>OY728158.1:230070821-235070821 GCA_963277665.1 Viscum album | reverse complement strand
ACCCACTTCATTGCATCTTGGGATCCTTGATCACCAATAAAAAATAGTGGATGGTATTTTAGAAATTCCCATGCATAATAACTTATCTGAGAAGAACATGGCTATTCCACTTCCACAAGAGTTTGAGTAGAGACCAAGACTAGGAGGACAATAGCTGGATCACAAGAATGACTACCTATGATATCCTCTTATGGACTTTTTGATTCATTTATAGTGGTAACATTTTAAATAAATATAAAAAACAAAAACATTAGTATAATAATATGATGTTCTAAAACAAGGGACACAAAATCCCGAATCCTATAACGATACATCATAAATAATTATTCATAAAACCATTTCAAAATCACATAAAAGAGACTTATTTATATTTAAAATTACCCAATGGTTTATAAAAATATATTTTATGGTTTCTTTCCAAAATCATATAGTATTTCTATCCCATAATAAAAATGTAATCAATTTCCTAATAACAAATTACCTCTTCCTACCATACAGACCAAAAGCATTCGTTTTTTCTTAAAGAAAAACATACTATTGAAATAAACCCTATTCAAAACCCATTTTAAAAATACCAATGATCTAAAAATCTATGAAATTCAGTCCATTAAAACCAGTAAATCCCCCCACCCCTGGACACCACCCCACCCCCTAGACACCCCCATGAATACCCCCCCCCACACCACCACCCTGGACTGCCCCCCCCCCCACCCCCCTTGGACACCCACCAACCCCTGGATGCCCCCACCCCTCCTAGATACCACCCCACCACCTAGACACCCCATCTCTCTAGACACCCTCACCCCCTCGACACCCCCACCCCCATGGACAACCACCCCACCCCCTAGACATCACCCCATCCCCCTTGGACATCCCCCCAATCCCCTAGACCGCCCCCACCCTCTTGGACACCACCCCACCCCCTGGACACCCCAACCCCCTGGAAAGCCCCCCCCCAAACCCCCTAGACACCCCACCACCCCTGGACACCCCCATTGACAACCCCACCCTAGACACCACCCCACCACCTGGACACCCCCACCACCTGGACACCCCCACCCCCATGGACATCCACACCCACACCCCTGGACACCACCCCACCACCCTTGGACAATCCCCCCCCAACCCCCTAGACCACCCCACCCCCATGGACACCACACCACCCCTTGGACACCCCCACCCCCTAGTCACCCCACCCCCTGGACACCCCCACCCCCTAGAAAGCCCCCCCCCCACACCCTAGACACCACCCCACCCACCCCTCACTAACCTGGACACCCCCCACCCTGGACAACCCCCACCCCCTAGACACCCCTACCCCCCTTGGATAGCCACCCCAAACCCCTGAACAACCCCCAACCCCCTGAATTCTAAATTGAAATATTTATGTATTTAATTAACTTATAAATTATATGTTAATGGTGTATGGGTATACATGTTTTATGTGTATAAATGATGTAATTACGTTATGAATTTTTTGTTAATTCAGTATGTGTGTAGAGGGTAAGTAAATGCAGAATTGGAGGAATTCAGATTTATATATGAATTATGTGTTGGATGAATTCTGTAAGAATTCATACAGAATTCTATATGTATTATGCAGGTATACTTGTTAATGGTGTGTTGTGTTACTTTTTGTATTAGTATGAAATATGCAGGTATTTTGTTGGGTATGAATTCTGCAGGCTTGGTGGAATTGTTGCAGCTGTACAGGGGGAGGCCAGCCAGCCGACTTACTGCAAGTACAAAATATATATGCCAACAGGTTACAACTGTTGGAATATGTGTAAAATCAGAACTTATTCCAACAGTTTTATGTAAACTATTGGTATATGTATATTCCAACAGTTTTCAAACCATTGGAATATATAATTTTACTTCATATTTACCAATGGTTTGTGGGAAACCATTTGTAAAAGTCTATACAAACAGTTTTGTTACCGTAGGTATAGAAAGGATTTATGCTATTACCTATGATTTAAAACCGTTGGTAAACATTTATAAAGACGTTTTACTGAAACCGTTGGTATATACTGAATTTTTTAGACATATACCAATGGTTCTAATAAAACCATTGGGATATTTCTATCCATATGGTTCAAGATACAATGGTTTGCACGACAGTTGGTATAGTTTATACCAATGGTTTTCCAGCCTTTAACAATGGTTTTAAACCGTTGGTGAAGATAAAACTCTCATTACTGATAGAACATTGAAAATGAAAATAAAATACTTCATTTACACTTATTCAATAATTTCATCAATATTACCTAGGGAAGGGAAACAAGAATAAGGATGAGCTCAAATAATCAGTAAGGAAAAAATTATGTTGAAACATGAAAATCTATTTAGTGATATATATTCAATAAAACATAATCAGTATGGAAAGGTCAATAAATAAAAAAAACATGTTAATCAATAAGCTCAAAATGAAAATACATCCATAGATTTTTTTCATAGTGAAAATTTCATGGATATTAATAACTAAATAGTAAATGATGGAATTGATTAATTAAAAAATAACATGTATTAGAAACATAAATCACTACCATCAAGATCTGTCATAATATGGATTATGTATATGGGTAAAAACCTATTAGATTATTATTATAAACAATCATGAAAGGCTTTTTTAACAATTTATTTGTTTGATGATACATTTTGATACATCATGTTGAAACATAACATCCAGCCCCACCCAAAACCAAAAGTCCAAATAATTCATCATAAAATTAATTATTTATTCAACTCAGGAACAATATTCCTTATCATTAAATATATGTATTGGTTAGAGGATACAAATTTATGAATATTTCCATATTTAATCAAATAACAGTCAAAGTAAACACAATATGTAAAAACAGTATACATTTTAGGGATCATACATATACATTATATAAATAATAGGTATGTTTATTATAAATAAAATTTCAAATGAAAAATCACCTCAAAGGGGGATTAGATACAATGGTTAAAAATGATTTAGTTCACAATACAAAGTGAATCTCAATGAAATTGAAATTTAGATGAAGTCCCAGACCTTACACTTCCATTTAGATTAATTTGATTTAAACTTTTTCATAATGATTTAATGAAAATTATTAATTTATAATAAAACGATATTCATATTTATGATATAATATATGATTTTCTTATATCATCTTTTCAAATGTTTTCTAATAATAATTCTTCATTACCCTTATTTCTGGTTGTAATTTTAACATCCCAGGAAATTATTGAATAATATAATTTTATATCTATTAATATTTATGAATTGGATAATAATTTTACATTAAATGGGATGTTATTTTTGATAGAATACTCGACAGGCAACATTGGGTTTCTCTAAAATCTTACATTGCACACAAGAGTGAGTTATAATGAAATATAATATATTATTATTATTATTATTTTTGAGGTATTTATCGCATATCCATTGTATTGTAATGAATGAAAATAACTAACTATATTTTATTTACACATGATTATTAAATGTTTTTAATTTCTTCCAATAAATATTATGGACATAAATTAAGAATTAATCAAATTTTAGGCATAAATGCCCTGATAAATTTAAAAGGTAGTTTTATAGCCTATTGATGGAGAACCCTATATAAATATTTTTTTTATAGTTTTAAAATTTTAATATGAAACATTAAAAATCTTCCTTATAATAGAAAGAGAAAAAATTACCTTTGTTTACTTTTTGGTCTTTTATTTATAATATTCATTTTTAATGAATACTGGAAAATACAGCATTTCAAATTAAATCTATTTTTTCATCTAAATAAGTAATAGTTATATTATCAATTTAATTGGTTTTAAAGTATAATTAAATAGTTTTTTATCATTTAATCAAATTTATTTCATTTGAGTAATTATTATATTGAAATTTGATATAAATTGATATGTGAATTTTTGAACGTCTCTTTTACCCGCCTTCTCTCACATCAGTGGGATTAGTGTTAAATGTATTTTATCCACATTCTTGAATTGTATTTTCAAAAATAGACATAAAATATTTTAATTAGAATAAAATTTTGGATCTTATAGGATAAAAATAATTTTTGGTGAATGGTAACTTTAGTGTTTTATTTACCACGGTTATGGGTAAGTCAGATAATTATAGATAAAAATAATGTTATTATATTATAAATTTACATTAACACACATCCTAATTTCATTGGATGAGTGGTTTTTGAAAAAAACTAGCCTCAGTCTAAAACTATATTCTTTTCAAGCCACAAGGGTATGAATATGACATTTATTATATTTTATTTAATGATAAGTGAAAAATGTCATACTCATATTTTTATTAAGTAAATAATTTTTTAATATTGGTTTATATTGAAGATAAATTCGACTCTAAATATTAATTTGAAAGAAAACATGTGTCCCTAGGTCATGATAATTTATTTATAATTTTTATACATTATATAATTATATTTAATTGTGACAAAATGATGATGTAGTAGAAGATTTATTAAAGGAAGAATCAAATAAATGATATTAATAATATTAAAATAAATATATTTTGAAAAATTATATGCCATAAAATAATTGTAGGGATTAATTCTATATCTTATAGGTTAGTTAAAGTAGTTTTTTATAAGTAGTAAATTTTTTATTTTTTTAAAGTCATATAAAGAATATTGTCAAAATTTACACAATTCAGATCAAAAAATATAAAATATCTAACAAAAATATATAAAATATATAATTTGGGGAAAACAAGTTGATTAAAGTATTAAAATTTTATTAAATACTCATTAATTTTCTTTTTTAAATTATTTGGTAATTATTTTAACCCTCAAAGGGTAAATTACTTATTGAAACGGTAAGAGTTAAAAGGGATTAAAACAAAATGATAAGGATTAAAAGATATTCAAAACCTGTCTAATTTTCATTGTATAATTTTATTTAAATCCATACTCATCCAATAATTGAATTAAATCAATTTGGACCCATTTTTAATAGAAAATGAAATTATATTAATTTAATAATTTTGATAATTTCAAGAGTACCCCACCCCTCTCCTATTAAAGGGAACCCATTCATCTCTATTCGTGACACTTAAAAAACAATGTTTTGACCAATATCATCCCAAAACACATCCTAGAATCCCTCCCCACATTAATTATTCCCTTTTTATGTAGAAAACACTCCTCATAGGTGTTATAGTGTTAAGAAAGGTGATCATCCAAAGGAAATGTAATGTTTTAATATATGTGTTTCTATTTTATTTCTTCTTCCACATCCATAATATCTTTTTCATCTATCAATAAATAATAAAAACAATAGAATAAATATAATGATATTTTATGATATTAATATCATCAATTAATTTCTACTCCACCTAGATTAAAGGGGAAAAGAATTAATTGTTTGTGTGTACAAGTGAACTATCACCTCCACGAACTGATATAATTCGTTTTCCATAGACTTATCTTGAGAATGGTTATAATGATAAAATTAATGTTTATATGTGATATTAATTACATATTTATCATTTTATGATAATAATATATCAGTTATATTCATACATATCATTCATATAAAATTGTTATTGTTGTTCATGCGGAAGTGTGAACTATAGCCTCCATAAAGCGATGTGATTCGTTTTTAATCACCAAATCAATTGGAAAATATATAAAAGTATATTTAAATTAATAATATGATATTATTTATATGATTATATTAATATTAAAATAAAATAATATTTACCTTTATTCCTTAATGATTACTGAAATACGAAATTTTTACTCATGCATTCGTACGACTTATAGTCTCCATGATTGTAACATCGATCATTTTTTATATCCATATTTAATAAATGTTTTTATAGTTATAATTGATATAAAAAGTTATTATTATTTCATTAATGTTATTATGTAGATGATTTACTTATGACCACATGGGATATTGACATCAAACCATGTTTATTTCAACTCAAGTATTGCATATAAATGAAACGTCCGATATGAACAGAAATTATTATGTGATTGTTATAACATAGAAATAAGTTATATAAAGGGAATAATAAACTTGAATCATGTTCTCATGAAATTATAAATTAACCAGGGTTTATAATTCATGAGGAAAAATAATGTACGAGATGACTCATACTCATGGAAAGGGACTTCGTCTCAATCTCCTTTCATTGGGGAGTATTTTGATAATATACAGATACTTATTTTATATGGGTTATAATCAACCCCTGCTACATAAATTTCATTCAAATCACTTCAAAATTAGTCTTTTAATAAGAATAAATTTACTATTTGTAAACATAATCATTTTTAACAAATACATAGACAATGACTTTTTCCACAGCTCTGACCATTATTGGATATTTGGATTCCTTTGTAAGTTTATTGTGTTTAAAAGAAAAATAAATACCATATAATCTTTTTAGGTATTTTCATATTGAAATTTTTTTTGATAAAGGATTGATTATATCAATATATTGACGTGATATATTGCTATTACAAAATAAAAAAGTCATTTTACCTTCATACATGCTTTTTGTGTTTTGATTATGTTAATGTTCATGGGAATTGTTTATGTATGTGGGTTGTTCTGTGATAAACCATGGGTGGTTGAGCCTATAACAGATCACCAATCCATTGGGTAATGATATCGAGTTAACAAGTTTGGTTTTCCTTGATTTATTTATAGAATATACTATTATGGGTATTCCAAAAGTAACCATGAATGTTACTCCCCATATAGTTGTGAAGGCTACAATGTAAATTGATATGGACACCACAAGATTCCTTTAGGATTTATTATTTCTATAAGTTTTACAATAATGTTATTAATTCATGAGGTAAGCTAAACAGTTTATGTTTAATGGGTGAATGAATGATTTTGTGAAAATGTTTTTTGGAGTTTAATATATTCAAGGACTAACAGTTTCATTCCTTATTTTATATCCCTAACTAATATTTTTGTGCTCAACAGAAGGTTTTGAAATGTTTTTATAGGTTATAATGATGAGTAAGATAACGAAATATGATGAGAATAATTTTATGATGATTTTAACCAATAAATTGATTTCTTGTTTTATTTTAAAATGTTTTATAAAAAGGGAAAAATTTAGAGTGTGTAAACTTGTATAATTAGTAATATTTGAGTTATTATGTAAATTATTATGGAATTATTCACTAGAATTTTATACCTGAAAATATCATCAATGTGACTAAATATTAACTCTTGGATAAACTCAAGTTTATGTAATATTTAAGGCAAGGGCCTTATAGTTTGTATCAATAGTCAGTTTAGATAACTTTAGGGGTTAGTATATTTTTAATAGAATGTCCCTCACTACTGGAATCTTATACTTTACTAGTGGTTCAAAACCATTGTTAAAGGCCTGGAAACCATTGGTATATAGTATACCAATGGTTCCCCAAACCAAAGCCAATTAAGGTGTGACAATAGGCCTATACCAACGGTTCTATGAAAACCGTTGGTATAGGTTTAAAATTAGAAGGTATACCAACAGTTTGCTACAAACCGTTGGTATATGTGTGTCAAATATAACATATACCAAAAGTTTGTCAAACCATTGGTATATGTGTGTTACACTTATACCAATGGTTATAAACCATTGGTATGGAGGGAATATTCCATGCCATAAGGCTATAAAAATGGTTTTTTATAATAGTTGGTATAAACCTATACCAACGGTTATAAAAAACAATTGGTATAGTTATATAATAGTATCTATAACAACAGTTCTGCAACCATTGGTATAAAATTGCTTAGCTCCACAGCAGTAGGCCCCTATCCCCTCTCCAGACCTGCAACAACACAGCAACCCCTCTCCATACTTGCAACAACACCAATATGAAATCCCCATCCAAATTTTCAAAATTTATAATTTATTCCAGAATTTAGAAATTTATAAATTCAAATGAAATAACACCCATAAGAGAAAACCCCTACATGTTATAGGAAATGTAATAACACCCATAAGAGTATTCCAAACTCAAACCACAACACCAACACACATAAGAGTATTCAAAATTTATAATTCATTCCTCACTCAAACCATAACACCAATACACAAAAGAGAATAAACCTACATGTTATAGGAAGAACATGGGATGTTTAGTCATGGTCTTGGGTTGAGTATCTTAAAACCAACATAAAAACAGGCGTAGAGTGGCAAGGATCATGATACCCATAAGATAGACAATGGTAGTGCTTGTTTCCTTAGACCTAGGATGAGTTATAGGAAGCACATGGGATGTTTATATTCCTCTAATGATTATGTATCCATGTATGAATGTTTCCTGATGTGTTAGTGGAAAACATTGGCCAATCTCGACATATGATATGGGTTACCAGAATAGCATACATTTTTTTATAGTTTTTTCAATTATAATAAGGGGGTATGTGGCTAATTTTAGTTTTCTCTCCAGGGTGTGATGTGAGATGAATCCCCATCTTGGGTAGTGGGTATGAATATTAAATTAAGTCTTTGGTATTGGGTTCCCAAAGGGAATTTGGTTTGGTCCTAGAAACCACTGTTTGAGATTGAGATTGAGGTGATCCATGGGGATATGGTGTCACCATATGTATTCCTCACCATTGGGGTATTTTTATGAGACACTGAAACTTATTTTTCAAGAATCTATCTGTAGCCTTGTTGACCAATTTGGTATATGGTTTGATTGAGTGTTCATAGGTTTCATATGAAATCACTATATGATATTTATTTGTTGTATGTTATTGTATAGAATGAACGAATCGTGACTGAAAATTAGAACATGAGTGTTGGTGCATGTTCATGATGGGATGTCGAGACTCATTCATAATATAATTCATGTTTTTCTATATATAATATGACCCGTTGTGTTTCAATCTATGCCTTGTGAATATATTCTTCTAATAACGTATGACCAGTAGACCATATTTTATTTTTTATCCCTTAATTTCAAGAATCTGGGGGGGGGGCTGTCCGGAGTGCATTTTCTGCCACCATGGTCACACGACACTCCAGATTGACGGGTCCTCTGGCCGACCATTTCAAAATTCTCCCAACCTTTATTTTCGTTTGATTTCATGGTATTCTGAGGTCATTCTGCCGGTTTCGACCACCCCATGCACGTTTTTCAAGCATGCCAAAGACCTAAAAAACACATATTCAGCCATTTCGCACAAACAACAGGTCTGAATGACGTGAAGTCTTTTCGTACACCTCAAGAATATTAATTATGGTGTTTTCGGGTGATTTCAAGTCATTATGATGTCGTTTGGTATGCATTTGACCGTAAAACACATGTTTTGTCCATTTACGACACACAGAGTGCATTTTTGGCCACCGCGGTCACACGACACTTTAGATTGACGTGTCCTCTGGCCGACCATTTCAAAATTCACCCACCCTTTGGTTTTGTTTGATTTTATGGCATTCAGAGGTCATTCGGATAGTTTTGATGACCCCACACTCGCTTTTCAAGCGCGCCAAACACCTAAAAAAATATTCTGTCGTGTCGTGCAAACCGTGCATTCGAATGACATGTCGTCTCCTCATACACATCACGAATAATAGTTAGGGTGTTTTCATGTGATTTCAAGTCATCCAATGTCGTTTGACATGCATTTGACCGTAAAACCCATGTTTTCGCCATTTACGACACGCGGAGTGAGTTTTTAGCCAGCACAGTCATACGATACCTCCGATTGACGTGTTGTCTAGCTGAAAATTTCACAATTCAACCACCCTTTGTTTTCATCTAATTTAATGGCATTCCAAGGACGTTCGACCGGTTTCGACCACCCCACACACTCTTTTCAAGCACGCCAAACACCTAAAAACACATATTCAGCCGTGCTGCGCAAACAGCGCGTCCAAATGACATGAAATATTCTCTTACTACTCACGAATAATAATTAAGGTGTTTTCGTGTGATTTCAAGTCATTCTGATGTCTTTCAGCATGCATTTGACGGTTAAACACATGTTTTGGCCATTTACGGTACGCAAAGTGCGTTTTCAGCCAGCACCGTCACACGACACCTTTGATTGACGTGTCGTCTAGCCGACCACTTCAAAATTCACACACCCTTTGTTTTCATTTGATTTAATGGCATTCCGAGGTCGTTCGGCTTGTTTTGACCACCCCACACACTCTTTTCAAGTGCGCCAAACACCTAAAAAACACATATTCAGTCGTGTCGCACAAACTACGAGTTCGAATGAAATGTCTTCTCTTTTTACAAATCATGAATAATAATTATGGTGTTTTCTTGTGATTTCAAGTCATTAAGATGTCGTTCGGCATGCATTTGATCGTTAAACGCATGTTTTGGCCATTTACGACACATATAGTGCATTTTCGGCCAGCGTGGTCACACGACATCTCTGATTGACATGTTGTCTAGCCGACCATTTCACTATTCACCCACCCTTTGTTGTTATCTAATTTCTTGGCATTCCGAGGTTGTTTGGCCAGTTTCAACAACCCCACGCATGCTTTTCAAGCGCGCCAAACACCTAAAAACATATATTCAGTTGTTCCGCACAAACCATGCGTTCGAATGATGTGTTGCCTCCTCATACACCTCAAGAATAATAATTAGGGTGTTTTTGGGTGATTACATGTCATTCGGATGTCGTTCAGCATGCATTTGACCATAAAACCCATATTTTTGCCATTTACGACATGCGTAGTGCATTTTCGGCTAGCGTGGTCGCATGACACCTCTGATTGACGTGCTGTCTAGACGACCATTTCACAATTCACCCATCCTTTGTTGTCGTCTGATTTCATGGAATTCCAAGGTCATTCGGCCAGTTTCGACCACCCCACACATTCTTTTCAAACGCGTCAAACACCTAATAAACACATATTCAGTCGTGCCGTGCAAACCGCACATCCAAATGATGTGTCATCTCCTCATACACCTCACGAATAATAATTAGGGCATTTTCGTGTGATTTAAAGTCTTTCTGGTGTCGTTCGACATGAATTTGACCGTTAAACGCATGTTTTGTCCATTTACGACATGTGAAGTGCGTTTTCAGCCAGCGCGGTCACACGACACCTCTGATTGATGTGCCGTCTAGCCTACCATTTCACAATTAGCCCACCCTTTTTTTCATCTGATTTTATGGAATTCTGAGGTCGTTCAGCCGGTTTCGACCACCCCACACACACTTTTCAAGCGCGCCAAACACCTAAAAAACACATATTCAGTCGTGCCGCACAAACATCAGGTCAGAATGATGTTTCGTCTCCTCGTACACCTCCCGAATAATAATTATTGTGTTTTCATCTGATTTCAATTCATTCTGAGGTCGTTCAACATGCATTGGACAGTTAAACACATGTTTTGGCCATTTATGACACGTGGAGTGTGTTTTTGGCCAACACGGTCACACGACACATCCAATTGATGTGTCGTCTAGCCGACCATTTCAAAATTCACCCACCCTTTGTTGTCGTATGATTTTATGGAATTCCAAGGTCGTTCGGCCGGTTTCGACCACCCCACGCACGCTTTTCAAGCCTGCCAAACACCTAAAAACACATATTTAGCCGTGCCACAAAAACCGCACATCTGAATGATGTTTCGTCTCCTCATACACCTCATGAATAATAATTAGGGTGTTTTCTTGTGATTTGAAGTCATTCCAATTTCATTCGGCATGTATTTGACCATAAAACCCATGTTTTGGCCATTTACGACATGGGGAGTCTGCTTTCGGCCAGCACAGTCACACGACACCTCCAATTGACGTGTTGTCTAACCGACCATTTCAGAATTCAGCCTCCCTTTGTTTTCATTTTATTTCATGGAATTCAGAGGTCGTTCGACCAGTTTCGACCACCCCACGCATGCTTTTCAAGCGCACCAGACACCTAAAAACACATATTCAGCCATGCCGCACAAACTGCGCGTCCGAATGATGTGTCACCTCCTCGTACAACACACGAATAATAATTAGGGTGTTTTCGTGGGATTTAGTGTCATTCCAATGTCGTTCGTCATGTATTTGACCCTTAAACACATGATTTGGCCATTTATGAAACCCAGAGTGCATTTTCGGCCAGTACGGTCACACGACACCTCTTATTGACATGATGTCTAGCCGAAAATTTCACAATTCACCCACCCTTTATTTTTGCCTAATTTCATGGAATTCCAAGGTAGTTCGGCTGGTTTCGACCACCCCACACACTGTTTTCAAGCGCGCCAGACACCTAAAAAAACATATTCAGCCATGCTGCGTAAACCGTGCATCCAAATGACGTGTTGTCTCCTCTTACTCTCACAAATAATAATTAAGGTGTTTTGGTGGGATTTCAAGTCATTCCAATGTCGTTCGGCATGCATTTGACCGTTAAATGCATGTTTTGTCCATTTACGGCATGTGAATTGCATTTTCGGCCAACGCCATCACACGACACCTCTGATTGATGTGCCTTCTAGCCGAACATTTTACAATTCAACCGCCGTTTGTTTTCGTCTGATTTCATGGCATTCTGAGGTCATTCAACTAGTTTTGACCACCCCAAGCATGCTTTTCAAGCGCGCTAAACGCCAAAAAACCAATATTCAGTCGTGCCGTGCAAACCGCGGGTCCTAATGACGTGTTGTCTCCTGTGCACATCACGAATAATAGTTATGGTGTTTTTGTGTGATTTCATGTCATTATGTGTCATTCGGAATGCATTTGATGGTTAAATGCATGTTTTGGCCATTTACGACATGCAGAGTGCGTTTTCAGCCAGCGTTGTCACATGACACATTCGATTGATGTGCCCTCTGGCTGACCATTTCACAATTCAGTCACCCTTTGTTGTTGTCTGGTTTCTTGGAATTCTGAGGTCGTTCGGCCAGTTTCGACCACCCCACGCATGCTTTTCAAGCATGCCAAACACCTAAAAACCTCATATTCAGCCATGCCATGCAAACCACATGTTCGAATGATGTGTCGTCTCCTCGTACACCTAAAGAATAATAATTAGGGTATTTTTGTATGATTTCAAGTCATTATGATGTCATTCGGCATGAATTTGACCGTAAAACCCATATTTTGGCCATTTATGACATGCGGAGTGTGTTTTCAGATAGCGCGGTCACACGACACCTATGATTGATGTGCTATCTGGCTGACTATTTCACAATTAACCCACCCTTTGTTGTCGTCTGATTTCATTGCATTCAGAGGTCGTTTGGCCGGTTTTGACCACCCCACACACACTTTTCAAACTTGTCAAACACCTAAAAAACACATATCCAGTCATTCCGTGCAAACCGTACATAAAAATAATGTTTTGTCTCCTCATGAACCTCAAGAATAATAATTAGGGTGTTTCTTGTGATTTAAAGTCAGTTCAGTGTCGTTCGGCATGCATTTGACCGTTAAACGCATGTTTTGGCCATTTACGACATGCGGAGTGCGTTTTCGGCCAGCACCGTCACACGACACCTCATATTGACATGTTGTCTTACCGACCATTTAATAATTTACCCACCCTTTGTTTTCTTCTGATTTCATGGCATTCTGAGGTCATTGGGCCGGTTTCGACAACCGCACGCACGCTTTTAAAGAGCGCCAAACACCTAAAAACACATACTAAGCCTTTCCACACAAACCGCGCGTCAGAATGATATTCTGTCTCCTTGTACACCTCAATAATAATAATTAGGGTGATTTTGTGTGATTTTAAGTCATTACGATGTCGTTCGGCATGCATTTGACCCTAAATCCCATGTTTTGGCAATTTACAACATGTGGAGTGTGTTTTCAGCCAGCGCGGTCACACGACACCTCTGATTGATGTGCTATTTTGCCGACCGTTTTACAATTCACCCAACCTTTGTTGTCGTCCGATTTCATGGCATTCTGAGATCGATCTTCTAGTTTCGACCACCCCACGCACGCTTTTTAAGCGCACCGAACACTTAAAAAACACATATTCAGCTGTGCTAAGAAAACCGCACATCGGAATGATGTGTCCTCTCCTCATACACCTCATGAATAATAATTAGGGTGTTTTCATGTGATTTGAAGTCATTCAGATTTCATTCAGCATGCATTTGACAGTAAAACCCATGTTTTGGCCTTTTATGACACACGAAATGCGTTTTCAGCCAGCACGGTCACATGACACCTCCAGTTGATGTGTTGTTTGGCCGACCATTTCAAAATTCAGCCACCCTTTGTTGTCGTCTGATTTCATGGCATTCCGTGGTCATTCGGCCGGTTTCGACAACCCCACGCACGCTTTTCAAGCGCATAAAACACCTAAAAAAACATATTCAGCCATGCCGTGCAAACCACATGTCTGAATGATGTTTTGTCTCCTTGTACACCACACGAATAATAATTAGGGCGTTTTTGTGTGATTTCAAGTCATTCCAATGTCGTTAGGCATGAATTTGACTGTTAAACGCTTGTTTTGGCCATTTATGACACACAGAGTGCGTTTTCGGCCAGCGCGGTCACACGACAACTCTGATTGATGTACCTTCTACTGGACCATTTTACAATTCACCCAGCCTTTTTTTTCGTCCAACTTCATGGCATTCTAAAGTCGTTCGACCAGTTTCGACCACCCCACGCACGCTTTTCAAGCGCACCAAACACCTAAAAAACACATATTTAGCCGTGCCGTAAAAACCATGAGGTCGAATGATGTGACATCTCCTCATACACCTCATGAATAATTATTAGGGTGTTTTCGGGTGATTTCAAGTCATTCTGATGTCTTTCAGCATGCATTTGACCGTTAAACACATGTTTTGGCCATTTACGACACGCTGAGTGCGTCTTCAGCAAACATGGTCACACGACACCTCTGCTTGACATGCCGTCTGGCTGACCATTTCACAATTCATCCACCCTTTGTTGTCGTCCGATTTCATGGCATTCCAAGATTGTTTGTTCGGTTTCGACCACCCCATGTACGCTTTTCAAGCGCACCAAACACGTAAAGAACATATACCCAGCTGTGCCGCACAAACCGCACCTCCGAATGATATGCCATCTCCTTGTAAAACTCAATAATAATAATTAGGGTGATTTAGTGTGATTTTAAGTCATTATGATGTTGTTCGGAATGTATTTTACCGTAAAACCCATGTTTCGGCCATTTACGACACACGGAGAGCGTTTTCGGCCAGAATGGTCACACAACACCTATGATTGATGTGCCGTCTGGCCGAACATTTCAGAATTCACCCACCCTTTGTTGTCATCTGATTTCATGTCATTCCGATGTTTTTCGTCTGGTGGCGGCCACACCACGCACGTTTTTCAAGCGTGCCAAACACCTAAAAACACATATTCAGTAGTGTCATGCAAACTGTGTGTCCGAATGATGTGATGTCTCCTTGTACACCTCAAGAATTAAAATTAGGGTGTTTTTGTGTGATTTCAAGTCATTCTGATGTCATTCCACTTGCATTTGACCGTAAAACCAATGTTTTGGCCATTTATGACATGCAGAGTGTGTTTTCAGCCAACGCAGTCACACAGAACCTCCGATTGACATGTCGTCTGGCCGTCTATTTCAAATTCACCCACCATTTGTTTTCGTCTGATTTCATGGAATTCCGAGGTCGCTCGGCCGGTTTAGACCACCCCACACACGCTTTTCAAGCACGCCAAACACCCAAAAAACACATATTTAGTCATGCCGTGCAAAATGCATGTAAGAATGATGTGTCATCTTGTCGTACACCTCAAAAATAATAATTAGGGTGTTTTAGTGTGATTTAAAGTCATTATGATGTCGTTCAGCATGCATTTGACTGTTAAACACATGTTTTGGCCATTTATGACATGCGAAATGCGTTTTCGGACAGCGCAGTCACATGACACCTCCGATTGACATGCTGTCTGGCCGACCATATCACAATTCACCCACCCTTTTTGTTGTCCAATTTGATGGCATTCTGAGGTCGGTCGGCTGGTTTCGACCACCCCACACACGCTTTTCAAGCATGCCAAAAACCTAAAAACACATATTCAGGCGTGCCGCGCAAACCACGCATCTGAATGACACGTTTCCTTTTCTTACACCTCACGAATACTAATTAGATTGTTTTACTAAAGTATCTGCACAATCCGAATGCATTTGGTTGGTTTTCCATATGCTGGTTGTTGTTTTCACTTAAAATGTTGTCCATTTCAAATAAATGTGAGACACTTTGAGTGGTGCCGGCCACACCACACCTCATATTGAGGAGGATTTGACTCGTACACATAAAAAAGGACCCATGGATCATTCTCCTAAAGTTCCAATAGAATCCAAATGCATTTGGTTGGTTTTAATTATGCCAGTGGTTGTTTTCACTTAAAATCTTGTCCATTTCAAATAAAAGTGAGACAGTTTGAGTGGTGTCGGCCACACCAGCCCTCGTATTGAGGTGGGGTTGACTTTTACACGTCACATATTACCCATGGATCATTCCCATATTGTTTCAACAGAATCCGAATGCCTTTGGTCGGTTTTTCGAATGTCAGTTGTTGTATTCACTTAAACTGATGTCATGTTGAAACAAAAGAGAGACTTTGAGTGGTGCCGGCCACACCGTGCATCATATTGAGATGAGGTTGACTTGTACATGTCAAAAATGACCCATGGATCATTGTGTTGATATATCAACACAATACGAATGTGTTTGGTCCGTTTTTTGTATTCCAGTTGTTGTTTTCACTTAAAATTTTGTCCATTTCAAATAAAAGTGAGACACTTTGAGTGGTGATAGCAACACCACACCTCAGATTGAGGAAGGGTTGACTTTTACACATCACAAATGACCCATGGATCGTTTTTCTAAAGTATCAACAAAATCCGAATGCGTTTGGTCAATATTCTGTATGCCAGTTGATTTTACTTAAAAGATTTTCCATTTTAAACAAAAGAAAGACAATTTGAGTGGTACTGTCCACACCGTGCCTCAAATTGAGGTACGTGGGGGGGGGGGGCTGTCTGATGTCTAGGGAGGAGGGTGGGGGGTTGTCCATGTTCTAGGAAGGAGGGTGGGTAATGTATCTACAACTCTATCGAGGTATCATACATCAAATTCTGATAGGACTGCGAACCGCTACATGGTGTCGTCCTGGAGCAGGGCCAACTCATAGAGTGATCGCGGAGTGACGATGGCGTGACCGCGGCGTGACTGTGGAGGGACCACGATGTGACCACAGAGTGACCGCAGCGTGACCACAGCATGACTACAGTGTGACCACGGTGTGACCGCGGCGTGTTGGCCTAGTCTAGCGACATCCGTGGGGTAGCATCTCCCGGCCAAGATTCCAAATAAATCCTATGTAGTTTTCCTATACATTATAGAAAATGATCATATTTTATAAAAAATAGACTATTGATTCAGGATTGTATTATGATAAAGATATATATTTTATATTCCTTGTTTTTAAATGTGGTACTAGGTAGTTGAAACTACTAATTAAGACTCAAATTATCACACCCTAAACTATCACTGTGAGTTTTCGCAGACAGTGCATATCCATTGGAGTGGTTTTATTATAAAAACATGACTTTATTTATCAAATGAAACAATTATATTAAAGGAAAGTTATACAAGATATGCAATTTTATATAATTAAACAGAATTAATAAAGAAGCTAAATTCAATTTAAAGAATTCTTAAATTAAATAGGCTTCCATATTTTGTCAAAAATAAAGATTTATACTAAATTAAAAAATACCCATACCAGAGTGAAAAACCAAGTTAAAAAATTAAGAGTTATATCGAATTCAAAAATATAATGGATCAATCTTCCCCTGATCACCATCAATATCACCACTTTCATCATCAGCCTCATACGCGCCACCATCTCTATCCTCGTCTCGATCCTCGTCATTGTCCTTATCCCCGCCCTCGGACTCATCCTCACCCTCGGCCCCATCCTCTCCCTCGGCCCCATCCTCGCCCTCAGACCCATCCTCTACCTCGTCCTCATCCTCATCCTTACCCTTATCTTATTCAACATCCTCGTCATCACCATGAATGTCATCATCTCGACCACCAATATAACTGCCACCTGGTGCATTGGATAATGCACCCATCGACGACATATATGTCTGACATGCCGCGATGGCCTCTGGTGGAAGTGATGAAGAGAACGCTTTGATCAGTTTCATAAATTCTTTCTCCCTCGTTTGAACCTGTTCTTCCAACTCTGTGACACTTTTATCAGACTGTCTTGCATGCTCCATGACTTGTTCTAAATCGGTGGGACTAGAATGGATACCTGGAGAGGATCAATACCTCGTCAGGACTATATTCTTACAAGGTTGGCACTGTACTCGACCAGAGTGCTCATCACCCAAAACCTGATATAAATGATCGTGTGGCCCCAAATTGTCAGGCTCTTGGGAATCAAGGGCCTCTAAAGCAGCCTTTTAAAAATATTAATAGATAATTAAATTTAAAAATATATATTAAACTTTGAAATAAACATATTAAAACTTACAATCTTTTCTTGTGTCGGTTCATAGACCGCAGTTCCATCTTTTTTCCTTCTACTCGAGCCAAACAATATTTCTTGATGGATACATCCTTCCATATTAAATTTTTGCTTCTGTAATGACATTGAAACAATATAAAGCAAAATTATAATCAAATATTCAATATTCAGTAAATCACATAATTTATGTAGGAAATAATAAAAAGGGGAAGTCCTAAAGAAAAATTATAAACAACTATATCGTACTAGCTGCCTCTCATGATCTCACATAGTTGTGCGCCCCAATGTGTGGAGGTATTTCTATGAATAAATGTTTTTTGGTTTTTTTTTTCAGAATATTTCTAAATAATTTTTAATAATAAATAAGATTATATTAATGTAAAATATGAAAATTGTCATTTAAATACCTCAAATGGGATTAATACCATAAATTTGGTAGTCACCCAATGGGTAATCATTTGGCAATATTGCTCTATCGGTCCATCATCCATGATAGGTAATGTCTCCAACTCTGTACCCACTCTATCGCACCAGCCAACATACAGCTCATGCTTATAATCTCTCCAAAGCTCTCCTAGCTCCTTTAAACGTTCTGGTTGTGCACCTTCGCCATCAGGGAAGTTAAATCGAAGCTGACACCCAATAGATTAATTCATATAAATAAAAAAAATACTACATTAAATACAATATATTTTTTACCAAAATTTGTGACCACGCATTATCCTTGACTTTGTGTGGCAGATGTCTCCAAGAGAGAGGGCTAACCGGAATGATGTCAGAGTACTTGTCTAGCATCGCCAAAAAACCCTAATATTCCAGTCCAGATTTATCAATCATCTTTCCATTATCATTGTATTCAACCATAAACAATGTCTGGCGGTTCCATACAGTATGCAAGAGAGTACACCCCCTCCCCCGCCTCCTATCAAAAGATGAATATGTTATTAATGAAAATTAATATTAGTAAAAGTTATAATAAAAATTAATTTTGGTATAAAAATTTGTTAGAGTTATATAAATATACCTACGGTAGTCTGATCAATTGGCATCACTGGATGTGTAGAAGTAGAAGGAATATTCTGTACAGGTGGAGTGTCCCTCAGTGTATGCTCCTCAGCCACATACTATGTCGGAGCAGGAGTCAAAGAAGGTGGAATACAGTAGATCAGAGATAATGAACCAGAATAAAATGATGATGGCACATATGTCTGGAAAACTGGTAGTGTAAAAATTAGAGGCTTAAACATCCCGTGTGTCCCTAAAGACACACCAAGATCAAAATGGGGCGTAGAAGATACGTATGTAGTAGGGGAATAGTCTAATAGGGTACGACCAGTGGATCGTCTAACTCTCGCACCACGAGCCCTCGTACCACCAGCCTCATTACCGAGACCAAAAGATGATCATATCACTCTGACCCCACCCCCCTTCTACCACCAACCTCTGTACTTGGAGCAATATTAGCCTCCTTGTCGTATATCTCTCATCTAGAGGGTGGATCCTAGAAAAAAAATTTAACACAAAAGTAAACACATGATATTATATGTTATTGAAATATATATATTTGAAATAAAATACTCAAAATAGGGATGAGTGTAAGAATACCCATCTATTTCATTAAAAGATTATGTAATACACATAGTGTAAAAAAAATTAATATGAATAAGATCTTCAGGTTTGACATGATCTTAATGAAAGGAGTGATTTTCATGAAATACTATGAATAAATATAACAAAAAATTTCGTATGATTTCATATACCTAAATCTATAATATTTGAAGCATTAATATTTGAAGAAAATATGAATCTTTAACATCAGAACACAAGAAATAGACATCATGACCTTATAAATGTATATGTGTATTGAAAACATTAATTGGATAATGCGTACACCGATGTATTGATTTGAGTACACAATTCATGGAGTAGTGAATAATAATATTTTCCAAAATCTCTATAAATAGGGAATAATGATATCCTTGAGAATAGAAGGATATCCTTGAGAATAGGTGGAAGGATATCATTGAGAAGAGGTAGAAGAAGTATAACCTGGCAGCTGATCGGATGGAAGAGGTGCACCAATGATGGGCTTCTCAAGGGCTTCTGGGAGTCAGGCAGCGCTTCTGGAGTTGCGCAATCTGGTTCTGCAAGGCTTTTGGAATCAGTGGGGGGGGGGGGGGGGGGGGTCACCTGACTTAGTCTAAATTGGGACTTTTTTTGCCAACGGTTATTAAAAACTGTTGGTAACACAATTCTTTCCCAATGGTTTTATGAAACTGTTGAAAAAACTCATCTAAGTCCATCGTTACCAATGGTTCTTATGGACCGTTGGTAAAGATCAATGATTTCCCAACGGTTTGATGAAACAATTGGGAAATCACATCTAAATTATATATTTACCAATGGTTCATGCAAAACATCGGTAATGAACACCTATACCAAGAGTTCTTTTGAACCTTTGGTATACAAGTGTTGGGAAAACAATGATTTCTAGTAGTGCCTAAATTAATTTTATATTATGGTCAAATTTAAATGATATTGAATTTGAATATTAACATGTTTCTTCGTCAATAAAATGTCTATTTGGAATGGTTTCCCAATTAGGAAACATTCTAGCTATGTTGGGACCACATCTGTAGAAAAACAACATTAGAAATCAACATCATGAAATTGTCAGAACTGGAATTGAATAGTTTGTTGCAGTGATGGCCCAGTTGACTTAGGATATAAATGGTAGTGGAATCCATGCACAAGATCAACTATATCAACCACATATAGTTATGTCTGTAGTGTATTAATTCATGAGAAAAAATCTACCATCATTCATAGGATCATCTAACCCTATTCTAGTTAAAGGCTATGTTAAATACCTAGATCTATTTTTCAATGTCATGGGGTGTTTAGACAATAAAAATTTTAGTCTTGATGACTTCCATTTTGAATGTAAATTCAAATAGTGGTGGCCAATGTATTAGAATATTAGCAATAGGGAGGAGATTAATGATCTTTAGTTTATTGAATTTATAAATTTTTTTCTGGAGAAATATTTTCCAAGGGTTATTTGACTTAGAATGGAAAACAATTCTTTTAATTGTGGCATGATGAGGGTTCGACGGCTATATATAAAAAAATTCGATCGACTAGCATGGTATGATCCAAATTTTATCCAGTGTCTTGATAGTAAAATCAATCATTTTTAATCTAGTACAAATCTAATGTATTGAAGGATGTTGGATTCTGTTCAGTTCAAAAGTTACAAAAAACATTTTTGATTTGAGGAGAAGGTGGAAATTGAGTTTTCTGTTGATCATGTGTTCTTTGATAACTAGAATAATAAAAGGTAGAGGCGATAGTATATAGGGAATAATTCATCAAAAAATATAGATGTTAAGATAATTAATTTTATTGTTGGTGAAATTTATGGTAAAAACACACAGTAAAATTCTTTCTGAATTCTGGTAAGTGCACCCCAGGTAGTAAATTGGGACATAAGGCTCATAACTATGATGAAATATATATTGGTATTGGTAATGAAAATATGATTTAAATTTAGATAAAGAAATTAAGTACAATGATATGGTTCAATATGAAAACAAGTGTCCAATGAATAACTCAAAATATTTCAAGTAGCCAGACTATAAGCAGAAAGGGGTGGTGAAATATATTATAACTACATCAGTATATATTGGGCCATAATATGATGTGGTATCAGTTACTTTTTTTATTTAGAATATTCCAATGTCTTTTTATTCAGGTTCTAAACATTCTTTAATTTCTGGGAAATTTTCTAGTAAATTGGATACTCCACCTCATGAAATAAATCCAGAACATAGGGTAAAAACACATGGGGGAAATATTGTGGCAAAAAGAAATTATAAGAATCCTCTAATCCTTTTCTGTTGAAATAATTTACCAAAAACCCATGTTTTTTTCCTCAAGTATAGTTTGATGTTATTTTGGTTGGGTATTGGCTATTTGTTTACCATGCTAAGATTTAATATAGTGATAAAGAATTTTATTTTCATAAATGGTGTTAGTTTTTGTAATAGAATAAACCTTTATAAATGATAATATATCAGGAAGATTATAAACTATTAAAAGATGGAAATGAATGTTATCTTGTACATATTATTTAAAATAAAAGGATTATATATATTAATGATGTTCTAGTGGTAAATATGTATCTTGATGTTTTTCTTGATGAGCTTCCTTGTATTATACCTAATCAAGAAGTTGAATTTATAGTTGACTTAGTTGCAAATTCTAAGAAAATTTAAAAACCACATTATCAAACGTCTCAAATTTCACATTTTCAGTTGAAGAATCAATTATAAGATTTATTAGATAAAAGATTCATTCAACCTAGCACATCACCATGAACTCATCCAATCTTGTTTGTTAAAAATAAGGAATCTTCAATGTGACTTTTCATCGATTATAGATCCTTCAGTATCATCTCTATTAATAAAAAATATCATTTTCATCATATTGATGATTTTTTTGATCAGATCTAACTAGAAGAATATTTTTCGATGGTTCACTTGAGGTCGGGGAACCATCAGTTGAAAATAATAGGAGAAGATATTTGGAAGGCCGAATTCCATACTAGATATAGATATTATAAAATTTTAATTATGCCATTTTGATTAACTAATAAACCTAATATATTCCTGGAACTTATGAAAAGAATATTTCATGAGTAAATAGATATGTTTTTGGTTGTTTTTATTGGTGATTATTAAATTATTTAGTTCCTTATCTGCCTTACAGAAATGGTGATTTTTTTCCTATAATGATGCTTCATTGAATGGTTTTGGGTGTGTTCTAATGCAGAATGATCAGGTTATTACGTATGCTTAAAGTATTTTGAAACCTCATGAGTTAATTTCCCCTACACATTATTTGGAATTATATTTTTTTGTTTTTTATTTAAAAAATTGGGATTCATAACATAAAATCATGGGGTATTAAAATCTCCCCTCATTAAATTAAAAAATCCCCTAGAAATAAGAAACTTCACTTCAAAAAAAACATTGATACATTATTATTCATTTATAGGAAACACATATCATAAATTGTGTTAATAAAATGTCTTCATAACAATAGGTAAATATATATAAAATGGTCACCACAAAATTTGTCTTTGGAATTGGCTAAAATTAGTTGGAATTGAATACATCGACTTGGAAGATAATTATAACTATAATGTTATGATAGAGATTTATAAATAACATTTGAATTTGAATTTTAACTATTAGTAAACAATATTTATGTTATCTTTTAAAACATCACCGATTTCATGGTAAGAAAATTAAATGGTTAATATTTTTGTTCCAAAATCCTTTTCCTATAGTTGATTAATTATTTAAATATCATGATAAGTACTTCAAAATATTAACTTCATTGATTTAATTCCATTTTTTAGTCATAATATCACCATTTTTTGTGCTTCGTTCCATATTCACTTCACTTTATAAACCAAGAGATGGATATTGAATATTAATTTTGATGCACAAAGCACTTTTTTCATAAAATACACAATTAAATAATTCATCTGTTAAATATTTGGAAAAAAATAATACTAGATGTTGTCAAATATGGTAAATCAAACTCTATGCTCGAACTATAATATCTAATGTTCAAAAAAACCATTCCATAAGTAGTTACATTATGACTTATTGAATATAAATTTTTCCAAGTTCAAAGTCTAAATATACATAAGGAACGTCACTAAATTTCCCAAATCAAATTATCTAATGATTTAACAAAATAATGTATCTATAATTTTCACATACCATATATATGAATACCTTAATAACCTAAAATCCATTATGAAAACATGAATGCTTTTAAAAGTAAAGACTCGGTTTGGGGGATATATTCCCTAAATCCAAATATATAATAATTCATGAAAATATAACATAAACAATCAAATTAGTAACCACATTTAGGGTCACTGATACTTTTCTATAAATATATTTTTATTTTAATCTCAACATCGACCAAATATATAGGTTTATATTTCTAAAATCACACGTTCTCTAAAATATGAACTTACAACAGAATCACTTATCTTGGATATTGGTTTTATTAATTACATTCTACTAATTCTATAATGAAAAAGTAATAAAATATAATCCTTATATATCTCATGATTCATATAACACTAAAATTATTGATAAAATGTTCAAATAAAATAATTTATGAATCCAAACAAGGTAATATTAATTATTCCTCTTCATCTATGGTAGTAGCATAAACTTGACCATTATCCTTTATCTTCTTTTGTGGTATATTATTATGATGATTGATAAATTGATTTGTGCAACACTTCAACTCCTTGAAAATGAATAATGTATAGTGGAAACCATTTTCTTACCATTACAATAAAATTCACGTTGATCTTTCTCTCCACACATGTAAAAATATCTTGTTCCTTTTGAGCAAATATCGGTGTGTTTCATTCTACAATTATCATATGTGGGAAAATACTTATTTCTTAGATATAATTTTGTTCTTTTGTTTCCCTTGGAATACATTAATTTATATAGAATCCATTCATTATCTCATTATCACATGTCAATATTTCGTATTATGATGATAATGTTTGGGAAACTTGTTCCACTTGAAAGATTAGAATACTACAATAAAATATTTGATCCTTATTTCTCTAAAAGTAATTCACATTGGTGAGGTTCCAATTCCTTTTGTGAGGTTCCATTTATAAATGTAAACATACACCAGATTATATCATAGCAATATGAAAGATAAATTATAATCCAAAAATGAGTGAAATACATAACATAAAATGAAAAATTTATGCGTAGGTAATCTCCTGAAAATAGTTTGTTTGGGATGTTCTTCTATAGTAATTCTAAAAGTATTTATTTGTGATATTTTTTTTAATATTGGATTTGTAAACTATATTTCCCAATTTATATAGCAAAATTTATTTGATACCAACTATATCAACCCCAAACAATGTAGCCCAAATTCGGTGGTAATTTTATTACAATAGCAGGGATATTGGAGATCACATCACCAAGATCTATTAGTTTAGTATTATTAATGAAATATATAAATAATTATTTCACATATTACATTATTACATAAATATTGAACATAACAATGGAAAATTAACTTATTCTTTTACACTTATTTAATAATTTCATCCTCATAACCTGGGGAAAGAAAACAAAAATAATGATGTGATCAAATTCATAGAAAGGGTTTATTATTGTGGAAACAGTAATCAATAATTAGTGAAAAATATTCAGTAAGTAATAATACCAAATTCCAGGTAAATAATTTAAAACATATTCCAATCAATAAACTAAAATTAATTTCCATCCATATATTTTTCATAGTAAAAATATCAGTGATATTAATAACTGAATACAGAATGAAGGAAATGATTAATTATAAAAATTAGTGTATCTAGAACATAAACCAATATATTTAAGACCACAAAAAGAACAGATTAATTATGTTAGTATAAACCCATTATATTCTACTTTTAAATAGACATAGATTGTTTTTGATTAATGGATTTGTCTCATAAGACTCGACAATAAATTATGGGGCTATATGATGTCGGGCCCCACCCGTCACTAAAAAATACAATTCATTAATCATACATTGAAAGTTATTTTTACTTCATGATAAATATGTATCATCATTAAATATTTTTATTGATTATAGGATATATATTTATCAATTTTTCCCCAGTTAATAAAATAAGAGTTAATTGAACACCATATGTAAAAATAGTATAGGGTTTAGGAAAGACTCATATTCATGATTTAAATAATATATATATTATTGAGAAATATAATTTAAAAATAAAAATGATCTCAAATAGGTTGTAGATACACCATAGGAAAATTATTATGTCCCCAATTCCAAGTGTGCCTCAATGAAATGGAAATTGAGACGAAGTCCCTTACCTTGTGATTCCCATTTCCTAAAGGTGTTTTAAAATCCTGTAAAATGATTTAAATAATGTAATTATTTTATTATATAAATATATTATGATTTATGATATCATATATGATTCAATTATATAATCTTATGACCCATTTGTTAATAATATATCATCATTACCCCTATTTCAGGTGTTAAATGCTTCATTTTCTATGAATGTTTTGTCATGTAAGTCCCGATTAATTTGTATAGAAAATATTTTTTTCATATCCCTAATGATACTATGTTTATTGGTATCTAATTTCTTTATTATATATATTTTTGTTATAATTAATTAATGGTGAATATAGAAAATGAATCTCATCATGTCGTGGAGTTGACAGGTTGTACATACACACAAGCAACAATATCATTCCCTTAATTCTGAAAGTTTAAGGAAATGGATAGTTTATTCATATTTCTAGAATATATATCATTTAATAATTATAATACACAAACATTATTTCAATCATTATAACTTTCCTTATAAAGCGGTGATGAAAAAAATAAAACGACATCAGGAACGCAGTAAGTCCTACATAAGCACGAGTGGTTCTCTGGTTTCAATATAGGATAGATAAATGGTTGAATATGGATGTAAAATAATCACTATAACATATCACCATATATATTATACTAATTTTATTACTTTATGATTGAAATAACACATTATAAAAAATTAAATAAATAAATTAACATGAAAGAATCGATAAAGATGATTACTTCTTCATTAGTATACTTATATTATATCTATTCTTAAAAAACTAAGGCTATAATTTTTTGAATTAAGTGAGGTATTTTTTTATATGTAATTTTAGAATAGAATTTGGTAGTGAATAGTTGAGTTACAAAGCTCAAGGTGGTGAAATGAATTGAAGAAGAGAGTTCTCTTTTATAATTGAGGTGAGGTGTACCCTTATAAATCCTCAAAATATTGAATTATTATTAAAACAATTTCTTTCAAAATAAAACAAATGGATATGTATTCTAGGATGATATGATATAGTTTTTTAATATAATATAATAATAAAATATAGATGCATTTGGTATTTATATTTAATCTTATCATTTTTATTGTCCTTAGTTAATGTATTGTAAATTTAATTATGGTAACAAATTATTGGATATTAAAAGGTTGTATCTTTTACTTATAAGACATTAAATGGACTAAAAATGAACAATTTCTGAAATTTTAAGTGAAATAATAATCACTTTTTATTTTCTTTAATATTATTTTAATTTTTTTTAAACAATTTAGTAAAGTATTATTTGGATAAAATATCATTAGTGTCAATTTTGACACTATTCATTACATTGGCCTTAATAAAGTCAATAAAAAAGATAAATTCAAAAAAATAACATTTAATACATCTTAAATATGTTTTAAATATCTATAAAATTCATTGTTCACCATAATTAAATTAAATTATATTTATTTTAATTTTTTTAATATCATTTTTTATTTTTTTAATTGATAAAATAATTACAACATCAGCGTTGTATAATGATTTATGTTATTAAGTTATTCAATAAAATTTAAAAATAAAATAAATGATCTAGATAAATCATTTATCTTTCAAAATAATATATATAGTCATATATATCTTCATAAAAACCAATAAAAAATAATATATTTATTAAAATTATGATATTGATGTCAATATATTTCCTTTTAAAATTTTTTATACATATCCAAACCTCATAAAAATGGACCCAACATAAATAAATAAACTTATATCATGAAATTGAATTTATTATGATAAAAATAAACACATATATCCATTCATAACCTGCATATTTGTCAATGTGTTGACATAAGAGTTAATTAAGACTAATAAATTTTCATTTTTTATTTTTCTTTAAATAATATACAATTCATATTCATGTGAAAGTTCCCATTAAATAACTCAAATTAAAACCTTTTAAATTTTCCATAAGATTTAAATCATATAGTAAAATTTGTACATGTGTTAGGGTAACATTATAGTCCTTATCATTTTATTTTTTATGTAAATTTCTAAATTTACCATTTGCAATGGTAATAAAACTTAACAGTGGTAATATTCATATTACCCAAAAATTAATATCTGATATTTACAAAATTTTATACTTATGATTATAAATATGGAATCTATTTTTTATAATTTAAAACACAAAATTGGAATAATTTAATTTGACCTTATACTAATATAACACAACTAAAACAATTTTCATGAAAATGAATTTTTAAGCACGAAAATGTTCTTATACTATAATAAGTTATACTAGTGATTAAATTGAAATAAATTAGATAATTAATAAATAAAGAGTATTTATCTTATGTTGAGATACAATTCAAATCATAATTATAATTTTAATATAACTAAAGGATTGTTTTATAAAAAATCACTTTTTTAGTATTCACTGGAAAATAAGTATTTTTTAAAAAATAAAAAACAATATCCCTAAGATAATTATTAAAATAATCTTTTAAAAATGAAATTTATTTATTTCAATAGAATTTATAATATTTTAAAATTTTGTTTTAAAAAAATCTTCAATAAAATGTGGTAAAACTTTATTTCTAAAAATATGGCCTTCTTTGCATAAACAGGTATTCATTATTATCTTACTCCTATAAAATATTTTGGATGAATATAAAAATAGTTCAATTTAAATATGTGGTAAATAATATTCATTACCTTTTATTTAACATCTAGTTTCTATGAAATGTAATATTTTAGTGTTTACATAAGTAGGGTGTTTCATGAAACATAATCTACTGAAGATATTGAATTTATTTAAGATGATACATAACGTAACTTCTTGGGTTGCTTCAATGAATGAAAGATTCCATGATATTTTTGAGTGACACATTCACTAGTATATGACGAGTTTGGCTAAATCCAAAATATTTTCACTAATCATTTGGCATGGAAGAATATCTGTTATAGATATGGATTGTTGGAATCTTGGTTAGTGCATGACTACTTAGTTTTTATTGTATGTTTTTATAAAATTTATTAATAAATTTATATCAACACATAAAAATATTATAATTGATAACATTTTTTTGTGGTTTCATTGGTCATATCCTATTGATTTTTGTACTGACATCTTACATAGAAATTTTTATGCACTTTTAGATTTATTAAATTGGGATTTGAGTAAGGGTAATGGGCCAATGGGAAATGGTTAAGTAGAGGGGCATGGAGAGAGGGACATAATTTGATAAAATTATAGGGAGTACCATTTATTGATTGATTTATTTATATTTGAAACTTAATGATATTTTTTTGGATGTCCACTTAAGGATGTGTTTATTACATATATGACATGTTTTCCCTTGTGATTTGTTAGTATTCTCGTGATACTATGATCATTATCTTTTTTTTTATTCATTTGTTCTACAACATGATATTATGGGTTTTTCCTGCCAACTAATGGACTAATAGCCAAAAAAATAATTAGATACCAATTTAATATATTTTTGTTCACATGACTTCTTGTCACACTCTGGTTGAGACTCGATGATTTTTGGTTAAGTTGTTATAGTTTGGGAGTGCAACTACAAATAACAGATGTTATCTGATATTTACTAAGGTTGGTTCTTTTGATATTGGTTTTTTATTAATATAAATCTTTAGTTATTATTTTATTTACTGAAAAAATCTATTATAATCTATTATTTTCTCTTTCTAGTGATTTATCTGATTCCCATGGAATAAAACGTCATTCAAACCATATAATTACTTTTCTTACATTATAATTATCATTACATTTATATATTATATGTTATTATTTTAGTTTCTATTTTGAGAGGTTGTGAGGTTCAGATGATGTTTGGTAGAGGTGAATAGCTATTTTTCATTTATTTCTTGTTCTACACACATATTTCATGACATTGAATTGTTTCAAACTTTATGGTATCCATGATCAAAATATGATTATTGGGGTTCAAGAAAATCCAAATATACAATATCTTTCATTACGTGTGGTTCCAGATCTTGGATCAGTGATCTCTATGGAATTTAAAATAGTTAATGATGGAATGATTTATGTACATGTCTTTTAGAATATATAAAAAAATCTTGTTTGATATCTTTGGATGAAAACATGCGAAGAGGGAATGTTGAGGATAAATATTTTCAATGCATAACACATTGGCCCTTTTAAGAGAGATTAGTGGTCTATTTACTCGAAATGTATCTCAATCTTATATTGATTAGGGTAATGCAGAATAAATGCAAATGATAGATTGGTAAATACATTACTTGAATTAATTGGGTGTATTTATTTTTATTTTATCAAGGATGGTGTCCTTCAATCTTTTAGTAAAAGAAACTACATGGTTTTTGGGAAATCCATTAAATATATAGAATAACCCTATAATGAGAAACATAGTGGTTATGTGTAAGAGAATTTTCATCACGTGAATGTTGTAAAGATGGCCAGTTCCTGTTAATATAAAATTATTCAACAATATCCAGTGATGGTTAGAGTTAGTTCGAGTAATCATTATAAGAGTCCGCTATCTTTGATGCTTATATTATTGGTTTAAGAATATTAGGATGGGAAAGAGAGCACTATGAGTAATTATAGAAAACAGTCATAGTTTGTCATCAAGTATATTCATGATATATTTATATGATAATAGATCCAAAAGAACGATTTTTTTTATTTTATACATTGATAATATTTAATACAGAATGTAATGGACACTCCAATCAATGGATTTATCAGAAGAGAGGATAAAATTAAAGTGGTAAGAGTCATAGAATGTTGAATGGTCCTAGTATTTTTTCATTTTGTCCATTTGGAATGAAGGAAATTATAAATAATTATTATTTAAAGGGTCATGTTAAATCTAGATATTATTATTCTAAATCATGTAGATATGGAATAATTTAATGGGAAACTTGTACTTTTTTTAAAGAGTCACAAATTTTATAGAGTTATAGATTATAAATAGTATTTAATTATTTCAATAATAATTATATAGTGTATTTAATGGACATTATTTCACTAGAAGAATTGAAAAAGATTATATTTTATATAGAGAGGTGTTGTGGTTTGATGAGAATGTATATGTGATCATTCAAATGAATAATAGATGTTTGATGCATTTCCAAGGAATGTAACACATCATAGTACTATAGAAGAATATAATTTCCATAATTCAACATGATCAGGTGGTATAAATTTCTTTTTTGGATGGTTTGTGTAATTTCACAAGAGGTTCTATGATGGGGGGCCAGTTTTGTGAAGGTGGAACATTGTACATGACTGGTGTTCTAGAGGGTATCATGCATATAGGAGAAACAACATATGGAAGAGAAAAGTTGTGGAATGAATTTCTTGTCCACAATAGTGAGAATAGTCTAAAAAATTTCCATGATAGGATTAAGGATAATCTATCACATTGAGTAAAAAAAATGTGAGGGTTTACTCAATTATACAAATAGAAGGTTTAATTCAATTTGGAAGGTAGGATTGAAATTTTTTGAATCACGAGATAGTTCATATGAATGTAAAAGGAAAAACAATAGTTTAATCTATCAAAGGAAGCATTTATTATATTAACATTAGTTATGTTTCCACATAGATGGTGTGGGTGTTATTCCCCAATATGACTATGTTATCTGTTAGACGTATATCTAATGAAGATCCAAGGTTGATGTTGAGATTGGTTTAATTTCAAAATGACACCATTAAAATAATATTATTATGAATATAGGTAGATAGTTTTTGATGATCAATTTGATGAATTAAATTTGAATATAGAATAATGTTCTTGGAACACCTGGGAATAAAATTTTAATTAAATGGATGAACCATATGTTGAATGATATAGCAAAAAATGACGGTGTATTCTATTTTTATAACAGAATTTTGGACTGAAGAAGGTAAATGTGTGGTTCATCCCATGAATCATAGTCCTTCAATTATTTTTAGGTAACAACGTCTAGAGGAATTATAACCTGAAGAAGCAATTGAATTTACTTAACATATTTTTTTTGTGGTATTATGTGTTAACATGAAATTTACAAGGTTGGGGATATTTTTGAAGAAATATAATGGTTATATTTCCATATAGAATATAAATATGAAAATGATCCTTTTAGACTCTTGGATAATAGTTAATTGATTTTTATTAGGGTATAGATATTCCACATTAATAAGGAGATTATATGGAATGATCGGGACACATAAAAATATTCTCCTAGAAAAAATAACCAATAAAAAATTTCTATATTGGGAAAAACTATTTTTGGGTGGTTTTGGAAATGAAAGGATCAGAAAATGTATTATTTTATATGTAAAACTATCTTTTGGAACATGGAGAACTAATCTTTTTATGGAAATAGTGTTGTCTGATGTACCCAATATTTCAATGAAAACATATTCCCAACAAAGAGTTATTGAAGTGTGATGTTCTGAAGGTGTTCAACCGTAGGAGTTTAGGATGCATACTAGGGTTTGAATTCTACTAAAAATAATTAATTTTTTGATGTATTTTCTAATTCTCTGTGGTGGTCCATAAAATAAAATATTTTTGTGATGAAACTACTCTAAGATTCTCATTTTATTAGTAGTTATAAATTACAAAATATTTATATTCCTTACATATTTATAATCCATGGGATAGAACATATCATCCTAAAGGTAAGATTTATCCTCAAATAAAATTGATATTTCATTTGAATGTGGACATTTTTGATAGATTCGAACAAAATATGAAACATTTTTTAATGGGGTTTGAAAAATAAAAAATGACACGATTCTAGTGACTTTTACCTCGCGTTGGGAAACACAAATACATTTAAATGGTTCATTGAATGTTTTCCATGGATTATGTATTTTTTAAAAAAAAACTATATGTTCAGACATCTTTCTATTTAATATATTTGGAAGACTAAATCTATAAGAATAAATAAAAAATATTTTATATTGGAATTCAACATGGGTATCGGGTGCATGATCAAGAAAAGTCTATATGGGATCATGTAGGCACCATGATAATGGAATCAGAAGTTTGAAAAAATCATTATTGAATTGACATTTCTCTCAAGAAATGTTAAACATTTATTTTATTAGGTAGTGTTTAGAAATGTATATTTCCACATTTGTATTCTCAATATTGATTACTTTCTCTAAGTTGCGTGTGTGGGGGTATGTCTAGAAGATTTAATATGTAAATTTTCAAAATTATCTAGATCTAATATTTTGTTTCCACTAATTAGAAATTGTGGATTGGTACCATAATAGAATTGATTATAAAAAAATTACTTTCACCTAGTACATCTATGAAGCATTGGTAATAGTTGATATAAATGAATAAAAATTATAAGTAATAACCATTCCATTAATTTTAATCAAGGATAAGGCACCTAAGAAGAAAAGGGTGAGGCTGAATGAATGGAGGTTCACTATTGTGGGTGATATAAATCCATTGATGGGATGGAAATGGATAATCCTAGAATCACTGCATTTCAAATGATTGTAGGAATCCATCCACATGTATTTCTATGATAGTCACCATCAAAGGTCCAACACATATGTAGGGAGGTGTGTATTTTATTATTCCTAATGTTTCTATTAGACTCAATATTGGGTATCCATGGATCAATATGTATCCTATATAAGTTGGAATATATCTATAAATATTTATTAAGTCAAAACATCTCTACAAGTGTTTTACTCATATAAAGGGGATAATGTTTTATTATATATTGTAGATGGACCTTGGATTGAGGATATGGGAATCACTACATATCATGTGATGATATAAATTATGAAATACATAGTTATTGATAGTAAAATGCTCTAAAATTTCTAAACCATACAAAGAGGGTATATTTTTTTCCATTTATATTGATGGTGGACCCATGATTTTAGCTCTAGGGTTTAATATGTATCCTATGATAATATGAATCAAGATACACATAATTCACAGACAGAAAATTGCCTATGCAGTTCCGAACCACATGTTAAGGGGAGATTTGTTTCCATTTATATAGTGGATAGGCCCTTGATTTGATTGTTTTTTATTACTGCATATCCAATGTTGAAAGGAATCAAGACAAATATAGTTATTTAATGGAAAAATCACAACTTTGGTCTAACATGTATGTATAAGGGAGTAATTTTTTCATTAATATTGTTGCTGAATCCTGGATATGAGCTTTGGGTGTCACTTTGTATCCTGTTTTGGAAACATTTAATCCACACATAGTTTATCAATTGGGATATTCCGTATGTTGATATAACCCAAAAAAAGAACAAGACTACTTCATTTTTTATAGATCTAGATTATGTGTTGTGATTTATTCATGATTTCAATTTTATTGTTGAGTTCAACATCATGAGGTAATGATATCTTTAGTGTAGTTAATTGTCTTGTAGTAATGATGTGTTCCATGTAGTGTAATGTAATGTGGTAAGGACATCGTCTATTATTTTTAACATCATGAATTAAAGAAAAAATATTCTATGAAGTTTTAATATTTTCTTCCTGGATATTGGGATGGTAATGAAATCTATCTAAATTAATTTTTGTGAATCCTTTTGTTTGTAGAGTTTTGACACATACCCATTTCATTATATCAAATTATTATACTCCACTCGAATATACATTTTGTATGATGTGAGGTCCATAAAAATTTGGTTTCAAATTTGGAGGATTATTTCATGTAATCATTGGCATTCTAAGAACCAATAGTAGTTCTCTTAGAAATAACAATTAATGGTAGACCATTTTATTTAAACGTCACATGATCTTATTCCGGATGAACATCGAGGTTGAGAGATGTACACAGCCTACTCACATTGAACCTTTTGAACTCATTCGATATATTTTCTGATTTCTCATCATCGAGATGTTTCCCATAGATCGATATATTGAGAGATGGAACCTAGACATCAATTGAAACATTTATAATGTCTTTTACACCATAAAAATATGGATTCACCTTCATTGTAGTTTTTGTGGTGGTATGGTAGGGCAAATAAAATGAAGGAAAATGTATTTCTAGGAGTTCAGGTCTACATGCACCATTTTGCGGAGTATTTCTGATATGGACTTATTAAAGGCCCCAATCATTCCATTTTACACTTAATTAATGCATGATGAATTCTTCGTATTGAAGTTGTACACCTAGTAAAATTTACTCAAAATAGTAAAAATTAAGTTGGAACGATTGCCCATTAATATCTTTTGAGGGTAACTAAATCTAGATTTGATATCAAACTATACAAAAATAATGATATTATTCACATAAAATTATATCAGGGGTACTTCTTTTAGATTGTTTGGAACATATGTCTATATTAGTACAGATATACATAAAATTTTTAGTTATGGTTGGGGGATATATCCCCACAACATCCAATACCCACACAACAAATGGACCGAAATTTTTTCTTTATGAAGAAACTATGGGGGTTGATAGATGGAGTTTTAATAAATCTAGAATGTATTAAATATCATGGATAATTCCTCATATTCCTATATCATTTTTATATTAGTAACCAGGCCTCCTAATTTGGTGGGAGAGCATATTCTGAGACTGATAAGGGTAAAAGGAGCCATGATAGAATTCTTCTGTAATGATAAAAAAATTTCCTCCTATGAATTTGTGGAGGATTCCATTGAATTCCCATCTATAGAGGTATATTTTTTTTCATTTTTCAATTTTCAAATTGTTAAAATACCCAAATTCATGTCGATTTTGTTCCCACTCATCGTAATCTAACATAAGGGTCCCATTTTGGAGGTAATTGAATATGAGATCTATCCATCTAGTGGAGGATATCAATTCATCATGCACTGAGGTTGGGTTGACATGATTAATTTCACCCATGATATAAATGACGAGTTTTGAGGAATGTCATCTGTTCATGATACAGAAAACAAATTTATCCCAATCGAGGTCAGTTAGCACTATGGATGAATTAAGTAGTTTGCCTGTAAGATTGTTTTTTGATAGAGGTACATTTTCAAATTTATGGTCAAAATGTAACTATACCATATTTCATCCAACATAATAGATGATAGGATTTAATTCATGCTTCATTATGGGGTACTCCATGTTGATTTGTTCGAACACTAGCTTTGAATCCCCTTTTATTTTATGGTAGGATATTTATAGCTATATGAATTTATCAAATAAAAAAACGCGACTTGATATTATACGACATTATTTTTTCATCCATCATAAAATGAGATTGAGTATGGAAATATATCTTTTGATTGGGAAGAAAATCAAATTCCTTGATTCCCACCACCCAATTGAGCATCATGTTTTTTTATTGTAATACTAATAGGTTATTGAAAGGCACCCCCAAAATATATCTCGAGCATTCGGGAAGTTTCAAGGGAATAGAGAACCACTTCATCTAAATATTTAGTGTCCACTAGTATATATTCTAGGAATCGAAGTGATACATGGAAAACAGCTACATAATTCCCTTTAATTTTCTTTAGGGATATAAATTACATGCTGTATTATTACCGGATGACCACCCATCAGAAACAATGCCCTGTCAACATATGGCGTTAAGTGATGAACATGAGAAGTTCAATATGAGAGACTTAGTGGAATTTTTGGTTTTACATGTATTTTATAAAAAAATTCACTACATAATTATTGTGAGAATGTTTTTTTCAATATCTAAATACCAAGTGTCATTACCAAGAATTTTTTGACTAAGGTAGTAGAGACCTTCATTAGGAATATTAATTTTTTTATGTGAGGCGAGAGAAAAACATTCTTTCAGGAAAATAACATAAAAGATATGTCTCTTTACTTTCACCAGTGACATAAATATAGGTGAGTGAAGTAATTACTACATGATCTTCTCAATAGATTCTTGTCAGTCTTCATCCCATTGATAGGTGACACCCTTTTCATTAACATAGTGATGGGAAGATATTTTCCGTCTAGATTTTCTATGAAAAACCAGATGTAAGTGAGGTTACCTTGGATCCCCCTAAATTCATTATGATTATTTAGGGGTTACATTACTAGGACTCAAATTTATTTTTCCAGTATGACCTCAATGCCATGGTGGCATACCACAAATCCATGAAACATTCATGATGTTACTCCAAAATCACACTTCAGATGGATCATGTTCAAACTATACCACTATAGATTAGTGAAAACTTTATAATGATATATGAGGTGATAACTTCAATGATGGGATTTTAATACCAGATCATCAATATAGAATTATTATATTATGTAAAATAAGGTATTATATATGTGATTCATGGAACATAGGTAAGTTGTTCCTGCATTATTCAGTCAAAAGGGAATGATATGATAGAAAAATATCTCCTGAGGTGCAATGATGGAAGTTTATTTTAAATGATTAGGCATATTAATTATCTAATTATACACTAAATACTCATTAATGATGGAAGTTTCTAGGAAGATATAATTTTAATCGATCATTAGTTAAATTATTTTAATCCGGAATTCATTTTTCATGAAGTTTCTTCCAATATCCCTAAAATTGATGCATACAAAATTATTCATGTTAAATTTTCTTAATGTGGATGATGTCAGAAAGCTATATTTGGTACAACAATTCCTATAATTTTTTTGATAAATTTTACACCTTTAGATTCTATATTAGAAGAATGATAGGGTTTCATCCTTCTAGATTCCTTCTTGAAACCTCTATGGTCATAGGGTAAACCTAGTTTGTGTTTTCCCACTTTAGGGTTCATCCTAAGAATTTCTATTTGATTACAAGAAAAAACATATTAATTCTACTATTGTAATTAAATTTACATATCCTCCTCCTAGAGATTTATTGTGGAAATAATTAATACAAGTCACAAATGTTCTTATATTTCTATATTCAACTTCATGATATCATTGAAAATTGTAGAGTTGCCTTCCTCAAATGGGGGAGGGTAATTAAAGATTTGATCTTCATTTTCATCCATCTCTATATTAATAACTGAATTATTAGACACGATGGGTAATATAGGGCCTCTCAATCCCTGTCTAGGGATCAAAGGTGATGGAATGACACATTTTCACCCTAAATTTTCAGATGTCACCACTGAGAGATTGCATATCTTCTTGTTTTCCATTATGTTTTCATGGGTAGATAGTGTCTAGAAATCTAGGATTATATGATCAGCCTCATTTATGTTTATATATAGAACTTAATGACTATCGAGCATGCTCTATATATTTTTGGGTGTATTCCCCAAGACATTGTGGGCTGCAACCTGCATATCATTATCCACTATTGGTAGTTTTCATTTCCTCTTATTGATTCCTTCTTGGGATATATGGGTGGTCACAACTCAAAATGGGAATCATACCCATTTATTATTCCCATATTCCATTGATGTGCTATATCATGCATTGATGAACTATTGAATGTATTAGTAAATGGTTATGAATCATAGGTCTTAAAATCTAGACATTAAAATTTGTGTCTTTCCATATTACCTTGAACTTGGAATTATATGTGAGATCCCTACACTAATCCTTTAGCACGATATTCATGAGTTACTTTTTATAACTCTTATTATATAAATGAATGTTATTCTTTTTTAGAGATAAATTACAAATTCTATATCCTAATGGTTGGAGGGTTTGAAATGGGATGAGTTTGATCCAAAAAATATTGTCAAAAAATTTCATTATATGTAAACATTATTGATATTTCATTAAAAAGATAATGCTATGTTACGTCCCAAGATATATTATACTTGATTCTATTATATGAAAAATATGGTGACCTGACATTCTAATGGAATAGTCTACACTTGTTAAAACTCAAATATATTGACTTTATCCTTGAACTCTTGAGGGGTCTGAACAGCCTAAGTGAGCTCATCATTGAGTTATTATAAAATATATAGATCATCCAGGCTTGATAGTTTTGATGGAATAAATTCAATGTGTTTCATAATAATTTTTTTTACCATAGGTATAAACTTACCAAGGTTGGGATTCTCCCTATTTTTTGGTATAGGAGATGTGTTGTTTGTGGTTGACGAGCCTGGTGCTTGAGAAGAAGTTGAAGGAGTTGCTGATGTAAGTTGTGTGTTTCACACCATCCTTCCCCTTTTTCTAGTATAATTATAATAATAAAACCCTTTTTAGTTAGTCAATAAAAATGAATAGTATTGAGTGATCATTAGGGAGATCTAAGGAATCTATAAAATTCTATATGGATTATTGGATTGCTCATCCATAGGTATAAGCTACATATCTGGATTCAATGGTGATGTGGAATAAATATTAGGTTCAACAAATCCTATTCATTCCATATATCCTTATCATATGTTTCCTCAACATCCAGCTTCTCAGTTTGGAATAAGGATATCATAATTAGAGGCATATTCATCATCATATAAGGTATCTATTATGTTCACTATATTAATAGACCCAAAATTGATCCCTTCATCATATGATGGTTGCATTTGGTTTGGCAGTTCCAATTTTTTGGATGATGTCAGAAATATGTATGAGGGATTTAGATCTTGTGAAAGATCTCGATATAACTCTTTTTAAAATATATTTCATGTATGAAATGATTATACATTTCTCCTAGTTTTGTATTAAATGGTGATTCCCATGGTATCAGGATCATCGGTTATTTGCAAATCTATGCTATCATAGTGTATTATGCATGGTAAAATTTTCATTTATTTGACAAGTTATTGAACATTTTTTAACATATGGAATGATCGTCATGCTAGCCACCATGTTCTTTTTTTTGGGTGATGGTTACTCTAGTCGCCTATACTAGTTAATTCTCTAGTCTAAAATGTCTATAGTAAACAATGATTTGTAGGGTGTCTTTAAATACAATGTATTGTTATATGGTGTAAACTAGCCTCCTATGTAAGGGTAAGAGGTCAGGATGACCAGTGATGTTTTGCTCATTAGTTTTTATGGGCTTTGGTATCTTGAGTAGGTTATTCTACATGGATTAAATTAAATAAACTAGGTATTTCTCATTTCTAAAGGAATACAATTTATTCATTAATTTATCAAATTATGGGGGGACATAATCTTTTTTTTCTTCTATCCGGGTGTGATTTTTCGGAAACTACCAATTTATGTCAGGTTCTAGAAGATTCCGGGACTTCTTGGGTACTTGAATGGGACGTTATACTAGTTTGATGTTAACAACAATAGTTTCTTCCCTACTAAGACTTTTCATATTTTATGAATACAGGGGATTAGATTTATCTTGGTTCCAATGAATGGAATCATCTAGGAGTTTCCTTTTTTCTAAAAAATCATGGAATCCTCCAAGATAATTTCTACGGATTAATGGTGTTTTTAGCTCATCCTAATGATTTCCAACTTATATTTTTATTAGTTTCACTTACATGAGAGGGATAATTAGTGAATAGGATAAACCTTCCCATCTAGTAATGATTTCAGGATCTATCTCATTTGCATGGTGTTTATAGTTTGTGAGGTTGAAAAATGTTATCTTCCTTAGCTTAAAGATGAACTGATAAAACAATCGATGATGATGTTATTCTAATCCTAAAATACATTCTTCTAAAATAATTTTGTAGTAAATGAATATTTTCCTTATTATATTTTTAATAAAAAATACTTGATTTTTTCCCCTTACTGGTCTTGGGGTCACATCATCATTCCGATTTGTGATGTGATTTGAATGATATGTTGTTCTGGATCTCCGGTTTCATTAAAGGATGAGGTGATTATGTTGCTAAAATTAGTCAGGGGAAAAGTTTCTTACACCCATTTGGGATGTGTATTATTTTTATGATTCATGGGTGTGTTCCACCCTTCTATGGGTTTAATTTGAACAGCATTTGATTCAATGGTGTGGATGAGTTCTAGATGTACCATTTTCAAGACCATGCCCAATAAATAGGGATGGAAAGGCATGATAAGGATTCCGCAAATTCATATCTCCCATAATATCAATCTACAATATAACTGAATGATCATCCTTGTAAGAGAGAAGATAGTTCATTAATCGATGAATTCCATGATAATCATTAATATCCAAAATTATATATACAGTATTCATGGATCCAGAGAAGTCCTAATTCTCAAATTCTGCACTTGTAAGAGTATTATCACTCTCTTAATGTATGAGATGATGGTCATTCCTATATATAATAAGATGATGACCAATATAAATTTTTCTTCTAAGATGTTCTTTAATGATATTTTAGAGATTTTTTATATCATTATCATATTGTTCTAGTCGTTCCTACATAAAGAGAATTTTTCCTCCTCTGGGTGGAAAGTAGGATCTATAAATATCCTTCCATTTATCCTTGATAGGTTTCCTCTATAGAGGTGGAAATTAATCATTTGGAGGTGCCAGGTTCTGAATCTGTGTCTAATTCCATGGGTGTACAACCTCTGTTGATGCATAAAAATCACCTACTTCTTATGTTAATGCTTCTACATTGTGTCCCTATACATTTGTTTATTTGTCTCCATCATCTATTTAGTTCACAGTTGAAGAATTCACTAAGGTGGATTGGGTAATAGTAGATATCCCACGACTCTCCATGTGGTATGGTGACTCTAAACCACTTAATCCTCCTTTAATAGGTGATTCATGGTCATTTCTCTAACCCCTACCTATATTGGACCATTTTGTCTTACGACCCTTACAAGGATTGACTACATTCACCTTATTTTTCTCTAGTATCATTATGTGAATATATACCTTAATGGAGAATCAGGTATTTATTATTTAACATGACCCAAATAGAAATGGTGTGTCTTATAGAAGGAGGAAAAATAGGATTCCAGCCATCAATATTTACCTCCCAACCTGGATTTGAATGATTAATTTAGGGTGATAATAATGATAAAAATACCCTCATCCCTATAGGGTGGGGATGATTTCTGGTTGTTATAGGCACATTTGGATCCCATTATTTAATATTAGATTATTCCAATCAAGGAACTAATGGATCCTGATATGGAAATTGATATTTAGATATAACACCATCCATGAAATATGGGGTTGGGTTGGAACCACTATGGATTTACATGGGACCATATCTTGGTGTGATGAACCTGGTGGTAGTGATTAAGATAAAAATAACACCAGAATGATGTGATGGGGTTAATTTTAAACTACTGTTGATATTTTCAACATACTCCCATGTTTTGATGTCTTGAGGGGTGGTGGAAGTAGTAAAAAATCCCTCATCCCTATGGGATGGGTTTTCTCCTTGAAAACTACTATGGAGGGTTTTATTATGAACTATTTGATTTGGTCAAATTATACTCATGTAGGATCTGGGTGAAATGTGTAACGAACCTAACATCAGAAGCCTAGAGTTGGTGCCTTAATTCATTACATTAGCATGATTATAAGGACTCAAATCATGACGTACTAATCAATTTAGTAGTTTTGGTGGATGAGATACTTACATTATACAAATTTTACATTTTTAATAGATTTTCAAACTTAATAAATAACAAATGAAAATGAACTACATCCTTGAAAACTCATTCAAATATCTCTTACTCCTAAAATGAGGAAAAGAAACAAAATAAAGGGATATCAAATGCTCATTAAGGATTATGAACATCATAATCCATCTTGAATCAATATCGAATAATCAATATGTCAAGGTAAATGAATAAAAACACATTCCATTTAATCAATAACATGACAATGAAATTAATACATAGATTTTTCCATAGTGAAAATATCATGGATTATAAAAATCGAATTATAAATTAAAGAAATGATTTATTATTGAACCCCATGATCTCATGCATCATGATACCTCTACTGTCAAGATCTATCCACAAGATGGTTGGAGTCGGTGGGTTGAATCTTATAGGACATGTAAAAACTAATTTGTCTCACTAGACCCAATGATGCATCAATGATATATATTTTACCATTCCCCACCTATCACTTTAGATCCAAATAATTCCTCGTATATTGAATAATCAATTTAACTAAATCAGTTGTCCTTATCATTAAATATCCCTATTCTAAAAAAGATACATTTTTTTAATTTTTCCATAGTTTATCAAATAAAACAAAAATGTAAAAAATTATGTAAAAATTATTATTTAGTTTATGAAATAATAATATCCATTGTGAAATAATATTTATATATATAATAAATGTAATATCCGGGGAAACTTTATTACAAAAAAATAATTGTTTCCATAGAATGTGATATTTCACAATAGCTTTTACCACTGAGAATTTTCATGTCAATATACACATGGATTAAATAATAATAATTGGAATATAATATAACATTATTTCTGAATGAATATTGATTTTAAATTTCAATAGGTTTTTCTATATATTGCATAAATTTGAATTGGTGCATAACCACAAATGAGTCTTAATGGCATGTAAATTGAGATGAAATCGCTTAACTTATGCTTTATTTTTGATGAAAACACTTTAAACCTATGTATTAGATTTTAAATAATGTTCTTATATGTTACCATAACCATAACCATATTTATAATAGATTATATGAATCTTATACAATATATTATCACCTTTTAGTTAATTATTTTCATTGAATCGGGTGTTAATTACATTGTTTTTTGACTATGTATTGTCTTTCTAATTTTTTTGATCTCCTTAAGTAGATCATGATTGGATCATATAAAAAATTTAAGCCATGATTTAAATATAATATATATTCATTATAAATAGTAATCCATAAATTTTGGGAATAAGAAATGAAATACATTATTCGTGGAGACTGTAGGTCGTACATATGCCTGAACATTTTTTCCATTTTTGTGTTGTATTGAAAGAATGGAATGTAAATTATATAAATATATTATAATTTTAGTATCTTTATTATTTAATATATATAAAATATTTTTATTAAAATAATCCTTAATACATTCCATGTAAATCATGAATGAATAACATCACTTCGTGAGGTTGTAGTCCTCCATACACATGAGTAACGTTATCATGTTTCATAAAATTGGAAAGAATAAATGTATGTGTGATATAACATTTAAAAAAGATTAATAATATCATATATATCATATATATCATATATAAACTATAAATCCATCATTATCCCAAACCATGGAAGGAGTTAATGGAAAATCGAATGACATAAGTTTGCGAGTCGGTAGTCCGTTGTACCTGTGACCAATGATTTCATAAGACATTTGATTAAATTTTTTTAAGTTTAAGGTCATAAACTTATAATAATAAAATATTTTATATGTTATATAACAATTTTATAATATAAGTAATTTATAATAATAAATTAATATGGTGGAGAAGGAAAGTAAATAAAACACTTTTAGAAGAACATTACCTGTTCTTCAGGTATTCTCCATAGGTTTTCCCTAATGCCTAATTAAAATGGATTTCATATCATGTTGAAGATTCGAAGATGAGGGAGGATTTTTTGGAAGTTATTTTTTCAATGGTTTTTTATGAAAAATGACTTTATAATTTTGAATATGTGGGGAGAGTCAGTTCCCTCTTATAGTTGAGGAGTAGTTTGCATTCATGTAAATAATCAAAAGTATTCACTGTTGGAAGGTATCCGTAACCTTATGTGCATCAAAATTTAAACCATTGTGGATAAAATAGATGAATTTTTTTATTCATACCTACAACATAAAAAATATATTCATTTATATATTGTTATTATTTTTTCCTTTATATTCACTAAATTTTATATTTTAACTTTTTATACCAAGTTAGCTTGAATCTTTTTGATAACCTAGTTGATTTATCATTTTAGAATATAATTAAAATATATTTATTACATAAGTTATGCCTATTTATTCTAAATATTATTTCATACTCATCAAATTAAAATATTTCTTTGTGTAAAATTAATTTTAATACAAATGCATGTTATGAAAAAACCCTTGTTTTAACATTAATCGAATTAATTAATTCTTGCTATTTTGACTAATAATTATTGTAAAATTTTATTTTGACCTAATTATATTATATAAATTTTTCTTATACAAAAATTTTAATCCATTTTCCCCATTTCCATTAAAATAATTGGTAGATTTTAATTTAAAATTAGTCTCGTAGACGGATTGAGAATGCGTGTTTTTAAAGTGAAAATGTTCAAAGGTTTAATAGGTATATATATATATATCAATAGTAGATATATTAAAATTAACTTTATTGTATTAATATATATATATATATAAAATTTAATTAATTAAACTTTTAAAACCATTTAAAATATGACTTATTATTGTAAATTATTTAAATTAATATTCACTTTTCATTTAAAATCTTCTATTTTCACTATTACTCAATAATTGAACCTTCTCAAAAAAAAACAAATCATAAGATAATTTTGACATTACACATTAAAAAATAAAGTTTATTTTTTCAAATAAAAATTTTATTTGTTAGATAATGTTGTTTTAAAACAATTTTTCCATTAAATGGAGTCAAAATCATCATTCGAAAAATACAGATTTTCTTGCATTAAATATGATTTATTCTAATATTATACCAAAAAATACTATTGTATGAACATAAAAAAATTATTGAATATATTAAATATAAATTTGATTAATATAATTCACTAACAGATGTTAATTTCATTAATTATAATAAATATACTTTGACACATAAAAATAGTTTCTATAAAAACGTTTCCATTACATTCAATTAATTTTTATTTTAATTCATTTTTAATTGGTATTGAATTAACTCAAACATATATTTTAATTATTTAGTTAATAATATTCATAACCTCCAATATTATGTCTAGGAGATAATTTTCATAATAATAATTATTTTATTCAGTATAAATTAGTATTGCATGTGACAAATGCTATCAATGAATTTCGTTATTGCATGTAACACAAGTCAACTAAATGGTGTGTTCATTACAATATAAATCATATATTTAATTTAATTACTATAGTAAATATATTTCAATGTCATAGGATTATATATTACTGTAGAGACCCGAAGCCTAACGTACATGGACATTACATTACTTTTGCGGAATACTTAATACATAACAAAAATACACACACAAGGATCGTAATAGTTTAGTGTCTTTGGAAACTCGGAACGTAATCTTCTAATCCTGGTGAAAGATCTTCAAAATCTCCCATAAAGATCTTCCTTTTTTTTTACCTAAAACCTTTCTTTATATCCTGGGGAAAAGAAAACATAAAAGGGTGATGTCAAATGCTCAGTAAGGGTAAACAAAATAAATATCAATCACATAATTTTCATAAGAACATAACATTTTTGGAAATCTTAACCTGCAAAAGAGAGCATAATTTCATAACATGGGATAAATCATAGTAGTGAAAATGAAACCATAACTTAAAACATTACTCATTGTGGCATACACACATAATCATAGAGAATCATTTCTTGTTAGTCAAGACTCATTGCCAAGACTATCTTAGTGGACAGAGTCCCTTTCTGAATCGAGTAATCCTCGTTTCAGTCCTGTTTCACTGAACCGGTATAACCTACCATTCCAGCCATGTCTATCTTATGAGATATGAAATCTTTACCCAATGCATTGGAGGGAGATATAGGTCCCACCAATCTCTTAATGAATCCTTTCTTATGTGTGCCACAAAATCATAAATCATTCATCATTGCATAACCCATGTAATAAAAATGGGATTCTTAAACAACATGACATCATAAAACCATTCATATAAGATAAAGGAATTCATAAACATAATTCCATCACAACATAGTCAAATCAATGTAAAAATATGGATAGAAACAGAACCCTTTATTATCTTATATGGAAAATAATTTTGATAAAACACTTGAATTGAATTCTTTAGGAAAATAGCCTTTCTTCTTCAAATCAATTTCTTTTCTCAAATCATCATGCAATTTTAAAAGAAAGAGATTTTATTGAAATTAGTCATGAAATCTTTTAGAGGAAGATTCATGAAAATAAGGCTTTATAAAACAGTATAAATCCATTCGTGCCGTATAAGTTAAAAAAAACATTCTTCGTACTTTTGTCGGAAAAGTAAAAAAGTACCTCGTACGAAAAACGAAAAAAGATTCCTTTCATATCCTTTACTAAAAACTCATAGAAGGGTAAAATTGGATTTAAACAATTGTAGGTGGATGGAAATAATATTACATATTGAGGGAACATGGATGTGGATGATAAAATACACCCCAGTAAATACTTACGAATAAAAAATCTCAGATAAAAATGAGATTGTGATATTTCCCTTACCTTAGGTCCGACTTGATTTGTAAGTGTCCGAACCTCCTCTTCTTTGAAGTGCCTCTTTGAGACCTCCTCTTAGGGCACTAAAATTGGTCTTTGAGGAAGACCAGAACCTCTAGGATGTTTCTAGAGAAGTGGAGAGGATAAATTGGCAGGGGTTGGCCGAGCTTGAGTGCTCAAATTGGTGTGAGGAGGAGGGGGAGGAGGTGTCCTTTTATAGGGGAGGAGAGGGGCACCTTAGGAATATCTCAAAATATTATTTTATATTAAAGTCAAAATCGGTTTATAATGGTTCCAAAGGGTCTTATTTCGAAGCTAAAGTGGGGATGGGTCGAAATCCTATCAACCAATAGGATTTAGACAAGTTTAGGGTATTATTTTAACCTTATCAATTAGATTTAACTCTAAGTTAAATAATTTAACTTTTACCGTGTCTTTTTGTTTTCTTTCACTATATGGTTAATATACTTACTATAACATGCCAAACGAACCACAAATTGTTTATTATTAATAAATATATCCTTATCTAAGTCATTTGGCCTAACCTTAGATTTTTAGGAATAAAATAACAATTAATAATATAATATTTGATTTAAAAACTATTTTGTGTCAATTTTGACACTATTTGATATATGATTTTTGTGAAAGTCATAACAGAATTATATGTTCGAACCAAGTTTATTAAATCAACACTAATATATCATAGTAACCTAGAAAATTAGTGTAATTCATAAAAAGTCTCAAATTACATTCATTTGAGCATTTATAACATCAATTATGTTAATATTTCCTTAAAAGGGTAATTACTGCATCATCGTTGTGTCATAAATAAATTAAATTATATAAAGTCTAAATATTATAAATAAAATATCATTATGTAGGAAATCTTTTTAGCTTTCTAATGAATATTTACAATCGAATTTATCTTATGTAAAACCCTATATTAAATTTTTTTTAGTAAATATACATTGATTTTAACTCTTTTAACTCTTCTTTGAATTAAATAATAATAAATGTCCTAATCTAATCCAAGTGGACCTAAATGATAATATTTTACACTTAAGGTTATTTTTGGTCAAGATACACTTGTCCAATAGAATTAGGACATGTGTTAGGGTAATATTAATATCATTCTTACCCTTAATTACCCTATTAACTTTTAACCGTGGTAGATAAAAGTAAAAAGTTACTATTCACCAAAAATTATTTTCATCTCATTGAACCACATTTTAGTCCTTGATATTAACCGTGTCTCTCGGATTTTCGAAATTCCATTCACAGAAGCGGTAAAATTATGTTTTATGCAAAATTCAGTTTTTAACCTACCACTTAGTGGTTTCACTATTCATCAAAAATTGAATGTTTTCAGAAAAATACCAAAAATTAGGCCTAAGCTATATTTGATATTATGAACTCAAAAATGATGTCTATTTTACCAAATTCAAAACATAAAAGTTGCATTAATTAATTTTATAATTAAATCCCGCTGTTAAAACAAATAGCGTGTTTTTAAGAAACAATATCTATCAAAAGATTGACACTTGATTATGTCTGGTTTAAATGTGAAATTACAACCAATGACCAACATTGTATTAAATTGTAAAAATATATTCTAAATATACATTAAAACCACTCAAATTAATAATTTATCACTATTAATTATTTCGATTAAAAAAGTTGTTTTTAATTATAATTTAGTAATTTTCACTATTCATCAGAATATGAAAGTTATCCGAAAAGTACCAGAATTTCACCTTAGGCTAAATTCGATACTCCGAATCCAAAAATGAAGTTCATTTTGAAAAATAAGATTTACTGGATTTCAAAAAGTGGTTATTACTATTCATAACGGCTAGTTTTAATAATATTTTTATAGCATATCGTTGTTTAGTGAAACTCGGTATTGCGTATTACACACACTATCGAGGAAGGTCGTGATTGCGTGTAATGCAAGGCAAGTCAAGGATGCGTGTTGTGCAAGCTCCTTTTTGTGTTGCGTACAACACAAGACATTAGTGAAATAAAAAAGAATATTTTTCATAAAATCTCGGGCTGTTACATTCTACCCCCCTTAAAATGAATTTCGCCCTCGAAATTCGTCGGGGTTATAAATGGTTTACTATTCGAAAGTTTCTTTAATAGAAACCCACATCGTAAAAGGGAATACCAAAACTTGGCTTTAAAAACTAAAGTATGAAATGTAACGATTACCCAAATAAACTAATCACTAGGTTTCCACATAGGTGAAAATATGGATATGGAAGAGAAATCTAACCATCATGTTCTGATGGAGAGTGGTAGAGAACATGGCTATGGAAAAGCCAGTAATCACAAATCCATAGATTTGTGATGATATATGGTACCATATGATTCATCAGGTATAAGATTACTAGGACAACATTTTTGGTTTTCAAGATCATTTCCCTAAAGTTGAAAATTTGCTTAAAATAAATACTTACTTTATTTTGGTACAATCTCACTTTTGTTCGTGCCTTGAACAATTTCTACTTCATCTCTTAAATAAATGAAGTTGAATTTGTTATTTGTGAAGTGTTAGCAGATTATGTGATAGAATGATGGGTCATTCCATCTGTCTCAAACAAAAGGTTAGAAAAAGTTATTAAATATACATAAGTCATTCTATAGTGAGATTAATCACATATGGTTCCTAAAATGGACTTATACTTCATATATCATACTGCTTAATATAATAAAACTAGTTTCTACTAAACAGGGACTTCCTGTAGGCTAGTGGTAGGCGATAAAGGCCAGTCGCACTTCGGTTGTGGGTTCGATTCCTACAGCCTTGTCCAAAGCGATGGGTTGTCGCCCGTCCTGCAGGTTGTCCCTTTTTCTAAAACTACGTTACTATAACATCCAATCAATAATATCGAAAATCTTCTATCCTTAAACAAAACTAACTTATGTCCAACATAATCCAGTCTAATATTTAGGTTTATACATAATACTGCAGTCCACTCTCATAATATAGTGACAACGATTACTAGAGATTTAATACTGTCGTTGATCCCCACATATCATAAGATATGTCTTGTTGGTCACATTCCAAACATTCAAAGTCCTTAATCGTGTATTCTCTTGAATACCTTAGTGAAAACATGAGTGCAGTTAAAAGTTACCAAAATCCTCAAAATTCTATATACTCAAACCATGATATCACTTAGTCCTTATATCAATCATGAGCTCATGAATACTATTAAACATTTCATTTTCTCATCTTCATTATGCGCATATCATCTTATTTCCAAAAAATATCTCAATCACTTTGAATACCACCTCAATAAATATTGCAATACTCAATGATACAACATTATTTTGGAATCCCATTACATAAACACTTAATCATTCCACCACATCGTTGTCATATTCAACATTGCCAATAGTGATCGCATGTGATTTCCCTTTGTCCTTTTCCTTCAGTGGTTGCTCATGTTGATCATCACTAACCCTTGGATTAGGGCAATTATTAGCATAATGCCCCATTTCCTTGCACTTGAAGCATTGAAGTGTTGGCGGTGCGTTCTCTGCAGTGTTTTCTTTATTCACATCATTAGAAAACCTTTTTCCATTACTTCGACACTCAGCTGCTCGATGACCTTCTTTTCCACACTTAAAACATTTTCTAGTCCCTTTTAGACAATCTCCACCATGCTTCTTTCCACACTTTGTGCATAAGGAAACATTCATCTTCTTTTCACCATTATTCTGAGATTTCTCCTTGAACTCCATCTTTCGTTTCTTGTCAAAACCATGAGATGGATATGTAACACCAACTTCCATTTCTACCTTGATAGCACAACGCACAATTTCTTCATAGCTACTGAAGTCTCTTATAGCTAATGCCCTTCGAAGACTTGGTTTTAAGCCACAGAAAAATCGATCAACTTTACTTTCAGGTTGGATGATAATTCCAGAAGCATACCTTGCAAGTCTTGTAAAATTTGCTTCATAGGTACCAACAGATTCATCGTCCCTTTGCTTCAGTTCAAGAAATTATTTCTCCATCTTTGTTCGAAGAATACGAGGGAAGTACTTACTTAAAACCAAGTTCTTGAACTCGTCCCATTCCATGGACTCAATTTCATCTCTTGGCCTCGTATTCTTGATAAGATTCCACCATTGATCAGCTTCACCTTCCAAACGATATACTGCTAAGATGACTTTATCATGTTCAGAACATTGAAGAACTGAAAATATCTTTTCAGTAGTACTGATCCATTGTTCATCCACAAGTGGATCAGAAGACCCACTGAAAGAAGGTGGACGTTGCCTCATGAAGGACTCAATAGAATATTGTTCCCTTCTCTGCTCATTTGGGAGTCCAGAATGATTCATAGCTTGTGTAAGTATAGCAATAAGATTTTGCACTCCATCTCCCATAACATTTGTTTGTTCAGGAGGGAAATCATTGCATTTTCCATTGCATTGATCAACACGGTTCCTTCGGGTTCCAGCCATCGTCTAAAACCCAAAAAGAATAGTGTGAGAGGCAAAAATCATGCTAGGGAAAACAACATAATAAAGGGGGAGTACCTTCAATATCCAACATCTTAGGTTTAATTCTATGATCGTTAGCGTAATTCTATTACTATAACCTATACGTATACTTATCCCTAGGGACATCCCTAGACATACCTTAGAAATATCTCTAGGGATCTCACTAACGTTTTCGCATCCTAGTTTCCAAAGGTTGACTAAACCTCCCTCTGATACCAACTGTAGAGACCCGAAGCCTAACGTACATGGACATTACATTACTTTTGCGGAATACTTAATACATAACAAAAATACACACACAAGGATCGTAATAGTTTAGTGTCTTTGGAAACTCGGAACGTAATCTTCTAATCCTGGTGAAAGATCTTCAAAATCTCCCATAAAGATCTTCCTTTTTTTTACCTAAAACCTTTCTTTATATCCTGGGGAAAAGAAAACATAAAAGGGTGAGCTCAAATACTCAGTAAGGGTAAACAAAATAAATATCAATCACATAATTTTCATAAGAACATAACATTTTTGGAAATCTTAACCTGCAAAAGAGAGCATAATTTCATAACATGGGATAAATCATAGTAGTGAAAATGAAACCATAACATAAAACATTACTCATTGTGGCATACACACATAATCATAGAGAATCATTTCTTGTTAGTCAAGACTCATTTCCAAGACTATCTTAGTGGACAAAGTCTCTTTCTGAATCGAGTAATCCTCGTTTCAGTCCTGTTTCACTGAACCGGTATAACCTACCATTCCAGCCATGTCTATCTCATGAGATATGAAATCTTTACCCAATGCATTGGAGGGAGATATAGGTCCCACCCATCTCTTAATGAATCCTTTCTTATGTGTGCCACAAAATCATAAATCATACATCATTGCATAACCCATGTAATAAAAATGGGATTCTTAAACAACATGACATCATAAAACCATTCATATAAGATAAAGGAATTGATAAACATAATTCCATCACAACATAGTCAAATCAATGTAAAAATATGGATAGAAACAGAACCCTTTATTATCTTATATGGAAAATAATTTTGATAAAACACTTGAATTGAATTCTTGAGGAAAATATCCTTTCTTCTTCAAAATCAATTTCTTTTCTCAAATCATCATGCAATTTTAAAAGAAAGAGATTTTATTGAAATTAGTCATGAAATCTTTTAGAGGAAGCTTCATGAAAATAAGGCTTTATAAAACAGTATAAATCCATTCGTTCCGTATAAGTTAAAAAAAACATTCTTCGTACTTTTGTCGGAAAAGTAAAAAAGTACCTCGTACGAAAAACGAAAAAAGATTCCTTTCATATCCTTTACTAAAAACTCATAGAAGGGTAAAATTGGATTTAAACAATTGTAGGTGGATGGAAATAATATTACATATTGAGGGAACATGGATGTGGATGATAAAATACACCCCAGTAAATACTTATGAATAAACAATCTCGGATAAAAATGAGATTGTGATATTTCCCTTACCTTAGGTCCGACTTGATTTGTAAGTGTCCGAACCTCCTCTTCTTTGAAGTGCCTCTTTGAGACCTCCTCTTAGGGCACTAAAATTGGTCTTTGAGGAAGACCAGAACCTCTAGGATGTTTCTAGAGAAGTGGAGAGGAGAAATTGGCAGGGGTTGGCCGAGCTTGAGTGCTCAAATTGGTGTGAGGAGGAGGGGGAGGAGGTGTCCTTTTATAGGGGAGGAGAGGGGCACCTTAGGAATATCTCAAAATATTATTTTATATTAAAGTCAAAATCGGTTTATAATGGTTCCAAAGGGTCTTATTTCAAAGCTAAAGTGGGGATGGGTCGAAATACTATCAACCAATAGGATTTAGACAAGTTTAGGGTATTATTTTAACCTTATCAATTAGATTTAACTCTAAGTTAAATAATTTAACTTTTACCGTGTCTTTTTGTTTTCTTTCACTATATGGTTAATATACTTACTATAACATGCCAAACGAACCACAAATTGTTTATTATTAATAAATATATCCTTATCTAAGTCATTTGGCCGAACCTTAGATTTTTAGGAATAAAATAACAATTAATAATATAATATTTGATTTAAAAACTATTTTGTGTCAATTTTGACACTATTTGATATATGATTTTTGTGAAAGTCATAACAGAATTATATGTTCGAACCAAGTTGATTAAATCAACACTAATATATCATAGTAACCTATAAAATTAGTGGAATTCATAAAAAGTCTCAAATTACATTCATTTGAGCATTTATAACATCAATTATGTTAATATTTCCTTAAAAGGGTAATTACTGCATCATCGTTTTGTCATAAATAAATTAACGTATATAAAGTCTAAATATTATAAATAAAATATCATTATGTAGGAAATAGTTTTAGCTTTCTAATGAATATTTACAATTGAATTTATCTTATGTAAAACCCTATATTAAAAATGTTTTAGTAAATATACATTGATTTTAACTCTTTTAACTCTTCTTTGAATTAAATAATAATAAATGTCCTAATCTAATCCAAGTGGACCTAAATGATAATATTTTACACTTAAGGTTATTTTTGGTCGAGATACACTTGTCCAATAGAATTAGGACATGTGTTAGGGTAATATTAATATCATTCTTACCCTTAATTACCCTATTAACTTTTAACCGTGGTAGATAAAAGTAAAAAGTTACTATTCACAAAAAATTATTTTCATCTCATTGAACCATATTTTAGTCCTTGATATTAACCGTGTCTCTCGGATTTTCGAAATTCCATTCACAGAAGCGGTAAAATTAAGTTTTATGCAAAATTCAGTTTTTAACCTACCACTTAGTGGTTTCACTATTAATCAAAAATTGAAAGTTTTCAGAAAAATAACAAAAATTAGGCCTAAGCTATATTGGATATTATGAACTCAAAAATGATGTCTATTTTACCAAATTCAAAACATAAAAGTTGCATTAATTAATTTTATAATTAAATCCCGATGTTAAAACAAATAGCGTGTTTTTAAGAAACAATATCTATCAAAAGATTGACACTTGATTATGTCTGGTTTAAATGTGAAATTACAACCAATGACCAACATTGTATTAAATTGTAAAAATATATTCTAAATATACATTAAAACCACTCAAATTAAGAATTTATCACTATTAATTATTTCGATTAAAAAAGTTGTTTTTAATTATAATTTAGTAATTTTCACTATTCATCAGAATATGAAAGTTATCCGAAAAGTACCAAAATTTCACCTTAGGCTAAATTCGATACTCCGAATCCAAAAATGAAGTTCATTTTGAAAAATAAGATTTACTGGATTTCAAAAAGTGGTTATTACTATTCATAACGGCTAGTTTTAATAATATTTTTATAGCATATCGTTGTTTAGTGAAACTCGGTATTGCGTATTATACACACTATCGAGGAAGGTCGTGATTGCGTGTAATGCAAGGCAAGTCAAGGATGCGTGTTGTGCAAGCTCCTTTTTGTGTTGCGTACAACACAAGACATTAGTGAAATAAAAAAGAATATTTTTCATAAAATCTCGGGCTGTTACAATTACCATATAAAATTTATATTTCATCACATTCTTACCATTGAAAAAAATGTTTTTAATTTATAATTTTGGGGTGTTACATTCTCCCAGCCATAAATAAATTGTGTCCTCGCAATTTAATTTTGATTTTTGATATCCAGGGTTAGATATTTGGAAATAATATTTATAAAGATACCACATGGAAAAATGTTTAAAAAATATCATCCTAATAATAGATGAATGGTTGTATACATTCAGGATGAATAATAATATAACTTGGTTTCCTAGTAGGAGAACATATGTTGGAAATGAAAACATGGACATATGAGGAAAAAATAGAACCCAAATTCTATTGGTGATTGATTTAGGTCCTTTTTTCACAAAAAAGATTAATAATAAAAGGAATATTATGGGTCTCAAAACCATAATTTTTTTAGGATTTAAAGGGTCTTCTGATTCATCAGGTATGAATGTAATAAGATCATTTTCCTAATTTTGAGGAATTAATATTCAATATATGAATATAAGAAAATATACAAATATGATACATTTCTAATTAATAATACATATTTTATACTTGGATTATGATTCTTTAAATTTCGAAATAATCCCATATTCTATTAAACAAATTCCAACAAATGAATTTCTTCATACCCGAAGGCCAAAAAATAACTTTTAATAGATTATAAGATCCACAAAAGATTTACAATTATCTCTATTTGTCTGAAATTATTTTAAAAAACAAATATTTTAATCTCTTTAATATTCATAGTGTGATGTGACTCATTAATATCTAAGACCTCATCTATTTTTCAACAAGAACCATTTCATTAATGGTCATACTTTCCAAAATATTATGATCCAACACTTTAGAGTCATTACATAGTTATTTCATAGTGTCAAATTTAAATTATCCATATAAATAATATCTTTATCCAATTATCATCATCTCAACCTCATGAATATATTAATTCTTATATTTCCCAAAATAATATGTTTTCAAGGATGTTCAACTTGCTACTACATCATTTTTCATGGTACCATTCAATAATGTTTTCCATTTAATTTAATAAATAATACTTAATTACTATCCTTAAATATTCCGTAATCCTTATGATGCTAATGTCATCATTAAAATAATTTTAAAACATATTTCATGGAAGAAAATAAACAATAATATTAATCAATATTGTAAATTTTTATTAATTGGATATGCATGAAATTGATCCCTTAACTTCTTCTGAGTTTTATTCCCTTGTTTCTTGGGGAATTTGTTTTCATAGTTTTCCATATACTTATAGTTAAAACACATAATACTTGTGTTTTCATTATTCCATTTGAATTATTTTTTATAGTGACCATTTTCTTCAAACATATAAAAAAATACCAATCCCTTCAATCATTTCACATGGCGATTCGTTCCACAGTTATCACATATAGGAAAATCCTTCATTCCCTTTATCCATTTATCTTGTATTTTATCTTCTATCCTCTTATTCTATTTGTTACCCTAGAATATGTAAGACATGTATAATTAATTCTTTATCATGATATCACATAATCCTATTTCAGCGTAAAATTATTTTTGAGATACCATTTACCCTATGAGACATGTATTAAGACATTGATAGTAGTGATCAATATTTCACTCCATGGTTCATATGTAATCCATATAATACCTTGCTGACCTTGTAAAGGTATAATCATTAAAAAAAAAATCTTCATCCTTCTACATTAAACTATGAATCTTTATCTTTATATAAATTGTTTCTCATGAGAGAAATATTTTTCATTAAATTTATCCTTATATGATTTCCATTACAGGAGTTCCATTTCCTCTTCTTTCCTAGTATTTTGGATTTATGTAGAAAATTAATCATCATTTTAATTCATACAATACATTTTCAGTGTAACCTATACCATTTCATCACATCGCAATGACATAAATATGCTTTCTAAATACGTAATCCTTTTCTCGACTACCATTGGATCAGTTTTACCACTAAATGTTGGGGACACTATCACAGAAAGTGTTCTAGTATTAAAGAATCTCATAGTGGAATTTTTTATCGATTTGAGAAAGGCTACTTTTCAAAACATGATTATGCTTCCTTAATTTATGAAAAACATTATAAGTTACAATACAAGATATATCAGCATCCTTAGTGGGAAAAAAATCTATATTGGGCATGAGTATTCACACATTTCTTCCATTCATACACCATAGAAATATAATGTCATATGATTGTTATCTGGTAGAATTATGAACACTGTATAATTCTAAATATGATGTAACACTTAATTTGAATTAAGATAATTATGGATTGATAATATCGTAATGATAATCATGGTTTCACTGGGGGTATATTTATATTCAAATCCTTTATAATGGGTTGTAAATATAATGTGAATTATCCTAAGAATATCCATCGAGCATGTAAAACTAGGTTAGTTATAAGGCCCATTGGCATATACCAGGTTATTATCATGTCATTCCTGACACACCATTTTAGATTTACCACCCCTTGGTGCATCTATGATAGAACCATGTCCACATTTAGTGTCCAGAAAGATATTTATTTCTAGAAAAACCAAAGAATCTCTAGCTTTGAAAAATATTATAATGTTAATCTCTCTATATATATTCATATTCTATCATAGTGTAATGTTACATAATTAATTATTTTATTTATCTCGTTCCCATGGTTTCTAATAGATCCTCTAATAAAAATTTTAATGACCCCAACCCCATAATCTTTGAGATGGTCCCTTACATCATTAAATTGGCATGATTACTATGAATCAAATCCTAAAGGACCGACCAATTTTTTAGTTTTGGAGAACCAAATACCTAAATGATACACATTTTACATTGGTAATAGAAAATAATACATAACACATAACAAAATATAATAAATTTATTCCTTCAAAACACATTCAACAATCTTCTCATCATATCAGCGGTAAATGAAGATTAATAAGGGTGAGAAAAAATGATATATAAGGGTTATTAATAGTGGAATCTATCAGGAATAAATAATCAATAATCAATGTGTAAATATTAATAAATGAATAAAATATCTATTTAATTAATAATATTATAAAAAATGAATCCATAGATTTTGTTACAGTAAAAATATGATGGATAATAAAAACATAATTTTTAATATAGTAAATGCATAATTATTGGATTCCAACATCTCAAGCTTCATGGTACCACTACTATCAAAAAATATCCATAATATAGTTTTTGTCAGTGGGTAGAAACCCAACTCTTTTTTATAACATAATTTGTATCATGAGACCAACTGATACATCGAGGGGATATATTTTACTTGCACCCCCCATCACTTTAGTTCCAATTAATTTTTCATATATTTTATAATCTAATCAGATTCCATTAAATGAAAACAAGGTATGTAAAAATAGGTATACAGTTTGGGACATAGTCATATCCATCTAGAATGAAAATATATATTTTTGATAACTTTAATCTCTAGTGAAAAATTAACATAATAAAGTAATTTTTTCAAGTGTACCATAAAAATTTCTAAAGAATGTGATAATTCAAAATAACTTTTACCACATGGTTATTTTTAAGTCATGACTGCCATGGATAAAATATTAAAAATGGGAACTTAAAGTAACATGATGTATGAATGATTCATGATATTAAATCTAAAAAGTTTAGTATATACACTACATCAATTTGAATTGTTTCATAACAAAAAATTATCATAAATGGATACTAAATGGAGATGAAATACCTTACCTTACTCTTCCTTTTGGTTGAACTATCTATAAAATCATATAAATTGTTTTTAATGATTTTATTATTTTTTACGATAATAATACTAATATTTATAAAATAAATTATGATTCTTTTATAACATATTATCACTTTTTTGTTCATTATTTTCACTATTTATTGTGTTAACCCATTATTTTTCGATTACATTTTGAGTTTTTATTTTTTCCCAAAACATAAATCCTGATTTCAACATATCAAGAATGTAAACCATGATTTAAATATCATATATATTCATTATATAAAAATTTATATTAATCCATAAAATTATTTTATATTAAATGAAATACATTATTCATAGAGATGGTAGGTCATACGTGTGCATGAATATTGTTTCCATTACCTTGTCTTATTGAAATAAAGAAATGTAAATGATATATATATATATATATCTGTGTGTGTGTGTGTGTCTATATATTCATTCTAGTATAATCTTGATGACATATATATCACATATTGTTATTATATCCATCCATAATATAATAAATATAAAGAATGAATGAATCGCGTCGCATTGAGAGGCAGTAGTCTTCTGTACACATGAGCAACATTATCATATTCACACATAATGGAAAGAATGAAGTTATGTGTTATATAAAAAACCAATAATAAAAATAATGTCATAAATATCATATATAAAATATAAATAAGTCATTATTTATAACTAGAAAGGTAGTAATGGAAAAATTAATGACATCAGTTTGTGAGATGATAGATCGTTATACGCAGAAATATTGATTTTGTATCCCATTAAAAGAAAGTTTGTAAATGTTTAGGCCATATCCTTAAAATAAAAACATATTTGTAAATGTAATATATTTAGGTTTTTATATAATCATTCAATAATAATATTTTATGGTGCTGTAGATGAAAATAAACTAAAAACTCTTTTAGAAGAATATTATCTCTTCTTTGGGTAGAATCCTTAGCAATTCACTAATGCCATCAAATGATGGATTTATCCCCAAGATAAGGCTTATAAAAGGAGAATATTTCTGTAGGGAAGTTATTTTTATATGGTTTGGTTGATCCAAATGTCTTGATAGGTATAAATATGGTGGGATAGTTAGTTCCCTTTTATAGTTGAGGAGTGACATTCCAGATAATATTCAAAAGTATTCACTATTGGTAGGTCTCTTTTTCCTAATGTGCCTCAAATTTAAAATATAAATTATCATTGTAAATTTTTTAAATAAAATGCTAGTTTTAAATTATAATATATTATTTCTCATTATTCATTAATAAATTTATATTTCTTATAAACATACCCAAAATTAATGCAAATATAATTTTCATAGTAAGATTAAAAAAATGTTTATTTTTTGAAATAAAATTTATTAAAGTGTCAAAATTAGTTTCAAAACAACTTCTCTATTAAAAGTCTCCAAATTAGCTTTAAAAATAAACATTTCTTCTATAAAATTGGATTCATTTTCCCTTATGTCTATAGAATATATTAGATGAATGTAAAAAATTTTATATAGTATAAAAAAAATAAATTTCAGAGATATAATTCCCTGATAGTAATTAAATTATTTTATTAGAATAAAATTCCTTTGGTGAATAAAAATATTTTTATCAAAACATTTCATTTATATTCATCTTGTTTCTATATTTATTTCAAATTAATCGGGAACCAATTAATCAAAAATTATATTTTCATAAGTTTTTTAATGCAATAATATTATTAGAATTTTCTAAAACCATGTCTTGTGTGTAACAGAAGCCATTGAAGAAAGTTGTTGTTATGTGTAATTAAAGTTATCTCAGTGTTGTGTGCATTAAAAACTACTTCATATATTAAATTTATTTAAAATAGAATATCTATTTTAATTTATTAGGATGCTATATTCCCTTCAATTTTTGGTTCTTCATGTCACACTTGCTATTTAATAATGTGTTATTCTTTTATATTTTGAGGTGTTACAAAATTGTTGCCTATGATGAGGGTATTTTATAATGGGTTGTTATATAGTCTACAAAAAGTTTAAATTCGATATATAAAATTCATCCCCATTTTTTAAAGGGGCCAATATATAGCGTCTATTGGTTTCCCTCTACCTCTATTAGTGACATCATTGCACCTTTGGAGTGAGGTAATTTTGTTGTATCAACCAACTGTCCCATGTGTTACTCAGTACCCTGATTTCTATTATGGATACAAAATTATAGTATTTCATATTTGGGGAGTTCTATTGTTTTGTTTATGTGATGAAGTGAAACACTACATAAATTCCCCATATCATATTAGGATATCTAATCAAGAATCAAAGATCAAATTTTAAGGAGTTGTGATACAATGGGGGAAAGCATACTATTGATATTTTATTTTCATTTTTTGTTTTGGGTCTCGGGCCCTGATGATATCATACAAGTATTTTTCACAACTATGTATGTGTAATGTATTAAAGTGACCCTCATATACTATTTTGGAGGGAGTTATAGCCTTTAATCACGGATGAGTCTCCCACATGTTTTGGAATAGGTATAGAATAACCCCATTCTCTAGCTCATATGGGATCTCATAGTCAAAAGTGGAAATGATCCATAAAATGATTTGGAGGTTTTTTGTGTATAAATATCTCTTTATATCCATTTCATCCCCTTATTTACATAATTTATATTCATCCACCTGGAAATACCACATAGATTTCCTCATTGGGCCAACTATTGACGGTGGTGATGTTGTACTGATTGTTTGTTGGGAACTATTTACGATTATTCCTTTTCATTGAATTGAAACTCTAAATAATGTTTTATGAGTTTCCATAACCTCTATATATGAATGTTACTTGTAAAGGGGATAATTTCCTTATCTAAGAAATATATCATTATAGGGAGGTTTACCATGGTGGATGTTAGGAGTAGAGTCCTTATGATCCATTTCATAACTACTCTAAGGAGGAATATCTAAGTAGTGATCACCTTTAACATCATTTTATGAGTTGATGAACCCTTGAATTCTTCAAGAAATGACTCAAATTTACTTAAGTAAACTAGCATTATGGTGATTAGTTTTATGATCCTCATTCTGCATCATGGCTAGAATATGTCGACATGCCTATTGGGGTTGAGAATAGATATAAGCCTTATGCATGATGGTAGATGAAATATGTTGATAATCATATAATGCTAAATCTGATAGAGTATGTTGGTGAGATTCTATATTATTAGAAATAATATGACCATCCATGTTTGTTATTTCAACAATATACTGGTCAAAACTAGATTAATCGAGGGCATGATCCAAATTCAAATATATATTCCCCATAAAAATATGTTGATGAACCACTATAATGGGATAAATTACTTGATCCTTGTCATATATAACCTATGAAGGATTCTTGTGCTGTTGTTGATTGACATAATTAGGGATATGAGACTTTCTTTCTCGAGCTATTGGGATATGTTTAGTAGCTTAATGGGAAGGTATATGAGCCTTCTCTGAGGAGAAATCCATATTATATTGAAAAAAATTATTTATAACATGAATGTTTTCTAGATCTTATTCCATTGACTATGTTGACGGTATTTTTCAATAATAATATAAATCTTTCCATAGGCATGATAAAAACTATGATGGTGATCCCATATCGAAACAGGTATAAGAGCCCAGTCCTATGATTTTGGAGTATGCAACCAGTGTGATTTGATAATAATGTTCCCATGTCTTGTAGAATTTTCTAAATTGAGTTAGTGAGACCTAATTAGAACATGGATATTAATGTAGTCCTTATGCTATTCCTTTACACAAATATAATGATAATTATTCTTTTATGGGAGAAATAATGCACACATAATACAGTGTAGACACATTATTATTTTGATCATTGTGAATTTATTCTATGTATAATGGGATAGGAATATTTTCCTTTCCATATACCTCTACTAGTGTTGTAATATATTGGTGGAGCTATCTAGCTGTTATAATAATACTATGAAACTTGACCGAATTGTGTGACCAGATATAGGATTTTAAATTTTCAATCACCATGAAATATTGAATATGTCTTCAATTGAAGTGGGGATATAATCCCGATCATGTACTTCATGTTTAGTCAGAATATGTTGATATGATTCATTTTTTAGGATGGGATATATGCCCCCATGCTTGTTGTAGAAATATGCATGATTATATGTTCTAGGTGAGCAAGGATTTGAGATTTCTCACATTCTATCACTGGAATATGATAATGGGATTCTTCATTTGAAGAGGGGATATGAGGCCACTCCCATTTATCTATATATTTTCTGGACCAAAAATACATATTTGGTACTTGTGAATGATTTTCTGTGGTGGAAATTTGTTGGGTGGTGCCCACAAATAGAGAATGTGGAGAACTGATGAGATGATTCCATTTAAAATAGTTCATAAGATCTCCCTGGACATATCCTAAAATAGAATGTATTTATAGTATTCTCCATTATCCAAATTACAATGAAACAGATGGTGGTGATTTCCATGCTCTGAAAAGAGTCTTCTAAGGAATTTTTTTGGGACGACGAGTGGCACTAGTTTCATTAAAGCTTCTCTTGAACAAGACAAACCTTTTCATCTTCATCATATAGATACCTATACATTCATCCATGAGGGTTGGGATCATAACATGTCAGTGGTATTTCTATACCACCATTATCACTACCCAATGATTAAGGTGTTAGGTGGCATATTTTTCTTTGTGAACTGTAGAGGTAACTACATTAGATGAGGTCTGAAAACATTGTTTTAATGAAAAAATTATGATGGGTCAAGAAGCTTGATAATGTAGTTTCTCTAGTCACAATGAAAATAATTAACAAATTAACTAATCATTTCATCATTGTTGGTATAAAACATGATCAATCATATTCTCATGGGAAACACAAGTTTTTTTTCTTATTATGGTTCAACCAATTTTATTGTGTAGCATTTTCATAGTGATAATGGACTAAATTCATGGAAACCATAGTTAAAATTTATTGGTGAAGGATTTATTTTCAGTTGAACCATTCAAACTTTTGAAGGGTAAACAAAAAAAATGTCTCAATGCATGATCAACTGATCATTTTTATAGTTTGATAGATTCATGTCATGTTCAGTATAATTGTTTCATAAAAAATTTGTATGGTGACACCCCACACATTGTTATAGATCATTGAAGGTGTTTGCACAATCATTTGAATTTGGATTACCATTTTTTCTTTAAAGGATAATCCCAATGCTTTTCACATCCATGAAAAATCATGAACCAACATTACATAGGTAGGTGTTGAATTTGAGTTTCAAACCCAATGAATATTAGAAACTCACATTGGACTAGATAATGGGATTTTGGGCTTATCAATCCCTTTCAGTGGGAATTTTTGAATATTCTATAACTCTCATATGTATTGAAGATATTTTTTGTGAATCTAATCCAAATAAAGTTACAGGACTAGTTACCATAATAAAATAATCATGTGTCAAATCCTTCTATATGTATAGGGTGTTCTATTTAATATACCATATTTTTGTATGAAAGTTTATATATCATTTTATATTTATTTATTAGAAATGGTTAATTTAATATATTTTTGAGTTGTATAATGAGGAACTATGGATTATATTGTCATCTAGTAAGGATGTTGGTGCCTTCGTGATGGGATTTATTGTTAATGAGATGTCCCATGTATCTTACATATAACTAGAATTAAATCCCACATATTTCATTTAATGATATGTTTTTTATTATATCATCATGTAATAATTATATATATTAGGGAACTTTGGCACCAGTTATGGTTCTCAATCCCTAGGAAGGAATACTATGTATCATGTTGATTGAATGAATTAGAATCATCGTAGTTCAATAAACCCTCCACCTAATGGTCAATTATGGTAGCTAATTAATGGTTATGAGGTTTATTTCCCCAAGAATTACTAATATATTCATTCTTAGAGGACATACAGTAAGTATTATTTACATGTTTATAGGTAGTCAGATCATTCCACTAAACAAGGATTACATGCTAAGGATTCCATGGCTAAGGTATTTTGTGATGCAAATGGTATCATTATTGAAAATCCCTCGTCCCATGTGAGCCCTGCTCGATTTAAAAACAAAGGATAACATCTGATTGGACTCGCTTCATATGGGTATGGGACATACACATAGGGGTTTCCTTAGCCTTGTGATTGATATGGTTATCAGTATTTAAGAAAGAATTCTATGTATCCTACTTAAAATATGGATCTCATTAATCAAGTTCAATTAGTTTCTCAATATTTATAAAGATATGGAATAGAAAAACCATATCATAATTCTATTCCCATAATTTAGAGTGTATTAAATACTGACAAACATATAGTGGGGTGGATTCCGAATTGTACCATAGTCTATGGGGAGGTGACTTTTGTATCCTTCCCAAATAGGAATCACTTTTCTCAAAATTCAATCTCTATATTTCTCAATGTGTTTTCTAGGAAAAGATGGAATTCCCTAGGATGTCCAGCTGACATATCTTGGGTACCTTTATGACGTGTCTTGAGCGTCTTTGTGTTTTTCTATGAGTGTCTATCTGAAAAATTAGACTTGTTTGGGGTGCTTCACATAATGGATATTGAAATTTCTATATCCTCACCCATGATTCGACTGAATTTTATAGTGGGAGTTGTAGGAAAAGGATGAAATATTAAAGTTCATTTTTATGATTGAAGAAAACATATCAGAGGGCCTCCACCTAACTCCTATGAATTTTATGTAGATCCTTTACGTGATAGATGAATACAAATCTAAGGGTGTTGTGTTACTAGGGTTTACATGTCGGAGGGAAACCACTTTATATTGATGTAATTATTATTGCGATTCATGTATTGTGACTAACATGTCACGAGGACTTCACAATACTTGGTTGATATGTCTGGGTGTTACTACATGATCAAGATAGTTCAGGAAAAGTGCATGATACCTTCTTGAGAAAATTATTGTAGCTATCATCTTAGAGGAATTCATCCTTTTCTAGATTTTATTTCATAAAGGCCTCAATATTTTTCAATCATTGGCATGTTTAGACAGTGCATGACCAAGTTAACATGTGAAAAAACCTTGATGTAATCTTGGTGGTCCGCAACAAAATTATCCACGTGATAAACAATGGGATCAGGTGAACGGTATATAAATAATGTTTAATCCTTTAATTCACCCCCATTTTTACAATCTAGACGACTCTTTAAATTATACGATTTTTTTCGATAATAATCCATCTATCTCATCAATACTACCATGTGTATCTTATTCCCTATTTGTGTCGTTTATTGTAAGGGGGAGGAATTTATAGGCATATAAACCATAATTCCAACCCACCATTAATGGAACATATATAATAGATATGGTATTGAATCATTGGATGGAGAATCAAATAACATTCTTTAAATGAACCTTACATGATTTTCTCATGGTGTCTCCTTATGTCACCAAATAAACAGAGAATAGTTGATCACTATGTCATTACCACATTTATTGGACACCTGTATTTTCAAAGGGATTTTTCTTAACCAAATTGGCTTATCAAATGTTATTAATAAGATCGGGATGACACATCAAAGACCCCTCGTGATATCAATACACATGTTTAAGAGGATTTCCCATAATTGAGGGATACTAGTTTATGGTCGATCATGAGATCATGTTTTCATGTTAGAGGGTCGTCACATGATCATGACAGTGTGTCTAAGGGATATCATTTGATCATTTATAATCATACAAATCACATAAACCCATATAATGGAAAATATTATAACTTCCCATCAAATGTGGCTTCTACATTTTAATTTTTATCTAATAATTTCCAAAACCTTTTATCTTTTCCCATTATATTTATGTCAATGTATTGTAGGTTCAAAAATGGATATTGTTACATTCTATGAGTACCATCCTGGATCATCGTTCTACTTTTCTATGGATCTGGATGGGAGTTGTATGATGGAGTGGATGTGCACAAGGGAATTTTCATAATGAAAGTGTGATATTTATGGGATGCCACATGATATAAGTGACTCACCAAGAATAATTTTTATGATATTGGGGGATTATCCATGGTGTTTTACAAGATCATCCATAGGCCTCACAATGTTCAATACTTGTCTGCATGATCATCATAGGGTTATGTGATCTTGTATCTTTTTGGGTGTCACAAAATCCCTGTAAACTAGCCACTCAGTCTCAATGTTTCCATGCTTGTCTATTTTCCCTTATGTGGAGAAAATAATACATATTATTCAAGTAATTATTATATTCTATACTTTTTGTAGCTCATTTTGTGGGCATCAACAACAACACAATGTATTAGTGTAAGTGAAATGAGAAACTACACCAATTTGATATGGTTAGATAAATGATGGCTCATTTGAGTATTCCATATTCATTTTATGGATACAAATTATAAAAAATAGTAAAAATTATGAATTATATGTGAAAAAAATATGAAATGTTTGTTCAATATGAAATTTGGTATGGAAATAAACATGTGTTGTCACATGTATAGGTGTGGGACTATGATGAATTTGTTAAGAAAATTTCATTAAAAAAACTGACACCATGATTCACTCTGTTTTTCTTCATAGGATATCCAAAAGAAGAAAGAAGATATTACCAAATAATACACTTTAGATAAATATTTTGTGGTTTAATGACATATGAAATTCCATAAGATAGATTATATATCTAAAAGAGATAGTGGGTTCAAGACATATTTTGATGAATTCGAGGCTTGAGATACATAGGATTTTTCATGAGAACATATTCCAAAAACCACTTTACAGGAGAATGATCATGTGATATATGTACTTTATAGAAGTGAAAGAGAGGTTATATAACCAAATAGATATTATTTTATATACACTATGTATGGTGACTCATTATTAGTTGATAACAATAACCCTATAACCTACATGGAAGAAATAATTGGCACAAAATATTCTAAGTGAAAAAAATCTATGAATTCTAAATTAAATTCCATGTATAAATACAATATTTGGGTTTTTGTATGTTCTAAAAGGGATGGAAATCCCATCAGTTTTAAATTTTTATTCAATAGATAATTGGGCATGCATAAAAAATTAGTACTTATAAGGAATGACTACCTACAATACGGTTCAAACAGTGTCAAAGTATAGACTATGATGAAACCATTTCAAAAACTTCTATGATAAAAGATATGCAAATTTTATGTTACATAACTACTTACCATGACATTTTTATTTGGTATATGGATTTTTAAATAGCCCTAATTTCTCGTAACCATTTAAAAAGATGTCAATATAACAAAAAAGGATGGGTTTTAACTCCAAAGGATACCAAAAATGTATGCAATTTGTACAGTTCCATTTGTTGATTAATGTAATAATCTCGGTCGTGAAACATTTATATTTATGAATAAATAATGTAATTTTTTTTCATGGTGAATGAATGGAATACATGTTTTTATAAATGTTATGGTGGGAGTGCATTCATTTTCTTAATAGTATATGTTCAAGAAATATATCATATTTTATATTAACTTCCAGTCTAATATTCTATAAAATTCTTATCCAAAACATGCATCTCCACAAATGAATTAATTTAATTAGCATATATTCATTGAATTATGAATTATCATGATAAATCCAATAGTTTTTTCGACTAGGTTATAGTACATGAAGAGAATATATACCAAAGATAATCATTACAGAACAATCCAAGAGGGTATTTTTTTTATTGTAAACTGAAACAAATATTTCTATAAAAAACATTCCAATGAAAAATAAGGTAATATAGATAATTTGATGGATTACATGCACATCAGTGATTGATATATATTTTTATGATATTCTATATAGTAGGATATATGTCACCTCTATGTGAATAATGGTTGAAAGATAAAAAAATTCCCATATGATTTCTATTGGATGGTAGCCAAAAAAATAATTAAGTATTTAAGGAATGCTAAGGATATATTCAAATTACATGGATGAGATAATGAGATACACATCCAGGGATACGTAGATGATTGTTTCTAAAAAGATAAAGATGATGTAAAATCATAATTGAGATACATATCAACACTTAATATAGGTGTGTTTAACTTGTATTATTTAATAAGGTCATTGTTCAATAATTATGACACGATTCTATATTTATTTCTACTTTTAGTAACAAAAACACCACAATATATTATGATAATATTGCAATAGTGTCTTCTAAAAAGGATCTATGGTCACAGTAGTGTATAAAGAAAATTCTTTATATATTTCATCTCATAAGCTATTTTTTTGATGGAGATGATTTCATACTATGTATATAAACCATGAAAGACACATTTTTCGAACCAATGACGAAAGAACTAAATAAGACGAAGAATACACATCATGTGAGATTTGGAGGATTGAAATCCATTTATAGTTCATTTAGTCCATTTTCTATTATGTTGATGTTTATATCCTTGAAATTTTTTTTACTTTAGATTCAATGTATATTTGATGAAATGAATATTAATAAAAATACTTATTACACATACTTCAATTTTTAATGATTTTAAATTAATAACATCATAGTGTTTCTATCACATTTAAACAAATAGCATAATTAATTAATAATATGAGAACCTTGAACTTCAAAGGTCACATTATTATATATCGTTCTATGGATGGATAAAAATCTATGATGGGATGCATAAAATTTTTACTATTTCATCATAGTTCTCACAAATAGATGAGTTTTCATATCATGATGATTGTACTTATTAATATAAAATATGAGGGATTATTAGAAAATTACTACCATTTGGAATTCAGCATGTTTATTTTTCATTGTATATTCCAATATATGAGTTTGTTTAATGGTATTTATACTTTATTGTTATTTTTAATTCATGTATTAAATTTTAAAATATTATTTATCGATGTAATCCATGTCAAAGAAGTAAATGTAAAAGTTGGGTGCACCATGAATTATGTGTTGAAAATGAATAAGTCAAGTAGGGGTTTTCCCCGTACATAATTGTTGATGATAATAACTTTTCCCATTGATTTAAATGAAACCATCACATTAAATTAGCTATTCATTGTTAAATGACATGTTTATTTTTTGTAGACAAATAAATATTATTCTTGGATATAGGTTTACAATAATATTGTGAGACCTTAATTATTAGATATCGAGAATAAGGGATTATACTACTTAATTCAAGTACATATATTCTGTGTTCAATAAAATATATCTTCTTCCTATGTGGGATCCTTGACTTGTTTAGAGACAGTAATCTTGGTCTCTATAAAATACTACCTAATTTCAATGAGGGAGATACCAATAGGTTCACACACAATGTGTTTCTTTTGATATAAGATAAATACTATTTACATTTAATAGTTGAAATAAATATTATTCTCCATACTGAGAGTTAATTTTTATTCATGTTTTATTAAGTGATCATAAATATTAAAAAAAATATTTAATTGCATATTAATATACTAATTACATAAATATAGAATATTAATTAATCTCTTGTTATTCACATCATAATAAATAATTATTTATATACTAACTAAATAATCTATTTAGACTATAAAATATTAAATTAATATATATTCTAAAATATTTTAATATAATATTTATTTATTTATTGAATAAATAAATTATTAATGACAACATTTATTCAGGTTTTCAATAATTGGTTGGAAGGATGAGTAGACCGAGTTTAGGTCTTATGATAAATAATAATTTGAAAGATAGTAATATAATATTTGACATGGTTCTAATTACAACAATCCATAAAATAATATTATTATTTTACATGTTATGGGGATTCAGGGGGTTCAATATCTTATTAAACATAGATTTCATATATAATTAAATATTACACACTAACCATCGTTCAATAAATATATTTTTATTTCATTCTTGATAATATTAATCATTTTATATAAGAGATTCCTCTCAATATACTCATCCTCCTCTCATACTTTCAATAACAAGAAGAAAAATAGATATTCCTTAAATCATATAATAATGTGATGTATTCAAATTATAATAATGAAAAATGATTATTCAATAATACTAGAAACAAATGATTCATCAACATTGTTCAGTGATCAAAATGGGAACATGTAGATCACTTCTATAGGGGATATAATTTTGTTCCTCATAACAAAAAAACTTTATATAGACTAGGGTAGAATGATCAACATTATCAATGAAGAATGTTCTCATGATCAACATTAACTCTCATCATGTCCACAAATTTATTAAAAAATTAATGTGAAAAATCATCTCTTGGTTCCATTGTTATGTTTTATAGTATTAGTTGCAAAATAGTTCATTTTTTTTGTTTTTTTAAGTCTTGTACATTACAAATGATCTTTTGAAATCGAAAAATATTGAGTTTTCTCTAAGCCTAGTAGGTTTTTACACTACATCTATACGCATAACATACTATATGAACATTACTTCATCATCATTTTCTATGATAATTTCATATATTGTTTTATTAGATGAATCATACAATACCATTCACCATCATATGAATCTATATTCATTTCCACTTCTAATATACTTTTTGAAACTAAACTATCCTCTCTCTGAAGACACTTCTATTTTGTGGGTCTTAAACATATACAAGTTCAAAATTTCTTCTAATAAATCCAATATTGATGAACTCCTTCTCATGGAATGCATAAATTTATTCCATAAAAACCTTATAAAAAGTAGGATTATAGAAATAATATAGTTTATTTTCCATTTTATATCAAATATATAATATTTCTTCATATTAATGTTCAATTTTATCAAAATACAAAGGACATCGGAATTTTTAAAACCCACAATTTATCATATAAGACAAGAGTTTTTTTCACATAACATATCACATATGTTCACTTTATGAAAACTTTTTAGGGAACATAATCTAATAATAATGTGGTGGCCTCTAAATCATAACTCCATAATGAAATAACAACATCACATTTATTATCGTTGACTTAACAGTGTCTAAAAAAGTACAATTACATCATTTAAAGAAACCATTACATTTTCCTAAACTAGACGAGGCGATTTTTGAAATAATTAAATAGTTCATAACATAATTAATGAATTCATTACATAATTATTCCCCACCTTAATCTTATTTGTATTTATTAATATATTTTCCAATTTGATTATATGCATAATTTAAAAAATGGTGTAACTTTTGTATAGTTTCTCACTCATGTTTCAAAAGAAACACATATTAATGAAAACTATATTCCTTAGTAAAAGGAACACAATATCTAATACTACTAATTTCATAAGAACCCATTGTCCCACATACATCACTATATATGTGATAAAATTGTCCATTATCCCTTTCACATTTTCTCCCAATGGCCTTCTTTTTTATTTTTTCCCAATAAAAAAGATTTTCACATATCAAAAAATTAAAAATTATATGGGTCTAAGAATATATATCTACTGAATATTTGAATTCATTTACCATTTATATGTTTCATATGATAATTCTAGATTAATTATGGATTAGAACCCACTTCATCCATCTTATTCTGAATGTTATACATAAGATTGTCAATTTCATGAATGAATGATTCATTCATTATATTTCAAATTCAATAAAACAATTCATTATTATGTATACAAACTTTTTTTATTAATAACTTAAAATAAATTATTCTAATGAAAAGATATATAAATCAAATTTCTCTTTATGGTGGAAATATTATATCAATTTTATAATTCGAGTATTAATCCACGTGATTAATGAACCAACCACAACTACAAAAAAACATAATCCATTGTCAATATGAAGTTATACATCAAATATTTTCAATTCTATTGCATCTGTGAGTCTATTTTTGAGCATAAATGTGTGACATATGTCTGATATCTTATGCTGATGTGTATGAGATTTTGAACATGAATTCTATGACATTTACATTCATGGGATTTGAGTACTTGTATTTCCCTATACATCTCAATCCAAAATAAAAGATAGAAAATTAGTTATAGTTAATGCTTACTAGTGATCATAAAATGATTAATGTTATATTTTAACTAAGATACAAAAAAAGATAAATTTTCTGGTTGAGTATAATTTTTAATATATTTTTAATAAGTAAATTAAAATTTAGTTCTCCCATTAGAATTGATTACCCTGTGTATTATATTATTTTAGTAATAAATTATTTACATTTTTCAATATAATGTGTCTATTAGGAAGTTTCACTCATCACATAGTTATTTATTTTGAGGATATTTAAAGTAAAAAAATTATTTTATTTTATATTTTAATAGATAACTATTAAAAAAAATAATCATATATATAAACACAACATCAATCCAATGGTATACCCCCCATGGTTTAACCAACTAAGTAACACCCCAAGAAAACCTCAATAATATTCCAAAACATGACAACCCAAGGGCACACTAATATGGTTAAAAGAACCTAATAATTAACAATTTTCACTCATAACATTCATTTTTTATAAACAATAATCTTAGTGCACCCCACTATTGCAGAACCCAATTGGGTGGATGACCCTGGTGCTGAAAAAAATTCATTATGAGGAATTACACACTATGCGATTGAGGGTTTTGTAATGGTTTAGAGATTCCAACACATTATATTATTTTTATTTTGGTGATGGTGTATTTTGGGGTTTTATCAATGAATTTAAGATTTGGATGGTTGAGGTGCAGCTAAATTATCATTGATGGATGGATTTTTCGATGTATATGATTATGACTCACTATAAAGCGAGTGTTTGAGATGTGAAGGTATTGGTTATGGATTTAATTCTTGTGAAGTGTGGTTTTAATGGTTATTCCTATTTATTTTTATGTATGTGATGGGTAATAGGTTTTTTCCATGGAGCCTTTGATGAGGTATTCTTAGTTTTTATTTTATTTTGGGGGTAACTGTGATGTGGTTTTATTCCACGATATAGACTTCTTCTTGGAAATTAAATTCCAACACATGGTGGTTTCCCTTTAATATTGGTCATTCTTCCATTCCATATTTTTATTTTTTTGAACATAATTAATTTTATAGACTTGTTATTGAGTAGTCCCATTATTGAAACAGATACATTTTACTCTATAGCATTCTCATGTGTCAGTAATGTTTTACCGTAGTGAAGGGATTGTCTTATAATTTCTGGATTACCTATAAGTTCCCAGACCCATTTGAACCATATATTCATTTAGTGTTTTAGCATTATTACTGGGTTGATATTATGTGATATTAAGAGTCCTTTAAACATATCCTTTTTTTATTTTGTATTTGGTATCTAGAGATCATTCATCATTGATTCTATTTGGGTCTTTATCCCCCTTATTTTCATCACTATTATTCATTTAAGGTAGGATTTTTCTAAGGATATAGATTATTTGGGTAGTTTTTTGGTGGGAAATTAATTAATATAATGTATTCTAGGTTGATCAAATTTCCCTCTTACATTGTGGTTCTTGATGATTTTCATTCTCTTGTTCTATCATTTTTTTAGAAAATTAGAATAATTAATTTTAGGTAAGGGATCATAATTCTATCCCTATTTATGGGAATTTTTTATAGTTACATGATTTTTTATTCCTTTAGATTCATATATTTTATTATAATAAGAAGATAATAAATTAGATTAAATTTAATATGAATTGTAGTTGGGTGAAATAACATGTGTTTTGTTCTTCTGATTATTTATTTTTTATAAAATTATATATTCTTGTTTCCATTTATGAAATTAACGTTTATTGAGATAATTTATTAGGTTATAGTTGATATGATTGTAAAGCTGTTATTTTGTTGATGTTTGACCACACCCATAATACAATTTTAAGAAAATAGATATGAATGAGGAATTGATTACCCATGGAAATCATTAATTTTTGTGATAATAGCCATGAAAGGTAATGAAATGAAGTGATGTGATTACAATTATTTCATGAATTTGAAATTTATGTTAAATTATTGATTTTGGAATTTAACCTATTTTCATGATATTATTTTTTTAATCTATTATGGTTGTGTTAATCCAATTGGGTCTTTGGATTTTATTTTGGTGACTAACGTGGTTGTGGAATATAATGGGAAGTGAAGCATTGGTTGGTTAGCGTGGGATGTGATATGATATGATGTAAAGTGGTTTTGACATGTGATTTTTTAAAATAGATGTTTAGTAATACATTTCATTTTTGAAATGGTTGATGTGGGATTAGTGAAAAATTATGATATGGGGATGGGTTAGTTGCTTAGTTATCCATGGACTGAATTGAAAACATAAAATAGAAACCAAATTGATTAGTAGATGAATAAGTACAGGCATGCATTAAATATAATAATTGGATGATAATGATGTGTGTTTATTATATTAAATGAAATTAATGGAAAATGATTGGGTTGTGTTAATGTTAATGAAATGGAATATAAAATCGGATTAGTGGAAACTCATTATTTATAGAAATGGAGGATCCTATAATTTAATGTGTTAACTTTGTGTTTATTTGTGGGGGATGTGTAATGTGATGTATTTATTTGTTAAAGTTGTCTTAATTAATACCATGAGTTTTATTGTTAGTGTTGTGGAGAATACTAGTGTATTTTATGTTAACTCATAGTTTTGGAGTTGTGTGTTATATATAACTTGTATTTTATGATTTTTCTATTCACAAAACACCACTGTGAGATAACCTTACCAATTCCCAAATGTTTTGGGATTAAATTATGTCCCAAACATCTAGGAAAAATGATAAATGAATAGATGAATACCCCTCTTCCCATGTCTTTCTTTAGAAGTATGAGAGATAATATGGGTTATTATTACTGAACTCCTAGTGATGATACAAGTTGGTTTTAGAGATCACCCAATGATGACAAGATAGTTTTGGGGATTACTCACCAATGATTGGAATGTGATATGTGCTGGGTTTATGTGTGGTATGAGGATGTAATGGGGTTTATGTCCTTAATATTTATGATATCCTACTACCTTGATTTTATAGATGAGGTTGTGATATGATTATGAATAAATCTATAACAAGATTTTGGGAACTATTAGAGGTTGGTATTAGCTGGGATGTATCTCAAACCATAGAAAATGTAAGAACCTGGATCTTTGTTTCAGGTATGTTTTTCCTTTTCTGGTCATTTTTATGAAAAATAGGAAAATCTGGAAATTTTCAAGGTACATTTCATGTACATTATGAGTACACGCCGTGTACTTCTAGGTCGCACAAGGCTGTGTGTTGGCCGTGTCTGGGCCACACACACAATGTGTAGGGGAGATGTGGAGGCCACTTAAATTGGAGTATAGAAAGCCCTAGTACACATCGTGTACTCCAGAAGTACACGTCTTGTACTTTCTTTTTTCCATTAAACGGACCAGGTTTGCACCAAATCGAAAGAATCGTTTTCTTCTCAGGGTTCTTCGACCGAGAGCGTCTGTATGGCCGCAAAAATCCTCCGATCCCCCGAGCCTCATTCTATTTTCCAAATCGACTGTCGTTGATTGCATTGGAACCGCAGCGGTGAGCTCTTCCTTCTTCTTGAGTTTCATTCCATTATTTTCTCTCTTCCTCAAGATATCATGGGTTGGGCGTTTTATGTGTTTTCATAGATCTACAACATTCTACTGATAATAAAGCCTCATGGTTGAAGTATATTGATATCTTAGCATCAAGGCAGGTGGGTTGTGTCTTACCTTTCTAAGTCTTTGAGTTTTATGTGAAAATTCCACTAATACCCGTGAATGGGGTATTGAGTGTTTACCATTTTACCCATGTTGTTTTCCTGCCTTGAATGTATGATTTTGTAGAGGTAATTTGATCATGTTTGAGTATAATTGATGTAATTTGATGTTTTTCCCATTCCTTGTTCTATTTACGACCTTTGGGTCTTGTTAGCCTTTGGCCGTTATACCTATTTTCCAGGCCATCTGACCGTAGGATGGAGTGGTATTCTTGCCATGCTTGTTTCTGTACACTAGTTAGCTAAGTAGCTCTATAGGTGTACTTTGTCCTTATAGCATTATTATTCACTAACTGGAACAGGACCGTGAGAACCCAGTGTTATAGATTATAAGGGATAAACTGAGTGAGATTCTCAGGGAGTCTTTGACATTATAGACTACATGGGATAGACTAAGTGAGCTTCCTAGAGAGTCTTGGACATTATAGACAATAGGGGATAGACTGAGTGAGCATCCCAGAGAGCCTTGGATATTATAGACTACAAGAGGGTAGAATTAGTGAGCTTCCTCAGAGAGTCTTTACTTGTTTGAATTTCCTTAAACTATTCCAGGATAGAGGAGGAATGGACCGAGAGAGCTTCCTTAGAGAGTCTGTGATAGACCTAAGACTATAGGAGGAATTGACCGAGTGTGGTTCCTCAGGGAGTTTCTAGACCATGGAACTATAAGAGGGTTAGACCTCGTGATCTTCCTCAGAGAGTCCCTAACTACCCTAGACTATAAGGGTAATTGACCGAGCGAGCTTCCCTAGAGAGTCTTATAATTTCGTATGACCAAACCAGAGGGGTTAGGCTGAGTGCACTACCCAGAGGGTTGTTGGTACTTCTTCGATAGGACCAGATGGGTTGGATGTGAGTACTTCCTAGTGGGGTTCCTGTTGTGGTTAGTTGTTTGCTTCACTTTAACTTTTTCTTCTATGGATTGATTACTATTTTATATCATCCTATTACTACTTAATGATTACTTCTTGCTGTTTACTGTTACGGTTTACTGCTTATTGTACTATTACCTGCCATATGCTCACTGAATGTTAGGTACAGATCTTCGGGTGGTTACCTACTGGGATATAGTCTCACAACCTATTTGGGCCATGCTTTTGGGCCCAATTAGACTATTTTGTTGCATGTATAGACAAGGGAAAGCACCCTTTAACTTCGGGTACATGATTTCTTTGGGGAAGGGGAGCATGGGACCAATCATAGGCTTGCGATGCTGCGGAGGTGTTTTATCTTTTCTTTTGTACTTGTTTGGTACTGTTTGTATTTCTAGCATTGTGACCTGCTTGGCTTCTTTCCAAGATATGTATCATGCATCATTTCTTATATACATATGTGCTACAGTTGTTTATTGTTTTAGTCTTCCACTGTTCATTGTTGTTAGATATTTACTGCTTCAGCTGTTTCATTTTTGTTTACCTCCACTGTGTACTATGCCAATGAGGGCATAGTTTCCCCATTATCACACCCAAGGCCCTCACTGCTAGCTGGCAGCTTGTGGCATTTGGGGAAATGCTCTTGAGGCTATGTGACCAACCGGGTATGGGGTGCATTTGGGTGGCTTCCAGAACCGAGACGTTAAAAAGTGGTATTAGAGGAATTATTATCTCTTGATTTACTGTTTGGAGCCTCTATCCGGGGATAGAGCATATTCGGTACTTGGTAATAAGTTGTTCCCAGGTGTAGCCAACCTGTGTACAGGGAAAAGACAATCTAACTTGTTTATTGTGGTTTTTGGTTTTGAGATTTTATGTTTGATATGATTTCACCTTGAGTGACTCACATGATTTGTGTAGTTATTTTTGTTACTATTTCAGTTCTATTTCTGTCACAACCCGATGATATGAGGGTATACCATCTCATGCATCATATAATCACTTGTTATAAATCATATGCCATGCATTCTTCCCATGCCATCTACGGTGCATTAGCGATTTCATGTTGTTGTGATAGAAATTGTGTAGATTATGCATGCTGTTGTGATAGATGGGTTGATAAAATCCCTGCGGTTTGATAGAGAAATTATTTGTATTACACCATGCTTAAATGAAATCAAAATTTTGGTTCTTGAGGTTTTATGGGACCTAATGAATCAGAACATAGTGGATCATTGAATTTTTTCTCATGTATAAGACTTATATGTGATTCCAAGATTTGATTCGCGGGGAGTATGGGCCCTCACGGATTGGAATTTGGCACCTCCATGTCCGTGTTTCTGTGTTTTCTGGGCTCTGGTGCAGTTTCTGACCTACTACCCGGAAAAACCCAGAATACGCGGCGTGTAGTTTTAAACCATGTTACTGAATGGGTGAGCAGAAACATGGGGTATGATAAGTCTTCAGGTACACGCCGTGTACGGTAGGTACACACAATGTAGTAGTGATCCGTGTAACCGGCAGTGTCACTAACAACACGGGTCAGGGAACCTCGTGTAATACACATCGTGTTTGGTACGAACATGCAGTGTAGCCTTGTTCTAGGTACCTTTCCATGTCACGAACAACATGGGTCGGTGTTACCTTCTCCTATACACACGGTATTCATTCAGAACAAGTCGTGTAAGGGTCAGCCGTGTAGTCGGCCGTGTAACTAACAACATGGTGACTGAAACCTTGTCAAGTACACGACGTGTCTTTATTGAACACGCCATGTAGTCTAGGGTTAAGAGGACCAAGTGAGTTATCCGTGCAAAGATACTCGGGGAGGGGAATTGAGTTCAAGTACACACTGTGTGTGGGGACAACATGCTGTGTAGTCTGGGGTGTTACAAAACCAGTTGTGGAACAAATACATGCCCATGTGAATGTCTTTAAGGAAAACGGCGTGTAGTCGTGTTTGGTAAACCTTGAGTTTTTCTTTCTCATGTTCCCGTTTTGTACTCTTGTGTTCTCTCTCCTTGATAATCCTGATCTAAGGTGTGATTTTGATATTTTAGAGCTATGACTCTGAGACATCCTCCGGTTGTACATCAGCTGCCAGATGGTGATCAGACACTGAATATAGCTAATCCAGGACCCCCTGCAGATCCTCCTGTTGTGCCAGCCTTTTCACCAGCAGTTATACTCGTTATAGGCGCTGATGTGCAGTTGAGGGAGAACTTCCTAAGGATGATGCAGACCTTTCAGGGAGCGCCGCCTCCTGCCCCATCGTTGGCTGAGTTGACGCGGGTTTTCTAGTAGCAGCATCCTCCTACATTCTCATGGGACGGAGGACCCCAGGCTGAAGAGTCGTGGCTAGAGGCCATGCCGACAATCTTTGAGAATTTGGAGATACTTCCAAATAAAAGGGTAAAGCTGGCTACTTATATGCTCTGAGACACCACCAAGAGGTGGTGGGAGGTGATCTCACAGTCAGGGCGCTAGTAGAGTATGACTTGGGATGATTTTTGTTGTATCTTCTATGATTAATTTTATCTGGAGACCTTGAGGGCCGACCGAGCCCAGGATTTTATGAGTCTCGAGCAAGGTACTCTTTCTGTTATAGAGTACTCATCTCATTTTACCAAGCTGCAGTGCTTTACACTGATTCCAACAGGTGATGAGTTGTTTCTTTCTAGGGTGTTTGAGGATGATTTTAGGTAGGAGATCCGTTCCTTGGTGAATATCTTCAGGTAGACTTCGATATCCGCTATCGGAAACCAGGACCAGATCTCTGAGCAAAATCTGAGGGATTTTGGAGTAGTGGGCCAAGTCAGTTCGACATCCAGAGTCGGTGTACCTCCTAATAATAGCAAGAAGATCCATAAGGAGTCTGCTCGAGGAGATCAGGGTAGGTGGAACATATCTTCGAGAAGCCAGGTAGTATTCTACCAATGCGGTAGGAGTGGGAATACTAGGCCTCAGTTCCAAAGAGACCCGATGGAGTGATGATCTTGCAGCAAGATTGGTCCATCTTCAACATTTTTTTTCAGATATTCTCACCTAGAGCTGGTGGTAGGGGTTCTTTTATGACCCCACATATAAGAGATGAATCACTAGTTTCTCACCAGTCTGGGTACTGGAGTTCTTCCTGCCATTTGGGCTTAGGTGGAGGTCATGGTCGTGGTGGTCAGTAACCAGGTTACCAGCGACAACAGAGTGGATCAGCTCAGAGTGGTAAGCGAGGGGCGCAGGGCCGCAGTACAGGCCATAAATTCACCGTGGAGTAGACCTATTAGGGGCAGGATCTCGTCCCTTCCACAGTTCTAGGTACGATCTTAGTAGCCTCAGTTTTATCTTCATCCCTTTTTGATACTAGTGCTTCACATAGCTTTATCTCTGTTGATGTTGTGGAGATCCTTGGGCTTTGTATCTTTTTTTCTGCCGACATGTTGACTATAGATACACCGTTGGGGACGCGTACGTCTAGAGTACGTCAGTGCAGAGAGTGCCCTCTTGAGGTTGCAGGGTGTCACTTTTTATGGGACCTCTATGTCCTAGAGATGACAGGCTATGATGTCATTCTCGGTATGGACTGGTTAGTTCCCTTCCAGGCAGTCGTCGACTGCTATCGCCGCAGGGTGAGTTTTGTATTACCAGAAGGCATATATTTTCTTCATAGAGGAGAGTGGGATGTCTAGGAAGGTAGAGCTGGACCAGAGCATCATTGGCTAGGAAGAGTTACAACCTATATTTCCAGTATTTATCTAGATGACCAGGGGACTTAACAGTTAGACTTTCCTCCAATGGTGGATCATTTCACGGATGTCTTTCTAGAGGAACTTTCAGGTTTTCCTCTAGAGCGTGGGGTGGAATTCTCGATTGAGCTCGTTCCAGGAGCAGCAACAGTGTCCATTCCTCCTTATAGGATGGATACACCTGAGTTTCAGGAGCTTAAGAAGCAGTTGGAGGAGTTTCAGGCAAAGGGTTTCATCTGACCCAGTACTTCTCCTTGGGTTTCACTTGTCCTATTTGTGATGAAGGTAGACAACACCCTTAGGAATTGCGTGGATTATCGGAAGCAGAACCAGTTTACGGTCAAGAACCGATATCCCTTGGCGAGGATCTTTGACATCTTTGATCATCTTCGAGTATCCCGGGTGTTCTCGAAGATCAATTTGAGGTCTAGTTATCATCAGTTGCATGTTAGACCATCATATATACCACTTACCGCCTTCGGGAGCAGGTATGGTCTATACGAGTATACAGTCATGCCATTCGGTCTCACGAATGCACCATCAGTTTTTATGGCATTGATGAACCGAGTGTTCCATCCATACTTATATTACTTCGTGGCTGTTTTCATGGATGACATCTTGGTGTACTCTCACTCTCGACACAACCAAGTTAACCATCTTGAGATCATTCTGAGTAAACTGAGAGAGCATCAGTTATATGATAAGCTATCGAAATACAACTTTTTCATGGATCAGATTCACTTTGTGGGTCACGTTATCTCAGAGAGAGGAGTATCAGTAGACCCAGAGAAAGTGAGAGCTGTAGTTTCCTCGGGGAAGCTGAAGAATTTCTTTGAGGTGCGGAGTTATCTAGGGCTGGTTGGGTACTACAGATGTTTCACATGGGACTTTTCACGCCTTGAAGCACCTCTAATAGGTCTAACCAATAAAGGTGTAAAGTTATTATGGTCAGATTCCTGTGAGTTATCCTTTCATGAGCTGAAAGGGAGGTTGACGTCATCCCTGATACTAGTCTTTCCAGAGCCAGGAAAAATCTATACAGTCTGTTATGATGCTTCCTGTGTCAGACTGGGAGATGTGATTATGCAGGGAGATGGGGTCGTTACGTACAGGTCTTTCCAGTTGAGGCCACACTATAGAAACTACCCGACACACGGTTTGGAGTTGGTAGCAGTTGTCCATGCCTTACGCTGTTGGAGAAATTACCTTCTGGGAGAGCACTTTTTGGTTTTCACCGACCACAAGAGTCTCAAGTATATCTTCACTTAGCATGATCTGAATCTGATACAGTGCACAAGGGTTGATTATCTTCAGTATTTCAACTTTGAGCTTAATTATACACAGGTAAAGGACAATGTAGTGGCTGATGCGTTGAGCATGAGAACTCAGATTCAGGCAGTTAAGGAGTCCAGCAGTGATCCGCAGCTTATGGATCTATTCTTTGAGATGCCTTTGGGGGTACACGACAAACAAGGGCAGAATTTTCTATCATCAGTAGCTGTTACCTCTACCCTTCTTGATTGGGTACGGATGAGGCAGTTATCAGACTCCGAAGGCCTAGTCCTACGGAAGAGTGTGTCAGGAGAGGATCCTCTTCCTAGATGGATAGTGGGCGAGGATGAGATCCTGAATTTACAGGGATGCGTATGGGTGCCAGAAGACATACACGAGGAATTGATGCAGGATTTTCATTCTTCAGTTTGGGCAGTTCATCCTAGCGTCACCAAGATGTATCGTGATCCGCACCGCCAGTACTGGTGGCCAGGTATGAAGAGAGATGTTGTTGGGTTCGTCATGAGATGTTCTACTTGACAGCAGGTGAATAAAGAGCATCAGTGACCAGAAGGGCTTTTAAAGTAGTTACCCATTCTCGATTGGAAGTGGAATGATGTCACGATGGACTTCGTGACTGTGTTACTGAGGTCACCTCTAGGGAGTGATGCTGTTTGGGTTGTCATCGACGGGCTTTCGAAGGTTTCTCACTTCTTTCCGATCAAGGAGACTTACATCGTTGATGAGTTGGGGCGGTTGTACATCTAAGAAATTTTATGTCTTCATGGAGTTAAACACTCCATTGTTTCATACATGGATGCACATTTTACTTCTCGGTTCTGGTAGGGGCTTTAGAAGGATTTGGTTACACAGGTACCTTTGAGCACAACATACCACCCCCAGACAGATGGCATGTCCGAGCGTACGATTCAGGTGCTGGATGATATGCTCCATGCTTGAATTATAGACTTTGGTGGTTCTTGGGAGAAGCATTTCCCTCTTTTATTGTTTTCCTATAACAACGGTTTTCAGGAAACTGTTAAGATGGCACCTTATCAGGCTTTGTACGGTAGGCCATGCTGATCACCTTTGTGCTGGATGGAGGAAGGAGAGGCAGCTTTGTTGGGACCTCATCTTGTTTAAGAGACCTCATAGTTGATAGAGTTTATTCAGAAGAGGATGGCTACAACACTGTCTCGACAGAAGTCTTATCCTGATCAGCAGAGACAACCTCTATAGTTCGAGGTCGGGGATCAGGTTTTCCTGCTTGTCGCACCGAGGTTGGGACACAAGAGGATTTAGAGAAAGGGTAAGTTTTCACCATGGTACATCAGGGCGTTGGAGGTGTTGGAGAGGGTTGCGCCGGTTTCCTGTCAGTTGCAGTTACCTAAGAGGTACCGGGCCATGCACAACATCATCCTCGTCTCTCATCTCCAACGTTACTTCTCAGACCCATCTCATGTCTTTCATCCTGAGGAGGTTGAGCTCGAAGCGGATGCATCATTTGATTATCATCCTATCCAGATTCATGATCATAGTACGACGGTTCTTCATGGCCATTTTGTTCCTCTGGTACAGTTTCTATGGCATCACGTGCGAGTACAGGACGAGACCTGGGAGAGGGAGGCTGATGTATGATCGCAGTGGCCGGAGCTGTTTGGGGTTTCTTCCTCTACGCCTTTCTAGGGAAATTCGGGTATGAATTTCTTTAATGGGGGAAGTTTGTAAGAACCCGTATCTTTGTTTCAGGTATGTTTATCCTTTCCTAGTCGTTTTTAAGAAGAAAATAAGGAAATTTTCAAGGTACAGGCTGTGTAATTTTATGTTGCGCAAGGCTGTGTGCTGGCCATGTCCGGGCCACACACACGGTGTATAGGGGAGATGTGGAGGCTGCTTAATGTGGAGTACAAAAAGGCATAGTACACACTGTGTACTCCAGAATTACACGCTGTTTACTTTATTTTTTTCCTTAAACGGACTTGGGTCGCGCCTAATTGACAGAATCATCTTCTTCTCCTGGTTCTTTGACCGAGAGTGTCCGTTCGACCGTGAACATCCTTTGATCCCCCGGGCATCCATCTATTTTCCAAATTGACTATCGTCGATTGCGTTGGAACCACATTGGTGAGCTCTTCTTTCTTCTTGAGTTTCATTCCATGATTTTACCTCTTTATAAAGATATCGTTGGTTGAACGATTTATTCCTTTTCATAGATATACGACATTCTAAGGAGAATCAAGCCTCTTGGTTCAAGTATATTGATCTCCTAGCATCAAGGTAGGTGATTTGTGCCTTACCTTTCGAATTCTTTGTGTTTTATATGAAAATTACACCAATACCCGTGAACGGGGTATTGCGTGTTTACCATTTTTCCCCAGTTGTTTTCTTGCATTTCTTGTATACTTGTGTAGAGGAAATTTGTCATGTTTGTGGATAATTTCTATGCTTGTATGTTTTTCCCATGCCTTTTTCTGTTTACGACCTTTGGGTCTTGTTAGCCTTTGGCCGTTATACCTATTTTCCATGCCTTGTGACCATATGATGAAGTGATATTCTTGACTTGCTTATTTCTGTAGAATGGTTATCCATGTAGCTCTATAGGTGTAATTTGGCCTTATAGCATTATTATGCACTAACTAGCATGGGAACATGAGAACCTCGTGCTATATACTATAAGGGATAGACTGAGTGAGATTCCCAGAGAGTCTTGGACATTATAGATTATAGGGGATAGACTGAGTGAGCTTCCCTAAGAGTGTTGGACATTATACACTATAGGGGATAGACTGAGTGAGTTTCCCAGAGAGTCTTGGATATTATAGACTACAGGATGGTAGACCAAGTGAGCTTCCTTAAAGAGTCATTACTTGTTTGAATTTCCATTAACCATTCCACGCTAGAGGATTTATTCACCGAGCGAGCTTCCTTAGAGAGTCTGTGATAGACCTGAGACTATAAGAGGAATTGACTAAGTGCGCTTCCTGAGAGAGTTTTTAGACCTTGGGGCTATAAGAGGGTTAGATCGCGTGATCTTCCTCAGAGAGTCCCTGAATACCCTATACTATAGGGGTAATTGACCGAGTGAGCATCCCACGAGAGTATTATAAATTCGTATGACCAAACCAGAGGGGTTAGACTGAGTGCACTACCCAGAGGGTTGTTGGTACTTCTTGGATATCACCAGAGGGGTTGGCTACAAGTAATTCCAAGAGGGGTTCCTTCTGTGGTTAGATGTTTGCTTCACTACTGCTTGTTGTTTTGTGGATTGATTACTGTTATATATCATCTTGTTACTTCTTATTGATTACTTTCTGTTGTTTACTGTTACTGTTTACTGTTACTGTTTACTGCTTACTGTACTATTACCTGCCATATGCTCTCTAACTGTTAGACACAGATCTTCGGGTGGTTGCCTACTGGGATTTAGTCTCACACCCTATTTGGGTCATGCTTTTGGGCCCAACTAGGCTATGTTTTTGCAGTTATAAACAAGGGAAATTACCCTTCGACTTTGGGTACTTGATTGCTTTGGATCAGGGGAGAATGGGACTAAGCTTAGGCTTGCGATGCTGCGGAGCTGTTTTATCTTTTCTTTTTTACTTTTTTGGTACTGTTTGTATTTCCAGCATTGTGACATGTTTGGCTGCTTTCTTAGATATGTATCATGCATCATTTCTTATATAAACATGTGCTCCAGTTTTTTGTTTTTTTAGTCTTCCACTATTCATTATTATAAGATATTTACTACTTCCGTAATTGCATGTTTTTTTACTTCCAATGTGTACTCTGCCAATGAGGGTATAGTTTCCACTATATCACAACAAAGGCCATCGCTGCTAGTCTGAAGCCTCTGGAGTTTAGAGAAATGCACTTGATGTCATGTGACCAACTGAGTACGGGGCACCTCTGGGTGGCTTCCAGAACCCGAACATTATAGAAAATATGGATAAAAATGTTGTGATTTGTTTAAGGAAGAAATAGGAGAACAAAAAATATTTATTTAGGTATTGTAGGTGGAAATAAATGGTGAATCCATTTTAGGGTTCATTTTTTCTATATTCTTTGATACTATGTTACAAAACATGACTTTTTTATTTCAGTATCATTCCATGGGAAGGTTGGGATTGTTTAGTGGACTAGTTTTTGTGCATGTTGGTTCATCTTTTTATTCACTGGTGTATTATATGTCCTACACAAGTGTTTATTGGAGACCATTAGTATGATCCTTCCAATTATACCTTTTAAGATCAAACTACATATATAAACTATTTTTAGGTATCAAGGATTATTTAATTGAATGGTCTGGATGTTACTGGTTTGGATATTATGAGATAGTTTGAATTAAAGACATAAAACATGTCTTATAGATGTTTATTTAGAGTCTTATATTTATATTTTGAAATTTTTCAATAATTTTTGGGTGGTATTTTTTTTACTATATTATTATGTGTTGAATTTATAGTAAAATTGATTTATCCTATCCTGGAATATTATTTTATATAGTAGAATTAAAAAAAATGTGAGATATTTTTTATACCCTAAGAATTAGTCACCATCATAGGGCCTTTTGAATGTGGGACATGGAGTTTATTATATCTAGTCCTTAATTATTGGCCTAAGAGGGTTAAATATGGAGGGAGGGGATCATATTAGATTGGTATAATGGTATTCGACATGAAATAGGATGGATATTTCAATTTTATATTGTGTTGATTGCATGGCTTGGTAAGAAAATGGTACTAAATGATCTTGGAACCAGATATAGATTAGGGAGACCATCTAGGAAATAGGATTTTTGGGCCCTTAAATATCCAACACAAGGACCATGAGCCTACAAAATGACTATGGGTGGTGGTCCTATTTATGGTTGTGAGACATATGAAAGGTACACACATCCTGATTGTTTGTATTCATGTCTGGATTGGTTAATTTTCGGAAGATAAAAATAAAATGTATTAAATAAATCATGATTTGATTCCATACCACTGGGGTTAGTATTATGAGTTTGATTAAAATATTTTATATTGGTGATCATCCTCATATATATAAGGCCATAATGTCAGAGTATCATATGTACATTGGAGGATGAACCATGAAATAGGGACTTGCATGACTTTAAGTATAAGATATTGGGAAATTATGAGGGGAAAATATATGATATGGAGATGGAGAATTGGGTTGAATAAAATTAAATAATTTTTTATTTTATTTTATAATGGTATGATTTTTTGGTAATGTTGGATGTTAGAAATTTTTGGGTTGCTACACATCTGTGGGGGACGCTTTATCTTGGTGAACGAAATGAGGTCAATTTTTCATGGCCATATTTCGAAATAGATTTCCATTTGGAATTTTTGTCACTAACGATGAAGGTGTGAGTAGGTATAATATTCCCTCCCTTTATTAAGAGATCCATTGTATGTACCATCTTGGGATCATGTTTAAGGAACTCCTACATGTTTCCCTTGAAATCATTATAGAGTAGGAGTGCAGTGTGTAATGTCATAGGGTGTAATTTTTTCCAACAAATAGTTATATTGTCACCCTATTTAAACAATATACATATTTTTATTTATATAAGAAGATGGTGTTTCTAGAGGGGATTCATTATCTTAGAGGTTCACCTTAAGATAGTGGCTAGTATAGACTCTTGAAGTGTTGGGAATCAGGTTGTGGATCATAGATGTGTAGAAAGTCGGGGTTACGATCGGTAGGGAAATGCCCATAGCAGATATTTTCACATCATTAGAGGGATAGGGCTTCGAAGAATCTAAATGACACATCCCATTTTCATGTTATTAATTCAATTGTAATAACCACCTAAATTCATATTGAATGAATGATTATAGATCATTTTATTATATTGGTAGTCTTACCCATTTTCAATAGTAGCAGTAATTGCTTTTAAAGTACAATCAGAATTAGGGGTTTCCAATGATTTTATTGTATTATAGGACTAATGGAGTGTGTATATGGAAGCATCATGATTCTCATTGTCCTCATGGATCTAGAATAGAGGAAAATAATGGAGGTTGTCATTCGATATTTAGAGGATATGGTTGTGGAAAGTTTTATGTGGTGGAGGTTATAGAACCAATAGGTCCAAAGAATTGCCGAGGTAAGATCAATTTATCCTCTACCCCGATTTTATGATTTCTTGATTCAAGATATTTGGTATCCTTTTTTACCCTTTCATTTATTGTTTTTTTTAGATTGGACGTGGAGTGGATTCTAGTTTCCCTACTGTTATCCAATATATTTGGAGGGAAAATTATTTTAATGATTTATTCCAGGGATGTAGACTGGTGAAGAGAAAACACCAGTTAGTAGGATGTTTCATTATAGTATAGATAAAACAACCATATGTTATTATTTTCATGAATTAGTTTTATTCCATTTGTTCATTCACCAATTTTTATGGATTGTATTTTAATTGTTTGGAGTGGTGTGCTATTGGGTGGTTTTTGTTGGAAAATGGGGTCATTAAATGGGATAAAGGTTGTAGATACTATATTTACTCATGTATTAGAGATATAAATGGAATCCCATGTAAGGGATATCCCCAGGGTTTTGTAGGTGTTTCTTGATGTCACCCTTAATGGGGTTGTGAGACCCTCCCCCAATAGGACCTTGTGTTTGGTATATAGTTACATTGAGGTGATTCATTTATTTTCGTGGACCATTATCAAATGGAACCCATGGATAAGAATGTGTTGAGTGTATATATTTTTGAGTTGATTAAGTGGGGTTTCATCTAACCTGGTGTATCACATTGTGGTGGTACAATGTTATTCACCAAGAAGGAGGATAATAGTTTGAGATTGTTCATCAACTATTGGAGTTTGAATCTAATGAAAATTACAAATCATTACACCTACTGAGTAGTGAGGATCAATTCAACCAACTTAAGGGATCATGTTGGATTTTGAATATCCCTTTTTGGATCAAATATCATCATATAGAGCTTGAAGTATGGAGATATCTCAAATACTACCATAAGGTTATGGTATGGGAACTTCAAATATGTGGTCATACCATTCTGTTTCATGAACACTACAACTATGTTCATGAAGCTCAAAAACTAAATGTTCAATGATTTCATAGACAAATGCATTTTTATCTTCCATGATGACATATTGATCAACTAAAAAATTGGGGAGGTGCATTTTTATCTCCATAGATCCATATGGTGTGTTCATTCCAACCATAATCTCAATGGAAAGATATCAAGGTTAATGTTATAGACCTGATAATTTCTCTTCCATATGTATGTGGTGACTTATTTTTTCAAGTCTAGGGACCCATTAATGGTTGAGAAAATTTTTTCATGTTGGAAAATAATTAATGTGGTAGAGGTTAAATTTTATTGTAGTCATGTATTTTATTATTGTATATTTTTTCATATTTCTCTCATAATATTTCCCTATATATTTCATTGACATGGAATGACTAGACATCTTCGACTAATAAATTTTAAGAGGTATTCAGTTATGTAATGGTGGGGATACTTAGTTCACTAGAGTATCAATTCACTGAGTAATGTGTGATGTTTACTATATTTTATAATTCGCACTCTATGGGGTCTAGATATTTTGGAAATAGAATATGTATGTAATATCCTGAGGGTCTAGGAAATTAAATCCCCATGAGAATAATTATTCCACCCATTATCTTGAGTTGGTGGTAGTTGTGTTCTCACTGAATATTTTGTCGAATTAGCTCATAGGATATAACCTCACAATATTCAAAAACCACAAGATCCATAAATTTGATTTATCTCAGTTAAATCTGAATTTTTTGGTATAGATTAATTTAGTTTCTCAAGGATTCTGATTTTTAGATTTATTACACTTCGAGAAATGATAATGCATATTTTATCATGAAAATTCAATTGTCTCATGGGGATGTGGTTTTGGAGTCCATATATTCATAGAGGGAGATGTGGGAGCATGAAATATTGAATCTTGATACAGAGTATGTAAGTGATATTGTTTTCCTTTACTAGATGAAATTGGAATTTCCCATGATGCGGTGGGTGGAAGATTCTTCTGGGGGAGACTCTAAGGGGAGAAGATATAAGATTGATGTTGTAATATAGATGATCTAGATTTATAGTTAGGGGATCATAAAAAATAGTCTATATTAAACAAAATAATTTTTTTTTCATTTGAGTTGTATGAGGTATTTCACACTAATTTTCATAGTTCACCCATAATTGTACATCGTGGTGTGTTTAAGATGTGTAATGGCTTGAGGATCTATGTTTGGTGGCTAGGGATTAAATTTCAGTGGTAGTATTTGTGGAATGATATCTAGTTTGTAGTGGGTGGTATCTAATAACTATGTTCTTATAGGGGTTTTGAATCCTTTAGATGTCACCAATAAAAATTTATAAAAACTTTATTTGTATTTCATCGCATCCTTACAATATTTTCAAGGAGGATCAGTTGAGTTTAGATGATTTTGTATTGACTAATGAAGATAGATCAATTTCTAGTGATCTATGAATCATGTACCATGGATGATTTGGTATGGTGGTATATGGATGATTTGGTATGGCTTCATGAGGTATCGAGGACCATCATATATGATTAGGATCATAATTTTTATTCACCAAAATACATAGGGTTTCATTATTACATTAGCTCATAGTTGGGCATTAGCACTACATTCTATCCTCGGACAGATGTGAAGATGGTTTCGACTATTCAGGCATAGATGTGTACGTTGCATGATGGTATCTTTGAATTTTGAGGATCAGGGGTAAATAAACTGTTTTTGGTTGAATTTTCCTATAACAATAACTATCATACATGAATAGCCATGTCCATATAAGTGGCATTAAATGGGAGTTCATGATGTTCCCTATTATTATTGATATAGGATGGGTTGTCGATAGTACTTGGTCCTGATGTAGTTTAGAGCATGGATGAGAACATCAAGATAGTATGATGTTGGATGAAGGTGGAACATGAACATAAAAAGGCCAATGTTGATTATATATGGAGGACCCTATATGTAAAGGATGGGGGCTGTATGTTCTTAAGGGTTTCCCCTAATCATGGGTGGTAGAGGTTTGGTTGAGAGAGTATGTTTTATCCCTATTTTATTATTACATTTGAGCTGTTAGAGAGTTTTGGTGAGGTGGTTTAAACTTTGGTACTTCCACCAGGGGTGGAATGAATCCCTGACATCTTCTATGTATCCTATATTTAGTGATATTATCTAGATGACTCCAAAACCATTGATATGTGAGAGGAATATAATGAGGTTGATACAATTTTATGAAATTAATTGAATAAATATAGGACCATAAAGATATTATACTACATTGATGAACTACCATTTTAGTTCATGTTCTGTTGAGGAATAGTTTCTTAGAGTATATCACAAAGGCACGTTAGGCACTAATTCATGCCTAGTAACTGGAGTTTTTGTTAGTTTTACCTTTTTCTTCATTCTTTGATGATTTTATTTCTAAATCAGGATTATTTATGATATGTTCCATTTTACATGCATGTGGTTTGTATTATGGAATCATTAATTGGATTAGAGGGAAAATCACTTACCAATCATGATGTTTTACATTCAGGGAATGTTTTAAAATGAAGTGGTTGATTTAGTGAAACCCAAATAATAAAATATCTTGATATGTAGAGTGTTTACTATTTATTAGTGTTCTTTGATGGATGTTTTGTAGTTTTAATGATATCCCTAAGAGTTATCTCATATAGTGGTTGATCAAACCCCTTTATTGTTTTCCATTTTTAGAGTTTGTTTCTGATTCTTGATTATGAGATTTTTTTGAGATGTATATAATGTAGTGGAACAAAAATTATGAAACATTATAATGTTGGTATTTCTATGATTGTTGTGTTATGTGTAATATTTGAGGGTGGTGAGGTATTGATTATGGATAAAAAGATGAAATTTTAGCTTGGGAAGGATTTTGTGGAATGGAGGCTAATGATGTACCATAAGGGAAGTGTTTATGGCATGTGGAGATCAGTTTGTTACGTTGGGCCTAAAGAATAATGTTTTAAATGGTTATAATATGTTAAGAATATTTATGGTATGGATTATAAGTTTTGGTGTGGGGAGTTGAAGTAGGGATTCTTGGGGTTCTACTAATTTTAGGGTAGATGAAACTTTGAGAAGGGTTGTGGCATGACCTTCTACATTGAAATTATATTCTTGGTTCATGGTAAATTCTATATAATTATGAACTTTATCCTATTTTGTAGGATCTGTGTCATGGAATTGACCATGATTATTTAATGTTGTTCTTTCCATACCAATTTTTGTATGGCACCCTCTTTCACACCGAAACCATGTCATAGTTCGTCACCCATGTGTAGTAGTAAAGAGTGTTGTACCTTGGTCAACTAATTTCCTATTTTTTATACATTCTCAAACACTTTAAGATCTTATATTCATCATGAATTTCCTATATATTATCTAGTGGATCATATGTTATTCTTTATAGTCCCTTCACCCTCTCATCGTGGGCTTTAACACTTGATATCTGTTGATAATGAACCAGTGATTCTATTTAATTTTCCACTTTTCCACGTGTTTAGTTACCAGTTCATTATTACAGGGATGATATGGCTTAAGAGATATAAGTTTTGGGTAGTTAAATGCATTTTTATTGATGAATATTCTACGTTCTATATTTTTTATGCTTCCATCATATTTTATGTTTTTTGGTGACTATGGTTCTCTTATTATATCCTTTCATAATGAATTAGAAACAATTGATTGAGGTAGGGGATAAACATTACCTTTGTCTTCCTTTTCATGTGTATGGATAAGATAGTATTTTGTTCCTATGGGTGGATATTATAGGAAATTATAATAAGACAAATAACCAGATTTAATTTAAATTGAATGGTAATGAGGGAAAATCACATGTGTTTACTTCTTTTAAAAATATTTATGATGGAATCATACAGATTGTATCCATTACATTAAATCCTAGTTGTTGGGTGACATTATTTTATTTTAGTTTATATTATTATAAAAAATTATTTTGTTTATAATTTGAACTCACCCTGAATAAATGTTGAAGAATGTATATTTATAGCTTACGAATTAGTTTCCCATGGGAATCAAGAATTTAAGTGAAAATACATATTATATGAAATTAAATGAAGTGATGTGAATATGGATAATTAAAGACTCTAATGCTTTCAGTAAATTTGGGAATTTGTAATTAACTATTTTATATTGATATGATATTTGTAAATTTGTAAGGGTTATATGAAAATAATTGTGTCTTATATAGTGATGGTAAATACCAACATATGTGTAAAATATGTTGGATAGTGAAAAAATGGTTAGTAGCCATGGGATGTGATGTAGGATTATTTTTTGTCTTTTTGATGTTTGGTTATTTTTTTAGATAGATAAGAATGCATTAAATTAATCAGATGGTTAATGTTCAGTGGGTGAGTATATATATGTTGTGGAGTGTATGTTTTTAGATTATCCATGGAATAACTTGAAACTGTAACATTAAAATGGTGTTGATTATAAATAAATAGTTAAATACTAGAAATAAATATAATATTTGGATGAGATTGATATCTATAAATTTGATAAAATTTAATGAATGAAAAATGAATGGGTATTGTTAAAGTGAATCACATTTCATTGTAAATCGAAATTAGTAGAAACTCATTAATTATGAAAATGGAAGTAACTATGTTTGGAATTGGAAATTGCGTTGGTTCATGTGGTGGTTGTGTTGCACCATGAGTTTCATGGTTGAAATAGTTTCAATGAATATCATGAGGTTAATGTTTGGTTTTGTAGCAACTCCTATGTATTTGATTTCATCTAATAGGTTGAGGGTCGTGAACTATTAAATTGTATTTTATTTGTATTCTATTTTTATACACATACCACTAGAGATGTATAACCTTATAATTCAATAATTGTTTTAATTTTAGGTGTCTTCCCCAACATATAGGATAATGGCCAATCTGACTAAAAGATTCCCCCTCTTCTATAGTCTTCCATCAATAATAGTGGTGATGATATGGTTTTTTGTTATATATTACCTAGAGAAGATAAATTTTAGAGTTATAGATCATCTGTTATTGATGGGTTAGTGTTGGATATCACCCAACATTGATGAGCATGTGATAAGTGTTGTGTGTCATTTGTGGTAGGACGAGGAAAAATGTTGATGTCCTTCATGTTCATGATACCCTAATGCCCTTGTTATATTAATGAGATTGTTAGGAAATGATTTCAGATTCTTTCATCATATTCTAGACCCCATATGAGGTTTGGATAGGTAGGTATGTGTTTCTTTCCTCATTAAATTTTTATAGTCCTATGAATAATATTTCATTGAAGGATTCGGTGAAAAAAATTGATTTTGGGTGTTGGATTAGAAAATATAAGGGAATGTTATTACATTGTTCCTTTATTCTATATTATTTGATACTATGTAACAATATTTGATTCATTTTTTTATCATTATGTGTTGAGGTTTGGAATAATTAGTAAACTTATTTTGTTGTTGATTTTAATTCACTTGAGAAATATTATTCTATTTTATTATATGGATGAGAAACCAAGGGTATGATCCTACTGTGTATACATATTATGCTCAACATATATATATATATATAATAATAATAATTTGTATGTTTTTGGGAGGATTTTTAGGACTAATATGGGAATTACAATCTTGGATGGTGTAGATAACTTGATTCACTTCCATATGAATTGGGCCTTATTAATTTATATGGAGGATTTTACGTATATTTGTTTGATAATGTTCTTGCATTTTACGACGGTTTTGGTTTACATTTATATTATCTAATGAAGTTTCTTGAAGTTGTATTTACCATATCTTGTAATCCATAGGTTATTGGGGATAATTTTTTAAATTTGTGAGAGTTTTTATACCATTGGTGATGGATTCAAGCCTAGGTCCTAATAAAGGCATGAAATAGAGATAATTATGTATTTTTATTTTTTGTTGGCCCAGGAGAGGAACCATCGGAGGGAGGGGTCGTAATAGGTTTTCCCATTTAAATACTCACTAATATATAATGGATCTTACACATATTTAATTCATAATGATTACATATTATATAATAATTATTTCTGCATGTTCTATTCCCTGTTGTATATACTTTCATATAAAAACATAGTATTGAAATATCTATTCTAACAACAAACATAATGTGGACTCAACACATTATTGCATACTTCATCATAAAACACATAGTAAGTGTTACACATCTAAAAATTGAAGTTAAATATATTTATACATATCTAAATTAATCATATAAATAAGGTAAATGAACTCTTTAGGTCAAGGGTTAGAGATATATTTAAATGATAATATCTAAATGAGTAATTTAGATACAAAAAAAACCACACCCATTATATATTCCTGAAAATTGAGTAATCCTCTAAGACGTTAGCTGGTCTAACCCCATGTTCTTCTCCCTTGGTATACTTTACTCATGATAAGATTCAATTGATGATATATTTAAGACATAACATTCATAAATAATAACTAATAACTAAATTCAAGATGATAATTTAATTTATAAATTAAGGTCAAGCTAGATGAAATCTAAATATATGTAGTAGTACCTAGCATGAAATCTAAGGATCTTTCTCCTTATAAAATTAAATAGATAAACTAAATCATCAAAATTAATAATATTAAAAAATTAAAAAATTGAATAAGTTATGGATGGAACATTAATTAAATGAGAAAATAAAATATATAACCATGAGATAACAATTAATGAACCATTCATAAATAACAACATATACAAACAATTTAATAAATTTTCTAACAATCTTGAAAATCAATAATATTAAATATAAACTCTTTTATATTCAATCCAATATGAATTTATTAATGTTATATATATTGTTTATAATATTTATATAGTATATAAACTTTTATCAAATAAAAAAAACATTTTCATTGAGGTTGAAATAATATCTTTAAACAAAGCCCCTTTTTCAATTTAATCATATTCAAATTAATTAATTATGAATGTTTCATAATTATCAGTATAAAGAAATATATTTTATTCTTATTTAAGAATTTATAATAACATTATAATCATTCATTTAAATTTCAAAACTAAAAATTTATTCATGGGTTAAATGAATCCAATATATTTTTATATGATGTCCATAAAAATTATTTATGATTTATAAATATTTTATAAATTACTTTAATTGGAATATTAGATTATTAATATTAATGAATTAAAATTAATATGATTATTTATCCTAATTGTTTCAAATCATTTAGTTCATTAACCATACACTTCATAATAAACTAATCATTAGAACATGTTTTATAAAACTTACGAATATTCTAAAATAACATTTTGTTGTTTATAAAAAAATTCATAAATAATGTAATTCAATTCACAACTGAAATATCATAAGAAATAAAAATATTATTTTATTTGAAAAAATTAAATGAAATTAATATGAACTATTAATTTTTTAATTTAGACTTCAGAAATCCCATATTACTTAGTCAAACTCATATCCTTTATTAACAATTTTTAAATCATAGCCAATATTATGCAAGTATAAAATTTAATTAATATTAATTTTATCCGACCTCATGAAATTATGCTATCATTTAACATAACATCAAGATAAAAAATGTGTAACGATATCGTAAAACCTTTTCTTCATTTATTAATAAAAAATGCATTGATTCAATTAGGATACTTTATTTGATACATCTATTTAGTGGGAATCACGTTCACTCATATGGATACATCCAATGTGGCATCAGTATGAATACATCAATGAAATAATTTACCCCAACACTTTTTATATGAATCAATTTTCATTAGTAATGGATCTGATATGTAGAGAGCTTCACTTTACCCCTATCATATGTGACAGTTTCTAGAAATTAGATAACCCTTTATCCTCTACATTGATACTATTTTTTGGGTCTTTGATGTCCATCATATGAACAAAGTGGTACAAAAAAACATATTCATGATATATCATTGTTAATTTAAATATGTAATAAAAACGAAAAAAATGTGTTCTTACATTACAAAAAGCATAATATTTAATCAACGATATATTTGATATATTTAAGATCCCAATAGATGTGTAAACATTTTCATTCTTCTAATGGTAGAACACCGACTTTTGTATTGATATTCATAAAGAGAGGATGTCAATACACAAAATGGGTTACCACACATTCACTATCACTAAAATATATCAGGATGCCCAGGGATAAAATAATTCTCTTATATAGTTGGTGGAACACAAAATGATGGATATCATCCCTTTACATAGCCAGCCTTGAAAATTATAATTTATGGAAACGTTTCATTCATATTCTGTGAATTTACAAAGGATAATTCCCATTTTAATTTATCAATTTAACACATTCAATAAATATTAAAACTATTAAGTCCATTCATAATGGATTATTATAAATGGGACCACATGAAAGAAACATAATCCAAAATTTAAAGAGTACATTATTATTTTACAAAACATTCAAGGAAATAATGTGTAATAAGACTATTGTATTGCTAATCTACAATTACACTAAAACATTGAGTTTTAGGATTATACGAGGCTTGTGTGATATGTGATTTTCTATTTGGGAAATAATTTAAAATATATGTATGTATTTCTCAGTTTAGTTTCAATCCAACATTGAATGAATTTCTCTCGCTACAATCCAACTTAATATAACCTAAATTAAAAAAGATTTAATATTTTTCTCTTTGATACATACTCTACTATAATCTATGTTTACGACTATTATTCTACTAATCCATATTTCCTATTACTACCATTATAATAAATGAACATCCTTTATGCTTTAACCCATACCTAAAAAAATTCCCTATACAAAAAAGAATTCATGACATCATCATACCATGAAGATTATATTAAAATATATAAGTTATTATTTCTAGATATTTATGGAATGATTCAAATTATTGACAAGATTTTTTTTAAAATGAAAATAAATATTAAATTAAAATCTTCAATATAATCTCTAAAAATAGTATCAACCTATATTTTAAAATAAAAATCCATAATTTCTTATATAACCTAACAAGTAGTTTTTTTTGGATTATTATAATGTTTTATGAAAATAACAATATCACTAGGATCATAAAGGACAACAAAAATTAAATTGTGACATAAATATAGTAAAACAATACCACATTCCTTTTTTAAAATATCAAATGGGAATTTTATGAAGGAAAAAATATGGTTATCTATCATCAAATGGTATGTTAAATATTTTTTATAGGAGATAAAATGGTGGAAATACAACCTTATTGAACAAAAAATTCTTCCATATTAATATCAAATATATTTAATTAAATTTAACCATCAAAATTATATTATATTTTTTTCTATAAAAAGAGTGATTTTTTCTTTCAATTATGAGAATATAGTTATTTTTAAGTCATAGTGATTGATATTCAATGTAAAATTAAAACCATATTAGAATCATATATTTTCTCCCAACTATAATAATGAAATAGAAATGACAAGATGAAATTATTAAATAAATATCATATTTTCTATATTCATTATGATGACATGACACAATTGATGTTTCATTAAATTTTTTGGGGGTCATAATAATTAAATCTTATTATCATGATGCTATCGCATTATGATCTCCAATAAAGGAGGACATGGTAACAAACTCACTAATGTAAACACCACATGTCATATGTTTTATTTTATTTTCATCAATGATCATGTTTAGAGGAGCTTCATCTTGATATAATTATTAACGTGTGTTACCTTGAATCGTGATAAAAATTAGTGTATATTTATTCATAGAAATGAAACAACACATCAGTTTCTGTATGATTAGAAATTAATTAATTATATGATAAATATTATATATTTATATCCATGTTTAGGGATAAGATACTATTTTAACATTCATTGGAAATAAGTATTTAGTATAAAACTTCTTTATAGTATTTTATAGGAGAAATTATACTAGCAAGTCAAAGAAAGATAAGTAAAATATAAAGGTTCGTGAAAAATACATGTATCCTATTTGAACAGATTTTTTATATTATTGGTTATATTATAATGTAATATTAGTTAGATAGTTGATGTAGTGTATAAACTGGCTTCATTTTTTATGGTTACATTAACATGATGTTAGATACAGGTCAAAGACTAATGTATGTTCTAAATATTACAATATTAAAAGAGTCCTAAATGTATCACACAATGTTTATCTTAAAGGTAATTAAACTTATGTGAGAATATGTTTTAAAAAAATAACTCATACATGATATTTGGATGAATATTTATTGAATTTATATTGATCATAAAATTTAATAGTCAAGTATTCATGTTTAGATAATGTGTTTTTAATTTATTATATTAATTATTTATTCAAGTGTTATTGAATATAATATTTTTTATTCCAAATTATATTTAATATTTTTAAATAGATATTTTATTATATTTATTTGAATGTATAAAAATAAATATTTATTCACAAGTTAAGGGAATATGACATATATTCTATTTCATCTATTGAATATTTCATAAACCAATGATCAATAATTTTATTTGTGGATTTTGGTAGAGTAAATTATTTATTATGATATTATAATATAAATTAAATATGTTTTTATATATTTTAAGATTGATATCAAATCATTAGTGACCACCTAAAATATTAATTTTTAGTATTTATTCATGGTAACATATTTAGTTCAATTTTAATAACATTTAAATAAATATTTATTTATATTTGAATTTATATATAAATATTTTACATTACCATTCATTTAATAATATTTGTGTAATTATTATAATTATTTTACATATGGGTGACCACATTTTTATTTTCATAAATAAAATCATTTTATAATTATTAAATATAATGTTGATCTGAAATATTCATTAGGATTAAATACAAATAATTGTATTTATTCATATATTGTAAAGTTTTTAAAATAGATAAAAATGAATATTTGGGTCATATCCATGACATATGAATCATAATATAATTCTATAACAAAATTTTATACTAAATTAGAGACAATACTCCCCCATCATTCAATGTTTTATGAATGTAAAATAAGAGACCCCTTGTCACTATCAACAATGAACAACATAAATCACATGTTTTTCTCTTGACAAAACCTGATATATCAATAAAATCATTCATAGTTTAATAGATAATGTGTGGAAACATGAACCCAGATACTTACATGGACATTAAAGGAAACAAGAATGACAATAAGAATGATGATCAGGGTTATGATGTCAATAACGAGTTGTAATCAAATGATAATTAATATAATACATTTATTTTATAAAATAATTATTTATAACTTAGGTGTGATGCTCTAATTGAATTTTTCATGACCATTTCATTGAATATAAATAGATAATTTTTAAATGAGCATTGAAATCCAATAATTCTGTGATGCCCCAAAACCATCAAGTTTTATCAATTTTTTTACAATAATTTATAGTCGTTGACATTTGATTTTTTAATAGTTATCACAATGGCCTAATTATGGTTATAACATTGAAAATGTATTGTGAATCAGAGTTCTCAAGATCATAAATGGATGAATCGATACATTTTTTCAATTAGTATTAGTCTTTTCATTTTATTTTATTTATATCTATTACTAAGATAAATTCAATAGATAAAATAAAAAAACAATATTTATTAGGTGTTTCACCTGATCAAAGTGTGTTTTGTTATTTAGTTATCCTTAATGCATATTATATATATATATAGTATAAAGTATTGTATATTTATAAATATATATAATTCATGTTTTATATATAATAAATTTTATAAAAAAATCATGTATCGGGCATCTTGTGTGCATCCCTCCATTCCAAGAACTATGAAAATCCTTTAAAAGTCAGTTTTAATTTTTATAAAAATAATATTAATAAATTTAAAAGATATTAGGGGAGGATAATTTCTAGACCTATCCTCCATCCACCAATATTTATAATATGTATGTATATATATTTATATATATATTTTTCATTTCATAAGATATATATATATATTATATAATGGTATACATTTTTATATTTATATTATTTATTATATATATTTATATATTTTTTTTAAAAAATTAAAAAATTCCCAAATTATAGGATTATGTATTGATAATTTTTAGGGACATAGGAACTATAAGGGTAACCATAAAAAATTTAAAATAACCTTATTAATTAAAAATAATTCAAAATTATTATATGTTCAATAAGATGAATTTTAATGTTACAATCATTAAAATTATTTATTTCTATAAAAATTGGTATGGGGAGGAATTTCCTAACCATGAACTAAATTCACTAGGAAGGGGTAAATTTTAAGACATTTTACTACAAATAAATGTAAGGAATTAGTACTCTTGGAACAAAAAATATGATAATGAGATAATTGATTCATGTGTCAATGTTAGAAGATGATTTCTAGATATTGGTATGGATAGTGGTGCTATTATGGGTGAGATTAAAAATCATCACAAATGAGTTAATCTTGTCCATACATACTTTTCTTCCAAATGCATCATATGATTAAATCTATGTAGTAATTGGAAATCCAGACAATTCACCAAAACAATAGTAAAGACAATGATTACCTTTTGACTATACTTTGTAATTCACATGATGGTATGATATACATGAAATTCGTCACATATATTTTTCTTTTATAATATTATCAATTTTCAATTGATCCGTGAACCATCAATTTTTATTAATTTTAATGAACATTTTTTTCATAATTATCACATTTCAATAAAATTTTCCATTTTACCTAATTTTATGGAATTATATAAGATTAAAGTTTGTTTTAGAGACCCCTTGTATGAGTAAAACCCCTTTTAAATTGTTTACATAAGGGTAATCAGTCATGAGTAATGGTAACCATATGCTGCATAAGGGTCATCCAGTGTTATGTAAGGGTAATGCCATAATTATCTAGGATGCATATAGATAATAAAAAATTTCCTAAACCAATTTAATGGAAAGTTAAATTATGTAACAGTACTTGAGTAACTATGAAAGGGATTTATTATACCGAGTAAGTGTTACCAATGAACTGTGTATGTGTAATCCATTATTTTCCAAGGTTTTATAATGGAAATTATCTGAGACATAAGGGTAACATTGGTGTTTATTAAGGGTACCAAGGAATAATTTAAGGGTATGAAGGAGCTGTGTATGGGTATCCCTAATACTATAAAGGCTGCTTTGGGTTATCTAATGAGAAGCGTATTCTTAACCCCTAGTTTCTGTAGTCTATGTATGGGTTAATCCAAAATACATAAGGGTATTATTGATTTTATCAAATTCATAAGGGTAAGAATATTTATCCTTATACAATACATATGAGATGCATAAGGGTAAACCATATTACCCTTGTGAAGCACCAATTTTTTTGAAAATGTATTTTTGAACAACCATTTTCACACCTTCTCTACCTTGACCCAATAACAAAATTTAATTTGTTTTAAATCCAAAATCATGTAATTTAATTATTTTGGTTCACTATAAACACACTAAATTTAATAAATGATAGGGATATAAAGTAAATAATTAATTTTTACTATGGATTTAGTGGTAAGTACCTATAAACAATGTTGATATTCTAAAATACTCAAACTCTTATGGAATTACTTTTGGTTGAACATTTTACAACCGAGATTCCAAGAAATTACAAATGAAATATTTTTGAAGTCATCCTTGATCTAATCAAGAATTTATTCTTATTTCGTGGTGAATCATCTATTCACTCTCCCTCTTCCACTATTAGTGTTTCATTATATTGGTGGAAATTTATATATTTTCAATATATGTTCGTTTTCAAATTGATTATTCTGGATGCATTCTATAATGTTTTGCATAAATAATTCAGGAGAAATAATAATAATTAAATTGTAAAATGATTATAGTTATATTAACACATAGGGATTAAAATTGAGATATTATCCAACATTATCAAAGGATGATAATTTAATTATTATCCTATATTATAAAGTATTTATAAGAATTATTACCCTATAATTACAAATAATTATAATCTAGTATTATCATGTGGATATAATTCTGATGATATAAAAAAAATTTCAGATGGAATGTTATTATTCTTTTAATAATAAATTTCAATAACATTTTTGGAATAAATTTATATTTCGAAATTACCCAGGTGATAGTATCTTATACAACATGTAAAATTTTATTTACTTTTTAAATAAAATAGTTGTATTTTGTTCTTGGAATACTTAGTGAACATTTTGAGATGATGATTATATTGAAGTCTCATAGAGGACATTCCCTTTATGAGACCTAATATTCTCTATCAATGACAATAGGTATAATGTAACTTACAGTTTATGATCTCTTGTTTATTGGTGTTTCTTTAATGTAGTGCATGTGTGGGATTATTGATTCACAATTATTGATTATAACAACATGTGGGTGTGTGTGAAACTTGTGAGACACATTATGATTATTGATTATATGAGTTTTTCCTGTATCTAATTTATCAAGCACGATTTTATCACATATATGTATATTTATATGTTAATCTCATGATGAAATTATTTTTTTGTATTCTCTTACTCATATTTTTTTGCTACCTTCCATTGTGGTTTTGTTCTTTGTTTTTAGAATAAGTTAACTAACATTACATGATTGTCCCTTAGAGGGTGTAGTTCTCCCAAAATGTGATGATGTACATGATGGACCTTACCACTAGGTGGAGATAAATTGATACCATGGAACAAAATATTATTGGATCACTCATTTCTTAATTATATGGATGTATGATTCCTTAGTTTTTAGAATATATCCTATCGTGCTGAGGAAAAATTGATGCGTAGATAATTTGTGAGCGGCATGTCATACATGAGGCCTAAGAAAAAAAGAGTATCATGTCTTAAAAATTCCATTATATTTCTATTGAAAACATTCAATATCCAATGGCTATTTTAGTTACTTCAAACCTATTTTTCATATCCATCCATAATGGTGCCAAATATGGTTCAGTTGGGGGTTAGTGGTAGCTTATTTATTTCATGTTCACTCAGTTTTGGATTAAATATTTTTATTGTTGTTAAATTTTCTTATAATCATGAAATAAACCTATTATAATTGATCAAACATGGTTATGGATAAATTGTTTGTGTCTTACTAAGTTATCTATTCACACCCTACTTGTTCAGTTTGGTGCTCTTATAGTTTTCATGCATAGGGATCCAATCAAGGGAAATGAAATAGTGGTATATGGTGGAGTTGTGGAGAATGGATCTCTTGGATGGACTATGATAGACTTTTGATATTATTATAGTTTTATTTATTTATTTATCTATTGAAAATTATACAGTGGTTTTGATTTTCAATATGGGATCCACTTATTACTTGTAAGAATTTTATATTACATTGATAATTTTTTCACAAGATAATATGTTCATTATATTATATATTATTCTCTTTATTTAATTGTCCCTTAACATGATACTAAATGTATTTTCTCCCAACTAGAATAATTTTACTCCCATTTCTAATCAACAACCTCTTGAGTACGGTGTGGAACATGTAATTTCATGATACCCACTAGTTATTACATGGTTGTTGGGGTTCAGGTGTTAATAAATGGTATTAGATCACAATTTTTTAACTTTTATTTCTTGATAAGATAGAACATGGTAGGATGGATATAGTAGTGTGTAACTTTGGTCAGGGAGTTTCTATATGTCCTAACAACACGTGTGTAATGGACATCAGAGTTACTATTAACGGGGGTTATTTTAGTATTTTTTGGGATTTTTATTTCATTATTCCATCATGATTAGAGACATAGGTTCAACTTCTATATAATTACCAGTTTTTGTGATATATTTCTTCTTTAAATAAATATCATGAATGGTGATCAATATTCAAGATAGATTATCTTAGATTGATTAGTTGAACAGATTTTTCTTATGTGTTTTAGTATACATACGACAATTTTGTCTAACATGCATGTATGATAAATTGGTTAGTTCTAAGAAGTTTTTACGTTAGACACTAGGTAGACTACTATGAGAAAAAAAATTTATCCTATTTAATAGTTAGGACTTGTTTATATTCCTAATGTTCCTTATTTTTTTAAATATTCTACCATCAAGGCATTTTCTAGGTTCCCCAGTGGAACATTTGTGTTCTGAAGCATGTTCTAGAACTTTATCTCATGGTTCATGTAGTTGTTCCTCTATTTTCTAGAAGTAAATCAACTAATATCCATGGTCGACTATGCCAGGTATTTACATCACCACTATCCTCTATAATTTCAGGTCCTTGGAAAGCTATAGAATACTAAGGATTGGGTTGGAATAATTAAGGGAATCATTTACCTCACTAAGATACTGAAAAATATAAAGGTGAATCTAGGAGAATTCATGTTGTATGGTCCCACCTGGTGTTGGTGGGTATTCATGGGTTGTGATTGAATCTGCGAGGGTATGAATTAAGAGGCTTTTAAGGACATTTTATTCAGGTATTTATTTACCAATATTCAAAATCTTGACCAAGTGTAGGATTCCATTGTGTAGAAGTAGGGCTCTATGAAAGTTTCTTTATACTTTTTTAATTTTATAGAGCTTCTCCACATTACACTTCTTCTAGATAGAAATGAGGCTTAGAAGGATTGGAATTTCAAAATTTGTCGCCATCCTAAAATCAGATTGTAGGTTTGGATCTTTTACTTATAATCATAAATATATTTTATGTGAATGTCCATGACCATTATAATAATTTTTTTGGATGTTCAAGTATTAAGTCTTCATCCACCATTTAGTGTTCTGGATGGTGGACCTATAACTACTATAATGTGTACCCTTTCTAGTAGTAGGAAGAGGAATACAAGGGATGTGTATTAGAGAAGTTTATAAAATTATATATGATTTTTGTTTCTTTGGTTCCCTCATATGGTGACCCTATATGTTCAAACTTTTTGAATATTTAAAACTATATAAGGGAATGAAAAAAACTCCAGATCTAATTTAAATTATTCAGAATGATTGGATGTATCCATTATTTATATTTGAGGTCCATGAGGTTCTGGTTTTATATCAGTGGAGTAAGGACTTTAACTTCATACTATGGATCTGACAAGGTTCATTAACAATAGTAAAAGATTAAGATGAGTTATGTGAGTCATCCTTCTCTAATAAATGATCATGGAGTATAGGATGACCATGTCTATGTAGTGGATCCGACTCCAATAGGTGGATATGAGAAAATATCTACGAGATGAGGTACAATATTCATCACTTCTATTTTTTATAATTCATTATTTGATAATGGTTCATCCCATTATTCCAAACTTGAAACTACAATAAATGGAATTGACTTAAAAATCATGTTATACATTGATATGGTGTCCCTTGATACAATTTTGTTTTCATAAAATTCAACCTGTCTTAGCAATGATAAGAGCTTCCTATAGTCATTGATGGTTATAGAAATATGTGGGACATCATAATTTTAGTGATGATGAACTTCCAAGTGATTCTCAACATGAACTAATTGGCTAGCTTCCAAGATCAAATTGATTACTATCAGTGATGTATTTCATTCAACTAGAAAATGTGAGATATGTTCACGATATCTATTAATATGAAACTATGATGTGGAATATTTTTTCAATACTAAAACAATCTCTTGAAAACTAAAAATTTGATTATTGGAATGGATTCTTCTTAACGATCAGTGGAATTCCTCTAGACATTTTCAGTAGTTGTGGATCAACATCAGAATATCAATCAAGAAAATTTCACAGGAATTCCTTCATAATAGAGGATTCAATGTAGAGTTAGATTTCATTCTGTATGTTGATCCCATTTTGATGCATATTTATCATATGGAATATCAGAGATTAAGGATTTCAAGGTGAAAATTGGGGACATTAAGTAGAAGGGATTTATAAGGCCAAGTACATCACCATGGGGTGAACCTATGATGTTCAACAACAATGAGTACTATATTCTTCAACTCCACATTAATAACCAGAAGATGAACCATGTGAAATTGAATAATATATATCATTTATATATGACCAATGGACACTTTTTTAGTTATTTGCATAATGGTGGTTCTCCAAGATTGAATATTTATTTGGAAATCATTAGAAGTGAGTTCGAGTGGGGGATATCTTGAATAAAATGTTTTAGAGAAGTTACATGTTTTATCATTATTCAATGAAACTATTTTATTTGACAAATGTGTTATAAGTGTTCATGGAACTTATGATAAAGATCATTAACCCTTACATATACACGTATATCATATTTTTTTGTCTTCAACCTCATTTACTCGGTGACACTGAAGAACTATTCCATACAATTTCAGATATTTTTTATTATTCTTTGAGAAATTAACATTTCAAATATGCTTTTGAAGTGTAAGTTATGTTTTTATTGTAACGTACCGGCTCCGGGTGCCACTCAATGGGTGCCCCGAACTCGGTTCACCACATGACCTCAAGCACATTTCCCCAAACACCAGAGGCTTCTAACTAGTGGCGAGGGCCCATGTATGATTGTGGGGAAACTATGCCCCCATTTTTCAAAGTGTAGCGCAACGGAATATAATATAAACACACAACAACAGCAGAAGCAGTAACAGTACACGTAACTGAAATGGATAAATGATAACAGAAAGGGAAACCAGCAGTCATACATATATGAAGATGCACCATGTCACTATTCTATAAAATATCCATAACATGTTACACTGCAATACAATACATTAAAACTTATGTACAAGTATAGAAAATCAAAACAGAATAGCCAGTGGCATCACGAGCCTAGGCTTGGTCCCATGCCCTCTTACTCCTCAGCAACAATCAAGTACCTTCATAGGGACTCTTGCCCCTATCCACACCTGCAACATTATAATCGGTTTGGGCCAAAAAGCATGACCCAAACAAGGTGTGAGAAATAAATCCCAGTAGGCACCCACCAAAGGCTCGTGCCCAACTGTGTGTAAACATGCAACAACAGTGTACAAAAGTAAAATGCAATAAATAAGAAGTACTGAAAAGTAACTAACATAACTAGTTATATTTCCATTTTAATATCCATTTAATCATTTAATTTTAAATATCACCACATTGAATATTCTAAGTAACCAGCCAATTTCCTCAGACACATAAACCCCAAACCTCTGGTAAATAGAATCCAAACATAAGAATCTGCCCAAAGGAATACAGATATTGCCCAAAGAAGTACGAGGTGTCGCCCACAGGAACAGAATCAACTTCCCACAGGCATGGAAGAAGTTTCTCTCAGGCTAAGAGGACATTGTCCTCAGGTTAATACAGTCATGCCCTAAGGCTATAGTAAAAAACTGCCCTCAGGCACAAGTAACCGGGCCATGCCCAACATATAAACATGAAATTTATATACAATTCTTCTCAAGGAAAAAGTAATGCATAATTAAACATGGAATTCTGTCAGGTATCCTGGCCAAATGGCTAAATAGAGGAACACACCCCCCCCCCCCCCGGGGTGGTCCTGGATCAAAGCAGTGATCTCAAAATGTATTTTAATATCACAATTAATTACCTATACAATTCTAGGTATTTAAACAGCTACGGCCTCAGCCAAAGGACACCCCAACATGGGTTCGTGGCACAATAATTAACACAAACGCACAACAGTTGGAGAATTAACACTAAGACACCTACCTGAAACGCCCCTGATCAGTATACTCGAACGATGTTCCACGAATAATCCTAGAATGAGGTATATCTGAGGTGAAAGAAAACTCATTCAAACCCAAAAAACTTCCCTTATATGAAGAATTGGTATGATTTACTCCAGGAGAAGAGAGAACTCACCTGTGCGGTTCCCAGGAGATTGACGGTGTAGAAAACGGATTCACGATGTGCCATCGGTGGATCTCCAAAGCACTAGCCTCCCTCTTCTGCTCCTTCCTCTGGTTCTAAGCCTCCCCTGTGAAAAGGGTAGGCTAATGCCCATTTTAAGCAGAAAAAAACAAAGTACATGGTGTGTACTTCAGAGTACACGATGTGTACACCCTTCATTTAACTGTTCATATGGAGGTTTTCCACCAGTGTGGCACTGTGTACCTGCCGACATGAGTACACAACATGTCTTATTGAGTACACGGAATGTTCTGTCACATAGCTGGCCATCGTCTTAATATTTTCTTGCCAATCGACTACACGGCGTTTAAAATACAATGACACGGCATGCAGTCAGTTTCTACACCCTTCATTGCTGACATGGACACACGCCCAGTGTACACATCCCACATGGCCAAAAGTACAAAGCGTGTCACTTCCAAAATTTTGGATTTTTCCCCATTTTCCATATTTTCTGTAAAACACTTAAGGAAAACAGAAAAGAAGAAACCCGTATCTCAAAACTACGAACCGGGTTCTTACAAAATTCCCCCATTAAAGAAGTTCATCCCCAAATTGCCCTTCAAGGGTGGTGAAGATATAGCCGGAAATAACTCTGGTCACTGAGCATTTACGTCAGTCTCGCGCTCCTAGGTTTTGTCCTGCACTCGACCATGCTTCCATAGCACCCATACGAGCGGAACTGACCGGCCTCAGAAAACCTTCATGCTCCTGTCAATAATATGAATCAGATGGTCCTTAAAGGATGCGTCTACCTGAAGCTCAACCTCCTTGGGATGAAAGACATGAGATGATTCTGAATGATAGTGGCACAACTGGGATACATGGAAGACATCGTGCATGGCCTGATACCTCTATAGTAACTGCAACCGATAAGAAACCAGCCCGACTCTCTCCAGAATCTCAAGTGGCCCCACATATCTTGGTGAAATTTTACCCTGTCTCATGATCCATTTGTGTCCCATCCTCGGTGAAACATGCAATAAAACCTAATCCCTGACCATGAACTCGAAAGGTTGTCTGCGGAGATCAGCAGAAGACTTTTGACAAGACTACACGGTAGCCATCCGCTTCTAAATCAATAATACCTTCTCAGAAGTCACCGGCACAAGACGTGGTCTCAGTAAAGCTGCCTCACCCGTCTCTAACTAGCACAAAGGTGATCAGCATGACCTACCATATAAATCCACATATGGTGCCATCTCAATAGTTTCTTGAAAACTATTATTATAGTCAAACTCGACTAGGGGTATATGTTTCTCACAAGAGCCCTCAAAGTCTAAGATACTTGCACGCAGAATTTCCCCAAGCACCTATATCGTACGCTCTAACTGACCATCGGTCTGAGGGTGGTAAGCTGTGCTCAGAAGAACCTGTGTACCTTGTGCCCTCTAAAAACTCTACCAAAAAAGGCTATGTAAAATGGGCATCCCTATATAAAATGATAGAACGAGGGACCCCATGAAGACGTATAACCCCTCAGATATACAACTTCCTGAGCTCGTCAACTCCGAAGGTATCCTTGATCGGAAAAAAGTGAGATACCTTCATGAGTTTGTCCACAAAAACCCACAATACATCATTGCTTTGAGGCATCCTCGACAACCTGGTCACGAAGTCCATCACGACATCATTCCATTTCCACTCCGGGATGGGTAACTGCTGTAACAGTCCAGATGGTCTCTGATGCTCCACCTTGACCTGCTGATAGGTGGAACATCCTGTATCCAAACCAGTTACATCTCTCTTCATACCCGACCACCAGTACTGACGTCTCAAGTCTCGGTATATCATGGTAATCCCGGGATGAACTGCCCAAGATGAAGCATGAACCTTAGGCATCATCTCCTCGCATATATCCACTAGAACCCATACTTGTCCATTGAAACGCAATACCTCATCATCGCCTATAGTCCACCTAGTAGGAGGGTCCTCACTTGACATTGACTCCCATAGAACTAGGCCCTCTGAATCGGATATCTATCTCATCCTCACTCTATCCAGTAAGGTAGAATTCACAACTAAAGATGAACGATAAGTTCTCTCTTGACTGTCGTGTACCTCCAAATGCATCTCAGAGAACAAAGCCACAAGATTCCACTCACCACTAGCCTCCTGCACTGCCTATATCTGAGTCTTCCTACTCAGTGCATCAGCTACTGCATTACCTTTACCTGGTGTATAGGCAAGCTCAAAATCGAAGGACTGAAGGTATTCAACCCACCTTCGCTATCTCAAATTAAAGTCACTCTTAGTAAAGATATACTTGAGAAAATATTTGGTCGGTGAAGACCACCAAACGTTCTCCCAATAGATAATGTCTTCAACATCGCAATGCATGCACAACTGCAGCCCACTCGAGATCATGCGTCGGGTAATTCCTCTCATGTGACCTCAACTGTCGAAACCCATACGCAACAACTCGATCACCCTACATCAATACTGCTCCAAGTCCAATACACGATGTGTCACAGTAAACTGTATAGATCTTCCCTTGCTCTAGATGTATCAGGATTGGTGCTGATGTCAACCTTTCTTTCTGGTCCTGAAAGGTTGTCTCGCAAGCTTCTGACCAAACGAACTTCACACTCTTCTTAGTCAAACCCGTCAACGGCGCTGCTAAGAGGGAGAAGTAATGTTTGAAGCATCTGTAGTAACCATCCAGCCCCATGAAACTCCATATCTCAAACATGTTCTTGGGATGATCCCCGGAAACTACAGCTCTTACATTCTCTAGGTCTAATGCAAATCCCGCCTCTGAGATGATATGACCCAGGAAGTGAATCTGGTCCATCCAAAAGTGGCAGTTTGAGGGCTTAGCATATACCTTATGCTCTCTCAGTTTACTCAATACGATCTCAAGATAGGTGGCATGGTCATTTCAAGTGTGAGTGTACACCAAGATGTATCCCACGAATACTACCCCAAAAGAATCCAGATAAGGATGTAACACACGACTCATTAGAGCCATGAAAACTGCTGGCATGTTAATGAGTCTGAACAGCATCACCGTATACTCGTATAGACCATACCTGCTCCTGAAAGCTGTGAGAGGTATATATGATGGTCTAACGTATAGCTGATGATATAATGATCTCATGTCAATCTTCAAGAACACTCGTGCTCCACGAATTTGATCAAAAAGATAATCAATCCTTGGAAAGGGATATCGGTTCTTAACCATTAACTGGTTCAACTTCCGATAATCCACACATAGTTTGAGGGTACCGTCCGCCTTCTTCGCAAAAAGGACCAGAGAACCCCAATGAGAAGTATTAGGTTAGATGAAACCCTTTGTCTACAACTCCTCTAACTGCCTCTTGAGCTCCTGCAACTCAGGCATGGTCATCCTATAAGGAGGAATGGACATCGGTGCTGCTCCTGGTACAATATCAATAGAGAAATCCACCTCACACTCTGTAGGTAGACCTGAAAAGTCATTTGGGAAGACATCCCTGAAACGATCAACCACTGGAGGGAAATCCTTCTGACAAGTCCCCTGATCATCAAGATATAAGCTAGCAATCTGGGCTGTGATACCACCTCGCCCATGATGTTCTAGTCCATCTCAACTCGCCAGAACATCCCATTCGCCCTTATATAGAAACTCTCTACCCTCTGGTGAAGTTAAATGCACCCTGCGACGACAGCTGTTTACAAAGGCTCGAAAGGGAACCAACTAGTCCATCCCGAGAATGACGTCATATGCTGTCATCTCTATGAAATAGAGGTCCCAAAGGAAGAGACACCCACAAACCTCCAGGGGAACTCCTTGCACTGACACACACCAGCCGTTCTAGTTCCAAATGGAGTGTCTAACATCATAACAGTAGAAGAAGTAGAAACACATAGCCCAAGGCTCTCCAAAACGGGTACAGATATAAAGCTATGTGTAGCACCCATATCAAAAAGCAATGAAGATAAGACAGAAGCTACTAGAATAGTACCTCTGACTGTAGAAGGTCCAGGATTATGCTCCTGCTGGGTCTGTTGCACTGCATATGCTTGCCCAGTGTCGCGGCCCTACGACACAGCCTGGCTACCTTGAGATGTCCCTCCCTGATACCACTGAGATCTTGCTGTCTAGATACCACGACCACGACCACCATCTTGGCTTACATGCCCCGACGTATTCCAGTTCCCCGACTGGTAAGAATCGGCTGGTCCTACTCCCACACGCGGATTCTGCACAGAACCCCTCTCACTAGCCACTAGTGGAAACACCCTGAAAAAGCATTGGAGATGACCCATATTGCTGCAAGCTCAGCACTCCACTGGATCTCATAGACACTGAGGTCTCTTGTGCCCCTCCATACCACACTGGTAGCACATGGCATGGCCACATGAAACATTCTTCTGGCTGGTACTTCTACCCTGAGAGAAGTCCATCTATCTCTTCCTCTTACTAGTATAAATAGTACCAAAAACTGGTGCTGAACCGCCCTGGCCCACACCACTAGCTTCCCGCAGGTTTCTCTCTATAATCAGTGCCTGATTCACAATAGCATGTACTGAAGGCAACCTGAAATCATTCACCATTGCCCGGATGTCATATCAGAGACCATAATCGAAGCATCTGGCCCTCAACGTCTCATCACCCACCAGATTGGATGCAAAAAAGATGAAGCTCGGTAAAGCGAGCAGAATAATCCATCACCGACATAGTGCCCTACTGCAGATTCATGAACTCTCAAGCTTTATCTGCCCTCAGCATATCTGGAATGAAGAAGTCATAGAAGGATATATAGAAATATTCCAAATCCATGTCTCTGTGATGCTCTGTCTAGGTGGTAACATCCCACCACCTCTTGGAGGAATCACGCAACATATAGTCGCGAGCTTGACCATACACCCTGGAGGCATCTCAAGATGCTAAAAAATAGTCTGCATAGACCCCAGCCAAGACTCTGCAGTCTGTGGTCTTCCATCCCTTGAAAACGTAGGTGGATGTTGCTGCTAGAATAAATGAGTCAGCTCGGCAATAGATGTGGCAGCTAGCGGTGCTCCTTGAAAGGTCTGCATGAACCGCATAATGCCTTCACGGAACTACGCCTCCATGCCTGTGTCTGGTATAATGGCTGGCGCCACATCTGGCTCTACTGGAGGATCAACTTGTAGCCCATGGCCCACCATCTCTAGAGTATATTCGTTGCCGCTCTCCTGACGAACAACGCGTGGTCTTCTTGGAAGCATGACTCTACAAGGTCAAACACACACCTTAGATCAAGATTATCACAATCTAAAAATGAAGGAACCCAAAAGGGAATAGGATGAAGAAGGCAGTCAAGATTTGAAAAACAAGACTACACAGTGTGTATACTGACTACACGACGTGTACTTGACTTCTCTTCCCCTGTCCGGGTCCTTCTACACAGCTAAGCCACACGGGTCCATTTGAACAAAACTACATGACATGTATACCATCTACACGGCGTGTATGGTGTAATTTTCCAACTACCCATGTTGTTTGTGACACGGCCGACTACTCGGCTTGAACTACACGCCATGTTACACCCGCACACGGCGTGTATACTACCTCGTTTCCCAGACACATGGCTATGTCCACAGGGTCTGTCCTCGGACAAGACTACACGGCGTGTACCACAGGTACACGGTGTGTTCTAGACAAGCTTGGCCGACCCGTGTTATTAGTTACACAACCGGAAACACGGATCATAGTACACAGTGTGTTCTATATACACACGGCATGTATATGAGTTGATTACACAAACCCGTGTTGTTAGTTACACGGCCAGATCCCAGGCCGGACTACACGGCGTGTTCCATAGTGGACACGGCGTGTATGTCTTGAGGTCTCCTCCGTCCGTGTTGTTAGTTAGACGGGCAGACTCTGGGTCAACATTACATGGTGTGTAATGAAGCTACACGGCGTGTTCACCCCATGTTATTTCCTTCCCCGTGTCGCTGCCCTCACGGTTTGTGACACGGGAAGAAACTACACGGCGTATACTCAAAATGTTTTCTTTTCTTCCTGAACGGAAGAACACACGGCGTGTGTCTGAGGAACTACACGGTGTGTATACTGGGTTTTCAGGACAGTATGCCTCATAAACATCCCCTGAACCCAGAAAATACTGAAAAACATCACCTAAGTGCCAAATTCTGATCTGTGAGGGCCCATACTCCCAACGAATCAATGTTTGACATATTATATGTGTTATAACAAAATAAACAGTCAATGATCCACCAAATTCTGGTCAATGGGGTCCCATACTCCCCAAAAAACAAAGTTGGACGTCCATTCTATAAACCGGATCATGGAGAAATACCCTATCCCATAACAAGTATTTATCAAAGCAGCTATCACAACAGCATGCTTTTCTAGCACAATAACTATAAAAAAAACATGCAATTTATAATGCACCTACATGGCATGGAACTATGCATGGAATGTGATTTCTAGCATGTTCCTAATGATGCATGAGATGGAATACCCTCATCTAATAGGGTTGAAACTAAATAGATCCCATTAATAAATTATAAACAGCACAATCACAAGTGTGTCACCCAACGGTGAAATCAACCAACTATAAATTTCCAAATCAGTAAAATTACAATATGAGGTAAATTGGATTTCCCCTGTACACGGGTTAGCTACGCCCGAGAACAACTTACTACCAACTATTGTTTCTGTTATATCCCTAAATAAGGCATCAAATTGTAAGTCAAAGAAAAGAAACCTGCCTTTGATACCACTTTGTAACGTCCCGGCTCCGGGTTCCAATCAATGGGTGCTCCGAACCCGGTTCGCCACATGACCTCAATCACATTTCCCCAAACGCCAGAGGGTGCCGACTAGCAGAAAGGGCCCAGGTCTGATAGTGGGGAAACTATGCCCTCATTTGTCAAAGTGTAGCACAATGGAATATAATATTAACATACATCAACAGTGGAAGCAGTAACAGTACACGTAACTGAAATGGATAACTGATAACAAAAAGTGAAACCAACAGTCATACATATATGAAGATGCAGCATGTAACTATTCTATAAAACAATCAGAACATGTTACACTACAATACAATACATTACAACTAAAGTATAAGTATAGAAAAGAAAAACATAATATCCAGCGGCATCATGATCCTAGGCTCGGTCCCATGCCCTCCTACTCCTCAGCAACAATCAAGTACCTACATAGGGAATCTTTCCCCTATCCACACCTACAACATTATAATCTGTTTGGGCCGAAAAGAAAGACCCAAATAGGGTGTGAGAAATAAATCCCAGTAGGCACCCACCAAAGGCCTGTGCCCAACTCTATGTAAACATGCAACAATAGTGTGAAAATGTAAAATACAATAAAGTAAGTAGTACTGAAAAGTAACTAACCTAACCAGTTATACTGCCATTTTAATATCCATTTAATCATTTAATTTAAAATATCACCACAGTGAATATTCTAAGTAAACAGTCAATGTCCCCAATCATGTAAACCCCAACCCTCAGGTAAAGAGAATCCAATCACAAGAATCTTCCCACATGCATATGGATATTTCCCACAGGCATAAAAGGTGTCACCCACAGGCACAGAATAAACTTCCCATAGGTACGGAAGAAGTTTCCCTCAGGCTAAGAGAACATTGCCCTCAGGATAATACGGTCAAGGCCTCAGGCTATAGTAAAACACTACCCTCAGGCACAAGTAACCGGGCCATTCCCAACATAGAAACATGCAATTTAAATACAATTCCTCTCAAGGAAAAAGTAATGCCTAATTTAACATGGCATGCCCTCGGGTATCCTGGCCAAATGGCTAAATAGAGGAATGCACCCCCAGGGTGGTCCTGGATCCAAGCAATGATCCCAAACATAATTTTAATATCACAGTTAATTACATATACAATTATAGGTATTCAAACAGCTACGACCTCAGCCACATGAAACCCCAACATGGGTTCGTTGCACAATAATTCACACAAACGCACAACAGTTGGAGAATTAACACCAAGACACCTACATTAAACGCCCCTGATCAGTATACTCAATTAATGTTGCACGAATCATCCTAGAACGAGGTAGATCTGAGGTGAAAGAAAACTCGATCAAACCCAAATAACTTCCCTTAGAGGAATAATTGGTAAGAACTACTCTAGGAGAAGGGAGAACTCACCCGTTCGGTTCCCGGGAGATCAACGGTGTAGAAAACAGATTCCCGACGTGCGCTCGGCGGATCTCCAAAGCTCCGGCCTCCCTCTTCCACTCATTCATCCAGTTCTAAGCCTTCCCTGTGAACAGGGGAGGCTACTGCCCATTTTATGTGAGAAAAACAAATTACACGACATGTACTTCCAAGTACACGACATGTACTTCCGTCATTTAACTGTTCGTCTGGCAGTTTTCTGCCAGTGTGGAACTGTTCATCTGCCGACATGACTACACGACATGTCTTCATGAGTACACGGCGTGTTCTGTCGCATAGCTAGAAACTACCATACTATTTTTCGGCCGACTGACTACAAAGCTTGTAAAAGACCACTACATGGCATGTAGTCGGTTTCTTCACCCTCCATCACCGACATGGCCACATGCCCCGTGTACTCATCCCAGATGGCCAAAAGTACATGGCGTGTGGAAAAAGTACATGACGTGTACTTCCAAAATTTGGGATTTTCCCCCCATTTTCCTTATTTTCGGAAAAACACTTAAGGAAACGAGAAACGAAGAAACCCGTACCTCAAAACTAAGAACCGAGTTCTTACATTTATGAGGTGAATTTCTTGAAAAAAATATATATGAGATAGGTAAATACATTGAACTAGGGAATTTAGAAGTAGTGATGTTCTAGAAATGTAATTACAATATGTTATTGATCAGGATCCATCTAGTTTTTATTGTATACTACCTTAATTATATCCAAGACTTCTCAATATTGAAAGAAATATGGCTATGTTAGAAAAAAAGAAAGTAAACATCAAGTCATCAGAATAGTTTGAATAGGTATTTCTTAAGCTCAAGAGGAGGTTGACAACAACTCCAGTACTGGTACTTCAAGAGCCTAGGATAAGATATATAGTATACTATGATTCATTAGGTGTTGATTTGGGAATGGTTATGATGTTTATAGATATAATATAATAGTTAATGGGTAATGTCATCTACGACCCATTGAGTGGAACTAATCCACTAATTACATAGTATTGGAAACCTTGGTCCATGATTTGATGGGTTGGAGAAACGATCTCTTAACTGAGTGATTTATAGTATACACTGAGTATAAGAAGATATGTTATATTTTTTCATAGAGAAACCTAAACATGAGGAAGAGGAACTGGGTTGAATATCTTTAGAAAATTTAATTTAGATTTCTTATGAACCATGTAAATATAAAATCGTTTCAAATTCACTTATCCTTAAGACATAGGTTGATAAAGTGATTGGAGAGCGACCTACATAGGATATGTGGCGATTGTTTCCCAAGAGAAGGATGGATGATTTTGAGGATAATTATTTAATGACTACTAATCCCTTGGAGGTATAATATTCTCTAGTGTACTGGGCAATGTTAGGCCATGAGATATACATAGATTGTGATATGATACGGGAATAACTGGCTAGGGGTAACCCAATAACCGAGTGGTCTTTTGATGATAATGATATGATCCTTGAATATAGGAGAGTAGTAATACTTTATACAATTAGGGATTAGATGATCAGGGGATCACATTCCACTAGATATAATGTAAATACTAGTTTAAAAATTATGCACCATGACACTAGGATATAGTTATACGGTCCAAGAAATATTAGGGGGGTGTTTTGTTTGTGTAACGAGGTCTTACCTGCCTAGGGGTAAAGATAAAAACCTACTTCCTAGTGGGTTTTTCGAAAAAAAATTATAGTGTCCATGTGGATGTTGAGGGCGTCACACTGTATATATTGATGGAATTACCTAGGTCGCTGATGAGTTTTGATTCTTTATGTGTGGTTATGGAAAATCTATCAAAGGATTCTCAAAGTGTACTAGTCTAAGAGACTCACTCCATAGACAAGTTGGGAAAAAATTATGACTATGAAAATGTATGATCTCATGGGTTACTCTAAATAGATATATCAAAATGAGAGTCATATTTCATTTCATATTTCTTAATGCTCTTGATGAAATACATTAGGACTCAGGAGATATTGATCACAATGTACCAACCTCATACAGAAGGACAATTCATGTATATGATACACATGCATGAGAATATGATTAAATATTTTATTCAAAACATTAGTGGAGCATGAGATTATCATCATAACCTATATGATCTATCATAAAACAATAGTTACCAAAATTAAATTTATATTTAATTTCATGAGGATATTAATGGGTGGGTTTTTTTGCTAAAATTCTGGCATAAGGCAGGTGAGGCAGTGGTTGGGTTGCCTAGTTTAGTTCGTGATACCTCAATTAGTGTGTTACTGATTCTGAAGAGGCTGGTGAATACTAGGTGTAGGAATAGGTCATAATACAATAGTAAGAGTATACCTTTTGGAGCTAGCTATGGGTTTTTAGGTTTCCACAGGGGTGACTCATTAGTTAAGACCCGAACATATGAAAAAACCTAGAAAACAAGAATGAATTTTTTTAGACCAATTGAGATAATAGAATGGGTTAGGATAGTGGAATAAATTATGTATCTTCTTGCACACTATCCAAATATACATGGAATGTTTCATACGTCTATAATCTTAAGGTAAATTCCAAATCTTTGGCATTTCATCAATTGTGAAGATTTTGATCAAGATCATGTAGCATCATACTAAGATAATTAGGAAAAAATAATAGATCGAAGCAAGAAAGTATTACTAGTAAAGAAGATACTATATATCTATATTTACTGCCATATGGATAGATCTAGAATGATATGTGGGAGTGGGATTATGATGTATATTCTTAGTGGACTATGTTTTTTGATCAAAATGACTAGAGATAATCTTATGGGATGATAAGTGATTTTAGGGGATAATTTGAATATTTTAAATTTTAATTTGATCCTTGTACCCACTTTGTTTTTTAATTTATAATTCATTTTATGTGGAAATATTTTTTCAATAAAAATCACCCTTATAAATGAATTTATTAAAATACATTCAGGTAAAGTATATTTTCATTACCCATTATTAGGGAAACACACATTTTACAAGGCTTACGTAAGGGTAAACATCCATTCATAATGGTAACCATGAGCTGTGTAAGGGTCATCCAACACTTCATACGAGTAATCACCTTTTTATATGTATTTCACAAAGGTACAAGAATATTTTCTAAACTCAATTAAGGGTTAGGTGTACCATGTAATGGTACTTGAAGAACTATGTGAGGGTTGAACTATGTTGTGTAACTATTACTGTAGCACTGTGTAAGGGTAATATAATATTTCTTAATGGTGAATAAGGGTAACAAACCTCTATAGAAGTGTAATATGAAGCTAAATAAGGGTGTCCCAATTATTATAAAGGTTATGTATAGGAAACATATGAGAAATGTAATGGTATCCCCTAGTTTATTAATGTTTCATAAGGGTAAATATGATCTATGTTACGGTAGATTGGAATTTAACCAATGTGTAAGAATAAGGCTCATTACCCTTACAAAACACACATGAGGTGCATAATGGTGAACCGAGTTACCATAACATAGCACCCCATTTTTTAGAAAATGGTTTTAATTCCACATTTTTTACTCATTCTGTAGCTCAACATTACAACATAATTTTGATGGTTATAAATTCCAAAATAATGGAATTGAATAATTTTGGTTAATTTTCATTTCTATTATATGAAATTTTTAGGAGATAAATCAAATTGTTATTTAGATATTTGGATTTAATTATATATCATTTATACAGTATTAATAGTCAAAAATAGTCTAGACCTTTCAACATTCATTTTGGTAGATCCTCTTGTATTCGAGCTAAATATAAGATCCTTTCATGATATATATGAAGCCGTCATTGATCTAACTGAACATTTTTTATATTCTATATGAAAAAAATTTATTTCTCTCACTCTTTCAATATAAATCCTACATTATAGAGGGAGAAACATAAAGGGTTCAATATATGTGATTTCCTATATTATGAACTTCTAATTCCTTTTGGAATGTTAGAGATAAATAATTTAGAACGGATGATAATATGGAAATTATCAAATAATGTTAAATGAATTTTTATACATGGATAATAATTTAGTTATTATCATTGATTATCAAAGGTTGATTGTTGATTTGTTATTTAGGATTTTCATGAAATGATAATAATTATTACTTTGAAAAAAGATAGAAAAATAATAATGGATTATCATATGCATATTATACTGGAGAGATAATGTCTTATCACATGTGGATTTTTGTAATATATTAGGGAAGAAACATCAATCACATACATTGGATTATGTTTATAATTAATAAATTTTCAAAATATTTAATATTTAATTACATGTTAAATATTATATATATTATAAATAAAATAGTTGTATCCAGTTTGTGGAATCCTTGGTGAGATTTTTGAGTTGATGCATATGTAGACATGGATAATGAGACATTCCATTGATGAACCCTAAAATAACTTATCTTCAACTTTAGTTTGGAAGTTCCTTATCTTTTTGGTGCACTTATTTACGCATGTTTCTTTGATATTTTTCATGTACTGTAATACTCGATTCACAATGATTGACTATAATCGCATGCGGGTGTTTGTTTAGTTCATAATACCCATTATGAGGTTTTATTCCATGAATTTTTATTAAATCATATTTTCATATTTGATATTGGTCACATTTATGAATATTTTTACATTATTCTCATGTTGACATGATTTCCTTGTATAATATATCTTTTATATATGTTTCCATGATTGGAGGTATCATTATTTGTGCTCAGATTGTGTAACATCATGTTACCTTTATCAAATAATTTTACACCTTTTCTAAGTTATTGTTTAGATAGAAATCCTTTTATGTGATTTTTCTAGGTTTACTATAGACTACAGTACATGTACACGTTATTTACCTGATGTACACGTCATGTAATTGGTGTTAGTTGCATGTCGTGGAATGGGAAATCACACCTTGAATAGGGAGATCACATGGTGAGCTGGTATATGCCATGTACCTGAGGTACACATCGTAAAGAGCATAAGTATCAATTTTTCAACTTGAGATGACTAGTTTTTGGGTGTAATTTACTAGAGTGGACTATATGTTGAAACCCCTAGGTAAACCTCGTGACTCGCCCCACACCCAACATAAAGACATGTGTTTGGATTTTTCACTTGTTTCTTTTGTCTCCATGATTCATGTCTCTCGACCTAGAGATGTTTTGGTGCATTTTTTGATATACTCAACTCCTTCCTGATCGAACCAAACGACATGGTGTCACGAACAAGCTTAGGGAGATCCCAAACCAGGCACCCAAACTGATCGATGGTATGGCCCAAAGGGCGTTACCGATCCCCACAGACTGGGAACTAGTGACGGGCATCATTAGAGTAGACAAGGGAATGATTTCATCCAAATATAAACAATGAAAAATAGTGGAAATAAATGGGCAACCCAATAAACATTTATAAAAACTGAACTGATAATAATGTATTCTAAAAAACACAAAGTACAACTAAATGATACAATTGAACCAACCAGACCTAATGAAAAAATAACTCAATGTGACCCCACTGGTCACACCTCAACCCAACGATCATATGTCTCTCAAGGAGACAGAAATCAAGCTAAATCCTGCACAATGGCTAAAAAAACGAACAACAGGTGTGAGTATTAAAACTCAGTAGGCCATCCCAATAATCTATTCCAAATTCATATCCATTAAAATAAAATAAATATCAATTTCATGTTTGATCTAAAATATATAAAATTAGTGTTTTCTATATGATTACCCAAAACAAAGTACAACCCATTTCCCTTATTAATTTCCAAAACTAGATTCCTTCAACTAATGTGCCAATATAATTTTTAAGGGGAAAGGGATGTTTACATTTTAAAATTTGTACAAAGAGCATAAAATAATTCCATTCTAAAACCATTTTCATAATCCTTATCAAAAACACCCCACAACATTCCATGAAAAAAATACACAAGAAAGAAAAATAGTAATCACACAATAAGGGAAATGTAAATGTACATGAAATCTTCATATTCATCACTGTAAGAAACATAAATCGAAATAGATGTGAGTGATCCTTGGAGATCAAGAATAATCTATAAGACACAAATACATGAGACCTCATCCTCATTGAGATATCTCACACTATGAAATCAAAATGATCAATACGCTTGGCAATCCTTTCTCATGCCGGTCGAGGGAAAATCCCATAGTAATAAACCCAATATATCCACCTACAATGGGCCCCTGGTCATTACTATAACCTACCAGTGCAAAAATCTTTCATAGAATAGTCTCTAAATATTATAGGTCCCCTTGTAGTAATTATATAATTATTTTGATCCAACTTATTCCATCCATGAATCCAATCAAAACATATATATAATAATAATTCACAATTGACATCACCCTGAGTCATTCGAAGGACTGATATCATGACATGTATCAAAAAAAGACCAACCAGATGCACTCTCATAATGTATCATAAGGATTACTCAATAAGTTCATCCCATAAATTTTATACATATAATAAGAGCATGATAAAAATCTATATGAGGTTTTCCTAATAAACAATTTCACTATTTTTCACAAAGTTGCCAAACGGGCCATTAAGCGTTTCTAAAAAGCAACATTTTCCAAAGGTGCATATTTCACTTTTTATAAAGAGGTGTGTACACACCATTTACAGTATAAAAAAATTTCCTATGTCCCTTAAAACATTAAGGTTACACATCTAAAGCACAACCATTTTTATAAGGATTCCAAACGGTCCATTTTCTGGCAACTCGAGCCAAAACAAGTAATAAACCAAAAACTCATTTGTTTGTACAGATAAATCCACATTTTAAGCCATATAAGGACCCAAAATACCATTTTTCATTATTCCCATGCATTTATAAATCCAAAAAAATCATTTTAAATCACACTTAAAATATAATGCCAACAAGGCAATTTACCAAACATGTGACATACACTCTACAACAACACAATTCATTTTAAGCACGTGAAAAGGAATAAAAATACCATTTTCATGCCAAATATTCTTAAATATACTGAACCATGTTCAAAATTCCTTATATCATTTTATAAACATCACAAATCAGGTGTGAAAGATAACAGAACATTTAAACAAACACTTGGTGCACACTTTTATAACAAAACAACCCCACTTTTCAAATAATAATGCATAAACCCCACTTTTCACACCAATTAATGTTATCTAAGGCTTATAAAAAAATACTCAAAATTTTTATAGGGTGAAAATACAATTTAAAAGATGAATCTTAAATAAAAAGGACATGTTCAAGGGAAACCTACCTTAGATCCTTGGCGAAATAGAAATGCACATCCGATATCACCATCTGAGGGTTTATAAACACTAAACCTATGAATAAAAACCCAAAACGTGAAAAACCCCCATAAAAAATCATGGAATAACATATCCCTATGTCTATAATGACTTAGGTAGAATATAAAACCCTAAAATAATATAAGGAAGAGTAAGAGGGCGGAGAAAGGAGAAGGAATATCACTATGGAAACTAGAAAAATATTTTTCTTACATTATATATACACCCTTAGAGGATAGGTAATGAATTGGAACTCCATGGAGAGTCTCTGTTGGTATGTATGAACTATGGGAAGAATATATGGGGGAAAAGATTAAAAAAGAATGACATAATAATGAAAAACAATTCATCTTCAAATATGGATGATTTGAAGAACATTGAAACAGTTTCCCCAATTCCCCAATTAATATAAGCTTCAAATAGGGTAAATAGAACAATGGGGTTATTATAGGGTTATTGGGCTCGTTTTAGAGGTTTAATCAAAGAAAAATATTAACAAATTAATAATATATAAAAGAAACAAATTATTTTTTTAAAATAGGAAATGGGCTCAAGGGCTGGCCCAATACCATAATTAATAACCCAAATAAATCATTACTATGAACCCATAATGGGGTAAAAAAGAATATGGTGGTTTTAATAGGTCATAAGAGGGAAATTAGGAAGTTTAATGAGTGAAAAATGATTAAAAAAGGAGTTATAAAATAAAAAAATTGTTTTTCAATCTGAAAATCGGCTCACGGTTGGCCCAAATCATGAAGTAACCATTGTTTTCTCAAAAGACTCCCAATCAAGCTATCAGGAACCCATGGTTGGATGATTAGACATAGATGAAAATTAAAAATTCAACATTTTTCTCACCCAAAACCAACGAAAATGATTAGGAATTCCAATTAACTGGATCAAAACCAAGACAAGAAAAACTAGGTGTGAAACATGGGATCTTTGTTCTCCCTGCGATGCAACTCCTGGGTAAGGGTTCTCCCTCATTCTTTGAGTTTTTATCCTTATAAACTCTTGGTTTTTTCAATGGTTCATCTTGGTATTCATGTATCCATATCTTTTGGTGTTGGATCTTGCTACTAGGTAGACTTTCGATGTCTCCTTCACCTTCGTTCTCATTAACTGGTGTCGTTGTGAGTTTCGTTCTTCGAGAAAGGGGTAGGTTGTTTCGTCCCAGTTTTATAAATTGATTACTATCATATTTCTTGATTTTTTTAATTTCTCAATTAAATTCAAATTCTCAACCTTTGTTTTATTTTTTTTGATAAAACCCAATTCTATTGTATTTGGATATTTTAAATGGTTTTGGCATAGAAACATGGAAATCCAAAAATTCCATTGAATTGGGGTGGGTTTATGAAAATTGGAAGATTGAAATTATTGAATATAAATTATAGATTTTATTGAAATTTTTTCAATCTAATTGTTGAATTTAATTGTGGACATTAATTACGAAAAGTATGGAATTACTTTTGAATGGATTTCAAACACCTAGAAATGGCTTAAAATGATTTGATAGAAACCCAATGGTTTTATCTTGTGAAAAAGGAATGTTTTTAATAAATCTATTTTGGTTATAAGTGGAAATGAGTTGGAATATTTGAAAAAGATGAATGGTACTGATCATATTTTTAATTAGTATAAAAACATTTCAACCATAATAAAAGAACGCATGCAAGTCTTAGGTAGTTAGTGAGTTATTTGGATACACTCTACAATACGACAACATTATAAAACATACTAGAAATGGGTCACAACTATGAGAGTTGGTGATGAGCCTCTTTGGCCAGTGTAATAGGGAGGTGTTTATAAAAAAATTTCTGAGTTCAATTAGAGAGTATGGAATCCTATAACTGGTTAATACTCTCATACCTTTTGGTAGATGACCATGATTCCCGCTTGTTTATTTATAATTGAGATATAAATGTATGTGAATTTTTATTGGAACTATTTTACATGCCTACTAAATTTATATAAACTATTTTATAAAAACAATTTACTTAAGCCATTGTTTTTGAAATATTTCATCTTTTGTAAAGTAAATCATGTGCTTTGAATGTATTTTCCATCATTTTGTAAATATATAAAATGTTTTGTATAAATATGATTTTGAATTTCCAAAACTATTTATTCTGAAATACAAAAAGATTTTATTCGAAAAATCTATGTTTGCATCTATTATGGAATCCTTGGTGGTATCCTACTAGGATTAGGCTCACACCCTACTTTTTATTTTGGGCCTTTGTAGACATTATTCTTCCATGATCAAGAAAAGGGAAGGGATCTCTTGGAGGTGGATCCAGCTATTTAGATTTGGACGTGGTGCGTTTTTTACATGGGTACCTTGAAGTAGTTTTCCCGTTTAGTACTTTGGGTTGTAGTAATTTGGATTTTATTCCTCTCTATGTTCTGGTACTTTCACTCCCAGTGGAGTTTTCCTATTGATATGAATACACACTTTTATCTTTTCATCTGTTTTGTTTTTGTATAAATTTTTCCCACTTGTAGGTTTTATGATGCCTAGTTCTAGTCATCGACCAGTGGGGATCAAGAATTTACTTCGGGTTTTGTTAGGACCGACTCGATTATTGGGTTTCCAGGGTACCCGGATGTTTCGTGATAAATTGGTATCAGAGGGAGGTTGTTCAACTTCTATATTGAAGTCAATATTCTTGTTTGATATTTTTTTGGGACATAAGATTTTGTTGTGATTGAGTGCCTAGCTAGATCTCACCGTAAAGAACCTTAAGTCACTATGGGTGGATTGGAAAATATGTCTTAAAAATTAGTTCTAGTATTTGATTTATTGAGATTGGTATAGATAGAAATAAGAATCCTATTTTTCCCTTATGTAGAGAATATTTTTTATTTATACTTAGTTTGAATGTCAATATAATGTCTTCTTTTATCTGCTGATGTTTTATACCATCATGCCTATGAGAAGGTGTACGAATTTGATATAGGAGAATGTTGTTGTTGAACCTCAGCAAGAAAATCCTTTTATTGATATGAATCCGGTTGAGGATATTGTAACACCCCAAGATTTTACGAAAAATATTCTTTTTAATTTCATTAATGTCTTGTGTTGTACGCTACACCAAAAGGAGCTTTCATAACACGCATCCCTGACTTGGCTTGCATTACACGCAAGCGCGGCCTTCCACGATAGCGTGTGTTGTACGCAATACCGAGTTTCACTAAACAACGATATGTTATTAAAATATTATTAAAACTAGCCGTTATGAATAGTAATACCGACTTTTTGAAATTTTATAAATTTTATTTTTGAAAATGGACTTCATTTTTGGATTCGGAATATCGAAATTAGCCTAGGGTGAAATTTTGGTATTTTTCTGAAAACTTTCGATTTTTGATTAATAGTGAAAACACTGAGTTACTATTTAAAACCCGACTTTTTATTTAAATAAATTTTTATTTTATTTAAATTTATTTTAGGTCAAAATTGATACATAATACCTATATAAGTTCAATGTAATTCATTGGATTCATTTTTTAATAATTTTAGATATATAAAAATTTTATTGAACTTTTGACAGTCTTTTACCCACCTCCTAGGAGAATTTGCAAATTTACATAAAACATAATTTTACCGGTTTTGTGAATGGAATTTCAAAAATCCGAGAGACACAGTTGATGTCAGTAAGTAAAATGTGGTTCAATGAGATGAAAATAATTTTTCGTGAATAGTAACTTTTTACTTTTATTTACCACGGTTAAAAGTAAATAGGGAAATTAAGGGTAAAAATGATATTATTATTACCCTAAAACATGTCCTAATTCTATTGGATAAGTTTAATTCGACCAAAAACAACCTTAGGAATAAAATATGACCATTTAGGCCCAGTTTGATTAGATTAGGACATTTATTATTAATTTATTTAAAGAAGGGTTAAAATAGTTAAAATCAATTTTTAATAAGTGAATCATTTTTAATATAGGTTTATAGATAAGATATATTCAACTATAAATATTCATTATAAATCTAGAAAGATTTCCTACATAATGATATTTTATTAGTAATTTTTGGAATTTAAATAATTTAATTTATTTATGACACAATGATGATGTAGTAATTATCTTATTAATGAAATATTGACATAATTGATGTTATAAATACCAAAATAAATATAATTTTAGACTTTTTATGAATTCAAAAAAAATTATATGTTAATATGACATGTTAGTGTTGATTTAATTAACTTTTTTTGAACTAATCATTCTGTTATGATTTTCAAAAAAATCAATTACCAAATAGTGTCAAAATTGACATAAAATAGTTTTTAAAATAAATATTATATTTTTAATTGTAATTATATTCCTAAAAATCTAAGGTTCGGCCAAATGACTTAGATAAGGTTATATATATTAATAATAAACAACTTGGGATTCTTTTGGCTTGTTATAGTGAGTTTATTAACCTTATAGTGTAAGAACACAAAAAGACATGGTAAAAGTAAAATTATCTAACTTAAAGTTAAATCTAAATGATAAGGTTAAAATAGGAACCTAAACTTGTCTAAATTCTATTGGATGTGAGGATTTTGACCCATCCCCACCTTAGCTTTGAAATAAATCAATTTGTAGCTATTTAAAACCGAATATGACTTTATAATAAATTAATATTTTTATTTTTTCCAAAGGTGACCCTCTCCTCCCTTATAAAAGGGCACCTCCTCCCTCTCTTCCTCACACCACTTTGAGCCTTAAAGCTCGGGAAAACCCTGCTAATTTCTCTTCTCCACTTCCCTAGAAACATCCAAGATGTTTTGGTCTTCTTCAAAGACCAATATTAGTGCCCTACGAGATGGTTTCAAAAAGGTGCTTCAAAGAAGAGGTAATGTTCGTTTCCGATTCATTCAACTTTATTTCTTCTTCCACTTCTTCTTATTTAGTTATTTCATTATGAAGTAATAACATCAGTATCACTAATATTATGATATGTTATTATAATTATGAAACAACCTTATTTCACCATCTATCCATCCTATGGAAAATGAAATCACCACGCGTGCGCACGTACGGAATACCGTCTCCACATCATGGTGTAATCTGTTTTTCCACCACCACCATACATGGATGGGTATAATGGTGTAAATAAATAACTATATATGATTTTTTTAAAGTGATATTGATTATGAAATAGTATACATACACTCCAATACAATTCCATGATCATGGGAATGGTATCATCGCTCGTGCGTACGTACGAACTACCGTCTCCACGAACGCAATGAGATTCATTTTCCATGATTAACCATTCAAGAATGATTATAAAGTATATATATAATGAATAATATTGAAATATATGGCACAATAATGCTACTGTATTTATGTATATATATATCTATGTCATCTATTTAATTTCATTCAATTCAATAAGGAAACGAAAACAGTGTTCATGCGTACGTACGGCCTACCGTGTCCATGAACGATGTATTTCATTCCTTTTATCGATCAATAATATATATGTATATAATAAATATATATTATATATAAATCATGTTTTAGATTCTGGAATTATGTAAATCAATATATAAGTAATAATATCAAGAACGACGAGTCGAAACACATACGATAAATGAAACGATTTTACCCAAAACACTCTTTAACATGGAATTTACAAAAGAACGGGTAATATAAAGTCATAAGTGAACCATATATGATATCATAACAATGAATATGATTCTGTAATAAGTCAATTACATTATTCAAATCATTATACAGGAGGTTCGGATACGTACAAAGCATATAGGACCTAAGGTAAGGGATAAATATTCCAATCTCATTCTTATCCAAGATTGTTTATTCATAAGTATTTACTGGGGTTATTGTTATTATCCATGTACATGTTTTATAAAAATGTTTTCATGTATGTTTATAGTCCTTTTACCCATTTTTTACTTTCACTACACGGTATGTGAGTAATCTTTCTTTTTTTACGTTACAAGGTACTTTTTGACTTTTCCGACAAAAGTACGAGAAGAATGTTTTTAACATATGTGGCATGAATGGATTTTTACGGTTTTATAAAGCCTTATTTTCATGAAGCTGCCTCCAAAATATGTCATGACTATTTTCAACAAAATCTCTTTCGTTTAAAATTGCATGACGTTTTGTGAAAAGAAATTGATTTTGAAGAAGAAAGGATATTTTCTTCAAGAATTCATTTCAAGTGTTTTATCAAAACCATTTTCCATCTAAGATGAAATTATTTAATATTTGAATGTTTCAAGTATAATGTCTCTATGATTTACATGGTTTCACTTTTCTTATTATGAAATGGTATCCATTTGTTTTATATGGATTATGTTATGATGGCATGATGTTTAAGAATCCCGATTTATTACATGGGTTATTCAATGATGTATGATTTGCGATTTTGTGGCACAAGTAAGAATGATTTCATTATGAGATGGGCGGGACCTATATCTCCCTCCAATGAATTGGGTAATGATTTATATCTCATGAGATAGACATGGCTGGAACGGAAAGTTAAACCGGTTCAGTAATAAAGGACTTGAACGAGGAGTGAACTCGATTCAGAAAGGGACTTTGTCCACTAAGATGGTCTTGGCAGCAATGCCTTGGCTACTATGGAAATCATAACATGTGATTAATGGTTTCTACAATTACATGTTTTATTCCCATGATATTTTATCATTATTAATTTTTCTTTATGATCTATGCCTTACGTACTTCCATGTTTTATGTCATTGCTCAAGATTTTGATGTTTAAATATTATGTTCATGTTTTTAAGTTCAAATTTATAGGGTTTGGTTTATTTTCTCCATGCTTACCCTTACTGAGCATTTGAGCTCACCCTTTTTATGTTTTCTTTTCCCCCTGGATTAAAAGAAAGGTTTTAGGTAAGGAAACAAAAAGGGGAGGATCGTTATGGGAGATTTTGAAGATCTTTCAACATGATTAGAAGTTTATATTCCATGTTTCCAAAGACACTAAACTATTACGGTCCTTGTGTGCCTGTTTTTGTTATGTATTAGATATTCTGCAAAAGTAATGTAATGTCCATGATTGTCAAGCTTCGGGTCTCCACAGTTGGTATCAGAGGTGGTACCCATCCTTAAGTGTGGTTCACTGCCTGGGTTGAGATGAATGGCCCACAACAAGGACGTTGTGCTCTAAAGGGGGTGATTGTAACACCCCCAAATAATAAAGGATTAAATGACTAAATGATACGACTCATGTCAACAAGGTGCACCTTCCTTTATGGGAGCCTGTCTAATTATAACTCCACAGTTAAGCATGCTTGGCCTAGAGTAGTGATCAGGATGTTTGACCTTATGGGAAGATTCCTAGGGTGTGTGTGAGTGAGGACAAAGCACACTGGATAGGATATGTGTTGGCCTGTGGGGACTATCATTAGTCAGATGACCTGTTCAGGCATGTGGGTGGGCCCTGGGGTGGGCCCTACGTGTCTGTGGGGGCAAATGGTGGTACTTGATAGGCCAGGACCCGATGGCCTTGTTAAGGAGGGGTGTTTGTGCTGTCATCGGGACCCGGTTGTCACATAGATTGTATGCATTGTCCCAGATCTCAGACATGCACCACCTCCAGTTCCCACTCAGGCTCCAGCTGTGGATCCTCTAGGGGGATGTTCTTAAGATTCATTAATAAGAGTTCCTTCACTATAATCCACCAGTATTTAAAGGATCTACTAGTCCACAACTTTCTGAGGAATGTTTGGTCAAGATAGAATGCATTTTTGAGTTCGTGGAGACACAAGAAGTGATTAGGGTGAAGTGTTTCACCTTCGTACTGGAGGGACCAAGTAAGAGATGGTGGGACATGATGGTCATGGAAAGGAAACATGATGGAGTACAGTTTAAAGACTTCAAAGTTATTTTCACCAATCAGTTCTATCTATATTTGATGGTGTTGGATAGGGCTGTGAAGTTTTTCATGATTTATCAGCCGTAAAACCATGACTTAGCTTTCAAATCATGTTTCTGAGCTGGTGTAGTTTTCTCTTGAGATGTTATCTAATGGGAGGATGAAGGCTCGATGGTTCTATTTGTGAATTTTATTAGATATATGTTCTCAGGTTTTCTTACTAAATCTACACACATATGCTGATGTACTATATAGGGCAATGATGGTTGAGATGGAATTAGCTAGAAAGTCACGGTTGATGGGAGTCCCTTTTTCTCCCAGTGGTAGTGTTGGTTCTTTCAAATGAAAATAGAAGCATGATGATCTTCACAGTAATTGTTGATGGAAGAGTCTTTCCTGACCTCTAACAGCTCTAGGAGGAATTTCGTTGACTTTTTACTAGTGTGGAAATCTCGAACATTCTAGGAGGGTTTGCACTGAGGCACCCAAGAACTGTTGCTCCTACAGACATTAAAGACACTTACCGAGGTTCTATCATCACTTCTATTATCTTAATAGTGTGATTGGATCATCAGATCCTCTTAACACTATGGGGAAATCAAATGCTTCATGTTCAAAAGGTTTCCAGCCATAGGCATCCGGGACGAAGCCTCTTCACAAGTGGAAGAGTCCATAGAGGAAGCAGGCATGTGTCCAATGATTGTGAGATGTACCATTACCATTACTTCATCATTAGTTACTACTCTTTTTGATAGTGGTGTACCTAAATCTTTTATTTCAATCTGTGTTGTTAACCTTCTTAACCTTCCTATGAAGACACAATCATGTGCAATGGATATTACTACACCACATGGTTTGAAGAGAGAGTTGGGCCTTTGTAGTACATCATGTGTCTTCTCTCTATCTAATGTTGACATACATGGAGTTTTGTGGCTCTTGATATGAAATATCTTAACATCATATTATAGATGGATTGTCTCATTTCCAATAATATATGAATGGACTGTTATCTTCAAAGGGTATACTTTACTACACCCAGTGGTGTTCCCCTTTTTTTTCAAGGAGAATGAGACCCAAGGTCGAGCAGAGTCATACCTTCTTATCAAGAGTTGGGGAAAGTGATATCAGTGTTCTCTTTTGACATGGAGTAAGATTCAATGGTTTGTGATCTTCCTCTAGTTGTCACTGAGTTTTCCAATGTATTCCCTTTAGATTTCTTTGTTCTACCACTAGTGGGAGAGGCTGTGTTTTCTATTGAATTAATTACTAGTACTCAATCGGTCTCCATCCACTCTTACTGCATGACACCAGATGAGTGGAAAAATATGAAGTCTTTGTAAGATGATCTTCTTGAGAAAATATCTATTCATCCAACTGTGTCACCTTGGGTAGTTATGGTTCTCTAGGATAAGAAATATGATGGTTATCTCTGCTTATGTGTTGATTATTGAAAGCTCAATCAAGTTACAATAAAGAAAAAAAAATACTCGTTTCAATGGATTAATGATCCGTTTGATCAGCTAAAAGGGGAGAGGTTGTTCTCAATGATCGACCTTCAATTTGGTTATCATCAGTTCAGGATAAAGGAATATAATATTCATAATACCACCTTTCAAAGAAGGTACGAGCACTTTGAGTACCTTGTTATTACCATTAGACTAACAAATTATCTTGTTTTTTTTCATGTATTTAATTAACAAGATTTTTCACAAGTATTTGGATACCATTTTTGTAGTCTTTATGGATTAAATTCTTGTATAATCCATGTCCAAGGAGGATCATGTGCAACATCTGGTAATATTTAGAAATCTGCTAGGAAATCACCGCCTTTAGGCTAATATTTAAATGTGTGATTTCTGGGTTCAGGATGTGAAATTCTTGGAAAATGTGGTGCCCAAACATGGTGTATTAGTTGATCATGATAAGATAATGGTTGTTATGAAGTGGAAGTAACCATGAAATTTCTTTGATATCTGGATATTTTTGTGCTTATCTAGATATTACCATATGTTTGTGAAAGAATTCTCCAATATGGATTCTCCAATGAATATTCTTACCTGAATGGGGGTGAATTTTTATGGGATTATAAATTTCATTTTTCTTTTGTTGATTTGAAATGCCTATTGACTATTGTGCTAGTGTAAAATCTTCAAAAAGTAGGAAAGGGTTATGTGGTCTTTTGGGATGCATCCGGTTTGGGCTTGGGCTACATTCTTTTACAGGTTGATCATGTAGTTCCATATATATCTCATCTGTTGAGTTCAAACAAGAAGAATTATCCTACGCATGATCTAGAACATGTAGTTTTGATGGACAAACTTGAAATTTAGTGGAACTACCTTTTTGACACAAGGTTTAAAGTGTTTTCAGACCACAAAAACCTGAGTTATATATTCTCCCAAAAATATTTGAATCATCAGCAGAGGTTTTGGGTGGAGTTTGTATTATCTTTTGAATTTAACATTGCCTATACAACTGGGAAATGTATTGTCATTGCTGATACTTTGACTAGGAGAATTCCAACCCATGTAGTGAAATAATCATCAGAAGAGTGGAATTTTATTACTCTCATTGCACAATTGCATAATAGAGTTCAGGAGGAAGGGGCTGAATTTTCTATAGCCAATGTGCAGTTGATTTCTTCTCTTCTCGATATTCTTCTTCAATTTCAATATCTTGATAATGAGTTCCTTCCACTAGAAAATCCCTTTATTGTGGGGAGACAGTTTCCCAGTGGTCATTCTCTATTGAGGGTGTTCAATGCTATCAGAATCGGTTTATTGTGTCGTTTGTGGAAAGAAAGGTGGTTATAGGGGATTTCCATAATTCTTAGTGGGTTGTGAACCTATGAACCACTAAGATGTTCTATGACATGAGGTGGCAGTTTTGGGGTATAGGTATGAGACAAGACATTGACGAGTGTGTCTCTCATTGATATACATACCAATAGGTTAAAGACATGCACAAAAAACATTTGTGTTTGCTTCAACTAATTAAAATCCCTACTTAAAAGTGGAGTGAGATCTCTATGGACTTTTTGTTTGGGTTTCCTTATAGCCTGGGAAAGAAGAATGCAATACGGGTTGTGATCGACAGGCTGACCAAGTCGGATCACTTTATACCCATTCGATATATGACCAATGTTAGTGAGACATGAAATATCTATGTGATAGATATTGTTTATTTTCCTTGAGTTCCATCTACTATTGTCTTTGATAGTGATCCTTGGTTCACTTCTCTCTTTTAGAGAGACCTTCAGGAGGTACTCGGATCTTAGGATCGTTTTAAAACAACCTACCATCCACAGTTAGGCAACCAAACAGAAAGAGAAATATAAATTCTTGAGGATAAGCTTCATGACTATATTATTGACTTTGGTGGGGCTTGGGATGATCACTTGGGGCAGGTTGAGTTCTCTTATAATAATAGTTACAAGTCAGTGATCAGAATGGATCCTTTTTAAGCCTTGTATAATCATCATTGTAAATCTCTATTTTTTTTGTCAGAGGTCAGTGAAAGTTATTTTGTTGGAGCAAGCATGGTGTAGGAGATGGTAGAAAGATTCAACTAAAACGTTAGAGGATGTTGAAAATAATAATCTGATATAAGTCTTATGTTGATTGACGTCATAGTCCTTTGGAGTTTACAGTTGGTCACTAGGAGTTCTTAAATGTTTCAACCTAGTTGGGTCATCGATGGATTGGGAGGAAAGGAAAGCTTCCTTCTCACTTTTTGGGACCTTTCGAGGTTGTTGATTAGGTGGGGAAGGATTCTTTCTGCATGAAACTTCCATTTTAGCTGACTTTGATACATAACATGTTCCATGTATCATAGATGAGAAAGTATCTATCTGATCCATCTCACGTTTTGAGTTGGTGTGATCTTGAGATCGAGCCTAATTTGTCTGTGACTGAGACACCATATGGGATAGTTAATTCTTATACAAAGGTAAATCTTGGGAATATAATACCTTTGGTTCTTGTTCTATGAAAAAATGGATTGGATAATCACAAGACATGGGAAAGGAAGGCACTAATGAGAGAGTAGTGGCCTTATACATTTTTCATAGAAGCTTCTTCACATGATTTTTGGGGATAGAAAGTTTTATTGTGGGTAGATTGTAACATCCTATTAATTTGATCATGTAATTTTACACCATTTCTAAGTTTACATTTAATTAAAAATCATTTTATGTGATTTTTCTGGGTTTACTGCAGACTGCAGAACAAGTACAAGCCAGGTACCTGAAGTACATGTCGTGTACTTGGTATTGGTTTCATGTTGTGGATTGGTATATCACGCTATGAATGGGGTGATCACTCTGTGAGCTGTTATACACCATGTACCTAAGGTACACATTATGAAGGAACTAAATTTTGATTTTTTAACCTAATGTGATGGGGTTTTCAATTTGCTTATCCAGTTTGTCCTACACGTCATAACCCCTTGGTACACATCGTTAATCGGCCCGCGTCCAGCTTAAATTCACACATTTTTATTTTTCACTTGGTCTAATTTTTTCATAATTCATGGATATCAACCTAGATATGTTATGGTGCACATTTTGAGAGAATACACTCCTTCCGAATTGAACCAAATGGCTTGGGATCTTCGTTCCTCTTGCAGTGTGATTCCCGAGTAAGTGTTCTCCCTTGTTCTTCGAGTTTCTCTCATTCCCTCCTCTTGAGATTTTCAATGGATCATATTGAGATTCCTGGATCCATGTATTTTTTTGCTGGATCATGATTCTAGGTATATTTTCAAGGTCTCTTTCACCTTTATTCTAATTAATGGGTGTCATTGCGAGTTTCGTTATTTGGGAAAGAGGTATGTGGTCATGTCCTGATTTTCCGATTTGATTACTATCATATTGCTAGATTTATTTAAATTAAAATTCTCAAACATTGTTTCAATCGATTTGACAAAAACCAATTCCATTGAATTGGGATATTTGAAAGGGTTTTGGAAAGGAAACTTGGAAAACCCCCTTGATTCCAATGAATTGGGGTGGGTTTATAGAAATTGGTTGATTTATATTATTGAATTAGAATTATGGATTTGATGGAAATTTTTTCAATTAATTTGTTGAATTTAATAGTGGGAATTAATTTCAGGAAGGATGGAATTAATTTTGAATGGATTTTAAACTCATGAAAGTGGATTCAAATGATTTGATAGAAACACAGTGGTTTTATCAAGTGAAAAGGCATGTTTTTGAAGAAAATATATTTTTGTTTTATATGGAAAGGAATTGGAATTTTTGAAATGGAAGAATGGGATTGATCATATTTTTAAGAATTATTAGAAGAGTTTCCATAATGCATGAGTTCATGCAAGCCTTAGGTAGTTAGTGAGTTATTTGGATATACTCTACGCTACGATAACCTTGTAATAAAAACATGCGGTGGGTCACATCTTAGATGGATTGGTGATGAGTATCTTTTACCAGTGTCATAGAGACATGTTTATACAAATTTTATTGAGTTGACTTAGAGAGTTTAGAATCCTATAATGAGTTAATACTATCATGCCTTTTGGAAGATGACCATGTTGCTCTCTTTTTATTTATATTTGAGATATAAATGTATGCCAATGTTTGTTCGAACTTCTTTACATGATTTCTGAATTTATATAATTTGTTTTATATAAATTTTCTACATATCCCATTATTTTATAAATATTCCATCTCTTGTAATGTAATGCCTTTGCTTATTTTCCATCATTCTGAAAATGTATAGCATGTTCTGTATAAAAATTATTTTAAATTGCCAAAATTATTTATTCTGAAAAACTAAAATATTTTATTTCCAAAATATATATTTGGCATATGATATAGAATCTTTGGTGGTATCCAGCTGGGCTTCGACTCAAACCCTACTTTTTCTATTAGGTGTTTGTAGACCTTATTCTTCCAAGATTGAGAAAATGGAGGGGATCTCTTGGAGGAGGATCCAGCTGTTGAGCTTTGGACATGGTGATATGTGTCTTTAAGGATATTGGGGATGTCTCCCAGTTTAGTACATTGGGTTGTAGTATATTCGATTTTATGCCTCTCTATGTTCTAGAACATTTAATCCCTATATAGTTTTTCTATTGATAAGAATACTATATTTTATCTTTTCTTTCATATTCTTGTGAGAGAAATCATACCCACTTGTAGGTTATATGACTCTTGGTGCTAGTCACCGACCCACGGGGATCAAGAATGCCATCCAGGTTATGTCAGAATCGACTCAGTTGTCGGGTTACCAAGGTACTCGGGATTGTTCATGACAGAATTTTTGGAAAATAAAGACATGAATATACATTAAAGGGAGAGTGGAGTTGACTTATGGAGATGGTAGTTATGTACCAGAGAACAGGTAGGTTATAAGATAATTCCATAGAAATTGTGTTGGGGATATGATTATTTCCATAGTATTAACCAACCCATTTTTTTTAACATCCTAGTTGCATGTTGTATTAGGGATAAACATGGAACCTAGTTTATTTGCAAGATTCATTTCATTGTATATTCTTGGGAAATATGGAATGTATGTAATAACCTTAACCCCAATATCCCAAAGTTAGTGGTTATTTTATTAAGGTGTCATCAAAACAAGAGAAAAAATCAGAAAAAATTGATCTTTTTTAGTAGTTTTGTATAACATTATACATACATGTTTCCATTATTATATTGATAATAAAAAATATAACATAAAAAAAGAAAACAAACTGTTTCATGGACACTTATTCAAAGAGTTCATCTTCATAACCTGGATAATGGAAACAAGAATACGAATGTTTTGAAATCCTTAGTAAGGGTTAAATTTAATAGATATATAAATAAATAATATATAAAATATATTAAATGTTTCATAATCAATATGAAATTATAAAAATAACTAAAAAAATCTAATCAATAAGCTGAGAATGAAAATACCCCCATATATTTTTTATAGTTAAAATATAATAGAAAGAAATTAATGAATTCTAAATAAAGAATATGATTAATTATTAGACGTCATGTATAATGCACATGATCCACTACCATTAAGAACATTCAAAAGATGGTTTATGTATATTGAAAGAACCAATTTTATTCCACTTAGAAACAAACACGAATGGTTTTTTGCAAACCAATTTGTCTCATAAGACCAGTCGATGAATTGAGGGGAAATATAATGTCATCCTCCAACCATCACTGTATGTCAAATGCTTTATTTATATATTTAATATATAATTTTTTTCATGAACAAAATTCTATATCAATAAATATTTTTATTCTGTAGAGGATATATATATTTCAATATTTACCCACTTAATCAAATGAAATTCAAAGGAAACACTATTTGTAAAAATAGTATACGATTTTGGAAATACTAAAATTTGTGATATTAATAATATGTTTATTAAAGATAAATTATGTTTTGAATGATAAATGATCTATAATGGGGTGTATATATAGCACATAAAAATTATGTGGTTCATAGTACCAAGTAAGATTCAATGAAATTGAAATTGATATGAAGTCCCTTACCTTACACTTCCATTTATTTGAACATGATTTAAAATCCTTTATAATGATGTAAATCTTGTTGCTATATTATAATAGAACTATATTCATATTTATGTTATAATATATAATTCTATTGTATCATCTTATAACATGTTTGTTAAAAATATTTCATCATTACCCTTGTTTCCACTAGTATCTGGTACATTTTACTAAGCATTGTTTTTCATTTAAGATAGAAATCATTTTCATACGAAGAAATTCAACCATATCATGAATTAAATTAAGGTCATAGTTATCATATTTATTCATTATATATTTTTTTATAATAATTATTGAATGGTGAATATGGAAAATGAATCACATCACATTGTGGAGAAGGAAAGTCCTATATTAGGACAAGCGACCGTATCATTCCAATAATGGTGATAGGGTAAGGAATTGGATAGTAAATTAATATTTCCATAGTAAATATAATTTCATAATAATCTAATATATCCATTACATCCATCACTATTCCCATACATGTAAATTGCTGATGAAAAAATACCCCATGATGTAGAGACGATAAGACATACATACGCATGTGCGGTGCTTTCAGTTAATTATAGGATATATAAAAGGTGGAATATTGTTGTCATATAATCATATAATAATATTTCAATATAAAAAACACTATATTGGTTACTTTATCCTTGGAACAACACATTAATTGGATGTAGAAGAATAAATAAACATGAAAGAGTCGGTAAATACGATTACATCTTCTTGAGTGGACGTCATTTAGATCAATTATTAAACACCTTAGGGGTCTTATTATCAGAAGAAAAAGACCCAATTTTTTTATATGGAATTGGATAAGAGAATATAGAATATCATGGTATAAATAGAAAGATAAATGTGGTTTAATGAAGTTATGGATGGAGTTCCCTTTTATAATTAAGGTGAGGGTTACCATTGGAAATCGTTAAAATATTAAATTATAATAAATTCAATTTCTATAAAAATATCCCCAAATAGACCTATATTCAAATATATAATTTTATAACTTTTAATATCATGATAAAATAAATGTAGACATGTTTTTGGGTTGATTTTCAACCGTATTATGTTTATTGACCTTAGTTAACTAATTCAAATTTTAATTATGGAAAAATTTATTTAATATTAAAAGATGGTAATTTGTAATTATAAAATGTTAGTTGGGCCATAAATTAATAATATAATACATTTATTTTAAATAATAAAAACCTATTATTTTTAATATTTTTTATGATTTTTAAAAAAATTTATAAAATATTATTTTGATAGAATCTCATTAGTGTCAATTTTGACACTATTAATTACTTCGGAAATAAGAAATTATAGAAAAAATGAAATCCTCGAAAAATAAATTTATCACACCCCTAATATGTCATAATCATCCATAAAATTCATGGTTCACTTATGTTAATTCAAAATTTATTTATTGAAATTTTTTTATTTTTTTTACTATTTTATGAGGAAAATAATTACTGCATCACAATTGTATAATACTATAAGGCAATTATCTCTACACTAAAAATTAAAAATAAATAACATGATGTAGATAAATATTATATAATTCAACATTATATCTATAGTCAATGATATCTTATTAATTAGAAAATATTAAAAAGAATATAGTTATTAAAAATATTTATGTGGCATCTTTGTCTTTTTTTTAAATCCAATACTATAAATATATTAAACTCATAAAAATGGTCCCAAAAGTCCTAAATCAATTTATTTCATGGAAAAATGTTTATTAATTTAAAAATTTATACTTTCATTCATTTAGCACCAACATTTTTTCAAATGTGGTAACAAAAGAAACGTTTAAGACAAAGAAAGTGACATTTTGTGATTTTCATTAACATAAATAATGTCAAAGATATTTTCTTGGAGATATTTCAATTAAATAACTCTAACATTAAATTTAGGTTTTATGGGTCTATTATAATTTATATAATAATAGTGGGATAGTTTTTTAGGTAATTATTTAGTTTTTATCATTTTCATTTTAACCTAAATTACCAAAGTATCCATCTATCTTGGAAATAATAACTACCAAGGCTAGTATTCATATTTCACAAATATAAAAGGCTTTATTTAATAAATCTATATATTTTCTTTCTAAATATCACATATAATTTCTAATAAATTCAAGTCAAAGAAGCAGAGTAATTAATATTAAATAAAAATGATAAAATAAAACTAAAAAAAGTGTTCATGGAAATGGATTTTTAATCCAAAAAATATACCTATACCAAAAAATATATATAATGAAGATTAAAATGTAATAAAATATATTATTTATTACTAAATATTATTTATGTGACATTTATGTAAAATTAAAATCATAAATATAATTTTAATATAAGGAAATTTATATTTTTATAAAAATTTGTATTTTTTACTACTCGCTGAAAAATTAATATCATTAGAGAAATACCAAAACCTTTCCCAATGATAATTATTACATTAAAATTTAAATAAGAAGCTTATTTTTATAAATATAATTTATATGTTTTTACAATTTTTTTAAAACAAGTGCAACATTTAATTGTGGTAAAACTACATTTAAAAAAACATAACCTTTTTGCGTGTCATTGTATTTATTCTTATCTTATTATAATGAAGTGTTTTGGATGAATGTAAAAATATATAAATTTCATTACATTTTTAATAATATCTAATACCTCCAATTTTATGGCTAGTTTATATCAATAATAATATTTAGTTTTTTTTAAGTTGTGTGTGTTGTGAAATGTATGTTATTGAAGATATTGAATTTATTTAATAAGAGACATACCATATAGTTTTTTAGTGTTACAATATCCCCTTTATAAAAAAAATAATCCTAAAAAATTAAATTTTCACATAAAAAATAAATCTTGACACTTGATTATTCTTTTATGGGAAACCAAAATCGTAAATATGGTTAATGAAATATAATCTTTAGAATATGGAAAGGGAAATTCAATAGTAACCAAAAAATTAAGCTTTTGAATAGTATAACATTAGTGGGAAGTGAAAAAATATACATGGCAGAGAAATATAACTATTATGAATTTATAGAGATTGATAAATAACATGGTCCTTAAAATATTTACAATTATAAAACCATATTCATATGATCTGTTAAATGACCATTGATTTATCAGTATGAAATTTAAAATACTAACATTGTTTCCTGAAAATCATTTTCCTATAGTCTTTGAATTATTTTATTTTCTAGATAATAACATGATAAAATAAAAATTATTATTTTCATTTCATTTAATAAGAAAAATATCATCCTTTGGTTGGGCATAAATCCATCCCCAATTAATTTCATAAACAAAGAGATGAATATTCAAAAAACCTTTTTATGCCTAAAAAACATTCATCAAACTATACATAATTAATGCCTTTATCTATTAAATTTTTTCAAAAATAAAAATGGTTAGAACATGTTATCCCTTATTATAAATACTTCATTAACCTTATAAAGTAATATCAAACATTCAAAAAAAAATTCCATAATTAGTTACCTTTATAAATATAAAAAATGCATTTTTTTCAAATTCACTATAAAAAAATTTTAAGATGAAGGACACTATATTTCCAAAAAAAAATAGCATAACATTTATAAAAATATTTTATCTCTTGTTGTCCCATACCGAAATATTTAGTACCATAATAACCTCTAAAATTTTATGAAAACATTCATGAATCCAAAAATAAAATATACATTTTCTAAATATATTAATTAAATCCATACTTCTCATAATTCCAGAAAACATTACATAAACCCTCAAATCACAAACCACCTTTAAAATCACTAATATTATACCATATTTATTTACATATTATTATTTCAATATCAATAACATAAATAGGTTTATCTTTCCTAGTGAATGGGCTTAAAAAAGATAAACATACAAAATAATCACTTATATTAGTTACTGGTACTATTCAACACATGCTTCCAATTCCATAAATAATAAGTATTACAGTACAATCCTGATATGTCTCAAAATTTTTATAACCATATAATTATTCCTAAAATTATTAAATAACCAAATTCATGAATCAAAAAATATTAATACTAATTATTCCTGATCATCTATGGTAGTGGTATAAAATTGTATGTGATACATTATCCACTTTTGTGGTATATTAATTTGACTCTCGAGGTATTTATTTGTGTAGAATCTCTTATAATTAAAATTTAATCATTTTTCATTGAAAATATTTTTCTTACCATTTAAATAAAATTAATAGTGGTCTTTATCTCTACACATATAGAAAACACTCATTTCTTTTATGAAATTACTAGGGCGTTTCATTCCATAGATATCACATGTTGGAAAATACTTATTTATCATATTTCCTTTCTACTATTCTTCTAGATTTACTCTAATTCTTGTGATTCCCCATGATTCCATAATTCTTAAGGAATTAAATCATTTTATTTTTATCATGTGATAATATTTCATCTTATGATGAGAAAATTTTAGAGACATGTCCCATTCAAATGTTTGGCATAATACCATGAAATATTTTATCTTTATTACATTTTACATAATTTAAATAGTTTATGTTACCATTACTATTACGATGTTCCATTTATAAATTATGACATAAACTCGATTAGACCATATCATTTTCAAATATATTGTATAATCCAAAAAATAGTGCAATACTTAAGAGAAATTGAAAATTTTATGAATAATTATTCTCATAAACATTGTTTATTTATGTTATTATATAGTTTTCCTCAATGAAAAAAATTGTTTGTGTTCCCAAATCTATAATTTCCAAAATATACATGCCAAGGATTCTACTAAACTTTCACTGATACAGAGTATAACAACGCTGACCCTAGTAGCCTTGATTCAGTGGTTAGTTTATTACAATAGAAAAGAAACTAAAGATATCAGCACCAAGGATCAATCAATCTAGTAGTACCTAAGAACTATATACATACACGGTTCCCTTGTTATATTTGAAATTAAACATATAACATAAAAAGGAAAAATTAATTCCTTCCATCACACTTATACAAAGATTTCATCTTCATAACCTTGGGAGAGGAAGCAGTAAATGAGGATTATATCAAATGCCTAATAAGGGTTAAATACATCAGAAACAAGATTAAATAATAAGTGAAATATTTTCAATAAAATATAATCAATATTTCAGGTTAACTAACTCGAAAACTCATTCCAATTAATAAGAATATAATAAAAATTCATTCATATATTTTTCACAGTGAAAAAATCTTGGACGATTATAGTTGTACGCTGAATGATAGAAATTCATAATTATCGTATGCCTCATGCCTGAAAAATAAACCACTACCATCAATAGCATTCACATTATATTTTATGTTAGTGGGAAAAAACAACATATAATTCTTCATTGAAACAAAAGTGAACGGTTTGTCGCCAACTAAAGTTTCTCAAGAGACTGGTCGATGCATCAAGGTTCTGTATAATGCTGGGAACCACCCATCACTGCAAGCCAAAATAAGTATTCATACATTTAATAATATATATAATTCATGAAAAATATTTCTTAATATTTAATATCTTAATTTTTTTGAGGATAAATATTTATAAATATTTCCCCCAATTAATCAAATAACAGTCAAAGTAAACCACATATGATAAAATTGTATACAGTTCAGGCAATACTCATATCTATGATATAAATATTAAGTATATTTAAGGAAAATATAATTTTAAATAATATTTTTCTCAAATGGGTTATATATACACGACATAAGCATGATTATGTTCAAAATACCATGTTTTTCTTAGTGAAATGGAAATTGAGATGAATTACCTTACATTATGCTTCCCATTATTTTAATGTTCATTAAACTCAAGTATAATGTTTTCAGTAATTTTATTAATTTATTAAATAATCATATTTATATTTTGGAAATTGTATATTTTTCTCTTATATCATCTTATCACCTATTTGTTAATAGTATTTCATCATTACCCTTGTTTCAGGTGTTAACTGCATCATTTTCCTATGAATGTTTTGTCATGTAAGTATGGGTTTATTTTCATAGTACATAGATCCATTATCAAAATAATGATATTAATGTAATTTATATCATAATTATTTATTATATACATTTTTAATCATTATTAAATTCATAATATATAAAATAAATCACATAGCATCGTGGAGATGGTAGGTCATACATATGCACGAGCAAAAATATCATTTCTTTAATGGTGAATGGGATAGAAAGTTAATAGTATATTAATTTTTACATAATAACTATCCTATCATAATTAAAATAAATATCCAATAATTTGATCATTATACCCATCCATGTAAGATGGTGATGAAACAATTACACCATGGCTTGGAGACAGTAAGCAGTACATACGCACATGTCATGACCCATCCCCCATGGCTCATGCCGTGACTACCCTAAGCCTGCCTTCCATAGGTCAGAGGCTGGCGACTAGAATTAAGGCGTATTCCCTATAACTGATAATGAATTTCTTTTGTAACATTTAAGCACATGCAACCAATCAAACAGAAAGATACGAAACATGTAAATTGAATAAGTACAGTAAGTAAAAGGGGCCAGAATACAATCCCAATGGGAAAGTACAAGAAACTGAAAGTACAAGTAAACTGGAATAGCTCCTGCAATCACCTACAAAGGATCCTACCCAAAGGGTAGGTATAGCTCTTGTACGGTCGTCTCTGTGGTATGCATCATCTAAAGTCCACCTTCGAGCTACCTCCAGTCCTGGTACTCTCGTCCTCAGTCAGCGTTGTCCATCGTCTGCACCAAACACGAGGTGTGGGCATATCCCATGCAAGGGTGATTATAATGATACTTAGTAGGGACCCCAAGACCCTAAAGGTCTCAAAAAATCCTCAAAGGATAAATCAAAAAATGAAACAACTGATAACCCTAATTGGGTATATGCCCATACAAATATCTAAGTTATAAAGTAAACCCACCACAATCATGAGGAAAACCCATAGACCAACTCCAAATCCCAAAGCTCATATGTACCACAATGGATGGAATACCATGAAGGTAAGTACCACAAAGGTACTCCACACAGAAGAATACAACCAAGGTATAACCACAAAGTAACGTATAGCCCAGTTATAAACTCAACTCACACAAGGTAAAAAATAAATACAATAGAAGAGATGGTTAGATGTAAATATTGAATCATCATAATCTATTAAGAGGCAGACCCACATAGGATCGCTCAGTTTTGACCCACATAGGATTTCTCGGTGCTAAACCACACAGGATCGCTAGGTGCTGACCCACATAGGATCACATGGTGTTGACCCACATTGGATCGCTCTTCATTCTTCACGTCACAGCCAGCTACTGGGTTCCCGCACTACGCTCACTTGTTTCCGGGAGGGTCCACTCCAAAGGCCTCTAGTCGATACTCCAAGTTCCACGAAATCTAATTAATAAGTATCTCAAAGGACTACCACATCATAGGGGTATCAATAAAACAGATAGTGCGTCAATCGGACACTCATTCTGTGAGTTATTAGCCTTTTAGTCCCAAGGGCCTGGTTAGATTTATCCCCAATCCAACCCGATCATTCCCCAACTTTATTCAAAACCCCAATGGGGTATACTAAAGGGACCGTCTCGCTCCAAGGTTTACATTTTCATTAACGGTTCATCAAATGGACACCCAGTACCAATGATATGGCCGAATGTGTGTAAACGGGTCGAAGTGGGCCCGGGTCTGGTCCGACATGATCCGACCCAGCCCGACGCACTGGGTCTGGCCTGGCCCACTGGGTCCGGCCCGTCCCACGCAGGACAGCCCAGCCTGGAAATGGCTCAGTGGCTGCTCGGGCCGTGAGGGACCATGGAGGGCCGCGGGTAGTGCGAGGCCACAGGGCCACGAGGGTGGCATGAGGCCGTGGGTGGTGGAGCACCATGAGGCACAGAGGCCGTGGAGTGGAGTGACACGTCAAGGAGTGTCACGGGAAGGCTGTGGGGAAGCGATGGTCACAGGAAGCGAGGCCACAGGGCAGCGTGGCCATGGGTCGGTGAGGCCATGGGGAGGCACGACAAGCCGCGGGGCGGTGAGGCCGTAGGCGGAACGGTGGGGCAGCGGACGGCGGTGCCATAGGGTTGTGTAGCGGGGCCATGGACAACATGGTAGGGCCACAGACGGTGAAGCTGTGGGGCATTGCGTTGAGGCCGTGGGGTGGTAGTTTCCACTGGCGGTGGTGTCTATGGGGTTGCGTCGTTGTGCCGTCACTTCATCGCGGTCGGCCGAGGAGCCGGCCGCCGTTCTCATGTTCTACCGGTTCCAAACACCGGCACCGGTCGTTGTCCCTATTGTGATGAATGCAAAATTAAAGAAGAACTTCGGAGGGAGCCAGACCATGTTCTTTTGTCCTGTACCCTCCGCGTTAGAGCGGTAGCAAGCGGCTCAATAAAAAACTTGAATCAAGAAGGTCAAATTCTACAATTTAATAAGAATCGTGGATCAACTCATCTTGGTTGATCCACATTCTCCATGCATTCCAAGAATGAGGAATTTAATCGAGGAATTACAAGAATTAAAAAACAACCCCTACCTCGTTTGATTTATTGAATATTTTCCACAGGGAAGGAGATGATGTCGTTGGGAATAGACGGATGTCATTGACGTCGGCGTTTCCTCGATCTTCGGTTCATTGACGTTGAATACGTTCCTCATCAATGAATGTCCCGAGGAAGAAGTCTATGTTGAAGTTGGTGTTCTTCATTGGCGTTCTTCATTGGAGAGCTTTCTCCCAAGTTCTCCTTCCTCCAAATTCCACTAAAATGAAGATATATCCAAAATAATAGATTATGTTATCTATTAATTTTTTGGCATAATTTCATATTAACTTCATTAATTAATTTATGGTTTGGCTTAATTAATTAAAGGGTAGAGTCAACATAATTTATGTGGGGGAGATCAAGAAGTTTCTCCCCATTTGGAGAAAGTTCAAAGGGGATCAAGGGGGTTTTAAGTCTCGGGTGGTCCCCACCACAATAAACCACATGGGAGGTTAGGCTTGGTTGGTCCCCCCCATAACCTCATATGGGATGTTTACGTCTGGTGTTCCCCACCTCTAATCATCCACATGGGGAGTTATAAAGAGAAATGAAATAAAATGTTACATAATTATATTTTATTTCATTATTTCATGAAAAACCCAAAAATTATCTATCACCCTTGACCAACTACTGTCGAGGTGAAAGTATCCCTAAGAGATTATCAGCGTGGAAAGTTCAATGGTGCCCTTGGATTTCAATTCTGAGCACCGGTTCAAAAGTTACAAAAACCCGCACGCACATTCATTAAACATACCCAAAAATGTTTATAAATTCATTTTGGGCACACTGGGCCTTTTAATCATGCACCTTCAATTTGTGAAGACTCATAAAATTCCCATTTAATTAAAAAAATTAAATGGAAATTCCGGGTCTTTATATTCTCCCCACCTTAGGGCAATACATCCCCATAAGCCATAACTCAAACTAAGGAAACAAGTGGGGGTATTGAGCATGCATCTGAGCCTCCCACTCTCATGTGCTCTCTTGGAGGATCCCACACTACCCGTGAATGCGCACCAGAGGCATCGACCAACCATGAAGGACCTGCTCCCGTAAATCCTAAATCTCTATTAGAACCTCCAAAAAATCACCCCATCATTAATGTCCATCTCGCCATGGTCGATGATGTAGGAAGGTTTGTTCATGTATCTCCTTAGCTAGGATGCATGGAAGATGTCATGCAACTGGTGAAACTGAGGTGGAAGAGCTGAGCAATATGCCACCTCACCAACTCTGCTGAGGACCTGGAATGGTCTGATGAACCTCAAAGATAACTTGCCACCTCAGCCAAATCTCTATAAACCTCTTTGGGGTGAGACCCATAGAAAGATGTGGTCACCATCCTTGAACTCCAGAGGTCTTCATCTTTTATTGACATAAGACTTATTCCTGCTCTGTGTTGTCTTCATCCGCTCCTGGATGATCTTCACTTTCTCTGTGGTAGTCTGTACCATCTCTACTCCCACAAGGGATGAATCCCATGGATCATTCCAACACAAAGGTGATCTAGAAGGTCGCCAGTATAATGCCACAAAAGGTTCCATCCCAATGGTTGAGTGATAGTTGTTGTTGTATGAAAACTCCACTAAAGTAAATTTATCCTCCCAACTACAACCGAAGTCGAGGACGTAAGCACGCAGCATGTCCTTGAGGGTCTGCATGGTCCGCTCAGTCTGGCCATCCATTTGAGGGTGGAAGGTGGTGCTCAAAAGACACTGTGTCCTGAAAGCCTCCTGCATCCTCTTCCATAGTTGAGAAGTAAGACGTGTATCACGATCAGAGACAATCATCGTGGGTACTCCAAGTAGCCACACAATCTCCAGCACATAGAGGCATCCCAAGATTTCTACTGAACCCTGCTCTCGGATCTATATGAAGTGGGGCGACATGGTGAGTCGGTTGATGATCACCCAAATCGAGTCATGACCCTTGGATGTACGTGGAAGTCCTGTCATGAAGTCCATGGATATCCCATCCAACTTCCACTCTGGAACCTATAAAGGTTGAACTAAGCTTGCTGGTACCTGAAGCTCCACCTTCACTTGCTGACAAGTGAGGCACTGAGAGACAAAATCTGCTACTACTTTCTTCATTCCCAGCCACCAGAGCTCTCGTTGGTGATCCTGTTACATCTTAGCTTCTCCTAAATGTACCGCGGGAGGGTATGTGTGGAACTCCCTCAAAACAACCTCCTAAACTGACATTGGTTCCATGGTACGTCCTCTAAAGAGGATGATGTGCTCCCCACCTTCAGAAAATCCATCAAGTGCCTGCCCTGGGGATATCTGAACACGTCGAGCCTCGCATTAAACATCCCCTATCTATGCCTCCCTAAATCACAAAAGAATTGGGGGAGTGATTGTATGAGATTGAAGAAAATTTGCTCCATCCCGATCCATAAAGGATATCTGCAAAGCGGCCAGCTACTTCGTCTCCTCACCTAGAAACTATATACCTGACCTCTTGTTGAGTGAATCTGCTATAATGTTCCCCTTCCCAGGATTATGGACTATCTCTAAGTCAATTTCCTGGAGGAACTCAAGCCAAAGTCATTGTCTTAGGTTCAGGTCTTTCTGATAGAAGTTATACCTCAGACTCTTGTTATCAGAGTACTCTATAAAACTCTCTCCCATCATGTAATGTCTCCACATTTTCAAGGAGAAGACCAATACTACTAACTCTAGGTCATCAGTAGCGTAGTTATACTCATTGTTTCTCAACTATTGAGAACCATATGCAATCACTACTCACTCCTGCATCAGTACACATCCAAGCCCAGTCCTTGATGCGTCACAGTACACGACATACCCTATTCCATCCTTTGGAAGCCTCAAGATGGGGGCACTAGTAAGCCTCTACCTCAGCTCCTAAAAACTATGTTGCCATTAATCCGACCACATGAAGGGTTTCCCATTGTTCTTCAATGCTGATAGAGGTGCTGCAACTCTGGAGAAGTCTGACACAAACCTCCGGTAGTATTCGTCCAAACCCTTGAAACTATGTATATCTGTCACACTCATGGGTGACTTCCAAGCATGTACCACCTCAATCTTCACTGGATCCACTACAACTCCAGCCTCCAATATGAAAAGTCCCAAAAACTGAACCTATCAGATCCAAAACTATCACTTCGAGAGCTTACCATAAATCAGGTGCTCTCGGAGTGTGTCCGGTACTACCGGCAAATGATAGACATGCTCCTCCTCAGTAGTCGAGTAGATCAGAATGTCGTCGATGATGACTACTACAAAGCGATCAAGGTATGGCTGAGAGATCTTGTTCATGAGTCCCATGAACACTTCTGTAGCGTTGGTTATGCCGAACGACATAACCAAGAACTCGTAATGGTCGTACCGAAATCTGAAAGCTTTCTTCTGCACATCCTCATCCTATACTCTGAGATGGTGATAACATGATCTGAGGTTGTTTCCCTCGGAATTCGAGGATGACCTCCTGGATGGGAGATTCAAACGTTCCGATCGATTTCTAGTGGGTTTGTTCGTAGAACCGGAAACATCCAATGATTCCACATCCATTTGGACATACTTTCCAAAGGTAGGCGCTCATTAGCTTGTGGACTGATGAGGCTTAGGAATTTGCATTGGTCGAGAGGATGGGAGGTCGGACTCATCACATCTTTTTTAGGGGAATTATTTTCTATTCCGGGACTCTCTTTATAGATTTAAGTTGTGGTCGTGAATCCTTATTACATTACCAAGTATAAAATGAGATTTCCTTCAGTTTAACAGTCAATGATTAAATATGTAAGAAATTTAGAGAATCTTTTATATATATTCTAGGTTCTTCATCAATAGAGAATCGTCTATATTTATTTACAGATTCTTGGTCAATGGTATCCTTCAAAACATTTATATAAAATTCTCTTGGTCATTATGATGACTAGGCTGGTTTTAAAGCCACTCAGTGGGGCACTTGAATTTTATTGTCATTCAGAAGGACATGAATTATTTCAGAGTTGGGATCGAACCCATAAATGGGTTACCTACGTATCCTTTGTTTTGTAAAAGGAATCAGAACCCACGTAGTTCGAGTAAGGAAGTATGACGTTTATGATTGATGGCTCAAGGAAGGATGTCATAATTACTTTTACACTCTAAGCTCACGTGAGTCATGCTCGGTGTGAGAAACAAGAGGTATTGGTAAAACATAGACAATTGTGCCATGAAAGATGCAATCATAAGAAATGGTTTGGGGCTTATGTATGTATGACTGCCCAGAAAAATGAAGGTTAGGATTTACTTTAGAGCGAAAATCCAAGAACAGGGTCCATAAAGGTATATGTGCTTCATGGAGATTTGAATACTCTAACTTGGGACTTATTCCTGAAATGGAAACCCAAATTAGGAGAGGTTTGATAATTGGGTTTTTACTCCTGAGAAGGAATCCCATATCAAACGTAATTTAGGACTTGTTAAATAGAAATTAAGGGACTTGGGGCTTACTCCTAAAGAGGATTCCCATAATTATGACTGGGACTTATTCCTGAAAAGGAGGCCCAGGTTAGGGGACTTGGGGCTTACTCCTGAAAAAAAAATACCAAGATTATAACTGGGACTTATTCCTGAAAAGGAGACCCAGGTTATGAGATTAAGGTTTGGGGATTACTCCTGAAAAGGATGCCTAGATTTGGGAATTTTAATAATTTGGGGCTTATTCCTGAGGAGGATGCCCAAGTTTGGAGGACTTAGGACTGGGGATTATTCCTGAAAAGGAGACCCATGTTAAGGATTCTCTCATCTTAAAGGCTGAGGTTGAATGAATGAACTCTCAATCTTTAGTGACATAAAGATATGTAAATCACTAGGTTTTGAGAGATATTCCACTGAATTCCTTCTAGACAAGGAAGTCAAATCAAGAAATCATGCCATAAATGGATTTGGAGAGTGTCTTAAAGACTGAATATTGAAAAGAAAAGGTGTAATGGATTAAGAGGGGTGAAATGGGCAAGAAAGGCACCCAGAAAGGAAGGGGCGTGCAAGTCTTGGAAGGCACGCAGGTACTGCGGCGGCACACAAGTATTGGTCACGCAGGTATACCTGCGCGACACGTGGTGTACTTGCGCGATGGTCAACCATCATTGAAATACTTGAGCGACTTTTTATTAAAGCCTTTAGAATCCTCTTGAGGTTCTTCCAGAAAAGGGACGTGCAAGTTCTATCGAAGCAATAAAGCGGCGCGCAAGTGTGACCACTTCCCTTAAGGGCTGACCACTCAGGCGCGCAAGTGTTGATGAGTTTTAACACTTAGTCCTTACTCCCTCTCTTTAGATCTTCCGTTATAGGTAAGAAATTACCTTAGAAGTGTTCCGGAAGCTTTGAGAAGAGACATGGGCGTCGGGAGCTTCAATCCCAGTTTCTGGAAAAAAATCCTCCCAAACGGGTGGCCCACAGGGTCTATTTATAGGCAGGAGAAGACCCCGGACAGTTATCGGGTGGTTATCACTTAGGTCGCGCAAGTCACTTGCGCGATCATAAGGGCGTCGCGCAAGTGGACTTGCGCGACAGTGATATAACTTGCGCGGTGCAGTTTCTTTTGATCCTTTGTTCATGCCTTTGTCGATTTTTGATATTTTCTTCAAAGGTTGAATCACTTTGAGCTCAGATATTCCCCTTTACCGATCTTTAGATTCTGTGACGAAAGGAGCGTCAACAAAAGTCCCCCCCTCAGAGTTGGATCCGTACAGAAATTAGGATTTGACTCTGAGGAAATTGAATATATCCAAAGGAAAAGGGGGCGCGCAAGTTTTCAGGGCACAGAGGGCGGCGCGCAAGTGCCCATCGCGCAGGGATACGACCCTCGGTCGTGCAGGGTCCAACGCGCAGGGTCTCGGCCGCGTCTATAAATAGAGGGCCTCACTTCCGTACAAGCATCCGGATTTCCAGACTTCATACCTTCGAGCTCTCGCCGTGCAGGTCACATTAGCCGCGCAGGTTGCTCTGTTTTCTAGTGTTTTCCTTGATGTCGCGCTACTGTAAAGGCATTTGTACTTGCGCGGTTTATACTTGCGCGTCAAAAACCAGCGTGGCACATGAATACTTGCGCGCCATTTTTTAGACTTGCGCGCCTTAATTACTTAGCCATGTTTTCGAAATCTTTCAAAAAAATTATGAAAAAATAAACCCATTTAAGAGTTTAATTTATTCAACTTTTGGGCAGATTCAATGGCTCCTAAGGGAATTGGAACGGCTGATGAACTGGCTAGCAAGCGGATTGATGACATGATGAACATCATTGGCCACGATTACTATGATATCTGCGATAGCACTCTACCAGATTTGGCTAAGTACTTGAAGAAATATCATCTTAATTTCCCACAGAGCATCTACCTGTCTCTATGTGGTTATGATCACCTGCAAGGAGTCAATGTTCCAGATGCAAAGAACTATACACCTGAACTGTAGCTGCGCTGCTACTCCTTCATTTCGGTTATGCTATGCATTAAGAGCAACAACAATGGTGTGAACTTTCAAATTCTTCATTCATGTTATTTCCTTGCAGATATGAAAATGGAAAACCCATGGGCTGAAATGTGTTCCACTACCGGTTGGTGGAGAGAAGACAAACATGGTATTAGAGCAATATCTGAAAAGAGTACTCTCTCCAAATGGCTCTTTACTTCCAATGCTCCATTCTCAAATCCATGTATCCATCTTCCATGTCTCTTGGACAGAAACAGAGTCACTGTTTGATCAGCAGAAAATTTTCTCAAATCGTAGTCAAGAACATCGTTTTACAATTGTTCCAAGAAGAGCTGGTATCACTGCATCTCTTATTGTATCCAGTTGAATGAATGAATTCCAGGTGGTTGCTGATGAAGCTCGGGATGTCGTAAATCAAATTAAGTGTTATGTTGAAAGCCTCTTGTAATTCTTGAATAAGAGAAGAGACTCCAGTCTGTGGATGTCCTTCTAACTTTTGTGTATCAATGAAAAACACTTTCATCTTCAATCATTTGTACCTGCATTCTTTCACTACCTGCTTCAAATTTACTTAAACCAATGGGCCTAGTAAGCATAGCTTGATTTTTACTAGGATTATTACAAATAACCCTACAATCTTTGAACCTTTTAATTGCTCAATATTACCTAAATCAAACAAAAAATGTATATTTAGTGAGCTGGAACATGAATTTTATTCAGAGTTCCTTTGTCTTTTGTGGGCAGTTTAAAGTCATGCATGCCAGACATAAAGGGGCTAATGTTTAAGGTCGAAATAGCTTTGACCAAAAAGGGTTAAAATTGATTCAATTCCTTGACAATTTATCTGAAAACATATTACCATACTCAAGTATGAGAGAAAATATGTAAACTATGGCTTAAGAATATTTGAATCTGAGGAATGATATGAAAAAGAGCTAAAAGGCACTAGAAGAAGTAGTTTCCAAGAATGAAATTACTATTATTTAACAAAACCCATTAGGGGGTTGAATTATGCAGGGCCACCTAAGGGCATTGGCTGCATGGTCAAATAAATAGCATCTTTCGGCTGACAAGTCTGTTATGTGTACTGTTTATGCAAGGCCACCTATGGGCACGTGCTGCATAGTCAGGCCAAAAAACTCTCAGAAATTTAGTTTCCTAGTGCTAAAAGCTAGTGAAAGTTTATGGAGATTCAAGTTTTCTAAAGTATAGAGTTTTTTGTATGGAAAGAGGTACTTGAATATGGAGAAGATATTTTCAGACAAGATTATCGAAGAACTGGATGAATATCACTCCTACGAAGGTCTGACCCAAACGTAGGGAAGAAGAATAAACCATAGACTTGAATACTTTTAGATCATGAAAAAGGATATGGGACAAATATATTAAGGATGGCTATTTTTTTGCAGATCCCTACATACCGTCATTTAAGACAAATAAGGACAAAAGAGGCATTCTTCCCAAGAATGAAGTTACCATCATTTAACAAACCCGTTAGGGGGTTGAATTATACAGGGCCACCTAAGGGCATTGGCAGGATAGTTAAATAAAATAGTATCTTTTGGCTAACAAGTCTGTTATGTGGACTGTTTGTGCAAGGCCACCTATGGGCACGTGTTGCATAGTCAGGCAAAAGAATTCTCAGATGTTTGACATTTTTCAGACTAAAAGTCATGAAAAGGGTTATGAAGATCTGAAAATATTTAAGTTTAGGATTATAACACATAAATATGGGTATTGTACAATGTATATAGAGATACATAGGTCAATGATAACCATAATCATGTTGTGGCTGGGTCCTGAATTGAAATTTTGGACGTCACTACGTATCTCATAAGAATGAGAATCAAGCCATACGTAGTTCTTGAAATGTAGTTTAACGTCGTGCAGGACGAAAATATGAGAGATCTTAGTTTAGGGTCATAGAGTTCAGACCATAATAATGAATACACAGTGTGTGTTTTCATGAAGACTTTTCCGCTAAGGGACTGGAAGTAAAATTTGGGGTTAGGCCCAAAAGACTTGGGGCTGGATTCGAGGGATACACGAACGTTCCTACGTATCCCATAAGGAGGGGAATCAAGCCCACGTAGTTCTAGAACTACCCTTTGTACAAATTTGGTTCGTACATGTGAAGGGTGAAAGGGGAACTTAGTGCAATGATGGTTTAACCTGAGATAAAAAGTTTAGGTATTACCATGCATGCACGTACTCTTTTGAAATGAAATATGATTGAAAAATCAATGTCAATAATAGTTCTCTCTCAAATGATGAAATCAAAGAGTATTGTAGTTTATTGTCGTACCAGACAAAAGTGTTGCATAGTTTAACATCATATAACAAGGACAAAAGTGAATCAATGTAAAGATATTGATTCTAGGGGTGGTTTCACGAATCAACATCATATGAGATGGTGGTGAACCGATGTGAAGAGATTGTTTTTGGGCTTGAACCCTGGGAGGTTTCCTACATACCCATCCTGGAGGGAAAGGATCAAAGTCTGTGTAGTTCACTTAAAGAATGAATTAATGATCATGTTGTTCTTGGGGACAACGATCTAATAAAATTAAAAAAAAATGTTGTTGGGACTTATACAGGGTTAGCGGCCCAAAGAGAGTGTTACGGTTGAGGTTTTCTCAAAGCTCATGTGAGTCATACTCGGTGTGAGAAACAAGATGTAACAAAAACCTTAACGATGCATAGTTTAATGTCATGTAGGGTATATAAAGGGACTATGCAGTTTAAAGTCGTGCAGTTAAGACTATTGGTGCTGCATAGTTTAGTGTCATGTAGCAGGGACAAAATACAGTTTAATGTCATGTAGGACATATCAAGGACTTTCTGTACAGTTTAGCGTCATGTAGTTAGGACGGTGGGGACAATACAGTTTAACGTCATATTGGACGAAAGGGGGACTGTGCAGTTTAATGTCATGCAGTGAGGACAAAAGAGTGCACCATTTTAACATCATGTTGGACGCATTGGGGATTTTTTTTACAGTTTATGTAGTTTACCGTCTTTCTGGACGTAAGGGACTTTTATACAGTTTAGCGTCATGTAGTTAGGACGTCACAGTTTAATGTCTTGCTGGACGTAAGGGACTTTTAAATAGTTTAGGGTCATATTCATGGACAATGGATGGTGCAGTTTAATGTCATACAGGACCATGGTGTAGTTTAAAGTCATATAGGACTTTTTAGGGAACTTTTTCACGGTTTAATGTCGTGTGGGACAAAGTTGCAATTTAAGGTCATACTGGAACATTGCTGTATAGTTTAACGTCATATAGCAAGGACGAACTGGTGCTGCACAGTTTAGTGTCATGTTGCGGGGACATCTTCTTTTCTATATTTTAACGTCATGTTGGATGAAAAAAAGGGACTTTCCTACAATTTAACGGCATGTTGGACAAAGTTTCAGTTTAAGGTCATACTGAACCATGGTGTAGTTTAAAGACATACATGACTTTTTAGGGAACTTTTTCACGGTTTAATGTCGTGTGGGACGAAGTTGCAGTTTAAGGTCATACTAGACCATTGCTGTATATTTTAACATCATATAGCAAGGAAGAACTGGTGCTGCACAGTTTAGTGTCATGTTTCGGGGACATCTTCTTTTCTACAGTTTAACGTCAAGTTCGATGAAAAAGGGACTTTCCTACAGTTTAACGTCATGTTGGATGAAAGTGAAAATAGTTTAAGGTCATATTCATAGACCGTGGATGATGCAGTTTAAAGTCATATAGGACCTTTAAGCGCTTATGTAGTTTAACGTCTTTCCGGAAATAAGGGAATTTCCTACAGTTTAACGTCATGTTGGACGAAAAAGGGACTTTTCTACAGTTTAACATCATGTTGGACGAAAAAGGGATTTTCCTACAGTTTAACGTCATGTTGGATGAAGTTACAGTTTAAGGTCATACTGGACCATTGCTGTATGAACCAATAGTAAGAATCTAGGTTCTGGGGACCATATTTTGTGTTTATACAAAATATTTCTTCAGAAATCCGGCATTGGTTGGAGTCGTGATGAGTTCTCCATCCATTGAGATTAATGAATAAGCTCCATTGGAGTAGACCTTATGTATTGAATAAGGTCCTTCCCATTTTGGTTCAAGCTTGGGAGGCTTCTTTCCTGGTTTCATTGGTGTTCTGAGAACTAATACCAATTCTCCCTGAATGAATGAACGAAGACAATCTTTTTTGTTAAAAGCTCATGCTATTTGATTCTGATAGATTTCCAAGTGGTGCAAAGTGCACAATCTTTTCTCATGTAACTATTCCAAATCATTCAATCGCTTTTGGGATTGCTCATCTGTAGATAACTGATCACAAATGGCTACTCTGAGTGAGGGAACTTGAACTTCAATTGGCTAGACTGCTTCTGTTCCATATACCAACGAATATATAATTGACCGCGTTGCATTGCGGGTGGTAGTCCGATAAGCCCATAAAGCATGAAAGAGTTTATCAGGACATGACTTCTTATCTTTATCCACCATCTTTTGCAGTATATTTGAAAGAGTCTTGTTAAAGGCTTCTATTTGGCCATTGGCCGCCGCATGATACCGAGATGAATGGTTGGATTTAATGTTGTATTCTTGATACAATTTCTTCACCTCAGAAGAACATAAGTTGGTGCCGTTATCCTTCAATATGGTATGAGGGACACCAAATCTAGTAATGATGTTAGACTTGATGAAGCTAATAATGCATTTAGATCTAACTTCTTTGAGAGGTACTGCCTCTTCCCATTTGGAAATGAAATCAGTAGCAGTAAGAATGTACTTAAACTGCTTGGCCGTAGCTGAAGGGTAAGGTCCCACCACATCCATTCCCCATGTGGCAAATGGCCACGAGTATTTAGCTATATGAAGAAACTCTGGAGGTTGATGAATGAAGTTGGCATATACTTGGAATGAATGACACTTCTTTGTGAAATTAACACAATCTTGTATCATTGAAGGCAAAAAGTATCCAAGCCTTCGAATCTGATCAGACTGTCTATGTCCAGACTGGTGGGCACCACAGACTTCTGCATGTACTTCATTCATGATAGCCGTTGTCTCTTCACCATCAATGCATCTGAAGAGAACTCCATCAAAACCACGTTTGTAGAGAATTTTCTCTAAGTGGTTTCGACTATCATAAAGAGTAAAATTGACCACACGTCGCCGGATTTGTTCTTTCTCGGCTCTATCAGGTGGAAGTGTTCTATTTTGAAGGTATTCCCTGATAGGTGACATCCATCCTGTAGCATGACCACACGGTTCAGGAATGGGACTAATTTCATTAATTTCCTTTGTTCTGGCATGAACATAAGGTGAAATTGCATGACGGTGGGCAATACTGATGGTTGTCTCGTCCCAATTTGGATCTGCTAGAGTTGTGGCTATATTAGCCAGTGCACCAGCTTAAGCATTTTGTGATATTGGGACATAAGTAAATGTCGGTTCTAAAGGGAATTCCGCCATTAACTTTCTGACGTAATCATACAAAGGGATTAACTCTTCTTTTCTGATGGCATTATCCCCATTGACTTGTTTGATTACCAGGTTTGAATCACCTTTTACCTTTAAGTGATTCACTTGTTCTTGGAGCGCTAACTCCAAGACTGTAATGAGAGCTTGGTATTCGGCTTCATTATTGGTACCACCTTCCCACAATAAAAAGGAATAAGGTAACACTGCCTTATCTGGAGAAATGAGCACAATTCCAAAACCAACTTTCTTGAATTTAGGATTTTCCATTTTCTTCCCTGTTGGACTTCTGGAAGCACCATAAAAATACATTTCCCATGTTTGAGGATTCTCTTGAATAGAGAAAACTTCCTCATCGGGGAGTTCAATATCTGAAGACGTGTCTTCCACTAAAGGATGTTCAGCCAGGAAATCAGCCAGATCTTGGCCCTTTATTGCCTTTTGAGACACATACTGAACGTCGAACTGCTACAAAATAACTTCCCACCTTGCTAGACATCTTGTAAGCATTGGACGACTAAGGATGAATTTGAGCAGATTATTGCAAGATACCAATTGGACCTCGTGATGTTGCAGGTAGTGTCTCAGTTTCTTAACTGAAAATATTAATGCCAGGAAACTCTACTCAATACTTGAATACCGGGTTTCTTCTTCAATCATAGTTCTACTGAGATAGTAGAGGCTATTTTCATTCCTAGCATCATTATTTTGAGCGAGAAAGGCACCTAATGATCGCTCTAGAACTGTCACATAGAGGATAAGTGGTTTACCTTCAACAGGTGGCATGAGTACTGGTGGACTCAAGAGGTATTTCTTGAGAACATCAAATGCTTCTTGACATTCTTCAGTCCACTGGTAAGTGACTCCTTTTTTCAATAATTTGGTAAAGGGTAAACTTTTGCCTGCCAAATTGGCGATGAAACGCCGAATATAGGCTATGTTTCCTTGATGTCCTCTTAATTCTTTCAAATTCTGAGGAGGTGACACACCAAGGATTGATTTGGTCTTCTCAGGATCGACTTCAATACCACGATGGCGTACAACAAAGCCGAGGAATTTTCCTGAGGTCACCCCAAAAGCACATTTTAAGGGGTTCATCTTAAAATTATGTTGTCGAAGCTTGTGGAATACGACTTCCAAATCAACCATGTGATTAGAACGTTGTTTGGATTTAACCACCAAATCGTCTACATAGAATTCAACAAACTTCCCTAAGAAAGGTTTGAAGATACAATGCATGGCGCGTTGATATGTTGCACCTGCATTCTTTAAACCAAAGGGCATCACCCGGTAACAAAACACACCTTGAGGAGCTCTGAAGGATGTAGATTCCTCATCTTCTGGGGCCATTCGAATCTGATTATATCCGGAATATCCATCCATGAAGGAATGTACTTCATAGCTAGTGGTCGCATCAATTAAGAGTTCTGTAATCGGAACTGGGAAATCATCTTTAGGACAATACCGATTAAGATCTCTGAAATCGATGCAAACCCTAATTTGTGCGTTTTTCTTCTTTACAGGGACAATATTAGCCAACCACTTGGGATACTGAACTTATCTGACGAAGTTAGCTTTGACCAGCTTATCCACTTCAGCTTCAGTTTTGGAAGCATAAGTTGGGTGTGTTCTTCTCGCGGCTTGCTTAAATCCTCGATGTTCTTTTGGTAAACCCAAATGATGAGTACCAATATCAGGATCAAGCCCAGGCATTTCTGTATAGTTACAAGCGAAAATATCTTTATTTTTCTTTAGAAAATAAATATACATCTCTTTCTCTTCGAAGGTCATGGCCGCACTAATTAAAGTGGGGTGTGGATCTTTCTCTGTACCCAGATTTATTTCTCTGAGTTCATCCACAGTGGTAGAGATACCTTCTTGAAATGCTGGAGGAGCATCTCTAAGATCTTCCTCTTCCTCTTCATCATGTGCTATTTCTTCCATTTCTACTTGCATAGTAGACGACAAGACGAAATTTTCATGATCAGAAGAGATGTCAAAATTTTCACATTTTGAAGAAGAAGAAGCTTCCATTTCCGACCCTATTGATGATAAATGGTCTTCTTTGGGAAATAAAGAAGAGATGATGGATTGAGAATCGACATCATTATTCACCTCTAATGTTGCTATAACTTCTTCTGGCTTGATTGGAGAAGTATAGACTTGTTGGACTTCAGCAGATGAAATGAAAACGTCACCACTTATGCTTTCATCGCTGTTTGGTAGGTTACCAATTTCTCCCATGTTGTCTGGCTCAATTGCTGTAATTGACATTATGGATCTTTCCATAAGAGTATTTTGATTTGGGCCTATTTTTTCAATTTGAATGACAGGTAACACATAATCTGTACTCACATGTGTAAATGGATTTATTGAAATTTTCTTCAAACCATATAGAGCATTAACTTTGGTAATTTCCTTCATTGTAGATTTTTCTCTTCCCTTCATGTGATAAAATTATGCCTCAATGTATTGAGACTCACATGTCTTGAATGGGGTTTTATCACCATACGATGTTCCAACTTGACCATTGAAACAGTATTTGAGACATTGATGGTATGATGAAGGAATAGCTGCATGCTGATGTAGCCAGGGTCTTCCAAGCAAGACATTGAAAGCTGAGTCTTGATCAACAATCATAAAATCCGAATTGGATACAAGATCTCCAAACTGAGTTCTGAGTGTAACTTCGCCCAGTGGTTCTTGTTCATTTTTATCATATCCTTGTAACATCATGGTAGAAGGAGATAAATCATATTCCATTAGGCTCAATCGACGAAGTGTACGAATGGGCATGAGGTTGACTCCTGAACCATGGTCAATGAAAGCTCTTCGGATATCTACACCATTGACTTTTCCAGATAAGTACAAAGGTTTTATGTGCCCATGCACAACATCATCTTCATCTTTATCAGTAAAAGATATCACTACATGGAATTCTGAAGGACTATTCTCTATGTGATAGACTTCAGCTGCAGCAATTTCAGCTTCAAACTCCTGAGGACTTGACAAATCTTCGATGAGTGATTCCCGAAGATCTTTTGACAGATTAAAAGCATCCAAAATTGATAACTTGGCTGGTACTTGGGTCAAGTGTTTCAATATATCATACTTTTGATATAAAGGTCTGCGTTTCCCAATAGGAATATGCGGTTTAGCAGGTACCTTGGAAGCAGATGCTTTGTAAGCTGATGCATCTTGTATTGGGATAGAAGTTGGCAATATCCTTGGTTTTGGAAGATTAGACCGATTAGATCCATTTACTTGCTGAGATAAAGAAGATGAAACCTTCAATCGGTCTTCTAAAATAACTATGACAAGATTGAGTTGGCTATTAGCAGAAGAACCTGCTTGTTCTTTTTGAGCTCGCTAAAGGGCTCTACCACGAGTTTCTGCTGCATATACAATGATAGAAGGGGTAGAATTGGAGTTGTGGCTTCAGAAAGATCCATATCTTCCCCTGTATCCTGAACCTCTAGAACTTCCTCGGATTCCCTTATTTGATACAGGGAATTCAGGCTCATCTAGACTGGAATATGGATCTGTTAATTGAATCATGTTAACAGAACCGAAGATTAACTCTTTGTCTGATAAAGTCTCTGCCTGATTAGCCTATTTAGGCTGTGCTGTTTGATGGGGCGGTGCCCGTAGTTTTTAATTGGATGGAATAAAGTCTACCAGAGTCAAAGACAATTTAGGCTTTGACACATACTCATCTTCTTCTGATTCTTTTTTCTTCTTGGAATCAAACCGTTTCTTTGAGGATTTTTCCTCGGACGAAGAGGGTTTTACCGCACTATTCATGGCAGAAGACACAATTGGTTTCTTTAATTGTGTTCTCAAAATGGCATGAGTCCGATTGATTGTCTTTCTGACCATCCAATCATCATATTTCTGTGCATTTCTGCTTTTGACTTCTTGCCATTCACCTTCCTCCTCTGGAATTGTAGCAGTAACACATGCTATCTGAGTCGAAGAACCTTTTAACTTGACTTGTCCCAAGTAGAACATCTTTTTCAGGAGGTCTTTAAAGACAAAACACTCCTGGATGGGATGCCCCACCATTTGATGAAAGGGACAATAATTGGGATGGTCTTCATCTCCTTCCTTGTTTGGCCTCTTGGGCACTGGTAATTGAACCAAATTATTTTCCAGAGCTGAAATGAAGTAACCAGGAAGTTGCTCACTTCGGAAAGAGTATGTTTTACTCTTCAAATCCTCAAATTGTTTTCTTCGTTGATCTCTTTGATCATTTGGACAAAAAGGCCTTTGTTGTTGGCGTTCAGGAGGTGGAGCCCTTCGAGAAGATGAAGGTTTTGAAGTAGAAATAGGTAAAGGTGCTTGTTTAAGAATAAGTGTAGGAGTTTATGCTTTACCCATTCTCCTTCCTGGAGATGATGGAATTACATGAGATTTAACCTTAGCATGTATAAGGGAATCTTCAATCTGCTAAGCGAATGAAGTACGATCTCGAAACCCTCCTGTGTATTTCACAGGGAACAATGGCGTGCGTAATTCGTCACAAAAATTTGCCACACAGATTGGAAACAGCTCTTCCTGAGGGAGTGCTAAACTCAGGGAATACGTTAATCCCTTCCAGCGAGCAATGAAATCAGAGACTCTTTCATTCTCCCTTTGCTTGCAGTTTGTAAGATCGAAAAATGTCATTTTTGGAAAAGTTGAGCTGAACTGAAGAAGGAATTTTTGACGAAGATCCTCCCATCCGATGATTGACCGGGATTGCAAGATTGTATACCAGACAAAAGCTGGTCCTTGCAAGGTTCGCACGAAGCATCTGAGTTTCACTGCTTCTTGCTGCTCTGGAGTTCCCATCATAGGATCACAACAAGACACGTAATGTGTCAAATGTTGTTCAGGGACGCCTGATCCATTGAATATAGGAAAAACAGGGTTTCCAAAACTGGATGGAGGAGAAATAGAATCTACCCATTCAGGGTAAACTTTCTTTTCAGGTTGAACTTGTACCTGTTTCCCTTCCATAGTTTCTAACCGAGCTGTTAATGACTCAATAGTAGTTATCAACTTTTGAGAAACATCAGGTTGAACTTGGTTTTGGGTAGGTGCAATGAATGGAGCTTGGACAGACGTGGTGGTTGGTGCTGCAACTGATGGTAGTGCTGCCAACTATTGTTGCACTTGACCCGTAGGATTAGACTTTTGATGGTGTACTGATAAAGGAGAATATTCCTGATCCATCTCAGTAACTGCAAAAAATTCCTTTGGCTGTCGGACTCCAGCATTTTTAAGAAGAAGACTACTCTGAAGTAGTTCTGCATTCAACCTTCTTAATTCTTTCATTTCTTCCTCCTATTGTGCAAACTTTTGCTCTAACGAGAGCAATTGACCTTCTCCAGAGGAAGGATATGTAACCTGATTCTTTCCCTTCCCTTTGTTGGATACCTTTTAGAGAGAGGGAAGTGGATTACCTAGGTTCTGAGTAATCCTTTGACTTCATGTACGCACACCTTCTTCATTTGTATCGGTGCGTACATTTTCTTGAGCAGGATGCTCTTCATCTGAGTCCCCTGAGTGAACCTCCTCTGGTGGATTAGCAACAACGGCATTGATGACATTGATTGATGCATAATGCATCGCATCCCTTCTATCAACATTTCTGTGATATTGTCTTCTTTCATGTCTTTGATGAGACATTGCCTTTTGTTGATTCAATCTTTTAGGAACTTATTGACGAGATATAACTTGGAGGGAATCTCCTGATAAGTTTGCTCTTCATTCCTCTTGTGGCTTCTTCCCCAATCGAGAAAAGACCGACATTCTCTGAGGAGGGGATTGATGATTTGAATGTGTCCCCAGTCCTGTGAACTAGGGATGTTCCTGCTGTTTCCGCTCAACTCCTCGAATCCCATTTGTTGAATCTGAGGGTTGGGTTAGAGAATTCCCCAGTCTGACAAGCTGGGGTGGCTCTTGACATGCTATGTCTGAGATCTTCTTAAAATCTCTCTTGATCTTGCGATCCTTAGTTCGAAAATTAGCTGGATGCATTAACCTGTATCCACTTTTATCACCTGGTTCAATAGACCATTGGATGATCTCTGAAACTTCTGTCATTTGATGATGTGTTTGCTCCATATGAGTGGCTTGTGCAATATTCTCGCCTGCTTGATGTAGGAGTAATTCAACAACTTGTTCTCTATATTCTTGATTTTGAGAGGAACTAGTTGAAGCATGTTCTTGAGCAAGATTTTGATTATGAACAAAGCCCATTGACTGTGGCCGGCCATGGGCAATAACATTGCATGAGACCATTTTCGGCGGGCTTTGCTGACTGGAAAGCACTGTGAAATGTAGTGCTCTGTGAATACCCCATCCTCTGATATGAACATCAGATGGAGCATTGGCAATTAACTGACACAATTTTCTTAGTGCGCCAAGGCATGAACATTGAAGGGTTCTCTGTTGCTTTTCAGCCTTTGGATACCGAGAGACTAATAGAGATGCCAAATCAATCTGACGTTGTAGCCCTTCTATTATCTTAAGATGATTTTCGTATTCATCATAAGATAATACCTTCTTCTTCAATTGACAAAGAGTTTTCCATATGTTGAGACGAATATCATGGACTCCATCTTCCGTCAACATCTTTGGAATGTCATACTGAGAGTCAGCCAAAGGCCAAAACATGACTGGTACCTCACTTTTTGCCTATTTTTTCCTCATGTTCAGCATTTCTTCTTTACCATTAAATGAATATTCTTCTACCTGTTTTGACCAGAGTTGGTGTTTCCTTGTTGCTTCATCGGATTCAACAAGATTGGTAGATAGATCATTGATCAAAATAGAATATGCATAAATTAGGGGTGGTTCGGAGAATGACCTACACCCTGGGCTATCTTCTGATTGAGAAAGTATTTCACTTGCTAGCGATAAAGAATCAGACATGACTGGTTTCACATTTGCAAGTTCCTCAAGATAAGAGGGATTTCTCGGCACTACATTGTCCACTGGAGTATTTTCCAGGCAATGTGAATCACTACTGCAGAGAGGACTTTTGCAGTGAAATTCATCATCATGGGGAGGACCACCATAATGGGTTATAGCAAAAGATGAGATCTCTTGCTCCTTAGTCTTCTGACCACACAGAGGGTTCCTGTGGCTCTCATTTGAAGAAGAAACTTCAAGATTGACCGAATTTTCATGAATCAAGCTTTCATGAGGAAGTGTCTGTTGAAGACTTTTGGAATTAATGGTCCCGTTATTGGGAACTGAGCGAGTATAATCTTGAATTCCAACAGATAAATGTATGAGGGCTTCCAGAACTCCAGCATCGAGCAAAGCCCTGTTGCAGATTGGCCTTTGATCTCCTGACTGTGTTGGGCGGATCTTTTTCTTAGATGTCTTCTTACTCGCATTGGAAACCACTTGTGGTCGAAAGTGGTTACTCTGAGCAGGTGTATGTGCCTGATCAGGAAAGATGGCCAGGTTAGGCTGACGATCTCCACTCAAATCAGGTGTATGTGCCTGACTTGGTTGTCCGTATGATATGGGGGAGTATGCCCCATAACCCTATTGGACTAGAACAGATGTGTGTGTCTGTTCTGGAGTGAATCGTTGATGTGTCACTCCACTGCTAGGGATAGATTTATGTGGCTGTCCCGGAAATAATGCTGAAGCTGTTATGATATCCTGGCAAGCATCCAGAATATGAGCAGGAATTTGCTTCTGTTCTTTCACCATTGAAAAAATATGATTGGTGACTTCAGCCGCCGGAACGGGGATATACATTCATTCCGGGATTGGAGTAGGTGTATGTGCCTGCTCCTGTCCTCCTTTTCCTGTCAGTGAATCCTGACAGTACTCAAGTGTGGAGGCAGAGTGTTGAGTCTGCCTCCTGTTTGTCGTCGGAGCTTTCCGACTGAATTCTCTGTGCGCTACCAAGCGAGACTGTTGGTAGGCTTGATTAGTACTAGCAGGTGTATGTGCCCGCTGATTACACTTCGCCAAACGCGGTTGACGAGATCCATCATATGTAGTCAGGCGAGCCTGCTGACTAACTGATGATGTATAAGCAGGTGTATGTTCCTGCCTATAGTACTCCGCCGGAATTGCCTGGCGGGATTGGCGTGATGCTGCCAGATGAGTCTGCTGGACATCGGAATTAAAACGGATAGGTGTGTGTGCCTGCTCGTTGTTTACCACCAAGATAGGTTGATGGACTTCTCCGGAGATCGCATGGATGATAACCTGCCCATTGTTAACCGGATTCCGCCTCTGGCGGTTCGTCTTGCCTGCTCGGGTTCGAAGAACCTGAGCCGAACACCTGGAGTCGGTACCATCATCATGTTGAGGGCGCACTACCGCACAAGTCTGGCGGCAATTGTTGATGGGAGCCCTCGGGAAGGACTCCTGTATTTTTGAATTAAGGCCCTGAGGGACCTGCTCATTCACTTCCTCAGAGTAAGGGAGTGAATGGAAATTGCGTTCCGGGGATAACGACCCGATACGGTTGGAGACGGTAGTCAGCACCGCCTGCCTCTTGATCACTGGTCGTCGTTGTCCGGACGACCTGTGTGAGTTGTTTACTTGGAGGTCCTGTCGGGCAGCCTTCAGAGTTGGGATGGTACCGTGTTGATGGTACTCCTTATCCAGCGCATTTGATACCCAGCGTTGAAGACGCTGAGTAGGTGATGTCATCCTCAGAGCGGATGATGATCGAGTAGGAATAGCAGCAGTGGTATTTGCAGTAGAAGTATTCACAGATGTGAATTTGAGAGCAGCCATTATGGAAATATAGAAGATCTTGGAAAAGAGTGCCTGTTTTATATAACAGACCTAATCAAGATAAAATTCATCCACTTCATCCTTTGGATGAGCACATATGTCAATGATTGTTTTTGTTAGCCCTCTTATTGAGTTTTAAATAGGGGCTTAACAAATAGGTAAAACATCATTTTAACTTGGTTAAGGATTCACGTCGGGTTCACCATTTTTTGTTTCCCTTGAATTCGGGGATGACCTCCTGGATGGGAGATTCAAATGTTCTGATCGGTTTCTAGTGGGTTTGTTCATAGAACCGGAAACATCAAATGATTCCACATCTGTTTGGGCCTACTTTACAAAGGTAGGCGCTCATTAGCTTGTGGACTGATGAGGTTTAGGAATTTTCATTGGTCGAGAGGATGGGAGGTCGGACTCATAACACCTTTTTGAGGGGAATTATTGTCTATTTCGGGACTCTCTTTATAGATTTAAGTTGTGTTCGTGAATCCTTATTACATTACCAAGTATAAAATGAGCTTTCCTTTAGTTTAACAATCAATGATTAAATATGTAAGAAATTTAGAAAATATTTTATATGTATTCGAGGTTCTTCATCAATAGAGAATCATCTATATTTATTTAGAGATTCTTGGTCAATGGTATCCTTCAAAACATTTATATAAAAGTCTCTTGGTCATTATGATGACTAGGCTGTTTTTAAAGCCACTCAGTGGGGCACTTGAAGTTTATTGTCATTCAGAAGGACATGAATTATTTCAGAGTTGGGATCGAACCCATAAATGGGCTACCTACGTATCCTTTGTTTTGGAAAAGGAATCAGAACCCACGTAGTTTGAGTAAGGGAGTATGATGTTTATGATTGATGGCTCAAAGAAGGATGTCATAATTACTTTTACACTCTAAGCTCACGTGAGTCATGCTCGGTGTGAGAAACAAGAGGTATTGGTAAAAATTAGACAATTGTGCCATGAAAGATGCAATCATAAGAAATGGTTTGGGGCTTATGTATTTATGACTGCCCAGATAAATGAAGGTTAGGATTTACTTTGGGGAGAAAATCCAGGAACAGGGTCCATAAAGGTATATGTGCTTCATGGAGATTTGAATACTCTAACTTGGGACTTATTCCTGAAAAGGAAACCCAAATTAGGAGAGGATTGATAATTGGGTTTTTACTCCTGAGAAGGAATCCCATATCAAACGTAATTTAGGACTGGTTAAAGGGAAATTAAGGGACTTGGGGCATACTCCTAAAGAGGATGCCCATAATTATGATTGGGACTTATTCCTGAAAAGGAGGCCCAGGTTAGGGGACTTGGGGCTTACTCCTAAAAAGGAAGCCCAAGATTATAACTGGGACTTATTCCTGAAAAGGAGACCCAGGTTATGAGATTAAGGTTTGGGGATTACTCATGAAAAGGATGCCTAGATTTGGGAATTTTAAGAATTTGGGGCTTACTCCTGAGGAGGATGCCCAAGTTTGGAGGACTTTGGACTGGGGATTATTCCTGAAAAGGAGACCCAGGTTAAGGATTCTCTCATCTTAAAGGATGAGGTTGAATGAATGAACTCTCAATCTTTAGTGACATAAAGATATGTAAATCACTAGGTTTTGAGAGATATTCCACCGAATTCCTTTCAGACAAGGAATTCAAATCAAGAAATCATGACATAAATGGATTTGAAGAGTGTCTTAAAGACTGAATCTTGAAAATAAAAGGTGTAATGGCTTAATAGGGGTGAAATGGGCATGAAAGGCACCCAAAAAGGAAGGGGCGCGCAAGTCTTGGAAGGTGCACAGGTACTGCGGTGGCGCGCAAGTATTGGTCGCACAAGTATACCTGCGCGACACGTGGTGTACATGCGCGATGGTCAACCAGCATTGAAATACTTGAGCGAATTTTTAATAAAGCCTTTATAATCCTCTTTAGGTTCTTCTAGAAAAGGGACGCGCAAGTTTTATCGAAGGAATAAAGCGGCGCGCAAGTGTGACCACTTCCCTTAAGGGCTGACCACTCAGGCGCACATGTGTTGATGAGTTTCAACACTTAGGCCTTACTCCCTCTCTTTAGATCTTCTGTTCTAGGTAAGAAATTACCATAGAAGTGTTCCGGAAGCTTTGATAAGAGACTTGGGCGTTGGTAACTTCAATCCCAGTTTCTGGAAAAAACATCCTCCCGAATGGGGGCCCACAAGGTCTATTTATAGGCAAGAGAAGACCCCGGGCGGTTACCGGGCGGTTATCACTTAGGTTGTGCAAGTCACTTGTGCGATCATGAGGGCGTCGCACAAGTGGACTTGCACGACAGTGATATAACTTGCGCGGTGCAGTTGCTTTTGATCCTTTGTTCATTCCTTTGTCGATTTTTTATATTTTCTTCAAAGGTTGAATCACTTTGAGCTCAGATATTCCCATTTTCCGATCTTTAGATTCTGTGATGAAAGGAGCGTCAACAGAGGTCTATCTTCGAGAACCACTGTTCTCCCTTTAGCTGATCAAAGAGGGCACCAATCCTCAGGAGTGGGTACTTGTTCTTCACAGTCACCTGGTTCAGGCTCTGATAGTCAACACAATGTCTCAAGATCCCATCCGCCTTCTTGGGGAACATAATTGGGACTGCCCAAGGTGGAACACTGGGGTGAATGAATCTCTTCCCCTGTAAGTCCTCTATCTATACCCGTAGCTCATGAAGCTCTAGATAGGCCATCCAATATGCTGGTGTAGATATTGGTGCTATCTCAGGGTACATGTCATTGTAAAAGTCCACCTATCTACAAGGAGGTAGACCCAAAATGTCATCAGGGAAGACATCTGCATACCGGTCCACCGCTACAGGATAACTCGGACTCTCCACATAAAATTCTCTGAGGGTAAGGCTCGCCAACTGATGAGTGTTCAATTGAACTCTCCTCCGGATGAGTCCATCCTATGCTACAAAGGCTCCCTTCTCGCCGGAGAAGGTAAACCTGGTCCCATCCATGCAGACACACCGCACTTTATTCCTAATAATGTCAATCTGAGCATGGACTATAGATAACCAGTTCATACCCAATATGATGTCGTAAGGCCTCCACACCACTACTAGGAGATCCCAGTCGAATCTCTTGCCTCCATGAGTAAGCTCGCACTATCGGAACCAGTGCTTAATCATCGAATCTGCTCCCGTTTGTGTCTCTAGCTGAATGAATCGATCCAACAGCTCCATCAAAATCTCGGAGTTCCAAACTAGGGTAGTCAAAATAAAAGTATGACTAGCACCTATGTCTATAAGTACTACAGCTAATGTGGAGTAGACAAAGATTATACCTGGAATCATCTCCGGAGCATCGTGATCGTAGGCATCATCTTCTTGGAGATGAGCTCACCCCTGTCCACCTACTCCTTGTGGTCACGGTGGACCTCTTGGTGATGGCGGCGGTAACCTCTCCAATCGTCACCCACCGCCAGTTGTATGGCTAGCTCCTCTACCATGTCTGCCTACTCCTTGAAGACCTCCTCGATTGAACCTCTTTCTATTCCTATGCGGTCCTTTGACCATCTGATGATCATACGTATAGTGGGTCGGACAATCACAAGCCATGTGACCATGCCCGACGCATGCGTAACACTGCCCGCTCATGGACTGACTGGCTCCACCTCAGGGGCCCTGCACTACCGACCCTTAATCTTGTGGTAGTCCACCTATAGGTATATTCCTCTTGGACCTCTATGTCATCTGTCTACTACCATATGCAGAATACTTTTCTACATGAGGACTGGTGGTGGGTCTCACTAATGTAGAATGATCGGCAATGAAACTATCCACTAAGAGGGCTCTCTCTAACACCCCAGCCTACATCGGGATGATGAGTGAGATAATTAAAGACCTGATCTCCTACTTGAGTCCCTGATCGATGGTCTGCGCCCTGAAGAATGGGTCTCTCACCATATCTATGGAGTAGCGTGAGAGTTCAGTGAACCTTGATGTGTACTGAGCCATATTCATGCTTCCCTACTGTAGATGAAGAAGCTCCTGTATGCGCACTGCGTGAAGAGTCGCTGGAACAATCTCTGCCCAAAACAGGCTCTCGAAGTCTGCCAAGAGAAGCATCACCTCCTTTTGAGCCCCGAGCATTAAACTCCACCATCTGCCTACTACTTCTGGTAGAATACTGGTGGAAAGGATCACCATGAGATCGGATGGTGTCCCTACCTGTCAAAAGACTCTCACCACAGCCTCCAGCCAATCCTCATCTGCCTATAAGTCCATCTCCCCCCTGAACATGGGTGCCCTCTGGCACTAGAACTCGTGCAATGCACTCCAGCGGCGTTCACTCTCTGCTGCTGGGGCTAGTAGCATCGTTGGCCCAATGGGTAATAGTACTGTTGCTGCCTCTACTTGAAGGGGGCACTGCACCGAGGCCTTGTAACTTTGTGGGCTGTCCGTGCATATTATAAATGTAACCCTCGCTGGATGTCTATATGGAGGCATCCTGAAAAGAAACAGGTGATCCATGGTAAAAAAGTTATACTTGGTGATCTTACTCAAGTGATCATAAAGAAAAATCATGAAAACACACACACAATCAGTGTTTTCATGCACTGAGTCAGAAATCAGATGTCAGGGTCCTGGTGTATGAATACGCCAGCCGCCACACCAAAACTGGATTCCCTAAACTGAAAACCACACTCACTAAACTTAACACTATTTCCATCAAAAAGAAATATCAGAGTCATGTGTTATATGGTATAACTGACTCCTTTGATACAAATTTGTCATGACTCATCCATCGGGGCCCGTGTCGTGACTACCCCAAGCCCGCCTTCCATAGGACAGGGGCTGGCAACTAGCACCAAAGTCATATTCCCTATAACTAGGAAGGTATTTCCTTTATATCCTATAAGCACACACAACCAAGCACATGAAAAGATTAAAACTCAAGTAAAATTAATAAGTACATTAAGTAAAAGGGGCCATAATTCAAGACCAATTAGGAAGTACAAGAAACTGAAAGTACATGTAAACTTGAATAGCTCATGCGATCACCCGCTAAGGATCATACCTGAAGGGTAGTTACTGCTCTCGTACGGTCATCTCTGAGGTATGCCTCATCTAAGGCCCACCTCCGATCTAAATGCAGTCCTAGTACTCATGTCTTTAGTCAGCGATGTCCGTCATTTGCATTAAACACAACGAGGTGCAGGCATAGCCCATGCAGGGGTGAGTATAACGATACTTAGTAGGGACCTCGAGACCCTCAAGGTCTCACAAAATCCACAAAGGATAAATCACAAATAAAGGAAACAACTGATAAACCTACTTAGGTATATTCCCACACATATAATTAAGTTATCAAGTAAACCCATCGCAATCATGAGGAAAACAAAGAGTCCAACTCCAAAGCCCAAAGATCAACTATTCCAAAAAAGAAGGAATAACGCGAAGGTAAGTTCCCCACAGTTATTCCAAATAGAATAATACCACCAAGGTATTGTCATAAAGCAAAGTACCGCTCAGGTACGAACTCAGATCACACCATGTATAACTTAAATATAGTAGTAGAGATTATTAGAGGTAACTACTGAATCATTTTACTCTGTTAATAGACAGACCCACATAGGATCACTTAGTGTTTAACCACACATGATCGTTCCATGATAAACCACATAGGATTTCTAGGTGATGACCCACACAAGATCGCTTGGTGCTGACCCACACAAGATCGCAGGGTTCTGACCCAAATAGGATCGCTTGGTGCTGATCCATTTCGGATCACTCTTCATTCTTCACATCACAGCTAGCTACTCGGTTCCCACACTGCGCTCGCCTATTTTCGAAAGGGTCCACTCCACAAGCCTTTGGTCGATACTCCAATTACCATGAAGTCTCAAAAAGAATTATCTCAATGTACTGCCACATCATAGGGGCATCAACACAATCGACAGTGTGTTAATTGGGCGCCCGTTCTGTGACTTATTAGCATTTTAGTCCTGATGGCCCCGTAGGATTCGTGCCCGATCCATCCCAAATGTTCCCCAACTATATCCAAAACTATAGTGGGGTATAATAAATGGATTGTATCACTCCAAGGTTTATAGTGTTGTTGACAGTTCATCAAATAGATGCACAATTCGAAAGATATGGTTAAAAGTGTGTAAATGGGTCGAAGTGGGCATGGGTCTGGTCTGACCCAGTCAGACCGACCTGGCCCGACCCACTAGGTCCGATCGGGCCTGGCAGCCCGGACTGGCAGTGGTACGATGGCTGTATGGGCCGTGAGGGGCCGCGGAGGGTCACGTGCAGCATGAGGTCGCGGGGCCGTTAGGGCGGTGGGAGGTCACAGGCGCCGGAGCGTCGTGGGGGGCAGAGACTGTGGGGCGTCAGGTGAGGCCGTGAGGCAGTAAGGGCTATGGGCTGTGAGGCCGCAGGGAGGCATGGCCATGGGTCAGTGAGGCCGCATGGTGGTGAGTTCACAGGAAGTGCGGCAGGGCCACAGACGGTGGAGCCGTTGGGCAGCGCGGCGAGGCCGTGGGGTGGAAGTGGCCGCAGCGACGGTGGTCATGGGGTGGTTCCGTTGTGCCGTCACCTTCTTCAAGGCCGGCCGTGGAGCCAACTGCCATTCTCATGTTCCACTGGAGACAAACCCCAGCGGTGGTCGCTGTCACCATTGTGATGAACACACAAATAATGACGAAAAGGCGGAAGGAGTTGGGATATGTTTGTTTGACCAACACCTTCTGCATTAGAGTGGTGGAAAGAGGATCAACAAAAACCTTGAATCAAGAATGTCAAATTCAACAATTTAATAAAAATCATGGATCAACTCATCTTGGTTGATCCACATTTTCCATGCTTTCCAAGAACTAGGAATTTAATCGAGGAATTACAAGAATTCGAAAACAACCCCTACCTCGTTTGATTCATTGAAGATTGTCCATTGGGAATGAGATTATTTCTTTGGGAATATACAGATGTCAGTGATGTCAGCGTTTCCTCGATCATCAGTTTGTTGACATTGAAGACATTACACATCAAAGAATCTCCCGAGGAAGAAGGCAGATTCGAAGTCAGTGTTCTTCTTTGGCGTTCTTCATTGGAGAGATTTGTCCCAAGTTCTCTTTCCTCCAAATTCCACAAAAATGAAGAGGTATCCTATATAATATGTTATGTTATCTATTAAGTTGTTTACATAATTTCAAATTAGCTTCTTTAATTAATTAATGTGTTGGATTAATTAATTAAAGGGGTGAGTTGGTATAATTTTAGTGGGGAACCCAAGAGGTTTCTCCCCATTAAGATGAAGTTCAAAGGGGTTCAAGGGGGTTTTAAGTCTCGTCTGGTCCCCACCACCATAACCCACATGGGAGGTTAGGCTCGGGTGGTCCCCACCACCATATCCTCACATGGGCGGTTTACTTCTGGGGGTCCCCACCTATCATCATCCACTTGGGAAGTTCCAAAAAGATAATAAATAAAATGTTACATAATTTTATTTTATTTTATTCTTTCACAAAAAACTGAAAATTTAACTTTTACCCTCGACCAACCGTCGTCATGGTGAATGTATCCTTAAGAGAATACAGGTGCTGAGAGTTCCACGGTGCCCTTAGATTTCAACTCTAACCACTGGTTCAAAAGTTACAAAAACCCTTCTCGCACCTTTACTGAACGTACTTGAAAAAAAAGTTGAGAAATTCATTCTGGGAACACCAGGCCTCGGAATCAAGCACCATCCATTTCTACAGAATTGAAAAATTTCTATTTAATTAAAAACAATTTACATGGAAATTCCGGGTCTTTACAGCACAAGTAGTGATTTCGTTCTTTTTTGGACCGGTAAAAGGTGGAATATTGGTTTCCCATAATCATAATAAAATCTCATTATATATATATGATAATTTATATATTACATTATCATATAATCAAAACATTAATATAAAGTGTACTATAAAAAAACTAAAAATAATTGATAAATATGATTACCACATCATTGATGGATGCTCACTATATCCTTTATTTAGAACATTAGGGATTGCATTTTAGGAATACCAAGACCTCTAGAATTTGGATAAGTAATTAGAGAAGTTAATTTGTTAATGTATGGTTCATATAGAAGGATCATGGTGGTGAAATGAAGGGATGTAATGAGTTCACTTTTGTAAATAAGGTGAGGGGAACACTTGAAAGTCCTCAAAATATAAAATTATAATAAACTTGTTTTCAATAAAAATTCCAAAAATGGATATGGAAATAAATATGGGATGAGTTAAAGTTTTAATATCACAATTATATAAAATTTATTCATGTATTTATATATTTTAAACCTTACCATGTTTATTGGCCATAATTAACTTATTCTAATTTTATTTATGGTAACAAATTATTTAGCATTAAAACATTGTTATCTTTAATTATAAAAAGTCAATTGGACACAAATTGAATAATTTTTGAAATTTTATACCAAAAAATAATCACCATTTTTTTATAATTATTCATTTAATTATTTTTAAATAGTCTAATAATTTTTTTGATGAAAAATCATGTATGTCAAATTTGACAATATTCCAAACATTAACCTTAAGAAAAAAAATGAAACAAGATAACTTCAAACAAAAACTTTTCATACACCCATAATATTTTATATTCATACGTAAAATTCATGTATCTTCTCAATTAATTTAAATTATATTTATTTTAATATTTTTAATATCATTTATTGTATTGTTTCATTAATAAAAAATTTTATTCCATCATCGTTGTATTGTTTGGCATAATTATTTCATCACTAAACATTAAAAATAAAATACCATGATGTAGATAAATATTTTATAATTCAGAATAATATTTATAGTATAATATATCTTCTAAATTACAAATTATTTAAAATAATGTAGTTACTAAATATATGAATGTGATATCATTGTATTTTCTTTAAATAAATTATTAAAAATAACATAACATCATTCCAATGATCCCAAATCGATAAATAAATTTATATCATGGATATAATTTTATTATGTTAAAAATATAAACTAATATTTATTATTAACCAAACTTTTACCCTATGTGTACACATAAGAGTCAATTAAGATAAAGAAATTGATATTTTTGTGATTTTCATTAATTTAAAAAATATCAAATCCATTTCATTGAAACATGTCCATTAAATAACTATAATTAAAACCTTATATATTAATGATCAAATATATATCAATAAATCAAATTTGGATATGTTTTAGGGTAATTTTATAGTCCTTATATTTTTAATTGAAGAATAAATTAGCAAATTTACCATTTACTATAGTAACCAAATTTACCATGTTTACTATTGATATTATAAAAAAGGTTTGGGATTATTTTTTTAAAACATAATAATATAAATAGGGAATAATTTTTTAAAATTCAAGACACATAACTTTTAGTAATTAAATTTAAATTAAACATATAAAACCCAAATAAAAAATTTCATGAAAATGAATTTTAAATCCAAAAAATTACCTTATACCAAAATAAGTTATAATGATGATTAAAATGAAATAAATTAAATTATTAATTAATAATGAGTATTTATATTACACTTATATTAATTTATAATATTTAATATCATTTTAAAATAATTAAATCAATTGTTTTATAAATATCGGTATTTTTTATTATTCACTTGAAAATAAATATTTTTAGAAAAATACCAATAATTATCCATAGTATAATTCTATCAATCCTATTTTAAAATTTATTTTCATTTTTTTCAATATAATATATAATAGTTTAAAATTCATCTTTTAAAACAAGTGCACCAATAAAAGGTGAAAAAATAGCTTTATAATAATATAATATTTTTTGTGTAAAATTTGATTTTCTCATATCTTACACCTATAAAATATTTTAAATGAATTTATAAATACAGTAATTTTATAATGTGATTAATAATATTCATTATCATCTATTAAACATCTAGTTTCTATCAATAATAATTTATCAGCCCTCATTTAACATTGGCATTGTGTGCAAAGTAATATATCGAAGATATTGGATTTATTTAAGAAGATATATAGAGTAAAATAATGGGGTGTTGAAATGTATGCTTGGTTTGATGATATTTTCTATTGAAAAATTCAAAAGTCAATGGTTAGTTTTGTTACATCTATATCCTTTCATTATCCTTTTGGCATGGAACAAATTATGTACAACTATAGGTTGGTGGACTCTTGGTTAGTGCATGACCACAATGATTTTTATTATAATTTTTATACTATTTATTCATTTATATTTTTCATGGAATACCAATATTATACATGGGATCACATTTTTAAGGTTGCATTTGTGGTTTCATACTGAGTCTTGTACTCTAACCCTTATAGGGAATTTTGGTGTGCCTATAGATTCCATACGTAGGGATCTGACTAATATTAGTTGGTCCATGGTATATTGTTGATTAGTAGATCTTGTTTCAAGGGGACAGATTTAGAAACCACTCTAGAGAATATCATACTATTACTTATTTTTTTAACATATACACATTATACTATTTTTTTAATTTCCACTTTAGGAGCTGTTTATTTCTTATATGACATGTATTTCGTTTTGATAATTTCTTTTTCTCATGATACTATGATAATTAAATTATTTATAATTTTTTTTTCATTATCTATATGATATGATACTATGGGAACATCCATCCAACTAATAGTCATATTTCCTAACTTCTTGTTGGCACACTCTTTCATATGTGGAGGTACACATGTGGTCTTGTGACCCTCCAGCCCAGACCCAATGGTTTTGGTTGTGGTGTCATAGGTTTGAAGTGAGAATTGAATGAATAGGTGTTAGATTATATTTATTGAGGTTGGTTCATTTATAATTATCATAGGTTGATTGATCTAATTATTCAGTTAGATTTTTATTTAGAGGTAACTTCTATAATAATATTTTATTTTCTATTTCTTGTTATGTTTATGATTCTCATGGAATTGAAAATTCATTGAAAAAAATAATTACTTTTCATCATTCATTATTTTTGTTACATTTATATATTATATATTCTTCTATTAGTGTCTCTTTTAAGATTTTATGAGGGTCAAATGATGTGTGGTATGGGTGAATGATTGTTCTTAATTGATTCCTTGTTCTTCAAATATATTTTATGATATTGGATTCTCCCAAACATCTAGTATTGATGTTCAACACATGATGTTTGGGTTTTGGGTAAATAATGAGATACAAATTCCTACATTATAAGTGGTATTAAATCATGTCTCAGTAATCTCTATGAATTCTAAAATAGTGAATTTTATACAAAATGAGGTAATTTTATTTTACCATACATAAAAGTAATTTCTAGTTTACTCCCTCTAGAAGTGAACATTGGAAGAGGGAATGTTGAGTGAAAATAAAATCAATGGATAATACATTGGCATTTTTACGGTGAAATTATAGTACGGTCAACTAAAAACGTTTCTCAATCTTCCATCAATTGGGAGGAATATTGAAGAAATGTTAAAGATATAGTAGGAAATACTTGACATGAAATAATTGGATGTATTTCATGTCATTTTATAATGAACGATGGACTTCAATATCTATTTGGGAAAACAACTACATGATTTTTGGAAAATCATGTGAATATATGTAAGAATCCTATAATGATGCAGAAAATGTTAATGTATAGAATATTTTTCATCATTTTAATGTTATAAATATGGTTAGTTCTTAATAATATAAATGAATTAATTATGATTCCATGATGGTTGGAGTTAGTTATACTAATCCTTATGTATGGCGTGTTGGTCTTAAGGCTTCTATTATTGCTTCCTGAATCCTGGGATCTGATAGTGTCCACTACGAGTAATTATTGAGAAATGAATTAACTAGTAAACAAGGATGTTCATGATACATTTCAATGATAACATATAAAAAAATGGGGTTTTATTTTATACTATGTAAATATGTAATAAGGAATATATGGGATGCTCTAGTAAAAGAATTTATCAAAAGATAGGTAAAAACATGAGAGGTAAGAGTTATGGAATGTTGGATGACCCAAGTGTCTTCGCATTTCATCCATGTGGAATGAAGGAAATCATATAAAATATTTATTTATAAAGTCATGTAAACTCTATAAATTATTCTTTCAAATCATCTGTGAATTTCATTATTGAATGGAAGACTATAACATTGGATTTAAGTTCCATGAGTTTGACAGATTCCATGATTTTTGACACCATTAAAATATTTAGTTGAACATCATATAGTTCATGTTATTATAGTTACTACACTACAAGTATTAGAAATGATTAACATGTATCTATATAGGTGTTTTAGGTTGTTTAAAAAGTATTAATGAGCATTAAAATGAATAATTTATGTTTGTTGCATTTCAATGTCATCTGAGACAAAATAATAATATATAAGAACCTAATTTATTGAATTCAAAGGGTTTATGTGGGATTTTATGTTGGTTTTTTGGCTGGTTTGTGTAAAATTGAATGAGGTTCCATACTAGTGGTTTGTGGTGTGAATGGTGAACATTCTATATGACTGGTGTTCTAGATGTATCATGAATACTAGAAAAACAACATAGAGAAAATTTGTTGAATGAATTTCTAGTGAACTTTAGTGAGAATGGTTTGAAAAAATTATATAAGTCAATTATTTATGGTTGATCACATCAGGTAAAATCATGTTAGGGTTCTATTCAATGAAATATGTAGATATATTTCATTCAATTTGGATGGATGGAGACAAAAAATAGATTCTTGAGATAGTTCTTTTGAATACCAAAGGAAAAACACAAGTTTTATCTATTAAAGGTAGACTGCATTAAATTATCATTATTGATGTTTCCACATAGATGATGTGTGTGTTATTCCTGAAAAACAAGTATGTTATATTTTTTAATTTCATTAGATCGATATACATGGTGGATGCCGAGATTGGTTTAATGATGAATTGAAATTATTCAAATAATTGAGGTTTGTATATAAGAAGATAGTTTTGGATGCCTAATAATAAGAATAAAATTTGAATAGAGAAGACTATTCCTGGAACAGCTAAGAAGAATAGTGTTGTGAAATGGATTTATTACATTTTTAATAAGACAACCACAAGAATGATGTTATATCCTAGTTTTAAGAATGAACATTGGGAAGAATTAGTTAACTGGGTGGTCCATCTCAAGAATCATTGTCCAAATATTTTTGTATAAATAGTTATAGAGTATCTATAAGTAGGATAGATAGTGTAATTTACATAAATGAATGTTTTTGGTTGTATCATGTGTTCACGTGACATTGAAAAAGATAGAGAAATGTTTGAAGAAATGTATAATACATGTTTCCATAGAGGATACACAAATGAAAATGTTTTTTTTTTCTGACTCTGTCATAACAATTAACTGATGGTTATTAGTGTCTATAAAATCAACATTAATATAGATATTTTATGGAAGGATAATTACATGTAAAAATATTCATTTTGAATAAAGAAACAATAAAAAAATTAGATTAATCTAAAATACATTTGGGTGGATCCAGCAGTGAAAGAATAAAAAAAGTACAGTTTTATATGAAAACCATGTTTTGTAAGTAATGTAAATAATAATTTTACAGAATTACCAAGTTGTGAGATACTAGTATTCTCAAGGACATCATATTTCCATCAATGATTACTTGAATTGTGATGTCGAGAATTTGTTTAAGCTTAGGAATTATGGTGGCCTACCAAAGTTAGAAGGATACTGAAAATGATTAATTTTCTGAAGAATTTTCTAATTTTCAAGAGAGTTACATAACTTTAAATCTAGGGTGATGAAATATTTCTTAGTTATAAAATAAATTTAGTAATGGAATAATTATATTCTTGATATTTTTCTTATCTATGGGATATAACATCTCTTCCTAAAGGTAAGAGTGAACATCAAATTAAATTAATATTTCATTTAAGTGTGGATTTGGATGATAGAGTCTAATACATAGTCATATATTTTTCAAAGGGTTCTTAAAAGTAAAAAAAGTATAAGATTTTGGTGGCTCATTTCATCATGTTATGAAACAAGGAAATATTTAAATAGATCATTTTCTAGTTTCCATGGATAATTTATTTTTATAAGACATGTTGTGAAGAAAACTTTCTAATAAAATTATTTTAAGGTTGAAATCTATAAGATGAAGTAAAAAATCATTAATAATAGAATTTAACGAGTTTCTAGTGTTCATTATCAATAAAAGTCTATAAGGTATCATGTAGAAACCAATATAATTGACTCATAAGTTAGAAAACATCATTAGGGAATGTGAGTTTCTCTCAAAATATATTACTAATTTTTGTCATTAGAAGGTGCTTTATAATGTTTATTTTATAAATTTTATTTTCCATATTGATGATATACTCAAGGATGCACATTTTAAAGTAGGATTAAAGATATTTTGTGTGAATTTTCAGAAATTACTAGGAAGAATGATCATGGTTCGAGTAATCATATATTGGGGATAAGAATCAGATAATACTTTATGTTCAAAACAATATTCGTTTATTTTTCATAGAAAATATATAAAACTCTAGAAATATTCGAGACAAATTCAAAAAAAATATGATAAATCAAATCTTGGTACATTTAAAACATTTAACGAAAAAGAAACCTAAGATGAAATGGGAGGATGAGTGAATGGATAGGGTTATATATGCATTACCAATTATATTTATGACATATTACATGGTTCGTACAAGGACTAGTATTCAAAAGTTCTAGATGTGGAAAGAATATTGATGTAGAATCTCGGAAAGGAACACCATTATGTCATTATATGGATTTGCATGTATCTCAATTGATTATATAATACTTCACTCAATATCATAATAGAATATCACATACAATGGTTTATGAATTCTTAATTTTTTGAAATACTGATTCACAAAATATTGTCATTTGATTTCATTTTTATCATTGTGTTCTCCATCATAATCTCAATATAAAATTAACTGTCTCTTGTTACGTTACCAATCATGGAATCTCAGAAAATTTTAAATACAGAATTCAGGAACATGTTGGTATTGTTGAAGTGTCTGTTGGATAAATTCGTAAGAAGAAAAGATATACATAAGAAAAATGTGACATCAAACATTATATTTAATTAACCAAGAACTATTATTTTAATCTCTAATACATAATTTTACGTTTAAATTCAACAACCTTGAGAAACATTTGGAAGTTGGGGTGATAATAATATGAAATGTTAAAGGGAATAAAAGTCTAACATATATTCTATCTAAATTTGTGAGATGTTAAATTTTGAATAATTATTTTTCATTAGTGACGTTAGGATAAAATGGAGTTCTTAAGACATTATAATCTCTAATATATTGGAATATGTGATTTGAAGAAGGGAATTATGGAATTTTGTACTTGTGGCCCTATAGAGATTATGATTAATTAGGTAAAACGATTCTCATGTATGTGATCTTTATTCATGGTTTGATAATACGTATTTCTATAGAATTTTTGATGTTATAATAAATTTTTACCCTCTAGATAATTATACTAATAAAAAATTGAAGAAGTCATTTCCTTAGAACTAAATGTATTGTAATTTTTCAATGATTGTGGTTTCAAAGCTAAAAGATGAGTTCTAGAATTTGGATCGAATGTGGGAGATGATATAGTGGAGGAAAAAATATTTATGAAATAGTTATTCCTGATGATACATTTGATTTTTATGAATTAAATGTAAGTTTAAATCCTCTTATTCTATGAAACCACACATTTTACCCCAGCAGCGTGAGTTAATGTAGGGATTACCTAGGGCTGTATTGAAGAATTTCCATCAAGTTAAATTTATTTAGAATTAATTAAATTTTTTTCAGTTATATATGGAACTATAATTACATGATTATTGATATTATTTATTGGTGATGGGGGAATTTTTACTTAGTTGTTATTTCTTAAGATGAATCTTCTTTTTTCTCGTGCTTAAGATTTAATTTATATTTTAATATCTTGATAACTATTTATGATGAATTTCGTTTTTCCCATATACTTTGATTAAACCCAACCACAAAATTTTATATATTCCATAATTATATTAATTAAATAAATTCAATAAATATTCCACTTCAAGTTCATTCTATTAGTATCTTTGAGTTTTGTAAGGTTCATGGTATGTGTGTGTGGTTTTTTTCATGGATTTATTAATTCAGATACATTTTTTATAGTTCTGATGACGTTTTGTCCTTATGATATCTATGTTCGGAACTTGAGGTATGGAAGATGGGTTGTATGCAAGATTCAACATTTTATAAAAAATAATTTTGATTAAACCTGATCCAGAATGACTAGTGTTTGTATAAATGAAATTTTATAATTTTAATTTAATTATTGCATGTCATTAATGATTAAGTTTGTTTTGATGAACCATTCATTGTAACATTATCTGAAAATTTTATATGGGTATATCTATCTATATGTAATTTTTAAATGTCATTATTGAAACTAGATTTCCTATCACCCATGTCTGAGTATAATATTGTGATGAAAATTATTACTAGAATAGGTGGATTAATTATTGAATACAAGTTTAATTCATAAAACTATAACTCGTATGATAATGGATAATTATATAACTAGATACATGTTTGGTCTCATGGTGTTATTTACCCTTTGGTCATAATTGGTTTATGACTACTCAATAAACTAATTTGTAGATCAATCTCATGATCATATCTCATATTTAATTTATTTTAGCAGGACTTTATTATTATGTTTTAAAAGTAATTCATATTTTATTAATAATTTTAATTAAATTAAATCAAATATTATAAATAAATTAATTAGGATTAAAGATAAATTGAAATACAGAGTATATGATTTATTTTATGTGATATAATTTATTATTTTTATAAATGTTATTATAAGATAATTGAGAAGTTTAAAAGGGTAAAATAAGGATATCGTATGCATGTATGATGTAATAAAAAAATCAAAAATTTTCTTACTATATATTTTTTTATTATTAATAAAAGTTTCAATCGAATTATTAAAAAGAATGTATAGAATAAAATGATGATATTTATATATAATTTAATAAAATCCCTAAAATATGAAATACTAATTTATGTATCACCTAATTTTATTCATGATAGGATGAAACCATTATTTGAAGTATTATTCTATCCATAGTTTACAAGGATTTTAATTATTATAGAGTATTAATAATTCTAATGGAATGATTTAGTTAGAATGGTATTCAAGGTTACAAATAGATTAAACATAATTTGATTTAGAAGAATTTGAAACATAAATCCACGTATATGATTTTAATATCAAGGATTTTACTAAGGAGATACAATAATTATGACATCAAATAGTAGTCAAGAGTAAATCCTAGTGATTTACCTTCAAATAATATTTCAATTCCAAAGCTTGAGTTCTAAGAAGGGAAATACCGATCCATTCCACCAAAATATCCTAGTGTATGGAAGATTAAAATTCAATAATGAAAAATATTGGGATATTAAAAATAGTTATAGGGGTAATTAATTCATTTAATATATCATAAACAGTAGTAACCCTAAGTACTAAATATTTATTTTTTTTTGCTTTAGAAAAAATTCCAATAATATCATAGAATATATGTGATGAAATTTTTTTATAGAACATTCCCGAAATGGAAATATATTCTAAGAGTGGAATACTCTCTTTCATATAATACTATAATACTAATGAAATTTATTTAGATTCCCTGGTAATCAGTTAGATACCATAATAAGAATGTGATGGATTAATGGTTGGTTAGAGGAGACACAAATTTAATTCATAGGACATTTCAATCTTACTTTTATTATTTATTTCTAAAATGATATGGACATAACATAAGGACATATTTGTTTTTACCATGATGTATAATCTCCAACGTGTTTATTGGGAGACATTGAGGTATCAATGACTCAATATTATCATTATACTAAACATGTGAATGTTGGATTATGTAATTTAGGATAATTCTAATGTGATTAAATTGGTATTGTATGTTAATTAATTGGTTGGGTTGGAAATCATGTTAATTAAGGATATTTAAGTATATAAAAATATCTCATTTTTATCCCCTATTTACTCCAGTTTAATTGAGAATACTAAAATGGAAATTAAATTGAAATCACTTTAATATCATATAGATAAGGTTTTATATATTGATAAAATTATAGAGAATGATAAGTATTTTGTAAATATGAAAAGATTATGAATACATAGAAAAGTATATTTCAAAGTAAAATTCATTAAACACCTTTTAATCAATTATCTAAAAATAATAATATAGACAAGGAGGGAAAAAAGTGATAAATTTCACTACTTATGTTGATAATGAACATTTGAATCGAAAAAATAAATAAATTAAAAAGGAAACATGCATATGATTCATGTTTTGGTATATTTATAATTTTTTTATAATAATTATTTTTAAATCATTAGTATTACTTTAAATTTATGGAAGACACCTTTTTATAAAATTAACATATCTATGGACAGTTATAAATATTACAAGATTCCAGTAGATCTTCTGGTTGATGGTGGATCTTGACTCATAAATTTGCTACAAAAGGCTAAAACATTGAAATTTCCATTTGGAAATAATCTAGTATTGGATAAATATTATGATGTATTGATGATACAAAAAAATAAAAATATTATTATTCTTATAGACCATGATATTTAATATCATGATTGAAATAAATTCCTTTATGGTATAGTTATGTAAATTAGGTAACTAAAGGGATATCTCTTTCGTGTCACTGGGTATAATGACATGTTATTTCATAGAAAAATCCATTCATATATGGAATTATTTAATATATTTGTCTAATAAGGGTTTTTGGGAGTGCCTAATAATTCATAGAAATATATTTTAATGACATATTAACAATGGAATCATGATATTACACTTATACATAGTCAATAACAATTTTAGAAAATATTATTATGTAATGAATGATTTAAATCAATAACACATTTTCTCGTTAACATGATCTTATATGATTATTATTTAGTATTAATTAGACTACGTCATTGTTGAATGTTTGACATGGTATTAAAAAAATTATGTAATAATTTATGAATGAATTTTTTTCTTCTATCAAATGGTAAAATCTCTCTAAGATTATGTGTTAATACCCCTGAAAAATCTATAGATGATTAGTATTAATTAATACAATTTAATTGTGGGATCTATAATAATTTCCATGATGCATATATAAAAGATTATATTTAATATTAAATAATAATAATGGTAAAATGGTTAGTAAAATTGGAGGACTTCATATGTAAAAAGTTAGATCTATCAAATAAAACATGAAATATTACTATTAATACATTATTAGAACATGGTAAATAAAGAATAAAAGTTACCAATAGTAATAACAAGTATTTATAAAGATAAATTTGATATGGTATCAAATCGAGGATAAAAAAATTATATTTATATAATTATTAAGGATGATTATATGCACGTAGAAACGTATTGTGAATGATTCAACTTCTGATGTAGCTAAAGAAGCATATTAAAAGAACAATGATTTTTATGATATATTTTAATTTTAAAATTAATGAAATGTATTATCATGGGGTACATTGTGATAGTTTTAAAAATATGGAATTATCCTAGAAGAAAATCACATTATAAAGGATAAAATTGTATAGTACTATGGATATAATATCTTCCTTGATTATACTCAAAGGGATGGAGTTGTAGATATCAGTATATCCACATTTTTAGATATTGTATTCCAATTGTGTATAGTTATACCTCAATATAAAAATGAAAATAATTTTAGAGATAATAGGATATGAAATGTTTTAAGTTGGATCTAGTGGATATGGGTATTTTTTAATGTTTATTCTCTAAAACCAGTTCATTATGTTCATTAAATTTCTGGTAAATATTTATTCATAACACATGGTGATTATTATTCTATATAATTATATTTTTTTTATAAAATGAAATACAAATTATATTATGAATTTTGAATCTTAGGATATTTATCATGATATATATACATATATATGTGTGTGTGTGTGTGATTTTTTATTTATACTAATGGATTTTAATTATTCCAAATAATTTAATGTAGAAATTTTATTTTGAAGATAATGATAATGTGAATGAATAATCTCATTAATGGATATTACATAAGTGTCCAAGAATTGGTTAAATATTTAAAATAAATTTTTTATAAATATATAAATGTTATCCTTGGAGTTATTTAAATTTTACTAATGAATGAAAATGTGAACCATATAAATCAGCATTTAATCATTTTATTAAATTTTTTTTGAAATATAATTGATAAAAATTAAAATATCATTGTTTACATGAAAATATGTAAATGTAACTCATAATGTTGAAGTTTGTTATTAGTATAATTTTACATTCATTGTTGGATAAATCATTATATAATATTTAAATATTATTTAAGATTATTTGTTAACATTATATTAGATAATAATGATGGAATCCTTTTATGATTATGTAGAACCTCTATATTGTTATATTAGAAGACATGTAAGACCTATAGGGTACTTATTATTGTGATTGAGATTATTTTATGTGTACCCGTCTACCATTAGATATGATACAACATGTGGAATATGATTATATATTGTAATAAAAAATGGTGGATATTATTTTATATGACCCTCTCTTTATAGTTAGAAATAAGTTATAGTTTCAATAATATTTATGGCCCAATGATCTAGTTTGGGCTAGATGAAGACCCATGTATGTATCCTCCACAACTTAATCAGTAATATGGGTTGATATAAATCATTTTTTCAGAGATAAATGGATATGATTAATTCCTATAATATATATTATGTTTTATTCATCGATATGGATAATTCATCTATAATCCCAATTATCAAAACATGATGATTAGGATAGGTGGAATGTGCAATTCCTACCATATCCCCTATAAAATAACATTCAATAAGGCAATTCACCTTAGTTTTGAAGACCCTCCTATATAATTGTAGAAGAATTTATGTGTATGATGATGGATTAGATAGTATCTCTCATCTTACTTACATCTCTCATACATAATGTGACCTAATATCTAGTTTCATATGAAGATACAATAATTTCATATAGTAATAATGTGTACAATGTTTTCCTAGAATATATAATTTTCCTAAAGTGTCTAGACATGTATATGTTAATAGATTTGAAGATGGGAGTTTCCACTAACAATTAAGATATTGGTTTAGAATTTTATTTGTAACAGCCCAAGATTTTATAAAAAAATATTCTTTTTAATTTTATTAATGTCTTGTGTTGTACGCTACACCAAAAGGAGCTTGCACAACACACATCCTTAACTTGCCTTGCATTACACGCAATCGCGACCTTCCTCGATAGCGTGTGTTGTACGCAATACCGAGTTTCACTAAACAACGATATGGTATAAAAATATTATTAAAACTAGCCGTTATGAATAGTAATAACCACTTTTTGAAAACCAGTAAATCTTATTTTTCAAAATGAACTTTATTTTTGGATTCGGAGTATCGAATTTATCCTAAGGTGAAATTTTGGTACTTTTCGGATAACTTTCATATTCTGATGAATAGTGAAAATTACTAAATTATAATTAAAAACAACTTTTTTTTAATCGAAATAATTAATAGTGATAAATCATTAATTTGAGTGGTTTTAAAGTATATTTAGAATATATTTTTACAATTTAATACAATGTTGGTCATTGGATGTAGTTTCACATTTAAACTAGACATAAACAAGTGTCAATCTTTTGATAGATATTGTTTCTTAAAAACACGCTATTTGTTTTAACAGCGGGATTTAATTATAAAATTAATTAATGCAACTTTTATGTTATTAATTTGGTAAAATAGACTTCATTTTTGAATTCGGAATATGAAATATAGCTTGGGATGAAATTTTGGCATTGTTCTGAAAAACATCAATTTTTGATGAATAGTGAAACTACTAAGTGGTAGGTTAAAAACTGAATTTTTGCATAAAACTTAATTTTACCGCTTCTGTGAATGGAATTTCGAAAATCCGAGAGACACGGTTAATATAAAGGACTAAAATGTGGTTCAATGAGATGAAAATAATTTTTTGGTGAATAGTGACTTTTTACTTTTTTTACCACGGTTAATAGTAAATAAGGTAACTAAGGGTAAATATGATATTAATATTACCCTAACACATGTCCTAATTCTATTGGACAAGTGTAATTCGACCAAAAACAAACTTAGGAATAAAATATGACCATTTAGGCCCACTTGGATTAGATTAGGACATTTATTATTAATTTATTTAAAGAAGGGTTAAAATAGTTAAAATCAAAGTTTAATAAGTAAATCATTTTTAATATGGGGTTATACATAATATAAATTCGACTATAAATATTCATTAGAAAGCTAAAAAGATTTCCTACATTATGGTATTTTATTTGTAATTTTTAGACATCAAATAATATAATTTATTTATGACACAAAGATGATACAGTAATTATCTTATTAATGAAATATTGACATAATTGATAATATAAATATCAAAATAAATGTAATTTAAGACTTTTTATGAATTCCACTAATTTTATAGGTTACTATGATATATTAGTGTTGATTTAATCAACTTGGTTTGAACATATAATTCTGTTATGACTTTCACAAAAATCATATATCAAATATTGTCAAAATTGACACAAAATAGTTTTTAAATCAAATATTATATTATTAACTGTTATTTTATTCCTAAAAATCTAAGGTTCGGCCAAATGACATAGATAAGGATATATGTATTAATAATATAAATTTGAGGTTCGTTTGGCATGTTATAGTAAGTTTATTAACCATATAGTGAAAGAAAACAAAAAGGCACGGTAAATGTTAAATTATTTAACTTAGAGTTAAATATAATTGATAAGGTTAAAATAATATCCTAAACTTGTCTAAATTCTATTGGTTGATAGGATTTCGACCCATCCCCACTTTAGCTTCGAAATAAGACCCTTTGGAACCATTATAAACCGATTTTGACTTTAATATAAAATAATATTTTGAGATATTCCTAAGGTGCCCCTCTCCTCCCCTATAAAAGGACACCTCCTCCCCCTCCTCCTCACACCAATTTGAGAACTCAAGCTCGGCCAACCCCTGCCAATTTATCCTCTCCACTTCCCTAGAAACATCCTAGAGGTTCTGGTCTTCCTCAAAGACCAATTTTAGTGCCCTAAGAGGAGGTCTCAAAGAGGCACTTCAAAGAAGAGGTAATTACCGTTACCAATTCTTTCATCTTTATTTCTTCTTCCACTTCTTCTTCTTAGGTTGTTTCATTATAAAGTAATAACATCAGTATCACTCATATACTGATATGTTATTATAAGTATGAAACAACCCTATTTCACCATCTATCCATCCTACGGAAAAAGAAATCACCGCGCGTGCGTACGTACGGAATACCGTCTCCACGCCGTGGTGTAATCTATTTTCCACCACCACCTTACATGGATGGGTATAATGGTGTAAAGAATAACTATACATAGTTATTACAACATCATATTGATTCTGATATATTGTATAATACACTCCAATTCAATTCAATATTTATAGAAATGATATCATCGCTCGTGCGTATGTACGGAATACCGTCTCCACGACGCGATTAGATTCATTCTCCATGTTAACAATTTAAGAATGATTATAATGTATATATAAGAAATAATAATGAAATATATGAAATTATAAAGCTACTGGATTTATGTATATATATACATATGTATGTCATCTACTTACTTCCATTTCAAGACAATAAGGAAAGGAAAACAGCGTTCATGCGTACGTACGGACTACCGTCTCCATGAACGGTGTTTTTCATTTTATTTATCTACCTATTATATATATATATATACTGAATATATATGATATATAAATCATATTTTATATTCTGGAAGTAAGTAAATCATGATATAAGTAATAATGATGTCAAGAACAACAAGTCAAAACACCTACGATAAATGAAACGATTTTACCCAAAACGCTTCTTTAACATGGAATTTACAAAAGAACGGGTAATATAATGTCATAAGTGAACCATATATGATATCATAACAATGAATATGATTCTGTAATAAGTCAATAACATGATTTAAGTCATTATACAGGAGGTTCGGACACTTACAAATCAAGTCGGACCTAAGGTAAGGGAAATATCACAATCTCATTTTTATCCGAGATTGTTTATTCGTAAGTATTTACTGGGGTGTATTTTATCATCCACATCCATGTTCCCTCAATATGTAATATTATTTCCATCCACCTACAATTTTTTAAATCCAATTTTACCCTTCTATGAGTTTTTAGTAAAGGATATGAAAGGAATCTTTTTTCGTTTTTCGTACGAGGTACTTTTTTACTTTTCCGACAAAAGTACGAAGAATGTTTTTTTTAACTTATACGGCACGAATGGATTTATACTGTTTTATAAAGCCTTATTTTAATGAAGCTTCCTCTAAAAGATTTCATGACTAATTTCAATAAAATCTCTTTCTTTTAAAATTGCATGATGATTTGAGAAAAGAAATTGATTTTGAAGAAGAAAGGATATTTTCCTCAAGAATTCAATTCAAGTGTTTTATCAAAATTATTTTCCATATAAGATAATAAAGGGTTCTGTTTCTATCCATATTTTTACATTGATTTGACTATGTTGTGATGGAATTATGTTTATGAATTCCTTTATCTTATATGAATGGTTTTATGATGTCATGTTGTTTAAGAATCCCATTTTTATTACATGGGTTATGCAATGATGTATGATTTATGATTTTGTGGCACACATAAGAAAGGATTCATTAAGAGATGGGTGGGACCTATATCTCCCTCCAATGCATTGGGTAAAGATTTCATATCTCATGAGATAGACATGGCTGGAATGGTAGGTTATACCGGTTCAGTGAAACAGGACTGAAACGAGGATTAATCGATTCAGAAAGGGACTTTGTCCACTAAGATAGTCTTGGAAATGAGTCTTGACTAACAAGAAATGATTCTCTATGATTATGTGTGTATGCCACAATGAGTAATGTTTTAAGTTATGGTTTCATTTTCACTACTATGATTTATCCCATGTTATGAAATTATGCTCTCTTTTGCAGGTTAAGATTTCCAAAAATGTTATGTTCTTATGAAAATTATGTGATTGATATTTATTTTGTTTACCCTTACTGAGCATTTGAGCTCACCCTTTTATGTTTTCTTTTCCCCAGGATATAAAGAAAGGTTTTAGGTAAAAAAAGGAAGATCTTTATGGGAGATTTTGAAGATCTTTCACCAGGATTAGAAGATTACGTTCCGAGTTTCCAAAGACACTAAACTATTACGATCCTTGTGTGTGTATTTTTTTTATGTATTAAGTATTCCGCAAAAGTAATGTAATGTCCATGTACGTTAGGCTTCGGGTCTCTACAGTTGGTATCAGAGGAAAGGTTTAGTCAACCTTTGGAAACTAGGATGCGAAAATGTTAGTAAGATCCCTAGAGATATTTCTAAGGTATGTCTAGGGATGCCCCTAAGGATAAGTATACGTATAGGATATAGTTCTAGAACTATGGTAACGATATTAGATTAAACCAAAGATGATAGATATTTAAGTTACTCCCCCTTTATTACGATTTTTTCATCTAACACTATTCTGTTTGGGTTTTAGAAAATGGCTGGAAACAAGATGATTCACAATAATGGAGGATATGATGGAAAATGGAATGATATTCTTCATGAGCAACCAAATGAAATGGGATTTGGATGTCCAAACGTCATTATTATGCCGAATCAGCAATCTCACAACATGATCAATAAAGTAAAATTTGGTAAGTTTCCTGACTCGACTAATAAGAGAAAGATGGAGTTCCATGATGATCATAGAGGAAAGAAAGTTCAATTTCCCCTATGTAAATCATGTGGGAAGAGGCATCAAGGAGAATGTTTCAAGGGAACTGGAAGATGCTTTGGGTGTGGAAAAGAAGGACACAAAGCAAGTAAGTGCAAAGGAAAAGGGTCGGTTAACACCATGGATGAGGATAATGGTATTGCTACGACATCAAAAATGGTTAAGTGTTTTAAATGTGGAAGGTATGGGCATTATGCAAACAAATGCCCTAAGGGAAAGACTCATGAAGAGAATCAGTATGGTCATATGGGTAGTATTTATGTGGATGATGATGAAGAGACTACAAATGATATGTGAGATGAAAGAATTTTTGAAGCTCGGTCAATGGTTTGAGAATGTAGTGGAATGATTACATGTTTATCATGTTTAATTTTGGAATAAAGAGACATCTATGGATTGTTACACTGTTGTCTTTCCTTGTGTTTTGAAAGTGTATGATTAATGTTACTAGTATCCATGAAAGGTTATTCAGATATTTTTGGAATTTAGATGATATGCGCATAATAAAGGGATAAGGAGAAAATTAAATGTTTGATAGTATTCATGAGCTCATGATTGATATAAGGACTAAGTGATATCATGGTTTGAGTATATAGAATTTTGAGGATTTTGGTATGTGGAAAGTGTTAACTTTTAACTGCACTCATGTTTTCACTAAGGTATTAAAGAGAATACACGATTAAGGACTTTGAATGTTTGGAATGTGACCAACAAGACATATCTTATGATATGTGGGGATCAACGACAGTATTAAATCTCTGGTAATCGATGTCACTATATTATGAGAGTGGACTGCAGTATTATGTATAAGCCTAAAGATTAGACTGGATTATGTTGGACATAAGTTAGTATTGTTTAAGGATAAGAGATTTTCGATATTATTGATGGGATGTTATAGTAACGTAGTTTTATAAAAAGGACAACCTGCAGGACGAGCGACAGCCCATCGCTTCGGACAAGGCTGTAGGAATCGAACCCACAATCGAAGTGCGACTGGCCTTTATCGCCTACCACTAGCCTATAGGAAGTCCCTGTTTAGTAGAAACTAGTTTTATTATATTAAGCAGTATGATATATGAAGTATAAGCCCATTTTAGGAACCATATGTGATTAATCTCACTATAGATCAACTTATGTATATAATTTTTTCTAACCTTTTGTTTGAGACAGATGGAATGACCCGTCATTCTATCACATGATCTGCTAACACTTCACGAATAACAAATTCAACTTCATTTATTTAAGAGATGAAGTGGAAATTGTTAAAGGCACGAACAACAGTGAGATTGTACCAAAATAAAGTATGTATTTATTCTAATTCAAATTCTTTAACTTTAGGGAAATGATCTTGAAAAACAAAAATGTTGTCCTAGTTCTCTTATACCTGATGAATCAGATGGTACCTTAGATCGTCACAAATTTATGGATTTGTGATTACTGGCTTTTCCATAGCCATGTTCTCTACCACTCTCCATCAGAACATGATGGTTAGATTTCACTTCCATATCCATATTTCCACCTATGTGGAAACCCAGTGATTAGTTTATTTGGGTAACCGTTACGTTTCATACTTTTGTTTTTAAAGACTGGTTTTGATATTCCTTTTTACGATGTGGGTTTCTATTAAAGAAACTTTCAAATAGTAAACCATTTATAACCCCGATGAATTTCGAGGGCGAAATTCATTTTAAGGGGGGTAGAATGTAACAGCCCAAGATTTTATAAAAAAATATTCTTTTTAATTTTATTAATGTCTTGTGTTGTACGCTACACCAAAAGGAGCTTTCACAACACACATCCTTGACTTGCCTTGCATTACACGCAATCGCGACCTTCCTCGATAGCGTGTGTTGTACGCAATACCGAGTTTCACTAAACAACGATATGCTATAAAAATATTATTAAAACTAGCCGTTATGAATAGTAATAACCACTTTTTGAAAACCAGTAAATCTTATTTTTCAAAATGAACTTTATTTTTGGATTCGGAGTATCGAATTTATCCTAAGGTGAAATTTTGGTACTTTTCGGATAACTTTCATATTCTGATGAATAGTGAAAATTACTAAATTATAATTAAAAACAACTTTTTTTTAATCGAAATAATTAATAGTGATAAATCATTAATTTGAGTGGTTTTAAAGTATATTTAGAATATATTTTAACAATTTAATACAATTTTGGTCATTGGATGTAGTTTCACATTTAAACTAGACATAAACAAGTGTCAATCTTTTGATAGATATTGTTTCTTAAAAACACGCTATTTGTTTTAACAGCGGGATTTAATTATAAAATTAATTAATGCAACTTTTATGTTATTAATTTGGTAAAATAGACTTCATTTTTGAATTCGGAATATGAAATATAGCTTGGGATGAAATTTTGGCATTGTTCTGAAAAACATCAATTTTTGATGAATAGTGAAACTACTAAGTGGTAGGTTAAAAACTGATTTTTTGCATAAAACTTAATTTTACCGCTTCTGTGAATGGAATTTCGAAAATCCGAGAGACACGGTTAATATCAAGGACTAAAATGTGGTTCAATGAGATGAAAATAATTTTTTGGTGAATAGTAACTTTTATTTTTTTTACCACGGTTAATAGTAAATAAGGTAACTAAGGGTAAATATGATATTAATATTACCCTAACACATGTCCTAATTCTATTGGACAAGTGTAATTCGACCAAAAACAAACTTAGGAATAAAATATGACCATTTAGGCCCACTTGGATTAGATTAGGACATTTATTATTAATTTATTTAAAGAAGGGTTAAAATAGTTAAAATCAAAGTTTAATAAGTAAATAATTTTTAATATGGGGTTATACATAAGATAAATTCGACTATAAATATTCATTAGAAAGCTAAAAAGATTTCCTACATGATGGTATTTTATTTGTAATTTTTAGACATCAAATAATATAATTTATTTATGACACAAAGATGATACAGTAATTATCTTATTAATGAAATATTGACATAATTGATAATATAAATATCAAAATAAATGTAATTTAAGACTTTTTATGAATTCCACTAATTTTATAGGTTACTATGATATATTAGTGTTGATTTAATCAACTTGGTTCGAACATATAATTCTGTTATGACTTTCACAAAAATCATATATCAAATAGTGTCAAAATTGACACAAAATAGTTTTTAAATAAAATATTATATTATTAATTGTTATTTTATTCCTAAAAATCTTAGGTTCGGTCAAATGACTTAGATACGGATATATGTATTAATAATATACAATTTGGGGTTCGTTTGGCATGTTATAGTAAGTTTATTAACCATATAGTGAAAGAAAACAAAAAGGCACGGTAAATGTTAAATTATTTAACTTAGAGTTAAATATAATTGATAAGGTTAAAATAATATCCTAAACTTGTCTAAATTCTATTGTTTGATAGGATTTCGACCCATCCCCACTTTAGCTTCGAAATAATACCCTTTGGAACCATTATAAACCGATTTTGACTTTAATATAAAATAATATTTTGAGATATTCCTAAGGTGCCCCTCTCCTCCCCTATAAAAGGACACCTCCTCCCCCTCCTCCTCACACCAATTTGAGCACTCAAGCTCGGCCAACCCCTGCCAATTTATCCTCTCCACTTCCCTAGCAACATCCTAGAGGTTCTGGTCTTCCTCAAAGACCAATTTTAGTGCCCTAAGAGGAGGTCTCAAAGAGGCACTTCAAAGAAGAGGTAATTACCGTTACCAATTCTTTCATCTTTATTTCTTCTTCCACTTCTTCTTCTTAGGTTGTTTCATTATGAAGTAATAACATCAGTATCACTCATATACTGATATGTTATTATAAGTATGAAACAACCCTATTTCACCATCTATCCATCCTACGGAAAAAGAAATCACCGCGCGTGCGTACGTACGGAATACCGTCTCCACGCCGTGGTGTAATCTATTTTCCACCACCACCTTACATGGATGGGTATAATGGTGTAAAGAATAACTATACATAGTTATTACAACATCATATTGATTCTGATATATTGTATAATACACTCCAATTCAATTCAATATTTATAGAAATGATATCATCGCTCGTGCGTACGTACGGAATACCGTCTCCAAGACGTGATGAGATTCATTCTCCATGTTAACCATTTAAGAATGATTATAATGTATATATAAGAAATAATAATGAAATATATGACATTATAAAGCTACTAGATTTATGTATATATATACATATGTATGTCATCTACTTACTTCCATTTCAAGACAATAAGGAAAGGAAAACAGCGTTCATGCGTACGTACGGACTACCGTCTCCATGAACGGTGTTTTTCATTTTATTTATCTACCTATTATATATATATATACTGAATATATATGATATATAAATCATATTTTATATTCTGGAAGTAAGTAAATCTTGATATAAGTAATAATGATGTCAAGAACAACAAGTCAAAACACCTACGATAAATGAAACGATTTTACCCAAAACGCTTCTTTAACATGGAATTTACAAAAGAACGGGTAATATAATGTCATAAGTGAACCATATATGATATCATAACAATGAATATGATTCTGTAATAAGTCAATAACATGGTTTAAATCATTATACAGGAGGTTCGGACACTTACAAATCAAGTCGGACCTAAGGTAAGGGAAATATCACAATCTCATTTTTATCCGAGATTGTTTATTCGTAAGTATTTACTGGGGTGTATTTTATCATCCACATCCATGTTCCCTCAATATGCAATATTATTTACATCCACCTACAATTGTTTAAATCCAATTTTACCCTTCTATGAGTTTTTAGTAAAGGATATGAAAGGAATCTTTTTCCGTTTTTCGTACGAGGTACTTTTTTACTTTTCCGACAAAAGTATGAAGAATGTTTTTTTTAACTTATACGGCACGAATGGATTTATACTGTTTTATAAAGCCTTATTTTCATGAAGCTTCCTCTAAAAGATTTCATGACTAATTTCAATAAAATCTCTTTCTTTTAAAATTGCATGATGATTTGAGAAAAGAAATTTATTTTGAAGAAGAAAGGATATTTTCCTCAAGAATTCAATTCAAGTGTTTTATCAAAATTATTTTCCATATAAGATAATAAAGGGTTCTGATTCTATCCATATTTTTACATTGATTTGACTATGTTGTGATGGAATTATGTTTATGAATTCCTTTATCTTATATGAATGGTTTTATGATGTCATGTTGTTTAAGAATCCCATTTTTATTACATGGGTTATGCAATGATGTATGATTTATGATTTTGTGGCACACATAAGAAAGGATTCATTAAGAGATGGGTGGGACCTATATCTCCCTCCAATGCATTGGGTAAAGATTTCATATCTCATGAGATAGACATGGCTGGAATGGTAGGTTATACCGGTTCAGTGAAACAGGACTGAAACGAGGATTAATCGATTCAGAAAGGGACTTTGTCCACTAAGATAGTCTTGGCAATGAGTCTTGACTAACAAGAAATGATTCTCTATGATTATGTGTGTATTCCACAATGAGTAATGTTTTAAGTTATGGTTTCATTTTCACTACTATGATTTATCCCATGTTATGAAATTATGCTCTCTTTTGCAGGTTAAGATTTCCAAAAATGTTATGTTCTTATGAAAATTATGTGATTGATATTTATTTTGTTTACCCTTACTGAGCATTTGAGCTCCCCCTTTTATGTTTTCTTTTCCCCAGGATATAAAGAAAGGTTTTAGGTAAAAAAAGGAAGATCTTTATGGGAGATTTTGAAGATCTTTCACCAGGATTAGAAGATTACGTTCCGAGTTTCCAAAGACACTAAACTATTACGATCCTTGTGTGTGTATTTTTGTTATGTATTAAGTATTCCGCAAAAGTAATGTAATGTCCATGTACGTTAGGCTTCGGGTCTCTACATTATTTCCATTAGTAATAATGATGTAGTTAGAGATGTCAATTTACCCTAATATTCAATCATAAGTGTATCTAGGGTTACTTATTAGGAAATAATTTTATAATGGAAAAAGTGAATAGATTGATATTATTTTTCAAAAATTATTTTCATTTTACGGGTTTTAATAAAGTGAAATAGAAATATTTTTATTTGTATTTTTAATGGTTATTATTTTTATGGATGACATTGGTGGTAGTATATATTTCATACACATTATATTTTATAATGTATATAAAAAAATATGTTTTACTGGTTATTTCACATCATATGATTATTATATCATGATTAATTATGCTCACCCATTCCTGTTAACATTCTTGTTGTTTTTTCAATTTCAATAAAGATCAGCTATTATAGAGGATAACTGATCATAAAATCTCTATAAGGATTGATAATTTGGGTAATTGGTGGTGTTATGATTCCATGATAGTGAACACCCTTATGTTGACATTATATGGGAAAATATATCATCATGTTGTGGTGGTTACACTAATTTATTCTTTTGTGCCAATTAGAATTGTATCATAGATATTTTTATTACATATTTTAATTTATTTCTTTTACATTTTATGACCATAAATTTAATTTTTATTTTTAGTCAAGATAGAAAGAGACATGTTTTTTTAGATGGAATTACAACCATGTTTTATAGATATGTCAATGTTGGTCACTAGCCCTAGACTAGTGGGTGAGGGATCATTTATTTTACTTTGTGGTGAGATATATTGGTTATTTTTAGGACACATATAGTGATGTTTAATTATTGCTTTTGTTTTATATGGTATATAAGGGAAAGGGTATTTTCTTACATATTTCAGATGCAATGACTCGATGGATGAGACAATTAGATATGTGTAATCCTTGTAGATTCTCTATTTCAAGAATTTAATAGCTAGTAATTCATCAGGTCAGTGAAGCATCATTCATGAAATATAGTTTGTGGTGGAATTTGATGCATCATGTGTTATATATCCCAATTTTATTTCTCTGAGATTCAGCTAAACCTAACATACCACTATGTCCCTAAGGATATGTTTGCTATCCAACATTCCTTTTGTGAAACTTTGTATAATGAGATATGTATTTCCTCTTGTGTTCATACATGTTTATGCTTCTCACTATGTATATATGAATTTATTTCAAATTTTGTGTGCACCCATGTATATATTGAGGGATTTTACAAATGACAATAAGTAGAAATTATTAGATATAAGAAATTCCCACCCTTATATTTTTTGTATAACATAGTGCTAATTTTCATCCATTTTCCAAATAAAGGAATGTATTGGGAGATCACATACTAGTATCCATGAAGTCACACATATTATATCTAGATTATTTGGTTCCCTATAACCAACTTATTTTATAGTTTTTATTAATATAAAATATGCATTATTATACCACGGATTATATTCTTTTAAGATTAATTATTATTTTATTTTTTATACAATATTCATCATATTAATGGGATCTTTAAATTCCATTATATAATGAGATCTTAATGATTCCATGATAATATAATTAATTCTATTTCATATAGTCTAGCCCCAACATATTGAGAACACATGGTTGATGTTTGACAATTAGGTTCTAGGTGATCATAGACATTAAGGATTATTCTCTTGATGTTCATACACTATAATAACTATAATGGGAGGTTATTTTGGGCTGAAATCTAATATGAATACCCCATATCATATGTTTAATTTTTCATCTATATATATGAGTTTGTGTATTAATCCTTACACATGACATCGTTACTAATGTCTTCTAGGACTAATGTACCATGATGAATGATTCAAACCTTGACATACTTATCTGGGTAAATAATTTTTTTAGTTGTTTCCTTACTGGTTTGAAATTAATTTATTGGTCCGTGTATAATTTTTTCATTACATGTCTATGAAGAATGTTTCTTTGGCCCTTTAATCGAAACAAAAATGTCTGGTCTAAATTTACAGTCATGGTAATTTATAGATATGTTCATATTGCGATTTAAAATATATAAAAGAATGTTCTCAAAATGGTGGATAATTTATGAACACTAATTCCAAAGATATCAGTTGAAATATGGATTTTTTTTATAAATTACTATCTTTTGGATGGTTTTTATATTTGATACCCTAATTTTTTTCTTTACTGGTTTCATGAATATTTTTAGACTCCAATGTTTGAAATTAGGTATGTTATACCTATTACTATTGATAAATATGCCTAGAGGGTCACATAAAAAGTCTATCTAGATGGTTATTAGATTCTAATGAATTCATATTTAAGAATAAATAAAATACCTACTATTTGATTAATATTTTTTCAAATCATGTCGATTGTAAAATTCATTCATGATACCTTACAGTATAGAATATGAGAGTTTAATTTCATACGTTATTTATTTATTAAAATTATTGTAAATATAATATATATTTATTTACCTATTTTTTTAATCTTATAGAAAAAGTTATTTCCTTCATTTCATGTTCATATATTGATATGTAAATATTTATTGACATATTTTTTGAATATATAATTTATTTTATATTATGTAATAAATACACCTTAAAAAACTGAATTATTTTAGTTTAGAACTCAGATAAAGTTAATTATCTAATAAATATATCTAAATATCATGTAAATATATTTCTGATAATTTATAAAATTGTATTAGATAATAACATATCACCTAAAAAAATAATAATTATTAATTGTGTGTGGTAACATGGGTAATTAATAATAATTATATTTTAAAAAATATTTATATATTTATGAATTGATAATTAAATATTATTTATCACTATTTTTTAAATATCAATTATTTATTTGATGGTGATTATATATGACATTAGTGACTTCTATTTTTTGTTCCAAAAATTAATACACTGTTATTATTTCTGATAATGTTGACAGAGAATATTCATATAGAAAAAATAGAGGAAAAAACATATTTCTATGATGTTGAGTTTATTAATTTTAATGAATATGTCTATCATAGATATGTTATTTGACTCTTAAGTAAAATTTCCACTCATTATTTAGATATAATGGAGAATAATCCTCAATCTATTAATATTCATTTTAGTGATATAAAATTTGAGGACACACATAACAATCAATGAAGAGTGACATAGAGAACTTTTTCATGTCTCTTTAATAAACTAGTGATAAATAACATCATTCATAAATTCACATATACTTTTTCGATATATTTAGTGGTATCCTTCATTGAATTCCTTGAGAATCAAAAAAATAAATATTATTGAAGACCTTGCTGGTAATATTAATGTTGAGAGGGAAATCAAATCAAAATAAACAATAATATATCAAAATTATTTTTTAAAATAATTGATTATAAATTATATGAGTTGTTCATATTAGTGAATTTTGGACCCCTTAATGAGTTTATATGGAAACATTTTAAATTAGAATCACATACCACAACTTCTGCTTCAGATTAGAACATTAATATTTCAATTTTCAATTTTTTACATCACCATTATATTAAATTTAGCTTGGATAATAATAATTTTGGGCGGTTCATTTGTCACAACAAGACATAGACATTCAATGTCCAATGAGATAATTAAAAATAATGGTGGTTATTTAATTCCAAAATTTTAAAACTATAATAATGAAAATATAAACCATTTCAAACAGTAATCCAGAATACATAGGCATATTTGATATATAGTATTTATATAGATACCAAATGATATAATAATAAATTCCATGATAAGAATTTGAGAATACAAAAAGTTACAGTAGCATCTTTAAATAAATTAAAAAAATAAAAATCTATTCCAAATGGTTAATTTTAAGAGGAAAAAAATGTTAATAAGCATATAATTTATTTTAGTTCTTATTTAATAATCAATAATTACTGATAAATAAAATCGAATAATTACAAAACTATTAATATAATGAAATGCATAAAAAATACATGAAATAATATAAATTATAACCTTAATAGTGTGAATAATAGAAAAATTGATTTTTTTGATTCACCATACTAAAAACCACATTCTATCAAATAAAATGAGAATGTACACCAAAAAATCAATCAGTATTCCAATTATGAAAATATAAATAAATAATAAAATAATTCATGGATTTAAAATTTTCAATCTGCCTTGAATCTATATTAATGGAGTAGGAACATCAAATAATGTTTACTATACAAAACCAATATTATAAATAAAATGAATAAACTATGAAAAACATAACTAAACAACCATATGTTAATGGAACATTCTCCACTATTGTAATTTCAGATCGAATTCATAATGATGATGAATTATATTTATCAAATATATATATACTCACATAATTCACCAAAAAATAATCAAATAAAATCAATGAATATGAGAAATAAAAATATTAAAAAAATTTGATGAACAACCCAATAAATACTTATTAAGGCTTGGGTTTAACATCATTGGATAAATGTGACATTACTCACACATAAAATGATTAAAATTTCTATTTGAAGAACCGTATCAACCTCCTTCTACTTCAGAGTCAGCCAAATATTATTTTCCTTATGATATAGGCAATGGGGGCACTTCACGTAATCTATAATATTTCAATAATCATATAATAAAATTTTGATCAATTAGAATAATGTTACATAAATAATAATCTCATATATAACAACATTTTTCTCCATTTCCTAATGAAGTAAGACACAAAAAAATTGTAATTCCACACTTAGATCTATTTTGATTGGTAAATTCATAACGTTTACAACTAACTAGATCCCCACTCAAAAAAATAAAATGTCAATAATGATAAATGAGTCCATTTGGATAGACACACACACTTATTGAATCTGAGAACACATCAACCCATAGGTATATAAGAAACAAGATTATGACTAAAATATTGAAAACTAAGATTTAAATAAGTCTTTTGAAATGATATAATAATTATAATACATATGATTTGTCAAAATATATATAAAATTAAATTAAAAATAAATATAATCAACAAAGAATGTTAAAACGAACACATATAGACACACACACCGATATAAAATTAATGAATGTTAGTTCTCTAGGTATATGTTTTATAGGATTAAATATTTTAATTTATTTATTATATTCGAAAATCATTGGAATCAATTTAACCGTTTTTTACTACTTAAATATGGTAAAATAAGTTTAACCCATTAAGAATGATAAAATTTAAATGAAATGATTTCAATTATGAAATTAAACAAAACATTAAACAAAATATATTCTAAAATATTTAATTTATGAAATTATGTGTGTGTATTAGTGTGTGCTAGTTTCTATTTGAGCCTCACTCTTATTAAATTATTTTATCATGGTGGCATGAGATGACTAAAATACATAAATTATTATATTATTATTTGATATATTTTTTAAAAAATATATCATGATATTACATTTCATTACCCTCTTACATTTATTTTTCACTATTATTGAAGTCATAATAAATAATATATTACATTAGAAACATGAATTATAATTAAATAAATATATATATATATATATAATATAAGTGAATATTATGATAAAATAATTTATCTTTTTCAGGAACATTTGGTATATTTTTTTGTATCCATAATTCAAATTTTTATCTTTCATATTCTTCCATGAAATGATTGTTCTTATTTTGTTATATTTTAAATCATGATTTATAGTTATTTTTTTGAGAGTGATAAAAAATCATATTATGTGAATCTATATTTTGGAATAGTGAAAATTATATAAAAATGTATTCATTATGTTCTTTATTATGATTTTTTCATTCCATGTTCTTTTTTTCAAATTCTATTTAATTTTTTCCAAAAATATATTTATTGTAATATTTATTCACTGTGTTTCATGGTAACATTATTTTTTTGTTTTCATTAAGATATTATTTTTCTAGAAATAGTCATTATATGATAAAAAAATATTTATTTTATCAACTTTTTCATTGAAATGGTAAAATATTTTTTATATTTTATAATTTTATTGTTTTATTATTGCAATATATTTTTTTATTAAAACTTTTATGAATCAATAAAGAGACCTCTACGAAGGATGGCATGAATCCCATGCAGGATATCACAACGACACCTGATAAGGTAATAAGTAATGTTAATGTATCAAATCCATTTGAGTTGTTATCTTTCAATTTTAGTGATGTTGAGTCAACCCCCACTACGACTACTTCAAATGTTGAGGACACACCTTCGAATGATAAAGGTGGTGAACGGATGTATGTAGAGTCTGGAAGGAGGGGACGCCACTCCCGTGGAAAAGGTGGGTGACTTTGTTACCACAGCATGAGTACCTTCTCTAAAACAGGTTAATTTTTTTTCTTTTTTCCTTGTATTTTCTTGCTGCTTTGTTCCTCTCCTGGAATTTTTTTAATTCAATAAAGATACCTCTGTGTCTCAACATTTTTTAAAAAAAATATAATTCTAGGATAAATAATTAAAAATTTATTACTATTACTATTTTTATAAAGTAAAATATTTTTCTTATTATTTCTATAGTGTTATTTTTATTTATAAGAATGAAAAAGTAAACACGTATTATATGACTTCATTTTTAGTTTCATTTGATTCATTGGTATTTATATATAAAACATTAGTTATTCTATGTGTTAATTAGATTAACACCCACACCATGATCACCCAAATATCTATCTTAAAGTGATACTATGATACCTCATTCATGCGTCCCCCTATGTCAATGGTTAATGAATAGTGTTAAGGGAATTATATATCCATGGGGATGCTATTACATCTAAATTAAGGCCTGGGGTCATTCCAAAATCTACAAAAAATTCAACATGACTTATTTATGTAATGGTAATACCAATTACCTTTAAAAATGAAATATGGATCCCCATGGGACTAAATATTCTGAAATAGAAAATAATATATCTATCTATATTATGTAGAGAAAATTAACAAGGCAATAATAGAAGATAAACATGTAATGTAATATTATAGGTATTCAAAACAACATCATCTTTGTTTTCTAGAGTATTGGAGGATTCAAGGGTAATTATTATCCCTTCAATTTTATTTTTAGAGGTTTTTTCATCTAGTTTCATTGGTAGGTCATGTGGTTGATTGTTTTTTCATAAATAATGTTGGTTTGTTTTTGTGGTCACTTGGTTTAGTCATATAGTTAGTTGATTATCCTTTTTTATTGATTTGGTAATGCAGTTACTTGGTTTTCTGTTATGGTCAGATGTTTTTTTCATGTGGTCATTTGGATTGGTTATGTGATCATCTTGTTTTTTCATGTGGTCATTTGGGATGGTTATTTAGTCACTTTGTTTGGTCATATAGTTCGTCATTTTTTTGGTGTGATCATTTATTGCATCAGGTGGTGGCTTGGGTTGTTCTTATAGTAGGTCGGTTATTTTTTGTTTATTTAGGTGGTACTTGTCGTCACATAGATGTTTGTGTTCTATGTTTTTCCTTTTTTTGTTCTATTTTTTCCTTGATTTGGTATTTTTACATTTTATAATCAACCCCTTCATTCGATAAGTTCAAATGTTTTAAAAATACTAAAATTTTATAAATATCCATAGATTTTCAGAATGATGTTAATATGAATTTTGACATAAAATATTGTTTTCAAGGATTATGTAATGGATTTTCAATTATGTATTTTGGGTATTAAATTTATCATTGAATTCCATGGATCTTAATATTTTAAATGATTCATTCCACATGTTTTATATGAATCCAAATTAAAGGAATTAATAAAGAATATTTGACCAACTTAACTACTAGGGAATGTTTATAAATCCTTATTAGACATCATAATTTTCAAGGTTTCAATTTTTTTGAGTGTTTATTATTTACAAAATGTATTAAAAAAAATAAAACCATTTTCTTGAGCCTTAAGACGTATATATTATCACTAAAATAATTCTTAATTATGATTCTATGCATGTTCACATCCCCTACAATCTAGTAATTTCTTCATCATCATCTGTCATTTTTATGTACAAGTTTGACATCCATATTTTTTCTATATTACCTTCAAGTTTTTTGTGACCAATAAAGAGTTTAGATTGTTTAGTTATAGTAGTGAAATATCTTCCTCTTACTCCATGTTATTCATGTTTTATGATTTTAATATTAATTTTACGTATGGGATCAATGTTCTATCTTCTTTCTATATTTTTTAATTTAAATTTAATTTAATTTTATAGTGGGTTGGTAGTATGGATTTGATAAATAATATATTGAACTAGACTAAATTCAATTGATGGGGACGGGCTTTATTTTTTTATTTTATCATTTTTTCCAATTCATTCTATTTGATGAATCTTATACTAAACATGAGAATTTTATATGTGCATTTTATTCATGTTATGATGTCAAAAATTATTATTATGGATTGATAACACATTCTATTTGTAATTATCTAACTTCACTATTAATAAAATTATAGACACAAATATTTGACTAAGAATCAGTTGTCTGTGTAAATTTGGAAATGTGGTAAAATATTAATTCATGAGAAGATGATTTAATGTGAATCCCCTTGGTAAGATAATTTTTATAAAACAAGTGATCTGGAACCCAAGTTGTGTGATTCTTTTATGTTTATTTTTAGAAATTATTTCTTTGTGATTTTTTTGTTATTATTGAGATTTTGGAAAAAATATTAGATACATGATGTGTTATTGGAAGTGAAAATGTGGTTGTCGATATGGGGTTGTTTTATCGAAATGGTTGAGTTGCAGAATATGATTTGATGAGAGATGTGGTGGGTGGTAATATGGTACCTTGTTGTATGATCCTTGTAGTGATATAATGGTAATGATGTAATGATTAAAGGATAATGGTGTGGGGTTGGAAATTATGGAATGTGGTAAAGAATTTATATTTTGTAATAGGTTTAATTACATGAATAACTATGAATTATTTGTACTTAAATTAGAAATAAACAAAATAGTTATCTATAATGGTTTGTTTTTAAATGTGTGGATAATGGGACTAATTGATGGATATATTATGATATTTTTATAATATAGAAAAAATGGATTAATATTTAATATAAATAAATGAAATTATGTGCTATGTGTGGTTGTGTGGTGTGATTTGTGTAAGAATGTAATTAAAATAGTTTGTGTTTTCAAATAGAATATGATGATGAAGTATGGACATGAATAATTCAGGGAAAGATTGCTCTACATCTAAATAACTATATGTTATTATTTATTCATTTTTACTTCTATTTGAAACACACCCACATTATGTACCATGTATCAATATAAAAATGTTTTTGGGGTGACTTACAAAAAATCTGAATGATGAAGAAAAGCATAAATATTTTCCCATATTTCATTATCTTCCTTTTTAATTAGTATATTTGGTGGTAAATAGTTAGTGGAGGGCACCATAAAATGTTTATATGGTTAGTGGTTTGCCTAATAATAAGAGGATGTGAATATAGTAGTGACCATGCAAGGTTTTAGGTGGGTATGAGGTTGATGTCCTTCACATTAATGATACCCTACTAAATTTTATGTATATTTAAGGATAGATGTTTACTGATGTGACAATTACATGTAAGATATATATTCTTACATTGCTACCAACACAAGATCATGGTCCCTAAATTAGTGTGTGGTTGATAGGGTTTTATCACAAATCACATCAGATATGGAATGATATGAGATAACATAGAAGGGATTTGCGAATAAGATTTTTTACATCAGGTCTTGAGACAAGTAACACAATAGTAGAAGTGTATGAAAAGTTCATTTATAAATGTTTTCATATAATTATCGTAACAATTTCTTACATTATTTGGTGAGTGGCCCATGGTTAGTTTGGGAATGATAGTTTTCCTATTTAGAATTTTAATTTTTTTCTATCTATTAAGTAGAAAATTAGTATGAGCTTATCAAATTTTAATGGGAGATAATGTTTTTTGTCCTACTATTTATACCTTTTATGATCAACCTACTTATATACATAATGTTTTTCGGTTCCTCAAGAGGTTCCAGATACCATGTTTTCCATTACACGTTTGGATTTTTAAGTTTTTGTAGAGTTTCAAATGTATGTTTCCCATTTTGTTTTATTTTATTGAAATATAAAATTATTTACTATACTAAAAATGTTGGATGGTATGGTTTGTTATATATTATGTTATGTATTATATTTATGGTTATTCATTTTTTCCATCTGATCCATTTCCATGTATTTAGGGTAATACCTCACATATGAGGGTTTATACCCTTGGTTATAGTCACCAACATGGGGTCTACTAGATGTGAGACTTAGGGGTCACCCTATATCATCAATAACAACCCAAGAGGGGTACCAATGGAGGTGGTTTAGGTGATGTAGTGGTATCAAATATTTTCGAAGATAGATATGATGAATTATGGTGTTAGGTACTAGTGATGTTTTCATTAGAATGGTTGGGAAACAGTTATTTCCAATCCTAGTCTGTAATATGCAATTAGAGATTCGATATGAATCAAGATTTTAGGACCCCCAATATCGTAAATAAAAACAATATCTTACTTAAACCCATGGGTGAGATAATACTGATTGAAGTGTAGAGACCTTTGAGAGGTATATGTATCTTGATTGTTTGATTTTATGGATGAATGTAGTGTTTTTAAAAAATAAAATGAATTTAAATAAATGAATTTAAATAAATTATATGATACCATTATTTTGAATTATTCAATGATTTTCTTATTTTATGGATACTAGTCAACATACATTTGAAGTTTAGTGGGTAAGGGTTCAGATAGCCACTCCAGTCAATTGATGATGGGGCAATCCGATGGAGGAGAAAGAGACGTGGTAGAGGGTTTTCATGATTTTAAATATCAGATACTATAAAATTTTATATACAAAATCTCTAATATATATATACCATTGGATAAATAATCGTGATATCTCCATTAGTCTGATTCATGCTGAAGATGAGTACATGGTCCAGTTAGGGATTTGTCAGACATGAGGGGTGGAACATCAAAGGTGGAAATTGTATCATGGTGATTATATTGGGGAATATATTCCATAGTATGAATTATATATGGAGTTTAATCTTTAGTTTCTATCATTAATGATGAAAGTGACAAAGAGTATTGAGATTATCTTCCTTTTGTTTGAGAACCTGATATTGTGAGGGACTGGGATTTGTTTTAAGGACCTAAAATATTTTACTCCCAATAAAATTCTATATGGGGAGACTATAGCCTAATGTATTTATGAGTCTCTACATCTACTAACCATATTTTTCATTTCCCCATTTACACTTCATAAATATCTTGATGTGATGAAGAAGGATGAAGTTATTGAGTGGATTCAATTACATAGAGGAGTTATTTGAGAGAGATGTCAGTAGATCTACTTATGAAATAGAATTTTATTTGAATGATCATGGTTGTATGGGGAGTTTAATCCAATAAATGATAAGTTATCCATCGTATTATTCATTATTCTTCACCAGGTTTGACAATTCAAAAAATTTTACTCATGATTTTAATTTTCCTTATAGGCCTATAAATTTCATGGACACTATTGGGATATATGTCCAATAACATAAGAAGGATAGTTTGGTTTGGGTATTTAGTACCATATCCTATTGACATTATTTTATATTAAACTAGTATATTTTGAATATATTAGAAGATATGGATGTGTTATATGTTCACTTTGAAAAGTTTCTCTTCCTTAGGATCCATGAATGGATTGTTATTTTGATGAAATTCATCAGTCAGCTTGTGGATCTTGGTGTAGGTAGGTAATTAATATGGGGATTACAATTATATATATACTATAGGTTATTCAATTAATTCTTATCTTATTATCTATCATAGTTTATTCATTTTATGATTCTAGAAATTCACACTACATTTTCACCCACCCTTGTTTGCAAGTTAGGAATGCACGTTGAGAGGATTCCAGTGAACCCTGTGTTATCCACACTATTTGGAGTACTAGATTTCTTGTTTGATCTCCTATATGTATGTAGAATGATGATGTGGTCATATAAGTCAGCGGGGAACTTTGATATTTTTAACATAATACTATATGATACTATCGTTGGTATGGATTATCTTTACTCCATGTGTATAATCATTGATTTCATATAGCTGAAATTTTTTTTGTGTGATGTGGAGTTGAAAAAAATGTTGTTTTATGGTGATAAAATATATTGGATGAGATAAATTCATTAAAATCCTCTTCAATATCATTTATATGTTTTCTCAACAGAGACCTAGGAGGAGGATACCAATGTTGTGGAGGATTTCCAATATGTTTTCATCGACAAATTTATGATACTACCCCCCAAAGTGATGTTGTGTTTTTGAGATATATATATATATATACAATTATGTGCCTCCAAATTTAGTATGAATAATAAAAAATGGTAGTCATATAGTTTTGTGTGTAAAGTCTATAGTTTAATATTTTTCAGCAGAATTTCCTTAAAGAACATGATGAATCTTCTTTATATTCTATAATGTTTTTCCCCAAGAAGGAATGTGTATTTATATGGTTGTTCTTGAACTAACATTGGTTTATCCTAGTGAAATTAAAGAAAAAATAAACCCTTCAAATGATAGACAATATGTTCAACCAGATGAAGGGTTCCAGTTGGTGGATGAGGATATCCCAAACAATTTCTTTCAGTGAATGTATGCAAACATCAAATTTTTGTTCATGATACTCTATGTCATGAAAGAACATATTTTATCCATGAGTCTCATATACTATAAATTAAATGAATTATAATAATAGTACATAGTCTTAATCATCTATGGCACCCTTATACAAAATGTAGGAGCACACCAAGATTCTTAGGATGTCATACTGGTTATTCAGCACAACTAAATATTTAAGAATATTTCCAAGGAAATGTTTTGGTTATGGAAAGTATATTCACATAGACATGTGGTGTCTCTAAAGAGTGTCTCCATGGTATTATCAATGATAAATGTACTTGATTCTAGGAAAGCACCCATGATTATTGGAGAGTATCAAAACGTATTTTATCTTTGTATCAATTACCAATGGGTTGGGTCTAATTTCTATTTAATTACTAAAACAATAACTTCATTGACAAAGAAGTACTAGGATTTCATTTGGACAGAACTGTGCTGGATATATTATTTCTACCTCATTGTCAAATTGATTAGTGCACTAGTTCATTAATTTCAAGAGTATGTGGTCATGGTTTGGGGCATCGGCGAAACATCCCGTCTACATTTATGATTAATCATGGTGAATCAATAGTTGGTGATCACATATGGATCTAGGAAGTTGAAACCCCAAGAGAAAAATTATACCATCCTTGATCTATATTTTTTAGCAAAACTATTTTTTATGAAACTGTAGAGACATTTCCTTATTAGTGAGCACTTTATTGTTTTCAATGACAACAAAACTCATGTTATGTTTTCTATTAATAGTATATTGAACTATATTAGTGGTGGTAGTTTATTACTCCCAATTATAAACATTTTTTTATATATAATACCCAAGTAAAATTTAATTTTGTTTCTAATGATATGATCTATAATCCATCAGGAGATGTTTTTGCTGAGTCTGAGGATGTTTCGAATGTGAGAGAGGCTTTTGTAAAGATCCATTGTGGGGATGACGATGTCTATGTTAGTGGTAATCTCTATCATATTAAATTATAATAATCTATTGATGTGGATGGTGGCGGTGTCTTAATGTGGAGAATCACAAGTAAACATTTTTTGATTCCATGTTGGTCTTGTAAATGCTTCATATAGGTTTTCTAAAGATTTTCAAAATCAGATGCTGTTTTTTGAGACACTGTTTTTTCATTGGCCATGCATGAAGGAGATATTCATTAGTTTCATTTTTCACCATTATTATTTCAACTAGGTGTTCTCAAGATGTACATTAGGTTGAGGATGTTGTTTATTTACAAGGTATTAACCACCCAGTGGTATAGTTTGTGGAAATATTTTTGGTTTATTAGTTTGCAAAAGAAAATTACAAAATTCCTAGAGGTTTGTTTCAACCCATGAATACCAACGAGTGGATGTGGTTTGAAATATTTACGGATTTAATAAATGGTACCCCTTAGTCCAAATGATTTTTGGATTTCATTTTCCTAACCATTGATTAGATAATGAAGTTAGGCCATTTTTTGTTGATCAAGGAGTTAAGAGTCATTTGTGATCTAGAAAGAAGGTAAATATATGAGGATGATAAAATTCAAGGATCATGAAATAAAATTATATTTGATTTGGATGATCCATTTACCTCATGATTTTGATGGGTATTATAGAATTCCAAGAGCTCTTAGTTATTTATTATTATTTATTTCCATCACTTGATTGATTGTCAAATAGTGTAGATCATCCATACACTAAAGGACATATTATGGCCTTGCATCATGTAATTTAGTTGGTGTTGTGGGAAACACTTATCATTAGTTGAGTTCACATATACAAATAGTTAAAACACATCCATTAATAAAGATTTCATTAAGGTTTTTAATTAGTAGTCATGTTGTTCTCTATTGTGATGGTCTGGGGTTGGGTAGCAAATTTTCAATGGTCTTGATATTGTGCTGAGAATAAAAATTAAGATCTTTGTACATATGAAGTTAATGAAGATGAATCATTACCATCAGATGTCCTAAAAAGACTATATGTGTAGTCCATTAGATATTGGGGCCAAATACATTGTTCTCATCATTGTATCACCTCATTTGGGGCCATGTAGGTTTAATAGAGGGATTAAGCTATATCTTAGGTTCTTCTAACCATTTAATGAATTGAATTACATTGGCGAGGTAGATTGTAGGTTTTCAATCCATACATGGAGTAATAGAGTTGATGATGTGATCAACATTTCCCAGCTTAATTGGTATCTCTAAGATGTCTCCAATTTCATTAACTAGCAATATGTATATATTTGGGATGGTATAATGTTTTATAGAGCGGTTGGGTGAGATCAATGATCATCATGAGAATGTGTTTAATGGGAGACTAATCACATTATTTCATGTGTCGTGGATGAATTTTGGTTTAGATGAGAGCGATTGGGATAAGTAGTCAAATATTTTTTCTCAATCCAATATATTATTTTATGGAATATCCTCCATTTTTGGATTCCTTGTTGGGTTCCTTTTTTTGAGATGATGTATTTGATGTTATGAAATTTTATAACTTTGGTTCCCTTCATTGGAAGATTATATCTCTTGTTTTTTATTATTTTCTCTTCAATGTGTAATCATGTTCCTTTTTTAAATAGATGATATGGAGTAATCTCATGGGTTGGTTATTAATATCCTTTCCATAGAATTGATTATTGGGGATGATAATTGTTCGAGATGTGTCTAATAGAATGTAGTACATTTCCAAAACCCATTGTATGTGTTTTCCCAAGTCATAAATGTGTAAAGGTGGTTTATGAATACATTTCCACATTGGGTGTTACAGGTTTTTCCGAAAGATTCCTTTTTTGGTCGTGATTTCAATTAGAATGTTCTTGTGATATTTTTGTTTGTTTATTTAGTTCCTTGGGTTAGACATGTTATCATTTTATTCCTCTGTGTGGCCACTTGGGTTAGTAGTGACGTCACTTATATTGTAATTTATGATAGGATGATTTGTTTGAATTGTTCCATTGGTTATGAAATAGGCCTCTTGGTTTGGTTTTTAGTCTCTTATGTTAGATTTGTGGTCACATTATATAGTCATGTGGTCAGCATATTTGTTCACGAAGTATCTTTTCCCGTCTTACAATCACTAGACTTCTTCTTGAAGTATTTCAATTTTTTAATGAATTATTATTGGTTGTTCATGTAGTTGCATGGTTTTTCATGCAGTATGATGGATCCTTCATGTTATCTCTTGATAAATTTCATGGTCTCTTAAATTGGCATGGTTGATTCCTTACTGTGGTTTCTCCAATAGTTTTCCAAATCTCAAAATGTTCGAATTTTCTAAATTATTCTAGAATAAAGTAAAATAATTAGTTTTAATGAATAATAAAGATATCATAAATTATTAAGCATTTTTATGTATATTATCCAATCGTTTAAATGTATAAAATAATTTCGTAACTCATGGGGTTTTAAATGAGTCATTTTGTGTGTTTTAAATGATTCTAAATTATAGATATACAAACAATAATGTTGAACACTTTAACTTATTTTGGACCATAATGAGTATATATATTATACAATAAATAATGATTTTTATTTATATTGGAATATTTATTATTATTTTTACTTCCAATAAAACAAAAACCATATTTTTATATCTTTAAAGTCTTCTGATTCCAATAGAAGCCTTCCTACACATAATTTCAGGAAATATTGTAGCCCCATTATTCCTTTGTATTCTATAGAATCATATAGGGTATTGATTTAGAATTTTTAACCAGCCTATTGATTCTTATTTATCTCCATGTTTTATTGGATTAATCAAACCCTAACCTTGAGATACCAAGGTAATAAATAAATTTCTTAATCCAACTTTTTTTTTGAATAGTATGATTTGAATCTTCTTTCCTCGAAAAATATTCTCATTCTATCCTCTTTTATACATATATAAAAACAACAGGATTTTTTTTCCAGTGGGTGGGTGTTTAAAACTAACTAACCATGATAATGAACCAAATTATAATTATTTAAAATTGTTGTGTTGTTTTCAAAAATTTTACACATTTTATTATTTTTTCTAAGTGAGGATTACTACTCAAAATATTATTGTTTCTTTATGTACATGTTATTGTTATTGTGAAGTTTTAAATCCTTGTTATGTATTGATAACATTTTTTTTGAATATTTGGAGTCCCACTCCATTTAGGAGAGGTATAAATTTAATATTCATTGGAGAATATGTTTTTTTATGTAAATATGGAATTTTTTGAAATTACCTATGCATGAGAAGATGATTTAATTTAATGCAAACTTCAAATGAACTGTGATTAAAAACATAACCTGGGAACTATTTTTGTGTTTTTATGGTATGTTTTTTGATCTTTTGTTTTTGGGGTGTGTGGGTTTCTTACAATGATGGTGTAGACCTTTTGTAAGGTGGAATGAGTTGTGGTAATTAATTGTGTAGTGGATTATATGTGGTTATTTTGGTTAGATAATAATGATGTTTTGTTGGATTTGTAAGGAGATATAATGTGTTACTGTGTAGTGCCTTGTTTACGTAGCATGGTAGAGAAGGAATATGATATTGTTAATGATGATCGAAAAATGATGTGGTCCAAAAATCAATTAATTTTTTCTAGAATTTATATGAGGTAACTAGTTTAATGAATTTAATAGTTATTAACCACATATTATTAAATGAAAATTAAATGAAAATTTTATATATAGTGGGTTGTCTATAAATATGATGCTAAATAGGCTAATTAATTGAGAATCGATGGAAATGTAATAATTTGAAAAATATATGAATCTCTAATTAAATGAAATGAAACTATGGACTATGTGTCATTTTGTGGTGTTGTGGAGTTGCATTTAGTGGCAACAAAAAAATAGTAGTGGAAGTTTAGTGTCGTTAATATATGAATATTTTGAAGTATTTTTGGGAAAACTATTCGGAGGTATTGGGTTATGTTTTCATAAATATTTGTACTTATATTTTCATGATACTTATATACAAAACACACCCCTATCTATTTATAAATACTAACTCCCAAATTTTTTATGGGGTGTTTTCCCTAACATGAAGATAGTTAGAAGTGGATGTATTCTTATCCAACTTATCCAATCTTCCATTGGAAGTAGTATTTAGTTTTAGTACATAATTAATGGAGAGAACTAAATGATGAAGACATAGTTGGTTGGGATTCCTAATTATGAGAGGATGTGATATGTAGTGGGGGTCATGTGTGGTAGGAGGAGGGGATGAGATTGACATCCATCACATAAATGACACATTATTTCTCTCTATGTGAACTTGTTGGTGGATGTGTTATAATTTTGCAGTGGAATAAAATATTTTAATGATGATATGTATGCTAGCATAAGATACAAGGCTATCCTGATCGAACCTCATCGAGCCATAAACCATGTATTTTAATCCCATACTTCTCTTATAATACCTTGGATTCCATGAAACCACACCACTTTCTATTCTCCATCAGAAACACTATCTATTACCCCAAATGGGGTCACATATCATACTAATGACTATCACTATATTACCACACAATTTATTTTATAGTCATTTCTTCTCACTCACACTAACCTTTGGAAACATTCTAGTTAATTTACATTCCTGACACTGCATCAATCCAAAAAAATTACAACATATTTCTGGTCATGTAGGATCTCAAAAACAATGTTGAAACCTATTGACTTGGGTAATATTATTTATCCTTTTAAGTCTCACATTTCTATGGGTGTTACAATATCCACACCATTAAATAACCATACCTCAACTCCATGTAGTGTATATGGACTTCAAAATGGGTATCGGGTCTAATAAAAATGTTGATAAACCAACCTCCTCTATCCATGAACCCTATCATATGACCCAATGGGTTTCCCGTAATACCTTTGTTTCTTTTCTAATGAAATACTTTAAATTTAACATCTAGTTCAATTATTATAAAAAATGCATCCCCTGTATTCTAACAAATTCTATTTTAATACCTCATTCAAAAACACCCCTGGAAACATCACATGAGGCCAGCCATTAAAAAAATACTATAATACCATCACACATTAACATGGAGTTATAATTAGGTAGTATCCCCAAAATAATTTTTCACATTGTTGACATTATTAGTATCATTTAGTCCTCTAAGTATCATATTTCTATAGGTGTTACACGGGCTCTGTGTGAGGTTTTTCTTGGTAGGGTTGTGACCTAACTAGCATTAGATATGGATAGATATGTTGAAGTGAAATTTCATTAATGGGGTGGGTGAACATGATATTTTATTTTGGTTCATGAAAAATAAAAAATTAGGGGAAGTGTATGATGGTTTTGTTTAAATTTGTTTTCAAGATATTTTCATTCTAGTGGCATGTGTTATTTTGTGGGTGACCCATTGTAACATTTAGATGAATTGTTGAACTATTTAGGTTCTTCTTGTTTCTCCTATTTATTTCATGGTCCATTGTATTTTTTTCTAACAATTTAATTAGAGAACTTGGGAATGATACTACCCAGTATATGTCTTATACTGACCCTATGTATATAAAAACAATTTTTCAGGGTTACAGGAAGGTTTCAAAGGCCAAGATAGACATTACTATATTAGATGTTATAACTATTTTGGATTTCAATCTCTAGTATTCTCTACTAGTTTTATTTTGTAGATTTTTAGTATATTTCATACTGTAATCATGTTGAATGGTTTATGTTCTTATAAAATATTTAACAGTTTTATTGTGGTTGTTAATTTTTTTTTTCATGACCCATTTTCATGTATTTGGTGTAATTCCTCCCATTTGAGTGTTTTATACCCTTTATGATATTCACTAACCACATAATTGAGGACTGAATTAGGAATTATAAATTCTCTCAACTACCATCCCTGAATGGGTAACAGTGGAGAGGGTACTTGACATTGCATTACATTAATTATGTATAATAAATAGAACACTATCTAGTAAATATGATAAATGAATCTAAAATGTAAACTAACATCAAAATGAACTCATAATAATAAACATTCCAAATCCATATCCTCGAAAATATTCCAGTCCTATAAAATATTTCTATCTCCAAGAAGAACATATTATTTGTGAGAAAACATAAATGTATACCCATGTACATTCAAACAAATGTTATGTATGTCTGTAGGTTGTGAGTCTAATGAACCACTAGGAAATAGCCAATTCCCCACAAATAACGAGTTCTACTATGGTCAAATTAATTTTCAGGTAAAAATATAAATATGAATTATATTCATGCATATGAAACACAACAACTTAGAAACATAACACCTAGTGAAGATCAACATACACACCAGATTATCAGGTGCCAACCAGGCCACCAAAAGACCTAGATATGCCTTATTTGTCATGTGTCATATCTCCCTGAGAACAATACATAGTCATACCAAGGGTTAGTACATTTACACCCTTAATATCCATCTAAAGTTTTATAATCATTCGTGGGTCATGTGGTTCACCCAGATTATATCTTGAAAATAGATGGGGGTTACTATCAACTGAGAAAATTATCATAAATAGCCCGGTTTAATGTCCACCTAGCAATATATCATAAATAGAGGGGTCTAAAATTGAAATTAATTATCAAAAATTCATGGGACAACATCCACCTATCAGTGATAATAAATTAAGGGGTAAACATCCACCTAATAATAAAAATAAATGTTCGGGGCCACATACACCTGATTTCTTTTCATAAACAAATCAATCACATAGGTCTAAAATCCACCCAATTCATTAAATAATTTTGGGGGACAAATTATATAAAATATCTTCTCATAATATCTCATTAGAGGCCAGTATCCACTAGATTCTTTGATATGAATCAACATGGGTAGTCTACCCTCCAAACCAAGGTTGTAAGAAATATTTTTTTCTCTAAATCAAATGACATATCATTATAACTATATCCCTATGAGGTTATCCATTGATTTAGGATATAAGGGTACATCTCTAATCATTACTATCTATAACCCACAACAACCCACTCTATGGTAACATGATACTAGGAAACCCACATTGGTCGCCTAAGTCATATAATTGTGAAAACACCATAAATGTTTTCCTCGATAACATTTTTATCACATAGCCCCAGACATTCATCCTTACCATTAAATCCATCAACATCAACCAGGGTCCCATAGATCAAGACTTTCCTTTTTTGGTTTCAATCATAACACCACAACTAAAAAAGATATTTGATACCAATGTTTTATCTATTTGGAAAAAAATCACATTTACCATTAAACTGACAATTTTTAACATATCAAAAAATAATATAAAGGTTAAAATATAAATAAATAGTTTTTTAGAAAATAGGGAATCAACTAGAGGAGGTCAAATAGACAAAAAAACACAACTAAAACCTTCAATGTTTTCCTTGGAAACTAAGGATAAAATATTTTATAACTATTTTGAAAAGGAATCTCATAATGTTTTAGTCACACGAGGCCCTTGTAAAAATCTAAACATAATGATCATTATAAAATTTATTCATTATATGAAATTCCATTTCAAAACCCTTTTAAAAAATAATCCAAATTTCATAAAACTAGTTTTATAACTCATATCTAATATCAAACAATAGATCAAATGATAAATAAATATCTATTTATAAATGAATAAAATCCACCAAGAAAACCATATAGAGGTTCATTGACATTCATTCAGCCATGGAACAACCACCGATCTGTTTAGTAAATTGTATAGTCAGTTTTGACTATAAGGCCAATGAAATTACATCCCAACGTTATAGAAAATTACACTTGATCAGAAATGTACATACAAAAGTAATATTTATTTAACATGTACATTTATTAACCATATTAAGAATATATTTAGTAAATCTGACGATACCTACATGAATCAAATCTATTATCCTTCAATTCACATCTTAACCATCACCGCCTTTCCACATCCAAGCATCTCCAATACTTATAAGAACCATTATTAAACAAAGATACCAAATAATTTATTAAAAAATTATTATTAATTAATTAATAAAATCATATCAACAAATATTTTTTCTAAAATTTAATTCAATTAGTCATAATGCATAAAAATAGAATTAGAAATATTTCCTCATAAAAACAATTATAAATGGGTTTGGTCTATTCTTGACAGATGCTCAGACCTATGTCACAATGAACAAAGTAGTTAATTATTTCCCATTATAATTAATTAGAAAATATTCAATTAAATTCCCAGTTTAACATATTTATTAATAATTTCCTAAAATATCATTGAGTAATCGATTTACCTAAAATCATAAATAACCACTCGTGAATAGTCTATGGAACAACCCAATAACTATCCTAGAAAAATCCAAAACATGTGACTACAATTAAATATTAAATTAAAATTATTTTTAAGTGAAAACCATAAATAAATTCTCTATGTGATCCAAAACTAAGAAAAAGGATTACGATGGCATGTTCTAATCCTCCTAGGATATGAGTTATCTAATTTGTGTAAAAATCTTTCAACATTAGAAAGATCTATCGTGATCTAGTTGAATCATATATAAAAATATCACCCAATTATAATAAATAAAAGGCTAGGAAAAATTGGATGAAATTAATAAGTTTCTACACCTTCTGCTAAAAATAAATTGGGATGTCTCCTGAATCAAATTATATCCAATTCCGATATGAATATAGGGACATCAATATCATAGATGATGGATGATTGGGAACCCCTTTCATGAGAAACCTACCATTTGGATAAGGAGTAAAGAACATTCTTTAAAATGTTTTTTTTGTTTTTTTTCAATTTCATTTTATTTCATAGTTCATATATATTTTAATTTCATTCTTTACTCTTTATCCACATGAAAATTCTTTCCCCATATAAGGGTGCCTCATTAATATGAACATTATAGAGTTCCCTAACAATTAAATATCATATAAAATCTAAAAACTTATGCATTGTTTTAGGCTCTCTAACCCTTACACTATGCTACCCTTATACATGGTAAAAGGTCAGTTCAACATTTTTTGACTATATGATTTTTTTGGAAAATTAATTCCATGAAAGGCGACAACCCATGAATGGGTTCACCCTCACAGAAGGTTGAACCATGGGTGGTCCATGAAATTCCACCTCTAAGTATATGAGTCATCACTTGGGCCTCATAAAATATCAAAACACATTATCAATTGTTGTTTCAACAAATATAATTCTGATTTGCATAAATGTTCAAAAAAACCTTCAAAAAAATAGGAAAATGAAAATTTACCAAGAAATTTATAACTCATAATTATATGAGACTTTCCAACCTAACCACCATAAAATTTATTTTACCATGGAGTTCATAGTTATCCTTAAACCATAAAACCTTCCTAACACCAATAATTAATTCAAAAAAAATCATGCTATATTACAGAATGTTGGATGTGTGTCCACTTTACAACTTTATACATGATATGAACTATTAATCGAAAAACATACCTCCAACTCATCAAAATTAGAAAAACATCATTAATTTTCTCAATATAACATACCTATCTCGAGACACCATGATTTCATTAATAGGTTCATCATCAAGATCAAGGGGGTCCCCACGATTAATCTAAACTCATGGGGGATGATTCAGAGCCACGAGGGTCCCTTCCATTAGAATACCCTTTTGAAAACACATTTTCATATATCCCAAGACCATAATGCTGTAGTTTCCATCCCATATCATCAAATTTCATGAAAAATAGTTTTCATACCATCATTAGATGGCCAGTCATTAATTCTCCCAGTCTCACCTTCTATCACACTACCCGAACTCCCAATCATGATACCTTAACTCCTTGGAGGAATCAGTAGTTAATATATACAATCATACTAATTATAATACTAGAACATAGTTTAATTAATTTCCTAAATTCTTAATGATCAACAAAATAATTTATAATCCATTCATGATAACATATATAAATCTAATTAAAATCATCAATGGGTTTAATAAAATCAATCATGATATTGATACTAACAGTTGAAATTCATGAAACATTGTTTCCAAATTCTTCACTTTTAAATTACTATGGAATACAAATATATTCAGATCTATATAAAATTGGCCATCCAAATTCAAGATCGATTGTCCAACTATTAGTCCCATCATGTCCACAACCCTTTTAGTATGATGGTTACATGATATGACCAATAAGATACTCCTAAGCATTGGTGTATCTTCATTATCTACCCACTAAATAAAAAAGGCCCCCATACATGATTGTTAATAAGAAACATTAATAAATAGACACTAAAATCAGGATCAACCATAAATGTTCATTCAGAAACACCACAACATAAAAAAAATTCCATCTTGAGGCTTATATTTCTCCCAATAATAAGCCTGCACTAAAAAATTTTTATTCTACACAACGGGGATCCCCACTATAGGAGTAACCTATCAAAATAAAAATAAATTAGTCCCTACCATATAACTATTAAAATAAAAAATAAATTCACAATTCATGTCCCAAATATTATTATTAAAACTCTAATTAATGGGAATATCTCAAAAAAAATTATGAAAATATGCACCAAGCACTCATGTCAATAATTGGTGTCTCCATGTCAACTATTAAAAACCATGAAAATATAGTTTAAACTAGATCCAATTAACTTTTTTGAATTAGACCAAATAAAAATAAAACATAGTCAACAACTTCACTTGGTAGTTTCTGAACAACCATGGTACATGATCTAAAAAAATAAAAACATTCAGTCACTTTTAGAAAAAACTCACTCGAACATTCAAACCACCACTTAGAATTCAATAGTTTTATCCGGAACCAGTACAAAAATATTCCCTAGAATAGAAAATATATTCAAATTAAAATAATTTATTTTTACAAGGACACATTTCACCCTAGTTTCAAATCATTTTTCTGAAAAAAAATCATGAAAAAAACTAAAAACCATTTAAAATCAGTAGAACTATGATCCATGTCAAAAAAAACTATCATTAAAAACAATTTTATGATGAAAAAAATACCACAACATGAATTCATCTTTAAAACCCATATATTTATTCATAATAAGTGTTTTTTATGAAAAACCACACATCTTGAAATTCATTCCCCTATAGAGGTAAAAAATCACAATGTCATTCAGTCTAATAACAACTCTAATACATATTAATATAATCAACACTTATACTATATTTGAAAAAAAAAAATTATATTTTAAATCATATCAATTAATAATGGATTTTTATGACCCAAAAATCTAGTAAACACTACCCATAAGCACACATATCATGCCCTATATAGTACACAGTCATGATCCATGAAAAAATCATTGAATTCTAGCCCTACTCTATTACTAACCTAAAGTATCACCCATACCAAATTGGGATTATTTTCCCAATACGACACCTTATTCACCTTAATGTACATAGTACAAACACTAGAATTTATATGGAATAATTGGTTTCAACTGATGACATACTAGCTAGTAATTTTATTTACCCACATCCAGGCCGTTATAAACTAACATTGTCTCTAAATAACAATGTCTCATCACGTATAATTCTATCATATCTCTTTATAATGACCAAACTAATAATTTCATAACAATTTCCATGATGGGATTCTAGGATACCTCAGGTGAACTTCCCAATAGGTCAGTGGTTATAGAATAGAGGAGAGGGACTAATATTTTGGTTGATAAATTATTACCTCTAAAATAAATCATGATGGTAATGCCCCACATTTTTATATAATGGACTTCCCAATAACATGTTGACATTAAAAATTGATCACCACATGCCAATGTATTCATGAATAGAATTTAATTAATTAATATATTATGGAGCAAAAAACATCATCAGTAGATAAACATGTATAGTAGGAATAATATATAACAATTGACACACTGACAATAACAAAACCTAAATAAAGTATAAAAATAAATTATATTTTAACCTAACTCACAATAACTATGAAACAAAATCACCATCCTCAACAAACTCCCAGAATAATACCTTGTATCCCTATCTAGAAAGAACTTGTTCCAAGAATGAAAACATGGAGTTCTTCCAAGGTACATCAAAAAACATGTAGTGTATATGGGTGGGGGTGAGTCCAACAACCCAATGGGAATTCCCCAATTCCTCTATAATAGTTAGTGATGCAATGGTCAAGTTAAAGATTATGTAATAAATATATATAACTAGTGATGTTTTTCTTATGCATTGAACCCAGATCGAAACATAACACTTATTGTACATTAATACACACATCAGACCATCGAGTTCCAACCGGGACACCATGACCCTTAACCATACCTATTATGTCTATTTACAAATCCCAATTATTATATATAATAATAATGGAATCGGTATGGTTCATTAACATCCATAAGAAAAACCTAGAGGCATATTGTCATTGTAAGGAAAATAATCTTACTCAGAATACATAATAGAAAGGGTTTGGTTCTATATCCATATGAAAGAATCTCATAAATAGTGAGAACTAATATCCACCATATTATATCAGATAAATAAAATGGGATATCATCAAACCAAAGTATTGATAAATTATTGGGCTAGAATTCACTTGGTGGTGATAACAAAATCTACAAAAATCATTCACCTGATTGTAATATTAAAAAATAGGGACCGACCTCAATATTATAATATGATATAACAATCAGTACTAGGGGGCTAGTATCCATCCATGTTGTCTCAAAATCTAGGGGTCCAACAATAACCCAATATTTCCATATAATAGATCACATTGCTAAAAATCAAACCAATTCACCTCATAAAAATTAACTTGTGTATTCCACATTCCATGTAACAACCTGATATTTTATGACGTATATCTCTTTATATAAATTCAACACTAAGTTTAAAGAAAACAAAATAAATTATTGAATTGTTATTTAATATGATAGTAATAGCATAGGCATTAGATTGATGGGTAATAATTTTTTTAACTATATTATGAGAATTTAATTGTTCTACATTAATGAAATTAATTAATAGGTTATAAATTTTTCAAAAATATGAAATAAAATCATTTGAATGTAAATATTTATTTTTTTTTCAAAAAAATAAATTTTATTTAGGAAATGTTATTTTATTTTAATAAATTAAATTAACCAATATTGATAAATGGTTTTAAAAAAATAATAAAATAATATCTAATAATATAATTTAACATTAATTCTATAGTTTTTACTATGAAATTAATGAATGTAAACTCATATTAATGCATAAAAAAGTTTTTTAAAAAATGTTTTTGTTGTATTTTTATAAATATTTTAAAAAAAAATTATTTCCAAATATTGGAATAGAATATTTGAAAATATATAACATATTTATAATATAATTATGATTATGTATTAATTTAAAAATATTTTTTCACATTTTTAATGTTATATTTGGTAAGAAAATATTAGTAACAGTGGTAATAGTTAAAAATGGTTATATCTAAATTAATAATCATTAAAATTTCGTAAAAAATAGACTAAATCCTATATCATTTTCATATATTGAAACAATATCATATTATATTTTAATATGAGTCATTTTGGAACCATTTTCCTAGAGTAACACATTCATATATTTTAATCTTTTGAAAAATTCAGTCTAAGTCCCCTACCTCACTTATACAAGGACACTACCTATCCTCTCTTCACAACACTTAAAAAATCTTATTATCTCTACTAAAACCTATGAAAATAATTTTAAAAAAACCCTTTATAGATACTAGAATTATTTTATTGGTAATAATACCATCTTAATAAGACTTTATATATGAACTTATGGAGGATTCCTAAAGAATATGAATATTTCATAACTATGTATTTAATTTTTCATTTCTTATATTAGCACATTCAAAACACTCCTATTGAATTTTTTTAAAAAATCAATATATCCAAAAAAATGGTATTATTATTTTATAACTATTTTATGTCCACATATCATTCTAATTGGAAATATAAATAAGTTTTCTATGTTCGTGCATACTAATAACTCACAATGATGATATATATCATTATTAATAACCTAATATATTGGTTGGTGATAATGACGGATAAAATTTTTATATATGATATTTATGAAATAATTATGACTTTTCAGTTATAATACCATCTCTCTCTCTTTTTATGTTTCCATAATTTATAAAATGTTAACATTGCTCATGATTATGTGGGGACTAATTACTCCATGAAGCAATGCGAGTTGTTTTTTCAAGACTAATTTACTGGAATTATCATTAATAAATATACAAATAATTAGTATGATAATTATGTCATTATTAATATTACGAAAGTTGGGGGCATACCCCTTTTTTTAAAAAATAGAGAAAATATACAAACACTTTTGTGGGAGGAGGGAGAACCCAGAAGCCAATATGCTTAAAGGCACAAAGGCCCAAAATCAATGGCTCAAAGAGCCCAGTGGGATACCCCACTACAAATTAACTCAACTCAACAACTCAATCCAATTGAAAACCCTAGCTTCTTGCTGACACGTGGTCGCCGCCACCGCCTACGAACCAGTAGTGAACCATCGGAGGACCGACTCACACTGATTTACTATCCTCTAATACAAACCTAATCTGAAAACCAATCAACGCCCATCACTGAGGCCATGACCATCACCATTAGAATCACTGTCGCACACTTGGAATAACGCCCCGCGCCACCGAGACCCTCTGTCCCAACTGTCGCGCTGACGCACCCTCGCCACCTCCATCACAGTGAATCAGTGTTGTCGCCTTATCCCATTCCCAAATCCACCATCACATCCAGATCTACGCTCGATATTTGAGAGCCCTTGAATCCGAATCTGTTTGGAGAAGCACCATGTAGCCGAAGCCGAAGCCGAAATCCAGATCCATGGCTGAAGAACAAAGCCGCTGAAGCCAGAGTCCAGAAACACATGCAACTAAATCCAAACCCAAATCCTTTGTAGAATACCAAAGTTACAGATTCCAAAACCAGCCTACCGCCTTGGACTCGACATCCTAGACGCTAATGCCCTTTCCTGTTGAGAGCCTGTGTTGTCCCTTTCAAATCGCGCCACCAGGGAACCAGCCATCTGAAGCCCTAGAGATCTCCTAAGAGAAGAGATCCAAAGAGACTCATTATTAATATTATTTATTTGATTGAATAATCACCATGGTCCATGTCAACAAGAACATCAAACTGAGTAATGCACTGAAAATCGACCATTTTCACCTGATTGTTTATTTTAATGAGTTTTTTTTCAAAAATGGATTACTAAAAATAATAAAGGAATGAAAATTAAAATTTTATGTATGAATTTTCTTTCAGTATATATTTTAGATAAATATACATTTATTATATTAGTGATTTGGTTTCATATGGAAAAAGGTCAGACTATAGATACGGGTTTATGTTACATTCTCATTTTTTGGGAGTTGTCTTTGTTAAATATCCATTATGAAAAATTATATGGTTAATATTTCTTAAACCTAATATATTTTATTATCCCCTAGTAATTTAAAATTTTTTCTTTATTAATAAAACTTCACTCTTTTGGGTGCTTATAATGATTGAGAATATGTTTATTAATAAAAGTAAACCTTATTTCCTTTTGGGATGAAATTTTATTTTCTTCCATGTCTAAATCATCTAAATAATTTTATGAATGTCAATAACTATAACGAAAATGTTTTTAAATTTTCATATTCACATTCATTTACATTTTATAAAATATTAGAAGGAAACATTTTTTATGTTTTCTGAACATGCTTTTTTTTCATTTTACAGTAGTAATGAAATAATAACTTCATTTTACAATGACGACATAAATAAATTTTCCCTCCTTCATGGAAGTAATTTACTTTTAAACAGCTTGTAAAATTTTCCTTGGTGATTTTCAATGAATTTTTTTAAAAAAATATTGTAACACCCAATGATTTTGATTCATTATTATGTTTAAAAATAGTTAATATTTTCGATAACATTTACCACATGGAACATCAAAATTAAATGAAACAATGATTTATTTTGATTAAAAATATATAAATCCTTATAATAATTAAAACAAAGACATTGAATTTGAATGAATTATTCAGTTTAACCACCCTATGAAATATATGCCCAATGGAAATAAATGTTGATTTTATTAGTAATGAAATTCATTTTTTTCCTGGAATGAATAATAATAACACTTATTATTTAAAAACATTTTTTTCTAACATATTTCCTTGTATTTGGTTCACATTTATTTTTCAAGAAACATTTTATTAATTATAAATTATATTATATTTTAATAAATGTTTAAAAATAATTAACATGGTAAATGATTTAAAATAATATAAATAATATTTTGTATTTGCAAATGGCATTTTTCAATAAAAACGGGTTTCATTATATAATATGATCTTACTCGAAAAATTTATTTTGAAATTTTGATTAAATTCAAATTAATAAAAAATACCATATTTTTTTATTTTCTCATATCAAAATTTCTTTCATTTGATTTTTTTTTCTTTTTCAGAAAAGGGATGTTTTTGTCAAAAAATACAGTTTTCATGACACATGTATATTTTATGATTTTATTAATATATAATAATGTTCTATAAGAATATAAAACCATATAATTGATGAAATATGAGCCCATAGAATATCATTATGCATTATAAAATATTATATGAGAATATAAATCTGATTTCAATTTTTTTTAAAAACTATTTAAAAATGTTTCACTAATAAATTTTTGTTTCATTATTTTCATTTAATCCAGTATTTTCAAGGGAGATTCCTTTTTGGATTAAAATGAAATCCTATTACAAATTATTCGTTATATAAAAAAACAATTTATTTCATTAAAATCAGTATTAATGATAATTAAATATTATATGTAAAAATAATGATTAAATACGTTAATTTTCAAAATAATATTATACACAGTTAATTATAATTATTTTAAAATTAACATTTCAATCAAATATAGTAATTATTTTATAAAATTAATTTAAAATTTTAATTCAGAAGTATCAAAAATTATAAAATTGTGAAAATTAATCTATTTCATTGAAAATAATTAATAAGGATAGAAATAAAATAACAATTTTAAACTAAATAAGGTTAAAATTTTAAAGATAAAATAAAAAACCCAAAAACTATAAAATGTATCAAAACAAAATTTTCAATGTTATTCTAGACACACATTCACTATAACCACATCATTTTCCTAAATTTTCCATTGACCTTTGAAAAGTAACCTAAATTATTGAAAAGGTAATGGTTACTCTCAAAATTACACTATTCTAAACTTATAATATTTAATAACTCTGCCACTTTTAGAATCTAATTTCAGTAAAATTTCACTTAGAAACTATTAAAATTTAATAAAAATAGACCCCTTTCCAACATAATAATATTATGGTAACTATTAGTTATAAAAATGGATTCATTTCTAGGGATACTTTCAAGGAAAATTCATGTCCCTCAATTGTGTATTATCAAGTACATGACTTTTCTTCTTAATTATATTTGATCAAGTTTATTTATGAGGGATAAATATAATGAAATTAGTATCATTTACTTAATATAATGTTACTATATTAATTTTAATATATTTTTATATTTTTTTCCATCCATTAAGAAAACAACTATTGTTTGTGTGCAAGGGAAGACTACCACCACCGTGATCAACAAAAATCATTTTTCATCAGCTCCAATCAAAGATGGTTCCTATGATGGATTAATGAGTTAATATATTTTTTTATTTCTTTTATAAGGATATTGTACTTCTAATTATATATCCTATTTATGATTTTGTCAAAAAATGAATTTTGTTATTTCAGTTGTTTAAAATGAGAAAATTCAAAGAAAAATGATCTATTTCTTCTATGTAATCACTTTATAAAATTATAACATCTCTCTAATTAATTAAAATTATGATATATCGTAGTAATAAAAATAAAAATGTAATTATGATTTTGGTGTAATTATATTACAACCAAAATATCTCATAATCATCCATTAATTATGGTAGGATTATTTTTGGATCAGTTTAACCAACTACTTGAACAATACAATATATTTATTTCATGGATAAAAATGATATCTTATTTAACAGTATTATAAGATGAAAATATTTATTTAATTTTTTTTTGTTTATTATGTTTATATAACCTTTTATATTTTAAATTAAATAACACCTTACCTTTGTTAAGAATCACCAAAAAAATGATCATCACCAATTTCATCTTCATGGTTCATAACCAAAACGGAAATGAAATGAGATTATATATCATCACCAATTTTATATTCTGTTGTTTTAGCTCATCCGGGATGCATGTGAAGTTCATGGGGAAATATCATGGATTTTTCAAGGTTTTCCGGGGCCTAAGACATGGATACCCCCTCTCCCTGAGCCTCTTTATCCTCTCGTAGGAAATTCACAGCCACCTTATACACAAGAATATGTGCAATGGAAGGATCCTTCCCTATAAAAGAAGATAGAGCTTCCCCTCTATTTCCCAGCTCATGTTTTCTGATGATACAATCATTTTCCTAAATGAAAAAAAGACGGTCCATTCATGGAATCATCATGGATCTTGAGGATTATTGGTGTTAGAGCGGTCAAGTCATCAACAAACATACATGAAATGTGTATATCTCCATCACATGTGCTCTAAATCAATATTCCATTATATGAAGCCTTTTGAGCATTGAAAGTTGTGGTTGGCCGATGACATACCTCGTATCTCCCATTTCCTCTAGCCACCTGAAAGTCTATGACATTGATCACATTGTGATCTACATTCGAGATTGCATCCTCAACTAGAAGAATAGATACCTGTCATTTGGGGGATATCTTTCTTTGGTGAATAGTGTCCTCTCTTCCACCCCAATCCATTACCTCTATTCCCTTAAAGTTCCCAAAAGCGTCATCAATAATATCGACAATATCCTAGAACATTTCATTTTGGGATGCAAGGGCTAATGGAAAAAGCTCCTAGGTTTTGTGGGGGAACATAAAGAGACCTGTCCAAGAGGGTGATATTAATGTTTCAAGACTTATGGACACTCTCCTTTGCATGCATGCTAAACTAGCTTGGGAGACACATAAATGCTAAACCATATGGGGTAAGACCATGGGAATTCTCCTTACCAATGGTACACAGATGAATGAAAGACACTGGTCTCCTTTTATGCCCACCTTAATTAGCATATTCTAATCCATCCTCTTACATGTTGGGTGGGTCATTAGGAAAATGAAAGTCTACTTTTGGTATGCCAAGTAGTCAAGCAGTGTCTTCAGCTTCCCGTGGTGTCCTTACAATAATTTATATGGGGAGGCTAGTAATTACCCTTATATTACTAAGGAAGTTCTAGAAAAGTATCAACTTGAGATGTTCTAACTCATTGACATCAATTTGGAAGTAGGAAGGTGCGTCTTCACCCCCTCTAGCCCAGGTTCCTACTATGCTAAAGCCTGCTGAAGCATCTTGGTCCCTCTTTATCAGCCAGATTAATGGAATAATATCCTCTAACCCTAGCACATCCCAAAAAAGATTAACTTACTCACATGGAGTCATAAGTATGGTGCCCTGGACACCAATGAAAACATAAGAAAATGTGGTATTCTGATGGCTTTCCACTACCCCTGCTACACAGACCATAAAGAGAAAAGTATTGAACACCTCTTTTATGGGGTGGTCTATGCCCAAGAGGTTTGGCAGGCCTTCAGTTCTTTCACTCTTGTTCCCATCTAGGTTTCTAACACTGAGTCATTTATTGACCATGGTTCTAGGGCTCGAGAGATAAGGGATTGTAACGGTCGTCCAAGACCACTATCTTTCATTATGGTGTGTGGTGAATTTGGAATGAAAGGAACAGAGTGAGATGTGAAGGGATCGTAACTTTAGTGAGGTCCATAATCACTCACACCAGGTGTCTCCTCCTTGATCTTAACAGATTAGTTAAAGGAAGGAGGGAAACTCCTCTCTTCAGTTCTCAAAACTATCTACCCAGGGTCTCTCAGCTATAGCCTTGATCGGTAATTGGGTCTGATGGAATGCACCTCTCTATGGGTTGAATCTTAACATAGACAACTCATGATCTTAGGGTAGCACGAATGGAGGTGGGTTGGTTGGTGATTCCTTAGGCATATTGTTGTTTTATTTCATGATATCCCGGGTTAAGGGAACCTCTTTTCATGTGGAGGCCCTTTCCTACCACTCTAGTCTCACCCTCTGCCACTAGGGGCATCAACATCACTAAAGCTAAAACAGACTCCCAAATTCACCTCAACTCATTCATGGTGCTTTCCCAACCCCATGGTCTATCTCGTACTGTATCAGGAGAATTAGAAACATCTTCTCTAATATCAGGTTAAATCAGATGTGCCATAAAGGGAATAATGTGGCAGACTATATGGAAATGAATGAAGTTCAAGGCCCAAGAACCTTGTTCTTTTAAAATCACAATCAGCTTAAACTCGAGGTGGTTGACCATGTGTGAGGGGGTTCCCTTAGATTACATTATTTCCATACTCCGTAGTCACACCTCATGTTTCTCCGACCTTACCTTTTTAAAAAAATTAATGTGATGATGAAGATGTATCTGTATATAATGAATTAAGATGAAGAGTATAAATTTTTATATTTATGAATATGGTTTTTTTTAGGTTTCAAGTGAACTTAATTTAATCATTCATGATGTTCTGTGTATTTGCGTAATGGATCGGGACAAGGTAAGGGTTTACTTCTCAAATTCCTCCATTTGAGATAAGTTTTCTATTATGAATATAATTACATATATGTGGTTTAAATAAAAACATTGAGGTATAATATCATGAATTATATGTCAATGATTCTATTTTTAGTTCAATTATATCCATCCCTTTCAAGGGGATTGATTAAAGTGATACTCATGTGGTAAGGGTTTTCTTGGTCTCAATTAAAATTCATTGAGACATGAAACTTTTTATGAACTGTGTTTCAATTGTGTGGTGTTTTATTAATTTAATATATCATGAATGTTTTATGTATTTTTTCCTTTTAATTCATGGAATAACCTATTCCATACCAAGATATTTTCTCCAATCTTATTTTGACTCAAGTGTTACCCCAATCACTGAAGTATTTGGTAAATCAATTTTCATTATGTGAGTTATTATCATTTGGTTGAACTTATTAATAGGGTAAATGTTTCCATTTAATTTTAATATGAGAAATTATTATATTTTTTGCATTTTTTTTAAATAAAACCCTTTTAAAATTCTTTAATATTTATGGGATTTTTTCCTATAAGGGATATTGATATCTCAATATTTCTTTTCTAGAGTTATACTGTTTCATCATGAACTTCATCCTTCTATTAATTTTTTCTCCCACACATATATTTTATTATATGAAACATTATCATAATCATTTGGAATAATTAGTTATTAATACATATGATTATTTTATAAATCTTCTTACAATATGTGTTTCAAACAAATATATTTTGAATCTTAAAAAAAGATTTTACTTTCACTTCAACATGTTTTATCCTCCTATCACCATTTCCTTAAGATAACTTTTATTTATTTTCAAGGCTATATTATTAAGTATTATATTTAGAAATAATGTTTTTCATAACCTTTCAAATATAATTTTCAAAATATTTCTTTTACAGTAACATATGAATGTGCTTTTTAGGAAAATATCAAAAAAATTGAAAAAATAACTCTTACTTTTTCATGTACATTTATTATATCCTTTAAAAAAATTAATTACCCTAATGGGGTTCAAGATTCATGATTCATTCTCAAATATATTTATTTAACGTTTTGTGGATTGATCTTGTGGTATCAAAACATTCAATTCATGATCACTTCTTATGTGATACCGTTCAAAGAATTCCTTTTTAAGAGGGTGATTTTCAGTTATGTCAACTCCCATATATGGTTCATTTAATGCACTATAACTATGTTATTTTGAATCCTTCTAATTTCTCCATATGGATTGATTATGAAAATTTTATAGTAGTATTGAATTATCTATATATTATTTTTTCTATATAGTGTAAAAATTACATTTTTATATATTTTAGATTGGATAATTCTAAGATAGAAATAATGTAATTGTATTGGTTGGGGTAAAATTATTCCTATTAACAATGTTGTTATTCCAATATTGTTGGTTAATGGATATTTTAATATTTTTTGAATAACCATCAACTGTATTTCTATAGATGGATTTTGTTGATGTTAGGTTTTTTATTGACATGGGGAAAGGATTGACATTATTGATGATTATATAATACTAACATGTGTTTATCGTGTATTTATATTCCATATCATTAATTATATTGACAACCATTTTTAGGTTTAGAAACATTTTTCTTATGGAATTTTATTAGAGGTATTGTTAACTCCTTTTATAAATGAATTTGACAAAATCATGTGACTGGGGAAAATTTATTTACTTCATTGGTACCTCAATATTCCTCATGATACAAAACCAGTTCACCTAGGGGTTATTCCTCTTTTGAAGACCTGATAGTGTCTTCGCATAAGGAATTTACTGAGTATTTTTTATGCATGGAAGTATTTATTACATCAGTATGTTTTAATTATTTTTGATATCCATGTTTTTATTTATGGTTAGGGATACAAAAATGATCCTAGTCTCAATTTTATTATAGATTCATATTGTTATTATATTCCTTCCACAATTTTTATTCCATTATTATGTTATGATTACATTAGTTATATATTGTCACTTACTATGTGTTTGGGAACACCCCTTAGTATTATTCGTTTTCTCCAAGTTATAATGAATAATTTAATAGATGACTTGTTTTGAAGGATAAGACATGTGGGAGAATTTATTTGAGTTGTTTAAGAATTAACTAGAATTAGGTATATTCATATATATAATTGGAAAATGTGTCCATTTGTTGATTAAAAACACATACACATACTCATTCATATTCATGTACATTGAAATCCATTAATATACAAACCTACACATACAAACAGTTACATACACCTACATACTTATGGGATTTATTATTATTTTTATGTTTCAGAATTCTCTAAATCTCTAATCCTGAAATACATATTAGAAATTATTTTATAATTATTGATTGAATAATTGTGTATGGTTATATATTAGATTTTATATTCGATATCAAAGTGATTATGTAATGTTTTTATTTTTAAAAATAGATTCAAGACTGTGGGTGATAGGTTTAACCATCTGTATGAAAGGAAATGTTTACATACATTTAGAGACAATTTTGTTTATTAAGGATAATTTAAATATTTATAAGATGTGTTTGATAATAATTTTAATTGTATAGGAAACCATTTTGTGAGAATATGATTTCTCAAGTTAAAAAGGAACATTTTATTTTGGGATTAGGATGATAGAACTTTGGTGAAAATAATATATATAAGTGTATTTATATGTTTAAATTCAAATGTTTTGGTAATTTCTAAAGTATGTGGGTTTACTAGAAGATACATCCCTATAAAAATACTTGAATATGAATTCATCAATGGAGAAAATGAAAAAATGGGTAATCATGGAAAAATGGTGGTTAAGCATTGATTCAATCATCACTGTAATGCACTATGAATTGACCAAAGACTTGAAATTTAGATATAAACTCTCATGGGATATGATATAGATAATCAAATATTTTTATGACTAATTCTGATTTTTTTATGAATAATGCTAAAAAATTAAGTTAGACAACATAATATACAAATGAACTTGGATTTAAGAGGATTGAATAAAGAGATTCATAGGTTTAACTGAAAGAATCATATATAAAAAAAATGTGTTTTAGGGTGAGATAATTGTAGAATAATTTTTTTCATATTGATACTTTTAATATTATTGAAATATATTTGGTTAATATATTAGGTTGAAAGCGGATCACAAAAATGAATCTAATAAAGGTATGGAACCAGAAACTACTATGATTTATAACTAAATAAGGTATTATATTTCATTGTTTTTGAAATTTAGTATATTCCTATAATGGTGGGAAATGTGAGTTTCTTTATAATACTTATGGTAGTGAGGTTGATATCATAATAAAAACTATTTATTTTTAATATTAGTTATTTCAATTTTTATGTGATATTTATCATTGGAATATAGGTATATTATAAATGTTATTGATGATTATGTGAAATATATATTGATTATTATTTAGTATTTATTCGTTAATGGTTTCAAAAAATATATTTGATGGTATCAATGACCTTGAATTATGATTTTATGTCAAGTTTATATTTATTTTTAATATTTTGTATGAACACATAATTTAGGGTTTCATAATACTTAGATTTAGTATACACTAGATGTTGTTCTAGTTAAGGTGTTATTGGTTTTTATAAAAATGTATTATATAGTATTGAAATTCCTAGAATAGATTGTTGATTTATCAAAGAATTGAACCATATTATTTTTTTGTGAATTTTATCTCATTTTTTAGATTATGAAATATATATAGACTACTATTTGACTATATGAACTAGTGGTTAACTCTATTTTAGTGTTAAAGGTTGAGTAAATGTTTTGAGGAATATATAATTTCCTTGTGGTATATTGATTTTGAGATTGAATTGATTTGGGAAATTTATATTATGAATAATATATTATTAAATTATATAATAACATAGATATATAATTCTATTAATATATAATGTTTTTTCAAAAATTTATGTATCTTGATAGATTCAAAAAAGTTATGGTAGATTCCATATTATAGGTTATACCATAGATGTTGAATATACAAAGAATGCCCTTACCTGCAATCATCAATGAGTAATAATTAAAATTGTGAGGTAATAAATTATTTATGATGGGAGATTGTAAAACCATATGATATTAATATAAGATTTCCATTAAATAAGAAAATGTGTTCTATATCTTCCTTTAAAAACAACCTCAAATTTATAAAAAAAATGTTGATATATTTAAATAATATGTAAATATTTAAGTATATATATTAAAACATTTTGATTTAATTATTGGTAATGAACAATAGTTTCAAATTTATGAAATATATATATATATATAATAAATTCAACATTTAATATAAATCTAATTCAATAAGTTTATACAAATACAAAAAATATGACTGTTTGATAACCAGAATAGCAGTTTTCCAATAAACTATATTTAATGTGAAACAAATTTATATTTCAAGAATCAAATCACTAATGATAAATTATTATTGATATTAAAAAATTGATGACACCAATTTAGTTGTTAAATAATATGATATAGTAATAATAATAGTTAATATTTGGAAATTCCATTTTCCAAAAAAGTTTTTTTTATATTTTTATGTTTTTTTAAATAAATTTACATATTTGGTCATATTATATTAATTAAAATTATCTTCATTTTTGAGTCCTCATATCAAATCTGGCAATAAATTATTTTTCATTATTTTCATAAAATGTTGGTATTTAGTTGAAATTTGTTTGCAAGAAACATGTACTTTTTATGAATTTATCAATACATAAGAATTATTTATAAGACTAAAAACATTTTATGTGATAAAATATGAATCCATTAAATAACATGATTCATTTTAAAATATTATTTTAGCTTATAAATACAACATAAAATATTTTTATAACTAATTAAAATTTAATATTAATAAAAAAATTCATATGTTTTATTTAAATGTAGTATATCCAAGGAAGATTCCATTTTTTCTTTCCTTGAATACCTCAAACTGTATCATCATGTTACTATTTTTTATATACTCATAAAACCATATTTTTATCATTTTTTTGTTTTGTTTAAGGTTGATTTAGGATAATTTAAAAAATATATATATGTTTCTGGGATGTGCACGGTTGAAGCATGGTATTCCCAAACCATTCACCCACCTAATGAAAACAATGCAACCCAAGACCGAGGGGGCTTTCACGGTTGGCTTGTGATTTGAAAAACCGTGTACCCACTCAGTAGACGTCGTGCACCCCAATAGTGGGGAGTATAGTTTGGTAACATGGTTTATCTAATCTCATGACCATGCCCAAGTAATCATGCATATGAGGTATTTTACATCCAATGTTTCTAAAAAAAATCATAAACCCCATTTAATGTATCTATAATTCAAAAAAAAATATAACTAATTACCTAGACTTTGAGAAACTAAAAAACATTTTTTATCCTCTAACCCATAAATTTTATGAATCAATTTTCTAATGGAAGATCTTATCCCTGTCCAATAAGTGAATCTCCTCCTATTATTTTTCTCCCCCTCTCTCTTTCATTCCTATATAACATTTTTTATATTATCTCATGATTTATGGATGAAATATAAATTGATTAGGATCTTTAATATATCTTGGATTTCATGATCTCAATTTAATACTTTCATCATCTGGAAATCCCACTACTGGTGTTAAATTTTGATTTCTTGAATATAATTTGGTGGTTTTGTTTGATTTTGGCTATTTTATTAAACTCTAATTTTCTTGATTATATGAAAATACTTTTAATTTTATTGTGAAAAAACGATATTATAATTATTTGGAATATTAATTTAACATTGTATGGAATTCTGGGGAAAAACCCTAATTCGAATGGAAATAGAATTTTTAGAATATTAGGGAAATTGATGGAAATTGTAATTTGATTAGATAATTGTTTTTTAGAAAATGTCTTAAATTGAATTGATAAAAACCTATCATCAGTTTTATTTGAGAATTCATGAAATTATTAAAAACATGTGTTTTTTTTCAAATTTATTTCATATATTAAAATGATGAATTGGGGAATTGAACTATAAAAAATGTATTTATTTTAAAAGAGATGAATTTGCCAATATTTTTTGATAGATTGATAGAGAAGTTGTAATCTAGTGTACTCACCAGGTTATTTCGTCCAAGAGTTCTAGATTGATGATTCATGTGAAATGAATTGATGATTATAGCTCTAAAAAGAACATAGTTTTTTATATCGTATCCCGGATAAAATTTTATGATACCTATTCGACATTATCCTGAGATATGTGTGTACACATATTCTACGATAATTGAGATGAGAGTGTAGGATCTTTTGATCAGGAGCTGTCATGCCACACGACAGATGACCATAGTGGTTATAGTGACTATTTTTTATAGATATGGAATTGTTTGTGAAACTATATTATTCATACATGTTAATTTATATATATAGTTTTATATAAAACAATTATCCATTTTTTGAAATATTTTCCATCACTTGGAATGAAATAATATCTTGTTTTTAATATAAATTTGAATTTATTGGATTGTTTTATTTAAAATTGAAACCATGATTTGGTTTATTATTATAGAATAATAGTATGGAAACTTTATTGAGACCCCACTAGGATATTTGGATCACATCCTACCTTTTCCTTTATGAATTTATATATTTCCTTCTAAAAGGTTTTCAAAAAGGGAACAATCCACTTGTAGGAGGTTGATATTATTGATCCTTCTATATTTTAGTGTTGATTCCATGGTTACTTTTGAGTTCCATAATTCTAGTTATTGGGAACATTTACTACTTTATAGTTTTGGTTTTGATATACTTGTTTGATTTCAGGTAATGTCTCCATTTTGGATTTTGATAATACTCATATGTACATATTTCTTCAATAGGTTTGGGGAAAGAACCATCATAAATTATCTAAGATGATTCCAGGTGTAGTCACTTACATAGGGGGATCAAGAATTCCATTCATTCCCTATTAGCGTGGGCTCGAGTATTAGGGTACCAGGGTATCAGAGATGGTTCATAAAAAGTGGTATCATAATTTCCTATTAAGCATATTTCTTTGATATTATTATGAAATTGAGGGATCTTGTCGAGACATATGAGGTAAAAATGGGTGGGTGTGTCGCAAACAGTCTCTAAGGGGCCCATTCCATAACTCCCCAATATAATCTTCAATATTATTGGGGATGGAAACTATCTCCAAGAAGGAATATCACTAGAATTAGAGGCCATATCCTGATTACATGTACACACACACCTCCAAGCTTATACAATATTGAAATGTAAAAACAACTTACCAACAATGAATATATACAACTATATACCATAACCAGAGTACAACATGATGTAATGGAATGAAAATAAGGAAAAATACAAGCCCATCACAAAGAGTCTATGAAAAAGTGAAACCTAGATGTAGAGGGACTATAGTTCAGGAGCTGCTGGAAAAAACCTTTGTCTATCTGGTCTCACTAAGAACCGTGTGATCATGGTCCATTAAGGACTATTTCACAAGGTTTTTCATCTACACATGACATGACAAATGCGGGAAAACCCTATGTATGAGTGAGTATAAAAATACTTAGTAGGACACCTAGATACCATAAAGCATAAAAAAGGAAATACACTCAACCATACACATGTATATGTCTACAACACATATAAAAAGAACATAAAGATATACTCAAAAAAGCCACACAGTCTAAAGGTAAGTCACAACCATTGTTTACTGGCCTAAGATTACAATTCTAAGATTCCACAAAGTAATCATCTTGGAGAAAATACATTTGTGTCTGAGAGCACTTATGTTATTCGTTTAAGAGGTATTAGTTGTTGGGTATCATCATTAGAAGTACACATTAATATTCTAATGGCATAAAACATAAATATGAAGATCAATCCCATGTCCATGGAAAGATACCAACAACTAAGACAAGATTAACCTTTTATATGGAATATAATCACTCGTATTTCTTTTATCAACACAATACCAAGAACTCTTCCTATGGTATGAATTTTGAATGAGGATCTCACTCCAAGACTCACAGATGGATTACAACGAATCTATTTAAGTAGTCATGTTGAAGAGATCATTATTCTATTTGTAGGAGATCATTCCATACTCACCTTAGGGGAAAGGATATGGGGAATGTAGAGACCCAATCTTGGAATACATGGAAATTACATTACTTTTGTGGAGTACTTAATACAGAACAAAAACAAACACACAAGGACCGTAATATTTTAGTGTCTTTGGAAACTCGGAACAAAATCTTCTAATCGTGGTGAAAGATCTTCAATATATCCCATAAAGATCTTCCCCTTTTTGTTTTATTACCTAAAACAATTCTTTATATCCTAGGGAAAAGAAATAATAAAAAGGGTGAGCTCAAATTATTAGTGAGGGTAAACATAGAGAACATAAAACAATCTATAAACACTTGAATGCAAAAACTTGAACATAAAATCTAAACATCAAAATCATGAGCAAAGACATAAATCTTGGAAGTAAAAAATGAATATATCATAAAGTAACATCAATCATGATAAAATATCATGGTAATGAAACATGTAATTGTGGAAAACCCTTAAGCACATGATATGATTTCCATAGTATCCAAGGAATTGCTGCCAAGACTATCTAAGTGGACAAAGTCCCTTTCTGAATCAAGTTCACCCCTCGTTCTAGTCCTGTATCACTGAAACGGATTAACGCACCATTCCAGCCATTTCTATATCATGAGATATATATCATTAAACAATGCACTGGTGGAAGATATTGCTCCGAACTATCTCATAATTAAATCATTCTTACTTGTGCCGCAAAATAATTATAAATCATTCTTCATAACCCATAGAGTAAAATGGGTTTCATAAACATCATGCTATCATAATATAATCAATATAAAACAAATGAATATAATTTCATCATAATAAAATTGAAACCATGTAAATCATAGAGACATTATACTTGAAACATACCCATATGAAATAATTTCATCTTAGATGGAAAATGGTTTTGATAAAACACTTGAAATAAAATCTTGAGGAAAATATCCTTTCTTCTTTAAAATTATTTTCTTTTCACAAAATACCACGCAATTTTAAAAGAAAAGGATTTTTTTGAAAATATACATGAAATATTGTATAGTAAGATTCATGAAAATAAGGCATTATAAAACCATAAAAATCCATTCATTCCATATAAGTTAAAAAAACATTCTCCTCATACTTTTGTCGGAAAAGTCAAAAAGTACCATGTATGGTAAACAAAAGAAAGATTACTACCACAACACAGAGTAAAAGTAAAATAGGGGTAAACATGACTTTAAACATACATGTAAGAATATTAAACAATTTATGAAAAACATTTTTATGGACATGGATGAAAAATATAACCCCAATAAATACTTACGTATAATAAATCTCAAATAAATATGAGATTGAAAATATATCCCTTACCTTAGGTCTGATATGCTTCGTACGTATCCGAAACATCTGTATAATGATTTAAATAAATTCATTGACTTATTACAAAATCATATTCATTGTTATGATATCATATATGGTACACTTATGACTTTATATTACCCTTTCTTTTGTAAATTCTATGTTAAAGTAGCATTTTGGGTAAAATTGTTTAATTTATCATACGTGTTTGGACTTGTTTTTCTTGATATTATTATTAATTATATCATGTTTTACTTAATTCTAGAGTGTAAATAATTATAGATATATCATATATATTCAGTATATATATATATATATATATATATATATTAGAATGATAAATGAAATGAAATACACTGTTCATGGAGACGGTATGCCGTATGTACGCATGAACGCTGTTTTCCTTTCCTTATTGACTTGAATTGAAGTAAGAAGATGACACACACATATATATATAAATACATTAGATTTATAATTTCATATATTTCATTATTATTCATTCTATATACTTTATAATCATTCTTGAATGGTCAACATAGAGAATGAATCTCATCGCATCGTGGTGACGGTAACCCGTACGTACACACGAGCGATGATATTATTACAATAATTATTTAATTGAATTGAAATGGATGATATAATATCTCAGAATCAGTATGATGTTATAATAACTATATTAAGTTATTCTTTATACCATTATACCCATCCAAGTAATGTGGTGGTGGAAAAAAAGATTACACCATAGTATGGAGATGGTATTCCGTTCGTACGCAGGCGCGGTGATTTCGTTTTCCATAGGACAGATAGAAGGTGAAATGGGTTTGTTTCATATTTATAATAACATATCAGTATATTAGTGATACTGATGTTATTACTTCATATTCAAACAAATAAACAATAAGAAGTTGGATAAGAAAGAAACTTGAAAGAATCGTTAGAAGAGATTACCACTTCTTCGACACACCTCTTTTAAGGTTCCACTTAAGGCAATAGATTTGGTCTTTTGAGGGGACCAAAACCTGTATAATGTTTCTAGGGAAGTTGAGAAGGGAAATGGGTAGGGTTTTTCCGATACTGAAAGCTCGAAATCATGTAAAGAGAAGAGGGAGTAGGTTCCCTTTTATATGGGAGGAGATGGGCACCTTAAGAAAAACATAAAATATTATTTTATAATAAAGTCATATTTGGTTTATAATATCTCAAAATTGATTTATTTATAATATAAAGTGGGTATGGGTATAAATCCTCTCAAAAAATATGTTTTATACAAGTTTGGGTTACTATTTTAACCTTATCATTTATATTTAACACTAAGTTAAATAATTTATCTTTTACCGTGTCTTCTTGTTTTCTTACACTATATGGTTAATAAACTTACCATAACAAACCAAAAGAACCCCAAGTGGTTCATTATTAATATATATAGACATATCTAAGTCATTTGGTCTAACCTTTGATTTTTAGGAATATAATAACAATTAATAATATAATATTTGTGTTAAAAACTATTTTAGGTAAATTCTGACACTATTTGATAATTGAGTTTTGTGAAAATCATAAGAGCATTATTAGTTCAAAAAACGTTAATTAAATCAATACTAAAATGTCATATTAGCCTAGAAAATTAATTAAATTCATAAAATGTCTCAAATTACATTTATTTGGTTATTTATAATATCAATTATTTTAATATTTCATTATTTAGGAAATTACTCCATCACCATTGTGTCATAAATAAATTAACTTATTTAATGTCTAAAAATTATAAATAAAATACCATTAGGTAGTAAATATGTTTATATTTCTAATTAATACCTATAGTATAATTTATCTTATGTATTACACAATATTAAAAAAAATTAGTTATTAAACTTTCATTTTAACTATTTTAACTATTTTAACTATTTTTTAAATAAAATAATAAGAAATATCCTAATATAATCCAAGTGGAATTATAGGGTAATATTTTATTCCTAATATTGTTTTTGGTCAAATTAAACTTATCGAATAGAATTAGGACCTGTGTTAGGGTAATAATAATATCATTTTTACCCTTAATTAACCTATTTACTTTTAACCGTGGTAAATAAAAGTAAAAAGTTACTATTTACCAAAAATTATTTTTATCTTATTGAACCAAATTTTACTCCTTGATATTAACCGTGTCTCTCGGATTTTTTAAATTCCACTCACAGAAGCGGTAAAATTATGTTTTATGTAAATTTTCAAATTCTCCTAGGAGGTGAGTAAAAGAGGGTGAAAAGTTTACTAAAAAATTTTATATATCTAAAATTATTATAAAATGATTCCAATGAATTACATGGAACTTATATAGGTATTATGTATCAATTTTAACCAAAAATAAATTTAAATAAAGTAAATAATTATTTAAATAAAAAGTCGGTTTTTAAATTGTAACCTAGTGTTTTCACTATTCATCAAAAATTGAAAGTTTTCAGAAAAATACCAAAAAATCACCGTAGGCTAATTTCGATATTCCAAATAAAAAAATGAAGTTAATTTTGAATGATAAAATTTATAAAAATTCAAAAAGAGGGTATTACTAATCATAATAGCTAGTTTATATATTATTTTAATAACATATCGTTGTTTAGTGAAACTTGGTATTGCGTACAACACACGATACGGTGGAAGGTCACGATTGATTGTAATGAAATCCAAGTTAGGGTTGTGTGTAGTGAAAGATTCATTTGTTGTTGCGTATAATATAATCCAACCATATTTCATTTATACATTGAATATATATATATATACACTCAATGTTGCGTAAAATAACTTCTATCAAATGAACATGAAATTGTGTGTAACACGATCCAAGATTAGTGTTGTGTATACTGCAAGCTAATAAGGTGTTGCGTATAGCGCAAGATAAACTTGGTGTAGCATACAACAGAATATATGAATAAAATTAAAAAAAATATATCTTATAAAATCTCGAGGTGTTACATTCTACCACCCTTAAAATAAATTTCTCCCTCAAAATTTGTCGGGGTTATAAATCATTTACTACTTGAAAGTTTATTTAATTTAAAACAACATCTTAAAAAGGAATACTAATGCTTAATTTTAAAAACTAATGTATGAAATGTAACGGTTACCCAAATTAACTTATCCCAGGGTTTCCACATAGGAGAACATAGGTGAAAATATGGATATGGAAGAGAAATCTAACCGTCATGTTCTGATGGAGAGTGGTAGAAGACATGGCTATGAAAAATCCAACAATCACAAAGCCATATATTTGTGATGATCTAAGGTACCATCAGATTCATCAGATATGAGGGCACTAAGAAAACATTTTTGGTTTTCAAGATCATTTCCCAAATGTTGAATAATTTTTGAATTAAAAAAATAGTTACTTGATTTTGGTACAATCTTACCGTTGCTCGTGCCTTGAACAATTTACACATCACCTCTTAAAGAAATGAAGTTGAATTTGTCTTTCTCAAAGTGATAGTAGATCATGCGATAGAATGATAGGTCATTCCATCTGTCTCAAACATAAGGTTAGAAAAGTTATATACAGAAGTCCATATATGGTTCCAAAAAATGGACTTATACATCATCTATCATACCGCTTAATAAAATAAAACTATTTTAGACTATCCAGGGACTTCATGTAGGCCACAGGTAGGCAATAAAGGCATGTTGCACTTTAGTTGTGGGTTCGATTCCCAAAACCTTGTTCGACGCGACGGGTTGTCGCCCATCCTACGGGTTGTCCTTTTTCTAAAAATATACTACTATAACATTTCAAAAATAATATCAAAAAGTTATAGCCTTAAAAAATACTATCTGATGTCTAACTTAATCTATTACAATCTTTAGGCTTACCCAAACTCACATTATAAGGAAAACGATCGATAGAGAGGTCATCTACCAAGCATGTAGATACTTTCATTTATCCCCATATATCATAAGATATGTCTTCTTGGTCACATTCCAAACATTCGAATGCCTTAATCATGTATTCTCTTGAAAAATGAATACCCATTGAACCTTAGTGAAAACATGAATGCAGTTAAAAGTTAACTCTTTCCACATACCAAAATCCCAAAAATTCTATATACTCAAACCATGATATCACTTAGTCCTTATATCAATCATGAGCTCATGAATACTATAAAAAATTTCATTTTCTCCTAATCCCTTCATTATGCTCATATCATCTACTTTCCAAGAATATTTCAATCACTTTTCATGGTTACCTGTACCATATAATTATCGAAAACCACAATAAACCATTACATAGATATTCAAATGTTCCACAATAATTTAAATGAGATCCCATTAAATAAATACATAATCATTCCACCACATCGTTTTCATACTCATCACTGCTAAAAGTGACCGCATGTGACTTCCCTTTGTCCTTTTACTTAATAAGTTGTTGATGTCGATCATCATTAAACTTTGGATTAGGGAATTGTTTATCATAATGCCCCATTTCCTTGCACTTGTATCATTAATGTGTTGGTCGAGAATTCTCTGTAGTCTTTTCTCTATTCACGTCATTAGAAACCTTTTTCCCATTACTTCGGCACTCAGCTACTCGATGACCTTCTTTTCCACACTTGAAACATTTTCTATTACCTTTTAGAAAATCTCCACTATGCTTATTTCCACACATTGAGCATAAGGAAACATTCATATTATTTTCACCATTGTTCTGAGATTTTTCATTGAACTCCATCTTTCATTTCTTGTCAAAACCATGAGATGGATATGTAACAACAAATTCCAGTTATACCGTGATAGAACAATGCACAATTTCTTCCTAGCTACTGAAGACACTTATAGCTAATGCTCTTCGAAGGCTTGATTTTAAGCCACTAAAAAATCGATCAACTTTACTTTCAGGTTTGATGATAAAGACAGATTCATACCTTGCAAGCCTTCTAAAATTTTCTCTGTATATACCAAAAAAGTCATCATCCTTTTTCTTAAGATCAAGGATCTCCTTTTCCATATTTGTTTGAAGAATAAGAGGGAAGTACTTATGGAAAAATAAGTCCTTTAACTCATCCCATTCCATGGATTCAATTTCATCTTGGGGCTTTGTATTCTTAATTAGAGACCACCACATGTCTGCTTTACCTTCTAACTTGTAAATAGCCAATATTACTCTTTCATGTTCTAAACAATGAAGTATGGAAAATTCCTTTTCAATGGTACTGATCCATTGTTCAAAAATAAGTGGATCATAAGACCCATTGAAAGTAGGTGGACGTTGCCTCATAAAAGGACTCAATAGAATATTTTTCCCTTCTCTACTCCTTTGTAAGTCCAGAATGATTCATAGATTGTGTAAGTATAAAAATAAGATTTTTCACTCCATCTCCAATAACATTGGTTTGTTCAAGAGGACAATAATTGAATTTTCTATTACATTTATCAACATGGTTCCTTCGGGTTCCAGCCATCATCAAAAACCGAAAAATAACAGTGTGAGAGGAAAAAATCATGCTATGAAAACAACATAATAAAGGAGTATTACTTTAAATATATAACATAATAGGTTTAATTCTAAGATAGTTTCTGTAATTCTAGGACTATAACCTATATGTATACTTATCCTTAGGGACATCCCTAAACATACCTTATAAATATCTCTAGGGATTTCACTAAAGTTTTCGCATCCTAGTTTCCAAAGGTTAACTAAACCTTTCCTCTGATACCAACTGTAGAGACCCAATCTTGGCGTACATGTACATGTACATTACTTTTGAGGAGTACTTAATACATAACAAAAACAAACTCACAAGGACCATAATAGTTTAGTGTCTTTGGAAACTCGGAACAAAATCTTCTAATCGTGGTGAAGATATTCAATATCTCCCATAAAGATCTTCCCCTTTTTGTTTTCTTACCTAAAAACTTTCTTTATATCCTAGGGAAAAGAAAACATAAAAAGGGTGAGCTAAAATTCTCAGTAAGGGTAAACATAGAGAACATAAAACAATCGATAAAAATTTGAATGAAAAAACTTGAACATAAAATCTAAACATCAAAATCTTTAGCAAAGACATAAATCATGGAAGTATGTAAGGCATATATCATAATAGAACATAAATCATGATAAAATATCATGGGAATGAAACATGTAATTGTGGAACTAAATTAAGTACATGATGTGATTTCCATAGTTGCCAATGCATTGTTTCCAAGACCATCTTAGTGGACAAAGTCCCTTTCTGAATCGAGTTCACTCCTCGTTCCAGTCCTATATCACTGAACTGGATTAACTTACCATTCCATCCATGTCTATATCATGAGATATAAATCATTAACCAATGCATTGGAGGGATATATAGTTCCCAACCCTCTCTTAATGGAATCATTCTTACTTGTTCCACAAAATAAACATAAATCATTCATCATAACCCAAAGAGTAAAATGGGTTTCGTAAACATCATCCCATCATAACATAATCCATATAAAACAAATTTATATCATTTCATCAAAAGAAAAGTGAAACCATGTAAATCATATAAACATTATAATTGAAACATACACATATGAAATAATTTCATCTTAGATGGAAAATGGTTTTGATAAAACACTAGAAATGAATTCTTGAAGAATATATCCTTTCTTCTTTAAAATGATTTTCTTTTGACAAAATACCATGAAATTTTAAAAGAAATGGATTTTGTTGAAAATATTAATGAAATATTGTACAGTAAGATTCATGGAAATAAGGCGTTATAAAACCAAAAAAAACCATTCATTCCGTATAAGTTAAAAAAACATTATCCTCATACTTTTGTCGAAAAAGTCAAAAAGTACCACGTATGGTAAACAAGAGAAAGACTCCATACATAACACAAAGTAAAAGTAAAAGAGGGGTAAACATGAATTTAAACATACATGGAAGAATATTAAACACTTAATGAAAAACATTTTTTTGGACATGGATGAAAAATATAACCCCAGTAAATACTTACGTATAAGCAATCTGGAATAAAAATGAGATTGAAAAATTATCCCTTACCTTAGGTCCGATATGATTCGTACGTATTCGAACCTCCTGTATAATGATTTAAATAATGTCATTGACTTATTATAGAATCTTATTCATTGTTTTGATATCATATATGGTTCAATTATTACTTTATATTACCCATTCTTTTGTAAATTCCATGTTAAAGCAGCGTTTTGTGTAAAATCGTTTTATTTATCGTATGTGTTCGGACTTGTTGTTTTTGATATTATTATTACTTATATCATATTTTACATAATTCCAGAATTTAAATAATTATTTATATATCATATATATTATGTATATATATATATATATATTAGATAGATAAATGAAATGAAATACACCATTCATGGAGAAGGTAGGTCGTACGTACGCATGAACGATGTTTTCCTTTACTTGTTGACTTGAATTGAAGCAAGTAGATGACACATATATATACATAAATCCATTAGCTTTATCATGTAATATATTTAATTATTTTTCGTTATATAGAATTTATAATCATTCTTGAATGGTTAACATGTAGAATGAATCCTATCGCGTCGTGGAGATGGTAATCTGTACGTACGCACGAGCGATGATATCATTCCCATAATTATTGAATTTAATTGGATTGGATGATATAATATCTTAGAATTATTATGGTTTTATAATAACTATATATATTTATTCTTTAAACCATTATACCCATCCGTGTAAGGTGGTGGTGGAAAAACCGATTACACCACGACGTGGAGAAGGTATTCCGTACGTACGCACGCGCAGTGATTTCGTTTTCCGTCGGATGGATAGAAGGTGAAATGGGTTTGTTTCATATTTATAATAACATATAAGTATATTATTGATACTGATGTTATTAATTTATAATGAAACATACAAAGAAGAATAAGTTGAAAAAGAATGAAACTTTAAAGAATCGGTAGAAGAGATTACCTCTTCTTTGACGCACCTCTTTTAAGCTTCCTCTTAAGGCACTAGATTTGGTATTGTGAGGAGTCCAGAACCTCTATAATGTTTCTAGGGAAATTGAGAAGGGAAATGGGCTGGTTTTTTCCGTTATTGAAAGCTAAAAATTATGTAAAGGGGAGAGGGATGAGGTGCCCTTTTATAAGGGAGGAGAGGGGCACCTTAGGAAAAACTTAAAATATTATTTTAGAATAGTCATATTCAGTTTATAATAGCTCAAAATTGATTTATTTAGAATCTAAAGGGGGGATGGGTATAATTACTTTCAACCAATAGGTTTTAGACATGTTTAGGTTACTATTTTAACCTTATCCTTTAGATTTAACACTAAGATAAATAATTTAACTTTTACCGTGTCTTTTTGGTTCCTTACACTATATGGTTAATAAACTTACTATAACAAGCCAAACGAACCCCAAGTGTTTAATTATTAATATATATGGCCTTATATAAGTCATTTGGCCGAACCGTATATTTTTATGAATATAATAACAATTAATAATATAATATTTTTAAAAAAACTCTTTTATGTCAATTTTGACACTATTTGTTAATTGCTTTTTTTTAAAAACATAACAGCATGATTAGTTCTAAAAAAATAAATTAAAACAATACTAACATTTCATATTAACCTATAAAATTAATGGAATTCATTAAAAGTATCAAATTACATTAATTTTGGTATTTATAATACCAATTATTTTAATATTTCATTATTTAGGTAATTAGTGCGTCACCATTGTGTCGTTAATAAATTAAATTATTTAATGTTGAAAAATTATAAATAAAATACGATTAGGTAGTAAATTTTTTGTATCTTTCTAATCAATATTTATTGTCTAATTTATCTTATGTATAACACTATATTAAAAATTTATTAGTTATTAAACTTTGATTTTAACTATTTTAACTCTTTTTTAAATAAAATAATAATTAATGTCCTAATCTAATCCATGTGGACCTAAAGGGTAATATTTTATTCCTAAGATTTTTTTTGGTTGAATTACACTTATCCAATAGAAGTAGGACATGTGTTAGGGTAATAATAATATCATTTTTACCCTTAATTACCGTATTTACTTTTAACCGTGGCAAATAAAAGTAAAAAGTTACTATTCACCAAAAATTATTTTTAACTTATTGAACCACATTTTACTCCTTGATATTAACTGTGTCTCTTGGATTTTTGAAATTCCACTCATAGAAGCGGTAAAATTATGTTTTATGTTAATTTTCAAATTTCCTAGGAGGTGTGTAAAAGACGGTGAAAGGATCAATAAAAAATTTTATATATCTAAAATTTTTATAAAATGACTCCAATGAATTACATTAAACTTATATAGGAATTATGTATCAATTTTGACATAAAATAAATTTAAATATAATAAATAATTATTTAAATAAAAAGTCGGGTTTTAAATAGTAACCCAGTGTTTTCACTATTCATCAAAAATTGAAAGTTTTCAGAAAAATACCAAAAATTCACCCTGGTCTAATTTCGATATTCCAAATCCAAAAATGAATCCTATTTTTAAAGATAAAATTTATAAAATTTCAAAAAGTGGGTCTTACTATTCATAACACCTAGTATATATAATATTTTAACAACATATCGTTGTTTAGTGAAACTCGGTATTGCATACATCACATGCTATCGTGGAAGGTCACTATTGCATGTAATGAAAGCCAAGTCAGGGTTGTGTGTAGTGCAAGATTCATTTGTTTTTTCGTATAATAGAATCCAACCATATTTCATTTATACATTGAATATATATATATATATATATACACTCAATGTTGCGTAAAATAACTTCTATCAAGCGAACATGAAATTGTGTGTAACATGATCCAATATTAGTGTTGTGTATACTACAAGATAATACGGTGTTGCGTATAGCACATGATAATCTTGGTGTAGCATAAAACAAAAGATATGAAATAAATTAAAAGGAATATATCTTATAATATCTCGGGGTGTTATAGGGAACTCATCCCAACAAATCATTTCCATGATATAGATTATGAGGGCTCTAGGAAACATATAAAAAACTACACGGCGTGTAAATGGGTTACCCATTGTGGTCCGCGACCTTGGGTCCTTTTCGCAAAAATCACCAGTGTATCAAGTCACGTATGTGTCTATCTATAAGTACACAATGTGTAGGATACTTGTGTAGTCTACCCATATTTAGTACAAGGCTTCATATTATGTACATGATCTTGTGTAACATTATATGGAATAGACCATGTACTCTAGGCACCACCATGTCCATGTAAAGTAGTACAAAGCATGCTCCAACTTGTGTACTCCAACCCAAGCCCATGTACCCTCAGAGGTACACACTGAGTATTTGGGTAGAGGTAACATTCAATGATACATAATAACACATTGTGTGATACATATGTAACTCATGAAACCCTATCCACTGAAAATGGTGACCCACAAGGAATGTATATCTAACATACATGTAATGTAGTGTGGAATCTATATGAATTCTAAATATACTAACTCACCTTTCCATTCTCTTCCGGCCACTGATCCATATAATTCCTTGAGATGTAATCAATGTTGAATACTTGATGAGTCACACCATCACTAATTAACATGTTTCAGTCATTGATCCCTTTCGAATATGGTATCTTTCTTCATTCATCATTGTGCAATAAAAAATGAAATTGGGTATACAATGCGTTTCGATTTCTCATCACTGCATCAATCTTCCCACCAACATCATGTCATTTTGTTTCCAAATCTGTGATATCATATCATTTATTCAAGAAATGGTTATGAAACATTGAACTCATCATGATATGTTAAAACCCTTTCTAAATAAATAATTGTTGGGGAGAATAAAAAATAGTGGATAAAATCAAAATAAAAATCAATTGGATTGGTCCTCGATTGATGTTCATATTGATCTTGGTTTATTTACATTAGAATTAATATCCAAGAATCAACAATCACAAATTATTATACTCATAAAAACATCTCTACAAATAACCCATCCAATAATACACATGATTCATGAATAAATCTATTGATTTATTGATTTTTGTTCTTCAAATAAATTTATAATGGGGAAGAAAAACCCGATTAAAAAATTTAGAACCCCCATTCGAATCAATCACTGATGAAGAATGAGGTTTCACCATGGTCTTTGGTAGGATCCTTTGAATCATTTGCACTTCGATCATTGATTCATGATCCGGTCACCATTCATATGATATAAATACTCTAACAGCTATCTAATGGTTATAGGGTTATGAGGATAACCATAGGATTTCTCCATGATATTATATTAAAAGACACACCAATAGATATCTCAACTAAATTAAATAAAATAATTTATTTAATTATTGTACACATTTCGACACCCGTGATACTGTTTCTACAAATTCCCATCGCCAACCAAGGTTATGTCACACTGAGGGTAAAACCTACATTACACACTCAATTATTCCCTTATATTTCTGATCCAAGCCTTTGTTTATAGTTTATTAAACCTTTTCATTAATACTATGTGCACATAAAATTTAATATATTTAACATATTTTTAACATTTATTATGGGTACACAGGGCCTTGATATAATACACCATATTATCACCTTGTCAAAAAAATAATCCATAAGATATACAAAAATTATAAATGGATAATGTGAGTTGTTAAATTATCCTTCACTGTTGGATTTATCTCCCAAAATCCAAAAAAAGGATAAATAATTACATGAGGTTATTGATCCTGAATATGAGCCTGCCTCCCCCATGTGATCACCTGGAGATTACCATGCTACTACCATGGAAAGACCAAAACTGTTATGAATTGAATTCCATTTATTTTAATTAAATGTCTTATGGATATAGAAAACACATGAAATCCTTTTGTTTTATTGGATTTAAATGAGATTTATGTATCCTTACCATTGATAATCTAGTCATTGAATAGTGATCACATGACTAGTATAAAAATAGAGTTTTAACCAATCCTTTCGATGCAGACAATGGAGATGATGGCCTCATCCAGTAGACTCAGTCCGTACAGAGCTCATATGTCATATCTCGGAATGGAGGTAGTGTCATTGGGCATCGTTCTTGTCCAATTCCAAGCTAATCTTCAACATTTTAATCATGAATGGAATCACATATGATAAAGTTCAAGTTTATAGAGATTACCACTTGAGTGATGTTATGTGATCCACCCCAAGAGTTTTTCAACATCAAACACCTTACCCTTAGGTATTATATGGGTTTTATAAGGGGTTATTTGACAAGGTAATAATAACCTATTTTTAATTACTTTTTATAAATAAAAGTATTATTTCATAATTTTTTTATGAGAATAGCCTTTCTTAAAAAATGATGAATTTGATAAATTGATTATTGAGGTAAAAATTGAACTTTTGAGAAATATATACATTATTATTTTAAACTATGGTTTTTATTATTAATATTATAAAAAAATTCTTATAAATGATTATTATATCAATTTTTTATCTTTAAATGATTAGGTATTCAGTTTGATAAGGGTTATATTTTTATATGACTAAATAGAAATTGTGTTTTTAAAGAATTTATATTAAGGAATTAATGAATTTTTTAAATAATTAATATTTTTAAAAAAAATATTATTATCATATTACTTTTATGAATAAAAAAATAGTATATAATTTTTATGAAGTCATATGTAATTTTTATTAAGGGTTTAAAAAAAATTTCAAAACCCGTCAATTTTAAATAAATATCGATTCAAATTTTAACCGTGATAATTAAAACATTTAAAAAATTATTTAGACTAAATGAATATTATTTTTGGAATATTTCTGTCAAAAATATCCAATGGTGAATTTTTCATAATTTTCTTAGACAATCGATTTTTTGGGTAAAAATTAAATAATATATAAATTTATATTGTGTTTTATGAAATCATAATGACACAATAGTGATGTAATAAGAACCATAAAAGGGATAATAGACACAATATTTGTTTCAAATTTAAAATAATATGATTTTAGAATTATTTGATTTGTTTTATAAAGCCTAATTGAATCCTCCAAGACATATAAAATATTTTATAATTTTAAAATCATTTCCATGAAAGTGTGACTAACTCCACATAATCATGGGAAATATTTTAATATATTCTTCCCATAGTCTTTTAAAATAATGTATATCACTCCCATTTTCTAGAAACCATTAGCAAAATCAATGAGATAGTTTTTGGTTTTGAATATTTTATTGTGTAGGGTCTAAAACTAAAATAATAAAGAATTCTCACACTATTTCCTATAAAACCCACCCAAGTACCCATTAATATTTACTAAATCACTTTGAAGATCGACCAACCTCTTTCCCCTACTCCCTAGATTCTACCAAGGCACCCCTAAGCTCCCAAGATGCCTCTCTCAATACTTTGGGATCACACATCCAAAAAAGGGACCCTCACCTTAACTCCTCCTTTCAATTCAAGAACATTGTTTGAAATTAGCCTTTTTAATTTAAATTGGTTATATTATCATACTTTTATAATAAATTTTCTACTTTCAATTTAATGTTATATCAGTTAGGGATCATTTATCCTCCCCCATTTATACCCTTACCTAAGCCGTTATTATGCCAAAATTCCGTAAGGGATTTCTCTCTTCTCATTTCCATTTCAAGCACTCTATTTTTATTATGAATCTTAAATTCCATGTCATATGTTGGGAAAATATACAATATAATCCCCTGACCATATATTTAATGTGTAAATGATGATTGAGACCTTTATCTCTCATAAACCGATTTTATGAATCCCCATGTGATGTTGTTGTGCTACCGAAATTACACCATGATTTTCCTTGAAAAAATCATCGTGTAGTGAATACCATACTCATTTCTCTATCAAGGGTATTAACCTTTATGGAAATATACCTTTTTATTTGGTAATTACATATATTTATTACACATTCTTCTATAATGGAATAAATTATTATGTTGAATGAATCCATGTTATATGATATATGTGGCACACTTAAGAATGAGATTGAAATGTTTTTGAAGAGTGTTCCCTAATAGCGCTTCAATGCATTAGGTTATGTTTAATATCATGATACATCATGTTGGTATAGGGGTTTACCTGATTCCTTTATAATACCTTTTCCATCATTTTGGGATATGGGTTTACTTGATTCCTTTATGTTAACGATGCAGTGGTTTATGTTTTTTCCACATTTCCATGTTATGATGATCATGATATATTGTGCCTTTATGTTCATGTTTTCCTTAAGATATATTGATATGTCTATTGACTAATATGCATTGTATTCATAATTGTATGCCTTGTTTAATCCATTACATGGCTCTATAGCTCACCGTTTTCTTATATATTTCCTCAGGTTATCCCACACAATGCTACGTACGAAAGAATGTTGTTTTAATGTAAAAGAAGTTCTCAATAAAGATGTTTTATTTTAAGTCTTAAGATGTCATGTAATGTTCCTAAGCCCCAAATACACTACACATATATATATTATAAGTTTTATTAAGTAAATTATATGTAATAAATGATGTCTAAATATTAAATAATGTTTAGGGTTATTGTATTTGGTATCATAGGATTGGTTTAGTTATTTTTTGGATTAGGATTAGAAAAACCTAGTGAAAGACATAGGGATAAGACTAAGTATAAGAAAATAATACATAAAATTTTGTGTGTATAGAGTAACTAGTTTATTGAGAAAATGAATCCATGTATATATACAAACAAGTAGAGGTGGCTCTGGTATAGATGAATCTAGGGATAACACCTGAAAACACCACTTTGATACAGACTCGAACGTGAACAGGTTCACGACATCAGGCCTTGATGAACTCTTGGTTCGACACTCCTAAGTGATATGATTTGGTAAATTCATAATCTTAGTATGAATTATTATTTAGAGAACAAAAAAAAATCACCAAAGAATATATGATAGCAAGTATATCATGGATAACATGGATTGAAGCATAGAAATTTATAAGTTAATGAGATAAATGTAATTTATAAGACATCCCTTTTGGTCACTGAATTCCACTTATTGGTTTAAGAGCATAATATATTTAACCCTAATTTTTTCTTTTATTATATTTAATGGCCAGTAATATGATGAATCATGTTAACAACCAATGTGAAGGGAAATGTGATGACTGCCTCAATGAGATTCCAAATCAGATGAGATCTCAAGTAGGACATATCATGATTTCTTCAAAGCAACTATCAAAAAGAAAGATTATCCATCATAATTTTGTTCAATTCCAAATGAAATAAATTAAGATGAAAATGAAATCTCCTAAAAGTCCATATAGTAATGGTTATAAGGGAAATATGTCCCAATTTCTATCATGCAATATGTGTGGAAAGAGGAACCAAGGGAAATGTCACAAAGGCAATGTGAGAAGATTTATGTGTGGAAAGACAGGGAACAAAATATTCAATTTCCATGAAAAAATTGATATTGTGGAGGATGGTAACAAAGTTCCATCTAATTAATATTATGTAGTTCAATTTCATAAATGTGGAGAAGTTATGAATTATCAAAGACAATGCTCTATTTTAAGGGCAAAGAAGTATGATTAGAATCAACAATCTCCATGATCAATGTGTCACCGAAATTCCTATGCTAATATGGATAATTATGAATGAATTACATAAATACACTACTTCAAATTAGTTTATGTCATAATGTATTTCAATTTCTATCCTATTAGAATATCTATTATTATTTCGAAGAACATTGACTCCCCACCAGAAATGATATTAATTTACTAAGGAAAACTTAAATGAATATTATATCATATGTTGATGATTGAGGAAATGTTATTATGGATAATATTATAAGTATATATTTTTTGTAATTTGAGGAAAAATGAAAATTTCATTACCTATGCCTCAAAGAAGTTTAAAATTCTTGAGAAAAACTATCCCATACATGATCTGGAGTCAGAAGCTGTGTTCTCCGTGTCAAAAATCTAGCGACATTATCTCTTTGGGGTTAAGTGAAAAATATATAAATATCACAAATGTGTCCAACTTTTATTCACACAGAAAGAGTTGAATATGCACCAACAAAGATAGTTATAGCTAATCAAGGTTTTTGAATGGTCAATCCATTACCACCCAAGGAAAGAAAACAAGGTGGTGGATTCGCTAAGTAACAAGGACCAAATGATTATAAAATTGGTGGGAATAAAAAAGGATCTAATGTTCTTATATTTGATGAATTTGGACATAGGAATAATAAATAAGGGAACATCATCAATCCTTTCACAAATGATTTCTCAGCCCTCTATTTTGGAAATCTTAAATGATGCTAAAAAAGATGATGTTGGAATTCAGAAAAAAAAAACTGAAGCTATCAAAAAATGTAAATTCATGGATTTCAAAGTTAATGAAGAAGGAATTGTGAGATTTGGTTCAAGACTATGTGTTCCATCAAACCTGAAGTTAAAGAAATAACTTTTTGATGATTCACATAGTTAAAATTTCTCCATTAAACCAGGAAACATGAATATGTATCGATATCTTTGTGAGCACTATTGGTGGGATTACATGAAGAAGGAGATCTATAAATATAAATCAAATTGCCTAGTATGTCAGTAAGATAAGACCGAGAGGATGAAATCTAAGGTTTTGATATAACCAGTACCCATACCAACATGGAAATCAGAAATAATCACCATGAATGTTTTCACTAGACATACAAGGACATCCAAAGGAAACAGTAGTGTCTAGGATTTTGTGGATCTTCTTATAATGATATCAAAGTTCATTGAAATTCAATAGGATTCCTCATTAGATCAACTAACCTAGATATACATCAGAGAAGTGGTAAGGTTTCATGGAGTACCACTATCGATTTTGTCTAATCATTGTCCAAGATTTACCTCTATGTTCTGTAAGAGTCTCAAATATGATCTGAACACAAAGTTGAACATCAGTACGACTTATCTCCATCAAACTAATGGCCAATTTGAGCAGACTATCCAAAAAAATTATGACATGTTGAGGGCTTTATCAGTGGAATTTAAAGGTAAATGGGACTAACATCTTCCCCTAGTTTAGTTATCTTATAACATTAGTTTCCACTCAAGAATCCAAATGGGTCCTTATGAATCCTTTTATGGGATGAGGTTCAGAACACCAGAATGTTGGGATGAAGTTGGGGAACGAAAACATCTAGGTCTGAAAATGATCAAAGAAATGGTAGAGAAGTTTAAGACCATCCAACAACACATTAAAGCTGTTAAGAGTCGAAAAAATAATTATGGTGACAATAATTGATGAGACATATAGTTTTATTTTGGGGACATGGTATTACTCCACATATCACCATGGTAGAGATCTATGAGATTTGGGAAGAATGGAAATATTAGTCCAAGGTACATCAGTTCCTTTGAGATGATTGATTGCATTAGAGCAGCAGCTTATGGACTAGCACTCCCACCAAACCTATCTCAAGTACATGATGTATTTCATGTATCACTCTTAAGGAAGTACATACCATACCCATCACATGTACTCGATCTTGAGGTGGTACCATTTGAGAATGAACTCTCTTATGAAGAGAAGCTAGTGGATATCTTAGATCGTAGAGAAAAAGTTCTATGAAATAAGACAATTCCCCTTGTCAAAGTGTTGTGGTGAAACCAAAAGGTTGATGAAGATATTTGGGAAATATATAGGGTGATGTTTAGAGTTACCGTCATATATTTAGTTTGGAAAAATGATATTTTTAGGGTGAATGTTTTTAAGGGGGGAAGGTTATAACAACCCAAACTGTTAGGAATAAATTCCCCTTAGTTTAATTAAATGTCACATGGATATAGAAAACACATGAAATAATTTTGTTTTATTAGATTTAAATGGCCTTTATGTATCCTTACAATTGATAATATAGTAATTTAATAGAGATCACATGGATAGTATAAATATAGGGTTTTAACAAATCCTTTCAACATAGGCAAACAATATGATGGCCTCATCTAGTAGACTCAGGTCGTACGTAGCTCATTTGTCAGAGCTTATAAAGGAGGTATAGTCATTATTATTTACTATTGACTAATCCCAAGATGATCTCCCACATCTTAATCTAGAATATAATCACCAACGAGAGAAGTTCATGTTAATAAATATTACCACCTGTTCAATGTTATTTGATCTGCACAAAGAGTTTGTAATCATCACACACCTTACCCATAAGTCTTATTCAGGAGTTATAAGGGGTTATGAAACAACGTATTAGTTACTTTTTGTGTAATCTCTTTTTATAAATAAATGTATTATTCCATTATTTCTTTTATGAGAATATTTCCACTAAAAAATGATGAATATGATAAATGGATTTTTTGGGTAATAATGGTAATTTTGATAAATATATACTTTATTATATTTAACTATGGTTTTATTAATAGTATTATAATTAAAATTCTTATAAATTATTATTATATCAGTTCCTTATCTGTAATTTATTAGGTAATTAGTATGATAAGAGTTATAATTTTATACGATAAAACAGAAAGTTTTTTTTAAAATAATTTATTTTATGGAATTAATGACATTTAAAAATATGTAATATTATAAAAAAATATTACTATAAAATTAATTTTATTAATAATAAATTGTTTTATAAGTTTTATGAAGTCAAATGTGATTTCTATTAAAGTTTAAAAACTATTTTTGTCAAAATACATCAATTTTCAATAAATATCGGTTCTCATTTTAAAAGTTAAACTTGATATATTTATGAATTTATTTATATAAAATAAATATTATTTTTTGAATCAGGATTTTGAAATTATCCAATGGTGGATTTTTCATAATTTTTTTGAGGAAGTCGATTTAATCGGAAAAATTTAAATAATATATAAATTTATAGTTTGTTTTATAACATCATAATGACCCAATGGTGATGTAATAAATACCATAAAAGGTATCTGAGACCAAATATATGTTTTTACTTTAACATAATGGGATTTTATATTTATTTTATTTATTTTATAAATCCTTAGTGAATCCATCAAGGAAAATAAAATATTTTTAGATTTTAAAATCATTTCCTTGAAAGTGGGACTCACCTTTACAAAAGAAAATCAAATATATTAATATATTTGGCCCTGATCATTTTAAAAATATTTATACCACACCCCTTTTCAGAACCAATTTTCAAAAACCATGGGATGGTTTTTGGTTTTTAATATTTGAGAGTGTAGGTTCTAAAATGAAAATAGAAAATAATCCCCCCTCATTTTCTATATAAGCCCACACAAGAACTAATTCCTCTTTACTCGATCTCTTTGATGCTCAACCACCCTCTTCCCGCTACTCTCTAGTGTCCTCCCAAGTCACCCCTAAGATCCCAAGAATCCTCTCTCATGAATTTGGGATCACACATCCAAGTAAGGGATCCTCTACATTCTCTCTTCCTTTCAATTATATACCCTTGTTTGAAATTAGTATTTTTAATTTCAATTGGTTATATTTTAATCTTATTTTAATAATTTATCTACAGTCCATTTGATTGTATTTAAATGAGGGATAATTTATCCTCCCTTATTTAGACCCTTACCTACACAGTTACTATGCCAAAATTCCGTAAGGGATTTCTCTCTTCTAATTTCCATTTCATGAACTTTATTTGTATTATGAATCTAAAATTCTGTTTCATATGTTGGAATATTATGTTCCATAATCCCATGACTATCTATTTCATGTATAAATGATGAGATACCCATTTTCTCTTATCGACCCATTCTATAAATCCATATGTGATGTCATTTTGCATGCCAGAAATCATCATGTAGTGAATACCATAATAATTCCTATATCAAGGGTATTCAACTTTATTCACATATACTTCTTTATTGGGGACAAAAACTAATTTATTCCACATTATTAAATCTTGTAATAAATGGTTATGTTGAATGAATCTATATTATATGATCTATGTGGAACACATAAGCATGAGATTGAAATTTTTATGAAGGGTGTGCCATGATAGCACTCCAATACATTGGGTAATGTTTAATATCATGATACATCATGTTGGGACAAGATTTTACATGATTCATTTAAAGAAATTTTTTCCATCATGTTGGAACAGGGGTTTACCTTATTCATTTTTGTTAAGAATGCAGTGTTTTAAGTTGTTTCGACATTTCCATGTTATGATGATCATGCTATATTACGCCTTTATGTTCATGTTTTAATTATCCAAAATTTATGTCTATTTCCGAAAATGTATTGTATTGTTCACTTTATGTCTTTTAACTCCCTTATTAGGCTTTATAGCTCATCCTTTTCTTATGTAATTCCTCATATTATCCCATGCAATGTCAGGTACAAAGGAATGTTGTGGTCATGTAAAATAATTTTGCAATAAATATGTTGTATTTTATGTCTTATTTTGTCTTTTAATTTTCATAACCCCTAAAGAAAATAGACCCCACAATCTCAGGAGTTTTATTGAGTTCAAATTTATGTAATAAACCTTTTAAAAATATGAAATAAAGAGCAGGGTTCTTATATTCCAGACACTCACTAAATGAACATATGATCCTATCCTACCAATACTCAAATTATATTGGTTGCTCAGTAGATGTAGCTCAGGCCACAATGTATAGTTCTCCCCATTCGATAACTTGGGATTGTACATGCACATAACTTCTCTACTACAACATGTGGAATACATTGTGTACCTAGTCTATCTACGGAGTTGGATCTAAGTTGTATTCAATTACTCCAACTCTACACTGTATCTAGAATGTTCCATTGAATCGTGTAGATAGCTTGACACCCCAACCAAATATCAATAATCCAAAATGAGGTGAAACACTTATGAATATTTTGTATCCTTATTCGAACTCTTATGGCCTCAATCATCTACCCTAATAAGAAATTTGATTTATCATTGTAGTATTAATCTTCTATTGGATGATTTTAACTTCCTCAATAGTTTCTAACACCATCTCTGGGCCCATGATTTCAGAAAATCAGGGGTCAATAATGCAAAGTGGTGACATGTACGGGTTTTCAAACAAAACCTCAAATTTTTCTATACCAAAGGTGGAATGGTAGCAATTGTTTTACAAAAACACAACCATTGGTAGGTGATACTCCCAACTGCTGCCAAATTCCATCATTCAAGCTCACAACATGTACTCTATAATCTAGATGGTCAACTCATTATAAACACAATTTTATGGGTGGAATTCTATGCTCAAGCATAACTGAGACAAAATATCCTCCAACAATACCTTCTATAACAGGGATTTGAATTGAGAACCATGGTCAAAAATTATCATTGACGGAACTCTATTGATTAAAACTTTCTCATGCATATAGAGGCATTCTAATCTCTCTACATAACAATACAAACGAATTTATATGATGTCGGATGCCTTGGTGAGTGAGTATATGATCACCCCGATGACACCATGTCTCCTGTATATGTGTGGTGATCCCATCATGAAGTAAATGGATATCCCATCCCACTTACATTATTTAAACTTAAGGGGTTGATCCACACTATCTATAACTTGGTGCCCAGCCTTCACTAGATGGGAAGTAAATCATCACGAGACAAACTTAGCAAATTCATCCATCATCCATGGACACCAAAAATGATGCCATAGGTCATTGTACATATTTTAAACTTTTGGATATACCACAAAAGTATATGTATGGTAATTCTATATAACATCCTCCAGTAACCTAAATTGTACCATTATGTATCCTTTGAAATGAACGAAATGATCCCCAAATATAGAAAATCCATTATGAGCATGTCCGGTGCATGTCCGAGTATGCAGGGTCTCGCAGTCAATATCACCTAGATGTTCCCCCTAACTCAAAACAAGAGTGGAGGGGTAAAAACAAATGACTATATGTAATATAGTCCATTTCTATCCACAAATGATCATTGCAATGAGAACAACTGCTCTAAATCCACATTCAAAAACTATGAACATGATCTTCAATTGAGATAATTTTATACCATGTTCACCATCCCTTGAGTATAGATAATCTGAAATTCATAATACTATAGGAACTCTAGTCATCACCTATGTCTCAAGTTAGGATTCTTCTTAGAGTAGATATACTTGAGACTTGTTTGATCAGAGTAGATGATAAACCACTCACACATCATGTAGTGTCTCCCCATATTTAGTGAGAATACTCCCACTTCTATCTCAAGATAATGGGTCACGTAGTTATCCTCATGTGGTGTATACTAACATGAACCATAGGAAATAAAATATTTCTTCTATATCAGAACGCAACCAAGAAAGGTTCCTGATGCATCACAAAACACAATGTACAGGATAACCGTCTCTAGAAATATCAAGAGGGGGAACTCATCAAACACTACCTCAACTAAATAAAATCCTAATGTAAAATTATTGTCCTCGTGAAAGAATCCCCCTTTTAATTCAAAATGGGAATGGATATAGATATCTATGAGAAATTAGGTATGAATATACAGTAATATCCTTCCAACTGAAGGAAGCTCTTAACCTCCGTTACATTCTAAGGACACACCAAAGATAACAATACTTCAACCATGGATGGGGCCAATGAAACTTCATTTGTTGAGATAATATATCCAAAAAATGTACTACATGAATCGATAAATGGCACTTTTAGAGATTTTCATGAAGCTCATGATCTTGATGTGCGTTAAGAAAAATCCTCAACTGTCTAGTGTGCTACTCCTCAGATGTCGATTACACAAGGATTTCATTGATGAAGACTGCCATAAACTAGCCTATAAAGGGATGAAATATATGGTTCCTAATTACCTTTAACACTTTTTGGGAGTTCAGCATGACAAAGGGAATCACCAAGAACTCATTGTGACCCTTGAAGAATCTTAACTTTGTCTTCATTATATTCCTATCTCGTATATGCAATGGATGATAGACTGACCTGAGGATGAACATCGAGAACCATCATAACCCACTCAACTGATCAACGAGGTCATAAATTATTAGTATTGGATACTAAATATTCATGGTAAGGTGTTTTAAGTTCTTTTATTCCACACATATACTATATATCCCGACATCCTTCTTTGCAAACAAAATTGAGGCTACCTTGGGTGTAGCACTGGGTTTAGCAAAGCCCTTCCTCTGTAAGTCCTCCAACTTCACCGTCTAATCAGCAAACTCTATGGGAGACATTTTATATACTAGTAATAATATATATTCCATATCAAGGTATAGATCAATGCGTAAGTATATATCTTTGTGGGTAGGTAAACTTGGAACAATCTCATAGAGGATGTCCTCGTACTTCACCTACACTATAAGAATCAATGAACTCATAACTTCAACAACACCAAGGTTAAATATAGAAAATTTATGAGAAATCAGATGTACCCCCTATTAACGAGTCCATATTGCACTGAGTGGGTATCATTTTCACTGAAAATGGGAAATCTAGTTCCATCATTGTGGGAACACAACATCCTCCGCCTAAAATAGTCAATCTGGTCATGAACCATGGAAAACCATTCTATAATTAAAATAACATTGTGTGTGATCATCGCTGTAAATAATAGATTCCAATAGAAACTTTTGGCTCTAAGATTGATTTCGCACTCCATGCATAAGTTTTTGATAATAGTTTCTTCTCCATTATGAGTATCCAAGATCAAAGGTCGAACTAAAGGCAAAAACAAAATCTCAATTTCCAATACATGGAATGTGGAATGAAAGGAATGACTAGAACCATTGTTCATTATTACTGTAGATAAAGTAGAAAAAACAAATATTGTATAATGAATTATTCTCAGAGCCTCTGGTTCGTATGCTTCAAAACCATAAAACTGTCACTAACCATGTCCCTTATCTCTATAAGCATGGTGTGGACCACCTAGGGGTAGTGGTGGTAACAAGTCAAATCTTAGACAACTTTCAGCTTCCCTCCCTGCTCTTCTTCTATGTTACCTACCCTTCAAACATACATGATCCTGACACTGACTCTTTCACGACACCCCATCCATGGTCTCTCTATCAACTATATGGTGGGTCTGAAAATCTCATGAATGATGTCCTCTACCATCACATGAGTAGAACTACCTCCCTATGGGTTGACTGGACCCATACTATAAGCTTTGAACTATATAACCTCTGTTTTAGCACCTCCTCCTTAAACCCCTTGAATATTATTATCCTAGACATTGAAATCGGTTCCTAGATGTTGAGGTCTCTGCTCATGTGTGCCCACCGCCTATAACCACTGGTTATGTCTTCTTAGCTAAGAAACTATTGACCACTAAAGACCCATCTGGGACTGAATCATTGGTATAAATACATATAGGGATAACGTTCTCTCATATATATCTACACAAAATATATTAATATTTTTGAGCACTGAAGTACTAATCAAAAACCATAACTATTTAGTACTAGGACAGGTTTCTAAACCTCAATAAATACTCATCTACTATCGTTCTATCCTACAAGAGTAGTAGAATCTCCTAGATATATATATTCCTTAGTGTAGCTGGAGAAAATCTTCTCTAAAAAGGTGATCAAACTCTATCTATGAAAATGTAACATCATTGTAAGACTGGGTCACAAAACCACCACCGTCATTCTACTGGGCCATAAAGATGACTGACTTCTAGGACCACCATTTGAACTGATAGTGTTCAGACCAGAAATAAAACTTTGGTCACCACCTCAAGCCAACACTTAACTTCCAAGGGGTTAAGCTCACCTCAAAACCTGAGGGGTCTCTATCCCTGATAGACATGAATTTTTCTCATCTGATGCACTATGTCCACTGGTACTACAAGGACTATATGCAACTCCACATGTTGGGGTATAGATGGTACATCAACTGGAGGTTTCATCTCAATAATTGTTCCTTGTATCAACACATCATCACTAAGGAGATCATCCTCATGATCATGATGCTAAATCATAGTTGGAATATTACGTGGATGCATCCTTGAAGTAAAAAAAAATATGTATGAAGATCAATGACTATATCTATAGAGTTGACTCAATAAGGAAATCGAAACCACAACACATTACTATATGATCCATGTACCATTGTTATCCTTGTAACTAGTGTCTTTGTGAACCCAGTCAAAAAAAGATGATCAGAGTCCTTGTGTATGGATATGTTGGTCACCACAATAACACTGGTATCCCTGGCCTGAAATTTGAAATCGAAATACATAACACGATCTTCCAAATCCAAACTGAAATACTCTTATCCTAAGCTAGAAGTGGTTTCTCTAATACCACACTGTCATGAAATGTCCCAGAGAGGCCCATGCCTTGACTCTGCAATACCACTTCCAATAGGCCATGGGTTTCTGACAAGCACTAAGAATAAATATCACTAACTTGGAAGGCCTTAGACTAAGTACTTGTACACATAGAAAAATCTCTGAGCCTATAAAATTTTGAAATATAAAAATAAATGAACAACTTTTCATGCTTACAACTAAATCTCACTATTAGAGTACAAAAGGAAGTAATAGAATGTAAAAAAAGTTCTAAATACAATCCCACCACAATGATTCTGAGAACAAGTCCAGCCTAAAAGTAATGAAAAAGTCCTCTAGGTGCTACCGGAAAAAATTTATATATCCTATCTCATTAAGCATAAAATGATCTTGGTCCATCAATGAATTTTTCAAAGGGTCATTCATCATTACAAGACACATCATGTGTGAGAAAAGCCTGAGCATGTGAGAGTATAAAAATACTCAATAGAAAACCCAAAACCACAATGAATATAAAATACTAAATACAATCATCTCTATAAAGTTATATTTATACACGAAATATAATAATAATATCCAGATATACTCTATAAAGACACAATGTATAAAGGTGTATCAAAACTATAGTATACCATTCGAGGATTCTAGATCAAAAATTCCAAAAAGAACTCATCCATGATAACACAATCCTAATTCTGAAAGCACCAATGACGTCCTTCTAAGAGGTGGTTATCATAGGTTCTCTCTATGATAAGTACATGATAATATCCCAAATTGATTTGACACACATATGCTGATCTCTTCCCAGGACAAGTGGAAATACCAACAAATTACACTAGATTAACCCATTATATAGATGATTGAGAACCTCATAGTGTTGGTCATGATGATAACAATAAATCCACCTAAGGAACAAACATTACTAGAAAATCACCACATAGGGTGGTTTTTTGGATACAGAGGCGGTTTAAACTGCCACCATATGCTTCTCTAGTGGTTTCCAAAAACATCCACTAAATTGTGTGTCGGCTTACAATATGCAGAGGTTTCTTCAACATGGTGGAGGTTTATGGTAATCATCATAGAGATTTCATTTCACAGTGGTTGTTCCTGGGTTTAGAGGTGGTTTTCATGGACAATTTTTTTTTCGCAGTTGTTTAAACCACCGTGAAAAAATATTGTTTTGTCAGGGAAAACCACCACAAAACCCACGACCGACCACAAAAAATTGTAACGGAAAATTAAAACTATCTTGTGGAAGTTTTAATCACCACTTTATTATTTTATGTAGTAGTGGCCATAACTGATGTGGGTAGTAAGATACTAAACTATAGTGGCTATTAAAACCACCACTAAAAATCATGAATTTATGTAGAGGTGGTTTAAACTACCGCTAAAGGTAGATTTATAAAAAATATTGCATCGGATTCTACAACCCTGGTACCAGTGACTTGAAAAAAAAATGTGCCAATTTCATAGGCACATACATCCTACATCCAAAATAATACAAGGAAACCAACATTTTCATAAGAAAAAAACACTTTCAAATCCACACACTTATTCAATTTGGAAACACATTATAGTGATAAATAATATGGTAGGGTGATGAAGTATGATATTATTGGATACCACATTGTGGTATATATGTTGCACTGTAAGAGTTCTAAAAGAAGAAGATCATTACATGGAGGGAGTTACCATTCCATTTCAATTGTAAAGTCATAAGGGACTTGTACTAATCAAGCCACAAATCATCCCATTTCTTCCTATGGGATATTTACCAATTTGTTGGGATCCTGATTCAAGGTGTGATGTATGATGAGTTCCTCCCTATAAATAATGTGTGGGAGGACCAGTTTAAAATTCCAACTCTCTTGTGGCCATTTCCATATTTGGAGAAAGGGAAAAATGAAAAAAGCTATGATTAAAGGAAATCCAATTCAAGAAGTAGTTGAACTACTTCCTGAACGAGCTTGATGAAAATCTACTAGGGTGGTAGAACACATTCCCTTGTGTATTAGAATGGGGAGGGAGAAAATATACATAAATATTCTATTGATGAAATAGTGGACTCTGCAGGGTATTAAATAATGTCTAATTCTCCCATGTTCAAGCTTATGGGGTTAATTTTTATGTTGATCTATATCATGATTCTTCCTGTGAGGGATGCACACATAAGTATGTGGTCAAGGAACATCATTAAGGTGGTGATGTTTGATATGGGGTATCCCATCAATCTAGAGGTTCCCATATTGGAGGAGTTATACAATGTGCTATGTTATATTAGCCAAGGGAAGACTCTAATCCATGTATAAAGGCCCTTTCACTTCTTATATTTCTATGTAGTATCACGCATGGGTGGATTTGATTATTGAGACCATATCTCTCCACCCTGCACTATTTTCCATCTAACAATTCAAAACATCGCCTGAATCTTCCCACTCATGGAGGACCCTATGGTTGTGCTTAAAATGGTCAGGTTAAGATATTGAATCATATTCCACCCATTCCCCCTCCCAATAGGGATGGTGACTGATGTTGTTATGGGGACCATCAAGAAACGGTCGTACCTCATGGCCTTACGAGGTGTGGTACTAGTGGTGAGGGATGATTGCTAGCCGAGATGTGATCCATATAATCTATATTAGTTTAAAATTTAGTTCATGTGCATGTTGTGACTGACTCCAAATGTGTGTAATGGTGTGTGTGAAAAATTCCATCCTTCAATCCTAAGGATAAGCTGGCACATATTCATGCATAAGGATAGGAAAAGGGAGATAAGATCTCCCACTGCCAACATCTACCTACATGCTTATCCATGAGTTCACATAGTGTAGGGAGAGAATGCTTATCAGGATAGATGCTAAAGTGACGGACTACAAAGGATAAGGAAGAAGGGGGCCCACAATAGCATGATCAAGGGAGAGAAGCATGTGGTGCTCATTAGGGAGGTGGAGTTATCCTATTGGGTTATTATGTATCAGTTGTACAAGAAATTAATGACACTGAAAAAGTGGGATCTGTAGGTAGAGAAACATATAAATGATCCGCACTCTTGGGAATGTGATAGTATGATGAAGGATATCCCTATTTGGTAGTCTATGAGCACATTTTTCAATGGTTCAGAGAGGTTTTTGTGCCATATGGATATCCTTGGTGATATCATTTTCCCTGAATCCTAGGATAACGGTCTAATCCATATAATGTTCACTAATCTCCATGGGATATAGAAACTAATCAATATATATGGGATTCATATCATCATGCTAGTCCATACTTAGTTAGGTTTTCACATTCACCATGATGTGGTGGTGTGGTATGTAATGGATCATGAGGATCTGATTAATTCATGGGTAATTAAAATCCACCTTACTATCCAAGTGAAGGTGTTTATGTTCATGAACACCCATCCAAATATCTACCAGGTAAATATTCATATCTTAAACATCAAAGATATAACTCTTATTTTAGAATTTCTTCCTAACTCTTTTTTCACTTGTTTAGGAATCAGAAATAGGGAAGGGAGAGGTTTGTGATGTGTTTGATATGGATGTAGATGGATACCATCAAAAGTGTTACTCCATCTATTTAGGAACACTTCCCTGCCACCGGGAATCAAAATCCATGCATTTTTAAATTTTAAGGGCATTAGTGTTGACCTCGTGGTACTCTCCCGAAGATCAACAATAAGAGGGCAGTGATCTGAGATGAACTTTGGAATAGTGAACCTAGATATTTCATTGGGAGAACTCCTGTAATTGATCTAAAAGAAACATAAATCAAGTTTACTTGAATTTCATTAATTTATAGTGAACCTTCCCCATGTAAATTTAGTTATAGAAATTGTAACTTTAGTTAGGTTACACTGATCTAAAATCAAGGTAAATCATCTACAATAGTTTGAGAAAAGTCTGGTCCAATCATTTCATTTGGTCTCAGGATAGTATTGAAGTCTCCAATAGCTGTCCAGTTTTGATCTATATATGATTAATAAATATAAATATTCATTACTACAAAATTTGGATTTTAAATACCTAGTGTCTTTATAGGACTAGGTTCATAATACAAAAGTGGAAACATGAGAAATCAAGAAAAGGTTAGGTCATGAAAATGTTAAGTGATAACTCTATGCCTCACATCATACATATACAAACCGATTGTTATGATATTTTTCTAACATATCAACAATACCACTAATCATTGTTTGATTATGAACACTACTCATCTCTCGCTCCATCTCAATCACTGCTTCCTGCTACCACATATAAGAACATTATATTGAAAATAAAATATTGTTGTAAATTTATATTTAAACTTAAAACCAAGAAATGTTTGCAAACAAAATTATTTTGAATTTATTTGATTTACCTGCTCACCACCAGTCGATGAAATACTAATAGGGGAAGATCTTGTTGTCTTCTGATATAAATCAATCACCAATTTCTACAAACCAGATATCTGAGTCACGAGTTCCTAAAATGTGTTTTGTAGAGAAAAAATCTCTCTTTAATTATCTCTGGGTATGGACTTACTACCACTAGGAGTAGATGTAGCTACAATCCTTGATGGCCTGCCAAATACCTCTTATGGTACAAGTCCCAAACCCATCCCACGCACCTGACTAGGATGTTCCTTCCCATGAACTTTAGCAATTAGGTCATCCTGGGAGACTGAGTAGGACTGCACAAGATTGGCATCCCATAGTTCATTAATTTTTTCAAATAAATCAAATATCAATCATATTATAAGAAATATATAATTACATAGTGACAAATAATAATAAGTTATTATAATGAAAAATTATTTCATACCCCAACTTCTTTGGAAAGCTCATTAACAAAACTTCCATAATATTTTTTGTGAACATTCAACCACACTTATCTGGGATGTCGGGTGTCCTAAAATTTTTGACTTCATTAAAAAAAATTAATATATTAAAAATATAATATTTTCTTATAAATATTTAAACTAATTAAAATATTAACAGATCTGGTTAGCTTCTAGAAAAACTATTTGACCCCGCAGTGTGAGGGGTGACTTTCTTAGCTTGGCATGACGCATTCTTCCTTGAAATATCCTAAAATAAATATAATGTAATTTAATAGTAATTTATCCAATGTCATTTACTCTTCATATACATGTATATATGTAAAATAATATTAATATAATAATATATATTTAAATACCTTCTTCTTACATCACGATGTTTTTCAACAAAATCATTCCATTGCTCTTTGGGTGCCCCATTGCGTAACTTTTCATACATCTTCTGGGCAGTCAATGAAGTATCATTTACATCCCTCCAAAACATCAGTTTAAATTATTTCTATTTCTTTCCTAGATTTTTCAATGTCCACTTTCATGCTAGCACATCAGCAACAGTAAAGTGGAAAAATATATATACACAGAAATTTATTTTGAAAATATTATAATTTAATAACATAATGAAATTAAATTATACCATAATGTATAAAAATTACCTTTATTTTGAAATAAAAAACTTCATTTTTCCATGTTTAATGTATAAGTCCCCAGCCTTAAACCTTACTTAATCTTGAGTTATTACAAGATTACAAATTTGGGATCTTTTCAGGTTTAGAGTTTTAGAGAATTAGATCATAAAACTTGCATTACATTCCACATTTAAACAAAGTGGTTACATAAAGATAGTATTAATTTTTTCCCATCAATGGAAACATATTTAAAATAAAACACAGAATCTTTCTTGTCACTTCCTTGACACTATCATCATATCTTGTACCTTTCCCTTGACCTGTGAAAAACATTTCAATAAAACATGGGAAGAGCATAAAAAGCTCAGTAAGGGATATAAAAATATGGAAAGGAAACATGAGTTCATATATACATAAGAATGAAATCATACTTTACCCATAAAACATAAGCACTTTAACATACCTCATCAAATCATGAATAAATCATAGAAATCATAATACATAAAGATAACTTGAGGCATTCATAACATTCTTACGTAGGGAGTAACCCTCTTGGTTACGTTTGGAATACCCATCACAGAATATTCCATAAATCTCTTCGGAGAAACCTTAACGTTTCACTCTGTCGCGTTACCCAATGCATTGGAGAGCTATATCGGGCTCAACCGCCCTTAGTTTATCACGGAACAACCCGTCTTCATAACAATTCCCAAGAACCATAACATAATCGTATCACATAAAACATACATAAAGGAAACATAATATTTCCACATTTCAATCACAAGATATCAATAAAACACATTGATATAATAAAAACATTATGAAAACCATTTTTAATACCAAAACAAAAGAAAAGTAAAATAGGGTATTTATTTTTCTTTTAAAAAACGGTATGGCTTGTAGAGGAAGCCGAAACTCAAATAATGGTCACGGCGGTGGAGAAGTCGTTGTCGCCGCATACGTACGACAAAAATGTTCCATTTTGTCATTTAGTAAAACGATTTGTATAAAAAAGATTCCTTTTGGATAAACATAAAAGTAAAAGGGGTTTATACACCGTATAAAATAAGGTTGTGTATAAAACAAAATATGCCTCAATGAAAGGAGATTGAGACGAAGTCCCATACCTCGGGTCCGAATTGACTCGGTCGTTCTTTAATATCCTGAATAATAAACTTGAGTTAATTTCTACTTGTTTAAGAACCTTTTTTCAAGTTCATTATTCCTTTTATATCACTTATTTCTATGTCATGAACACTATGTAATTATTTATGTTAATAACGGTCATTTTAACGATCATTGGTACTTGAGTCAAAAATAATCCCTTAATAATTACAAGTTGTTCCTATTTCCATTATATCCAGAATGGTATTCATGATGTAGATATCATATATGTCATATATATCCATCACATTCATGCATTTATAATATTACATAATCATTTAGAGGTAAGAAATGAAATGCACCGTTCATGGAGACGGTAAGCCGTACGTACGCATGAACGCTACTTTCATTTCTATTCCATATTTTATAGAATTGAATCATAATGATATAAAGGTATATTATAATTCCAGTGTAATATCATATATAATATCACAACTTCATCCTTTATACATCTCACATATAGTATTTAACGAATCAAATCACTTTGAGGGGGCGGTAGTCCACACTTCCTTAAATGAAGATATCGCGTTTACCCATAATGGACACCATAAAGGTATAACCAAAATGAAAAATACAGAAGATTAAGGAATACATAAACATATTATATATCATATATAAATATAGTGTCATGTTAATGGCCACCTTTGAAGGTGTTAAAAGAATGTTGAACAATCATTGTTTCGGGAGGCAGAAATTCGCCATCCACGGAAACAATATGTTCTTTAACCATTATATGTAGGTGTGTGTAAGTGTAGCTCTAATACTTCTTATAAAAACATCCTAGTATATTGAAGATACTGGAGTTGTTACAAAAGAAATTAATAAAAGAGTTTAGGGGGTTGGATAATCAAAATAAAACAAAAGGACTCAAGTTAAGACATTACCTTAAAATCGGGTAACTCCCATTGGTTTGAGCTCAAAGGCTTCCATGGGAAGCCTTCTTCCCAATGTGAGGCTTAAAGTAGTAAGAGAGGGAAGTGGAGAGACAAAATTAGCAGGTTTTGGCCTAGACAAAGGCTTTGGGAGTGTGGGTAGGGAGGAATAGTTGGGGGCCTTTTATAAGAGGAGAGGAGGGGCACTCTTGGAAAGTAAAGAAATGTTACTTTATTTTCAAATGGATTTCGGATTTTAAAGGTTCCACATTGAAATAATTCAAGGATACGGTGATGAGGGTTCGAAATCCACTCATCCAACAGGTTTTGGACTTGTGTAGGTCTTAGATTTTACATTATCTTTCCATTTTATTTAAATCGTTAAATAATGAGGTCATCACTGCATCATCATGATGTCATAAATAATTTAATTTATTTATTCTCTAAAAATTATAAAAAATTACTATGATGTAGAAAATATTTTTATCTTTCCAATGACTATTTATAGTCAAAATTATGACTTTTATAACCCCATGTAAAAGTTGTTTTAGTAAAACATTTCATGTTTGTGTCATTTTTTTACTTTAACATTAAATAAAAGGTATTTTTGTCATTTTCCAACCAAAGTGGCTCCATGGGGTCCCCAAGTTGACCCATGGATTTTCATGGTCGGACATGACAGATAAAATGAGGTTAGGACATGTTTCTAGGTCATTTCATTTTATTAAAACATTATTCTTACCTTAAACTACACTAATTACCTCTAATCGCGATTAAGAACTTAAGAGTTACTATTCACCAAAAAAATATTTTAATCTCATTGAACCAAATTTTACTTCTTAATGACAACCATGTATGTCGGATTTTCGAAATTCAAAACACAGAAGTGGTAAATTTTCATTTAAACGAAAAATTAGTTTTTATAAGTACCACTTAGTGGTTTCACTATTCATAAAAAATTGATGTTTTTTAGAAAAATTCCAAAAATTCACCCTAAGATATATTTGATATTCCAAATTCAAAAATGAATTCTATTTTAAAAAATTCCAAACATATAAGCCACATTAATTAATTTAATAATTAATTCCCGCTGTCATGACAAATAGCGTGTTTTTATGAAATAATAAGTATCAAAAGATTGACACTAGTTTAAGTCCAATTTCAAAGTGAAATTAATTCCAACGACCACTATTGGATTTATTGGTAAAAATATTTTATAATTTCTCTTTAAAACCAATTCAAAATATAATCTAACCATATAATTAAATTAAATGAAAAAGCAGTTTTGATGTAAAATGCAGTATTTTTCACTATTCATTAAAAAATGAACATTGTCAGAAAAATACCAAAAATTCATCCAATGTAAATTTCAATGTCCCAATCATAATGAATATGTTTATTTTGACAAATATAGATAATAAAATTGTCAACATTTTGATTTAAAAAGGGTTTGCCATCAAAAGGCAGTAAAACAATCTTTTAAGAATATTAGTGTATTCCACACTTAAGATTGTATTTATTTTCATTTTAAGCCTCTAAAACACTATCTTAATCATTAATAGACATAGATAAAAATATCTATTATTAATTAATTACTTGGGATGTTACATACTTCCCCCTTTAGAAAATTGTGTCCCTGCAATTTGTTTACTTATCAAATAAATGGGGGTACTTATCCCTCATTGCATTTTTAGATTCCCATGTTGCCTCTTCCATCATGTGGTTTTTCTACAAAACCTTTACCTGATGAATCACCTTATTCCGTAACACTTGTTCCATGTGGTCAAGAATCTGGACCGGTTTTTCCTCATAAGATAGGTTCTCTTCTATCTGAACTACCTCTGGACTCAAAACATGAGATGGATCTGGCATATACTTTCTCAACATCGAAACATGAAAAACATTGTGTACCTGAGATAAAATCGGAGGTAAATCCACTCGGTAAGCAACTAATCCAACTCTCTCCAGAATTTCATATGGTCCAATGAACCTTGGACTCAACTTTCCTTTCTTACCAAATCGCATCACACTTTTCCATGGAGAAACCTTGAGAAAAACAAGATCACCTACCTCGAAAGATAGATCCTTCCTCCGGTTATCCGCATAACTCTTCTGCCTGCTCTGAGCTATTCTCATGTGTTTCTGAATCAACTGAACCTTTTCCGCCATCTCTTCTATCAATTCGGGTCCCATCAACTTCCTTTCACCCACTTCATCCCAAAATGCTGGAGTTCGACACCGCTTCCCATATAATTCCTCAAATGGTGCCATCTGTATACTGGAATGAAAACTGTTATTATATGAAAATTCAACCCAAGAAAGATGTTGGTCCCAACTTCCCTGATAATCCATCAAACAAGATCGTAGCATATCCTCCATGGTCTGAATTGTTCGTTCTGACTACCCATCTGATTGAGGATGAAAAGATGTTCTAAAATTTAATTCAGTACCCAACGACTTCTGAAGGCCCTTCCAAAAGTTAGAAGTGATCCTGAGATCACGATCAGATACAATGGAGAGAGGAAATCCATGTAACCTGACTATCTCTTTATGATAAAAGTGGAAAAGTTGATCTAGGGAAAAATTATCTCGTATAACAAGGAAATGAGCATATTTGGTCAAGCGATCAACAATAACCCAGATTGCATTATTACCTCGAGATGTCTTCGGTAATCCCACAACAAAGTCCATGGATATATTCTCCCATTTCCACTCTGGAACTGGTAAAGGCTGAAGCATCCCTTTTGGTAACTGCCGCTCTGGTTTAACCTACTGACAAGTCAAACACTTCACAGTAAAATCAGCAATATCTTTTTTCATTCCATCCCACCAGTAATACTCCCACAGATCTCTGTACATCTTAGTACTGCCAGGATGAACTGAAAACGGAGAACTATGAGCTCACATAACAACTCATTCTTCAACTTTTAATCACATGGCACACATTATCTCTTCCCAAACCTCAAAACACAATCACTATCAATGTTGAATTCATGCAACTTACCTTTCTGAACCAGCTCTACCTTTTTCTACAACTCACTGTCTTGCTTCTGTGCTTGCTTGATTCTGTCTGATAGGGAAGGTCTCACTGATACCTGAAAAAACAGAACGACATCCTACACCAACAACTTATATGCCAAAGTTTATCAAATAAAAAACCAAAGGATCTCGTTCCAAACATAGCATGGTTAATGAAGCATTACTTTTTCGACTCAAAGCATCAGCCACTTTATTTTCTTTTCCCGGATGGTAGTGAATTATACAATCATAATCCTTGATTAATTCCAGCCATCTCCTCTGTCTCATGTTTAACTCCTTCTGAGTGAATATATACTTTAAACTTTTGTGATCGGTATATATTTCACACTTTGCTCCATACAAATGATGCCTCCAAATATTTTAAGCAAAAACAACAGCAGCTAATTCCAAATCATGTTTAGGGTAATTTACCTTATGAGTTTTCAACTGACGTGAAGCATAAGCAATTACCTGATCATTCTTGCATTAGGACACAACCAAGTCCTTTCAATGAAGCATCACTGTATATAACAAACTCACCATTCCTGGAAGGTAGTTCCAAAACTAGATCATTCACCAATCTTCTTTTCAATTCCTCAAAACAATCATCACATTCTTTTGTCCAGATAGACTTAACACCCTTCCGAGTTAGCTTAGTCATTGGACTAGATAACCATGAAACATTTCTAACAAACCTTCGGTAATAGCCTGCCAAACCAAGGAAACTGCGAATCTCTATTACATTTTTGGGTCTTGGCCATTTTTCAACAACCTTTGTTTTTGCAGGATCAACAGTTATCCCATCTTTTGAAACAATGTGACCATGGAAAGAAATTTGTTGCAACCAAAACTCACACTTTCTGAATTTCCCATAAAATTTCTTTTCTTTCATGGTTTTCAAAATGACCCTTAAATATATTTCATGCTCTTCTTTACTTTTAGAAAACACCAAAATATCATCAATGAAAACCACCACAAACTTATCCAAGAACTGATGGAAAATTCTATTCATTAGGTCCATGAATACAGTAAGTGCATTGGTTAGCCCAAAAGGCATTACTACAAATTCATCATGGCCATATCTTGTACAGAACGCGGTCTTCGGAACATATGATTCCATTACCTTCAGCTGATGGTACCCCGATCTCAATTTAATCTTTGAAAAATACTGAGCTTCCTGGAGCTGATCAAACAAATCATCGATATGAGGCAAAGGATATTTGTTCATAACAGTGATATTATTCAAGGCCCTATAATCAATGCAAAGTCTCATTGAACCATCTTTCTGTTTAACAAATAATACAGGAGCACCCCTTGGTGATGTGCTAGGCCGAATGAAACCGTTATCTAATAACTCATGCAATTTTTTCTTTAACTGTAAAAGTTCAACTTGAGCCATTCGATAAGAAGGTTTTGAAATTGGCTTAGCATCAGGAACTAAGTCAACAGTAAATTCAACTTCTCGATCTGGTATTATTCCAGGAAACTCATCAGGAAAAACATCAGGATACTCATTTACCACTGGCACATCATTAATATGAACATTTACTTTATTTTCAACGATGTGTGCAAGGTAACATTAATTTCCATCTTTTACAAGTTTCTTGGCCTCTTGATAAGTTATCAACAGTAAGGGTTCATTCTTGAACACAAACTAAAAGTCTTTCTGAAAAGAAACTTCTTTAGCTCTACAGTCAATCTTAGCATGGTAAATAGAGAGCCAATCCATACCCAGCATAACATCAAACTCTACTAGAGGTAGAACAATAAGGTTTTAAAGTAGGTTCTTTCCACGGATAAGGATAGGAAGATTCTTATAAATTCTTTTTGCCTCAACATTTCCCCCAGGTGTCTTTACCACATGTTCAGGAGTCATTTCTTGAGAGGTTATTCCCATTTTACTAGAAACGTTTTCAGAGATGAAAGAATGTGTGGACCCCGAATCAAACAACACACTGGCATAATCCGAAAAAACAAACAAAGTACCTGATACAACTTCATTTGATGGCCCGACATCTGCTGAAGTAGTTGCAAAGGATTTCCCCACCCCTTTCTGCTTGTATTATAACTGCTTCCCATCACTCAAGATCTTTTTCGGACACTCGTTTGCATAGTGACCCATCTCATTGCACTTATAACATTTCACTAACTGTAAATCAAATTTGGTCTTACCTTCACCTTGATCTTTTTCAGTGCAATCACGAGCCTTATGTCCAATCTTACCACATCGGTAGCACTTTTCCGAATTCAAAAGAAATTCCCAAGCATGCCTTTTGCCACATTTATCACAAACTGGAAACATAATTTTCTTACCATCAGACTTTTTTGAAGAATTCTTACCTTTCTCCTTCCACCTCGGTCTCTTCTTCTATTGGTTGTTATAGAACACTTGATCATCGGCAAACTCTATTTCCACCTTCTCAGCACATAGAACAAGCTTTTCATAACTTTTAAACTCACGAGAAGCTAATGCCCTTCGATATTTTGGCTTTAATCCTGGGTAAAAATGATTGATTTTACTGTCAAGGTCTCGGATAAAATTTGGAGCATACCTTGCCAATCGTGTGAACCTTTCTTCATAGGCAGCCACTGAGTCTTCCTCTTGCCTCAATTCCAAGAATTTCTTCTCCATCCTAAGTCGAACATCCTTAGGAAAATACTTCTCAAGAAACATACCTTTGAATTCATCCCAGTCAAGAGCATCAATCTCATTGGCGTCCCTGATATTTTTAACAATAGACCACCACTGATCTGCCTCACCCTCCAAATGGTAAATAGCAAGACTAACCTTTTGATTTTCTGAACACCCAATGACATTGAAAATCTTCTCCATTGCTTTAATCCACCCTTCAGCTAACACAGGGCCAGATGATCCTCTGAATGATGGGGGATGTTGCCTCATGAAATGTTCCACCATTGACATATTCCTCCGTGGTTGATCTGGCTGATCTCGTGCATGGATACCACCACCATTTATTGCTTGAGTCAACTGCGCCATTACTGCAACAAACTGTTTAGTTCCAATTCCGACCATCTCAGGATGCTGATTCAGAAGGTTATTTCCTTCTGTATTCCTTCCTAGCACTACTTCCATGTTTCCTCTACGGAAAACCATTCTGAACAAACATGTCTTAGATGAAGCAACATGGTAATCTTCAAATGCTATATCATTTCAAAAAAAATATTTTTGGATAATCATTTAATAGAATTCTAACTCCCAAAGTTATCTAAACCGACCTTTGATACCAACTATAAGGCCCCAGCCTCAAACCTTACTTAATCTTGAGTTATTACAAGATTACACATTGAGGATCTTTTCGGGTTTAGAGTTTTAGCGAATTAGATCATAAAACCTGCATTACATTCCACATTTAAACAAAGTGGTTACATAAAGATAGTATTCATTTTCCCCATCAATGGAAACATATTTAAAATAAAACCTGGATTCTTTCTTGACACTTCCTTGACACTATCATCATATCATGTAACTTTCCCTTGACCGGTGAAAAACATTTCAAAAAAACTTGGGATGAGCATAAAAAGATCAGTAAGGGATATAAAAATATGGAAAGGAAACATGAGTTCATATATACATAAGAATTAAATCATATTTTACCCATAAAACATAATCACTTTAACATACCTTATCAAATCATGAATAAATCATAGAAATAATAAGACATAAAGGTAACTTGAGGCATTCATAACATTCTTACGTAGGGAGTAACCCTCTTGGTTACGTTTGGAATACCCATCACAGTATATTCCATACATCTCTTCGGAGAAACCTTAACGTTTCACTCCTTCGCGTTACCCAATGCATTAGAGAGCTATATCGGGCTCACCCACCCTTAGTTTATCACGTAACCACCCGTCTTCATAACAATGCCCAAGAACCATAACATAATCGTATCACATAAAACATACATAGAGGAAACATAAAATTTCCACATTTCAATCACAAGTTATCAATAAAACACATTGATATAATAAAAACATTATGAAAACCATTTTCAATACCAAAATAAAAGAAAAGTAAAATAGGATATTTATTTTTCTTTTAAAAAATGGTATGGCTTGTACAGGAAGCCGAAACTCAAATAATGGTCATGGTGGCAGAGAAGTCGTTGTCGCCGCATACGTACGACAAAAACGTTCCCTTTTGTCATTTAGTAAAACGATTCGTATAAAAAAGTTTCCTTTTGGATAAACTTAAAAGTCAAAGGGGTTTATACACCGTATAAAAGAAGGTTGTGTATAAAACAAAATATGCCTCAATGAAAAGAGATCGAGATGAAGTCCCATACCTCGGGTCCGCCTTGACTTGGTCGTTCTTTAATCTCATGAATAATAAACTTGAGTTAATTTCTACTTGTTTAAGAACCATTTTCAAGTTCATTATTACTTTTATATGACTTATTTCCATTTCATGAACACTATATAATTATTTATGTTAATAACAGTCATTTTAACGATCATTGGTACTTGAGTCAAAAATAATCCCTTAATAATTACAAGTTGTTCCTATATCCATTATATCCAGAATGGTATTCATGACGTAGATATCATATATGTCATATATATCCAGTACATGCATGCATTTATAATATTACATAATCATTTAGAGGTAAGAAATGAAATACACCGTTTATGGAGATGGTAAGCTGTACGTACGCATGAACGCTACTTTCATTTCTATTCCATATTTTATAGAATTGATTATAATGATATAAAGTTATATTATAATTCCAGTGTAATATCATATATAATATCTGAACTCCATCCTTTATACATCCCACATATGGTATTTAATGAATCAAATCACTTTGAGGGGGAGGTAGTCCGCACTTCCTTAAATGAAGATATCGCGTTTACCCATAATGGAAACCGTAAAGGTATGACCAAAATGAAAAATATAGAAGCTTAAGGAAAACATAAAAATATTATATATAATATATAAATATAGCTTCATCTTAATGGCCACCTTTGATGGTGTTAATAGAATGTTGAACAATCATCGTTTTGAGAGGCAGAAATTCGTCATCCATGGAAACAGTATGTTCTTTAACCATTAGATGTAGGTGTGTGTAAGTGTAGATCGAATACTTCTTATAAAAACATCCTAGTATATTGAAGATACTGGAGTTGTTAAAAAAGAAATTAATAAAAGAGTTTAGGGGTTTGGAGAAGAAAAATAAAACAAAAGGACTCAAATGAAGACATTACCTTAAAATCGGGTAACTCCCTTTGGTTTGAGCTCAAAGGCTTCCTTGGAAAGAATTCTTCCCAAAGTGAGGCTTAAAGGAGTAAGAGAGGGAAGTGGAGAGACAAAATATTCCGGGGTTGGCCGAGAAAAAGGCTTTGGGAGTGTGGGTAAGGAGGTAGTGGTGGGGGACTTTTATAAGAGGAGAGGAGGGGAACTCTTGGAAAGTAAAGAAATGCTACTTTATTTTCAAATGGGTTTCGGATTTTAAAGGACCCACATTGATATAATTATAGGATACGGTGATGAGGGTTCGAAATCCACTCATCCAATAGGTTTTTGACATGTGTAGGTCTTAGATTTTACATTATCTTTCCATTTTATTTAAATCGTAAAATAATGAGGTCATCACTGCATCATCATGATTTCATAAATAATTTAATTTATTTAATGTCTAAAAATTATAAAAAAATTTCTATGATGTAGGATATCTTTTTAGATTTCCAATGACTATTTATAGTCAAACATATGACTTGTATAACCCCATGTAAAAATTGTTTTAGTAAAACATTTCATGTTTGTGTCATTTTTTTACTTTAACATTAAATAAAAGGTATTTATGTCATTTTCCAACCAAAGTGGCTCCATGGGGTCCCCATGTTGACCCAAGGATTTTCTTGGTCGGCCATGACACATCCAATGAGGGCAGGACATGTGTATAGGTCATTTCAGTTTATTAAACCATTATTCTTACCTTAAACTACACTAATTACCTCTAATCGCGATTAAGAACTTACGAGTTACTATTCACCAAAAAATTATTTTAATCTCATTGAACCACATTTTACTTCTTAGTGACAACCATGTATGTCGGATTTTCAAAATTCAAAACATAGAAGTGGTAAAATTTCATTTAAACGAAAAATTAGTTTTTATAAGTACCACTTAGTGGTTTCACTATTCATCAAAAATTGATGTTTTTCAGAGAAATACCAAAAATTCACCCTATGCTATATTTGATATTCCGAATTAAAAAATGAAGTCTATTTTAAAAAAATCAAAACATATAAGTCATGTTAATTAATTTAATAATTAATTCCCGCTGTCATGACAAATAGCGTGTTTTTATGAAACAATAAGTATCAAAAGATTGACACTAGTTTAAGTCCGATTTTAAAGTGAAATTAATTCCAACGACCACTATTAAATTTAATGGTAAAAATATTTTCTAATTTCACTTTAAAACCAATTCAAAATATAATCTATCCATATAATTAAAATAAATGAAAAAGCAGTTTTGATGTAAAATGCAGTATTTTTCACTATTCATTAAAAAATGAACATTGTCAGAAAAATACCAAAAATTTATCCAATGTAAATTTCAATGTCCCAATCATAATAAATATGTTTATTTTGACAAATATAGATTATAAAATTGTCAAAAGTTTTATTTAAAAAGGGTTTTCCATCAAAAGGCAGTAAAATGATCTTTTAAGAATATTAGTGTATTCCATGCTTAAGATTGTATTTATTTTCATTTTAAGCCTCTAAAACACTATCTTAATCATTAATAGACATAGATAAAAATATCTATTATTCATTACTTACTTGGGATGTTACAGAACGCATATACCTCCAATCAAAATACAAAATTGGAGGGGAAATCGGCTTTGTGGCCAGCTGGCCAAGAATCTGGCCAAGTAATCCAATGTCGTTGGGACCCTATATGAATCAAATGGGATAAAGATATTCTCTTCAGAAAGATTCAATAAATCTGAAATTTTTATATTTTTCTCCATATTTGAATCATTTACATCTTTAATGAACAATTAGCTAGTATAAAAAAGTGAAATAAATTAATTCATATCAAAAAATTTACCTATGACAGTTACCCTCCAATATCCCTGGGAAGAACTAGATGTGGAACTATTCTCCCACACTATTGAGGCTTCTAAAGGGGGAGGTGATGACTAAGATGCTGAAGGGATGCTCACAGAGGGTGTAAGATATAGTTTAGGAAGATATAGCGTAAAGGGGAAAGAAAATGGTGGCTCAGATATCGTAGGGAGGGAGACAGATGGATCATCATCTATCATTGTGGTCAATGGAATGGTATAATGCTTCCTCTTTGGCATTCCTATCATTTAATCAAATAAAATTATGTTCAGAAAATATATTTCAAAAAAAAATTTCAAAAAATAAAATAAAAATGATAACAAATGCACAGTACTAACAAATAAAATATGCAAAACAACAATAATGAATGACTGCACAAATGAAATAACTTGTTGCTAAATGAATGCATAATTGTACATTCAATCATTTTCCCCTTCAACCATTTCAGTTTCCAGTTCCATTACTTCATCCACTTCATATATCCATTATAGAAAAATATTTTCAATATCATGATGGAAAAATAAGTTTTCTTTTTTTGTTGATGAGATTCAATGTCAGAGGTAAAATCTTCCACTCCACCCATATCACACAAATCTCTTTATTTTAGAGGAGAAACTACACCCCACCCTTCATCCACTACATCATTTACATAATATACCATTTTATCTTACAAAGATATTATATACAGATCATGTAGTTCATGATCACCAACATCCATCAAGAGAGAGAAGTTCACATAAGAAAATTTCAAGTAATTAACACTTCTAATAATATCGACCCAATTACATTTGAATAAAACAACTGAAAAATACCAATGGTAGTTTAATTCAATAATATAAGTAAGATTTCCATAGTATTCCACTTCAGAAATGTAAATATACCATTATTCTATGTTCTCAAACCCTCTTCTCGATCGATTATACGAAATCTAAATCCATTAATGTTTTTATCGTCAAACTTTTTAACATGTTTTAGAGGACCTCATGTAAGAAACTTCAAATCATCTGAGAAATCTACTCGAGTATCAGTATTTCTGATCTAAGAAAAAGAAAACATTACCTGATTTACAAAATATATGTGTCAACCTAATATCTGTATTTATTACAATATTTATGAACTTACACATCGTGCAAACTATTCTACAAGATATTTTTTAACATCTTTCAATATAGCTTTCTCATTTCATGTTCATCCTATAATTCAACTCTTTGATTTTAAATTAAACTCTTCCATAAATGGATTTTCAATTTCACTATTATGAAATACATATCTATGTTCCTGTAATAATTCAATTTCTATTAGTGTAACATTTGAGTTCCTCCCAAATGATATGCCAATAGAAGGAAATATTTTTTATTTCCCATGTATTTTAGATTCAGTCGATGTGTCATCAACACATCCAACTTGATTAAATATTTTCTAAATATCAACCTAGTATCTTTAACAAAATTTAAGACACTCCTCTTCCAAATAGCCTTCATTTTTAACTTTATTTGTTATTTATGACATCAAATGCCCAAGATATTTGTGAAATAATGTAAAAAACATAATTATTCATTTAATTAAGTTCCAAGAATTGTTTATTTAACTAAAAAACATATAAATATAGTACCTATCAATTGGATACATCCATCGATAATGTATGGGACCACATAATTTAGCTTCCTCAACCAAATGCATAGTTAAATGCATCATGAAAGTAAAAAAACGATGGAGGAATGATCATCTCCATTGAAAAAAGTGTCAATACGAACCTCACTTGAAGGTTTTCAAGCTCAAAGGGATGTAGATATTTCTCACATAGTTGTCTGAAAAATGTGTTTAATTATAGTAAAATAACAATAACTTCTTCAGGTAATAATGTACACAATGGCAATGTTAGTAACTGTTATAACAAAATATATGAATCATGACTTTTCAATGCATGTAACATATGATTATTTAAGTCAACTCAAATTGAGATGTTACGTGAACACCCATTAGATACCTTCAAATTCTTTAAAATTTGAAGAAATCCATATTTATCCCTATTTTTCGTTACAAAAAATTTATGGGTCATACTTTTCATTCTCATCTGAGAAGAGATCATGTTTTTTTCATTACATGTAAGTCTTTTCGATCATTGAGATGACCCTTCAACATTCCATGCTCATTAAGCATTGAGAAGAACAAATTATCAGAAAAAATTTTCTCAATGTGCATCCCATCAAGATTTTGCCGCAAAAAATTATATTCCCAATACAAAATATTGAAGAATATAATGTTTTTCTTCTGTTGTTGTGTTACTACTTCACTTGACGATGCACTTTGAAATAATTTCCCATTATTATTCAAATAATGGTCCTTCCAAAATTCTATTTCAACATTTCCAAGTTGTGCAAATATTTCAGAATCTGTTAACAACTTTGGAGGTGGTCTAATATCAATGAATCATTGAATTTTGATATGTTTAGCTAAAATCTATGAGATTCATCAAGAAATTTTCTATGGAACAATAAGAACCATTTTCTACTATGAGGCAGCCATTCGGCCTCAAAATCAATGTTACAAACAGGACAAGCCAAATTCGTGAAAGTGTTCCTACTAGATAAATTCTTAAGTCAAGGGAAGTCGCAAATGGTCCACATTAGAGAACCATGCATTTTGAACATTATTTTAGAAGAATCATCATATGTCTCAGTACCATTTCTCCATAACTCCTATAATTCTTCAATTAAATGTTGCAAGTATACATCATTATCATTTCTAGGAATTCGTTTTCTATTAATAATCACTGAAATGATAAAATAATTTTGTTGCATACACATTCACATAGAAAGATTGTAAGTGAACAAACAATTGTCCAAATTCTATAACTGGTACTCAAAGTCCCAAATGGGGTAAATCCATCGGCAGCCAATCCCAATCGAACATTTCCAGGATCTGCTGAGAAAGATGGATGTAATGAATCAAATGTTTTCCATGATTGTGAATCTCATGGATGTCACATTTACCTATCATTGTTATTATCTACAAAATGTCACTTAATGTGTTCAGTAGTTTTCAATGACATGAATAATCTTGGAAATACAGGCTTTAAAGGAAATTAATGAAAAACCCATTGTAGGTGTGTTCCTTTTCTTCTTCTTCATGGTATTATGTTGAATCATAATTTCAACATCAACCATTAACTATCATCTAGAAGAAGAATTTTTTTAATAATCTTGTCTACTTGAATCCTCTTTCCAATAAAGCATACAATCATTGGGACATGCATATATTATTGTATAATTTAGACCAAGCCTGTTAAAAACATATTTCATATCATAAAAATACACGAGGAGGATTGTTTTACGAAATTAATCACACAAAAATTACAATATCATGGACATTTCCATATTTTTAATTCCACATAGGCATTCGATATGATACAACTTCATCGTAAAAGAAATTTTTGATAATTTCAAACATCCTCTATAAAACTCTAGATTTCCATAGTCAACTAAACCATGAAACTTATTTTTATGAGTGAATTTTTCTCTTACATTAGTCTCCACATATTCAAGAGGAGGATCCAATGATATGTTACAATTTTGATCTGGTTGTTCTAAAGTCTAAAAACATCACTTTCCACGTTGGTATTTGTAGAACCCTCATATCATTGTTCGGATATATTTTATTGTTGATGGTGGTGTCTTGTAATGCTGAATACATCATTTATAAGGTTCAATATTTAATTTTCCATTGTCGATGAAGTTGGTATCTCTTTTTGTGGATTGACATCAATTCTCAACTTTTATATAATGTTGAATTCTCTATGACAAATCTAACACAAATATTGGGAAGGGAATTGATTAAATATTAAATATTCATAAACTTCATCTCTCTTCAACCATATTATAAATTTACAATTAGGATATGGACATATTATCCCCCCTTCAACAGATTGATTGGAAATGGGAAAAACTAAAAACTCATCTAAACCCTTAGCATAATGAGGTGTGTTCCTCGGTTATGTGATCCCGATTTTATCCATGTATATCATAATATGCCTAAAAACTATTAAAAAAATTAAAACACGTAACTATTACTAAATATAAAAATAGATTCATATATAATAGAAGAAAAAAATATATAAATATGGTAAATAATGTTTTCCTATATAAATACATATGGTAAATAAAGAACCCACCCACTAGAAAACCAAAGTATTCAAATTGAAAAGATCCAAAAAAGAAGATGAGAACAAGGATCCCATCCCTATAGTTTTTTGTATGTCATGCTATAAAAAAACAGATGCAAAAACTGATGATGTCATAATGTTGATATCACTAAGGTAAGGGCTTGATAAATCGTAAAATAATTGTATAGAATCTTGGAATATTAAATGGAAAAAACTCATATGTTAAACAAGACTCACTACTTTAGAAAATACATGGGGACCCAAGATGTTGAACTTGATAGGCATCATCAGGTGAAAGTATTAAAAGCTATGGTAGATGAATCCAAGGATTATGAGTAAGGTATTTGTTTTTTCGGACTCAAAAGAAACATTAAATTCCTATGATAAATGAAATCATGTATATTAAATTTCCCAAAATAGATCCTATAATAACACTGAAAATTGTTGTTCTCAATATACCTTTTAAATTTCTATATAATTTTGTTTCAATTATAGAAAGTTAGATAACCTATTAAATCCATAGTTTTATGGAATTAAAATAAAATATTCCATATCCAAAACTTATTAATATACCATTAATGGTTTGATCAAAAGTATATGGTAAACATGAGCATGGAATAAATAACTTATTAAAAATGTCATGGATTCATGAGAGTTGATCACATGTCATGATTGAATGACATGTAATCTCAAATGACCAAACATATACCATATTATAAGATTACAAAAACATAATATAATAAATTTGATCCATTTATCATTACATAGGCATTAATGTGTGTGACATAAAATTGTTACATTGAAATAGTAATAGTAAATCATAACATAGAGGATCTGATGTCACTACATGTTTCCCCTAATACAGTGGATTATGCATTAACACTGGATTCTTATTACATATTTGAGAATACATCATTACCTAATATCATGTTATAACCCAATATAATTTATTAAATACTCAAGAATAAAACTATAATTACTCATATTTACACAATCCATGGGACACATTTAGAAAGCATATAAAAGAAGGAACCCATGAAACCTAACCAATTTCATTTTCAAAATCATCTTTTAACCCATACACACATAAAAAACCTTTTAAAACATATTATGCTCCATTAAAACAATTCATAAAAACAATTAAGAAGCACATAAAGAATACAAAAATTATTTAATAATGTTAAATTATGGAATCACATACCACAATCTTGGAAACTTCCAGAATCTTTTGGAAACCCACAACCGCACCATAAAGGAAACCTATAAATGTAATATCATACCACAACCATCAAAATTAAAAATAAATAATGGATACTATATCCAACCTATGCCATTTTAGCATAAAATGCTAAAATGGTGCATTGATTATACTCAACCCATTCAAAATTTCTAGAACTATTTTGAAGTGAAATAATAGTAACACACTATATTTGGCGCACCCATGTACATGTGCTATCTGATTTTTAAGATTTAGTGAAAAATATGGTGCTGGTTGGTGCTCCTTCCAATTGATGCACTATTTTAGAGTAATGGATAATAAAATTTAATGTTGTGTATTGGAATTGATATATTATTAAATCATACCAACCCAAAATCATACCACAACCACACCACAAAGGTATACAGACCCGTAAAGAGTGGTGGAGAAGGTACTGACAGGCAGGGATGGGCGGAGAGGCGCGGTGAGAGGAGGCGAGATGCGTTGAGGGCTTCAAGTGGGTCGTGGGGGTCTCTAAGGTCATAGGGGTCCCCGGGGTTGGGGGATCCTAGGGATTTTGAGGGTCGTGGGGGTCGTGATGGGGTCGTGAGGTCTCCGAGGTTGCCTGAGTCACCAAGGGTGGTGGGGTCGCTGGATTCACGGGGTAAGAGGGGGTCATTGGGCTAGCGCCTAGGGTTTTCATGGGGTCAGGGGTTTTGGGGATTCGAGGGTGTCAAGGCGAGAGAAGGGTCATGACAGTAAAAAAACACAAGTTTAGCGGTAGTTTAGAAAGCGGCTGCTAAAGGCGAATAATTTTGTAGTGAAATATGAAAAGATGATCCCACTATAGGACTTGTGGTGGGATTCCAATGACTCTATCCAAGAATTTCTATTGTAGGGATTGATATCCTTATCTGTATGATATAATTCCATAATAACACTTAGGGAAAGGATATGGGGAACACACCTTTGTGAAACATGTCCATGATACAGAGTAAAAGCACTCTAATCCATGTATATTAAAGTACATTCTATGATGAAGGTTTACCCAACATTTTCTATAACCCCGGGACCTTCTCATATAAATGACCCATGTCTCAAGCCATTTCCTTATCTATATAGAAGTACACAATGTGTACTATGACTATGTAGTATAAAAATATTCTAGTACATTCATTTAGCCCATGTACATGTGGCTATTTACTAGTACATGGAATAGCCCATGTACTTTAGTCCAGACTGTGTCCCTGTAAGGGAGTACACATCATACTCCAACCCATGTACTTCAACCCATGATTGTGTACCCTCTGAGGTATATGTCGAGTTGATAGGAAGAGGTTCATGTAGATTTAAATAGTCAAATTCCATGTAATACTTATGTATCTCTAGAAACCCTAGCAACATTAAAGGGTCCCCAAACAAGATGTGGATATGAAATACACGCCATGTTGTACAGAATTTCATAGAATTTTAGATCTACTACATGAAACTTCATCTACTCCTTCAGACACTGATCTAGCCACTGACTTGTTGGATAGTCAATGGTCAATCCCCTCATAGTCAATCCATCACCAATTAACATGTGATGGGCCTTCAATCTAATCAGAAAATGGGATTGTTAATCATTACTGTTTCATGATGAAGAACAATAAATTGAGTAACCAAATCATTTTGATTCACTAATTCTTCCACCTTTTCACCACCATCATGTTTTGAGGATCAAAAATCTATGTTATCAGATCATTACACCATGGAACGAGTGGATAATAATTGATTCATTAGGATATTTTGAACCTCGGGCCTAATAAAGAACAACAATAAATGATGAATCAGGGGATAAAAACAAAACAATAATAAAGATGAACTGGCCTCGACCGATGTTCATGTCAATATGGGTTCATTTTAGTCTGAATGAAAATTGAATAATCAACAATAACATAGAGTTATTATGATAAAAAATCCACATGGATAACCCATTATATAATACGTGTGATCCTTGAATAAATCTATTGAATGGTTTATTCATGTTCATCGTAGAAATTGCAAACATGGAAGAAAATCAAAATAAACAAAAACCCTAACTCAATTACGAACAATCATTGAAAAAGAACAAGGTTGGGTTGTTATCATTGGAAATACCCTTTGAATATATTTCATGTGGATCATTAATCCAAAATCCTGTTTCAATTCTTCAAAGAGAAATACTCCAATGATCGCTCCAACATTTTCCTGGTCTTGTGGTTAACCCTGATATTTCACCATAACATTATATTTAATTTCCCATCAATTATTACATCAAAAAATGAAATAAAATATTTTAATGCATTATTTTAATAAATTCTATGTCTGTGATTAATTTTCATAAAACAACCAGTTCCAACCTAGTTTAAGTAAAATCTAGGATAAAACTAACATTATGTACTCAACGATGCCCTCATATTCCTTATATAGTCCTTTTTTAGATTTTATTAATCTTTTTTAGAAAAACCACATGCGTTTAATATTTAATATATTTCTAAAATTTCAAAAATTTATTTTGGGAACACCATGCCTCGAAATTTAATGTTTTCTTGGTGCTTGGTCTCGAAAATAATCTATAAAATATAAAAAATGATTCATGTAAAATCAAATTCATTATAATGTGAACGGTATACTCTTATCGTAATGAACCTTATGTCACCATGGGATAGTTTGGGAAAAGAAACATTAGGAAAATTCTATTCTTTTTCATACTTTTAATTTTTATATATTAAAATAATAAATATGTATGTTATCTGTTGGGATTAATTTCCATGTTATTCATGTTTGAGTTGTTGATTCCAGCATTCTAAGGATCCAATAACCCTCAAGTTGTTGTGGAATGGTTGATCAAGATTGTGATTTCGTTTGAGTTCATTCAAACTCATGATATGAATAACATGTCATGTGACACCTTCATGCAAGAGGGACATAGTTAAAGATGGTGGAGATGATGATGATAGTGAAGAATATCAAGTTACTAGAGTTGATGTAATTTTATTTTCTATTCACGAATCAGTTTTAGTCAGATTCTATGGTGTTGGTTATGGTTATAGAGTTTTTTAAAACATGTGTAGGATGATAGGATCATGACTATGTTTTAAAATCACTTTGCTATGATTTTTTAGTTTTCACATGAGATTGTATCGAATGAGAAGATGAAGACTCGACATTTTGAGATGGGACATAGATATGATACTCATTATTAAGTTTTACTAATGAAGATATATTATTATGTTTAGGTGATGTAAAGGGATTTATGGTTGAGCATGATATTGATGATAAGTCAGGGTTGATAGGAGTTACTTTTTCTCCAAGATTCAATTATGTGAGTTACATCAAAGGAAAGAGAAAATGTGATGAGTCTTGGTGTGGTTCTTAACATTAGGGTTCATCCATATCATCTGAAGTTCTTATAAGACACCCTTTGACTCACTTCTAGTGTGGAAAGACATGGAATTAGAAAAAAATCAATGAAGAACCATATATTTGTGGTTCCTATGGATTCTCTGGAAACATTCAAAAGTTATATTACATATATTTTTCTCTATATAGTGTCACTAGAATTTTATCATCTAATATGACTGTGGTAAAATATGATGCTCCATGAACAAAGGGGTTCTAGACATAATCATTTTGAATAATGATTCTACATAATGTAGTGGAAAACCCAGTGGAAGATGATATGGGTCCAATGACTATGAGATGCACCATCACTATTTCTTTATCTTTAGTAACTACTTTATTTTATACAGGTTAATATCATTCATTTATTTCAACCCATATTGTGAATTTGATAAATCATCATGTCTATGTTTTCTCTTATGTGATGGATATTACTAACCTACCTCATAATGGAGAGAGGGAATGGTCTTTATTGTCCTAGTTATGTTTTCTCTTTATGAGATATTAATATTTATTGTAATTTTCTGGTACTCAACATGAAACACCTTGATTTCATTTTTTCGATGTATTGGATAATTTCTAATTAGGATTGAGTTGAATGTTATCTTAAATAGATATCTTTTTAATTTATTAATGAGGATGTGGAATATCTTTTAAAGAGAATAGAATATTAGGTTATGAAAATGCATACCTTCTTATCCAGAGATAAAGAAATTAATATCCATGTTTTATTTTTATATGGAGAGGGAATCATGGATTGATGTTCTCCCTCAAGTTTTCATCATGTTTCCCAACATTTTACATTCTGAAATATCTATTTATCCACTAGTAAGAGAGGTAGATTATTCTATTTATATAGTTAATGGTACTCAGTCATAATATATTCCTTATTACCACATGGAACTCAGTAAAATGGAAGCTTTTAAGACTCATGTGTATAATTTATTATGGAAATACATTATATGCTTTAGTTTTTTGTGTTCGGTAGTTCATATTATCATTTCTATGAATGTCTATGGAACACTTCTCCTAGGTTTTGATTACTATAACCTCAATAGATTTATGTTAAATAAAAATAATCTATTTCCTTGGGATTGATGATTTTTTTGATCAGCATAAAGGGGAAAAGTTGTTCTTGAAGACTGGTCTTCTTTCTAGTTATCCATAGTTGAGAATAAAAGACTTTTTCATTCAGAAAACCACCATCTAGAATAGGTAGGGACATTATGAGTATTGTGTAATTCCATTTGGTCTAACAAATTCTATTGCATTATTTAGGACTTTTATTTATAGGATCTTCCATGAGTATCATTAAACATTCGTGGTTGTCTTTTTGGGTGATATCCATGTTTAATCTATGTCTGAGGAGGATCATGTGTGTCATCTGAGAGCAGTGATGCAATTTTTGACGAGTCACTAACATTATTCCAAACTATAAAAATGTGATTCGTATATTCAGTAAGTAATGTTCATGGAACATGTGGTGTCAAAAATTGGTGTCTTAGTTGATCCGGAGAAGGTGGAAGATATTATGACATGGGAGAAACCACAAAATGTTTTCATGTATAGGTGATTATTTTGTTTAGTAGGGTGGTACATACAGTTCTATAACAATTTCTCAGTATTATCTTCTTGAGTAAAATATCTTACATATAAGGGAGTAATATTTATTTTGGGTGACAAATATCAAAGTTCAGTTATTGAGCTGAAACGTCTTTTGACTTCTATGTTGTTGTTTACTCTTCCGATGGTCAGGATGGGTTGTGCGGTCTTCTGTGACACATCAAGTTTTATTTTATCTTTTTTTATTATGTTATTTTATCCCATTGTAGAATACATATCTTGTTATAATAGGACAAATGAGAATAATTATCTATCTCATGACCCTGAACTCAAAATAGTGATTCATGATCTTATGAGTATAAGAAATTAAGTTTTCTGATATTGGTTTTCCATGTATTCAGACCACATGTTCATGGCTTATATCTTCTATCAAAATGATTTTAATATCTTCTAGAGGCATTGGGTGTAATTATAGTAGTATTTTGATTTTGATATTTTCTATACCATAAGGAAAGGTAATATCCTCACAGAGTCATTAATATTGAAACCTACGACCCAGATAATGAAATAATCTTTGGAAGAGTGGAACATGATAGATCTTTTTTCACTTTTTCATATTGATGCTTGGGAAACCAAGGCTGAGGCTATCTTTCCTAGTGTTCATTAGGACTTCTATTTTCTCACGATGATTTTTCATGAACAACATCTTGAGGATGAATCCCATTCCATTAGATAAACTATTTATAGAGGGGATAATGTTGTTGAGTGTTTATTCCCCTTAGAGGGTATAATACATTTTCATAATCATTTTGTTATGTTGTTTTTTGTGAAAGAAAATTAGATGGGGAATTTCAATAAATCCATGTGGGATTTTTACCTAGGAACCAAAAATTATTTTTCTATCACATAAAAAAGATTATTGTACATAGTTATGAGGTGAGACATTTTAGGTATTGTTTCTTGTTGTTAAACATTGGATCAGATTAAGTTTGAGTATGAGATACCTTCTAGTTTTCTTCAGCCACCTCCAATACTATCTTGGATGTTGGGTGAGATTCATATGGTCTTTTTTGTTGAGTTTCCTCATACCCATTTAAATAATAATTTTATATGGTTTGTTATCAATATGAGGACAAAATAAAATGATATTATACCTATTTGTGATAAATTCAATGTTGTGGACCTTGGAAATAACTATGTGGGGGATATTGTTCATTTATACATATATACATATTCTATAGTCTCCGATAGGGATCTGATTTTTACATATCTCTTTTAGAGAGGCCTCTTAAAGGTAATGGGATCTCAATTTCATTTTATAGTAACATATTATCAAAACAAGGATGGCCAGACAGAGATGATATACAGATTCTTAAGGATATTCAACATGCTTGCATCCTCGATTTTGGTGGATCTTGGGATGGACATATAGTACTATTTGAGTTTCTTATAACAATAGTTACCAGTATTTTATGAGAATATATCATTTTGGGACCTTTTATAACAACTAAGTAAAATATATATTTTTTATGGATATTGGTGAATGAGCCTTGGGTGGATCAAGCTTGGTCTGGGAGACAACATTAATGATTCAGTTGGTTCGATGGAGGATTTTGATGACAAAAAGATGAAAAAAACATATACTGACCAGAATTGTAAAACTATGTTGTTTTTATTTAGTCACTAGGTTTTCTTGAATGTTTTACAAAATGTAGGTCCTTTAAGGATTTTGTGTCAAGGTAATATTGCTCCTCATTTTTTATGACTTTTTGAGGTAGTTTTGCATATGTAAAAAGTGTCCTACCATTTAAAAATTCTACACATATAACATAAAAACATAACATATTGCATGTATCTTAACTATATAAAATATTTAAGATCCATCTAATTATCTAAACTGAAGTGATATCGATGTTTATAGATATTTATCTGTGACTAAGAATCTTGTAAATAAAATTTATTCTGAGATAAATGTACTTTTTGGTATGAAGATACCTTTGATTCATGTTCTATGGAAGTATATTTTTGATATGTATGAGACATGGGATATAAGACACTGACGAGAGAGAAGTGAACACATCCTTTTGATATTGAAACCTCTTGAAATAATTTTAATGGAAAAAACCTTTATTAGTGGGGAGGTTGTAACATCTTGTTTCTTTTTTTAGTTACTCCTAAACACTTTTTTTAGTAATAATTTTTTTGTGTTTGTTTAGGTATATTTTGGATGAATATTTAAAAAAAATGGATGTTTCTAGACAATTCATGGTTGGCTCTTGTTTTTCCCAAATCGCGAGACATCCCAGTTAAAGCTATTCATCCCTAGAAAGTTGTTAGTTGTATAATTGGAGCATATGTTAATAAAATATGCACCAACATAGTAGAAATATTACACTATAGTATAGGGTTTCATGGTTTTGGTGTGCATTTTTTCTACCTAGGTGGACATCCATGAAACCATTCGTATGTTATATTTTTATTCTTTTTTTTTGAAAAATCATGAACCCACATTTCATCCCCTACTCACCCCTAATTCTTCATATCAACAATTTCTATATCTTATTGGATCTTAATAACCCAATATGGTTCTTTAAATACCCCTTAGTTTATGAATCAATGAAATAAAACAATATTTGGTCTCTCAATGTAAAGTGGATATCATCTCATTCTTTTTCTACTGATCCATATCTATTTAATTAGTATAGTCTTTAGATCATCCTTTCTTTGTTGGATCTAACATACACTGATTTAGATCTTTATTATATGTTGTATTTCTCAATTTCTTTTTCCATCATTCGTTGTGGGAAAATACCACTCCAGTGTTGACATTTCATTCCATGTATAATGTAAGGTGGTTCTATTTGAGTTTATCCATTTAATTAAACCCCAATTTCCATAATAATTTGATATTTCATTAAATTTCATTATGAAAACCCTCTTTTATTCAAATTTAATATAAAATAATTATGGTATGGAATTTTTTTAAAAACCTTATTTCTAATAAAAATTGAATTTTGGGAATGTTTTTGATATTGATGGAAATATTAAATAGATTAGAGAATTGATTTTTATAAATTTTATTAAATTTAATTGATAAAAACCTATTATTTGTTTCATTTTAAAATTCATGAAATGATGAATAACCTATGTTTTAGTTTTGAAATTTGTTTGGAATATTGAAATGATAATTTGAAAATTAGATTTTAATTTATGTTTTGATTATAAATGAGGTGAATTTATAACTATTTATTGGCTAATTTATTGATAGAATACTAGATTGGGTAGTTAGTTTGTTATTTGGGACATGAATTCTAGGATTTTAATTCTTTTATAATGGATTTTCAATTACATCTCCAAAAAAACATAGTTATGTAGATCTTATCAATGATGGTATTTGTTAATTCCTAGTGGGAATGAGCCTGATGGATGTGTGTAAACTTATTCCATGATCCCTTATATATGATTGTGATGATCCTATGACTAGGAGTTGTCATACCCTTCAGAATATGACAATTGTGCTTACTATTAATGTATTTATATATATTTAATTTATGTTGAAACTATTTAATTCCAGCCAATTAATTTATATAAACTATTTAATATGAAATATTTATTAATTAATTGTTTAAAATTTTTTCTATCATTTGAAATGAAATCATGCTTTGTTTTAAAAATAAAAATTAATTTTTACTCATTTTTTTTAAATTGAAATAAAGATTTGGTTTATTATTTTGGAACCTAATTATAGGACTCTTTGTGATACCCTAGTGAAATTTTTATCTCAAAGAAAACAATTGATTTTAGGTGATTGAAATTTTCTTTCTTCTAGGTTTGAGGAAATGGAACGATCCACTTAGATGGGTTGTGTCATTGATCCTTTTGCCTAGGAGTGCTAATTCCTTTCTGATTTCTGAGTTTTATCCTTCTAATTATTGGGCACATCAGTGATGTTCTATTTTGGGTTTTGATATACCAATTTTATTTTTTTACTTTCCCCATTTGGGGTTTTGATAATAGTGATATGTATCTATTTCATAGGATTTTTTGTAGAAAAAGTATCACCAATTTTATCTTGTATGATGCCAAGTACTAGTTGCCAACCTAAGGGGATCAGGAATTTCCTTTGGGACTTGTCAGTACCTACTTAGGTATTAGTACAATGAGGTATCCAGGATGGTTCATGAAACATATCCAATATTTTTTATAATTTATCAATGTATTTCATAAAAATAATTATCCATGGGAATTTTTCTTTTATGAAAAGTTAAACCTTAAAAATATTATTTTTATAAAAAATATTTTTACTTGAGTAAGTTTTTTATTTTAAAATTAAAATATCATACCATTAGAAATATTATATTATGAATTTATTTTTAAATTTTCAATGATAAATAGAAAACTCATTAAATGTTATAATCATAATATTTTCATTATAATTAATTACTATGATTTGAAATTAATTACCAAGGTAAATTAAATTAAGGTAAAAGTTAACTATTTAATCAATAATCACAAAAAAAACATTTTTCAAAAATTAGTGTTTTAATAGAGTTTAGACCCAAATTCACTATCTATGCATTGATTGGGCAGTTTTTAGTAAGTATCCCTTGAATAGTAGCCTTATATTTCTAAAAATATAAGGGTTAATCCCAACAATACCATTATCCTCACTTATAAAATGGTAACATCTCAACCACTTAAATTATCACAATTAATTTGAAATTATAGGAAAAAATCTCCCAATTTAACCCTCTTGGATCCCTATTCCACATTAAAAATTCAATGGTGACTATTAGTTATCATAATGTCTTTAATTCCAATGAGACGTCCTAGGAAATCGTAGGTCCCCAATGTGAGTGTTATCATAGCTTAGATTTTATCCTTATCAATAAAACATAAAATTTATTTGAAAATAAATATAATTATAATATAATCCTTTAAATAATTTAATATTACATTATTAATTTAATAATCATTTTACATTTATTTATCTCATACACTGAAAAAAACAATCGGTCCTCAAGCATATGTGCAGACAATTGTCACTATGAGCAACATAATTTGTTTTTCCTAACCACAAATATTTGATGGTTCCAATAATAATTTAATATATAAATATTATTTTTATGATTTAATTAATGTTCTAGTAATAAAAAATGGAAATTCTATAAATGATATGGTCAATAAAATATTGTCGACAATATATTCATTTTAAACAATAACAATACAAAGACATTCATCTATTTTTTGTATTTAATTACAATATATAAATTATTTTATCATTATTATTATTTCCAATTATTAATTAAAAACAAATAAAAAATTATTATGATCATTATTCTAATATTATAATTATATTATAACTACATCATCTCAAAATAATACACTAATCACATTAGGTTATTGTTTGGATTGGTTTAACCACTTACTTGAACAATACTATATATTTATGTCATCATTGACTATGTGAGAACAAATTATGGGGAAATTATATAGAAATATGTAAATAATATATTTTTTATGGTATGGTTATAATGACATTTAACACAAAAATTTAGAAAAAAATTATTTATTCATTAAGAATCATTAAAACACGGTGATAACAAATTTCATTTTCATGGTTCATACAAAACATTGACATGAAATGAAAGTATATATTTACAAATTATCTTGTAAAATCTATTAATGTAACTCATATGACATAATAGTTATGTAGTTGGTAAAAATAATATATACAAACCCCACTTTTATAGAACTAGTTTAAGGTGATACTGATCACTTAGAACCAGTGTTGAAAATAGGTTAAAAGTGTATCAAATATATATTCATAGATTTAATATAAATTAGGAGAATATTTTTTTATATGAATATGGTTATTTTTTAGGTATTTAATTAAATTAATTTAATGATTCATGATGTTTGGAGAAAATTTATAACTAATCAGGACAAGGTAAGTGTTTTTATCTCAAATTCACTTTTTTGATAAAAGTCTAGTATTATACACATACTTCCATTTTTTGTGTATATAATACCTCTTTGATATCTAATTTCATTAATATAATTGAATAATGTGAGTTTATGTTCTATTAAAATACCCCTATGTATAGGGGTTTTATAAAATTGTTACTTAAAATGAAGGGTTTTATTGGTCTCAAATATATTTTTCTTGAAACATGTTTCTTGTTATTCACCATGTCTCTTTTGTATGGTTTTCTATTGATATATTATACTAGGAATTTTCCATAAATTATTTACTTTAAATTAAATATATAAAATATCCCATATTAAGATCTTTTCTTAAAACTTTGTTTGACTTGTGTGTTACTAAAATTGTTAGAGTTTTTTGTAACATAATTTTCGTTCATTAAGTTATTATCGTTAACTTGAACATATAAGTTGGGAAATTTATTTTATTTAATTTAATTTTTTGGTATTCTATAAGTTAATATATAGTTTTCACATAAAGTCCATTTTTAATTATAAATTATTTCATTAATTGTTTATAAGGCATATTGATTACCCAGGTCTCTATTCCAAGAGTTATATTATTTCTCCATAAACTTATTACTTCAATGCATGGGTTATCCAGAAATAATATTATATTATATTATATTTTTTAATCCATATGTCAAAAAATAAGTTTTAATAAAAATTAATTTTGTTTTACGATTATTAAAATATTATTTTTCAACATCTTTATTTGTGAAAATAATAAAAATTATACTTTTTTTTACTTCCACATGATTTCCCATCCTCTCCCCATTTCTAAAACATAAAAATTATATATATTCAATAAAAAATTATTGAATATTATTTTTAAATTTAATTATTTTTGAAAGCATTCAAGTAACCTTCCCAATCGTTACCCTTGAATGTGAAATGTAGATTTTTATTCTATGTTAATGAAAAAAATAGTTTCTCTAAAAGTTTATTTATTTTTCTTCTTATTTTTCCATTATCATTTCTAAAAAAATAATTGACCTAATTATATTAATTTTTTAGGTTTTATACTCTAATTTATTTGTTTATCATTTTAGTGATCGGAATTGGTGTAAAACTCTAATGTTTTGAAAATAAATATGGAATTCAATTTTATAATCTAACCATTATTCCCAACATTGTCTCTTCTATATTTTGAATTTAAAAAAAATGGTCATCTAGAGTTGTGTTTAGTAAGTCATTTTGAGACCAATAGAACAAACATGATTTTTAGTTAATAGTGAAATTCCCTTATGAATAGTAATATGACCCTAATTAATAGTAAATTTTATTATTATTTTATCTTCTTAAGGCTAGAAGATAATAACATCTTGGTTAATTTTTCATTATAATAAAGAATTAGTTCTAGGATTAAAACTACTTATTTTTTAATTAATTATGCTTTAATTTAAAAGATAAATTAATAATAATTAGAAAATTATTTTTCAAAAATGGACTTCACTTTTTAATTCTACACATTAAAAAATATTAGGGGTGAATTTTTTGGGATTTTTCAGAAATTATAGATTTTTTGATGAAATGTAAAATATGATAAAATACGATAAATGATAAATACATGATTTACTGCATCAAAGGTGATGAAAGTATGATGTAAGCCCACTTGGTTCGAACTCACATTCCATTATTACTATTAGGGGTAACATGAAACAATACTATTGGTTGAATTGAGGGAAATAATAAAATAATGAATTAAATATTCAAAAATCACTCCTCTCCTCCACTATAAACACCCCTAACCACTACCTCTTCTCTTCACTACACTAAGCCTTGAAGCTCCTAAAATTTCTGACCAATTAGCCTTCCCTAGTCACTCCCCACGACCAGGAAGCTTTTTTTCTTGCCAAAAGACCAAAATCCCCTCCCTTAAAATTTTTCTCAAGGATGTTATTTTAAGAGGTAAAGCACCCTTCTTTCTCATTTTGTTTTATTTCAATTTATCTACTTTTGTTATCCTCTCCTCACCTCCTCTGTCAAAATGATGATGATAAATGCATTACCATATATATACTGGATTTATATCATGTGAATGGAGGAACCATCATAAATATTCTTACTCCCTCCGTTTAATTTTATAAACGAAATCAACGTCCATGAGGTTCCGATTTATAACCTTCATGGACGATGAAGTTTTTTTCTTCAATTTATTCTTCATTACTAGTCATGAAACCATATTCATGGTTGAAACAGACTATAATATATGTGTTATAACCTAATTAATATTCAGGAACCAAAATATGTACATATAATTAAGTTATATGACAATACTAGTTCATAATTTTCCAGATACCGCCGAATAATCGAAGTGGTGGTCATCTAGTGGTTCATCCTCATTCCATGTAGAAAAAAGATAGAAATTACAATTATCAATTCTTTATGTTCATTAATAATATATAATTCCATTCATGTAGATTTATAACCAATCCACATGAACTTAATTACATAAAAACAAGTGAACCGAATATGAAAATAAAGGAAACAAACACTCCAGAACGACAAAATTCAATACAATAACTTGTCAATAAAGAATAAGTGAACTAACCAGAATTATGGTAAAATAAATACATGTATAATATGATCTTAAATAATTTATTAACAAGTATAATTTCATATTCCATGAGCTTAATTACAAGAGACGAACATGTTTGGAGTTAAGGTAAGGGTTTTTCACCCGAACTTCAATTTTCATTCGGGATTCTTTAATTGTCTAATTACCTCAGTGAAATTATTATTTATTGTTATGTACTCATCATATATTATATGTTATTATCATATATATGGTTACAAACCAGAACCTTTCCTTATTTTATTAATCGTTACATGTTTTTTAAACAAACATTCAAAACTGTTTCTAAAATAAAATCCGGATTCATGGAAATTTCTCAAATTCTTACCTACTTTCAAGGGAACTCTATAATCTATTTTATTGGAAACCATTATCTTTATAAAATCACTCATATTATTATTAAGATACTATCTTACTTCACTTATATTTTTATACAACAATTTTTTTCAAAAGAACTCTTCTTTTCAAAATAAAAGACTATTTATCTCAAAATTGCTTAATGATTTTATAAGATTATTTCCGTTTGATTCAAATAATTTTGTTGATTCCATTATATTATTGGGTTAAATCATTAATGAATTCATATAACATATTTTATTTAATGTTTTATGACTAACTCTATTGTAGATGATCTATCCTAAAACCATTCAACATATTTCTCGGAATGGTTAGTGTTTTAAGTTTAATGAATGGGGAATGTTAGTTGCATTTCATATGATAGTTTCAATATGAATATATATATTTTTTATGGTTATCACCACTTGTATGAGGAATGAATTGGACTTATTATGTGATGGGTGGGGCCCTCTATAGCCCCTCGATGCATCAGTAGGTCTCGTGAGACAAATTAATGTGGAATTGGCCAAGGCCTTTCCCAATGTGATATAGATTTTGGCTGAGGCCTTAATCACTATATGTCTTCCACAAGGCCATGAAAAAATGATTCAAAATGCTTGGCATATGAACTTCATTCATTATTAAGCTAGTATTTGAAAGTTCATGTGGTTATTAGACTAGTAGAATACCCATGATTATGTTTTATTATGGAATTATTCACTTAGCTCATTTTCCTGCCATAATGTGTTCATATTTATTATTAAAGGAATGTGTTTTCAATTATTCACCATGTCTAATTTTTATATTACATTCCACTATATTTCTTACTCTTACTAATAATTTGATCTCACCCCTTTTTTATGTTTCATTTTCTCAGGACATGAAGACGTAATTTATGAATGACATGCAAGCATAATCTAAAAGATGTGATGTTTCTAGCGGAATAAAATAGTGTTTTTGTTTCCCTTCATGTTGTAATGATAAATTTATGTATGTAACATGTTTCCAATAATACTAAACTACTAGGTCTTTCGAGATTCTTATTCCTTGTATGTATTCCAATGTAATAATATAAGGCACCGACTCTGGGAAACTGGGGTCAGGTCCTTATAGTTAGTATCAGAGGAAGTTTAGTATAATACTTGGAAACTAGATTTAGAAAATGTAGAATTTGGGAAGAGTCCCTAAGTTAGTCTTTGAGGATATACATACAATAACGTCCTGGTATTTTGGTAAAGAATAGATTATGTGTATCTTTCAAGAAATACATCCCTATCTCGATACGAGCAGGTAGAGGCGGCTCTGGCACAAATTTATCTTGGGGTAAAACCCAAAAACACCGCTTTGACCTAGAATCGAATGGGAACTGATGCACAATAACGGGCCTTGCTGCACACTTGGTTACGAAACTACCCGGGGATATTCTTAGGATAGTTCAAATTTTCTTTACAAGCCATTATGAAGGAGTTTAATGAAAATATTACTCAAAGAAACCATTTTTGTGAATATGGGATTAACCATACGTAGGATCTCAATTTTTCTGAGTATTATTAAGTTAATATTATATATTATGATTCATAACCGAATATACTGTATGCCATTATCTAGATATGTTGCCTAGTGGAAGGAATGAAAATTTCATGAATGCGCGTGTCCCCTATAGGGATTTTCCTCCGATGTAAGACAATGATGTTGGATATGGTGCTATGACTGGTGCTGAAAAAATCATAACTATATTGGGAAAACATACTAAGGTTATGAATTATAACCTTACCCGTATGGAGAATCCGGATCCACCATGTGGAGGATCCATTCTAGATCGCTTTATGTGACAACAGCCTCCATCATTCAACGAGACTACAAACCCGTTTGTAGAAGAGGAGTGGATATGTTCCCTTGAGAAGATATTTCTCTCTTTGGGATTTAATGAAAGAGAGAAGGTTTTGATGGGATTATATCATCTATCAGGAGACGAGGATCAGTGGTGGTCATTAATCCAAGACTCAATGGAGGAGGAAGACATAGAAGAGATGGAATTGAGGGATTTTAAGGAAATCATCATAGAAAAATATTTCCCTTCTGATCATCGAGCAGATATGGAGAGACAATTCTTGAATCTGAGGTATATGGAAGATGATAATGGAGAAAGTTATGAAGCTATCTTCACAAGATTTGCAAGACATGTTGTAGACTACATACAAAATCCAAGGAGAAAAATTGATCGATTCTTTGATGGCCTAAATCCATTCCTCCGGTAGGAACCGGTCTCCCGAATTTTTTCATCATATGAGGATATAGTTTCAGGTTCCATCAAGACATAAAAAGAATTATCTAAGTCTTATAACTTTAAGGTAAATAAAGAAAAGAAGAGGGCTGCTGAAAACCCTGGGAAAGGAAATAAGGAAACGAGGAAGAAGGGAAGAGTTGAATTTCCACTATGTGACAATTGTGGAAGGAAACACCCTGGTGCATGATTAAAAAGAACAAGAGTATGCTAAAAATGTGGCCACAAAGGCAATATTTTTGGTGATTACAAAGGGAAGAATGAATCCAATGATGTTCAATTCTATAGTTGTCGATAGATGGGACACTATGCTAAAGATTTTCGAAAACGTTAAGGAAATATGCAACAGAAAATGGAAAGGGATCAGGGAAAAGCTTATGCAATCACTACTGCAGAGTATGAAGTTTCTAATGACTAGTGACAGGTACATTAATTGTTTCATCAAGTTTATCCAATGATTTATTTGATTCTTGATCATCACATTGTTTCATATCTTCCCAGTTTGCTAAGAAAATTAGAGATTTCCAATTTGACTTAACAAGGGGGTTGTTAGTCAAAAATACCGCAGAAAGTATCGTTGCTACAAAGTTCTGTCAATCAGTTCCCATTAAGGAATATAAATGTTATTTATCTACTGATCTCATGATCATACCCATGATTGAATTTGATATAATCCTCAGTATGGATTGGTTTTTAGACCATGATGCAAAAATTTATTGTAAGAAGAAGGAGGATATGATTTTTGATGACGATGATAAAGAACACCTTATCTTTTGAGTAGAATTGTCACCACCTGATTCTTATCTAGATCCACCCCCAGTAGCTCAACTAAATTCAATTATTGTGGAGGAAGAGAATGAAATAACTGTGGGTGAGGAAAGGAATGTTCAAATAGATTATGTACCTATTGTGAGAGAATATGTTGATGTGTTTACGGAAGATTTACCTGGACATCCTCCAGAACAAGAAATTGAGTTTTCTATTGATTTAATACCTGGTTCAAGGCCCATATCAATGACCCTATATAGAATGGCCACTACGGAATTAGTGGAACTAAAGAAACAAATAGAGGAATTGAGTAATAAGGGATTTATCTTCCCTAGTGTTTCTCCATGTGGAGCCCCTGTCCTTTTTGTTGAGAAGAAAGATGGATCTACGAGGTTATGTATCGACTACAGTGATATCCATGCTATAACACTAAAGAACAAATATCCCTTACCTCGCATTGATTATTTATTTGACCAACTGCATGGAGATCAATAATTTTCAAATATTGACCTTCGATCTAGATGTCATTAGTTGAGTGTGAATAAGGAAGACATTCCGAAAAAAGCGTTTTGAACTAGGTACGGGAATTACGAGTTTAGAGTAATGCCTTTTGGATTGACTAATGCACCCCTATCTTCATGGATTTAATGAATATAGTTTTTAAGGAATATCTTGGTGATTTTGTAGTAGTATTTATTGATGATATCAAGGGATACTCCAAACACTATGAAGATCATGAAAATCACTTGCACATTATCCTGAAAACTCTTAGAAGGCATGAATTATATGGGAAGTTTAGCAAGTGTGAATTCTGGCTTCAGGATATTTCTTTTCTTTCGTCCATATTGTCTCTGAGGATGGAATCCTAGTTGATCATGCAAAAACAAAGGCAATACAAGATTGGCCCACACCATCAAACATAACTGAGGTACACAATTTTATTGGCTTAGCAGGTTATTATTGGCGTTTATTGTAGAATTTTGCCCGACTGGAAAACCCGCTAACAAAGCTCACATGTAAAGGGGTAAAATTTGTTTGGAAAATATATTATGAATAATGTTTTGAAGAAATTAAGAGAATATTATTCAATGATCCTGTATTGACTCAAACATCGGGGAATGACGGGTTTGTTATTTATAGTGATACTTCAAAGAAAGGACATAGTTGTGTCCTTATGAAAAATTATAGGGTTATTTCTTATGCATCATGACAGCTAAAAAATCATGAGTAAATCTATCCTACTCATGATCTTGAGTTAGATATATTAATCTTTTCTTTCAAGATAAGGGGAAATTATCTCTATGGTGAAAAATGTGAGATTTACACTGATCACAAGAGTTTGAAGTATATTTTCTCACAGAATGAACTCAACATGAGGAAAAGGGGATGGCTTGAACTACTCGAGGATTATGATTTCACAATACACAACCACCATGGGAAGGAAGATAAGGTGGTAGATGCTTTGAGCAGAAAGGATCATGCAGTTTTGAACAAGATGAGAGTTGAAAGGGATCCTATTTTCATAGATCTAGTAAAGATGGATATGGGAACAACCATCGAAGGTGAAACATCAATGATTCTTCAGATGGTTTCCAAACAATATTTACTATAAAGGATAAAAAGTTCTCAGGCTGATGATGAGGGGTTTCAAAAGAAGATTAATGATATTAATGATGAGAGATTGAGTGACTTCGTATATGAAGATGGAATTTTGAAATTTGGGAAGAGAATTTATTTTCTCGATATACCCGATCTAAAAAGGGAATTGTTGGATGATGCTTATAGTTCCAATTTCCCTATACACCCTACTAGAACTAAGATGTATAGAGATTTGAAGGAACATTTTTGGTGGGACAACATGAAGAGGGATATTGCTAATTTTGTGTTAAGATTTATTGTTTGTCAACAAGTGAAAGTTGGAAGGAAACAACCTGGAAGAGTATTTCAACCTCTTCCCATACCTGAGTGGAAATGGGATAATATCATGATGGAATTTGTCATGGGACTACCAAACACTCCTAGAAGGAACAATGCAATATGGGTTATTGTTGATCGACTTACCAAGTCAACACATTTTCATTCAATAAGAGAAGATCTACCACTTCAAAGTCTAGCAAGACTACATATTAATGAAGTTTTGAGACTTCATGGAGTACCCCAATCGATTGTTTCTGATCGTGATCCATGTTTTACATCAAGATTCAAGAAAAGTCTTCAGAAGGCCCTAGATATTGATCTTCGTTTGAGCACTTCCTACCACACACAAACTGATGGACAATCAGAATGGAAAATTCAAACATTGGAAGACATATTGAGGTCTTGTTCCCTTTATTTTCAAGGCATGTGGGATCAGTATTTACCTCCAATAGAATTTTCCTACAACAACAGATTCCATCCAAGTATACAGATGGTGCCCTATGAAGCATTATAAGGGAGGCAATTTCGTACACCAACTTGCTGGGATGTTGTTGGTGAAAGAAATCTCGTGGTCCCAGAACTTATTGAAGAAACAATGGAAAATGTGAATATTATCCAGAACCACATCAAAATATCTCAAAGTAGGCAAAAGAGCTATGAAAATAACCGAAGGAAGGATTTGTAGTTTCAAGAAGGCGATCACCTTTTCATAAATTTATATCCATGGAAGTGTATTATACGATTCAGTAAGATGGGAAAGTTAAGTCTCAGGTATTTCGGTCCTTTTGAAATTCTCGACCGAATTGGAGTCATAGCTTACCATTTGGCAATGCCTCCAAGTCTCTCCAAGGTTCATTATGTGTTCCACGTGTCAATATTAAGAAAGTACATGCCAGACCCAACACATGTACTCACTTATGATAAAGTGGAACTTGATCTCGATCTATATTACTGTGAAGATCCTATCAAGATTCTTGACACTAGAGAACAAGTATTGAGAAATCGTATGACTCATCTGGTGAAGGTTCAAGGGAGGAACCATAAGATGGAGGAAGAAACATGGGAGCCTGGGGATCTTATGTTAAAGACATACCCAAATATTTTTAGGTAATATTCTACGAATTTCAAGGATTAGATTTTTGTAAAGAGGGGAGAATGTAACACTCCAAGGTTTTGAAAACAAATAGAGAATGAAATTTTATAATCTAACCATTATACACAACTTTGTCTCTTATATGTTTTGAATTTCAATAAATGGTCATCTAGAGTTGTGCTCAGTAAGTCATTTGGAGTCCGATAGAACAAACTTGAATTTTAGTGAATAGTAACATACCCTTATGAATAGTAATATGAATAGTAATATTACTCTAATGAATAGTAAATTTTATTATTATTTTATTTTCTTAAGGCTAAAAGCTAGTAAAATCTTGGTTAATTTTTCATTATGATAAAGAAGTAGTTGTAGAATTAGAATTGTTAAGTTTTGAATTATGTATGATTTTATTTTAAAGTTGAATTAATAACATTTAGATTTTTTTTTACAAAAATGTACTTCACTTTTGAATTCTACACATCGAAAAAATGGTCGGTTTGAATTTTTGGGATTTTTCTGAAATTCTAGATTTTTTATGAATAGTAAAATATGATAAAATATGATAAATGCTAAATACTTGATTTATTACAACATAGGTGATGCAAGGATGATGTAATCCCACATGGTTAGAACTCACATGCCATTATTACTATTAGGGGCCACTTGAAACAATACTATTGGTTGTTTTGAGGGAAATAATAAAATAATGAATTAAATATTCAAATATTACTCCTCTCCTCCACTATAACCCCCCACCACTACCTCTTATCTTCACTACTCTAAGCCTTGAAGCTCCTAAAAGTTCTTCCTAATTACCCTTCCCTAGTCACTCCCCATGACCAGGAAGCTCTTAGTCATTCCAAAAGACCAAACCTCCTTCCCTTAAGGAGTTTCTCAAGGAGGTTATTTCAAAAGGTAAAGCACCCTTCTTTCTCATTTGGTTTTATTTCAATTTATCTACTTTTATTATCCTCTCCTCACCTTCTCTATCCAAATGATCATCATAAATCCATTAAAATCTATATACTGTATTTATATCATGTGAATTGAAAAACCATCATAAATATTCTTACACCCTCCCTTTTATTTTATAAACGAAATCGACATCCATGAGGTTTCGATTTATAACCTTCGTGGACGATGAAGTTTCATTCTTGAATTTCTTCTTCATTATTGGTCATGAAACCATATTAATGGTTGAACCAGACTATAATATATGTGTTATATCCTAATTAATATTGAAGAACCAGAATATGTACATATAATTACGTTATATGACAAAACTAGTTCATAATTTTCTGAATACCGCCAAATAATCGAAGTGGTGGTCATCTAATGGTTCATCCTCATTCCTTGTAACCAAATGATGGAAATGACCATTATAAATTCTTTATGTTAATTAATTATATATAATTATAATCCTGGAGATTTATAACCTTTCCACACGAACTTCATTACATAAAAACAAGTGAACTGATATGAAAATAAAGGAAACGAACACTCTAGAATGACGGAATTCAGTACAATAACTTGTCAATAAAGACATAAATGAACAAACCAGAATATGGTAAAACAAATACATGTATAATAGGTTCTTAAATATGTTATTAAAAAGTACAATTTCATATTCTATGAGCTTAAGTACAAGAGAGGAACACTTTTGGAGTTAAAGTAAGGGGTTTTCACCCGAACTTCAATTTTCATTCGGGATATTTTCATTGTGCAATTACCTCAATGCAATTATTCTGTATTGTTATGTACTCATCATATATTTTGTGTGAGTATCCTATATATGTTTACAAACCATAAACATTCCTTATTTTATGAATTTTTACATGTTTTTAAAAGAAACATTCAAAACTGTTTCCAAAATACAAGCCGGATTCAAGGGAATTTCTCAAATTCTTACCTACTTTCAAGGGCACTCTATAATCTGTTTTTTTTTTTGGAAAGAATTATCTTTATAAAATTACTCATTTTATTATGAAGATACTATCTTACTTCACTTTTGGTTTTATACCATGATTTTTTCAAAAGAACTCTTATTTTCAAAATAAAAGAGTATTTGTCTCAAAATTGCTCAATAATTTTATAAGAGAATTTTCATTTGATTCAAATAATATTGTTGATTCCATTATATTATTTGGTTTAATAATTTATGAAGTCATCTACCATATTTTCTATAATGGTTTATGACTAACTCTATTATGGATGATCTATCCTAAAACCATTCACCATATTACTCGTAATGGTTAGTGTTTTATGTTTAATGATTGTGGAAAGTTAGTTACATTTCATACGATAGTATCAATATGAATGTATATGTTGTTTATGTTGATACCCTCTCATATGAGGAATGCATTGGACTTATTATGTGATGGGAGGGTCCCTCTATAGCCCCTCGATGCATCAGTAGGTCTCATGAGACAAATAGATGTAGAATTGGCCGAGGCATTTCCCAATGTGATATGGATTTTGGCCGAGGCCTTAATCACTAGATGTCTTGGATGAGGCCATGAAAAAATGATTACGAATGTCTAGAATATGCACTTCCGTCATTATGAATCTAGTATTTGAAAGTTCATGGGGTTATTCAACTAGTGGAATACCCATGATTATGTTTTACTATGGAATTATTTACTTGTCTCATTTTCCTGCCATAATGTGTTCATATTTATTACTAAAGTAGTGTGTTTTCAATTATTCACCATGTATAATGTTTATATTATCTTATAATATATTTCTTACACTTATTGAGCGTTTGAGCTCACCCCTTTATTATGTTTCATTTTCTTAGGATATGAATAAGTAATATATGAATGACTTGCAATCATAATCTAGGAGACATCGTGTTTCTAGTGGAATAAAATAGTGTTTTTAATTCCCTTCATGTTTTAATGATAAACTTATGTATGTAAATTGTTTCCAATAATACTAAACTACTTGCTCTTTCGAGATTTTTATTCCTTGTATGTATTCCAATGTAATCAAATAAGGCACCGGCTCTGGGAAACTGGAGTCAAGTCCTTACACTTGGGGAATGGAAAAAATTTGATTCATGATCACTTCATTTCAGATACCATTTGAACAATCATTTTATATGGTATTTTTCATTTATGTCGACACCCATATATGATTACGTTTATTCTCTAGGGTTCTATTATTTTGAATCTATCCCCTTTATTTCTACGGATGACTTATTATTAAGTCATTAAAGTATTCAATTATACATATACTTATTTATATATATTTAATCAATATCATAAATTTATATATTTCATATTAGATGATCTTCAAATAGAATGAATTTTATTCTATTTAAATTTGTAAAAGTATTGTAATTATGTATCTTTGTTTCCAATATGGATGATTATTTAAATGTTAACCATGTATTTTCTGACCTCCAACCTTCATTCTAAGGATGGGCTATGATGATATTATTCCATATATTTACATGGGGAAATATTTACATTATTGATGAATATTGGTTGAAAACATATATTTATTAGGTATTTTCTTTCTATAGCTTTTATTACATGAATAATTTTTTTTAATTAGTAAAATGTTCATTATAGAATAGAAATAAAGGTATTTATGACACTTATTGAAAATTAATTAAAATTAATCAATTTATTTTTTGGAATAAAAAATATATATCCCCTCGATGCATCAACATGTCTGATGGAACAAAACATGTAAGGTTTTTTTGTATGCAACAACCCATTACATGATAGTTTCTTGGGATAAGGCATTAAGAGTTGGCTTTTTTGTTTAAAATATTGAATTATGTTAATATGATATCATTAATATTCATGTCCATGTTTTTATTTATTATAATATATATAGACTTCTTCTACTTTCAAGTTGATTATGGTATTAGATTTTTTACCAAATCATTCCATGATATATATTCTATATTTATTCCATGATTTATTTTGTTTTATTTTTTCCCATAATAAACATTCATGATGACCCGTTCTTATGTTTCAATTTCCCTTGGTTTTAATGAAATGTAAAAAACATGAAATGTTTAGAAGGATATAACATTTGATAGAATTTATATGTGATTTTAAAGACTTGTCATGAATTCAATAGATTCTTATATAAAATGTGAAAATTTTACATTAGCTAAAAATACATGGCCTTTATTAGTTTTTTATTTATCCTAGTTCTCAATTGATCTAATACTCAAAGGATCCTTAAGATGTAATAGATACATTGATCATTATTTATTTTATATTTATGGATGGTTATATATAGTATTTTACAATTGTTATAAAATAAATTATGTAACTTATGTGTTTATGGAACTAGATTTAGTAGTTCACGTATAGGGAATACCAAATTATGTTTTAATTTTCTGTTAAACGTTATCAATAGAAAATGATATTTTTATCATGTTTTTAAAGAATGATTGAAAAAAATATTTATTTTTACTTATTTTAACGTCCTTTATGGATTATTATTTTTAATAGGGACATGATCTTGTGATACAATACACATTACTTATCATGATGCCTTTTGATGATGATAATTTATGGATTATTATTTGAGACAAATTTCATCTCCACATATCAAATAATATATTATGAAAACTGTTTGAATACTTTCTATTATGCATGGGTTATTATAGGATGAAATGATGACGGTTTTATTAAAAAAAATCATACCCATAGGATATGATATTATGATATACTGATTTTGTTTATGATATTGTGTAACATATATATATTTTTTATTTTATGGTTGGATTGGGAATTATATATCCCTCCAGTGCATTGGGGAAATTTTTCTATCCCATGTGATAATTATAGGACATGAGTTGATGTTCTCAATCTTCTATGGGAAATATATTGGGACTCCATATCCACTATGACATGAAAAATATGTGGTGACTCTTAATTCTCTATGATATGATTTTATAAGTAATTTTCCATCAAATATGAAATAGATTTCATTCCTAGTATATTACCACATACTTTTGAAATATTTATATAATTTTGATATGAACACAAGTCTCATGATAGATTAATAATGACTCTTCAATATTATATTATATAAAATATATATTCCATCAGTCATGATTAGTATATATGAATGGTTGGGTAGGATTTTTTTTATTAACATAAACATATTCTCATAACTTTGTACTCATGGTATAAGTATATATGATCATTGATTGATATGTCACATGTTAACCCTTACTGTGAATATTAAGACATATCTTCTTATGATTTAATCTTTACCAAGGTTATAAACAAGGGTACTATTTATGATGTGACTAAAAGATAACTTATGTAAATAATTATGTATGATATTATAAACTAAGTACTAAAGTATGATGTCTATGTTTCAATTCTACAATTACACTAAAAATTTGACATTTCTAGAATATTTTTATTTGGGATATATTTTTAATATCCATAAAATTGATGTAGTAGACATTTATGTTATTATTGGGTCACTATTGTTTTTATTGGAGTAGGGTTTTACTGTCTTTCAAAAATAGGGATAGAGAATGTTTTTTGAAAACCTTGGTGGAACCACTAGTTATTAGATATCATCTTGAAAGTTTACCAAAGTAGGTATTGTGTGATTTTACATGAAACCACATCCCTAAATTGAAACTAGAAATTATATATGGTTGTGGAACATATGAACATAAGGTTTAAAACATTTAAAAGAGTGTATTTTATATTAACTTGATCATTTTATGTCCAAAATAAGAGGGTTTAATAATTTAAACCTAGATAGAAAGTCTTGGGGGATATTCATGGGATAATTCATATTTTATTTATGAACCATTATAAGGGAATTGAATAGATAAGGATCTTGAATAACATATGTTAAACCTTATCAATCATAGGTTTAGAATAAGGTTTCATTGTTCAGGACATATTAGGAATGATTTTTTAGGATTACATTATTATTCAATAAGATTACTATTACTAACACTTTTATTTTTGGTTTTAATAAATTGTAGGGATGAGGATGAATCATGTTAATGTTGAATATGATAGAATGTGAAATGGTTTTCCATTTATGAAAGAAAATTAAATGGGAGTTGTAATGTGAAAATTTATGATTACTCTCAATATTGTATTGCATTTTACAATTACTAACCTCAACCTAGGTTTGTTTCATAACACATATAATAAAATAAAAATTCGTTTTCATGGGAATTTATTTGATAAATATCAAAACAGAATGAAAATTAATCTTCCAACATGTAGACAATGTGAGAAAAATAACCTATGAATATTTCTACAAGGAATGGGGATATTATTTATATTTGTAAAAGAATGTCATAAATCAGGTATCAGATATGGTAAAATGAATATTCTTATAGAGGGAAGTAAAATAAATCATGTGAAATCATTTTTGATTTAATGTATTATATTTTGGGGACATATTAATTATCTAAGTCAAATTATAGAATCCACGTGATAACTCCTAGACCAAGGAGGGGTCTATGTTATGTTAATTATAGCATCAGATCATGATGTTTACGGAACACATCTCCTCTACTCTAGAGTTGGGGATTTCTTATTAATGGTAATATGAATATACATTATGAAAATATTATGGTTCCTTTTATAGTGGATTTTTGGGATTATGAGTATTTATTAAGCCTTTCTACATAGATTCCATATAAATTTCTAGAATACAAAATTAATTTTTTAAATTAAAAATCAACCAATGGGTTTCTTTTAATTAAATGATTAATATGATCATTCAATGGATTCTACTTCCATTATATTAGCCACACTATAAACTCATGAGGAACATTTATCTCAAATGGCTAGAGATAAACTCAATATCAATGATATATATATTACACAATACTGTGATAGTTTATTTCCTAAATACTTTCCTAATATTTCCCTAAATAATGAAATCAGGTTTTCAATAGAACTCATACCATGTTTTAAGACTATTTCAATGAATCCATAAAGAATTTCCCAGATTTATTTGTGGTATTTGACGAATAAAATCAAGGATAATATTGTTAATAGATTCATATTACATAGTGTGTCATCGTTGTGTGAAACTATTAATTTTTAATGAATAATAATGTTTTAATTTTTCATTGCATGGATTATCAAGAATATAATAGGGTTTCTATCCTGTAAAAGTAACATTTACCCTATAAGAACGATTTTTAAGAAAATTATGAGGACCTAAATACTTTTCAAATATCAAACATCATTTTGGATATCATAAGTTGAGGTTTATAAATAAGTACATACCAAAATAATCCTTTTGTATGAGGTATAGACATTATTAATTTATAGTGATTCCATTAGGACTAACTAATTAACCTTTCATATTTATAGATTTAATGTGTACAGTCTTCAGATACTACCAGTATTCTTTTTTGTTAGTCTTTATATATTATTTATTAATATATTCAAATAGTAATTAAGATCATGAATATAATTATGGAATTTTATTGAAGACCCTGAGAAAGGATACATTTATGAAAAATTTACTGTGGGTGATTTTTTTTCAAAAAGTTTCTTTCATGGGATATAAAACTTGATGTGTGGGTATATTATAAGTCCATTCAATGATGGATGTTAGACCAATCATAGTAACTATGACTCATAATTTTCATGGATTGAATATATAATATAATTTATTTTTTGGGGTTTTCTCATGACTATCTAATATAATTAAATGTTTAAATGGAAGAGGGTTATGTTCCTGATGAAATATGAATGTGAAGTGATATTTAAAGAGTTAAAGAGAATATTGTTTATTCACCAATGCTCGCACTACCATATAGTGGAAAATTTTTGGTAATATATATTGGTTAATCAATAAAAGAACTAGGATTCAACCCAATTAAAATAGATATAGTGATAGATTATTCCTCTAGATAATTAAAAATACATGAGATTAATTTCCCTCATCATTATTTGGATATGGAAGTGTTAATTTTTCAATAAAGGTATGATAGTATTATTATTATGGTAGTAGGTTGAACAAATATATGAATCATATATTAACAAAAAAATAGATTAATATTTTTTATAGGATATTGTCAGGTTTTATTAAAGAATATCATTTCTCAATACATTTCCAAAATGGGTGGGAAAACAATTTGTTAAATTCCTTGAGTTGGAAGGATCATGCTAGATTAGATTATATGAGTATTGAAAGGGATCCAATACTTATATATTTTCTGAAGATGGAAATTTAAATATTAATGAAAATGGAAAATTCTATCATACATAAATCAATATAGAAAAATACATCCATGAGTGAAATTAAGAGTTATTAAAGGATGATACAAAACTATATATGAAAGCAAGGATTGGCCTAAATTTAAACCATTATTGTGAAGGAATGATAAGGTTCATGAATAGAGTATCTTTCCTATAAAATTTTTAATTGATTAAGGATATATTAGATGATAATTGTTCTTCATCATTTTCTATTAATCCTAGATGAACCTAGATGTAAAGGGCTGCAAAAGACTATTTCTTTTAGGGAAAAAAGAAAAGTGATATATCATAGAATGTATCATGACAGCTAGTATTTTATTATGTGGAGTTTTTGAGACAAAATCTTATTTGGAAATTACAAATATTACACATACTAGAATGGAAATGGAAAAAAATCACAACAAATTTTATTACAGGACTCCTGAGAATATCAAAATAGAATGATTTAATTTGGTTTGTAGTCAATCTCCCTATGAGGCCTAAAAATTTTATTGATGTTAGTTAATATTTTCTTCTATATATAAAATAATGAATTTTTGATCTTTCATTGATTACAATTATTAATTATATTTAATTTCAATTTTAGGTTTACCTTGAACATCTAGAGAAGTATTCAACAAACACTAGGTTTAGGGTTGTTTCTAATTATTTATATAATCCTATGATATCTTCTCAGTCTGAGAGGACTATTAAAACTCATTATGATACAATGAGATCATTATATATATACTTCAATAGTGTTTGGAATTAACACAATTATATGTTTTTTTATAACACTATCATTCAATTGAGAATTCAGTTGGATCCTTATAAATCCTATTATAGAAGAATGTGCAGAACTCTAACATGTTGTGATGAAATTAGAGAAATAAAGCTATTATGGAATAATATGGAAGATTATGGGATATATAAGGTTTCATCCATTCAGAAACACATCAGGGAACCTTAAACTCAGAAAAAAAATGTATGCTACCAATCTTTAGGGTGATCTAGAGTCCATAGTTGGAGAAAATGTTTTCATATGAAAACTTCCTTTGAAGATAATTAAGATAATTTTTAATAATGTAATGATGGTATTTGACTATATTAGACCCTTATAAATTCGTGTTCATGTCAGTTTTTTCTTATCGCATGAAAATTCCACCAAAACACCCTCAATTTTTGGATGTATTCCTTGAATCTACCCTAAGGAAATACATACCCAATAATTTATATATACTAAACTGATAGTTCATACATTTATAGAAATATTTTAATTTTTAGGAATAATTGGTGTATATTTATAATAAATGAGATAATGTTATAAATGGTAGGGAAACCCATCAATTTTATATTTTGTGGTTAAACAAATAATTGGAAGAAGCTATGTGAGAACCTAAGGATGTGATGATGTATAAGGGTCCTTATTTTTTTCATTTTGATTTAATATTGATGGTGAAATTATTATACATGGGTAGAAAGTAAAACCATGATATTTTATGTTATAGTTTTTCTTCAAATAAATTTGATGTCCTTGACAGACTTCGTTACAAGTAGTATTTAGTATGAAAGAACAATAAAATAAATTTGATTCATTATTATATAATATGATATTTATTGGTTTTAAATTATAATTAAATGTATGAATATGAATAAATAAATTATGAAAACTTATTATTTACAAAGGTAAGAAATGAATTAATTGGTTATCAATTGGATGTAAATGAAAATAAAATCATATGAATATAAGTAGTTAAGTTTTTCTATAAAAATATTTGTATGCATGGAATATTTTTTTATTTAAATAAATTAAAATTTATCACTATTAATGAATTATTTTAATTAGATTTATTTTTAATATAACTAATAAAACGGTTTCATATACATTGGAATGATTTTACTAAGAAATAAATGACAAAAATAGGTTTTGTTTTTAATTTTTTTCTACAAACGAATTTTGGTGGGTTTTCTTATTATTTTAAAAACAATTTATACCAAACATAAAAATTGAATCTTTTAAAATATAACTCTTTTTTAAAATCATAATGATTAATATTATTTAATTATTCGACCTAATGTTTTGGTTATTTTGAATAGTAATATTATTAAAAAATATAGAATTAATGGTAAGAGTTGAAATTGGTTAAAAGGGTTAAAAATAATATTATAAGTGTTAAAAAGATTCAATATGGATTAAATTTTCTTGATTAATACATTAGTGTATTTTAATCTTCTAAAAAATTTAAATTATTTCATCTCCATCAAAATTAAAATGATACTACCTATACTCTATTATTCACACTTGAAGAGCCTATTTTTTCATCAAATCCCTGGTCAAATAATTCCATAATACACCTCAAAATTACTGAGAGGTTCTACTTTTCTTAATAATATCCAAATTAGGGTTTAGGTATAAATAAAAAAAGTTAATCCAAAGAGTTATTTTTTTATAACAACGTGTTATTTATTTATTATTCATCTCCTTCAGTCATCTCCATAGCATTGTAATATAATTACAGTCTTATATACATATTATTAAATGTTATTATTTTTTCATTTAAACCTTCATTAAACTACATATACATATAATATAAAATGTAAATTTAATTTTTCTTCAGGTGCAGATTTCTACCTTGTAAAGTTGATGCATTAATTTTCACATCCCTCAATCTTATTATTTTTTAAAATGATGAATCAAATGCTTATATTTAATATTTTTTACATTATTATTTTTATATTATTTTTATATATTATATACATTTTTATGTTTACACCTATTTGGAAATGATATTGTTTATCATGTATACATGTGGACAACCACTGCCAAAAAGTGATGTGATTCGTTTTTCATCAACACTTGTATTAATAGTTAAAAAATAGATATGAAGAAAAAATATTAAACCTAGAAAAATATTATGATTATGGAGATTATTAAACCATGACAATTGTGTAAGGACTATAAAAATAGATCTGAATCATATATGGAAAATGTATCAGTTTTCATCCAGATGTTCATTTTAATGAAGAAATTGTTATTAAAAAGATAATAAGATATTATAAATAAATGAAAATAGTAATTAATTTATAAATATAGTTCAATAAGTTATTTATAATAAATATATATGTACTATACTGTATATTTGAATTCATATATAGAAAAAAAACTTGATTAAAGGGCTTTTATTATAATATCATTTGTTTTTCTATTGTCAATGTTAAATTTTCATTGATGGAAATTATACGGATTGTATCCTTTAAACCAACCAATTACCCTCTAATATAGATATTACTAAATTTTATATTAATTATTATCATTTTATAATCTTTTATTAATAAAAATAAATGGGAAAAAATTGTTTTTAAAAAAATTGACCTTATTTATTTTTTTGTAGATGAAAATTTTCTTTGATATTGAAGCTCCTCGAATTATTTTTGGAATGTTCTTTCGTATATGTGAAATTATTTAAAAGTTCTACATTAAATACCTATTAAGTTTTATAAATAGTTTTCAAAATTAATCTTTCTAATTATTTTTCTGAAATTTTTTTTTGACAATTTTACAAAATTGAGAAAACGTTGTTTTTGGAAAAAAATACATGACATTAAAATATATTCCGAAAATTATGAATGTTATTTTCTTTGAAGACTTATTTACATTTTTCTAGTTTCATATTAAAATTAATGGGTTTTTTAAATATATTCTGAATTTTGTATTAAAATTTTATGACAAGAAAAGAATATTTCTCCAGTGTTTTAAAATAAATGTTTAAATATTCCATTGAAATTATTATCATCTATTTGAATATCCTTTATTGAAAATCATGATTCACTGAGAATATGATTTTATGATACCATCCAATTTTATTCTCTATATGTCTTTTTCATGAAAATATTTTAACAATGAATCCTTGAAACCCATTAATTTACCATTTTTTAATTTCATTATGATGAATCCATTATAAAAGCCACTTATTTTTAATGTGATATTACATGATGAAATGATTATAAATCCTACATCCTCTCAATATATGATATGTTTTTTATTCTATTATGACATAAAAATATATTGATTTCATTATTTGATGAGTTGTTCAGAAATTATATATCCTTCAAATATGTTGGGTAATTCCTAAAATATCATGAGATAATTATGGTAAATAAGTTTGTATTCACGATCAACTATAGGAAAATATAGGTATGAATGATCCATTATGTCATGAGAAAAATGTGGTGATTCCTAACCTACAATGATATGATGACCTCACTAGCTAACCATAAAATATGATATGGTTTCTAATCCTATGATATCACCACACTTTTATAAATTTATGGTATACTTATGTATTAAACATATTGATCATGTACGATTTTCATATCTCCCCAATATAGTTACAAACTAACGGTTTATCCCATAACACATGATTATGATCTATGAATTTTTTTGTACTATTATCTATTTACAATCACATGTTATCAAAAACTTATAATCAATATTTTCTTATATATTTTCATTGATTGTAATTTTTTATGTTAATCCTTACCATGATTTTGAACTCTCCATTTACCATGTTTTAATTTTAACCAATGTTATAATGAATCTTAATATTTATGGTGAGTTTAGCAGGGTTTCTTATATAAATAATGTATTTTTTTATGATTTATATTTCAATTAAAAAAGATTCTTTTGAATTTTTTATCTAAGTACACTAAATTATTATTGTTCCCTGGAATTATTATTTGGGATATATATTGAGTAGTCGTGAAGAATATGTACTATATATGTATATTATGGTTGGGTATCTATATGCCCAACCTATCTTCTAAAACCATGTTTAGTAAATCGTGGGAACAATGTATCCCTACCACTACATCTATATCAGATCACACCATGGATTTGGGTTCTAAGGTAACACCCATAATCTTCACAATCCATATATAGTTGTCACCCATAATTTGGAAATATGATACTAAATCACCCAATAAGATTTCCTTGGTCATATCACAGCATTGGCACCCAATATAGGTTCCTTGATAATATTTCTTTATGTTATACCCAATTTTTCATTCAATTCACAGTGTCCCTCAACATCCACTTGGTTCCTTCATACTCAACCCTCCCATATAATGGGTCAACCATAATATCAAAACCCAACATGGGATTTGATAACATGATATGATCTCATTTGGAAACACTCGTACATACAATTCAATATACAACATGTTGGATCAATGACATTTAAATAATGGTGTACAAAAAATAATTCATTAATTAGAAATTAGGGACTTCCCACATGGGATTAAATAGACAAAAAACTCAACTAATCTATTATAGATCTCATTTTTAAACTAACTAACTATTCAATATAAAAAAAATAAAAATGGAATCACATGAGGTACTATATATCCTTATCCATAAGAAAAATCTCATCATAAATTTATTTAGAAATTTATTTCATATTTTTAAATAACACTTCAAACCCATTAACAAAATATAATTTTTTTTAAACTCTCAATAATGTTATACCACATCTAAAACTAATCTAAAAAAGGAAATAATTTTCTATTCTAAAATGAACACAAACCACTAAGAAAATCATCAATAGTTGAAACATTAATTGTTCAAAAAAATAAAATCAAACTAAATATAAATATATGATATCTCTATTTAATAATATATTAATCTGATCTGATCCCAACATTATAAAAGAATAAAAAATTAATGAAGCATTCTTACAATAATAATAATGATGGAACAAATAGATAAAATAACTAACTATGAAAGAAACCTAGGAAATTCCTGAACATCTATCTAAATTGAATTAATTTTCCTTTAATTCAAATCCCAACCATAAGTATATACAGTTTGTAAAGAATCACTTTAACTCCATATAAACATTCTCAAACCATAACACCCAAAAAATAGTTTTAAAAATTTTATAATTTGGTATTCATTTGAATTATGAAAATCTATAATCTATATATAGTTGAATTTAATTATTTATAATTCTTAAAAACACACCAAGTTACATTCAATCACTAAAACTATGAGCTACAAACATGATTTTTCCCATCACACACCCCTATATATGTATTGTTGTTTAAATTAATTAACTAAAAAAATTTAGAAATAATTAGACAATTTAGGATTATTTTTATATTTTAACATATAAATGTATAATATTCTCAAATCACATGAAGTCATTTGATGCCCTGAATCCATGACCAACCACTTACATAAGGTCAGTGGCACACCCCAATAACCACTATAGAAAAAATATATAATCGGTGAAAGCAATTAAATTAGTCATTTACTTTAATTTAGGAAATATACATAATAAATCAATATGGCGACATACATATATCAAAATCTTATGTGATGATGTATGATCAAATTCATATGATATCCATTAGAAAATTCAAGAAATATATATTGCTAATTCCTCAATAACTGATGTCATTAATTCTACCATTACCTCTTCTAAGGTAATGAATAATGGTATCCTTGATATCTATATAATTTTACCATGATTTTGTATAATAATCATAAAAAATCACCTCCCAAAAATAACAAATAAGTGATTATGAATAAATGGGCTTACTGAAATATAATTTATATCAAAAATAACATTTTTAGAAATATATGGAAACCTCACATGCTTAGAAAAAATGGTCATAAAAAATCATACAAAATTAAAAAATTATTGAATATGAGTTCAAGAATATTAAATTCATTCACCATATATAATTTCTATTGGTTTTTTGTTACAATCATATCCAAATCATCCTTGATATGATCTTAAAAATGATAGACCATCTTTTATAATGTTTGAATATAATTTCCAATTTTATCTTCCTTTCATTTAAGACTCATGTAAAAATGATACCTTGTTCATTGATCGACACCCTTTTGTCCTCATTATAATCAATAAGAATATTCCCTCGTAAATATTGTTAACCTACTCAAGTGAACTTTTGATATTTGAATCCTCCATTATTAATTCTTCCATATAGTGTAGAATAAACATTAATCATTTTCCTTTTTCGGATTCAGTCATTCCTTCAATTCTATTAAAATTATTGTCAAGCACTACATCCAGAGATTCTAATATACTTATGGTGACCCCATAAAATATGGGATTAAAAAAATTATTACCCAAAAATATAGAGACTCCATACAACTGATCTGGATATTTCATCTCGTCACTAACCTACTATTGATACACAGAATCACTGCAATCATCATTGTGGTATTCTCCTTAATGATTTACACATTTCTTATGAACCTGATCAGGTGTATTGGGTTCACATTCTAGTACCTTGTTGACCCCAACCGTTTTGGTGGACCTTGTCTCCAGAGGTTTAGTTAAGCGAGAGTAGTTCTTACAACATTTATATTTTGTTCCCATAAGTATAATATATCTCACAGATCCTTGGGTTCTCTTCTTCCCCTTCTTCATCCTTGGAATTTTATGTCCTCTACCATTCATTCCATATGCACTATCAACTAGAAATTTAATGAACGTATAATCACCTGAATCTATCACAGAGAATGAATGAACATTAGTGATTCACCCCTATGGAAGGGGGTTTTGGTCCTAATATCTGGTCATGATAATCCTTATCTTATTTTATTTCTCCATATTTCATTCTCTTAGTTCATGATATAGTTTTCCAACTTCAATAACTTCAATTTGGTTACTAATATTAAGATTTCTAAGGGAAATTATAAGAGTCCCCATGTTAAATTCCTCTATCAAACCCTCTTTTAGAGATTGGGTGACGAACATTTAGATTCCCTAGTTCATGAAGACAAAATTATCATCGTCACATGACACCTTTACCAATAACTCATTTTTATATTCATCGCCAATGTTTACTACCTATGTATAATATGTAGGGTTCATATGAAAATTCACAGGTTTAGAGAACCGATTTCACACACCCCCTCAATATCCCCTGACTTTGAAGAAACGTCCCCATCATGGATCTTTTCATTCAAACCTACCCCAAAATCAAAAAACATAATCATTACACCCAAACCTATAATACTACCAAAACCAGAATCATTCTTATAGAAGCGATTAATGAGCTCAAACTAACACACTTAAATCAAGTGACATAGACTCTTTATTGAAAAATAGAAATCAACAATTGTCTTGAAGAGAAGGAAATTCTTGTAAAATATATCTTCCACAATAAAATTCCAAAAAAAATGTTCTAGTGGTCTTAAAACATCAACTTAAACTCAATTTCATGGGGATAAAGAATAACAAAAATATCTATATCTATGGTCAAAACATAAAATATCATCTAACCATATTCCCTAAAATCAGAATTATCGATGGATTCTGAAAAGGAAATGGTAGATTAGGAAAACCAACCAAAAACAACTTAGTTCGAGTGTCATGTTTTTTGTGAAAATAATAAGATAATTTTAATTAGTAGAAATGGGGCCCGTTTTAGATGTGGGGAACTATAGAACAGGATAATAGAAAATCAATATACAATGAAAAAAAATCTCTATATGACTATTTTAGAGGATTCCAACAGTAGATTGTTACTATAAGCCCCCATATCTAAAATAATATTTATAAACAGAGTCGACCGAAGGATTATGTTGTTTGATATGAACCATCAACATTGTAATCAAAAGAGACAAAAATTCTATGAACTCCATGGATAAGAGATAGAGATGAGTGAATTCTCAATGAAATCTAAAACATTGGGGCTGATCACAATCTCATGTACGAGATGAAGTAAATAGAGATTTGATAATGTGATAATGTAATGAGTTAGATCCCCCACGAATGATGATGGTAGACCCCCTTCCTCTAGATGGGGATGGATCAGTGCAACAACCACCACTACCTTGGACAATGAAGTAGAGACGTCTAAAATATGAATTGAAATAAAATGAATAATAATCAACATGAAGTGTCATAATTTCATCAGTAAGTATCATTGATAAAACAAATCTATCTTCTAACATGAATAAATTATGGTATCTCCATGGTAAGATTGGATATCAATATCCCATTCTATATAGAAATAACCCATTATACAAGGATAAACCACCCATGTTCCCCCTTATTATTTTCATTATTATTTTATATTCATTGTATCTTATTTAATTATTCCTATTTTTATATTTTAATTATTTATTTTACATTCACATGATTCTACCTTGAACATGTAAGGATAAGATCCCCTAACCTGTATGCCCAATGTACGGAAACCTAATCAGTATAAAGACTATAAGTACCCCTTATACATATAGAACATAATGTTCAATTACCCTTATGCATAGCTATTCTTATGCATAGTGTATGGTTGGTTCCCCAGGTTAAGGAATTTCTATTTTTTCTAGAAAAGTTCTTCCATGGAACGAGGTCACCAATATAAGCATTCCCCTTCACAAAAGGTTGATCAATTGATCAACCAAAAAATATATATCCTTTATTCACATACTATCATCACCTGATAATCAAATAATATCCAATAATATTTTTCGAGGATACTCCAAATCTTGTAATTCCAATATGACTCCAAATATGAAAAAAAATTCCTTGTAATAATAAAAAATAAAAAAACTTCCAAAAAATTTATATCTCATATTTGTGTGATTATTAAAACATTGTCATGAAGAGAATTTTGTAATCAATGATATCATATTTTGTAAAAAAATATCAAAATACAATTCACTTATTAATATAGATTCTGAATTAAAAACATTTATTTTTTATTGATTCTGGAACACAGAGTTTTAATTTATATACAATTCCTCTGTAAATGTGACATTATTGTAATTTTCAATCTTGATGATGAGTTTTTGAATAAAAATATATTTCATTTATATACTATATTTTGATCCAAAATTATCTATATAATAATATTTAACTTATTTTAACATAGAATCATTGAATTATAAATTGTTATAGATATGTTCAACATCTAAAGTTGGGTAATTCAGTGACGCATGAGAGATTGACCCAAAAGAGTTAAGGTTCATTAATTTGGACCCAAAATTATGTATTATTCTATGTATTTATAATAAACCTCCAACATAATTTTTTATTATTTTTATTTTGACATGAAATTAATGTATAATAAATATTATCTTATAATTAAAATAATTTATCTAGAATTTAGTCAATCTTCATTACTAGATATAGATAATAATTGATACAAGTTTAATAATATAAAAAATATATCTATTATTTAAAGGAGCGGACATAAAATTCAGGTTAAAAGTCTTATATATTATGATTATATGTGTAAATATTTTTTAAATTATATAAATATTTTTTCTATTTAAATTTTTATTTTTGATGAATTTTATAGTAATTAAAAATTCCAGATTTAACTAAAAGTAAAATAAACCAAAATAGTGACTTTCTTTACAAATCATATAATTTTGTTAAATTATAAAGAAACATTAATTTTAAATTTACTAGGTACACAATTATTTAATATACATAATAATAAATATTGATGAGTGAATTTTCATTCATATTGAATATCTATATAAATTTTCATTGTTGTATTGTTTGATTCATGACCCAAAACCAATATTTCATTGAAAATTATGATAAAATAAAGAATCAATGAATTTTTGGAAGGATATTTTAGCATCCCATTTCAGGGTTTTTGGAATCACATGATATTGATGAAATGTGAGCGGTAAGTTATAAATTGATATACAATTTATGATTATATGGAAGAGTAAGGGTTACATAACCCTTATATTATAGTAAATTTTTGGTATGTTAATGGAATTGATCACTTGACATGATATCTATGATCATCATCTAGGATTGATTGGAATAGGGGTGGCTATAATAGAGGGATATTGGCAAGTATATTCACCTATGATATGAATAGTATGTAATCAAGGAGCAACATAACTAAAGAAAGATGTCGGGGTGTGTGGAATCCTATAATTTTTATAGATCTATATTTGTGAATAAGGGTGTGTGATTAATATAATTTTTGTTTTTAAAATTTATTTGTAATATTGTCAATCTTGTGGATATATTTATCCATATTTCGACCATTTTTATGAATTTTTATAGTCTAAATTATAAAATTATTATAATTAGCAACTCATGCACTCATTTTTACCTTTAATCATGCCTATACTGGATAAAGATTATTTACATATGATATGGTGATTCAGTAGTGATTTGTTTTGGATATATTCCATTATAAACATGGTTTACAAATGATAATAAAATATATAATATATTAAATTAGAAATATCTATAATTAAATTAATTATAATATTATATAAAGATGATTTATTAGTTAAATTATTCTAGAATAATTACAATTTTTTATTAGGTTTTTAGATATTACCATGATTACATTGATTAAAAAAGTGGAAATTGGTTAATTAAATAAATGATAGAAATTTATTTAATTATTATTAAGATATACTTATAAGACTTCTAAGTCTTTTTATGAAATGAATCATGAATGTGAAATTATACTATAAATTATTATTGAATCTATAAAATGCTTATAATTAATTATATGGATATATTAATTAATTTGTGAAATTTATTTATATATTAATACAAAATATTTAGATATTATTTATATTCCAAGTGAACCATTATTAAAAATTACATGGGTTATAATGGTAGATTATAATATTTATCTTTATTCAATATAGATGATTAAAAATCAAATAGATAATGTAATCAACTTAATTCAATAAATAATCATATCAATATGACTATTTTTACATGGATTATTAAGAAGTCCTCTTAATGATATATTTTTATACAAAATATGTTTTGATCCAAAAAATAAAAAATGATCATTATTATTGATGATAAAATATTATAGTTATGGTATAATACCACAATGAATATGTTAAAAATAATCAATAGATAACGTGATTAATATAATGATCCAAATGAATGGGGGTATGAATCATAGTAAAATAATTGATGAACTTTTTATGATAGTAATGAAGATAAAAAATATGATATTGATGTGGTAATTTTATTAATAATTTTTTAGATCAATTATGATGTTGTATATATTACCATAAGATAGGGATATTGGTTTTATGAACTGAATGACTACATAAATGACCCTCAATTGTCCTTATATTTGGTATGGTAAGTTTTTAGGAATCGTGATAAATGATATATTGGATTCAATATTATTACATGGAAAATCATTCTGAACTAGGATATATGAATTAATCATGGTAATTGTTTTTTAGTTATATACTAACCCCACATTGAATGTACTATATAATTTAGTAATTGGATATTGTTGATTAAAATAACATACTATTTAGATTACAATCATACTCACCAAAAAACAGCCCTTATAGACCTACAAAAAACATTAATGTGTTTATTATTAACCTCACCCACTATTATATTCTAGAGGTCAATAATGAACCACTCGAGTATTTTACCTTATTATAAACTACTACCCCAAATTTTTGGTAGATGATGATTACTTGAGTATTTTTTTCATTCCCTATCATATCTTAGATTGTGGGGGATGATGAGGAACCGTGTACTTGCTAATTTATTTCCCACATAACTATATTCTAGGAATAATAGCTGTAGAGGTAATCATACCACATGAGACTATGGTGAATCCTGGGTAATTAATTATATAAATAATTTTTCTTAGTATATATAATATAAAAAAAATTATTTTGATGTATTTAAAATGTGTACTTTGGTTTTACTAATAATCTTATGGGAATTGTTTAGGATGACTAGTGAAAATGAATTATGATATGTGAGTACCATTTTCAAATGGTTCAATATTATTTTAAACATTAATTAAGATAATTTTATGATGATTCTCTATAGGGATTTTATGTTGTGTTCATTTCTTCTCTCTAATTTGCAAAATACAAGATTTTGGAATGCGAATAAGTATTGGGTTTCTAGTAGCCTATAATCAGATATAATTTGTAAGGGACCTTCTTGTGGGGATGTTATAATGAATAAGTATTTTTACCTATATGTATACATTTTAATTTTTGGATTAACATGTTGTGTATTATTGATCATCCTTATATATGGATTATCATAATTTTCACTTTTCTATATATACATATTAACAAGAGTTGATGGTGGTGGATATTTGAATCTAGTTTTTAATATATGATATGGTAGTTGATATATTTATGTCATTATTCAGATGGAAATATTGTTTTATAAATTTTCATAATTATATTTCAGTTCACATCTTTCCATTTTTTCGATTATGAAACTATTTTACTTTGATATATTATTATAATTTCTATATATTAAAATTTTATATTTTAATTTAACTTATTCAACCTTATATTAGAGGAAATGTTTCATTTTTTTAGGTGATAAGAATTAACTTTATGAAAAGTATCTCATAATTTGAATGAAAACCTTCGTGCATGTCACTAAACCCTTACTCATTGGCCATGGGATCAGGGGTTTTACATACCCGTGTTTTTAAGCCTGATAATTTTTGAATTGATCATTATGATTGACTAGGTAGTTTGGAACATGTGAGGATTGTTTTGAACAACATGAAAAAAGTATTACAATAGAACTCTAGTTTACATATTTATCATAGATGAATGTGAAACAGATATTGGAAACTAATGAATTCATGTGTACAACTCACATTGATGAATCATGAATATGAAGACTTGTGATAGGAAATATTGAATTTAAAAGTAAAGATCATTCATCATGTAAGCTTCAGTCATGGTTCTCTGTTTTCTTTGTTTTTTTGAATTGGTGAATGATCATCGCATAGTAGATTGAAGTAATATCTACAATTTTCTTATCATATTTTTAAGCATGATATCATATACATTTTTTAAATGGTTATTATTAAGAAGAAACATATATTTCCATATATACAATGAGTAAATACCACGTAAACTAGGATAATATATCATTAATCTATGTTTGAAACAATTATTTGAGATGGATGTAACCAATGATATGTAAGGATGTATATATCTTTTTTGATATTGGATATTAGGATTTAAGAACATATATAGTAGTTACTCAGACAATAGCCTCACTGTGTGGTGGTATTTATTTCTCATGGATAGACATATAAATTTATTAACATCTTTTTATCATCACTTGTTTTAATTTTTTAAATTGTTAGAAATTTATGAATTCATACATTTATAGTATTTGTAAATATAAGGGATTATATGTGAAGTGTATAATCAGGACCATATAATATTCAACTATTTGGTTGTCATTAGTTATTGACTATGATATGATGAGTATTGTATTAACTGTGTATGGATGACCTACACATGTAACTAATTTTTGTATCATCATTTCATGAAGAAATAGACCAAAAATGATAATACGTTTGTGTATGAGATTACTCTAATGGTATATAGTGAAATGTAAATAGATATAATTAAATTGTATTATTTTCTCGTAGACATATAAAATTGTATATATGTAACATATCAACATGATGGGCCACTAAATCAGTAGCTATATCGATGACCACATGTCCATAAGTGCACCTCCCCATATGCTAGTGGCTATTGACTAGTAGTGAGGGTCAAATAGTGGTATGGTGGGGAGAAGATACCTTCAAATTCATAGTCGAACATTATTATAACTAGTTTAAATCAATAAACACTAGAAATGGAGATAATAATAAACTATATAATAGTGAAAGGAATATTATTATATGTAAATAAAAGTTACCGCCACCAATTTACAAAAAATCATGTATGGGATATTATGGTACAACTAAAATCAATAAGAATTAAAATAAGAAATACAATGTAATAAAATATATTCATGCCAACAACAAGTGCACAAGCATCTTGAGCACCATCTCAACCATCTTCCCAACTTCCATACTAGAAATGTAAATAAAATCATGTTAATCTAGATGATTCCCATTATCAATGCCTACATAAATATAGTCTAATTAGGTACCAATGCTTCCTGAGAAGGGTGTGAGATACAATTTCAGTAGGCCTACATCCATGATATCTATCCCAATCCATTTCATGAAATATACATTAATCAGTTTTCCATATTAAATATATGGAAGATAGAAATAAATAAATAAATTTATTGGACTCAGTCCCACATGGGAATCCTTCCAATGTACCTACTTTATGATAATCTGGTGAGTCTAGAGAAATGTATCCTGAAATGTTAAATTGGTTGAAAAAATATGAGGGATGTTTGACTATCCCCAATTGTGTGATTTGTATTGGAAGACACATCCCAATGTCTTTAATACCAATGAGGATTAATACCTATTTAAAATAATTCATTTAAATTTTACTTAATTCAATATGTTAAAAACACTTTAAAAAAGTACTCAAACACCCTAATCCCATCCATAACAATCCAGAGGGACTTTCCAAGTGTAGCTAGAGGGGCTCGGTTCATATCCAATGCCTTGGATTCTGTCCATGTTGTCCCAACTATGAATTCCCACATTAAACTGAAAAATGGTTTAAAATTTCAAGTACTATGGATCATATGAGTCCATCACAAGTATCACACAAACATGCATGAGTCTCTCTTGAGGTATCATAAAACCAATCATTCTATCAATCCCATCTAAGGGGACTCTCCTAGGGAACCGATGTCACTCTTCTTGATGAATTAATAGATAACATGTGTTGAGTCCATCTTAGGCATCATTGATATCACCACTAGCATATTTAATATCTGTCTATAATTTGAACAAGAAGGCATGAGAGTGCTTCCAAATAATCCTTAATTCATAACCCCTAGTTTCACCCTCTACTATACAAAAATCATTTACAAGCATTTCATATATAACTATCCTTATAAGGTGAAATTAATTAAACATCACTTTTTAAATTTAACTATAATGCACATCATATTATGGGTTTTATTATAAAAAAATTACATTAGAAACAAAAAAAATTCATTTATCATAATTAAATATCATTTCAAGAGGCATACTAAAATCACATTAAAGAAAAATTTCAACATATTGATCCTTTATTTGATTACCTCAATTCACATCCATAATTTATTATAAATATAATATAACACTAATTAATATCCAAGGAAAGTGTGAAAAGTGTCTATTTAAAGAATCCATACATATAAAGATAAAATGTATAGTGATCCTACCTCAAACTTAAGGAATACTACTTTTGATAATGGAAACATGAGCCTTCCCTTTACTGCTCATATGCATATCAACCATATCTTGAATGCAATGAAACCTTGCCCATATATACATCTTTTCATGGCCAATTATGTACAAGGGTATCCTTACATACATGCTTATATGTCCATACACCCCATTCTGCTTACGTTCATAAGCTTTGTTATATATATACCTAATAACACCTAGACCTACTATATATATTAATCGTACCATGGGTGAATATATATAAAGGGGTAACATAAATGTATCTTTCTCTACCCATGTATACAAATATAATTATTCAACAAAAGTAGCCTAAAACCACTTCTAGGAAAACCAAGACACACTACAAAAATATTAGAAACCTTTTTTTAAATGTTGGGGCCGAAGCCTCATTTTTATTATTAAATCAAAGCAAAGTCATCTTTTTAACTGGGTAGAGGGACACCCATTACATAGCTTGAAAGGCCAGTGGGCTTGTAGCCCATTACATAGCCCATAGGCCCAAATTCTAAGGCCAATTCACATTCTGTGAATAGTAACCTCCTGCTACAGTACCGCACAGTATCGCCGCCGCTACAGTGCCCAGCCGCCGCTATAGTGCCCTGCCGCTGCTACAGTGCCCTGCCGCCAATAGAGTTCCCGTTGATGAACAGTGTCGCCGCTGCTACAGTACCTCTATAGTACTTCTACAGTACCTACGCCCCATGGGTTTTGAACCCCCATTTTCCATGTAGTATTACGGGGTGCTTACCACTAATCCAAACCCCAACTACACATAAATATTAGAAAACCTTAAAATTTATATAAAACCTAATAAAAATTGGTCCAAAAGAGAAGGAATATGAAAAACTACCTCAAATTGATGGAGAGAGACCCAAAATGACTCAAAGCACTACTCCTTTAGCTGTTGATGCCAAAACATGTGAAAGGAATCCCAAGGATACCTTCACACACCCTATAGATAAGAGAAGTATAAAAAATATCATAACTAAAATTTTGGGGTTCTTCAGAATGTACGGTGTGATGTGGAGGAGGCAAAACACTTGAAATTAGTAGAAAGAGGGAAGATGGGTCTTACCTTGATGAATCTAATGAGAATTCTGAATAAATATGGGTGAAAAAAGTGTGAGGAGAGAAGGATGAGGGGGGTTCTCGCACATGGACAAGAGGTATAGGGGGTTCATCACATGAGAATTCATGGGGAGGGGGTAAATGATGTTTTGATTTATTTTATTTTAGTTTTAATTTAATTAATTTTTAACTCTGTGCACTATTTGGGTCACATGGTTTACCAAATTGTGGTCCAATTGTTCGATGAATAGTGAACACACACTATCTAAAATATAAATAAGCATGTGGTCTAGGAACATGGTTTGGTTAAACCATACACAGACTATGAGACACCTTCTACACCCCTAGGTCAGGCTGTACGGTTTGCTGCTATAGGCCGCGCACTTTTAGACAAACCATGTGCCCCTTCCAGCTTCTCCTGACATGATGTTTTAGAGCCTGATACACCCAAAACATGATGGAACACTTGGTGAACCTGCTATTCCTTTAACAAAATCCAAAAAAACATTGAATTTATCAAACTCTCATAATTCAATTGTGAAACTTGTTTTGAAAAATAGAATGTCCCCCAAACGATGAAATTCAAAATTCATAGAAATAACTTCCAGTCCAAAAAATTAGGACTTTATAATCTCCCCACCATAGAACATCGTATCCTTGAGAAGCCTTGGGAATATAAAGATAATATAACTCGACCTACTCAGTTCATGATGTCTCATTCAAATTTTTGTGTTTCATTTTCAAACAACCAATGCACCTTGAAGCATCACCTTAAGATGTGGCACATAAACCATAAAAACTCAAGACAATGCTTGTTTCGAAGTTGAAACCTTTACATGGAACATACCCAAGACTATACAAACCAATATATGGTCACATCATTGTCTCTTAAACCAACTATTCTATGGTTATACCACCATATGTTTAGTCATTTAAGGGATAACTCTGAATAATGGTATCTTTGCAATTATAATTTCCTTTCAAGACATGCCAGTAATATTTAAATGATGATAATGAAATGATACATGATCATATCAAAGGGTCAACTCTGAACCAACCCAATTTAAGCTAATCAACACAAACATTTAATGAAAATTAGAAGTCAACATCAATATTGAACCCATCTTACCTGACAAGGTTCAGAAGTTTTTTCTCACTTAATTCATACAGAATAGAGGGGTAACAAGTTACAACATCATCAGTCGACTACAATCAAGGAACTTAACTTTCACATCCATTGCATTTTAAAAACTAGAAGTGATTCCTATAGACTAAGGAACCTCATAACATATTCAATAACATTCATTAAGGCTTACATCATGTTTTTGATGATGCCTCTAGAAAAAAAAACACTCATTTAAACTGTGGTGTCCCTGCCTGAACATGGAACAACCCTCAATCCAACATATTTGTATATTCTTGGTTAAAACAACATTTCAAAGACTAATAGTTCTTCTAGATATCCTTAGTGTCAAAAAATTTAATCCAAGTGTCCCGTCTATGTAAAAAAACATTTTGTGTTTAAGATATGTATGGAGGTATAAGGCCAAATGCTCTACATCAAGAACATTGACAAAAACCAAAGTAGAAACTACTGGATGTTCAAATTTAAAAGAAAACAACTAGAATCCATGACTCATTACATGTCATACCTCCTTGGGAACCCATGTATCACTCAAGACCTATAATTCATCAGAAAACAACAACACTTTCGGAGTACACTCATACAGAAACCACATGAACAATACCAATAGTGTTTTAAAACCATAACATGTTGTAAGACCAACTATATCCCAATATACATAGACATTTCCCAGATTAGGTATATGGTCCCCTTATATCTGAGAATATAGTTATATAGTTTTAATGGTCTCCATAATGGATATGAGAAACTTTACCCCTAAAAAGGGTGGATTGCTCCATATGTTTTCAAATAGGCCTTGCCCGTAGAAATGGTAATGGTTTTCGAACCATTATATGTCGAATTCCATGGACGAGATTAGCTATTTCTAATGATGCATCATAATTACCCAATCAGGGAGACATTTCCACAAAAGGAATCCCATGTTCACCAATAAGCACATCTTCATGATAACATGAAATAAATAACTTGAATGAAATAAATTACCACCTATATAGAATTTTGAGTAATTCCGAATATTTTGAAATAGTCCCCTAGGTTGTTTTCCTTCTTCTTGGAAGGACACATTTAACCAGATTTGATGAAATTATCCTCACCATAGGATTTTACTTATCACATTCAACAATGAATGTGGTCTCATTCCATGGAATATTCTCCTTCAACCACTAACCGTAGTCATCTAGGTGGTCATCATACTTACAAAATCATTTACCCAAAGAGATGGAGATTACTAGGAACTTAATGGTTCTATATTAGTCTCACAGAAAAATGAACACATGATGCTTCTCTCGGTCATATTCCCTCAAATCAAGGCATTAGGCATAAACCCCAAAAAATGTCCATCATTTCGAACACCTGATTCTCCATCAAACATCATCCCAAACAATGGGATTATCCTAGAACATTATCAAGGCCTAGGAAAATCTACTCTAAAGATGGCCATTATTCAAATCATAAAAGCTCAAATATTTAATGAGTAACAGGGAACATAAATGGTTTACTTCGCGATTATTAAGAAAATGTGTACCGTGTATATCTATTCATGCTAACCTATGATAATATGAGAAAAATACTAATCCATAAAACTATTCATAGGCTTATCTACCATATTCATTCAATTATTCTGATGGTTCATACTGAGGATTTTCCAAAATATCACAAAACTTTTATGATGGTAGAACAATATGATGACCTCCTGAGTCATTCCACGAAAACAATCAAGGAGTTGAAGGGCCACATGACCAACTAAGATGTCATCCAAGCCCTTGGAATGTCAATCTCACTTAAACTATTCATTTAAAAATGCTCACAGCAGGATAAAGTTTCATAAAAAAAATTACCACCTGTCAAAACAAGGGTTTCATTTTGGAAACTAAGATTCCTACACAAGACTATGGCAATTGAAAAGTACCACACAATAGAAACTCAACATAAGCAAAAAAAGAAATTTTTTTAATTTTTGGGTACCGGGATGGAGAAGAGGAAGCTGGTGGGCCGGGAAATTCATTTTTTTTTGCATCACTGGAGTAAAATAACCATTTCAACTCCGATGATCTTCTCTCAGTTCATCCCAACGATCATGCAAGATTTAAGCAGAGCACCAAAATAAATTAAACATGTAACTTATTCTTAATTATCATGTGAAAGTCCGCCACAGGACGCCGGCGATCATTGTTCGAAGACTCCAATGTCAAAGCCCTCTAGATCATCCACACACGCCTCTTGAATCTACTCACGCACCATTCTTCAAGATCCGGGTGCTAGTGTGGATCTTCGACGATCACTTCAGCGCAACGGTGATCACCACAAAGGATGAAGCTTCAATCCGAGAAGGATGAACTTGAGGATCTTCCTATTCCTGAGAGACTCTCTCTCTAAATTCCAGGAGGAGAGAGATGATCTCAATCTTGACACATGAATAGTAATCATGGGAGAGCCTCTCTCTCACTTATATGTTTAGTGTTTAAAACACACAGCATTGATTGTCGGCCCCCGTGTAATAGACGTCAGCTATATAAGTGATATAAATAATTATTTATGACAAAAAAAATTATGCCATAAATAATATTTATAATTTATCACTTACTTACAATATATAAATATATTACATGATAAATTTGAGTCTTCAACTCGACTCATTCCTCCTGCTAATATTAATCGATCCTAGGATATTTAAATCCATTTGAATAATATTAATACTTGTATTTACTATATAACTGGTAAATACTTGTTATAAATAAAGCCAATGAATTATTCTAAACTCGAATAAATAATGAATTTATTTATTCTTTGGTGATCCATAGAACTTGGATAGTGCTCAGACCCTTTAGCAGGGCCCACCAAGTTTTATATTTCTATACCAAGAATATGACAGATTCTCGAGGCGCTATGATGTGTGACTGATTCCCACTCAAATTTATCCAAGAGATGATGTTAGAACGGTCCTTGTAGTTTAGACTGGGTTATCGAATCCTCAGAGACCTAATAAGTAACCTACAAACATGTAAATTCTAAGGATTGTTTTTGGATATGAAGTGGCCACCATGGGTTGATTTAATATGGTTTTAAATGAAATCTAAGAGACTTAAGTGAATTCAATTTAAAAGAGTGAGTTGATCCTAAGTTATCACTTGGGGTGGATTGGACGTATTGTCTTTTCAATGATTTCAATTTCTTAAATTTGAGATGGGTTCATTTAAAAAGATAAAACAACATAATCACTTACTAGATTAATTCCTACACCCTTTAATACTAATCACATATACACTTGAAGGATCAATGTTTTGAGCACTTCAAGGTAAAATTTCTTATTAGCACTTGAATTGTGTTGACTTAAATTCAACAAGGACGATGGAGTTTAAAAATATTCAAATAAAAATCTCAATTAAAGAAGTGATTAGACATTAATGGGGTGATAAATAAAATCCAATACAGACACTTTCTACTCCCTTGGATCATCACATAAGTGGGTTATCCCTCCATTGATTCTATGGTTTCAATGGAAGCAGAAAGTAGACTCATGAAGGATGAATTGAAGAAGTAAAGAAAACAATAAAAAGAAAATGATCACTCCACCTTTGTCTGAATAAATTCACAAGGTTTTGTGTGAAAAAATTCACAACATGAACCAACGGTATCAAAGTGATATTAATAACAATATAATAGAAGTAAAATAAGAGCTTTTATTGAGAAACTAAAGTGAATGGAACAACTTACATGTGAAAGACAAACATGAGACAACACAATCCCATCATAACATTACAATTGAACAAAGCACCAAAGATCATAAACTCCTCTACCAAAACTACCTTAACTAGGAATTTTGGGAGCCTTGGGTAGATCCTACAACAGTACAATGCATCTCATTTAATTTTGGTAGGCCATAGGTGGGTGGAAAGTTGAGGGAGAGTTGATTTTTCCACCCTTGACCCGAGGTGGCATCCAGATTTCATCCACTGAACAGACGCGCATGGAAGACCCTCTAGATTGCCGAATTAGAGTTGTCCATATAAAAGGTAAATTAAGCCTCCGATGTCTCCTAACCACCTTTAAAATATGGACTCATTTGGATTTGTGGATTCGGAGATATGATCATATTTTTAGGATTTTTTCTGGGCCACAAAATCTGGCCCAGACTTTTATCTCCAAATTGGGCTGCCTTAATGTACACCATGGAGGCCGAATTAGCTTTCCATCCTATAGGGTTATTTTTTACACTACATATCTTCTATCAGACCAAGAAATTTGGGCTTCATTGGGTTTTTAATGTGGGTCCCACATTCTCAGCAGTGGGCTGGTGTCCAATCTGCCTTCCCTAGAATTGCTTCCATTCATCTCCAAATATCTCTATCATCCTTTATAAATCCTCCATTAATCCCTGAATGAAAAATGTTCATATTGATGTTTAGATCAATTTTACAAAATATAAAATTAAAATATGTATAATTACATTCCTTAAAATAAGATGAATCATTGGATACTTTAAATGATGTTAAAAAATGTACCACATAATAATGCATTTTAAGAAGGATTTACAATCATAATGTGAAATGATGTTCAAAGTGTAAAATGAACTAAAATGGTGTTTATGAATAATAAATAAAATAAATATTATATATATTAACAATTAGTATTAGCCTCATTTAGTGGCTAATCAGTGACCCTCTAGGCCCTTACCTCAATAACAGCAGATTATATCCACCGACTAAGAGTGAGGTATAACAACCCATCGAGGCCCCTATAGAGATAAGGAAAAGTCATAGAATCGACTACCTCCCGACAAACATGGTCTATTTAATTAAATTTCTTCATCATCGATATCTCAATAAATCAGAATGCACACTAGTGTCATCATTCTTTATTTTTCTTTATTTTATTTGTTGATTTGTCAAGACAGTCTTACCTTCGACTACCATGGCCATGGATTTATTGAAGTTGCAACCATACTAATCAACCAGGCCCAAGATATCTATTCCTAAACTCAGAAGTGAAAAATCATTTCTCGATCATTCAATCAATTCCATTCCATTAATGACGTACCTGATACAAACTACCTCACCACGACTTTGTTTCCATGGTTTTCGCCTTATATCAAATTTACGTAATTAAATGAAATTCATTAATAATGATATCAAGTCAGGAGACCATTACACATGTCCATAGATAGGAACGACCAATGACACATGAAACATGTGGTGTTCCTATTAAGCTGGTATGTCCTCATGATCTCAATTACTAGAGATCATCAAGTGAGAACTTCATGAGAAGAAGTCTCAATGCTAATGAGCCCCCAGCACCAGATGGTCACACATCATATGTGTCCTTCCAGAATGATGTAACTCGACCATAGGACATTACTATGAGATTAATGTTATGGAAACTCAAGGTTCTCATTACAGCCTAGGACTTGCTATAACCCTTTGATGTGATAGTTAATCTACATACATTTCCATAAACAAAGTGGATGCAGAAGTATCTACACTATCATGGAAAGATACAAACATGTATAAAAACAAACTAAATACATGTAAGAGTAATCAAAGTACAATACAAGTTGGGTCTAGGGAACTCACATTCAATAATCCCACTTGCACTAGAGCCAACTACTAACAGGTTTCAATCTGATAGCTCTCACATGTGAATCATGCTTCTACTAAGTAATTTCTTTAGTCAGGGGGTCTTCCACGTTGTCCTCTGCAGTTACTCTACTAACTATCACTTCACCTCTTTGGGTAAAATCCCTCCAGAGATGAATCTTCTGAAGAATATGATCTGTCCTATATTGAGACCTGTACTCCTTGTAAAGCACCACTGCAGTAGTATTATCACAATATACTAGAACAGGGTCCGCACTGCTAGGTACAACACAAATGTATGAGATAAAGCTACGTATCCAGACTACATACATTGCTGCATCAGAAGCTGCAATATATTCGGACTCTACTGTAGACTCAGCAACCACAGCTTGCTTTGAGCTTCTCCAGCTCACTGCACCACCATTCAAAAAAAAGATGTAGCCTGACTGCGATTTCATATAATCATTATCTGTATGAAAACAAGCATCAGTGTATCCCGTCACAACTAGTTCCGCATCTCCTATATACACTAGTAACATATCTTTAGTATGCCTTAAGTACTTTAGGTTAGTTTTAATAGCTATCCAGTGCAGCTCTCCTGTATTTTCTTGATATCTACCCACCATGCTTAAAGAAAATGCAACATCAAACCTAGTATAGAGAATGGCATACATGATAGAGCCCACTACCGAAGCATAAGGGACTCTACTCATTCTGTCAATCTCCTCCTGTTTTTGTGGACATATTTTCTTGGAGAGATTTACACCATGTGACATAGGTAACATCCCTCTCTTGGATTGTTCCATATTGTACCTTTTGAATACCATGTCAATATATGTACTTTGACTTAGGCCAAGCAGCCCTAGAGATCTATCTCGATAGATCTTTATCCCTATAATGTAGGCTTCTTCGCCTAATTATTTCATGGAGAATCATTAATTTAACCATGTATTAATATATTTTAAGACTTGTACCTCGTTTCCCATGATTATTATGTCATCAACATATAAAACTAGAAAAACGATAGCATTCCCTTCAACCTTTTTATAGACACAAGGCTCGCTTTCATTTTTTAAAAAACCAAAATCTCTTATGGCCTCTTCAAAGCAAACATTCCATGATCTTGATTCATGATTCAATCCATAAATGGATCTCTGCAACTTGCGTACTTTATTGGAATTCTTTTACTTAACAAACCCTTTTGGTTGATTCATATAGATGTCTTCAAACAACTTCCCATTTAGAAAATCAGTTTTGATATCCATTTTCCAAATTTCATAATCATAAAAGGCAGCTATTGAAAGCAATATTTTGATGGATTTAAGCATTGCCACTAGTGAAAAGGTTTCATCCAAGTCAATTCCTTGACATTGTCTGAAACCCTTTGCAACCAGTCTTGCATTAAATGTATTAAAATCACCATCCATGTCCAGCTTCTTCTTGAATACCCATTTGCATTCAATGGGCTTTACATTAGCTGGAGGGTCTACCAAAATCCAAACTTGATTTTGGTACATGGACTCCATATCAGAATTCATGGCTTCTTTCCATTTATCAGATTTTTTCCATCTACTGCCTCCTTGTAGGTTAGAGGTTCATCATCATCAAGGACAATTGTGTCACCTGACTCGGTGACAAGAAAAACCACAACTCTCTAGTTCTCTAACCTATTGCGTATACCTATTCAATATCTATATCTGAGGAACAATTTCTTCTTCCAATTGCTCTTATGGAGATTGTTCCTCTACCAACTCTGGTGCATCTGAAGCATTAACTTCATCGAATTCATTCTTGATCCCACTATTTCCAATAGAGACGTGATCCCTTTCTAGAAATGTGGAATCTATTTCCACAATGACTTTTCTATCTAATGTTTTGTATAGGTAGCATCCTCTAGTTTCTTTAGGATAACATATGATGATGCACTTAGTACTTCTGGATGCTAATTTGTCACTTGGTAAAGTCTTGAAAAATTCCTCGCACCCCCACACATGCATGTGTGTCATATTGGGTTTCTTTCCATACCATAACTGATATGGAATCCCATCTGCAGCTTTTTTTGGAACTCAGTTAAGGGTATATGCTGCTGTCTGTGAGGCGTATCCTAAAAAGGATAATAGAAGAGTTGTATGACTCATCATTGATCTGACCATGTCAAGCAAGGTCCTATTCCTCCTTTCACTAACACCATTCCATTGTGGTGTATAAGGAGGAGTGAGTTGGGATACTATATCACACTCCTTTAAGTGATCAATGAAAGCTTGGTTAAGATATTCTCCACCTTGATCTGAGAAAATTTCTTTTATCTTCTTACCATGTTGGTTTTCTACTTCATTTTGGTATTCCTTAATGAAACGAAAGGAATCAGACATATACCGCATTAAGTAGATATAGCCATACCTACTATAATCAACGGTAAAAGTATTGATGTATATAAAACCACCCCTTGCCTCTACTGGAAATGGACCACATACATCGGTATGTATTAATTCCAGCACTGCATTGGCTCTTTCATCCTTTCTTGAGATGGTTTCTTTGGTTATCTTTCCTTGTAAACAAACGTGACATACATCTAAGGGTTCTAACTATATAGAGTCTAGATACACTTCTTGATGTAATCTTCGTAATTGCTTCTTGTTTACATGAACAAGCCTAAAGTGCCATAGGCGGGTGTTATTTGAGTCATGTTGGCTGCTTTTTTCACTGATTTCCATTACTATGTTTTCTATTTCTAGCATATATAAACCATTTTTAAGATGTGACATACCATAACATATGTTATCCTGATAAAAGGGACAAATTTTATTTACAAACGTGAAATAAAAACCCATAGTGTCTAAAATTGAGATAGAGATAATGTTCCTAGTAACAGATGGTACATAATAGAAATTCTATAAAACAAGAACCAAACCAGTTGGTAACGTCAAGTGATAGTCTCCCAATACCAAGGCCTACAGACTTGCACCATTTGCAGCTCGCATATCCACTTGACCTTTTTCAATCTTCTTGAACCTACTTGATTCCTGTATATGAATACAAATGTGTGAGCAACATGCCGTATCCAATACCCAACTAGTAGATAAAGATATATTTCATTCAATGACAAAAATACCTGAAGTAGAAGTGTCTGCTTTCTTCTTCTTCTCAGCTCTGCAATCCTTCTTCCAGTGGTCTTTCTTGCCACATCCAAAGCAGACAGCTTCTTGCTCATTACTTTGCCTCATAATCATTGGCTTCTTTGCAAGATGATGCATTGGTGTCTTTGGCCTTGAATTGGCCTTATACCCTTTGCTATGCCCATGTTTTTCTTTTTCACCATAAAGATAGTTTAATTGGTGTTTTTCATGTCCTTATCAGCATGGCGAACTAAAGCCAAGTGTTCCAGGATAGAATTTGTCATATCATTAATATTATAATTGATAATGAAAGTCGAGAAGCTTGACGGTAAATAGGAAATAATGAGATCCACTGCTAGTTCTTGGTTTAGTTTGAACCCAAGGGCTTCAAGCCTCTCAATATACCCAATAATCTTGAGTACGTGAGGGCCATCTTGGTTCCCTTCTGCTAGCCTGAATTTATAAAGTGCCCTTGATATCTCATTCCTTTCTTGCCTATCCCTCTCCTCAAATAGTTCTTGGAGATGTGAAGGCATCCTGTAGGCGTCCTCTTCCTCGTGAATTTTTTGTAATTGTCTTGACATGGATGAAAACATGATGCATTGTACATCAAGAGCATTTTCTAGATCATTTCTTCACTTATCCTTTCTCGTATTGCTTGTTCCTTGAGGAGGCTCAGCAGGAATTGGGGATTCCAGCACATATAACTTCCTTTCTTGGCATAGTACTATGCACAAGAGCATGTACCACTCCAGGAAGTTATTTCAAGTCAGGATATTTTCTTTATCCAAGATCGATCGTAGTGATATAGTACTTGTGGTGTTGGTGATTTCCATTTTGAATCTACATTAGATAAACATTTAGCAGTTAGTACTTTGTCTTGATTACCTTTTGACATTTTATGATTAATAAATTATTATATCATTTAATGTCTCCTATTATTTTAAAAAACCTTAATAGCCCTCCCTATTAGATTCATAATACTCTATCACTTGAGCATTCTAGTGGAAAGGATCCTCTAAAACTCCCTCGTAGTCTACAAGCTTGGGCTACACCAGTACTTGGAGGGTTTCAAGGTAGGAACTATGCCGACCAACCACTTGTTCTTGTGGTTCCTTGTGTTGTTGAGTATATTCCCAGATTTTGGAATATGAACTTGATTACCTCAACCTCTTCCCTCTAATGTGATAGAAATTTATCTAAGGCTAACCCTTTACTACTCACTTTAGTTAAGTCAACCCATTTCTCTCATGAAAACACCACGGTAGTAAAATGCACTCTCAAATAAGGCTGACGAGAACCCAAACATCCGGTTTTGTTTAGATGTGATAAATGGAAGGCATTTAAACTTAATATATCTTTGAGGGATTTTAAATATTTATTGACGAATATAATTCTTTTCTATTTATTATGTTCAAACTGGGTTTTCGAGATCAGAACTGAACATTAAATAGAATATTATTCATCACAACTTTAGGTATTTTATCTTGTTTACTATTCTATGTGATCACACATTAATCTTGAAGACGCATAAAATAATAAACTATGCATAAATTAAATCATGCATTCTGACTGGTCTTGAGAATTCTATAATGATCGATCGATAACTGATCAATCATCACCTATAGGAATCCAAACCTGAGTCGATACCTGACTCGTGTCGCTGCTTGCCCTAGTGCAAAGCGCCCAACTCCTGTCTGGACTACCACCTCATCATGGTGGTGTCTTCCTCTCTAATCATCACCATATAATTACAAATATACTCGCACACAGGCAAGGGGTTTGGGGTAAAAAATACAACAAGTGCAATGGATGTACATTCCCTTATAAGTATTTGAATTAAAAGTCGATTCGTAGACCGTCATTTATCTAATTAAATATTACAATCATCGCATGCATTAAATAAATGATTAAATAAATAAATAAATGCCTGAAATACATAGTTCGGTCACTTGCTCAAGACCAGTCAAGGTAAAAGCGGAATAAAATTATCTTTCAATATATTTAAATCATGCGTGGGTGTTCTAATAAATTAAATGAATTTGATTAAATTCAAATAATTTATTTTATCAGTTTATTTGTTTAATTTTTTTTTAATTGTAAAATTAAATAAAATTATTAATTTAATTTTAGTCTAAAATTAAATTAATATTTAAGAATAAAATAAATTTTAAACCCCTAAATTAATTCCATTTAATTTAATTTTAAAAATAACTAAATTAATTAAAATTAATTTAATGCAGGGTTACCTCTAGCCGGAGAGGAGTCCATCAGGATTGCGTACCACCGCGGGGTGTCGTCCTAGAATAGTGTATCACGGCTTCACCGCGGCTTCACCGCGGTGCGACCTCGACGTGATCGCGACATCCAATGACTCTTGCAGCCACTGCATCTTCTGGCATGGTCTGAGGGGAGCAAGAGGAGGCCAGAAAAGAAATCGGCCCACCCCATTTATGGAAGCCCGCTGCTTCGGCGAGCTGGCGAGGCGGTAGCCCGGTTCTGCGTGGGCTCGTCCGGTGGTCTCGGGGAGGCAGACATGAGGCATCCTGGCACGGGGTTCCGGCGTAGGCTCAGCGCGGTCGGCAGGAGGCGGTCTGGCGCAGAAGGGCGGCCGACACGGGCTTTGGGCGGCCGGACAGAGGCAGTCTGGTGTGGAGGGGGGAGGCTGGCCTAGGCCTTGTGTGGCCAGATGTAGGCGGTCCGGCGTGGAGGGGGAGGCCAGCGCGGGCTCGGGGCGGCCAGATGGAGGCAGTCCAGCGGGATGGGAAACCGGCTAGGGTGTGGCCTCCCTTGTGCGTCGTGTGAGAGGAAACCCCAAAGGGGGTCTTCTCCCTTCTCGTTTTTTTATTTTTTTTATTTCTTTTGTCCAAAGGGAGTCCACATTTTTTACAATTTCTTATAAAATAAGAGGAAGACCACTAAATTGGGGTCTTGGTACTCCATTTTTTTTAATATTTATAAATTAAAACAAGACTTGACATCAAGTCTTGAAAATAATATTTTATAATAAAATAAAATATTAAAATTTATAATAATAATAATAACATTTAATTTTATCTCAATAAAAATGAGATTACCCTCAAATGAATGAGAAAAGAAGAATTAAAAATTGTGACGTCGATCCGTTAAATTTTTTTAAATAGTCATAACTCGATCATTCGAAAATGAAACGACATGTGGTTGAATCCGAATAAACCGTTTTAACACCCGACACTTAAATTTAATGCATTTTAATTTTGATGACTCAGAAAAACCTTGGTCTCCCTATGATACCAATGTTGGGTACCGGGATGGAGCAACTGAAGCTGGTGGGCCCGGAAATTAATTTTTTTTGCATCGGCTTAGTGAAATAACCATGTGAACTCTGATGATATTGTCCCAGTTCAGTCCAAGGATCACACAAGATTTAATCAGAGCACAAAAATAAATTAAACATGTACCTTGTTTGTAATTAGCATGTGCAATTCTGCCGCAGGACGCTGACAATCGTTGCTTGAAGAATCCGATGTCGAAGCCCTCTAGATCATCCACACAAGCCTCTTGAATCTACTTGTGCACCATTCGTCATGATCTGGGTGCTAGTGAAGATCTTCAACGATCACTTCAGTGCAATGATGATCACCACAGAGGAAGAAGCATTAATCCGAGAAGGATGAACTTGAAGATCTTCCTTTGCATGAGAGAATATCTCTCTAAATTTTAGGAGGAGAGAGATTCTCTCAATCTTGACACATGAATAGTAATCATGGGAGAGCCTCTATCTCACTTATATAGGGAGTGTTTAAAACACACGGTATTGATTCCCGACCCCCAGGTAATAGACGTCTGCTATATAAGTGATATAAATAATTATTTATGACAAATAAAATTATTCCATAAATAATATTTATAATTTATCACTTACATATAATATATAAATATATTACATGATAAATTTTAGTCTTCAACTCGACTCATTCCTCCTGCTAATATTAATCAAACTTAGGATATTTAAATCCATTCGAATAATATAAATACTTGTATTTACTATATAACTTTTATATACATGTTATCAATAAATCTAATGAATTATTCTAAACTTGAATAATTATTGAATTTATTTATTATTTGGTGATCCCTAGAACATAGATAGTGCTCGGACCCTTTGGCGGGGCCCACCAAGTTTTATATTCCAATTCCCAGTATAGGGCAGATTCTCTTGGCGCTATGATGTGTGACCCTCTAGGCCCTTACCTGAATAGCACCGGATAATATCCACTAACCAAGAGTGGGGTCTAGCAACCCATCAAGGCCCCTATAGAGATAGGGCAAAGTCATAGTAATGAATGCCTCCCTACGAACATGGTCGATGTAATATAATATCTTTGTCATCGATATCTCAATAATGCAGAATGGACACTAGTGTCATCATTCTTTATTTTGATTTATTTTATTTATTGATTTGTCCGGACCGTCTTACCTTTGACTACCGTGGCCATGGGTTTATTAAAGGTGCAACCATCCTAATCAATCATGCCCAAGATATCTCTTCCTAAACTCAGAAGTGACAAATCCTTTTTCGATCATTCAATCAATGCCATGTCATTAATGACGTACCTGATAAAAACTACATCACCACTGCTTTGTTTCCATGGTTTTCACCTTATATCAAATGTACATAATTAAATGACATTAATTGATAATGATCTCAAGTTAGGAGACCATTACACATGTTCGTAGATAGGAAAGAACAATGACACCTGAAACATGTGGTGTTCTTATTAAGAGGGTATGTCCTCATGGTATCAATTACTACAAATCATCAAGTTCGATCTTCATGATAAGAAGTCTCAATGATTATGAGCCCCCTACACCTGATGGTCACACATCATCTGTGTCCTTTCAGAATGAAGTAACTGGACCATAGGACGTTACTTTATGATTAATATCATTGCGTCTCAGGGTTCTCATTATAGCCTGTGACCTGCTATAACCCTTTGATGCGACTGGTAATCTAAGGACACTGCCATAAAAAAAGTCGATGCAGAAGTATCTACACTATCATGGAAAGATAAACACATGTATAAAAACAAACTGAATACATGTAACAATAATCAAAGTACAATACAAGTTGGGTCTAGGGCACCCACTTTCAACACTAATGATATTAGGGTGGTACCTATTATAGGATATCCCCTAGGTGAAGTAAAAATGAATTGATCCCAAATGAGTTCACTCATCTGAAAGGTCACTGGGTATAAATTCGTTCTATTTCAATTCTTAATTAGGAATGAAGAAGCATATTCAATCACATTTATTGTATTTAAAGGAGGTATGAAGGACAGATTTGAATTCCACTTACTTAAGGGTTGGGCTAAAACACCACTTAATGATCTAGTATAAATCATTTAAATCAAATCCCATTTAACCCTTTAATAATTTCATGTTTAATTAAAAAAAACTCAACACGATGAACATGAAAAAACACAAATGGTTTTTTAAACCACATTTTAAACCATTATATTTCAATGAAATATGGTTATAATTAGAATTTTTTATCAAATACCCCCTTTTTAAACACTATTTATTTAATTATAAGTCCCCACACTAAATAGTGATATAATATTTTAAGGCCTTTTATTATCTATTGGGGTACTAGACTTGTAAAAATCCCCATAAAATCAGACCCTTTAATGAACTACCTTTTGTACCATCCCTAACCTCATGGAGTTAATAAAAATAGAATATCAAAAGAAGGGTGACCTACTTGGCTGTCATTAGTCCATGTTCATCAAAATACACCCAGACATTTTAAATAGTTAGATTTTATAAGACACCCCTGGCAGTTTCACTTTATTAAAAACATGCCCCAAATGAACTATTTGGGTTAGGTGTGCATTTTGAAACATAGTTATATGGGTCAATATTAACAATTAAAAGAGATAAAATCCATATAAATGACCCCAAGACATCTAGGTTCATGATTGAACAGTATTCTTAACTAGATTGTTTTCTAAATGGTATTATCATAACAGATGGTTAGGTATTTTGTGGGTGACCACCCTTCACATTATAAATCACCCACACACATTAAAAGTTATAGACAAACCCCCATCTAACAGAAACAATTTCCATCTAGAATAAAGTAAAAATAATACAATTATAACCTTTATAAAAAAATATTTATGTATATGAAGCACATAGATAATAGTTCGATTACATGGGCCATCAGTTTCCAATTTACAAGAAGACCAGACGCATTATAATTTAAAATTGAATCTTATATAATTAAAATCAACATGTTTCAGCCTATTCTAAAAAAATATACAAGGATATATATTTAAAACATTCACACTAATAATTTACCTAAACATGTAATGTAACAACTGCGAGCTAAAAAATTCCATAAGCAGGAAAAATATAAGCATGTAACAGAAAGAAACTCGCATGGAATATAACAGTTACATAGATAGCACACATGGAACATCAAAATTTTTAAATATTATTACAATGAAATCTATGTGGCATGGAATTTTCATTTAATGTAAATTCCTACATTCCTATCATGATGCATGTAATGTTTCAACCTTTTCATACCAGGACATGTGTAATTACTAAATTTTGTAAATTTGTAAGCAGTGGAAAATACTCCAATCACTCGATATGAAATCATATCAATGGTAATAAAAAAAACATGAGAAATAGTCCTTGTCCTAGCCACTTGTAGTTTTCCCGATGGGTGGAATGATCAGTCGCAAACACATATTTTTACCAAGTGCTAAAAAAAATTAGTCTCCCATCTACTAGCCCATAACAATATGTTAAGGTTGTGGAACACTCTGATACAACTTTATAATGTCCCGACCCAATTGAACACTATATTGGTAGTTAGATCAATAGCCACATGGCTTCAAATGTGCCTCCCCATATTCCATATGATGCCGACTAGCAGTGAGGATCAAAAGTGGTGGTAATCGGGAGACTATACACTCATGATTAGAGTAGAACAAAGGAATATAAGAAAATTGTTAATGGGAAATGGATAAATTATAAACAAAATATGAGACATTGAAAAAACTATTATAACAAATGAATAAAACATTCAACCATCAATTTACAAAAAAGTGTGTATAACATCTAATGCTTCAAGTATAATCCAAAAGAATCACAATAAACATCACAATATAATAGAACTAGAATATCCCAGTGACAAGATTATTTCCATCTTGAGCACTATCATTGTCCTATACCGCAAATATATCCTAGTAATTCAAATCAAAACATTTGAGATGGATACTTCCCTTTATTAATACCTTCATACATAAATTCTACTCATGTACCAATGGTTCCCTCGTAGGGAATGAGATAATATCTCAATAGACTAGAACCCTCTATTTCTAGCACAATCCACTTAATGAAATATATGTTATAAAATATTTCATATTATATAAATAAATAAATCCTTTAATTAGACTATGTCCCACAAGGACACCAATCTAATGTATTTACTGTCGTACAAGCCAATGTGTTTGATCCTACATATCCTGAAATAATTAATTGGATGACATAATATGAGAGAAGTTGGACTACCCCCAATCTTGTGGTTTCTCTTGGATTACACGTCCCTACATATTTAATACCAAGGGGATTAATTCTTATTTAAAAAATGGTCATTTATATTTTCTTTAAATCAATTTTAGAAAACCACATTAAAAAAATTAACGACACTCCTAAGCCCATCCCTAACAAACCATGAGGACTTTCAAAGTATCACTTGAGGGGATCGGTACACATCCAATACATAGGATTCCATCGATGGTGACCCACATATGAAGTTCCATATATCACTCAAATTATTATGATAAATTTAAATTACTATCAACCCTACGAGTTTGTACCAATTATTACACATAGGGGACCGCATCTCTCTCAAGGAATGGTACAACTAATCTTTCTATATAGACCATATAAGGGGAATCACCTAGGCAATTAGTGTCACACTTTTAGAGGAAAAAATAGATAATGTGCAGTGATGCCATCTCAATCATAGATTATATTTCCCCCTATGTGTTTAAAAACTAATAATATATCCAACAAGAAGGCATGAAAATACATATAATGGATCCTTATGTCAAAGCCCCTTGTTTCACCCTCATCTCTACAAAAAAAATTAAATAATAATTTAATTTTTAACAATATAAGAATGTTACAATTCATAAGGCATCTCTTTGTAATTTTTAAGATAGTGTACTTTATCCATGTGGTTTTATTATAAAAACGTGACTTTGTTTTACAAAAAAACATTTAGCATAATTAAAGACAATTTCCAGAGTTATACACAATTAACATTAAAGAAAAATTTCATTACATTAAACCATGAGGCAATCACCTCATTTCATCTCCATATTTTATTCAAAAAATAAAACAACGCTAATTAATATCTGAGGAAGGTGAAAAAAGTGATAAAATAATGCATTCTTAAATTTAAAGGGGAATGGAAAGGGATCCTTCCCCAAACTCAACGTGAAAAAATTTGATAATAGAAACATAATCCTTCCCTTTACCACTCACACACATATACACCTTCTCTTAAATAAAAGGGCACATAGCCCCTATGTACAAATTTTCATGGCCAAATATGTACAAGGGGTTCCTCATATAACAGATAATACATGAATTCACCCATTTTCACGTACGCGTGTATACATATATATATAATCACAAAAAACCCCATTATATATATTCATCATTCCATGGGTGAATATATGTAAAGGGGTAAATACATATATCTATGCCTACCCATGGATAATCATTTAATACTTAAATAATGGTAGCCTAAAACCACTTCCAAGATGACCAAGACGCACTACAAAAATATTACGAACCATAATAATTAAAAAAACAAATTAAAATTGGGATAATAGAAAATGTCTATGAAAACCTTCAAAAAATTGATGGATGGAAAATGAAAATGACCCAAATCAAATAGCCTTTGGCAATGGATGCCAAAACACATGAGAAGAATCCTTGAGGGACCCATATCACATCGCATTGAGAATTGGATAATCAAAACCTGGCCTACTCGAAACCCTAGGGTTCGACCAAACTAAAGAGGCGATGTGGAGGAGAAAAAAAATACTGGAAAAAAAAGAAAGGATAAGATAGAGAGTTTCCTTGATGTATCAAATGAGAAACATAAAGAAATACTCTTGACAATGGCATGGGTAGGGGAGTCCTAGGAGGGGCGTTGCATGTGGACAAGAGGTCTAGGTGGGTTTCGTCAAATGAGAATAGAGGGGGGAGGGTAGATTATGTTTTAATTTAATTTAATTTAATTTAATGAATTTAATTTACATATATTTTTTAGAAACGTTGTATATGGTTTGGGTTACATGGTAAGACAAACCATGATCCAACCATGAAATTAATAGTGGATGGACACTGCTTAAAATTAAACTATGTGTGTAGGTTAGGAGAATAGTTTTGGATAACTCTATGTAGCCCATTTGACACCCGATGCACCCCTTGGTTAAGATTTATAGTTTTCTTCTAGAGGTTGTTGATTTTTAGACTAACCGTGCCCCGTACTAGCTCTAACCAACATGAAGTTTTGGATCTTGATAGCCCAAAACATGATGTAACACAAGAGTAACCCTAGGGCCCTGAATAAATCCCAAAAAAACACATTTATGTGTTGAAACTCTAAGAATCCAATTCTGATGATATGTTTACAAAATAGACCATCAACGAAATGATAAAATTCAAAATCCCTAAGAATTCGATTGGGTCCAAAAAAATGGGATGCTACAAAATATATTGATATATGAGAAAATGTTTTCATAGTGATATTACATTTTTGTTTATATACATGTATAATTTTATGGTTAATGACTAAATAATTTAATTTATTTATTGTAGTCTATATACTAGAATACTGGATGAGGTGTAGTGTGATGCTTCCCATTTAGAACTAAACTATAAACTAAAATGATATTGTGATATTATTGGTAATGTGATTTGATTATTGGTGTAATATTCTTAATAAGTTTTCTTATTATACATTAGATAACTAATTTATAAGGACATTAATTTTATTTAAGGGATTTGGTTGAAGATTTTATAACTACATAATATTGTATGATGACACCATGGAAGATGTAATCAATATCATCATATTGGTATGTATATTGGTAACATAGATATAATAATGTAAACATGATTGATATTTTTAATTTCTTACATTAATGTTTAACTCATCACTAACATTGGATTACATAACCTTTTTATTCTAATGTATCAATATTGTATTATATTATTGGGTTGTCGTTCATTATATTTCATTTATGAGATTACTAAAATAAATTGTGGAATTATTTGAATTTGGTTGTAATATTTTATTATTTTATTCATGTTAGAGACACCCAAGAATTTATACATGTAATTTTGTAGTCTAGATTAGAGTGATCATGACTAGACAAATTAAATTCTAAATATCCCTATCAGATATAGTGGTATATGTTAAAGATTGATTTGAAAAAAAAATTGTGTTTGAAAGTGATAAAGATATATTTATCAGATACAATACCACCATGATTGAACCTTCTATAGTGTAGTGATTATGACTATAGTGAAAAAACCTTTTAATTTGATGAAAATTTTAACTGCCCAAGTTCACTATAATTAAATTTTACAAAGGGTTATAATACATGAAATAGAGGTAAAATTATTATTCAATGATTTTACTATTTCACCAGTTCGGTGAGATGTATAGTGTTATGTTTTAATTTTATTTTAATATTACTGATGTTGATATGATATCATATTCTGGTTATGATAAAATATTATATTTTATTTAGTAAATAATATCTAATAATGTTATTCCCATGTTACTAGAGGTGTAACTAGCAAACCAATTAGAGGTAGTGGACTACTTTACCAATCACAATAGGTAGTAGTGAGTTGTAGCTAATTATATGTATAACCTTACTCTACATAAATATTTTTCTTTAATTAGTAAACTATTTGATAAAAAATATAAGAAATTTTTTCAAAAAACCCAGGTAAAATTGGGTTATCCAAGTGGTATGAAAAATTAATGGCACTGTATTACAAATTACTCATAGTAAAGATTTTACTTCAAAACAAAATATATTTTACAAGAATTGAATACTTTGGGATTTATTAAAGTTATGTTTGTTTAAGGTCATCTTGTGACATTTCTAAATAAAGTTAAAAATTATTACCAATTTGGGAATTGTGTTATTTCTATAGTGACAAGGGATATAGTTCATATGATTGGTATAATGTCAAATTCTCCTCCCATTTGTGGAATTTTATTCAATGGAAATTCAAACATGTACATCATTCATAAAAAGAATAATTTTATCTCATCCATGAAATTAAGAATAACAATTATTTGTTTAATTTTGAGGAAAACCTAGACCAATAAACATTGTGATTGGAAAGGAAAAGTTTAAAAAAAATAAAAATGAATATTTTAGAATAACTTTTGAATAATTTTTTTCTTTTTGACAACCTACATGATAAGAGTGAAATAATATTTCGATAAGGAAATTGTAAATATAAATGTTGTTATAAAAGACCATATTCACCAAAAAGATATTTTTGTTTGGATGTCATGGTTTTTATATAATGTTACAAACTCCCATATAAGTTGTTTTAAAATATAATAAAAAAATTATTTTGAGGTTGAGTAGTTGATGTTTTGTAGTTCAATAGTTTTGGTGACAATCATGGTTATGTAACAGGGGTGAATTGATTTTCGATATTGGATTCATTAATAATCTATGAAATGAATGGTTTATTATATAATGTAATCATGCAGTGATTAAATAGTGAATATTTCCCACTATGAATATTTTATAAATCGTTATTATATGCAATTGAGGTATTATGTACCATACATTGCATGAATTTTGGAAACATTGAAGGATTATTCAATTTTTTGGTAGGGACCTATCCATTTCTTCTATTAAACAAGTATAATATATCTCTTATTTATTCAATGAATTTTTATTCAATATTGAACTATATGGGGTGAATATTATTTTATGAGATTCATTAATTGTAACCAAATTTGATGATAAATTATTATTTTAATATTATGGACATTCATTTAGTGTTTAGTTTCCTCAAATATATGGATGAATTATTATGATTTGTTTTTATGTTTGACAAGGTGAATTTGTTTTGTGCTCTGATAGTTTTTTTCTAGGTATGATATTTAAATGTGTTTTATTTAATATTATATTATCTTTTAATATGTTGGGAAAAATTTATTATTGATATTTAAAATAACATGATATTCTTTGGTGAGTTTACTTAATCTTTTTTATTAGTTTTTGGAAGTCTAACACTCTTTTTATTATGATGAATCCTGAAATTTAATGTATTAACAGTTTCGCTATTATGATTTTTGATAGTGGTATATGGAATATTGTGAAATTGAATATTGAATTTTGATTACAGGTCTGTTTTGGGTATGTTATGTGTAAGGATATTAATTACTTATTTTTCTTATCAATAATGAAGAAGTTTGGTAATTAAGATTATCAACTGTTAGTAAGTTGGTTGTTTAATTTTTAGTGACGGAAGATGAATTTTTTGAGGTTCATGTGTCTCATACAAATTATGTGTTCATGAAAATTTCTTAGTTATTATGGGTCTATTAAAATATTAATTTTTTAAAATATTTTCCATGAATTTATCTATATATAAAATTATTGATAAATTTATATTATTTGTATTTATATTACTAAATCATAAATTCTATTAATTTAAGTGAAATGGATTTAAATGAATTCAAATGAGTTATTTTACATTGATAAATGTTGATGGTCAATATTGAAAATGAATTTAGGTTCCCATTTTTTTTTAATGTCCTAGAATTAACAATATAAAATATTCTTAGAGTATACAGGTTCTTTATTATACATTCTATTTGGGGAAACATGATGTTCTATTTTTTGTAATTATTGGGAATTTTATTTTTATTCCAATGATATCAATATAAATATTTATTTATATTGGTAAAATATATTGATATATTCTATCATTGAGGTTTTATAAGGTTTTATTATAAAATTCAATGATATTATTTTTGTGGATATTTTTTTCCAATTAATGGTTGATAAAAGGATAAAACTTATTTTATTTCAAAAAAATTGTTATTGAAGATTAATTGATTTAATGTTCAATCTAATTATCAAATTTTTCCCATTTTAGGATGAAATGTTTTAAAATTATGGATAATATACTATAATTTATTTTTTCTAAGAATTAATTATTACATATATGGTTTTGTTTTTTCATATATGTTCTTTTTAAAATATTTCATTTTTTTAAATGACTAAACTATAATTTTGACATGAAGTTAATATTATATTAAGAAATAGTATTTTTTATTGAGTCTATAATGGTAGATTTTTTAGGTTATATTTTAGTGATGGCATGAAACTAGTATATTTTTAGTGATGGTGATGGGTTTTTAATAAATATTATTTTTATTTAAAAATGTATTTCAAACTAAAATACACAATATATTCATGTATTAAAAAAATTTAACAATGGATTTATCTTTCCAGATTAAATTCGATGTTGAAAACATTTGAGGTTTATAATTAAATGGAGTTCATGAGGTTGATGAAGAACATGTTTTTCTCCTTCACCATACACCCCTTCTATACATTAAATTTATGGAAATATCATTTAATTTTTTCTCTATTTTCTATGGTTATAATATTTTCATGAAATTCATCTTTACTGAATATGGAATAATTAAAATGGAATTGAAATTAAAATGGATACAATATTAATAATAGTTCAAGGATTTTATTTGAGAGATGTTTTATAATGTTATTATTTCCTCTAATATTTAGATGATGGTTTTTAAAATTTATGGTTAAAGGGTTATATACATTAATTTTCTATCACTACTTAGATGTAATGACGTATAATTTTTTAAAATAATAAATTTTTACCATACCTATTTTAGAGATATGTTTATAGATAATTTCTTATATATCTAAGAGTTACATAAAATACTCCAATTTATATATTTTTATTATCCAATAATGAATGAAAAATAATGGGATTAATACATGTAATTTTGAAAAAAAAATTAATGTTATTTGATAGAAATATTTCTTATATTTACATATTTTCATTGAGTATTAATGTATTTTTTTATTTTTAATAAAACCTACATTTTTTAAAAGTGAAAAATGGTGAATACCGTGAGATGGATTTGGTGCTCATGATCCCTTTACAAAAGAGATTCAATGGAGATTAGGTTTCATATAAATTGATCATGGATTTTCTATGGGAATATAAAGTTAATATTTTGAATAACCATTCTAGAGGAGGTTTTTAAGGAGGAATGGGAAGAGATCATGGAGGAAATGAAACAATAAATCAATTTTAGCGTGTGAAAAAAGGTAAAAGTTTGAATCACATGACCATTTCCTTGAGTTATAGTTTCTAAGATGGTTTAATTTCTACAATGGGTGATGTTGTATGGATTTTTTCAATAAAGGATGTGATATTAGAAACCTTGTTTCATGTTGACATTAAATTAGTTATTAAAAAATTTATTCAAAGGATGATCATTTTTGAAAAAACTCATTTCTAATTCGATGGATTTTTTTGATCTATGGTTTCACGTATTGGTAATTTATTCCATTGAGATAGGGATTTATCCACATTATCTTTCATAATAATTAACTTAAATGGTGAAAATCAGGTTTCAGTGTGGTCTCACAAAATTCTGGATATCTGAGCATGTATTAATAGAGTTTTAACTTCAACTAGATCGAAGTTAATTACTATTTTACATAGAATTGGGTAAATATATTAGACTAAACCAGATTATATGGAAGCCATATATATAGTTTTATATTTATTATTCAATTTGTATTCTTATTAAAATGGGGAATTAAAGAAATGTGAACTAGGTATGTATATTTTTTTAGAGTTTATGTGGAGGTGGACATCAGCCCGAATCTCGATGTTAAGTTGAATCTATCAACTAATTCTGATGAGTTAAATATGAAATTTTCTTATGAAAATTTTCCAGAATTATCTTCTAAATTCATCATTATAAAACATTATTTAGACTCATTTAATATGGCCACAGTCTGGAATTTATTCCTAAAATATGGTCCAGATATTTCTATTTGGAGTAAAAATAATTAGTAAGATACTATTGTACAAGGTGATCAAAATATTGTGGTATTGGGAAGTTGTGATAAAAGAGAATAATTCAATGATCCCATATAGGTATTGTTGTCCATTTCCCACCTAACATGACTATAGAAACGTGTTTTTTCTACTTCATATGAAAAGAGGACCTTTGATACTATAATTAACTCTATAACAGACAAGTGTGGAAGTGTTTGTTATTTATATGCAACAACCTAGAGAAACCATAACTCATTTACAATATAAATGTATGGATTCAAAGATATTAATGGAATTCACCAGTCTCAACAGTCTAGTTGAGTAAAATCCACTATAAAGTAGGGGTTTTCATTCAAGGAAACCATTTTATATAGTTTATTATTAGGATGTACATGTAGTGAAATTATACAGATCTTCATTGAGGATGGTGATGGTTTTGGTGATGAAGTAATGGATAACTAATCCATTGATGAATATTATTCCCCTGAAGTAGATATTCAGCAGTTAATGTAGGAATAAATGGTTTCCTTAATTTCCTACAAGAGAAAGAATAAAATATATTATACAATTCATTAAAAATCTATGAAGTGCTCACTTATGTCTTAGGTTGTTGGGAATTCTTGTCCTAAGGTTATGGATCCATCATAAAAGGGGATATACTTGGATTGTCATGACTATAGGATCTCCCTGGAATTATTAATGACTGAAAGATCACTTTTTTTATTAAAGCATAAAGGATACAACCTATTCCCCAATCAAAACTATGGGGTCATAAGTAATGAAGACCCAAAGAGTCCCCCACAACAAAATTATTACAAACTGCAAGCAACGAACCCAAACTAGAGTAAACAATCAGCTGATCGTGCTCGCTACCTTCTCGCGATAAATCATCTACCGCAAAGTTGGCCTCCCTCTTGACGTGTCAAACCACACAACCCTGGATAATCTCCATCAAGCATCACCTGGCCAAATAAATTAAATTCCAAGGAGAGACTATATTCCCATGCAGAATACGAACAAGATGTTCAGAGTCATATTCAACCTCCGCCACCTTCAAGGAGAGGGTGTTGCAAACAAGAACCCAGGAGAGGAGAGCTCTCATCTCGGCTTCCAAAGAGCTACCCAGACCATAAAATGCACTAAAGGCCACCCTGACCGAACCATTCCCATTCCGCAGGAGTCCTCCACCCCGTATTTTTTCATTAATTAAGGACCCATCTACATTGAGCTTGAGACATTTCACCAGAGGCTGCCAACTAACCCACAGACCGTGCATACCAGAATGACCAACCGATCTTCTGAGTAGTTTACACAGTACAAGGGATTGATCTTCACCCTTGACAAGAGACCCCAACTCATGCAGTAATAGTTTAATTTTTAAATGAAGAGAATAAACTGAGGGGTGATTCACTAACCTGGCCATGTTGCACGTCGTCCACATCATCTAGTGGTCTAGAAGTCAATAGTACTGTAGAGTCTCATGCGATGAGTGGTCTAGAAGTCAAGAAAGAGTCTTCATCCAGGGTTATTTAGTTGATAAATATGAATTTCAATAGGTTATTTTTAGTTACTCCAAACCGCCTTCTTCTGATTCTATAAATTATTCTATTATTTAATCTTCATGTATTACGCCATCATCCCCTTTGGTTCTTTATATTCACAGGGAAATTTTATCATCCATGTGAAGGCAGGATGCCTATACATTAATGATCATCTTAGGTGACCCTACAATCAAAAGTGTGTATGGAAATCAGGAAACATATGGGAAAGTGTAGGTTTATACAAACCATATTTTTAGAGTGAACGACTTAACTAAGGATGTTTAAGAAATATATGTATAGGTTTAGGTGGTTAGAACCCCCATTGTTAAAGGTATTATTGATAATATTCCTAATAACCCTTCTATACAGGTGTGAGTCCAACTAGATGAAAAGAGTTCTAACATAGATGACACTAGCAATGAATGAATCTTGTAATAAACATTTGTACACCTCATACATATTACTTTTCTTCACAACATAGGTTAATTATAACACAAAAAAGGGTTGAGTTCATATTTTTATTAATTCTAAACATATGAGAGAACAATCATGGGTCCTTATTGTTAATAAGATGATTATATGGGTATAATCAAGATACATATCAATGTTATAACAAATAAATATTAGATCATAATTAAATATATATGGATATTCATAAAATAATAACATATCATTGGATTTACAAACCTTAAGAGGAAGAACAATAATAATATGTATTAGAAGCATAAATCAATAATACTGAATCATGAGTGAATAACATAAAGGTGTATAATAACATATAAAATTGGGATTAACAAGGAATGTGACATAGTGTGAATGAAAATAAAAAAAATGTTGAAAATTATAATCATATAAACAACACATTACTACGAACTACTCTAAGCACGTACACCCTTTATATTGTGAAACAATCCATGAATATACAACCATTATGTTGTGAAAAAATCCTTTTTATGAACCCTTTATGTTGTGATAAAATCCAACATGTACACCATTTATGTTCTGAAAAAAATCCATATATTTCCAAGATATTACTTGTGAAAATACCCAAGCATTTCCACCCTTTATTATCTGATGAGATATCAAACTCATTGCATTGTGGGTGATATAATACCCCACCCATCATCATTTATGCATACTAGTGCCACTTTAAATCAATCATTCATTGTATAACAAATAACCCATAAAAATAATATGGGTTTCATATCATTTTCATTTGGATTCACATAAGTAAAATATTCATAATACCATTAATAATATTAACATGATAATCCCATGGAAAATAAAAGAGTATCCAATGAAATTAAAAAACATTGTAGGTATGTACCCTTTCCTAAATCATAAATTATATACTCTATATATGTAGAGGGTATATGATTATGTAAATAATTTACCCAATCAATTTATATATGAAATCTATGTGAACGCCCTTCTATAAATGAATAAAATATATAGTATTCATATAGGAAATTATTTAACAGAAAAAATAGGATAATAAAAAATAAATATAATGAAAATAAAAAGGAAATTATGGATAATTTATATTATAGAATGAAACATTTTATAATAAAATTTAGTGGGTGGTTGATGAAAAATATATTCCACATAAATAAGGCCTTTATTTATAAAGATAAGAAAGGTCTAAATATGAAAAATGTTTTCTTTTGATAATTCTTGTTAACATTGGAATACATGATCCAGTTATGGGTCACGGTGAAAAGACTTTTTTTTTTAAATTTCACATTTGAGTAATTGAAATGAAATAATTTTCAAAAAAAATATTTGGAAATAAATATTAGTAATGTATCCATATAAAATTTATAATAATTTCTAAATGGTGATGTGAATACATTTTTAAAAGTATAACAATCATCAATAAAGGATCTGTACTGACTCAGATTTTCCATGTATTTCTTTTGGATACTATATGTAATATTTTTGAGACCATGTTCTAAGACAGATATAAATTACAATTCATGTTGAGAATATAATAAATCATTGAATTATATTAAATATAGAAAATAAAATTCATGAATAGATTTTCATAAATAGTGGAACAAATTCTATATGGGGGCATGGATAAAAAAATATGAGGCCACCATTGAGTTATGAATGTGGTTTTTACATGATGAATAACATAAAAATTGTTGGAATGGATCATTTTTATAAAAGTCACAATGTGAGTAAAATAATCAAAATTATTAAATGAGATTATTTTATTTAATTCACTGATGTAGTGAAAAATTTATTTTCTTCTTAAACAAACTTGTGGTTGATTTTTAGGGTTATCATCATAACTGATCAAATCATTAGAGAGACAATAGAGGGAATTTAAGGAGATTACTTTGTAGAATGATGACGATATCAAAGATTGATGACTAGTGAGAGATTGAATCAAATGATAACTCCATTGATAACAGTGAAACCCCGTTATTCATCAGTAATCATTCAAAATCGAGATAAGGAAGTTGTTTATCTTGATTTATTCCCATTTTATGATTCATATAATGATTTCAAATCAATAAAATAAAAAATTAATTCGTGTGTCGTGTGTATTACATGTGTGGGTAAGGTTATTCAGGATTTGGGATAATTTCTTTTTCATTATCTATTATCTCTTCATTCTTCTCTCTAATTTAAACGAATAGAGGTTGAAACGAACATCGACCAATGTATATTCCTCAATATTATCCCCTTTTCTTGTCTCCCTCGATTTATCATTGATCATTTCAATTCATTATTAGCATGTGGTTTGATGTACATTGGGTAATCAATCATTGTACACCTATTTCTCCGTTCAATGATTTGATATCCCAGATCTGGGATTGGTTCAGTGATGGGGTTGAGCTACTATGAAGACATATCAATTAAAGGAAGATATATGGATATCAATCATCATGTTGTTGATGTGAGATGATTAAAAATACATTCACATGATTTTCAATTGAAATTGATGGCTAAAACATCATGATAGATGATGGTACAACTCTTCAGGGTGTGATTCTCGTGTTTCTGGCAAGGATAAATGCTAGATCGATGGATGGAGGAGAGGATGGAAACCTAAGAACCATACCAGGAAATATATACAATTCTAAAATACACAATGGGTTATATAGAGCTACACAGTATTTGGGTCCCTCCTTGTAGTGGAGAGGGTTCTCTGATATAGTTAAGGATCAGACAGCCTGTGACCCTGTCACCCAACATTGACCCATCCCCTATGGCTTGGTTTGTACCTCATAGGGTACATGGAAACAATTTTCGGTTCATGACCATGAACACACTATTTATCCCTACATAGACATGGCCATCGAGGATGTTCATGGGCTAATCTGTGTACCGGTACACTAGAATAAGTACATGTGTAAAATCACAACATGTACTTAAGAATGGACACATAAATGGGAAATTTACATGGAAAGGAACTTATGTCAAAGGGACACATTGTGAAAACCTATTTCATGGCGTGCACTCCCTTCATGTTGGTATGGAACCCTTTTCCTTTTTTATCTTGGACATGTTTCATTACAGTTTGTTCCCCATACCCATTCTAGAATGGTTAGTATGGAATAACATCATACACACATGATATTGATCCCTTTATCACTCTAAAATGTATAGATCTATTGGGATCATTCTGTGAGGACCATAGTGAGATATTATATTCAAAATCATTCCCTAGATGGAGTTATTGGCATATTCATGAACCAAATTACATGTTCAGGTATTTTATTCGTATTGGGTTAATCCATATTGAGTTTTTGGTATACCCCATAGACATGTGAAAGATTATCACCTATTTATCCTAACTATTAAGGTTTCCAGAGATTAATTCATTCAGAGAGACCTGATGAGTAAAATCTCCCATAGGGACATCATCAATGAAATTAGACTCATGGAGTGGTCTCTCTAATAAGAGTGTTATGTGGTGCTTTCAGGATGGAATCATTGGACGTCATTATAATTATTACTATACCTTCAAAATGGTTGTCTTTGTTGAATATATATATGGATATTATTTTTATATCCATTGTATACAAATACATATGTCTATATGACTCTTACACCTTTATTTTATGCAATGTGGTTTCGAGGATTCCTATTGGGAATTGTTATACTCAACCCTAAATAGTATTTTACTACACGTGGCTTGTCTTGTGTTGACGATCAATATTTTTATGGAGTACTATTGGGACCAAGAAAAGGTTGTTATTATTGATCTCAGAAATAAGTGTGTGTGATCCTATAGTATCCTAACATAATTCCTCAGTATACTTTCATGTTTGAATTGTTTTCAGACTCATTGTGGTGGTCTTTTATTTGGCCATTTTACTTTTCTATACTTCATGGCATATTCTGGTTTCATAATTAATTGTATTCATGTATGGTTTATATTAGTTGTCTTATATTTCAGGATTTTTTGGGAATGGATATGCTTTCATGTGTATAGGTATTGATTCTTTGGCCACCCAAGTTGGTAATATGCCTAATCAGTGTTAGTTCCCATCTCGCGGCCTATTGGAGGTGGGATTGGGGAGTCAAAGAACAATCCCATTATGACTGTTCATGAAAGATTGGTATTAGAGTAGTCTATTAAACCTTAGGACCATAGTCTATGATATTGGTTTGGGTGACAATGTTAAGGGTGTGCAGTTCAACATTTTGGCTAGGGACTCTAGTGTTGGTGTGGCAGCTGACGTATCCATAAACCAGGATATTGATAACACTATTTTTGACTTGGTACATGATATCACAAGTTTCAATGAAAATGGTATAAGTATCGTATAGTAATGAGTTATGGTTTCCCTGTCTTTCTTGAACCATATCTCCATATATAATCATTGATAATCACACATATTATTTATTTCAAGATTCATATGTGACATATTCAATACAGGAATCACCATTAGGATCATGAATATGATACCCTCAGTGACGATCCATCTATACAAGGATTAGTTCTAGATGTGATACCTCTACGTGGTGAACCAACTACACAACAACATGTAGATAAGAAGATTATACCCTCAATACTAGTGGATGAGGTGTACAGGCTGAGCACACTTTAATAGGATCAGTGATAGATATCCCTCATGTTCCGAGTTGAACCCAACCCATAGGTGGATGAGGACACTCTTAAGGAAGTGACATGATTTTTCCATCTGTTCATGACACCAGTAGATCAGATGGTGGTCTTGGTGGAGATCCCTCTCCATGAATGAATATCATGATGGTGGGGGTTATTGACAAGTCTTTTGGAAAGGTGATTGTAGTATGGTCATATTTTGGTCACCTTTTAAAAGATGAGTTCTATCCATATATATTGAGGGATATACATATTCAAGATATCCTATATCTAACTAGGGAAGAATTGATAATAAATGAGTATTCATCTTGGTTTACCAAACTCTCTTGATACTCGATGTTTATGGTTTGGGATTAGGTCTATTGGTCTTAGATATTTGAGTGATGATGACATAGGGTCATCAGGTATAGTGTTATATATATATATATAAATTCATCCCTATGATATGGTTCTAGATAGATGTTTTGTGGATGATAGTTTCTTGGATAAACATACATAGATTTTGGTTTATGGTAGTAGTCCCAGAGGAGCAGAGACCTTATCTGTATGGAGCTGATGTGAGTCTCAGTGACTTTGACATGAAATACATTTCAGGATGAGTCCCATGACAGATGGTATGCTATTTAGGGATCACACGATTGGTTAATTCATCCCAGATAAATGTGTAGACACTCAAGTAATGTAAGGGGCATCTTTCATGTGGTTTTTCGACCCATTGTAGGGCTAACAGAGAGACCATTGATGGACCTTTGAGGAGGAGGCATCAGTAGGATCAAACTGTTTCACAAGACTGTTAAACTTTTAAAGGAGATGGGAGAGAAGTTGGAGGTGGTGGTCTCTTTGTCCTATTACCACCACCACATCTAGATGGTCTGCACCCATCTCAGGGATATGAAGAACAAGAGAGGGGGTAACTGCATACTATCAAGGATTATGACACAGAGGCTCTAGGAAATAATACAAGGAACAATTTGTGTCTTTTCAACCTTATCTACAATACTAATAAATACAAGTGATATTCATTCCTTCATATAAACCTCTCAGGTTCAAGTACTAGAGATACCGATTGAGGCATCAACTTGACCCTTGTGCTTGGAGACTGCTAATGGAGTTGACTTAGAAATCACACACTTGGGCTGAAAATGTGACCTGACTCTTGTAGGTGATATCTTTTGTTGGGATTTCCTTATAGTAGGGATGAATACTTTAATTTAATATTATTAATGTACTATTTATATAAAGTTCATGACTAGATTGACTGATTTAGGTAGGGTACGTAGTTTTTCAAATATAATGGAAGTATATTTTTTGTGGCTGAAAAGGAATCCTAGATAGTACATGGACTCATGGATAAAAGAGTGAAACTGATTACTAACTATTTTTATAAAATGTCCCTTTGTATAGTGTGTCTTTTGTGATTATTGTTTTTTATAGTTGTGGTGGAGTATGGGGATGTATTTCTTAAGGATGATATATGATTACCACCTCATGGAGAGATATAATTCTACATTAATCTACTCCTTGGTACGTCATTGATAACTATGCTAGCATATCAGTTGGATCTCATAGAGATTCCTTGTAATGAACCAAGCTGGTATTTCATTCAAACTAGTGCCCGACCCAGCCCGTCGCATGGCCCGAAGGGCATTCCCAATCCCCATGGGTAGGAAATAAGTGCTCTGATATAAAGAACATAACTTGGAAACACTTTCACCTGATTACATAAACATAACAACAAATAATTTAAAATAAGCTAAAACTGAAAATTACACAACTAAACATGAAATTACTAAATTTTCAGATTAAAGTTATACAATTGTTAAAAAACATAAAAAATCAACATCAGAGAGGATAATATAGGTGGATCAAAACCTTATTGTAAATTGAGAGGAACCACCCTCAATCCCTCACCATAAAAGCTCGCAACATGAGGGGCATTAATAAAACAAACCAAAGACTTCCTAATGACTCATCATTCCTTAACTTGGGTAATAAACAATAGTTCTACATACACCAAAATGTGTACGTATGGTGTGATCCAAATACCAATATTATTCCACCCAATGAAAGGGTTTCCATTCTATAACATTAAGAGATAAATTAACATTCTCATTATTGTAAAATTTATTGAAACATTTTTAAATAATTTTTTTAAGACAACCCTTGCTCAAGGAAAACACTTCCAAAGGAAACTATTCCTTGAAAGAAGCATTTTAAAAACAACACTGTTAATGGTAACATTACAAAAGAAAACATTTACTAAAATAAATATTCTTCAAAATGGAATACACTAAATGTCCATCATATGCTGAAATATAGAACCATATCACATACGTATCATTGAACAAGTGAGAACCATAGGTAGATCCCTAAGTTTGATCTAACATGAGTTACCCACTAGAACCTCATATCTTGGTGAAATGTGGTATATTGACCACAACCATTAGCATCCTCATGCACGAGCCAATAGAGAGGAGAATCATAGAAAAATCTAGTGGAAATAAACCGTCATCATAGTTTAGTTACTGTTGTAATCTTGAATCTGGATAAGTAAAACTAGGAAAATCCACTTATGTATAACTATCATACTAGTGTTAGTCTCCCCACCTAAATACCCAAGATTAAATTTATGCTCAATTCATGTTCACATGTCACACACATCTCCACTTTCACACACACATGTCAAGCATTATAAATACAATAATAAAATAATTATTTATTATAACCCAATCTACATTCCAATATACATACACCAAAACCATTTTGAAGTGCATTTTCTACAACTTGGACAACTCAAGGAGACCCCATTAAAATTATCACAAGAAAGTCACATAATAAATTTAACCATTTTCATGGGCCAATCCCCTTTCAAATATATACAGAAATAACTTTCACTTAAAAAATTTCTTCCCTTCATTTAAACATTTCACAAATCATTTTAAATGTGCACAAAAAAATCCAATATGCCAAAGTAATTCATTTTCTTTTGAATACCTTCCTACAAAATTAGTCTCACCAGAAGTTCCTTTAAAATCCCACTTCCACCATTCAAATTACAATAAAACCATATTTAGCAATCATCACAATAATGTACCTACAAATATTCACCATTTTCCTTTGAAAATCACATTTACATCATATATTAATGTCAAAATGCTTTCAAAATAGACTTCACACCACATAATAAACTCATAGAACACATTAATAGAGACAAACAATCTTATTAAAAGCTTCCAAAAATGTTATATCACAGAACCACCTACGTCATGAGAAAAAACTTTTTGAAGATGATTTAAAAACCCATATACCCCAATAAAAGACCCTATTAAAATAATATACAACCAATAACATTAAGATAAAACCCTTTTATGAAATAAAAAACCCTAAATCGACTACCATAACCACTGAAAAAGAAACTAGAATAGAAATTAGAGAAACCTAAGAAGAGATAACGAAGTCAAGAGAGGAGAGACTTATATGAAGAATTCTTGAAAAACCATGGCCAAAACCACCCAAAAAATGGGACAACTGAAGGAGACATGGTAGGAAGAGGAGGAACATAGGGTGGAAAAGGATTATGGTGGAATAAAAATGGCCATTCGGGGTTAAAAATTTGGGAGAGAGAAAAATAGAAAACCCAACAATTAATGAACAAGATTGGACACATGATTTGTCCGCACAGTTTGTCAAACATGTAGTGACCATGCACCCATTTCTGTATAATAAGGAACCTACTGCACTGCTAATTTGCATGCTCTGACGTACTATGTGGAAACCTAGTGACAACTCCTAGTTGACATCCTGATCTACCATATGTTTTCTGGGCCAAGGCGCACAACTGTGTGTTGGATGTGCGGTTGGTTCTGTCTCACCAAGACACCTACCACACATTTACCCAGGTAGGTTGCATGGTTACCACTAACCATGCTCCAAATATGGTCCATGTTCTATCCACCCATTATATTACCTTTTCTTTAAAATTAAATATGGAACCTAGGGACACAAACTAGACCAAGAATAACCTAATGATAATACCTCAAAAATTACAACTCATCACACCCGGTACCTGAGAAGTTAACTAAGAACATGGACTAAACCGAAACAAAGGATAATTCAAAAATTGGTGTGTGACAATTCTCCCCACCATAATGTTTTCCACCCCCAAAAATATATCCCAATGATTGATTCAAAAATCAATTTGATTCTCAATGAAGAACAAATGATAAGAAGACAAGGACACTACAAATAAGAAAAGAGGTATATATGATGAAATCAAGAGACTCTAAGGGACTCCCCTCTTTGTACCACCCTCCCCCAAAAGATAAAACACTTCCATTTGATCGATTAATAACAAAGGAACTCTCATAACATGCAATCCAACATCTAACGGTAAAACACTATAGACATTACTAAATGAAACGTAAGTCACATGCCATAAGAAAATAAACCCAAACCACACTTTGTTGAAAACCTCCACCGACTTATTCCAAAAAAAATTATTGGACATGTTCTAAACCCAACACATTCTAAATAAGGGAACTTAAAATAATATATCTATGAATGAGACTATCCAATACCCCTCCAACACTAGAAACTAAAACATATTATAAACACAGGGAGACCCGAACAGACTCCCCACCATAAGGAATAATACTATAATGACTTACTCAAATGGAAACTCATCAAGACCCATAGTGGGACTCCTGATAATAAAAACTAACAATCCTACCAAACCATCACATATCGGCATGATAAATCTAACATGGATAATATTAGGGACATTCTATCACGAACCAACATGAACATATGTAGAAAACCCATCCCAGACCAAATGCCCACCACATGGGGTCCAAAGAAAAGGAATCTAAACCAAATAGAAAAGTCCATGTGGTTCACTATCTCTATGGGATGCTACAATAATTAGATAATCCCAAACCAAAATCAAGACTGATTTATAAAGATGAACACACAAGGATAATTACATAGAGATTCACATCCAAAATGGAATTCCCACTAGAATTTCAAGAAAACGAGTCAATCAAGTCTCCTTATAACAAAGGAGGAACTCTTTCACCCATGTGGGTCATAATGTGGAAATGAGGTCCACAAGACTCTTTTAACCAAATAAGACCATTCAATATGAAACAAATTCACATGTGGCTTAATCTTTTTTGATTTCCCACATTGAAGAAAAAAAATAGACCAAGGTCACTTTCACCCCTATGGTTCTAGACTACGTACCAGCTTCACTCTGAGACCTATGGATGTGCCATGATTTTTGAAGCATATCCTTCTTCACAGTCAGGTATTGAACACTCCCAGATAGAACTTCTTCTTCTGATTTCCCAGGAAACCATAATTTTATCTAGACAACACTAACATACACAACATACCCTGAGACCCACTTACTCCAACATGGAACATTCACTAAGACAAGGACTTGAGAAATTCAGGTGTATTATCCCTTTACACATCAAATGAGAATCATCGGAAGGAAATCCCCATGAAAGACACTTTGATCTGAAATAGAGAAAAATATAATTCCCAAAATGATGTCAAACTTTTGTTAAAAAATAAGTTCTTAAAAGGATCCACAACATTCATCGTTACATTTAAAACAGAAGGGGACACTATAACACACCACCGAACATGAACCTTGAAACCTAATATCCATATAAAGAAAATTAAAATGAAATAGATTTCCGAGAATAATTAAATTCCCCCAAATGACCACAATATCCTCCTACAAATATATATAACACACTGATGAACTATCATGAACACTTTCTTAGAAAAAAATGATGAAGGATCTAATGACTGTTTAAGACAATGACCAACACCAAAAACCCAGACCACTTTCACCTTTCTTCACAGAATTTCCATTCACCGCATAAATATGGGACCATTAGGATTGAATATTTCAAGCTTCATCTTTGATTATTCAAATTACCCAAGGAATCTAATGCTTTTCCCAAATCCTTTCACATTATCCCTCCTAATACAAGAGGATTTGGTTAACCAAAAACGGATAGGTGTATTCAATTCTTGAAGCACAAATAAAAGATCCTTAATTTGATCAGATTGAGGGTTTGTTAATGGTGAATCAACAATGGACATACATTGAACATGCATTATTTCTATATGGGGGAACTAGAAGCATAATTGGGATGGTACCCAACATTAATTTTTACCATGAACAATGACTATTCTATGATCAATATGACAATGAACACCAGTCTCCACATAATAGAATAAAAGATTAAAATAAATTTGGAAGAGGCCCGAAAGATTTATATAATATCTTTCACATTATGTTTATAATTAATTTATGTAATTTTATAAAGAAAAGAATACTAGGATCTTTGGTATTTTCTTCGTTGATGATATTGATTATCTGGAATAACACTTTTGGATAATCTCATTGAGTGGGAGGATCCAAACTAGAATCCCTCTAGCGGTGATCCACATGTCCTCCAATGGCCTCTGATCGACACCACTGGTTCTCTAGATGCTAGAATAGAGAAGTGAGTGAATTGTGTCAGTCATTATTGATCTCCTATTATTTGTCCTTGAAGAACGTCTCTCATTCGTGAGAGGGGCGGGAAGAGAATTACAGAGAGAAATTATTTAGCTCAAAAATTCTCAATTCACCGATCGTGCAGTTCAATTCATGGGTCAATAGAATTATGTGTCTATTTATCGACATGGGGATTTGGTTAAAATATTTAATTACATAACAATAATTAAATAAATTAATGACCTTAGAGAAAACCCATGATTTTAATAATAATATTGCATCCTTATTTATGCTCTGCCAACTTGTGCAAAACAAACTTATAAATAAAATTCTACGTCACAAAATAATAGCAGTGTTATTATTATTTTATAATTTGTTCCAACTAGTTAAACAATTACGTACCATATTGAAGATAATTATTTTACTATCAGGACAACCTCTGTCCGCTCGAACTCTACTTCCATTTATTAAACACCCAAATAAATAAATAATTTATTTATTCTCTTAAATAAATATTTTATTTAAAAATTATAAATAAATATTTTTCAAATGTTCATTAAAATAAATAAATATAATTTACCCAAAATCTAGTAAATAAATATTTATTTAATTTATGAAATTATTTTTACTTGAGTAAAATTATTTCTTTTTATTGAGAATGATATTTATTAATTAAATTAAAATAGAATTTAACCATGACCACCAGAAACACTTAGTGTGTGAACCTCTAGGATTCTTTCTCATTGGCAGTAGGTGGTCTTGCCTAATGTCCAAGAGTATTATCTAGCAACCGGTCAAGGAACCCAAGAGAAATAATATAAAGTCTCAACAATTACATCAGCATACGAACAGTCACTATTTAATATAATCCTTTTGTCTCAATATCTCATCATAAAGGTTTCATGATAATGTCATCAACATTTGGGCTTGATACATCATTCATTTACTACATGAATAAACTCATCATTACACCATGGACATATAATTTAACGTGAAGGTTCTATTTCAATCAAAAGGCTGAGATATGAACTTCCATAAATGGAAGGTACAAATCCTTCCTTGACTTATCCATTAATAACAAGCCACTCATGATACACCCAACGTACCCTACTCCCCATCAACTGCCTTCATGATATTTTTCATCATTAAATAAAAGTTTGCGAGTCATGAAATGTATTAATTATAATCATAAAGTTTAGAGATCATTAAACACACTCGCAGATAGGAATATCCAATGACACCAAAACATGCATAATTCCCTCTTGGAGGTCTATTCTCATAATTTCCCATATTGGAGATTTCCATGTACAAAATTCATGAGAGGAAGTCTCATCTATTTACGAGTACTCGCAACTAATAGTCCTTATACTATGTGTTCCATTATAGTATATCATCCAACTGCAGAACTATATATAATAATATTGCCACATCACTTCAAGGTTTTCATCATAGAAGGGAACTGATATGACCTTGTCAATGAGAAAAATACTCTAGAAAATTATTACATTATATTTCTGTAGATCAATTAACAATATGTAATAATATGTTTAATATTTAAATATATTAATTATTCATGTAATAAAAGTAAAACCAGTCTGTTCTAGGACACCAAATCTTACAAACTCCCACTTAGACTGGTGCCAACTACCTATGAATTTCAGTCTACTAGACCTTTGATGATGATCATGTTTATGTTGAGTCAAGGCTTTAGTCAAGGGGTCTTCCACATTGACTTCCATGGAAATAATACTCACTGCAACTTCACCTCTCTAAGAAAAATCCCCCAAGATATGATACATATGTTGTATTTTCATCATCCGCTCATATGACCTTGGATCTTTTGCGAGAGCCACTACTACAGTATTATCAAAGTACAATGTGATGGAATCTTTATAGCTAGGTATCCCATCTAGCTCATGGATGATGCTTTGCATCCAAACTACTTATTTAGCATCATCAGGAGCTACGATATACTCAGACTCTGTTTTAGAATCTATGACCACACTCTGCTTTGAGCTCTTCCAACTCACTGTACCACAATTCCAAGTGAAGATGTATCCTGTTTTTTAATTCATGTCATATTGATCAGTATGGAAACTAGTATATGTGTATCCTCTGATGACTAGTTCCCCATCCCCTCCTTAAATTAGGAACATATCCTTAGTAAGCCTCAGATAGTTGAGGATAGTTTTGACTGCCATCTAATGGCGGTCACTTGGGTCAGCATGATATATTCCTACTACACTCAATGTGTATGAGACATCTAGCCTAGTACATAGCATGGAATACATGACTGACCGAATCGCTGATGCGTATGGAGTCCTATCCATTATCTTTATTTCCTCATGTGTCTAAGGACACATTTTCTTGTAAATATAAATTCTATGTGATGTTGGTAACAATCTCCTCTTGGATTGTTCCATACTGAATTTATTCAGTAACTTATCAATTTATGTGCTTTGACTTAGGCCTATTAATCTCTTAGATATATCATTATGGATCTTGATCCCAAGAATATATATTGTCTCACCCATGTATTTCATGGAGAAGCATTGATTCAACCATGACTTGATATACTATAAGATGGGTATCTCATTTCCAATAAGTAAAATGTCAGCAACATATAATATTAAGAAAAAGAATGCACTCCCACTAAACCATTTGTAGACACAAGACTCACATTCGTTCTTGATAAACCAAATTTATTTATGGATTTATCAAAATGAATGTTCCGTGATCTAGATGCTTTATTTAATCCATAAATGGATTTCTACAACTTTCATACCTTATTAACATCCATTAGAGTCATAAACCCTTTAGGTTGTGTCATGTAGACATCATTATGAAGGTTCCGATTAAAGAATATTGTTTTCACATCCATTTGAAAAATCTCATAGTAATGGTAAGTAGAAATTTCCAATATAATTCTGATGGATTTAAGCATTGAAACTGGTGAAAAGCTTTCGTCGTAGTCAATTCCTTGATACTGCTTGAACCGTTTTCAACCATCCATTCCTTATAGGTACTGAATTTTCATTCCATGTACATTTTCTTTTTGAATACCCATTTGCAACCAACATGATTTACGTCGACTAGAGGATCTACCGAAATATAGACTTGGATTTGGTACATGGAATCCATTTCAGAATTCATGTCTTATTTCTACTTGAAAAAATATGTGTCACTTAAAGCTTCCTTTTATGTTAGAGGATCATTATTATCAACTAATAATTAGTCACCATCCTCGGTAACTAGAAAACCTTACAATTCTAGTTCACTAAACTCTCTTTTACTACTATATAGTTCTTGTGTCTCCAGAATAGTTCTTTCTTCCATGGGGATTTATGGAATATGTTCATGTACCAACTCTTGTGTACGTTGAGCCTAGAATTCATTGAAGTCTATCTTGCTCCCACTATCTCTTTTGTAGATGTACTCCCTCTCAAGTAATATGGAATGTATTTCCACTATAACCTTTTTGACTGAGGGGTTGTATAGGTAATATTTTTCTTTTCCTTGGGATATCCTATAAAGGTACACTTTGTGCCTTGTGGTGCATGTTTGTTACTAGAAGAGGCCTTAATAACCGCATCACTTCCCCACATAATTAAATTCAATAACATGGATTTATAACCACTCTCGAACTCATATGGAACATCCTTTATCTATTAAGATGGTACTTGGTTTAGTTTGTATGTTTTTTTTATAATGAATATCCCCAAAAGGATAATGGAAGACTCACATCATTGATCTCACCATGTCCAACAAGGGGTGGTTCCTCCTTTTCTCACACCATTCCAATAGGGAGTGTAAGTTAGAGTGAGTTTGGATAGGATCCCAAACTCTCATAAGTAATCAATGAAGTCTTGATTAAGATATTCTCTACCTCGGTCTAAGTGGAGTTTCTTAATCTTCTTGCCAAACTAGTTTTAAACTTCATTCTTGTATTCTTTCAACTTATCAAAAGAATCTAACTTATACCTCATTGAGTAGATATATCCATATCTACTAAAATAATTAGTAAAAGTTATGAATTTTGAGTACCCTCTTCTTGATTCAACTAGAAATGGTCCACAGACATCGGTATGAACCAATTCAAGAATCTATTTACCCCTTTCACCATTCCCACTAAATGGGGCTTTGGTCATTTTTCCTTCTAAACTTGAATGACATACACCATGTGGTTTATTTTCAAAAGAATCTAAATATCCATCTTGATGTAACATTGTCAAGTGTTTCTCATTTACATGACCTAGCTGGTGATGCCAATCTTTGGTGAGTTATAGTCATGTGACGTGTCATTGTTATCAATTTCCATTACTTGATTTGTGTAATCCAACATGTAATGATTGTTGTATAAATGTTCCCTACCAAAAAAATGATATCTTTGTAAAAGAAGCAACATTCATTTCCAAAACTAAAAATAAATCCATCTATATCTAATATGGATTCATAAATAATGTTTTTAGTAACAGATGACACATATTGAAAGCCCATTAACACCAAGATCATCCCAGTTGGAAACATGAGGTGGTAGTCCCCGACAACTACAACAGTGAGTCTAGAATCATTGGATTCTCGTAGATATACCTCCCCTCAGTTAATATTTTGGAATATACTTTGTTCTTGTATTTGAATAAATATATGAGGACCAAAAGTTGTATCTAATAACCAATTTAACGAAAAATATAGTTTACAATTGATAAAAAAATGCACCTGAAGCTTCCCCTTGTTTCGTAGTATGGGTGCAGTTCTCCTTCTAGTGGCCCTTCCTGCCACAAGAAAAACAAATAGCTTCCTATTCCATTTCCTCCCCATTGATCATCCTTTTCATTGAAGGACATCAAGAAGCTTTGGGCTAAAATCTATTCACATTACCTTTTCTATTATTGACCATTAGGCTAGAAGGTTTTCATTATTTATATCTTTGTCCACTTAAAGAATAAGGATAAGAATATCACATAGAGACTTCTCAATGTTGTTAATATTGAAATTGAGAACAAATCTGGAGAGTCTATGAGGGAGTGATGCAACAATGATATCGGTACCCAATTCTTTTTCATTTTTAAACCCTAGAACCTTCAAGCTCTTAATGTATCCAATGAGCTTGACTATGTGAGGCCTAGCTGGGGAACCTTCTCTAAGCTTACTCTAAAAGAGTGACATGGAGATCTCAAACCATTCTTTTCTTTCTCTCTCCTGGAAAAGAATATGGAGGTGATTGAGAATGCTATAGGAATCCATTTTTTCATGAGACTTGATGAGCTCACTAGAAATCGATGATAGCATCAAACACTGAACGTCGACCATGTCGTTCATATGTTTCTTATAGACTAAAAACACTTCATCACTCACCTCTTGGGAAGGTATATTAGGTAATGTTGACTCTAACATGTATGACTTCCATTCATGTCATAGAATAACTCGAAATTTTCTAAACCATTCTAGAAGTTACTGTTAGTGAAGTTGTAGTCTTTATCTAGAATTTATCATAGGGATAGTGTGGTTGATGAGTTTATCATTTTATTCTACAAATAAAAGAGCATATCATTATTACATTCTTGATTACATTTTATGTGAAATAATAAATTAATTATATTTAGTCTCCAACTATTTTATCATGTCCCAATGTCCCACACCATTGAACTCAGAATGTACAGTTTCCATGACATTCTACTGGAAAGGATCCATATTCCCCTTCACATAACCCAAACAAGGTTTGGTCATGAAATTTGAAGGTATTTAGGTAGGAAGGTCTTTGACGACTGTAGTATTGTAGCTCCTTGATCTGTTGAGTGGACTCCTCAATCCTAAAATCCAGACATTGTATTTTCTCAACTCTTTCCTCTAATATTACACCATGTCTAGAAAGGGATACTATTCTTGATGTAATATGGTTAAGTCTAACTGAAACCATTCATATGGGATTCCTATATAGAAGTAAGTTTCCCAACAATGCTTGGTCAAACACATAGTTTTATTGAGTTATTTCCATAATCAAGTAACAGGAGGATTGGTCTGACATAATATTTTATTTGAGGTATTTGTATCTCTTATGCTTGAATTTCTTATTATCATTATCAAATGGTTGTTAATATTAAGTTGAACTTACATAATTGATTAACCATTTCTTGATAATATTTACACATAATCCTAGTTGATTTTAGTTCCATATTGTATGGTTGTTTAATTCATTAATTATATGATCGCGACAACACATCAATAATGATAAACCATGCAACTGACAGAAATAAAATAAATAAAATGGCATTATCATGAGATTTTATAATGGATATTTTATCTAGTGATTGATAAAATAATCGTAAACTAGGGTAGAAACACATTAAACCTTTTGGGTTCTTGTTTATGGCTTTCCACATGTCCACCTCTTCATCTCCTGGGATTAGTTTCATCTCAACTCTAGCTTGAACTGCCTCCTCTAGCTTGGGAGTCACATCCATTACATATTCTTTTTTAACTCACATGTAGGTTAGGGATAAAACGTGGGTTTTACATTAAAGAAACCATGGGAATGAAGGCCCTACATATTAATGAGGAGATATGGATCATGGGAGAACAATTAATTTAATAAATAAATTAAAAGGAAGCCAATCACATACAAAGGTCTTGTTATAGCTCATGATCACCCATATATATGCAATGAGTTATGTATTTAATAAAACTAGTATTCAATTATTTAATCATTATTGTTTAACATAAATCTCTCTCAAATCAATTAATTATCATCTTTAATTAATCATTACTTTTATCTTAAACCCTTTTTCTGAATTTCCTTGAGATTCTCATCCATCATAATTTAAAAAAATTAAATTCATTTAAAATTATTTTTCTATGTAACTTGTACCTTGGAGGAAACTCAGTGATATCTCATTTATAAGTACCCAATGAGTAGTAATGAATAGTACACAACTGTTAAATTAAACGCACACATATATATAACACCTATCACAAGTTGTGCACCAAGAATATGCCTACACCATGGTACACGTATCAAGGTTTTATATAATATAATAATAAATTTTAATAAATCAGTGCAATTTGGATGAGTACACAGCATGTAGATCCTACTACACATCATTTAATATCATTATAAATCCACCAGAAGTATGCGCATGGGGATACAACATGTATATGTATTTTGAAAATCCTCAGAGTACACGGTGTGTCTAGTGGGGCACACGCCGTGTAGTATCTGCGTTACACAGTCTCTAGTCGGGTAAGCCATGTACAGGGTACACAGTCTAACCCTAATCCAAAGGGACTACACGCTATGTCTAGTGGGCTGCATGGATTTTAATCCAGAAACCATGTCCCACTTGTTCTTGGTCAACACAAAAAGTCTTTAAGACTTAGAAAAACTCCAACGACACATCTTGGTTTGGCGGACCAGTCATGATGCATTGATCCTTGATACACAGTGTGTGAATCCAACTATAACCATGTATTCTATTGTTGTACATCCAGGAACCTTTGGAACCTCCATATGAGATCCCTTATTTTATTTTAATCAAAATTAAAATAAAAAATCATTTCTATAAGGTGAACGAGAAATGAAAGAGGAGGAACAGATCTTGAGATTCAGATTTAAAAAATGATTAACTTTAAAAGAAAAAACTAAATTATTAAACTCTAAATCATCAAAAAAATATTTAAAATATTATAATCTATTATGTAAACATTATCATACCACATGAACGTTTCGGGCGCAGCCGAAGCGTGGTTGGGCTGGTACCCAACATTAATTTTTACCATGATCAATGATTATTCTAGGATCAATACGATGATGAATTCCAGTCTCCACGGAATACAATAAAAGATTTAGATAAATAAATAAGATACCCAAAACCTTTATAGAGGATATTTCACATCATGTTTATAATTAATTTTACTAATTTCATAATGAAAAGAATACATGGATCTTTGGTATTTTATTCTTTGATGATGTTGATCATCTAGAATGAACCTACCGGATTATCTTATTTAACTTGAGAGGATCCAAACTAGAATCCCTCTATCAGTGATCAACACATGCTCTGATGGCCACTGATCGACACCACTCGTTTTCTATGTGCTAGCGTGGAAAATAGAGTGTCTTTTGTCAGTCATTCTTAATCCCTTTTTCTTCGTCCTTGAAGATCGTCTCTCATTCATGAGATGAGTGGGAAGAGGATTCGAGAGATAAATTGTTTAGCTCAACAATTCTCAATTCACCAGGTGCGCAATTTGGTACATGGAACAATAGACGTATGTGTCTATTTATTGACAAGGGGCTTCACCTACAATATTTAATTAAGTAACAACAATTAAATAGATTCATGACCATAGAGAAAACCCATTATTTTAATAATAACATTGTGTCATTATTTATGATTTTCCAACTTTCGCAGAACAGAATTAAAAATAAAATTCCATGTCATAAAATAACAGTATTATTATTATTATTTATAAATTTTTTTCCAACTAGTTATATAATTATTTACCATCTTGGAAATAATTATTTTACTACCAGACTAGCCTTTGGCTGCTCGAACTCCAATTTCAATTATTAAACACCCAAATAAATAAATAAATAAATTATTCTCTTATATAAATATTTTATTTACAAATTAGTAAATAAATATTTATTAAATGTTCAATAAAATAAATAAATATATTTTACCCACAATCTGGTAAATAAATATTTATATAATTTATGAAATCATTTTAACTTGAATAAAATTATTCCAATATCGTGAGAATAATATTTATTAATTAAATTCAAATATAATTTAACCGAGACAACCAGAAACACTTAGTGTGTGACCCTCTAGGATTCTTTCTCATTAGCATTAGATGGGCTTGCCTAATTTACAAGAGTACTATTAGGAAAAGGGTCAAGGATCCCAAGAGATAGAACATAATGTTGCCACAACAAAATCCATATACAACTGCTCACTCTGTAATATAATCTTTTTTTCTCAATATCTCATCAAGAAAGTTTCATGATAGTGTCATCAACCTACGTACTTGATTTGTCATTCTTTGAATACCTAAAATAAACTCGTCGTTACACCATGGCCATGGAATTTTTTGTGACGGTTTTATTTCAATCAATGGTCCTAGATATCAACTTACATAATTGGAAGGTAAAAATACATCCAAGAATTATCAATTAATAAAATCCCACTCGTGATGCACACAACATACACTACTTCCCATCAAATGTCTGTGTGATGGTTTTCCTTAGTAAATAAAAGTTCGTGAGTCATGACACATATTAATGATAATCTTAAAGTCTAAGGATCATTACACACACTCACAAATAGGAATATCTGATGACACCAAAACATGTGTAATTCCTACTGGAGGTTCTGTTCTCATAATCTCTTATCTTGGAGATTACCAAGTACAAACTTCATGAGAGGAAGTCTCATCCACTTACAGGTACTCACACCTAATGGTTTGTATACTATGTGTCCCATTATATCATGTTATCCAACCACAAAACTATTTAAGAATATTTTCATATCACTTTATGGTTGTTATCATAGAAGTGAACTACTATGAGTTTGACAATGCGACAAATACTCTAGGACATTATTACAATATAGTCATGAATAATAATGAAAAATATGTAATAAGATGTTTAATATTAAAATATAACAAATAATCATGTAATCAAAGTGCAACCATTTAGTTATAGGACACCAACTCTAACTGGGTACACTAGCTGACAAGGAAAATAGAGGACCCAATAAAATTAGTCCACCAACCAAAATGAACCAAAAACAAATAGTGAACACCCTAAGGAAACCACCTCAAGGGATTCCCAACACATTAAAAAGAACATGGTAACAATTATTTCAAAGTCGACTCATCGAAAAGAACTCATGTTGAAACATCAATCAATACAAACAAGGTTTTCAAGAATAGAACACCTTAAAAAATACACTACCAAAAAATAGAAGACACAACACACAACCACCAGTTATCAAAGAATCACACACCCCTTTTTTGAAACACCATAAAAACTAAAATAGGACTGATGGGTTACACATCCACCAATGGTACATCTGGATGCCTCAAAAATTCATTTCCCTATGCCAAACAAGCACCAATCCACTTCCCAAATATATCCAATGCATGTGGTAACTAATGAGAGAAACAAAGTCAAAAACAAAATTCTCTCCACTTCCCAAGATAAATATCCAACCCACACATCCATTTTCTCAAAAATAATAGCCACAAAACCCAAAAATCAATTCTAATCTCACAAAAAAAATTTATAAAAACATCAACAATTCAAATAAAAGACATTGTTTAAAACGTTCATATAAATTCAATAACATTCATCCCACTCTAAATCCTTTTTCAGTTTCATAGAAATCCCCACTTCCTCAATAACTATTTAGTTAAAGAAACATATATTCTCATTAAAAACAAGTTTCCAAAACCCTTTGGAAAATAAATTTCCATTTTCCAAACATCCAATTTTTCAATAATCCTCATGTTTTGATTAGAAATTCCCATTCTCATTGAAATCATTATCAATTTACACAAAAAAATTCACAGAAGTCCATATTTTTTAAGATTCATTTAAGATGATTTCAAAAACTCATTTTTTCCACCTATCCAAAACTAACCCATTTCTCTGTAAAAATAATGTTTCCCAAATCCCCAAAACAAGTAGTTTTAAAAGTATTTTCAAAACCCAATGAGACACCAAACAATTTAAGAGTAAGGTAGTTCCAATGGGCGACTCATATATATAGTTGGATACCATACTGTATTCACACCATCATTATAGAGAGTTTTCTAGGACCATTTCCACGGATTCACATAGATTTCTAGGCCCTTTGATCCCACTGTGACCATTGGACCAAATCCCATTTAATCTCCACAAACATCAGTGAACCATTAGAACCAAATGACCTAAACAGTACCCAACATCCGATGATAACTTGAGTCTCATAATGAGGTGTGATGTTCAGGCATCGTACTTGTCACCCAAACATCTTGTCTGGACAATCCTCGCTCTAGTCTACCCAGAATCTTCCCCATGGAACATGGACCAAAAAGAGTGATCCTCCTTTGATACCATTTTGTCACAAACCAAGCCAGGACATCATCCAAATCGGTTCTTGAACCAATATTTGGAATGGCCCGAAAGGCATTCCCGATCCCCATGGGATGGAAATAAGTTTTCAGATATCAACAACATAGCATGGGAACAATTTCAATCGATTAGATAAACATAACAACCAACAATTTAAAATAAAAAAATAGAAAATTACACAAGTAAAAGTGGAATAACTAACTTTCCAAATTCAATGTATACATATTTTAACAAAAAAAAAATAAACAGCAGGAAGGAGAACACAAAACTGCTCGCAACCTCCATGTAACATGGGAATAACCACCCTCAAGCCACCACCACAAAATCATGAAACATGCGGGGTTCTAATAACTTAATCCAACAACATCTCAATGACTCATCTTGTGTTAACCTGCATCATACACAACAATTCTACCTAAACCCATGGGTGAATGTATGGAGTGAGACAAAGCCTAGAATGATGAAACTCAACAAAATGGGTTCTATGATATAACATTAAATGATAAATTAATATTCCCATTAATTTAAAAGCCATTTAAATATTTTTAATAAATCAAATTTTAAGTAGAATAATTCTCAAGGAAAACACTTCCGAAGGAAAAATTTTCAAAAAAAAACAATTTTTAAGGAAACATTATAAAATAATACTATTAAAAAAATAAACATTATTTAAAATATAATGAACTCAAGGTCCACAGTATTCTGATGGATGGCACCACATCACATAATTCTTGTGTCACAAGTGGGAACCGTGGTTAAATACCTATGTGTGATCTAGATCAAGTGAGACACTAGAACCTCATATCTCAGTGAAATTTGGTATAGTAACCACAACTATTTGCATCCTATTTCATGAGACACTAGATAGAAGAAACATCCAAAATTATAAAGGTAATTGATTATCATCATAGTTTAGTTAGTGTTGTGATCATCAATCCATCCATGTAAAACAGGTACAATCCACTTTGGTATCACAAGTGTACTAGTTCAAGTCTTCCCACTTAGATAACTAGGATTAAATTGGTGATAAATTCATGTTCACATGACACACATATCACAACATTTAATCACACATGTCAATCAATATAAATATACTCGAAAAATCATTATTTACAGTAAACCAAACCACTTTCCATTTTACAGAAACGAAAACCAATTTCTAGTACATTTTCTAACACTTGGACAATTCAGGGAAACCCATTTGAAATTATCACAATAAAGTCACATAATCAATTTAAACATTTTTTTCCATGATCCTTTCAAATACATACCAAAAACAATTTCACTTAAAACATTCTTTCCTTTATTTAAAAAATTCGGAAATATTTTTAAAAGGGCACAAAAAATAAAATATGATAATGTATTCCATTTCCCTTGAAAACATACCTACAAATAAACTCACACCACAATATCCTTTAATAACCCACTTTACACATTTCACATGACAAAAAAACAACTTTAGGAAGAACCACAACAATGTACCTAAAAATGTTTACCATTTTCCTTTGAAAATATCATTTTCATCACATATGCATGTCAAAATGCATTCAAAATATATTTCAGACCACAAAGTAAATTCATAGAACACATATATAGAGAAAATCAAGATTATCCAAAGCATCTGTAAATGATATGTCAGGGAACCACCTACCTTGTGAGAGGAAACATCTGAAAATGATGAAAAACCCCATCTACACCACCACAAGACCCTAGTAAGGAATGATCCAACCAAAAACATTAATATATAACTCTATTAAGAATGAAAAAAAATCCCAAAATCGACCACCATTCCCACTGGAAATATAAAACCCCAAATATTAAGGAGGTAAACCCTAGAATGGGGGAATAAATCAAGAGATCATAGACTTACGTAAGGATTTATTGAAAGATTGTGGCCAAAACCACCCAAAAAGGGGAGATCCAATAATGAACTTAGAGTATGGGGAGGCACCGTGGGTAGATTGGGTGAGGGAGGAAGAAAATGGGGTTTATGGGATAAAATTGGGGAATAGAAAAAGGTAAAACCCAAAATTAATAACCTGGATAGGCCGAACGATTAGTCTGCATGGTTTTTCAAATAGTGTGGTGACTGTGTGACCATATCTAGTTAGGAAGGAACATACCACATAGTTAATCTGAACAGTCAGACATACCATGCAGAATCCATGCAGTCATTTCTATCCAAGACCCCAAACTACATAATGCTTTCTGGGATAAGATGCACAAACGTGCACTGGTCTTGCGGTAGGTTCTATCTTACCCATACACCTATTGTATGCTTTCCAGCGCTAGGTGAATTATTACCACTAATCATGAATCAACTGTTTTCAATGTTCTATCCACCCATTTTAACACTATTTCTTATAAACTCATGTGGGAACTCGTGGTGAGAACTAGACCAAGAATAAAATAAGAGAATACCAAAAAATTCTAACTTGTCACACTACATTCCTAAGAAATTAATTGAGAACCTGACCTGAATTGAAACTAAGGTGATTTAAAAAACCCATGTGTGAAATTCTTGAGGTAAGGGTGTGTACAGAGGACTTACAGAGGATGGGATTCATTAGACCTAGTGTTTCACCCTATTAATCCCCAGTTTTGTTTGCTAATAAGGATGAAGGGAGCTTGATTTTTTGTGTGGACTATCAAATAAAAACCAATTGACCTTCAAGAACATGTATCCACTACCAAGGATCGATATTCTATTAGATGAGGTGTGAGGGGAATACTGGTTAATAGAGGTTGACATCAGATATGTCTATCACCAATTCCAAGTACAAGATGAAGATTTTTTGAATATGACATTAATATGTTTCAATGGTCACTATGAGTACATGGTTATTCCCTTCTTCTTGGTAAAAACCACATCCGTGTTCGTGGGACTCATGAACCAGACCCTTATATCTTAGACAATTTTTTGGTAGTATTTATCAATGATATACATGTGTACTCATCATCTGAGGAGGTGGACATGAGGCATATGGGTATATTTCTAAATGAACTTCAAGAGTCCTAAATTTATAGGAAGCTCTATAAGTGTTAGTTATGGATTTAGGATGATCAAATTCAGGTAAAATATATATTAGAATGTGGATTGGAAGTAGACCAAGTGAATTTTGATGTAGTGCTAGCTTGGGAGCACCCAAAGGGTGTGATAGAGGTGTAGATATTTTTTGGGTTGGGAGGATATTACTGAAGAATAATACAAGAATTCTCCAAAATATTATCCCCATGATAGATTTGAGCTAAAATAAGTATTCTTTAACGTGTAAAAAGACATTTTAGTAGGCTTTTAAATATTTTATGTAGTGATTAATGAGATCTCCCTTCTTTGGAATATTAATGGAAGGTGATATGTATTTAGTGTTTTGATATGCATCAGCAAACAGACTTGAATGTGATCTGATGTAGAGGCATCATTGATTTTTTATGATTCATTTCATCTGATACCACATTATAAGAACTATGTGACCCATGATCTTTAGTTATCAGTTTTAGTATTGAAACTAAATATTTGATGAAACAACCTGATTAGAGATAGGTTTATCCTTTATTACGATCAAAAGAGTACAAATTATATATTCTCATAGAATATTCATCACATGAGATAGAGGTGATGGATAGAGTTCCTCTCGGATTATGACTTATAAATTTAATATAATCCTATGAAGGGAATGTTTTAGTAGATTCTATCAGTAGGATATCTTGTTTGTAGTTTATGAACATGGTGTCAGAGCATTTTTCCTTATTGTAGTTATCCATTGTGGATGGAGATAGAGAAAATTACCTCAATGGAATGGTTATTACATCTCATCTTCTACAGTGAGTCAAAGTTTCATAGCTTTGGGATAATAACTATCATATCCGACGTACTCAGGTTTCCACTAAACATGCTCATGATGGATTATTTGAATGTGGGTAGCTTGTTGATATTCTCATTGGAGACATAATGTGAACAATGAAATTATAGGATCGGGTTCTGATAGAGTTACATACATATACTTTTATGTTACATCCTATTGTGGAAGAGATGTACTCGGTCATCCAACATTAGCTTTGGTTTCTAGTGATAAAAGAATCTATTTGAAGAGTTTTTCTCTCAATTCCTTACTTTTGATCATGTGAAATATTAATACAATGTTTCCATGGGTTTAGCTAAACACCTTGAATATCCAAATTGGAAGTGGAATGGGATAACCATGGACATTGTTATGGCATTACCACATACATCCAGTGGAAACATTTCAATCTGGGTGATCACATAATGACTCACCATGCTTGTCTACTTCCTAGTTTTTCTAGAGAAGAGTTCAGTAAAGATCATGGAACACCTCTACATGCATGAGATAATTCAACTCCTTGGATTTCCATTAATGATACTTTATGGTCATAATCATCCCATGAAATATCAGTTAAGGAAGGAATTATAGGAGGATTTTGGGACTCATTTTTATTTGAAAATAGCATTCACCCCCAGACTGATGGATATATTGAGAAGAAAATTCATGTTTTTGAGGTAATTTTATGGGCCTCATGTTGTACTTTTGATTTATTTGAGATGATAACCTATATTTGGTTGAGTTTTTGTATAATAAAATGTACCATTTTCCGATTGGTATAACACCACTAGGGGCTTTGTATGGGAAACTATACAGGTCATCAACTTACTGTATTGACCTTGGATATTTAGAACTTAGGGGCCCAGAGTAGGTACGAGCTACTGATGGTAAGGTACAGACCATCCATGAGCTGATGAAGACTACAAAAAGCTGTTATAATTCTTATGTGGATTGATTAAAGATGACTTTGGAGTTTAAGGAGGGATACCATGTATTCCTATGGGATTCACCCCTATGGGGGATATTGTGGTTTCTCTAGGGAAATAAGGTATCTCTTAGATTCATTATCCCTTTGTAGATACTATGTACATTTTTAAAGGTGGATTACCACTTAACTCTATCAAATCGGTTAAACTAGGTACGCGACGTCTTCTGTTTGATAGATTTAATGAGGCACATGCATGAAACATCACATGTCATCAAATTGGGTGGGATGGGAATAGAGTATGGATCCATGTTTCATGAAAACTCAGAAGAGATCAAGGATTAGCATGTGAGGATCCTTCATGCGTGAGTGTCTCATTATGTTCATGTCTGGTGGTAGGATGGTAATCTTCAAGATAGAACCCGGGATTTTTAGGATGATATTCATTCATAGTACCTACATCGCCATGGGTAATATTGTTATGGATTTTCTAGATATAAATACCTAATGTAGAAAGAATTTAGAGAATAAAAAATTTCATGCATTATTTTTTATATTGTGTGGATTATTTTCAATAACATGCGGTGAGAATATGTGTGATTATGAGGCATGGTGTGTGTGAAATATATGTTTAAAATATATCAATTTTATTAAATATAACTCACATATAGTTTTTCTAAAAAAATGGAACAACATCTAAACAGGTGCCAAGAGTATAAATCAGAGGAAATTATTGTGTTCAAAAATAATTTTTTACATTAGGTCCAATAGAAAAAATAGTAAGAATGGAGAGTTTGTAGAAAATGTATCATGGACATAAAAAATCATAAAATCAAATGAAATTATTTTATTTAATCCATTGAAAAATCAGATTAATCATTTTATTTTTAAACACACGTATGGATGATCTATAGGGTTATACCCATAAACCTTTAAATTGTTGCAGATACATTGGGGGGAATTTAAGGATATTTTGCTGGCGGATGAGGACTAGATCAAATATCAAAGACTAGTGTAAGGAAAATTCAGCGGATCTCACTAACAATCATGGAAATGACTTTTCCTTCATCGTTGATTGATCTGAAACGAGGTAGGACAATTGTTTATTTGGATTTCATACATTTTATGATTCCTATTATTAACAAGTATGAATCAAAAAATGAAGTTATTCTTAAATATGGTGTATTGTCCGTGAGGGATTTATTATTTGGGATTTGGGGTAATTTTTTTGTTATTTTATGTTATCAGAACAATTTTATTTCTAATGGAAACTAATTGAGTTCAAAAATAACATCAAATAAGGTCCATTCCTTTGGATTTTTCCTTGAGTTTTTCCCATGATTTAACCATTATCCTGGGAATTAATCATTGTCATGTGTTTTGAAATACACGGAGGAATCAATCATTGTGCACCCATTTCATTTCACAATGATTTAATATCATATATCCATACTTGTATTGGTGATGGGATTAATCTAAAATGATGAAGTATCAATCGAAGGATGACCTACAAACACAGTTCATCGTGTTTTTTGTGTGCATCAAATAATGATGTGTTCATATGAATAACATAAGAAAATGAAGGGAAATTTATTATGGTTGATGATGAAATGAATTTTCATGTTTTGATTCCTGGGTTTTAGGCAAGGAGCAAGGTCGGGACAATGGTCGGAGGAGAGGTCAGCAATGCATGAACTAAATCTTGAAATCTATAAATTTCCAAAATACACAGAATGTAACATGGAACTATATATCATGTGGTTCCTTCAAAGAGGTGGCTAAGGTGACATGATGGATTTAAGTATCACATGAAATGTGACCCTGTCACATGGTGTGTGAAACCTCTTTGATGGGTTGGTGTGTACTTTAGAGGGTACAGAGACATGGATTCAAGTACACGACCACAGGAACACCAGGTACTCATACACAAAAAAAAACTATCCAGGATGTACAATGGTTGATCCATATAGTGATACATTGGAATAAGTATAGGGGTAACATCACACTGTGTACCTCCATTCAAACACATACATTTTTGTTTTACATGGGATTGACCTATGGGTGAAGGGAAAAGACATGTAACCCTATTACATGTTGTGTACCCCCTTAATGATGGATTAGCTCTTTTATCCAATCTATATTGACCTTTTTTCATTATATTATGTTCCTTGTATTGATTCCATGAGATATATCATGGAACTATATCCTACACATAGGATAGTGATCTCTTTAGTGTGAGTACTTGGATTTTTTTTTTAATCCTTCTATAAGGCCTAGAGTGAGATCCTTTATTCAATTTCAAGACCTATGTGGAGTTCTCGATGTCTTCATGACCAAAATTATTGAAGACCTGATCCTCTACTTAGCTGGTTAACCCAAATTGAGTTGCTGGTATACCCCATGGCCTTTAGAGTGATCCTTATATGTGTATCATATATCATCAGGCTTCCAATGTTTACTTCCAATAGTGAGAAATAATTAGTATGATCCTTTAGATGGGAATTATCAGTGATATCAGACTCATGGAGTGTGTTATCCATGTATAGTGGTATGTGGGGATTTTGAGATGGTATCTTATGATTACATTATGGTTTTGACATTACAATTTTATTGTGTGTCATTATTGACTATATATGGATATTATTGTTATATGGATTGTAGACATATACCTATAAATAACTAACATTTATCCATTTTTTATATGTTTTCTGGTTTCAGGGTTTCCTTATTGGTATTTTTATACTGAACCCAACCTGGGATTTTCCCACACATGTTTTTCTTTGTGTTGACTATTGACCATAAAATAGATTACAAGTGGAACCAGGACCAAGTGGTTCTTAGTAAAACTGGACAAACCGAGGTGTGTTCCTATGGTGTCTTCATAGAAGTCCCTAGTTTACTTTTAGTTTGATGTTTTTTATAATATTATTAATGGGATTGTCTTTGACCCTATTTACATTCCATTACTTCATGGAATACTCTAGTTATGAGATTATATGTGTGCATTAATGGTTTATTCAAGTTTATTTACATTTCAACATTGTTTGGGCTTAGAGATATGTTCCTGTATACAACTACTTAGGATAAGGCCCCCCATGACAGTGATATTACTACCCATTTCTAGTCTCTATCTCATGGCCTATTGGTGGAAGTATTAGGGAGTCACAACATAAGCCCCATTAGGACGAGTTGTGACTTGATATTTATGAAAGAGATAGTGGTTTCCAAATGTTAATGGTGAAAATATGGAAAAAATTTAATTTTTAAAAGTTAATATTTAATAATAGATCATTAAAAAGAAATAATGTTTACTAATATAAATGTAAATTGGAAGATGAAACATTTTATTTTGACCTGATGGGAGAAAATAATAATATTTTTAAATGTATGATGAAAATAGATATCATAAAAACCATTAAAAATTATTTGGAAAATTAGAGATGGAAAATATGAACTTCACATGGGATTAAACATAATTAGGTTTCCAAAATATAATTGAGAATATTATAAGGGAATAAAATTATAGAAAATGAGGATGAACAATCGTTAAATAAGATAAGATTTATTAAAACACATGAAGTTTTTTTGATAATTAAATTCATTAATGTAAAACAATTTAATTAATAGGTAATTTTCCCCATGATAGGATAATAAGGCACAGTAAAATAAATTCATATGGTTGAAGAATCCAATCATGGATGATGTATATCAAGAGGAATTTTGACTTAATAAAAGGAAATGAGTTAATGAAAACAATTATCTTAAAGGTAATGTAAGAATAAAAAGAATACGAGAGGCGGATGGTGATATGGACAGTTAAATATTGGAAAATGAAGGATATTTATCTTACCTGAATGAAATGTGGATGTTATAATATTATATCATATAAACGAAATTATGGTTTACAATATCAACCATGTTCATGGAATAGAATATAGATTTAAATAACCCATACAACCTTGTTACACATTAAATCAAAGGATATTAAAATTAATAACATGATATATCTCTTAAAACTCCATGAATTAATTAATATGGTAAAAATAATCAATTATTTATTAATCACGCCATATAAAAGAAATCAGGGTTCATAATATTAAATATGTCTCTAGAAATTATTTTTTTTGGAAAATAACATTTTAACTTATTTCCCAACATATAATAATGTGTTTTAACCCATTGTATAAAATAAATAAATATTATAATTCACTATTTAAAAACATTATTCATATACATATACATTCTTTAAATTCATTTATAATTATTCTCTAGATGTATATTATTTATTAAATGACAATTTACAATATCATTTATGAGGAATTTGGGTCATTTTAGACTACTTTCATAATAGTTTTGTTGTTCGGCATTATTCTCCAAAAGTTTATCATTAAAAAATCCTAAAAGTGACTATAATTCAGGATTTATAATTGTTTATTATTTTATAATATATTTATATGGGAGTATTGGATTAGATCCTAAAGATGGAAATGAAGATTATCAAGTTTTAGTGAATTTTTAAAAAATTAATGTTGGAATCTTAATAAATGAATTTAATAGTAATTTTACTTGTTACAAACCGAAATGGGTGCCACTAAATGGTTCTCAGAGGTGGTGGGTCACATGGCCTCATGTGAAACTCCCTGAATTTTAGAGGCTTCCAAATAAAAATAGGGGCATATGATGTGTCCTTGGGAAGAATATTACCTTATAGTAGAGTATAACATAGTGGAATAAAAATAATTTTCATATAGGGGAAACAAAGTAACAATATAAGTAGTAGGGGAAGACACTATAACAATAAACAAGTAAACCACCATAGTAGAAGAAAATAATAACTAAATATGAGTTTATCATCCAAAGAAAGATATGTACAACAATTTTAGAAGTAATATCATATATAAGATTATATATTTTGTAAAGTGTCTAAAAAGTAGACAAAACAAGTATACATGAATTATAACAATACATGTGCTCGTATATTGAACGACTGAAAAGAATTATGCCCAGATAGCATCATGAGCTTCATCTCGATCATGTGCTCCTATAATCAGAAGAATATTATGATTCAACAATTGTACTATGTGAACATGACCAGGTGCCTACATGCATTTATATACTCTATAAAAGTACCCAATAGTGGCTCTATAGAGGGTGTGAGATAAAATTCCAAAAGGCCACCACCAATTGTTTATATAGAATTCTTGGCTATGCAATAAAAGATAAGAAGTGTGAAATGTATATCACAGGTGTCATAGAAATGAAAAATGGTCCCATGGAATTTGTATAATAAGTAATGCAAACTATTCTAGCTAATAATGATCTTTTAAAAATAAGGGGTCAAGCTCCTATAACAAGGTAGATATAAAGAAAACAAGAATAACCACCACGTCCATGTTGTATACAATGTGTCTCATACCATCTATGTCCAACTCATTTAGAAAATATATCATATAAACCATATCCATGTAGTATAACCAAAAGTTTCATATCAACCATGGATAATACATATCACCAAAAGTTTCATATCAACAATAGCTAAACCATATAATAATAAGTGGTATATCCATTGGGGTCGTATTTAAGGTATAGCGAACAAATGCATCCTCATAGAGTCCTAAGAACATATCTATGGAAACTCTATTAGACATGTGTTGGGGTATATGGAACATATCAACTAACAATTTCCACTGCAACCCCAAACATGCCAATTCCAAGGGGTAGCAAGACCCAAGTCACCCCATAGAATCAATACCTGTGGAGAAATATTATTCAAGGCATCCATTACTTATCAATTGATCCAAGTAGGTATCATCAATGCCATCTAATGGAAACATCCATCATTCAATCATTAATCCATTCATATTACATAGAATTCCATGAGTTCATACAACTTATATAACAATTCATATCATGCATAAAATAGACAGGGAGGAAAACCATCTCCTTAAAATTCAATTCAATTCAATTCTTTAATGGATTTATCTATCTAGTAATGAAAACCTGCACCACCCTTGGGTAGCATAATAAAGGGATGGTTTAAAATTCATAGTTCTTGGGTGGATAAGGTTGGGTAAACAAACTCAAACTATCTCAAAGGTACTCAAGTGAAACCTTAATAGGTTAAAATTCTTTTATTCATTGAATTAAATTAATTTTAGGGGCACTGATAAAAATTTCAGCATGCAGAAGAAAAAAACAACCCTTATAAAACAACAAACCAAAAGATAAATATATAGACCAACAATGGTAGGTCCAAAGTACTATAATCATCCATTATCACCTTATGATTTTATCTAGATCATCAAAAAATAATTTAAAACAAAGAACCTGGTAGTTTTGTATATTATCATGCACCTAAATAAATCTTTCAAGAAGAACTCATATGAGTAATGACATTGAAATAATAAATAACTCACCGTTATAATTCCAATGAGGCTGATGGAATTTGAATCTGATTTCAGATAAAGACTCAACACCAAAGTAAATGAATTGGATTTCAAAGGAATAAACCTGTATATGTTTTAACAATTGTTGGAGAAAGGATAAAAGGGATTAGTTTTTAATAGTTCTATTTGGAAAATGGTCATTATCCAAAAATATTGTGTTGCATTGTCTCGGTTCATGGTTGGCCAAACCACATTTTAATCATTCACCTTTGACAGATTCAAGGATAACCCCACATGGTTTGTGCGCACAATTTTCTTAAATATGAGAAAATAATGAAAAAATAGTCTTAAAAATTTTGATGCTTATTACACGTTCATGTTCCCCCCTTCCATATGGTTACCTCAAATTGTGTGTCTCCTTAAGAACTCTTTCTAACACCACATGTTTTCATCAAACTGTGAAGACTAGTTTTTTTATCCGGTAGTTGGGTTCTAGGCTCTGAAAAAGCCCAGAAGACTCTTCAAACCCCCATAACCTCAAATATTATTCACATTTAGCTATCAAAAATCATTTAAACTAAAATTAATGAGATATGTACATGTTATGTGTTCAGTCAATAAGGTTATCGTATGACTTCTCCATTTCTTATGGTTTTATGTTTCGAAAACCACAAGCACTTTTTCTTAAATTCCGAATTTTTCATTGAGGTTTACTGGTAGTTTTTTCATTCTGTTATTCTTTTAGAACTCTCATTACGTTTGCTTACAAAAATCTCATCTTTTTATACGTACAGAATTGTCATTCTTCTTTACTTACGAATCTATCATTATGTTTACCTAAAATGTCATATTGTTTTATAATACTGATTGTGGTATAAATGTCAGGCCATTTTATGATACCGATTATGGTACTAATGTCATTCTATTTTAGGATATCAATTTCGGTACAAATGGAATCCCATTTTATAATACCAAATCTGGTATAAATGTCATTCCATTTTTATGATAATGGTTCCAAAAAATAGTGGTACCATTTTTCTTAATATGATTTTCATTTTATTATGAATCCATTTTCCTGATAATTATAACATTTCTTAATGTATCATTCCAATATTATCAGATTATAAATTTTCTAATACTTAACATTTACCTTAAATATAACATCATTTCTTATACTTGAAACTGTGTCATACAATTTTTTCTAAACTAACTGTAGTCAGTTTGACACGTGTCCAGGTCCCTCCGAAATTTAAGGAAAATATGACCGTTGGAGTGGAGCCTACCATTAGGATGTTTTTCCTATAAATAAAAGTTCATTTTAATGAGAAAAGTACTGAGTAATCTTCGATGATGAACAATGAATGAAATTGTGATCAATGTTTGTGAAGTGATTTCTAGGGAGAGAGGCTCTTATAACTCTCAGTGCTTTGAGCGGATTTCATGAAAAAAAATTAAGGCATGAACAACTTGTTAAGACATTCTTTGTGCAGACCTTGATTGTACTAATCATGGGATTCCAGATTTGGAAGATAGAGGGTTTGATTTTTTCCTAAATCAAGGGCTTCTGGGGATAGCAAGACAGATACCAATCTTCAGATTGAGGGCTTACTTGGGTTTGAATAAGACAGACTTTCTTGAATGTATAAATCAAGGAACCTTTAACCAAGGTTTTTGGATACCATTATCTTTGGGTTAAAGGAATATTATTGTTACTCATTTTCTAATTCAAGTTGTTTTTATTCCGTTGCTATTTTTAACTTCGTTAAAGCTAGAATGTATAACTTTCTTATACTTTCTAATTCCATTACTATGATTATATTTATGATTTTATATGATCTAATGTAGAATATTTCCTTTAAGAAAATATTTATTATGTCTTTATGTTAATATTGTAAGGTTTAATAAAAGGTTTCTTTCAGAGGGTTGGTGAATTTTTTTTAACTTTTTTAATCTACATTTTCTTAATGTTAAAATCTACCCTTAAGAAACATAATTCCTTAATGTTATGAAATATTCCTTAAGAAATTTTTATATCAAATTTAAAGGTTACAAAGGAATTTTTAAAGTATACAATTCATCCCCTCTTGTATTTGAGAATCTCATTTTACATTTCTGATCCTACAATTGGTAGTAGAGATGGTCTCTGAAATACTTATATTCACATATAATTTTTCTTGCTCATGAATTTATTGTTCTTAATTCCTTTATTTTTTTATTCTTGTTTACAAAATTTTACTTCTAATAAGTTTTGAGGAAAAAAATATTCTCTAAAGTAAGGAAGGAATTCATTTTGGATCTCTTGAAAATCTCAATCTTACTAGAACACCAAATTTCTATAGTAATGACTATGAGTACTAGAGAGATAGAATGAAGACCTTTTTAAAAAACACAGGTGAAGACAACAACATTATGTTAACTGGAGATTATAAGATTTCTGATAAGGAATATAGAACCTTCGCTAATCTAGAAAAGGTGGAATATTAATTAAACATTAAGTTACTTAATACTTTTCTTTGTTCCATGACTAGTAATATATATAGCCAAATTTCATCTTGTGAAGTTGTAAATAGAATTTTGAAGAAACGTGAAGAGTCCCACTTTATAACTTCTAAATTCATTGAAACTAGGAGACCTACATTTAGAGATGTGTATCATGGTTTCTTTTTTCTTATGGTGAACCCATGTGTAAGGTTAAACAAAAATTTATCACTATTTTCAATATCTTACAATCAATGGGTGATAAAATTTTAGATAATGAGACTCTTGTAGACAAGATTATAGAAATCATTCCTAAGGAATGGGAATCTAAGAGGATAGTTATAGATAAGAATATAAATGTTACTCAGATTTATCTTGATAAGATATTTGGAACTCTTATTAAACATGAAACCCGAATGAAGAGAGATGTTGGTAATATAAAGAAGAAGAATGGAAATGTAGGTGTTTCTTTTACAACAACTTCGAATCATACGAAATTTAAGACTCCTGAGAGAGTTACATTATCTAAATCTAAGAAGGTTGTTATTCAATCTGAATCTTGTGAAAGTGAAGCATCAAAAAATGAGTTAGTAAATCTTTCTCAGATAATGAACAAGATTTTTGGATAGAAGAAATTTCCAATATATATACAATAATAATGATGGAAAATAAAATAATGATAGAGAAGTTACATTCTATGAATGTTGAAGAACTTGTCATATTAGCCCTGATTGTCCCTTTCTTAAGAAGATAGATAAGAAGGACAGGAATTCTGAAAGGAACAACAAAACGTTCTACAGATCAAATCATAAGAAAGTCTTGAAAGCTAATGACACTTGGAGTGCAATTAGTGGATATTCTTATAATGATTCTTTAAAATATGAATCTTCTTAGAAAAAGAATATTGGTCTAATATCCAGAGCTCTATTTCAAAATCATTATCTTATGGCTAAGGTAAAAACCTCTGATTCCTTAACCAATATTTCTTTAAGTGAAAATTTTCTTGATAAAGATTTTTCTTCAGATAAAGAATCCACTTCATCAGATAATGATAATGATTTTCCTTCCTATGAGGAAGTTTCTAGATTTTCTATGTCACTTGAAATGAAAAAGTGTAATATCTTTAAGAAAACTGAATATGAAAATTCTAAATAATGTATTTTAACAAAAAAAAATTGATCTTACAAAAGATCTTGATAAGAAAAATTTTATTTTAGAAAATCCTTCTAAGAAACATGAGGATGATAATTCTGAGAAAGATAAACTTTATAAATATCATAAAAATATATTTTTAGAGAAGATGTTTTAGAGGATAAACAAAAATCTAAATACATTATTCTAGAGGATAAGAATTTAGTCCTGAGACTAAAATCTGAAATATTTTCCTTGAAGAAACTTCTGGAAAATTTTAAATCTGGTAATAAAAATTTTGATAAGATGTATTCTCAGATTCGACCTCAAGATAATAATCAAGGATTAGGTTTTTCACATGGAAATCCAATTTTCAGAAAAAATTATTTTTTTCCCTCCAATAACTCCCTTTTGCACTAAATGTCAAAGTGGGGGGCATTGAAAGAAGAACTATTCCTTAAATAAAGTTTAATCCATTGGTTTTCATAAATCTTACTTTTCTAAACAAATGTGGATACCCAAGATTTTATTATCTAACAATTCCATATCCAAGCAAGTTTGGATTCTAAAAATCTAACTCTTTACTTTTTAGGATAATGAAAGATGTAACAAAAAGATATGGTACATGAATAGTAGATGTTACTAGAACATGACTGGTAACAAATACTATTTCAAAAAGATATTAAAGAATAAAGGTGGAAAAGTAACTTTTGGGGATAACTCTCAAGGAAAAATTATTTGTATAGCTAACATTATTCTTCTTGATAAAGATGTTATTTCAAATGTTTTTTTGTAAAAAGAGTTAAACACAACTTAATTATCATAATCCAATTAGGCGATGAATGTTACCTTGTAAATTTTTGAAATGATAAATACTTAGTTCAAAATTCCAAGGATAGGTTTATTCTCTCTGCCCTTCGACATGAGAATGTGTACACCTTAAACCTAGAAGACCTTAAAAGTCAAGATCTACCTTTCCTTAGTGAATTTGAAGATCAATCTTGGATTTGGCATAGAAAACTAGGACACTATAACTTAAGGACTCATTGTAAACTTTATAAGAGAGAACTTGTTAAGGATCTACCAGAACTTAGTATTAATTCTTTAAAAGTCTGTGATCCTTGTCAATTTGGCAAGAAACATAAATCTAGATTTAAATATATAAGTGAAGTTAAAACTTCTAATGACTTAAAGTTAGTGCACATTGACTAATTTGGTCTAACAAAAACTAGAAGTAGTGGAGGCAAATACTATGTGATTGTCTTAGTTGATGACTACATTTGATTTACTTGGGTTTATATTCTTGAAAATAAATCTGAAGCCTTTTCTAATTTAAAAATTTAATATCTCAAGTTAAAAATGAGAAAAATATACCATTGATGACTATTCACAGTGATCATGTTGGAGAATTTGAAAATTCATATTTTGAAACTTTTTGTAGTTAGAAAGGTATTACTCACAACTTTTCAACACCAAAAACTCCACAATAAAATGGTTTTGTTGAAAGAAGAAATTGTTTTCTTCTAAAGATGACTAGAACCATGTTGAGTGATTATTATATAGCTAAAATTTTTTGGGATGAAGCTGTAAGTACTTCTTGGTATACTATAAAATGCGTTTTAATTAGACCATTTCTTAATAAAACACCTTACGAGTTATGGACTGGCGGAAAACCAAAAGTTTTTTACTTCAATGTTTTTGGTTGAAAAGTATTCATCTTGAATACGAAAGATAAATTACATAAATTTGCACCCAAATCTGATGAAGTAATTTTCTTAGGCAACTCCACTAACTCTAAGTCATATATATTTTTTAATAAAAACACTTGTATTATAGAAGAAATAGTACATGTTAAATTTGATGAAACTAATCCTTTTTTTCAAACAACCTGAACTTATTTCTGATATTTTTTCTAAACCCGATCACCAACCTTTGATGGAAAATCTTTCAGATAAAGAAATTGTTCATGAAAATACTTTTGAAACATTTACCCCTAAATATTTTCTACAATATTTTGATGAACAAGTTTTTCAAAACCCAAGTCAGTTGTTACTTAGGCATAATCCCATTGATAATATCATTGGTAATATTAATCAACCATTAAGAACCAGAAGTTATTTAAGGAATGAAGTTGAACATGTTTCTTTTATTTCCCAATTTGAATCAAAGACTTCTGAAAAATCCTTGGGTGATAAAGATTGGATAAATACTATTTAAGATGAACTCAAAAAATTCTTAAGGAATCAAGTTTGTACTTTAGTTGAAAAACCTAAGGAAACTTCCATTATAGGAGTAAAATGAGTTTTTTGAAATAAATGCAATGAAAATGGAATCATTGTTAGAAATAAGTAATGATTAGTGGCTAAAGGCTATAATCAACAAGAATACATAGAATATGAAGAAACCTATGCTCCTATAGCAAGACTCAAATCTATCTATATTCTTTTATACTTTACCGCATTCTTTAATTTCAAACATTTTCAAATAGATGTGAAGTGTGCTTTACTTAATGGTTATATACAAGAGGAGGTTTATTTAGATCAATCCCCTGGTTTTGAAGATAAAAAATATCCTCATCATGTTTATAAACTTACCAAATCATTATATAGACTCAAAGAAGCCCCTAGAGCTTGGTATGATAGACTTTCAAGATTTTTGCTTCAAAATAACTATGTTAAGGGTACCGTTGATTCAACAATTTTTATTAAAAAAATTAACAAAGATGTTTTGATTATTCAAATTTATGTTGATGGAATCATCTTTAGATCAACTTACTAATACTTAACTAATTGCTTCGTGAATATTATGACATCTGAGTTTGAGATGAGTATGATGGGTGAGTTAACTTGTTTCCTTGGTTTTTAAATTTATCAAAAACCATAAGGAACAAACATATCTCAACATAAGTATATAAAATATCTTCTTAATAAGTTTGGGTATGACAACACTAAGAGTATATGTACTCGTATCGGAACCTCTAATAATCTTGATATTGAAGAAGCGGGGAAACCTGTGGATCAAAAATCTTATAGAGGAATGATATGATGTTTACTTTACCTAATATCTAGTGGACCTAACTTAATGTTCTCAGTATTATTATTTGCAAGATACCCAGAAAATCCTAAATAATCCCATTTAAAGGCTATAAAAATAATTTTTCGGTATTTAAAAGGAACTTTAGATTTGGGACTATTTTATTCTTCTGGAAATTCTTTTGATCTTAAAAGTTTTTCAGATGAAAAATTTGGTGGTTGTAAAATGGATAGAAAAGTACATCTGGAACATTTCATTTCTTAGGAGATTCTTTAGTTTCTTGGTCTTGAAAAAAACAACATTATGTAGCACTTTCCACTATTGAAGCAGAATATGTAGTATTTGGAAGTTGTTGTTCTCAAGTGTTGTGGATGCAACACATAATCACAAACTATGGTATGAGTTTTTCTAAAACTCAAATAATGTTTGAAAACACAAGCGTCATTTCCCTAAGTAAAAACCCTGCAAACCGCTCTCATGCAAAGAACATAGATATTAGACATCACTTTCTTAGGGATCACAAATTTAAAGAAGATTTTATTCTTCAATTCCTCGGAACAGAAGGACAACTTGCTAATATTTTTACAAAACTATTAACTTATGATAGATTTGAATACATTAAAAAAATCTGGGAAGGATCACTATAAGGTAATCATTCATATCAACTTCTTGTTCAAATCACATCTTAACATTAAGTTACTCCTTATTTCAGGGGGAGTATATATGATTGTTTGTTTTTTTCTTACTTTTCGTTCTTTAAGAATATTTATCTTTCCTTAAAAAATTTCTCTATTAAAATTAATATTTCCATTCTCTTTAGAATTGAAATTGTCAGAATTAAAATTCTTAATATTGAAATACTCAGAATTGAAATTCGTGAAATAAAAATTCATGGTTTCTTAAACTTCTATGAGAATTCTTATAATACTAATAAATTCTTTAGAGTATTCCAAAAGGTACATTTTCAAACTCATCTATTTCTAATTTTAAGTTTCAACTGTTGGTAATTCGAAATTTTCAATTCCTCGTTTACCTTACTTCAAAATTTTGGAATTCATTTTTTTCAACAATCATTCTCAACCATCAGATCAGATCACGTTATTCTTAGCCATTTTATTATCTTATGGAAGATGAAAAGTCATAGCTATGTCTATATAAGGGGTGCTTCATTTATTGAATGCCACTTCATATTCCCTGATCTCTATGCCAAATTTCTGTTTCCTTCAAAATCTTTAGTCTAACTCTGTAGTTTCGTTCACTCCAAATGTCTCTTGAATCCTCAGAAAATCAGATTCCAATTAGAAAGGAAATAAATGATTGGGAAATAATTAGGTAAAGACTAGTATGACCTAAATTCTTTGAAAAGTATGACTCCCTTATCTCTAACGTAACAAGAACTAATTGATGGGAATATGTAATTGTGGAAAAGGAGAAATATTAGGATCTGGTTTACCCTGATCTTTTTATTCAATTTTATGAATCTGTTTCATTCTTATAAAATGATGTAAAGGATATGTTTAAGTTCAAATGTTATGACAAGGCTTATACAGTTCCATATAAGAAGGCGGAAAATGTTCTCAACATACCGTATGAAGGAGTGGCTATTTTGTGCTCTCATAGACTTCCCTCAAAGTAAGGTTCTTTTGAAAAATAAAAGTCTCTAGAATACCTTGGTCTTAAGTATGTTATGAATCTTAAGATTTCAAATCATACAACAAATCACAGGCTGGTAGCCCTATGGATGCTTGGTTTTCTTATTCCAAGGAACAGTGATAAGGAATATCTAAATATATGTGATATCTTTCCTTTATAATTTCTTTTCAATGTAAAGAAGATCAACTTGATCAAGTAAAACATTATCACTATCCAAGAAGTAAATGGAAGAACTATCAGATCTCAGATTCTTATGTATCCAGCAACTATCTACCGGATAATTATTATGTGCATTCAAGAGTTGAATGTCCCTTTCCAATCAGTCCCGAACCTATTTAAGATTTTGTTGCTCAGTGATGATACTCTAAGGGGAATGCAGGTAGAGTTTTTACAAAAATCCAAATTTTTTGAAGAAATGGTGTTCCAGAATAAGGTTGATGTTCTGGAATCTTTAAAAGTGGTACCCAACAAAAGAAAACATGAAGAACCAAGCTTAACAGCACCGTTTCATAATATTCTAGTACCAGTACCTCCTCCTACAAAGAATTCAAAATCCTATTCTGATTTAACCATTGCGAAATGGAGAGATATGGAAGTTACCAGAAAGGAAGTGGATCCTTACTTTGGCTTAAATCCTTCAGAGGTAAAGGATATAAAAAACAAGCAAGCTGAAATTCTAGAGAAATAAAATAATGAGAAGATCTTGATGAAGAAATAATTGGGAGCTCATGTGTGTCAATATTTAAAAAAAGATATAAATAAGAAGTATCAACAGGTATAGTAACCTCAAGTAGTTCATAAGAAACTAGTTTCCAGTATGAAAAACCAGAAATCCAAGAAATTCATAACATTATTAGAAATTATTAAAGAAATGGAAGATCAGATCATTCAAGAACATAGTAATGATGTTTTAAGGGAAGTGGAAGATTACATTAGAACTCCTCAGATATCAAATTCTAATTCTAGTTTGGAAGATTAAGAGATTGAAGAATAAGTTGATTTTGATGATGAAGTTGAGGTTGAAGTGTAATAAGAAGAGAACTATAAGGTTAAACGACAAAGAGATGAAGAGGAAGAGATCCAACAAGAAGAAATACTAGAAGGAACAAAAGAAGAATAGCTTTAAGTGAAAAAAGATAGAAAGGGAGATGTTATTGTTATCCAAGTATCAGATGAAAAAACCCCAGTTCGAAATCCTATCAAAGGAAAGAGTGTATTGGTTTCCTTATCTGAAAATGAAACGCCTCAGAAGTATCCCAAAAGGATAAAGAATCTAGATTTCTTAACTCCAAGAAAGGCTATGAAAGGAAAAGATGGTTCAGATTTTGAATCCTCATCTTATGATAAGCATGAATTTGTCAAGTTGTCTCTAAGAAAGTGGGTCAGCACTATTCCAGTTCTTACAAATATAGATTCCCGGAGTCAAATGATGCAAGTGACCCTGAATCAAAAGACGGAATCTACCAATATGCTTATGGACATGGTGGTCATAATAGAAGCGGACTTCGGTAATCTTTTGATTGATTATAAAGATCCAAATTTGACTTATAAGAAAGCCTTTAACCGCCCCCAAAACCATCAATGAAGAGCACATACAGTTCAGTGACTTCATAGATTCAAAAATAGATCTTTTAAATAATTGTGAATCCAAGTTCCACAAAGTCAAGGAATACATTTCTGAGAAATTTATCCAACTCAATTCAGTTGGTCGGTCTGTAAAAATTGAGAAAGAAGTCAGAGCCAAATTCGAGAAAAAGGTGGCTGCTTAGGAAGTATTCATTAAGAATCAAGATGATAGAATCCAAGATCAAGAAGAAAGGATATTGTCCATAGAAAAGAAGAACCAGGATTAGGATATCTTGTTGAAGAATCTTCAAGAATATCATAAGGAAGTTAAGAAACTTAAAGCTTTGATAAGGAAAATGTCGTCTCAGTAGAATAAGAATGGATTATTTTTTCTTACATTCTAATGTTTTGTTGTAATTTGAACTTTATTTCCAATTTTTTTAAGAAATTTCTTTCATAAATGTATTTTGTTTTCGAATGTATTTTTTCTTAATCTTACAGGTAAATCTTATAATTCTCCATTCCTTTTTGAAAATCACAATGGGGGAGAATTTATTTTGAAGGAATAATTTAATAATGACTCTAAAGTGGGAGAATCCCTTAGGGGGGGTATGGTAAGAAAGAGTAATGCCTAAGCAAGGGGGTTTTCTTTTATGAAGGAATGTTTATCTAAGGGGGAGATATATTCTTAAGAAAGAAAATCATATGCTAAAGATCTAGAATACGATCCTTGGGAAACATAACCCAAGGGGGGATTAGTCATATTCATCCTAAATTTCTTTCAAAAAGGGAGATAAGTTTTAGCATACTTTTTTATCAAAGTCAATATATTCTTCCTTATCAAAGTTGTTTGTGATTTCCAAAAAGGGGAGATTGTTGAGTCTATAAGGGTATATTATGACTTCTCTATTCTTTATGGTTTTATGTTTCGAAAATCACAAAAACATTTTCTTAATTTCGGAATTTGTCATTCTGTTTTACTTACAGTTTTTTCATTCTATTATACTTCTATAATTCACATTTCATTTTTATATAGAAATCTCATTCTATTATAATTACAGAATTATCATCCTGCTATACTTATGAATATATCATTTCATTACCTACAAATGTCATGTTGTTTTATAATATTGATTCTTGTATAAAAGTCATGCCATGTTATGATACAGATTCTGGTACAAATTTCAGGTTGTTTTATGATACCAATTTCGGAACAAATGTCATGCCATTTTAAGATACTTAATCTGGTAAAAATGTCATACCATTTTTATGATAGAAGTACCCAAAAACAGTGATACCGTTTTTCTCAATCTGATTTTCATTTTCCAAAGAATCTATTTTCATGATAATTTTATAATTTCTTAATGTATCATTACAATATTATCAGATTCTAAATTTTATTATACTTAATGTTTACCTTAAACTTAATATCATTTCTTATACATGAAATGATGTGGTGCAATTTGTTACAAAGTAACTGTTTTCTATTTGACACGTGTCCATGTCCCTCTAAAATTTAAGGAATGATTGACCATTGGTGTGGATCCTATTGTTGGAAAGTTTTTCTTATAATTACAAGTTCATGTGAACAAGAAACGTTTTGAGTGAACTTCTATGATGAACAGTGAATGGAAAACCGAACAATATTTGTGAAGTGATTTCTAGAGAGTGAGGATTTTACAACTCTTAGTGCTTCATGAAGATGTTGTGAACAACTTCTTTAGGCGTGAATAACTTTTTCAGACTTTCCTTGTGCAGACTCTGATCATGCTGATCGTGGGCTTTTGGATTTGGAAGAAAAGGGTTTTTATTTCATTATTAATCGAGGATTTGTAGGGATAACAAGACAGATACCGATCGTCGGATTGAGGGCTTACTTGGTATTGAGTAAGACAAACTTTCTTGAAAGTATAAATCAAGGAACCTATATCCAAGTTTTTTGGATACCCTTCTCTTTGGGTTAAAGTAATCTTATTGTAACTTGTTTTCTAATTCAATTTGTTTTTATTCTGATATTATTTTTAACTTTGTTAAAGTTAGAAAGTATAACTTTCTTATACTTTATAATTCCGTTACACTGATTATATAAATGATTCTATACTCTCTAAGGTATAATCTTTCTTTTAAGAAAATATTTCTTAAGTTTTTATCTTAAGATTGTAAAGTTTAAGAAAAAATTTCTTTAAGAGGTTTTGTGAATTTGTTTAACTTTGTTAAGATACATTTTCATAACATTAAAATGCTATCCTTAAGAAACAAATTTCCTTAAGGATAATAAACATTCCTTAAGAATGTTTTATATTAACTTTAAAGGATCCAAAGGTATTTTTAAAGTATACAATTCACCCCCCTCTTGTATTTAAGCATCTCATTTTACATTTTTGATCCTACATTATGAAAACTTCAGTTTAAATAATATTCCCCCTTAAAGAAGTTATCCCCAAATCAGCCTATTAATGGTGGTTAGGAATCGCCTATAAATAATTTTGTAGATATAGAATGTATTTATACCTCACAATCCCAAATCTCATAGAGTATACTACTATGGAACCATAACACCGATACTAGAGGAACTGACAATCCTTGAAGAAAATTTCTTCTCTTATCAATGATATGAATAGGATGATCCTCAAAGGATACATCTACTAGCAACTCCACCTGGTATGGATACAAACTTTGATATGAGTATGAGTGATAATGGCACAACTATGATACATATAAGATGTCGTGCATGGCATAGTATCTCTAAGGTAAATATAACTGATAGGATATCGAATTCACACTATCTTAAATCTCAAATGTCCCCACATGTCCTAATAATGGATTACCATGTCTCCCAATACATATGTATCCCAGCCTCAATGAGAAAATTAATGAGACATGACCCCAACCTCAAACTATAGAGTTCATCTACATTAATCAGTGTATGGTCTCTATCAAGACTATGCAGTATCCATCTGCTTCCTAATCAACTGGACATACACAAAAGTATTTTTCAGTATATCTGGAACCTGAAAACTTTTCCCACATTCATATAACCATCATATGGGTGATCTACCTGACCTAACTTACAAACCCTTACAATGTGTCATCTTTGTGTTCTCCTAAAAAATATTTTTGTAGTTTTAATAAATAAGGTGTATTTGCATCTCCTAAGAGGCCCAAAAATCCAAGAAGCATTATATCAGAATTTACTCATGCACCAGAATCATATGCTCGACTGTCCATTCAAATGAGGGTGGTATGTCGTTCTCAGAAGCACTATTGTACCCAACTACCACAACAAACTCTTCCAAAAAAGAGATGAAAAATTGTCATCTCAATCTAAATCAATAGAATGAGGGACCCCATGATTTGGTAATATCTCAGATATATAAAAACACAAATGATAAACCAATGATAAGTATACCATGATCATAAGGAAATGAGAAACATTTGGGATCCTATCCATAAACACACGAATGGTGCCACTACTTCCAGGAGTCCTTGGAAAACCAATCATGAAATACATCACAACATCATCCCATTTCCACTCGATAATAGGTAAATTGTGTCCAATTTTATCTAGTCTCTAATATTTCACCCTCTCTTACTAATAAGTAGAACACCTGATAACAAAACATTCTACCCCTCACTCCATACCTTAGAACTATTACTAACAACGTATATCCGGGTACATCTGTGTGACACTGGGGTGCATTTCCCAAACTGGGTCATGAAACTTCTTCATTAGATCCTCACGTACGTCCAATGGAACCCAAAAACAACCATTTATACATAGTATATCATCCTCTCCTATAGTCTAACTAGGAGGACAGTCCTCACCTTCTACACTTTCGAGTAGGACTAGGCCCTCTGAATCTGATAGGAACCTTATCCTTACTCTATATAGTAGGGTGTATTCCATAGTGAAGGATGAAATAAAAATCATCCCCTCACTGTCCTGAACGTAATGCCCCGACCCTAGTTGCCCGGAGTCGGTGCATTATTGTGTAACATTGGCATGATCACAAAAGATCAAGTCTCGAAAGACCGATTAGTTTAGTATCCTTGGAAACACTAGATACATTCATAAATGTTACATTACATCATAAAGTGAAAAACTAGAATAACAAAGTCTCCATATTCCACACTCATATCCTCTTCTGACAATCCCTACTGGTCATTCATAAAATACTTCTTAACATCCTGGAAAATATTAAAACATTGAAAGGGGTGAGCTCAGATGCTCAGTAAGGATAACAATATTGCCGAAGCTTTTGTAAATAAACATTAACATTTAAGGCAATGTAAAACATAAACAAAAGCCTTTTTAAACATTAACTTCAGCATAATATGGAAAAAATAAAATTAAATAATTCCATTTACTTACTCACAAGGATATTCTACTAGTCGAGTAATCACATGCAATATCAATAACCACTTTCATAATGATGGAATGCATAATTCTAGACTATCATAACCATGTAGCCAAGGCCTCGTGCCAAAAAAAGAAATAAGATTTTGTCAAGGCCTCGTGCCAAGAAACTAGTTTGTCTCATGAGACCCACTGATGCATCGAGGAGCTATAGCGGGCTCCACCCGTCACTTATTTAGTCCAATGCATTCCTCATATGAACAGGTTTAAACATATCATAAACCATAAAATAATTGTATCACATAAAACATGCATAAAGGAAACATAAGATTTCCACACTTCAATCATAAGATATCAATATGACACATTGATATAATAAAAACATTATCAACACCATTTTCAATACCAAAATAAAGGAAAATTAAAACTTTATATTTATTTTTCATTTAAAAAAAAGTTGTGGCTTATAGAGGAAGTCAAAACTCAAATAATAGTCACGGCGGCGGAGAATACGTTGTCGCTGCATATGTAAGAAAAAATATTCCTTTTTTTGTTTATTAAAAACTCTTCATATAAAAATATTCCTTTTGAATAAAAGTAAAAGTCAAAGGGGTTAATACACTGTATAAAAGAAAGTTGTGTATAAAACCAAATATGCCTCAATGAAAGGAGATTGAGACGAAGTCCTTAAAAAGATCATTCATTAAAATAAAATAGATCTATTATGTGTATTCACTATATTTACACATAAATAAAGTATTAATACAAGATAGGACATAATAATATCATGACATAATTTGAAAGTAGGAGATTAACCCAAAGAATGGGAATTGGGTTAAGAAATTCCTTTACCTCATGTCTGAATTCACTCGGCCGTTCTTTGATCTCCTGAATAATAAACTGGAGTTAATCTCTACCTTCTTAAGAATCTTTTTCAAGTTCATTATTCCTTTTATATCACTTATTACCATGTCATGAACATTATGTAATTATTTAAGTTTATAACGGTCATTTGGTCGATCTTAGGTACTTGAGACAAAAATAAACTTCTTATCATTACACTTTGTTCATGTGGTAAAATATCCATTATATCCATAATTAAATTCATGATTTATATATCATATAAATAATATATATCCAGTATAAACATTAATTTATAATATAACATAACATTTAGAGGTAAGAAATGAAATGCACCGTTCATGGAGACGGTAAGCCGTACGTACGCATGAATGCTACTTTCATTTCCATTTCGTATTAATGGAATGAAGATATAATTATATAAAGGTATAATATAATTCCAGTATAATATAATTTATAATACCATTTACTCCATCCTATATACATCCCAAATATGGCATTAGCGATTCAAATCACTTTGAGGGGGCGGTAGTCTGCACTTCCTAAAATGAAATTATCGCGTTTACCCATAATGGAAATCATAAAGTATGCCGTAAATGAGAAATACAGAAGAATAAGGAAAACATAAACATAATATATATATCATATATGAAAATAGTATCATCAAAATGGTCACCATTAGAGGTGTTAAAAGAATATGGAACAATCATCGTTTCGTGAGGCAGTATTTCGCCACCCACAGAAACAATATGTTCTTTAACCATTAGACGAAGGTGCGTGTAATTGTAAACCAAATAATTAATATAACAACATCCTAGTATATTTTATATACGGGTTTTGTTACAAAATAAAGTAATCAAAAGAGTTTAAGGGGTTGGAGAAGCAAAATAAAACAAAACAACATTAGATAATACATTACCTTAAAATCGGGTAACTCTTTTTGATTTGAGCCAAAGGCTACCTTGGGAAGAGTTCTGTCCAAAGTGAGGACTCTAGGAGTAAGAGAGGTATGTTTTGAGAGTATTTGGTCATATTTTGGCCTATCCAAATGGCTTGAAAGTGTGAATAAGTTGGTAGAGGTGGGGGCCTTTTATAAGAGGAGAGAAGGGGCACTCTTGGAAAGATTGAAATGTTACTTTATTATGAAATGCTTTTTCAGATTCTAAAGGTCCCAAACTTATATATTTCTAGGATAAGGTGATAAGGGTTCTCAATCTACTCATCCAATAGGTTTTTGACAAGTGTAAGTCTTATAGTTTACATTATCTTTGCATTTTATTTAAATTGTTAATTAATGAGGTAATCGCTGCATCATCATGGTGTCATAAATAATTTAATTTATTTAATGTCTAAAAATTATAAAACAAATATCATGATGTATGAAATATTTTTATCTTTATAATGAATATTTATAGTAAAAAATAGGACTTGTATAACCCCATTTAAAAATTGTTTTAGTAACACAACTCTTGTTTGTGACATTTTTATTTTAACATTAAATAAAACGTTTTTAATGTCATTTTCCTACCAAAGTGGCTCCATGGGGTCCCCAAGTTGACCCATGGATTTTCTTGGTTGGAAATTACTCATCCAATAGAGGTAGAACATGTGTAAAGGTATTTTCATATTTTTATAATATCATTTTTACCTTACATTTCACTAATTACCTTTAATCACGATTAATTAAACTTAAAATTTACTATTCACCAAAAAATTATTTTAATCCCATTGAACAACATTTTAATTCCTAATGAAAACCATGTATGTATGATTTTTGAAAATCAAATCACAGAAGTGGTAATGTTTCATTTAAATGAAAAATCAGTTTTTTAACTACCACTTAGTGGTTTCACTATTCATAAAAAATTGAAGTTTTTCAGAACAATGCCAAAATTTCACCCTAAGATATAATTGATATTCCGAATCCAAAAATGATGTCTATTTTACAAAATTCCAAACATATAATTTGCATTAATTAATTTTATAATTAATTCCCGTTGTCACAACAAATAGCGTGTTTTAAGAAACAATATATATCAAAATATTGACAATCGTTTTTGTCCAATTTCAAAGTGAAATTAATTCTAAAGACCACCATTGGATAAAATAGTAAAAATATATTCTAATTATACTTTAAAACCACTCAATAGTATAATTTATCACTATAAAATACTTTGATTAAAAAAGTTGTTTTTAAGTATTTTTCACTATTCATAAAAAAATTGGAAGTTCTCAGAAAATTACAAAAAATTCAACTTTGGATAATTTCTATATTAGGAATACCAAAATGAAGTCCATTTTGAAATATAATATTTCTATAATTTTAAAAAGTGGGTATTACTATTCATAACTGTTACTTTGATTAGTCACGGTGTGTTAGAACTCGAACTTGCGTACAATGCAAGCTATTGCATTATTGAAAGAGAAGCATATCGTGAAAGCTTGGGGTGTTAAATTCTCCCCTCCTTCAATAAATTGCGTCCTCAAAATTTGAAAATTTTCTTCAAAAATAAAAGGTTGAAAATATAAAATACCTTTGTAGAAAACCCACACCAGAAATAGGGTTAGTAAAAATATAACTTTAAAAGAAAGAAAGATAAGTAAAAAGGTCACCCGATATAGCCCATACTAGGATTCTATGAAAATATGGATATGGAAGAAAAACAAACCATCAAGGTCTGATGGAGATTTGTAGAAAACTGGATTACGATAAAGTTAACTACAAGAAAATCACAAACTTGTGATTGGTTAAATGGTCATTGAATCCCTAGTTGGAAAAGTTAACCGGCAACGTTTTTGTTTTAAGTTACCTTTTATAAAGTTGAGGAATTTATTTAGGAGATTTACTAAGAATGTAAGGGAATATACATACTTGTCATGTAGACTTTCATTCTTTGATAAATTTTTACCACAAACCCATCTTTCACTCCAAATGGTAACAGAACTCAAAAATATTCTATTTATCCTATTTGTATAAGGTTATAAATATTACCACAAACCATTTAGATTAGGAAAAATATTTTTTAATAACCAGGGACTTCCTGTAGGCTAGTGGTAGGTATTAAAGGCCTGTCGCACTATGGTTGTGGGTTCGATTCCTACAGCATTGTCCGACGCGACAGGTTATGCCCCACCCTGCAGGATGTCTTTTTCCTAAAACTATAGTATTATAATATTCCAAAAATAATCTTCTGAATTGTTTTAACCTTAAAAAATACTATTCAAAGTTAAACTTAATCCATCCCAGCCTTTATAGTTATCTAAAATACCTCTGTCCAGACTTTCTCTAAAAGGTCTCTTAATTCGAATATCAATTTATCAGATTCCCCAAACAAAGTAATGTTTCTCTTATTTTCACATACTAAAAATATGATTACCTTCATCATATTAAAACCTTAATGAAAAAAACAAGTACTGCAGTACAATCCTTATATATATCACATTAACTTTATAACTAGAATATAATCCTTGAGTCCAAAAGCACCAATACATTAATTATTCCACTTCTACTGTATTAATAGCATAAGATTGTCCTTGATCCCTTGTACTTTTTTGAGGTATGTTTCCCTGACGCTTAGGACATTCATTTGCATAATGCCCCATTTCCCTACAATTGTAGCATTCAACATTGATAGCCTCTTTCTTTCCATTACAATCACGAGCCTGGTTACCTTTTTCTCCACATTTGTAACAAACTCCCATTCCCTTTAGGCAAGTGCCAGGGTGATTCTTCCCACAATTATCGCATAATGGAAAATCTTTCTTTCCCTTTTTCCCTTTATCTGTCTCTTGTTCCACCATTCTCTTCTTCTCTAGCTTTTCTTTGTTGTCATAAGACTTAGATAATTCCTTCTCTGTCTTGATAGAACACGAGACTATATCTTAAAACGTTGAGAAAGATTGTGATACTAATTCTCAACGGAGAAATGGTTTTAACCCATCAAAGAAATGATCGATCTTACTTATTGGGTTACGTATATAATCTGCAGCATGCCTCCCTAACCTTGTAAAGTTGGCCTCATACTTTGCGACATTCTCATCCTCCTTTTGTCTCAAACTCAAAAATTGACTTTCCATATCTGCTCGATGGTCATGTGGAAAGTATTTTTATAAGAAAATATCATTGAACTCCCTCCATTTCATATTTGATACTTCTTAATCTTCCTTTGTGTTTTGAATCAACAACCACCATTGAACAGCATCTCTAGTGAGGCGGTAGACTGCCATGACAACCTTCTCCCTTTCGCTACTCCCCAAGGCATGGAATATTTTTTCTAAGGAGTTTATCCATTGCTCAGCTACTAATGGATTTGTACCCCCATTAAATGTTGGTGGTTGTTGCCTCATGAAGCGGTCTAACATTGATCCTCCATGTTGCTGATCAGGGTGCTTAATACGAGTAAGGTTATTATTCATAACCTGAGTGAGTTGTCCCAGAATGGTAATAAGTTGATCAGCACCAATTGTATCTCCATCCCCACAATAATTATCTTGAGCAGGAGGGAAATCCCTACACGGAGTGCGTGCATTGATATGGTTTCCATTCCTCCCACTAGGCACCATTTCTAAACACTGGCATAAAATAGATTAGTTTATGAATTAAAATACATAATTCCATATTTTTAAAATACTTAACATAAATTGAACTATTTATGGATATAATCCGTAATCATAAAAATGTTTTCTTTGAGGAAGTATATACTCCTAACCCTTCATAGTGGTTTGTAAAGAAAATGAGGATTATCCTAAGCATATCCCTCGGGAGTGTCGTAACCAAGAGTGCAGCAAGGCCCATTGTCATGCACCAGTTCCCGTTCGAGTCTAGCTCAAAGCGGTGTTTTCGGGTTTTACCCCTAGGTACATCTATGCCAGAGCCGCCTCTACCTGCACGTATCCAGAAAAGGATTTATTGCTCGGAAAACTCATAAAATCTCTATAATACCAAAATTCTAGGAAGTTCTTCTATACTAATCCTCAAAGTCTATCTTAGGTTTATGTGCTCTAATCAGAGTTTATCTAAATATAGCTTCCAAGGTTAGTACTAAACTGCCACTGATACCAACTGTAACGCCCCGACCCCAGTTACCCAGAGTCGGTGCATTATTGTGTAACATTGGCATGATCACAAAAGATCAAGTCTCGAAAGACCGATTAGTTTAGTAGCCTTGGAAACAATAGATACATTCATAAATGTTACATTACATCATTATGTGAAAAACTACAATAAAAAAGTCTCCATTGTCCACACTCATATCCTATTCTGACAATCCCTGCAGGTCATTCATAAAATATTTCTTCACATCCTGGAAAATATTAAAACATTGAAAGTGGTGAGCTCAGATGCTCATTAAGGATAACAATATTGCAGAAGATTTATTAAATAAACATTAACATTTAAGGCAATGTATAACTAAAACAAAAGCCTTTTTAAACTTTAACTTTAGCATAATATGGAAAAAATAAAATTAAATAATGCCATTTACTTACTAACATGGATATTCTACTAGTCGAATAATCTCATGCAATATCAATAACCACTTTCATAATGATGGAATGCATAATGCCAGACTATCATAACCACGTAGCCAAGGCCTCATGCCGAGACCACAAATAAGATTCTGTCAACGCCTCGTGCCAAGACACTAGTTTGTCCCATGAGACCTACCGATGCATCGAGGAGCTATAGCAGGCTCCACCCATCACTTATTAAGTACAATGCATTCCTCATATGAACAGGTTTAAACATATCATAAACCATAACATAATTGTATCACATAAAACATGTATAAAGGAAACATAAGATTTCCACAATTCAATCACAAGATATCAATAAAACACATTGATATAATAAAAACATTATCAAAACCATTTTCAAGACCAAAATAAAGGAAAATTAAAACTTTGTATTTATTTTTCATTAAAAAAAGTTATGGATTATAGAGGAATCCGAAACTCAAATAATAGCCACGGCGGCGGAGAAGATGTTGTCGCCGCATACATAAGAAAAAAACATCCTTTTTTCATTTAGTAAAAATGCTTCGTATAAAATGATTCCTTTTGAATAAAAGTAAAAGTCAATGGGGTTTATACACTGTGTAAAAGAAAGTTGTGTATAAAACCAAATATGCCTCAATGAAAGGAGATTGAGACAAAGTCCTTACAAAGATCATTTTTTAAAATAAAATAGATCTATTATGTGTAGTCACTATATTTACACACATTTGAAGTATAAATACAAGATAGGACATAATAATATCATGACATTATTTTAAAGTAGGAGATTAACCCAAAGAATGGGAATTGGGTTAAGAAATTCCTTCACCTTGTGTCCGAATTCACTCGACCGTTCTTTAATATCCTGAATAATAAAATAGAGTTAATATCTTCCTTTTTAAGAACCCTTTTAAAGTTCATTATTACTTTTATATCACTTATTACCATTTCATGAACATTATGTAATTATTTAAGTTTATAATGGTTGTTTTGTCGATCTTAGGTACTTGAGTCAAAAATAAAATTCTTATAATTAAACTTTCTTCACGTGGTAAAATATCCATTATATCCATAATTATATTCATGATTTATATATCATATACATTATATATATCCATTATATACATTCATTTATAATATTACATAACATTTAGAGGTAAGAAATGAAATGCACCGTTCATGGAGACGGTAAGCCGTACGTACGCATGAACACTACATTCATTTCCATTTCATATTTAATGGAATGAAGTTACAATTATATAAAGGTATAATATAATTCCAGTATAATATAATGTATAATAACATTTACTCCATCCTTTATACATCCCACATATGGCATTAGCGATTCAAATCACTTTGAGGGGGTGGTAGTCCGCACTTTCTAAAATGAAATTATCACGTTTACCCATAATGGAAATCATAAAGTATGCCATAAATGAGAAATAAAGAAGCATAAGGAAAACATAAACATAATATATATATATATCATATATGAAAATAGTGTCATAAAAATGGCCACCATTAGAGGTGTTAAAAGAATATTGAACAATCATCGTTTCGTGAGGCAGTATTTCACCACCCACAGAAACAGTATGTTCTTTAACCATTAGACGAAGGTTTGTGTAAGTTTAAAACAAATCCTTATCATAAAAACATCCTACTATATTTTATATACTGGTTTTGTTACAAAATAAAGGAATAAAAAGAGTTTAAGGGGTTGGAGAAGCAAAATAAAACAAAACAACATTAGAGAAGACATTACCTTAAAATCGGGTAACTCTTTTTGATTTCAGCCAAAGGCTTCCTTGGGAAGAGTTCTGTCCAAAGTGAGGCTTCTAGGAGTAAGAGAGCGAATTTTTGAGAGTATTTGGTCTGATTTTTGCCGAGCCAAATGGCTTGAAAGTGTGAATAAGGTGGTATAGGTGGGGGCCTTTTATAAGAGGAGAGAAGGGGACTCTTGGAAAGATTGAAATGTTACTTTATTATGAAATGCTTTTTCGGATTCTAGAGGTCCCACACATATATATTTCGAGGATAAGGTGATAAGGGTTCTAAATATACACATCCAATAGGTTTTGGACAAGTGTAAGTCTTAGATTTTATATTATCTTTTCATTTTATTTAAATCGTTAATTAATGAGGTAATCGCTGCATCATCATGGTGTCATAAATAATTTAATTTATTTATTGTCTAAAAATTATAAAACAAATATCAGGATGTATGAAATCTTTTTATCTTTCTAATTAATATTTATAGTAAAAAATATGACTTGTATAACCCCATTTAAAAATTGTTTTAGTAACACAACTCTTGTTTGTGACATTTTTATTTTAACATTAAATAAAACGTTTTTAATGTAATATTCCTACCAAAGTGGCTCCATGGGGTCCCAAAGTTGACCCATGGATTGTCTTGGTCGGCCATTACTCATCCAATAGGGGTAGTACAAGTGTAAAGGTATTTTCATATTTTTATAATATCATTTTTACCTTAACTTTCACTAATTACCTTTAATCGCGATTAATTAAACTTAAAAGTTACTATTCACCAAAAATTTATTTTAATCCCATTGAACCACATTTTACTTTATAATGACAACCATGTATGTCGAATTTTTGAAAATCAAATCACAGAAGTGGTAATGTTTCATTTAAATGAAAAATCAGTTTTTTAACTACCACTTAGTGGTTTCACTATTCATCAAAAATTGATGTTTTTCAGAACAATGCCAAAATTTCACCCTAAGCTATAATTGATATTCCGAATCCAAAAATTATTCCTATTTTAAAAAATTCCAAACATATAATTTGCATTAATTAATTTTATAATTAATTCCCGTTGTCACAGTAAATAGCGTGTTTTTAAGAAACAATATATATCAAAAGATTGACAATCGTTTATGTCCAATTTTAAAGTGAAATTAATTCTAATGACCACCATTAGATAAAATAGTAAAAATATATTCTAATTATACTTTAAAAACACTCAATAGTATAATTTATCACTATAAAATACTTTTATTAAAAAATTTGTTTTTAAGTATTTTTCACTATTCATAAAAAAATTGGAAGTTCTCAGAAAATTACAAAAACTTCAACTTTGGATAATTTCGATATTACGAATACAAAAATGAAATCCATTTTGAAATATAAAATTTCTATAATTTTAAAAAGTGGGTATTACTATTCATAACGGCTACTTTGATTAGTCGCGGTGTGTTAGAACTCGAACTTGCGTACAATGCAAGCTATTGCATTATTGAAAGAGAACCGTATCGTGAAAGCTTAGGGTGTTACCCTGAACTACTAAGTGAATCTTATTGAATAATTCCATAAGAATCCACTCACTATTATCCTCCTAAACAGACTATATCTGAGTTCTTCTCCTATGTGTATTTCCAACAACATTACCTTTTCCAGTCGTATATGTAATCATGATATGAAAAGACTATACATACTCAACCTATATTTTCTAACTGAAATTAATATCATATTATCTAAATACATACTTAATGATCATTTTTCCATATAATCCCCAAAACAACCTCCACTTAATTATTGTCTCAAACACCGCAAATCATGTACTGTCACAGCTAACAAAATATTGTGTGTTGGTTAATTCCTCTCATGTGGAATCAACTGACAAGAAACATATACCATGACTCTATATCCCTATATCATAATTTGTTAAAGAACAATACCTGATGTGTCACAAAACACTATGTATCTCATACCAAGATCTATAAAAATTAGTACTAGCACTGGATCTGTTCTCTCTTTTGTCTCCTAGAAGTCTGTCTCATAGGTATTTAACCATAAAAACATAACAAGCTTCCTAGTCAAGACCCTTTTTGGTGCTTCTAATATTTATATTCCATGTATTAATCACATGTAATATCCACCTATCCCAATGAAACTCCATATTTCAATAATGTTATTGGGATACTCTTCAAAAACTACATCTCTAACTTTCTCTATGTCAACCGATATACATTACTCTTTGATACTTTGACTCATGATGTTATTCTTATCTATCTAGAAGTGGCACTTTGTGTGCATAACATATAAATAATTATTTCTCAGTGTATCCAAATGAACTCAACATGTTTATCTGGATTTCTAAATTTTGATCATACACAAAGATATCATCCATGAAAACTTCCAAAATAAAATTTAGATAAGGATGGAAAATTCAGTTCATCAGCCACATTATAATCATTGGTTCATTTGTGAGACTGAATGAAATAACCCAATACTCATATAGACCATGACTGCTATGAAAATACGTATTTGTTATGTATATAGGTCTAACACTTACTCAATTAAATCACGATCTCAAATTAAGTTTCAAGAACATATAAGTTCCTCATATTTGATAAAAAATCTCATCTATCTATGGAATGGTATACAGGTTCTTAAGAATCAACTAGTTTAATTTATAATAATCCACACATAGACTAAGGTTATTATCTCCATTTTAAAAAATGACCCGAAAACACCACTGAGAAGTATATATTCGCATAAACCCCTTTGCCTCCAAATAATCTTATTGCCACTCGAACTCTTACAACTCCATAATAGACAATCTGTAAGGAGGAATGGATACCGGTGCAACTCATGGAACTAGGTAAATTGATAACTCCACATATCCTTTTGTAGCTAAACCATAAAATTCATTTGGTAACACATCCTAGAAACGATCTACTAATGGATGTAATTTCTCTTGATGTGCACCCTAATCATACAAATAAAAACTAGAAAAAAGTGTATCATCACACCAATCCCATGATGCTCTGGTCTATCTTGGATCACATGGACATATGATTCCCCATTTTGAATAAAAAATCTTACCACTAGTGATGATACGACTACCCTTACTTGATTTAAATCAATGTAGGTGTGATAATAAACTTGACAGTCCATCCCACGTATTATTTAAAACCCCATAATCTTGATTACAAAATGATCCCATACAAAGTGAAACACACCGATTTCAAAGGGGGACTCCTTAAACTGGAATACACTTTCTGTTATGTTCCCCAATGAAGTATTAATTGTCATGACACCCTTTGTAAAATATAAAAAATGTCTAAGGATTTCTAGAATTGGTACATATATAAAACTATGTGATGAAGCTATATCAAAAATTAAAGAAACAAGAGTATAGGCTACTATGATCGTACCTCTCACCATATATGTCATGACACTCTACACCATAGATGTATAGTGTAAAAAATATATTTGGCCTAAATGATGGCCCCATTACACAACCTCACTACCTAGAAGAAGACAACAATATTGTCTAAGTACAACTGGTGCCCAGCTGGTTAATCCATTACCACTACCTTCACATGAACAACCATTACTATTCTAGCTACCATCCTAACAAGGAGATGTCAAAGCTACTACCAAACCTCATGTAAGAGATAACTCCTTATAATAATTTCATGATGGATTTCTTGAAAAAATATTCTATTTAATCCATCCTAAGAAAATAATGGAACACAATGGGGTCTTTATCATACTGATTCCTCATGTGTCCCCATCTTCTGTACTAGTGATAGAAAATTGAGCTACCCACACCAACAGTCTGGCTGGTATTCACCTATTGAGAATATTGAAAATGAAACTTCCTACCACTAGAAGATGAACCATTAGATAAAGAAAATGAAATTCCTATATATGCACCCCCATATTCCCTTAGGTTTTAATTTTTAGTTAGTTCATGATTCACAATTTTAGTAACAACCATCAAGCTGAAGACATTGAACTATAATCAAATGACATGTTTGATACCATCCATGAAGAATTATTCCCTCAATGCCTCATTAGTAAGATATATCAGAACAAAATTTTAGATCTTTGTAATGAGTGATGAATATTCCATAACCCTCATAGCACCCTTTTACATGTTCTTCAACTCAATAGACCGCTCTTCTCTCGGTGTCTTGGATAAAAATTAATCATAAATTCTTTTCTATAAATCATGACAAACCAAATCTTACTACATTTCATCCTTATTTATAATTTCACTCTAGTTACTTCCTACACTTAAAAAAATATATTTCATGAGATTCATACTCCTATAAATAAGTCTCTCTAGATTCTCAAGTATCAATAGAGTAGTCTCAAGCCACAGTTCAACAGCCTATGGACCTACATCCCTCGATAACATGGGAGGATTATACTGTAGTAACACACATTTTATATCTTCCCTAGAAGAGGCATACTAAGGTTCTCCCTAGAAATTATTCATATAGCATAGAAAACCCACACGGAACTCTACCTCAGCACTTGGTTCATATTAAACTGCAGGTGCCTCACCTAGAACTAATGAAGAATCTACTGGTAACACATAGACCATCACCTCCATAGCATGTTTGTCACACTCCTCCTTGAATATTGTTAGAAATCATCATGGTTTCATGTATACGTAATTACAAACAAACACCTAAGAAATATTGACATCAAAAGATCACCGCTAAAAGTGAATTACAAGCCAAAAATTTCCCAATATAGATCATACCACACAGCCTACTCCAAAATCCAATACTGGTAAAAAATAAATATCCATAACATTCACTAGATACACTACCTACTACCCACCCTATATCTAGTGGTAGATTAAATATTGATTTTCACTAAGGTATATTTCATTTAAGTCACATTTTGACTGAAATTATCTTTTAGATTTTTTAAAAGAATGGTTCACCACTTTCAATCCATACGGGACCATACACATGCTAAATAGAAATGAGGCTACTACTAAATTCACTCCATAACACATTCTTGCCAATTCGATCGATGATTCATGACACAATGATCCATGGTTTACTCCTTAGGGTGTCTTCAATAACTTAGTCCAGAAAAAAATATGTATCATATTGTAGGATCTCTATGTACCAATCAAGCTTCCCTTATTTCCATTTACAAAATCATTTATCAAAAATAAGGAATGTCACATATAAGCCACATATAATAAAGTCATATAATCAAGAAATACATCCTATAGGGAATAACAAAATTCATGGAATTTGAAATCTATTAGGGTCCTAAAATGATGAATTTGATGCAGTCCCTCATCTCATTGGGTTGAAATGAAATAGAATAGTTAATTTAACCAATGTTAACATCATATTTTAATTGAATCACCCAATGGTGGAATAAAATCAATTGTATTATCACCTTATCCATGAAAAAATAATTTCATCAATAGAAATTTGGATTTCTCCAATATGTGGGTTATAAATCCTAGTAATAGATAATTACAAAATTATTATTCCTTCCTAACCCCCTTTATATTTTATTATATTATTAAATCCTAAATAAAAATGTCCTCTGCTACAACTCTATAATGTACCATCTCATATTCCACTAAATTCTGCCCCAAGAAGGTGGGTCACATGACCTGAAACACATCTCCTAGAATTTCATAGTCTGCTGAAAACCTGTTAGGGCCCTATGGTATGTCTATTGGGAGAATACTCCCTCACGTAATTTTCTAACATATAGGAATAACAATACTGGTCAAATATCCAATACAAAGAAATAATGAATAAGCAGCTGGAGTAGACACTATAACAGTCGACCAGTAACCCACCATAGTAAAAGAAAAATAATAACTGAACAATATATAAACATCCAATAATAAATATATACAAAAATTCTAGAGTTATTATCTTATATAATATTATATATATTTTTATGTGTCTAATAAATAACCAAAATAGGTATACAAAAATCAATGCAATAAATGTATCAAAATAAAAAAACCAAAAAGTACATTCTCCATGTAGCATCACAAGACTAATCTTAGTAATGTGCTCCCCTGATCTTAATTATTGAATAAAGAAAACATTTTACTATGGGAACATTCCCCACTCTCTAACTACATTCATATAGTCTATCTGGGTACCCAATAGTAGGTTGAGAAAAGTTGTGAGATAAAATCCCAATGGGCCACCACCAACGGTGTCTATATAAATCTACGATGTACAATAAAAGTTATAAAATGTGAAACATATATCATAGGTGTAACAAAAATGAAAACAGTTCCCATGGAATTTCTAAAAAATGTAATGTGAATTTGTCTAACCCACAATGATCCTTGTAAAATAAGGGGTCATGTTCCTATAATAATTAAAATGTAACGTAAACCAAAATAAAACCCATGACCCTGAAATTTACATAGTATCTCATACCAACCACATCCACACCATTAAACATGTTTATAATATCATTAATTAACACTCCATATAACTATTAGTGTCATAAAAACCACGACCAAGCTGTATAACCTTATGTTATAAATCAACCATGGTTGAGCTCTGTAATTATAAGTGCTAAATCTCAAGGGGCCAAATCGAAGGTATATTAAACTAAGGCATCCTCATTGAGTCACAATATAATCTTTATTGAATCTTATTTGGACTTTTATGGGGTTACATTGAGAATTTCAATAGGCCATGATCACTAGGATCACAAACAAGCCCGATCTAAGGGGTGGAATGTCCTAAGGAATCCCATGGAATCAATACCCAAGGATTGATCTTGTCCGTAGTGTCCACTACTGTTATCAATATACATGGGGGTAAAGTATTTGGAATCTAATTGAAACATACATAATTCATCTATTCATTAATTCATATTCCATATAATTCCATAAGCTCGTCCCACTCATATAATAGTTCACATCATGCATTATATGGAATGGGATGCCAAAAATATATTAAATATTCAATTAAATTCAATTCAATTCAATAAGGGATTAATATAACTAGGTAAAAACATAGGTTCACCCCTTGGGTTGTATAAAAAAGGGACATGTAAAAGGCACACCCCTTGGTTAGCCTATAGAGGGATTTAACTTCCCACTATCTAAAAGGTACTCAAGGAAAACCTAAAAAGGTTCTAAATCATTTAATCGTGGAATTAAATTCATTTTCGGGGTTCCATCAAAAATTAAAAATCATGGAACAATTAAAACTTTTCCAATAAACCACCAAAAAAATAATTAATCATATATACCACCTACCATAGGTCTGTATTAGATCACTCATCTAGTATGTGCTTCTGATTCGATTAAGATCAGAAAAAAATGAAGAATTGATGAAGAACCAGGAAATATGGAAAATTAACTTTCACTTAAATAAATATATCAATATGAAGTCAAATAAGAAATACATAAAATAAATTAATAACTCACCAATGAGAATCTAATGATTATAACGACATTCTAATCAGTCTTAAAATAGAAAATCAGAAACAAATCATACTAGTTATTATTCAAATGGACCTCTCTATGTGAGTTCTATACACCTGATAAATAGATTTAGGATTCAATAGTTTTTATAGGAAAATTTTATTTTTACAAAAAATATTGATCTGCACGGTTGACCAAAATGTGAACCAATAGTTTTCCCTTCACATTAAAGCGGAACCCTATGATGTTTTCATAACCATGTGAAAACATCAAAAAAAATTGATAAAATATATAAATTTTTTATATGTGCCTTTTCCTCCCTACATTTACTTTCCTAAAACCATGTAAAACATGGATCCTTATGACCAAACCCACATGGTTTCATAAAAGTATACTGATTAGGTCAAATATTTTCTCCTAACATTGTATTCCATCTATTTTTTCCCCTGAGTTTTATTCTAAAAAAACCCATCTCTTTATTACACATTAATTAATGATTTATTAAAAAATAGTAAAAATAATAAAAATTTGAAAATTGATAATTCAATTTTATTTTGGGATTAGTTACATTAAATAAAAATTTAAATTGGAAAAATATCATCTTTATTTAAAACATCCTTAACATGCTCGCATCTTAAAACTACATAGGTTAACCTGATGACATACATAAGAATAGAATGAGATATAATGTCCAGTAAGTGAATAAACATGTCATTGCCAGTATAGGGTAATAAATTATACAAAATCAGTATATCAAGGTTGAATAAAAAAAGTGATAATTATAAACATGAACAATGAGGTATGATATAGTATGATAACATAAGGAAACATTGGAAATGTGGAAACAACACAAAATACTTCTTCATAAAAATAGGTAAATGCTAACTGAAAAGAACTCATTATATAAAAATACATATAAAGGATTCATGTTTAATACAGGTCACAACATGATGTCTCAGAAGGAAAAACACTACCCAATACATTAAAGCAATATATTCTTTCAATAACACCTTTCAAATTCATTTCATTCTAATGCTTATGTATTCCCCATAGATCATAAAACATGGATTCATTCACCATAATATTTTTATTACATGATAAAAAAGGATGGAATAAATAAATTTAAGTCCCATTTAGATGAATATTATTTTTATAAAGTTTAATAAACTTGAAATTAAATGGGTATGGTATTCACCACAGAATTGTTTTGGCATGAAAAATCAATGTGAAATTTTTGTTGTATAATGGTGAAACATAGAAATTCATAAAATTTCTAGATAATAGAGAAACAGTTTTCTCATCATTTTAAAATAACATTTTCTGTAATAGGGACATGTAAATATATATCCCAACATTAGTAATTGGAAATATAAGTCATAATATAATAAAGAATCTTGAATAAAGAAGAGAGTGTGAGGATCCCTTACGTGGGATTATGAATCCAGATGCTTGTAAGTGGCTTCTTGACAGCCTGGGGATTCATTAGGAGGACTCAAAAGAGGATAAGGAAATTTATTAACATTATTTCTGGATTTTTAGTTACATTTAATGGGATCATGGGTTGTTTTATATAGGAAATGAATGGGTAATTCATTATCATTTCTCAAGCTTAGGTTTCAGGCTCAATATAAGTAAATAATGAAAATGAAAAATCATCCCATGGTTTTTACCCATAGTTTCACTAAAATTGGTGTTTTTTAATTATTTTATATGGATAAGGGAGGATCTTAAAAAAATAATACCTTTTATTATGTGGAAGTGAGTCAAACTATTAAAGAAATAATTTTAAAATATTTAAATATGTTTATGGGTGTGAAGGATTCCTAAACGCTATATAAAATTACTCAAATAATATTAGAATAATATTATTTTTAATTTGAAACATATATTTATATGTTGATTTATTTTACAGTATTTATTACAACATATTTGGTTTATTATGATGTTATAATACACTCCATATATTTATAAGATATTTAATTTTTACATAAAAATTCAACTTCCTCAATTTTTTTAAAAAATTCACCATTGAAAAATTTCAACATCATGAATCAAAAAAATACATTTCATTTTATATAAATAATATTATAAATATTTTTAATTTCACTTTTAAAATAATAATTTATATTTATTGATAAATGTTGGGTTTTTTTACAATAACATTTTTTAATAAATTATAAAAATTAAATCTAACTTTATAAAATTTATATGATAATTTATATTAAATTATAATTAAAAAACAATAATTTGATATTGAAATATTATTTATTCAAAAAAACTATTAATTCATGAAAATAAGTTCCTTAATTGAATTTGAACATTACCCAAAAATTCAATCTTTTTTTAATAAGAAAACAAAATCATTTATAAAGTAATAATAATAGGATGAAAATATATTATTTATTATATAAATTATAATATTAATACTCATATTTATAAGGTCTTGATACATATCCCTTTAATACACTATCAAACTCTCTAAGGGTAAGGTGTGCAACGATGAGACATTCATATGGGGTTCGACATTCATGGTTTTTCTCATGATCTCGATGAGGTATAACATCTCATATAAATGTTTTTATCATGCTTAATTTATTTGATATAAGCTTGGTCTTTGTCAATTGAAAAAGACAATAATTATATCTCCCTCAGATGCTTTGATAAATGGGATTCATAGGGTAAAATCTTACTGGTTGAGGAAATCACTTCCTTCTCCCTTTCATTTGAATGTGTTAAAAATCTATATTTACACTAATAATATGATCACTATTAAATGACTATATTATCAATGGTAGTTATTCTTAACTATATTTTTTATATGAGATGATTTAAAACCAATTAATTGTATGTGATTCCTATAACCATAATAAAAAATAAGACATTTAATTAAATCAAAAGGGGGATTTTATCTATAATATTTTGGGTCGATACATGTTCTAGGCTCTGAACATGACCTAGACATGGATTATACCCAAAAAATCTAAAGGAATTCACATTAACCAATCACAAATAATTTAAAATGAAAATTATGATGAACATGTTTCAGTGTTTTTTAAATGAATGAGTGATGGTATCTTAATTATTGAGTTCAATATTAATGTTATTATTATGGAAGAAAATTAATATTTTTACTTATTGATATAATATATTATAATTATTTAAATCCTCATATTCATTTATGACCTTATTTTGTTTTATTGTTAAAGTAGGGGTTAAACCAACCCAATCATGAATATACAATAATTAATGGATGATTATGATTATAAAAGTGGTTTATATTTTTAATAATATCATTATTATAGAATAATTATTAATTTATTTAGATATTATATGGTGGATAAAAATATTTTAAGATATTTTTATATGTAATAATGAATATATATATATATATAATGATGTATGATACCTCATTTGGGAGGTGGTCCACACAAATACATGAATGTTTTTTTAATGTAAAATCTTAAAGGTGATTAATGATTTTTCAAAAAATATAAAAAATATTTATACTATAATTAATTAAATAAAAATATAATTTCATTTTGAAATTTTATTTGAAATGGAACTATATAAATTAAACAATGTTAGGGAAAAGTGTGTATATGTAATGTGATCAATGACATTCCCTTAGAGGATTCCATTGAAATAGAGGAATTAGTAAATATTATAAATTATAGAAGCCTAAGGATGTAAAATATGTATGATGGATAATTATATAGGGTAATTATTAAACAATAATCATAAATTTATTATTTTTCTTGGAGGGATGGTGAGAGGACACTTTTATAAGTAGTTAAAATAATTTTTTTTAAATTCCTTCATAAACTTAAGGTAGAACATGTTTCAAATTCCAAGATGAATATAAAATGTAAAAAAATGTATTTAACACATGTTACAAATAAGAATAACCACAAAAAATAATTATAATAATGTTTTTAACATGTGTTTCATCTTGATTTGCATCATACCAGGGTGGACTAAATGGTCTGATAGATAACAACTAACTAATTACTCTGACTAAGTTTCATAATAGTTTTATCATTTCATTTCGACATGATTCATGTTATGACCCTTCTTGGTGGGAGAGATGGTCACACCAAGACTGGGCAGTGTGTCCCTTTTGTATTGTGAAGGAGGTGCCATAGTTGAATGGTCCTAAAAGGTTATTGATGCGGGGTTGAGTATCTGTGAAATCTTTCTGTGTCGGGTATGATGTCATTGGATGGTCTCCAACAGGTTTATTCATGGATCGAGAAATAGCCAACGACCCTTTTATCCATGATTCATTGACTTACTTTCCAACGTCATGTGCTTGTTGGGTGATTTGGCCAACAACATTTAAGGACTCCACTGGTCGAGAGGATGGGAGTTCGAGCTCATCACACCCTTTTTGGGAGAATTATTTCATACTCCATGACTCTATTATAGATTTAATAAATGTTCACATGTTCATGAATCCTTTTTTTTCCCAATAATATGTATGTGGGTTACCTATGGGTTGAAAGATTAACCACATATACTCATGGTTCGGCAATTTCTGAGACAATGATAGTTTAAGCCCTATGATGAGGTACTTTGCAGTTTATCATCATCCAGGGAGGACGTAAATTGATTCTATATCGGGATCAAACCCATAAAAAGGGATTCTTATGTGACCCCATGAGTTGAATCATAACCCACATAGTTTTGTTTTTCTTGAAAAAACACATCACCTATTAATGTCGTTCGATGGGGAACCATCCATGTAGTTTAGCTTCATGTTGAAATGAAGTCTTGGAAGAGGATTCCTAGTCAAGAATTCATGTGGTTCTTACATCAAAGTGGCATGTGATTCTTAGGAGAGGCATTGTCTCCTAGGTTGACATGGCCCTACTAGGGATATGGCCTGGTGAACAGTAGGGTGACTTGGGTTCTTGGTTTGGACATCAGGGAAAGTTATGTTTAATTTTGGGATTATACCATAAAAGAGGCCCTGTTAGAAGAGTCACTTAGGGTATTATACCTAAAGAGGATTCCATTATGATACGAGGGAAATTTATTGGGACTGGATTTTATAGAGAATTTCCCTTGAGCTTGGGGCTTTGGAAGATTCCCTACATATCCTGATCAAGGAAGGAATTAGAGTTCTCATTGTTCATTTAGTTTGGGGGATACACCTTGGAGGAGACACATGTTTCTAAAAACACGAGAAGAATCTCAACTCATGATGATATAGAGGATTTATTGGGGATTACACCTAGGAGGAGGGCCATGTTTATGGATCCATGAGGATAATCTAAACTCACAATGATTTGGAGGTTTGATTGGGGATTGCACTAGGAGGAGGCCCATGTCTTGGGGTTATGCGTGTGTCATGATCATCACCAACCTCTAAGACCATGTGAGTCATGATCGGTGTGAGAAAAAAGTGGAGGTAATACATATGAAGAGTGTGTGTCCTATATCGTATGTTTATGGATGATACTAGAGCCCAAAGGGAGAGTGAGAGAGGGTCTTTGAATGTCCTAATTTTCTCTCTTGTGTGGATATCTAGGGTTTCCATGTTTGGATATCTTTCTGGACATATCCCGGGCTGAGCCTAAGTGGAGCCAGAGTGCTACCTCCCATGGAATGGTTAGGGGATTACCTTAGGGAGAGTGCCCTAAAATGAGTTCTGTGAATGGGGAGAATCATTGATTCTCATCAAAGTGAAAATAACATGTGGTCCCTTTGTGATTTCATTCTCTATCATTAAGTAGAAAATCCAATGATTACCCTTGAACCCTAAAATGGGGAGGTTCACATGAGTATTCCATGGTTGGTCCTTGGGTTACCATGGGAATGTAAACTTAAAGAAATTTCATTGGCCGGCATCATTGAGAGGATTACCCACATGACTCCTCTTATCGTGAGTATGTAAACTCAGACTGATGTGCTGATGCCCTTGATGGTTTTATCATACAGGTCTGGTGGATTTAGAAGAGGCTTTGTCCTGATTCCAATGGATTGGTTAACGGTGTGTATTTAGAGGATTGTATGGAAATGGAAGTTAATCATTCAGATCGGAAGATCGAAATCATGAAGTTACCAAATTCCATGTATCAGTTATTCATGAGGGGTGGGGTACCCTCTTCATGGCATACTACAATGCGGGTGGAGGGGTTGTCGATGTATTGAGGTGGTACGCTGACCTGGATATAATTCATGTATCAAGGTGGTACAGGGACATAGATGTGATCCGCATACCGTAGTGGTATACGAACTTGGGTTTCATATAAATATTGTGGTGGGATTTGGCAATGGTGTTTATCTGTGTTGTGGGATGCTATCCAGGGAAGGATTTCATCCCTATAGTGACGTTCTATGAGGCACACTAGATTAAAGATATGTAATTAGTATTCCATTTCATTAGAGGTTCATCCATGAAGGGGTTATGGTTCGTGGTTTTCCCATATTATTATGCTTCCTTCCTTTTTATGATTCACGAAAGATTTATACCTGCTAGAAACCATTTCCAGTTCTTTACTTTTTCTCTCATTTTCCTTCATAGTCTTATGTACACAAACTCCATGTTCTCTCTGAATATCCTCCCCTATCTCCACATTGGGTTCCTTTTTTATAGTGCTGAGGAAGCTAAATCTATGGGTCACATGACACCTTTTGTGGAAGCCCATGAGGGAATTGTTCAGTCTGCGGACGACCCGATCAATAGAGATTTTGGGGGTTGCAGTTCACGGTGGAGGAAATCACAGATTCAATCTCACGAACAACACAGTTCACAAGACACCTCTGACCTTTCCTTGTCCGTGAACTGACATTATAATGACTATGTGTGGGGGAATACCTCTCTTCCACATTTCTTCCAATGACATGGTTTGTGGGTGTAACACCCCAAGCTTCTACGATACGCTTCTCTTTAAATAATGTGATAGCGTGTGTTGTATGCAAACACCGAGTTCTAACACACCATAACCAATCAAACTAGCCTTTATGAATAGTGATACCTAATTTTTGAAATTATATATATTTTATATTTCAAAATGGAATTCATTTTTTGATTCGGAATATCGAATTTAGCCTAAGGTGAAATTTTGGTACTTTTTGGATAACTTTAATATTTTGATGAATAGTTAAAATTACTAAATTTTAATTAAAAACAACTTTTTTATTCAAAATAATTAATAGTGATAAATTATGAATTTGAGTGTTTTTAAAGTATATTTAGAATATATTTTTACCATTTAATACAATTTTTGTTATTGGACATAATTTTACAATTAAACCGGACATAAACAAGTGTCAATCTTTTGATAGTTATTATCTCTTAAAAACACAAATATTTGTTTTAACAATGGGAATTAATTTTAAATTAATTTATGCCACTTCTATGTTTTGAATTTAGAAAAATTGTTCCATGTTTAGAATCAGTATGTCAAAATTTTGTAAATAGGTAACTTTTATTTTTAGACATTTTGAATAATTACTTCGGTAACTCTTTTATTTACCATGGTTAAGGGTAAATCCGGTAAATAAGGCTTAAAAAATAATAATATAATAATACTAAATTACCCTAAAACGTGTCCTAGACTTATTGGTTGATACATGTTCGACCATAGCCATCTTTGGGTCGATTTTGGTACCCCATGGAGCCACTTGTAGGTGATAGGGACACTTTATTTTAATTAAGTTAAAATGAATACAAAAATGACACAAGCATATATCTTTTAGAAAAACAATTTTTACGTAGGGTTATATATGTTGGATTTTTTTATTATAAATATTTATTAGAAAGCTAAAACGATATCCTACATAATTATATTTTATTTATAATTTTTAGAGATTACATAAGTTAATTTATTTTTGACACAATGATGATGAAGTAATTAACATAATAGTGACAATTTAAATTAATTGATATTATAAATACACAAATAAATATAATTTTAGAATTTTAATGAATTAATATAATTTTATAGGATAATATGACATATTAGGATTTATTATTTTAACTTTTTTCGAAGGAATCATTCTTTAATGAGTTTCACAAAAATCAACTATTGAATAGTGTCAAAATTGACGTAAAAGAGTTTTTTAAAACAATATTATATTATTAATTGATATTAAATTTCTAAAAATCTATTGTTCGGTCAAGAGACTTATATCATGATAGGTTCATCATTAATGGACGACTTGGGGGTCGCTTGGGTGTATATAATATGTTTATTAACTATATAATATAATAATAAAAAGTGACATGGTAAATGTCAAACTAATTAACTTAGAGTTAATACTTAATGATAATTAATATAGTAACCCAAACCTATCTAAATTCTATTGGTTAAATGGTTTTCGACCTATCCCCACCTTAACATTTAAATAATCCACTTTGGATCCATTGGAAACCGAATATTAATTTATTATAAATTAATATTTCTAGCTTTTCCAAAGGTACCCCTCACCCCTCTTATAAAAAGGCACTCCTCCTTCTCACTTCTTTACACCTTCAAAGCCTTTTTGTTCGGCCAAAATCTTCCCAAATACTCTCCCAACTTTCCTAACTAAAACCTAGAGGCCTTAGTTTGATCAGAAAGCCAACCTACGGAGCCCTTTTGATCAAATCAAAAGGAAGAACCCGAAGAAGAGGTAATGATTTCACCACCCTTTTCCAAATTCCTTTCTTCTTCCACTTCTTCTTCCTTTGTTACTACCATTATAAAATAAAAACTCCAGTATAATATATATACTGTGATGTTATTATAAATATGGTACAACCATATTCAGTATTCTATCCACCCTTTGAATAACATGTCACCATACGTACGTATGTACGGCTTACCGTCTCCACGTCGTGGTGTAATTGTTATTCAATATATTATTATTTGGATGGGTATAATAATGATGTGTAACTCATGTAAATAATAAATATAATATGTTAATTATTATGTATATATGATATACCATCCATTTATATATTATTTTAATATCAAAAGAATGATATTGTCGATCGTGCGTACGTACAGACTACCGTCTCCACGAACACAATGAGATTCATTCTCCATCGTATCCATTCAAGTATAATTCTCATTTGATGATTCATAATAGTACATAAGAACTTGATATAATTCTGGATATTATTAAGATACAACCTATCCATTACAAACATGGCTTACATAACAAAACATATAAAGTAAAACGAGTAAGTTAACACCTGAAACAACGATAATACTAAGATATTATTAACAAATCAATGTTAAAAGATAATATATGATATCATATTAATGTATATGATTCTTGTATAATTTAATAACAATTATTTTACCATTATACAGGAGGTTAACCTACCCCATCCAAGGAAAAGTACAAGGTAAGGGTTATTTCACAATCTCTTCATTATCTGAGGTTGTTTATAGGTAATAATCTACTGGGATCTCTTTATCATCCACATCCATGTTTCTTAAAAATTAATTTCAAAACATTTTTAATTTTTACTAGAATATGGGTTAAAGTCATTTATACCCTTGTTTGAATTTTTATAATAGGTTTATAAAGGAATCTTTCCATTGTTTTCCAAACAAGGTGCTTTTTAATCTTTTCGACAAAATTAAGGTAAGAATGTTTTTTTAACTTATACGGAGGGTGAGGCTATTTTCCGCCATTCTAAAATCGCCGAAGCTTCCCTTACAAGATTATAAGAATATTTTCAATGAAAATGTTTTATTTCATAAATATGATACTCTTAAATGATTTCAAAATAGAAAGAGATATTTCTCTAAAAAGAGTTTTTATTTCATCTATGTCAACATCCATTGATGGATTTTACGCTTATTTGAAGTTGATTTATTATGATACAAAACTTCTATATTGTATTTAAGGTTTTGTGATATTTTTGACTTTGGATGTTCTATTTTTATACCGTTCATAGTTTATGGTGAAAGTATTGACATTTCGTATGCTAGTTTTAATACGAATGTTTATGTTAGGTTTAAACCTTTTCTTAGGGGAATGCATTGGACTTAATATGTGACAGGTGGAGCCTGCTATAGCTCCTCGATGCATCGGTAGGTCTCATGAGAAAAACTAGTGTCTTGGCACAAGGCCTTGGAAAAATCTTATTTGTAGTCTTGGCATGAGGCCTTGGCTATGTGGTTATGATAGTCTGGAATTATGCATTCCATCATTATTAAAGTGGTTATTGATATTACATCTGATTATTCGATTAGTAGAATATCCTTGTGAATAAGTAAATAGAATTATTTCATTTTACTTTTGTCATACTATGTTGAAGTTCAAGTTTAAAAGGCTTTTGTTTTAGTTATACATTTCCTTAAATGTTTATGATTATTTTTGAAAGTTTCCGCTATATTGTTATCCTTACTGGGCATTTGAGCTCACCCCTTTTCTATGTTTTATTTTTCCCAGGAAGTGAAGAAGTAAATTATGAATGACCTGCAGGGATATTATGTGGAGATATGAGTGTGGAATATGGAGACAATATTTTGTTGTAGTAGTTTTTCACTTTATGATGTAATATAAGAATTATGAATATATCTAGTGTTTCCAAGGCTAATAAACCAATCGGTATTTCGAGATTTTATCATTCTTGTGCTCATGACAATGTTATGTAATAATGCAACGACTTTAGGTAACTAGGGTCGGGGCGTTACAGTTGGTAACAGAGGAAGTTTAGTACAAACCTTGGAAGCTAGATTTAGATAAACTCTGATTAGAGCATGTAGACCTAAGATGAAATATGTGGATTAGTATAGAAGAACTTCCTAGAATTTTGGTATTGTAGAGATTTTGTTAGTTTTCCGAGCAATACATCCCTGTCTAGATACGAGCAGGTAGAGGAGGCTCTGGCACAGATGTACTTATGGGTAAAACCTGAAAACACCACTTTGAGCTAGACTCGAACGAGAACTGGTGCACGACAACGGGCCTTGCTGCACTCTTGGTTACGACACTCCCAGGGGATATGCTTAGCATAACTCTCATTTTCATTAAAAATCATTATGAAGGGTTTATGAGTATATAATTCCTCAAAGAAAACATTTTTATGATTATGGATTATATCCATAAATAGTTCAATTTATGTTAAGTGTTTTATAATTATGGGATTATGTATTTTGATTCATAAACTGATCTAGTTTATACCATTGTTTAGAAATGGCGCCTAGTGGATGAAAGGGAAACCGTATCAATGCACACACTCCATGTAGGGATTACCCTCCTACTCAAGATAATTATAGTGCAGCTGGTGATGCAACTGGTACCGATCAGCTAATCACCATACTAGGAAAAATCACTCGGGTTATGAATAATAACCTTACCCGTATGGATCACCCTGATCCGCAGCGTGGAGGATCAGTGTTGGATCAATTCATGAGGCAACATCTACCAACGTTAAATGGGAGTAAAAATCCTTTAGTTGCTGAGCAATGGATAAATTCCCTAGAGAAAATATTTCAGGCTTTGTGGAGTAATGAAAGGGAAAAAGTTATCATGAATTTTTACCACCTCACTGGAGATGCTGATCAATGGTAGTCATTGATTCAAAACACGAAGGAAGATGATGAAGTATCAAATATGTAATGGAGGGAGTTCAAAGATCTGTTTTTAGAAAAATACTTTCCTCGCGGCCATCAAGCAGATATAGAAAGGCAATTTCTGAGTGTGAGAGAAAAAGAGGATGAGAATGTCGCAAAGTATGAGGCTAACTTTACGAGGTTAGCAAGGTATGCTGTAGATTATATACGTAACACAAGAAGTAAGATTGATCGTTTCTTTGATGGGTTAAAACCATTTCTCTGTCGAGCATTAGTCTCACAATCCTTTTCATCGTACGAAGACATTGTCTCATGTGCTATCAAGACCGAAAAGGAATTCTCTAAGTCTTATGACTTAAAAGCAACGAAAGAGAAGAATAGACCTACTGATCAATCTGGGAATGGAAATAAGGGGAATAAGGGAATGGTTGAATATCCATCCTGTGGTAAATGTGGTAAGAAACACCCTGGTACTTGCTTGAAGGGAACGAGAGTCTGTTATAAGTGTGGTGAAAAAAGCCACCGAGCTCGTGATTGCAAGGGGAAGAAGGAAGCTACCAATGTCCAGTGCTACAATTGTAGGGAGATGGGGCATTATGCAAATGAATGCCCTAAGCATCAAGAGAACTTACCATAGAAAAGTCCAAGGGATCAAGGCCAAGCTTATGCTATCACTAATGCTGAGGTAGAAGCTCCGAAATATGTGGTGGCAGGTAATTTAATGGTTTCCTCAAGTTTAGAAAATGCATTATTTGATTCTGGATCATCGCATTGATTCATATCTTCCCAGTTTTCTTAGAAAATTAGATATTTCCAATTTGATTTAACAAGGGAGTTGTCAGTTAAAACTCCAAAGGGAAGTATCATTACAACAAAGTTTTGTGAATCCGTCCCCATTAGAGCACATAAATGTTATTTATCTGCTGATCTTGTCGTCATACCTATGATTTAGTTTGATATAATCCTCGGTATGGACTGGCTTTCAGACTATGATGCGAAGATTTATTGTAAGAATAAAGAGGTTACGATTCTTGATGATGATGATAAGGAACACCTTATCTTTAGAGCAGAATCATCACCACCTAATTCTTATCTAGATCCACCCCCAGTAGCTCAAAAAAATTCAATTATTGGGGAGGAAGAGAATGAAATAACTGTGGGTGAGGAAAGGAATGTTCAAATAGAGGATGTACCTGTTGTGAAAGAATATGTAGATGTATTTCCGGAAGATTTACCTGGACATCCTCCAGAACGAGAAGTTGAGTTTTCCAGTGATTTAATTCCTGGATCAAGGCCTATATCAAAGACCCCTTATAGAATGGCCACTGTAGAATTATTTGAACTAAATAAACAACTAGAGGAATTTAGTAATAAAGGATTTATTCTCCCAAGTGTTTCTCTATGGGGATCCCCTGTTCTTTTTGTTAAAAAGAAAGATGGATCTATGAGGTTATGTATTGACTACAGGGAGATCAATGCTATAATGATAAAGAACAAGTATCCCATACCTCGCATTGATGATTTATTTGACCAACTGCATGGAGCTCAATACTTTTCAAAGATTGACCATTGATCTGGATACCATTAGTTGTGTGTGAAGAAGGAAGACATCCCGATGACAGCATTTCGAACCAAGTACGGACATTACAAGTTTACTGTAATGCCTTTTGGATTGACTAATGCACCCTCTATATTCATGGATATGATGAATAGAGTTTTCAAGGAGTATCTTGATGAATTTGTGGTGGTATTTATTGATGATATCTTGGTATACTCAAAAAGATATGAAGATCATGAAAATCACTTGCGCATTATGCTGAAGACTCTGAGAAGACATGAATTATATTGGAAGTTTAGCAAGTGTGAATTTTGGCTTCAGGAGATTTCTTTTCTTGGCCATATTGTCTCTAAAGATGGAATCTATATTGATCCTTCTATGACCAAGGCAATCCATGAATGGCCAGCACCAACGAGAATAACTGAGGTACGTAGTTTTATTGGTTTAGTAGGTTATTATCGACGTTTCATCCAGAATTTTTCCCGATTGGCTAACCCATTAACAAATCTCACACGTAAAGGGATTAAATTTGTTTTGAAAAAAGAGTGTGAATAATGTTTCGAAGAACTGAAGAGAAGATTAGTAAATGCTCCTATATTGACTCTACCATCGGGGAATGATGGGTTCGTTATTTATAGTGATGCATCGAAGAAAGGACTTGGTTGTGTCCTTATGCAGAATGATAGGGTTATTGAATATGCATCACGACAGTTGAAAATTCATGAACAAAACTATCCTACTCATGATCTTGAGTTAGTAGCTGTGATCGTTGGTTTGAAGATATGGAGGCACTACCTCTATGGTGAAAAATTTGAGAATTATACTGATCACAAGAGTTTGATGTATATTTTCTCACAAAAAGAACTCAACATGAGGAAAAAAAGATGGCTTGAATTACTCAAGGATTATGATTGCATGATACACTACCACCCGGGGAAGGCAAACAAGGTGGCAGATGCTTTGAGTAGAAAAGATCATGGAGTTTTGAACAATATGAGAATTTAAAGGGATCCAATTTTCATGTATCTAGTGAAGATGGACATGGGAATAACTAGGGAAGGAGAAACATCAATGCTTTTTCAAATGGTTTCCAAACCATCTTTACTAGAAAGGATTAAGAGTTCTCAGACTAATGATGGAGAATTTCAAAAGAAGATTAAAGCTGTGAATGATGGGAGATTGAGAGATTTTGTGTATGAAAATGGAATTTTGAAATTCGGGAAGAGGATTTGTGTTCCAGATATACCTGATATAAAAAGGGAATTGCTGGATGATGCTCATAGTTCCAATTTCTCTATACATCCTGGGAGCACCAAAATTTATAGAGATTTGAAGGAACATTTTTGGTGGGACAATATGAAGAGGGAGATTACTGATTTTGTGTCAAGATGTATGGTTTGTCAATAAATGAAACCTGGAAGGCAAGAGCCTGGTCGAGTTATGCAACCTCTTCCCATACTGGAGTGGAAATGGGACAGTATTACGAAGGATTTTATCATTAGGCTACCAACGACTCCTAGAAGGAACGATGAAATATTGGTTATTGTTGATCGTCATACCAAGTCAGCACATTTTCTTGTTATAAGAGAAGATATACCCCTGGAACGTCTAGCATGACTATATATTAATGAAGTTGTGAGACTTCATGGAGTACCCCTATCGATTGTTTCAGATCATGATCCCCGTTTTACTTCAAGATTCTGGAAAAGTATTCAGAAATCCCTGGATACTGAAATTCATTTGAGCACTGCCTACCACCCTCAGACAGGCGGACAATCAGAATGGATTATTCAAACCTTAGAATACATGATGAGATCTTGTTCACAAGACTTTCAGGGTATGTGGGATCAATATTTACATCTGGTAGAATTTTCCTATAACAATAGCTTCCATTCGAGTATTCAGATGGCACCATATGAAGCATTATACGGAATGAGATGTCGTACACCAACCGGTTGGGATGATGTTGGTGAAAGAAAACTTGTAGGCCCAGAACTGCTGGAGGAAACGATGGAAAAGGTGAAGGTAATCCAAAGTCATATCAATGCAGCTTAAAGTAGGCAGAAGAGCTATGCCAATAATCGAAGGAAGGATTTGGAATTTCAAGTCGGTGATCATGTTTTCCTGAAGGTATCTCCATGGAAGGGAGTCATACGTTTTGGTAAGAAAGGTAAATTGAGTCTCAGGTACATCGGACCTTTAGAAATTCTAGAACAAATGGGGGCTGTAGCTTACTGATTGGAAATGCCACCAAGTCTCTCCAAAGTTCACGATGTGTTCCACGTATCTCTATCGAGGAAATACATGCCTGATCCAATGCATGTACTCACCCATGAGGAATTATAACTGGAACTTGATCTGTCTTATTGTGAAGAGCCCGTCAGGATTTTTGATACGAGAGAACAAGTACTGAGAAACCGGATGACACGTCTGGTAAAAGTTTTGTGGAGAAACCATAAGATGGAAGAGGCAATGTGGGAACCCGAGGAACTTATGATGAAGAACCACCCAAGTCTATTCATGTGACAAATATTCTAGAAATTTCAAGGACGAAATTATTTGAAGGAGGGGAGAATGTAACACCCCAAGCTTCTACAGTACGCTTCTCTTTGAATAATGTGATAGCGTGTGTTGTACGCGAACACTGAGTTCTAACACACCATAACCAATCAAACTAGCTGTTATGAATAGTGATACCTACTTTTTTAAATTATATATATTTTATATTTCAAAATGGACTTCATTTTTGGTTTTGGAATATCTAATTTAGACTAAGGTGAAATTTTGGTACTTTTCGGATAACTTTAATATTTTGATGAATAGTGAAATTTACTAAATTTTAATTAAAAACAACTTTTTTAATAAAAATAATTAATAGTGATAAATTATGAATTTGAGTGGTTTTAAACTATATTTAGAATATATTTTTACCATTTAATACAATGTTGGTCATTGTAAATAATTTTACAATTAAACCGGACATAAACAAGTGTCAATCTTTTGATATTTATTTTCTCTTAAAAACACGCTTTTTTGTTTTAACAACGGGAATTAAATTTAAATTAATTTCTGCCACTTCTGTGTTTTGAATTTGGAAAAATGGATTCCAAATTTGGAATTAGGATGTCCAAATTGTGTAAATAGGTAACTTTTATTTTTAGACATTTTGAATAATTATTTCGGTAAATATTTTATTTACCATGGTTAAGGGTAAATCCGGTAAATAAGGGTAAAAAAATAATATCATAATAACACTAAATTACCCTAAAACGTGTCCTAGCATTATTTGTGGATACATGTTAGACCATAGGCATCTTTGGGTCGATTTTGGGACCCCATGGAGCCACTTGTAGGTGATAGGGACACTTTATTTTAATTAAGTTAAAATGAATACAAAAATGACACAAGCATATATCTTTTAGAAAAACAATTTTTACATAGGGTCATATATGTCGTCTTTTTGACTATAAATATTCATCAGAAACATAAAAAGATTTCCTACATAATTATATTTTATTTATAATTATTTAGATATTACATAAGTTAATTTATTTATGATACAATGATGATGTAGTAATTAACATAATAGTGAAAATTTAAAATAATTGATATTATAAATACCCAAATAAATATAATTTTAGACTTTTAATGAATTAAAACAATTTTCTAGGATAATATGACATATTATTATTGATTTAATTTCCTTTTTTATAATTAATAATTCTGTTATAAGTTTCACAAAAATCAACTATTGAATAGTGTCAAAATTGACATAAAAGAGTTTTTAAAAAATATATTATATTATTAATTGATATTAAATTCCTAAAAATCTACGATTCGGCCAAACGATTTATATCATGATAGTTTCATCATTAATGGACCACTTGGGGGTCTCGTGGATGTATAATGTAAGTTTATTAACTATATAATATAAAAATACAAAGTGACATGGTAAATGTCAAAATAAATAACTAAGAGTTAATACTTAAATATAAGGTTAATATAGTAACCAAAACCTGTCTAAATTCTATTGGTTAAATGGTTTTCGACATATCGCCACCTTAACATTTAAATAATCAACTTTGGATCCATTAGAAACCGAATATGAATTTATTATAAATTAATATTTCTAGCTTTTCCAAAGGTGCCCCTCACCCCTCTTATAAAAAGGCACTCCTCCTTCTAATTTTTTCCCACCTTCAAAGCCTTTTGGTTCGGCCAAACTCTGCCCAAATACTCTACCAACTTCCCTCACTACAACCTAGAGGCCTTAGTTTGATCAGAAAGCCAACCTACATATCCCTTTTGATCAAATCAAAAGGAAGAACCCGAAGAAGAGGTAATGATTTCACCACCCTTTTCCAAGTTCCTTTCTTCTTCCACTTCTTCTTCCTTTGTTATTACCATTATAAAATAATAACTCCAGTATCATATATATACTGTGATGTTATTATAAATATGGTACAACCATGTTCAATATTCTATCCACCCTTTGAATAACATGTCACCATACGTGCGTACGTACGGCATACCTTCTCCACGTCGTGGTGTAATTGTTATTCAATATATTATTATTTGGATGGGTATAATAATGATGTGTAACTCATGTAAATAATAAATATAACATGTTAATGATTCTTTATATATGATATACCATCCATTTATATATTATTTTAATATCAAAATAATGATATTGTCGCTCGTGCGTACGTACAGACTACCGTGTCCACGAACGCGATAAGATTCATTCTCCATCGTATCCATTCAAGTATAATTCTCATTTTAGGATTAATAATAGTATCTAAGGACTGGATATCATTCTGGATATGATTAAGATACAACCTATCCATTACAAACATGGCTTATGTAACAAAACATATAATGTAAAACGAGTAAGTTAACACCCGAAACAACGATAATACTAAGATATTATTAACAAATCAATGTTGAAAGATCATATATGATATCATATTAATGTATATGATTTTTGTATAATTTAATAACAATTATTTCACCATTATACAGGAGGTTAACCTACCCCAAACAAGGAAAAGTACAAGGTAAGGGTTATTTCACAATCTCTTCATTATCCGAGGTTGTTTATATGTAATAATCTACTGGGATCTCTTTATCATCCACATCCATGTTTCATAAAAATGAATTTCAAAACATTTTAAATTTTTACTAGAATATGGGTTAAATTCATTTATACCCTTGTTTGAATTTTTATAAGAGGGTTATAAAGGAATCTTACTGTCGTTTTCCAAACAAGGTGCTTTTTAACCTTTTCGAAAAAATTAAGGTAAGAATGTTTTTTTAACTTATACGGCGGGTGTGCCTATTTTCCACCATTATAAAATCATCGAAGCTTCCCTTACAAGCTTATAAGAATATTATCAAAGAAAATGTTTTATTTCATAAATATATGACTCTTAAATGATTTCAAAATAGAAAGAGATATTTCTCTAAAAAGAGTTTTGATTTTATCTATGTCAACATCCTTTGATGGATTTTATGCTCATTTGAAGTTGATTTATTATGATACAAAACTCCTATATTGTATTGAAGGTTTTGTGATAAGTTTGACTGTGGATGTTCTATTTTATAAAATTCAAAGTTTATAGTGAAAGTATTTACATTTCGTATGCTAGTTTTAATACGAATGTTTATGTTATGTTTAAACATTTTCATATGGGAATGCATTGGACTTAATATGTGAAGGGTGGAGCCCGCTATAACTCCTCAATGCATCAGTAGGTCTCATGAGAAAAACTAGTGTCTTGGTATAAGGCCTTGGAAAAATCTTATTTGTAGTCTTGGCATGAGGCCTTGGCTATGTGGTTATGATAGCCTGGCATTATGCATTCCATCATTATGAATGTGTTTATTGATATTGCATGTGATTATTCGACTAGTAGAATATCCATGTGAATAAGTAAATGGCATTATTTCATTTTACTTTTTCCATACTATGTTGAAGTTCAAGTTTAAAAGGCTTCTATTTTAGTGAAACATTGCCTTAAATGTTTATGCTTATTTTTGAAAGTTTCTGCTATATTTTTTTCCTTACTGGGCATTTGAGCTCACCCCTTTTCTATGTTTTAGTTTTCCCAGGAAGTGAAGAAGTAAATTATGAATGACCTGCAGGGATATTATGTGGGGATATGAGTGTGGAATATGGAGACAATATTTTGTTGTAGTATTTTTTAACATTATGATGTAATGTAAGAATTATGAATATATCTAGTGTTTCCAAGGCTACTAAACCAATCGGCCTTTCGAGATTTGATCTTTCTTGTGATCATGCCAATTTTATGTAATAATGCACTGACTCTAGGTAACTGGGGTCGGGGCGTTACAGTGGGGCTATGGTTCAATGGTGGAATTTCTCTACCTCCATTCTTCTAACGATGTGGTTACCTGGGTTTTGGTTTGATTCTCCATTTATTCCACAAACAGTCTAGTTCACTGGATAATGCCTCACAGGCTAGCATTTCACAGGTTGTGTGTATACATTTCAGTTCATGGGAAATACCATCTGCATACCATTCTTGGAAATCAGTACACGAACCAAATTTTTCTTTTGAAAATTATAATTTCTTCAATCTTCTATTCATGTTTTCAATCAAACCTGCATATTATTCTTTCGTCTAATTTGTGGGAGTATTTTTCTTCACTCTATGGAGTTTTCAGGACCATACAAATGCCTCCCATCAGAACGGGTTCCAATCAGGATGAAGAGGAGACGATTATGATGTAGAAAGTGGTCCTAAACTGAAATGGTCTATGGTAGAATGGTTAACCCCTTGGGGAAACCATGCTTATATATAGGGTTCCTTGGTATTTTTTTCATTTACCAAACTTCTCTCTGAAAAGTGCTCCACAAATTTCTCTCGTCTTTCCATTCTTCTTCATACCGGATCATTCACGAAATCCATCAACGAAAAACTATACTTCACATTCTACAAACTACGACCTCTTCATAGTCATTCTAATCAACGATCCGACCTTTTAATTCATGAACCGAAATGTGAACCCTAAAACATATTTTTATATTGTATCATAGTAATACACTACTCGGTTTTCATATTATGTAGACTAAACCTTAATTCAGTTATCTAAACATTAAATTTATAACATAAACATTTATGTTTTTATAACACCCCAAGATTTTGAAAATAAAATTAAAATTGAATGCATGAAACACCGAGTCTCAACAAAACACCACTTTGTTATAACCTTTCTAGTATACATAATTTTACCACACCTATGATTTGAATTTCAAAAATCTGACATACACGGTGGTGATCAGTAAGTTATTTAGAGTCTGATATGACCACCTTAATTTTTTATGAATAGTAAAATACCCTTAAGAATAATAATGTTACACTTATTAATAGTGCCATAACCTTATGAATAGTAACATCATATATGATAGTATATATATTGGATTTATGTGAATGTATGATATACCGATGTTTTGGAATTAGTAAATAAATGTTTTAAAAACTATATTTTTCATGTAAATTATTATTTTAATTAATAATTATATTAATAATATTTAGAAAATTATTGTTGGAAAATGTACTTTTTTTTATTCTACAAGTCGAAAAATGGTTAGGGTGAATTTTTGGAATTTTTCTGATAAACTTGAATTTTTTTTATGAATAGTAAAATGTGATAATTTAAAATAAATACTAAATAATTGATTTATTGAGTCATTGATGATGTTATGATGATTTAAGACCCAATGGTTAGAACTCACATGAAAATATTTCAATTTTTGGTCATGGAATCATCAATATTTCTTATCTTATGGAAAAATAATAAACTATTGATTAAAATATTAAGAAAACCATCTTCTCCTCCACTATAAATACCACCTCTTCCACCCTCTTCTCTTCACTCATCTCAAGACTTGTACCATCTCAAAATTCTGCCTAAATCTTCTCCCAAGCTCTTCCCCTAATATAATCATCCCTTGGTCTCATAAAAATACCAATACCTCTCTTATAAAGAGGATCTCAAGGAAGATTACCGCAAGAGGTAAATTCCTCTTTTTCATTTCATTTATTTCAAGTTCCTTTCTTTTCTATTTCTTCCCTCACCTCCTTTCATCCAAATTTTGCGATGACTCCAGTACCTTACATATACTGAAATTTTTTATGATAAAGGAATAATTCTTCATCATCTCTCTTTTCCCCCTCATTTATGATAAAAATTAAATATTATCTGAGATGTTTTAGTTTATCACATTCAATGTTGAGGGTTTTCAATTTCTATTACCATATTATATTCTACTCATGGAACTAATTTTATGTTTGAACTAGACTATAATATTTTTATTATAACTTATTTAAGGTTCTGGAATCCTTTTTTACATGTGATATTAATTTACAAATCAAAATATGTTCATTGTGATCAAGAACTGATAATTAACCCAAACAATTGTTACTAAAGTTTTTTATAATGATTCATCTTCACTCCCAATAAACAAACAAATTATATGAATATGTAATATTAAGTTTGTTCACTAATAATATACAACTTCTATTCTGGAAAACCATTCTCATTCTACATGTTTATCCGCACATGAATATAAGTAACCCGAACATGAAAACCAAGGAAGAAAACACTCCCAAACAGTGAAATTGAATCTCATAACCCATCAAAATGACTTGAATAAATCTAATAAAGTTATAATAAATCAATGAAATGTATATTAGGTTCTCGAATCATTAATTTATGAACCTAAATTTGATTATTCATGCTGTTAAGATCAAGTGAGGGACACCTTCAATATTAAGAAAATGGTTTTCTACCCGAACCTCCATTTTATTTCGAGTGACTCTTATTCTCTGCTTACCTCAATTAAATTCATAATTATTCATATTTAATCCTAATATATTGTGTTTTATTGTTCTATATATTTTTTGACGCTCCTTTCTGTCACAAAGTCTAATGGACGAAGAAGGGGAATACCTTATCACAAAGTGATTCAACCTTTTAAGAAACATCAAAAATCGACAAAGGCATGAACATGGATTTATTTTAGCAAGGGCCATGCAAGTTCCATGATGGTTGTGCACGTATACCTACGCGCCACATATTGGGTGCACAGGTGACTTGCATTCCCTATTTAATTTTCGCCCAAGGTCTTCAGTAGCCTATAAATACACCTTGTGGGCCCCCCATTATAATGGATGGAAATTCCAAAAGTCAGATTTGAGCTCCCGGCACCCTAGTCTCCTCTTGAAGTCTTTCAAACACTTCAAAGGTAATTTCATACCTATAATGGAAGGTCTAAAGAGAGATAGATGAAGGATTAAGTGTTGAAATTCATCAACACCTACGCGCCTAAGTGTCCAACCCTTATGGGAAATGGTCACACTTGTGCACCGCGTTATCCCTTCAACAGAACCTGCACCACACACTTTCAGAAGACTTTAGAGATGATACTAAGGGTATGAGTAAATTATCTCCATAGTATTACCATATGGGTTGACCGTCGCACAAGTACACATGTGTCGCGCAGGTATACCTGCGCGACCAGTACATGTGCGCCAAAACGGGGCCTACACGCCTACTTCCTTTTGGGCGCCCCTCCTACCTATTTAACTCATTTCATCAAATACACCTCTCCTCTTCAAGATTTATCCTTCAAAACCCTCTTCAAAGTCATTTATGACATGGTTACTTTGTTGGCTTTCTTATCTGAAAGTAATTCTGTGGAACATCTCTCAAAACCTAGTGATTTACATATCTTTATAGAACAAATGTTAGATATTTCATTCATTCAACCACATCTTTTAAGATGAGAAGATCATTAACCTGGGCCTCCTTTTCATGAGTAATCCCCAGATCAAAAGTCCCTTAACATGCGTCTCCTTTTCAGGTTTAATCCCTAGTCATAATTTCCTAACCTGGGCCTCCTTTTCAGGAGTAAGACCCATTTCAAGTTCCCTTAATATGGGCATCCTCCTTAGGAGTAAGCCCAAAATTACAAATTCTTTTAACCTGGGCCTCATTCTCAGGATTAAGCAACAGTTCTCAAGTCCCATTAACCTAGGAATCATTCTTAAGAGTATTCCCCAAGATCCAAAATTTTGGGAATCCTTCTTAAGAGTAAGCCCCAAGTCTTAAATTCCCTTAACCTGGGCATCCTTTTCAGGAGTAATCCCCAGTCATAATTTATCTTAACCAGGCTTAACTTATTTTGAATTGGGATTTTTTCTTAGGAATAAAACCCAATCACAAGTCCCCTCTAAATTTGGGCATCCTCCTCAAGAGTAAGCCCCATGTTAGAGCATCCAAAACTCCATAAAGCACCCAAAACATTATGTACCTTGTTCTTGGGCTTCTTCTCAAAAGTAAGTCATGATCTTTATCTATTTGGGAGATCATACATACATAAGCCCCATATCATTCCTTGTGACCTCATCTTTCGTGGCACAAATTGTCAGGTTTACTAATACCTATTGTTTCTCACACCGATCATGACTCACATGAGCTTAAAGTGTAAAAGTAACCACAACCCATATCTTTGGCCCATTAATCATATGTAAGCCCCACAATTCCCAACCGAACTATGTGGACTTTGATCTCTACATTGAATGTGGAGTACATAGGAAGCCTTTATGAGGTTCAATCTCATCACCCATTAATTATCATCCGTCCCATATGACGTTAAACTATATCTTAATTCCCAAACAACATTGGTTCTGATTCCTTTTCTAACAAGTATATGTAGGTAGCCCATCTACGGGTAAGATCCCAACTCTGAAATACTCCATGTCCTTCTAAATGACAATAAACTTCAAGTTCCCCGCTGAGTGGCTTTAAAACCAGTATGGTTACCATAAGGACCAAGAGATCATTATATAATGTTTTGAAGGATACCATTGACTAAGAATCTCTAACAAATACAGATGATTTTCTATCGATGAAGAACCTCAAATAGATATAAAAGATTCTCTAAATCTCATACATATTAATCATCGATTTCCAGATCTTAAGGAAAGCTCAATTTCATACTTGGCAGGGTAATAAGGATTCATGAACATAACTTAAATCTATAAAGAGAGTCCCGGAGTAGACAATAATTCCCCCGAAAAAATGTGTGATGAGTCTGACCTCCCATCCTCTCGACCAATGCAAATTCTTAAGCCTCATCGGTCCACAACTAATGAGCACCTACCTTCAGAAAGTTGGTCCAAATGGATGTAGAATCATTTGATGTTTCTGGTTCTACGAACAAACCCGTTAGAAACTGATTGGAATTTTTAAACCTTAAGAAAACAAGGTCATACCCATTTCTAGAGGAAAAAAATGGTGAACCCGATGTGAATCCTTAACCAAGTTAAAATGATGTTTTACTTATTTGTTAGTCCCCTATTTAAACTCAATGAGAGGGGAAAAACAATCAATAACATATGTTCTCATCCAAAAGATGTTGTGGCTGAACTTATATTGATTATGTATGTTACAAAAAACATGCACTCTTTTCTATGATCTTCTGCATTACAGAAATGGCTTCTCTAAAGTTCACACCAATGAATGCATCTGTCGCTACTCCTACGGGATCTTCGTCCACTCTGGGGACGAAATCACCTACTCATCGCCTTTAATGCTGGGTATCAAATGCACTGGATAAAAATACCATCGACACGGTACCATTCCGACTCTAGAAGCTGCTCAACAAGCTCTCCAAGTCAAAAACTCACCCTGGTTTTCCGGACAGTGACGACCAGTGATTAAGAAGCAGGTTGTGCCAACCACCGTCTCCATCCATTTGGGTTCGTTATCCCCGGAATGCAATCACTAGTCCCTCCCATATTCTGGGGAGGTGAATGAGAAGGTCACTCAAGGCCTTAATTCAAGTAGACAGAAGTCCTTCCCGAGGGATCCCATCAACAATCGCCGTCAGACTCATGCGATAGTGTGCCCTCAACATGATGAGGGTATCACCTTCAGGGGTTCGTCTCAAGTTCCTCAGACCAGAGAATGCCAAAAGAAATTCCAGAGGCGAAATCCGGCCAACAGGGAGTAGGTTCTTACCTCTACCCCCTCCAGAGAAGTCCATCAACCTAACTTTATGGAAAGAAACGAGCGGGCACATACACCCGTCCGTTCTAATCTCGTTGTCCAACAGACTCGTCTGGCAGCAACACACCAATCCTACCAGGAAATTATGGTGGAGTATTATAGGTAGGTATATACACCAGTTTATAACTCATCAGCTAGTCAGCAGGCTCGTCTGACTACAACCAAAGAACGTCGCCAATCTGATATGGTGGCAACTGATAAACATGAACATACACCTGTTTACAATCAACAATTCTTTCAGCAGTATCGTCTTCCAGTATTGAAGGAAAATCATCAACCATACTTGAAGAATAATACCCATAAGTCACATACACCAACCAATGTTAATCAAGCCTGCCAAAAGTCTCATTTGGTAGCACTCAGAGAAGTCAGTCGGAAAGCCCTGACGATAAAATTGGAGCAGACTCAACTCTCTGCCCCACCACCTAAGTATTGTCAGAACACACTGATAGGAAAAGGAGGAAAGAAGTAGGAACACACACCTACTCCATGCACAGAATGGATGTATATTCCCGTTTTGGCAGCTAAAGTCACCGAGCACATTCTGACAATGGTGAATGAGTAGAATCAAATCCTTGCTCATATTCTGGATGCCTGCTAGAATATTATAATAGCTTCAGCAGCATCACATGGAAAGAAATGAAAATCCGTCCCTACTAGTGGAGTGACACATCAACAGATCACTCTGGAATAGATACACACCTATGTTCCAGTCCAAGAGGGTTGTGGGGCATACTCCCCCATATCATACTGACAATCAAGTTAGGCACATACACCTGATTTGAATGGAGATAATCATCCTAACTAGACTATTTCTCCTGAGCAGGCACATACACTTTCCCATAATAACCACTTTCGCCAACAAGTGGTTCCCAAAGTGAGTAATAAGGCATCTAAGAAAAAGACATGTCCAACACAGTCATGAAATCAAGATCCAATCTGTAATAAGGCCTTGCTCGATGTTGGAGTTCTTGATGCACTCAGACAATTATCTATTGCAACTCAATAATTTACTCTCTCATTTCCCAATAGTGGGAACACTAATTCTAATGGTCTGCATCAGACACTTCTTCATGAAGTCTTGATTTAGGACATTTTGGTCGATCTCAAAGTGCCATCTTAATATGAGAGTCACAATAACCCTCTATGTGTCTAGAAGATCAAGGAGAAAAAGGTTTCATCTTTTGTGGTAACCCACCATGGTGGTCCTCCCCATGATGATGAATTTAGAGGCCAAAGTCCTCTCCACCGTAGTAATTCACATTGCTTGGAAAATGCTTCAATAGACAATGTAGTGATGAGAGATCCCTCTTTTCTCGAGGCACATGAAAATGTGAAGCCAGTCATGTCTGATGATTTACTGCTAGAAGGTGAAATACTTTCTCAATCAGAAGATTTCCCGGGGTGTAGGTCATTCTCCGAACCACCCTTGGGTCATTCATCTTCCAGTCTGATAAGTGAACTCTCTAATAATCATGTTTAATATGATTAATCAACAAGGAAACACCAGCTCTGGTCTAATCAGGTAGAATAACATTCATGGAATGATAAAGAGGAAGTGCTGAATACAAGAAAAAAACTGGAAAAAGGTGAAGTGCCAGTTATGTTTTGGCCTTTGGATGACTCTCAGTATGACATTCCAGAGATGTTGATGGAAGATTGAATTCATGATATTCGTCTCAACATGTGGAAAACTCTTTGTCAATTGAAAAATAAAATATTATCTTATGATGAATATGAAAATCATGTCAATATAATACAAGGGTTATAATGCCAAATTGATTTGGCATCTCTCTCTGTTCCTCAATATCTGAAGGCTGAAAAGCAGTAGAGAACCCTTCAGTGTTCATGCCTTGGCACACTAAAAAGGTTGCGCCCGTTAATTTCCAATGCCCTATCTGATATTCATATCAGGGGATGGGGTGTCCATTGAGCACTACATTTAACTGTACTCTGTATCCAACAATGCCCGCCAAAAATAGTCTCATGCAATGTTACTGCTCATGGCCGGCCCTAGCCAATTGGCTTTGTTTGTAATGAAAGGCTCTCTCAAGAACATGCCTCAACTAGTTCTTCTCAATGTCAGGAATGTAGAGAACAATTTGCCGAATTACTCGTGAATCATGCCAATGAGAATATCGAACAAGCTTCTTGTTTTGGGCATGCACATCATCAAGTGACAGAAGTGTCATAGATCATCCAACAGTCTTTTGAGCCAGGTTATTTGAGAGGATGTAGGTTGATGCATTCAACCAATTTTTGGACTAATGTTTGGAAGATCAGTAAAGATTTTAAGAAAGTCTCAGATGTAGCAGCTCAATAACCACCCCATCTTTCCAGACTGAGGACTCTTTTAGCCCAACCCTCAGATTCAACAAATAGGATTCGAGGAGTTGAGTAGAAACAGCATGAACAGCCCCAGTCCACCGGACTGGAGACTTTTTCAAATCCTCAATTTCTTCCTCAGAGAAATTCAGTATTCTATAAATTAGGGAAGAATCCACAAGTGGAACAAAGTGCCATATTATTAGGAGATTCCCTCCAAATTACTGTTCGTCAAGATGTTCCTGAGAGATCAACTCAACAGAAGGCAGTTTCTCATCAGGTACATAGAAGAAGACAATATCGCATAAATGCCAATAGATGGGATGAAATGAATTATGAATCAATAAATTTCATCAATGTCGTTGTTGATGATCCTCTAGAACATGAGGTTCACTCAGAGGGATCAGATGAGGAAGTTCATGAGCAAGAAGTTGTACACACAAACACAAATGAATAAGGTGTGCGTACAAGAAATTAAAGGCTTACCCAGATTCTAGGTATTCCTTCAAATAACCAAATTCCCCCTATTAAAAAGGTGTTTAACAAGGGGAATGGAAAGAATCAGGTTACATAACCTTCTTCTAGATAATGCCAATCACTCCCACTAGAGAAAATATTCGCACAAAAAGAGGAAGAAATGAAGGAATTAAGGAGGTTGAAAGTAAAACTACTTCAAGGTAGTCTTCCTCCTAATCATTTTAGAGTCAGTCAGCCAAGGTAATTTGTTGCAGTTACTGAGATGGATCTAGAGTGTACTCCATTACCAGTACACCCTCACAGGTCTAATCTTATGGGTCAAGTGCAACAACAACGATGGTGTTATCCCCAGTTGCAGTACCAGCCACCACATCTATCCAAGCTCCAGTTATTGCACCCTCTTAGGTCCAAGCTCAACCGGATTTTTCTCAAAAGTTAATAACTACCATTGAGTCATTAACAGCTCAGTTGGAAGCTATGGAGGGAATGAATACACAAATTCAACCAGAGAATAGAGCTTACCCTAAATGGGTTGATGAAATTCCTCCCCCATCAAATTTTGCAAGTACCACATTCCCAATCTTTAATGGTTGAGGAGACCCAAAACATTTTGTTTCTCATTGAGATCCTATTATGGGAACCCCTCAGCAACAAGAAGCATTTAATCTCAGGTGTTTTTTATTATCATTACAAGGGCCAGCTTTTTTCTGGTATACAAGCTTTCAATCCTGGTCAATTACCGGATGGGAGGATCTCCGTCAACGATTCCTTCTTCAATTCAGCTCAACTTTTCCAAAGACAATAGTTTCAGATCTTACAAACTTTATGTAAAGGTAGAATGAAAGGGTTTCAGATTTCATTTCTCGGTGGAAGGGATTAACATATAAAATAATCTTAGCACTCCCTCAAGAATATTTTTTGCCAATCTGTGTGGAAAATTTGCGTGATGAATTACACACACCATTGATCCCTATGAAATACATATGACGGTTTCGAGACCTTACTTCAATCGCTCACCAGATTTAAGATTCTCTTGTAAGGACTAAGGATAAAACTCGTGTAATTCCATCAGCTCTAGGAAAGAGAATGGGTAAAGTATAAACTACTACAGTAACTCTTAAACATGCACCTGTACGTGCTTCTACTTCAAAACCATCATCTTATCAAAGGGATCTACCTCCTGAGCATCAACAACATATGCTGTTTTGTCATGATGATCAAAGAGATCAAAGATACAAACAATTTGAGGATCTGAAGTGAAAATTTTATTCTTTCTGAAATGAACAAGTTCTTGGTTACTTCATTTTGGCTGTGGAAAATAATTTGGTTCAGTTTCCAAAGCCCAAAAGGCCTAACAAGGAATAAGATGAATATCGTCCCAACTATTTCTTATTTCATCAGATGTTGGGGAATCCCATTTAGGAGTTCCTTGTCTTCAAATACCTCCTACAAAAGATAGTGGACTCGGTAGAAGTCAAACATAATGGTTCATCAGCTCATGTAGCATGTGTTACTACTAAAAATCCAGAGGAAGAAGGTGAGTGTGAAGAAGTCAAAAGAAAAAATACATATAAATATGGTGATTGGATGGTCATAAAAATGATCAACCCAACTCATGCCATTTTATGGACGCAATTGAAGAAACCAATTGTGTCTTCTCCTATGAATGCCACAGCAAAACCTCCTTCAGCAAAAAAATCCTCAAAGAAACTGCATAATTCAAGGAAAGAGGAATAGTCAGAAGGGGATGAGATCATGTCAAATCCCAAGTTGTCTTTGACTCTAACAAATTTTATTCCATATACTTCAAAGCCATGGGCACCGCCCCACCCAACGGCATAGCCTAAATTGGCTAATCAGGCAGAATCTTCGTTAGATGAAGAGTTGATTTTTGGTTCTATTAATATGACTCATTTAACATATTCTTATGCAAGTCATAGCTTCGATCTTGATGAGCCTGAGTTCCCTGTATCAAACAGAGTAATTAGAGGGAGTTCCAGATGTCTCGGATACAGAAGAAGACGTGAATATCCCAGAAACCACTATTCCAATTTTACCCCTACTAGAACTGTGTATGTATCATAAAATCGTGGTAGAGCCATTCAGTGAGCTAAAAAAAAGCAAGTTCTTCAACGCAAGGTAGATTCAGTCTTGGTACAATTATTCTGGAGGATCGGTTACAGGTTCCACCTTCTTCCTCTCAACAAGTAAATAGACCTAGTCGATCTAATATTATAAAACTAGGAGTATTTCCAACTCCTACACTGATACAAGAATCATCTACTTCCAATGTATCAACTTCTAAGGCACCTACGAAACCAGATGTTCCTCTTGGGAAACGCAGACCGTTGGATCAAAAATATGTTGTCTTGAAGAATTTTTCCCAAGTACCGGCCAAGTTATCAATTTTGGATGCCTTGAATCTATACAAGGATCTTCGAGAGGCACTCATTGAGGCTTTTTCAAGTCCTCAGGAATTCGCAACTAAAATTGTTGCAGCTGAAGTCTACCATATAGAGAATGATCCTGTAGAATTCCATGCAGTGATAACTTTTATAGATGAAGATGACGATGATGTTGTGCATGGACATATTAAACCTTTTTATTTATCTGGAAATCTCAATGGTGTAGAAATGTGAAGAGCTTTCATTGATAATGGTTCATGAGTCAACCTCATCCCCATTCATACCCTGCATCGATTGGGCCTCACAGAATCTGACTTATCTCCTTCTACATTGATGTTACAAGGATATGATAAAAATGAACAAGAACCACTGGGCGAGATTCCACTCAGAACTCGGTTTGGAGACCTTGTATCCAATTCAGATTTCTTGGTTGTTGATCACGATACAGCCTTCAACGTTTTGTTTGGAAGACCTTGGCTACATCAACATGCAGTTATCCCTTCATCATACCATCAATGCCTCAAATATTGTTTCAATGGTCAAATTTGGAAATTGTATGGTGATAAGTCCGCATTAAAAACTTGTGAATCTCAATACATTGAGGCATAATTCTATCACATGAAGGGTAAAAAGAAATCCACAATAAGGGAGGTTACCAAGGTTAATGATCCATATGGTTTGGAGAAGATTCCAGTAAACCCATTCATACATATGAGTACAGATTATGTATTTCCAATCAGTAAAATTGCTAGGATAGAACCAAATATAATAATTCTTATGGAAACTTCCATAATGTCAATTATGGCAATCAAACCAGACCGCATGGGAGAAAGTGGTGATTCACCAAGCAATGATGAAAGCTCAAATGGAGATGTCTTCATTTCATCTACTGAAATCCAGCAATTCTATAATTCACCAACCATTCCAGATGAAGTTATAGAAATGTCATAGGTGAACGATGATGTTGATTCTCAATCCATCATCTCCTCTTTATTACCCAAGGAATACCCTTGATCATCAATAGGGTCAGAAATGGAAGCCTCTTCTTCAAGATGTTCAAATTTTAACATCTCTCCTGATCATGGAAATTCTGCTTCATCATCTACTATGTAAGTAGAAACAGAAGAAGTAACACATGTTGAAGAAGAAGAGAAAGATCTCAGGGATGCTCCTCTAGAATTTTAAGAGGGTATCTCTACTACTATGGATGAACTCAAAGAAATAAATCTGGGTACAAAAGAAGATTCATGCCCCACTTCAATTAGTGTGGCCATGACTCTTGAAGATCAAGAAATGTATATTTTATTTTTAAAGAAAAATCGAGATATATTTGCTTGGAATTATATAGAAATGTCAGGGATTGATCCTGATGTTGCTACTCATCATTTGGGTTTTCGAAAAGAACTTCTTGGATTTAAACAAGCTGTAAGAAGAACACATCCAACTTATGCTTCCAAAATTGAAACTGAAGTGGATAAGATTATCAAAACTAATTTCATCAGAGAAGATCAATATCCCAGGTGGTTAGCTAATATTTTCCCTGTGAAAAAGAATAATGGACAAATTATAGTTTTCATTGATTTCAGACATCTTAATCTGCATTGTCCTAAGGATGATTTTCCAGTTCCGACCATAGAACTCTTAATTGATGCAACAACTAGCTATGAAGCACTTTCCTTCATGGATGGATATTCCAGGTATAATCAAATTCTAATGGCTCTAGAAGATTAAGAATCTACAGCCTTTAGAGCCACTCAAGGTGTGTTTTTCTATCAGGTAATTCCATTTGGCCTGAATAATTAAGGTGTATCATATCAACGTTCCAAGCACCGTATCTTCAAACCCTTTTAGGGAAATTTGTTGAATGTTATTTGGACGATTTGATGGTTAAATCCAAACAACATTATAATCACTTGGATGATTTGGAAGTCATATTCCACAATCTTTGACAACATAATTTGAAGATGAACCCCTTGAAATGTGCATTTAGGGTAACCTCAGGAAAATTTCTCGGCTTTGTTGTATGACATCATGGCATCGAAGTCGATCCTGAGAAGACAAAGTTAGTCCTTGGTATGCCACCTCCTCGAAATTTGAATTAATTGAGAGGAATTCAGGGACACCTATCCTGTATTCTGCGTTTCATCGCCAATCTGGCAGGAAAAAGATTACCGTTCACCAAATTGGTGAATAAGGGAGTCACTTACCACTGGACTGAAGAATGTCAAGAAGCATTCAATATTCTCAAGAAATATCTCCTGAGTCCACCAGTATTAATGCCACCTATTGAAGGAAGACAACTTATTCTTTATGTGACAGCTTTAGAGCGATCACTGGGTGCCTTCCTTTCCCATAAGAATGATGCTAGGAATGAAAACAAACTTTGTTATCTCAGTCAAACTATGCATGAAGAAGAAACCCAATATTCAAGTATTGAAAATTTCTACCTAGCTTTAATAATTGTAGTTCAAAAGTTGAGACACTACCTGAGACATCATGAGGTCCATTTGGTGCCTTGCAATATCCGACTCAAATTCATCCTTTGTAATCTAATGCTTATAGGACATCTAGAAAGGTGGGTAGTTATTTTGCAGAAATTTGATATCCATTATGTGTCTCAAAAGGCAATAAAGTGCCAAGATCTTGCTGATTTCCTTACTAAACACCCTTTATTAGATGATACATCTTTAGATATTGAACTTCCTGATAAGGAAGCCTTCTCTATTCAAGATAGTCTTCAAAACATGGAAAATTTACTTTGATGGTGCTTCTAGAAGTCCAACAGGGAAGAAAATGGAAGATCCTAAATTTAACAAATTTTGGTTTGGAATTGTGCTTATTTCCCCAGAAAAAGAAAGTGCTACCTTATTCCTTAATATTTTGGGATGGCGGTACAAAAAATGAAGAAAAATGTCAAGCTCTCATCGAAGGATTAGAGTTTGTGCTTCAAGCACAAGTGATTCACATAAAAGTGAAAGGTGATTTAGACCTGGTAATCAAACAAGTCAATGGGGATTATGCAATCATAAAAGAAGATTTAATACCTTTGTATGATTGCGTCAGAGAGTGAATGTCGTAATTTCCTTCAGAACCGACATTTGTTTATGTCCTGCGATCACAAAATGCTCAAGATGATGCATTGGCTAATATAGCTACAGCTCTAGAAGATCCAAATCAGGATGAGACAATCATCAGTATTGACCACCGTCGTACAATTTCACCTTATGTTCAAACTAGAACATAGGAAATCAATTAAATTAGTCCTATTCCTGAACTATATGGTCATACTATAGGATGTATGATACCTATCATGTATTAAGTTCAAAATGGAACACTCCCAACTGATAGATCTGAGAAAGAACAAGTCCGACGATGTGTGGCAAGTTTTACTCTTTATGATAGCTGAGATCACCTCGAAAAAATCCACTACAAAAGTGGTTTTGATGGAGTTCTCTTCAGATTCATTGATGGTGAAGAGACAATGGCTGTCATGAAAGAAGTACATGCAGAAGTCTGTAGTTCCCACCAGTCTGCACATAGACTATCTGATCAAATTCGAAGGCTTGGATACTTTTGGCCTTCAATGATACAATATTGTGAGGATTTTACAAAGAAGTGTCATTCTTACCAATTATGTGCCAACTTCATTCATCAATCCCCAGAGTTGCTTCATATAGCTAAATACTCATTCCCATTTTCCATATGGGGAATGGATGTAGTGGGACCTTACCCTTCAGCTACATCCAAGAAGTTTAAGTAAATTCTTACTGCTACTGACTTATTTTTCAAATTGGTGGAGGTAATACCTCTCAAAGGAGTTAGTTCTAAAACAATTGTTAGCTTCATAAATTCTAACATCATTAACAGATTTGGTGTCCGTCGTTCCATATTGACAGACAATGGAACCAATTTCTATTCATCAGAGGTAAGGAAGTTGTATCAAGAATAAAACATCAAATCCAATCATTCATCTCGGTATCATGTTGCGTCCAATGGCCAAATAGAAGCTTTCAACAAGACTCTGTCAAAAATACTACAAAAGATGGTGGATAAAGATAAGAAATCAAGGCCTGATAAACTCTTTCATGCTTTATGGGCTTATCAGACCACCACCCGCACTACAACGTGGTCAACTCCATATTCATTGGTATATGGAATGGAAGCATTCTTTCCCATTGAGGTTCAATTACCCTCACTCAGTGTAGCCATTTTTGATCAGTCATCTATAGATGAACAATCTCAAAATTGATTGGATGAATTGGGGCGATTAGATGAGAAAAGATTTTGCACCCTGCACCACTTAGAAGTCTATCAGAATTGAAGAGCATGAGCTTTCAACAAAAAAGTTCATCTTCGTTCATTCATTAAAGGAGAATTGGTATTGGTTATCAAAACTCCAATGATACCAAGAAAGAAGCCTCCAAAGTGTGAGCCAAAATGGGAAGGACCTTACTCAATACATAAGGTCTACTCCAATAGAGATTATTCCTTAATATCAGTGGATGGAGAACTCATCACTACTCCAACCAATGCCATCTTTCTGAAGAAGTATTTTTTATAACACAAATACATGTGATGGTCCAGGTATATGACCTTAAACTATATTCACTTTCATCCAACACGACATTAAACTGTGTTGTCCTTTCTATATGATGTTAAACTATACAGCCCCTCTTTTCTCCTTACTGCATGACATTAAACTGCACAGTCCCCCTTACGTCCAACATGACGTTAAACTATGATGTCCTATCTACATGACGCTAAACTGTACAACACTCATTCATCCAACATGATGTTAAACTGTATTATCCCTCTTACGTCAAGCAAGATGTTAAACTGCATAACCATCATCGTAGCTATACGACATTAAACATTGCACCTCTTCATCCCATATTACATTAAACTGTGAAAAAGTCCCTAAATTTTCCAACTTGACGTTAAACTGTGTCCCCATTGTCCTCACTACAGGACACTAAACTGCATATTCCCCTCTTCGCCCAACATGACGTTAAAATATGCATCGTTAAGGTTTTTCCTACCTCTTTTTTTTCTCACACCGAGTGTGACTTATGTGAGATTAGCATAAACATCAACCATAACACCCTCTCTGGGCCTCTAACCATGTGTAATTCCTGACACCATTTTTTAGGTCATCTTCCTCAAAAACAACTTGATCACCAATTCATTCTTTAATCGAACAATGCAGACTTTGATCCCTGACTTCTAGGCTAGGTACGTAGGCAACCTTCAGAGGTTCAATCCCAAAACCAATATTTTCACATTGGTTCACCTCCATCTCATACGACATTGATTCACTATGCCTCCCCCAGAACCAATATGTTTTACATTGGTTCACCATCGTCCTTGCTATATGATGTTAAATTATTTTCACTTTTTTTTCTTGTACAAAAATTAACTACATCATTCTTTGACACCCTCACTTGAGATAGAATCGTTATTTACATTGATATCCAATCATGTTATATTCCAAAGACTATGTGCATACATTGTAATGGCTGAACCTTTAATCTTGGGTCAAACCATCATTGCACTAAAGTCCCCTTTCACCCTTCATATGTACGAACCAAATCTGTACAAAGAGTATTTCAAGAACTACGTGCGGCTTGATTCCCATCATTACGGGATACGTAGGAATGTTCGAGCATCCCTCGAATCCAGCCCCAAGACTTTGGGAGTAACCCCAAATTTCACTTTCAGTCCCTTAGCTGAAAAGTCCCCCTGTGAAAACATGAATGTGGTATGAAAAACCTTGTCTTCATTAACATCAGGTTTATAAAACACTCAATGTGTATTCCTTATTATGGTCCATGATCGATGACCCTAAACTAAGATCTCCTACACTCTCGTCCCACATGATGTTAAACTATATTTCAAGAACTACTTTTGGCTTGATTCCCATCCATATGGGATACGTAGTGAAGTACAACACCCCAATTTAGGACCCAGTCACATGATGATTATGGTTAGCATTGGTATGTGTATCTCCTTCATGCATTGAAAAATATTCATGTTCAAGTTTAACAATCCTATCCATAAATACTTCAAGATATCCATAACCCGTTTCCTCATTTCTGGTCACAAAATGTCTGATACCCAAGAGTTCTTTTGCCTGGCTATGCAGTATGTTCCCTTAAGAGGCCTTTCATAAACAGTCTACATAACAGACCTGTCAGCGAAAAGATGCTATTATTTGACTATGAGGCCAATTCCCTTAGGTGGCCCTGCATAATTCAACCCCCTAACGGGTTTGTTAAATAGTGGTAACTTCATTATTTGGAGGAAAACCTATTTTTGTCCTTATTTGACTTAATGACAATATGTAGGGATCCACAAAAATAGTAATCCTTAACACATTTATCCCATACTCTTTTTCATGATCGGAAAGTATTCAAGTCTATGGTTTCTATTTCCCTTCCCTACGTTTGGGTCAGACCTTCGCAGAAGTGAGATTCATCCAATTATTTAATAATCTTGATTGGAAATATCATCTCCATATTCAAGTACATCCTTCCATACAACAGACTCTGTGCATTAGAAAATTTGAATCTCCATAAACTTTCACTAGACTTTTAGCAATAGAGAAGTAATATTTCTGAGAGTTCTTTTGGCTGACTATGCAGCACGTGCCCTTAGGCAGTCTTTCATAAGTAGTCTACATGACAGACCTATCAGCCAAAAGATGCTATTATTTGACTATACAACCAATGCCCTTAAGCAGCCCTGCAAAATTTAACCCCATAACAGGGTTTTTTAAATATTGGTAAATTCATTCGTGGGAAATAATTCTTCTAATTCCTTTTAGCCCTTTTTTCATATCATTCCTCAGATTCAAAATTTATTAAGTCATAGTTTACATTTTTCCCCCATACTTGAATATGGTCATATGTTTTCAGATAAATTATCAAGGAATTGATTCAATTTTAATCCATTCGGTCAAATCTATTTTGACCTTAAACATTATCCTTTTCATGTCTAATGTGAATGACTTTAAACTACCCACAAAAGACAAGGGAACTCTGAACAAAAGTCATGTCCCAGCTCACGAAACATATAATTTGTATGATTTAGGTAATATTGGGAAATTAAAAAGATTCAAAGTTTGTAGGGTTATTTTTCTAATCCTACAAAAAATCAAACTATGCTTACTATGCCCATTGGATTAGGTAAAAACATAAAGCAGTTAGAAAAAGAAGGCATGCACAAATGATTGAAGATGAATGTGTTTTTCATTTGATGCACAAGAGTTAGAAGGACATCCACAGACTAGAGTCCCTTCACTTTTTCAGGAATTAAAAAAGGCTGTCAACATAAATCTTAATTTGATTTACGACATCCTGAGCATCATTAGTAGCCACTTATAATTCATTCAATCAACTGGATACAATAAGAGATGCAGTGATACCAGCTCTTCTTGGAACAATTGTAAAAGAATTTTCTAGAGTGCGGTTTTAGAAAATTTTCTGCTGATCAAACAGTTACTTTGTTTCTGTCGAAGAGACTTGGAAGATGGATAAATGGATTTGAGAATGGAGCATTGGAAGTAAAGATCCATTTGGAGAGGGTATTCTTTTCAGATACTGTTATATTTCCATGATAATATCCCCTCCACAAATCGGAAGAAAAAAACATATCATCCCATGGGTTTTCCATTTTCATATCGGCAAGGAAATGGCATAGAAGAAAATTTTGAAATTTCACACCATTGTCGCTACTCTTAATCCTCCGCATAACTGAAATAGAGGGGTAGAAGTGTGGCTACATCTCTAGGATATAGTTCTTTGCATTTGGAATGTTAACTCCTTTCAGATGACCATGCCCATATAGAGGCAAGTAGATACTCTGTGGAAAATTAAGATGATACTTTTTAAAGTACTTGGCCAAATCTGGGAATGTTTTGTCGTAGATATCAAAGTAATCATGTCTAATAATGTTCATCATATCATCAATTCTCTTTCTTTCTAGTTCATCATCCGTTCCAATTCTTCTAGGATCAATTGAATCTACAAAAAGTTAATATAATTAACTCTTAATTAAGTTAACTTTTTCATTAAATTTGTGAAGAAAAGTGAAAAAATGGATAAGGAATTAAGGCGCGCAAGTAAAAATGTTGGTGCGAAAGTCTCATCAAGTTGCATAGGTTTTGGTGCGTTGGTATCACCACACAGGTCAAAATACCTCTGTAGAAGCGCGACATGAACAGATGCAATGAAACCATAGAAAATCAGTAACCTGCACGGCGTGAGCACAGAAGCATTCAAAGCTGGGTGATTTGCATGAGAATGAGGCACATATTTATAGGCAAAGCCATAACCCTGCACGCCAAAGCCTGCGCGACTCGCACCTACGCGTCGCGCCCTTCGCGCTCAAAACTTGCGCGTCGTTCTTCTTTGGTTTTCTCCTTAACCTCAGAGTCAAATCCTCCTTCCTTTCAGATCCAACTCTGAGGGGGGACTTTTTCTAATGCTCATTTCCTTCACAGAGTCTAATGACTAAAGAAGGGTAATAACTTAACACAAATTGATTCATCATTTGAAGAAACATAAAAAATCGACAAAGGCATGAACAAGGGTTTCTTTGAGCAGGGGTCGCGCAAGTTCCAAGATGGTCATGCAGGTATACCTACGCGCCACATATTGGGTGCATAGGTGATCTATGCACAATATTTTATTTTCTCACAAGGTCTTCAGCATTTTATAAATACCCCTCTTGGGCCCCCCATTTTAAAGGACGAAAAATTACAAAAGTCAAATTTGAGCTCCCGACACCCTAGTCTCCTCTTGAAGTATTCCAAACAATTCTAAGGTAATTTATTAACTAGAATGGATGATCTAAATAGAGGGAACAAGGCCTTAAGTGTTGAAATTCATCAACACATGTGCACCTAAGTGTCCAGCCCTTATGGGAAATGGTCACACTTGTGCGCCGCCTTATCCATTCAGCAGAACCTATGTGCCACCCATTCAGAAGACTTTAGAGATGATACTAAGGTCTTGAGCATAGTATCGCCCAAGTATTACCCTATGGGTTGATCGTCACGCAAGTACACATGTGTCGCGCAGGTGTTTCGCGCGGAATCCAGGGATGACCTCCTGGACGGGAGATTCAAACGTTCCGATCGGTTTCTAACGGGTTTGTTTGTAGAACCGGAAACATCCAATGATTCCACATCCGTTTGGACCTACTTTCCAAAGGCAGGCGCTCATTAGCTTGTGGGCTAATGAGGCTTAGGAATTTGCATTGGTCGAGAGGATGGGAGGTCGGACTCATCACACCTTTTTGAGGGGAATTATTGTCTACTCCGAGACTCTCTTTATAGATTTAAGTTAAGTTCGTGAATCCTTATTACATTACCAAGTATAAAATGAGCTTTCCTTTAGTTTTAACAATCAATGATTAAATATGCAAGAAATTTAGAGAATCTTTTATATGTATTTGAGGTTCTTCATCAATATAGAATCATCTATATTTGTTTAGAGATTCTTGGTCAATGGTATCCTTCAAAACATTTATATAAAAGTCTCTTGGTCATTTTGATGACCAGGCTGGTTTTAAAGCCACTCAGTGGGGCACTTGAAGTTTATCGTCATTCAGAAGGACAGAGATTATTTCAATGTTGGGATCGAACCCATGAATGGGCTACCTACGTATCCTTTGTTTTGAAAAAGGAATCAGAACCCACGTAGTTCGAGGAATGGGATATGATGTTTATGATTGATGGCTCAAAGATGAATGTCATAATTACTTTTACACTCTAAGCTCACGTGAGTCATGCTCGGTGTGAGAAACAAGAGGTATTGGTAAAATTTAGACAATTGTGCCATGAAGGATGCAATCATAAGAATTTTGTTTGGGGCTTATGTATGGATGACTGCCCAGATAGATGAAGGTTTAGGATTTACTTTTAGGAAGAAAATCCATGAACAGGGTCCACAAAGTTATATGTGCTTCATGGAGATTTGAATACTCTAATCTTGGGGCTTACTCCTAAGGAGGATGCCCAAGTTAGGAGGGGACTTATGATTGGGTTTTATTCCTGAAAAGGAAACCCAAATCAAAGGAAATTTATGACTGGTTAAGAGAAATTTTAAGAGACTTGGGGCTTACTCTTAAGAAGGATACCCAAGATTTATGACTAGGACTTATTCCTGAGAAGGAAGCCTAGGTTAGGGGACTTGGGGCTTACTCCTGAAAAGGAATCCCAAGGTTATGACTGAGTCTTTATTCCTGAAAAGGAGACCCAGGTTAGGGATTAAGGTTTGGGGCTTACTCCTGAGGAGGATGCCCAAGATTAAAGGACTTGATTGGGGCTTATTCTTAAGAAAGATGCCCAAGATTTATGACTAGGACTTATTCCTGAGAAGGAAGCCTAGGTTAGGGGACTTGGGGCTTACTCCTGAAAAGGAAACCCAAGGTTATGACTGAGTCTTTATTCCTGAAAAGGAGACCCAGGTTAGGATTCTCTCATCTTAAAGGATGAGGTTGAATGAATGAACTCTCAATCTTTGATGACATAAAGATGTTTAAATCACTAAGTTTTGAGAGATATTTCACAGAATTCCTTTCAGATAAGGATGTCAAATCAAGAAATCAGGCCATAAATAGCTTTGAAGAGTATCTTGAAGACTGAATCTTGAATAGGAAGGGTGAAATGGCTTAAGAGGGGTAAAAATGGGCAAGATGGGCACCCAAAAAGATAGGGGCGCGCAAGTATTGAAGGTCGCGCAAGTCCTGCGGCGGCGCGCAAGTATTGGTCGCGCAAGTATACTTGCGCGACATAAGGGATACTTGCGCGATTTTCAACCAGAGTTGAATTACTTGAGCGACTCTTTTTTAAACCCTTTCCCATCCTCTTGAGGTTCTTCCAGAGAAGGGACGCGCAAGTTATATTGAAGTAATTAAGTTGGCGCGCAAGTGTTTGATAAGTTTCAACACTTGGGCTTTCCTTCTTCTCTTTAGATCTTCCATTCTAGGTAAGAAATTACCTTAGAAGTGTTCTGGAAGCTTTGAGAAGAGACTTGAGCGTCGGGAGCTTTGATCCAAGTTTCTGGGAAGAGATCCTCCCGAATGGGGGGCCCACAGGGTCTATTTATAGGCAAAAGAAGACCCCGGGCGGTTACTGGGCGGTTACCAGATCTGCCGCGCAAGTCCCTTGCACGATCATGAGGGGTCGCGCAAGTATTGAGGCGGCGCGCAAGTGTACTTGCGCGACCAAGAGGGAACTTGCGCGATACATGGGCAATGTTATCCTTTTCCATCCCTTTGTCGATTTTTGATGTTTCTTCAAAGGATTAATCACTTTTTGCTTAGATATTCCCCTTTTCCGATCTTTGGATTCTGTGACGAAAGGAGCGTCAACAAAAGTCCCCCCTCAGAGTTGGATCCGGAGAGAAATGAGGATTTGACTCTGAGGAAATCGAATTCCTCTAAAGGAAAAGGGCGGCGCGCAAGTCTCCAGTCGGCGCGCAAGTCTTCGTCGCGCAAGCATTTGAGCGCTCTGGGTGCGGCGCGCAGATAGGCCCTCTGGCCTATAAATATGCCGCTTCCGGCCGTAGATGGTATCTGACCCCGAATTTCTCGAGCTCTCGCCGCACAAGTCTTTGTCGCCGCGCAAGTCTCCTATTTTCGCTGTTTCCTCGCTGCCGCGCTACTCTCAAGGTAATAAGGCTTGCGCGGCACACACTTGCGCGACAAATACTTGCGCCACATATGTACCACTTGCGCGACATCTCCATACTTGCGCGCCTTAACGCCTTAGCCATTTTTTTTCAAATTCTTTCACAAATTTTATGAAAAAATAAAACCCATTTAAGAGTTTAATTTATTCAACTCCTGTGCAGATTCAATGGCTCTTAGACCTGGATTCCTTGATGAACTGGCTAGCAAGCGGATAGATGATATGATGAATATCATTGGCCCTGATTACTATACTGTCAAAAACAGCACTCTTCCAGATTTGGCTAAGTATCTGAAGAAATATCATCACGACTTTCCTCACTGCACTTATCTACCTTTGTATGGTCATGGTCATCTGCAAGAAGTCATTATTCCAGAAGTAAAGAATTATCTTCCATTTTCTTGGTTTCAGAATTATACCAATTTTGCTTCAGCAAATATCTCAGGCGGAGGAGTATTTCAAACTGCTGGAATAGTAGAGAAGGCGTATGTGATGCATCATAGCCCTTGCACACCAGATCTGAAAAAACATACACCTGAGCTTCAACCACATTGCCATCCTTCAATCTTCCGAGATGCTCAGATTGATCAGTCCAAAGGCTGGAAGAAAAGTTGGGATTTCCGCCCTGGGGGAGGTGTGAAGCCAACTTGGATGTGGGCATACTGGGTGCGACAGACTTGCGCAGAGTTTATTGAGGATCTGAAGAGAGCTGCAATATATGAAGCTGTTTGGGTTGGGCAGACATATATTTACAGACATGATATCTTCGTGCCAGAGATACTCAGTCACTGGAGTCCAGCGACTAATTCTTTCCACTTGACTCATGGAGAAGTAGGTATCAGTTTGTGGGATGTCCACAAGATTTCAGGAGCTCCAATCTTGGGCGATATGTATGATGAATTCATTCCTCCCAAGGTGACTTGGAATGATCCAGAGAAGACTCCTGTTTTGGCTCGAGAATTATTCAAAATCTTTCACAAGCTCAAGAGTTCAGAGACCTCATTAACTCATTTCAGAAAAGATATCCATCCGGAAGAATGGATGAAGGTGTTTCTTACTGAGAAGAAAGGGATGGAGCCAAAGGAAAAAGGATCCAAGAAAAAGAAATCCAAGGATACCCGGCCCAGACGTCCTACCACTTGCCCAAAACCTGAGAAGAGAGGAGCTCCTGGCACATTCTGGCCAACTCTAGAAGCAGGAGAGTTTGAAAAATGGGGCTATGAAGTGAATCAAAGAATTCCAAAGAAAACTCGTCTGGCGGGTTTCTTGGCAATGTGGCTCAGTATTTACCTCTTGCCGGTCAGGGATTCGAAGGGAGGCGTTAGGCCAGGGACCTTCGTCATTGCGGCCAAGTTAGCTGAGGGAAAAATGGTTGGGTTAGCCACCCCCATTTTAGCAAAGATCCACAGGAGTTTACTTCACGTCTTCCAGGGTAAATCTCCTTTAAGAATAGTGGGACCATTCCAGGTTTTGTGGGGATGGATCGCCACTCACTTCAGGACTTACAATGTACAAAATGGATTACAAATTCCTGGAAGCTCTTTCAGACCGTCAGTGCAAGCATTCTCTGGAATTGCTCCATTAGATGTCAATGGTTATGACATAAAAGTAAGACTAAGCATGTATAAGGAATTCAACTTCTTTCCTTATGGAAGTCCGCCATCTGGGCGGTTTGTTGATGATGGGAAAGCCCCTTTGGATTTGAGGGCATACATGCTAGCTTGCAGGGATGGCGTGTTAGTAGCCAGGATTGATGGAGAAATCATATGCGAGGCCTATGCTCCATATAGATTTGCACGCCAATTCAAATGTTTGCAACAGATTGGTGTATCCCCTCCAGTACATGTCAGGTTAGAGCAACATCCGATGGTTGCTCGACAACTATGGTTGCTGACATCAAGAGAGAAGACTGGGGCAGTATTTGATCTACCAGTTGAAAAAGCGGCACATTATCTGACTACATTTTATGCCGAACACTGGATAGCATCATACCCTAAAGGGATATTGAATCACCCTGTATATCAAGTGGGAAAGAGGAAGAGGACTGTAGAGAAAGAAACTCTTCCTCATGAAGGTGCTGCTTCTCCTCCTGAAATAGGTTCAACAGACTCCTCCTCTAGAACTAATTCCTCGGATTATCATGATGGGGATGATGAGGCACAACCGGCAGCAAAGCGGTTTCGTGCCCGATATAATCCTCCGGCCAGAGTTAAAAGACTCACTCCATCAGCTCCTGGTGAGTTATTTGATTGTAATAACTTCAATCACTGCTACTTTATAAAGTAATAAGTCTCACATTCTTATTCTCTATCTGTAGTTGCAGGAGTTGGGAAGAAATTAAAATCAAAAATTGTAGGACCTTCCTCACAGCCTTTATATCTGAGACCAGAGGCTGTTCAGCTATGGCAGAGCTTATACTGTGATACTGAAACCGCCTGGCTGGATTTGTGTGAGGGCCTACAACTTCCTGGGATAGGATATCTTCTAGCTTCCAAAGACCTTCAATACGGAGATAACCCTAATGAAGTGCGGGCTTACATCAGAGAGCTGGAAATGCTCATATATGCCACCGATAATTCAGCTCCTATCACCAGGCGGGTAAAGGAAATGATTGATCGTGGCACCACTAAGGGGGCTGGTGGTTCTGGAGATGAGGAGTGGCAAGAGTACGTGGCTCCTGAAGATGTAAGTTTTCTTTCCTTATTTTCTTTGCAACTTGATTTCAGTTGAAGTTTTGTTTCTTAAGGAAGTTATTTTCTTCATCTTGCAGCTTGCAAAGAAAGGGACCGGGGTTCCTTCGCCACAATATAGCCCTGGTGGTACCGCTGTTGGGGCTGCTGCTGATTCTCCTCGCGAACCAGGCGAGATATCTCCAGGCCAGCAGGCCATGAATGAGGCATTGGACATAGCCTTTCATTCGCCAATCCAAGTGCCAATAAAGGAGACAGCTGAAACTCCAAAAAAGCAAAAGAAGCCAAGGCAACGAAGGAGGAAATCCTTAGCTAAACGTTTCATTAGCAGTGGTAAGTCCTTCGAACAATCATGAGTTTATACCCATAATCATATGGTTACTCATATTTCTGAGGATTGCAGGGGCTTCTTCAATTTCCCCCTTGAGGGAAGGGACTGATCCTACTTCAAAGGCCGTGGAGGGTGCTGTAGAACAACCACAGACTCAAGCTGACTTGGTAGCTCCTGGAAAAGAGCTACCATCCATTCCCAGTATCCCTCCCACTACTGAAGATGCTGTCCAGGGTCAGGGGTTGCAGGACATAAGTCAGCAAGAAGACATAGCAAATGCTCCCACTGGTGAGACTAACCAAGATTCTGAAGTATCATTGGATGAAATGATGAATCAAGGAATGACTTTTGAAGAATTTTATGATCATGCTAGATTGTCATGTGATTTAGAAGACCTTGGGCGTGAGTGTTATCCTTCGCCCAAATTTTTCTTTTAAAAGAAAATATTTCTAATCATGATGTAAAATAATATGCAGTTTCTTCCGTAGAAGCTGCTGAACTGCCAATGCCTGAAGAGGGTGTGGACACTGATGTCAACCCTATCATTGCAGAAACATTAGCTCAAGTAGAGCTAAATCCAATAAACTCTCCTGAGACCCATCCTGAAAATCCTATTGAAACCGGGAAAGATGGGGAGAAGTCTTCTCATGTTGCTGAACCACCATTGGGTAAGGGATAACAATATTTGTGATTGTACTTTATTTGCAAGACAATCCATTCTTTTGTTATCCTTTAAGATTCAACTAAAATCTTTCAATTAATCATGCAGGACCATCAACTGCAATGAATAGACCCGAAGATGAGGCCTCAGCCTCTGTCCCAACGGGAATTGAAAGTGAAGGAGCACAAGTCAGAGGGGAAAGAGCAGAACGAGGCACTTCCTTGAGCATGTTAATTCCAGATTACATACCCCCTTCTGACGAAGATGTTGAATCAGATCCAGAGATGCTCAAAGCGTTCAGCTTTTCACGACGTAAGGCGTGGAACAATATATGGAACATCATATCGGGGGTGCCCTTAGAAGAGATACCATCAAAAATTTCCCGATTGTCATCCCAATTTGTTATAATGGGACTTGGTGGTTTTGGGTATGAAAAGATCCATGCTGCAGTGAAACAGATTATCTTTAGGAGGGAGCAAATGCAGACAAGTCGCGAAGATTTGACCAGAGTGAAATTGTCAGTCAACATAGGCGAATTTGAGGCTGCGATATCCCAGGCTGAAGCTGATTATGTTGTCAAGATGAAGGATCTGAAACAAAAAATCAAAGAAAAGGTCGTCCAGCAGGTGCAACTCCAGCAACAGTTAGATGCTGTTACTGGGGAACTTGATCAGCTTAATGAATCATTGGATGAAACTCATATAAATGGCATGAAAGCCATTGCAGATGCTAAGAAGGCATTTCAGCAAGCTGAAAAGAGTGAAGCTGGTCAAGTGCACGAGCTTCAAGCAACTGTTGATAAGGCTCAGGATGCTATACATCAAATGAAGACTTTTGTTGACAATCTCTTGTAATTTCTTGAAAAAGAGAAGAGATTCCAATCTGTGGATGTCCTTCTAACTCTTGTGTATCAATGAAAAACACTTTTGTCTTCAATCATTTGTGCTTGCATTCTTCCATTACCTGCTTCAAATTTACTTAAGCCAATGGGATTAGTAAGCATAGTTTGATTTTTACTAGGATTATTACAAATAACCCTACAAACATTGAATCTTTTAACTGCTCAATATTACCTAAATCATACAAAAAAATGTATATTTAGTGAGCTGGAACTTGACTTTTATTCAGAGTTCCTTTGTCTTTTGTGTGGGCAGTTTAAAGTCATGCAAGCCGGACATAAAGAGGCTAATGTTTAAGGTCGAAATAGCTATGACCGAAAAAATGGATTAAAATGGATTCAATTCCTTGATAATTTATCTGAAAACAAATTACCATACTCAAGTATGAGAGAAAATATGTAAACTATGACTTAAGAATATTTGAATCTGAGGAATGATATGAAAAAGTGCTAAATAGCATTAGAAAAAGTAGTTTCCAAGAATGAAATTACTATTATTTAACAAAACCCGTTAGGGGGTTGAAATATGCAGGGCCACCTATGGGCATTGGCTGCATAGTCAAATAAAATAGCATCTTTTGGCTGACAAGTATGTTATGTGGACTGTTTATGCAAGGCCACCTATGGGCACGTGCTGCATAGTTAGGCAAAAGAACTCTCAGAAATTTACTTTCCTAGTGCTAAAAGCCAGTGAAAGTTTATGGAGATTCAAATTTTCTAAAGCATAGAGTTTGTTGTATGGAAAGAGGTACCTGAATATGGAGAAGATATTTTCAAACAAGAATATCGAAGAACTGGATGAATATCACTCCTACGAAGGTCTGACCCAAACGTAGGGAAGAAGAATAAACCATAGACTTGAATACTTTCAGATCATGAAAAAGGATATGGGACAAATACGTTAAGGATGGCTATTTTTGCGGATCCCTACATACTGTCGTTTAAGACAAATAAGGACAAAAGAGGCATTCTTCCCAAGAATGAAGTTACTATTATTTAACAAACCCGTTAGGGGGTTGAAAACATGCAGGGCCACCTATGGGCATTGGCTGCATGGTCAAATAAATAGCATCTCTTGGCTGACAAGTCTGTTATGTGGACTGTTTATGCAAGGCCACCTATGGGCACGTGCTGCATAGTCAGGCAAAAAGAATTCTCAGAAGTTTGACATTTTTGTGACCATAAGTCATGAAAAAGGGTTATGAAGATCTGAAAATATTTAAGGTTAGGATTATAATACATAAAGATGGGTATTTTCCAATGTATATAGAGATACATAGGTCAATGAAAACCATAATCATGTTGTGGCTGGGTCCTGAATTGAAACTTGGACTTCACTACGTATCTCATAAGAATGATAATCAAGCCATACGTAGTTCTTGAAATGCAGTTTAACGTCGTGCAGGACGAAAGGATGAGTGATCTTAGTTTTTGGGGTCATAGAATTCGGACCATAATAATGAATACACAGTGTGTGTTTTCATGAGGACTTTTCAGCCAAGGGACTGAAAGTGAAATTTGGGGTTTAGGCCCAAAAGACTTGGGACTGGATTCGAGGGACACTCGAATGTTCCTACGTATCCCATAAAGATGGGAATCAAGTCCACGTAGTTCTAGAAACTACCCTTTGTACAAATTTGGTTCGTACATGTGAAGGGTGAAAAGGGACTTTAGTGCAATGATGGTTTTAACCTTAAGATAAAAAGTTTAGGCATTACCATGTATGTACGTAGTCTTTTGAAAAAAATGAAAACCATGATTGAAAAAAGAATCAATGTTAATAATGGTTCCTTCTCAAATGAGGAAATCAAAGAATATTGTAGTTTATTGTCGTACCGGACAAAAGTGTTGTATAGTTTAACGTCATATAACAAGGACAAAAGTGAATCAATGTAAAGATATTGATTCCAAGGGTGGTTTCACAAATCATCATCATATGAGATTGTGGTGAACCAATGTGAAAAGATTGTTTTTGGGCTTGAACCTTTGGGAGGTTGCCTACATACCCAGCCTGGAGGGCAAGGATCAAAGTCTGTGTAGTTCAATTAAAGAATGAATTAATGATCATGTTGTTCTTGTGGACAATGATCTAAAAAAAACAAAAATGTTGTTGGGACTTACACATGGTTAGTGGCCCAAAGGGAGTGTTATGGTTGATGTTCGCTCTAAGCTCACGTGAGTCATACTCGGTGTGAGAAACAAGAGGTAATAACAACCTTAACAAATGTACAGTTTAATGTCATGTAGGACATAAAAAAGGGACTTTCTGTACAGTTTAGCGTCATGTAGTTAAGACGAGGGGGACAATATAGTTTAACGTCATATTGGACGGAAAAAAGGGGGACTGTGCAGTTTAATGTCATGCAGTAAGGACAAGGGAGTGTACCATTTTAACGTCATGTCGGACGAAAGTGCGAATAGTTTAAGGTCATATGCATGGACCATGGATGGTGCAGTTTAATGTCATGTTGGACCTTTGATGATTATATAGTTTAACGTCTTTCCGGACGTGAGGGACTTTTATACAGTTTAGCGTCATGTAATTTAGGACGTCACAGTTTAACGTCTTGCTGGACATAAAGGATTTGCAAAATAGTTTATGGTCATATACATGGACCAGGGATGATGCAGTTTAATGTCATACTGGACCATTGCTGTAAAGTTTAACGTCATATAGCAAGGACGAACTTGTGTTGTACAGTTTAAAGTCATGTAGCTAGGACTAAGGTGAATTAATATGAGGATATCAGTTCTGATCTTTTTACAGTTTATCGTCATGCTGGACGTTGGAAGTGCCACACAGTTTAATGTCATGTTGCTAGGACACAATATAGTTTAATGTCATCTCGGACAGAATACAGTTTAGTGTCATGTAGGACAATAAGGGACTTAACACAGTTTAACGTCATGCTGGACGATGAAAGTGCCACACAGTTTAATGTCATGTCGCTAGGACAAAATATAGTTTAATGTCATCTCGGACAAAATATAAGAACTTCTATACAGTTTATTGTCATGTAGATAGGACATTATACAGTTTAATGTCATGTAGGACATTGAAGGTGACACAGTTTAACGTCATGTTGGACGAAGTTGTAGTTTAAGGTCATACCGGACCTTTGTGTAGTTTAAGGTCATACCGGACCTTTGTGTAGTTTAAGGTCATACCGGACCTTTTCTGTATGAACCGATTGTAAGTCTTGGTTCTGGGAACAATATTTTGTGTTTATACAAAATACTTCTTCAGAAATCTGGCATTAGTTGGAGTCGTGATGTGTTCTCCATCCATTGAAATCAGAGAATACGCTCTATTGGAGTAGACCTTATGTACTGAATAAGGTCCTTCCCATTTTGGCTCAAGCTTGGGAGGCTTCTTTCCTGGTATAATTGGTGTTCTGAGAACCAATACCAATTCTCCCTGAATGAATGAACGAAGACGAACTTTTTTGTTAAAAGCTCGTGCTATTCGATTCTGATAGATTTCCAAGTGGTGCAAAGTGCACAATCTTTTCTCATCTAACTGTTCCAATTCATTCAACCGCTTTTGGGATTGCTCATCTGTTGATAACTGATCACAAATGGCTATTCTGAGTGAGGGCAATTGGACTTCAATTGGCAAGACTGCTTCTGTTCCATATACCAATGAATATGGAGTAGACCGCGTTGCATTGCGAGTGGTAGTCCGATAAGCCCATAAAGCATGATAGAGTTTATCAGGCCATGACCTCTTATCTTTATCCACCATCTTTTGCAGTATATTTGAAAGAGTCTTGTTGAAGGCCTCTATCTGGCCATTAGCCGCTGCATGATATCGAGATGAATGGTTGGACTTAATGTTGTATTCTTGATACAATCTCTTTACCTCAGAAGAACAGAAGTTGGTGCCGTTGTCTGTCAATATGGTATGAGGGACACCAAATCTAGTAATGATGTTAGACTTGATGAAGCTAACAATGCATTTAGAACTGACTTCTTTGAGAGGTACTGCCTCTGCCCATTTGGAAAAGAAATCAGTAGCAGTAAGAATGTACTTAAACTGCTTGGCCGTAGCTGAAGGGTAAGGTCCCACCACATCCATTCCCCATGTGGAAAATGGCCATGAGTATTAAGCTGTATGAAGCAACTCTGGAGGTTGATGAATGAAATTGGCATATACTTGGCATGAATGACACTTCTTTGTGAAATTAACACAATCTTGTATCATTGAAGGCCAGAAGTATCCAAGTCTTCGAATTTGATCAGACAATCTATGTCCAGACTGGTGGGCACCACAGACTCCTGCATGCACTTCTTTTATGACAGCCATTGTCTCTTCACCATCAATACATATAAAGAGAACTCCATCAAAACCACGTTTGTAGAGAATTTTCTCGAGGTGGTTTGGACCATCATAAAGAGTAAAATTGACCACACGTCGCCGAATTTGTTCTCTCTCGGCTCTATCAGGTGGAAGTGTTCCATTTTGAAGGTATTCCCTGATAGGTGACATCCGTCCTGTAGTATGACCATATGGTTCAGGAATGGGACTAATTTCATTAATTTCCTCTGTTCTGACTTGAACATAAGGTGAAATTGAACGACGGTGGGCAATACAGATGGTTGTCTCGTCCCGATTTGGATCTGCTAAAGCTGTGGCTATATTAGCCAGTGCATCAGCTTGAGCATTTTGTGATCTTGGGACATAAGAAAATGTCGGTTCTGAAGGGAATTCCGACATTAACTCTCTGACGTAATCATACAAAGGGATTAATTCTTCTTTTCTGATGGCATAATCCCCATTGACTTGTTTGATTACCAGGTCTGAATCACCTTTCACCTTTAAGTGATTCACTTGTGCTTGAAGCGCTAACTCCAAGCCTGCAATGAGAGCTTGGTATTCAGCTTCATTATTGGTACCACCTTCCCACAACAAAAAGGAATAAGGTAACACTGCCTTATCTGGAGAAATGAGCACAATTCCTAAACCAACTTTGTTGAATTTAGGATTTTCCATTTTCTTCCCTGTTGGACTTCTAGAAGCACCATCAAAATACATTTCCCATGTTTGAGGACTCTCTTGAATAGAGAAAACTTCCTCATCAGGGAGTTCGATATCTGAATACGTGTCTTCCACTGAAGGATGTTCAGCCAGGAAATCAGCCAGAGCTTGGCCTTTAATTGCCTTTTGAGACACATACTGGATGTCGAACTGCTGTAGAATAACTGCCCACCTTGCCAGACGTCCTGTAAGCATTGGACGACTAAGGATGAATTTGAGTGGATTATTACGAGATACCAATTGGACCTCGTGATGTTGCAGGTAGTGTCTCAGTTTCTGAACTGCAAAGATTAATGCTAGGCAGCAATTTTCAATACTCGAATACCGGGTTTCTGCTTCAAGCATAGTTCTACTGAGATAGTAGAGACTATTTTCATTCCCAGCATCATTCTTTTGAGCGAGAAAGGCACCCAATGATCGCTCTAAAGCTGTCACATAGAGGATAAGAGGTCTACCCTCAACAGGTGGCATGAGTACTGGTGGACTTAAGAGGTATTTCTTGAGAACATCAAATGCTTCTTGACATTCTTTAGTCCACTGGTAAGTGACTCCTTTCTTCAATAATTTGGTAAAAGGTAAACTTTTGCCTGCCAAATTGGCGATGAAACGCCGAATATAGGCTAAGTGTCCTTGAAGTCCTCTTAATTCTTTCAAATTCTGAGGAGGTGACATACCAAGGATTGATTTGGTCTTCTCAGGATCGACTTCAATACCACGATGGCGTACAACAAAGCCGAGGAATTTTCCTGAGGTTACCCCAAAAGCACATTTTAAGGGGTTCATCTTCAAATTATGTTGTCGAAGCTTGTGGAATATGACTTCCAAATCAGCTAAGTGATCAAAACGTTGTTTGGATTTAACCACCAGATCATCTACATAGCATTCAACAAATTTCCCTAGAAAAGGTTTGAAGATACGATGCATGGCGCGTTGATATGTTGCACCTGCATTCTTTAAACCAAAGGGCATCACCCGGTAACAAAACACACCTTGAGGAGCTCTGAAGGCTGTATATTCCTCATCTTCTGGGGCCATTCGGATCTGATTATATCCAGAATATCCATCCATGAAAGAAAGTACTTCATAGCCAGCCGTCGCATCAATTAAGAGTTCTGTAATCGGAACTGGAAAATCATCTTTGGGACAATACCGATTAAGATCTCTGAAATCGATGCAAACCCTAATTTGTCCATTCTTCTTCTTTACAGGGAGAATATTAGCCAACCACTTGGGATATTGAACTTCTCTGACGAAGTTAGCTTTGATAAGCTTATCCACTTCAGCCTCAATTTTGGAAGCATAGGTCGGGTGTGTTCTTCTTGCGGCTTGCTTGAATCCTCGATGTTCTTTTGGCAAACCCAAATGATGGGTGGCAACATCAGGATCAAGGCCAGGCATCTCTGTATAATTCCAAGCAAAAATATCTTTATTTTGCTTTAGAAAAGAAATATACATCTCTTGTTCTTCAAGGTTCATGACCGCACTAATTAAAGTGGGGCGTGGATCTTTCTATGTACCCAGATTTACTTCTCTGAGTTCATCCACAGTGGTAGAGATACCCTCTTCAAATGCTGGAGGAGCATCTCTAAGATCTTCCTCTTCCTCTTCATCGTGTGTTATTTCTTCTGTTTCTACTTGCAAAGTAGATGAAAAAATGAAATTCTCATGATCATAAGAGATGTCAAAATTTTCACATTTTGAAGAAGAAGCTTCCATTTCCGACCCTATTGATGAAAAAAGGTCTTCTTTGGGAATCAAAGAGGAGATGATGGATTGAGAATCGACATCAATATTCACCTCTGGTGTTGCTATAACTTCTTCTGGCCTGATTAGCGAAGTATAGACTTGTTGGATTTCAGCAGACGAAATGAAAACGTCACCACTTATGCCTTCATCACTGCTTGGTAAGTTACCAATTTCTCCCATATTGTCTGGCTCGATTGCCGTAATTGACATTATGGATCTTTCCATAAGAGTATTTTGATTTGGGCCTATTTTGTCAATTTGACTGATAGGTAACACATAATCTGTACTCACATGTGAAAATGGATTTATTGGAATTTTTTCCAGACCATATGGAGCATTAACTTTGGTAATTTCCTTCATTGTAGATTTTTCTCTTCTCTTCATGTGATAAAATTCCGCCTCAATGTATTGAGACTCACATGTCTTGAACGGGGCCTTATCACCATACAATGTTCCAACTTGACCATCGAAACAGTATTTGAGACATTGATGGTATGACGATGGAATAGCTGCATGCTGATGTAGCCAGGGTCTTCCAAGCAAGATATTGAAAGCTGAGTCTTGATCAACAATCATGAAATCTGAATTGGAAACAAGATCTCCAAACTGAGTTCTGAGCGTAACTTCTCCCAGTGGTTCTTGTTCATTTTTATCATATCCTTGCAACATCTTGGTAGAAGGAGATAAATCAGATTCTGTGAGGCCCAATCGACGAAGTGTGCGAATGGGCATGAGGTTGACTCCTGAACCATTGTCAATGAAAGCTCTTCGAACATCTATACCATTGACTTTGCCAGATAGGTACAAAGGTTTTATGTGCCCATGCACAACATCATCTTCATCTTTATCAGTAAAAGATATCACTGCATGGCATTCTGCAGGATTATTCTCTATGTGATAAATTTCAGCTGCAGCAATTTCAGCTTCAAACTCCTGAGGACTTGAAAAAGCTTCGATGAGTGCTTCCCGAAGATCTTTTGATAGATTCAAAGCATCTAAAATTGATAATTTGGCTGGTACTTGGGCCAAGTGTTTCAATATATCATACTTTTGATCTAGAGGCCTGCGTTTCCCAATAGGAATATGCGGTTTAGTAGGTATCTTGGAAGCAGATGCTTTGGAAGCTGATGCCTCTTGTATTGAAGTTGGCAACATCTTTGGTTTTGGAAAATTAGACTGATTAGATCCATTTACTTGCTGAGATAAAGAAGATGGAACATTTAATCGGTCTTCCAAAATAACTGTGCCGAAGCTGAGTTGGCCATTGGCAGAAGAACTTGCTTGTTCATTTTGAGCTCGCTGAAGGGCTCTACCACGAGTTTCTGCTGCATATACAGTGCTAGCAGGGGTAGAATTAGAGTAGTGGCTTCGGAAAGATCCACGTCTTCCCCTATATCCTGAACCTCTAGAACTTCCTCGGGTTCCTTTATTTGATATAGGGAATTCAGGCTCATCAAGACTGGAATATGAATCTGTTAATTGAATCATATTAACAGAACCAAAGATCAATTCTTCGTCTGATAAAGACTCTGCCTGGTTGGCCTGTTTAGGCTGTGCCGTTTGGTGGGACGGTGCCCGTTGCTTTGAAGTAGATGGCATGAAATCTGCCAGAGTCAAAGACAATTTAGGCTTTGATACATACTCATCTTCTCCTGATTCCTCTTTCTTCTTTGAATTGCTCTTCCCTTTTGAGGATTTGTCTTTTGATGGAGGCTTTACTGCAGCTTTTGTAGGAGACACAATTGGCTTCTTCAATTGTGTTCGCAAAATGGAATGGGTCCGATTGATTGTCTTTCTGACCATCCAATCATCATATTTTTTCGCAGTTTTTCTTTTGACTTCCTGCCACTCGCCTCCTTCCTCTGGATCTGTAGCGGTAATACACGCTACATGAGCTAAAGAACCCTTCAATTTGACTTGTCCCAAGTCGACCATCTTTTGTAGGAGGTCTTTAAAGACAAAACACTCCTGGATGGGATGCCCCAACATTTGATGAAAGGGACAATAATTGGGACGGTCTTCATCTCTTTCCTTGTTTGGTCTCTTCGGCACTGGTAATTGAACCAAATTATTCTCCAGAGCTGAAATGAAGTAACCAGGAACTTGCTCACTTCGGAAAGAGTATGTTTTACTCTTCATATCCTCAAATTGTTTTCGTCGTTGATCTTTTTGATCATTTGGACGAAATAGCCTTTGTTGTTGGCGTTCAGGAGGTGGAGCCCTTCGAGAAGATGAAGGTTTTGAAGTAGAAATAGGTACAGGTGCCTGTTTAAGCATAACTGTAGCAGTTTCTGCTTTACCCATTCTTCTTCCTGGAGCTGATGGAATTACACGAGATTTAACCTTAGCCTGCATAAGGGAATCTTCAATCTGTTGAGTGATTGAAGTAAGGTCTCGAAACCCTCCTGTGTATTTCACAGGGATCAATGGTGTGCGTAATTCGTCACGCAAATTTGCCACACAGATTGGCAACAATTCCTCCTGAGGGAGTGATAAACTCAAGGAATACGTTAATCCCTTCCAACGAGCAATGAAATCAGAGACTCTTTCATTCTCCCTTTGCTTGCAGTTTGTAAGATCGAAAACTGTTGTTTTTGGCAAAGTTGAGCTAAACTGAAGAAGGAATTTTTGACGAAGATCCTCCCATCCGATGATTGACCGGGATTTCAAGCTTGTATACCAGACAAAAGCTGGTCCTTGCAAGGTTCACACGAAGCATCTGAGTTTCACTGCTTCTTGTTGCTCTGGAGTTCCCATCATAGGATCACAACAAGACACGTAATGCGTCAAATGTTGTTCAGGGTCACCTGATCCATTGAATGTAGGGAAAATAGGGTTTCCAAAACTGGATGGAGGAGAAATTGAATCTACCCATTCAGGGTAAACTTTCTTTTCAGGTTGAACTTGCGCCCGTTTCCCTTCCATAGTTTCTAACCGAGCTGTTAATGACTCAATAGTAGTTATTAACTTTTGAGAAACGTCAGGTTGAACTTGGTTTTGGGTAGGTGCAATGAATGGAGCTTGGACAGACGTGGAGGTTGGTGCTGCAACTAATGGTAGTGCTGCCAACCGTTGTTGCGTTTGACCCGTAGGATTAGACCTCTGTGGGTGTACTGATAAAGGAGGATATTCCTGATCCATCTCAGTAGTTACAACAAATTCCTTCGGCTGTCGGACTTCAGCATTCTTAAGAAGAAGACTACTCTGAAGTAGTTCTGCATTCAACCTTCTTAATTCTTTCATTTCTTCCTCCTGTTGTGCAAGCCTTTGCTCTAATGAGAGCGATTGACCTCCTTCAGAGGAAGGGTGAGAAGTAACCTGATTCTTTCCTTTCCCCTTATTGGATCCTTTTCGGAGAGGGGGAAGTGGGTTATTTGAAGGAATACCCAAATTTTGGGTAAGCCTTTGATTACGTGTGCGCACACCTTCTTCATTTAGGTCTGTGTGCGCAACTTCTTGAGCAGGAACCTCTTCATCTGATCCCTCTGATTGAGCCTCATCTGGTGAATCAGCAGCAACGGCGGTGATGACATTAATGGATGCATATTTCATGGAATCCTTTCTATCAGCATTTCTGTGATATTGTCTCCTTTTATGTCCATGATAAGACATGGCATTCCGTTGACTTGATCCCTCAGGAATTTCTTTGTGAACCGTCACTTGGAGAGAATCTCCTGATAGCTTGGCTCTTCGTTCCTCTTGAGGCTTCTTCCCTAATCGAGAGAATACTGACTTTCTCTGAGGGAGGGATTGAAGATTTGAAAAAGTCCCCAGTCCGGTGGACTGGGGGTGTTCCTGTTGCTTCCGCTCAACCCCTCGAATCCCATTCGTTGATTCTGAGGGTTGGGTTAGAGAAGTCCCCAGTCTGGCAAGCTGGGGTGTCTCTTGACATGCTATGTCTGAGATCTTCTTGAAATCTCTCTTGATCTTGCGAATCTTAGTTCGGAAATTAGATGGATGCATTAACCTGTATCCACTTTTATCACCTGGTTCAACAGACCGTTGGATGATTTCCGAAACTTCTGTCATTTGATGACGTGTTTGCTCCAGACGAGAGGCTTGTGCAATATTCTCGCCTGCTTGATGTAGGAGCAATTCAACAACCTGTTCTCTATATACTTGATTTTGAGAGGAACTAGTTGAAGCTTGATCTCGAGCAAGATTTTGATTATGAACAAAGCCCATTGACTGTGGCCGGCCATGGGCAATAACATTGCATGAGACCATTTTCGGCGGGCTTTGCTGACCGGAAAGCACTGTGAAATGTAGTGCTCCGTGAATACCCCATCCTCTGATATGAACATTAGATGGAGCATTGGAAATTAACTGACGCAATCTTCTTAGTGCGCCAAGGCATGAACGTTGAAGTATTCTCTGTTGCTTTTCAGCCTTCGGATACCGAGAGACTGATAGAGATGCCAAATCAATCTGGCGTTGTAACCCTTCTATTATCTTAAGATGATTTTCATATTCATCGTAAGATAATACCTTCTTCTTTAATTGAAAAAGAGTTTTCCATATGTTAAGACGAATATCATGGATTCCATCATCCGTCAACATCTTTGGAATGTCATACTGTGAATCAGCCAAAGGCCAAAACATGATTGGTACTTCACCTTTTGCCAGTTTTTTCCTCATGTTCAGCATTTCCTCTTTATCATTAAATGAAGATTCTTCTACCAGTTTGGACCAGAGTTGGTGTTTCCTTGTTGCTTCATCGGATTCAACAAGATTGGTAGAGGAATCACTATTCATGCTGGAAGATGAATGACCCAGGGAAGGTTCGGAGAATAACCTGAACCCCAAGCTATCTTCTGATGGAGAAAGAGTTTCACCTGCCGATAGTAAAACTTCAGACATGACTGGTTTTACGTTTGCAAGTGCCTCGAGATAGGAGGGCTTTCTCGTCACTACATTGCCTTCTGAAGAATTTTCGAGACAATGTGAATCACTACTGCGGAGAGGACTTTCGCAGCGAAGTTCATCACCATGAGGAGGACCTTCATGATGGGTTACAGCAAAAGACGAAATCTCTTGCTCCTTGGTCTTCTGACCACACAGAGGGTTCCTGTGGTTCTCATCTGAAGAAGAAACTTCAAGATTGACCGAATTTTCATGAAGCAAGTCTTCATGAGGAAGTGTCTGTTGAAGACCTTCGGGATTAATGTTCCTGTTATTGGGAACTGAGGGAGTAGAATCTTGAATTCCGACAGATAAATGTCTGAGGGCTTCAAGAACTCCAGCATCGAGCAAGGCCTTGTGGTAGATTGGCCTTTGATCTCCTGACTGTGCTGGGCGGATCTTTTTCTTAGATGCCTTCTTACTCGCTTTAGAAATCACTTGATGACGAAAGTGATTGCTCTGAGCAGGTGTATGTGCCTGATCAGGAAAGATGGTCAGGTTAGGCTGACGATCATCGCTCAAATCAGGTGTATGTGCCTGACTTGGTTGTCCATATGATATGGGGGAGTAGGCCCCACAACCCTCTTGGACTGGAACAGATGTGTGTGTCTGTTCCGGAGTGAATTGTTGATGTGTCACTCCACTGCTAGGGATAGATTTATGTGTCTGTCCCTGAGATGATGCTGAAGCTGTTATGATATCCTGGCAAGCATCCAGAATATGAGCAGGAATTTACTTCTGCTCTTTCACCATTGACAAAATATGTTTGGTGACTTCAGCCGCCGGAACAGGGATATACGTCCATTCCGGGATTGGAGTAGGTGTATGTGCCTACTCCTGTCCTCCTTTTCCTGTCAGTGAATCCTGACAGTACTCAAGTGTGGAGGCAGAGAGTTTAGTCTGTCTCCTGTTTGTCGTCGGGACTTTCCGACTGACTTCTCCGTGCGCTACCAAGCGAGACTATTGGTAGGCTTGATTAGTATTAGCAGGTGTATGTACCTGCTGATTACACTTCGCCAAACGCTGTTGACGAGATCCATCATATGTAGTCAGGCGAGCCTGCTGACTAACTGCTGATGTATAAGCAGGTGTATGTTCCTGCCTATGGTACTCCGCCGGAATTGCCTGGCGGGATCGGCTTGATGCTGCCAGACGAGTCTGCTGGACAACGGGATTAAAACGAACAGGTGTGTATGCCTGCTCGTTATTTGCCACCAAGTTAGGTTGGTGGACTTCTCCGGAGATGGCAGGGATGACAACCTGCCTATTATTAACCGGATTCCGTCTCTGGTGATTCATCTTGCCTGCTCGGGTTCGAGGAACCTGAGCTGAATGCCTGGAGCCGGTACCCTCATCATGTTGAGGGCGCACTACCGCACGAGTCTGGCGGCGATTGTTGATGGGAGCCCTTGAGAAGGACTCCTGTCTCTTTGAATTAAGGTCCTGCGGGACCTGCTCATTCACTTCCTCAGAATAAGGGAGTGAATGGAAATTGCGTTCCGGGGATAACGACCCGAAACGGTTGGAGACGGTAGTCAGCACCGCCTGCTTCTTGATTGCTGGTCGCCGTTGTCCGGACGACCAGGTAGAATTGTTAACTTGGAGGGCTTGACGAGCGGCCTCCAGAGTTGGGATAGTGCCGTTACGACGGTACTCCTTAACCAGTGCATTTGAAACACAGCGTTGAAGACGCTGAGTTGGTGATGTCATCCTCAGAGCGGATGACGTTCCAGCAGGAGTAGCAGCATTGGTTTTCACGGCAGCAGACCTCACAGTAGAGGTGTTCCCAGCAGCAGTATTCACAGGGGTGAATTTAAGGAAAGCCATTTTTTTTGTAGAAGATCTTGAAAAAAGAGTGCCTGTTCCATATAACAGACATAATCAAGATGAATCCGGCTACTGCATCTTTTGGATGATCATATGTCAATGATTGCCTTGTTGGCCCAAAGGGCCTAACAGATAAGAAGAACATCACTTTAACTTGGTTAAGGATTCACGTCGGGTTCACCATTTTTGTTCCGCGCGGAATCCGGGGATGACCTCCTGGACGGGAGATTCAAACGTTCCGATCGGTTTCTAACGGGTTTGTTCGTAGAACCGGAAACATCCAATGATTCCACATCCGTTTGGACCTACTTTCCAAAGGCAGGCGCTCATTAGCTTGTGGGCTAATGAGGCTTAGGAATTTGCATTGGTCGAGAGGATGGGAGGTCGGACTCATCACACCTTTTTGAGGGGAATTATTGTCTACTCCGGGACTCTCTTTATAGATTTAAGTTAAGTTCGTGAATCCTTATTACATTACCAAGTATAAAATGAGCTTTCCTTTATTTTTAACAATCAATGATTAAATATGCAAGAAATTTAGAGAATCTTTTATATGTATTTGAGGTTCTTCATCAATATAGAATCATCTATATTTGTTTAGAGATTCTTGGTCAATGGTATCCTTCAAAACATTTATATAAAAGTCTCTTCGTCATTTTGATGACCAGGCTGGTTTTAAAGCCACTCAGTGGGGCACTTGAAGTTTATCGTCATTCAGAAGGACAGAGATTATTTCAATGTTGGGATCGAACCCATGAATGGGCTACCTACGTATCCTTTGTTTTGAAAAAGGAATCAGAACCCACGTAGTTCGAGGAATGGGATATGATGTTTATGATTGATGGCTCAAAGATGAATGTCATAATTACTTTTACACTCTAAGCTCACGTGAGTCATGCTCGGTGTGAGAAACAAGAGGTATTGGTAAAATTTAGACAATTGTGCCATGAAGGATGCAATCATAAGAATTTTGTTTGGGGCTTATGTATGGATGACTGCCCAGATAGATGAAGGTTTAGGATTTACTTTTAGGAAGAAAATCCATGAACAGGGTCCACAAAGTTATATGTGCTTCATGGAGATTTGAATACTCTAATCTTGGGGCTTACTCCTAAGGAGGATGCCCAAGTTAGGAGGGGACTTATGATTGGGTTTTATTCCTGAAAAGGAAACCCAAATCAAAGGAAATTTATGACTGGTTAAGAGAAATTTTAAGAGACTTGGGGCTTACTCTTAAGAAGGATACCCAAGATTTATGACTAGGACTTATTCCTGAGAAGGAAGCCTAGGTTAGGGGACTTGGGGCTTACTCCTGAAAAGGAATCCCAAGGTTATGACTGAGTCTTTATTCCTGAAAAGGAGACCCAGGTTAGGGATTAAGGTTTGGGGCTTACTCCTGAGGAGGATGCCCAAGATTAAAGGACTTGATTGGGGCTTATTCTTAAGAAAGATGCCCAAGATTTATGACTAGGACTTATTCCTGAGAAGGAAGCCTAGGTTAGGGGACTTGGGGCTTACTCCTGAAAAGGAAACCCAAGGTTATGACTGAGTCTTTATTCCTGAAAAGGAGACCCAGGTTAGGATTCTCTCATCTTAAAGGATGAGGTTGAATGAATGAACTCTCAATCTTTGATGACATAAAGATGTTTAAATCACTAAGTTTTGAGAGATATTTCACAGAATTCCTTTCAGATAAGGATGTCAAATCAAGAAATCAGGCCATAAATAGCTTTGAAGAGTATCTTGAAGACTGAATCTTGAATAAGAAGGGTGAAATGGCTTAAGAGGGGTAAAAATGGGCAAGATGGGCACCCAAAAAGATAGGGGCGCACAAGTATTGAAGGTCGCGCAAGTCCTGCGGCGGCGCGCAAGTATACTTGCGCGACATAAGGGATACTTGCGCGATTTTCAACCAGAGTTGAATTACTTGAGCGACTCTTTTTTAAACCCTTTCCCATCCTCTTGAGGTTCTTCCAGAGAAGGGACGCGCAAGTTATATTGAAGTAATTAAGTTGGCGCGCAAGTGTTTGATAAGTTTCAACACTTGGGCTTTCCTTCTTCTCTTTAGATCTTCCATTCTAGGTAAGAAATTACCTTAGAAGTGTTCCGGAAGCTTTGAGAAGAGACTTGAGCGTCGGGAGCTTTGATCCAAGTTTCTGGGAAGAGATCCTCCCGAATGGGGGGCCCACAGGGTCTATTTATAGGCAAAAGAAGACCCCGGGCGGTTACTGGGCGGTTACCAGATCTGTCGCGCAAGTCCCTTGCACGATCATGAGGGGTCGCGCAAGTATTGAGGCGGCGCGCAAGTGTACTTGCGCGACCAAGAGGGAACTTGCGCGATACATGGGCAATGTTATCCTTTTCCATCCCTTTGTCGATTTTTGATGTTTCTTCAAAGGATTAATCACTTTTTGCTTAGATATTCCCCTTTTCCGATCTTTGGATTCTGTGACGAAAGGAGCGTCAACAAAAGTCCCCCCTCAGAGTTGGATCCGGAGAGAAATGAGGATTTGACTCTGAGGAAATCGAATTCCTCTAAAGGAAAAGGGCGGCGCGCAAGTCTCCAGTCGGCACGCAAGTCTTCGTCGCGCAAGCGTTTGAGCGCTCTGGGTGCGGCGTGCAGATAGGCCCTCTGGCCTATAAATATGCCGCTTCCGGCCGTAGATGGTATCTGACCCCGAATTTCTCGAGCTCTCGCCGCGCAAGTCTTTGTCGCCGCGCAAGTCTCCTATTTTCGCTGTTTCCTCGCTGCCGCGCTACTCTCAAGGTAATAAGGCTTGCGCGGCACACACTTGCGCGACAAATACTTGCGCGACATATGTACCACTTGCGCGACATCTCCATACGTGCGCGCCTTAATGCCTTAGCCATTTTTTTTCAAATTCTTTCACAAATTTTATGAAAAAATAAAACCCATTTAAGAGTTTAATTTATTCAACTCCTGTGCAGATTCAATGGCTCTTAGACCTGGATTCCTTGATGAACTGGCTAGCAAGCGGATAGATGATATGATGAATATCATTGGCCCTGATTACTATACTGTCAAAAACAGCACTCTTCCAGATTTGGCTAAGTATCTGAAGAAATATCATCACGACTTTCCTCACTGCACTTATCTACCTTTGTATGGTCATGGTCATCTTCAAGAAGTCATTATTCCAGAAGTAAAGAATTATCTTCCATTTTCTTGGTTTCATAATTATACCAATTTTGCTTCAGCAAATATCTCAGGCGGAGGAGTATTTCAAACTGCTGGAATAGTAGAGAAGGCGTATGTGATGCATCATAGCCCTTGCACACCAGATCTGAAAAAACATACACCTGAGCTTCAACCACATTGTCATCCTTCAATCTTCCGAGATGCTCAGATAGATCAGTCCAAAGGCTGGAAGAAAAGTTGGGATTTCCGCCCTGGGGGAGGTGTGAAGCCAACTTGGATGTGGGCATACTGGGTGCGACAGACTTGCGCAGAGTTTATTGAGGATCTGAAGAGAGCTGCAATATATGAAGCTGTTTGGGTTGGGCAGACATATATTTACAGACATGATATCTTCGTGCCAGAGATACTCAGTCACTGGAGTCCAGCGACTAATTCTTTCCACTTGACTCATGGAGAAGTAGGTATCAGTTTGTGGGATGTCCACAAGATTTCAGGAGCTCCAATCTTGGGCGATATGTATGATGAATTCATTCCTCCCAAGGTGACTTGGAATGATCCAGAGAAGAATCCTGTTTTGGCTCGAGAATTATTCAAAATCTTTCACAAGCTCAAGAGTTCAGAGACCTCATTAACTCATTTCAGAAAAGATATCCATCCGGAAGAATGGATGAAGGTGTTTCTTACTGAGAAGAAAGGGATGGAGCCAAAGGAAAAAGGATCCAAGAAAAAGAAATCCAAGGATACCCGGCCCAGACGTCCTACCACTTGCCCAAAACCTGAGAAGAGAGGATCTCCTGGCACATTCTGGACAACTCTAGAAGCAGGAGAGTTTGAAAAATGGGGCTATGAAGTGAATCAAAGAATTCCAAAGAAAACTCGTCTGGCGGGTTTCTTGGCAATGTGGCTCAGTATTTACCTCTTGCCGGTCAGGGATTCGAAGGGAGGCGTTAGGCCAGGGACCTTCGTCATTGCGGCCAAGTTAGCTGAGGGAAAAATGGTTGGGTTAGCCACCCCCATTTTAGCAAAGATCCACAGGAGTTTACTTCACGTCTTCCAGGGTAAATCTCCTTTAAGAATAGTGGGACCATTCCAGGTTTTGTGGGGATGGATCGCCACTCACTTCAGGACTTACAATGTACAAAATGGATTACAAATTCCTGGAAGCTCTTTCAGACCGTCAGTGCAAGCATTCTCTGGAATTGCTCCATTAGATGTCAATGGTTATGACATAAAAGTAAGACTAAGCATGTATAAGGAATTCAACTTCTTTCCTTATGGAAGTCCGCCATCTGGGCGGTTTGTTGATGATGGGAAAGCCCCTTTGGATTTGAGGGCATACATGCTAGCTTGCAGGGATGGCGTGTTAGTAGCCAGGATTGATGGAGAAATCATATGCGAGGCCTATGCTCCATATAGATTTGCACGCCAATTCAAATGTTTGCAACAGATTGTTGTATCCCCTCCAGTACATGTCAGGTTAGAGCAACATCCGATGGTTGCTCGACAACTATGGTTGCTGACATCAAGAGAGAAGACTGTGGCAGTATTAGATCTACCAGTTGAAAAAGCGGCACATTATCTGACTACATTTTATGCCGAACACTGGATAGCATCATACCCTAAAGGGATATTGAATCACCCTGTATATCAAGTGGGAAAGAGGAAGAGGATTGTAGAGAAAGAAACTCTTCCTCATGAAGGTGCTGCTTCTCCTCCTGAAATAGGTTCAACAGACTCCTCCTCTAGAACTGATTCCTCGGATTATCATGATGGGGATGATGAGGCACAACCGGCAGCAAAGCGGTTTCGTGCCCGATATAATCCTCCGGCCAGAGTTAAAAGACCCACTCCATCAGCTCCTGGTGAGTTATTTGATTGTAATAACTTCAATCACTGCTACTTTATAAAGTAATAAGTCTCACTTTCTTATTCTCTATCTGTAGTTGCAGGAGTTGGGAAGAAATTAAAATCAAAAATTGTAGGACCTTCCTCACAGCCTTTATATCTGAGACCAGAGGCTGTTCAGCTATGGCAGAGCTTATACTGTGATACTGAAACCGCCTGGCTGGATTTGTGTGAGGGCCTACAACTTCCTGGGATAGGATATCTTCTAGCTTCCAAAGACCTTCAATACGGAGATAACCCTAATGAAGTGTGGGCTTACATCAGAGAGCTGGAAATGCTCATATATGCCACCGATAATTCAGCTCCTATCACCAGGCAGGTGAAGGAAATGATTGATCGTGGCACCACTAAGGGGGCTGGTGGTTCTGGAGATGAGGAGTGGCAAGAGTACGTGGCTCCTGAAGATGTAAGTTTTCTTTCCTTATTTTCTTTGCAACTTGATTTCAGTTGAAGTTTTGTTTCTTAAGGAAGTTATTTTCTTCATCTTGCAGCTTGCAAAGAAAGGGATCGGGGTTCCTTCGCCACAATATAGCCCTGGTGGTACCGCTGTTGGGGCTGCTGCTGATTCTCCTCGCGAACCAGGCGAGATATCTCCAGGCCAGCAGGCCATGAATGAGGCATTGGACATAGCCTTTCATTCGCCAATCCAAGTGCCAATAAAGGAGACAGCTGAAACTCCAAAAAAGCAAAAGAAGCCAAGGGAACGAAGGAGGAAATCCTTAGCTAAACGTTTCATTAGCAGTGGTAAGTCCTTCGAACAATCATGAGTTTATACCCATAATCATATGGTTACTCATATTTCTGAGGATTGCAGGGGCTTCTTCAATTTCCCCCTTGAGGGAAGGGACTGATCCTACTTCAAAGGCCGTGGAGGGTGCTGTAGAACAACCACAGACTCAAGCTGACTTGGTAGCTCCTGGAAAAGAGCTACCATCCATTCCCAGTATCCCTCCCACTACTGAAGATGTTGTCCAGGGTCAGGGGTTGCAGGACATAAGTCAGCAAGAAGACATAGCAAATGCTCCCACTGGTGAGACTAACCAAGATTCTGAAGTATCATTGGATGAAATGATGAATCGAGGAATGACTTTTGAAGAATTTTATGATCATGCTAGATTGTCATGTGATTTAGAAGACCTTGGGCGTGAGTGTTATCCTTCGCCCAAATTTTTCTTTTAAAAGAAAATATTTCTAATCATGATGTAAAATAATATGCAGTTTCTTCCGTAGAAGCTGCTGAACTGCCAATGCCTGAAGAGGGTGTGGACACTGATGTCAACCCTATCATTGCAGAAACATTAGCTCAAGTAGAGCTAAATCCAATAAACTCTCCTGAGACCCATCCTGAAAATCCTGTTGAAACCGGGAAAGATGGGGAGAAGTCTTCTCATGTTGCTGAACCACCATTGGGTAAGGGATAACAATATTTGTGATTGTACTTTATTTGCAAGACAATCCATTCTTTTGTTATCCTTTAAGATTCAACTAAAATCTTTCAATTAATCATGCAGGACCATCAACTGCAATGAATAGACCCGACGATGAGGCCTCAGCCTCTGTCCCAACGGGAATTGAAAGTGAAGGAGCACAAGTCAGAGGGGAAAGAGCAGAACGAGGCACTTCCTTGAGCATGTTAATTCCAGATTACATACCCCCTTCTGACGAAGATGTTGAATCAGATCCAGAGATGCTCAAAGCGTTCAGCTTTTCACGACGTAAGGCGTGGAACAATATATGGAACATCATATCGGGGGTTCCCTTAGAAGAGCTACCATCAAAAATTTCCCGATTGTCATCCCAATTTGTTATAATGGGACTTGGTGGTTTTGGGTATGAAAAGATCCATGCTGCAGTGAAACAGATTATCTTCAGGAGGGAGCAAATGCAGACAAGTCGCGGAGATTTGACCAGAGTGAAATTGTCAGTCAACATAGGCGAATTTGAGGCTGCGATATCCCAGGCTGAAGCTGATTATATTGTCAAGATGAAGGATCTGAAACAAAAAATCAAAGAAAAGGTCGTCCAGCAGGTGCAACTCCAGCAACAGTTAGATGCTGTTACTGGGGAACTTGATCAGCTTAATGAATCATTGGATGAAACTCATATAAATGGCTTGAAAGCCATTGCATATGCTAAGAAGGCATTTCAGCAAGCTGAAAAGAGTGAAGCTGGTCAAGTGCACGAGCTTCAAGCAACTGTTGATAAGGCTCAGGATGCTATACATCAAATGAAGACTTTTGTTGACAATCTCCTGTAATTTCTTGAAAAAGAGAAGAGATTCCAATCTGTGGATGTCCTTCTAACTCTTGTGTATCAATGAAAAACACTTTTGTCTTCAATCATTTGTGCTTGCATTCTTCCATTACCTGCTTCAAATTTACTTAAGCCAATGGGCTTAGTAAGCATAGTTTGATTTTTACTAGGATTATTACAAATAACCCTACAAACATTGAATCTTTTAACTGCTCAATATTACCTAAATCATACAAAAAAATGTATATTTAGTGAGCTGGAACTTGACTTTTATTCAGAGTTCCTTTGTCTTTTGTGTGGGCAGTTTAAAGTCATGCAAGCCGGACATAAAGAGGCTAATGTTTAAGGTCGAAATAGCTTTGACCGAAAAAATGGATTAAAATGGATTCAATTCCTTGATAATTTATCTGAAAACAAATTACCATACTCAAGTATGAGAGAAAATATGTAAACTATGACTTAAGAATATTTGAATCTGAGGAATGATATGAAAAAGAGCTAAATAGCATTAGAAAAAGTAGTTTCCAAGAATGAAATTACTATTATTTAACAAAACCCGTTAGGGGGTTGAAATATGCAGGGCCACCTATGGGTATTGGCTGCATAGTCAAATAAAATAGCATCTTTTGGCTGACAAGTCTGTTATGTGGACTGTTTATGCAAGGCCACCTATGGGCACGTGCTGCATAGTTAGGCAAAATAACTCTCAGAAATTTACTTTCCTAGTGCTAAAAGCCAGTGAAAGTTTATGGAGATTCAAATTTTCTAAAGCATAGAGTTTGTTGTATGGAAAGAGGTACCTGAAAATGGAGAAGATATTTTCAAACAAGAATATCGAAGAACTGGATGAATATCACTCCTACGAAGGTCTGACCCAAACGTAGGGAAGAAGAATAAACCATAGACTTGAATACTTTCAGATCATGAAAAAGGATATGGGACAAATACGTTAAGGATGGCTATTTTTGCGGATCCCTACATACTGTCGTTTAAGACAAATAAGGACAAAAGAGGCATTCTTCCCAAGAATGAAGTTACTATTATTTAACAAACCCGTTAGGGGGTTGAAAACATGCAGGGCCACCTATGGGCATTGGCTACATGGTCAAATAAATAGCATCTCTTGGCTGACAAGTCTGTTATGTGGACTGTTTATGCAAGGCCACCTATGGGCACGTGCTGCATAGTCAGGCAAAAAGAATTCTCAGAAGTTTGACATTTTTGTGACCATAAGTCATGAAAAAGGGTTATGAAGATCTGAAAATATTTAAGGTTAGGATTATAATACATAAAGATGGGTATTTTCCAATGTATATAGAGATACATAGGTCAATGAAAACCATAATCATGTTGTGGCTGGGTCCTGAATTGAAACTTGGACTTCACTACGTATCTCATAAGAATGAGAATCAAGCCATACGTAGTTCTTGAAATGCAGTTTAACGTCGTGCAGGACGAAAGGTTGAGTGATCTTAGTTTTTGGGGTCATAGAATTCGGACCATAATAATGAATACACAGTGTGTGTTTTCATGAGGACTTTTCAGCCAAGGGACTGAAAGTGAAATTTGGGGTTTAGGCCCAAAAGACTTGGGACTGGATTCGAGGGACACTCGAATGTTCCTACGTATCCCATAAAGATGGGAATCAAGTCCACGTAGTTCTAGAAACTACCCTTTGTACAAATTTGGTTCGTACATGTGAAGGGTGAAAAGGGACTTTAGTGCAATGATGGTTTTAACCTTAAGATAAAAAGTTTAGGCATTACCATGTATGTACGTAGTCTTTTGAAAAAAATGAAAACCATGATTGAAAAAAGAATCAATGTTAATAATGGTTCCTTCTCAAATGAGGAAATCAAAGAATATTGTAGTTTATTGTCGTACCGGACAAAAGTGTTGTATAGTTTAACGTCATATAACAAGGACAAAAGTGAATCAATGTAAAGATATTGATTCCAAGGGTGGTTTCACAAATCATCATCATATGAGATTGTGGTGAACCAATGTGAAAAGATTGTTTTTGGGCTTGAACCTTTGGGAGGTTGCCTACATACCCAGCCTGGAGGGCAAGGATCAAAGTCTGTGTAGTTCAATTAAAGAATGAATTAATGATCAAGTTGTTCTTGTGGACAATGATCTAAAAAAAAACAAAAATGTTGTTGGGACTTACACATGGTTAGTGGCCCAAAGGGAGTGTTATGGTTGATGTTCGCTCTAAGCTCACGTGAGTCATACTCGGTGTGAGAAACAAGAGGTAATAACAACCTTAACAAATGTACAGTTTAATGTCATGTAGGACATAAAAAAGGGACTTTCTGTACAGTTTAGCGTCATGTAGTTAAGACGAGGGGGACAATATAGTTTAACGTCATATTGGACGGAAAAAAGGGGGACTGTGCAGTTTAATGTCATGCAGTAAGGACAAGGGAGTGTACCATTTTAACGTCATGTCGGACGAAAGTGCGAATAGTTTAAGGTCATATGCATGGACCATGGATGGTGCAGTTTAATGTCATGTTGGACCTTTGATGATTATATAGTTTAACGTCTTTCCGGACGTGAGGGACTTTTATACAGTTTAGCGTCATGTAATTTAGGACGTCACAGTTTAACGTCTTGCTGGACATAAGGGATTTGCAAAATAGTTTATGGTCATATACATGGACCAGGGATGATGCAGTTTAATGTCATACTGGACCATTTCTGTATAGTTTAACGTCATATAGCAAGGACGAACTTGTGTTGTACAGTTTAAAGTCATGTAGCTAGGACTAAGGTGAATTAATATGAGGATATCAGTTCTGATCTTTTTACAGTTTATCGTCATGCTGGACGTTGGAAGTGCCACATAGTTTAATGTCATGTTGCTAGGACACAATATAGTTTAATGTCATCTCGGACAGAATACAGTTTAGTGTCATGTAGGACAATAAGGGACTTAACACAGTTTAACGTCATGCTGGACGATGAAAGTGCCACACAGTTTAATGTCATGTCGCTAGGACAAAATATAGTTTAATGTCATCTCGGACAAAATATAGGAACTTCTATACAGTTTATTGTCATGTAGATAGGACATTATACAGTTTAATGTCATGTAGGACATTGAAGGTGACACAGTTTAACGTCATGTTGGACGAAGTTGTAGTTTAAGGTCATACCGGACCTTTGTGTAGTTTAAGGTCATACCGGACCTTTGTGTAGTTTAAGGTCATACCGGACCTTTTCTGTATGAACCGATTGTAAGTCTTGGTTCTGGGAACAATATTTTGTGTTTATACAAAATACTTCTTCAGAAATCTGGCATTAGTTGGAGTCGTGATGTGTTCTCCATCCATTGAAATCAGAGAATACGCTCCATTGGAGTAGACCTTATGTACTGAATAAGGTCCTTCCCATTTTGGCTCAAGCTTGGGAGGCTTCTTTCCTGGTATCATTGGTGTTCTGAGAACCAATACCAATTCTCCCTGAATGAATGAACGAAGACGAACTTTTTTGTTAAAAGCTCGTGCTATTCGATTCTGATAGATTTCCAAGTGGTGCAAAGTGCACAATCTTTTCTCATCTAACTGTTCCAATTCATTCAACCGCTTTTGGGATTGCTCATCTGTTGATAACTGATCACAAATGGCTATTCTGAGTGAGGGCAATTGGACTTCAATTGGCAAGACTGCTTCTGTTCCATATACCAATGAATATGGAGTAGACCGCGTTGCATTGCGAGTGGTAGTCCGATAAGCCCATAAAGCATGATAGAGTTTATCAGGCCATGACCTCTTATCTTTATCCACCATCTTTTGCAGTATATTTGAAAGAGTCTTGTTGAAGGCCTCTATCTGGCCATTAGCCGCTGCATGATATCGAGATGAATGGTTGGACTTAATGTTGTATTCTTGATACAATCTCTTTACCTCAGAAGAACAGAAGTTGGTGCCGTTGTCTGTCAATATGGTATGAGGGACACCAAATCTAGTAATGATGTTAGACTTGATGAAGCTAACAATGCATTTAGAACTGACTTCTTTGAGAGGTACTGCCTCTGCCCATTTGGAAAAGAAATCAGTAGCAGTAAGAATGTACTTAAACTGCTTGGCCGTAGCTGAAGGGTAAGGTCCCACCACATCCATTCCCCATGTGGAAAATGGCCATGAGTATTTAGCTGTATGAAGCAACTCTGGAGGTTGATGAATGAAATTGGCATATACATGGCATGAATGACACTTCTTTGTGAAATTAACACAATCTTGTATCATTGAAGGCCAGAAGTATCCAAGTCTTCGAATTTGATCAGACAATCTATGTCCAGACTGGTGGGCACCACAGACTCCTGCATGCACTTCTTTTATGACAGCCATTGTCTCTTCACCATCAATACATCTAAAGATAACTCCATCAAAACCACGTTTGTAGAGAATTTTCTCGAGGTGGTTTGGACCATCATAAAGAGTAAAATTGACCACACGTCGCCGAATTTGTTCTCTCTCGGCTCTATCAGGTGGAAGTGTTCCATTTTGAAGGTATTCCCTGATAGGTGACATCCATCCTGTAGTATGACCATATGGTTCAGGAATGGGACTAATTTCATTAATTTCCTCTGTTCTGACTTGAACATAAGGTGAAATTGCACGACGGTGGGCAATACAGATGGTTGTCTCGTCCCGATTTGGATCTGCTAAAGCTGTGGCTATATTAGCCAGTGCATCAGCTTGAGCATTTTGTGATCTTGGGACATAAGAAAATGTCGGTTCTGAAGGGAATTCCGACATTAACTCTCTGACGTAATCATACAAAGGGATTAATTCTTCTTTTATGATGGCATAATCCCCATTGACTTGTTTGATTACCAGGTCTGAATCACCTTTCACCTTTAAGTGATTCACTTGTGCTTGAAGCGCTAACTCCAAGCCTGCAATGAGAGCTTAGTATTCAGCTTCATTATTGGTACCACCTTCCCACAACAAAAAGGAATAAGGTAACACTGCCTTATCTGGATAAATGAGCACAATTCCTAAACCAACTTTGTTGAATTTAGGATTTTCCATTTTCTTCCCTGTTGGACTTCTAGAAGCACCATCAAAATACATTTCCCATGTTTGAGGACTCTCTTGAATAGAGAAAACTTCCTCATCAGGGAGTTCGATATCTGAATACGTGTCTTCCACTGAAGGATGTTCAGCCAGGAAATCAGCCAGATCTTGGCCTTTAATTGCCTTTTGAGACACATACTGGATGTCGAACTGCTGTAGAATAACTGCCCACCTTGCCAGACGTCCTGTAAGCATTGGACGACTAAGGATGAATTTGAGTGGATTATTACGAGATCCCAATTGGACCTCGTGATGTTGCAGGTAGTGTCTCAGTTTCTGAACTGCAAAGATTAATGCTAGGCAGCATTTTTCAATACTCGAATACCGGGTTTCTGCTTCAAGCATAGTTCTACTGAGATAGTAGAGACTATTTTCATTCCCAGCATCATTCTTTTGAGCGAGAAAGGCACCCAATGATCGCTCTAAAGCTGTCACATAGAGGATAAGAGGTCTACCCTCAACAGGTGGCATGAGTACTGGTGGACTTAAGAGGTATTTCTTGAGAACATCAAATGCTTCTTGACATTCTTTAGTCCACTGGTAAGTGACTCCTTTCTTCAATAATTTGGTAAAAGGTAAACTTTTGCCTGCCAAATTGGCGATGAAACGCCGAATATAGGCTAAGTGTCCTTGAAGTCCTCTTAATTCTTTCAAATTCTGAGGAGGTGACATACCAAGGATTGATTTGGTCTTCTCAGGATCGACTTCAATACCAGGATGGCGTACAACAAAGCCGAGGAATTTTCCTGAGGTTACCCCAAAAGCACATTTTAAGGGGTTCATCTTCAAATTATGTTGTCGAAGCTTGTGGAATATGACTTCCAAATCAGCTAAGTGATCAAAACGTTGTTTGGATTTAACCACCAGATCATCTACATAGCATTCAACAAATTTCCCTAGAAAAGGTTTGAAGATACGATGCATGGCGCGTTGATATGTTGCACCTGCATTCTTTAAACCAAAGGGCATCACCCGGTAACAAAACACACCTTGAGGAGCTCTGAAGGCTGTATATTCCTCATCTTCTGGGGCCATTCGGATCTGATTATATCCAGAATATCCATCCATGAAAGAAAGTACTTCATAGCCAGCCGTCGCATCAATTAAGAGTTCTGTAATCGGAACTGGAAAATCATCTTTGGGACAATACCGATTAAGATCTCTGAAATCGATGCAAACCCTAATTTGTCCATTCTTCTTCTTTACAGGGACAATATTAGCCAACCACTTGGGATATTGAACTTCTCTGACGAAGTTAGCTTTGATAAGCTTATCCACTTCAGCCTCAATTTTGGAAGCATAGGTCGGGTGTGTTCTTCTTGCGGCTTGCTTGAATCCTCGATGTTCTTTTGGCAAACCCAAATGATGGGTGGAAACATCAGGATCAAGGCCAGGCATCTCTGTATAATTCCAAGCAAAAATATCTTTATTTTGCTTTAGAAAAGAAATATACATCTCTTGTTCTTCAAGGTTCATGGCCGCACTAATTAAAGTGGGGCGTGGATCTTTCTCTGTACCTAGATTTACTTCTCTGAGTTCATCCACAGTGGTAGAGATACCCTCTTCAAATGCTGGAGGAGCATCTCTAAGATCTTCCTCTTCCTATTCATCATGTGTTATTTCTTCTGTTTCTACTTGCAAAGTAGATGAAAAAATGAAATTCTCATGATCATAAGAGATGTCAAAATTTTCACATTTTGAAGAAGAAGCTTCCATTTCCGACCCTATTGATGAAAAAAGGTCTTCTTTGGGAATCAAAGAGGAGATGATGGATTGAGAATCGACATCAATATTCACCTCTGGTGTTGCTATAACTTCTTCTGGCCTGATTAGCGAAGTATAGACTTGTTGGATTTCAGCAGACGAAATGAAAACGTCACCACTTATGCCTTCATCACTACTTGGTAAGTTACCAATTTCTCCCATATTGTCTGGCTCGATTGCCGTAATTGACATTATGGATCTTTCCATAAGAGTATTTTGATTTGGGCCTATTTTGTCAATTTGACTGATAGGTAACACATAATCTGTACTCACATGTGAAAATGGATTTATTGGAATTTTTTCCAGACCATATGGAGCATTAACTTTGGTAATTTCCTTCATTGTAGATTTTTCTCTTCTCTTCATGTGATAAAATTCCGCCTCAATGTATTGAGACTCACATGTCTTGAACGGGGCCTTATCACCATACAATGTTCCAACTTGACCATCGAAACAGTATTTGAGACATTGATGGTATGACGATGGAATAGCTGCATGCTGATGTAGCCAGGGTCTTCCAAGGAAGATATTGAAAGCTGAGTCTTGATCAACAATCATGAAATCTGAATTGGAAACAAGATCTCCAAACTGAGTTCTGAGCGTAACTTCTCCCAGTGGTTCTTGTTCATTTTTATCATATCCTTGCAACATCATGGTAGAAGGAGATAAATCAGATTCTGTGAGGCCCAATCGACGAAGTGTGCGAATGGGCATGAGGTTGACTCCTGAACCATTGTCAATGAAAGCTCTTCGAACATCTATACCATTGACTTTGCCAGATAGGTACAAAGGTTTTATGTGCCCATGCACAACATCATCTTCATCTTTATCAGTAAAAGATATCACTGCATGGCATTCTGCAGGATTATTCTCTATGTGATAAATTTCAGCTGCAGCAATTTCAGCTTCAAACTCCTGAGGACTTGAAAAAGCTTCGATGAGTGCTTCCCGAAGATCTTTTGATAGATTCAAAGCATCTAAAATTGATAATTTGGCTGGTACTTGGGCCAAGTGTTTCAATATATCATACTTTTGATCTAGAGGCCTGCGTTTCCCAATAGGAATATGCGGTTTAGTAGGTATCTTGGAAGCAGATGCTTTGGAAGCTGATGCCTCTTGTATTGAAGTTGGAAACATCTTTGGGTTTGGAAAATTAGACTGATTAGATCCATTTACTTGCTGAGATAAAGAAGATGGAACATTTAATCGGTCTTCCAAAATAACTGTGCCGAAGCTGAGTTGGCCATTGGCAGAAGAACTTGCTTGTTCATTTTGAGCTCGCTGAAGGGCTCTACCACGAGTTTCTGCTGCATATACAGTGCTAGCAGTGGTAGAATTAGAGTAGTGGCTTCGGAAAGATCCACGTCTTCCCCTATATCCTGAACCTCTAGAACTTCCTCGGGTTCCTTTATTTGATATAGGGAATTCAGGCTCATCAAGACTGGAATATGAATCTGTTAATTGAATCATATTAACAGAACCAAAGATCAATTCTTCGTCTGATAAAGACTCTGCCTGGTTGGCCTGTTTAGGCTGTGCCGTTTGGTGGGACGGTGCCCGTTGCTTTGAAGTAGATGTCATGAAATCTGCCAGAGTCAAAGACAATTTAGGCTTTGATACATACTCATCTTCTCCTGATTCCTCTTTCTTCTTTGAATTGCTCTGCCCTTTTGAGGATTTGTCTTTTGATGGAGGCTTTACTGCAGCTTTTGTAGGAGACACAATTGGCTTCTTCAATTGTGTTCGCAAAATGGAATGGGTCCGATTGATTGTCTTTCTGACCATCCAATCATCATATTTTTTCGCAGTTTTGCTTTTGACTTCCTGCCACTCGCCTCCTTCCTCTGGATCTGTAGCTGTAATACACGCTACATGAGCTGAAGAACCCTTCAATTTGACTTGTCCCAAGTCGACCATCTTTTGTAGGAGGTCTTTAAAGACAAAACACTCCTGGATGGGATGCCCCAACATTTGATGAAAGGGACAATAATTGGGACGGTCTTCATCTCTTTCCTTGTTTGGTCTCTTCGGCACTGGTAATTGAACCAAATTATTCTCCAGAGCTGAAATGAAGTAACCAGGAACTTGATCACTTCGGAAAGAGTATGTTTTACTCTTCATATCCTCAAATTGTTTTCGTCGTTGATCTTTTTGATCATTTGGACGAAACATCCTTTGTTGTTGGCGTTCAGGAGGTGGAGCCCTTCGAGAAGATGAAGGTTTTGAAGTAGAAATAGGTACAGGTGCCTGTTTAAGCATAACTGTAGCAGTTTCTGCTTTACCCATTCTTCTTCCTGGAGCTGATGGAATTACACGAGATTTAACCTTAGCCTGCATAAGGGAATCTTCAATCTGTTGAGCGATTGAAGTAAGGTCTCGAAACCCTCCTGTGTATTTCACAGGGATCAATGGTGTGCGTAATTCGTCACGCAAATTTTCCACACAGATTGGCAACAATTCCTCCTGAGGGAGTGATAAACTCAAGGAATACGTTAATCCCTTCCAACGAGCAATGAAATCAGAGACTCTTTCATTCTCCCTTTGCTTGCAGTTTGTAAGATCGAAAACTGTTGTTTTTGGCAAAGTTGAGCTAAACTGAAGAAGGAATTTTTGACGAAGATCCTCCCATCCGATGACTGACCGGGATTTCAAGCTTGTATACCAGACAAAAGCTGGTCCTTGCAAGGTTCGCACGAAGCATCTGAGTTTCACTGCTTCTTGTTGCTCTGGAGTTCCCATCATAGGATCACAACAAGACACGTAATGCGTCAAATGTTGTTCAGGGTCACCTGATCCATTGAAAGTAGGGAAAATAGGGTTTCCAAAACTGGATGGAGGAGAAATTGAATCTACCAATTCAGGGTAAAATTTCTTTTCAGGTTGAACTTGCGCCCGTTTCCCTTCCATAGTTTCTAACCGAGCTGTTAATGACTCAATAGTAGTTATTAACTTTTGAGAAACGTCAGGTTGAACTTGGTTTTGGGTAGGTGCAATGAATGGAGCTTGGACAGACGTGGAGGTTGGTGCTGCAACTAATGGTAGTGCTGCCAACCGTTGTTGCGTTTGACCCGTAGGATTAGACCTCTGTGGGTGTACTGATAAAGGAGGATATTCCTGATCCATCTCAGTAGTTACAACAAATTCCTTCGGCTGTCGGACTTCAGCATTCTTAAGAAGAAGACTACTCTGAAGTAGTTCTGCATTCAACCTTCTTAATTCTTTCATTTCTTCCTCCTGTTGTGCAAGCCTTTGCTCTAATGAGAGCGATTGACCTCCTTCAGAGGAAGGGTGAGAAGTAACCTGATTCTTTCCTTTCCCCTTATTGGATCCTTTTCGGAGAGGGGGAAGTGGGTTATTTGAAGGAATACCCAAATTTTGGGTAAGCCTTTGATTACGTGTGCGCACACCTTCTTCATTTAGGTCTGTGTGCGCAACTTCTTGAGCAGGAACCTCTTCATCTGATCCCTCTGATTGAGCCTCATCTGGTGAATCAGCAGCAACGGCGGTGATGACATTAATGGATGCATATTTCATGGAATCCTTTCTATCAGCATTTCTGTGATATTGTCTCCTTTTATGTCCATGATAAGACATGGCATTCCGTTGACTTGATCCCTCAGGAATTTCTTTGTGAACCGTCACTTGGAGAGAATCTCCTGATAGCTTGGCTCTTCGTTCCTCTTGAGGCTTCTTCCCTAATCGAGAGAATACTGACTTTCTCTGAGGGAGGGATTGAAGATTTGAAAAAGTCCCCAGTCCGGTGGACTGGGGGTGTTCCTGTTGCTTCCGCTCAACCCCTCGAATCCCATTCGTTGATTCTGAGGGTTGGGTTAGAGAAGTCCCCAGTCTGGCAAGCTGGGGTGTCTCTTGACATGCTATGTCTGAGATCTTCTTGAAATCTCTCTTGATCTTGCGAATCTTAGTTCGGAAATTAGCTGGATGCATTAACCTGTATCCACTTTTATCACCTGGTTCAACAGACCGTTGGATGATTTCCGAAACTTCTGTCATTTGATGACGTGTTTGCTCCAGACGAGAGGCTTGTGCAATATTCTCGCCTGCTTGATGTAGGAGCAATTCAACAACCTGTTCTCTATATACTTGATTTTGAGAGGAACTAGTTGAAGCTTGATCTCGAGCAAGATTTTGATTATGAACAAAGCCCATTGACTGTGGCCGGCCATGGGCAATAACATTGCATGAGACCATTTTCGGCGGGCTTTGCTGACCGGAAAGCACTGTGAAATGTAGTGCTCCGTGAATACCCCATCCTCTGATATGAACATTAGATGGAGCATTGGAAATTAACTGACGCAATCTTCTTAGTGCGCCAAGGCATGAACGTTGAAGGATTCTCTGTTGCTTTTCAGCCTTCGGATACCGAGAGACTGATAGAGATGCCAAATCAATCTGGCGTTGTAACCCTTCTATTATCTTAAGATGATTTTCATATTCATCGTAAGATAATACCTTCTTCTTTAATTGACAAAGAGTTTTCCATATGTTAAGACGAATATCATGGATTCCATCATCCGTCAACATCTTTGGAATGTCATACTGTGAATCAGCCAAAGGCCAAAACATGACTGGTACTTCACCTTTTGCCAGTTTTTTCCTCATGTTCAGCATTTCCTCTTTATCATTAAATGAAGATTCTTATACCTGTTTGGACCAGAGTTGGTGTTTCCTTGTTGCTTCATCGGATTCAACAAGATTGGTAGAGGAATCACTATTCATGTTGGAAGATGAATGACCCAGGGAAGGTTCGGAGAATAACCTGAACCCCAAGCTATCTTCTGATGGAGAAAGAGTTTCACCTGCCGATAGTAAAACTTCAGACATGACTGGTTTTACGTTTGCAAGTGCCTCGAGATAGGAGGGCTTTCTCGTCACTACATTGCCTTCTGAAGAATTTTCGAGACAATGTGAATCACTACTGCGGAGAGGACTTTCGCAGCGAAGTTCATCACCATGAGGAGGACCTTCATGATGGGTTACAGCAAAAGACGAAATCTCTTGCTCCTTGGTCTTCTGACCACACAGAGGGTTCCTGTGGTTCTCATCTGAAGAAGAAACTTCAAGATTGACCGAATTTTCATGAAGCAAGTCTTCATGAGGAAGTGTCTGTTGAAGACCTTCGGGATTAATGATCCTGTTATTGGGAACTGAGGGAGTAGAATCTTGAATTCCGACAGATAAATGTCTGAGGGCTTCAAGAACTCCAGCATCGAGCAAGGCCTTGTTGTAGATTGGCCTTTGATCTCCTGACTGTGCTGGGCGGATATTTTTCTTAGATGCCTTCTTACTCACTTTAGAAATCACTTGATGACGAAAGTGATTGCTCTGAGCAGGTGTATGTGCCTGATCAGGAAAGATGGTCAGGTTAGGCTGACGATCATCGCTCAAATCAGGTGTATGTGCCTGACTTGGTTGTCCATATGATATGGGGGAGTAGGCCCCACAACCCTCTTGGACTGGAACAGATGTGTGTGTCTGTTCCGGAGTGAATTGTTGATGTGTCACTCCACTGCTAGGGATAGATTTATGTGTCTGTCCCTGAGATGATGCTGAAGCTGTTATGATATCCTGGCAAGCATCCAGAATATGAGCAGGAATTTGCTTCTGCTCTTTCACCATTGACAAAATATGTTTGGTGACTTCAGCCGCCGGAACAGGGATATACGTCCATTCCGGGCTTGGAGTAGGTGTATGTGCCTGCTCCTGTCCTCCTTTTCCTGTCAGTGAATCCTGACAGTACTCAAGTGTGGAGGCAGAGAGTTTAGTCTGTCTCATGTTTGTCGTCGGGACTTTCCGACTGACTTCTCCGTGCGCTACCAAGCGAGACTGTTGGTAGGCTTGATTAGTATTAGCAGGTGTATGTACCTGCTGATTACACTTCGCCAAACGTTGTTGACGAGATCCATCATATGTAGTCAGGCGAGCCTGCTGACTAACTGCTGATGTATAAGAAGGTGTATGTTCCTGCCTATGGTACTCCGCCGGAATTGCCTGGCGGGATCGGCTTGATGCTGCCAGACGAGTCTGCTGGACAGCGGGATTAAAACGAACAGGTGTGTATGCCTGCTCGTTATTTGCCACCAAGTTAGGTTGGTGGACTTTTCCGGAGATGGCAGGGATGACAACCTGCCTATTATTAACCGGATTCCGTCTCTGGTGATTCATCTTGCCTGCTCGGGTTCGAGGAACCTGAGCTGAATGCCTGGAGCCGGTACCCTCATCATGTTGAGGGCGCACTACCGCACGAGTCTGGCGGCGATTGTTGATGGGAGCCCTTGAGAAGGACTCCTGTCTCTTTGAATTAAGGTCCTGCGGGACCTGCTCATTCACTTCCTCAGAATAAGGGAGTGAATGGAAATTGCGTTCCGGGGATAACGACCCGAAACGGTTGGAGACGGTAGTCAGCACCGCCTGCTTCTTGATTGCTGGTCGCCGTTGTCCGGACGACCAGGTAGAATTGTTAACTTGGAGGGCTTGACGAGCGGCCTCCAGAGTTGGGATAGTACCGTTACGACGGTACTCCTTAACCAGTGCATTTGAAACACATCGTTGAAGAAGCTGAGTTGGTGATGTCATCCTCAGAGCGGATGACGTTCCAGCAGGAGTAGCAGCATTGGTTTTCACGGCAGCAGACCTCACAGTAGAGGTGTTCCCAGTAGCAGTATTCACAGGGGTGAATTTAAGGAAAGCCATTTTTTTTGTAGAAGATCTTGAAAAAAGAGTGCCTGTTCCATATAACAGACATAATCAAGATGAATCCGGCTACTGCATCTTTTGGATGATCATATGTCAATGATTGCCTTGTTGGCCCAAAGGGCCTAACAGATAAGAAGAACATCACTTTAACTTGGTTAAGGATTCACGTCGGGTTCACCATTTTTGTTTCGCGCGGAATCCGGGGATGACCTCCTGGACGGGAGATTCAAACGTTCCGATCGGTTTCTAACGGGTTTGTTCGTAGAACCGGAAACATCCAATGATTCCACATCCGTTTGGACCTACTTTCCAAAGGCACGCGCTCATTAGCTTGTGGGCTAATGAGGCTTAGGAATTTGCATTGGTCGAGAGGATGGGAGGTCGGACTCATCACACCTTTTTGAGGGGAATTATTTTCTACTCCGGGACTCTCTTTATAGATTTAAGTTAAGTTCGTGAATCCTTATTACATTACCAAGTATAAAATGAGCTTTCCTTTTGTTTTAACAATCAATGATTAAATATGCAAGAAATTTAGAGAATCTTTTATATGTATTTGAGGTTCTTCATCAATATAGAATCATCTATATTTGTTTAGAGATTCTTGGTCAATGGTATCCTTCAAAACATTTATATAAAAGTCTCTTGGTCATTTTGATGACCAGGCTGGTTTTAAATCCACTCAGTGGGGCACTTGAAGTTTATCGTCATTCAGAAGGACAGAGATTATTTCAATGTTGGGATCGAACCCATGAATGGGCTACCTACGTATCCTTTGTTTTGAAAAAGGAATCAGAACCCACGTAGTTCGAGGAATGGGATATGATGTTTATGATTGATGGCTCAAAGATGAATGTCATAATTACTTTTACACTCTAAGCTCACGTGAGTCATGCTCGGTGTGAGAAACAAGAGGTATTGGTAAAATTTAGACAATTATGCCATGAAGGATGCAATCATAAGAATTTTTTTTGGGGCTTATGTATGGATGACTGCCCAGATAGATGAAGGTTTAGGATTTACTTTTAGGAAGAAAATCCATGAACAGGGTCCACAAAGTTATATGTGCTTCATGGAGATTTGAATACTCTAATCTTGGGGCTTACTCCTAAGGAGGATGCCCAAGTTAGGAGGGGACTTATGATTGGGTTTTATTCCTGAAAAGGAAACCCAAATCAAAGGAAATTTATGACTGGTTAAGAGAAATTTTAAGAGACTTGGGGCTTACTCTTAAGAAGGATACCCAAGATTTATGACTAGGACTTATTCCTGAGAAGGAAGCCTAGGTTAGGGGACTTGGGGCTTACTCCTGAAAAGGAATCCCAAGGTTATGACTGAGTCTTTATTCCTGAAAAGGAGACCCAGGTTAGGGATTAAGGTTTGGGGCTTACTCCTGAGGAGGATGCCCAAGATTAAAGGACTTGATTGGGGCTTATTCTTAAGAAAGATGCCCAAGATTTATGACTAGGACTTATTCCTGAGAAGGAAGCCTAGGTTAGGGGACTTGGGGCTTACTCCTGAAAAGGAAACCCAATGTTATGACTGAGTCTTTATTCCTGAAAAGGAGACCCAGGTTAGGATTCTCTCATCTTAAAGGATGAGGTTGAATGAATGAACTCTCAATCTTTGATGACATAAAGATGTTTAAATCACTAAGTTTTGAGAGATATTTCACAGAATTCCTTTCAGATAAGGATGTCAAATCAAGAAATCAGGCCATAAATAGCTTTGAAGAGTATCTTGAAGACTGAATCTTGAATAGGAAGGGTGAAATGGCTTAAGAGGGGTAAAAATGGGCAAGATGGGCACCCAAAAAGATAGGGGCGCGCAAGTATTGAAGGTCGCGCAAGTCCTGCGGCGGCGCGCAAGTATTGGTCGCGCAAGTATACTTGCGCGACATAAGGGATACTTGCGCGATTTTCAACCAGAGTTGAATTACTTGAGCGACTCTTTTTTAAACCCTTTCCCATCCTCTTGAGGTTCTTCCAGAGAAGGGACGCGCAAGTTATATTGAAGTAATTAAGTTGGCGCGCAAGTGTTTGATAAGTTTCAACACTTGGGCTTTCCTTCTTCTCTTTAGATCTTCCATTCTAGGTAAGAAATTACCTTAGAAGTGTTCCGGAAGCTTTGAGAAGAGACTTGAGCGTCAGGAGCTTCGATCCAAGTTTCTGGGAAGAGATCCTCCCGAATGGGGGGCCCACAGGGTCTATTTATAGGCAAAAGAAGACCCCGGGCGGTTACTGGGCGGTTACCAGATCTGTCGCGCAAGTCCCTTGCACGATCATGAGGGGTCGCGCAAGTATTGAGGCGGCGCGCAAGTGTACTTGCGCGACCAAGAGGGAACTTGCGCGATACATGGGCAATGTTATCCTTTTCCATCCCTTTGTCGATTTTTGATGTTTCTTCAAAGGATTAATCACTTTTTGCTTAGATATTCCCCTTTTCCGATCTTTGGATTCTGTGACGAAAGGAGCGTCAACAGCAGGTATACCTGCGCGACCAGTACTTTTGCGCCCAAAAATGACCTGTGCCCCTACTTCCTTTTGGGTGGACCTCCTGCCTATTCAACTCATTTCTTCAAATCCACCTCACCTCTTCAAGATTTAGCCTTCAAAAACCTCTTCAAAGTCAATTATGACATGGTTCATTTGTTGGATTCCTTATCTGAAAGAAATTTTGTGGAACATCTCCCAAAACCTATGGATTTACATATTTTTATATCACAAAGGTTAGAGATTTCATTCATTCAACCTCATCTTTTAAGATGAGAAGATCATTAACATGGGCCTCCTTTTCAAGAGTAAGCCCCAGATCACAGGTACCTTAACCTGGGTCTCCTTTTCTAGAGTAAGCCCCATTCATAATTTCCTAACTTAGGACTTATTTTCAAGAGTAATCCCTAGTTCATGTTCCCTTAGTATGCACATCCTCCTTATAAGTAAGCCCCTAATTCCAAATTCCTTTAACCTGGGCCTCCTTCTCAATAGTAAGCCCCAGTTCTCAACCCTCTTTAACCTAGGCATACTTCTTAAGAGTAAGACCCAATTTCCCTAATTTTGGGCATCCTTCTTAGGAGTAAGCCCCAAGTCTTAAATTCCCTTAACTTGTGCCTCCTTTTCAGAATTAATCCCCAGTGATAATTTCTCTTAACCAATATCAACTTCTTTTGATTTGGGCTTCCTTCTCAGGAATAAAACCCAATCACAAGTCCCCTCCTAATTTGGGCATCCTTCTCAGGAGTAATCCCCTAGATAGAGTATCAAAATCTCCATAGAGCACATATACCTTTATGGACCTTGTTCCCAGGCTTCTTCTCTAAATTAAGTCCTAATATTTATCTATTTGGTCAATCATACATACATAAGCCCCATATCATTCCTTCTGGCCGCATCTTTCGTGGCACAAATTGTCAGGTTTATTGATACCTCTTGTTTCTCACACCGAGCATGACTCATGTGAGCTTAGAGTGTAAAAGTAACCATGATACATCTCTTTGGGCCGTTAATCATACATAAGACCCACAATTCCCAACCGAACTACGTGGACTTCAATCACTACCTTAAAATTGGAGTACGTAGGAAGCCTTTATGAGGTTCAAGCCCATCACCCATTAATTCTCATCTGTCCCATATGACATTAAACTATATCTTAATTCTCAAACTACGTGGGTTCTGATTCCTTTTATAACAAGGATACATAGGTAGCCCATCTTTGGGTATGATCCCAACTCTAAAATACTCCATGTCCTTCTGAACGAAAATAAACTTCAGGTGCCCCGCTGAGTGGCTTTAAAACTAGTATGGTTATCATAATAACCAAGAGATCTTTATATAATGTGTTGAAGGATACCGTTGACTTAGAATCTCTAACAAATATAGATGATTCTATATCAATGAAGAACCTAAAATACATATAAAATATTCTCTAAGTATCATACATTTTAATCATTGATTGTCAGATCTTAAGGAAAGCTCATTTTCATACTTGGTAGTGTAATAAGGATTCATGAACATAACTTAAATCTATAAAGAGATTCTTGGAGTAGACAATAATTCCCCCAAAAAAGGTGTGATGAGTCTGACCTCCCATCCTCTCGACCAATGAAAATTCTTAAGCCTCATCGATCCACAAGAAATGAGCACCTACCTTTGGAATGTAGGTCCAAATGGATGTAGAATCATTGGATGTTTCCGGTTCTATGAAAAAACCTGTTAGAAACCAATTGGAGTGTTTTAAATTTAAGAAAACAAGGTCATCCCCATTTCTAGAGGAAAAAATATTTTAACCAACCATAATCCTACTTTCATTTATGGGGAGTTATATGTTTTAAAAGGATGTTTCAAAAATTCTTCTTGAAATACAAGACAGATTCAAGGTAATTTCACAAATTATTTCCTATTTTCAAGGTCACTCTATAATCAATTTTTAGAAACCAATATCTTCCAAAAATCACTCATTTTGTTATTAAAATACTATCTTATTTCACTTATGGTTTTATATAATGACTTTTCCAAAAGAACTCTTCTCTTTAAAGTAAAAGATTATTTATCTCAAGAATTACTTGATGATTTTTTAAGAGTACATGCATCTATTTTAACACAATTGTTGATTATTAAGTATTATTGGGACTAATATTTTATGATATCATCTAACATATTAAATTGAATGGTTTATAATTAGTTTGATTTTGGATGTGCCATATTAAAATCATTCATTATTTTACATTGAATGGTTAGTGATTATACTTAATGTTTGGGGAAAGTTATTTACATTTCATATGTTAGTTTCAATATGAATGTATATGTGGTTTATGTTTGTCCCTATTCATATGATTAATTCATTTTACTTGTTGAATGTCAGTTGGGGCCTGATATAGCCCCTCGGTGCATCAGTAGGTCTAATGAGGCAAACTTTGGTCATGGCATGAGGCCTTGACAAAATGGATATTTATTGTATTGGCACAAGGCCATGAATGTATGGTTATGATGTCCCTCATGATGAATTCCCTCATTATGAAACTAATTATTTATGGTTCATGTGGTTATTCGAATAGTAGAATTCCCATGATAATGTTTTATTATGGTATTATTTATTCACCTATTATTCCTTCCATATTACGTTAAAGTTTATTTTTAAAGGCATGCATATTTAATTATTCACCATTCCTAATGTTTATGTTTATGATATCTTATGTTGTATTTATTAGCCTTACTGATAATTTGATATCACCCCTTTATTATGTTCCATTTTCATAGGACATGAAGATGTTTATTATGAATGACCCATAGGGATAAACTTGGAGTTTTGGATGTTCCCAATAAAACATATATGTTGTATTTCATTTCAAGTTGTAAATTTGAACTTATGTATGTATCTTGTTTCCAAAGCTACTAAACTAATTGGTCCATCATGATGCATTTTCAGGTTTTATATACCAATGTAATAAAATAAGGCACTTGCTCCTGGAAACTGGGGTCGGGACCTTATAGTAGGTATCAGAGGAAGATTAGTAGAAAACATGGATAATACTAACTACCATGGGAATGTTTCAAAAGTATTGTATATTGATCTTTATGAATGTTAAACCATTTATAAGCTGATTTAAGTTGATCATTGTATGAGGTTTTAGAGCTTAATGACCCCACATTATGTACCTTATGTTAAGAGATAAATTATAGGTAGTTGAAGGAACAGTCAAATAATAATATCATGTTTATGAAATATAAATATATATTTATACACATATAGAGTGGAATAATCCCTCAACTCTACGAAAAGAGTGTTAAATGTTGTTCTGTTATCCTAATCATTGATAACGTTAATGAAACTATTCATAACTACAATTTATGGTTTTGTGGTAATATAAATTTATATAAATATGTTTTCTATTACTATAAATTCATAGTTTGGTTTTTCTTTTATGCCCATGTTTTCAATTCCAATCAATTTCACTCCATTAAAAAGGATTATTTATTTGTTTATTTGTTTATTTATTTATTATTAATATGGTTATTATTGTTATTATTATTATTATTATTATTATTTTGAAAACATATTTTCCCTTAACCTTTTTAAGGAGGATATTATATTAACCCTGTTTCTGATATGGGCTTTTCATAGGGAAATTTTCAAGTAACAACCAATAACTTTCAAAGTGAAATATCAAATTTTGAGGAAAATATTTTTGTAAGGAGGGGAAAATGTAACACTCCAAAATTTTTCAAATAAATTTTATATTTGAATGAATGAAACAATGATTCTCTATAAAACACCACATTTTCATAACCTATCCAATAAACCTAATTTTACAACAGCTATGATTGGAATTTTAAAAATCGGACATACGTAGTAGCGATCAATAAGTTATTTAGAGTCTGGTCTGACCAACTAAATTTTTGGTGAATAGTAACATACCCTTATGAATATTAATTTTACCCTTTAGAATAGTTATATAACCTTATTAATAGTAACCTCACCTATGATACAATATATATAGGATTTAAGTGAATGTACGATGTACTTGTGCTTTGGAAGAAGTAAATAAATGTTTTAAAAATAGTATTTTTCAAGTAAATTATGATTTTAATTAAAATTTAAAATAATGGAATTTAGAAAATTATTTTTGATAAATGGACATCATTTTTGGACTCTACGCATCAAAAAATGGTTAGGGTGAATTTTTTGGATTTTTCAGAAATACTTGACTTTTTGGTGAATAGTAAAATATGATAATTTATAATAAATGCTAAATAATTTATTTTTTGTGATGATGTTATAATGATGTAAGAACCAATGGTTCGAAATCACATGAACATATTTCTATTTTATTCAAAGAATCTTCATTATTTCTTATCTTATAGAAAAATAATAAACTAATGATTAAAATATTAAGCAAACCCTCCTCCCCTCCACTATAAATACCACCTCTTCCACCCTTTTGTATTCAATCCTCTAAATCCTTTTTCCTTATCCAAATTCTACCCAAATATATTCCCAATCTATTACCCCATGACCAGTAGTCCTTGGTCTCATAAAAACACCAAAACCTCTCTTTTAAAGAGGCTCTCAAGGAAGATTATTTCAAGAGGTAAATTCCTCTTTTCATTTTTTTATTTCACGTTATATTCTTTTATTTTTCTCTATTCAGATCCTTTCATTCAAATTTTTTGATAACTACAATACCTTAGATGTACTAGAATGTTGTTTTTATAAAGGAATAGTTCTTTACCATCTCTCCTTTCCCATTCTTTTATACTAGAAATGAAAACACCATCCGAGATGTGTTAATTTATCACATTCAAGGATGACGAGTTTTCAATTTCTATTATCATCATTAATTCTAGTCATAAAAAATTATTTATGGTTGAAACAAACTATAATATATTTATTATAACTTATTTATGGTTTTGTAATCCTTTTCTACACATCATATTAATTTACAAATTAAAATAAGTTTGTTGTGATCAAGAACCACCAATTAACCCAAACTATTGTCATTAATGTTTTATAAAATGATTCATCTTAACTCCCAATAAACTAACAAATTTTATGTCAATGTAACTTCTGGTTTTTCACTAATAACATGAAACAGCTAATCTGGAAAACCATTCTCATTTTACATGTTATCTATATATGAATATAAGTAAACTGAACATGAAAATCAAGGAAGAAAACAGTCCCAAACAATGAAATTGAATATCTTAACCCATCAAAGGGACATGAATGAACCTAATAAGGTTATTAAAAAAATCATTTACATGTATATGTGGTTTTTTAATAATTAATTTATGAACCTAAATTTTATTATTCATGTCATTAAGATCAGGTGAGGAACACCTTCGGACTTAAGGTATGGGTCTTCTACCCGAACCTCCATTTTCTTTTGAATTACTCTTATTACTACTTACCTAAATAAATTCTTAATTATTCATATATACTCCTAATTTATTCTATTTTAATGTTATATATATGTGTACCAACCATAATCCTAATTCATTTATGGGGGTTATATTTTTTAAAAGGATCTTTCAAAAAATCATCCCAAAATACAAGCTTGATTCAATGGAATTTCTCAAATTCTTACCTATTTTCAAAGTCACTCTATAATATATTTTTAGAAACCATTAACTTCAAAAAATCACTGATTATATTATGAAAGTACTGTCTTACTTCACTTTTGCTTTTATACAAAGACTTTTCAAAAATAAATCTTCTCTTCAAAGTAAAAGAGTATTTCTCTCAAGAATTACTCAATGATTTTATAAGAGTATCTATATCTATTTCAACACCCTTGTTGATTATTATGTATTATTGGAATTTATGTTTTATGATATCATATAACATATTTAATTGAATGTTTTATGATTAGTTTTACTGTGGATGTGATATCTTAAAACCATTCACCAATTTACTCTGAATAGTTAGTGTTTATGCTTAATGTTTTGGGATATTTATTTACATTTCATATGTTATTTTCAATATGAATTTATATATTGTTTATGTATATCCCTATTAATATGAGGAATGCATTGGAATTTGTAAGTGTCGGTTGGGGCCCTCTATAGCCCCTCTGTGCATCGGTAGGTCTCATGAGACAAACTATGGTCTTCGAACGAGGCCTTGACAAAAAGGATATTTATGGTCGTGGAACGAGGAATTGATAGTATGGTTATGATGTCCCGCATTATTAATTCCCTCATTATAAAACTAATTATTGATGGTTCATGTGGTTATTTGACTAGTATAATACCCATGATTATGTTTTATTATTGAATTATTTATTCATCTCTTATTCCTACTATATTATTTTCAAGTTTATTTTTAAATTAATGTTTTCAGTTATTCACCATGCCTAATGTTTATGTTGATGATATCTTCTTCCACTGTATTTCTTACCCTTATTGAGCATTTGAGCTGACACCTTTATCACGTTTCATTTTCAAAGAACATGAAGAATATAATTATGAATTATCCACGGTGATAAACATAGATTTGTGGATGTTCCCAATAAAACATATATGTGGTATTTCATTTCAAGTTGTAATGTTTATCTTATGTATGAATCTTAATTACAAATATACTAAACTAATCGGTCCTTAAGGATTAATATTCCTTCTTGATATTCAAATGTAATAAAATAAGTACCCAACTTCGGGTAACTCGGGTCGGGTCCTTACAGTCTTCACTTAGAATGACCATGTATGGAGGCTTAGTACGTGGATCACCCAGTCTATGAACAATTTTGTTTTCTGGCCATCATTTCATGGGATAGCTTCTTATAGGGAATTCTGTGAACCGCTGGTTTGGAGGGTATAAATTTTGTAAACCGTTCCTGGTGTTTAGTATGCTATGTATTGTTTTGTGGAATTCCTGTAGTACTTTTTCAACTTTTGGTATTTTTTACAAACATTTTTTTGGACTAAGCCTTTTTATAGTGTTTTTAATATATTATGAGATGGATCTTCCTCTTATCACAATATATGTGACTAGAAGGAGGTAAGCTATGGTTTGGAATTTCGATGAAAACCTCCATTACTATATCATTATCCAAGAGGGTATTCTCTAAGGTTTTATTTTTCTAGAGCTCATGGCCTATCCACTATTAGTCTAATTTCCGCTTTATAATTTCAGCGTCATGAACGAATCTCCCCTACCATTGGCCAATCACAGTACTCTTATTATTCACCTTGAGTCATCCTGATGGTGTGATAAGACCAATATTTCTTCAAATTGATAACTCATAACTTTTTTAATCAAGGGAATAAATTCAAACTGAAAGGTTTAGTGTGGAATTAGAGTAATCATTATCATCGTAACACCCCTTTTAGGTCCGGAATCCAAATAGTACCCATCCATTGTCAAAATTTCTCGAGATAATCCCAATGGAGGTTGGATCACAAAAAGGGACTTGTGATCTGAAGAATTATTCTCTGATGATTAGACCTAGGAATTTTGTGTGCATCAGATTTGTTTGGAGTCCCCTAGCAAGATGGAAGCAGTAAACTTCTATCAAGTAGCATCAGATTCCCAATTTTCAATCTATTCACAAGGTGAGATGTTTCCCAAACAAATTATCAATTGGTGTTCAAGAACTAATACATTCCACCTATTTCCCAGGGATGTGGGGATTAGTGTATGTGACATACATCAACTCATAGGGTTTCCAATTCTACGAAAAATGTATGATTAGTTTCATCCAATGGCTAATTCCCTGGGTAAAAACGAACAACTATCTCCAGTTGAAGAAAATTTCTTGTTAATAGAATAAGGATTACTCAGTCAACCCCTATATTTTCATTCTCTTATTTAATTAGAATGTTGTATCAGGCTATTATACCAATTGAACGGTCTTAAGTCGATGGTTTTCCACAACAGGAGTCACCCAACTCAACAATCATGGAAAATTCTAGGATCATATGGTGAAACCCTCGAGGTAGGTTGATACACCACCTGGGGGTACGGAATTAGGTCAGATGTACCTCCCAATAATAGATTAGTAGGTTTCTTTGCTATGTTTTTGTGTGTATGTCTCTTCCCCTATCATGAAGTTTACAAAAATGATATAGATTTCACTCTGATTATGGAAGCCACATTGTCATAGGGATAACACATTAACTTTTTTGTTCCTACCCTTGCCTAAATATATAAACTATTAGGGTAGATGCAGGAATGGAACACCCCCACATTGTCTTAGAAAGCCATTTCATTTTTTTGTATAGCTGGATATCATAGCATTTCCCCTACTATGAGTATCAACATAATTTGAAGGTTCCTAATTTTTATTTTTTTTCATCCATTCTCCAAAATGTTTTTGTTCATCCCCAATCATTGAGAGTGGATGATGCAATCAAACTGTTAATCGAGGTTTATTTGTTTTATTTCACACAATATGTTTAACCCCATAGATTCATGATGGATTAAGGGGATCTTTAGAAGATCATTCTCATGTCATTGTGCTCTAGGATGGAGTTTTAATTACTTACATAGACAGGGTAACCATCTATGAACCCTACACCCCTTATAAGTTTTCCACGCAATTTGGATGCCTTCAATAGGTCGCACCTATCCCTTCAACTCTGGATAAGAGGATGTTTCATCCCATGATTCTTCACTAATTTTGGTTGTCCATGATTAGGGAGGATGCTAATTTGAAGGCTCTCATTCCTCTCATAGTAGCCTCAAGATAACTTTCATTAGAGTATGCCAAATTATGGGTATCTTTCTACCCTGATAAGGCATTGGGAAGGCTAGTTCGATGGGTTTAGAGACCATGGGTTGTTTCTGATCTTTTCCCAACCATGTTAGTTGTGATATCAATTCCCCTCATTATGGTTGGAAGGTGTTCTACCCTCCATCACATGTGTTTGAAAAGGGATTCTCCCACGCAAACCATATCCATGGCAAGAGACTGAGATCCCACATTTTTGGTAGATGTAGTCAGTGGTCCTATTGAAGCTTGTATAAGTAGGACATAACCAGGTGTTCTTGAAGTTTATACCAGCCCCCTCATTTATTCATAAAGGTTGAACCATATATTTAGTGGGAGAGTCCCCCTACCTGGGTGACCCACATTTAGGTGATACCATCTGTTGGAATGATTATTCCTCATTACAAACCTATCATGGTGGAGGATAACCAAGATTATGATGCCATTGGGAGGCATCGGGCTGTGCAATAACAGGCATGGCGTCAAATCCATACTCATTCCATGGAAACTCCCCTGAAATACTTTTCCAATGTAGAAGATAACTTTCAATGAATATTTTTCAATCTTGGTTCAAGAAGATTTGATTACTGATACCTTCATCTATTTGTGCACCAGATTGTTATAGATTTTGAGGATCATGCTACTTGTGAATATGACTTCACTCAGTTCAACTCTTCTCACCACCAAGATCAAACTTTACTAAATATTACAGATGAATTTAATCATTTGGAGGCTGAGGAAGCTAGTTCTCATGACCATGTGATTTTCTAGATGGAGGAATTGTCTGAGTGAGACGCCCACATTGCCAAACTAAAAGTGTAACAAGCATCACCAGGTGATAACTACGAGTCATTTAAATAGAAAGAGAAAGACCTCCAAACTTTCATGAAGTGTGTATGCACAATGGTTGATGTTGAAGATAAAGGGAGGTCTGCTTTGGAATAGGCCCTTGATAGCCCTTGTTGGGTAGTTATGGACCTATTGGAAAGGGAATGTTGGGACTCATTTTAATCAGTTAGGCATCCCCAAGCCAACTTTGTTTTGACATCAAGTAGAGACTCAAGATTTTTAGTTCCCCCCCCCACCACTATCACCTTTTTTTTAAAATGTAATCATTTCCCTTTCTATTGTTCCTCTTTTACCCATTACAGCAATATCAATTATTTATTACCAACTTCATTCTAAACCATAATCTCAATTAGATATTTATTTGTATTATAATCTATGATAAAGAAAATAATCAAATCATCACTAATATATTTTCCTATGTAGATGGTCATAGCGAGTGTAGTTTGACTCTTTCTAGGGTAACATGAAAAACACTACAAAATTTATGATTTAATAATTATCACCGAAAATTTTTCCTAAGAATGTTATAGTGTGTTCTTAGTAGGTATAACATGAATTATTCTTAAGCATCCATTTGATGGTTTGAACCTAACAATATATGCATATCTTGATGATTTTTGATTGCTCAATGTTTTCCATAAATCGTATGTAGTATAGGTTTATCAAGCTGGTACTGAATTTTTATTCAGGGTTCCCTTTGCATGTTTTCTCCTTGGAAACTATTGTGTCTTTTTCATTGGTAATTTAGAGTCTTTGAAATCAGACTATCATTAATTATGTTTTAGGTCTAACAGCTTTGAACAAGACTTTGGGGGAAAGGTCCCCAATTTAGGACTCATTAATTGAGAATGTCCCATAAACTTTAAAACATGGATGAGGTATTTTTCATGACCCTAACTTATGATTTACATATATGGGACATGATATGGGGAATGGAATCCATGGGGCATATAAAAGTAGGAAAATTCATCTCCTGAGGATGAATTTCACCTTTTTTTAAAGGGCATTTTTATGGGAAACAAATGGAGAGTCGCTGAGGCATTGTGCACATAATTAGACAAAGGTATCCATAGGACATTGGCTATCTATTTCTGGTGGCCATGAAATTTATAAAGAATTTTGGATTTGTATTGCTGTTGAGGTCCAATGTGGGTTTCCTATTATGGGAATAATGTATGAAAGTAATATGGGTATTTTTATCAGCTTTGGATGAGAAAACACTACCAACTTAATTTGAGTTTTGTAAAGGAGGGATAGTTCATTGTGTAGTTTAACGTCATGAAACCGGGAGTTTTCCATGGTAGTTTGGTTATCCATAGGTTATAACCTTTAAGAATGATGGGGGAAGATGTAAATTGTAATCTGGGGGGTTTCAAAACCAGGGAATGAGGTGATACATAAAAGTCATATAGGATTACTTATATAGGAAAATATTCTCTTTAGGATGGATTTTCCATTGGTTGACATGCCATTTTTGTGGAAAACATATGTATAGCCATTGGGGAATTGTGTATAGAGTGAAACAAGGGTGTTCTCAATACACTATCCATCCATTTCCATTATTCATGGATGGTTATGGGGATTTAGACCTTTTCCAACATAGATTATGGTATGTGGAGAGGGGTTTCTAATCAAGAAAAGGGGAATTTATGGTTGAAAATTCCTAGGAATACCAGGAATAAGTGGAGAAGTTTTGACCCTATCTATATTAGTTGTTTCCTACTATAGGACTGAAGCTTGTGCAGGCAGGGAGGGGACACTTCTATTTCATGGATGGATCTCACATATGATATTTTAATGTCACTATGTATCATGTGATGATATGAATCAATCTGTACATAGTTATTTTAAGGATCATTCCTTATGCAGATCTGATTCATGCATATGAATGAGGAATTTTTATTTTGGATACTAATTCACCAATGAGATAGGGCATGCTTCAAACCATCCTTCATAGATTCAATTCAGGCATAGGGCCATGAGGGGGAATACCGTTTGACATGTCCTGTCCTAAAGGGGAATACCAGGTATCGAGTATCATTCAATTTAAACATCATATGATTAGGAATTTGATATAGAATCCTTGAGTAAATTGAGGGTAATCAAGCCAGGATGTTCTGACATGTCCAAGAAATGAGTAGGAACGATTGTTTAAACCATTGTTTCAAGGGTTCATAGATTAGGAGGAATGAAATATGTATTAGAAGCCATTAGGCATATGGAAATATAAAAAACCTATCCTAGGGATGAATTTTCCCGTAGTTGGTAGGCCATTTTTTTGGAAAACATATGTAGAGCCTCTAGGAAATGTTTTTCATAGTCAAAAAATGTGTCTGAAATAAAATGTTTGTCTACTTTCAATGGTCATGGATGATTATTAAGATTCCATATCACTCAGATCATAGAGTTCAACACATGGAGGGTTTGTTCCTGGATACATTAGCAGCATTCAATTCATGATATAACAATAGAGTTGGGAACTCCCGCAAATTGATCTAACTCATATGTGGGTTGATGTATTTTGATTACCTCAGTGGGACTGGGACCATTTTTCGAGATACTAGCACCTAGATATTGGGCACCCTACCTAGGTCTAATTCATAGGTACTTGGAGGAGCATTTTTTCAATATTTGGGGTACCATATAGATTAATGTCATATGGTTAGGTCATTAGGTTTCCCAATACGGATGGTAAAATTGAACTATTAATTTTAAATTCATTTCAATAGGTTCAATCATTATAGATTGATTCTCCCTGGATATATGTAAAGTTCCCTACCAAAATTCTAAATCCCACATGATCAATGTTTGGTGTGGGAATCAAGTGGAGGAAATTGTTTCACTCAAACACCTAGGGATGGGAGGATCAAGGAAAAGAGCATTGTTGTCTATGTAGTTTAACATCATTTGGTGAGGAAATGGGTGACTCAATGTGAACATGCTAGATATTGTAGGTCTATACAAATTTATGTATTTTGGAAATGATGTTGACAACAAAGTTTAATCATCGTGTTGATGAGATAAAATATCAATGGGATCTTGCATAAATATGAGATAATCATTTTGGGATATTCTTGGTATGCCCTAGAGATGAGTAGGGAAGAAGGTGTAAACCATGATTCTGGGATCCCATGAGTTAGGAGGGATGATGTGAGGCTTAGGATCCAATGGGCATATGGACGTAGGAACAACCTCTCTTGAGGATGAATTTTTCTTCGGTTGACAGGCCATTTTTTGGACAACATATGAAGAGCCACATGGGAATTGTGTCTATAGTCAAACAAAGGTGTCAGCAAGACCCTAGCCATCTATTTCCGATAGCTAGGGGTGATTATGGTAATGCAAGATTTCATTGGGAAAGTAGTTTGATGGATGAAAAGGTGATGTCTATGTAAGTGAAAAATATCAAGACCATTATTAGTTCTAAGATAAAAGATCCTCTATATAGATATGATTTGTATATAATGGGAAGCATGGTCTTATGACACTTTCTGGAGGTAAGATTCCAGATCTGAAATCCCCTACATCTATTTACATTTCAAAAATAGGGGGTTGGGGGCCTTTTTTATTTTCTTTATTCTGTGTGGATGGACATGGGATATCCACCTCAAGTGTTTCTATGTATCTCATTATACTAAGAATCAGTCCACATATAGTTCATGAAATACATTATATTTTATTATCATGTGGTTATGACTCTTTTGACCATACATTTTAACGTCGTGTCGTTAGGACTCATAAATCGATGTGAAAAGGATGAGCTTGGTGATGTTTTGAGATTGAACCTCATAAAGGTTTCCTACATGTCCCAATTGTTATTGAATAAAAGACCAAGTAGTTATAAATAACATGTTACATGTGTTTTTCTAACCCATAAAGAGGAATAGAGCTGTTTTTAATGGAAAATTGAATAGGATGTCGGATCCCGGTGTCACTACGTATCCTATGAGGGAAATAATCAAGCCATACATATTTCTTTAAAACTCATTGTGCTGGTCTGACTTGTGTACAGAGAGATCGGGATTTATATCATGTGGTGGCTGGACCAAGAAATAGTGTAAAGGTGTTGATACATATCATGTGAGGGAATGAATAAAGCCTAGTATATTTCTTGAAGGAAATTACCTACAAATATCTAATCTATATATAGGAAAGAGGCTATTTTTGTTTTTTTTTGTTTCGGTAGGATCCGAATAAGGAATCTGGGCATCACTATGAATATTACGAGAGTAGGAATCTAGCCACACATAGTTCTTGGGGGTACCCTATAGTTTTACATCTTGTGGTATGGACTTCGGCCAGTAGTTATTTGGTATGCCTATGAGGAATCCTATACTGAGACTCCTAAGACCATGTGATCAGTACTCAGTGTGAGAAACACAGGCTAGAATGGGATTACTCTACCACATAGGGGTGTCATGAAGAAGGATAGGGGAATTTTCCTTCAATATATTGTTGTAGCTAGGCTTGTGATTGAAAAACCAGGTTTTTCTTGCGTATCCCAAAGGGGTAGGAATGAACCCATACATGTCTATTATGATGAAAATCCAAGAATTGTTCTAACTTTTGTGTGGGTAAAGGAGTAATTTTCTTTTTTGGGAGGTGGCTAGACCAGGATGAAGGATCCGAGTATGACTACATATCACGTGAGAGCAGGATTCAAGACACACATAGTTCTAGAGCTACCTCCCAGTATGGGTTTGGCTCATACATAGGAAGGGGGAATTTCTAACCATTTTTTAATACGCCTCTATCATACTTGTATCCTCTGTTCATCTGAGGGGAATCCTATACCACCATTCTTAATCTCACATGAGCTATACTAGGTGTGGGAAATAATAAATATCTAGGGTCTTCTCTCACGATGTAGAGGAAGTTGAGAGTAAAAATGGATGTATTTTATTACCATGTGTTGGATGGGACACGATCTAGGATCAATTAATTTCTACATAACCCATAGGATTATGGGAAACATGATGTACGTAGTTCATAAGACAATATATTCCTTATACTGGTATTACCTATTCATAGTAATGGGGGTCATTTTTTGATTGAGGCTAGAGTAGGATGAAATATCCATTTGTCACTACATATATCATCAGAATATTGGAATAAAGTTATATTTGTTACTGTAGTGTGACATGGTAGGTGACTGATGCTGAAGGAAACATCCTCTCAAGTGAGAATATTACAGGGGCTATGGAGTTTAATGTCATGCGGTAAGGATGAAGATGCTGAGTAGTTTAATGTCATGAAACATGGATGACTCCATAATTTAGTTTATTATCATGCAATAACTATTTCTTCTGTATAGTGTAACGTCATATGGGAAGGAATTATTTTTTCATGTAGTTTAATGTCATCCGGTTAGGATTCATGAATTTCCCTATGCAAGCCTAACCCGTTTACAGGGAGAGGGGAATTGTTAATTTTTATTGGTGGTTATATCAAGAAGTAGAATCCTTGAAACATAATGTATCCCATTGATGAATGGTAATCACGCCATACATAGTTCTATCATACACCTTATGTATCAGTCTGACCCATACATAGGAATTTTGGCTTTTATTCATTTCCCTCGCACGAATCTGATTTATGCACGACAAATTGTTATACCAGAATAAATGATCACAATGAAGTTTAACATATTACGATAAGGAAAAGGATCCTAATCAGTTTAACTTCATAAAACGTGGAGGACATGTCACTATTCAGTTTAAAGTATTACTGCTAAGAATGGGAAGTTGAGTAGTTTAACATCATGCAGCATGTATGATTTCATCATGCATTTTATTGTCATGTGATCAGGATGACTAGTTGTCATTTTGGCTACATGAAATATTTCTTCAGAAACCTAGAATTTTTTGCAGTTTTGGTGAGTTTTCCGTCCATTTAAATCATGGTATATTCTCCATTAGAGTCAAATTTTTGTATAACATATGGTCCTTCCCATTATGGATCCAACTTTTGAGGATACTTTCCAAGTATCACCAAGGTTCTGAGTACTAAAAACATTTTCCTTTTGAGGAATTATCATAGGTGAAACTAATTATTTATTCTTAGTGAAATATGATTTTGGTAGACTTCCAAATGGTGAAAAGTGTTTAATATTTTTTCATCCAACTTCTCCTGCTCATCAAACCATTTTTTGGGATTTCTCATCTGCAGATTGTTGATCACAGACAGTGATGTAGAGCGATGGAAATCAAATTTTAGTGTGAAGAACTACCTATATACCATATATTAATGAGTATGGTGTTTCTTGAGTGGTGTTGTGGGTTGTGGTTTCTTAAACCCAAAGATCATGGAGGAGATTTTCCTACCACGATTCCTTATCCTTATCTACCATCATTTTGAGTATGTTGGATATGATCTTGTTTAAAGTCTATATCTATGTTGTCCACTTCATGGTAGTGAGATGAATGGTAGCCATTGATTCCATACTCCTAGTAGAGTTTTTCCAATTCAATAGAGCTGAAATTGGTACCGTTGTTCATCAGTATTGTGTGAAAGAAACCTAACCTAGTGATGATATTTTTTTCAAAAAGTTGAAAATTATTTTTCTCCAACTTATTTATGGGGTATAGATTTTTCCCATTTTTAAATGAAATTAGTTTCTTTGGGAATAAACATGAATTTTCTAGTCATGGTGGTAAGATATAGTCCCATGAAATCTATTCCCCATATGGTGAATATCTAGGAGTACATAGATGTGTGAAGCAACTCTGGGGTTTGATGGATGAAATTGGCATGGACATCACAAGAATGGAACTTCTGGTAAAATCATCATAATCAAGCATCATGGTGGGATAATAGTAGCCAATACATTGAATTTTATAAGTGTGTTTGGATGTTGACTGGTGTTCCCCACAAGTTCTGGCATGCACACCATTCATGACAACAATAGTATTTTCTCCATCTATGCTCCTTAGATGGACTCCATCAAGGCCTTACATATAAAGAACCTTTTTTCCTTCTTAAGTCATCGTACAAAATTAAATTGACTGCTCTTCTCCAGATATATTCCCTTCCAACCTTATCTGGTGGTATTTCTCCCATTTAAAGATGTTCCACAATGGGGTCCATATAGTCAGTTGTATAACTGTACTACTCAGAGATGAGAATGATCTCATTGATTCCTTTTTTTCATTGATTCAACATATGGTAAAACCATATAGAGGAAGGTAATGTTGATGAATGTTTCATTCTGATCCATATTGTTTAGAGCTGTGGCTTCATTTTTTAATGAATTGGCTTCCGCATTTTGTGAATGAGGGACCTAATCCAGTGTCATATATTATTGGAAATCTACCATCAATTATCAAACACGGTTCATAAAATGGATCACCTCCTATTTCTTGATATCATAGTGACCATTGACTTAGTTGATCACCAGTTCTGAATCACCTTTTATTTTCAAGTGTTCGTATTGCACTTGGAGTTCTAGTTAGATGCCTATGATAAGGTCCTGAAATTCTGCTTCATTGTTTTTTCACCCTTCTAATAGTAGGATAGAATAAGGTAGGAATACCTTTTCTGGGGTTACAAGTATGACTCCCTACCCCAACTTGTTCTAGTCTGGGGTATTCCATTATTCCTCTGGTCAGGCTTCTAGATTCTCTTTTAAAATTAATTCCCCACATCTGGGAGGTCTCTTGAATAGATAACGTATTCTCATCAGGTAGCTCAGTATCTAATAGGGAAACCTATGTTGATTGATGATCTACCGAGAAATATATAGTTTTCTAGACTTTTATATCTTAATACAATATGTATTGTATATTGAACTGTTAAAGAATGACTTCCCACTGTGATAGGCATCCAATCAACATTGGATGGCGGAGAATATACTTGAGCGGGTTTCTACAAGAGACCAAGTAGACCTTGCGGTGTTATATAGAAAGCCTCATATTATGAACCACAATGATAAAACCCAAACAAATACTCTAAATATTTGAGTACTAAATCTCAACATTGATCATAGTTTAGCACAGGTAATAGAGACTATTCTTGCAACCAACATAATTCTTATATGCAAAGAAGGTGCCTTGGGATTGCTCCAAGGTGATTACATATTGAATGAGCGGTCTTCCTTCAACATGTAGAATTTGAACTGGTGGATTAATGATATATTTATTTACTTTTATCTAATGATTTCTGAAAATCATCAGTCCATTAATATTCTACACCTTTCTTCAACATCTTAGTAAAGGGAAAATTTTACCTAAGAAGATGGCTATGAAGCATTTAATATTTTCCAGGTGTTCATAGAGTCATATCAACTCAGTGAGGTTTTGAAGTTGTTACATTCCAAGGATATATTCTATCTTCTTATAGTTGACTTCGATGCCATGATGTGTAAAATGAAACAGAGCAATATCTCTGAGGTGATGCTGAAGACACATTTCAGGGGGTTCATTTTCAAATTATGTTGTCATAATTTGATGAAAAAGTTTATAGGTCTGATAGGTGGTCCAAGATCTATCTTTAATTTACCACTAAATCATCCACATAGAATTCAACTACTTTTCCCTAGAAGGGCTTGATTATGCGGTGCAAGGTATGCTGGTATGTGGCACCTGCATTCTTCAAACCAAATGGCATTACCTTGTAGAATCATACTCCATGTGGGGATTTCAAGGTGTTGTCTTCTTCATCTTCTTGGTCAATCATCATATGATTATAACTTGAATAACCATCCATGAAATAGATGACCTCATACTCAAAATTTACATCAATCATCAATATTGTTATCGGGACTGGGAAATCATCTTTCGGGAAGTTCCATTTGAGTTCCCTCAACTTAAAAAAAACCTGATCTTCCCATTATTCTTCTTGATGGGGATAATTTTTTCAATCGATATGGGATATTGGACCTCCTAAATGAAGTTAGATCGAATTATCCAATTTAATTCAGCCCTTATTTTGGAAATGTGGACTATGTGTGTCATTTTGGATTATTTCTTATAGCCATGATGAACTTTTAGAAGGCTCAGGTGGTATGTTTCCACTTCAAGATCAATGATTGGAATTTTTGTATTGTTTCGGGAGAAAACATCTTGATTTTTCTTCAAGAAAATGGTTTATATATCTTTCTCTATAGATATATGGCCACACTAATAAGAGTTGGTCATAGGTCATATTTCTTACCTAGGTTTATTTCCTTGAGAAAATCATCAGTGGTAGATATTCTTTCCTTACAATATAGAGGGGTATCCCTCAGGTCCTCTTATTCTTCCTCCTCTATATCCTCATCATATTTCTCTTTTTCTTCTGATGGGGAAACAATTCTTGAGATTATTTTATCATAATTGAGGGAAGAGTCATGCTTTTGAAGTCCGAGAAGTGAAGCCCCCTCTTATATCCCAAAAATTAGTGGATGCTTCATTATAAAAAACATAGTGAGAGTTAAAATAGACTCCTCATATTCATTGAGTGTTGAGATACTTCCTCCTACCTCAGTGGGTGAGGTAGGGATTTACCCGGGTTTTGATGGTGGTTTGAGGGAATTTTTATCTTAACCTTCTCTATTATCTCTGAAGTCAAGAGCCTTTCAAAACTATCAGGTTCGGTATCTATAATTGAAATCAGAGGATTTCTGAATACACATCTGAATTTGGAAGTTTTCTTTCATTATGATTGATGGACAGTATCTATACCTCCTCGAGCTACTTTAGGGGATTAGTTGAAACCATTTCCAAACCATTTGGAATAGTGAACAAATCAATTCTATTAGCTGAGTGTTTTCCCCCTTTGGTTCATAGGACACTTCATCAATATAGTGTCATTTACAGAATTCCAGTGGAGTCGTATCAGCATTTATTGCCCCAATATGTCCATTAATAATATATTTTAGGAACTGATGGTATGAGGAGGGGATTATTGCGTGTTTATGAAGCTAGGGTCTCCCTTGCTGGGCATTGAAAGATGTATTATTTCAGACCACCAATGTTTTTTTGTGAACTACAATGTCACTAAAAAGGGTATAGAGTTTGATTTATCATAACAACTTCTATTGTCATTTTTCATAGCCTAATTGTGTCATGTTGTAGGGTGTCTGATCATCCTCATTGCATCCTAGATGAAAAATGTGTCTCTAGTGGGAGGAGATTAACCAAAAATCCATTTTTGATGAATAATTTTTAGATATCAACACCATTTATTTTTCTAGACACATATAAGGGTTGGATGTGTCCTTTTATAGTGGAATATTCATCTTGAATAGTTAAAGAGATAACTGTGTGTCATTCCATAGGATTAGTCTCTATTTGGTAGACTTAAGCAGCTGCTACTTCAGCTTCAAACTCCAAGCTACTCAGGAAATCTTCATTGAGTGCTTCCCTAAGATCTGTTTATATATTCAGTGTATCCATGATTGACAGATTATCTGTTACTAAAGGTAGATGCTTTAGAATGTCATATTTCTGATCTAAAGGTTAATACTTCCAAGATTGGTGATTCTCTTTCACAGGAGCTTTAGGGTCATGATCAATTGATAATGATGGGTTGTACCTTGGGGTTTGCACTAGAGGATCTTCCATTGTTTTTGGATTGGGTTGAGTAGGTATGATTTCCTGCTGAGGGAAATTAGTCATATGTTCTCCTATGATGGATATTTCAGAAGTATCGGGCAAGGATGGCTTCTCGTAGGGGAAAGAGAATTTGCATGTCCCTGAATTATTCGTTGGAGGGTCCTTCTATGGGTTTCTGAAACATTAACAGTTTGATTATTGGTGCAGCTACAAGCTTGATTTCTTCTATGGATGCATCTCCCTTGATGTCTGTCTCATCTATGGTTTCATTCTACGACCCCCCAATTAGGTGCAAGGATTTCTTCTTGACAACCATATCCATTGTCGGAGAAGGAATCTATCAATTGGATAGTATTGACCGAGCCAAAAATCAGATGTTGTTCTGGGGATGAACTTGTCGTATCAACTTCCTTAGGTTGTTCTTCTTTTGGGGATGATTATAGTTGTTTTGTTTGGTGGGGTGGTGCCCGTATCATCAGATTCAATGACATGAAATCTGATTGTGTTAAAGGATACTTTGGATTTGGTGCAATTTCAACTACCTAAAATCACTTTTTTGCTTCTTTATCAAACAACATTTCAGACGGATATCCCTTAGAGGATTATGTAGTCGGGGATTATAGTTTTGTTTCATTAAGAGACGTTTCATTAACGGTTGGTTTCTTGAACTATTCCAAGAGTATTTCATGAGCTCAGATGAATATTTTCTAAGTCATCCAACTATCAAACCTTTTCTCCTTTTTGTTTAAAACATTTTTCCAATCACCTTCTTTATCTGGATCTATGGTGGAAACAAACACCACATGCACTAGCAGTGGTCTTGACATTAATTTTATGGAATCTATTGTCTTTTTAAGGAGATCTTGGAAGATGAAATAGTCTTGGATGGTTTTTCCTAATATCTGGTGGAAGGGACAGTAGTTTGATCTGTCATCAAGACATAATTCTTCATCTATCTTTGGCTCTGGTAGGTTAATCAATTTGTAATTCATGGAAGCTACAAAGTATCCATGGATTTTATCATCTCATAATAAGTAAAATTTACTTTTGTGTTCCTCGAATTGATTCCTTTTGGCTCTCCAGTTCTCGTCCTACCAAGGCGGGGTTGGCTTCTAACATCAAGAGTGCCTTCTATAGTTTGGTGGGGGACTTGGAGCTGGAACAGGTATAGAGGGTGGTTTATTCAAGATATAATTAACTTCATCTTTCCCAACACATTTTACTGGGGATGATGGGGATGCTCGGAACATGAGATTAGACCATTTAAAGAAATCCTCTGTCATTTGAGTGATCTCAGAAAAATCCTGATTTCAATTTTATATTTCATTGGAATAAGTCTTGTTCACAGCTCATGATTGAGGTTGTCGATGCACATGACCAACATCTCATCTTAGGGGAGTGTCCAGTTCAAGGAGCAAGTCAAACCTTTCCATATAGCAATGATGTCTAAGACTCTCTCATTCTCTCATTGTTCGCAGTTCATGAGATCACTAAATATTGTCTTTGTAAACATCAAGTTGAACTGGAATAGGAACTGGCCCCAGAGATCCTCCCATCCTAATATTGAGTTATCTTACAAACTAGTGTACTATACAAAAGTTGAACCTTACAGGGTTCTCACAAAGCATCAGATCATCGCAGCTTATTGTTTCTCTGGGGTTCCAATCATGGGATCCTAGTATGAAGAGTAATGCATTAGATAATTCTCTAGGTCCCCTGAGCCATTGAACACTATAATTACATGATTTCATTAATTTGGTGGAGGTGGTATGTTTCTAACCAAATCAGGGTAACGTTTCCATTCTTGTTGTAAAGGAGCATTCCTACCCTCCATTGCTTCCATTGAAGTTGTCAATAACTAGATGGTATTAAGAATACCTTGATGCATTTACTTTTGGACCTGAGCAAGAGATTGTGCAGAAAGGTGAGAGAATGGATGTGTTGTTGCTACTGGAACATGAGGAAGATACCCAATCGGGGGGAATTTGGGTATTTTCTTGATCTGTTTGCTTCCCCAATGTAGAAAATTCTTGATATCCTACCAGAATTGAGTTCATGTAGACTGATGGTCCTGGTGCTTCCTTGAAGGATCATTCCAACCTTGCTTCAGCAATCGAGATGAGTTTATGAGGTCTAGGTACATCTGATGGAAGTGTTTGTTGAATCTTCACCTAAAGAATATACCTAGTGTGATGGATTTCTCATAGAATCTCATCATTGATTCTCCTTAACTCTTTCATTTATTCCTCTTATCAAGATAATATCTCCTTAATCATGGGGGAATCATCTTCACAGGGAGGAGGAGGTGATTTATAGACCTTACTCTTATTATTTTCTTTATCAAGGATTCACGTGGAAGGTATTGTTGGATTAAATAACGGGGAACCAAAATTTATGGAAAATCTGTGGTTTTGTGTGTGCACACCTCCATGCTTGGTGTGAACCATCAATGGGAGGGAACCCTATTCTCTTGTTTCCACATTTTTTATCATTTTCAGAGAGTTATGTGGGGATGATTACCATGATGTTCACTTATGTATATCTCATTTGGGTTGGTGTACTAGGTGATGAATGGTAGAAGATCTTTTTAAGTCCTTTATTGGATCTTCTCCGATCATTTTGTGATACTCTTCAGATTTCATGGGGAAGAGTGAACCTAAGGGAGACCAAATATGACCTTACAGTACACCTCCATTCTAGGGGATGTGAGTCATAGTATGGGATGTAATGGGGGACCCCTATACCCATCATTATTCCGAGATGGTAGAAGACATATGTCCACTGGGTGGGAATTTAACGGAAAAATACAGCCAGCCCTATGGGTTGGGGTTGCTCCTGTTATTCTTTTGTTTTTCATTGTCCTAGATTTTCTAGTCTTTTGGGGGAACTTCTTATAAAAAATTCACCCAACTATGTAGGCTAGAGTTGGTCCCGTATTATGGTGGCTTGTATTGCTATTGTCGTCATCTTGACCTCTTCATTCCCATACGAGTGTGAGCCAGATATGGAGTCAGGTCTACACATGAATAACATTATACTAAAGACATGGTTAGTGCTCCTTGAATGGCTTACCTTATACAGGAGGCCTATTGGATGCTCTAGGTGGCCTGGTTTAGGAGCTTCTTGATGGATTTCTTTTGTCAGGTTGGATGCTTCTGAGACTGACGCAAGGCCAGTTCTTATTGAGTGTTCCACCTTTCCTATAGGGATGTCATTTTATTTCCATCGGAGGATGAATAAATTGAAGGATGTTATTTCAAATGGTTTCTATTGGATGAGAAATGGGGTAAAGTGTAGATCTCCATGTTCTCCCCATTCTCAAATATTAACATCAGATAGGACGTTGCTGACAAGATAGCACAACTTGTGTAGCACATAGAGTCAGGCCATCTCAGGGTCATTCTTTTACCTTTTTGATTCCAGTCGCTGTATAGAATGAAGGGATTGTTGTTCTATATTATAGAGAATCTCTTCCAGGACATTAACATGGTTTTCATACCCGTTTTGGGGTAGAAATGTTTCCTTTATCTTGCGGAGAGTGGTCCAGATAGTTATTTGAATGTTATATATATGTTATCATGACAACATTCATGGTAAGATGAACTAAGAAGTGGTCATGGGAAAAAAATCACTGGTATGTCATCGCTAGCTAGTTATCTTCTCATAAGAAACATAACTTTTTGGTGTTTAGTAAGGGACTCTTCTTCTTGATCCGCCCAGTTTGACTTCCCCTTAATTATTTTGTTCCATAAAGTAGGGTTGGCACGAGTCTCAATACCATGTGAATGGTGTGAGGGTGGGTCAGAAGATGAGTGTGGCCCCAGGCCATCCTATGGTTGAGAAAGTATATTTCTTGTCCTATGGAGAGTATCCATTAGGTCACACTCCATCTTTCAATGCGCCTCAGCATATGAGGGATTTCTCACATTTGACCCAACGAGGGGAGGATCTTCTCATCAGAATAAACTTTTACTAGGGGGAGGACCTTCATGGTCATTTTTTTGATGGTGAGGACTACCATGGTGGCTTAGTGTATGGTCATATAGATGAATTTAGTGGTCCAAAGAGACCTCTATCCATGTGTACCCACAATTAAAAAAGTCACATTATGTCTCCTAACATGTCTCCTACCATCATCATCAGTAGACCATCCTCATAATCCATCATGTATCAACCATCATCTTAAACACCACACTGGTCCCCGGTGAGCATCATCACCGTAAACACCAAATCTAGGACCACTATCATCTTCCACCAATGTAAACCACCATTGTAGAGCAATCTCCCCACATTAAAAAAACACAAATGATAGAGAATAACATCAACGACTTATAGAGACACCATAAACCAAGAAATCACCAATCCTCATCAGCTAGTAGCAACCAAATCACCAAAACCAAGTAGAAATAGAAGAAAATCCATTTAACCCATTGAAGAACGTGGAATCGCACCAAGTAATCCTCATTCCCCATCGAACTGGAAAAAACCAAGCACTAGTACAACCAAAAACAGAAATTGAACACCACCAAAATAAAATCATCCAACGATAAGGAGACAAAAAACCATCATCGAAAATTTCAGGAAGAAATCCGAATGAACCAAATCCAACGCTGAACATCAAGCACCTGGAACACTGATGGATGCCAACCCACACCTCCCAAAACGTTAATTTTACCTCCACTAATGATCCTACATGTATAAGAGCAATGGAATGTGGGGTCAGTGTAGAGGTTTGAGAATCCGAGGGCTCTGAACAATGGAAACTCCATCGAAAATGCAAAAAAATCAGGAACCTTCAAAGTAGAAGAAAATTGACCCAAGTAGAACAATGAGACACATCGACCTCCGAATCATGAATCCCAAAATCTCATGAACCACTATACCAAATATGACCAGGAGAGGTGCTGGGAAACCTGAGGTCAGAGCTGTGGGATGAATTTCCAAGGGCATCAGCAACAGACAACCAACGTCAAAAGGTAGGAGAAAAAACTTGGCGGAGCAACGATGCGTCGTCAAAGACCCAAGGATAATTCAGGGGGAACCCCTAGAAAGGAAGTGCTGAGAGAAAAAAACGCTGAGAGGGAGAAACTAAGAGAAATGAGACATGAAGAATAAAGGATAATAATCACTCCAGAGTTTGGATGCATCCCCAACGACACCGTGGAAGAATCTAGAAGGAAACCCTAGAAAAATTAGTGGCAAGAGAGAGTGACCCCAGGAGAGTGTGGCTCTATGAATACTTTCATTGAAAAAAATGACATCATATATCTATTTTTAGGGAGAGTATCTATAGTGTAAATTCTTGGGAGGGGCTTTATAGTGTACTAGAATGAGGGTATGACCTTGTCGTTTCTTGATTTCGATGTGGGGAGGGACTTCATAGCGACTGTCATCATGGAGAGAACTACCATCACAACTTGACATCTGACTACATGGAGAAACATATCTACAGTGTATACTAGGGGGAGGAACATCAGGGTGGATTATATAAATGGGAGTAAATTCTTCCGGTTTGATCTTCTGGTCAATGGAAGGGCCACCCAGACACGCATTAGGAGAAGGGCTCTCATGATCGGTCATTTCAGGCCCACAGATTAAGCCCCCATTATTTATCTAAAGAGGACCTTCAAAGTTGTTTGTAGCTACATTATAGGGAGGACCATTGCAACTTCTACTTTCAGTACCATAATTTGGTAATGGAATGATAGGATATTGAGCACTTATTTATAGTTTTTTGATGACATCAAGAATGACAAATTTCATCAGAATAGAATCATGAGCGGTCTCTTGATTTTTTGGTTGCCTTTGGTGCATTTTATTTGTGTGTACCCTCTTGTGGGAAACTGGGGCCACATACTATTGGTAATGGACTTCATATACAGGTCCCTATATAATTGGTTTCCATAATTTCTCTAGGATATTCCAACGAATATCTTGAGATCTTCCAGGGATATATGCCTTCCCTAGAGTATCCATCACTTTGGACTAGTGCCCCCAAGTTGGAATAGATATTTTTTCTAGATTCGGTTTTCCTTGTATCATGGAATATTTCCATTGACCCTCCTGGTCTTGAGAATGGATGACGTCCAACTCCAAAATGATTATCTAATTTGGTGTATGAATCACCCCTCCTAAGGAGATAGATTCGTGGGCCTGACTCCCCACTTTTTCCACTGATGAAATGACGTCTTGACATGTCTGTAGGATTTAGTATAAAACTGATGTCTAATCCTCCATCATGGAAAAAATTTGATGAGATGCATCTTTGGCTAGAATGGGTATGAATTCCTATTTTTATGTCGGAGTCGGAGTTTGCTTCTGCTCTGGTCCTCCATGAGTTGGTTGTGGGTACTGGTGGTTCTCCTATATCGGGGAAAAGGAATGATGTTGTGCCCAACTAGCTCAGATACAATATTTATTTTCTCTAATTTCCACCGTATTTGACTCGTGGGATATATATTTGTGAGCATGAATTTGTGCCTTCTCATTTTCCGCTGTATTATTCTCATATGCTTCATATTCATCTACAAGATTTTGACTCTGCTAATATTTACTTGCCATTATATTTGGTTGGTGGGCTTCATATAGACTGTTAGTGTAGTATAATTTCCCATAATTTTCCACCCCATTTAGAAAGTGGGATTTATGTGCATTTGCATGAATTTATACCTACTTATAGTTGATTTTCATCCTATTTGGATGATAGGATTCTTGTAAATTTTTAGAGATTTTCATCTTCCTATAATTTTCTGCTCTGTCAGCATGACATAACCGATGTGAACTAGAAGGAATATTCATTTATTTATATTATTCCACCCTCTTTCTGTTGTGGAATTCATAGGAGTTAGTGAGGATATGCATATACTCAAAAATTTCATCTATATTTCTATGGCGGGCTTCAATAGGTGGGGAATAATTATATTCCTTCCCATTATATGTCATCATATTTTTCTGGAAGACCTCCTCCTTATGATCCAGGGTGATAACCTACATATAATTATGCATTTTCTACCCATGTCAGGTAGACCAAGGGGCCCGTTTCCATTGGACTTCAGTAGTTTTTCTTGGTATGGGATCCTCATCAGAGTAAGGATGTCAAGTTGTACACTACTGGTGGATGCGTCCTTCAGAAGGGGCCCTTGAGCGGGGTTCCTATGAAGATGTAATGAATTCATTGGTGTTGACCCCATAAGCCTCCATAAGCTCAGGGATGTATTTATTATTGTGTTTCAGGTACATGCCCTCGAAATAATTTGAGACGGCTAGTGGAGTTTTCTTATGCTGGATTTTCAGTCACAGATGAAGAGGCGGATATAAATCTTTCACCAATTAGAGGACCTTCCATGTATCCTCCATGGTATGGAGAGTATAGTTTTGGTGTTAAAATTTGATTAGTGTGTTTGAAACCCAGTGTTGAAGATGCCGGGTAGGCGATAGAGTCATGTTTGTCGGGGATCTGGTTACATGCATGGACGATGTTGTGCGTGTTCGAGCAATTTTTTGAGATTCTATTTGGATCAAAGAGCGCTATATGAAACCTTCAATACATGTAACAAAAAACAGACAAAGAAATACCTTAAAGGTAGTATCTCATAATCACATCCTTGATTTTTAATCTTGATTTTCCCTCTTCCTTTTTAATGTGAAGGGGGCATGAGGTGGGGTGAACCCCCACCATGGTTAAGGATTCACATCAGGTTTATCATTTTTTATTTTCCATATTCACATCATAACAAGGTGGAAAAAATGTTCCGACTGATAACTGATAACTACTTTATTTTATAGAGTTTCTTGTTAGTTTTACCATTTCATTTCATCCTGATTCATGTCAGGACTCTTTTTGGTGGGTGATATGGTCACACCGAGACTGGGTAGAGTCACCCTTTTGTATTGAGAATGAGGTGTCCAAGTTGAAAGGTCCTGGAGAGTGAATGCAGGGGGATGAGTATGTTTTAAATCATTCGGTTTCGGTTTAGATGTCATCGAATGGTCTCCAATATTTTTATTCGTGGATCCTAAAACACCAAACAACCCTTTTATCCATGATTCATGGAACTGATTTCCGAAGGCAAGTTCTCATTGGATGATTTTCCCAACAACACATAAGGAATCCATTGGTCGGGAGGATGGGAGTTTAGTCTCATCACACCATTTTAGGGGGAATTATTTCCTACTCTAGGGACTCTCTTAAAGATTTATGTAATGTTCATATATTCATGGATCCTTGGTTGTTTTCCAAGAATGTTTTTGAAGGTTACCTCTAGGTTTCAAGATTAACCACATATACTCATGGGTTTAGAATTACTAAGAAAATGTTAGTTCAATACCTATAATGAGGAATTCTAGATTTTATCATCATCTAGGGATGATGAAATTTTTTTCAATATCAGGATTGAACCCATAATATGGGCTTCCTACATATCCTCGTGAGATGAATCATAACCCACGTAGTCTGATGCTGCTTAACTGGACATATCACCTTTTAAGTTCATGTTATGGGAACCCATCCATGTAGTTTAGCATCATGTGGCATGGAAGTCTATGTGGAGGATGAATAGTCAAGATTTCAAGTGAGACTTACACTAAAGTATCCCAAAATTCACAGGAGAATAATGATCTCCTGGGTGGACATTTCCATACCAATGATATAGTCTATTGAACACTAGGGTGATTTGGGTGATGGGGTTGGACCTTAGGGAGGCTTACTACGAATCCCAGTTAGTTGTAAATGAAATCCCTTATAGTTCAGTTTAATCTGGGGCTTATACAATGAAACAAAACCTTCTACAAGAGTCACGTCCAGGCTTATACCTAAAGAGGACTCCTTTATGTGATGGGGGGAAATTTATTGGGAATGAATTTTAATGAGAATTTCCCTTGAGCTCGGGCCATAGGCAGACATCCTACATATCCTAATAAAGTTAAGAATCATAGTTCTCATAGTTCATTTAGTTTGGTCTTACACCTAGGAGGATCCCCATGATTCTGAAACCATGAGGAGAATCTCGAATCATGATGATTTGTAGGTTTTATTGTGGTTTACACCTAGGAGGAGGTCCATGTTTCTTGAACCATGAGTAGATCCTAACTCATGATGATTTGGAGGTCTGATTAGAGCTTACACCTAGGTGGAGGCCTATATATTGGGGTTATACTGGTCCCATGATCATCACCAACCTCTAAGCCCACGCGAGTCATATTCTATGTGAGAAACAAGAGAAGGTAGTGGATCTGTGGACTGCATGTCTTACATCATCTTCTGATGGATGGTACTAGTGCCCAATGGGAGAGAGGGAGGGGGGAATTAAATGTGCCAATTTCTTCTCCTATTTTGATATCTAGGATATCCACATTTGGACATCTATCTAGACATATCATGGGATGAGCCTAATAGGTTCCATAGTGATACCTCCTATGAAAAGATTAGGGGCTTACCTTAGGGTGAGTGTCTTGAAATGAGTTTTGGGAAGGGGGATAACGTTTCATTCTCATCTAAGGGAAAATCATGTGTGATCCCTTTGGATTGACATTGTCTCTCATTGAATGAAAAATCCATTAATTACGCTTGATCCCCAACACAGGGAGGTTCACATGAGTATTCCATGGTTGGGCCATGGAATACCATGCGAATCTAAACTTAAATAAAATATGGGGACCACACCCCAATAATGATTACCCCTATGACTCTTCTTAGTATGGGTATGTAAACTTGTAAGGATGTGTTGATGCTCCTGATAGTTTTATCATACAGGTTTGGTGTCTAAGAGGATTGGATGGAAATGAAAGGGAATTATAGGGACCGGAATGCATAATTCCTAAAGGTAACCCATTCCGCATACCACTTATTGATACGGGGTGGGGTTCCCTCTACATGTTGTTTTACTATGTGGGTGGAATAGATGTCTATATATAGTCATGGTACGAGGACTTAGGTTTTGTCTGCATACAATGGTGGTATGGGTGATAGAGTCCATCTGTGTAGCATGATGCTACACAGGGTCAGGTTTTGTCTATGTATCATGGTGTTATGCGGTACGCTAGATTGGAGAAGGGGCATTGGTCCTATAATTCATGGTATGTTTATATGATAATGGATTATAGTTCCTGGTTCTCCAATTAGGTTTATATTTCAACCATATTATTTTGCTTCCTTCTTTTTTTAATGGTTCACAACAGATTTATTCCTGCTAGAAACCATTTCTGGTTCTGTAATTCATCGATCATTTTCCTTCTATGTCTTTAATCATAAAACTAAAAGTTATCTCTGAAAATATTCCCATATCCCTCCCATTGGGACCTTTAGAGTGTTCTAAGGAAGTTGTATCTATGGTCACATGGCACCTCTTGCTGAATCCCTTGGGGGAATTGTTCGACCTGTGGATGACCCAGTCAACAGAGATATTTGGGGTTGCGGTTCAAGGTAGTGGAAAGCACCTCCTCAATACCGTGAATGATTTTTTTTGTTGTATTCTTCAATCCTATACTTTTCTATGAACTATTTTTATAGGTATGGTGTGTGGGGGAGTACCTCTCCGTCACATTTTTCAAATGACTTGATTTGTGGTTGGAATTTCTTAACCTCCATTCTGCCAATGACATGATTCATGGAGTCCTAGTACCATTCATTATTATATCTACAAATAGTTTGGTTTGCAAGCCAATACCTTGCAAGACAGTGATTTGTTGACTATCTATGTACATTTTGGTTCATTGGAAATACCAGTCATGTACCATGCCCAAAAATCAGTATGTTGACCACTTTAGTCCTTTTCCAAATTAGATTTCTTCAATATTGATCTAATGTTTTCAATAAAACCTATAACTTATTACTTCATCTAATTTATTATAGTATTTTCCTTCCCTTTGTGGAGTTTTCAGGACCCTACAACATGTTAGGCCTATTACCCCTTTTGTTTACCATTTTGAGACTTTAGGATTTTACTATGATAAGTAATTTTTTACCTAAATAATTCAATTCTTCCAAAAAGAAAATTTTAACTTATTATATAATCTATAAATAATGATTACAAAAATTAAATACTTTATATAAAATAAAATTTTAATGTGTAATAAAAATTAATTTGTATAATAGTGCATGTAAATTTTAAAAACATGTTCATAGAAAAGGATTATTTTTAAGCTTCTATTTTATCTATAAGAAAGAAGTATCAGTGTATCTAAATTTCGTGATATATATTGGTTTATTATATAATAAATATAATTTATCTGTATTTAAAATGAATAAATAAATTTTTTTTGCTAAAAATGTTTAATTAAAGGAATAAATCAAAAATTGTTTTTTTGGAAGCTATTACTTCAGTTAATTAAGTGCTAAATATAGGTTTTATAAATTCCTAATTTAAAAAATTTATAGGTTTACACAATATATACATATCTTATTATGTAATATATATTATAATTTTTTCGTTATAAATAATTATCGATACAGTCATAAAGACTATGGTTCTAGTAAAAACTATGTTTTCAATATTCACTAAAAATCAATTATTTTAGACAAATTCCTAAAAATCCTACTATGATGATTGTGAAATTTTAATTTTAAAAATATAACTAGATTCATATAATTAAAATTCTAAATATTATAATTTTTTCTTTAAATAGAAATAGAGAATATAATGAAATACTTCTTTTATTGATGAACCTGTGATTTTTTTGAACATTATATGTTCTTGACGTTACTCTATAAAAATTTATAATTATAATAATTTAATATTATATAGTATAATGATTATTATTAAAAATTATATAATTAAATTCACTAGAACTATAAACATAAATTTGGGAAATAAAAATCCATTGTCATCATATTAGTTATTTATCCTTTAAATTTAATAATTATAAATTCATTACTATCTTTTTTCTCACTAGAGGTTTTATTATTCTAATAATTTTATTTAATAATATAAGTCTCATATTTTTTGTCTCATTATAGTTTATGTTTCATTTTTTGAATGATAATATTTATTTAAGGAAATTACATATTGAAATATCAGGCCCTTGCATTCTCCCCCTTTAAATAAATTGAAACCTCGTTATTATGTTTATTACTAACTTAAAAATTTTAGGGTCATGTGACTCGTGATTTAATTTCAAATTATATTTATCCCCACTATATTTGGTTTGACTTCTAAAATGACCATTTACATCATAATTGTAATATGACTAATGTTGAGTTTTCCTTGAACCATTTTTAGGATACCCAAATATAATGGTTGAAATTCTTCTAATGGATTTTGTAGCAAGTATTTTATTTGTAGGTGGTCATGGGATTATTTTTTGATGTTTTTATCCTATATTACATATTATCATCTATCCAATTTTCTGTGATCCAATATATGACTAATATAACATAAAAGCTTACTGAAGTATGGATAATAGGATTTTTAAAGAAGTACACTCATATAAAAATTTACGAAAGTGGAGTAATATATATTTGATAAAATGATCATAACATTAAAAGATTCTAATAATATATCAAAATATAGTCATTGGGATGGTAATAGTTTGTATATATTATAAATTCTTGGTATATAAGAGTATTTGATCAAAATATTAATATGAAACACACCGTTATTCAGTGGGTGGTCAATATTCCAGATTCAATATTTTTTATGGAACCCACTTCTATAGATGTTTTCATACATGATTTCCCTTCTGGTAGATGCTTCTAGTATGTATAATCACTATAACACCTAGGATATAGTCATTTAGTAAGATAATTCCCATGTTAATTACATCTATAACATTGAACTATTAGCTATAACTCCTGAAAAAACTATTTTCATTCATTATGTTTACTGAGATCTTAAATTTTTCTTATAAATTATTTTATCGATTTCATCATTTTGTACACATACACCATATATTAGTTCATTTGAGATATTTTACATGGTTCTTATTATTTTATAGATAAAAAATTGAACATTCTTTTCATCATTATCTTTGTCACCTCCTCATCCAAGATACACCATCATTATATTCATTGGTGTGTTTATAAAATTAATTATGTTTACAATAATAATAATAATTTTTAATTGATGATTCTCAATATCCATAATATTTATCACTCAAAATCTTATCCCATTATGTTTTTCTATAGTAAAATCTATGTGTTATACATCCCATCATTTTCTGACTTGATTCCTTAAAGATTTACCAAATTCTAAAACCAAAATTAGTTTACATGAGTTATGAAGACAATATGAGAATTTTATTATGATAATAAAATTAAAAATTAATCTTTAAAGTATCTTAATATTTGAAATTATTATAAGATATTTTAGATCAACATAAATCACACATAGTTTAAAAATTATCATTTAGGATTTTTTCTCTTATACTCCTCATCCTATTTCATTAACATAATAAATTATACATAATGAATTGTAAAGATAATATGATTAACTAAAACATATCCCTAAAGAGTATCTAACCAGGGGCATAGTCTTAGGCCCACTCATCATGTTGTAGAGTGAAGATTAGGTTGATTCTCAACTATACTTTTAGGGTTATTATCTATTTGTGTATCTTTCCCACAGTTGCAACCACATTCCAGTATCAATGATATGGATGTTATTTCAAAGAGAACCACATAATATATAATTTACCAAAAATTCAAGATGTTATAAAATAAATAGAATTATCACATAGACTTATGTTGAGGGTTTCACTAATATTCACTTATACCAATCTATATAATATTCAATATTACCAAAAATAACTTAAAGGGTTATATATACCTTTGATGTTATTATCAACCATAAATTATCATATCTTGATGACATTTAAATCCTTAATCGATAACATTTTTATATAAAACGTTATCTAAAACCATCTATGATACTGATCATGATTCCCAACAATTTGATAATAAAATAATCAAATGAAATAAAGAAAATATTTATTTATATAAATTCTTATGATCTTTTAGAATTATAGTTATACATGTATAAGTAAAAAATTAACTAAGAAAACAAATTTCTCTTTCAACTAACATGCATTTTTATAAAATAATTATAAGAAGAAGAATTTTATCTCGAAAAATGGAGTTGAGTTGACAAAAAACCATTATGGTAATGTTAATGTAAGTATGAAAAGATCATGAGAGGAATATAATGAAATGAGAATTAAAATCTTATGAAATGAATGATATTTATCATATATTAAAGAAATTTGGTAGTTCATACACTATATTAAATAAATGGTGGTTCCTATTATAAACCATGTATCGTGGAATTGAAAATAGATACAAATAAATCTTACAAGCATGTTATCCTTTTAATCAAATAATATTTAAAAAAAGATCATGATATAGATATTAAAGCACCATGAATTACATTAATATAGTATAATTAATAAATTATGTGGTAATTACACAATATTAAATATATCGTGGTTCAATGTATGAAATAAGTCTCAAGAAATTGATTTTGAGACAAAGAACCCCATACCATAATTTATGACTTCCACTAAAGAACATGAATATCCTATATAAAGAAAATAACTATCTTAATAAACTATATAAATAAATAATCTTATATATGACCATTTATAAAAATAATTAATAATTATTCCCTATAATTATATTCTTTAGTTGTGATCAATTTTTAATATCGAGTGTGAGAAATCTTGATTTCATTGAAATAGTTTGGTTATAGTTGTATTTTTCTACATTGTTATCCAATATTTTATCATTCCAACATAATAAGAGATAGTGGAATATATGATTTAAAATTATTCCTAATGTTATATTTTAATTATAGGGAAGTTATAAACAAAACTTGTTGAAATCGGAGCTCTCGGCTTTGGTCGAGAGCTCCTTAGCGCGCTTAGGGTTTCACCACCTCTTCAGCGGCTCTTCTTATATGGTCTGGTGGCTTGCCCCTTATTCAGTCTACGGTCATTTGACCTTAATAGCAGCTTCAATCCTGGTGCCGGCTAAGCTTTGTGAGGCAGTTTCTGTGGTGGTTTTGCGAGCACTATGATTCATCTACGGTGGTTATCCTTGGAGTCGGTGACATGTAGAAGTTGTAGATCTGATGCTTTTACCACCCACGTATGGTCTCCTTTGGCTTCCAACTTCTTGATTCGGCTTAGGTGTTCGGGCGACGGTGCCACTCAGTGGCAGAAAGGGTGGTTCTCATATTGGATTTCGACTTTCAATGACGATGGGAGGGTGGTTCTCGAGTTATTTTTTTGGGTTTTATAAAACAAATCGGAAAAGTGGATCAGGGTTCCCATATTTTTAAAAATGGGTCTGAGATGCATGAACGCCATTCACACATCCTTCGTCGCAGAAAGATGCGTGAACGGAGTTCACGTATCCGAGCCAGTACAGGGATGTGTGAACCCTGTTCACGCATCCTTCGCAGACCAGCTGAAGGATGCGTGAATGGGGTTCACACATCCCATCGAGAAGGTTTATAAAAGGAGGGACCCCTCAAAAACCATTGTTATCCGCTATATTTTGTTATAGAGCCCTGCATAAATTATTTCCCAACAAATATTTACTTCTTTTAAAGAGGTAAAATTTCTATTTAACATTTTAATTGTTTAAATTGTGTTTATTTATTTCATTTGTATGTTTAATTGTGTTTATGATTTATTTATTTCATATGTTATGCATGATGTGTAATGTTTTGTATGATTTAATTTTCTCGATTTTGAAGGTTTTTATGATTAAATTTTTTGAATGTATGTTGTCTGAATATTGAATGTTTTATGTTATGTCTTAAATGTTGAATTTTTACGAAAAGTAATTTATGTTAGAGAAGTTTATTTTAATGAATGGTTTTGATGAAAGTGTAAATTATATTACTTTTATTTACTAGTAATAATATTTTTAATCAATAATGTAGAAAAAATATTTACTTATATTTTGAAAAGTAGAAGAATGGAAAAAACATTACAATTTCATAAAATTTAAAATAACAAAAGTGTTTATTATGTAAATCTCAATTATATTAGTTATAAAAAATTTATTAAATGTTATTAATAATTATATATATATATACACATGATGTTAAATTTTTGGAAATGAGTTGTAGTATTTAATATACATTTCATTTAGTAATAGATAAAGTTATATAATATGGATAATATAATAATTATACCAAAAAACATGGTATGAGTGATGACTGATCGTGAGATGACCGACCATGAATAATTTAAATTTCATGTTTTATTTTGTGTATGTGGTTATTCAATTTGTAATAATTTCATTTTTTCCGCAATGATGACCATCGAGTCATCTCTCAGTAAGTGTAAGGACATGTGTGTTAGCATAAAAAAATTATGTGTTTCATACCCCTATACCCCCTCACATGCATGTGAGTAAATTTTTAATTAAAAGACAGATCCCCTCGAAGAGGTGTCCCTGAACAGGCATCCCCGAAAAGGTGTCCATGAAGAGACATTTGAGAACTCATTCGAGAGGAGTCGTTTCTCTTTGACAAGAGATTGGTGGCTACTAAAATATTTGATAATAGGGAGAGGAGTCCACCCATAGGTTGTGGTTACTTTATTAGATAATGATAAACTAATCGTAAGTCTCAAGATCAAGTCATGATTATATATTCATAAGTAATTAAACTTTATGAAACATTATATTAATTTTTTTGTGATAATATCACAATCACTATAACTTAACAGTGATAAATCAATATATAAAATAGTCTCAAGATAATCAATTATTCAAAACCAAATTAAATAATTTAAAATTTTAATGTAGTATATAATAATTTTTAAATTATTTTTTTATAGGTAATTATGTCTGTGCAAATATATTACAATGGTGATGTAATTTATACCGAGTAGGGTTTTAGCTACAGTGTGCCACCTTCCAGAGTGGTAAATATCAATGGTTGTATGAAATTGGATGCAGTTCATAATAAGATTCATATTCGGATAAAACTGTTGGCTGAACAAGAAATCACTTCAATTAGATACTAACAACTTCAATATCTTGAGTGTCTGTGGCACAAAGAATACCCTATAGTCGATGATAAGGATTGGATGGAGGATTATTTGTTATTCAGGAAATAGTGTATTAATGGTTTGATGGAATTATTTTTTGTCATTTCTGATATTGATGTGGTGAGATCGATTATTAGAGAACCGTGATTTGTGAGCTCTGTAGAAGTTGGTCTTTCACAGCAGTCTTATTCATTGCCTCCTACTCATATGAATCCAGTGGAAGAATGTTATGAAGAAGATGATAAAAATTTGGAAGGAAATGTAGATGACATCCCATTGTGTGCTGATATAGTGCATGAAAGTTTATCTGAGGAAGAATAATCCGGGGAGTCGTCAGGAGATGATGTGGTTGGGAATGAACCTTCTAAGGTTCCTTTGAGAGATAGACATCCACTATATCCACCAGTTAGTGGTAATCAGCCTTCATTTTTGAGTTCCTTAGTTGAAGGAATGTCTCAAGAACAACATTTTGATTGGGATGTCATTACACCAGCTTCTGAATTCCCTGGAATTATAGGGAATATGCCTGCATCAAATGATAAATCCATATATGTTGGACAAGAGTTCAAAAGTAAACTGGCCATGAAAAAAGTGATTAAGCAATACCACATTGAGTGACATTTCACATTTGTGGATGATGAGTCAAAGAAGACCAAATATCTCATTTGTTGTGAAAAATATCAGTTAGAATGTAAATTTTGATTAAGATCAATATTTGATAAATGTTATGGATGATGGGAGATAACCAAATTAGAAGTCCCACACACTTATCTTGATCCCAGCTTGGCAAAAGATCACTCTTCCCTTGATGCAAAGTTTATATCTATTGATATTTTTGAGATGATACGAACATGTCAGGATGTTCCTATTTACCTTGTTCAGGAAAGAATTTAAAAAAATTTATAACTATAAGATATCATACAACAAAGCTTGGAATGCAAAACAGAAAGCGATTGTAAAAGTGTATGGTTATTAGGATGAGCCTTATGCGCTGTTTCCACAGCTTATGGAATTATTGTCTCTCAATAATTTGATTTTTTATCATTTGGAAAGTGTTGAGTATGTATCTCAGAATCATCGAGTTGATTTGTCAAAGGTGAAGTTCAATAGGCTTTTTTGGGCATTTAGACCATGCATTGCTGCCTTTCCCTATTGTAAACAATTTATTTTGGTTGATGGAACATTCCTTTTTCGAAAGTATAAAGGTTTTCTACTCATTGCTGCCACACATGATGGTAATCGCGCTTCTTTTCCACTTGCTTTTGATATTGTTGAAAAAGAAAATTTTGAATGCTGGAGCTGGTTTTTGGCATGTGTACATGTTCATTTCATGCAGAAACAGGGCATGTGTTTGATATCTGATCGTCATCGAGCGATTATAGAGGTTGTGAGTTGTGATGGGGTTTCTTGGACTAAGCCGAATTCTTATCATTGTTATTTCATTAGACATATTGCAAGTAAAGTGCATAAGTATTTTATAGATGAGGCCATAAAAAGGCGATCCTCATGTTGGGTATGGTTTTCTAAACATTATTTTTTTTAACATAATTTAATATCAATTTTAATAAATTATTATCTTATGGATTCAGCATATGAACCCCAACAAGAAAGGTTTTATCGACATCTTGAAGAGATTCAAACTGTTAATGAGCAGGTATATGAATATATGATGCAAATTTCAAAGGAAAAATTGTCATTGGCATACGATGGTGGCATGCGATATGGGAATATGACCACTAATATAGTGGAGTGCATAAATGGGGTGCTCAAGGGTGTGCGCGAACACCCAATCACAGGGTTAGTGTAAGAGAAATGTTTTAGATGTCTTCACTACTTTGTTGACCGATCCCAAAAGGCCTACTAGAGGATGGAAAATAGAATGCTTTTTACTCATCATTTTAAACATGATATTGACTGGATATGGAATAAGGCTTCAAGATGGAATGTTATATCCTTTTACAAGGAAATTACGAGCTTTCAGGTAAGACAATGCTACAACCAGGGTACATGCACTACTAGTGGAGTGTTTGTAGTGATGTTGGACAACAAGTACTATGATTGCGGAAGCTTTCAGGCATTGAGATATCCATGTGTACATGTTATCACAGATTTTTCTTCGGTAAATATATCATGGGAGCCATATGTTGACCCGGTGTATCACATGAGCACTTTGGTTAACTGTTACAGTGCTGCTTGGATGCCTGTTGGTGACTTTCATTCTATCACATTGTCTACTGATCAATCGACCATCGTCCATGATATTTATAGGTTTTCATAAGTTGCTTTTGGTTTTATTTATGATTTTTTCAATTTCTTCCATTTTTAAAATTATTGGCTTTATGCTACTAGGTTGTGGCCCCGAGGAAGACTGAAGTCAACTCGCATCATAAATGAGATGGATTGGACTCGACAACGAGGAGGGAGAATATGATGCAATATTTGTCACGCAGAAGGATATACTCAGAAGAGATGTCCCCTAGTGGCAGGATAGAGTTCCATGTCTCATCATCCATGATCGAGTATGTGTACCATATCATTAATATGTATATGGTGATTCGTATGTGAACGTTTCATTATTGAATCATTTTATTTCTGACCTGCTCCATTTTTGAGATGTTTGAATTTTTGTTTTTCTCATTTTGTTATTTTATCATAAAGAATTTTATGATACTAAAAATATTAAAAAAAACACCGAATGAAAATTAATATATCATGCTTATGCATCTTCAATGCAGGTTTTTCATCACTGGTGCTTTATTTTCTACCTTATTTTGCTTGTTGTAGATTTTTTTCAAAAAAAATTTACAATTTTTATTCAATTCACTATTAAAAGGTAACGATGATATCATGTGTGAAAATGGTAGGTTTTCCATTGCTTACATCTCATCCTACTCATGTATCATGGCTGATTTTATAGGGAAGTCTTGTGACTCCCTTGAGTGTACGTAGATCTCACCATTTCCATCATACTACACCACCTCCCGCTATCGTCCCCCTTCTTCGTCGAGATGGATTCTATGGAGTTGCGATGTGCGACTTCACATTTCTTGATCATCATCTCATTGCCACAATTGTAGAGAGATGGAGGCTAGAGTCACAAACTTTCCATTTTAGTGATGGGGAGATGACTATTACGTTACAGGATTTGGCCATTATATGGGGCCTCCCAATCGACAGACATGCTCTGACAGGATGAGTTCCATCAGATTTTCCAGAGCTTGTTCATAGACTACTAGGCATAGAGGTCCAGGATTATGGAAGGACCATCGTCAGTGGAAGATTTCGGATGCCTTGGTTATACTATCACTTCACACATTTACCAGGTGATGATGATGACGTCATCGTGCTATGATTTTCATGCGCATATATTTTGGGGCTGATAGGTGGAACACTTTTTATTGACCACACTACTACTTTTGTGCACCTGATGTATTTATATTTTTTGGAGGATTTAGACCAGGAAATCTAGTATAGATGGGGGTCTACATACCTATAATATACATATAGGGCCCTATGCAGTGCATGTAGCATTGATAAGATGAAGATAACAGGATGCATGGTTTTTGTGAAGATTTGGGTTTGGGAGCACGTCCCCCGTTTGGATACACATCCATGTGCACCATTACCCATTGATATTGTAGAAGAGGCTCCGCATGGATGTTGGTATGTTATTAATTCCTTCTAATATCTAACTTAATTGTATAAGATTCTATTATGAAATGTAAAAATAAAAATGTTATCTATAGGTGGAGTCAGTCGCATCGACATTCAGATTCTCCCAGACATGATGTTCACACCTACAGACTTATGTTAAATAGCATTCGACCGTATGATGTAAGTGATTATTATTTATATTGTTAAATCATTAATCTTTACTGTACATATATTCGCTTAATAATTGATTATTAATTTTTTATTTCAGATTAAATGGATTCCATATATAGATTATATCCTTCAGAGTCTGCCACCATATCGTACAGTGATGCCCACTATTGGCTCCTGCAGGGTTCCACTAATTCATTTTCATATAGTCAAGTGGCATTAGACAGATAGGGTTATGAGGCAGTTTGGATTCCATCAGCCAATTCCTAACCTTCCTAGTCATTTGGATTCATTGCATTCCCTGAAGATGTCAGGGAAGAGGGATTTTGATTAGAGGAGCTACCATGCAAGATATGTTGTGTTTTGGGACAAACTATGGGAGACCCAATTGTGAGGGGCAGGGAAAGTACGTTTTCATTTGATGGATCAAATGGATTAGGCAGGCTGGTACATCAGGTCCCCTGTCATATTTCTGAGACGGCACGGATGGGGCTTTCATGAGTTGTTATGCATTCTTCCTTTCAATATTCAACAGATTTTTTATTCATATTAGTTAACAACAGAATTTTTTTTCACAAGATGCTCATATTTATCATCTACTTTATATTTATAATCTAGTGGAGAGAGATGCCTTTGACTCGGCATATTTTCACACCCTTGTGGAATAGCTGTTTCTGTCAATGGACAAGATATATCATGGCATTTTCTTTGATCCACCACCTGTTGTGGAGGCTGCGGAGCCTGAAGATCCTCACATAGATGTACCTGGGGGTGAATACCCTGTTATGGATGTTGTTGTTCCATAGGAGGAGGGTGTCTAGCTTTATCGTCCACATGCTATTGTTCCACTGGAGGAGGGTTTTCAGCATGATCAGTCAGATGATCCTCTAACTTCTCAGGCACAACCACATGTACTTACAGACGATGACTGGATTGAGATCAATAATTTATTGTAGTCATCCGCAGAAGAGCATCCATCTACTTCCTATGTTGGTGAGAGTTCTATTCAGCTTCCACTATCCTTAGATGCGGGTCAGGGTAGAGGTGGTGGGACTGTACATCCATCGACTGACACACAAGAGGATGTGGAGGTGGCTATCGATAAGGATGCACAGTGTAAGCAAGAGCACAGACATAGATAGACATGGTGTGGGCGCATCCAGTAAATGCCTTGCTGTGGGACAGAGGAGCATCCACACCAGAGGCATAGATTATGATGATATTTGATTTATGATACATTTTTTATGTGTCTTACTGTAATCATTTATAGACTTCTATTATTATTTTAATAACTGTTTTACTATTATCAAATTATCTGCCAATATATATATATATATATATGTATAATAAATAATATGATTAAATTAATTAATTAATATTAGTTATATTAATTATTTTGAAATAAAATAGATTCTGGATGAAAAGATGTGTGAACATGAAGAAATCTTGAAAAATATTATTAATCTCAATGATTTAACATTAGATGTAAAATCCTAGAATATCATGGAACACGATTATTTGTTTAGAAAAATTAAATTTCATGAAGAATAATTTGAATGAATAATGGGTATTTTTGAAGAGTAGATTAATATGATTTAAGATCAGAATATCTACAATATGAATTCGAAGTTCATTTGGCTATTTCTCAGAAGATACATATTCAGACATTATAAAAGGAAACAATTTCTACAGGTACACAATCTTAACTAGAATATTTTACTGTTAAAATACCTCCATAATGTAATAAAATTATCGATATTATGAAAAATATTGAATTCATATTCTTCCAAAATAAGAAACAACCCTTAAAATCTTTAGATAACTCACTACTCTCTCACAATTTGAGAATTGATTTCTCTCTCTACTAAATTGTACTATTAGTTCCTTTATAATAATAATTAGATATACATGATCAACATTGTATACACCACAATAAGGGTGTCATGAAGCTCATATTTAATCCAAATGTTGGATTCCTCATTACAAAAAAAAATAAACAATTTTATTGAAGTCTACATAACCATCCTTTTACCCAAATGTTGTTCTCATAAAATGTGTTTACCCAACTCTTTTTAACTTAATTTAATCACCTTTATATATGTAATTGGTATTCAAATTAATTATTTATTTAATGAAATATTTAATTCTACGTAGTATATTAAAATTGAGAACATGAATCCCCTATAGTCATATTATTATTAACAATGGGATTAGTGGCCTATTTATATGTAAAAATCAATTCTTCATGCAACCCTTTTCACACCTGTAAGTTGTATCATCTTTGTTCCTGAACACCAGTCATTTCATGAAATTAACTTATATGATTTTGTCTATATTACATGTGTTTCTTCATAATATGAGTGAGAATCATTCCATATATTTTAAACCCTTCAAAATCGTCTCAAATAAACTTTAAACGTCCCTGAATCATTTAGTTCTATAATACCCCAAAGTCTTCTCCATTTTGGATCATTTTCAACATTATTTTTTGACAAACACAACCAAAAATATCCAAAACATCAGCTATATGTATTTTTAAAAAAATTATTGAATAACACAAAAATATTATCATTATCTACTTGCCCTATAATCAAATAGATGTATAGGGAACTCAAAGATCATTTTCTATGGGACAACCTAAAGAGATAGATTATTGAGTATGCATCTCAAATCATAGTTTTACAGTACGTAAAGGACGAATGAAAGAGGTAAAAGAGGATGATTAAACCATTACCCATTAAAATATAAAACATCACCATGTAATTCATCATAGGTCTTATAAAGACCTACATTATAAATAATTCCCATCAGTTTATAGTTGATCAACTTACAATTCATTCTTACTTCATTACAATTTGAGAGTATTTCACACTCTATCAACATACCAATATATAAATAAAGAGGTAAGTTTACATGGATTAAATCTTTATATTATATCTAATAGAGACCCAAGGATCTCTATGATGTTTTTGGGAATTATTTAACAAGCATTGGATACCAAAATGAGATTTGAACTACTTACCACACATAAACTAATAGAAAGTCTAAAAGGATCACTCATAGGCTTAATGATCAACTAATATATTTCTTGATCCATTTCAAGGGATATTGTGATCGAAAACATTTATTAGTGGAATTCATATACAATAACAATTTCTATCCTAGAATAAAAATGGAACCATATGAGGATATTTATAGAAATAGATGTATAACTACAACATGATGGGATGATGTGAGTGAGTGAAAGATGCTAGGATTATATCTTTCTCAATATATGTTACAGAATACTCAAGCCATTCAAAAAAATAGGAAGTTAAGAGAAATTACAATGAATATCCATGCTAGGATTCATAGGCCTACTAAAAATGTTTCTCATAAGATCCTCTTTGGATATTATATAACATTATCATGCTTAGATAATGTTTTGGTATCCTGAAAAATAAGTATTGAAGAAGATCATCCTTGATGAAGTTATATAAGTTTTCAAATCTCGAAATTCATATAATGAAGATAAATTATAGTGTATTATCAGTATTAGAACATCATGAAACCCAATATTGTAAAAATTCACCATTATAAATAAGTTTATGAGTGTTTCCCTTAAGAGGGAGACTAATTAAGAAATATGAAATTACTTCCAGAATTAGTATATTGATTAGAAACAAACCTAATTACTGTAGAATGTTCAGGAAGATCATGTTATTAAAAGAGGAATGTTTTTCTAAATCCCTATTCCTTTTTTAACAAAAAAAATGAATAAGAAGAGGTTGTAGTTCAATTAATCAAAGACATATGAAAAGTAAAAGTATGAATGCGCTCAAAGGCCACTAATCCTTCTTTTTTCATTTGAATATTTTTATCTATTTTTTAAAGTTAGTGCATGAGTTTTAGGTTGATTATTCTAATAAAAGTTACATATCACATTTAATATCTTCATCTTGAAATAAATTTGGATTACCCTTGATGATAAGTGAATAAGGTCATGTTTCATGTGGTATCATGATCAGTTGGTAGATGACGACATTATTTTCCAAATCGAGCAGTGCACCAAAAATATCTTTTAATAATTATTTAATTATTATCTATTATTCATGAATATTTATGAATAATTATTAACATTATTTCAATATTTTCTATTATTTAATTGATATTTATTAATATTTCATAATTTTAACTTTAACTGTATTAGTTTGTAATTACTATTTATAAATATTGGGAAATAATTAAGCCCTCTGTGGGATGTGTGAACCCCGTTCACCTATCCCTCCTCTATAGAGGATGCATGAATGGGGTTTATGCATCTTCAGTGGGGGAAACGATGCGTGAACTCCGTTCACACATCCTTTTCCACGGAAGGATTTGTGAATGAATTTCATGCATCCAAGACCCATTTTAAAAAATATGGGAACCCTGATCCCCTTTCCTGAATTTGTTTTATAAAACCCAAAAAAAAATTACTCGTGGTTCTCGACTTCTCCCTATTTTCTTTAAAATTTCTTTGTCTTGTGGGTTTTGTGGCATGGATTGTCTCCTTCTTCCCACCCGCTCCCAGATCTTCTCTGGCTTCCGATTCCAGTGATCCTCTTCATTTTGGTGTGGTGTGGTGGTATACAAGGAAGTTTTGGGTTGTGATCTCCGTAAAGGGGATGGTGCTCAAGGCAGCTCATCCTACGATGAATATTTCCCTTCCCAATGCTTAGGTTCTTGGTTTCATGAATGTTTTTTTGGATTGTTAGAGTTGATGGTCTGGTTTGAGGTCTTTCTTGTTCTATCAACACCATTGTTACGGGCGAGTTTCTCTCGTCGGTGCTGAAGATGTTGATACAACGATGGTGACTCATTTTGTTCGGTTAATGGATTATGCAGTGCATGTGATGGCGTGGCTCCAGCGATGATCTGATGATTCTAGCATGGTGCGACAGTTTTGGAAATGATGGTGTCAACATCGCCTTGATTAACAGCACTGATGATGATGGCTCGGGTGACGTGCTACCTTGACTCGTGTAAGGTGGAGGGATCGAGAGTGTTCGAGTTCTCAAATTTGAATGTGGTTCTATTTATTTATAGGGAAGTTATGGTTATGATCCTTAAATATGAAATCAATGATGACCATGCTTCGATGTTATTTAACAAATGGATCTTGTTGTATTAATTACTGTGTTTACTATTAATGTTACCATTATAGAAATAAATAAATAAAATTATTTACTTATTTCTGTCATTTACTATAATAAATATTTTCACATTAATATCCTTGATATTATTTTATTCCATTGTCATGTATGTGGTTAAAAAAACCCAACCGTGAGCATTCAATAATTATTAGATGAATATGGTTATAAATGTGGTTTATTATTGAATAAAATCATTATTAACAAATAATAATGTTATTATTTAGGTAATTTCAAGGTTATGAATCATATTTTAATATATTTTAATAAATAATAATTAATTTAAATGACAAAGGAGATATGTTACCTTGTGGAGGCGATAGTTCACACTACTGAACGAATGATGTTCTTGTTTATGTTAATTAAATATGGGAAAGAAGGATAGTTATTTTATCCAAAATATAAAAACAGTATGTACTATATAAATAATTAATTCATTGAATAAAATTAAGAAAAATATAATTTAGTTGGATTGATATAATAGAAACAACCTTATAGATAAGATAGCACATTGGCTGAGAAATTTAATCATCCCATGGTGAATTACCTAGAATGTGATGTCATTGGCAGAAATATTATGTGGATAATTTTGAGGAAGTGAAATGGGATTTTTGGGGAATTAATTATGAAATATTTTATTTATAGGAACCTGAAATTTAGGATGGATCATTAAGGGGTTGTGAGAGTGTCCTTTAATAAGTGGTGAGAATTACTTTTTTGTAAATATTTCATCTTAATATAAAATATTTTTCACATGTAAAAAAGACTAAAAAATGGAAAATAATATATATAATATATATTTTGGTCCATACACACCACAAAAACTCAATTATAAACATTTTTAATATGTTTTCCCTTTTATCCCATTAGTTAAGCCTTTTTACCCATTTTGTTGTTACCGTAGTAACTATTTTTTTGGACAAGTTATTTATTTTTATTCCTAAAATTAAAATATCACTTATTAAATATCATTGACACTATAATTAAAAATAAGTAAGAATATTCATATTGAATATATATGTGGATATAAAATTAATTTTTCCATTAGTGAATGTAACATTTAAAAATCCATTTTTCAAAGAAGTGTATTTCATTCCTTAAAATTTATGTGTAGGATAAAATTATCATTATTTTTATTTTCAATGATATGAATATATTTATTATAAAATTAGTAATAATAATTTTGATTTCAAAAAAATACACAATACAATTTTATGAAAATAATATGTAATTAAAAGAAAAGTCCAAATGGAATCGTTTTATTAGAAAATATTACTTATGTTCTGGAAATGTTTAAAATTGGTTTCAAAACTATATGATGTTATATAAATATATATAATTTACTCAGTAGGTATATATTTTTTCATTAAAAATATTTTATATTATTTTATGTTTTAAATAATTCTCTATAGATTCATAAATGTTATGGTTCTAGTAGAATCGTTTACACTACTCACTTAAGATAAATTAATTTTGAAAATTTTCCAAAATTCATACTATGGAAATTTTGAACATATTAATGTAAAAATGATATCCATTTTATCTCACTCAAAACCTAAAAAATTATAATTTTTGTTTTTAATGGAAAAATTAAATATAAATAAAAAGTTTTTTTATTGGAAAATTTATCCATTTTTAATTTTAGATGATCTTTATCATTGTCTGTATGAATTTTTAATTTGAGGAATTTAATATTCTATATTATTAAAATAATCATTTAAATGTGGTATGTAATTTCTTATTCCAGATACCACTAATGTAATGCTCTAATCTGGTTCACCACAAGTTCCCAAGCATGCCTCTTTATATGACAGAGGATTCATACTAGTATCGAGTGCCTAGGGAGTGTCCATGGAGAACCTATAACCTCATATTAGAGTAAAATCAACATAAATAAAATAAATATCATCCAAGGAAGTATATAAATAGACTATTTAAGTATTAAATAAATTTTAACAAAATCATGTTCTAATAATAAATGAAAATCAATGAGAGATGTAACAACCATGTTATACATACAACACTGATCACCAACTAGTATGGCCATACATATAGGAGTAGAAAAATGAAATGAAATGAAATTACATGTATTGATTTAAAAATATATGATATAACACATACCTTGTCTCCAATACATTATTGAGTTTCTCTAGGAATATCATATGACTCAACATAAGTGGATCCACTAGATAATACAACCACATGACCTAGCCTAATATTTCATTCAATATGTTCTCAACATGTAATTTATACATAAGGTCTACACACAGAGAGACAAACATGTCAAGGGGTGAGAATATAATATCATTACTCCTCCCTAAATATGATCTAATAAATCTAATATAAGAACTAAATTCTCTTACGATATGCTCATCCTAGCCATGAAACATGTTGTGAAAAATAAAATAAATAAAATAAATAACATAAATCAAGTAAAATAACATTTTATCCCAGGGTCCATGATTTCTATTAACTATGAATGGTACCATATTATATGATTATATATTTTCATTTATATATATATATACATATATATATATATCCCTAAATATATATTTATACTTATGTTAATATATATATTAACATAAATAAGGAAGAACATAACATAAATCAATAGTAGGCGACACTTGGGTTCATAATACCAACCATTGGAAATCCAATGAAAAGGTCATTGAGATAGATGGAGTACCACTAAAACCATGTTTAATTATGTAAATATCTAGATATGTAATCCCAATCAACAATAATTTCTTCAGCCACTACCAAAAATGTATTTAAGAAAGATACATCACTATAATGGTAAACATGTCCTTACCTTAGGTTCACCCATACTCACATCTAATCATTGTATCTTTGGATTACATATACTAATAGGCATTCCTATAAATAAGTTACTTAGTTGGACATCATTCTACATACTCAATGTAAATATAATCCAATGTCTAAGAACTAGTCTCCATTTTTTAGGTGGTGTCGGCATTGCAACCTAGATAATCACTAAGGGTAGAACCCTTGAGTGATGTATAAGGATAGATCATAGATGACATATCATTCCCACCCTTCAAGGTCTTGGATTAGAGAAAGAATAACCATTACCATCACCTAGTAGATCATAATCATCCATAATTATATGTCATAACAATGGTGAGTCGGGCCATGTCCACAACCACGATCAAGTAAATGATTAGGGAGAGTGTAATCATCCCCACCACTACAGAGTTCATAATAATCCATGAAAATATTCTTCAGGATTTTTATTATAGTGTATCTTAATCATGGGATTCCATGAGATAATATAAAAAACATAGGGAATCCATGAACAACATCACAAACACGGGGACATCATTCCCAATTATAATAGACAAAGGTTAAAATAAATACCCCAAGGAATATGTCTAGGCATCCCAATATAAAATGATGGTCTTTAAAGATGGATAATAGGAAACACATTTATGAATCCCTACATAAAAGGTAGGGCTAAAAAGGTTGATCCTAGGAAACAGGTATAGAAATCCCAATAAGGAAAACACATCACCTCAAGCACATAGGGCCCAAACCAAGATGAACCTCTTGAAATCATATCTATATTATAATTAAATATTTTAATTACTAAATATTGTCTCAATATGGATGAATGAATAAACTCACTACTACCACTACAACCTCACAGTATATCATTTTCAATACAGGGTTTAAGGTGGAAACCACTACCATCTCTACCCAACACTACATACTAGCTTAGAAATGGTCAAAAATATGGACACCAACTAGTCCCCTCATGTCAACAAATATAAGAGTCATCCTACTCTTTATCGTCAATCTCTGCACATAAGCCTAGAATGTATACAAGAGATCATCATTAGTGAAAGGAATTTTTAGAATCCTTGATGGGATCCTTGATAGTATGTAAATAGAGGAATACTATATAGGATCCTCAAAACGGTACATATAAAGATACATCCTACATAATACCATTAATAAAATTACATAAGAAGAAGCATCCAACATGGGACCCTCAATAACATTATAAGATATAAAATGCATCATAAATGGGATCCTCGAAAAGAATAAAAAAGTATAGGGATCTTAATAGGGATTACCCAGGTCATCATTTTTTATACTTTATCCCTCATGGGAACTTTGATAATAGTAACGTGATATTGGCATCCCACAAGGGATCCTCTATGTTGAAACAGAAAGAGATTAATCTTATACAGGATCCTAAGGAAAACTAAACTAATAAAATAATATTATAGAAGGGAACTTATCACAAGGGATATGTGATAAATGAAAGATATATGAAATAAATAGTCATGGGAGATATCTCATTGCTCATTGCAGGTCATTTTCTCACTATTTGGAGACAGCTGGATTCGATTACAAAAAGATGAACCTATCTATTTCAAAAATGAACCTAAAATGCCTCCAAAGACTCCACATATCACCCCAAGAGTTTCAAAATTGTTATATATGTGGAATGATACTCAATTTGAAATAATCATGTGTAAAATTATGAAATTGGGTAATACTGACAATAAATTTGTCATAAATTTATCATGGGGTGATACACTACATGTATAAGCAGTACACCATTAGTTCTCCAAAAGCTCCACCAAGGTGTAAACTCTAGATAGACTTTGTGTGAAAAACCCCAATACACAATGTGTTGATCATGTACATGAAATGAAACCTAAACAGGGTACATTTTTGTGCACCTCACAAGGTATGGCCATGTACATAGTCTATTCGTGTACGTCTACATGGCCTATAACCCCTACGTGATCTGGTCGTGTACTCTACATGAACATGTTTCCCTATATAGGATTCCTCAATAAGAACCTGTCTACATGGACGAGTCCTATTACATGGTACGTATACCTCAAATATGGTCTATAAAAAATTAAAATATCATCTTCCATAAATAGGATGGATACACAACATTCAACCTTCAGCTACACATCATATGTTCTAGATTGCATAATGGAAAACAACTCAAATCGTTAGGAAAATCCCTTTTTTCTATCCAAATACTATAGATCGACTTGAAAGGGGTCCTAAGTAGTCATTAAAAGTGTTGAAGACTAAAAAATGACAAATATATGTGGGATACATGTAAACATTATAACAACTGAGAACCTTTGGTTGTAATTCACTAACTGTTTGACAGTTCTTGAGATCCAAGGTTGTCGCACAATGATTTGGCTCCTCCTAGGTTCCATGGAGGTTCCTCTATTCCACTCACCATATTTATTTATCTCCATCCACTTATCCTATAATTTTCATGGATGTGGTACCCACATAAGTTTTTCCATGTTAATATTAGGGATAATAAAGAATATAAAAAGGAAGATGAAAAGGAAGAAAAATAAAATAAAAATAAAATGGGGCCAGGGCCTGACACCATTTCTTGACCTAAGATTATACCACCCCTCGGAAAAATCCATGTTATGGACTAAATGGGTGGGAAAATACAAATCTGATACTCCATTCAAATAATATATTCAATTGAACTTGCGTGAACAAATTATCATTTAATTAATTAATTATTGATTATTGATTATTAAATATTCATCTATTATTCAAATGGACAATAATTCCACCAAACTCATTTCCTTGAGTAAATAACCTATTCTAGACCAATGAGAAAGATTGGAAAGTTATCTGATATTATCTTCTAGGGTAAAATGACCATTTTACCCCTTATAAAAGTATAACTAGAAAAAAAATTCAAATTTCTACTCAAAATACCAGTAAAAAAAGCACAGGTCCTTAAAACCTCTCAATCATAAACCTTCTCATACTAAATAATCCTTAGTGAAAAAATGAGAAAACATTATCTATTCCCAATAATATAAAAAATAATTCTATCTCAACTATCCAATGACCAGTTTCATAGATTCAGAATCTATCATCTACATGAGAAATAGTAAACTATAACAGATCTGGAACTCCTCATTATAGAAACACCATTATAATTATCTCAAATTTGATTATAATGATCAAAACCCATATAAAATCCCATGTACAACTGAAAATTAGGGTAATAACCCTCAAAAAACTAATACTGGACTCCCACCATAAAGAAATTTTGTAATGCTCATCAAGAAAACCCGCAATATGTTATTTCATCAAGACAGGAATAAAATTTTAATATGAAGAGAAGCTTAGTGTATATGTTTCCCTCAATTAGTGCACTCAAGACGATGTCAAAATAGATCATGATCATCTCTGACTAGGATTAAAATAATATTCCATAGAGATTCATGTATACCTCTCTCTTCTCACAATTATATCCAAATAGGCTTTACATTCCTTTATCAAACTCTTGAAACCATATCGTCATACAATGCGTGTCAAGGTCTAGCCACATGTCAACCATCATGCAGTACCTGATTAATTCTCGAAGTCTCCTCTGACACAAAGGGAAATTTTTCATCTCCTCACAACTGTCGAATAACAATTCCCAAGGAATGTCCATGAAACTATTAGTCCTCAACTCATACCTGGACACACAACAATTTATGATTTAAACAAAACCAAACACAACCAATGTGTATCTTTATCACTTGATTGAAACTCTAGATAATTGAATACAACTAATAAAATATGTTTGTGCATCACGACATGTTATTCAAAAAAATAAAAAATTTATCATGGAACTCCATTAAAAAATATACCACCTTACATATTCCATGATTAATTCAAATATTGCATGCCACAAGACATTCTCTAAGAGATCTAAAATTAAATAATGAAAATACTGCTTGAATGGTCTATGAACCCAAATAGTGTTGACCATCCAAACTAGTAATGAAAATCAATAACCCTTGTTACTTAATAAAATTCCCAAGGCATAGACCTAAATATATCTCAAAACCGAATAAAAAAACAATAAATATCTTTCAAAAGTGTGTATAACCAAAATCATTACCTAGAAAATCATCCTTAAATGGAGGAAAACTTCACATGCATGTTTCCATTGATCAAATTGAATATCATTCTATAGGGGCTTGAGTCAAAGTTATGGTTCTCTTGGTCTCCCATCGAGCCCAACCGATCAAGTCTCATAATTGGGGAACTAGTTCTAACTAGGTAGAAAACATTTCAAGTCACTAAAAGGGAGGTAAAAGTAACCATGACCTACAAGAATCAAAATTTTCAAAATGGTTTACATGGGCCTGATCCTCTCTAAGAATCCTCATAAGTAATTTCTACATAGAGTAAATAAGATAACAATATAGATATACAAACCTTACAGTCACCAAGCATCCGCAAATGGTAACACCCACTAAATATACACTTCACTAGAAATATCCTAGTACCCATTGGTGGAATAATTAATGATCTAACTAGATAACATTCAAAGAAGGAATTAACTACTGAGATTTACCTACGGGGCTAACTGTATAAAAACCACATCATATCAATGTTCCCTGTTATACCACACATACAGTTCTGTTATGTAGAATTTAATTCCATGATATGTAATAATATTCTATATAGATTTTTATTGGTACATTAAATAAACAATCCTAACTAACAACACTAAAAATGGTGTCAAAAAAATTTTCATCATGTTCCCTATACAGCTAATACCATCATTGAACCTCCCACTAATAAGGATCATGTCATGAACCACACCATTGATCATCTCACCATAAATTGTCATAACCTTCCATCATAAGCATATATATATGTGGGGGGGGGGGGGGGGTGAATTCCTTACAATTTAATATAATACCACCAAAATCCAATATGGTAAAACACTATTTAGTTTATTTGTTGATAGTTTAATCAATTTTCCTTTGTTATAAATAATAATCAAGAATTAACTGGTCCAAACGATGTGAATCCTATGTTCTAAATATAATGTATGGGATGCCTCTAGACCTTGCTGGACAAGAGTAAAAATTAATCAATTTAATATTTTAAATGGGCTGTGATCCCTAAATCTATAATAAATCATAAACATTTATAGAACATCTGCATCATTCAATGTGAAAATCATATACAATTGTAACATCATACATATGATTTATAATTCCATATCCCTAAAAATGAAGACTTATTACGAGAACATGTTTTCTTGATGCACTACTATGGTATCCATCACAAGTTATAATTCATTCATAATACTCATGTCTACCATATCCCAAATAGTAAAACAACATGAAAAGAAACACAATTTCTTGCAAATTGTAACGCCGCAATCTGGATGCCACAAAACTGATTTTCAAATTCAGTTCTCCACAAGGCCTTAAGGGCACCTCTCTATATACGAGAGGCTTATAAATAGTATCATGTTCCTAAGGTGTTTTCTTGGAGAGAAAACGACCTCATATACGTGTAAAATAATTAAAAATAATTATATATCATCTAGTATAGTAAATTAAAAGATTAAGGAAGTAGTAAATACACTACAACAAAAGCATGGTATACTAATAAATGAATAAATACAAAATCCCAAACATCCATGTCATACGTAAAACAATTATCACCCACTATGATGACCATATATGTAGTATTACAAAAAATCAATTAAAATAAATGTATAATGGTATAACAACAAAAGATAAAAAACATAAAAGTCCTTTAAGAAAATTCAAGTATTTTCATCTTGATCATAATAGTATATACATGCAAATCATCTTGATCATTTATCCTTGGTACTCTTCCCTATCCATCATTAAATTCTTAATGAACATGAAAATAAAACATAAAGTATGAACTCAAAATGAGGTGCACAAATAGGGGTGAAAATATAATCATAGTAGGAAACCATGATGATGAACATATAAATATACTATAATAATGTAATTCATGTAAAACCATTGTAAATCCCTAGGACTGTGATCCTTGGAAAATGGGTAGGCTTCCATATTATATAGTAATATATGAATATATATAAATATTAATGTGTTTATATTTCCCCATAAATGTGTTTATATATATATAAGTTCTCATATATATATTTACATAATAATGGTAGAACATAACATATTTAAAAAACATTAAATCCTTTGGTCTATAATCTCGATCATATGGAAATCCTTTGAAAATGTAATTGCAATGGGTGTTATACCACTGAATCCATGCATATTTAATTCACTCTCTATTCATATAATCCAAATCCACAATTCCTTCTTGACTGAGTTCAAGAAATTTATATGAACAAGAAATCCTACCGAAGGGGTATAAATTTCCTAACCATGCATTCAACTTTACTCACCTCCAATAACCATATTAAAGGATTTCCTAAACCAATGGGAAGTCTTGTAAATATGGTACTGATTTGGATATCATTCTACACTCACCATGTACATTTAATCTATGGTATGAACCATGTTCCTTTTTCTAGTTGTGTTCATGACATTGAAACTTAGATAGTCATTAAGTATCAAACCTCTAGGCGATTTATAGTGAGAGAACATCGGTGAGACTTCATTCCCACCCATCAAGGACTCTGATCAAGGAGAGCCCAATCATCCCCATCACCTAGGAGAGGGTAATAGTCGAAGCATATATGTCACATTAATAGTGGGGGGAACCATATCCACCACCATGATCATGTAATGAATTAGGGAGAGTGTAATCATCCTAGTCACTCAAGATATTATAATCATAGATGAGAATAATTTGTAGGTAATCCATTCCCATGTATCTTAATCATGGGATTCCATGAAATAATATCATAAAAAGAAAGATTCCATGCCCAACATCACAAAATTTGGGACATCATCCTCAAATATCATAAAAATATGATAAAAAAACAGACCCTAGTGATAAATCTAGGTATCAATATTTAAAATAAAGGGATCAAAATAGGATCCTAGTGAACACTTATGGGAATCACAATAAAAAAGAAGGGACCAATAGATGGATTATATAAAATAGATCTGGATATACAAATAATGAAAAGGAATCAAATCAGGACCATAAAAAATAATCCACGAAGAAACTATAGCTATCATAATGGAAGAATCGGTATCCATGTGAATGTATAAATAAAGAGTCAGGGTTGATAGAAACCTACACCCAAAACTACTTCCACTACCAAACATACTTCCATATTTAATATGGGTTCTATGTTGACACATGATACCATATATACTCAACCTAACCTACTATCTTATGGTTTTTCAAACATCAAGGCACCCACTGGTTCCCTCAATTCAATACATAGAGGATACATTATACACGGTATCCTCAAGGTCAACACGTAAGTGAAGGAATCCTAATCAATATCATCAATAGTGAAGGTAAAAGTAGAAAACTATATTGTATAATTGATAACATATAAATAGCTGAATCCTAAATGGGATTATTAAAACAGTAAAAATTAACATTCATCCTACATGGGATCCTCCATAAATATTTATAGGAATAGGCGTCCTATATGTGACCCTCAATAATATAATATTAAATAATAAGCATAAAATATGGGATCCTAAAAAAGAGTAAATTTTTTAAGCAATTATAAAATGAAATACCTTGATCAACGCATAAGAGAAGATGTCCCTGGGGGTTCCCCTGGTAATAGTAAAGTGATTAATTAATCTGACCCAGGATCCTATAGGTGAAAAAATAATTAGAGGCATTCTACAAGGGTTCATCGGAATAAAAAAAATCATAGACTATAAGGCTATAAAAGGAAAAACATTAAACAATTATTTATTTAGAGAAAGATTTATGAAAGAATTGGTCACAAGAGATAGATCATGAATCGTCTAAGATCACGGTCTTACTCTCAGAAGGTATCTCTATTTTATTATTGGATTAAGAACCTCTCTATATTAGAAACACACCCAAAATTCCTCTTAAGAGACCTTAGATCAACCCAAGGATTTCACCAACATGATATATGTGTAAGGATACTAAAAATGTACTACTATTGTGTGGAATTATATCCTCAAGGTGAAAAGACATGAAAAATCCTCAAAAAGGTTGTAAGGGGTAGTGCAAAACATTTATACCCTGCACACTACATATTATGTCAATGGTCCACCTTGAAGTGTACTCAGGCTAGACATGACTTGAAATAGCCCATGTACATAGTGTGATAATAAATTACATGACATGTACCCTATATGGGTTTCCTGATCATATACATCACTTGGTAAGGCCATGTACTTTGTTTGGAAATTTACCTCTACACAGCGTGTGACCCACACAAGATCTAGTTGTGTACTCTACATGGCCATGTTCTCCAATACAGACTGTCTGGACTTGTACTCGACTAAAGGTCTATGTCCTGGAACATTGAGTTTATAACACATAAATGATATGTACTTTGAAAATTCCATCATCCATAAATGGGAAGAACAATGGTGTGAACCCATGAACTACACACAATGTGATCAAGATTTCCAAATAGGAAACCCCTCAAATCAGTCTGGAACCACATTTTTCTACCTGAAAGATACTGATCAAACCTCAAGAGTTCCTAATTAGTCATAATAGAAGTTTAAAAATATAAAATGGAAAATATATGGGTATATATAGAAAACATAAATACTACTAACCTTTGGGTGGAATTTGTTGAAGCTTTACCTGTTTCCACAATCCACGACTATCACACAATGATATGTATCCTCCTATGCTTTGTGGAAGTACTACTCTTTTCTTATACCTATTTATATATCTCCCAGGACAGATATACTCCATTTCATAGTGAAGGATCTCACATAGGGGTTTTCATAATAAATTAGGGGATTAAGATGAAATTAAAAATGAAAAATAAATGAAAGAAAATAAAAAAGAAAAAAACTGGGCTCAAGCATGGCCACAATGACCAGCCTCAGTTTATACCCTAATAAGGAAATAATCTATGATCCAAACTAAACATTGGATATGTAAAATAAATAAAATTATTTATTAATATGATATGGATGAATGAACCTGGGTGATTAACATAATAATTATTTAATTAATTGTTAAATATTAATTATTCCATAAAACATTGAAAGTCTTATAATTTAACTAAACTCATATCCTTGGGTAAGGAACATATTTTAGTACCAATGGAGTAGTTATAAACATTATCAAATGTCATATTTTATGGTGAAATAACCGTTTTATCCATTACATCCATCCAAAAGAAACAAATTATAATTTCTACAAAAAATCCAATATGGAAAAACATGGTTCCTTTCTTGGATGATTTAATTTATTAGAAACTAAAAATTTTATGTGAGAAGAAAATATTTTTAAATATAGTAATTCTTTTATCCTATAATTTTCATAATTTCTAATCGATTAATAACTTTTTATTTATAATAGAATTTATTCATATTATAATTTTCATTCAATATAATAATTTAATTTTTCATGAGTCATTTTAGTTTAGTGTTTCATGTAGTGAAATATGATACTTATTTAAGGAAAACCAAATGTGAAATATTGTGTTTCTACATATTAGATATTAATAAGGTTCTGAAATAAGATATTAAGAACGTTATGTTTATTTTATACGAGGTTAATGATATATTTTTGGGATTTCAATGTAAAAGGAAATTGGTTTTCTTGACTCGAATTCTTTAATTAAATTATAATTATTAATATTAATATATTGTTAAATAGTATTTCATTCTTAAATCATATTATGAAATTATATTTCCATTCCTCTATTTTTAGGATATAAATGTTCACATAAAAATCTACATTCATTGATGGAATTATTTTTTTATAAAATGTAAATACATTAAGATTATTTCACATCCTCTCCAAAATATATATTTTTACATCCAGGTCCATATTCTCTCATCCAACTATTTTTATACATTATTATTTTGAAATCTAAATAAGTATTACTTCTGTTTGTCTTTAAATTTCTCTTTAACACTTTTCAACTAGAATATTTATCACCCTTTCATGGTGTGTATTCTGTCAAGGGTATTTGTAATACTAAAATAGTTTTTCCTTTTATAGATTTATATTTTATATTCCACCCAAAATTTAATTTGTAATGACATTATGTATTTTTACAATAAAAATTATTGATATTTATTTTTATATAATGATAGAAATTAGTTCATTAAAAAATATCACAAAGAACTTTTCAAATTTTTTTCATAAATTTGATTATTTAAAATTATGTAATGAAACGTTCTTATAAACATTTTCTTAATTTGTCTTGAATTATCCTATTTAACATGAATTTATCTATATCGTATGGAGAAATTTCATATGAATATCCTTATACACGACATTATAAAATACACTTTTTAGGTGATGGATTTTTTGGTATAAACTAATCAACCTTTTATCTCAAGTTATGTGATACAATTTAGAAATGATATGAGATTTTTTTCATTACACGTGTTTTCATGATATTATGAATGATTTATTTCCAATGGCACATATATTTATGGATGTTGATGGGTTTAATATCATATATAACTCCAATTTATTCGTTATGGATTTACATATCATGAGATAATAGTACAAGGACATGATGGTTATTTTTTACTAATTTAATCATAGATTTCATGGGGTTTCCCATAAAATAATGTGTAGGAATAATAGTTTCTCCCACAATATAAATTCTGGGAATCATGTGTTTTCCAAAAATGTTTTGATTTAGTATTATTATGTTGTTCCACATTTCTAATATATTCTGTTTCTTATGTTATTCTCCCATGATTTAAGTATATTTTTTTGATTCTTATAATCTATGTTATAATTTTTATTCATCATTATAGTCATTACTTGCATTATGTTACAATATCATGATCCTTAATGCTTCAACATTTTTCATGTTTTAAATTGTTTATCCAATGATATTTTAATCCCATTTTTACCATATCGATGTTTTATCTCATGTTAATGATCAATTTTTTTTTCATGGATATGTTTTAACACATAGGTAATTTGAGCTCAAATATTTCTTATGTTTATATTCCATATGTTATAAATATGTATATAAATTATAAAAAGTATATAAGGGGGTCTATTTCAGTTTGATCATTCAGAAATATACATAATTATTATAAAATATGTTTCTTATATAGATAATCTTCATAGATAGTAAACCTTCGATTCATCTTATTTTGGTAAAATTTGATATATGTTATGTTAAACTTATAATAATAATTAATTATAAATATATATTTATCTTAGCTTACCTAAATTGGTATCATTGAATAGTTCTATTTTTTGGGAATAGTTTAGTTATTTTTGAGGATAAGGATTTGATAAAATTAGTGAAATCTATAGGGATAATTTGAAATGTAAAAAACTCCCCAAAACATACATATAGTGTTTTATGTATGGTTTCATATAAATTAAATCATTATCATGATAAAAATAAAATTATTAAATATCTAAAATTGATGCACAAAGAGGTAATAACCATGGAATATATAATTGAGTATTAACTTGATCATGACTTGGTATATATCATAAACAATAAAATTTTCACCTAGCTTGAAAATAATGGGGGTTATGTTTTGGTGATTCAAATAATAATTATTAACCATTATTATGTATTCAAATACATTTGGGTTATATAACCCAATAAGAAAAAAACCACGAATAAACTATATCAAAACAAGAAAAAATATGTTAGGATACACATGATATTTTTGAGTTATTCCATTTTTTGTTAATAGTTTTCCTTTTTATGAACATATATAATAAATAAGTCTAATTCAAAAGCCTCATTTATTTATTTAATATATGGAACCCAAAGGAATATATCTAACAAAGAGTGTTAAGGAAAATGTTATGATTTTCCAAATGATCAACCAAATGGGATTGGATTTAGAGTTAAAAACCTCATATCAATACACACATAAATATCACAAGTTTTGATTTTAAAGAAATCCATATTTAGATTTTTAATAAAAAAATAAAGGGGAAATATGATATAAATTATTTTAAGTGAAAAATTCTTCACTCTTATAGTATCTCTTCAAATAAAATTATTTTAGAGAAATTGATCAATGAGATGCACTAATAGGAAAATACCCTATACCAATGGTTTTGGAACCATTGGTATAGGTCTCCAAACCATTGGTATAGCCAATACCAATGGTTTGGAGAACTGTTTTCTAGTTTGGCGTGGGGATAGATCTATACCAACAGTTCTAGTAAAACCATTGTTATTTCCCAATACCAATGGTTTCATATATCTATTGGTATAGGTAATTAAAAAAAATAAACATTCCTTGGTTTTGATCCCATCACCTTTCGTTTAAAATCCAACCACCTAACCACCAATCTAATATGAATTTTGTGAATATAATTTCATAAATATATATATGTATATTTATAATTATTTTAATGTTTTTATTTAATTAATTTTAGTTAACGAAATATTCCATAAAATAATGTATGTACATTTACCAATGGTTCTCAAAACCATTGGTACAGGTCTATACCAATGTTTTTGAGAAACGTTGTTATATGTGCATTGATTTTTTGATCTATACCAATGGTTTTGGCCAAAAAATTAGTATAGGTCCAAATTAGTGACCTTTACCAACAGTTTGGCCCAAACCATTGGTATTGTTCCTATTTCTAATAGTGATGGAAAATATATTTTAAATTCTTAATTTCTCAAAAGTTGATAAGGTTGTATTATCTATTTATCAATTATATGGTGAGGATGACCAGTTTTTGTCCCTCATTATGTATATATGAAAAAATAATGTATAAAAATTTATATAATTGGATGAATTTAAGAAAATATTTTTCATGATGTGTTTTTTTGAAATCTTTACATGGATATTGGTAGGGAATTACTGGAGTTAAAACTGATGTTGGATTATTCCATTTCAAATTATGAATAAATCATCATCTGGAATTGAGTATATACCTCTAGATTTATCTCTAACACTGATGTTAAAATCATTTGTTTCATCAGTGTCTTAATGCATTTATTTCAAAGGAATTAACTATAAAGAAAAATGAATGCTAAAAATAATTTGTTCAATGGGAATAAAATGTTGATATAAAAATTGATGATAGTCATTATTTAGGAGAGAATGGATGAAAATGGTCTATTTTGTAATCTTCGGTGACAAGTCTCATGGAGGAAAGAAATTATAACTACTTGCATTTTTAAAATTTGGTAGAAATATTTGTTGTAATTACATCAAGGAATTAGTAATGTGTATTAATTTTAATAAAGCTACCAACCAAACCCAAAACCACAAAATTAATGATACGTGGGTGATTAACACCATGTAGGATAAAAAATCAAAATTAATATAGTAACCCAACTTCATTGATTCAAATGTAATGATTTTTTCATTATGAAAATATATTCCACAATCACATACCAAATGATGATAATAGAAAATATTAACCTCTGAATCTAATGGAATAAGGAAGAGGTTATTCAATAACTTATTCTGAGTGGGATCGTGATAATGAAGTGTAGAAAGGTGAAATAATTCTATATTTTAGATCCATAAATGAATTATTTGTAATATGACATATACGTTTGATATGAAAATTGATTCACCACCATAATCATTGGATATTGAACTGCCTATGAATCCAATTTTTTGAATGTGTTTCATATCTAAGATATCTAACTCTACTCCAATAAATTTTTTTTAATGATACATCATTCCAATATATATTTTCTTCCCTTTGATGAATTTGACATAATATGGGTCGTGGATAGGATTTCTCTATATATAGTGAATTTCAATAGTTGTGTAAAGGATATATAATTTAATATCATGTATCATCCTATTATAAAATATCAATTTAAGGATGATCATGAAATCCCTTTTTATGAAAATTCAATAATATGGGTCATGATTCCCAACATGGTGGGACTTTAATCTCGAATGATTGGGGAGCGAGTAAACTTTTATGATATTAAAATTATATGGGAATATTTTTGATTTATTTTTAGATGAATGCTATGGTCTTCACGTAGAGTGTGAAGTTGAGTATTATATATAACTCGTACCAATATATATTCATATATCAAATAGTTCACATATAATGACCTCTATTGAATTAGTATAATTAATTAATTAGATATATGTGATATTGGATAGTATTTTTCTACTTATTAGTCCTTTAACATGTGGAGAAATAGCCCTATATAAAAAATAAAGAGGGATCAATGTGTATTTTCATTGATTATCTTTATAGTGGCCCATTATTTTCATACATAGATATCACATTTTAATGGTTGAAGCATAAATACATGAAATTACAATCCAAATCAGAGTCACAAATGATCACTCTATTTGGTAACATGGATACATAAAAAAATTTATCATAAAATATCAAGATCATCTCTCATACTATTATACATAATTGACACCCTTCTTAAAGAAATTATTCTTAATGCCTTTTTTCTTGTATTGGGAAAAATAAAATACAATAATGGGTGAACTCATCTGATTAGTAAAGGACAATAAGGGAGGGAACAATATAACATGATCCTATGGGTATGATAACATGATCATTAAATTTGAAAATGATGCCATGTGTATCAAAGATCATAATCTTGAGTCATGTCATAAGGAATGGAAGTTCATAATATAAGAATTCATAAATTAATTCAATTTATACGATCGATGAGAGAATAAAATAGGAATATAAATGTGGTAAACACATAATATTTTTACATTGTGATCATTATAAGTAGAAACATGTTCTGTCATTATGTTAGAGACATGAAATCAGGCCCTCACCTATAATTATGGACAAAAAAATAAAGTCCATACATAATATTATGGAAATAAAATCCAGGTCCATCAAAAAATTTATGGACATAAAATTTAGTTCAATGAATAATCTTATGGAATTAAATACAATTGTCATGCATGAAACTGTAAACATGAAATAATTTTCACACTTACCATATTAATTCCATGAGTTATCTATCCTTACCCAATTCATCGGAGGGATTTAACCAACCTAAATTTCATAGAACCATAATCTATTCATATGAATTCCCAAAGATATCATCATAACCCATAGAAAATAAATGGATTCTATAAAAATCTCATCACCATAACTATAAAAAATATAGATAATTATTAGGGATGGGATCATTGGATCATATCAATAGTTGGAATTAGGAAACAAAAATGCATGTCATCTTAGATGAAAAATGATTTTAAAGATCACTTGGAAATTTTCTAGGGGAAATATACTTCTTAAATTGAAATCATGTACTTAAAATATGTAAATTTATAAAATATGAATGAAAATTTTTCATTGTAATGAACCTTTAATGATTATAAAGGTTTTTTAAAATTATTCACTATTCATGATGTTTGGAAATTCCATTTATGTTTTATATGTTAAAAGAAAAAAAAATTATTTCACATTATTGTAAAAAATAAAAAATTACCTTCTTTGAAAATGAAATTATTATTCCATTTAAAAACATTTATTTAAAAATAAATTAATGGATAAAAATTAATTTAAACCATTATTTTATAATATGGAAAACATTATTGAAAACATTTTAATAAAATAATGGATCTAGATGAAAAACATTGACCGAACTGAAAAATAAACTCATTTTTTAAAATGTTCTTTTTGTATCTTGATTAAATAATGTTAGGAGAATAAAATTAAATTTATTATTATTAATAATTAATAAGTGGAAAATAAAAATCATGAATTTCATGAGAGGTAGAGAATAATATTTCATCATCATAGACTTAATCATAAACTATCCAGATAAACATTGAGATTGTAACAGAAAACTATTACCTCTTTAGTTTCTTTTGAATCATATCCAATTGGAAGACAAAAAGTTTATAGATTTTTCAATACCCATGAAATGCATAATAATAAATATATATTACATTTATGGGTAGTTTATTCACCACATAAAAGAAACATGTGGTGAATATGACATGTGTGTCACAGAAATAAAAGTGAGGCCAAAATCCATTATTGCATGTCTAAATTCCTTAATTTATGTATGAAACTCATTTATAATAAATAATGATATATTATAAATATATTAATGAACCATAATAATTTAAATATAACCATATGTTTTGCTTATAAAATTTTATCACACATCTATTAACAATTATTTATTAAAATCTCTATTTTGTGTGATAATTGCTTATTTTTTAGGTATGATTTGGTTCAATAGTAATGATAGTAAAAGATTGAAAATGGTTCCATATTATAAATAATGTTAATATTGATTTAAATATCATATATATACATTATATAAATATTTCAATCATCCATGAATATTATAGATTGAAAAATGAATTACAACTTTCAAAGAGAATGTAGGCCATACATACACAAGAATTAGGTTAACAGTTTTCAATGAATGGAATGTCACAAAGGAAAATAAAAAATAATTTTTTTATAAAAATTTATATATTTTTGGTATAATTTGTATTCAATAAATCTCTTTATTATAATCTAATTAAAATGTAAATGAAAAACGATTCACATCGCATCATGGAGTTGGTAGTCCACACATACTCATGAGCAAAATCATTGTCTTCTAATGGTTTGGATTAAAATAAGGTAGATATGTTAATATCATTATAGAAAAATAATTATGTCTTAAATATAATATATTAATATTAACCCCATAATAAAAACCATACATTATTGATGATGAGTAAAATTGAATTTTATCGCTATGTGGAGACGTTAAGTTGTACGTATGCACGATCAATACATTCTCATCCAATTTGATGGAAAGATGGTTAATAAAGGATGTTTCAAATCATACTAACATTTAAATATATTTAGGATGCTAAATTAAATATTTAATTGATAATATAACGTATTTATATGAGGTATAAATAGATTTAAAAATAATGTGGTAAGTTATGGTAATTACATCTTCTTTGAAACATCTCTTTTAGATCTTCTATTAAGGGCCCCTTGATTGAAATTATTCAAATCCCAAAACCTCTTGAATGTTTATAGGGAGTGATAAGAGAATATATCTGATTTTTTTTATATATATGGGTAAAATACATGTGACAAATAGAATGTATGGGTGTCATTTTATAATTAAGGGGAGGATTACTCTTGGGATTTTATAAAATATTAAAAATAAAATAAAACCAATATCATAAAAAATGAATCCAAATGGATATGGATTAAAATAATTTGTATTATGGGGTTGAAATAAGAACATAAAATAAAATCTGTACATGTTTTTAAGGGTTTTTTAGCCATATCTTTTTATTTACCCACTTAGTTAAACTATTTTAACCGTAATCACGATAACACATGTTTCACTATTAAATGGTTATATTTCACGTATATGGTTAAAATTTATCATTAATGGTGATCGGATGAATATTAGGACCTAATATAATCGTTATTTCCCACTAAAAAGATAAATAATATTTTTTAACAATTTAATATAATATTATTTTAATAAAATATAAATAATTTTGAATCTGAAACTATTCGTTTAATTTGATGTTAAAGAGAAAAAATGGTATAACTCAAATATAATCAATTTTGAAAACATGAATATGTTATGGTAATCAAAAAAATTCATGAAACTCTATAAATCACTCAAATAATATTACTATTAATATTTTTAATGTCTATAATATTTTTTGTATTGAAAAATATTATATTGGAATTATGTAAGAATTCCAGTTAATTTAATAATTACAAAAAAATTAAAAACAATTAATCATATAGAAAATATTTTAAATTTTCTCAAATTCTACATTTATATTCATTCATAACATGAATTTTACTTTATGTGGATACATAATAAATAGTAAAAAGTAATAGAGTGGAATTTGTCTTTCATTTTTATAAATATTATATAGGTCGTTTTCCTGTAAAATTGTCCCCAAAAAAAGTATATATATTTATTAAGGTGATAAGGGTATAATAACTTCAAAAAATAAGAATTAATATTAAAAATAGTGACCATAAAACTTATTTTATCCTAGATTAACCCGATTTATCATTTAACAAGGTAAAAAATATTGGGTTCATATTTTATAATCATTATTCAGTAATGTTTTATCGAGATATTCAGTTATATATACATATATAAAATTTAAAATGTAGATAATCATATTTTTGCCCTATAATTCTGTAGAGATTTTATAATAATAAACAAATAATTAAATATCCTTTTTTAAGATTGTTGTTGTGTGTTTTATATTCTATTAAAATAATTGTTCTCTAAAAATATTATGGTGTTATATTCTCATCCACTATTAATAAATTATGGCATCATAATTTAATTTTCTACTCAATAGTCTAGTGTTTTATATTTTAAAAATTCTATTGTCTAAAATTCAAATTGTAAAAAGGGTTTCTAAAACATCCTCTTGAAAATAGTGAAAGGTAAATACAAAAGTTATTTGGAGTAACACATATCATTGTTTCAAGATTTGATAACATTAGTGTAAAGTTGAAATATGGACATGGAAGTATAATGAAACATTCATCTAATTATGGGGAGTTATAGATAACATTGATCACAATGAATTTAATTATAATTATAAAGTTAATGACCATAAACCATAAATCGTTGAGGTGTGAAAAATTCTATAAATTCATCAGAATTTTAGTTGTTTGGGGTAATTCTTTAAATATATTTTTCTATATATTTGTTCAATTATTCTACCATATAGACTAAGAAAAAATGGAAATATAAATACATGTAATATATAATATTATTATTTAATAAATTCCCATCATAATATGAACTATATATCCAAACAACGAGTGTTCAAGATAATTTAGTTAGGCCTAGAGAACTAAAACCAACTTCTATCTAATTGAAAAAAAAATATAATTTTTTTCTTCCTATCAATAATCATTAATAAAACCCAAAAGTGTTTTCAGAAGGATAGATTTTTTAAAATTTAATAATACTTTATATGATGAAATAAAACATTAATATTTGAAGCCTTAATTACCCTAATAACCTCAAAATTAATTAATTATTTAATCTCAAAATCTACGTCACGCCGTTTGACTTACATGTTCAAAAATATAATTAAATTATTCCTAAATAATCTATCATGTTAAATTAATTATTAAACCTAAGTGTAATATATACCTAATACTAATTAACCATCTCTAAAAATGTCATAAATTAATATAATAATTCACTATAATATCAAGTAATATAGTGAAATTAAAAATATTACCATGAATCAAAATTTAAAAACTAATGTCAAAGGTTATACTAAAATTGACCATAAATATCTCTGAAATATCACCATCGAAATAAATAAAATTTTTATCTTCTAGATTATCTATATTTCACTATCATAATATACCATAATTAACATAACATATAATCATATACTAACCTAAAGGGTAATTTAGAACTCAATATATAATTCACCTTAAATATTATTGAAGGATTTAGATATCCTCAAAATTCATATCTAAAAACATAAAAAGTGGGTTTGACACCTTTGAACATATAATAAAACATAAAATTATAAATCCATTATGGTGTAAATATAATTTATCTTAACCACACATGAGAACATATATACTTTTAAATTTTAACATAATCCTTTTTTCTCATCATATACTATTGAATATATTCCATAAATCAAAAAACCCCATAATCTTCATTAGAGATGAAATAAATAGTTATTTCATCAAATAACATACCAATTTCAAGGTCACCAATACTATCACATTTATTTCAGAAATTTAAATCTTTAACTTTCAATGAAATCACTTTACAATATTTTCAGAACCATCTCAAATATGTTCTAAAATTGTAAAGGAAATATTTTTTAGGAATAATAAGTATATTTTTCATGATTCTTATATTCAAAATACTATTTATATAACAATTATAAATCATAATTCATGAATCATAAAATATCAACAATTCAAAAAAAATTCTATGGACCTTGTGTTAAACAAGTCTTATTATAGTGTTTTTGAAATATAATTCAAATTAAATGATATTTTGAATTTATAGTTTTTGAGATTTAGTAAAAAATATTACATAATAAACCCTTAAATTACAGGTGGAATCTATTAACATATATCCACTTTCTCTACTAAAGGAAACCCCTTAACAAATTTGAATTCTATTCAAGGTACATCTTCAAATAACTCATCATTGCCTATTATTTTAGATTATCAGTCTTAATACCTATGAAAAATAGTTTAAAACATGGGATGAGCACAAAAAATCAGTAAGGGATATAAAAATAATTAATATAACAACACTTATCTTTTTTTAGCATTTAAACATGATTTGTTACATAAAATTAGACTTAATACAACACTGAATATTGAGAGGTCTAGTGGATTTTGGAAATTAGGTACATTATATTACAACATAAAACATGAATGGAAAACATCTTAATTTAAAACTTATTTAACATGAACAAAATGTTCCTTCGTACTTAACACTGCATGGGATTAGCTGAGGATATATATAAGAAAGGGGTGATATATAAAACACAGTAAGAGAATAAAAAATTAATAATATGATCAATACAATACATGTTAGTCAATAGGCATATCAATGGATAATAAAAGGAACATGAATAATAAGGAATTATATAACATGATAATCATAACTTAGGATATGTGGAAACAACTTAATACACTTGATCATAAACATAGGTCAAGACTAAACCTCCAATAATTCATGATGGAAAATGTACCATAAATTAATCAGGTAAACCACCATCCCAAAATGATGTATCATGATACCTAACATTACCCAATGCATTTAATCACTATCAGGGCACAACCTTCAAAATCATTTCATTATTATGCTTAAGAGTTCCACATGGATCATATAACATTGATTCATTCAACATGATAATTTATTCCATTATAAAGGAATGTGTAATACATACATAGAAGTCCCAAATAAATATTTATATGTGTATAAAGGTGAATATCCTAAATAAGGAAATGGGTATGGTATTCACTACCCAATTATTATGGCATGGAAAATTGTGGTGAAATTTCGGTAGCATAACGACATCGTATAGAAATTACATAAAATGGGTTAATGAGAGGGAAAGGGGTTATCATATTTTATAAAATAAATATATAGTAAGAATATATTTAATAACATAACCCAACATAGTTAAAATTAAATTATAATAGATAACATAAAAATGGATTCTTGATAAAAGAGGAGGGTGGATGATTTCTTAAGAAATTTGGTCCTAGTAAAAAGTGTACATAAGGGTTAATAAGTGGGATAAAAGTGAGTAAAAGGGATCCCATAATTTTGAACATAAAATGGAAAATAACGTGGATAGTTAAGAATTTATCCCAATATAATAAAATGGAAATAAAAAGAGAATATCATAAATGAAGTGCTTGAAAAAAAGAGGAGAGAGAGAATCCCTTACATGGATGTGTGGTTCCATAGGCTTGGGAGGGGCTTCATGAAAGATTGGGGAGACTTTGGAGGACTATATAGAGTATAGTTAATATGGGGGACATTATTCAAGTAGTTTTATTGAATATAAGTGGGATATTTGGTGAGTTTATATAGGAAAGGATGGGTACATCATTATTATTTTGGTTTTGGACACTATAAAATAAAATATTAAAAACAAAAAATCATCCCAAGGTTTTTTACCATGGTTTTTTCCAAAGGTTATTGTTACAAATTATTTTATAAGGACAATGGATTAATATAATAAAATATTTCCTTTTCTTATTTGGAGTTGAGTCACACTTTCAAAATAATGTTTTAAAATATTAAAATATATTATAAGTATTGAAGGATTAACTAAGTCATTATAAAACAAAACAATTAACCTAAAATCACATTATTTTAATTGAAAAAATATATATTTGTACTATTATACATTTTATAGTATGTATTACGTTACTATTGGACCATTAACATGTCATAAAATACACTATATATTTATACAATATTTTATATTTATCTAAAAAATCGATTGTCTCGGAAAATTATGAAAAATTCACTAATGAATAATTTCAAAATAAAAATTTAAAAAATAATATTCCTTTTATCTAAATAATTTAATAAATATTTGATTTTAAATTTTAGAATAAATAACATAAATTTATTGAAAATTGATAATTTTTGACAATAAAAGTTTTCAAACTGTAAAATAAATTACACATTTCTTTGCTAAAATTATATGATCATTTATATTTAATAAAATTTATTTAATAATAATATTTAAATAAAATTTTATTTATTTGAAAAATTCATTACTTCATCAAAATAGATTTCTTAATTATCCAAAAAATAGTATTTGTGCTTTAAAATAATTTATAAAGTAATAACTATAAGATAAAGATATATTTATTATTCTATAAAAAATAACTTTCATATTCTCATTATTAGGTTCTTGATACATATAATTTTATTAAACTAGAAAATTCCATAGTTTTAAGGTGAGTGATGGTGGGGATTTCATTTGGATATTCAGTGATCAACATTCAGGACGTGATCTCGATGATCTTGAACTACTCTCGTAAATAGTTTCGCTCATGGTTAGGTTATTGGATCTCGGCATGGGATTGGTCTAGGAAAATCCCATAAATTCAATCACCATTATATGCTCTGATAAATGGGATTCAATGGTTTTGATCTGACTGGTTGAGTCCATTAATTCCTTTTTCTGTTCAACATGGATTTGTTAGAACCCCATATTTATACTATTCATGTGAAAATTTTTCAACATCTATATTATCAATGGTACATATTCTTAGATGTCATTTCAATCCAACTGGATATATGAAAACAAAATAATTGATTGTTTTTTCTATACCTATAATATATTTAATTAAAATCTAAAATGAGAATTTCATTTAAATATGTTCGGGTCGTTACAATATTCCCTACTTAGAAATTTCACCCTCGAAATATCCTTTTTCCACACATAAAACATATGTGGGTAACTATTCTTCAACACCTCCTCAGGTTCCTATGTTTCTTTTTCCAACCTGTTTTTTCACCAAAACACTTTTATGATGATAATTTTCTTATTTCGAATAACATTTTCTATATAATCTAAGATATTCACCAGATACTCCTCGTAGGGATGGTAATTCTCTAATGGAACCACCTTTTGATTGAGCACATGTGTTGAGGCTGGTATGTACATTCTTAAGAGGGATTCATAGAATACATCATGTACTTGAGACATGTTTCGTGGGAGTGCTAGTCAAAATGGAATTATTCCAATGAGATCATAGATCTTGAAAGAGACAATTTACCTTAGACTAAGATTTCCCGTCTTCCCAAATCTCATAAAATTTTTCTATAGAGATATGTGGAGGAATACCACTCCCCCAACATCAAACACTAGGTCTCATAAATGATTTTCAACATATATCTTTTGTCGAATCTAGGTAATTTTGACATGTTGTTGAATGATCTTAACTCTTCTCAAAATTTATTAGACCAATTTAGTACCTATATGTTTTTATTCCACAACTTCATCCCAAAATTCGAGTGTTTTGAAACTCTTCCCACAAAGGGCTTTATAGAAATCCCTATGGAATCTTGATTGGAAACTATTGTTTAAATATAACTTTACTAGAGGGAGATGTTGGTACCACCCTCCTTTTAATTAATCTGATAAGGCTCACAAAATGTCCTCAATTGTTTGGATAGTACACTCAGATTGTCCCTCAGTTTGAGGGTGATAATCTATACTAATGTTTATATCTGAGTCTTTAGAGCATACATGACTCTTTTCCGAATCATAGAGGTGAAACTTGGATCTCGATCGAACATAATATATAGTGGTACTCCATGCAGCCTTACCACATCTATGATATAAATCCATACCAGTTGATCTATTGATAAATACTCTTGAATCGCAATTAAATTTTTGTCTTTTTATGTCGATCCACAATGACCCAGATAGCATTATTTACTGTAAATTTCATTGGAATTATAGTGATAAATTCCATGGTTATGTTTTCCCATTTCCATGTTGGTATGGGTAATGGATGCATCATCCCCTTAGACCTATGCCTTTTAGTCTTCACCTATTGACATACTAGGAACTTGTATGTATAATCAGTGATCTTTTTCTTCATTTTTTCCCACCAGTAGTTCTCTCATAGATCCCGATACAACTTTCTGCTTCCTAAGTGAATGGATAATTTCGAACTATATGCATCATCCAATAGTTTCTTCTCATAATTCCTTCATCCATAACATTGAACTATGAGGATTTTCCTTTCTTTATTTTTTCTAGTTTTTTATGAATTCCCATATTATATTTTTAGGAATCCTATAACCTTTAAAGAATAGTTGTTTGATAAATAATTTGTGAAAGGAATATGATGTTCCACTCATTATGATTCGCATGTTCATCCTTTTTAAATATAATAAAATTATATCCTTTTCAAATCTCATTCTTGATGGAATTTTTTTATCCTTTTTACATAGAGAATCCAAAACTTTATTTTATTTACTGGGATGGTAGTGGATTGAGAAGTTGTAATCCTTGAGGAGCTCTAACTATCATATTTGATTCATATTGATCTCTTTCAATGTTAATATATATTGAAGACATTTTTTATTTGTATATATTTCACACTTATCCCCAAAGAGATAATTCTGCTAGATTTTCAATGCAATGATCAAAACTGCCAACTCTAGATCATGTGTGGGATAGTTTTTCTCATGAATTTTTAAACTCATTGATGTGTAATCAATGACTTTGTCATTTTTCATCAACACACATCACAATACCTTCTTCAAATAATCACAAAATATTACATAGAGTTCCCCACTTGTGGTTAGTGTGAGAACAGGGGAGGTTATAAGCCTTCTCTTCAACATCATGAATCTTTCTTCATTATCATAAGTATAAGAAAACATGACTCCCTTCCATGTTATCTTGGTAAAAGGGTTTGAAAATTGTTATCAATTTCTCACAAATAAGAAATAATATCCAGCAAACCTAAGGAAACTATAGATATGTATTATAGGTGTTGACATCGACTATCCCTATATTGATTTTCTCTTTCAGAGATCCAAAACTATACCATTTAATGTGATAATATACCCCAAGAAAGTGAATCCCTTCAACCAAAACTCACATTTTATTTACTAGAATAAATATTCTCCTTTCACAATGTCATAAGAAAAATACTCAGATGCTCTACATACACCTCCTTTCTTTTTGAGTATATTAGAATATCATCCATAAATACTACCAATTTTTTTAGGAAATCCATGAAGACTCTATTCATAAATTTCATGATAATTTATGGAGAAATACTGAGTCTAAATGGAATCAATATGAACTCATAGTGCCCATAAATTGTAATAAAAGTGGTCTTTGAGATAGCTTCCCTATTCACCCTTACATGGTAATATCCCGCCCACCGATCCACATTATAGAAGTATTGTGCTCCAAGTAGTTGATTGAAAAAGTAATCAATTCATGGAAAATGATAATATTTCTATATCATGATCTTGTGGAGCTCATGATAATCAATTAAAAGGCTCATTGACCCATCCTTATTCTTGATAAAGTGTAATAGTGCACTCCATGGTGATGAAATTGGTCATATAAATCCTGTATCCAGATTCTACTGTAGTTGTTTCTTTAGCTCCGAAAGTTCCACGAAAACAATCCTATACAGAGTATTGGATATTGGAAACACCACTTGTATAATATTGATTAAAATTTTGATCTCTCGGCCATGATGGATACTAAGAAATTTCATAGGAAAAACATCAGTGTATTCCCTCACAATAGGAATGTCTTTGAGGATGATCATTTACATAGACTCAATAATTTGAGCTACATATGCTTGATCATAAGGTAATAATATCAATGATTGAGATTATGGTTCAAAATAATATTAATAATCCTCATTGAAATTGTATAGAATCGGGGGTTGAGTTTTTATATAGATAGTGATTTCCTTCTCATGATAATTTATGTTGGCTCTATAGAGGGAAATCAAATACCTGATATGAATTGAATCAAATTCCTCTCATGGGAGTGTGACATGGTTCACAAGGAAGTTAATCCTAAAAATTGTTAAAGGTGAGGACTTATATACATGGGATGCATTAATTGACACATTTTCCATTTTCATATACATCTCTAGTTCCATTCATTGTGGTGGTGTCTGAATAGTTCTACTAAACTTTTGTGATATGAAGGAATTCATAGAACTATGGATGATAGCCATACATTTCAATTTTCGATTCTGGTTCTACATTATAAAATATAGTCTTTGGGATGAATACTTTTAAACTATTAAACACATAATGGATAATCCAATTACATTGAAGGGAAAACTTATAAATTACATTTATCTCTCTATCTTATGATTTTCTAGGCTTCAATCTATGCTATCTATGATCTATTTCCTAAAATATATTCCTCTGGTAATTTTTTGTTCCCTTAATAATGTTTCATAATTAACTTATTAATTTACCAAAGCATATCACCCAGGAGTGTCAAACTAGGTTCATAGTAATGCCCTTTTTCTTTTACCAGGTTAACCCGATTATGACCTGAAAAACCTTGTCAGAGTTGTTACTCCTAGGTACATATGTGTTAGAACCACTTCTACTTGTAGTATTAGTAAAGGAATGTATTTTATATATAAACCACTTACTCAATAATTACCGAAATTTAGGGATGATTTCTTAAACTTATTTTATCCCTAAAGAATTATCTAGGGTTCTATAAACCTAAAATTATTGATAGAGTTTTCAAATCCAAATTCCAAAAATAACTAAACCTCTCCTCTAATACTAACTATAACAACCCGGATCATTATTTAGAATTGAAACATGATTTATTACATAAACATACACTTAATATAACTAATAAGATCAATAGGACTTGTTTATTTGGGAAATTAGGTACATTACATAACAACATAAAACATGAAAGAACAATATCTTTATTGAAGACTTCTTTAACATAACCAAAATATTATTTCATACTTAACACTGTAGAGGATAACCTGAGGACATACATAAGAAAGGGGTGAGCTATAAAGCCTAGTATGGGAATAAACAAGGAAAACATAAGGAATACAATAAATTTTTTAAAATGAGAATATAAATGAATCATAAAATGAACATGAATAATAAGGCATGATATAACATGGTAATCATAACTTCAGATATGTGGAAAAAACATAAAACACTACATCATAAACATAGGTCAAGGATAAATGGACATGAATTCATGGTGGAAAAATTCCCATAAAGTAATTAGTTAAACACCCATCCCAAAATGACATATCATAACATTAAACATTAACCAATGCATTGGAGTGTAATTGGGAACACCCTTCATAATCATTTCATTCTAATGCTTAAGAGTTTCACATAGATCATATAACATGGATTCATTCGACATCATAATTTATTCCATGATAAAGGAATGTGTAATACATAAATTTAATTCCCAAATAAATAATTATATGTGCCTAAAGTTTAATAACATTGATAGAGAAATGGGTAAGGTATTCACTACTGAATTATTTTGGCATGGAAAATGATGGTGCAATTTTGGAAGCATAACAACATCATACAAAAATTACTAAAAATGGGTTGATGAGAGTGAAAGGGGGATATAATCATTTATAAATGAAATGGTCATTAATGGTACTATTTAAAAACAGATCATAATATAGTCAAAATAAAACTTTAATACATAACATAAAAGGAATTCTTGATAAAAGTGAAGGATGGAAGATTCTTTATGAAATTTTAGCATAGAAACAGGTGAACATAAGGGTGTATAAAAGGGATAAATGAGAGTAAAAGGGGATCCAATAATTTTAAAAATAAAATGTATAGTAAGGGGGATATAAAAGAATGTATCCCAACTTATGAAAATGGTAATCAAAAAGGCATATCATAAATGAAGTGCTCACTACTACAAAAACGGCATATATCAACGCTCAAAATGGGCTTTAACAGTGCTAAAAAAGCATTGTAAAGCTCAATGCTAACATAGGGGGGGTCTGTTTTATCAGTGCTCCGAAAATCATAGATAAAAGCCACTTTTATCACCGCTAAAAAAAGTGTTGATAAAAGACCACTCTATTAGTTCTCTTTTTAGCACTGATAAAATGTGCCTTTATCGGTGATTTTTAAAAAGCGCTAATAAAAGTCAAAAAAATAAAATAAAAAGTTAAATAATGTGCGGGGAGAGCTTTTATCATCGCTTGAACTCCCCTTTATCAACACTATGAGGTCTCCCACACGCTGCCCTTCCCAATCATTCTCACACACGCGCACCACCTTTGCCTCCACCCGAACTCAAACCCGCAACCTCCTCCTTTAGCGGCTGCACCTTTACCACTAATCTATTTTTTTATTTTCTCTATTTAATGAGAAACTCTTTATATATATATATATATAGTTATATTTATTTGTGTATTGATATAGATTCATATTAATATAAATATATTTATTCATATATTAGTATATATATATTCATTTGTATGTTAATATATATTTATATTTATTTATTTATATATATATTTTTAGTTATAATTTTTTATACGTATATTTATTTGTATATTAATATATACTTATATAAGATTAGTTTTAAATACATTTTTGAAAAAATATTTTTTTATGCGTGTTTATAAATAAATAAATACATACATAAATACATACAAATATATATATAAAACATAGACACACACATAGACACATATATATTTATGAATAAATACATATATGTGTGTATTTGAAAAGCCATAGAATGTTAAAACGACCATAACATAAATCCAGAAGCCTGTTTTAGCTCCACAACTAGTCAAATCGAAGAAAATGAAACAATATTCGATATGATATGTGTTATATGGCTAATAGACATCCGAATCATAAGTTATATCTGTTTGAATGTTAAAAAATCGGGGTATCCAGACTAAAAACTCAGTTTTGGAGGGCTTCTGAGCCTTTTTTAGCCTCAAAAAATGTGACAGAGGCTTTGCCTAACTCACTAGCACATAGAGCACGTTGTAGGCTTCGATTTGATATGCTGTAGAGCTCAAACAGACACCTGGATCAAAGGTTTTGGCCATTTTAAGTTTGAGTTACATTTTCAACTTATTTTAGATCTTTTATTAATTGTTTTTCTTTTTTGTGTCTTCAAATTGTTATTAAATGATTTTTAATCGATAATAATTAGAAAATTATTAATTATTAATATTTTTTAAAATATTTAAAATCCATTTACACAAAATTTTTTATATATTAAATTTAATAGTTTATTTATACGTATATAAAACATATTTAAAAATATATATATATTACATTTATAAATGAATAAATATAATTATATAAAAATAATTTATTTTTCATGAATTTTTTTTGAAATAAAAATTTTTTTAGCACTGATAAATCCCCCCTTTATCAGTGCTACTAAAATAAGCGTTGATAAAGGGGTCCCCTTTATCAGCACGTTTTTTAGTGCTGATAAATGGGTAGCGCTTCCCTTACCAGTTGTTGTAGTAGTGGCTTGATGAAAAGTGGAGAGAGAGAATCCCTTACTTGGATGTATGACTCCAATGGATTGATATGGTATTCATGAAATCATTTTGGATCCTTGATAGGACTCTATAAAGTATAGGGTAGAGTGTGTATATTCTTAAAGGAGTTTTAGTGAAGAGAAATGGGAGCTTGGGTTGGTTTATATAGGATAGTATGAGGATTTATTTATTATTTTGGTTTTGGACACTACATAATTAAATATTAAAAACCAAAAAAAATCCCATCGTTTTCCATAGTTTTTATAAAAGGTTAGAGTTATAAATTATCCAATTAGTCCATGATCGAATGATTATAATATATTTTCCTTACTTATGTGAAGGCGATTCACACTCTCAATGAAATGAATTTAAAATCTTAAAATATATTATAAGTCCTAGAGGATTCACTAAGGCATTATAAAATAAATCAAATAAACCTAAAATAAAATTATTTTAAAAAACATATATTTGGATAAGGATACATTTTATATTATTTAGTAGATCACTATTGGGGAATTATGATGTCATAAAAGATAATGAATATTTATACGGTATTCAGTTTTTACCAAAAAATTCGACTACCTTAGAAAATGTGGAAAAATTCACCATTGAATATTTTAAACATCCCAATTCAAAAAATATATATTAATTTCCACAAAATAGTTTTTTTAATATGTTAATTTTCACTTTAGAATTAAAACCGATATTTACAGAAAATTTATTTGGTTTGACAATAATAGTTTTCAAACCACTATAAAAATTACATTTGTCTTCATAAAAATTATATGATCATTTATATATAATAAAATTTATTTAATAATAATATTTTATTAAAATTTTATTTATTTCAAAAATTAATTAATTTATCAAAATAGATTTCTTAATTAACTAAATATAAAATTTTTTTCTTTAAATTCATTTAAAAATTAACAATAATAGCATGAAAATACATTCAATATTATATAAAAAAAATTTACATATTCCCATTTCTAGGGTATTGATACATATCCTTTTATTACACTAGCATATGTCCTAAGAGTATGGCACCTGATGGTGGTGTAATGACCCAAACTTTTATCAATGCAATTTCTCCCTTCATATAGTAATGTCATATAGTATAATCACATAAAATCGCATTAGGAAACACAATGAAACGTCATGATTAAATGAAATACTAAATTCTATGTGAACTTTAGACATAATTTTTCCACTTCTGTGATTTAAATTTTGAGAATCTAACATACACAGTTTTGATCAGTAAATTATTTGGATTCTGATAGGACAAATTCAAAATTTTTTGAATAGTAATATACCCTTATGAACAGTAATGTTACCCTTATGAATAGTAATATGACCCTTACTAATAGTGAATCAACCATGTGAATAGAAACTCAGCAATGATAGTATAAATAAAATTTATCCATCCTATAAATGATAATATGATATAATTATATTATAGTGTTTGAATTTTTGTAAGTCCTGAATATTTAATGATTAATTTAATATTTTAAAAGAAAATTTATTTTCATAAAAAGTATTCATAAACTATTATTTAGATTTATTATGATTATATTATAATTTTATAAGAGCTCAATCAATTTTTCAATGTCTTTGAAAATTAGTTTTAATATTAAAATGTGTATTTTTCAAGTAAATTATGATTTTAATTAAAAATTAAATTACACCTATTCAGAAAAATATTTTCATGAAATTGATTCCATTTTTTGTATTCTAATTTTCAAAAAAAGTTTAGGGTGAATTTTTTTTTTATTTTTCTGAAATATACTTGAATTTTTTGTGAATAGTGAAATTCGATAATTTACAAAAATATGCTAAATAAATCAATTTTTGCATCATGCTTTTGATATGGATGATGTAAATGGAAATTGGTTAGAACTAAAATTCTCTCTTTAATATATTTAGTCATATAATAATCACTATTTGTTGTCTTAAGGGGAATTAATAAAGTAATGAATTAAATATAAAGAAATCTCCTCTTCCCTCCACTATAAATACCACCCCTCACAACCTCATTTCCTCACACATCTCAAGCCTTTTAATATAAAAAATTTCTCTAAAATATATTCCCAATCTTCTACCCCTCTTCTATAATCCCTTGGTATCATAAAAATACCAAAACCTATCCCCTAAAGAGGCTCTCAAAGAAGATACATTCAATACATAATTTCTCTCTCTCTTTCCTTTCCATTTCCTTTCAAATTTAATTTCTTTTATTATCATATCCTCAACTTCTCTTATGAAAATGTCATGATAAATCTAGTATGATTTATATATTGTTTTTATATCATGTTAATGAAAAATTAATCAATATACACCTCCCACTCTCTTTTTGTTTATAAAAATGTAATCATTGTCCATGATGTGTAAATTTACCTACATCATGGGCGATGCACTTCTATTTTCCTTCAAAAACTTCAAAAATGTAAATAAAACTATTAAATGGTTGACAATAGATAGTAATATGTATTTTAAACCCATTTTATGTTCTAGAAACTTCTTTTATACATAATACTGAATGATAAAACCAAACATGTTCGTTGTGATTCAAAAACATCCCAACTTAACCTAAAACGATCATCATTAAATATTTTCTACTTATTCATCCATGTGTTATATAACAAAATTAATTATAATATAATTTATACTACAGGAATATCATTAATAACATGTAATATAAAATTTTGATATTTATCCATATTCTACATGAACTTCTATTCACGTGTATAAGTGAACTGTTCATCAAAACAAAGAAAAAGAACACTTCTGAACAATAAATTTAAAGTCTATAACTCAATAAAAGGCCCATAAAAGAACATAATGAAACCATAATTAACCATATTCATTTACAAAAGGTTCTATAATTTTTAATTAATTAATCTAATTTCATTATATAGGACATTAAAGTGAAGAAAGCGTTTGGATACAAGGTAAGGGGAATTCTAAAACCCAAATTTCTTTCTTAATATTTCTTCTATTTAACTCCATTTTCAGTATTTTTATTCTTTAAAAATATTTTTTTCATCATTATCTTACCTTTTATGGGATATAAATTTTTTACACTAGAGTTTTATAAGGCCCCAGCCTTAAACCTAACTTAAACTTGAGTTATTACAAGATTACACATTGAGGATCTTTTCAGGTTTAGAGTTTTAGAGAATTAGATCATGAAACTTGCATTAAATTCCACATTTAAACAAGGTGGTTACATAAAAGACAATATTCATTCTTCCCATCAATGGAAACCTATTTAAAATAAAACATGGATTCTTTCTTGACACATCCTTGACACTATCGTCACATCATGTACCTTTCCCTTGACCTGTGAAAATCATTTCAAAAACTTGGGATGAGCATAAAAAGCTCAGTAAGGGTTATAAAAATATGGAAAGGAAACATGAGTTCATATATACATAAGAATGAAATCATACTTTACCCATAAAACATAGGCATATCAAATCATGAATAAATCATAGAAAACATAAGACATAAAGGTAACTTGAGGCATTCATAACATTCTTACGTAGGGAGTAACCCTCTTGGTTAAGTTTGGAATACCCATCACAGTATATTACCTAAATCTCTTCGGAGAAACCTTAACGTTTCACTCCTTCGCGTTACCCAATGCATTAGAGAGCTATATCGGGCTCACCCGCCCTTAGTTTATCACGGAACGACCCGTTCTTCATAACAATGCCCAAGAACCATAACATAATCATATCACATAAACATGAAAAAAAGGAAACATAACATTTCCACATTTCAATCAAAATATAACATTTTAGGATATTGAAATAATGAATCCAATCAAAAAGAAACCATTTCCAAAACCATTTAAAACATTTAATAAAGAGATTTTTGAATCAAGGTGTCCCATACCACCTTGAAGCTTAAAATTTTAAACCATTAATATCCATATAAATAAACCCTTAAAACCATTTTGAAAACATGGATATTAATAATAACAAATAATTAAAACATTTAAAGCTGTATTTTGGTTAAAGGGGTTTTACCAAAATTAGAGACACTTGAATACCATAATTGAGGAATAACATTTAGTCAGAACTTTATAATATCATGAGAATAAATGGATTCATGATATAATACTCCAAAGGACAGTATATACACCATATAAGAGTGAATTGGTGCATAACAACAATGAACCCTCAATAGAAATGTCAAATGTGATGAAATACCTTATAAAGAAGGTATCCTTAAATTAAGGACAAATCAATCTCAAAAATATGTGTGACAAATATAATTACACCCAATAGAAATGTATATTAAGTGTAAAACAATAATAGGTCATTCACACATATTCAATGGATGACATATTCAATGACTACATGTTGAACCCAAAGAAATCGAAATTGGGTTAAAAAGTTCCCTTGACAGCCTAACGGCATCACATAAAAATGAGTTGATGAGAGATAAAAAGTGTATCTCATCACTTGGACATAAAATTTACATCAATAAGGATATATGAGAACATATCCCAATATAACAATATGTAAATTAAAAGACCCAATAAAAGAAGTCTTTTAAAAAAGAGGAGGGTGAAAGGTTCCCTTACCGACTTGGGTATCTTTCAAAACATACACCCCATGAAAGAAAGACAATAGGTCATCGATGTAAATACTCATAAACGAAAGTATATTACACAAATAGTATAATAATGGGCAGTACATTCACCACTCAATGGAATTTGAGGCGAATGTAGCATAAATCTCACGGGAATAAAAGTGAGATGAAAAATCCCTTACGAAAACTCGGCAGCCTAACAGCGCCACATAAAACTTCCGAATATGGATTGATGAGGTCAAATAGAGTATACCATCATATTACAATATAATTTACAGCAAGTTTAATATAAAATAAAATCCCCCAACATTGAAAGGAGGAGTTTAAAAGAAGTGACATAAAGGAGAGTACTTAAAAAAGAAAGAGAGAGGTTAGATCTCTTACGAAAGTTCGGCAGCCTAACGGCGCCACTCAAAACTTCTAAAATGGATTGATGAGAGAGAATAGGGTCTCTCATCACATGAACATAAGAATTACAGTAAATTTAATATAAAATAACATCCCAATCATAAGAAATATGAGCTTAAAATAAATGACATAAAAGAGTGTACTTAAAAAGAAAGAGAGTTGTAGGATCCCTTACCTCGGGTCCGACTTTACTCGATCGTTCTTTAATCTCCTGAATAATAAACTTGAGTTAATTTCTAATTCCTTAAGAACTTTTTTCAAGTTCATTATTACTTTTATACCACTTATTACCATGTCATAAACATTATGTAATCATTTAAGTTAATAATATTTGTTTTGCCGATATTTGGTTCTTAAGTCGAAAGTGGACTTCTTACAATTACATGTTGTTCGTGTGGCCAAATGTTTATTATATCCAGAATTGTATTCATTATGTAGATATCATATATGTCATATATATCCAGTACATGCATGCATTTATAACATTACATAATCATTTAGAGGCAAGAAATGAAATGCACCGTTCATGGAGACGGTAAGCCGTACCTACGCATGAACGCTACTTTCATTTCTATTTCGTATTTTATAGAATGGAATAATAATGATATAAAGGTATATTATAATTCCAGTATAATATCATATATAATATCATATTTCAATCCTTTATACATCCCACATATGGTATTTAACGAATCAAATCACTTTGAGGGGGCGGTAGTCCGCACTTCCTTAAATGAAGATATCGCGTATACCCATAATGTAAGCCATAAAGGTAAGACAAAAAAGAAACATACAGAAGCATAAATAAAACATAAACATATTATATATCATATATAAAAATATTGACATCATAATTTCCACCTTTGAAGGTGTTAAATGAGTATTGAACAATCATCGTTTCGGGAGGCAGAATTTCACCATCCACGGAAACTGTATGTTCTTTAACTATTTGATGTAGTTCTGTGAGAGTGTAGCTCGAATAAATCTTATAACAACATCCTAGTATATTGAATATACTGGTGTTGTTACAAAAGAAGTAAATAAAAAGAGTTTAGGGGGTTGGAGAAGCAAAATAAAACAAATGAACATGAGAGAATGAATTACCTTTAAAAGTGTAACTCCTTTTGATTTGAGCCTAAAGGCTTCCTTTGAAAGGATTATGCCCAAAGGGAATCCTCTAGGATGAGTAGAGGGATGTGGAGAGAGTAAATGGGCATGGGTTGGCCGAACCAAAGGCTTGAGGAGTGTGTTAAATGAGGTAGAGGTGGGGGCCTTTTATAAGAGGAGAGGAGGGGTACTTTTGGAAAGTAAAGAAATATTACTTTATTTGAAAATGTGTTTCGGTTTCAAAAGGTCCCAAATTGATATAATTCGTGTATAAGGTGATAAGGCTTCGAAATAAACTCATACAATAAGTTTTGGACATGTGTAGTTCATAGATTTTACATTATCTTTCCATTTTATTTAAATCGTCAAATAATGATGTCATCGCTGCATCATTATTATGTCTTAAATAATTTAATTTATTTAATGTTTAAAAATTATAAAAAAATACTATGATGTAGGAAATCTTTTTATCTTTCCAATGAATATTTATAATCAAAACGATGACTTGTATAACCCCACTTAAAAATTGTTTTAGTAAAACATATCATGTTTGTGTCAATTTTACTTTTACATTAAATAAACTGTTATTTATGTCATTTCCCAACCAAAGTGGATCCATGGGGTCCCTAAGTTGACCCATGGCTTGTATTGGTCGTCCATGATACAACCAATGAGGGTAAGACATGTTTAAAGGTCATCTCATTTTATTAAAGCATTATTTTTACCTTAAACTACACTAATTACCACTAATCGCGATTAAAAACTTAATAAGTTACTATTCACCAAAAAATTATTTTAATCTCATTGAACCACATTTTACTTCTTAATGAAAACCATGTATGTCGGATTTTTGAAAATCAAAACACAATGATGGAAAAATTTCATTTAAACGGAAAATCAGTTTTTATAAGTACCACTTAGTGGTTTCACTATTCATCAAAAATTGAAGTTTTTCAGAAAAATCCCAAAAATTCACCCTAAGCTATATTTGATATTCTGAATTCAAAAATGAAGTCCGTTTTACAAAATTCAAAGCATATAAGTCACATTAATTAATTTAATAATTAATTCCCGCTGTCATGACAAATAGCGTGTTTTATGAAACAATAAGTATCAAAAGATTGACACTAGTTTAAGTCTGATTTCAAAGTGAAATTGATTCCAACGACCACTATTGGATTTAATGGTAAAAATATTTTCTAATTTCAATTTAAAACCAATTAAAAATATAATCTAATCATATAAATTAGATTAAAAAGTGGTTTTGAATTAAAATACAACATTTTACACTATTCATTAAAAAAATGAACTTTATCGGAAAGATACCAAAAATTTACAAAAAGTAAATTTTGATGTCCCGATTCTTAATAAGAGTTTTATTTGGTCCAAAAGAATGTTTAAGAGTGAACAAAACTATATTTAATGACGGTTCTCCATCAAAAGGTGATAAGTGAACCTTTAGTGAAAACTAGGGCATATACGCCTAAAATTGAATTCTTTCCGTATTTTAAGCCTTTATCTTTTATTGTATAAATGTAAAAATATTTAAGAACATATATAATCATATTTTAGTTATTTCTATCCATTCCCGCCATTACAACGGCTACATTGTAACTACCATTTAAAATAATATTATTTTATTATTAGAGTGCAACGTAAGATTCCCAAGAAACTTTTTGTTGCGTGTTGGGTACGCCATCGAGCATAGCGTCCCCTTTAAAGTCATATTAATATTTTATTCAAAAATATGGATAAATATGAAAATTTCATATTCCTTATTTACCTGGGGTGTTACATCCTTCCCCCCTTTTGGTAATTGCGTCCTCGCAATTTTAAAATTGCACTTGGAAACATCCTTGAACGTCCCACATCAGAACAAGAGTCAGTAAAACAATCACTTTAAAATAAAGAAAGATAAGCACAGAGGTCACCCGAGTTAACCTATACTAGGATTCTAAGTATGAAAATATGGACATGGAGGAGAAAACATAGGGTCATGTTCCGATGGAGAGTGATATAAAACATGATTAGGAGAAAGTTAACAATAAGAAAATCACAAACTTGTGATGGGTTAAACGGTGTTGGGTTCCCCAGTAGGAAAAGTTAATAGACAACATTTTTGTTTTAAGTTAATTTTTATTGAGGAATTTATTCATAAGGAAGCATAATCACTTATCATGTTGACTTTCAACTTTTACTAGATTCCTAAGTCAAACTCATATTTTTTCCAAAAGATGAGTATTTAGGGAGACTTGTTCGCATTAAGAGTACTATAATCAACTTCTAGAGAATCACCTAATCCCCAAAAGAGAACTATATACATCCCATGTATTTAGGCTTTAACCAAAACCAAAACCAAAAAGGTTAGTACAAGATCAGATAATCCAGAAAAGGATAACCCCTTATAAAAATAAAATCTATTCTTAATCTCTAAAATTTGTCCAACAAAACCCAAAGTTCAACGAGGACCATCCGATAAACAATTTGTCCATAAAATTCTTCAAAGTAAACCAATATAAGATTGAAACCCAAATATTTGAAGGATACAGTCACATAGTCTTCCAAGTTAAATCGTAACATTTATCTCCAAACAACATCAGTTTCTCCTAAAGTCTCACATTGAAAAGTAATTATCCTAATCACATATCCTCCAAAATCAACATACTCTTAATTCATAAAATCATATAACTAAAAAGAATCAGTCAATCTAACCAGGGACTTCACGTAGTCCAGTGGTAGGCGATAAATACCAGTCGCACTTTGGTTGTGGGTTCGATTCCCGCAGCATTCTCCGACGCGACGGGTTGTCACGCGGTCTGCGTGTTTTCCTTTTTCTAAAACTATATAATTCTCAAATCATTACCCAAAAAGGGATAAAATCATCAAAAATAACCATAACATAATTTAACCTCAATTTTATCTCATGCCTTTCACTTCAATCATAACATATGGTAACCCATAATTACCTCAAAAGTAAGGATCATATAAACCCAAATGGTTCTTTATAACTATGTCCACAAAAGAAAAGATAACTATTACTTGAATAAAATTTTCCTATATTAAACATCAGGGTTACACATAATATAAAAAGTCTTCTAATGTAACCCCATCATCAAAAGAGACTTAATACTCTTAAGAATTTCACCCTAACTCTTGAAGCCCTTATATGTTGACATCTTACTCATTCAACATTCTTCATGATCCATTATCCATTCCTTTCCCACTTATTCCGAAATACCACTTTCCTACAAACAAAATCATGAATCATATCCTAAGATTCCAAAATAAGAAAACAATAGTCATGAAATAGTACATACTTTTGATTGGTCATTGTCAGTTTCTTCATCCTCAATCGGAATGGCATTAGGTATTGGTAAACGAATATTGTTACTCTCTTGGTGACCCCATTCACGAAACATCTTCATAGGACATGTGTTTGCATAATGACCATGCACACCACATTTAAAACATTCAATTGATCCCTCAGAAAGAACTTCTTTCCCTTTCCTCGAGTCAACTGGATGCTTTCTTTTTCCATGGCAGGTTCTTGCTTTATGACCTTCATTTCCACATCTATAGCATATTTCTGTCCCTTTGAAACATTTTCCTAGGTGTTTCTTTCCACATCTTTGACAAATAGGTTTTTGAACACACTTACCTTTATGATTATAACCTGTACTTCCGTAGGGATTTGTTTCATGCATATATGATGCCTTATAGAAATCTCCAAGGTTTAGGTGGTCAATCATGACTCCAGATAGTTGGTTGAGGATAATCAAAAGAGTTCTCATTGCAGCTCCCATATCATTTAGTTGCTTGCTCAAAAAACTGTCACAGTTTCCTTCACATCCACTGTTACTTTGGTGCCTGCTAGATCCAGCCATTTACTAAAACCAAAAAGGTCAGTGTGAGTATATCAAAAGAACCATCATGTACTAATGAGTAAGATAGACAATAAGATATACTTACTCATTCACTTTATCTAAAACTAATACTCTTTCTAAAATCCTAACAATTATGGTAATTGTCAATTATGCTTAAAGAATACCCTAACCTCTAAAGTTATCTAAACCGACCGTTGATACCAACTATAAGGCCCCAGCCTTAAACCTTACTTAAACTTGAGTTATTACAAGATTACACATTGAGGATCTTTTCAGGTTTAGAGTTTTAGAGAATTAGATCATGAAACTTGCATTACATTCCACATTTAAACAAGGTGGTTACATAAAAGACAATATTCATTCTTCCCATCAATGGAAACCTATTTAAAATAAAACACGGATTCTTTCTTGACACATCCTTGACACTATCGTCACATCATGTACCTTTCCCTTGACCTGTGAAAAGCATTTCAAAAACTTGGGATGAGCATAAAAATCTCAGTAAGGGTTATAAAAATATGGAAAGGAAACATGAGTTCATATATACATAAAAATGAAATCATACTTTACCCATAAAACATAGGCATATCAAATCATGAATAAATCATAGAAAACATAAGACATAAAGGTAACTTGAGGCATTCATAACATTCTTACGTAGGGAGTAACCCTCTTGGTTATGTTTGGAATACCCATCACAGTATATTCCCTAAATCTCTTCGGAGAAACCTTAACGTTTCACTCCTTCGCGTTACCCAATGCATTGGAGAGCTATATCGGGCTCACCCGTACTTAGTTTATCACGGAACCACCCGTTCTTCATAACAATTCCCAAGAACCATAACATAATCGTATCACATAAACATGAATAAAGGAAACATAACATTTCCACATTTCAATCACAATATAACATTTTAGGATATTGAAATAATGAATCCAATAAAAAAGAAACCATTTCCAAAACCATTTAAAACATTTAATAAAGAGATTTTTGAATCAAAGTGTCCCATACCACCTTGAAGCTTAAAATTTTAAACCATTAATATCCATATAAATAAATCCTTATAACCATTTTGAAAACATGGATATTAATAAGAACAAATAATTAAAACATTTAAAGCGGTATTTTGGTTAAAGGGGTTTTACCAAAATTAGAGACACTTGAATACCATAATTGAGGAATAACATTTAGTCAGAACTTTATAATATCACGAGAATAAATGTATTCATGATATAATACTCCAAAGGACAGTATATACACCATATAAGAGTGAATTGGTGCATAACAACAATGAACCCTCAATAGAAATGTCAAATGTGATGAAATCCGTTATAAAGAAGGTATCCTTAAATTAAGGACAAATCAATCTCAAAAATATGTGTGACAAATATAATTACACCAAATATAAATGTATATTAAGTTTAAAAAAATAATAGGTCATTCACACATATTCAATGGATGACATATTCAATGACTACATGTTGAACCCAAAGAAATCGAAATTGGGTTAAAAAGTTCCCTTGACAGCCTAACAGCATCACATAAAAATGAGTTGATGAGAGATAAAAAGTGTATCTCATCACTTGGACATAAAATTTACATCAATAAGGATATATGAGAACATATCCCAATATAAAAATATGTAAATTAAAAGACCCAATAAAAGAAGTCTTTTAAAAAAGAGGAGGGTGAAAGGTTCCCTTACCGACTTCGGTATCTTTCAAAACATACACCCCATGAAAGAAAGACAATAGGTCATTGATGTAAATACTCATAAACGAAAGTATATTACACAAAGAGTATAATAATGGGTAGTACATACACCACTCAATGGAATTTGTGGCGAATGTAGCATAAATCTCACGGGAATAAAAGTGAGATGAAAAATCCCTTACGAAAACTCGGCAGCCTAACGGCGCCACATAAAACTTCCGAATATGGATTGATGAGATCAAATAGAGTATCCCATCATATTACAATAGAATTTACAGCAAGTGGAATATAAAAGAAAATCCCCCAACATTGCAAGGAGGAGTTTAAAAGAAGTGACATAAAGGAGAGTACTTAAAAAAGAAAGAGAGAGGTTAGATCTCTTACGAAAGTTCGGCAGCCTAACGGCGCCACTCAAAACTTCCAAAATGGATTGATGAGAGAGAATAGGGTCTCTCATCACATTAACATAAAAATTACAGTAAATTTAATATAAAATAACATCCCAATCATAAGAAAGATGAGCTTAAAATAAATGACGTAAAAGAGTGTACTTAAAAAGAAAGAGAGTTATAGGATCCCTTCCCTCGGGTCCGACTTGACTCGATCGTTCTTTAATCTCCTGAATAATAAACTTGAGTTAATTTATAATTCCTTAAGAACCTTTTTCAAGTTCATTATTACTTTTATACCACTTATTACCCTGTCATAAACATTATGTAATCATTTAAGTTAATAATATTTGTTTTGCCGATATTTGGTTCTTAAGTCGAAAGTGGACTTCTTACAATTACATGTTGTTCGTGTGGCCAAATGTTTATTATATACAGAATTGTATTCATTATTTAGATATCATATATGTCATATATATCCAGTACATGCATTCATTTATAACATTACATAATCATTTAGAGGTAAGAAATGAAATGCACCGTTCATGGAGACGGTAAGCCGTACGTACACATGAACGCTACTTTCATTTCTATTTCGTATTTTATAGAATGGAATAATAATGATATAAAGGTATATTATAATTCCAGTATAATATCATATATAATATCATATTTCCATCCTTTATACATCCCACATATGGTATTTAACGAATCAAATCACTTTGAGGGGGCGGTAGTCCGCACTTCCTTAAATGAAGATATCGCGTATACCCATAATGGAAGCCATAAAGGTAAGACAAAAATGAAAAATACAGAAGCATAAATAAAACATAAACATATTATATATCATATATAAAAATAGTGACATCATAATGGCCACCTTTGAAGGTGTTAAATGAGTATTGAACAATCATCATTTCGGGAGGCAGAATTTCACCATCCACGGAAACCGTATGTTCTTTAACCATTTGATGTAGTTCTGTGAGAGTGTAGCTCGAATAAATCTTATAACAACATCCTAGTATATTGAAGATACTGGTGTTGTTACAAAAGAAGTAAATAAAAAGAGTTTAGGGGGTTGGAGAAGCAAAATAAAACAAATGAACATGAGAGAATGAATTAACTTTAAAAGTGTAACTCCTTTTGATTTGAGCCTAAAGGCTTCCTTTTAAAGGATTATGCCCAAAGGGAATCCTCTAGGATTAGGAGATGGATGTGGAGAGAGTACATGGGCAGGGGTTGGCCGAGAAAAAGGCTTGAGGAGTGTGTTAAATGAGGTGGAGGTGGGGGCCTTTTATAAGAGGAGAGGAGGGGTACTTTTGGAAAGTAAAGAAATATTACTTTATTTGAAAATGTATTTCTGTTTCAAAAGGTCCCAAATTGATATAATTCGTGGCTAAGGTGATAAGGCTTCTAAATCCACTCATCCAATAAGTTTTGGACATGTGTAGTTCATAGATTTTACATTATCTTTTCATTTTATTTAAATCGTCAAATAATGATTTCATCGCTGCATCATTATTATGTCATAGATAATTTAATTTATTTAATGTTTAAAAATTATAAAAAAAATACAATGATGTAGGAAATTTTTTTAGCTTTCCAATGAATATTTATAATCAAAACGATGACTTGTATAACCCCAATTAAAAATTGTTTTAGTAAAACATATCATGTTTGTGTCAATTTTACTTTTACATTAAATAAAATGTTATTTATGTCATTTCCCAACCAAAGTGGATCCATGGGGTCCCCAAGTTGACCCATGGCTTGTCTTGGTCGGCCATGATACAAAAAATGAGGGTAATACATGTGTCAAGCTCATCTCATTTTATTAAAGCATTATTTTTACCTTAAACTACACTAATTACCACTAATCGCGATTAAAAACATAATAAGTTACTATTCACCAAAAAATTATTTTAATCTCATTGAACCACATTTTTCTTCTTAATGACAACCATGTATGTCAGATTTTTGAAAATCAAAACACAATGATGGAAAAATTTCATTTAAACGGAAAATCAGTTTTTATAAGTACCACTTAGTGGTTTCACTATTCATAAAAAATTGATGTTTTTCAGAAAAATCCCAAAAAATTCACCCTAAGCTATATTTGATATTCTGAATTCAAAAATGAAGTCCGTTTTACAAAATGCAAAACATATAATTCACATTAATAAATTTAATAATTAATTCCCGCTGTCATGACAAATAGCGTGTTTTATGAAACAATAAGTATCAAAAGATTGACACTAGTTTAAGTCTGATTTCAAAGTGAAATTGATTCCAACGACCACTATTGGATTTAATGGTAAAAATATTTTCTAATTTCACTTTAAAACCAATTCAAAATATAATCTAATCATATAAATTAGATTAAAAAGTGGTTTTGAATTAAAATACAACATTTTACACTATTCATTAAAAAAATGAACTTTATCGGAAAGATACCAAAAATTTACACAAAGTAAATTTTGATGTCCCGATTCTTAATAAGAGTTTTATTTGGTCCAAAATAATGTTTAAGAGTGAAAAAAACTATATTTAATGACGGTTCTCCATCAAAAGGTGATAAGTGAACCTTTAGTGAAAACTAGGGCATATACGCCTAAAATTGAATTCTTTCCATATTTTAAGCCTTTATATTTTATTGTATAAATGTAAAAATATTTAAGAACATATATAATCATATTTTAGTTATTTCTATCCATTCCCGCCATTACAACAGCTACATTGTAACTACCATTTAAAATAATATTATTTTATTATTAGAGTGCAACATAAGATTCCCAAGAAACTCGTTGTTGCTTGTTGGGTACGCCATCGAGCATAGTGTCCCCTTTAAAGTCATATTAATATTTTATTCACAAATATGGATAAATATGAAAATGTTATATTCCTTATTTACCTGGGGTGTTACAAGTTTATTTCAAACACAATGTTTTCCAAAAGAAATCTTCATTCAAAAACATGCCTTTTACATCCCACTCAAGGTTTATGGTGATTGTATCATGTATGTTATTCCCTATTTCATTTGGGACCCCAAAGTTTATGAATTTATTATTTATGAAGTGAAACCAATTCATTTCCATTATTTTTTATGTTCAATATTGATATGTGTAACATGTGTAGTGCATGATAATGTAAATGTTATGATGTGATGGGTGCACCCAGAATTATATAGAGCAATGAAAATGATATAATGTGATGGGGGGACCATAATTATATAGAAATCCAATTCATTTGGTAATGTTAATAAACTTATGAGTAAATTTAAATATTCTTGTTAATGATTCTATATTTTTTCAAAAATATGTGTGTTAGTAGACCACTAAGACATGATGTTTCATTTTAATGCATTTCCATATTCTAGGATACTATCTAATGATTACTTTAATTATTATTATTATGATGTTATAACTATGGCCAACCCATGTTATATTATTTCAAGTTATTATCTATTCTCTTACTGGGATTATATCTCACCCATTTTTGATGTACATCCTCGGGGGACTACACGTAATAAAGAGTACACAAGGTCTAATAAGAACCTAAAGAATAAGGAAACTAATAAATGTTTATACTTTATGTCGCAAATGTAATGTATAGTCCATGTTGTCCCAAGACAATAAAACATTAGATCCTCTTTGTATAATGTTTTTATTTTTTATCATTAAAATTATTTAAAAGTAATGTAAGAAAATTTGGGTTACTATTGTTGGTATAAGAGGAAGGTTTAGTGAATTTGGAAATTTGATTTAGTGAACCTTAGATAAAACCATTAGTATGAGACTAAGTATATGTAAGTACACAAGAGGCTCTGATAAACATATAGATCCAAAAAGATATTTCTTCTGACATAATTTCACAAGGTAATGAATTATTTATGACTTGTTTACTTATTTTTTGTTCTAACCTTTTTTATTTTAGAAAATGGTTGGGACCAAGGGAAACCATGCCAACAACCCATGTGAGGTACAATGCAATGATTGCCCGAAGTACATCCCCAGTACCACGTGAGGCAGTGTTCAAAATTTCATGGAGATACTTACCCAACTTTCTCAGGTTATTAATAATAACTGGAATTATGTAGAACATCCTCCTTCACCTAAGAGGTAGAAACGGGCTATTGAGTGTTTTATGTGGAAGTTTTTCATTTTACTTTATTCATTAATAAATACCTTATCACATCTTGATTGTTCTTCTGCGTGACAATGCATGTGATAATGTCCTAAGGATAGTTTTTGCATTAAAGGGTCATAGCGGATCCCTACTATGATAGGAACCTGGAAGTGTCGTGACACTGTTCTTGAATAAATGTTCTATGGAGGGATGATGTTATTTTAGGGAAAAAAATAATACAGGCCATTAGGGGTGAGGACTCATAAAACATTGAGGCACCTTCTCATGGTGTCTGCACTAGGTAATGTCCAGGAGGATATTATGAGAATGAGACCCACCAGTAAGAGATCTAAATTTCATAGTGTCATTGGATGTTTCTATATGTGGATTTGTGTATTGGTTCTTAGACTTTAAGATTATTTTTAATTGGTATCACAACTCCCGCACTTAGATGTGTTGATGAAAACTGTGACGACACAATGTTCGCATTGTGGTTGGATACGTTGAGTGTGTAACGAGTGATATTGCATTAATAGATAATGAGAGGAAGTATTTTTCCATTCTGTTACATAATAGAAGTAGATATCTCAGGCCCTTTGATGGAATTTATATAGCCTAAATAAATCCATGGCCATGGTGAGGAATGGGAAAGTTCAATTCTGGAAATTCAAAGAATGAATTATTGAGCACATGTGTTTATGACACCAGCATGCAACCCGCTTGACTCGAGATATTGAGACAAAGGGATTATATTACACTGTAAGTGTTTTTAGGAGGTGACACGTTATTGCGGCATTAACTTATTTCTATATAGGTGCCTTGACATGTTGCTAGATTCTAACCTTGGACTTTAGCTTGGCTCCACCTAATGTCACTGGGAAAGAGGCCTAGAGGGTCACACACTAAGTGTGTCCAAGTATCTCAGTTAAATATTAATTTAACAAGTTAAATAAAGATTATTCCCGATTGTGGTTTAATAATATTTTAAGGATGCCTGATCACATTTATTTCGACACTAGTTATTCGAGAGAATATATTGTCGGTGAAATAATATATTTATTATTGAGTAATAAAGTGATATTTATTTTAGAAATAAATATCCATTATTCAAGGCTTAATAAATGTGGTGGAGGAAGTAAAGAAAAATGGAAAAATAAAAGTACATGTCGTGTATATTAAATATGAACACTGTGTATTTTTTTCTGGGAATTTATGAGAAATAAATATTATATATTTAATTAAATAATATTAGGTGTAATTCACTGGGCACTTGTCAGGTAATAATAATAGTCAGCTGTTATTAGTAGACAGGGGGTATTACTAAGAATTAAATAAAATGAATAAATGACTTTGGGCAATTAATTCATTATATTATTCTATGTAATTAAAATTTTCAATTATATATTTTTTAGTAGACTAGCCATTTTTTGTGGATGTGAATAACACATTTGAAAAATCTCTCAATACAGGATAGAATTCCTTTTCCACCGAGAAAACTGTCAAGCTACGAGAGTGAGAGATAGAGAGAGAGAGATCCTCCTCCACCAGATCAAGGTGATTGAATGTATACATCGAAAGCAAAGGCTCCTCCATGCTAGGACCTTGAGATCCCTTTGGTGATGTCCAGAGATATATAGAGCACATGTAGATCTCCGCTAGAGAAATCCTACACATGGATTCTATGATGAAATGGTGGATCACATCGGGTGATGACCAGAAACATCAACGAAGAATGAATTCCATCATGGTAATTCATTTCAATTACTTAAATTAATTATAAACAACATATGATGACCCTATATATGGTTCTGGGACTCCCCTATTTCTTTTTCATTCTTCGTTTTATTTCAATGATCCGACATTTTATTATCATGATGGATCTCAAATTGATCATTTTTATTGCTAAAATTAATGTTGGGTACACCCACAAACACACTTCCACTGCGCCCGTAACCTACATGTGGTATCAGAGGGATCAAATCGTTGATTATAATTATTTAGTTTTTTTATGGTGATTTACGCATTTAATAATTTAGTTTTTTCAATTCAAGTTAATTGTTCTTTAAATCCGAATCTTAAGATTTGTTCCTCCTCTCTCGTTTCTCGTTCACCTTATTGAAACAAATTTTTCTTATAATTTTGATTAAAATAAAATAGAGGATCTAATCCAGAGGTTCGAAACGTTCATGGTCGTACTATACCAGAATACACGGCGTGTATTTAGATGTACACGTCGTGTAGTCTCGGTTCAATGCATCGGACTGATCTTCCAAATAAGGTTGTGTATTAGAGTATACCTAAGTCATAAATGACATCGCGTGTTGACTAGGAACAGGTGACACACAGTTTCCATATTACACGTTGTGTGGCCCATGGAACACGGTGTGTAGTCCATTTGGGTTAGGGTTGGACCGTGTACCCTGTACATGGCTTTGCCGGTTAGAAACTATGTAATTAGGATACTACATGGCATTTGTCCCACTGAACATGTTGTGTACTACGAAAATTTATGAAATACATAAACACGCCATATCCCCAGGTGTGTACTTGGGATGGATGATGAACAAAATTACACGCCATGTAGTCAGAACTACACTTCATGTACTCATACAAATTATGGAGATTTATTAAAATTTATTATTATATTATACAAACCCTTGAGACGTGTACCATAGTGTAGGTGTAAAGCTGAGGCACAACATGTAATAGGTGTTTATATATGTGTGTTTAATTTAATATCTGTTTAAATGAGAATTCACCGGGTTTCCTCCAAGGTACAGGTTACGTAAAAATATAATTTTATATGAATTTATTTGTTTAAAATTATGATGGATGAGAATCTCAATGAAATTCAGAAAATGGGTTTAAGATAAAAGGATTGATTAATTAAAGAAAATTAATTGATTTGAGCATTATTTATCTAAAAAAAGAACGATTAAAGAATTGAATGCTAGTTTTATTTATGTGTAAATATCATTGCATGTATGCTTGATCATGAGCTAGACCAAGACCTTTGTATGTAAATGGTTTCTTTTAATTAATTTATTTATATTAAATATGTTGTCTTTCGAGCCTTATCTTCATTAATATGTTGGGCATGAACTTCCAAGGTTTATTTTATGTAAAAAACTCTTTTTACCCCTCACCTGCATGTGATATAAATGCATATGTAATGGATGGATCTCCCAAACTAGTGGAGGAGCCCATGTCAGGAGCCAATGTGAAACAAATCCAAGGAGATACAAAGGTGGACATGTGGAAAGTTTTAAACATGAACCCAAAAAGTTCATGGTGTTTCTCCCCTAGGCCTTGGGTTATTTTATCAACTACTACATAAACTAACTGATAGAACAAGCTCATGATCATACCATTTATTTTACTTCTGTCAATTTCATGGTTTATTTATTGTTGGTGTGTTTTCACGATCACACAATTAATGAACTAAACATGCATGCAAGATGGAACTAAAATAAAATTGGTGTATGCGTAAATATTATCTTAGACGTGGTTAATCACTTAAGTATATCCCACTTAATATTAAAAATCATGTAATCAAAGATAATAAAATGGAAATTTGTGAATAAGGATATAATCCCTCAAATAATTATTAAGTCAGTATAGCCTTCCATAATCTTGGTTAGAATCAAACCATAGTCTAAAGTTCTTCACCAACCCAAGTTGGGGTGCTTTCAATTATCAGAGAATTCAAATTCAAGGTTTTGGGTTGACTTGAATTCGTTCGCATCAAGGGTTGACTTCCATAGTAGGACTTGGTGTGACCAAGAGGCAATGGTTGAGGAAATCCAGAATAAAAGAATTTTAGGATTGGGGAGTCCACTCAGCGGATCAAGGAGCTGTGAGTTAATGCATTTGGAATTTGGAATGCCTACCTAAAACCCTTCAAGTTGTGTGACCAACCCTAGTTGGGTTAATGTGAAGGGAAATATGGATCCTTTCCACTAAAATATTCAAGAAACTGAATATTCCAAGGTCAACGGTGAGGTCTATTGGATTTCAATAAAATAGTGGGAGACTAATAAGTATTAATTAATTTATTTATATCAGTTTTATAATAATGTAATAATCCTTTTCTGATCTTAAATTTTAGAAATGGTAAGAAAATGACTTCAAACATATCATTGTGAACCATACTTGAGAAGGAAAACCTTCTCACCAGCACCAATTTCCAAGAGTGGCAGAGGCGTTTAAATGTCATCCTTCACCATGAGAGGAAATTGTATATACTGGAAGAGCCTGTTCCAGTTTTGTCTGGGAAAGAGTCCAGTGATGAGGAACTATCCCTCTATATGAAACATATGGATGATTCCACAAATTCCCAATGTTTCATGCCATCGTCCATGTCTAATGAGATCTTGAAGAAACATGAAAACATGGACTTGTATTGCATGATGTATCACCTTAAGGATCTCTACCAAGAGAAGGCAAGACATGAGAGATATGAGATCTCCAATGCTTTGTTTACAACTAATCATGGAGAGTATGCTCTAGTTGGGCCTCATGTAGCCAAGCTCATTGGCTACATTGAATGCCTGGAAATCTTAGGGATTATGTTCTCAGATGATTTTCATATATATATCATCCTATCATCACTACCCAAGACCTTGTCTAGCTTCATTATCAACCACAACATGAGAAACAATAAGAAGAGACTATCAGAACGTCTGACCTTAATTCTCCAGGTAGATAAGGACATGGGGCATGACAAACTCACAGTTCTTATGGTGAATAAGAAAATAAGGACAAGGAAAAGGGGTCAAAGACATATAAATGGTCTGAATCCCACGAGCATTGTCCCTCCAAGAAGTGGAATATCCAGACGTAGGGCAAGGAACGGGAGGTGGTATGTTTTTCATGTGGAAAGCAAGGCCACTGGAAGAGGAACTGATCCCAGAAGCATTGGGGCGCTAAAAGTGCATTCATTATCAAGTGTAATCTTTCCATTTATACACATTGGGTATTAAATACATCTTGTTGGGATCACATCTGTATTCAAATGTAGGAACCAAGTAGATTTAGAAAGATTGTTATAGGAGAGGTAGATCTTCGAGATTCCAATGGTGTGAGGTTGGCTGTGTTATCCATTGGATATTACCACCTCTCATTGCCGACTGGGGTGATTTTGGTTTTACATAACTGTAATTATGTTCCTATTGTTACCAAGAAAATAATTTATGTATCTTGTTTATATATGGATGGATTTATTTTCAAGTTTGGAAATAAGGGTTGTCTCTTTTATAAGAACAACGTATGTTTTGTTATGACCCATTTAAATAATGGTTTGTATGTATTAAATTATGAGAACCAAGTGTTGTAAATCAATAACAAAACATACTCACATGACTCACACATCACCTAGTTATGGAATCACCATCTCGGTCATGTAAACGAGAAGTGCCTGACAAAGCTCTGCCGAGAATAATATTTAGAATCTACTGAGCTAAAACAACTTGATAGATGTCACCCTGGTTTACAGGGTAAAATGAACAGGCCGTATTTTGGTGGACAGGGTGAAAGGGCCACAGAGCTTCTAGGATTGGTGCACACAGATGTGTGTGGACCATTTCTAGTAGAATCTAGATGTGGGTATTCGTACTTCATTGCTCTTACTGATAATTTGAGTAGATATGGATAAATCTACATAATGAGGTATAAGTTAGAAACCTTAGATAAATTTAAGGAATTCAAGATTGAAGTAGAGAATCAACTTTTTAAGAAGATAAAGAAGCTCTGATCGGGTCGAGGTGGAGAATATCTGAACCAAGAGTTCATCAATCTTCTACGGGAGTCTGGGATTCTATCTCAGCTCACTCCTCCTTATACACCATAGTGAAATGGTTTTAGTGAAATGAGGAACCGCACCTTTTTGGAGATGGAGAGGTCAATGGTGAGTCATGCAGATCTTCCATTATCCTTTTGAGGATATGCATTATAAACTATAGTATACACATTAAACCAAGTTCCAACCAAGGTGGAAAATGGAATTCCCTCCGAGTAATAGAATGGAGAGAACCCCATTTTGTCGCACACACGTGTATGGGGATACGAGGCATTTGTTAAGGACTTCTTAGGCAAAAAACTAGCACCCTAGGGCACAAGGTGTATCTTTATAGTATATCCCAAAGAAACGAAAGGATATTACCTATATAAACCTTCATACAAGAAAGTGATTGTCACCAGGAAAGCCATATTTCTTGAGGGGGATCATATCCTCAAAATGGATAGTGGGAGAAAGATTGAATTTGACGACGTTGATGCTCAAGATACACAAGAGTTGGTACAGGAAAAAGTTTCACAAAGTCCATGTGGATGAAGTTCCACAAACACAAGTACTGGGTAGGAGCTCATGAGAGGTAAGATAACTAGAGAGATTTGGTTTCCTAGTCACTGAGGATGGTGAATCACTATTGTTGGACAATGATGAACCTATCTCCTATAAGTAAGTTGTAGAAAGATCAAAATCTAAAAGATGGATAGAAGCTATGAATTATGAGATGGATTCCATGTATCAGAACCAAGTTTGGGTTATGTTCGATGAGCCAATTGATATAAAGTCAGTTGGATGAAAATGGGTATTCAAGAGAAAAATAGACATTGAACGTCAAGTTAGATCCTACAATGTAAGGCTAGTGGCTAAAGGATTCAGACAGCTTCAAGGAATTGACTATGATTAAACCTTCTTTCTATTTTCCATGTTTAAATCCATAAGAATCATACTTTCCATAGCAGCTTACAATGACTACAAGATTTGGAAAATGGATGTCAAAACAGAATTCCATAATGGGAACCTTCATAAAGATGTCTATATGACACAACCAGAAGGGTTTGTGACACTAGGTGAATCCAAACAGGTTTGTAAGTTGTAGAAATCCTTTTAGGGATTAAATCAAGCATCTAGGTTGTGGAACATTCGATTTGATGAAGCCATAAAGGAATTTGGTTTCATTAAGAAAAAATGTGAGCCATGTGTTTATAAGAAGTTTATTGGGAATGCAATCGTTATCCTAGTAGTATATGTTGATGACATATTTCTTATTGGAAATGATGTACGAGTCTTATAATTATTTAAGGACTGGTTGAACAGGTGTTTCTCCATGAATGAATTGGGTGAATCATCCTACATTCTAGGGTTCAAGATCATTCGTGATAGATCCAAGAGGTTGCTTGGACTAAGTCAGGGTACATAAATTGACTAGATACTAAAGATATTTAGTATGGAACAACCCCAGAGGGGATTGGTTCTAGTGTCACATGGCCTACATATTTCTAAGAAAATGTTTCCTCAGATACAACAAGAGAAATATAGAATGAGTATGATCTCATACAGTTTGGCTATAGGATCCATCATGTATGCCATGTTATGTACCAGGCTTGATGTTGCCTATGCACTAAGTAAGGGAGGCAGATATCAAGAAGAACCTGGAGAATAGCATTATACTACTGTTAAGACTATCCTTAAATATATGATAAGAACAAATGATATGTTCCTTGTGTATGGAGGAGACGAGTAGCATGTCATTAGAGGGTATACTAATGCTGGTTTTCAAGACAGATCAGAACGATCTAAAGATGTAATCTTGATATGTTTTTTGTGTCAATGGAGGAGATGGGAGCTGGAAGAGTTCAAAGCAACCAGTTGTCACTGATTCTATAGTGGATTCTGAATATATAGCATCTTATGATGCAGCTAAGGAAGCCATATAGATTCGTAACATTGTCTAGAAGCTTGATGTGGTGCCTAGTAGTGAAGATCCTATCACATTGTATTGTAATGATACTGCAGCGGTGGATCTTACAAAAGAACCAAGGTCACATCAACGGACAATGCACATACTCCCAAAGTATCACCTTTTGAGGGATTTCTATCAAAGGGGTGAAGTTGCAGTGAGCAGAGTGTCCACAGAAGAGAACGTGGTGGACCCCATGACTAATGGCCTATCTCAGCAGAAGCATGAATATCATGTGAGAGCTAGCAGGTTAAAAGTTCTTAGCAGTTGGCTCTAGTCCAAGTGGGAGTCTATTCGAGTTGGTGGCCTATAACCAAATACTTTGTACTTTAATCATTAATAAATACCTTATAACATCTTGATTGTTCTTCTAAATCACAATGCAAGTGATAATGTCCTAACGATAACTATTGAATTAAAGGGTCATAGCGGATCCCTGTTATGATGAGAACCCTGAAGTGCCATAACACTGTTCTTGAATATATGTTCTACGGATGGATGATGTTTTTTTAGGGACACAAATAATACAGGCCATTAGGGGTGAGGACTCATAAAACTTTGAGTCACCTTCTCATTGTGTGCGCCCTTGGTAATGTCTAGGAGGACATTATGAGAACGAGACCCGCAAGTAGGAGATCCAAATTTCATAGTGTCATTGTATGTTCCTATCTATGGATGTGTGTATTGGACCTCAAACTTAACGATTATTATTAATGGGTATCACAACTCACGCACTTAGATGTTTTGATAAAAACTGTGACGATACACTATTCATAGTGAGGTTGGATATATTGGGTGTGTCACGAGTGATATTGCATTAATAGATAATTCAAGAAAGGATTTTTCCCTTTGGATACATAATGGAAGTAGATATCTCAGGCCCTTTTATGGGATTGATATAGCCTAAATAAATGCATGGCCATGGCGAGGAATGGGCAAGTTCAATTCCAGAAAGTCAAAGAAATTATTATTGAGAACATGGGTTGATGACACTAGCATGAAACCCTCTTGATTCTAGATATTGAGACAAAGGTATTATATTACACAGTAAGCATTCGTAGAAGGTTACATGTCATTGCGGCGTTAACTTATTTCTCAATGGGTGGTTTGGCTTGTTTATAGATGCTAACCTTGAACATTAGGTAGGCTTCACCTAATGACACTGAGAAAGAGTCCTAGAGGTTCACACACTAAGTGTGTCCAAGTATCTCTGTTAAATATTAATTTAACAATTTAAATAAATATTATTTCTGATTTTGGTTTAATAATTATTTAAGGATGCCTGATTGCATTTATTTCGACACTAGTTATTCGAGAGAATATATTGTGGGTGAAATAATATATTTATTAGTGAGTAATGCAGGGATATTTATTTTATAAATAAATTGACATTATTCAAGGTCTAATAAATGTGGTGGAATAAATAAAGAAAAATGGAAAAATAAAAGTACACACCATTTATTTTAAATATGTACGTCGTGTATTTTTTTAGGGAAGTTATGATAAATAAATAATATTTATTTAATGAAATAATATTAGGTGTAATTACCTAGGCACATTTTAGGTAATAATAAAGTCAATTGTAACTATTAGACATGGAGTATTACTAAAAATTAAATGAAATGAATAAATGCTTTTGGGTAATTAATTCATTTTATTATTATATATAATTAAAAATCCCAATTATATATTTCCCATTAGCCTAGCCATTTTTTGTTGTTGTTCACAACGGATTTTAAAAATCTCTCAATCCTAGAGAGAATTTATATTCCACCGAGAACGCTCTCAAGATACGATAGAGAGATCCACCTACACCGGATCTAGGCGATCGAAGGCGGACATCGCAAGTGAAGGCTCTTCCACACTAGCACCCGGAGATCCCTTCTGTGAAGTCCAAAGATACATGGAGCATGTGTGGATCAACGCTAGAGAAATCCTACACTTGGATTCTATGACGCAATGACGGATCACATCGTATCATGATCAGAAACATAAAAGAAGAAAGAATTCCATCAAGGTAATTCTTGTCAATTAATTAGATTAATTATAACCAACATACAATGATACTATCTATGGTTCTGGGACTCCTCTCTTTATTTTTCATTCTTTGTTCTATTCTGAAAATATGGCATTATATTATCATGATGGATCTCGGATTGATAATTGTTAATTCTAAAATTAAAGTTGGGTACACCCACCAATGCGCTTCCATTGTGCCCAGAACCCAAAGCAATGACCACCGATGTTTAGTGGATATTATGATCCTCTTGTTTTGGATTAGTGGGTAAACTTAATAGAGAAGATCTTTATTGTGCTTCACTATTCTAAGATGTAGAATGTGAATCTATGCATTTATCATCTTGATGGAGAGGCTAACCAATGGTGGGATTAGATTAAGAATAGAAATATGAGAGAAGAAATTGAAGATATATAGTTGTAAGACCTTAAGATAATGTTTCTTAACAATTATTTCATAGGAAGTATTCATAATATGATTTATAAAGAATTTATAGTGCTCAATCAAAAGGACTAAGAATCTATCACTATATATGATGTAATTTTATCAAGGCTTACAATGTAGGCTTTGGGTTTTGTTATCAACAATGAAAGAAAAATTGATAGATTCTTCAGTGTAATAAAACTACACCTTGGAAAGGCTCATAGAATTTGATACATTGGGAGTTATTAAGAATTTCTTTAATGTGCTCTTAAAGTGGAAATGGATTTTTGAGAATTGTCCCATGCAGATGTTGATATGAGATGAAAGATGGAGTTTCATTCTGAAGGATCTAATGAGAAAGGTGGAATGAAAATTCAATACCCCACATGTCAAAAATGTGGGAATAAGAAGAATGGGAATTTCCTAAAATGGACATGGAAATTCTTCATGTGTCAGAAATAAGGCCACTAAACTCTTGAATGTAGAAAAGATATGAGAAGGTAGGAGAATGTGGTGGAGGAAAGGAGAGTGCCACCCCTTGGAAAATGCTACAACTAAAGGGAACAATATAATTATGAAAGTTAGTGCACTAAACCTTGAGTTCATGAGGGTGATTAGAGTTATCAGCAACCAAATCCAATGAAACAAGGTAAATCTTATTCCATCACTAATTCTGATGTGGGGCATGAAAATTAAGTCGTACAAGGTACACTTATTTTTCACTAAAGGATGGAAATAGGATTATTTGATTCTAGTTATATTCATTCCATTATATCTTTCATGTTTTCTAGAACTATTGAATTAAATCCCCGAAACCATGATGTAGAAATATTTATAAAAACACCTAGTGGTGAAATCATTGCAACCCATGTATTGGACTCCTCTCTTGTGGGAATATGTGGGAATATTATTCCGTTGAATATCGCAACACTTCTCGTGGTGGGATTTGATTATATAATGTGTATGGATTGGATCTCGTTATATAGATCACACATAAAATATAGAGAAAATGAAATATCTTTTCATATTACAAACCATCCCATGATCCTCTACAAATTCATGGAAGATCATGAATCTCCTTTGAAAAATCCTTCTACGGTGTCAGTTTTGATTCCATGTGAAGAGGAATATCTCACTAAAATGGTCAATTCAAAGGAAAGTACCAACCTAGGATAAATGACCATCATGAAGGAATACAGTGATATATCTCTTAAAGAGTTACCCGGACTAACCCCAGATCATGAGGTAGAGTTCTCAGTAGAAGTCACACATAGTGAAATGTCTATCTCTAAGTTTCCCTATAAGAAGGATCCTATCAAACTATTGGATTTAAATAATCATCTGCCAGAGCATTTGAAAAAATGGTTCATATTCCCTAATGAATCACCTTAGCGTGCACGAGTCATCTTTGTGAAGAAGAAGGATGGATCAATGCGATTGTGTATCGATTATTATGAACTTAACAGGATCACCATAACGAACAAGTATCCTCTAAAAAGTATTTATGACTTATTTGATCATTTGAGAGGAGCTCAATACTTCTCAAAGGTGGATCATCATTCTAGATATCATCAGTTAAAGGTGAAGAAGGAAGATACTCAGAAGGCTTCCTTCCATACAAGTTATGAGAAATATGAGTTTATGGTTATGCTCTTTATACTTACTAATTCCCCTATAATCTTCATGGATTTGAGGAATATAGTTTTTATACCTTACCTAAATAAATTTTTGATAGTGTATATCAATGAAATTATCATCTAATCCAAGAGAAATGAGGAACATGATGAAAATATAAGACATGTGTTGGTGACATTGAGAAAGGATAATGTGTACTCCAACTTCAGTAGGTGTGACTTATGGATGAAGCAAGTCACGTTCTTGGGACATGTGATCACAAGTGAGGGAATTTTTGTGGACCCTTCAAAAAAGGTGATTGGTGTATGACCAAGATTCTCTAATGCCATAGAATTCAATAGATTCCATGGAATAGAAGGTTACTATAGACGTTTTGTGAGAAATTTTTCATGATTTTCAATCCCAACAACTAAGATAAAAAGTAAATTAGTGAAGTATGTATGGATGTAAGAATGTGAGGAAAGCTTCAAGGAGATAAAGAGAAGGCTTATCACTGCACCTATACTCACATTACCAAATAGTGGACAATTTTTTGTGATATACAGTGATGCTTCAAAGAAAGGATTGGGTTGTGTACTCATGGAAAAAGATAATTTTATAACTTATGCCTCACAATAGTTGAAGATCCATTTGAAGAACTACCCTACACATGATCTAAGTCTAGAAGCTATGATTTTTTCCTTGAAAATATGGCAACATTACCTTAGTGATGAGAAGTGTGATATATATAATGATCAAAATAGAATCATGTATATATTCAAACAAAAAGAGCTCAACATGAGTCAAAGGAGATGGTTAGAGATAATAAATACTATGATTTATCTATTCACAATCATCTTGGAAAGGATAAAAGGTAGCTGATGCTCAAATCCCAAAAAACCTGCACCTTTATCCATATTGTGGATTGAGAAAGTCCCTCTCTTTATGGATATTAAACAAATAGATTTGGAAATAATAACATTAGGGATTGCATCCTACCTTTCTCAACATATTTCCCAACCATCTATCCAATATAATTTTAAGGAGGCACAAAGGGATGATTTGGATTTAACAAAGAAGGTGAATATAATAAGGGAATGGAAGCTAGCAGAGTTCCATATCGATGGTGATAGTGTAATTCAGTTTGGAATATTGATTTATGTGACTTCATCACCCGAGATAAAGAAGGATATATTGGAAAATGAACACATCTCAACAATATCTATGAATATTTGTTTCACCAATATGTACTGAGATCTCTGAGAAAACTTATAGCGGGATAATATGAATAAAGAGATTTCATAATATATCTCAAGGTTCTTAATATGTCAGCAAGTTAAAGTAGAGTGAACAAATTCCAATGGGATGTTGCAACCATTTCATATACCCATGAAGAAATGGTAGAATGTAAATATGGAATTTATCACAGGTCTATTGAATAAATCCAAAGGAAATAATGTGATATGGGTTGTGGTGGACTGACTAACCAAGACTGCCCACTTTGTCGCAATCAGGAAGTTATCTCAGTTGAGAAAATTGCAAAGATATATGTGAATAATGTAGTGAGACTACATGGGGTTCCACTCTTGATTGTATCTAATCGTGATCCTAGGTTCACATCTATATTATAGAGGAGTCTTCAACATGACTTGAGTACTGAATTGAATTTCAATATGCCCTATCACCCCCAAACTGATGGCCAATCTGAAAGAAATATTCATATGTATGAAGATATGCTATGATCATACTATTTAGAATTAAAATGTGGACGGTATCAACATATCCCATTGGTTGTGTACTCATATATTAATAGGTTACACTTTAGTATATATATGGATTTATATTAATATCTGAATGGAAATCCATATAGAACTCCAACCTGTTTGGATGAAATTGGAGAATGAAATCTACTTGGACCTGATCTTGAACAAGAGATGACATAAAAGGGTAAAGTCATCCAGCAACACATCAAAGCTTCTCAGAGTCAGTAAAAGAGCTATGCTAACAACTGTAAAAGGGAATTGAAGTTTGATGTTGGAGATAAAGTCTTCCTTTGGATAACTCTATGGAATAGAGACACGTGGTTTAGAAATAAATGGAAGCTAATCCCAAGGTATATTATATCCTTTGAGATACTTGATCCATAAGAGTCATAGCCTATCATAGTTCAACTCCAGTGAATATTCCTCATGTTCATGATGTGTTTCACGTATTACTTCTGATGAATTACATACCAGATCCCTCACTTGTACTAAAATTATAGGTGGTACTATTGTAAGATGATATCTCTTATGAGGTGAAGCACGTAAAGATTCTAGCTCGGATAGACATGGTTTTATGCAATAAGACAAACCACCTTGTCAAAGTGTCGTGGAGGAACCAAAAGTATGAAGAAGAAACTTGGGGACTAGACGATGTGATGAAGGAGAATTACCCTCACCTATTTATGTAAAATGAAATTTCCAGTGATAAATTTTAACACGGGGGAAGAATGTGACGACCCAATCTTTTACCAATTTAATTTATCTCGTATTGTAGTAATGTCATATGTTATAATAATATAAAATGATATTAGGGAACCCAATGACACATCATGGTTAAATGAACTACTAAATTCTATGTGACCATAAAATATAAATTTTCCACTTCTTTGATTTGAATTTCTAAAATCTGACACACACGATTATGATCAGTATGCTATTTGGACTCTGATAATACAAACTTAATCTTTAGTGAATAATAACACACCCTTATGAATAGTAATTTTAATTTTATGAATATTAATCCAAACCTTATTAATAGTAAATCATCCTAGTGAATTTTAACATTACCAATGATAGTATAAACAAAATTTATCCATCCTATAAGAGAAAAATCATATAATTATATTAATGTGTTGATATTTTTGTAAGTCATGAATATTTTATGATTAATTTAATAATTTAAAAAAAATTATTTTAAAAAAAAATCATAAACTAGTATTTATATTTCTTATGATAATATGATAATTTTATGAGACCTCCATTAATTTCTCAAAGTGTTAGAAAAGTAGATTTAATTTTAAAATTTTTATTTTTGAAATAAAGTATTATTTTAATTATAAATTAAATTACTCCTATTTAGAAAATTATTTTCATAAAATTGGGTCAATTTTTAGATTCTACATGTCGAAAAATGGTTGGGGTTAATTTTTTGTATTTTTCTAAAATACATGAAATTTTGGTGAATAGTGAATTTCAATAATTTACAAAATATGCTAAATAAATGTATTTCTTCATCATTCATGGAGAGAAGAATGATATAAATGGAAATTTTTTAGAACTCACATGCCCTGTTTAAATTATTTAGTCATGGAATCATAACTATTTATTGTCTTGAGTGAAATTAATAAACAAATGAATTAAATATTTGGAAAACCCCTCTTCCCTCCACTATAATACCACCCCTCACAACCTCATTTCCTCACACATGTCAATCCGTTATTTCTACTATAAATTCTACTAAAATATATTTCCAAACTCCTCCCCCACTTCCATCATCCCTTGGTCTCATAATAACACCACAACCTCTCCCCTAAATAGGCTCTCAAGGAAGATATATTCAAGAGGTAATTTCTATTGCTATTTCCTTTCAATTTCCTTTCAAATGTCATTTCTTTACTTCTATTATCCTAAAATTATCTTATCCAAATGTCATGATACTATATTATTATTTATATACTATTATTATATCATTTCAATATATCATTATTCAACATACTTCTCCCGATCTCTCTTTGTTTATAAAAATGAAATCATCCCCCGTGATGTGTTAATTTACCTAAATCGTGGGTGATGCACTTCAATTTTTCTTAAATGCCTTCAAGGATGTCAATAAAACCAATAGATGGTTTAAAAAATTAATCTATATGTTTTAACCCCTTTTATGTTATGTAAAACACTTTTATAAATAATACTAAATGATAAAATAAAACATGTTTGTTGTGATCCAAAAACCACAAAAAATAACCTAAAATGATTGTCATTAAATTTTATCTAATGATTCATCAAAATGGTATATAACCAAATTAATTATAAGATAATTTAAACTCATGTAAGATGATTAATAACTTCTAATTTATATTTTTTATGTTTATCCATGTTCTACATGAACTTTCATTCATGTGCACAAGTGAACCTTTCAGGAAAACTAAGAAAAAGAACACTCCCAAACAATGAATTTATCCTTTATAACTCATACAAAGGCCAATAAAATAAATTATTGAAATCATAATGAACAATATTAATGTATAAAATGTCCTTTAATTGTTTATTAATGAATCTAATGTCATTATATATGACATTAAAGTGAATAAATTTTTCATATACAAGGTATGGGGAAATCTCAAACACAACATTCTTTCTTTGGATTTTCCCACTTTCACCGCATTTTCAGTGTGGTTATTCCTTAAAAATAATTTCATCATAATTATATTAACTTTTCATGGATATAAATTCTTTAAAATGTAGTTTATTTCAAACAAAATGTTTTCTAAAAGAACTCTTCTTTCCAAAACACACGTTTTAATTTCTACTCTAGGTTGATGGTGCTTGTATCAAATATGTTATTCCCTCTTTCATTTGAGACCTAGAAGTTTATAAATGCAAGATTTATGAATTAAAAATAATTCCATAACATGGGTTTTTTATGTTCATATTTGATATATTTTCCATGTGGAATTCATTATAATGAAAATGTTATGATTTGACGGGTGTGCACAGAATTATAGATCATAATGAAAATGTTATAATGTGACGGGTGTTCCTGGAATTATATAGATATCCAATGAATTGGGTAATGTGAATAAACGGATGAGCTATGTGAAATATGTGTGAATATGATTCTATCTTTTTTTCACAACTATGTGTGGTATTAGATCACTAAGAAATGATGTTACATTTTTATGTGTTGCCACATTCCATGCTACTATCTTACGCTTCCTCTCATGATTATGATAATGATTTTATGACTATGATCACCCCACGTTATATAGTTTCATGTTATTATCTATCATATTACTAGGATTATATCTCACATCTTTTGATGTATATCCTTAGGTGACTACATGTACTAAGGAGTACACAAGGGAGAATAAGAAGATAGAGAAGAAGGAATTAAATAAATGTTTATTATTTATGTTGTAAATGTTATGTATGGTCTTAGTTTTCCCAAGAAAGTAAACCTTTGGATCCTCATTGTGTAATGTTTTTATTTTTTTATAATTAAAATAATTTAAAATTAATGTAATAAATGTACGGTTTCTACAGTAGGTATCAAAGGGAGGTTTAGTTAATTTGGGAATTAGGATTAGTGAACCTTAATGAAAACGTTTAGTCTGAGACTAAGTATAAGTAAGCACACAATAATCTATGATAAACATATGGATCACACAAGATATTATTTTAGACATAATTTCATAAATGAATGAATTAATTATGACTGTTTGACTTATATTTAGTTCAAACCTTTTCTATTTTAGAAAATAGTGGGAACCATGAGATACCATGCCAACAACCCATGTGACGGACAATGCAACGATTTCCCGAACGACATCCCCAATTATTTTGGAGGTGGACTTCATAACATTATTTATATTCTTAACCAGTTGTCTCAGGTTATGAATAATAACCTGAATAATGTGGAACATCCTCCTTCACTTAATAGGGATCAAATAGCTATCGAGTGTTTAAGGAGGCAAAGACCATCGATGTTTAGTGGATCTTCTGATCAACTTGTTGAGGAATATGGTGTCAATGTGATGGAGACGATATTTTTTGTGCTTCACTATTCTGAGATGGAGAAGGTGACTCTGGCCATTTATCGTATTGATAGAGAGGATGACTATTGGTGGGATTTGATTAATAACAATATACTGAGAGATGAAATTGAATAAGTGGAGTGAGAAGACTTTAAGGTAATGTTTTATAACAAGTATTTCCTAGGAACTCTTTGTTTATAGATGGATAGAGAATTTATAGATCTCAAGAAAAATGAAAGAGAATCTGTCACTACTTAGGAAGGAAATTTCACAAATATTTCAAGGTATGCTTAGGGTTTTTTTATCAACAAATATAGAAAATTTGAAAGATTATTGGTGAATGAAAACCACACCATTGAATGTATCTTAAATTTTGAGACTTTTGGAGTAATGATGATGTTGTTCGATGTGCTCTCAAAGTGGAAATAGAGTTTGTATAATGATATCATGTATATGGTGATAATATATGAAAGATGGAGTTTCATGCTAGAGGATATAATGAGAAAGGTGGAAAGAAAATTCAACCACACAGATGTCAAATATATGGGAAGAAGCATCATGGGAATTTCCTCAATGGGATGGGAAAATTCTTCATGTGTGGCAGAGAATGCCACCAAACTTCTGAATTTAGAAAAGAAATGAGAATATATGAGAATGTGGTGGGGGAAATAAGAGCACCACCCATGGTCCAGTGCTACAACTATAGGGAGCAAGGTCACTTTGAATGCTAGTGCACTAAACCTCTAGTCCTTTAGGGTATTTAGAATCAACTGAAACCAAATACAAAGGAACAATCGAAGGATTATGCCATCACTACTATGAATGTTGGTCAAGATAATGAATTTGTATAAGGTACACATCAAATTTACTCAAGAATGGAAAAATTATTATTTGATTCTGGTTCTACGCATTCCTTTATATCCTACAAGTTTTCAATAGCTATTTAATAGACGCCCTGAAACCTTTAAGTAGAAATATATATAAAAACAACTAGTGGTGTACCCAATGGAACCCAAGTGTTGTACTCTTCTCCTATTGTCATATGTGGGAATATTCTTCTATATAATCTCATAATACTTAACTTGGTTGAATTCGATGCTATAATGGGGTTAGATTGGCTCTCATTAGATAGAGCACACATCAACTGTCGAGAAAAAGAAATATTGTTTCATATTCTGAACCATCTCATGATCCACTGAAAATGAAATGAAGATCTTGAATCTACTTTGAAAAATCCTTCTACGGTGTGAGATTTGATTCCCTATAAAGAATCATACTTCTCTCAAATGGTTTAGTCAAAGAAATGTATCAACCTTGGGGAAATTCCCATCGTTAGGGAATACAGTGATGTATTTCTTGATGAGTTACCCGAACTACCATCATATTATGAGGTAGATTTTTCAATAGAACTAACATAAAAAGACACTCTAATATCAACGTGTCCTTATAGGATGGATCATATTGAACTCAAGGAGTAAAAGAAGCACTTGTATGGGAATTTAGAAAAAGTGTCACTACAAAATTATTATCTTTTAGTGGAAGTTTTTAATAAACCGCCGTGAAATGTGTTTTTTTACATCCACAAAACTTCTCCTCCAAACTCTTATAACAACCCCAACCCCCCCCCCCCCCTCCCTGACCCTTGTGACCCCACAAAACCCTAGGACCCCGACGACCTGCGCGACCAGGACGACACCCTGATGCCCTCACCGCGCCTCGTCGCCCCTCAGAACCCCCACGACCAAATAAAACCCTAGGATCCCATGACCCTAGTGTCCCCCATGACCCCAGAGACCCATAAAATCCCTTGACACGTCTCTCTTCCCCTCACCACACCTTGCCGCCCATCGCTACCCCCCATCATGCCTCACAGCCCAACGTCGTTGATATTTTCTGAATTATTTCAAATTTGTTACATGTGATGTAACAATATTTCATATGTTTAAAATTTTTAAGAGGTTTTTGTTCAAGTGGTAGGTTCAATGAAATAATATGTTTAAATGGGGTGTGAAACAATTTTGATTATAAAACAACAACATTATTAATATAGATACAATTTATGGTAAACCTATATAACTTTCATTCAAATTCATATTATATGATATGATATAGTTATGGTTCCCTTAAGAAAGAATAATATTTTCATGTTATTAGTCTTGATATTTACGTTATATTCTATATCAAGTATTTTATACGGATTGATCCATTGTTAAATCATTACAACATTTAGTTAATATTTTTTGATGATATTTTTGGGATCACAATGATGGTTTAATATATCAAACAATCAAACTCATATTTTACTGATAGTAGCCAAGGGAACTATATAAGTAATAAATAAATTGGGGATTAAATATATATTGATTAATTTCATTAATTTATTATAAATCAATCATTTATATGTGCTAATTTGAATGAATCTCTATTATCCCTTTAAAAACAAATAAAATACATGTAGTAATGAAAACAAAATCATACTAGAAAAAAATATTTTGAAAAGTTATTTTCACTACTGTAGAAGCTTACAACATTTGGATGATGCTAATATGTAATTAACAATGTTATATATGCATGAATTTTTTTTGATTAGGATACATTAATCATTACAATATTTTTGGTGTCCCACCAATTTATATCAGCACCAATCTTGTAATAAATGAGTCACTCATGGTTTCATTTAATTATTGTAAAATTCATGTTGAATAAGAAAAAAAATTGTTAACCTCTTGCCTTTTAACTTATAGTAGATGGATTTATAATGGAATTAATTGTTGAAAATGAGTAAGATATAAAGATTAAAAAATCATATTTCCTTATATAACCACCAAATAATTTAAATTCAACAATGGATACTAAAAAAATCCTTATCAATATTCTAACTCTTATTTTTTTTGACATATTTGTTTTATTATCTCTATATTATTTTATAGATATTTTTAATATAAATTCTTTGCTTTTATAGTGGGTGGGTTCATTATTTACTATATGTATTTATATAAGAAAACCTCATTTAACATATTTGTATACATTTTCAACTAGTTATATGAATCTCTTTTCCTATTCAGTAATAGTTATGTGTTTTAAATTTTTTTGAATATTGTGTAGGATCATTGTGATATACATGTATAAAAGATGTATCACATTTCCAAGGAACACACCTCAGTATGCTAAGGGTTTAGAGCATTTTTTAGATTTTTCAATTTCAAATCGATCTGTTGAATGTAGAATAAGATGTATATGTCCTAAATATAAATTTATAATATGGTTGAAGGGAGATAAAATTTATGAACATTTAATATTTAAGCAATTACCGGCTCAATATTTGTGTTGGATTTGGCATAGAGAATCGAACATTACAGAAAGGTTGAGTACTAAAGTCAATCCATAGAATGAGCTCCCAACTTCATCAATAATGCAAGATGAAATGAAAAACCATATAAATGATTCATTTAAAATTTCAAGACCCCACCATCTACATTGAAACATATCAACTAGATGAGAATTCCACAAATTGAAACGTGATAGGTGATTTTTTTGAGACTGTAGGACAAACAGATCAAGATTATAACATCTCATTGGATCTTCCTATTGATTCTGTGAAGACTAATGTAAGAGAAAATTTCTCTAAGGAAAATGTGTTTCATGTTTTAGTTGATGGTGGAAATCAATTGTTGTATAGTGGATGTTTGAAATATTCAAACCTTCTTTTCTACTAAAGTTTTACCATATCAAATTTCTATGTGTAAATACAAATAAGAAAATGTCCATGCTATTCTAATTGTTTCATGATTAATTTCTCGAAGAAAACATCCCAAAGTAATTTTTTCAAATGAATAAAAGTCGTTAAAAGGAATTTTCTGAATTATACAAAAAATCATGCGGGTCCCAATGATTGTATGCTTTATTGGCGAGATGATTCAAGTAGAAAAAATTGAAAAAAGAATCTCTTCTAGATAGTAGATAATGGGTGATATTTGAATTCAGAATAAATATAATACCATGAAGAAGATGAAAAGGAACACAACTGCAAATGTTTCGTGCTACTTTCCTTTAAATCCTCAATTTCAAAGATTATTACTGTCATTGAAAACCACCGAACACATGAAGTCGAATTATGTAGATAATAAAATTGATGGGTTAATGTGACATCCATGAGATTCACATTCGTGGAAGAAATTTGAATCATTACATCCATATTTCTTAGTTGATCCACGGAATGTTCTATTGGTATTGGCTGATGATGGATTCATCCCATTTGGGACTTTAAGTACTAGTTATAGGATTTGGCCAGTTGTTTTGATCCCTTATAATCTGACTTCGTGTATGTGTATGAAAAAAAATGTATTTAGTCATTTTAATGATTATTCTTGGAAAAAATTTCCTATAAATGATATTTCTGTGCACTTTAATTTTTTAATTGAATAATTATAGGAGTTATGGATAAAAGGTGTTAAGATATATGATGCTTCTTGTAAAACAATGTTCGAAATGCATGCTGCTTTAATGTACACCATTAGTGACTTCCCTGGACTTGGAAATTTATCTGGTTGGAACGCTTAAACAGTTTCGGCTTATCCTATTTGTAACTTTTATTTTGAGCCCAAATAGCTACCTCACAGTATAAAATGTTGCTTCTTGAGACATCAAAGATTTCTCGATGCATCTCACAGATTTCATATGAACAGATCATGATTTAATAGTTTCATTAATCATATTCCCCCTAAAAAGTGGTTAACTGGTTATGAAATATTTGGAAAACTTTGGAATGTTGAAATGGAATCTGGGAAGGTTCATAATTTGAATGACAGTGGGAAATGAGTTTGAATTTCATCATTAATTGAATTTGGAACACAAAAATGGATGAAAAAAAGTATGTTCTTCAAAATTTTGCATTGGGAATTTAATTTGTGATGGGATAATATTCATTTGATTCATATTGAGAATAATTTTTGTGAAAATTTAATCTTTACATTTCTTAATAAGAATGGAAATTCTAAGGATCATCTCAATGCTCAGAAATAATTACAAGTAATGAATATAAAATGTGATCTCTAGCCAGATGAGAATGAAAATTATACTCTGACAATTTTTACAATGAAAAATAGAGATAAAGATACATTCCTTATAATTTTAAATCATTTGAAGGTATCTGATGGGTATTCAAGTAACATCTTGAGGTGTGTTGACTTAATGAATCATAGGTTGCATGGATTGAAAAGTCACAATTCACAAATTTTTTTACAGCAGTTACTAACATTGGAATTGCATATATTATTACATGATAAAGTTACTACTTTTGTACTCTAATTTTTCACATTTTTCAGTTAACTATGTGAGAAATATCTCTATCCATTTGAGCTTGACAACTTTTAAGAGAGGTTTTAATAGACACTTTCTGTAATGTAGATGATCTCTCCTCCATTTTTTTACTGTCATGATGTATTTAAATGTGCATTTGGTTGAGAGAGATGAATTAAGAGGCCCCGTACAATGTTGATGGATGTATCCAATTGTGAGGTGCTTTATTTATCTTTTTCATATAAGTAAAAAATTCATGGAACTTAATTAAATATATAATTATGTTTGTTAATTTTATTTCACTGATATATTTTCCATTCGAAATCATATGTGAGAAATAAAGCTCAAACAGAAGGCTCTATTGCTGAAGGCTATTTAGAATATGATTGTCTTACCTATTGTTCTAGATACTTGGATGATATTGAGAAAATATTTAATTAGGTTGGACATGTTGAAAGCACGTTGACTCAATCCCAAATACATGGGGAATCAAAAATATATCCTGATATTGGCCGATTGGTTGGTAGGACCTCAAATGTTACACTGATAGAAATGGAATTATTACAGGCACATAGATATATACTTCTAAATAGTGAAATTGAAAATCCATTTATTATTATTTGATGATAAAACCAAAGAGAAGAATGAGAGGATGAACAAGAAATGAGAAAGATATAAAAAAAATATTTTAATAAATATCTTATTGAATTGTTGGCACAATGTGTATGTTCATAAATATTGCAATAAATACAAATATTAGGTTGACAAATATATTTTGTAAACCCAATAATGTATATTTCTTTTTTTAAATCATGAATATTGATTCTTGAGTAGATTTTTCATAATATTTGATGTTTCTTTCTCAAGGTCCTCTAAAACAAGTTAGAAAGTTTGACGCTTACCACCTTAATGGATTTAGATTTCTTATATTCGATCGAGAAGAGGGTTTTAAAACAGAGAATATAGGTATATTTAAATTTGATTAAGTGGGATACTATGGAAAGATGACTAATATTATTGAATTAAATTACCACAGGAATATTTCAGTTGTTTTATTAAAATGCAATTGGTTTGATATTATCATAGGTGTTAAAAGATATTCCTTACAATTTACTTCTATGAACTTCTCTCACTTGAGGGATGTTGGTGATTGTGAACTGCATGATCCGTATGTCTTATCATTACAAGAAAATATGTTATATTATGTGAATGATGGAATGGATGAATGGTGGATTGTATTTTATCACGTAAAATAATGATATTTGTATGATATGGGTGATGAAGTAGAGGATTCGACCCTTGACATTGAATCTCATCAACAGTAAGAAGAAAGATTATTTTTTCATTATAATATTGAAAATATTAGTTTATCAAGGATAGATGAAATGTATGAAGTAATAGAGAAGGAAACTGACATTGTTGAAGTGGAAAATGATTTTATGTAGAGTTATACATTCATTTAGAAACCACTTATTTTATTTGTGCAGGCATTCATTATCATTGTTATGTATATTTTATTTGTTAGTATTGTGCATATTTTAAAAATTTTAATTTTTTTATGAATAATATTTTGGAAATATATGTTCTAAACATAATTTTATTTGATTAAATGGTAGGAATTCCAAGGAGGAAGCATTATATTGTTTTATCGACCACTACGACAAATGATGATCCATTTTTCTCCCTCTCTACGGCATCTGAGCCACCATCAGCTTTCCCCATCCACCATCTCCCCCTAATATATCTCTCACACCCTCTATGAGCATCCCTTCAGTAGCTCATTCATCGCCTCCCACTTCAAGAGCCTCATCAGTGAGGGATTGGCTTGCCACTTCTAGTTCTTTATAGGGATATTGGAGGGTGACTGTTATAGGTACAAATTTTAATATGAATAACTTTACTGCACTTTTTTAGAATAACTATTTAGTTATTAAATATAGAAACAATTCAAGTATGGAGAAAAATATAAAAAATTCAGATGTATGGAATCTAACTAGAGAGAAGATAGTTGTCCCATTTTATTCATATGGGGTCCCTACGGATGACACCGTAGGATTACATCGCCAAATTCTAGGCCAACTAGCCACTGAGCTGGTTTACCTCCCTATTTTGTATGATGATTAGAGGAATATGACTTAAAATTGGAAAAATAAAGATTTTATTCCCAAATAAATGTAATTTTAATACATAATGATGTAATTGAATGTCATGATATTAAATTATAATATTTTCAAAATGAATTTCTATGTATAGATGTTCTTCCACTTTATGGTTGCCAATGTGCTAGCACAAAAGTGGATATTGAAAAGTCTGGGCAAGAAATGGAAAGACTTTAAATGGAGATTGTGGAGTAATTTCAACAATAATTTTTTGACCTCCCAAAATATGTATTACAAGATACCTGATGGGGTGCCCAAAGGGAAATGGGAAGTTTTTGTTAACAGACTTCATGATGAGAAGCATATAGTATTTAAATATATATTATTATATAAATCTAATTTTACATTTATACATGTATTTTAAGAGGATATGAAATTGAATAAATTAATATTAAATTACATTTTATTTATAACAGGATCTTTCAAAGAATAATGCATCAAGCTAGGCTAATCAGGTCATCCCTCACACTGCGGGTTCCAAGAGTTTTTCTAGAAGCTGAACGACTCTGGTAATATTTTCATTATTTTAAATATTTATAAGACAATATTATCTATTAAATATATTAAAATTTTGATTTATCTTCGTGTAATGTATTCAGAGTGTTTAGGAAACTAATCATTACGAAGATAAGTGTGGTTGAATGTTCACAAAAAATCTGATAGAAGTTTTTTTAATGATCCTGCCAAATAAGCTAAGGTATGAAATAATTTTCCATTATAATAACTTATTATAAATTGTTACTATGTTAATATATATTTCTTTTAGTATGATTAATATTTTATTTATAGGTTAAAATTAAAGAACTATGGGATTCCAATCCTGTGATGTCCTACTCAGTCTCCCAAGATGACCCAGTTGCTAAAGTCCTTGGGAAGGAGCATCCTGGTAGTGTGTGTGGGATGGATTTGGGACTCATACCATCTGAGGTATTTGGTAGGCCATTGAGTATTAAAACTACATGTACTCTGAGTTTTAGTCAGTCCATACCCTGATATGTTCAGAGAGAGATTGTTTTTCTATGAAACAGAGTTCAAGAACAGGGGGCTTAGATATCCTCTTTCTAGAATGCATTGATTGATTTATATCAGAAGACGACAAGATCTCCCCCCTATGGTATTGCATCAACTGGTTGTGAGAAGGTAAATCACAAAATTTCCAAATCATTTAGTTTAAAATCATTTATTAGTTTTAAGTTTAAATATAAATATACAACAGTATTTTATTTTCAATATGATGTTCTTATAGGTGGTAGTAGGAAGTAGAGATGGTGGTGCAGAGGGTGATGATTTGTGTTTATCATCAGATAGTGATTAGTTGTATTTTTGATATGTTGAAAAAATATGGTAACAGTTGGTTTGTATATGTATCATGTGTGGAAAAAATTTTCCATGAAACATTTGCATGACTTAACATTTTCTTGATTTTTCATGTTTCCTTTTTTGTATTTTTCACCCAGTCTTCCAAAGACACTAGTAATTTATGATCCTTATGTTTTATTAATATATATTTATATTTATGAATCATATATTAATGTGTAAAAATTTCTAGGTTGTTATATCAATGCTATAGAGGATCAGGAGGAGGTTTTTGGTGCGATTTATAAAACCATTAAAATGTATTTAGGTATATTTACAGCCTTCTTAGACTTCCCACATAGAATATTATAAGTTTCTTTATTATCATCAATAATTTTTTATGATTCATTTTTCCAAAATTTATTTGGTCTATTTTCCAAGGATGGGCGATCAACCTTATTGTTGATTTTCTTAGGATTATCTAGTTTTTTAACTCCCTTCAACTTGTTTTTAGTGCATAACCCTACTTTCATCAAGTTTTATAGTCTTCTCTTATCATGTTTTATAGTTGTCATGTGATCACTCCCACTTATCCTTTCATATTATTCAAAATATATTTAATAAGAATTTAAAAATATCTATTGAACACTTGAGTGTCTTGATCCTATTAAGGTACAGGGATTTTCCACTTTTTTAATAGAAGAATAAACCACAATCACTTCTCCTTATAAACTAGATATATCATATTTATCATTCTATTATAGATAAAAATCTTCCTTACCCAATAGGGAAATATTTCTAATTTCTTATTCTATTTATTTTTCATATTTATCAAAGATATAGAAGAAACTAAGTTCAAATCAAAGTCACATCATTCTTATATAAAACTAAAATTCATCATAAATCATGAAAGAAACTTCAAATATTAAAAAGAGAATAAACTTCCAATATATAACTCAATCAAATATAAACCTACACTCTAATAACAACTTATAGGATCCAAGGGGGGATATGATCAATTCTGTGAGGGGGATTGAATCAGTGTTGGAGTCTAATTAATAATGTTTAATCCCAATTAACTTTTACTTTGTCACTTTTAGATGAGTGATTATATTATTCTACCACTCACTTTATCTTTTTTTATCAATAAAACCAAATACACACACATAAGAGACACAAATATTTACAAGTATCACCTTTCAAAACAAAAGTATGGACCTTGGCATGATCTAGAATTTCACTAAGATTATATAATCCACCAGTGTCATGCAATGAATACAATAAGGATTTTTTTTACAAGTATCCATATATGGTGATACCCCACTTGACATCATCCCACTAGATCATTATACTATCATACTAATGGTTTCATAATTGTAGAGAAAAAAACAAAGATCCCTTCACTGGTACAACATGATGCAGGTATTGAAAATAGGTAGAATGAACAGTTTGTGCATGGTTTCCCAATTTTTGCTCATGAAATATGTGAACACTCTCCATAATCAGTGGAATGAGAATGGTTGGCACACAGTATGGATAACCATGTAGAACAATTGTACACCTCACTAAACATGTTAGAAATTACAAAAATTTCCCTCTATCCTTATTTATTTTCACCTTGTTTTTATTTCACTTTCATGTGCTCAAGGGGGATCCCGCCCATGCTCCTCCTATTCTCTCCTCTCAAAGGGTTGGATTGATCCCCATTTTCTGGTGTTGAATTCAACATTTTTCAATTATTTATATATCACTTAGTGGGTTTAAGAATCTTCCTTCTTTCTTTCTACATTTATATCTTCTCTAGAAGCATTATTTTGGTGTAACTAAATTCAATATATTATCATGGAATTCATCTGTTTCCATAATTTCTCTAGATATGGATGGAAACATGCCTTGATATTGGTCATGTCGTTCATCCATGGTATTTGGTAGGTGGTCTATATCATTTCCCTCAGAGTCTTGATGTTTTATAAATTGTGTCACTATGATTTCTGGCGATACTTCCTTGCAGTTACTTGTGAATTTGTTGTTTAATTCGACGAACATAGTTCATTAGGATTAGTATTGATTATTTATTAAATTTTCCATGTTAAGGACCATCAACCTCAAATTTGAACAGCACATTATTGTGTAATCCATGAATGACTTAATATAATTATTTTTTCCCTAATTATACCCCATTTTAAGTGTATTTTTTTCTAAACTATCAAAGTGTAGTTCAAATAAATTGTGGGAGGATGTGACAACCCCATATGTATGTATTAGTGACCAAACCCTCTTTTAGGTGGTTATGTCCTAAGTCTTATTGATAAAACTACATGTTCTCATATAGAATGAATGTATGCATGTCCTACCACATACCTTTGCATGTATGTTGTTAACTTCCATGGATAGTCCACATGGACCTATTACTTTTATTCAATTATAAGAAATATTTAATTATGGAATGGAATACCTAATTAATTAAAGGAAATGGTATGAGTTATGGCTTGAATACTACATGTCCCTTATGAATTTATAATTGAAATGTCTTATGTGTGTGAACCTCATTAAATCCACTTGATTTATAAGATTTCAAGGCTCTCCACATAGAATCATTAGTATTTAAATCTTAAAGAAAATCAATGTATTACATTCATCATGAAAGACACTTGTTTTACTCTTTACAGAATACTAAGGATGGGCTGATAGGTTGTTAATACTTTTTACTTCCGGGGTGATGCATGTTATAACAAGGATTATCACAATGTTTGGGTTACTTAGCCTCATATGACTAATACTGGTTCCCAAGGGGGAACACATGGATGTTCTCAGTGGAAATATTATTTCACCATGCAATGACTGATACTTATACAAGTGTGTGTGGATTTATAAGTGCTTTTTCTTATAAAAATTCCAGTTTTCCTTGTATTATTTTTGCTGTCAGATGTATGTGCTTGTGAAACTGGAATGGTTTTTTTAGGGCACTGGTAATGGGACTGCAGAATCATCTATGTTTTTATTTCTGTAAATCTAGCATTAGTAGTGGTTTAAAATGCTGCTAAGTAAATGGATCATATTTAGAGGCAGTTAAAATCATAGCTATAATTTGGTATTTTACTATCGGTGGTGGTTAAAACTTCTGCTACATAGTTTTCATCATTCATTATTATTTTGTGGCAGTTATCTTGGTTTTAGCGGCAGTTTTGTTGGAGAAAATGAAATTGTTTTTAGCGACGATGTAAACCGACGTGAAAAAAATCATTTCCCACCATGAAAAATGCTGCTAAAACCACAAAAAACTCTGCGAAATGAATTCAATATAATGTTTACCACAAAACACCACTAAATTGAAGAAACATCCACGTATTTTATGGAGATACATAATTTAGTGGCAGTTTTTCAAAACTGCTACAGTAGTATAGTGTGGCAGTTTAAACTGCTGTCATATCCAAAAAAATCGCCGATATGTGGTGATTTTACTATAGTGGGTTCATACGCCCTAGTCCATCACCTTGGGGTGCTCCAGTTCTCTTTGTGAATAATAATGGTGAATCAATGTGTATTTGAATTGATTATTTGTAACTAAACAAGATCATAATAAAGAGCAAGTATCCTCTTCCAAGGATTGAGGACTTGTTTGATCAATTGTGAGGAGATCAATACTTCTCAAAGGTGGATCTTTATTCAGGATATCATAGTTAAAGGTGAAGAATGAAGATATTCAAAATACTGCCTTCCATACAAGGTATGGGAACAATGAGTTTCTGGTGATTCCCTTCGTACTTACTAGTTCCCCAGTAATCTTCAGGGATTTGATGAATAGGGTCTTTAGACATTACCTTGAAAAAATTTTGGTAGTGTTTATCAATGAAATTCTCATCTACTCCAAGATAAAGGAGGAACATGAAAAACATCTCATACATTTGTTGCTGTCATTGTGAAAGGATATGTTTTATGACAAGTTTAGAAAGTGTGACTTTTGGATGAAGCAAGTCACGTTTTGTGGACATGTGATTATAAGTGAGGAAATTTATGGGGACCCTTAAAAAACAAAAGCAATTGAGAAATAGACTATATCCTCTAATGTAATAGAAATCTATAGTTTTATTACATTAACAGGTTACTATAGATGTTTTTTGACAAATGTCTAATGATTTTTAAGCCTGATAACTAAGTTAACAAGGAAAGGGGCGAGGTATGTATTGACAAAAAAATGTGAGGAAAGATTAATAGAGCTAAATAGAAGGCTGATTACTGCACTTGTACTCAGATTAATAAAAAGTGGAGAATAATCTGTGATATATAGTGATGCTTCCAAGAAATAATTTGGTTGTTTACTCATGAAAAATGAAAATTTGATAGCCTATGACTCACAGTAGTTGGAGATCCATGACCAGAACTACCCTACTCAATATCTAGAGCTAGTGGCTATGATTGTTTCCTTGAAAATATGGCTATGTGACCCTTATAGTGAGAAGTGCGATATGTATACCGATTACAAGATCCTAAAGTATATATTCACACTATAATATCTCAACATGCTTAAAAATAGATGGTTAGAGCTAATCAAACAATAATATTTCTCTATTCACTATCATCATGGTTTGAAAAGCAGGGTAATTTCGTCTCTAAGATGAAAATAACCTACTGATCTATGATATTTTTGATTTATAAATACTATCTCTTCATGGATATGAAAATGATGGATTTGGAAATCATAATGGTAGGGAATACATCCTACATTTCCCAAATGATTTCCCAACCATCTATCTAAGAGTATATTAAAGAGGCACAATGGGATGATACAAAATTACAAAAGAAGGTTAATGCATTAAATGAAGGGAAGTTGCAGGAGTTACATATCATTGATGATGGTGTTATTCTTTTTGGAATAAGGCTTTGTCTGCCTTTATCACCCAGGATAAAGAATGACATATTGGACAATGCACATAGCACAACATTATCTATCCATGCTCATAGCAATAATGTGTTTTCAGATCTCTAAGAACACTTCATGTGGCATAACATAAAGAAGATGATTACAGAATATATCTCATGATTCTTGATATTTCAGAATGTTAAAGCAGAGCGACAAAAGCCCAATGTGATGATGCAACCGTTGCCTATACCCATGTGGAAATGGGAGAATGTAATTATGGAAATTGTCATGGGTCCCATAAATACAACTAAAGGAAATAATGTGATATGGGTTGTGGTGGACAGACTCACCAATACAACCCACTTTATTGCTATTAAGGAAGATATCTTTCTTGAATAACTTGTAATGATATTTTTGAAGGAAGTGGTGAGACTGTATAGGGTTCCACTATTTATTATATCTGACCATGATCCCAAGTTCACATCCAAATTCTTGTCGAGTATTAAACATTTCTTGAGTTCCTAATTGAATTACATCATGTCCTATCACCCCCAATCTAATAGAAAATATAAAATGACTATTTAGACACTCTAAAATATGCTAAGAGTCTTCTCTTGAGAATTAAATGGTGGATGGGATAAGCATCTCCCTTTGGATTAGTTCTCATATAACAATAGCTTCCAATCCAGTATTCATATGGATCCATATGAAACTCTATATGGAAATCGATGTATAAATCAAACCTGTTAGGATGAAGATAGATAAAGAAAACTACTTGGACATGATCTTGCACAGGAGATGACAGAGAAGGTTAAATTCATCCAGAAACACATCGTAGATGCTCAGAGTTAGAAAAAGAGATATTTTTCAAACCGTCAAAGGTAATTATAGTTCGACATTGGAGATAAATACTTCCTTTGTATATCTCCATAGAAGAAAGTCATGCGGTTTGGAAATAAAGGGAAGTTATGCCCAAGTTACATTTATTCCTTTGATATCCTTGATTGCATAGGATCCATGGCTTATTGACTTGCACTTCTACCGAATATGGATTATGTTCATGATGTGTTTCATGTATCAATATTGAGGAAGTATGTAGAGACCCGAAGCCTAACATACACGAACATTACATTACATTTGCGGAATACTTAATACATAACAAAAATACACACACAAGGATCGTAATAGTTTAGTGTCTTTGGAAACTCGGGACGTAATCTTCTAATCCTGGTGAAAGATCTTCAAAATCTCCCATAAAGATCTTCCTTTTTTTTTTACCTAAAACATTTCTTTATATCCTGGGGAAAAGAAAACATAAAAGGGTGAGCTCAAATGCTCAGTAAGGGTAAACAAAAGAAATATCAATCACATAATTTTCATAAGAACATAACATTTTTGGAAATCTTAACCTGCAAAAGAGAGCATAATTTCATAACATGGGATAAATCATAGTAGTGAAAATGAAACCATAACTTAAAACATTACTCATTGTGGCATACACACATAATCATAGAGAATCATTTCTTGTTAGTCAAGACTCATTGCCAAGACTATCTTAGTGGACAAAGTCCCTTTCTGAATCGAGTAATCCTCATTTCAGTCCTGTTTCACTGAACTGGTATAACCTACCATTCCAGCCATGTCTATCTCATGAGATATGAAATCTTTACCCAATGAATTGGAGGGAGATATAGGTCCCACCCATCTCTTAATGAATCCTTTCTTATGTGTTCCACAAAATCATAAATCATACATCATTGCATAACCCATGTAATAAAAATGGGATTCTTAAACAACATGACATCATAAAACCATTCATATAAGATAAAGTAATTCATAAACATAATTCCATCACAACATAGTCAAATCAATGTAAAAATATGGATAGAAACAGAACCCTTTATTATCTTATATGGAAAATAATTTTGATAAAACACTTGAATTGAATTCTTGAGGAAAATATCCTTTCTTCTTCAAAATCAATTTCTTTTCTCAAATCATCATGCAATTTTAAAAGAAAGAGATTTTATTGAAAATAGTCATGAAATCTTTTAGAGGAAGCCTCATGAAAATAAGGCTTTATAAAACAGTATAAATCCGTTCGTGCCGTATAAGTTAAAAAAAACATTCTTCGTACTTTTGTCGGAAAAGTCAAAAAGTACCTCGTACGAAAAACGAAAAAGGATTCCTTTCATATCCTTTACTAAAAACTCATAGAAGGGTAAAATTGGATTTAAACAATTGTAGGTGGATGGAAATAATATTACATATTGAGGGAACATGGATGTGGATGATAAAATACACCCCAGTAAATACTTACGAATAAACAATCTCGGATAAAAATGAGATTGTGATATTTCCCTTACCTTAGGTCCGACTTGCTTTGTAAGTGTCCAAACCTCCTGTATAATGATTTAAATCATGTTATTAACTTATTACAGAATCATATTCATTGTTATGATATCATATATGGTTCACTTATGACATTATATTACCCGTTCTTTTGTAAATTCCATGTTAAAGAAGCGTTTTGGGTAAAATCGTTTCATTTATCGTAGGTGTTTTGACTTGTTGTTCTTGACATCATTATTACTTATATCATGATTTACTTACTTCCAGAATATAAAATATGATTTATATATCATATATATTCAGTATATATATATATATAATAGGTAGATAAATAAAATGAAAAACACCGTTCATGGAGACGGTAGTCCGTACGTACGCATGAACGCTGTTTTCCTTTCCTTATTGTCTTGAAATGGAAGTAAGTAGATGACATACATATGTATATATATACATAAATCCAGTAGATTTATAATGTCGTATATTTCATTATTATTTCTTATATATACTTTATAATCATTCTTAAATGGTTAACATGGAGAATGAATCTCATCGCGTCGTGGAGACGGTAGTCCGTACGTACGCACGAGCGATGATATCATTTCCATAAATATTGAATTGAATTAGAGTGGATTATACAATATATCAGAATAAATATTATGTTGTAATAACTATGTATAGTTATTCTTTACACCATTATACCCATCCATGTAAGGTGGTGGTGGAAAATAGATTACACCACGGCGTGGAGACGGTATTCCGTACGTACGCACGCGCGGTGATTTCTTTTTCCGTAGGATGGATAGATGGTGAAATAGGGTTGTTTCATACTTATAATAACATATCAGTATATGAGTGATACTGATGTTATTACTTCATAATGAAACAACCTAAGAAGAAGAAGTGGAAGAAGAAATAAAGATGAAAGAATTGGTAACGGTAATTACCTCTTCTTTGAAGTGCCTCTTTGAGACCTCTTCTTAGGGCACTAAAATTGGTCTTTGAGGAAGACCAGAACCTCTAGGATGTTTCTAGGGAAGTTGAGAGGAGAAATTGGCAGGGGTTGGCCGAGCTTGAGTGCTCAAATTGGTGTGAGGAGGAGGGGGAGGAGGTGTCCTTTTATAGGGGAGGAGAGGGGCACCTTAGGAATATCTCAAAATATTATTTTATATTAAAGTCAAAATCGGTTTATAATGGTTCCAAAGGGTCTTATTTCGAAGCTAAAGTGGGGATGGGTCGAAATCCTATCAACCAATAGAATTTAGACAAGTTTAGGATTTTATTTTAACCTTATCAATTAGATTTAACTCTAAGTTAATTAATTTAACTTTTACCGTGTCTTTTTGTTTTCTTTCACTATATGGTTAATACCCTTACTATAACATGCCAAACGAACCCCAAATTGTTTATTATTAATATATATATCCTTATCTAAGTCATTTGGCCGAACCTTAGATTTTTAGGAATAAAATAACAATTAATAATATAATATTTGATTTAAAAACTATTTTGTGTCAATTTTGACACTATTTGATATATGATTTTTGTGAAAGTCATATCAGAATTATATGTTCGAACCAAGTTGATTAAATCAACACTAATATATCATAGTAACCTAGAAAATTAGTTGAATTCATAAAAATTCTTAAATTACATTTATTTTGGTATTTATATTATCAATTATGTCAATATTTCATTAATAAGATAATTACTGCATCATCTTTGTGTCATAAATAAATTAAATTATTTGATATCTAAAAATTACAAATAAAATACCATCATGTAGGAAATCTTTTTATCTTTCTAATGAATATTTACAATCGAATTTATCTTATGTATAACACCATATTAAAAATGATTTACTCATTAAACTTTAAATTTAACTATTTTCACCCTTCTTTAAATAAATTAATAATAAATGTCCTAATCTAATCCAAGTGGGCCTAAATGGTCATATTTTATTCCTAAGTTTGTTTTTGGTCGAATTACACTTTTCCAATAGAATTAGGACATGTGTTAGGGTAATATTAATACCATATTTACCCTTAGTTACCCAATTTACTAATAACCGCGGTAAAAAAAAGTAAAAAGTTACTATTCACCAGAAAAATATTTTCATCTCATTGAACCACATTTTAGTCCTTGATATTAACCGTGTCTCTCGGATTTTCGAAATTCCATTCACAGAAGCGGTAAAATTAAGTTTTATGCAAAATTCAGTTTTTAACCTACCACTTAGTAGTTTCACTATTCATCAAAAATTGATGTTTTTCAGAACAATGCCAAAATTTCATCCCAAGCTATATTTCATATTCCGAATTCAAAAATGAAGTCTATTTTACCAAATTCATAACATAAAAGTTGCATTAATTAATTTTATAATTAAATCCCGCTGTTAAAACAAATAGCGTGTTTTTAAGAAACAATATCTATCAAAAGATTGACACTTGTTTATGTCTAGTTTAAATGTGAAATTACATCCAATGACCAACATTGTATTAAATTGTAAAAATATATTCTAAATATACTTTAAAACCACTCAAATTAATAATTTATCACTATTAATTATTTCGATTAAAAAAGTTGTTTTTAATTATAATTTAGTAATTTTTCACTGTTCATCAGAATATGAATGTTATCCGAAAAGTACCAAAATTTCACCTTAGGCTAAATTCGATACTCCGAATCCAAAAATGAAGTTCATTTTGAAATATAAGATTTACAGAATTTTAAAAAGTGGTTATTACTATTCATAACGGCTAGTTTTAATAATATTTTAATAGCTTATCGTTGTTTAGTGAAACTCGGTATTGCGTATTACACACGCTATCGAGGAAGGTCGCGATTGCGTGTAATGAAAGGCAAGTCAAGAATGTGTGTTGTGCAAGATCCTTTTGGTGTAGCTTACAACACAAGACATTAATAAAATTAAAAAGAATATTTTTTTATAAAATCTTGGGTTGTTACATTCTACCCCCCTTAAAATGAATTTCGCCCTCGAAATTCGTCGGGGTTATAAATGGTTTACTATTCGAAAGTTTCTTTAATAGAAACCCACATCGTAAAAAGGAATATCAAAACCAATCTTTAAAAACAAAAGTATGAAACGTAACGGTTACCCAAATAAACTAATCATTGGGTTTCCACATAGGTGAAAATATGGATATGGAAGAGAAATCTGACCATCATGTTCTGATGGAGAGTGGTAGAGAACATGGCTATGGAAAAGCCAGTAATCACAAATCCATAGATTTGTGATGATATAAGGTACCATCTGATTCATCAGGTATAAGATCACTAGGACAACATTTTTGGTTTTCAAGATCATTTCCCCTAAAGTTGAAAATTTGAATTAGAATAAATACTTACTTTATTTTGGTACAATCTCACTGTTGTTCGTGCCTTTAACAATTTCAACTTCATCTCTTAAATAAATGAAGTTGAATTTGTTATTCGTGAAGTGTTAGCAGATCATGTGATAGAATGACGGGTCATTCCATCTGTCTCAAAAGGTTAGAAAAATTTATATACATAAGTCGATCTATAGTGGGATTAATCATATATGGTTCCTAAAATGGGCTTATACTTCATATATCATACTGCTTAATATGATAAAACTAGTTTCTACTAAACAGGGACTTCCTGTAGGTCAGTGGTAGGCGATAAAGGCCAGTCGCACTTCGGTTGTGGGTTCGATTCCTACAGCCTTGTCCGAAGCGATGGGCTGTCGCCCGTCCTGCAGGTTTTCCCTTTTTCTAAAACTACGTTACTATAACATCCCATCAATAATATCGAAAATCTTCTATCCTTAAACAATACTAACTTATGTCCAACATAATCCAGTCTAATCTTTAGTCTTATACATAATACTGCAGTCCACTTTCATAATATAGTGACAACGATTACCAGACATTTAATACTGTCGTTGATCCCCACATATCATAAGATATGTCTTGTTGGTCACATTCCAAACACTCAAAGTCCTTAATCGTGTATTCTCTTGAATACCTTAGTGAAAAAAGTTAACACTTTCCACATACCAAAATCCTCAAAATTCTATATACTCAAACCATGATATCACTTAGTCCTTATATTAATCATGAGCTCATGAATACTGTCAAATATTTCATTTTCTTATTTTCCCTTCATTATTCGCATATCATCTTTTTTTCCAAAAATACCTCAATCACTTCGAATACCACATTAGAGCAATACATAAATATTCCAATACACCATAAAAGTACCTCAACAACATTATTCTTGAATACCAATACATATACACTTCAGTCCATCCACTTCAATGACTGTCCTGGAATAAGTCCTTCCTTGATTTAGAAGTATCTTTTTAGGTCAGGGCATTGAGTTGGGTAATGCCCATGTTCTCCACAAATAAGACATTGAACTCCATAACAATCTGTCACTCTATGACCCTTTTCTCCACACAGATAACATCGGTCCCTCCATTTGAGGTATTCCTCAAGGTTCTTCTTCCCTTCTTTAGAAATCTCAATCTTCCTTTCTTTATGATCCTCAACATGCGAACATGCATAATAGTTTATCTTCCTCTTCTTTGATGAATTAGTCATACCACTAAATTTCACCTTGTTAATCATATATCGCGATGACTGATTCGGCATAATCACATTATCTTTATCTCTAGGCATCACACAATTTTGTTGCTCATAGTCACAAATTTGTCCATTGGATTCAATGTTAACCGAATTCCTTATGGTTCCCTCCATTAACTAAAACACAAAAAGAATTTTGTGAGAGGCGAAATCATGCTAGGGAAGACAACATAGTAAAGGGGGAGTACCTTCAATATCCAACATCTTAGGTTTAATTCTATGATCGTTAGCGTAATTCTATTACTATAACCTATACGTATACTTAACCTTAGAGACATCCCTAGACATACCTTAGAAATTTCTCTAGGGATCTCACTAACGTTTTCGCATCCTAGTTTCCAAAGGTTGACTAAACCTTTCCTCTGATACCAACTGTAGAGACCCGAAGCCTAACATACATGAACATTACATTACTTTTGCGGAATACTTAATACATAACAAAAATACACACACAAGGATCGTAATAGTTTAGTGTCTTTGGAAACTCGGAACGTAATCTTCTAATCCTGGTGAAAGATCTTCAAAATCTCCCATAAAGATCTTCCTTTTTTTTACCTAAAACCTTTCTTTATATCCTGGGGAAAAGAAAACATAAAAGGGTGAGATCAAATGCTCAGTAAGGGTAAACAAAATAAATATCAATCACATAATTTTCATAAGAACATAACATTTTTGGAAATCTTAACCTGCAAAAGAGAGCATAATTTCATAACATGGGATAAATCATAGTAGTGAAAATGAAACCATAACTTAAAACATTACTCATTGTGGCATACACACATAATCATAGAGAATCATTTCTTGTTAGTCAAGACTCATTGCCAAGACTATCTTAGTGGACAAAGTCCCTTTCTGAATCGAGTAATCCTCGTTTCAGTCCTGTTTCACTGAACCGGTATATCCTACCATTCCAGCCATGTCTATCTCATGAGATATTAAATCTTTACCCAATGCATTGGAGGGAGAGATAGGTCCCACCCATCTCTTAATGAATCCTTTCTTATGTGTGCCACAAAATCATAAATCATACATCATTGCATAACCCATGTAATAAAAATGGGATTCTTAAACAACATGACATCATAAAACCATTCATATAAGATAAAGGAATTCATAAACATAATTTCATCACAACATAGTCAAATCAATGTAAAAATATGGATAGAAACAGAACCCTTTATTATCTTATATGGAAAATAATTTTGATAAAACACTTGAATTGAATTCTTGAGGAAAATATCCTTTCTTCTTCAAAATCAATTTCTTTTCTCAAATCATCATGCAATTTTAAAAGAAAGAGATTTTATTGAAAATAGTCATGAAATATTTTAGAGGAAGCTTCATGAAAATAAGGCTTTATAAAACAGTATAAATCCGTTCGTGCCGTATAAGTTAAAAAAAAACATTCTTCGTACTTTTGTCGGAAAAGTCAAAAAGTACCTCGTATGAAAAACGAAAAAAGATTCCTTTCATATCCTTTACTAAAAACTCATAGAAGGGTAAAATTGGATTAAAAAAATTGTAGGTGGATGGAAATAATATTACATATTGAGGGAACATGGATGTGGATGATAAAATACACCCCAGTAAATACTTACGAATAAACAATCTCGGATAAAAATGAGATTGTGATATTTCCCTTACCTTAGGTCCGACTTGCTTTGTAAGTGTCCGAACCTCCTGTATAATGATTTAAATCATGTTATTGAATTATTACAGAATCATATTCATTGTTATGATATCATATATGGTTCACTTATGACATTATATTACCCGTTCTTTTGTAAATTCCATGTTAAAGAAGCGTTTTGGGTAAAATCGTTTCATTTATCGTAGGTGTTTTGACTTGTTGTTCTTGACATCATTATTACTTATATCATGATTTACTTACTTCCAGAATATAAAATATGATTTATATATCATATATATTCAGTATATATATATATATATATAATAGGTAGATAAATAAAATGAAAAACACCGTTCATGGAGACGGTAGTCCGTACGTACGCATGAACGCTGTTTTCCTTTCCTTATTGTCTTGAAATGGAAGTAAGTAGATGACATACATATGTATATATATACATAAATCCAGTAGCTTTATAATGTCGTATATTTCATTATTATTTCTTATATATACTTTATAATCATTCTTAAATGGTTAACATGGAGAATGAATCTCATCGCGTCGTGGAGACGGTAGTCCGTACGTACGCACGAGCGATGATATCATTTCCATAAATATTGAATTGAATTGGAGTGGATTATACAATATATCAGAATAAATATTATGTTGTAATAACTATGTATAGTTATTCTTTACACCATTATACCCATCCATGTAAGGTGGTGGTGGAAAATAGATTACACCACGGCGTGGAGATGGTATTCCGTACGTACGCACGCGCGGTGATTTCTTTTTCCGTAGGATGGATAGATGGTGAAATAGGGTTGTTTAATACTTATAATAACATATCAGTATATGAGTTATACTGATGTTATTACTTCATAATGAAACAACCTAAGAAGAAGAAGTGGAAGAAGAAATAAAGATGAAAGAATTGGTAACGGTAATTACCTCTTCTTTGAAGTGCCTCTTTGAGACCTCCTCTTAGGGCACTAAAATTGGTCTTTGAGGAAGACCAGAACCTCTAGGATGTTTCTAGGGAAGTTGAGAGGAGAAATTGGCAGGGGTTGGCCGAGCTTGAGTGCTCAAATTGGTGTGAGGAGGAGGGGGAGGAGGTGTCCTTTTATAGGGGAGGAGAGGGGCACCTTAGGAATATCTCAAAATATTATTTTATATTAAAGTCAAAATCGGTTTATAATGGTTCCAAAGGGTCTTATTTCGAAGCTAAAGTGGGGATGGGTCGCAATCCTATCAACCAATAGAATTTAGACAAGTTTAGGATATTATTTTAACCTTATCAATTAGATTTAACTCTAAGTTAATTAATTTAACTTTTACCGTGTCTTTTTGTTTTCTTTCACTATATGGTTAATACACTTACTATAACATGCCAAACGAAGCCAAAATTGTTTATTATTAATATATATATCCTTATCTAAGTCATTTGGCCGAACCTTAGATTTTTAGGAATAAAATAACAATTAATAATATAATATTTGATTTAAAAACTATTTTGTGTCAATTTTGACACTATTTGATATATGATTTTTTTGAAAGTCATATCAGAATTATATGTTCGAACCAAGTTGATTAAATCAACACTAATATAACATAGTAACCTAGAAAATTAGTTGAATTCATAAAAAGTCTTAAATTACATTTATTTTGGTATTTATATTATCAATTATGTCAATATTTCATTAATAAGATAATTATTGCATCATCTTTGTGTCATAAATAAATTAAATTATTTGATGTCTAAAAATTACAAATAAAATACCATCATGTAGGAAATATTTTTAGCTTTCTAATGAATATTTAAAATCGAATTTATCTTATGTATAACCCCATATTAAAAATGATTTACTTATTAAACTTTAAATTTAACTATTTTCACCCTTCTTTAAATAAATTAATAATAAATGTCCTAATCTAATCCAAGTGGGCCTAAATGGTCATATTTTATTCCTATGTTTGTTTTTGGTCGAATTACACTTGTCCAATAGAATTAGGACATGTGTTAGGGTAATATTAATACCATATTTACCCTTAGTTACCCAATTTACTAATAACCGCGGTAAAAAAAAGTAAAAAGTTACTATTCACCAAAAAATTATTTTCATCTCATTGAACCACATTTTAGTCCTTGATATTAACCGTGTCTCTCGGATTTTCGAAATTCCATTCACAGAAGCGGTAAAATTAAGTTTTATGCAAAATTCAGTTTTTAACCTACCACTTAGTAGTTTCACTATTCATCAAAAATTGATGTTTTTCAGAACAATGCCAAAATTTCATCCCAAGCTATATTTCATATTCCGAATTCAAAAATGAAGTCTATTTTACCAAATTCATAACATAAAAGTTGCATTAATTAATTTTATAATTAAATCCCGCTGTTAAAACAAATAGCGTGTTTTTAAGAAACAATATCTATCAAAAGATTGACACTTGTTTATGTCTAGTTTAAATGTGAAATTACATCGAATGACCAACATTGTATTAAATTGTAAAAATATATTCTAAATATACTTTAAAACCACTCAAATTAATAATTTATCACTATTAATTATTTCGATTAAAAAAGTAGTTTTTAATTATAATTTAGTAATTTTTCACTATTCATCAGAATATGAAAGTTATCCGAAAAGTACCAAAATTTCACCTTAGGGTAAATTCGATACTCCAAATCCAAAAATGAAGTTCATTTTGAAATATAAGATTTACAGAATTTTAAAAAGTGGTTATTACTATTCATAACGGCTAGTTTTAATAATATTTTAATAGCTTATCGTTGTTTAGTGAAACTCGGTATTGCGTATTACACACGCTATCGAGGAAGGTCGCGATTGCGTGTAATGCAAGGCAAGTCAAGGATGTGTGTTGTGCAAGATCCTTTTGGTGTAGCGTACAACAAAATACATTAATAAAATTAAAAAGAATATTTTTTTATAAAATATTGGGCTGTTACAAAGTACCTACTATATCCCTATCATGTACTGAACTCAGTGGTGGTACAGCTAGAAGATGATCTCTCTTACAAGGAGAATCCAGTAAATATTCTGGATCGAAGAGATAAGGTTCTACACAACAAGAATCCCCATCTTGTCAAAGTGTTTTAGAGGAACCATAAGTATGAAGAAGAAAATTGGTAATTGGAGGATGCGATGAATGAGAATTACCATAATGTGTTTATGTAAAACAAAATTTTGAGGGTGAAATTTCAAAAGGAAGGAAGAATGTGATGAACCAAACTTTTATCAATGCAATTTATCCCTTATTTTAGTAATGTGATTTAGTATAATAACATAAAATCACATTATGAAACACATTTACACATCATTCTTAAATAAAGTAAAAAATTCATACATGATGTTTAAACATAATTTTTCCACTTCTATGATTTGAATTTTGAAAATTTGACATATATGGTTCTGATCAGTATGTTGTTTGGAGTCCGATATGAAAAACATAATTTTTTGGTGAATAGTAACATACCCTTATGAATATTAACGCTACTCATATAAATAGTAATATGAACCTTATGAGTATTAAATTGTCTAATTGAATAGTAACCTAACTAATGAAAGTATAAATAAAATTTATTCATCCTATAAGTGACGATATGATATAAATATATTATAGTGTTGGTATTTTTGTCAGTCATGAATATTTAATTATTAATTTAATAATTTCAAATAAAATTTATTTTCATAAATCTTTTAATAAATTTTTATTTAGGTTTTTTATGATTATATGATAATTTTATGAGACCTTGATTAAATTTTGAAAGTGTTAGAAAATCAGTTCTAATTTTAAAATTTGTATTTTTCAAGGAAATTATTATTTTAATTAAAAATTAGATTAATATTATTTAGAAAATTATTTTCATGAAATTAACTAAATTTTTGGATTATACTAATCATAAAATGGTTATGGTGAATTTTTTGATTTTTCTGAAATACATGATTTTTAGTGAATAGTGAAATTTGATAATTTACAAAATATTCTAAATAAATGAAATTTTGCATCACACTTGAGTCATGGATGATGTAAATGGACATTGGTTTTAACTTAAATTACATATTTTCTGTATTTAGTCATGTAATAATCACCATTTCTTGTTTTGATGGATATTAATAATCTAATGAATTAAATATTGAGAAAACCCCTCTCCCCTCCACTATAAATACCACCCCTCGTAACCTCATTTCATAACACCTCTAAAGAATTTTTCGTACTAAAAAGTATACTTAAATATCATCCCAAGATCCTTCCCCACTTCAATAATTCCTTTTTCCCATAAATAGTCCATAACCTCTCCCCTAAAGAGGCTCTCAAGGAAGATACATTCAAGAGGTAATTTCTCTGTCTCTTTCCTTTTAATTTCCTTTAAAATTTCATTTATTTTTCTTATATTCTCCTCACCTTATATTATCCAAAGGTCATGATAAACCATTATTATGGATATAATGGTATTATATCATTTTAATTTAATATTATTCATTATACTCCTCCCTCTCTCTCTTTGTTTAGAAAAATGAAATCGTCGCCCGTGATGTGTTAATTTACATATATCATGGGTGATGCACATCCATTTTCATTCAACGCCATCAAGTATGTTAATAAAACCATTAAATGGTTGAAAAAAATATTTTAATGTTTATTTTGTAACCCATTTTATTTTCTTTAAAAAAATTATACATAATACTAAATGATAAAACAAAACATGTTCATTGTGATCCAAAAACCGCCCAAATTAACCTAAAACGACCATCATTAAATTTTATCTAATGATTCATCCAAATAGTATATAACCATATTATTTATATGATCATTCAAAATAATATATGATTATTAATAACATGTAATATAATTTCTTTATTTTTCCAAGTTCTACATGAATTTCCATTCATGTGTATAAGTGAACCGTTCATGAAAACTAAGAAAAAGAACACTCCCAAACAATGAATTTAAACTCTATAACTTATCTAAAGTCCCATTAAAGAACATAATGTAAACATAATGAAACATATTCCTACATAAAAGATTATTTAATTGTTAATTAATGAATATAATGTCATTATATATGATATTAAAGTGAATAAATTGTTTGGATACAAGGTAATGTGAATTCTCAAACCCTCCATTCTTTCTTCGGGGTTTCCCTCTTTCACTCCACATTCAGAATTTTTATTCCATAAAAATAATTTATTCATTGTTATATTACCTTTATTGGGATATACATGTTTTCCACTAGTGTTTTTGTCAAACACAATGTTTTCCAAATAAACTCTTCTTTCAAAAACATACCTTTTACTTCTCACTTAGGGTTGATGGGGCTTGTAACAAATATGTTATTCCCTATCTCTTTTGGTAACCCAAAGTTTATGAATGTACGTTTTATGAATTGAATCCCATTCCTTTACATGGGTTGTTTTATTTTCAATGTTGATATATGTTCCATGTGTATTTCATGATAATGTAAATGTTATGATGTCACGGGTGCACCTAGAATAATATAGCGTAATGAAAATGTTATGATGTAACAGGTGCGCCTGGAATTATATAGGGCTCCAATTAATTGTGTAATGTGAATATCCTTATTAGTAAAGTGAATTATGTAGGAACATTATTCTATCATTTTTCATAACTATTTTTGGTAGTATAACACTAAGACATGATGTTTCATTTTTATGCATTGTTACATTCCATGCTACTATCTAATGCATACTCTCATGATTATCAAGATGATGTTATGACTATGATCACCCCATGATATATTGTTTCATGTTCTGATATATCCTCTTACTGTTATTATATATCACCCCTTTTTATGTATATCCTTGGGTGACTACATGTACTAAGTAGTACACAAGGGATAATAAGAATCTATAGAGGAAGGAATTAAATAAACATTTATGCTTTATTTTATAAATGTTTTGTATGGATCTAGTTTTTCCACGACACTAAGACATTGGATCCTCTTTGTGTAATTTGTTTTTGTTTTTTATCATTAATATGATGAAAAAATAATGTAATAAAAGCAATGTCACAATAGTTGGGGCTTTCATGGGGCTGTTTAGTGAACATGGAATAGGTTGTCATATCGATGAGCATGAACTTCTCCCGTAAATGGTTTTGTACATGTTTAATTTTTCGGATATCATCATAGACTTGGTCTAGGTTAAATCCCATAAATTCTATCTATCTCGGATTCTCCAATAAAAGGGTTTAATAGGGTACAATACTACTATTTAAGGTCATCACGTCCTTTATCAATTCCAAATGGACTTTTTAAAACCCCATATTTGTACAAGTCATGTGAATATTTTTCACAAGTTATATTATGAAGGTACAAATAGTTAAAAGTCATTTAAATACAATTGGATACAATAGAAAATAATTATTTCTTATTTTTCCTATAACCATAATACATTTAACTAAATAAAAAGGGGAATATCATCCATAAAAGTTTGGGTCATTATAAAGAAATCATTAATCCTTTAATGAACATTAAAACTAATGAAAAATTTATCATAATGTAATAATTGTTATCCTTAATAAGTAATAAATACTTTCCTTTTAAAATACTATCATTAAATACCATTTTTGAAATCTGTATATTAATCTAAAACCCATCGAAAGTATAGAAAACACATAAAGGTAAGTTGAGACATAATTATACTTAAATGAAATAACTATTTATTTCACTCCCATACATGTCACTATTATAAATAGAATAGACATACAAGCAACATCCATGCCCAATGAATTAGAGGTTATAATGTAACCACCCATCCTTTGATTATCACAAAACCCACCATCTTTATTTTACCATTTAACCACCCTTCAAATCTTCATGTACCATTATATAATCATAAAAGATAAAACATTTCAATTTTCATAATTTCACTCATAAAGTTTCATTTGCAATCCCAAAAAAAATTTAAGGCTTTGAAATAATCAGTCCAATTCCAAAACCATTTTCAATATCAAAATACCCATAAAATGGAATAATTGATTTCTTTTTTCTTTAAAAAAATGACAATTATTGTAGACGAAGCGAAATATCATATTATAGTCACGGTGGTGGATAATTCATTGTCACCATTTACATTAAGAAACATTCCTCTTATTGTTTATAAAGAAATTAAAACACACCATATATAAGGATTCCTTTATATATACTTTGTATAAAATTAAAAAATCAGAGGGGGTTTTATACACCTCATAAAAAGGTAGTATATATCATCAAAATACCCATTAATGGAACGAGATTGAGACGAATTCCCTTACCTCAAGTCAGATTCATCATGTTTGTTTCTTATTTACCAGAATAGTAAGAAAAGTAAATTATTTAATTTCATGATTTTTTTTTAATTTTATTATTCCTTTTATATCAATTATCACCATATAATTACATTTATTTAATTATTTATGTTCATGTCATATGTTTTGATGATATTCGATACATGAGTCCAAAATGACATTGTATGAAATATATAGTGTAAATTTGTCATTATCCTATCATCTTAAGAATAATATTAACTATTACCCGCTCATGCATTCTCACGGTGATATAATCCAATGATATAAAAAATAATCCAATTCTCAATAAAAAACCATGATCCACAAAATGTTCCACTGCTCAATAAGAAACCATGATCCACTGGTCAAATAAAATACATGTTCCAATGATCTAAAACAATATCCACTGCTCAAATAAAATACATGATCCAGTGCTCTACAAAATAAATAACTCAAATTTATTACATGAATTTATAACTAAAACAAAATAAAATGACACATTTCTCCAAAATATTTCATTTCCCTTGTCTTTCATGGTGTTGTTTTTCTCCAAAATTTAATGTTACTTCACCTTGTCACCTTGTATGCAGGATTGAAACCCTGAAATAATATTGATTATATTAAATATATTGAATGCATAAATTAGTGGTATAGAATATTGAAGTAAAAGTTTATTTAACATGGAGAAATTTAAAATAGTATAAAACAAAAAGAATATATTCGATAAATATTAGCCGGTTCGTTAAGCCTATAAAAGTGAACTAAAAAATTCCAACTACATAATAATACATGGTTAAACATTATAGGTATATGTATGTATATAGAAATGATATCCAAAAATATGACTTATTTTATTCAATAACAAAGATTAAATTGAGAATGCATACTAATTTTATGGAAGTAGAACATGATTATATGTAAGATATTTCATTTCGTACATTAATTTATAGTAAACAATATTGTTCAAGAGCTGGTAAAAAATATTTGAAAAGGGATATATTTATATATAAAAATTAGAGTTTGTACAATTCATGTTATAGTGATATCATATTTTCTTGTTTCAACGGTCATTGAACGACATTACATTAATTATACCATCTGTAAGACAACTAATTTTCTAACTGAAAGATTGAATATACTATAGTGAAATGAAAAATAAAATCCACAGACAATGAAGCACTTAATAACATTAATATTCCCTTAAAAATATCCCTATAGATAGGAATGAATGTTTTCATATTACAGTACAAATTTTTAAACCATCACTAAAATTTTCAATAATATTCTATCATGCATGTGTGTTGTGGCATGGATGCATACACACCCATGACCTTACTCATAACTGGACCTCTTGGAATTAGTTTCTATCATGTCATAAATAGGTTGGTTCAGAGCTTCCATAATTAAAAGATTTTTATGCTAGATAATCTCAATTACTTTTCCAATTTGTAGGGTCTATTAGAAATCTTACTTTTCTACTCATTTCTACAATAAGAGGAGATAAAATATGCTTGTTATGGCTTCTAAAAAGTCATAAGGGCTGCCCATTATAACAACTAAGGGAAATATATATTCATAAAATCTAATCATGCAATTTATATTTTATGAATGATGATTATATTGAAAATTTATAAACTGCATACTATAGAAATCAATAGTGTGAAATTAAATACATTAATAAAATAATGGATTATCATTTTCATACAAACGTGATGAATAAACAGTAATATATAATTTTCATGCATTCAAATACAATGTAGATGGGTTTTTCTAAAAATGAACATGAATTGTCCTCGTAATTGAAATTATAGAAACATAAATTATTAAACATCGATATATATTATAACATATACATTATGCATCAACAATGAAAGATAATTTATTTGGTTTCAAAAACTGAAATGCTTGTTTTTTTATTACAGCAGAATATATCCATTCCAAAATAAAAACATACATAACACATATATTGTTGAGAAAAAAATAATTAACACCATAAAAAACAAAACATTATAAATATTTTAAAAAAACAAATTCAATATTCATTTAAAAATTGCAATCCAAATATTCATTGTTTAAAAACCTGAAACTAAAAACATATTCTCTCATAGAAAACCCTAAAAATCTATTATAGAAAATAAAAAATCAATGTAACACAAAGGTAAAATTATTTAACAAAAACATAGAACAATTTGACTATTAATCAAAAATGAAAATGGAATCTTCAGTTGGAAATCAAGTAACAGATGTAAATAACATCAGTGACAAATTCAATTAACTACTAACCAAAAATTAGAAGGGATTTTTAGTTTGAAACAAAAAAAATAAAAACATAATATCTTTTTTTTATATCAACTAAACAAACTGAAATAAACATGAGTTATCTTGTGTATAAAGAAGAACTTCATTAATATAAAAAATGTAACGTTGGAAACTATTGAAAAAAAAATTCAATGATATAGTCAATTGAAAAAAAAACTAAAAACAACAAGCTTGTTATATTATTATTAATTCAACTTCAACAATAAAAAATCACACCTAATCAAATGAGAAAAAACAATGTGTGGATAAATAGAGAAAATAAACCTCTATGGTAGAATAAAAATGATCAACAACATCCAATGAACATAACTCAGGTGGGTGAGATTAATCATAGAACAACTCATCTGTAATAACAAATAATCATTATCATCCAGTGAATATTTGTTATTGGAATTTATTTACAATGACAATAACAGCAATGACCTATATTATTTTCATTCAATCATTCTCCTAGATAGTATGACCATCTTCATTGTTATCAAAATAAATATTATTTAGGAAGAAAATCAGAAACCAAATCAAAGGTTTTGTCCAATACTAATGCTTGGATAAATCTTGATTGGTATTCAGAGAGAACCTGATTGAATTATTTTCCTCATTGTGCTCTTCATTCTCATCCTAGATCTCATTGTCTCCATCCACATTTGAACCTTCCTTCTTTTCCTTCAGTCTGTCACCATCGTCCCCCTACCCAATTGGAATTAGTAACTTGCGAACCATGAAAAATAAGATAATAGTTAAAAAATCTCAATGAACTTCTGGTAATTATATGAGAAATAATATTGATATGGAACACTTTTACAATATAAAAAAATGATATCATCACTTCCTAGATAATTTATGGTCCAATAAAGATCTAGGGTGGCTAAATACATGGTTTGTGAACTTAATTTTCCAGATATTTGTGTTCTAGTTTGTCAAACATATCAAACATTTACAAATTTATAACAAAAGAACTCCAGTCGGTAAATTTAAATACAACCTACGAAATTTATCCCAAAATATATTTGCGATGTATCTAAAACATACACAAATCTACAACCATAGGATAAAATTAAAAATTTGGAGGAAACCTAAATCATGATTCCACTAAACTTGTTTTTTCTTTCCTGTTTGGAGTCTACCTTAAATTTCAAAACCACATCCAGATAGAGCTTTAAAAAATTATAGAAAATATAGCTAAAAACTACAAACAACATATGAAACATCTAAATTAGTTAGAGAACTCCCAATATTCATATAAATTTTAGATCACATACCAAATATTTCAAGAAGAATGTTATCCTTACTAAGATCCAAATAATCCTAAAGGGAATGTCGGCCACTTTTTTTCTTCAACACATTCTTATTCGAGAACCTCTATATGTCAGCATCTTGATCATCTGAAGAGTCAAGTAAAATTTAATATCTAGAGAAATTTTTGGATATAAAACACGTTAAATAAAATACAAAAACATATATTGAAATGTCATACAATAGTTCATATATATATACAAATTATCCACCATAAATATAACATGTTATCAAAGATATGAAATTTTATTAAAATTGTTAAAACATGAAAAATCTAGGTATACCAGACATGTTCAGCTAGTTTAATTTTATCTAGCTTAGAATAATAATATACCAATGGAAATTAGGGAAACTTTTTCCCTATACTACATTTGAAAACACATTGAGAACATCATATAATATGAGCATGAAGTATTAGAACACATATAATGATGGAAACACATTTGTAATAGAAACACACCATATTATATGTGAAAAAACTAACAGTGAATACAATATTCAGATAGTTAATAGAAACACATACCTGTTTTGGGGAGAGAAAGACGTCATTTGAAACTCGATTTAGCCGAAAGAGTCGATAATTGTAGATGTGGATGGAAATCATGAGAAGATATATTAAAGGAACCTATACTTGAGTAAAATTAATTAATTTTAAAGTTCAAGTCATGATATCATTGTCAATAAAAACATTCAATCTAATTAACGCAATATTAAAATATATAAGATTAAATGATTCTTGATTGAAAAATCATGAAAAAATGTAAACAAATCACAAAAAATTAATGAATTTCCTCGTGTTTAAATTTATTCATGCTACATTACCTTAATAACATGATCCACCATTAATTAATTCAGGGATAGCCTATATCTGTTGAACCTGAATTAAATCAGCCAAACGCAAGTCCACAACCTGCATTTGAAACCAGACAAGTGGAAAATTAGTCAAGATTTTAAAAGAAATAAATCAACTATTCCATCATAGGACAAATAGTAATACGAGTAATATGCAATGAATTAAATCACCCTAGTGCCCCATAAACCGCCTAAGTTATCATCCATAACCTGCAACTCCATAGCTTGAATTAAATAATCTAACTACATTAATTAAAAATAAATATTATCAAGTGGGTAATGACTTCAATGAAACCTATCCGAGTACCTCCAATTCAAATTAGATGGTAGGAATATTCAATGAATTAAATCACCTTGATTCCCTAGAAACTGTCTAAGTGAACCTTCATAAACTGCACCAACATACATTTAATTAAATAAGCCAAGTACATGAATTAATTTAACGATAACCTTTATCTGTTGAACCAGAAATAAATCATCCAAACACAACTCCACAACCTGCATCAGAAACCATAAAAGTGGGAAATTTGTCTAGATTTTAAAAGAAACAAATAAATTATTCCATCATAAGAAAAATAGTGAAAATATTCCAACTCATACCTATATTTAGCACCATATAAACTTATTCAACTGCAAAAGATGAAGAAACCAGAGTCTTTATTACCTAATAATATAGCACAAAAGAAACGTAAAATCACATACTAATTTGACAGTCATATTCCTATATTATTTTATTCAATACGTATCTTCTACTATTTCTTAGTGGGAGATTTCATATAACTCTTAGTAATAGTAGTATAAACCAATACACTTATATATTGAGATAAATTTTGCAGTTCTGTAATTGGAAGCGATTATGTAAATAGTCCGATTACATATCAATGCTATTGAATGGGTCATAGTATTTCAAAATATGTAGTAGTTATATGGAAATAGCAATGAGATACCTATTGATTAAGATTGAATTATTTTCAAAATAGACCTATAATAGGCGATTTGAATGTAATAGGAACCCTAATAGTTTGGAAAGATGACCCATCGCCAATGTATAACTGAACGAACATGCAAAGGATGGGAGGAAAGTGAAAACGTTTGTAGCACTATTTCACCGTCGACAATTTCAGGAGTAGTTTAGTTTTTCAAGATGCGGAATACATAGTTGTAGATGGTAGGGTTACGTAGAGTGATTTCCAAGCGACAATCACAGCGAGAAGGATCCTATTGATGAATTAAGGTAAATGGCATAGAATAAAAAACATATACATAAATTCAGTCATTCTAACATTAAGGCCATGTGTATTAAATGAATAGATATACCTGAAATAGTAAAAAATGGCGGAGAATCACAAACACATCCTGTTGAATGAGAAGGGATTAACAGAATAGATATACCTGAAATAATAATAAATGAAGTCATTCTAACATTAAGGCAATATGTATTAAATGTATATTATTGAATTTTAGTGACAAACCTACATGATCATACTTATAATAGTTATCAATAGACGCACTTGAAGCAATGAGATTCACAAACACATACATATTGATAACTGACTAATTTATTCCTCTCTCTATCATAATCTCAGAAAAGTAATATGAAAATATAAAATACCAATCTGGATATGCCTCTCTCTTTTTCTCCTCAACCATATAAACTATTTAGGCCTCTATAGAAAGATAATTAATTACATTGTAATTCAAATTTTCATTACCAGGGTTGACGATATCACCCTTGCAAGGTTCCTATAACGACCCATACTTTACATACATTGTTAATACTTCAAAATTTAAGCACACTTATTAAAACATATGACAAAACCACAAAGGACCGTATAGGTATAGTGTCTTTAGAAACTGGGAAACATAAACAACTGGTTCATAAATCTTCTACAGTGTCTCCCATTTATTTCATCATATCTAGGGTCCTTTTTAGCATATTCTACTTAATATCCATCTTCCTGACCTGGGGAAAAGAAAACATAAAAGGGTGACCTCAAATGCTTATCAAGGGCAAATAATGGAAATAAAAATCATATCATATCTTTTTGAAAACTAAAACCTGCAAAAGAGATCATAATATCTTATCATGGAATAAATCATAGAAGTGAAAATGAGATCCCCATAATCATAACATAAAACTTGAAACTTTGTGGCATGCACACATAATCATGGAAAATCATTTCTTGTTAGTCATGACTCATTGCCAAGACTATCTTAGTGGACAAAGTCCTTTTCTGAACCGAGTCACCCTCATTCCAGTCCTGTTTCACTGAACCGGTATAACCTACCGTTCCAGCCATGTCTATCTCATGAGATATAAAATCTTTACCCAATGCATTGGACGGAGATATAGGTCCCACCCATCTTATAATGAATCCTTTCTTATGGGTGCCACATAATCATAAACCATACATCATTGCATAAACCATGTAATAAAAATGGGATTCTTAAACAACATGACATCATAAAACAATCCATATAAGATAAAGGAATTCATAAAAATATTTCCATCACAACATAATCAAATCCATGTAATAATAGGGATAAAAAAAGAACCATTTTATTATCTTAGATGGAAAATAATTTTGATAAAATACTTGAACTCCATTCTTGAGGAAAATATCCTTTCTACTTCAAAAACATTTTTCCTTTCATAACATGTCATACGACCTTAAAATAAAAGAAGTTGATTAAAAATAAACTTGAAAACTTGTAAAGGAAGCTTCGTGGAAATAATGTTTAAAAAATCCATTCATGCCGTATAAGTTAAAAAAACATTCTTCGTACTTTTGTCGGAAAAGTCAAAAAGTACCTCGTACGAAAAACGACAAAAGATTCCTTTCATATCTTTTACTAAAAACTCACCGAAGGGTAAAATTGGATTTAAACTATTGTAAGTGGATGGAAACAATATTACATATTGAGGTAACATGGATGTGGATGATAAAATATACCCCAGTAAATACCAAAGTATAAACAATCTCGGATAAAAATGAGATTGTGATATTTCCCTTACCTTAGGTCCGATTTGCTTTGTACGTGTCTGAAGATCCTGTATAATGGTTTAAATAATGTTATTGACTTATTCCAGAATCATGCATATTGATATGATATCATATATGGTCATATTATTAGCTTCTTATTAGTAATATTTCATTGTTACTTGTTACTCGGGTCTTTATTGCCTTTTGTTCTTATGCGTGTTTTGTCGAATAAATTCTTATTCTTCTTTTAAGGTTATAGATACCTTATATCCAGAATGGTATTAGTGTAACATATATCATATTTATTCATTCAATTCATCTATATAATTACTATGTAATGATGATCATGTAGAACGAGTCGCATCACATCGTGGAGACGGTATTCCGTACGTACGCACGAGTGATGATATCATTCCTATGATCGTGGAATTGTATTGGAGTATATATATATATTATTTAAGTATCAATATTACTTAATAATAATCATAAATAGTTACTCATTAGACCATTATACCCATCCTTGTAAAGTGATGGTCGAAAATAGATTACACCACGGTGTGGAGACGGTATTCCGTACGTACGCACGCGCGGTGATTTCATTTTTCCGTGGGATGGATAGAAGGTGAATTAGGGTTGTTTCATATTTATAATAACATATCAGTATGTAAGTAATACTGATTTTATTACTTTATCATGAAACAACTAAAGAAGAAGAAGTTGAAGAAGAAAGAAATTGAAAAGATCAGTAATGGATATTACCTCTTCTTCGGAACGCTTCTTTGAATCCTTCACTTAGGGAACTAATATTGATCTTTGAAGAAGACCAGGACCTCTAGGATTATTCTAGGGAAGTGGAGAGGAGAAAATGGCAGGGGTTGGCCGAGCTTGAGTGCTCAATTTGGTGTGAGGAGGAGGGGGAGGAGGTGCCCTTTTATAAGGGAGGAGAGGGGCACCTTAGGAATATCTCAAAATATTATTTTATATTAAAGTCAAAATCGGTTTATAATGGTTCCAAAGGGTCTTATTTCGAAGCTAAAGTGGGGATGGGTCGAAATCCTATCAACCAATAGGATTTAGACAAGTTTAGGGTATTATTTTAACCTTATCAATTAGATTTAACTCTATGTTAATTAATTTAACTTTTACCGTGTCTTTTTGTTTTCTTTCACTATATGGTTAATACACTTACTATAACATGCCAAACGAACCCCAAATTGTTTATTATTAATATATATATCCTTTTCTATGTTATCTGTCCGAACCTTAGATTTTTAGGAATAAAATAACAATTAATAATATAATATTTCATTTAAAAACTATTTTGTGTCAATTTTGACACTATTTGATATATGATTTTTGTGAAAGTCATAACAGAATTATATGTTCAAACCAAGTTGATTAAATCAACTTTAATATATCATATTAACCTAGAAAATTATTGTAATTCATAGAAAGTCTCAAATTACATTTATTTTGGTGTTTATAACATCAATTATGTCAATATTTCATTAATAAGATAATTACTGCATCATCATTGTGTCATAAATAAATTAAATTATTTAATGTCAAATAAAATACCATTATGTATGAAATCTTTTTAGCTTTCTAATGAATATTTATAGTCGAATTTATCTTATGTATAACCCCATATTAAAAATGATTTACTTATTAAACTTTGATTTTAACTATTTTAACCCTTCTTTAAATAAATTAATAATAAATGTCCTAATCTAATCCAAGTGGGCCTAAATGGTCATATTTTATTCCTAAGTTTGTTTTTGGTCGCATTACACTTGTCCAATAGAATTAGGACATGTGTTAGGGTAATAGTAATATCATATTTACCCTTAGTTACCCTATTTACTATTAACCGCGGTAAAAAGGTAAAAATTTACTATTCACCAAAAAATTATTTTCATCTCATTGAACCACATTTTAGTACTTCATATTAACCGTGTCTCTCGGATTTTCGAAATTCCATTCACAGAAGCGGTAAAATTAAGTTTTATGGAAAATTCAGTTTTTAACCTACCACTTAGTGGTTTCACTATTCATCAAAAATTGAAAGTTTTCAGAAAAATACCAAAATTTCACCCTAGGCTAATTTCGGTATTCCGAATCCAAAAATGAATTCCATTTTGAAAAATAAAATTTATAAAATTTCAAAAAGTGGTTATTACTATTCATAACGGCTAGTTTTAATAATATTTTAATAGCATATCGTTGTTTAGTGAAACTCGGTATTGCGTACGACGCAAGCTATCGAGGAAGGTCGCGATTGCGTGTAAAGCAAGCCAAGAAAGTGTTGTGTAGAAAAAGATTCCTTTGATGATTTATATAAAATAAAAGTCTTGGGTGTTACAGTTCCAGCCAATGTTTCTCGGCCACTGGGAATATTCTGAAACTGGTTTAGAAAATTAGAAACCAGCTTCCTAGGAAAAGTACTTTCTAATGTTAAATAGAACCCAATGTTAATATTCACTAGACCATGAAGAAAAAGCATATATGTATGACGACAAACAGATTAAAAAATTAAATATAACAAAAGAAAAGAATCTTTAGAAAAAGGTTAATATTACTAATATTTTTAGAAGAATCAGATTAGTCAGCCATATAAAAACCCTAGCAAAGATAAAATATGGAAAATATCACTCAATTAATTGATGTAGATGAAATACCTACAGAAGATGATGAAGTAGATACTTGAGTATCCAGACATCGGGGATGCTGCATCCAGGCATGGAATCCCCGATCGAACTCCCAAGAGTTCAAGAGATATACAATAAGTAGTCCAGAGAATATCTATTAATGACTAATAGGGAAACACTTCAATAAGCAGTCCAGAAATATCTATGAATGACTAATAGGGAAACACTTACATATAAATAATCTTGAGGCATTAATGTTTCAACTACCTATATGTAATTATGTAATTTTCAATGTCATATTAATGTAGGGACACCAAGATACTATCTCCAAGTATTAAACATTCATGGTATGTCAAACTATACAGAGAACTCAGCGGGGAGGGAGCGTAACAATGTCAGTAAAACACAAAAAGAAAAGAGAAAAAATGGTCAGATTATTTGAAGGGAAAACATGATCTTGAGAATTATATGAACTCTACATCTATATAAGAAACACCAAAAACACCCTATGGAAATAAATATGAATGACTAATAAGGAAATACATACATATAAATGATGTTGAATCATTAATGTTTCAACTATCTGTATTTAATTATGTAAATTTCAGTTACATCTTAATGTAGGGGCACCAAGATGCTATTTCCAAGCATACAATTTCATTGAATGTCAAATCATATAGAGAAGTGAGTGGGAATGAATCCCTAACAAAGTCAGTTAAACACAAATAGAAAATGGAAAAAAGGTGGGATTATTTAAAGGACAAATAGAATCTTGAAAATAATATGAATTCTATATCCACATAAGATACACCCAAAACACCATATAGAACATGCATTTAAAAGTGGGAAAACAACTACAGAGTTATTGAATCATTCTTTCGGCAAAGCAAACATCCATGGAATCCAATACTTGCAACCCAGTTGCAAGTAACACCATTCGATCATGACCCAAAACACAAATGAATCTCTATTCATACATGAGTTTAAAACATTTCAATGAACATTAGGTTACATTGTAAAAAAACACAGAATGGTTAACAAAATGAACATTGTATAATTCCCTACTCACCTTCTATTATAGATAGGATGGGTATTAAGATGCATTTCATATATTGATTCCACCAAGGTTGATCGGTCCCACTAGAAAATGAGAGAATCATAATGTGATAATAGGGTTAATAGTATTTGTGCTTGGTAAAATTAAAACTCATACAACTTTGTAAGGGTGACGCATTTACATTTTACAAATTTACAAAGATTCAAATATAAAAGTACTGAAATGTTAAAGGGAAACAGAATATTACACCCAAATTATTTGTTTAATATATTTTAGGATCAAAATGTTAATAATTAGGAACAAGTTTTCTAAATAAACTAAACATAATTAAACACGTGAAAAACATTTTGATAAAAAAAAATTCGAAAATGATTTAGTTTAAATGAATTAATCTGTATCCACCAACAAAATATAGAACAAACATGATGGTGTGTGTAGCTGGTCAGTCACAATTATCCAGTACTGCTAATGAAAAATACATCATTTCACATTATAGTTGTATCATAGAAGTCATGTAGTTTGAGATATAGTATTTTTTAGGATCTCTTTTTTTATCCCCCAAATCATTCACAATTGAAATGAATACGCTTCATTTTATCCATAAATACAATGAAAAATAGAAGAGAAACACAAAATGATTGAGGTCATACAAGTAAGAAAATAAAAAAACAATTAACAATGTAAGGTGGTTAGGGAAATTTTGGCTCTATACTATGTTTGAAAACACATTGAAAACATTATATATTATGATAATGAACTGTTAGAACACATATAAAGCTAGAAACACATATGTAGTGTAAACACATCATATGATAAATGAACAAACTAATAGTGAATACAATATTCAGATAGTGAATAGAAACACATAGATGTTGGGGGGTGAGAAACACATCATTTGAAACTCAATTTAGAAGAAAGATTATTTGTAGATGTGGAATGAAATCATGAGTTTCAGGGAACTAGGGAACAAAATTCAGTGAATTTGGAGGGTACCTGAGTGAAATAATTCAAGGAAGTAGGGGAAGATCCCCTGGTGATATGTTTTCTATAATCTCCACCATGAAGATCTCTTGCTCCAAGAACCCCGTACAGGGCTCCCGTGGCTTCAAATCTAGAAATGAAACCTCACCATCAGTTGATGGAAGGTTCTTGAGAATTCCCAATTCTCTGGATATTTGATTGCTGCCAGCAAATCTATCGCTAAAGTCTTGCGAGAAGTCTAGGAAATCTATATTCGAGGAAGAAGCCAACATTTTCACCTAGGATTCCCAAAAGGTGAGCTTGCTGAACTGCATATCAATGATGGAGTCGCTTAGATTCTCGGAGAGGAAGGATGAATTTCTGATGGTGGAGCTGGTGAAGGCGCAGCTGCTTCCGGTGGGTCTTGAAGATGGTGGAGTGTACGATGTGCATGGAGAGTTCGGTCGGCCTCAATGCTTTGGAGCTCGGAATAGATGGTGGGGTGTAGAGAGTGCACCTGGAAGCTAGGTCATCGATTCCAGGAGGATGAACCTTAGTAGAAGATAGAAAGATTAGCGCAGAAGACACCTGCTGTGTATTTTGAGTACTACAGGATGATGGTAGGGGAAAAGCCTACAGAAACCCTACGAGTAGTGGCGAAGGGGTGACAAGAGCAGTAACTATAGGAGCGTCACTAGAGGGGATACATGAGCGGGAAACGATGAAGTAACGAAAGAGGTGAAACAGGATTTATATAGAAAATTTAGAGAGAAAAATAGTAACAGTTGTGTAGGAGGAGTGGGAACCCTAGGAGAAATGGAATAGGTGAAATGTGAGCGGGAACTATAGGAGCAACGAAAATTGTAGGACTAGGACACCTTCATTCAGAATCGCAAAATCACCAGGAAATATTGAGCGGAGGTGAAACAGGAGAGGGAGTCGGAGGAGGTGAAGGCGGCGGACGGAGAGGAAGGAAAAAGGGATGAGGGAAATCACGAGCGGGGGAAGAAGGTGATGGCAGTGAATCTATAGAAAGGGGAAATAACACAAATCCTAGATGGTGGAGAATGAAGGAGTTGAAGGCGGTGGATGGAGAGGAAGGGTGATAGGAGGATTAGTAGAAATTAGAAACAAGGGAGGGAAACTCACGATTGGGAGGCCGAGTGGGAGTGGAAGCGGGATGGAGATAATGGTAGAGAAAGGGATCATAGGATGGATGTGGAGGCATGGAGGGTTGCCACGTAAGAATATTATGATGTGGAGGGATATTAGAGTGACACATGGTAGTGGAGAATACCTAAGATTAGTATATTTAGTAGATGACATAATAATCAATTTTAAGCATTAATTTTCGAATCAAACCATTTATTTATGGTTAAGAAAAATGAAAAATGATATAATCATAGAGACGGTATGTCATATGTATACATGAGTAACGTTCCAATTTTTCATTGATCATTGTTGAAAGAAAGTAATTAATATTTTCTCTATTAATAATTGTAATAATATTATAAATATAAAATTAATAACTTAAATATACTTTTATATATCATACCTGTAATGTGGTGAATACAAAATAATCACATAGCTTCATGGAGGTTATAGTTCACATGTGGCACGAACGACATTATCATTTTTATGTTCGTGGAAGGTCAAAACTTATTTATATATTATTTTATTTTAACGATAAATGATTCATTAATAACATGTATACACATTAATTATGTCATTATAAAAATTCTTAAGAGAAGTTAATGGAAAACAAATTATATCATTTCGTGGAGGAGATAGTTCACACATACACACAAAAGATTAGTTCTTTTCCCATTTGATGGAAGTAAAGATGTACTTGGGTGATGATATTACCATAATGACACATAATTATTCTTAGTATATGGGTTTTTTATATCACCATGGTTGAAGAATATTTTATGGATTTGGAAGAAGAAATAAAATAGAAATACTTGATTAAAAAGGGTACATTTCCTTTGGACGATCACCTATGATTAAGAAGTTAACACCATTAAGGATAATGTTATACATAAAAAAGTCCTAAAAAAATTGGTTATGGATTCTAGGAATATATTTTATCAGATCATGGGTGAACCAAAATGGATTTGAAGTGTGATGAAATTATAGGAAGTAATTTCCATTTATAAAATAGGGGAAGCACACTCTTGGAATTAATCCAAATATTAAATTAAAATAAATTAGTTTTCTATTAAAAATGGGTCTAAAGAGTTTTATTTCAATTTTATGATTATTATGGGTAGAAATATAATCTTGAAAAACATATAAAAGTTTTGAATATTTTTTTAATCCTTATTTTTTGTTTTAACCCTTTTATCTCTTACCATTTTATTAATTAATTTATACTTTGAGTGTCACAAAAATTACCATAACATTACAAACGAAAAATTAAAGAGTAATTTATGAAAATTAAGGTCTTATACCAACTATTTGGATGAATATTGTATTTTTATAAATTGTATATCATTGAATAAAATATTTTACATTTCAACAAATCAATAGTGTCAATTTGGGCACTATTCACATCCCGACTTTTTAAAAATATCATAACATCATGATATAGAATACAAAAAAATTTAGCACATCACTATCATGTGAAATTAATACATAAAATTAGTTTAATACATAAATTACATCATATTTTATTAATTTTAGTATTTTTGATATCATTTATTTTATACTTCCATTAATGAAGAAATTGGTGCATCATCGTTGTCTCACCATTTAATTTAATTAATTATTTCATAAAAATTATAAATAAATTAACTTGATGTAGGAATTAATTTTATATTTCTAAATACTATCTAAATCTGAATAGATCCCCTATATAACCCCATATTTAAAATACATTACCTCTTAAAAGCCAAAGTGTAATAGAAATTACTTTTTATTGAATATAATATTACAAATTAATTAATGTCATCTAAGGGATACAAGTTTTCCTAAAATGCACCCAAGTATTCTTTTGGACTTAAATAAATCATAAAATTAAATTTTATAAATTGGTACGGTAATTGTATATTAATAAAATTTAATTTTTACCTTTAGTTACCTGATTTTCCCTTAACCATGGTAATAAAATTTATTACTAATGTCATTACTCGTATTTTAAAAAAATAAGAGGGTGATATTAAAAAAAATTGGATGTTTTTATTAAAAACATGGAATCCATTTATTAAAAATAAAAACACAGAATTGGTATAAATTAATTTAGAATCAATCCCATCGATGGAATAATAAATCAAGTTTTTAAAGTAAAATCGTCAAATGTTCACATAGTTTTTATATCCAAATTCAATGTAAAATTGATTCAAATGACCTAAATTAGATTAAAAAAATAATCTATTTATAATTTAAAATCATAAAAAAAATATTATTTAACACTATAAATAAATTTAATTAAATGGTAGCTTTCAATTAAAATGCATTAATTTTTCAGTATTCATGAAAAAATGAATCTTATTATACAAATCTCAAAAATTAACTTAAGAAATTTTTATGTCCATATTCAAAGTAAAAAGTTTATTTTTTCAAATATAACATATAACAGTGAAAAAAAACTTAAAATAGGTGCACCATCAAAAGGCAGAAAAATTGTCTTTTTTGAAAAATACCTCTTTAATTAGTAAAATTATATTTGTTCTTATATTATGTCTAAATAACACATAATACAAATTTAAAAAATATATTTTGAATTTATTAAATATATATTTCATTAATATAATCCAATAAGAGTTACTTTATTATTTATAAAATACACTTATTCACATATAAATTTTCTTTAAAAAACATTTCATTTTATTTTAAAAGGGGTCTTACATTCATTTATAAATATTTTTTCAGAAAAAAAAATTATATAAACTGTTATAAACCATATTTTCACATTTTAGTTAATAATTCTTATTCTCTGCATTCTAAAATTGATCTTTAAATGGTAACATTTAAATATTATATAGTTGTTTTCTTAAGCTCGATGTACCATATCATATACACTATTGATCATAGTGTTTCCTTTTAAAAACATGGTATGTTACATTCTACCGTACATTTATGAATTATTTCCTCACAATTTTAACACAGGATTGGAAACTAAGGTTTTAATTTTCACAATATGCTTATTGAAATCATACATGTGAAGTTGGTTCAATAAAAAAATCCACTCTAAAAAAGAATGGTAAGTATAATGGTCACCTGAGAAAATATATACTAGGTTTCCATGTAGAAAAACATGGACATAGAAGATAAAACTAACCATCATGTTCTGATAGAGAGTGATAGAAATCATGGTTAGGGTAAAGTTAAGAATAAAAAAACCATAGATATTTGATTAGTTAAAAATGTTATTGATTAATTATTATGAAAAGTAAATGAAAAAACTTCATTGTTTTATGATCCTTTTCATTGAGTTAAGTAATTCACATACTTACTAGACTAAGAACATAATGAAAAATACTTACATGAAAATTATAGTTGTATCAGTTAGTCAATCACCACCATATCCTCATCTTTTTCTCTAAATGTTGAGTTTTGAAGATGAATTTTTCAGGAATGAAGCACTAGAATCAACATCTAGAGATCATATAATCCATAAAATATTAACTATCTATTTGTATAAGATTTATAAATTAACCAAAAACATAATGTTTTGTTTAAGATAAGTTAATTCCACAAAAAAATAAACCTCTATATAATGAAAACAATATTAAACTCTAAAATTTAATAGTGTTACCAAAATTTCATCATAACCCCTTCAAAAAAAATTATCCATAAAATTACACAAAAATATTATAACTAATAATAAAACCAAAAAATCATAAGGATTTAATTACATAATCACAGAAGATATATTCTTATATTTACCTAAAAATAAAATCAAATAGTCTTGAAGTCTCATACCAAAATGCAATTTTTCTAATCACATATTTCTCAAGATAGCTTAATCATTTATATAAATAACCTGAATCACCATAATTCCACTATATAATAACACCCTGAGATATTTTTGATTTTTTTCAAATTAATTATCCTTTTGGATATTTTTTATTTCATTCAACACAAAAGATAGTTAATTTTATATTAAATCACAATGTTTTCCATTCACTATACACAACACCAATTTCATCATGCACTAAACACAGCGTAATATTTGGCATGCTCTACACAGACCAATGGGGTTATCTTGCGTTATAGGAAGCAATAACTTCCCTCAATGACTTGTGTGACATGCAAGATCGAGGTTTACCAAACGTTAATATATTATTGAAATATGATTATTGTATATAATAAGATAAATGATTTATGTTAAATTAGAGGTTATGAATATTATTAACTAATTTATGAAAATATATGCTTTATATATTATAATATGAATTCATAGGTTACCAATTAATTATAAATAAATATGAAAACTGATAGAATATAAAAGGAAATATCATTATGGTCACAATGCTTTTTTAACCTAATAGATTTAACAATATAGTTTTCTTGAATGAACCACATTTAATGTTCTTAGATAAAAAATAATAAGATTACATTTAGATACATTTATAAATTCAATTTTATAAAATAAAAATAATATTTAAATTAATAATTTTTATATTAGTTTAAGACTAATTTGTGGTAATTTTTTGAGAAGCAACATTTTTTTATGAATAGTGAAAAATACTACTTTTTAGTTGAAAACTGCATTTTTTTAATTATATATTACTGTTAAATGATATTGTATTATTTTAATATAAAATTAGATAAATATTACAACTATAAATTTAATTTAATTTACTACAATTAATTTCACATTGAAAGTGAATAAATAATCTTAACAAACCATAGAACATTTTTCTACATTAAAAACCTGTTATTTCGTCATGCCTACCAGATTAGCATTAATCTTAATTTTTATACCTCTATGATTTGAATTTAAAAAACTCATATACACCAATTTATTCAGTAAAATATTTAGAGTCTAATAAGTCCATGTTAATTTTTTTTACCAAAATGAATAGTAAAAGTGATTAAAATGAATCACAGCGATTAAGGAGAAATTAAGATTAATTAGTGACTAGACCATAAAATTAAGGGCCCAAATAACCTAGAAACTTTTCAAAAACTAGTAGGATCTCCATATTGTGGCCATAGACCTTCCAGTAATTATTTTTTGGTTTGGTATGACTTTTTTTAGGTAATAACATGTGTATACCTAAGTTTGTAAAAATTCCAAGAGAGTCTTTTTCCTTCCCTATAAAAAGCCACCACCTGTCCAACTTCATCAAACCTCTAAAACCTTTAAATTTCGGCCACTACCTACCTAATAAACTTCCCATAAATCCTCCCTTACTACCAGAATCCTTACCTTTTTAATAAGTCAATCCAAGGAAGGATTTTTACACAATCGAGAAGGAGTTACGTTATTTAAGGGTAATGTCTTCTCTCAGGTCCTTTGTTTTATTTTCCTTCCCAACCCCCTAAAAATATCTTTATTCAATAAATATATTATAAAATTATTGTCCTAAATATAAAAGGATATTTTTTATGAAAATATTTCTACCTACACTTACACACGTATCTATCTAATGGGTAACGAACATATTTTTTCTGTGTATAGTGAACCACTATGTCACGAAACGATGATTGTTCATTTTTTCCATTACCACCTATCATGGTGGAAATTATGATAGAAACATTGTTTATATATTATATATATTATATTAATAATGTCTTTACACTTATCTAATTTTTATTGGGAAGATACCCTTATTCTTTCAATCTTATGTAAGTATGATAATTTCGTTTGAGGAAGTGTAGACTACAACTCCCTCAAAGCGATATGATTCATTCATACACTACATGGATTTTATTAAGGATTGTTTTACTGAATATATAAATTAGATATTATATCATAAATCTACTATAATAATTATTTGTGTGTTTGTGTGTCTTTTACTTTCATTCCCTCAAGATGTTAATTAAACAGAAACATCATTCATACGTACGTACAACCTACCATCTCCATGAATGATGTATTATGTTTCATACATATATATTATATTGATTATTATAATACATATATAATGCTTATAAATAATATTTATATCATGTTTTACATTATCTAATCATGATATAAGTATAAGGTACAACAATATAACAAATTACGAGACATATGAAAAACGAATCAAATATTACCCGAAGTGAAACCTTAACATAGGATTGTTAACAAGCGGGTAATATAATGTCATAGTCAAACCATATATGATATTATATATAATAATATATTACTTTAAAAGACATATAATATTTATATTTATTATATGGGTCATTTGAATGAGTATGATGACAATCAAGATACAAGGTAAGGGGGTTTCTTCTCACTTTTATTTTCGTGAGAAACATGCTATGTTTGCAACTTTTACTTTTTTAAAGTGTATATACATAAAATGATTTTATTATATGTATCTTTAAATTAAATGTATTATTATTAACATATCCATTCTATGAACATTAGTTCACGGGGTTTAAGTTTCAAAAGTTACCAAATCGATAAAAAATGGTTTGTCTCAAATTGGCTTCTTTGAGACTCATGTATTGTTATGAACCTAAACTCTTCTTCAATGTGTATAAACTTATATATTATATTATGAATCTCCTTATTCTCATAATAATTCAATATTCATTTAATTTTCATCTCTTATATGGATATTATGATCCCAACTTACCATGGGATAAGATTTTATTAAAAACATCTCATTGCTTTTCAAGATTAATTATGTTTATGATCCCCTTAATGAAATAATATGATCAATCACTAAATAAAATTCATTAAATTTACTCTCCTATATTTATTAAAAATATATTCATGTATTGGTACCATTTTACATTCATTTTTACATATTATAAATAAGAAATTGTTTTTAATGAAGCCTGACTTTACACTATCTTCAGTCAGAATTTTGTGTTCCTTAAAAACCATTTTTTTCTAAAAAGGGTTAACAAGAATATTATACTAATATACCATGATAATTAAAATAAATTTTTATGTTTTATGTATTTGAAAAATGTATACAAAAAAAATTTCTTGTCAGTTTTCAAAGGAGTAATTTTTTTGAACTTTTCATAGAGCAAAACGAATATTATTTTCACCTCATACAACATGTATGAATTTACCCACCATAATTCATTTGAATTTTCATTTAATATATTAAAAATTAATTATTTTTAAAATAAAATATTCTCCAAATATTCTGGTTATTAATTATTTGTAAAGTGGTTTTCAATGAAAAATGTTTTCAAATTTTTTTTATGATTTAAAAAGTATTCAAAATATTTTCATGTTTATTTATATGTTATAAAAGTACATTCAATGAAATGGTAGTCAAAACGTTTTATTGATTTATTTATATGTTTTATAGATATTTTCAAAGAAATATTTTTTTAAATGTTTTCAATATTTATTATATGATTTCAATGTATTTTTAATGAAATGGGTTTTAAAACATTTTCAAGCCTCATTTTTATTTTTTCCAAGTAATTTCATGGAGAACTGTTTTTAAAATGTTTTCAATAATCCTTCATATTTTTTCATGTAAAAAGGATTTTAAATAATATTCATGATTCCTTAATATGTTTTAAAAGTAATTTAAAAAAAATGTTTTTTAAATTTTTTTCAATCCTATTTTATAAATTTTCTAGGAAAAGTGATTTAAATATTATTTCAAGTCTTCTTTGTAATTTCACAAGGCATTTTATAGGGAAATGTTATTATGTATTAAAAATATTTTCTCAAAGAAAAAACGATATTTTCATCTAGAAATGTTTCTAAAATATATTTCAAAACTATTTTCCATCTAAGAGTACATTATTTAATGTTACTCATGCCCTTTTATAAAATGATCTAAAGGTTCCTTTCATATTATTTCTATGAATAGGTTATACTTAATGTCTTAGTCTTTATGAAACCTCTTTCTCTTTCATGGGTTATATGATTTGGAAACCCTCTTCTTTTCATGGGTTCTGTTTGTGATGAAATGATTATGAGACCTATCTTTTTCCATAGGTTATGATAAGAGTACATGTCTATACTTCCAACTTTATTTCATTGGTTATGATATGATTGTTTATGATCTTGTGGAACATGTTTGTATTGTTTTATTATGAGATTGGTGGGACCTATATCTCCCTCTAATGCATTTGGTAAATAATTATATCTCATGTGATGGACTAAGATGGTCTTGGGAATGAAACTTGACTAATAAGATGTCCATGGGAGGGAACCATGACTACCAAGATGGTATGAGGAGTGAAATAATGCTACTAAGATGGCCCAGGTAGTGAACATTACTACCAAGATGGCATAAAGAGTGAACGTGTGCTACTAAGATGGCTATAGTAGTGAACCATGGCTACTACAATGGTATAGAGAGTGAGCCCATACTACCAAGATAGTCTTTGTAGTAATGTATTTGATACTATGGAAATAATATTATATTCTTATGTGTATGCCACAATTCCATGTTTTTTTCATACCTTATGATTTCTTAAATTATGTTCTCTATTTCCTTATGATTTGTGTCTTATAAAATACCATTATATATGCCATGATTCATGTATATGATATTTTATATGAAGGGTATTATCTTCTATTTTTATGATCATGTTCTCATACCCTTATTATCAGTATTATGATTACATATCTTTAACAACTGGGTCCTGGTGACAGCACAGACACCCCGCCTTAACATGGTCGTTGGGTCTCAGACCACCAAGTACCACCTGTTGCCCCACATACATGTGGTCCCCACTATGGGGACAACCCACGTGCTCAAAATGGTAATCTAACTAATTAATTTCCCTACATGACAACACATGTTCTTTCTAATGTGCTTTCTCCCCACTCACACACACTATGGGAAACTTTCCAGAAGGTCACCCATACTGATCACTACTCCAATCTAAGCATGCTTAACTGTGGAGTTCTAATCATTTAGGCTCTTGAAAAGGAAGGTTTACCTTGTTGACATGAGTCATATCATTTATTCATTTAACCCTCTATCATTTTGGGGTGTTAAAAGCATCACCCCCTATTCCCCACTCTAGGGCTCACCCACATGCCCAAATGGGTCATCTAACTAATGATTGTCCCTAAAGGCCAATACATGTTCCTTATGGTGTGCTTTTTCCTCACTCACACACACGCTAGAAAACATCCTAGAATTTCACTCATCCTGATCACTTCTCCAAGCCAAGAATGTTTAATTATGGAGTTCTAATCAGTTAGGATCCCAGAAAAGAAGGTGCACCTTGTTTACCTGAGTTATATCATTTATTTATTTAACCCTTTATCATTCTAGGGTGTTACAATCACCACACCCCCTTGTTCCCCACTCTGTGGTCCACCCACGTGCCAAAATGGGATATATGGCTAATGATTATCCCTACAGGCCAACACATGTTTTTTTTCTATTGTATTTTTTCTTCACTCACACACACCCTAGAAAACATCCCAAAATGTCACCCATCCTGATCACTACTCCAAGCCAAGAATGTTTAACTGTGGAGTTCTAATCAGTTAGGCTCCTAAAAAAAGGTGTTCCTTGTTGACATGAGTCATATCATTTATTCATTTAACCATTAATCATTCTGGAGTGTTATAATCACCACCTCCCCCTTAAATCACGTCGTCCTCATTGTGGGCCCTACATCTCAACTGAGTTAGTGCACCACACTTAAGGCTGGGTACCACCTTTGATACCAAATGTAATAATTGGGTCCCAGTAACAGCACAAACACCACACCTTAACATGGTCGTCGGGTCCTGGACCACCTAGTACAACCAGTTGCTCCGCATACACATGGTCCCCACTCTGGGGTCCACCTATATGTCCAAATAGGTCATCTAACTAATGAATGTCCCCACATGCCAACACATTTCCTTCCAAGTCTTCTTTTTCCTCACTCACACACACCCTGGGAAACTTCCCTGAAGTTCACCCATCCTAATCACTACTCCATGCCAAGCACACTTAAAAATAGAGTTCTAATAAGTTAGGTTTCCAAAAATAAAGGTGAACCTCATTGACATGATTCATATCATTTAGTAATTTAACCCTTTATCATTATTGGGTGTTACAATATCTACCTTATTTACCCTTACTAAGAAATTGATCTCACCCCTTTCTTTTCTTTCCATTCCCCATGTTACGAAGAAGTGTTTTAGGTAGAAGTACTAAAGGTGGAGATATTTATGGGATATGTTGATGATATTTGACTATGATAGAATATTTTGTTTCCATGTTTCCAAAGACACTAATCTATTATGGTCCTCAGGCATGAATTATTTTAATGTACTGAATATTCATCTAAAATGATGTAATATTGTAGAATGTCAAGCCTTAGTTGTTATAGTTGGTATCAAAGGAAATTATTAGTCATTCTTTGTAAAATATGATGATAAATATTTAGTGAGATCTCTAGGTATATTTTTAAAAATTATTTCTAGTGATGTCTCTAAGGATAAGTATAAGGATGAGTCAATGTTTAGGAAAATGTCCTGGAATTTTGGTAAAGGATATAGTGAGTCATTTTCTATAAATAAATCCATGTCTTAATATGACAAGTGGATTTGGATCCAGCAAAGATGTACCTAAGAGTAAAAACTCTGACAAGATGTTTCGGGCTTAACTTGGGGTAATCTAAAAGATGACAATAGGCCTTTCCACACACCTAGTTTGACACTCCTGGTGGATATTCTTTGGGAATTCACAAACTCTTCATAAACCATCATTAAGGATTTAGATATATGATGGATATGAATAACCTTTCATAAACCTAGGGTATTGTATATTAAAGAATATTTCCTGATTTAGAAATCCAATATGTAAATATATTCATGACTATGTGGTTTTCTACTATGATAAGTAGTGCATACACTATTCTTCAGGTTTTATTCAATGTTGGGCACTGTAAGGAAATAGATTAATGATGAATGTGATGGATGATTTTTTATTGATCATTTAAGTGGTATTATCTCTATAGTGAGGGATGTTATGATCATGGATAATTAGTTTTCATGTAACATGATTAACAATGCATACCTTCCCCAAATTTCTGACTCACCAAGGAAGAGAAAGAAGGAGTTCCCTGAGAGTTCAGGTATTAGAGACCATGGAGGAATGAAGATTCAGCTTTCTCTATGTCAAGGATGTGAAAATAATCACCTATGTAAATTTCATAGAGGAACAAGAATATATTTTGACTCTAGTAAAAAAGGACACAAAACAAGTGACTTCTTGGGAAAATGAATAGTTTTATTAATGAAATAGAGGAGAATATTGGCCTCCCTAATTTATCATCAAAGGTTAAGTATTTTAAGTGTGGAGTAAATTATCATTATGAAACTAAATGACCCAGGATGAAAGCTCCTGAAGGGAACCAGCAGGGTGGTGTGATTAATAGTTACATTTCTGATGATGATGAGACAACAAATGAAATGTGAAATGAAAGCGGTATTGTATAACAAGATGAGGCATCCTTATTATTGGAATATGAATAAAGTGGGATAATAAAATTTTATTGTATTTGGTTTCAAGAAGTATGTTATATGAATGGTGAAATATGTAAGGATTGTTTAGTTTATGTTTTTTCGCTTCGGATTTATAGTAACACTTTTAATGGTTCTGATGGAATAGAAAATTGATATAATGGTAAGGTGATATCCATGGAAAACACCTTTTTAAGGGAATGAAAACCCTTAATATCTTCCTTATGTTATTATAATGTTGTTTTCATAAAGATACATGGGATATGATTAAGTAAATTAGAAGGTATTGGTTAATTTGTAACTAATTAAGAATATATTGGAAAGTAGTTCATGATAACATGGTTGAAGTTTAAAACATATTAGATTTATGGAATATATTGAGTAATCTATGGAATAAGGAAGCTTCCATACTTTCAAAAAAGGATTTATTATAATTTAGGATGTCAACATTTTCTAAGAGAATATACCACAAATGTATTCACATGTTTGGAATGTGAGAATAGAGAGTTACCATGTGATATATGGGGGATCAATATTAATCAAGTTTCATGACATTATTTATATGGTTTTTTATCTTCATCTTTCAGAAGGGTTATAAGGGTATCCATTCCTAAAATTTTACGTTAATCATCAGAGAAGGAATTTATGTATTGAGATTGTATAAAATCCTTGGATAAACTTTATTTAGTGATTAATCATATTTTAATGTTTTCAATCATATTTAATTTGGAAGTTATATTACTGTGGTTTTAGAAAGGTGCATCATGTATTTCAGGTGACAACCAATCAAGTCCGGCAAGGCAGCTGGTCTTGAACCCATGACTGAAGGCTGATAAGGTTTCCATGCCTACCACTAGCCTACATGATGTCTTCATTAATGTATAATTATTTTCATTGAATAATTTTTAATGATTAAATGTTAGTGTTAATTTTTATGTTTAGAGATTAATTTATTTACCATATTAATTTTTATGAATAGTTATTGATAAATAGTTATGCATTTCATTCTTTTATGGGCCTTAGTATCTACTAAAAGTATATTTTAGTGCTTTAGGAATAAATATTAATTTCTAGAAATCCATTTCATGATGTAATGGATGAATTTTAAATAGATAAAATCACAACCAAAGAATGAGATTTTTTTGTATTCATGGTCAATAAAATAATTACTCAATGATAGGATAATGATCAAAAAGACAAATTTATTTTCCAAATAACTTAATTTTTGTTGAATTGATGACCTTTTAAATCATCACAGATTTGTGACATTGAGGCCCTCAACATTTCATTTATCCTTCAATTGTTTTTGATAGATGAAATCAATCACTCCCTATAAATATTTACATTTTTCCTCCATGTCCAAACTCCACTCCCTACCTATGTTCTCCTTTGTGGAAACCTGGTTATATGTTTCATTGAGTAACTATTACGGTTCTAAAATTCCACTATTAATGGAAGTGTCAGTATTCATTTTTACGATGTCAGTTTATATTAATGAAACATTCATTTATTAAACCATTGGTAACCCAAATGAGTTTTTAGAGAAAAATTAATTTTAAGGGGTGTAGAATGTAACAACACAATATTTTGTGAATTTGTTTCTGAATTAATTTAATCTTTTTGATATTTATCATTTCATGTAACACTGAAGATAGATCGTTTTATATTAAAGATCTATTTTTGGCTTTCATTTCATAGAACACCATGTTAGTCATGCACTACAGTCTATATAGACTTTAGTATACTCTGCCTGGAACAATAAGGTTATCTTGTGTTGTACACAACAATGACTGTCCTCAATGACGTGCATAACACACAAGACCGAGGTTTTACGAACAATAATATATTATTAAAATATTATTATTTAATATAGTTAGATAAAACCATGAGATTTAATTAGAGTTTATTAATAGTATTAACTAATTTATGAAAATATATGGTTTATACAATATAATATGAGTTCATAGGTCACCGATTAATTATAAATGAATATGAAAACCAATTGAATATAAAAGGAAATATTATTATGTTAACCAAGATATATTTCCATAATAAATTAAATTTTTATTTATGTCTTTTAATTCACTATGTCAAACATTCCTTTCACAGAGAACATCATCTTGGTGTACGTTACATGCAATACCGAGTTTCTACGAAACATCATTTTATTGTTATAATCATTTAAACGAGTTAACAATAACCTGGACTTAATACATAGAAATGTAAATTGTAATAACTATATGAAAAATATTTTTTATAATTTTTTATATAAATAAAACATATTTATAATGAAAGATATGTGTTTTGGAAATGTTTATTTATGTTTAAAAAATATTTTTTTCTCGAATGAACGTTTTTTAGTATCCATATGTGAAAAAGAATAATATTAATTATAGTATAATTTAGTAATTGAATATGATAAAATGAAATTAATTTCTGAATTCAGAATGTCAAAATTAGCTTAGGGTAAATTCATGGGATTTTTTAAGAAACTTCATTTTAATATGAATAGTGAAAATAATGTTTTTAGTTAAAACTACAATATTATTTAATTAATTATTAATATTGAATTATATTATCAATTTGTTTTAAGTATAAATTATATATATATATAACATCTATTAATTCATTTTAATTCACAAGAATAAATTTCACTTTGAAATTGATTACAAAATCTTAACAATCTTTTGAACATTATTCTACATTAAAACCTCATTATTTCGTCATATCTATAGAAATAGCATTAATCTTAATTTTCACACTTATGTGATTTTAATTTTGAAAAAAAAACATTTTAGTTAGTATAAAGTTTTTATTCTAATAAGAAAACGTTATTTTTTGATCAAAATTGTTAGTTAACGTAATTAAAATTAATCAAAATGATTAAGGCCAAATAAAGCTTAATAAGAAACTAAACCTTAACATTAAGGGCCCAAATGACCTAGAAACTTGTTCAACACCAACTGGATGTACATAGTTAAGAAATAAACATTCCATTATTGATATTTTTTATTTATTATGACTTTGTTTATGTAAGCACATGTGTACACCTAAGTTGTTTCTAAAAATTCCAAGTGATTCCTTTTCCTTCCCAACAAAAAGCAGCCACCTCTACCACATCCTCACACCTCACAAACCAATTATATTTGTCCAATAACTGCGCAAAAAACTTCCTAGAAATACTAACTTACTCTCAGAATCCTTATCTTATGAGGAATAAAATCTAAGGATGTATTTTGGCACAAACCAAATGAATTTACCAAATTAAGAGTTAATGTATTCTCTCAAGTCCTTTATTTTATTTTACTTCTATACCGCCTAAAATCAATTTATTATGTGATTATATAACAACATAAGTATCCTAAATATACTATGATTTTGTTATGTAAATATTTTGATCTTCACTTACAGATACATCCATCTAATGGGTAACTAACATAATGTTTCTATGGACATCGAACTATAGCCTCATGAAATGATGATTGTTCATTTTTTCATTACCACCTATCATGGTGTCCATTATGATGGAAAATATATTTATATATGATATATATTTTATTTATAATGCCTTTATTATTTAATAATTTTATTTTCTAAACATACCTTTATGATTTCCATCTTATGTAAATATGATAATTTCGTTTGAGTATGTGTGGGCGACCACCCCCTCAAAGCAATTTGATTTTTTCTTACACTACATGGATTTTATTAAAGAAATGTTTAGTGAATATATATTATATATATGATATCATAGATATAATTTAATAATGATATATATATATATATATATATATATCTTTTACTTTCTTTCTCTCAACACGATAATTAAACGGAAATACCGTTCATGCATACGTATGACCTACCGTCTCCATGAACGGTGTATTCCATTTCATAATTATATATTCTCTATATTATTATATTAAAAATATATTGTATATATATGATATTTATATCATGATTTATATTCTTTAATCATGATATTTTTATAAGGAGAAGAAATATAAAAAAATTAAGACACATATGAAAAGAAAATAAAAAATTACCTGAAGTGAAACCTTAACATAGAATGGTTAACAAGCTGGTAATATAAGGTCATAATCACACAAAATTTGGTATGAACTAAGATAATATGGTTTTGTAAAAGGTTTATAATAAATTTATAATTATTATATAGGTGTTTTTAATGAGTATGAAAAGAGTCAAGATATAAGGTAAGTGGATTTCTTCTCACTTTTTATGTTCGTGAGATAAATTCTCTAGTCACCAGTCATTCCTTTTATGTGGTGTCTATATTACCAATGATTTTATTCTATTTATCTTGTAATTAAATATTTGGGTATTAAAATTTCCATTTTATGAACTTTATTTCATGGGGTTTATGTTTCAATTGTTACCAAACCATTAAAAAATGTTTTGTCTCAAATTTCCCACATAGAGACTCATGTATTATTATGAACCAAAACTCTTTTTTGAGGTGTATATACTTAAATTTTATATCATTAATCCCCTTATATTCATGATATTGTAATATTCATGTAATTTCCATCCCTTACATGGAGAGTACGATCACAAGACACCTAGTGATAAAAGTTAATTGAAATAATCTCATTACTTTTTGATATTTTTTATGTTTATTCTTACTTTGATGAAATAAAATGATCTATATCTCAAGAACATTAATTAAATTTAATATACTCTATATATTCATAATATATTCATGTATTGTTACAATTATACCTTTTTTTTATATATTTTATTTAAGAATGTGATTTTAAGAAATCTATACTTTACCCACTCTTCATTCAGAAATATGTGTTTCTTCAAAACCATTTTTTCTTAAAAGTGATTACAAGAATATTATACAAATATCCTACGATCAATAAAAGAAATTTTACCCTTTTTTCTTTTACCATTGTATACCAAATAATCCTCTTTTTAGTTTGCAAAGGATTAATTTTTGTCAACATTGTACCATGAGGAAGAAATATTCCTTTCACATCATACATCATGTATGGATATACCCACCGTCATTCCCTTAAATCTACCATTAATAGATTAAAATGTAATTATTTTTGAAATAAAATTTTATCTTAATATTCTGGATTTTAATTATTTATAGTGGTTTTAAAAAAAATCTTTTCAAAATATTTTTCTGTTTTAAAAATTATTCCAAATGTTTTCATGTTTATTTATAAGTTTTATAATTAATTTCAAAGAAATTGTTGTCAAAACGTTTTCACACTTTATTTATATGTATTATAATTATTTTCAAATAAATAGTTTTCAAAATATTTTCAATATTTTTTATATGTTTTCAACATATTTTCAAAGAAATGTTTTTCAAAAACTTTTTAAGCTTCATTTTTATGTTTTCAAAGTATTTTCATAGAAAATAGTTTTCAAAATGTTTTCAAGCTTCCTTCATATGCTTTCATGAAAAAAGTTGTTTCAAAAAATTTGAAGTTTCCTTATTAATTTTTCAATGTATTTTCAAATAAAAATGTTTTTAAAATGTTTTAAGCCTATTTTATAAATTTTCTATGAAAAGGGTTCTCAAAATGATTTCAAGTCTTCTTTATAAGTTCTCAAGGTATTTTTTAGGGAAATGATATTATATATTAAAAATCATTTTTCAATCAAAAAATGATATTTTCCTCAATAAATGTTTCTCAAATATATTTCAAAATTATTTTCCATATAAGATTACATTAATTAAGGTTACTCATTACCTTTTAGGAAATGATCTAACGTTTCTATTCATATTTATTATATGAATATGTTACACTTAATGTCATGGTCATTATAAAAAATATTTATATTTCAGGGGTTATATGATTTTTAAACCCTTTTCTTTTCAAGTGTAATGATTATTATTAAATGATTATAAAACCTATATTTTCATAGGTTATGAGAAGAGTACATTTTTATACTTCCAATTTCATTTCATGGGTTATGATATGATTATTTTTGATCCTATGTAACATGTATGTTTTATTTCATTATGACATAGGTGGGACCTATATCTCCCTCTAATGAATTAGTTAAAGATTTATATCTCATGTGATATACTAATATTCTCTTGGGAATTATCCTTGACTACTAATATTTATATGAGAGTGAACCATGACTACCAATATGGTATCAGAAGTGAACTCATGATAATAAAATGGACATGGGAGTGAACCATTACTACCAAGAAGGTATGTGGAGTGAACTCATGCTACTAATATGGCCATGGGAGTGAGACATGACTACCAACAAGGTATTGATAGTGAACACATATGACCAAGATGTTCTTGGTAGTAATTCCTTGGATACTATGGAAATCATATTATATTTTTATGTGTCATCCACAATTCCATGTTTTATTCCTATATTACGCTTTCTTGGATTATGTTCTTTATTTACTTATGATTTGTGTCATATAAACTACCATAATTTATGCCATGATTCATACACATGATATTTTATATAAAGGGTATGATTGTCTATTTTAATTATCATGTTCACATACTATTATTCTCATTATTATGGTTACATATCTCCTTTATTTACCCTTACTAAGAATTTGATCTCACCCCTTTCATATATTTCCTTTCCCCATGTTATGAATAAATGTTTTAGGTAAAAGTACTAAAGGTGGAGATATTTATGGGATATGTTTAAGGTATTTCATTTGATTAAAATATTTTGTTTTTATGTTTCCAAAGACACTAGCCTTTTACCATACTCGGACACGTATTATTATAATGTACTAAATATTCATCTAAAATGATCAAATATTATACTATGTCAAGCCTAGGTGGATATAGTTGGAATGAAAGGAAAGTTTTAGTCATAATTTTTAAACTATGATGATAAATCTTTAGTGATATCCCTAGGTATATTTCTAAGGATATTTCTAGGGATGTCTCTAAGGATAATTATAAGGATGAGTCAATATTTAGGAAAATATCTTGGAATTTTCATCAAGGATTTAGTGAGTGGATTCACAGAAATACATCCATATCTGGATACTAAAGTTGGATGTGGCTTCATAATATATGTAACTAAGAGTAATAACTTTGGAAAGATGTTTCGTACCTAACTTGGGGTAATATGGTACATGGAAACTGGCATTTCTACACACCTAGTTTGACACTCCTGTGGGATATTATTTTCGAATTCACAAGCTCTTCATGAAACATCATGAAGGATTTAGTTATACGTTGGCTATGAATAACCTTGAATGAACCTAGGGTGTCGTATATTAAGGAAGTTTCCATGATTTAGAAATCCAATATGTAAATATTTTCATGACAATGTGGTTTTCTACTATGATAAATATTGCACACACTATGCTTTTGGTTTTAGTCAATGTCTAGAACTAGAAAGTAATGGATTAATGATGAATGTGATGGATGATTTTTTGATGATCATTCAAGTTTTATGAACAAAATAGCGAGAGATTTTGTGATCATGTATAATCAGTTTTCATGTAACATAATTAACAATGTATACCTTCACCAAATCTAAGAGTCACCAAATAGGAGAATGAAGGAGTTCACTAAGAGTTAAGGTAGTGGAGACCATGATGGAAAGAAGATTAATTTTATTAACTGTCAAGAATGTGTAAAGAATCACTTAAATTAATGTCTTATTGGAACATGAATATCTTTTAAATGTTGTAAAAAAGGACACGAAGAATGTGACTACATGGAAAAATAAAGAGTTTTTTTAATGAATTGGATGATAATATTGACCTCACTAAGACATAATAAAAGGTTAAGTGTTTTATGTGTGGATTAAATGGTCATTATATAACTCAATGTCCTAAGATGAAAGCTCTTGAAGGGAACCAGTAAGGTGGTGCGAGTAATGGTTACATTGTTTATGATGATGAGACTACATATGAAATGTGAAAGGAAAGAGGTATTGTTTAACCGGATGAGGTATCCTTATTAGTGTCTTGTGTATGAAGTGGGATAATATTTTTTTGTATTTGTATTCAAGAATTATTTTATATGAAAGGTGAAATATATAAGTATTTTCTAGTTTATTATTATCACTACTCATTTATAAAAACATGTTGAGTGGTTCAGATTGAATAAAAAAGTGACATAATGGAAAGGTGATTTCCATGAAAAACACGTTTTTAAGGAAAATATAAATCTTAATATCTTCATTATGTTGTGATAATGATGTTTGATTAAGATATGTGGGATATTATTAATTAAATTAGAAGGTACTAATTACCTAGGAATTAATTTAGAACATGTTGACAAGTAGTTAATGATAAAATGGATGAAGTTTAAAAATTTATTGGATTTATAGAATATATACAGTAATCTATGGAATAAGGAAGCTTTCATGTTTTTTAAAATGGATTTATGGTAATTTAGGTCATTATCATGTTCCAAGAGAATTTACCACAAGGGTATTCACATGTTTGGAATGTGAAAACCAAGAGCAACCTTGTGATGTATGTGGAATCAATATTAAGCTAATTTCATGACTTTATTTGTATGTTTTTTTATTTTTATCTGTTAGAATGGTTATAAGGTTACCATTCTTAAAAATTTATGTTAAACTTTGGGGAAGGTATTTATGTATTGATTTTGTATTAAAACCATGGATAAATTTTTATTTACTGATTAACCTTATTTCCAGGTTTTCAATCATATTTAATATGGAAATTATATTATTGTGGTTTTATAAAGGGAAATCATGTATGTCATGTGAAAACCAATAATGTTCGTAAAGGAATCATGTCTTGAATCCATGATTGTAGTATGATAAGGTTTCCATGCCTACTACTAGCTTACGCGATGTCCAGGTTTTTGTATAATTATTTTTGATGAATAATTATTTGTGATGAAATAATAGTGTTATTTTTTATTTTTATAGATTTATGTGTTGACCATATTGATCTTTAAGAATATTTATAGATAAATAGTTATACTTTTCATTATTTTATGGGCCTTAGTATCTGCTAAAATTCTATTTTAGTTCTTCTAACATAAAAGTTAATTTCAGGAAATCTATTTTTTGATGTAATGGATGAATAAAAAATATATAAAATCACAACCAAATAATTATTTTTTTTATTCTTGGTCAATAAAATAATTACTCAATGAAAGGATAATGATCAAAAAAGAAAATTTGTTTTCCAAATAACTTACTGTTTGTTGAACCGATGGCCTTTTAAATCATCATAGATTTTTGGGTTTGAGGCCCTCAACTTTATTTGATCCTTCACTTGTTTCTGATTGATGGCCTCAATCACTCCCTATAAATGTTTACTATTTTCCTCCATTTCCAATCTTCACTCCCAACCTATTTTCTTCTTTTTGGAAACCTAGTTATATGTTTCTTTGGATAACAGTTATGGTTCCTAAGTTCTCATAATAAAGTAAGAGTTAATATTAATTTTTACAATATGGGTTTCTATTAATAAAACATTCAATTATTAATCCTTTGGTAACCCATATGAATTTTGAGAGAGAAATACATTATAAGGGTTGTAGATTGTGACACCATGAGATTTTGTGATTTTTTTAAATTAATTTTATCTTTTTTATATTCTTTATATCATGCAACATTAAAGACAGTTTATTTTATATTGAAGATCTATTTTTGGATCATGTTACATAGAACATCAAGTTAATCATGCACTATATGCTACATAGACTTTGGTTTTCTCTAAAGTGAACACTAAGGTTATCTTTTGTTATACACAACAATGACTTTCCACAATAACTTGCATAACACATAAGATCAAGGTTTACTGAACCATAATATATTATTAAATTATGATTATTTAATATAATAACATAAAAAAATAAAATTTAATTTTATGTTATTAATAGTATTAACTAATTTATTAAAATATATGGTTTATAACATATAATATGAGTTCATAGGTCACTAGTTAATTATAAATTAATATGAAAATCGATTCAATATAAAAGGAAATATTATTATGGTACCCTAGATATTTTTCCCTAATAAATTAAGTTTTCATTTATTTACTTCAATTCACTTTTTCAAATATTTCTTTCATTAGGAACATCATCTTGTACTATGTTACATGCGTTACCAAGTTTCTACAAAACATCATTTTATTAGTATTGTCATTTAAATGAGTTAAAAATAACCTTAACTTAATAAATAGTAATGTAAATTGTAATAACTACTTAAAATAGTTTTTATAATTTTATATATAAATAAAACATATTTATAATTAAAGATATGATTTTTAGTTAAGTCCTTTTATGTTTACATAGTACCATTTTCTCAAATGGTCCACTTTTAATGTCCATATGTGAAAAATAGTAATACTAATTTTTTTTAAAAAATAGAAATTAAATATGAAAAAATGAACTTAATTTCTAAATCTATAAGGCTGAAATTTTCTTAGGGTAAATTCTAGGGTTTTTTCTAAGAAACTTCATTTGAAGACGAATAGTGAAAAACAATGTTTTCTAGTTTAAAACAGCCTTTTTGTTTAATAAATTCTTAATGTTGAATTATATAATGAATTATTTTAAGTCCACATTATATATATAACATATATTAATATATTTTGATTCACTAAATTAAATTTCACTTTGAAATTGAATATAAAATCTTAACAAACTTTTGAACATTTTTCTACTTTAAAAACCTATTATTTCATCCCATATATGGGACTAACCTTAATCATATTTTTTTACATATTTATGATTATAATTTAGAAAAACCAAAATAAACCATTGTATTAGGTGTAATATTTTTATTCTAATAATACCAAGTAAATTCTTGACAAAAAAATAGTAGTAAAAGTTATTAAATGTAAACACAACGATTATGGCCTAATTAAGTTTAATTAGAGAGTAAAACATAACATTAAAGGGCCCAAATAACCTATAAAAATTACAAATACCTATTTTATGTCCATATTTAGGCCATAAAAATTACATTAATGGGTATTCTAGTCTAATAATACTTTTTTAGGTAAGATCATGTGTACACCTAAGTTGTTTCTAAAAATTTCAACTGAGTCCTTTTCCTTCTCCATAAAAAGCTTCCATATCTACCACTTCCTCAAAACTCTCAAACAAATTAATTTTGACCTATAACTGCCCAAAAAACATCCCTAAAATAATCCCTTACTATTATAATCCTTCCCTTGAGACAAAGAAAATCCAAGGATAACTTTTGGCACAAACCAAAAGGAGTTACCAGATTAAGAGGTAACATCTCTTCTCAATTACTTTAATTTATTTTACTTATTCACCACTCCAATTTTCATTATCATGTGATTATATAAAAAAATAAGTATCATAAATATACAATTATTTTTTTATGTAAATTTCTTTATCTTCTCTTATAGACATATCCATCTAATTGGTGACGAACATACTATTTCTGTGTACAGCGAACTACTACCTCACAAAACGATGATTGTTCATTTTATCATTACCACCTATCATGGTGGCCATTATGCTAGAAAATATATTTACATATGATTTATATTATATTTAAATGTCTTTATTCTTTAATAATATTTCTTTGGAACATACCTTTATGATATGTAAATATGATATTTTTGTTTGAGGAAGTGTGGACTAGTGCCTCCTCAAAGTGATATGATTTGTTTATAACATACATGGATTGTATTAAATATTATTTTAGTGAATATATATGATATATATGATATCATAAATATACTTTAATGATGATATATATATATATATATATATATGTATGTATTTTACTTTCTTTCTCACAACACGATAATTAAACCAAAATAGCATTCATGCCTACGTACGACCTACCGTCTCCATGAACGATGTATTACATTTCATAGTTTTATATTTTATATTTTATTATAATAAAAATATAATATATATAAATGATATTTATGTCATGTTTTATTTTCTGGAATCATGATATAAGTATAATGACAAGAAATATAAAAAATTAAGACACATATGAAAAGCAAAGAGAATATTACCCAAAGTGAAACTATAACATAGTATGGTTAACAAGTTGGTAATATAATGTCTTAATAAAAAAATATATGGTATTAAATAAAATAATATGGTTATGTAAAAGTTTTATAAAAAATTTATAATTATTATATATGCATTTTGAACAAGTACGACAAGAATCAAGATACACGGTAAGTGGATTTATTCTCACTTTTTATTTTCATGAGGTACATGGTATATTCACCACTCATTAATTTTGTGTGGTGTGTGTACTGAAAATGATTGTATTATATATATTTTTTAATTAAATATATGTATATTAAACTTTAAATTTTATGAACTTTCATTCATGGGGTTTAAGTTTCATAAGTTACCAAGAAAATAGAAAATGTTTTGTCTCAAATTTCCTACTTTGAGACTCATGTATTATTATGAACCTAACATATTTTTCAAGGTGTATATACTTCCATGTTATATAATTAATCCCCTTATTTTCATGATATTTCAATATTCATGTAATTTCCTTCTATTACATAGAGATTATGAACACAAGTGACCGTGTGATAAGAGTTTATTGAAACAATATCATCGCTTTCCGAGATTGTTTATGTTTATACTTCCATTGATGAAATGAAATCATCCATATCTGAAGAACAATCATGAAATTTTATCTCCTCTGGATATTCATGATATATTCATGAATTGTTACTATTTTTACATTCTTTGGTATATATTATGTATAATAATGTGTTTTTAAGGAAGCCCGACTTTACCCTCTATTGGTTGGGAAATTTGTGTTCCATCAAAGCCATGTTTTCTAAAAATGGTTTCCAAGAATAATATACTAATATTCTATGATCATTAAATGATATTTTTACCCTTTTTTTCTTTTACCATTGTTTACAAAATAATCTTATTTTCTCTTTCTGAATGAGGAATTTTTCTAACCTTTTCACCATTAAAAAGGAATATTAATTTCACCTCGTATGACATGTATGAATTTACCCTCCATCATTCCCTTGAATATTTATTTAAAAGATTAAAAAGATTTTATATTTAAAATCTTATGTTCTTGTAATATTCTGTTTATTCATTATTTTTAAAGTGGGTTTTAGATAAAAATATTTTAAATAATGTTTTGTGTTTTAAAAAGTATTCCAAAAAATTTCAATATTTATTAATATGTTTTCAAAGAAAATTGAATGAAATGGGTTTCAAAATGTTTTCACGATTTATTTATATGTTTTCAAATTATTTTCAATGAAATGGTTTTCAAAACCTTTTAATGATTACATTTTATCTTTTCAAAGTATTTTCATCGAAAACTATTTTCAAAATGTTTTCAATATTATTTTATATAATTTCTTATAAATGGATTTTCGAAACATTTTCAAGATTCCTCAATAATTTTTCAAAGTGTTTTCAATGAAAAATATGTTTAAAATGATTTGAATCCTATTTTATAAGTTTTATAGGAAAAAGGTTTTAAAAATGATTTGAAGTATTCTTTATAAGTTTCCAAGGTATATTCTAGGAAAATGATCATATGTATTAGAAATTATTTTTTAAAGAAAAAAGTATATTTTCCATAAGAAAATTTTCTAAAAGATATTTCAAAATTATTTTCCAAATAATATGGAATTTTTTGATGTTATTCATCCCATTTTAGGAAATTATATAAGGGTTCCATTTATATTATTTCTATTAATGGGTTAATATTAATTCCACAGTCTTTATGAAATCGATTTCTGTTTCATGGGTTATATTCTTTTGAAACCTGCTTCATTTCATGGGTTATGTTTATGATAAAATGATTACAAAACATGTCTTTTTTTCAGTGGTTGTGATAAGATTAAATTTTTATAATAAAATTTCCATTTTATGGGTTATGATATTATTATTTATGATCTTGTGGCATATGTATGTATTATTTCATTATGAGATGGGTGGGACCTATATCTCTCTCCATTGCATTGGATAAATATTTATATCTCTTGAGATAGACTAATATGGTATTGGGAATGAACCTTGAACACTAATGTGGCCATGGGAGTGAACCATGACTACCAATATGGTATGAGGAGTGAACTCATTCTACAATGATGGCCATGGGAGTAAACTATGATTATTAAGATGGTATGAGGAGTGAAATCCTGCTATTATGATGGCTAAGGGAGTGAACTATGACTACTTTGATGGTATGGGGAGTGAACCTATACTAATAAGATGGAATTGGTTGTAATTCCTTGGATACTATGAAAATCATATTATATTCTTATGTGTCAACCATAATTCTATGTTTTATTCCTTTGTTATGCTTTCTTGGATTATATTATTTTATTCCCTTATGATTCATGTCTTATTAGCTTCCATTATTTATGAAATGATTCATGTATATGGTATTTGATATGATGGGTATGATCATTTATTTTCATGATCATGTTCTCATACCCATACACTCAGGATTATGCTTACATATCTCCCTTTTTTACCCTTTCTAATCATTTCAGATCACCCCTTTCTTATTTTTCCTTCCCCCAGATTATTATTAATGGTTTTAGGTAGAAGTACTAAAGGTGGAGTAATTCATGGGAGGTTTTTAAGATCTTTAACCAGGATAGAATATTTTTTCCATGTTTCCAAAGACAATGCACTATTACGGTCTTTAGGCATGTATTATTGTAATGTATTGAATATTCATCTAAAATGATGTAATATCTATGTATGTCAAGCATAAGTTTCTATAATATAAACATATATTTTTTAAAAATATTACTAAACATTTATTCCTTACAGAAAATACTTTATTATTCTATTTAACTTGATCATATATGGTTCCAAAAATAAATAACATCTTTCAAAAAAAACATTAATCACTTCATCACTAATTCATATACTAAGCCCATGGTTATCTATTTGATAAAAAATAGTCTCCAAAAATCCACTTATTCATTATCCACATACTCATTTAATAAAAAAATCATACTAACCCAAGAATTTATATAGGATAGTGGTAGGTGATGCACCTATATTTCCCTTCAGTTGTGGATTCGATTCTCGTAACCTTGTCAAATGTGACAAGTTTTCGCCCATCCTACAACTTTTAATTTTTCTAAAACTATATAATTACTAAAATATGATAATCTCCTTAAAAATATCCATAACACTTTTTAACCGAAATTATTATCTTATAACATTCATTTTTCATCCCAAAAAGTTATAAACCATAATTACCTCAAAAGTGAATGCCTCTAATAATATAGTTATTCACCTTAAAATTTCATAACATAAAGCCTAAAATGATATTCTAAGACATTAAACTTATAATAATCCTTAAAATTATAAATTCATGATGATATCCCTAACTCTTTAGAAGACATCCAAATCTCCAAAGTTGCTGAAACTATCCTTTGATACAAACTATAATGACTTGGCCATAAACAGAACATATTCTAGTGTTTTTAAACTAGAATTAAAATTTGTAAATATTTTTAGTTTAGAGATTTATAGAATTAGAAACAACTATTACATGGAAAATTCATAAATTGTAATTGGATTCTAATACTTTGTATCCACTTTTTTCACCAAATAAAACCCTTAAAAACTGAATTATTTTCAAGACACAACTTCAATTCTTTCATCATGACATATTCTATTCCATTAAAAATCATAATACCTATAAAAAAATATAAAATCTAGAATGAGGAAAAAAAATATAAGTAAGGTATTTAGAAATAAAGAAATTGTTAGTCCATTAATAAACATTAAAACCCAAGAAAAACTTATCATAAAATAATACTTTTCTCCCTCAATAAGTACAAAATAACTTCATTTTCAAATAAGATCATTAAATACCATTTTCGAAATAAAAATATTTCTATAAATACCATAACAGTTGTAGAAAATATATAATGTTAAATTGGTACATAATTATACTTAAATGGAATAACTATTCGGTTGACTTCAATACATGTCACTCTTACAAATGGAATAGCCACATGGATGACTTCAATAACCAAAGCATTGGAGGTTATAATGTAACCCACCATACATGGTTTACCACACAACTACCCTTCTTATGTTTATAACATGACCACCCTTCAAATTTCCATGTACCATTATATAATCATAAAACATAAAAGATTTAAATTTTCAACATTTCACTCAAAAAATTTCATTTCTAATCACATGTACTCATGTGAAGGCATTGAAATAATCAATCCATTTCCAAAACCATCTTCAATACCAAAATAGCTATAAAAGGGAATAAATTATATTTTAAAAAAAACTATAAGTCTTTCATAGGATGAGAAATATCAAAATAATATTCAATGTGGTGGAGAAGTCTTTATCTGTGTATATGTTAAAAACAATTCTTTTTTCATTTATAATGAAAGAAACATTCTCCATATAAAATGATTCCTATATAAAAACTATGAATGATATTAAAATATAAATTTTTTTTCTTATATATCTCATTAAATAAGGCCGTGTATAACATAAAAATATGCCCCAATGAAAGGAGATTGACATGAAGTTCATTACCTGAAGTTTGATTCATCAAGTATGTTCTTTATCATCCTAAATAATAAAAATAAGTTTATTATTTACTTTATTTAGAACCTTATTCATGTTTATTATTCATCTCACATCAATTATCTCAATATTATAACAATTACTTAATTATTTAAGGTCATGTTGTATGTTTTGATGATATTTGGTACATGTGTCCAAATTGACTTAGTATGATGTCTATAGCCAAAATTGGTCATTATTCCATCATCTACAGAATAATATTCATGACATAGTAATAACTTTTAAACATTAATTTTTTAATCAACCCATTTATTTATAGTTACTAAAAATGAACAATGTTTCAATCATAGAGATGGTAGGTCGTACGTACGCATGAGTATCATTCCCATTTTTTCACGGATCATTATGAAAAGAAGGTAAATATTATATTTTCTTTCAATAATTATCATAATATAATAAATATAATATTAATAATTTAAATATACACACATATATATATCATACTAGTGATGTTGTGAAGAAAAATGAATCGCATTTCTTCATGGAGGTGATAGTTCACACGTACACACAACCGGAATTATCATTTTTTTTGTGCATGGAAGGTAAGAACATAATTTATTTATTATTTTATTATAATGATAATTATTTCATAAATATAATAAATATACATTAATTCCATCATTATAACCATTATTAATATATGGTAATGGGAAACAAATTATATCAGTTCGTTGAGGTGATAGCTTACATGTACGCATGAATGATTAATTCATTTCCCATTTTATGGAAGTGGAGATAGATTTTGGTGAGGATGTTAACATAATAAAATCTCAGTATATTTAGGACATTGGTTTTATTATACCATAATTTTGACTAAAATTTGAAGGAATTTGGTGAAAAATTGAAACATAAATACTTGATTAAAAGTGATACATTTCCTTTGGACGATCACATTTGATTAACACCTTAGAACATATATTAATGGTGTTATACCTAAAATAAGGCCTCAATAATTTGGTTAGGGATTATAGGAAGGGATTATATTATATATTTTATGATCCAATATGGGTTTTAATTGTGATTAAAAGATTTATGTTGTCCTATTTTATAATAGAGGGGAGGGGGCACTCATGGAATTATTCAAAATATTATATTAATATAAATTAATTTTCTATTAAAAATTGTACCAAATAGTTATATTTATAATTTAGGATGAGTATGAGTCGAAATATAAACATCCAATGATAATTAGATAAGTATTTAATATTGTTTTAATCCTTATATTTTTGTTTTATCCCTTTTAACTCTTACCATTTTATTAAGTAATTTACACATTGGGGGTAAAAACAATTACCATAACATGCTGAATGACCAAAAAAGAGTCATTTGTGACATTTTAGGAATTATCCAAACTAGATGTATTGTTTTTTTATTTTAATACATTTATATAATTTAATAAAATATTTTATATTTTAAAATACCATTAGTTTCAATTTTGACACTAATCATTCCCTGAATTTGTAAAAATATCATAACTCCAAGATATAGTAGAACCAACTCACTAAAAGCATCACTAACATGTCAAATTTATACATAAAATTATTGGATGTCATAAATTATATCATATTAATTTTTTTATAAAATTATTAATATCATTTATTTGATTCATCCATTAATGAATCATTTACTACATCATCATTGTGTTAAAATTTAATTTAATTATTTATTACCTAAAAATAATAAATAAATTACCATGATGTAGATATTCCTTCTTTATTAAAAAATACTATATATAGTTGAAGTGATCCCATATATAAACCCATGTTAAAAATACTTTACTTAATAAAAACAATAGTGTAATAAAAAGTAATTTTCATTGAATATAATATTATAAATGCATTAAAGTCATTCAACTGGCTCTAAGTGGTCATAAAATCATCCAAAGATTTATTTGTGTCTGAAAACACTCATCCAATTAAATTATGGAATGTTTTATGATAATTTTATATTTTTATAATATAATTTTTTGATTTAATTACCCAATTTACACTTAACCGTGGTAATAAAATTTATTACTAAAAATACTATTAATAATGACAAAAAATAAAAGGGTATTATTTACATAATTTTGGAATTTATATTCCAAATATAGAATAAATTATCCAAATTAAAAAATTTAAAAGGAATAAATTAGTTAAAAATTATTCCCACTGATAGAATAATAAAACAGATTTTAAATTAAAACGTTCAAAAGATCACATAGTTTTTATATCCAATTTAAATGTAAAATTAATTAAAATTAAAAATATTGGATTAAATAAAAAATATAATTATACTTTAAAACCATTAAAATTTTATTTAACACTCTGAATAAATTTTATGAAAATGTAGTTTTTAATTAAAATGCAATATTTCTTCACTATTAATCAAAAAAATGAATATTATCGAGAAAATATCAAAAAAAAACCAAAGTAAATTTTTATGTCCTTCTTCCAAAATAGAATTTAATTTCATAATATAGAACTTATAAAGGTAAAAATATATATTTTAAATACGTGTACCCTCAAAGGGTGGAAAAATAATTTTTTTTTTGAAAAATATTTCATTTATTTTAAGAATTGGATTTGTTATTATATCATGTCTAAAAAACAAATAAGATGAATTTAAAACATTAGATTGAATATATGAAATATATATTTTATTAATATTTTCCGAGAAGGTATTTTATTATTTATAAAATACACTACTATTTGTTTAAATAGTTTTTCAGAAAAACATTTCCTTTTATTTTGAAAAGGGTATTACATTAAATTATTATTAATTGGTCACCAATTAATTAAATATATATACATTTGTAAAACAAATTTTCATATTTTAGTTAAAACATATCATTCTATTCATTATAATGGCTAGGTTTTAATGGAATAATTTGAATATTATATATCTATTTTATTAAGCTCGATGTGGCATATCATATAGGCTATGGAGCATAGTGTTTCCTTTTAAAAACACAAAATGTTACCATTTCACATCAAACACTTGTATTACAAAGTTTATTCCATTTTCACGGAGTTAATACATGGATTAGGTATTGGCTTAGACAAGTCCCATATTCCCCATATATAAGACATTAAATTCCACTACAATTTGGTTTACTATGAAAAAAAATTCCCTAATGAAAATGTAACAACCCAAACCGTAATAGCCCAGATTCAATGATTATTTTATTACAATTTCAGAAATGCATGAGATCAAATCACCATGTATTGATCATTTTAGTATTCTTAATGTTTTATATATATATATATCCCTTATTTTATTTCTAATTAAACATAGAATATAATGAAGTAAAAGAAACTACTTCCTTGAATCATATTTAAAGATTTAATCTTCATAACCTATGGAAAGAAGAAAAAAATAAGGGTTAACACAAATAATCAACAAGGGTTAATTACTAAAAAAAATAAATAAATAATAACTTATATATATTTAATAAGTAATAGAAAATATGTCATGAAAAATTAAATAAAAACAAATTTTAATCAATAAACTGAGAATGAAATTTTGACCATGGATTATGTCAAAATGAAAATATCATGGATATTAATAACATAACACTGAATAAAGGAAATTATTATTTTATCATACATAATTTATTTAGAACATGAACCACTAATACCAATAATTTTCACAAGATGGCTTATGTTTGTGGGTATAAACCCATCTGAATCTACTATGAAATAAATGTGACGAGTTTGCCATAAACTAATTCTTCTCTTGATATTTATCGATACTTCTAGTGGATATATAATTTTGGTACCCACACTTAACTTCCATTCTAAATAATTATTCATAAAATTTATTAAAAATTTAATTAATGAATAATATCCACAATATCCAAACATCTTTATAGAGTATATGATACAAATTTATCAATATTTCCCCAGTTAATCAAATAACATTCAAAGTAAACACTGAATATAGTGATGGTATATAGTTTAAGAAATAATCATATCCATAATATAAATAATATTGATATTTAAGATAAATAATATTTTAAATGAATAATGATCTCAAATTTGATATTGATACACCATATAAAAATTATTAGGAGGATAATACCAAGTATGTCTCAATGAAATGGAAATTGAGATTACATCATTGACTTTACGATTCTCTTTATTCAATCGTGACATAAAATCTTGTATAATGATTTAAATAAATTTTTTATTTTATAATATAATATTTTTCTTATTTATTATATCATATATTATTCTCTTATATAACCTTATCACATGTTTGTAAAAAATATTTTTTCATTACCCTTATTTTAGATATTAACTGCTTCATTTTCCTATGCATGTTTTTCCATATATATTCTGATTACTCAGCATAAGACATAATTCCATATTCAATAAAGTGACATTAAGGTCATATATATCAAAAATAATTTATATATATATTTTTTCAAAATAATTCATTAATGGTTAATATGGAAAATGAATCAAATCAATTCATAGAGATTGTAGGTCGTACGTATGCACAAGTGATGATATAATTCCATTAATGGTAAAAGGGTGAGGAAGTGTATAATAAATTATTTTTTCATAATCAATATAATTACATATTTATAATTTATATCCATTTTTTATCATTATAAGAAACCATGTATTGTGCTGATGAAAAACTAATTACACCATGGCGTGGAGTCGGTAGGCCACGTGTATGCACGTGCGATGCATTCATTTTATTATAGGGTGGATAAATAGTGTAATATGGTTGTCTCATAATCATAATTACACCTCATAATATATATTATAATATATATATATTTATTTAATATGAAAAAAACTTGAATTGGATCTATAATAAGAAATAAACTTGAAGAAGTTGGAAACGATGATTACCTCTTCTTTCGGCAGACGTTTATTAGATATCTTCTCAAGATCACTAGGATTGGTATTTTCTGGAAGAATATGACCTAAAAAAATATCAAATTAATTTTAAAAAGACTCCTTTTCATAGTATGGTCAATATATAACTCTCATGGTGGTGATATTAAAGTAACGAATTGATTCCCTTTTAGGATTGAGGTGAGGGGAACCATCGAAAATCCTCAAAATATTAAATTATAATAAATTCACTTTCTTTAAAAAAAATATACCAAATGGACATTTATTTTAAGATTATATGATATAAGGTCGCAATATCATCATCCAATAAAATTTACACATGTTTTGTTTTTATTTTTTACCCTTTCATTTTGATTAAACTTAGTTAACTAATTATAATTTTAATTATGGTAACAATTTATTTAATATTAAAAGGTAGTAATTTTTACTTATAAAATGAAAATTGTACCATAAATGAATAATTTATGAAATTTTAGACCAAATAAAAATCAAGTTTTATTTTATATTATTATTTATTATTTTTAAATAATTTAATATTATATAATTTTGATATAAAATCATTGGTGACAATTTTGTCACTATTCATTATATTGGCCATATAAAAATCAAGAAAATAAGATAAAATAAAAAAAAATTAATACACACTTAATATGTCATAATAAACTAGAAAAATTGTGGAGCACCTTAATTAATTGAAATTAAATTAAATTTGATATTTTTATTATCATTGACATGATTGTTTCATTAAAAAAATAAATACAACATCTTCATTGTATAATTATTTAAGGTAATTAATTCTTCACGAATATTTAAAAAAACAAATGAGGTAGAAAAATATATTATTTTAAAAATTAATATTTATATTCTATGATATATTGAGAATTATGCAATATTAAAATAATATAGTTATTAAACATATGAATGTGGCATTTGTGTCTTTTCTCTAAATAAAATATTGTAACTACCATAACCTCATCCAAGTGGTACCTAAAGTCTATATATATTTATATCATGGAATTAATTTATTAAGTTAAAAATGGATAGTTAAATTTGTTTATAAATTACATGTTTCCCAATGTGGTCAAATAAGAGATGTTTAAGACTAAGAAAGTGACATTTTGTGATTTTCATTAATTTTAATAATATAAAAAATATTTTTATGGAAATTTTTCTGTTAAATAACTCACATTAAAACACTAGGTTTTATGTTTTGAATATAAATCATACAACAAAGTTGATACAAGTTTTTGTTTAATTTTGTGTTCCATAAAAAATTATTTTTAAACTAAATTACCATATTTTCAACTTAACGTGATTTAATAAATTACCAAAGTTTCTATTCATATTATCTAAAAATAAAGGGGGTATATTTTAAAAAATTTAACCCTGTCATTCTATATATGGGAGAAATTTTTTAAAACCCAAATAATATAAGAGGAAGAATATAATACAAAATTAAACAGATAAAACACAACTAAAAACAGTTTGATCTAAAATGCATTTTTAAGCCGCAAAATTTAATTCAAATAAAATAATGTATAATAATTATTAAAATGAAATAAAATATATTATTTATAACTAATGATTATACATCTTACATTGAGGCCAAATTCAAATCATAAATATTATTTTTATATAATGAAATTTGTAGTTTTATAAAAAACATTATTTTTCAGTATTCATAGCAAAATAAATATTTTCAAATCAATATAAAAAAATTCATAAAATTTATTTCTAACATTATATATTTAAAAATAAATATTATTTTTTTCATTATAATTTATATATGGTTTAAAATTTAGTTTGAAAATAGGCATGACATTAAAAGGTTGTAAAACTGACCTTAAAAAATATAGCCTTTTGTGTGTAAAATTGGATTCATTCTTATCTTATACCTATAAAATGTTTTTTCTGAATGTAAAAATATATAAATATCATATTGTGGTTAATAATATTCATTATTGAAAAATTAAGCGTAGTCTGTAAGGATAATTGTATTTTATTGTTCTTTTTAACATATTGATGCATGCAATGTAAGCTATCAATGGTATTTAATTTACATAAGAGGAGACAAATTGTAAAATCATAAGGGTGTTATATTATACCCTACCTTGATAAACATAAATTGTTAAAATTTAAAATTTATCTTCAAAAACAAAGGTTGATACTTGATAATTTTTTATGGGAAACCAATCTCATAAATATTTTTCATAAAACATCCTCTTAATAAGAGGGAAAAATAAATGCAATGGTCAACACAAAATCAGGATTTTGAATATGATAACATTAGTGGGAAGTGAAAAAATGTAAATGGAAGAGACATATAGCTATCATGTTTTATAATTAGTGATAGAGAACATGTCCAACAGATATTTAACCATCACAAAAACCTAAATCTCTCATCTGTTAAAAGACCATTGATTTCTCAATACGAATAGTAAATAGATAACATTTGTATTCCAAAATCATTTTCCAAGAGTTAAGGAATTATATTACTGTCTAAAGAATCAACTGAGAATGTAATAATGAATGATTTTTTTCATGTCATAAGAATAATCTCATCCTTTGGTTATTCTTTTATCCTTATCCAATTTATTTCATAAACCAAGAGACAGATATTCAAGATGAATTTTTATTATTTAAGCACTTCCATAAGTCATTTTTTGGACCTTTAAATAATTACCAAAAGATAAATGGTTTGAACAGTTTAAAAATATGATAAATCATAATTAAATCACTAATAATAATATCCAAAGTTTAATGTAATCTATTCTGTTAGTATTTACCTTAAGACTCATTCAAAATACAATTTTCCAAATTTAAAGTCCAAAAATATTAATGGATGATCACTAAATTTCTAAAATCAACTAAACATAAAATTTCTCCCAATAATGTAGATATTATTATCACATAAAAAATATCTGAATACCTTAACAACCTCTAATCCTTTAAAGAAACATACATTCTTCAAAAATGAAAATCTCATGTTACATAAAATATTCTTAAAATCCAATTTTTAATAATTCCAGTAAATATATGATAAACCATCAAATCACTAACCACGTTCATGGTCACCAAAACTATGTCATATAAATATATTTATTATTTTTCCAACATTAATATCATATTTATTGTTATCTTTCCCAAATCTTGTGTTTTCAAAAATATCAACTTACAACAGAATCACTTCTCTTTGTTTCTGGTGGTATTCATCGCATGCATCGAATTAATTAATAAATAATTACTCTAGTTAAATCCTTACAGATCTCAGGATTATCATAACCATTAAATTATTGATAAAATTATCAAATAACATAATTCTTGAATCCAGAAACATGCATATTAATCGTTCCTCTTCATCTGTGAAGGAAGAATCATCATGATTGTGATCTACTATCATCTTTTATGGTGTATTACTTTGATACACGAGACATTGATTTATGTAGTGTCCCATATCCTTATAATTGATTAATTTTACATTGTAATCATTTTCTTTTCCATTTGAATCTTAATCACATTTTTCTTTCTATCTATAGATATAGAGAACTCCTATACATTTTATGAAAATATAAGGGTGTTTTTTCATAATTATCACTTGTGGGAAAATACTTATTTCTATTATTTCCATTATCATTCATTTTATGACCTATAATATTAATCTACTTCATACCTACTAATCTATAATTCTTATATAATTAATTGATTGTCTCTTTATTACATGATACTATGTCTTAATATGATGAGGATATTTGGGATACTTGTTTCCTTTGAAATATTGTCATAAGACTATAAAATATTTGGTCCTTCTTATATTTTGGATCCTGTGAATTGGTTAGATTATTATTCATTCTAAAATGTTCTATTTTTATATGAATAAATACACAAGAGTAGATCATATAATTATGAAAAATATTTATAATCCTAAAAATAGTGAAACACATTACATAAATTGAAAATTTTATACATAGTTAATCTCATAAACATGGGTTTTTTTGGATGTTCTTCTATAGATATCCTCAAATACTATCTTAGGGGTATATTACATAATCTATTATTTTAATAATCTAGTCCAAGAGGTTAAAACTAAACATTATATCAAGAAAACTATAACAACCTCAACCCCAATATTCAAGAGTTGGTGGTTATTTTAATTCGATGACATAGATAGAAGATATCACATTTGGATAGATTGATCAGTTTAGTAGTCTCAAATAACAACATGAATATATGATTATATTATTACATTAGTAATTGAATATATAACATTTAAAAGTACAATAATCTACTTCATTGACACTTATTCGATGATTTCATCATTATAACATGTGGAAATGAAACAAAAAAGGGTGAGCTCAATTTCTATGTAAGGCCTACATAGAGTTTCAACATGAATCAATAATAAGTTAAATATTTTCCATAAGGATCAATCAATATTGAAAGGTAAACATTCCAATCAATAAAATTATAATGAAATTGCATCCATAGGTTTTTTCATATTAAAAATATCATGGATAGTAACAAATGAATACTGAATGAAGGAAATTCATAATTATGAGACATCATGACTATGAAACATGTACCACTAACATAAATACCTTTCACATGACATTTTATGTATGTGGTTATAAAAATTCCTTATTCTTCTTGAAATCAAACATAAATGGGTTTTCACCAAGTGATTTTTCCCATGAGACATATCAGTTCCTTCAGGGGAAATATAATGTAGGGCCCCACCTATCACTAGAAGTCCAAATAATTATTCGTTTATCTAATACTTTTTTTAATTCCTGAAAAATATTCTCTATCATTAAATATTTATATTAAGTGTAGGATACATATTTATTAATTTCCCTCTAGTTAATAAAATAGAAATCAATGTAAACACTATTTGTAAAAATGTTATATTGTTTCGTAAGTACTCATATATGGGATATAAATAATAATGATACTTAAGTGAAAAAAACAAATTATAAATAATGTCAAAGTCATAGTAGATACAACTCATAAAAATAATTAGGTTTACAATACCAAGTAAGTCTCAATGAAATGGAAATTGAGATGGAGTTTATTACCTTACACATCCCTTTAGTTGATCATTCTTTAAAATCCAATATAATGATTTATGGAAAGATATAATTTTATAATAGACCCGTATTCATATTTATGACATCATATATTATTTTATTATATCATCTTATCACCCATTTTTTAATTAATATTTTGTCATAACCCTTGTTCTAGGGATTAACTACTTCATTTTCCTTTGATTGTGTTTTTGTGTAACTCTTAGTTCATTAGCATATGAAATTTTTTTACCATATTCATAATGGTAATAAGTTTATAAATATCATATTTACTCATTTTATATATTTTAATAGAAATTATTTAATGGTGAATATGGATATTCAATCACATCACGTTGTCGAGATGGTAGGTTGTATGTATGCATGAGCGACGATGGAATTCAATTAATGGTGAAAGGTTAAGAATGTGGATAGTATATTAATTTTTAATAATAAATATAATGTCATAATTATAATATATATCAATTATTTTCATCATTATACATATCCAATTATAGTGGTGATGGAAAAAATTACAAAACGAGTTTGAGACAATAATACACATGTACGCACACACAGTGATTTCATTTAATTATTGGATGGATAAATATAGAATATGGTTTTACCATATTTAAAATAACATAATAGAAAATAAATATGATACAATATTTATTTCCTAATAATGGAAATAATATAATATGAACGTGTATAATAATAATTAAACATGAAAGTGTTTGTAAAGATGATTACCTCTTTTTAAGCAGACATCCTTTAGATCTCTTCACAAGGACACTTGGGTTAGTCTTTTTAGAAGAACACAAACTAAAAAATATTATAAGTAATTAGAGTATATAATTTTTAATAGTATGGTAGATCTATAAGTATCATGGTAGTGAATTGATGTGAAGGAATGAGTTCCCTGATATAATTGGGGTGATAGGAACCCTTGAAAATCCACCAAATATTAAATAATAATAATTAAATTTTCTATAAAAATTTCCCAACAAGTACATGGATCTTAATATTACATTAGATAAGGTTTAATATCATCATGAAATAACATTTAGATATGTTTTGGTTTATCTTAAACCTTATCTTTTGTATTGACCATAGTTAACTTATTCTAGTTTTAATAATTATAACAATTTATTTAATATAAAATTATGGTAATTTTTACTTATAAATTTAAAATTAGACCAGAAATGACTACTTATTACAATTTTATACCAAAAAATAATCATCTTTTATTTTAAAAAATATTTTTTAGTCTTGGTAACTAATTTAATTAAATATGTTTTGATAAAATACAAGTAATGTCAATTTTGACATTATTCATTACTTATGATTTAAGAAACTCAAGATTGTAAGATAACTTATAAAAAATAAATTTAATACATCCCTAATATTTAATAATCATCAATAAAATCTTTAAAGGACCATCATTAATTCAAATATATTTATATTAATATCTTTATATAATTTATTTGATAGTTTCATTAATATAATAATTAATTCATCATAATTGTATAGTTATTTAAGGAAAATATTTCTTCACTAAAAATTAAAAATTAAATACCATTTTGAAGATAAATTTTCAATATTTTATAATAATATCAATTTTATAAGATATCTTCTAAATAAATCCATATTAAAAAAAATAAATATTAATGTGAGATCATATTAGTTTCTCTAAATTAAATATTATAAATAACACAATCTCATACAAATGTTCCCAAAAATCATAAATAAATTTATATCATGAAAATATGTTTTTTAAATTTAAATTATATGGTTATATTAATTCAAAAACTACCTTTGTTTCCATGTGGATATATATGAGAAATTTAAGACAATAAAAGTGAAATTTTTTATTTTCATTTATTTAAAAAAATTCAAAGTAATTTTCTATTAAAATTTTCCATTAAATAACTCAAAATCAAATTTTTTGTCTTAATGGTAGAATATAAAATATCAAATATAATTTAGACTTATTTTAGAGTAATTTTATATTTCTTATATTTTTATTTTTAACCTAAATTACCAAATTTAACATTTATGGTGGTAACAGAAATAACCAAGGATCCTATTCATATTAGAAAAAAATAAAAGGGAAATATTTAGTAATTTTTTATGATCTATTTATGAATATGGAATCTGTGTTTTAAAATTAATTACATATAAGTGGAATAATTTTTTATAAAATTAAATATAAAAAATGCTCCTAAAAGTTTTATCTTTGAAAATGAATTTTTAAGATGAAAAATGTACTTATACTGATACAAGGTATAATGATTATTAAAATAAATTAAATTAGATTATTTATAACTAAATATTATTTATGTTACATTTAGATAAAATTAAAATCATAAATATACTTTTAATATAAGAAAATTTTCAGTTTTATAAAGATCAATATTTTCCCCTATTCACTAGAAAATAAATATTATCATAAAAATACCAAAATTTATTACTAAGATAATATTTTCATTTATATATTATATTATATTTTTTTTCATTGAAAATTTAAAAAGTTTATAATTTTTTTTAAAACAACTGCCCATTAAAAGGCGGTAAAAGTAGCTTTAGAAAAATGTGGACTTTTATGTGTAAAATTTGATTGATTCTTATCTTATTCCTATAAAATATTTCTTCTAAATGTAAAAATATATAAATTTCATAATTTAGATAATACTGTTCCCTACTACAAATTTAACTGATATGTTATGTCAAGAATGTAATTTAATTGTTTGTTTAAGATGGGTGTTTCATGCAATGAAAGCTATCAAAAGATATTGAATATATTTAAGAAGATACATACCTTAAAATATAGGGTTGTTAATGAAATCATCATCCTTTTACCATGATTAATTTTTAGATTTTTCTCATTCTTCATTTATGACATTAAAAAAGTGATACATATTTTCTCAACGAACTCCACCACCCTGGCTCTCAGTGAATTACATCATTCTCTTAATTGGTGAGTCTACGAAATGGTTAAGGTAATTGTTATTAATAATATATTATGATTATAGGTTAGGCATAATAAAAATATCTTTCAACCCAATCTTCATCCCATTTTGATACTCATAATAACTAGATTTTATGTTACATTTATGGATGATAAAAATCCACGTGGTTCCATCTATTAACTAAAACAAAAAATAATTGTGTCATAAATTTTAATACTCATTAAATATAATTCATTGGATATCTAAATCATGGAAATTTATCTTTGATTGATTATAAGAACTCAACATCATACAAGCACAAAAAATATTTAAGTTTGTATATTAAATGTAAATTCCTTTCATTTAATATTTTAATTTACATTAATCAATTCATTGTCCATTAATTAGCATAATATTGATCACATTACCTATGAATGGCCCTATGTTCTTAATTTTTATTTATTTTTTGATAACCCACTTTCATGGGATGAGGGAGAACCCTTACAAGGCCCGTAGGCTCAGAAATTACATGTCATGTAGGTTTAAGAGATTACATGACCCGAATGTCTTAAGGAATTCAACTAGACTATCTACAAGGAACTACCCCTCCCCAGCATCCGCATCATGACAGTAGCTCTCCACCTTCGTATGGACATCTAGCTATGCTTCTCGTGCAAGAATAGGCTGGTCCCGATGGAATATCGATACCCTGTCATTCTGACAAATCCATTTGGCTCTTCTCTGGTGAGTGCACCTGCATTGAATCTTCCTCTGGGGTTTCTCCTTTTATGTAGTGTGTCTAGGGCAAGAGCATGTGGCCCAAAGTCATTGAAGTGGCCCAAAGGCCTTAAAGGTGGTCTGAAATCCCAACTGACTCGAAGTCATGGGTGGCCCGAAAACCTTAAGGACTCCAAGACTAAATCGGTGGCCCACCGTGAATAGTTCCAGATACTACAACACCAAACAGTACCTGCTACAGTACCCGCACAATATATAGTTCCACTACAGTACCTTTATAGTGTACAGTTCTGCTACAGTACCATACAATGTACAGTACTAATGCAGTACCTACCACAGTACTACTATAGTGCCCCAGAAATATGCCTCTACCTGGTTTTTGAACATGGGTCTTGTGGATGCACTTAATGATACCTCACCAACTGGGATGAGGCTCATGTGAAAAAATGTGGTTGTCAATTAAGTCCCCCTTTTTACCTGTATGGTTGGTCCTCAAACCCAGGGAGATACACATTCCTTAGCTTAGCCATGGCGTTGAATAGCCCTGTTCATAATATGAACAGTGTCTGAGCCTAGCAGGACTCAAGCCTGTACCAGTTCCCCCAGACATCAAAATGACCCAACCGGTGAACCACTCGACTAATGCCCTGGGGACCTTGATCACATTACACTATCTAACAATGTAATGTCTTTACATCCTGGCATAATTCTAATCAAGTCCATCACTTCTCAGTATCATAACATTTTAATTCCAACAACACCAACATCATGCGATAAGTAATATTGTAAAAATTATTAATATCTTTCCATGAATTCAGAGAATATAGGAAAACATCTTAATCTTCCATCAATAGATGCAACCAAGCACATCCAACTACCTCATATAGTGGGAAAAGAAATGTATAAATACAATAAACTCCTCCATAACCTATTAAAAATCTTCATATCAACAAAGAATCCAAATTTATCCACAAAAATATGTAATCTTAGCCTCAACTCATTCCATAATCTTCTTTTCCATCCCTAAAACCATCATGCATGTACATATGCATATCATTTTCATAGGTGTCAGTGTTAAAAAATCATCCAGGCATCCCAACCCCATATTACACCAACCATCCCAGGCATATCCATTCCCTAATTATAACACATCACATGTAAAAGATATCATTTGTAGAAAATCACAAGGAAATATGAAAAAACATATTAAATAGATAAATGAGGTCCTAAATCATGGAATTCAATTGTTACACACAAATAGGAACTCTTGGCCCCCAACAGGAGGCATATCTCTATTATAAAAAATAAGAACTATCATCCTCAATAATTTATATTTATCAGTAAAAAAATTTTATTCAATCACGAATTAACAAATTCATTATTCAAAGGTTCCAACTATGGGTAACATAAGGCATTAGATATAACATGCAATTTTTATTTATAATTATTAGAAAAATTTATTATAACTTCATTGTGGTTAAAGAAAAAAAATCATTAACATTTGTATTTAATAATGTTGTTAAAATAAATTAACATTCTTTAGGTTATTTAATATGTTCCATTTTCTTAGGGAGTAAAGAATTCAATTGAACATATATACTTTCATTAATTAGGTCATCATTAAATTAAAAAAAATCATATTACAAAAATACCTCATATTTAATTCTTAATCATGTTAATCAATTTCATATAGATTTATGTTTCTTAACAATTTTATTAAATACAACATTCTAAATAATCCTAACAACATGATAAAAAATAATAGTATAGATACATATTATCTAGTAAAATAAGTGTTAAAGTGTTATAATGGTATAATTAAATTACATGAAATCACTATCCAATTCCATTTTTTAATTTGTTTCAATATTTATTATGTTAATTTCATTTTCACACAAAGGGATAAACCATGATAACTTTACCATTTTATGTAAATAAATAAGAAAATTAAGGAATCCCCTACGTTGAATGAAAAAAAATGTTCTTCACATGAGAATTCAACATCATGGATATCAAATCACATATTCTATAAAAAATTGGATAATCAAAGATTGTTCGAGGGAAGTCAGGTCATGATCCCTATTGAATGGGGCTTCAATGAATTTTAAAGCACCATGGGGGTTCCATGGTTTCAAGGGAGAAAAGTGGGAATGAATGGGACCTGAATGGGATAGGGGGTTTTTTATAGGAAAACACATTTTAGAGAGACCATGACGCATCCCAATGATCATGTTTTAGCTACCCTCTATATATTGCGGTTTTAGGTTCCATGAAAAGATCCTATTAATATGGATCTTGGGGTTATGGTGCATCCATATCAACCATACTATGTGACACCCACTTCCACAAAAGGGTCAATGATACATACTACAACCTACGGTGTAGCTACAGTTAAAAACATTGTACCCTTGAAACATTCTATGCCACAAAATTCACACTCCATGTAGTAGTACACATCCACCATGTAATGATCAACACTGTAGGATGCCTCCATGCCGCATCCACCACCTGATTTGAATGTATCCTCAAAACTCCTCTCGAGCTCCCATATGCTAATGTAGAGGTCCACTTACTGTAACTATTAGCACTACATAATAATTCCTTCCTCCATGTTGCAACCCTTCCATTTTTCGAAATGGCTCCCAAAAAATATTCAAAATCCCCCAAACTAACTAGAACCACTTCGAAAACTCTTCAATGCCCATAACATGCAATGTAAAGGGATACTAGAATTTGGAACAATACATATACATATATATTTATAATGGTTGTAAATATTGTTGATGTTAACATTGATTGTGATTGGGTTATATGGTTTTTAACCTATATATGTGTCCCATAAAATGAAAACTAAAGGGTAACTTATGGTTGAAGAACAAATCACACCGTTCATTATTCATCAAAGAATTACAAAGGTGTGTATATATAAAATAAAAAATATATGGTCAGATAATTTGAAGAGGAAAATTGAAGAATGTGTGTGTGTGTCTATATATATATATATATATATCAAATCCTAGTATGAAAATAGGTTAATAATTGATGATATAAGTATAAGAGGGTGATCCAACAATTACCTATACCATTATAGAAATTTTAAAATATCAATTTAGATTTTATAATAAGACTCTCGAAGACATATGAAGGCCATAATTCATTTTTTTGTAGTTAAGCACCTAAAATTTTAAAATAATTTCATTTCCATTAGATAATATTTCTCATTTGACTAAATCTCCAATATATATAGAAGGGATGTACTAACGCTTCATGGGGTACCCATATCTATTATATATGACCAAGATATATTGTTTTACATAAGGTTATGGAGAATTATTTAGAAAAAAATGGATAAATAATTTAGATTCATCGCAATATTTTTCTCATAGCCAAACAGATAGTCTTAAAAGATCATTTAAACACCTAAGGATATGCTGAGATCTAATAAAATTGATCTTAATGTTTATTGGTTTGATCACCTCCCTTTTTTAGAGTTATTATATAATAATAGTTTTCATTATATTGATAAGATGAAACCATATGATGCTCTTTATATGATGATATAAAAAACATTAAAATGTTGGGATGAATTTGGAATGAGGTAGATGATAAGACCTACCACTTTCTATGGAATAATGGAGGAGTTTCAAATAATTTTGTACTATATGAATGTGTAAATTTTTTGAATGAATAGTTTTTTGGATAATCATCTATGAGATCAAGAGTTTGAATTTGGTGATAAGGTGTTCCTCTGGATATCTGACATGAATCATGTTATGAGAATTGAGATAAAATGGAAGCACATCTTTAATAATATAGGTCTGTTTGATTTCCATGATTATATTAGGGATGTAACTCTTCTCTTATCACCTTCTTTATACCTCTCTCAAGTATATGATGTGGTCTATGTAATCATTTTGAGGAGGTACATTCCTAACCCCTCACTTTTATTGAACTCAAAAGTCATGCAAATAGAAACTGATCTCACTTATTTGGAGAAACTAATAGATATCCTAGATCAAATAGATAATGTGTTTTTTGAACAAGACCACATTTCTGGTTAATTTTATACAGAGGAATAATATGATTGATGAATATGTGTGGAATCATAAAGATGTAATGAGATAAAAATTTGATCAAGTGTTCTAGTAATTGAAATTATATTTAAAGGAAGAAATTATTTTTAAGAGGGGTATAATTTAACAAACAATGACTAGTAAATATTCTTACATTAAAAAACTATTGATATAAATATCTTGATTCACATGAAACATATAAACAAATTGATCTACTAAACCTTTTATTAAGATAAATATAATTATAGTAATGTGACCACTGAATTGGATGGTATAAATTGAGGTAACTACAATATAATATATATATATATATAAAATGTAAATTATGGATAATTTTAATACTAATTTATTGGATAAATTCCACTAATATGGATTAACAACTAGTCCGATCATTTATGATTAAAAATTATTATTTTTTAAAATTTAATTTTTATGTTCTATGAATTTATATTTCCAAAAACTAAATATATTAAGATTAAATTATGATAAAACATACTCTTAATATAAATGATATACTAACAAAAATTTAATTATAAATTGATAAAAATTAGAATAAGAAATGTTAATAAATGAAAAATTCATTTTAATAAAAAAATGTTCTATATATTTTATGATTTTGTTTTAAAGATATATATTATAAATTTTAGAATTTGAATTTGAAAAAATGTACTTCAATTTTGGATTTGCGATAAAAATATTATCATCTGAGTAATGTGTTTTAATTTTTTATGAAAAAAAATATTATTTGGTTAATAGTGAAAAAGATTTTTTTTTCAAATATATTGATCTTTATGATATAATTAAGATAAAAGTATAAAAAATATATTTTATAGTCCTTTTTCTAGATGAAATATTTATTTTGTAAGAAAAATAAATCATTTAAAAAAATATTGAGTTTACAACACTATATTTCATATTTAAGATCTTCAGATGTATTAATATATAATTTTTTTAATTTTCCACACATTTATAATGTTAGAATTAATATTGAACAACTTTATAAAATTTATTTAATAAAATTGATTTTATATTTGGAATCATATTGTCGTCCATGTGTATGTTAAGACTATAACCTCAATGAATGATATATTCTATCTTTCATCACCATAACACTTACATAGATCAGAAGGGTTATTTAATGAATATATATATTTTATTTAAAACATTATTATGATTCTTAATGGATAAATAAATTTCTATTTTCATTCTGATATATAGAAAAATAAAACATTATCCAGGTGTTTCTTCATACCTCTTCCTCTATGGAATGATATATTTCATTTTTTATCACCAACCAAACTAGAAGTCTATATCATATTATATTAATAATTAATTATAATTTAGTGAAATTATTAAGGTTATATAAGATTATATTAATATTTAACTCATTATTAATATACCAAATTTTGTTTATCAGAATATTCAGAAACAAGGTCATCATGGATATCATCTTTAGGAATCATGACTAAAAATCTAAAAGAAAGAAATTATAACTTCTTAAATAATTATAAAGAATCTATTATAGTACCTTTTATTATCTAATAATTATGAACATTGGATCAACGATAGGGAATTGGAATCAAAAATTTAAATCATGTGTGCAACTATTAAAATCAATAGCATCTGATAATGAAAATAATCTCTAATTAACTTATATTTGTATAAAAATGATTATCATTGAATAGTATATTGATTATTAGATATGAATAAGATTTTTAAATATGTTATTATGATGGTTATGTTTATTATATATGGGGAAAATGAGCTTTTTTGGAATTTGGAAATAAATGGAATGGGGTTTTAATTACCCATCTTATTTCCATGATTAAAACATATTCCACATTTCATATGGTTTTACAAGTTTTTTCTTCAATACTATAATAAAATTTAATTGACATTACAAATTCATTTTTTAGGAATTTTTTTTTAGATCAAAATAAATCTTCTTTGATGGATTCCTTTCATCATAAAATTTTATTATGTTAAGAATAAATCACATCCTCTACAAATGGGAACTTTTTCTTACATGTTCACTATTCTCATCAATGTTCTCTATTATTATTTGGAAATACAAATATGTATTATTTATAGAGAATATTTAATTTAATATTTACTTATTTTCAAATGATGATTTATCACCCTTTTTATGATGTGGGTTTTAATAATGTTTTTTTAATACTAAAAGGATTTTTCATTTCATGATAATATATTTTATAATCCACTAGAAATGTTATTTATAAATCAATTGTGTTTTTACTATTATTTTATATTGAAAATTATTGTTAAATAATGTTTGAATAATTCTTCATGAAAAAATATCAAATATAATCTTGTAAAAAGTGACTCAAAACTTTGTATCTTTAGGATAAAGAAAATAAATGTTTTCAAAATACCTATTTAAATTTACCATGACTTTTCAAATTTAAATCAAATTGATATATTTCAAATAGTTTATTTTATTTATTTATTGATTTTATTGAGAATTATTTTATTGAAGTGATTCTTTTATTATTTTTTTTAGAATTTAATATTTAGTGTTTTATTCCCTGATTTTGAATATTCTTTGTTCAAATGTTTATTTAATTGAAATATTTTTTTTGAAGTGTTACAGGATTCATAATTATAATGTGTCTATTATAAGATATATTTATAAATATAAATTTTTGAATAAAATAATATTTTAATTTTTAATTTTTTCTAAATTATAATGTTCTACTTTCATGGTGTTCTCATATGAATTTTTTACTTTTTGTATTTTCAATTTTATCTCATATGATATTTTAAAAGAAGTTGTATATTATTATTTATTTGGTTTTTTTGTTGGCCTATATGATAATTTAAATAATTTTAGGCCCATAGGAATTTTTACTTTTCCAAATTCAGATAATTTGTTATGGTAGGTATGATACAAGGGTCCACCTAATATGATATTTTGCTACTCATAGGAAAATTTTGCAGAGCATGTATGACTATTCCCTTGGTTGTTTATCAACACCTCTTGTAAAGAAATATATGAGGTTGTGGTTTAGTTCTGACAAACCTCTTATCATATCAATCTTTAGAATGAAGCTTTATTTGTATTTGAGCAATCTATTAATGAAACTGAGACCCAAGATCGGATAAGGATGAAACAAAACTGAAGCATTATAATTTAAATTATGAATAATCAGAATACAACACTATAAATAAATTAGGATAGTGGATTTGAATTATATGTCAATAATCCTGAGAAGGATTAAATAATGGAATATTGAGATTTAAATCTGGTTTTTAGTAGAAATAAAGTTTCATAGAACCAATGAGATGTTCATAAGGTTGAAAGACTTGTAAATCAAGAGTTTGCTAAAATTTTCTCATACCATGTATGTGCTCCATTTTAAGGATGGTTTATGATGAAGATATAAAGTCAATCAGATCAAGTATATTGGGATTTGGTTATGCCACTGATGAATAATGAGGGCTAAATTTGTTCTCGTTTTATCTAAGAATAAATAAAATTGAGGGAAGAAAAATAATTTAAAAAAACATTAAAAAAGAAAGTACTAAATTTGGGAGTCAACTTGAAACCTAGCTTGTGAGGATGATGAATTGATAGCAACTAGTCATTATTTCTAATCAAACCTGAATCCTAAAATGGGAATGAATTTTTATCCAATTTTTGAAGATAATCTTTTCCAAGTTTTGACTCTGATGATGAAACGTGATTGTACTGGTTGGTTGTAGTTTTTTTTTCGGATTATGGATGTTGAAATCAAAACTTGTATATGTTTCTAATGTGGATATTCTCATCTATTCCCTATACGGGTCATATTTTTTAAGAATGTGGGACCTTGGGATCTCAAATTACATAGCTTCAAGATTTAAAATTTACATATGTGATATGTTTGATAAAATTAACCATATATAATTTAATTCCATTAACATAGAGCTTTAGTTTGAGTAAGGGTGTAAACATGGCATTGGTTCTGAAACACCAAAGTAAGATAAAAAAAAAATTTCTTGCCAAAAATAAATAAAGAGGATATGAAAAATAATTTATTATCATATTATTTCCACTAATGATTTTTTTATGAAGAATCAAAGATCATCATACTTAAATATGGTTGATCGATATTGAGAATAGTGTGTTTTTTTACCGCCACTAGAGGAGGATGTTTGAGCTTGACTCCTGTTCTGTGTTGGGGCCCAGAAGCATTACTAATATTAGAAATACTTACATTTGGTCATCAAAAAAAGGGTGACACAATATTTTAAATGTAAAATCCCAAGTTTTTAAAATAATACTGTATTATTATATCATATAGGATACACATCACCAAGTTTAAACGGACTGTGATGTACTACTAAAATATTATTATTTAATGACATAATTATTAACTACCCATTGAATTTGTGGGAATGAATAGTATTAAAAGAATTATAAAATATATAAAGTACATATTCTATAAAAATTCATTTATTAATGCTTATGAAATAAGTACACAATTTTTAGTAAAGTTATTTTATGCTTCAGAAATTTGTTTTATTCAATAAAAAATTTTATTAATTTTTGTGAGAAATTATTATAAATAATTTTTAAAATTTATATAAATTTTATTTTATAAAAAATATCATTTTTTAAATCATCATATAAAAACTATCTTAGGGTAAAATATTTATATTTTTATGAAAAGTTTTATTTTTCAGTGAATAGTGAAAAATATCGAATTTTATTTAAAACTTTATTTTTGTTTCAAGAATTTAAAAAGTTCAATTTTGTTTTAAAATGTTTTAGAACTAAATTTATTTATATTATATTCTTAATAATCCAATTAATATCATAAAATAAATTTCATTATTGAATTTGGAATAAAAATATTTTTACACGTAATAAGGAATTTTTTCTATAAAACTTTTTACGTTTCATTTTGTTTTTTGATTTTAAATTAATTACATCCAATTATAGAATTTGAATCATTAAAAATGGATTCTGTATTTTAAATCAAGAGGTTCATATTTGGTAAATAGTCCCCTTTTATTTTTGTTCATTATTAATAGCAATCGTAGTATGTGACATCCCAAGTAAATGAAGAATAAGATATATTTAATATTTATTAATATTTGTGAATTAAATATTAATTTTAATTTAAAGGGGTTTCTATGTTTTATAGCTTACCCGATATGCAAAAAACCGGTTTCTTTGAAATCATACGTTGCACACTAATAATATAATATTATTGTTTTAAATGGTAGTTAAATCCTAGCCATTTTATTGGTGGGAATGAACAAAAATAACAAAAATATGATTATGCATGTTTGTTAAATGTATTTACATTCATCAAATAAATTTTATAGGCTTAAAATGTGAATAAATCTAATTTTAAGCATAATTTACATTAAAAGGCCGATTTACCACATTTTAATGGAGAACCCTCATTAAATATAGTTTTGGTCACTTTATTACATTCTAATTGACCAAATAAAATATTTATCTATAATGGGGACATCAAAATTTCTTTTGTGTAAATTTTAGGGATATTTCCGATAAAGATGATTTGTTAATGAATAGTGAAAATATTGTATTTTAATTCAAAACTACGTTTTAATCGGATTTAATTATATGGTTAGATTATCTTTTTAATTGGTTTTAATGTGTAATTAGAATATATTTTTACCATTTAATCCAATTATGGTTATTGGAATTAATTTCACTTTGAAATAAGACATAAACAAGTGTTAATCTTTTGATAGTTATTGTTTCTTAAAAACAATCTATTTGTTTTAACAATGGGAAATAATTTTAAAATCAATTAATGAAACTTTTATGTTTTGAATTTGGAAAAATAGACATCATTTCTGAATTTGTACTTTCAAATAATTCTTAGTCTGAATTTTTGGTATTTTTCTGAAAAACTTCAATTTTTAATGAATAGTGAAACCACTTAGTAGTAGTTAAAAAACTATCTTTTTGATTTAAATGAAATCTTACTGCCTCTGTGAATTGAATTTTGAAAATTTTACATACATGGTTGTTATCAAGAACTAAAATCTTCTTTAATACGATGCAAATAATTTTTGTTGAATTGTATCTTTTGACTTTTATTTACCACGGTTAAAGATAAATAAGGTAATTCAGTGTAAAAAGAATATTATAATAATTCATAATTACCTTAAACCTTGTCCAAACCTTATTGGTTGAGCCATTTACGACCATGGGAATCTTTGGGTCGATTTTGGGACCCCATTGAGCCACATGGAAGCGATAATGACAATTTGGATTAATTAATTAAATGTAAAGACAAAATTGACATTAACAAAAAAATTAGTAATTAATTTATATATGGTGTTATGTAATTAATATTTTTGACTATCAATATTCCTTGTAAATATAAAAATATTTTCTACATCATGGATTTTTGTTTTATAATTTCTAGAAATCAAAAAAATTAAATTATTTATGACAGAATAACAATGTAGTATTTATCTCATTAATAAATCATTTAAATTAATAAGATTATAATGAATAAAATATTATCCAAAACCTGTTCAATTCTTATTGGATGATTTTATTTCAACCATGAGTCATTATATCTTTTACTCTAATTATTTTATGATCTTTTGAAACCGAATATCATTACATAATAAAATAATATTTTCACACTTTCCTAAAGAGCCCCTCCTCCCCCTTATAAAAGGAGAGCACTTCTAACCAATTCCTCACACACCTCAAGCCATTTGTATCGTCCAAACTCTGCCCAATTAATCTCCCTACATCCCTCTCATCTTCCAAGAAGCCTTAACATAGGCAGAAGGAACTTCAAGAAGTCATTTGGTTCAAACCAAAGGGAGTTACCCAAATTAAAGGTAACAGTTTCTCTTAAATGGTTTTCTTTTATTTTACTTCTCCAACCCCTAAACTCTTTTTATTACTTTATTTTGTAACAAAACCAGTATCCTCAATATACTAGGATGTTTTTATGAGAACTATTCTTACTACACATACACACACCTCTATCTAATGGATGAAGAACATAATGTTTCTGTGGATAGAAAACTAACGCCTCACAAAACGATGATTGTTCGATTATCTCATACCGGCTCTCATGGTGGCCATTATGATGGAACTATATTTACATATGATATATATATTTGTTTATTTTTTCTTTATTCTTCTGTATTTTCCATTTATAGAACTCTTTTATGGTTTCCATAGTGGGTAAATACGATAATCTCATTTGAGGAATTATGGAATACTGCCCCCTCAAAGTGATGTGACTCATTAATGCTTTATGTGGGATGTATAAAGGATATATTTAATGATATTATATATTATATTATACTATAATTATAATATAAATAATTATCATTATGATTAAATTCCATTAAAATAAGAAATATAAATGAAAGTAGTGTTCATGCGTACGTACAGCTTACCGTCTCCATGAACGGTGAATTTCATTTCTTTCCTACATATGTTATGTACTATTATAAATACATGTATATAATGGATATATATGATATATAAATCAGGAATATAATTCTGGATATAATGAACCTTTGACCACATGAACAACATGTAATTATAAGAAGTCCATTTTTGACTCAAGTACCAAATATCGAAAAAACGAATGTTATTAACATAAATGGTTACATAATGTTTATACCATGGTAATAAGTGATATAAAAGTAATAATAAACATGAAAAATATTATTAAGAAATTATAAATTAACTTTAGTTTATTATTCAAGAGATTAAATAACGATCGAGTCAAGTCGGACACAATGTAATGGACTTCATCTCAATCTCCTTTCATTGAGGAGTATTTTGTTTTAATTCACGATTTTATTTTATACACATTATAAACACCTTTAAATTTTCATTTCATTCAATGGGAATCATTTTATATGAAGTGTTTTACTAAAATACAATAAGGAATGTTTTTTATCATAAGCGGTGACAACAACCTTTCCGCCGTCGTGAGTATTATTTGATATTTGGCTTCCTTAACAAGTCGAAATGTTTTTAAAAGGAAAAATAAATACCACATACTCATTTTACATATTTTGGTATTGAAAATGATTTTTAGAATGTATTTTTTATTTAAATATCTTGGAAAGATATTTTGTTATTCCAATGTGGTAATTTTCTCTTTCTTTTATGCTTATGTTATGTGTTATGGTCATGATATGGTTCTTGGGAATTATTTATATATACTGGTGGTCCCTTGATAAACCTAAGGAAGGTGAGCCCGAGATATCTCTCCAATGGATTGGGTAATGTGACGGAGGTAAACGTGAAATTTCCTCCTAAGAGATTTAGGGAATATACTATTATAGATATTCCAAAGTAACTCCGTATGTAGTTGTGATAGCTATAATGTAAGTATGATTTGGATGCCATAAGTTGCCTTTATGATATATTATTTTTATGTGTCTTTCATAAATATTATTATTTCATGAGGTAAGTAAGAGAGTTCATGTTTTGTATGTACTTACAAACAAATGTTTTCATCCTTCGTATTATAACCCTTACTGAGCTTTTAATGCACATCCCATGGTTTTGAAATGTTTTCACAGGACATAAAGATGAATAGGGTCAAGGATGGGATCAAGGAAAAGTCATGCTGTCTAAAACCTGGAACTAGACATGACACTTTTTTTCAAGAGTTTTTATTTTATAAAAAAATGGATACTGGGTAGAATTTTCTACATGTAATATTCATGTTGTTATGTAAATGTAATGACCTAATTCTCTAAAACTCTAAACCTGAAAAAATCCTCAATGTGAATTATTCATTTAATTCAATATTATGTGTTGTTTAAGGCTGGGTCCTTATAGTTGGTATCAGAGGCCGGTTTAGATACCTTTATGAGTTAGGGTATTGTTAAATTAATATCCATAAATTAATTTATGTTAATATTGAAATGATATAGAATTTATAGATTACCATGTTGCTTCACCTAAGATATTTCTGTGATCAGAATGGTTTTCCGCAGAGGAAACAGGGCTGCTATGCTGGGACGACATCAGGTGGAAGATAACCTTCCAAATCAGCAACCTGAGATGGTCAGAATTGGAATGGAATAGTTTGTTGCAGTGACGGCACAATTGACTCAGGCTATAAATGGTGGTGGTATCCATGTATGAGATCAACCATATCAACCGCATAGGAACATGTCAATAGTCGAGCATTTCATGAGGAAACATCACCCATCATTGAGAGGATCATCTGACCCTATGATAGATGTTGGGTGGATTAAATCACTGTAGAAGATATTTTATGTCATGGGTTGTTCAGAACATCAAAAGGTTAGTCTTGCTATTTACCATTTTGAAGGTGAAGCTGATCAGTGGTGGTCAATGATGAAAAATATTAGGGATAGTGAATATATTGATGCTCTCAATTGGGATGAATTCAAAGGTATGTTTCGTGATAAATATTTTCCTAAGGTGGTTCTTCTTAGGATGGAGAAACAATTCCTTAAATTGAGGCAGGAGGATAACTCAGTGGCTACTTGTGAAGAAAAATTCACTTGACTGGAAAGGTATCCTCCAAATTTCATACGAGATCTTGACAGTAAAATCAACCATTTTTACAAAAGATTAAATCCAAAGTATCTAAGGGAATTAGCTTCTCGTGAGTTCAAATGTTATGAAAAACTTGTTCGTTGTGCAGAGAAGGTGAAAATGGAGTTTGTTGATGATCACATATTCTTTGACAAACAACAGAATAAGAGGTCGAGGTGGTAGGGAAAAGGGAAGAACACTTCAAAAAATTTTGATGGTAAGAATCTTAAGTTTTTAGTTTTGTAAAATTGTGGAAAAAAGCATGGTGAGGAATGTCTTTTGAATTCTGGTAAGTTCTACCATTGTGGTAAAATGGGACATAAGGCTCGTAATTGCACTGAAAAAGATCATGGTAATTGTTAGACAAAATCTGATTTACAGTCAATAAAATGTTTTAAGTTCAATGAAATGGGTCATTATGAAAATGAGTTTCCAATAAAGAACTCAACTGACGGAAAGTAGCCAGACTACAACCAAAAAGGGGTGGTGAAATCCTTTGCAACTACTTCAGCAGATGTTGGGCCATCAAATGAAGTTGTATCAGGTAAAATGTTTTTTTGTTCAGATTATGCCAATCTGTTGTTTGATTCAGGTTCTACACACTCTTTCATTTTTGAGAAGTTTTCTAATAAATTGGGAATTCCATATCAAAATATGAATACATAACTTATGTTAAAAACACCTCGAGGAAATGTTGAGACAAAAAGAAAACATAAGAACCTTCCTATCCTTGTGTGTGGAAAGAATCTACCAAAAAACCTTATTGTTTTTCATCTAGTAGAGTTTGATGTTATTTTGGGTATGGATTGGATTTCTGTTTATCATACAATGATTGACTTTAGAGCTAAATAGGTTTTTTTTCAAAATGATTTTTATTTTGTGTACAGTAATGAACGCTATCTTTTGATAACATATCAAGAAGCTGAGAAACTAGTAAAAGATTGAAATGAATGTTACCTTGCATAGATTTTTGAAAACAAAGGAACTTTTTCGATTAATGATGTGCCAATGGTAAATGAGTACCTTGATGTTTTTCCTAATGAGTTTTTGGATTTTATACCTGATCGAGAAGTTTAATTTACTGTTGACTTAGTTCCTGATGCTGAGCCAATTTCAAAACCCCCTTATCAAATGGCTCAAATTGAAATTTTAGAGTTAAAGAAGCAATTGTAGGAGTTATTAGAGAAAGGTTTCATTTGAACTAGCACATCTCCATGGAGTGATAATGTCTTGTTTATTAAATAGAAAGATGGTTCCATGAGACTTTGCATTGATTATAGAGCATTGAATAACATCACTGTTAAGAATAAGTATCCTTTGCCTCATATCGACGATTTTTCTTATCAGCTTCAGGGAGTTCAGTATTTTTCAAAGATTGATTTGAGGTTGGGGTACCATCAGTTGAATGTAAAGGAAGCATACATTCTAAAGATTGCATTTTGTACTAGATATGGCCATTATGAATTTGTAGTTATGCCTTTTGGGTTAACCAATGCACCTGCTGCATTCATGAATCTTATGAATAGAATTTTCCGTGAGTTCTTGGATAAGATTGTGGTTGTGTTCATTGATGTTATATTGCTTTATTCTAAAAGTAAAGAAGAGCATTAAAGTCATTTAAGGGTTATCTTGAAAAACTTAAAAGAAAAGAAATTTTAGGGGAAATTCAGCAAGTGAGAGTTTTGGTTACAACAAATTTCTTTCCCTGGTCACATTGTTTCAAAAAAATGGAGTAACTATTGATCCTTCTAAAAAAGTTGTTGAAGAATGGAAAAGACCCACAAATATAACCGAGATTCGTATTTTTCTTGGATTAACAGGATATTGCCATAGGATTTTTGAAAAAATTTGCATGGTTCTCTAGTCCAATGACTAAGTTAACATGAAAAGGTGTTAGGTTTATTTAGACAAAATAATGTGACGATTGTTTTCGGGAATTGAAAAGAACATTGGTGAATGCTCCAGTTTTGGCACTACCATTTAGAAATGGTGAGTTTTTTTATCTATATTGATGCTTCATTGAAATTACATGGTTGTTTCCAAATGTATAATGATTAGGTAATTGCTTATGCTTCACTTAAGTTGAAACCTCATGAGTTAAATTACCCTACACATGATTTGGAATTAGCTGCTGTTGTTTTTGCTTTAAATATTTGGAGGCATCATTTGTGTGGAGTAAAATGTGAAATATATACTGATCACAAACGTTTAAAGTATATATTCACTCAAAACAAATTGAACATGAGACATAGGAAATGGCTAGAGTTAATCAAGGATTATGATTTCATGATACATTACCATTCCGGAAAACCAAATAAAGTGGATGATGCTTTGAGTCAAAAAATTAATGCTTAATTAATCATGTTATGTTTGGAACGAGATCCTTTGGTTTTTGATTTGATAAACTTTGGCATAGAAGTTGTTGGTGCAGGAAATTATTCTGTTTTGTATGAGGTGTCAGTGAGACCATCTCTATCAGATAGAATAAAGAAAGCGCCGAAAGAAGACAGTGAGTTACAGAAAAAGGTAGAGTTTGTTTAGAAGGTTAATTTTTCCGAATTTAACATTGATAATGATTGTGTTTTGAGGTTTGGAAAGAGATTATGTGTGCCTTGTGATTCACAGTTGAAGAATGAGTTGTTATGTACAGCTCATAGTTCTCTGTTTTCAGTTTATCCTGGTAGTACTAAGATTTACAGAGATCTCTGTGAGTATTATTGTTGGGATGGAATGAAAAGAGATATTGCTGATTTTACTATGAAGTGTTTGACTTGTCAGCTAGTTAAAGTAGAGTGGTCGTTACTGAAAGGAATGATTTAGCCTTTACAGGTGCCAGAGTGGAAATGTGAAAATATATCCATGGACTTTGTTGTGGGATTACCGAAGACATCTCGAGGTAATAATGCAATACGAGTTTTTGTTGATCGATTGACTAAATATGCTCATTCCCTTCCTATTCGAGATAATTTGTCTCTAGATCAACTTGCTCAGTTGTATGTTAAAGAGATAGTCAGGTTTCATTGTGTTCCCCTTTCTATTGTATCTGATCGTGATCCCATGTTTTTTATAACTTTTGGAAAGGCCTTTAGAATTTATTGGGTATTGAATTAAATTTCAGTACAAATTTTCATCATCAATCAGATGGGAAATCAGAATGAACAATTAAATCATTGGAGTATATGTTACATGCTTTCTTGATAGATTATTAGGGAAGTAGGGGCCACCAACTTTCTATGGTTGAATTTTCTTATAATAATAGTTTTCCTTCTAGTATACAGATGGCTCCATTTGAGGCATTATATTGAAAGTGTTGTCGAACTCTAGATTTTTGGGATGATGTGGGTGAAAGGAAGTTGATGGGACCAGAATTGGTAGAAGAGATGGCAGAGAGAGTTCAGTTGATTTAGAATCACATGAGAACAGCTCAGAGCAGATATAAAAGTTATGAAGATAACTGGATGAAGGATCTTTCTTTTGAGGTAGGTTATCATGTCTTTCTCAAAGTTTCTCCGTGGAAATGTGTGATGCGTTTTGGTAAGAAGGGAATGTTGAGTGCGAGGTTCATTGGACCTTATGAAATTATGGAAAAAGTTGGATAAGTGTCTTATATAGTGGATTTACCTCCATGTTTATCCTATGTACACAATTGTTTTCATGTTTTGATGTTGAGAAAGTATATGTCAGATCCATCTCATGTTTTGATCCCAAAGGTAGTTCAGTTGGACAAGAATCTCTCTTATGAAGAACAACTAGTCCAGATTCTTGATCGTAGAGAGTAAGTGTTGCGGAATAATGTAATTCACGAGGTAAAGGTTTTGTGAAAAAACCATATGGTTGAAAATGCAATTTGGGAATCTGAAAATGTTATGAGGCATAAATACCCCCACTTATTTTGTTAAGTGAATAAAAATTGCGAGGACGCAATTTCTAAAAGGGGGGAAGGATGTAAAAATCCAAGTAAATGAAGAATAAGACATATTTCATATTTATAAATATTTGTGAATTAAATATTAATTTTACTATAAAGGGGTTGTTATGTTCGATAGCATACCCGATACACAACAACGAGTTTCTTTGAAATCTTACATTCCACACTAATAATATAATATTATTATTTTAAATGGTAGTTAACTCCTAGCCGTTTTTTGGTGGGAATGAATAAAACTAACTACAATATGATTTTACATGTTTGTTAAATGTGTTTACATTTATCCAATAAATATTTGAGGCTTAAAATGTGAATAAATCTAATTTGAAGCATAATTTACATTAAAAGGCCGATTTATCGCCTTTTAATGGAGAACCCTCTTTAAATATAGTTTTGGTCACTTTAATATATTCTAATTGAAAAAATAAAATTTTTCATTAGAATGGGGACATCAAAATTTACATTGTGTAAATTTTTGGGATTTTTCCGATAAAGATAATTTTTTAATGAATAGTGAAAATATTGTATTTAAATTCAAAACTTTGTTTTAATCTGATTTATTTATATGGTTATATTATCTTTTTAATTGGTTTTAAATTGTAATTAGAATATATTTTTACCATTTAATCCAATTTTGGTTATTGGAATTAATTTCACTTTGAAATTGGACATAAACAAGTGTCGATTTTTGATAGTTATTGTTTCTTAAAAAAGGATATTTGTTTTAACAACGAGAATTAATTTTAAAATTAATTAATAACACTTTTATGTTTTGAATTTTGAAATATAAATATAATTTTTGAATTTGGAATATCAAATAAATTATAGGCTGAATTGATGGTATTTTTCTGAAAACATTAATTTTTGATGAATAGTGAAACCACTTAGTAATATTTAAAAAATATGACTTTTTGATTTAAATGAAATTTTACCGCTTCTGTGAATTGAATTTAAAAAATCCGGCATACATGGATGTTATCAAGAACTAAAATGTGGTTCAATAAGATGAAAATAATTTTTGGTGAATAGTATCTTTTGACTTTTATTTACCACAGTTAAAGTTAAATAAGGTAATTCAAGGTAAAAAAAATATTATAATAATTCAAAATTATCATAACACTTGTCAAAACCTTCTTTGTTGAGTAATTTACAACCATGGGCATCTTTGGATCGATTTTGTGACCTCATTGTGCCACTTGGTAGTGATAATGACAATTTGGATTAATTAATTTATTGTTAAGATAAAATTGACATTAACAAATATCATTTAGTAATTAATTTTTATATGGTGTTTTATAAGTAATATTTTTGACTATAAATATTCATTGGAATGATGAAAAAGATTTAATACATCGTGGTATTTTTTTATAATTTTTAGACATCAAATAAATTAAATTATTTATGACACAATAACGATGTAGTATATACCTCATTAATTAATCATTTACATAAATATGATTATAATGAATACAATATTATCCAAAACTAGTCCAATTCTTATTTCATGATTTTATTTCAACCATTAGTAATTTTTTCTTTGACTCTAATGATTTTTGGACCTTTTTAAACCTAATATCATTACATAATAAAATAATATTTTCACACTTTTTTAAAGAGCCTCTTCTCCTCCTTATAAAAGGAGATCACTTCTAACCAATTCCTCACACCTCTCAAGACATTTGGATCGTCCAAACTCTGCCCAATTAAGCTCCCTAAATCCCTATAATCCCCTTATAACCCTTACCTTAGGCAGAAGGCACATCAAGAAGTCCTTTTGTTCAAACCAAAGGGAGTTACCCAAATTAAAGGTAACAGTTTCTCTTAAAGTGTTTTCTTTTATTTTACTTCTCCAACCCTAAAATATTTTTTATTCCTTTATTTTGTAACAAAACAAGTGTCCTAAATATACTAGTAAGTTTTTATGATAATTATTTTAACTACACATACACACACCTCCATCTAATGGGTGAAGAACGTAATGTTTCTGTGGATGGAAAACTAACGCCTCACAAAATGATGATTGTTCAATTATCTCCTACAGCCTCTCATGGTGGCCATTATGATGGAACTGTATTTATATATGATATATATTATGTTTATTCTTTCTTTATTCTTCTATATTTTCCATTTATTTCTTACCATTATAATTTCCATGGTGGGTAAATACGATAATATCATTTGAGGAAGTGCGGACAACCGCCCCCTCAAAGTGATGTGACTCGTTAATGCCTTGTGTGGGATGTATAAAGGATAGAGTTAATGATATTATATATGATATTATACTGTAATTATAATATAATTTTTTATAATTATGTTTAAATTCCATTAAAATAATAAATAGAAATGAAAGTAGCGTTCATGTGTATGTACGGATTACCGTCTCCATGAACGGTGCATTTCATTTCTTACCTCCATATGTTATGTACTATTATAAGTACATGTATATTCTGGATATATATGATATATATGATATATAAATCCTGAATCTCATTCTGGATATAATGAACCTTTGACCACATGAACAACATGTAATTATAAGAATTTCATTTTGACTCAAGTACCAAATATCGACAAAACGAACGTTATTAACTTAAATGATTACATAATGTTTATAACATGGTAATAAGTAAAATAAAAGGAATAATAAACTTGATAAAGGTTCTTAAGCAAGTAGGAATTAACTTTATTTTATAATTCAGGAGATTAACGAACGATCGAGTCAAGTCAAACACAAGGTAAGAGACTTCGTCTCAATCTCCTTTCATTGAGGAATATTTTGTTTTAATACACGATTTTCTTTTATACACTCAATAAACACCTTTGAATTTTAATTTCATTCAAAGGGAATATTTTTATTCAAAGTGTTTTACTAAATGACAAAAATGAATGTTTTTTTAACGTAAGCAGTGACAACGAACTTTCCACCACCGTGAGTATTATTTGATCTTTGGCTTCCTTAACAAGCCGGAATGTTTTTAAAAGGAGAAATAAATACCACATACAATTTTTACATATTTGGTATTGAAAATGATTTTGAGAATGGATTTATTATTTCAATATCTTGAAAAAGATATTTTGTTATTGCAATGTGGAAATGTTATCTTTCTTTTATACTTATGTTATGTGTTATAATCATGTTATGGTTCTTGGGAATTATTTATGTATGTGGGTGGTTCTGTGATAAACCTAGGGCATGTGAGCCCAAGATAGCTTTCCAATGCATTGTGTAACGTGATGGAGGTAAACATGAATTGTTCTCCTAAGAGATTTATGGAATATACCATGATGGGTATTCCAATGTAACTCCCTATGTAGTTTTGATATCTACAATTTAAATATTATTTGGATTCCACAAGATACCTTTATGATATATGATTTTTATGTGTCTTTCATAAATATTATGATTTCATGATGTAAGTAAGAGAGTTCATGTATTGTATGTATTTAAAAAAAATATTTTCAACCTTTGTATTATAACCCTTACTGAGCTTTTTATGCTCATCCCATGTTTTTGAAATGTTTTCACAGGACGTAAAGATGAATAGGGTCAAGGATGGGATCAAGGAAAAGACATGTTGTCCAAAACCTAGAACTAGACATGAAATTTTTTTTCAAGAGTTTTTATTTTATGAAAAAAATAGATACTGGGTAGAATTGTCTACATGTAATATTCATGTTGTTATGTAAATGTAATGACCTAATTCTCTAAAACTCTAAACCTGAAAAGACCCTCAATGTGAATTATTCATTTAATTCAATATTATGTATTGTTTAAGGTTGGGTCCTTATATAGTAAATAATTATCACCATTGTAAGGGTAAATTGAGAAAATAAAGATACAAATAATAGGATAATGACTATAAAATTACCATAACACATGTATTAATTTTATTTTATGAGTATATTTCATACATACTCATACAATATTATATTATATAATCTTTTATTTACATTTGCCTATGATTTTGACATTTATATTATTTTATTTAAAGAAAAATAAAAAATTCCCTTCAATTTGTTTTATTATCTTTAAATTTTTAATATAAGAATAAATATAAGAAATGTTTAGTTTTAAATATTTATATTAAATATAAATAATATTTTTTAACATGGTAATTTATTTATAATTTCAATTATTAAATAATTATCTTAAATGCTTATGCAACACCAATATGGTATTTATTCAATTAATAGAGAAATAAAATAAATGAATTAAAAAATATTAGAAATGATATAATTTGAATGAATTAATATGTCACAATATTTTTTAGATCTATATAATATTTTACCGATGTTTTGAAGTATTATATATTAATTTCATCTTTTTTATGTATTTAAAGTTATATTAAATGAACAGTGTCAGAAATGACATTGATAATATTTTATAATAAATAATAGTTTATTAAATGAATTAAAATTCATAAAAATATGAAATTTTTAAAAGTTATTTTGATGTGTTTTAAAACATAAAACATGTTCAATTTATGGTTATATTGGATAATTGTAAAAAGAGTTAACGAAGGGTAAAAACTAAAAGATAAAGGTGCCAAAATAACCAAACATTGTTCAAATTTAGTTTTTTGAGATTATTTCAACTCATAATCATATTATATTCTGATTATATCAATTTAGATCCATTTGTACCCAAAAATTAATTTATATTAATTTATTACTTTTGGAAATTTGCAGAATACCCCTTCCCTCACATATAAAATGACACTCCTTCCCTCTCATATTTACACCACATTGAGCCTTCTATCTCAAAAAAACCCTAAAAATTTATATTATAAAAATCCTCATCTGTATTATATAGTTTCTTCTATTCTCAAAGGACAACCCGAGGTTCCATAAAAAAGGATCTAAATTAGGTCTCCAAAAGAAGTGGTAATCGTCTTACCCAACCTCTTTCAATTTGCTTATTTTTCTACCACCTATAAATCTTTGTTATTTTTTATAAAATAAAAAATAAAATATCATTCATATACTAATTTTTTTTTTTTATTATTCAACCATCTTTATAAATCATTTTTCCATCAAATTGGAAGTGAAAGTATCACTCGTTCATACATACAACTTATTGTCTCTACGTAACATTACAATTGATTTTTCATCACCATCATTTATGAATGGGTATTATGATGGTTTCAATATTTATATATTATATTTATGAAATACTTCTTCTTATGAAATTTTAATATAATATCCACCTTCTTACCTTCAAATCCATTAGAATAAAATAATAGCGCTCATGCATACATGTAGACTGCCACCACCACAAAGCAATGTGATTTCTTTTTCATTTCTATTTTATTTTAGATAAAAATAAAGATATATTTATTGAATATATATGATATATATGATATATATGATATATATTATATATATGATATATATGATATATATGATATATATGATATATATGATATATATGATATAAATGATATATATGATATATATGATATAATAATTATTATATAAAGTTTAATTCTTATTTTCTTTTACATCCTTACATCTGTTGATAATGAAAATAGTGTTCATGTGTACATACGACCAACTGTCTCCATGAATGGTGTAATTCATTTTTCTATAAATTTCATAGATAACCATGAATATATATATATATATATATAATAAATATATATATATAATGAATATATATATATATATATAATTAATATATCTAATATTTATATCATTATTAATATTCTGAAGAATATTTAATCTTGATCAAAGTACAAGGACCGAAACTAACGAACCAAAACATACATTAAAAGTGAAGTACTTATTACTCGGAACAGTGCTATTAACAATGAATTGTTAATAAAAGAGCGATAAAATATTAAAATTAAATAATACATTCTATGATATATATTATTATGTTTATATATTATATATATAATAAATATATTTTCTTTATAAAAGAGGTTCAGATGCATATAAAGAAAGTCAAACCTATGGTAAGGGTTTATTTCAAAATCTCATCATTATTCAGGATTGTTTATGTTAAAATATCTATTGGGAGAATTATTTGTTATTTATATATTTAAATTGATATATTTTATTCTAATATGTTTATTTATGGAAATTAGATGTTTTCCTTTTATTTTCAACCCTTTATGTATTCAGTATACCGAAACCATGATTTTTTAAAGAAAATAGACTTTGTCCATCTACTCGGCCAGGAATATTTTTTTCCATATCTATATTATCATTAAGATGTTTTAAATAATATTTTTACAATTCTCTTATCATTTATTAAGTACATTTTTATATTTGTTTTATGTTTAAAAAATTGGTTAAAAGTAATCTTCTAGTCATTTTCTGAATGAGGTACTTTTTGACTTTTCCTACAAAACTGTGAAAGGAATTATTTTTTTAACTTATATGACATGAATGGAAATTACCTCAATCATAAAAACTTATATTTTTTAATATTAATTTAAATTTTAATATTTTTCATTCAAATGAAATGTTTTCATTAATATTTGGGAAATGTTTACTTCAAATTGAAAATTATATCTTCCTCAATAAATCTCTCAGTGATCTTTTCAAAGTACATTCATCTATGTAAACATTATTTGGTGAATATTATGATTTAATAGGGATGTACTATTTTGATACCATTCTCCATATTACCTTGAATGGTATATGATTATGTTTTTTAATTGGGGAAATTATTAAAATTTCATATGATTGTTTTTTCATATGAATATTTATGTTGATTGTGTTACACTCATTTCATTTGATGAATGCATTGGACGTAATAAGTAACAGGAATGGCTCAATATATCCCCATGATGTATCGGTAGGTATCGTGAGAGAAACAATTTCTGGTATTTGGCATACAACTTTATTTTTTATGTATGTTGTCTTCACATAAGGCCTTGATGGTATGATTTTGATGTTTAGTATTATACATTCAATCATTATGAAACTAGTTATTAGTATCCATGTCATTGTTTATGTTTTTATGTTTTCTATGGATTTAGTCCCTTATTTTATTCTATTATTTATATATCATGTTTCATTATTTTTTATCTCTCCCATATTATTCATTTTTTTATTTACTCTGTGTTAGGTTCTGCTATACGCATACCTTTACTGAGCATCTGAGATCACCCATTTCTTATGTTTCCTTTCCCCAATATATCAGGATGTTTATTATGATTGATATGAATGGATATGATAAAGGGAATAATTGTGTTCTCAAATAAAATATTATTTTCTATTTTATGTTTTTAAACATATTTTTTAATTAAATTACGTATCTAGTTTAACAAGACTACTAAACTATTTAGTTATTGGGGATGTGATTTCTTGTATTAAGTACCAATATAAGAAAGTAACCACCGAATTTGAGATACTAGGGTCGGGGTCCTGATAGTTGGTATCAAATAAAGTTTATTATAAACCTTGGGAACTTGATTTATGAAACCATAGATTAGGTAATGAAAATATATAAATAATTATTAAAATATTATCAAGGAAACCAAGCTTAAGATTTCAAGATTAGTTATGCATCTATTTTAAAATTAGGTTCAGTGTTTCACTGGTCTTGAAATTATATATTATTATTCATAATTTTTTATCTAATATAGTTTATAACATTGTTTTTAAATGGTGACTATCAAAATGAATGGAAACCTTATCAATGTTTGTAATCCATGTAGGGATTCCTCTCTTGTAAAATATAATGAAGCTGTTGTTGGAGCTACAGCTGAAGTAAAACAAAATTGTAACTATTTTTGGGGAATCTTACTTAGGATATGAAAAATAACCTAGATTGTACATATTAGACTATAGACTCACAATGTGGTGTAGAAAATTATAGTTCTTTATTCATCAAAGACCTTTATCATTCAATGAGACATAAAATACATTTTTTATTGAGAAATGGATTAGTAAAATAGAGAAGATATTTCTATCTTAAATAATTAATGAAAGGGAGAGGGTTTTCATGGTAGTTTATCATATCTCAGGGGATATGGATCAATAGGGGTCATTAATTCAAAACACTAAGGATAATAAAAAAATAGATAGAATGGAATGGATGGATTTTAAGGAAACTTTATAGAAAAAAAATTTTCCTTGCGGACAACAAACAGATATAGAGAGACAATTCTTAAATCTATGAAAAAAGGAAAAGGAAAATATTAATAAGTATGAATATAAATTTACAGGGTTAGGAAGGCATTTTTAGGACTGTATATGTAATCCAAAGAGTAATATTGATTGTTTATTTCATGGGATTAAGCCAATATTTTTAAGATAATTAGTCTCCCAAATATTCTAATAATATGAGGATTTAGTATCATATTCTATCAATATGAGGAAATAATTATCCAAGTCTTATAGATTTTAAGTAAAGTTAGATAAGAAGAAGATGGAATATCCAAAAATGGATAAGGAGAGAAGATAAAAATGGATTTTTCCCACATGTGATATTTGTGGAGAGAAATATCATGGAACATTATTGAAGGTAATTAGAGGATTATTTAATAGTAGAGAGAAATGAAACTAGGAACTTGAGAAGGGTAAGGAAGAAAACCTTAATTTCTAGCGTTTCAACTATAAGGAAATCCCAAAAATAGGGCATATGATCCTACACATAAATAACTCTGTTGAGAGAAATACAAATGATGGATTTCGTTAGATGAATAGAGTATGTATCGACGGAAATCTGAATAGATTATCAAAAGTTTAATTAGATTCTAGAAAAATATTCAAGAGAAAATCCTACGATAAGGGGTTGTTAAGCTCAAAAGTGGGGAAAATGGGCCTCTGGTACACTATAAATAGATAAGGGAATAGGGGTGTTAAACATATAACTCATTAAGGTAAACTTGGTAATTTTACATAAAAATAAGGGGTTGAATGGTTTAGCCACATGGTTGGCCAAACCATGCACCAAACATTCATGAACTACTATTGATGGAGGGGTGTCTCATGGTTCATGATCATAGTTTGAGAAATTGTGTCCAAACCGTGTGATTTTACTCTGCTAAAATTTTCAGAGCCTCCACAGGAGTGTGCGCTCTAGGTCACACGGTTAGGGAAAACCATATGGCCCACTACTACCCCCAAAAACACCCCAAAATATTAATGGAACTTTACTGACTAGGTGGTATGGTTTCTACTGACCATGGGACCTAGTTTTCTCTTCCACTGACTGTTGTTCTGGGCTCTGAACAAGCCTTGAACACCTCTGTTTCATCCATATACTCACTAGGAATTAATATTAGATCAAAAACAAAATAAACCAAAAATTAATGGATCAATACATCATAATAAACAGATTCTTACAGTACTCCCCCTTAAAGGAACTCATCCCCAGTTTCCCTTCCATGGACTGTAGAATGCTCTCTCAAACCAACTTTGGCCACTAAGCACATACATTAATATCCCTCTCCTAAGTTTCATTATGCACATGGATTATATGATATAATACCAATATGAAATGGAAAACCCATCCTTGGAGAGCCTTTTTAGTCTGATAAACAATGTGTATGTAATACTCTTCAAAATAAGCATCAGCATAAAATTATATATCCTTGGGATCAAAATTATGAGACTTGTCGGTATTATAATGGTGAAGTAGTGAAATGTGGAAGACTTTGTGCATAGAACAGTACCCATGACGTAATATAAACTTTTAGGATACATGTATAACTCTATCCAATTTCTAAAAAAGGCCTAAAAATGAGATGAAGGCTTCCCTTGGATTTGTATCTATCTATGCCAAAGTATGGGTGATACCCACAGGAGCACACAATCCGCAACCTCAAACTCAAGATATTATAAACCAAAATAAACATAAAATAATTATGTATATTGAGTAGTAGACATATTATTTTGGATAAATTGAACATTATCTAAATTCTCCTGAACAAGATGAGGTCCTAATAGTACTACCTCTCCAACTTATATCCATCATAGGGATGAACCGCTTGACCTAAAATTTATAGACTCATAAGGATCCATCAAGATCATTTCCTTAAATATATTATTGTAGGAAAACTCAATTACAGGGATATGATTCTCCTAAGAACAAATAAAATCAAGGATACATGTTTGGAGTATTTCCTACAAAACCTGTATGTCCATTCTGATTATCCGTTGGTCTGAGGGTGAAAAGTTGTGCTCAGTAGCACCTATGTAACCATAGATCTATATAAACCCTTCTAGAACCTCAATGTGAGATAAGAATACCAATCTAAAATGATAATATAAGGGACCTCATGTAACTGTATAATCTCGAGAACATATAGACTTCTTGTGTCATCAACTTATAAATTCTCTTAGATAGAAAAAAGGTGGGATACCTTTGCTAATCAATCCATGACTACCCAAACAGTGTTGTTACCTCAAGGTGAACTCAGTAACCATGCCACAAAATACATCATAACATATTAACATTTCCATTTTAGGACTGATAATGGCTTTAAAAATCCAACATTCCACAGGTGTTCTGTCTTTACATGTAGATATGTGTAACACCTAGTGACAAACACCACTATCTGACGTTTCATCAATAGATTCTAATACCATCAGCACACATCACGATACATCTTGGGGATAACTAGGTTCACTACCCACTACGAATCATGTGAACCTAACATAAACTCCTATGTCATGTATGTAGGGTCCCATATATTCCCATGTATACACAAGACGTCATCACCGTCAATAGACCAATCTGGAGGTGATTCCACACCAAAAATCAGTTCCAATAGGACCAAACTTTCAATATCTGAAAACTTTCACATCTTCACTCCCTTAATAATTGAATATTTCATGGATAGTGATGAAATTAAAGACTATCCACGACAATGCTGAACCTATATGTGCATCTTAGCAAACAAGGCCATAAGCTTCCACTTGCTACTGGACTCCTAAACTAGCAGTGTTTAATTCCTCTATTTCAGATCATCGATGACTTCATTACCCTTCCTATGTTTATAGGAATGTTAAAAGTCAATGGACTCTAGGTATACAACCCATATTCACTGTCTAAGGTTAAATTCATGTAACATGAAAATAAACCTATATATTTTTTGGTTTGTAAACACTAGAAACATATCTCCCAATAGGTAATGCCTCCAACAACATAATTTGTGAAGAAAAATTTTCAACTTAAGATCATGTATCGGGTAATTCAACTAGTGAGGAATCAGTTTTCATGAGCTGTAAGAAACAAATTGGTATTCCAACTTCATAAAACCTCCTATACTAATACCTAATGCATCACAATATACTATATAGATTCTGGATGGATTTGGATGAATCGGGATCAGTGTTGAAGTTAGTCTCCCTTTCAGCTCCTGAAATGCTGTGTCACGGGATTCTGACCACATAAACATCACACCCTTTATATTCAATATCATAAATGGTACTTCTAATCTTGATAATTTTTATATGAATCTCTTTTAATAACCATCTATCCCCAAGAAACTCCATATATCAAAGAAGTTCATGGTATTATCCAAGTTAAATGTAGAATTAACCTTCTCTGGGTCAACTGATACTCTTGCCACTGAGATGATATAACCCAAAATGTGAACCTTATCAATCCAAAAGTGGAATTTATTAATATTATCATAGTGATGTTTCTCTCTCAATGTATTGAGAATTATCTCAAAATGTGCGCCATGGTAGCTTTGAGTTTGAGAATACACTAATATTTCATCTACAAAGACCACTAAGAATGAATCCAAAATTAGAAAAAAAATATGATTCATAAAATCCATAAAAATGGAGGGTGTGTTCATAAGACTAAAATACATCACCAAATACTCATACAAACTATATTGACAAATGAATGTTGTACGGGGTATATCTAATTGTATGACATGCACCATGATATATCCTAGTCTCAAATCAATCTAAGTGAATACCCTCGCTCCTCTGATATGGTCATAGATATCATCAATTCAAGGTAAGGGATACTAGTTCTTTACAATTATCTAATTCAACATCCAGTAATCGACACAAATCCTGATGGTTCCATACGCTTTCTTGGAAAAAAGGATGGATGAACCCTAGGAATAAATATCGAGCCATATAAAACCCTTGGTCTTTAAATCCTCAAGAATATTCTTTATCTCCTACAACATAGTAGTATCCATCCTATAAGGTGGAATAGATATTAGTGAAGCACTAGGGACTAGATCAATAGTAAAATATACCTCTCTCTTATGAGGTATTATAGAAAATTCATCAAGGAAAACATCCAAAATATGATCTACTATGGAATGGAATTCAGTATTATGTAATCTTTGATCATCCATATAATGGTTGGAAATATAGGCGGTCACTCCACTTATCCTAATATGCACTGGTACGGCTCTACCTTTCTAGACATCCCACTTTCCCTCGTGACTATAAGTACCACCCTATTCTTATGTAAATGACACCCTTTGATGATAACAATCAATATAGGCATGATAAGGAACCAACTAGTCCATCCTAAGAATGACTTCGAATATAATCATCTCAAGGATGAATAGGTCTCATAAGAAACAATAGCTTCCAACCTAAAGGGTTTATTATTTTCAATGGTGTATACTCTATGAACATACACCCAAGGAATTATCAAGTGTCATGACAACACAGAAGTACTCAATATCAAGCCTAAGGCTTTCCACAATATCCAACGAGATAATGGAGTGAGATGCACATGTATAAAATAAGGAAGAAACTAAATTATAGTCTACAAGAATAGTACCTATAGTGGTAAATGGCTTATCACTATACTATTTTGGTATAGGGTACACTGAATAAATCTGGCATAACCCATGGCCCTATGTTGAAACCTAACTACCCTGAGTAGGGCTACTCTGCTAGTGTTATGTATCTGAAGCCTAGCTACCTCATCCATGACCTCCTCCACTGCATGTACGGTTGGTAGTACCCCATCTACATTCCAAGATAGGTTCTATTTTACCCTCTCTTAAAGTCGAATTTGATATGGATCCTCTCCCACTATACATATATGGGAAGGTCCCACAGAAACACTGAAGATGACACATTATACCATAACCTCATCACTCAAAAGGGTCTGTGGGACATTGGGGCTCATTATGTTGAGGCTTCCCACACATGTGACATACCATGTAACTAGAAGTGGGATTAAAATGATCGTCGCTTCTCATGCATGCTGTTTAAAAGGGTCGCTTCTATCTATTAATCAAACCAATATCCCATTTTGCTTCTAAACCACCCTAGTTTACACCATCATCTTCCCTCCTATTCCACTTGGTGATGGGAGCAAATTTCACTATATTAGATATGGAACTTAATTGGAAAACATTTACATGGGATCAAATAGGATTCCAAAGCCCATCCTCAAATCGTCTCTCTTTTGTTGGCTCATCAGAAGTATAAATAGGTGTAAAGAATTGAAGCTCTGTAAAATGAGATGAATAGTCCATAATAGACATAGAACCCAATTATAGGTTCATTAACTCCCTTGAATGATCAGGCCTTAGATTATTATGGAAGAAGTAATCATATAAGCTAGATTGTAAATCCCTCCAAATTACTTCATGATACTAACCTACCTAGTTCAAAATATCCCACTAATGTTTGTAGGATATAAGAAGCATATATTTATTGAGATTAACTATCCTCTCAAGAGGTGTCTCAATATTGTTAATGGTATATAAGATTGTCTCCATCCATAACTCTACAGCCTAGGGGCCACCATCCCTATAAAAAGTTGGTGGATGATGCTACTAAAACTGCCACGTAAGCTCTCTCATAGAATTTCCATGTTGTGGAGCTTCCTATATAGTCTTTATAATCCTTAGAAAATCCCCTAAAAACAAAAAATCATCACCTTCATTAGGAATAATAGTCGGTCCCACAGGTGGCATGATTGGAGGTATCACTGGGGTCTCCGGGCCCACCACCTTCAGAGCATGGTCATTACCAACCTCCTAATACATGACTAGAGGATTTCATGGTGGAATAGCTCTAAAACTTTATATTCACACCTCATATATGATTCATAATGGTAAATATCACATGCACATTAATAGGTTAGGAACAACCCTTCCATTTTATAGTCACACCCCTCCTCCTGCACATAAATCTAGGTTCGAGTGATAGGAAGAATTATATAGAACCCAAGAGACGCTACCAACTTCCCACTACTAAGGTAATGTCTATATCAGTAACTATGTTTTGTTTTATTGGTTATAGTATACATAGTCTTAATTTAAATTTATAGAGGAAAACAATCGTGAAATTTCAATTTGAAACCTATTAAACGATGACCATTTCATTCTATGATTCAATTTCAGTTAATTTTCATTCTCTTTTACATATAATTTCTCTTTAAATGGTTGAAATATATTGATAACCGCTACTAATTTATAAGGTTGTATGATCCTTATAAGTTTAAATATTTCATCCATTCAATATCAGCACTCAATTATCAAGTCCTTTCATGAAATATTAGCACAATTCATGGATATAGAATTAAGAACCCAAACATGTAACAAGAAATGCTCATAGTATGTAAATATTTCATGACATAATGCATGGAATATAAATCATGTAAGGTGCCTAAAATTATGCATGATCAATATTCCTTGTTGTATCAGACAAGGACAAAATATAAACCTCATTTATAGCAATAACCATCACACATCATGTGTGTCACCCAATGGTGGAATCAAATCAACTCTAACAAGCATAAACTGGAACATAATATCCCATCCTAGGTAATTTTTCCTTTCCTGGTACATGGGTTAGGTACTCCTAGGAATATCTCATTACCAAATTATGGTAATTTTTTTTATCTCTTATCTAATCTTCCCAAATGATATGATAAAAGAAAATAAATAACTCTGACGCCACTTTTTCACATCCTGGACAAGATTTCACTAAATGGTTCCCCAAGATGGAAGGCCACATGGCCTCAAGTGAGTATCCTTGTATGTCAAAGGATTCTGATTATCAGTGAGGGTCCAAGGTGGTATAGTGGAGATACTATACCCACATGATCATAGTATCATAGTTGTGAAATGAATAGATAAATATTAGAACCATAATAAATAACTGACAGTGGAAGATAATGTATCCAGATGTAATAAACAATCAACATCAACAATATCTAGTATCATATAAAAAATTATGTAATGCCAAGTATCTATCAAAAGTAAATTTGTAGACATTGTATCACACATGTCGTATAGTATATGTGTCGAAGGAAAAAAAGACCTGAAAGTATATCTCCAATAGCATCATGAGGCTTTGTTCAGTCATGTACTTCCCTGCTCATATACTATTAACAAATCAAGTATCAATAAATGGGTTCTTTCCTATGTTCTTACATGCATCCACATAATTTTCCCTAGTACCATCAGTGGCCTAGATAGGGTGTGAGATAAACATAGTAGACCACAACTAACAGTTTCTATAAATATCAAGTTAGTGTATATAATATGATAGTGTGTAGGTAATAATGGTAGGAAATAATAAAGTTGTAAAGGGTCAAGTCTAGTTGTATAAAGACATCAGGGTGCCTACTTTGGCCCATTTTGTTAATCTCTGAATAAGTATCCATATGTATACATATATATGGTTTATATACATAATGATGTATACATCCATATATATGGATATTATTACTAGACTGGACCCAAGTCATAACTCAAGCATCCATAAGCAGTAGCATGATTCTCACAAGTTTCAAGGGATTCCATTCCTAGTATCCCAAGAAGAGGGATGACATGCCCAATATCATAATAGTATAGTGCACACCATTCTCAGTGTCAAATAATAGGGGATTTCATGCCCAAATCATATCAATAGGGTCTTGATGCCTAAATCATATCAATATGGTCATCATTCCCAAATCATAACATTAGGGTCATTATGCCTGAATCATGTCATTAGGGTCACCATGCCTAAATCATATCATTAGGGCCTCCATGCCCGAATCATATCAATAGGTTCACCATGCTCGAATCCTAGTAGTAGGGTCATCAGGGCCAAGTCAAATTTGAAGGGTCTTCATGCCCATATATCATATTCCATAAGGTTATCAGTGCCCATTTATAATAATTAATAACTGAAATCATGCCCATATCTTAACTGTAGAAGGGGGATCCATGTCCATTTATAAATCATAAGTGGCCAACAATAACTAATAAGATCTTATGGGTAGTTCATATTTAATTATCATTTATATTTAACATGGTCATAACCATTATTCTATTTAAATACATAACATGCTTGTACTACTCACCTCTATTCAATTAATTATATTCTAATAAGAGTTTCATCCATGCTACACCACTAAAAATATCCACTATCAATCGTGATATTATCATTTATAAATAAACCAAACACATTGAAAGGTGTTTTGGATGTATATCCATCAAAGTCGATTAGAAATATAAAGGTCACACCCAAATGGATGGAAAATGTTGAGGTTGACGAACCTCAAACATCTCTTGGGATCTAATACAGTCATTAGGATCCAAAAACAGGGCAATCAATTTAATGTATATTATATTTTGTGGAAATTCATGATGAAACCATCATGTTGCACATAATTAATATTATAAAACATCTCAACTTTACAGGATAAATAATAGACCACCTTCCTAATTCATATAGAGGACCACTCATCCAATATCAAAATTTCTTTTGGTCCAGATCAGAATAAAATGGAATAACAGATGAATGACCTAAAAATAGGGCATATGATCCTCCACCTAAATAACTCTATTGAGAGGAAGAGAAACAATAAAAGGAAAAAGATTATTAGAGTACTTACTGGCATATATCCAACGAGATAATCATAAGTAAAATCAGATTTGGGATGATGAATCGGGAGCACAGAATAGGATGAGAGTATTGGGATATCAAAAGAGAGGAAAATTGACCTCCAATATTTTGGAAATAGAGAAGGGAAGAGCAGTGTTAAACACATAATTCATTAAGGGATACTTTGTAATTTTACCCAAAAATAAGGGGCTACAGAGTTTGGCCACATGGTCGGACAAACCGTATGCCAACCGTGATTGGACTATAATCCATGGAGGGGTGTCACATAGTTCATGCACATGGTTTGGGAAACCATGAACAAACAATATGGTTTCCTTTGCTAAAAATTACAAATCCTCAATACAGGCACGAACCCTGGGTTTTACTATTAATGAAAAGCGTGTGACCCCCTCCTTCCCTCTAAAATTCCCTGCAATGTTAGGGAAAGTATATGGACTGGGCGACATGGTTTCTACCAAACATGGGGTCTAGTGTTCTCTTCCATTGGTTGGGATTCTGAGCTTTGAACAAGCCTCATACACCCTTGTTTCCCCTATATCCTCACTAGGCATACATAATGGTTAGGCCCAAATAGTTAAACTAAAAATGTAATGGTCTATACCTCTTTGAAAAACTATTTTATATAGTGTAATAGTTAAAAATTAAAACCTTTATGTTTTTTTCATGATTTACATCAGTTATATTCCTACTCTAAAAAGCTATTTCGAAAGTGAATCTTCTCGTATTAATATTAAGAATTTATTAGGAAATATTAATTGCATTTATCCTACTTTAAAAAAAGTTTAATATCTCATTGATAAGTGTAAGTGATATATCTTATAACACTACAATAAATTTATTTCATATTTTGTTCTTAAATCAAATATTGTTTTGGAAAATAATGAGTTTTCTACATTGCAAATCTATGAGTAAAAACTAATATATAGTTTTTATATTCAAGAAATTTCCCATTTTCAAAATAAAAATAAGAACGAAATTAAATATCTTAGGTCACCTAGGCATAAGATTCTCCCTTCTAATCAAGAGACGCTAAAACTTGAGCTCAAACCCTTGCCTTTACACAAAAAATGTTCATTTTTGGGTGATCAATTTTTGTTGTATGTCATAATCTATATTGAAATAAAGGAAATTGAAAAGGAAAGTCGTTGAATGTATTGAAATAGTTTGAAACTAGCATTGGATGGATCATTTCTAAAATTAATGGGATCGTCCCTTCATTCTACATGCCTAATTTCCTAATAGGATCTAATTGAAAATCGAGATTTATGGGCCAAAAGAGGCACAATACTGATATAAAAAATGTAGTCATGGAGTATCATAACAATATCCTAAATTTGGTAACTATTTATCCCATTTATGATATCTCTTTCATCAATTAGGTCCATGTTATTCCAAATAAGGGAGGTTTCACTATTGCTAATAATGAAAAAAATGAACAGATTCAGATTAGAAAACAAACTGCATTAAGAGTCTGTAAAGACTATAGGAAGTAGGATGGACCATTTTCCTATGTCATTATTAGATAAAGTTATAGATATTTTGGCTAAAAATAAATATTTCTATTTTATGGATGTTTATTCTAGTATCAAACATATATTTATATCCCTATAATACTAAGAGAAAACTAGTTTCACATGCTCGTTTAGAAAATATTCTTTTTATAGAATGCCCTTTGGATTATGTGGTTACTAGAATAACATTAAAATGAATATGGTGGATATCTTTTTTGACATTATTAAGAGGATGATATAAGTTTTTTGGATGATTTATCCATTTTTAGAAGTACTTTTTAATGTTATTTACAAAATCTGGAATTTGGTTTAGACAGATTCCTAGAAAGTAATTTTTTATTCTTAATTGGGATATATGTCAATTTATCATTATAAAAGGAATTTTTATAGCTCATAAGGTCTCTAATAGGTGTATATATGTTGAAAATGATAATATATATGTTATTCAAAAGCTTCTCCCCTCGGTAATAGCAATGGGTTTTAAATATTTCTAGACCATGCTAGTTTTTACAAGAGATTCCTAAATTATTTTTCTAAAATCACTAGGCCTCTATACTCACTATTGGAGAAAGGTGCACCCATATTATTTGATATAAAATTTTTACAATACTTAAATATTTTAAAATATAAACCCACTTATTCACCCATCATCACTTCCCCTAATTAGATTTTTCTATTCGAAATCATGTGTGATACTGGTGATGTGGTTATTGGAGCAGTTTTGGGACAGATGAGTGATAAGAGGTTTCAAATGGTGTATTATACTATAAATTCAGTAGATAATTACAAATATAATTACACCACTGTAAATAAGTATATTTTGGGTGTTGTTTTTTCTCTTGATAAGTTTACTAAGTATTTGATATGGCCCAAAGTTATAGTTTTCACTGACCATTATTCCATGAAATAATTATTTAATAAAAAGCAGGCCAAACCAAAATTTATTAGATTAATAATTTTATTATAAGAGTTTTTTATAAATTAAATATAAGCATTGTGCTAAAAAATGTTATTTTTTCAACTTGTCTATGTTATCTAGTATCCAAATTGATGATCCTAGGGAGATTAATTTTTCTTTCTCGAATGAAAAAATATATTTCTGTGTCAGTCAAACAATCCTCTTTGTATGAAGATTTTTCTAATTTATTAGATTATAGAGTCATTCCCCAATATTTTACACAAAACCAAATTATTAAATTAATTCATAAATTAAAATAATATTTTTTGGATGACCCTTTTCTATTTAGGAGGTGTATTGATGGTATTCTTAGTAGGTCTGTTCCTGAGGAAGTCATATTACCCATTATTTAATGTTTTCATTTTACACCATGTGGTGACCATCATGGAGGAGATATTTCTATTCAAAAATTATTACAAACTAGTTTCTATAGGCCTAAACTTATTAAGGATTCTTTCAGTTTGGTATTCATCTTTAATAAATTTAAAAAGGTTATGAAATATTGGTAGGAATTAAGAGATTCCAAAGAAGGGAATTTTAAATGTATAATTTTTTTATGTTTCAGGTTAAAATTTATGGGATTATTTCTATATTATAATGGCAATGAATACATCTTGGTGGCTATTGATTATGTTTACAAGTGGGTGAAGTTGTGTCACATCTAAACAGTTCAGATAATAGTGTTATTAAATTCATTAAAAAGAAATTCTTATCAAGATTTGGTGTGCCCAAAGATTTTATAAAATATAATGGAACACACTTAAGAATTTTATGTATAAATAATTAATGGTAAAATATGGTTGTGTTCACAAAATAGGAACTTTTTATCTTCCATAATCTATTAGACAAGAAGAAATATCAAACCAAGAGCTTAAACAAGTTTTAGAGAAAACATTGTCTAGTTACAAGAAAGAATAGACTTTGAAATTGAATGAGGATTTTTAGGCCTAAAGAAATAAATTTAAAAATCTCATAGGTATGTCTCGTTATAGACTTTATTTTGGGACATCAGGACACTAGCCTATAGAGTTTGAACACATATATTTTTAGGCAATTAATTCCTTGAAATTTTATTTTAAAACTACTATAAATATATTGTCTCATCAGTTGATCGATCTTGATGATATTAGGAGGGATTCCTTTGAAAATTATAGAATTTATAAGGATAGGGATAAATATTTTTATGATTCAATAATTCAAAATAGATATTCTAAAGCTAGTAAAAAGGTCCTTATTTTCAATTATAGACATAGAGTTTTCCTTTGGATACTTAAATACATGAGGTCTCAACCTTTCACCATCATTATATTACTTGTTAATAGATATGTTGAACTTATAGGATATGAAAATTTTTCATTTTATTTAATAAAAAAGGGTTATACATTATTTTTAAGTGCATAAAATGAGTTTGGTTTTCATATTAGTACTAAAAAATATTCATTTCATTGAAGTTTAACTAAAGACATAAAATTTAGTGCTTCATGGGTGTGTAGTGGCCCTGACCCAAGTATCCCAAAGATGGTTCTTGGAACCATTACATTGTAATATGATAAAATTAATCACATCCTGAAGGACCGAATAGTTTAGTGGTCTTGGTACACTAGATACATACTTGAGTCTTAAACTACATTTGAATACACAAATTACAACATAATTTTTTCGATAATAATAACTTTATTCTATCTAATGTACCCCTAAATATCAGTCATAGTAAACTTCATGGAACCCTTTGAAAAGGAAAAAAATAAGGGTGATCTCAAATTATTAATAAGGGATAATTATAGTGGAAAAAATAATTAATCAATGATCACAATCAATATAGAAAGGTTAATAACTGAAAACACATTACATGTAATCAATAAACTGATAAGTAAGTGTGTAAACATTATGGAAAGTTAAATAACTTAACACACACTTCATGTAATCAATAAACTAATAAGGTAGTGTTTAAAATTATTGAAAGTTAAATACCTAAACAAATATTCCATTTTAATAACTCGATAATGCATAATAAATATATAAAGGTAAATATTTGAAAGCATAAGACATTTAATCAATAAGTTGATAACGAAATGCATCCATATATTTATTTTCATAGTGAAAATATCATGGATAATAATAGCTAAATCTGAATTAAATAAATTCTTAATTATTCAACAACATGTTTCCCAAGAACATGATACATTTACGACTAATAACTATTATTAACATAGTTTACAACTGATGACTAGAAACCCATTTAATTAAGTCTATGCAACTGATTCATCCCATGAGACTAATAATTCATCGAGGGGAAATTATTAATAAATCCCCACCAATGTATTTAGGTCCAAATTATTCCACATATATTGATTAATTGATTTAATTCATAAACAACGTGCCTTATTAAATATCTATATTTATTAAAGGATAAGAATTTGTCAATATTTCACCAGTTAATCAAATAAATTTCAAATTAAACATCATATGTAAAAATAGTATACATTTTAGGAAATAATCATATCCATGATAAGTGATATTGATATTTAGGGGAAATTTAATGTTCAATGATCATAGGAAAATGAATAACTCAAGGGGAAGTTAATAAATATGAAAATGATTCGAGGAAGTGAATTTCAATACTATCTTTGGTCAAAATAATAAAAATCTATATAGAAGATTAATAAGTATGGTCTAAATACCACACATACCCATTGTATTAAGAATAAGGTCATTGATGAAATAAAAAATATTTTAAAAACATGATTGAGGAAAATATACTTTTCATTTTGAAATAAATTTTTTAAAAAATATTCTTTAAAAATAAATTTTAAAATGATTTTCATCAAAAATATATTCATAAACTTTCAAAATATGTTTCAAAGAAATTTCGGAAGGTAATTCCATACATGGAGTAAAGAATATTCTTTTTGTATGGTAAAAAGGTTAAAAAAATTCCTTATTAAGAAATAGACAAGAATATTCCTTTTAGACTTTTTTTAAAAGAAAAAATTGGTATGAATTTATTTTAATAAATCATTTTTAAAAGTTTAAAGAAATAATTTTTTAAAATATTTTTAAAAAACATGGTTTTGGAAGAAAACAGGTTTTCGACAGAAGTGAGAAATGAAGTCTGTTTTCATTAAAAACGTTTTAGGTACAAAAGAGTGGAAATTGGTACTATTACTTAAAAATAATAATTAATTGCTACAAGATAATAAAATTAAAGGGTTTATTAAAAATTTCTCAAATAATTTCCTTCAATGTAAATTGATGTGTAAATAATCGTAATTAAAAAATTTATTATGAAGTAAACCCTTGTAAAGATCATAACATTGAAGTGAGAATCAAACAATGAATTGATTATTTGAATCAAATATAAATCCACATAAAAAAAGTGTAAATACAAGAATATATTTTTAAAATTCATTACAAACATAACCTTATAATATTAATGATAATGAGTAAGTAATATAAACCAATGAAAATAAATTGGGTTATGAAATTCTTTACCACTTGGTAACATTTAATTAAAATCCACTTAAAAGAAATAATTAATATTAAAACATAAAATACCATGAAAATTAAATATTCATTATATTACATGTCAAGGGGTAGTATATACACCATATAAAATATATTAGGTTCATAGTATTATAATATTCCTCAATGAAATGAAATTGTGATGAAATCCCTTACATTACGCTTCCATTAAGTTGAACACTATTTAACCTGTTATATAATGTTTTTAATTGTGTTATTAACATATACCAGAACCATATTAATATTTATTATATCATATATTATATTTTTATAACATATTATTACCCATTCATTTATAATATTTCATTATTTTCAATTTTTCAGGTGTTAATTGCCTTGTTTTTAGAGAATTTTTTCACTTGATATTTTTTTGTTACCATTTAAAGATCATGATTTCATTATCTCCAGAAAGTAAAATATGATTTAAATATCACATATATTCTTTATATATTTATTTATAGTAATCAAATAAATTTTGTAATGTTAAATGAAATACAAAGTTCATGGAGACGGTAGGTCGTACATACGCATGAACATTGTTTCCATTCTCTTGACGTGTTGAATGAAATAAAATTAAATGATATTTATATACACATAAATTAAAACAAATATATATATATTATCATTTAAGTATTATCTTTGTGTCGTATATATCACATTTTATTTTTAAAACCATCCTTAATATATTACTTGTAAAGCGTGAACGAGTCACATTGCTTCATGAGGAAGTAGTCTACCATACACACAAGCAATGTTATCATATTCACAAAAAATAGAAAATATAAAGGTATGTGTTATATAAAAATTAAAAATGAATAAATATATCATTAATATAATATATAAACAATAAATCATTCATTATTCCCAACCATGAATGATGGTAATGGAATAACAAATTGCATCGGTTCACGAGGTGGTAGTCTTTCACAGACACAATTGATGATTGTGTGTCAAATTTGATGAAATGGTATGAAGTTTTAAGTCCTACCCTTTATAATAAAACTATAAAAGTATATTTAATTTATTGAGGTTATTATATAATAATTTTATAAAAATAAATGAATGATATGGAGAAGGAAATAAAATAAAAATGTGTGTTGAAGAACATTTCATCCTCTTTGGTGTTCCTCCTTAGGATTTCACTAAAACCATAAAAAGTTTTCTTTATAGAAAAAATGAGGATTTTATGATGATGTGATATAATTTTTGGATATATTTTTTAATGTTCTTGGATTATCCAAAGGGAGTTAGAGGTGTGAGGATTCGGGTATACAGTAGCCTTTTATAAATCAGGTGAGTGGAACTTTTGTAATTTTTTGAAGGAGTAAATTATACCCATGTTTTATCATTTAAAGTGGATCCAATAATGATAATATTTATATTATAGAAGTTATAATATATAAATGTGGAAATAAAATGGGTTTTGGACAATTTTATAGTTAATATTTTCTTTTAAGTTTAAAATATTTTCCTTGGTAAACTTGTGTTTCTCTAAATTACTATAATTAATTATAAATGGATTCACCAATATCTTTGGTAAGAAATTAAGTTTATATTATTAGAAATTATAAACTGTTATTATTTAAAATATATAATCCATTTTTACAAATTAAATTCATATAATTTTGAAAAATCAATTTAAAATTAATCCCAAGAACAGGATGAGAAAGTTGGTTTTTAAAGTGAAAATGTTCAAAAAGTTTACTAATTTTTTATATATAAACTCAATATAAAATTATTCCAATGACATAAATTGGATTAATAGATATATAATTGAAGTATTTTCACATTAAAACCAATTCAAAATATAATATTAATATTTAAATTATTTAGATTAAAATTCAGTTTTCAAATAAAATTAAATATTGTTTCACTATTCATAAAAAATGAAACATCGCAAAAAAACAAAAAAAAATCATCCTATGAAAATTTTGACATTTAAATTTAAAATTTATGTTGATTTTGTAAAATAAAATTTATTAAGTTATCAATTTTTAGTTTCAAAATAAGTGTTCAATTAAAATGCAGAAAACTAGCTTTTGAAAAATACAGCTTTTTATACATAAAATCATATTTGTTTATATATTATGATAATCAAATCTATTGGATAAATATAAAAAAATTAATTAATATATAATATTTAAATTTCATTAATTTCATTCACTAGTTGTAATTAATTTAATTTATTAAGATAAAACTCATTTATCAGAAAAAAATAGTTTATTGTAAAATCATTTCCTTTATAGTCAATTGGTTTTTATTTTAATTTATAATAAATTGGTAACCATTGAATTAAACCATATATTTTCATAAGTTATTAAATCATATTTATAATTTCCAATTTAATGATAGGGATTAAATTTAAATTTTAATTAATAATATTAATATTATTCAGTTAAATTTGGTCTTGCGTGTAATGTAAGTCATTGAAGAATGTCATTATTGCATGTAACGCAAGATAAACTTAGCATTGTGTGTAATGAATGATATAGAATATATTGAATTTATTTAAAATAGTAAATATATTGTAACGTCTTAGGATTTTATATTCCCTTCTATGCTTGGTGTTTCATTTCATATACGCTTTCAGAGGTGATATTCATATTTTTAAATTTTTGGGTGTTACAGGAGTCATACTACATCATTCTTGTGTGTTTTCTTTTGTTTCTATTAAAAATATAATTTTATTGTGTTATTTATTTTTCTCACCCATTTTCTAATTAAATTTAATTATGAGTTTCCCTCTATGTTATAGAATAATAAATTTGTTGAAAAATGTTTTTAAAGTATAATTTTAGAGTACTTTGGTGAGAATTTTAATTTATTAAAACAGTTCAGGAGGAGGTACAAGCTAAATAAATTTGAAACATCATTACTCTAAGCTTTATATTCTCTTTAATTCCTTTTTGTGATTTTATTTCTTGGGTTATGATATTTAAATTTCTATTTTTAGATGTTATATATTCTTTCCCATATTATTTCCATCAAGTAAAGAGGGAGAGTGTCTTTGGCTACACTTCAATGAATAGAACTTCCACTATCAGGGGAGTAATAGTTTTTGATTATGCACTTAGAAATTATAAAATCTTATAAAATATATTTTTTGTTTTTCTATTGAAATAAATGATTTAAAATTGGTTTTTAATTATTGTTTCATGCTAAGATTAATTGAAAAACATGTTTTTAGTTGATGGTACTATTTTGGTGACCTTGTTTGCGGAATTTTTTCTTGAGTTCTTATTTCATAATTCTTTTTAAAATCATTTTATAACATAATGTATATGAATAATATTTTATAAAATCCATTTCCTTTTCTCTAAAAATTATGTGGTAACTAGTGAAAATACCTTGCATGTTTTGATTTATTTATTTATTTTTGAGTGGAAAATATATTTTTGAATCTTTTTGTAACCCCTAAAACATGGTATTGAACTACTAAAATTTTATGTCTGTTGTAGCTAATGTTTTATAAATTTTCTTATTCTAACTTGAGATTCTACATTGGTGACATTTTTGTGTTTTAATTTTATAGTACCATTATAAAATCTGATAAGATATATTAATTGATTTACACATCAAAAAACGATTTTTCTAAATTGGATGTTTATCAATCTTCTATTTTTACATTCAATGGGTGAAAATATTTCTTAACATTGAGGGTTGTGATATTACTTTAGAGAGGTTAATTTATATTACTCCCTGGATTAAATTGAGTGTATAATTTTATTTTTCTCTTGAAACACCAAGATATAAATAAAATTTTGAGATTATTTATTACAATTTTCATTGGCTTCAAACTTTTTGATTTGAATTAAAAACATAATATATGCATCAAAATGGTCTATTAACTAAAAATCATAATCTAGTTTGAAATTTTCATTTTTTATTCTGTTTACTTATTGATGGGTTAATTTTTCATTCTTTTTAATTATTATTATCACTCATCCATTGAGTTGTGTCTATTTAATATCTATTTAATTATGTGTGTCGGTTCACCTGGAGGTAAGGAGATGTTTCAAAGTTATAATTGGATTTGAATTGAAGTGAGTTTGATTCTTTTTAAAATTTTAAATTTCAAACATTTTTTTAAAATAAGAAAACAACTTCGCACAAAAACTATTCAATTATAGAAGGTAAATAAAATTTGTTTTACTTGAGAGGATTCATTGAGGAAAATTCATTTGAAAACGTTTTTATGGAATTTCATATTGTTTCTCTTAAGATTTTTTCTTTTCTGGTGAGTTTATTGAATTTATTACTTGAGGAAAATAAATGTCTTATGTTTGGGGGAATTTGATTTGACTCTAATTGATAATTTTTTTACAAATATATATATATAAGATATTTTTATGGTATTTTGTTCCAAGATCTATTTTTGAAGGTGAAAACTCAATAATTGATAAGCACATGAGCCTCAGCCCAGTTGGTGAGGTCTCTCTGAGTGCATCCTAGAAACCTAGGTTCAAAACCAAGCAGAGGTACAATTCCATACTGTAGAAGACTATAACAGGTATGGTGTGGGTACTGTAGCAGGTACTGTATCATAACTGTGCGGGTACTATAGAAGTTATTATAACAGTTACTGTAACAGGTACTATTCAATATTGTAGCAGCCGAAACTATTTACCTTGGGTAACTGGTTTAGCCTTGGAGTCTTCAAGGTCATTGGGCCACCCAGGCCATTGGATTAGTTCGGCTTTTGGGCCTCCTATAATCCCTTCATGCCACCTCAAGGTATTTGGTCCACCTCAAGGCCTTCAGGCCACCTCAAGGCCTTCGGGCCACATGATCAGTGCAGTTTCCCCAAACAGACTCTACAAAAATGGAGCATCCCCAGCAGAGGATTCAAAGCAGGTGCACTCACCAGAATAGAACCAGTGTATAAGGCCCCAGCCTTAAACCTTACTTAATCTTGAGTTATCACAAGATTACACGTTGAGGATCTTTTCAGGTTTAGAGTTTTAGAGAATTAGATCTTAAAACATGCATTAAAATCCACATTTAAACAAAGTGGTTACAATAAAAGATAGTATTCTTTTTTCCCATCAATGGAAACATATTGAAAATAAAACATGGATTCATTCTTGAAACATCCTTGACTATATCATCTTATCATGTACCTTTCCCTTGACCTATGAAAAACATTTCAAAAACATGGGATGTGCATAGAAAACTAAGTATGGGTTATAAAAAAACATGGAAAGGAAACATGAGTTCATATATACATAAGAATGAAATCTTACTTTACCCATAAAACATAGTCACTTTAACACACCTCATAAAATCATGAATAAATCATAGAAATCAGAAGACATAAAGGTAATTTGAGGCATTCATAACATTCTTACGTAGGGAGTAACCCTCTTGGTTACGTTTGGAATACCTATCACAGTATATTCCCTAAATCTCTTCGGAGAAACCTTAACGTTTCACTCCTTCACGTCACCCAATGCATTGGAGAGCTATATCGGGCTCACCCGCCCTTAGTTTATCACGGAACCACCCGTCTTCATAATAATGCCCAAGAACCTCAACATAATTGTATCACATAAAACATGCATAAAGGAAACATAACATTTCCACCTTTCAATCACAAGATATCAATACAACACATTGATATAAAAACATTATGAAAACCATTCTCAATACCAAAATAAAATAAAATTAAAACATGGTATTTATTTTTCTTTTAAAAAAAAGGTATGGCTTGTAGAGGAAGCCGAAACTCAAATAACGGTCACGGCGGCGGAGAAGTCGTTGTCACCGCATATGTATGACAAAAACATTCCCTTTTGTCGTTTAGTAAAACGCTTCATATAAAAAATATTCCTTTTGGATAAACGTAAAAGTAAAAGGGGTTTATACACCGTATAAAAGAAGGTTGTGTATAAAACAAAATATGCCTCAATGAAAGGAGATTGAGACGAAGTCCCATACAAGGGTCTTTTTTAAATAAAATAGATCTATTATGTGTATTCACTATAATTACACATAAAGAAAGTACAAATACAAGATAGGACATAATAATATCATGATGTAATTTGAATGTAGGAGATTAACCCAAAGAATGGAAATTGGGTTAAGAAGTTCCTTTACCTCGTATCTGACTTGACTCGATCGTTCTTTAATGTCCTAAATAATAAACTTGAGTTAATCTCTACTTGCTTAAGAACCTTTTTCAAGTTCATTATTCCTTTTATACCGTGTTATGAACATCATGTAATCATTTAAGTTAATAATGTTCATTTTGTCGGTATTTGGTTCTTAAGTCAAAAATAGACTTCTTACACTTACATGTTGTTAATTTGGTCAAAGGTTCATTATATCCAGAATTATATTACTGATTTGGATATCATATATATAATATATATCCATCATATACATGTATTTATAATATTACATAATCATTTCGAGGTAAGAAATGAAATGCACCGTTCATGGAGACGGTAAGCCGTATGTACGCATGAACGCTACTTTCATTTCTTTGTCATATTAATGGAATTAAAACTTAATGAGAAGTATGTATATTTTAATTACAGAATTAGATTCATAATTTATATGTATCATTCATTATATATATCCATTATATACATGTACTTTTAATTGTACATTACATTTGGGGATAAGAAATGAAATGCACCGTTCATGGAGACGGTAAGCCGTACGTACGCATGAACGCTACTTCCATTTATATTTCGTATTTTCTGGAATGGAATCATAATGATATAAGAGTATATTATAATTTAAGTATAATATCATATATAATATAATAGTTCCATCTTTTATACATCCCACATATGGTATTTAACGAATCAAATCACTTTGAGGGGGCGGTAGTCCGCACTTCCTTAAATGAAGATATCGGGTTTACCCATAATGGAAACCGTAAAGGTTTGCCCAAAATGAAAAAAAAAACATAAGATTAAGGAAAACATAAACATATTATAAAAAAATAGTGACATCATAATGGCCACCTTTGAAGGTGTTAAATGAGTATTGAACAATCATCGTTTCGGGAGGCAGAATTTCGCCATCCATAGAAACCGTATGTTCATTAACCATTTGATGTAGTTGTGTGAGAGTTTAGCTCGAATAAATCTTATAAAAACATCCTAGTATATTGAAGATACTGGTTTTGTTAAAAAATAAGTAAATAAAAAGAGTTTAGGGGGTTGGAGAAGCAAAATAAAACAAATGAACATGAGAGAATGAGTTACCTTTAAAAGTGTAACTCCTTTTGATTTGAGCCTAAAGGCATCCTTTGAAAGGATTATGCCCAAAGGGGAATCCACTAGGATGAGGAGAGGGATTTGGAGAGTGTAAATGGTCAAGGTATGGCTGAACCAAAGGCTTGAGGAGTGTGTGAAATGAGGTAGAGGTGGGGGCCTTTTATAAGAGGAGAGGAGGGGCACTTTAGGAAATCATGAAACTATTATTTTATTTTCAAAAGTGTTTCGAATTTCTAAGGTCCCACATTGATATATTTCGAAGCTAAGATGATAAGGATTCGAAATAGTCCCATCCAATAGTTTTTTGACAAGTGTAGGTCTTAGATATTACATTATCTTTCCATTTTATTTTAATCATTAAATAATTAGGTCATCGCTGCATCATCATGATGTCATAAATAATTTAATATATTTAAAGTCTAAAAATTATAAAAAAAAATACTATGATGTAGGAAATCGTTTTAGATTTCTAATGAATACTTATAGGCCAAAATATGATTAGTATAACCCCTTATAAAAATTGTTTTAGTAAAACAATTTATGTTAGTGTAATTTTCACCTTTATTTAAAAAAAGGCATTAAAGTCATTATCTCACCCAAGAGGCTCCACGGGGTCCCCTAAATTGACCCATGGGTTGTCTCGGTCGGCCATGACACAACCAATAGGGTTTGGACATGTTTCAAGCTCATCTCATTTTATTAAAGCATTATTTTTACCTTAAACTACACTAATTACCTCTAATCGCGATTAATGAAAAAAAGTTACTATTCAGTAAAAAAATTATTTTCATCCCATTGAACCACATTTTACATAATAATGACAACCATTTATGTCGGATTTTCAAAATACAATACACATTAGTGGTAAACTTTCATTTAACTGAAAAATCAGTTTGCTTGATTACCACTTAATGGTTTCACTATTTATCAAAAATTGGAGTTTTTCAGAAAATTACCCAAACTTCACCCTAAGATAAATTTGATATTCTGAATTCAAAAATGAAGTCTATTTTACAAAATTCAAAACATATAAGTCACATTAATTAATTTAATAATTAATTCCCGCTATCAGAGCAAATAGCGTGTTTTTATAAAACAATAAGTATCAAAAGATTGACACTAGTTTAAGTCCAATTTCAAAGTGAAATTGATTCCAATTACCACAATTGGATAAAGTGGTAAAAATATATTATAATTTCAATTCAAAACCAATTCAAAAGATAATCTAATCAAATAAATAAATTATATTAAAAAGCAGTTTTGATGTAAAATGCAGTATTTTTCACTATTCATTAAAAAATGAACATTGTCAGAAAAATACCAAAAATTCACACAAAGTAAATTATGATGTCCCAATCATAAAGAATAAGTTTATTTTGACAAACATAGTTTATAAAATTGTCAAAAGATAGATTTAAAAAGGGTTTTCCATCATAAGGCAGTAAAACAATCTTTTAAGAATATTAGTGTATTACATGCTTAAGATTGGATTTATTTTCATTTTAAGCCTCTAAAACAGTATCTAATTCATTAATAAACATAGATAAAAATATCTATTATTCATTACTTACTTGGGATTTTACATCCTTCCCCCCTTTAGAAAATTGCGTCCTCGCAATTTATTTACTTATCGAATTAATGGGGGTACTTATCCCTCATTGCATTTTCAGATTCCCATGTTGCCTCTTCCATCATGTGGTTTTTCCACAAAACCTTTACCTGGTGAATCACCTTATTCTGTAACACTTTCTCCCTGTGGTCAAGAATCTGGACCGGTTTTTCCCTATAAGATAGGTTCTTTTCCAGCTGAACTACCTCTGGACTCAAAACATGAGATGGATCTGGCATATACTTTCTCAATATCGAAACGTGAAAAACATTATGTACCTAAGATAAACTCGGAGGTAAAGCCACTCGGTAAGCAACTGATCCAACACTCTCCAGAATTTCATATGGTCCAATGAACCTTGGACTCAGCTTTCCTTTCTTACCAAATCACAACACACTTTTCCATGGTGATACTTTGAGAAAAACATGATCACCTACCTCAAAAGAGAGATACTTCCTCCTGTTGTCCGCATAACTCTTCTGCCTGCTCTGAGCTATTCTCATGTACTTCTGAATTAGCTGAACTTTTTCTGCCATCTTTTCTACCAATTCTGGTCCCATCAACTTCCTTTCACCCACTTCATCCCAGAAAGCTGGAGTTCGACACTGCTTCCCATATAATGCCTGAAATGGTTCCATCTGTATACTGTAATGAAAACTGTTGTTATAAGAAAATTCAACCAAAGAAAGATGTTGGTCCCAACTTCCCTGATAATCAATCGAACAAGCACGTAGCATATCCTCTAAAGTCTGAATTGTTCGTTCTAACTGCCCATCTGATTGAGGATAAAAAGTTGTACTAAAATTTAATTCAGTACCCAACGACTTCTGAAGGCCTTTCCAAAAGCTATAAGTGAACCTTGGATCATGATCAGATACAATGGAGAGAGAAACTCCATGTAACCTGACTACCTCTTTAAGATACAAACAGGAAAGTTGATCTAGGGAAAAATTATCTTGTATAGCAAGGAAATGAGCAGACTTGGTCAAACGATCAACAATAACCCAGATTTCATTATTACCTCGAGATGTCTTCAGTAATCCCACAACAAAGTCCATTGATATATATTCTCCCATTTCCACTCTGGCACTGGTAAAGGCTAAAGCATCCCTTTTCGGTAACTGCCTCTCTGCTTTAACCTGTTGACATGTCAAACACTTCACAGTAAAATCAGCAATATCTCTTTTCATTCCATCCCACCAGTAATACTCCCGCAGATCTCTATACATCTTAGTACTTCCTGGATGAACTGAAAATGGAGAACTATGAGCTTCACATAACAACTCTCTTTTCAACTGTGAATCACAAGGCACACACAATATCTTCCCAAATCTCAAAACACAATCATTATCAATGTTGAATTCAGGCAACTTACCTTTCTGAACCAGCTCTACCTTTTTCTGCAACTCTCTGTCTTGCTTCTGTGCTTGCTTGATTCTGTTTGATAGAGAAGATTTCACTGATACCTAAAACAAAACAGAAGAACTTCTTGCACCAACAACTTCTATGCCAAAGTTCATCAAATCCTTAACCAAAGGATCACGTTCCAAACGCAACATTTCTAATGAAGCATTAATTTTTCGACTCAAAGCATTAGCCACTTTATTTTCTTTCCCTGGATGGTAATGAATTGTACAATCATAATCCTTGATTAATTCCAGCCATCTCTTCTGTCTCATGTTTAACTCTTTCTGAGTGAATATATACTTTAAACTTTTGTGATCAGTATATATTTCACACTTTACTCCATACAAATGATGCCTCCAAATTTTTAAAGAAAAAACAACAGCAGCTAATTCCAAATCATGTGTAGGGTAATTTACCTCATGAGTCTTCAATTGTCGTGAAGCATAAGCAATTACCTGATCATTCTGCATTAGGACGCAACCAAGTCCTTTCAATGAAGCATCACTGTAGATAAAAAACTCACCATTTCTGGAAGGTAGTGCCAAAACTGGAGCATTCCCCAATCTTCTTTTCAATCCCTGAAAACAATCATCACATTCTTTTGTCCAGATAAACTTAACACCCTTCCGAGTTAGCTTAGTCATTGGACCAGATAACCGTGAAAAATTTCTAACAACCCTTCGGTAATATCCTGCCAAACCAAGAAAACTACGAATCTCGGTTACATTTGTGGGTCTTGGCCATTCTTCAACAACTTTTGTTTTTGAAGGATCAACAGTTATTCCATCTTTAGATACAATGTGACCAAGGAAAGAAATTTTTTGCAACCAAAACTCACACTTGCTGAATTTCACATACAATTTATTTTCTTCTATGGTTTGCAAGATAACCCTTAAGTGTCTTTCATGCTCCTCTTTACTTTTAGAAAACACCAAAATATCATCAATGAAAACCACCAAAAACTTATCCAAGAACTCATGGAAAATTCTATTCATTAAGTCCATGAATACAGCAGGTGCATTGGTTAGCCCAAAAGGCATTACTACAAATTCATAATGGCCATATCTTGTACGAAACGCAGTCTTAGGAACATCTGCTTCCTTTACCTTTAGCTGATGGTACCCCGATCTCAAGTCAATCTTTGAAAAATACTGATCTCCCTGGAGTTGATACAACTTCATTTGACAGCCCGACATCTGCTAAAGTAGTTGCAATGGATTTCACCACCCCTTTCTGCTTGTAGTCTAACTGATTCCCATCACTCAAGATCTTTTTCGGACACTCATTTGCATATTGACCCATCTCATTGCACTTATAACATTTCACTAATTGTAAATCAAATTTGGTCTTACCTTCACCTTGATCCTTTTCAGTGCAATCACGAGCCTTATGTCCCATCTTACCACATCGGTAGCACTTTCCAGAATTCAGAAGACATTCCTCAGCATTCATTTTTCCACATTTATCCCAAACTGGAAACTTAGTTTTCTTACCATCAGACTTTTTTGAAGAATTCTTACCTTTCTCCTGCCACCTCGGTCTCTTCTTCTGCTGGTTGTTATAGAACACTTGGCCCTCGGCAAACTCCATTTCCACCTTCTCAACACATCGAACAAGCTTTTCATAACTTTTAAACTCATGATAAGATAATTCCCTTCGGTATTTTGGCTTTAATCCTGAGTAAAAACTATTGATTTTACTATCAAGGTCTCAGATAAAATTTGGAGCATACCTTGCCAATCGAGTGAAACTTTCTTCATAGGCAGCCACTGAGTCTTCCTCTTGCCTCAATTCCAAGAATTGATTTTCCATCCTAAGTTGAATAGCCTTAGGAAAATATTTCTCAAGAAACATACCATTGAATTCATCCCAGTCGAGAGCATCAATCTCATCAGCGTCCCTGATATTTTTAACCATCGACCACCACTAATCTGCCTCACCCTCCAAATGGTAAATAGCAAGACTAACCTTTTGATTGTCCGAACACCCCATGACATCAAAAATATTCTCCAGTGATTTAATCCACCCTTCAGCTAGCACAGGGTCAGATGATCCTCTAAATGATGGGGGATGTTGCCTTATGAAATGTTCCACCACTGACATGTTCCTATGCGGTTGGTCTGGCTGATCTCGTGCATGGATACCACCACCATTTATAGCCTGAGTCAACTACGCCATTACTGCAACAAACTGTTCAGTTCCTATTCCGACCATCTCAAGATGCTGATACGGAAGGTTATTTCCTTCTGTATGCCTTCCTAACACTGCTTCCCTTCTTCCTCTGCGGAAAACCATTCTGAACAAACATGTCTTAGATAAAGCAACATGGTAATCCTCAAATGCTATATCATTTCAAAAAAATATTTTTGGTTAATCATTTAATAGAATTAAAACTCCTAAAGTTATCTAAACCAACCTCTGATACCAACTATAAGGCCCCATCCTTAAACCTTACTTAATATTGAGTTATCACAAGATTACACATTGAGGATCTTTTCAGGTTTAGAGTTTTAGCGAATTAGATCTTAAAACATGCATTACAACCCACATTTAAACAAAGTGGTTACAATAAAAGATAGTATTCTTTTTTCCCATCAATGGAAACATATTGAAAATAAAACATGGATTCTTTCTTGACACATCCTTGACTCTATCATCTTATCATGTACCTTTCCCTTGACCTGTGAAAAACATTTCAAAAACTTGCGATGACCATAAAAAACTCAGTATGAGTTATAAAAAAACATGGAAAGGTAACATGAGTTCATATATACATAAGAATGAAATCATACTTTACCCATAAAACATAGGCACTTTAACACACCTCATAAAATAATGAATAAATCATAGAAATCATAAGACATAAAGGTAACTTGAGGCATTCATAACATTATTACGTAGGGAGTTACCCTCTTGGTTACGTTTGGAATACCCATCATAGTATATTCCCTAAATCTCTTCGGAGAAACCTTAACGTTTCCCTCCTTCGCATTACCCAATGCATTGGAGAGCTATATCGGGCTCACCCGCCCTTAGTTTATCACGGAAGCACCCGTCTTCATAATAATTCCCAAGAACCTCAACATAATCGTATCACATAAAACATGCATAAAGGAAATGTAACATTTCCACCTTTCAATCAAAAGATATCAATACAAAAAATTGATATAAAAACATTATGAAAACCATTCTCAATACCAAAATAAAATAAAATTAAAAGATCGTATTTATTATTCTTTTAAAAAGAAGGTATGGCTTGTAGAGGAAGCCGAAACTCAAATAACGGTCACGACGGCGGAGGAGACGTTGTCGCCGCATACGTATGACAAAAACATTCCCTTTTGTCATTTAGTAAAACGCTTCGTATAAAAAAGATTCCTTTTGGATAAACCTAAAAGTAAAAGGGGTTTATACACCGTATAAAAGAAGGTTGTGTATAAAACAAAATATGCCTTAATGAAAGGAGATTGAGACGAAGTCCCATACAAGGATCTTTTTTAAATAAAATAGATCTATTATATGTATTCACTATAATTACACATAAAGAAAGTACAAATAGAAGATAGGACATAATAATATCATGACGTAATTTGAAAGTAGGAGATTAACCCAAAGAATGGAAATTGGGTTAAGAAGTTCCCTTACCTCGTATCCGACTTGACTCGATCGTTCTTTAATGTCCTGAATAATAAACATGAGTTAATATCTACTTGCTTAAGAACCTTTTTCAATTTCATTATTCTTTTTATACCATGTTATGAACATCATGTAATCATTTAAGTTAATAATGTTCATTTTGTCGGTATTTGGTTCTTAAGTCAAAAATAGACTTCTTACACTAACATGTTGTTAATTTGGTCAATGGTTCGTTATATCCAGAATGATATCACTGATTTGGATATCATATATATCATATATCCAGCATATACATGTATTTATAATATTACATAATCATTTCTAGGTAAGAAATGAAATGCACCGTTCATGGAGACGGTAAGCCGTACGTACGCATGAACGCTACTTTCATTTCTTTGTCATATTAATGGAATTAAAACTTAATGAGAAGTATGTATATTTTAATTCCAGAATTAGATTCATCATTTATATGTATCATTCATTATATATATCCATTATATACATGTACTTTTAATAGTACATTACATTTGGGGATAAGAAATGAAATGCACCGTTTATGGAGACGGTAAGCCGTACGTACGCATGAACGCTACTTCCATTTCTATATCATATTTTTTGGAATGTAATCATAATGATATAAGAGTATATTATAATTTAAGTATAATATCATATATAATATCATAGTTCCATCCTTTATACGTCCCACATATGGTATTTAACGAATTAAATCACTTTGAGGGGGCGGTAGTCCGCACTTCCTAAAATGAAGATATCGCGTTTACCCATAATGGAAACCATAAAGGTATTCCCTAAATGAAAAAAAACAGAAGCTTAAGGAAAACATAAACATATTATATAAAAATAGTGACATCATAATGGCCACCTTTGAGGGTGTTAAATGAGTATTGAACAATCATCATTTCGAGAGGTAGAATTTCGCCATCCACGGAAACCGTATGTTCTTTGACCATTTGATGTAGTTGTGTGAGAGTGTAGCTCTAATAAATCTTATAACAACATCCTAGTATATTGAAGATACTGATTTTGTTACAAAATAAGTAAATAAAAAGAGTTTAGGGGGTTAGAGAAGCAAAATAAAACAAATGAACATGAGAGAATGAATTACCTTTAAAAGTGTAACTCCTTTTGATTTGAGCCAAAAGGCTTCATTTGAAATGATTATGCTCAAAGGGGAATCCTCTAGGATGAGGATAGGGATGTGGAGAGAGTAAAAGGGCAGGTGATGGCCGAGCCAAAGGCTTGAGGAGTGTGTGAAATGAGGTAGAGGTGGGGGCCGTTTATAAGAGGAGAGGAGGGGCACTTTTGGAAATCATGAAACTATTATTTTATTTTCAAAAGTGTTTAGAATTTATAAGGCCCAAAATTGATATATTTCAAAGATAAGATGATAAGGCTTCTAAATATTTCCATACAATAGTTTTTGGTCAAGTTTAGGTCTTAGATATTACATTATCTTTCCATTTTATTTTAATCGTTAAATAATGAGGTCATCGCTACATCATCATAATGTCATAAATCATTTAATTTATATAAAGTATAAAAATTATAAAAAACTAATATGATGTAGGGAATTTTTTTATATTTATAATGAATATTTATAGACAAAACTATGATTAGTATAACCCCTTGTAAAAATTGTTTTAGTAAAACCATTTATGTTAGTGTTATTTTCCCCTTTATTTAAAAAAAGGCATTAAAGTCATTATCTCACCCAAGTGGCTCTATGGGGTCCCCTAAATCGCCCCATGGGTTTTCTTGGTCGGCCATGACACAAAAAATAGGTGTAGGACATGTGTAAAGCTCATCTCATTTTATTAAACCATTATTTTTACCTTAAACAACACTAATTACCTCTAATCGCGATTAATGAAAAAAAGTTACTATTCACCAAAAAAATTATTTTCATCCCATTGAACCACATTTTACATACTAATGACAACCATGTATGTCGGATTTTAAAAATTCAATACACATTAGTGGTAAACTTTCATTTAACTGAAAAATCAGTTCGCTTGATTACCACTTAATGGTTTCACTATTCATCAAAAATTGGAGTTTTTCAAAAAATTACCAAAAATTCACCCTAAGCTATATTTGATATTCCGAATTCAAAAATGAAGTCTATTTTACAAAATTCAATACATATAAGTCACATTAATTAATTTAATAATTAATTTCCACTATCAGAGAAAATTGCGTGTTTTTATAAAACAATAAGTATCAAAAGATTGACACTAGTTTAGTCCAATTTCAAAGTGAAATTGATTCCAATTACCACCATTGGATAAAATGGTAAATGAATATTATAATTTAACTTCAAAACAAATTCAAAAGATAATATAATCATATAAATAAATTAGATTAAAAAGCAGTTTTGATGTAAAATGCAGTATTTTTCTCTATTCATTAAAAAATGAACATTGTTAGAAAAATACCAAAAATTAACCCAAAGTAAATTTTGATGTCCCAATCATAAAGAATAAGTTTATTTTGACAAACATAGGTTATAAAATTTTCAAAAGATTGATTTAAAAAGGGTTTTCCATCATAAGGAAGTAAAACAATCTTTTAAGAATATTAGTGTATTCCATGCTTAAGATTTGATTTATTTTCATTTTAAGCCTCTAAAACACTATCTAATTCATTAATAGACATAGATAAAAATATCTATTATCCATTACTTACATGGGATGTTACATAGTGTATTTGTAAGAATTAGAGGGTATGGGTACACCATCAAGACCAGCATGTGCTTGCACAGGAAGCTTAGCTAGACGACCATGCGAAGGTGGAGAGCCACCATCACAATGCAGATGCTGGGGAGGGGAAGGTTTTTATAGTTATTGTCTGATTGAATTCCCTAAGACCTTCGGGTCATGTAATATCTCTTAAGTCAATGGGCCATATAATCCTTAATCCTACGAGCCATTTAAGGGTTCCTGCTAATCCCTTGAATGGGAGGTTATCAAAAATCAATAAAAATGAAGGCCTTTAGGACATTCAGGCCAATAATTGATAATCTTGTGTCGAAATAATAATTCATTGAATATTTACATGAAATTATTAAATTTTAGTTCAATATTTTTGAAATGATAAATGAACTTAATTTCAAAAAAAAAGGAACGTTTTTTAGTGATTTTAATAGAGATTTAAATTTTATTGAAGTGATTTTTGTGTTGTCTGTGTTTGATTTTAATTTCCAGTATTCTATGCCATGATTTAGAAAATTATTTATTAGATCGTTTAGTTTAAATGATTTATTTTGTTTTTGAAGTGTTATGTGAGTCAGAATTAAAATGACTTTGTACTATACTCTACTTATGAAATATATTTTTTAGAATATAATAATCAATAAAATTTTGATTTATATTATTTAAAATGGAAAAGTTTTGTTTTTAAAGTATTCTTGTATAATTTTTCCTTTTCCAAATTTTTATGTTTTTGGAAATTTGAAAGAGAGTTTTGTATGACATTTTATATTTATTTTGGACTTCCCCCGGATCATAATTTGAAAAAAAGGACTTTTTTAATGGCTTATTAATTTTTTTTTAAAAAATACGATAGGATATAAAGTATTTTAAAAAAGGACTTCGAAGAAGCGTGAGGATCATTCACGCTTCTCCCTCTTGGACCAAGAGGTATGTAACCCGTTCACACCTATTTATATATACACATATATTAATAATAATTTATTAATGTAATTAATGATATAATATTTATTATTAATATTAATTTCTATGAATATTATTTATAATTTTTTGTTAATTTTTTTGTTGATATAAAATATTACCAATTTCGTGATAAATAAAATTTTTATTTCTAATCAATTAAATTATTTATTATTAATTAATATTATATTATTATGTCATTAATTAATTAATAGTATAAAAACTAATATTCATATGATTTTAATTGTAAATCATTGTTAAATGTTTTTTTGATATAATTATTAGTAATATATTAATATGTAAAATATTTATTAATTATCACTTTTATTATTATTTATAAATTAATAATATATTATTATATTATTAATATAATTAATAGAATTATAGATAATATTTATTATATAATAATGTAAATTAAATAGTTTTTATTTAGAGAAATATTTACTGGTTAATAATTATATTATTCTTATAAAATTTTAATTCTAATTTTTTGTTGATATAATTATTTTTAATTTTTCAATACTTAAACTATTTATTAGTTATAAATTATATTATTTATTATTATTTAATAATATATTAATATGGTATTCATATAATTAATATAATTATAGGTAATATTTATTATATAATAATTTAAATTAAATAATTTGTATTTATAAAAAATGTTTACTAATTTATAGTTATATTATTCCAAATATACTATGTTGTATTATTAATTAATTACTTATATAATAAATAATATAATATTTATTATCAATATTAATAGTATTTATATAATTGAAAATAATAATAATATTATTATTTAACAATTAATTTAGGATGATTATTTATTTTATTAATACTTAGTATTATTATCCATATTATGTATAATAAATAATAATATTAAATTAATTATTAAATATTATTAATATATATTTAATTAAAAATAATATTATTAATAATATTTAATAATAAATTTAAGTATATTATTCATTATACATAATATGGATAATAATACTAAGAAGTATTAATATAAATAAAAAATAGTAATTATTATTAATACTAATATAGTTATTAATATTAATGTTTCTTATTCGTTCAAAATATTTATATTAATAGTGGATGTTGGTTAGAACTTTCCCCAACATATGAACAAGATGGCTATTGTGCAGTGAATATTGTCACATGTATGTTGTAGGGCATGCGAGAAGAATATTATTTTCTTAATGCAGCATAGTTGTTGACCAGGGTCATCTCATTTGAGGAGCTTCTCAGTTTTTTCACTCACTTATTCTAAATCACCTAAACAATTTCTTTTTTGTTGTTTTGGTTTTTTTATTAAAATAATGATAAATATTTTTGGGTTTTTTTATTTTCTATTATAATGAAATGAAATTAACTATTAGAATTTAAACTAAACTAGCATGCAGTGCTAAACAGAAAGATTTAAGAAATAAGAACATTATTTTGGGTTTGATTTTGGGTTCAATTATTATCCTCCTTTATTTTTTTTTGATTTTATATTGATAATTAAAGCATGAAATGTCATGATGATTTATTATTATTATTATTTAGAAATTGTGCAATCTTTGAATGCCTATCAATCTCAATTTCATCTCCACCTGTAATCAAGGTTCATGACACACCTTGGTCAAGGGTGTTCCATCTTCTAATACTTGAATCTATTGATTTTTTTTGATCCATTTATTTTCTCAACTCAATCGTGTGATACGATAGCTAGTGAAGAGATGGAAAATATATTAAACAAAATAATAGAAATAAATTTTACCGCATGGCCTGAGGGACATTAGCCACACCTGTGAATGTCACTCATATTAATCACAAATGTAAAATAAAATTAATCTAAGAATTCAAGAACACCATATCCTCCCCTAGAACAAGCCTCAGGTCATCCTCCCATTATCGAGAGTAAGAGATCACCTTGGTTGAAAGAGGGAATAGAAGAAGAAGAGAGAAAAAAATGAGAAGAATAATAGAGAGAGAATAAAATAAAATAAAATATATAATTTGTATAAGTGTGTAATACTAAATTTAAACAAAAAAAATAATAGGATAACAATAATAGAATAAATAGAGAAATAAAAAAAATGTATTTAAAATAACAAATAAATTATAATAATTATAATAATAGAATAAGAATGATAAAAAAAATTGAAGAGGATGGATAGAAAATACCTCAAATTTAACAAGAATGAATTTTATTTAAAGAAAAGAGAATTATAATCACATTTAAAATTAAAAAAAAAAGTAAATAACTAAATAAAAATAGAGAAAATGGAAGGAGGTAATGCAGCTTCAGATCCCCACAGTGTTATCCCCCTAGGGTGCGGGCTCTTTCAGCAGGCAGTGGAGGCATTATTTTTTAGTCTGAGGAAGTGTGTCATCCTTTTCATCCTCATTGAAAGTGCCCCAAGACCTGAGATGAATATTAAATGAGGATATTAAAATATCCTCATTTTTAACCATTTTATATCTATTGTTTTGAATATTTTCATGTGGAGAAGATCCATATGGGGTGGCATGGATTAGGCCTTTTTTTATTGTGCATGGAGTTCAGGTTGAAGTGGTAGGAGATCTTGGAGGACGTGTTAATGGAGTAGTGTGGAGAGCAGAGAGGAGGATCCTCCTTCTTCACATTCAACCTTCTAAGTGGCTACAGGGGGCTTGAAATGGTTTTCACGGTGGTCCTCCAAGGGTGTTGAGGGTATCCATAGTGTTTTCAGTGGAGGTAACTGAGTGTGGATGGAACTCAAGCACTCTATTGGATAGAAATGGTGATCACCAGTGTGTGCAATGGCGCGAGAGTGGTGGAGTGTGGCGGCATGCAGTGGCAAGTTGTGTCTGAGGGAAAGTGCATGCGCGCTAAGGCCGAATGACGGTGTTTCGATAAGTAAGGAAAATTAAACATAAAAACTACATCCCACATAGAAATGGTATGCAGTTTTGTTCTCCCTTATTATATAAGGCATGAGAGCCACACCCAAACTACCTACTATAGATATGGGCTCCCGCATTCCACACACACACACACACAGAACCACGACACATGCAGCCCATGTAGGGTTCGTCCTACCGCTACTCCCTGTAGGGTTCACCACCCACGGGCCACCTATTCATGGGGATTCATCACCCATATATTATTGTCTCATGTTGGTCTCCTGGTGGTCTGTGTGATCGGCTGACCCTCTTGGGCTAGATAACTGATGTGTGGCCCCTGGTTGATGGTCTACTTAGGTCTACCCTAAATTTATAGTAAAGATAATTTTAAAGTGTTAGATAAAAAAATATAATTTAATATTTTCACAATTTAAAAATAAATTTTTTTTTTCACAAAATATTCATTCTTTTTCAATTCCACATTTACAGTTTCCCATTTCAATATGAAACATTGACTTATAAGAGAATAACCAATGAAAAACAATAAAAATCATTGTAAATCAATTAAAAATATGCACTAAATTTGTGTTTATCAAATACCCCCACCATTAAACCATGCTTATACTTAATCATATAAATAACAACATTAAATTAAAGAGGGAAACAATTTCATAAGTATTTAAATTTTAATATAATAAAATCAAACAATTTTCAATGTCAAATAAAATTTTCAAAAATATACATAATATATCAATTTAATTTCTCAATTTTCAATTAAAAAATTAATTCAATAATTTTACTTTTACCCTTTTTAAAATTATGTTACTTCCCTTATAATTCATTCATGTTTCTCAATTTAATATTATTAAATGTACCAAATTATTAAATACAATACTTTTCAATCTTTTCTATCATAAATCATGATAAAAATTAAAGTAGTGTTATGCTCATATCATGAGAATATATTCCTTATCTATAGGCTTGTAAAGGAACTAACATCTCCATTTTGTAAAGAAAAAATACACCTGAAATCATGAGGTATTTTAATTAATGTTCATATATTTCTAAGTCTTAAGGTTGGTAGGATTTTTTGTTTTAAAATTCAAGGCTCAAGGAATAAGTTTATCCCTTAAATCATAAATCATGATATAAAAAGTAAAATCTCGATGATATTATCCCATTAAAATTGTAACAAATACTAATTCCCTGGCTCAAAGATAGATCGTTATCAAAGTAAATAATATGAATGATTTGTGCATCATCTTGAATTTTTCTCAAATTGTATAATTTTTTTTATTTTTTCAGCTAAATTTTTCATTTTATTTAGTTTTGAAAAGTTATGCTTAGAAAAAACATTGAATCCACTACCTAACCACATATGATAAAAATCAATGGTCTAGTTATTGTTATTTTTTATTTTCCAAAATCTCAAACCTTTTTTCCTTTTTTTTCATTTTTCATATTCTATTTTTTTATAAAAAAGAGAAAAAATAAAGTGTATAATGACTATAAACCTTTATTAATCTCCATATTTAGCACACCATCACTTGTTTATTATAATTCATTTCATCCCTTTCACCATGACTTCCTTCACCCTCACATTTAAACTTTAAAATATTATAAAATTACTAAGAGAAGGGTAGGAATGGATAAAATTGGCTTAAAAGATGGCACATTTTTAATAAGGACATTCAAGGTTTCTATCATTTAAACAAGGATTAACTTAAAGGTAGTATTTTAAGTATAAGGTTTTTTTAAAAATATACTCAATCATTTTTTTTTGTAGTCATAGCTTTGAAAAGTTTCAATGCAAGTTCTAGTAGTTAACATATCCCAAGATCACTAAAGAAATATGCTCAAGAATAAATAGAAAGTACTTGGTCTAGAAATACTCTATAGAATTGACATGTGATTTGAGAAAATAACTTATGGAATGATTAATAATAGAAAATAAATTCACATGAATTTAAAAATTCAAAGTATGAAAAATAATAGTGACATTTCATTTAAAAGAGTCAATTTATTCCCTTAAATAACGAGTACTCATTTTAATATCCATGATTCACTTTAATCATCCAATAATCCATTTTACTAATTTAATATCATTAAAATTAAAATCTAAAACAAGGAGTCATAGGATTCCTAATAAACCCATTTCTCTTAGATAAGTCAAGTAAAACATGAATTCAAGTGTGGGTGTGTAATTTCTAATTGAAAGCTCAAAATGTGTTTTTGGACAAAAAAATGTATGGACTTTAAACATAAAAAATAAAAATTAACTCTATTAACCATGAATTCTAGTCATTTTTCTCCATTTCATGGTGCTGCCTTATGCCATCATGAACCTAAAAAAGAAAATTACACAATTAAGAACAATGATCATTTCATTTTATCTTAAAAAGATAATAGGTAGTGTATGTATGTTGGAATAGTCCCTAATATTGAAATTCATATCCTAGAAATAAATTAAAGATATGTTTTGGTATGATTCTTCATGTGGGACCTAAATTGTTTCTATCTCCTGAGGGAAGTACTAACTATTATCAAAAGTTTGATGGTGGATGAATCTTCTTTGATTTAAACCATCACATGTGCTTTTTCCCAGATTCTATATATTTCATATTAGTAAGTAATGATCCATGTATAGAGTATAATAGATCCTCTCCCTTCACATTAGAGTATATCTTTCATGGTAGGGGTAGGATGAAGTATGAATCATCCTTTTTCATGGTTGCTACTTATACGACCTCTTCATCTTTTCCTAGGGTTGGCTTCACATAGGCTTCATGGATTAAATAATAAAAGGGATAATAAAAGAGTTTTTTTACTTGAAAAAATAACAATTTGAATTTTAAATAAGTAATTTAACCCTTTCAATGTGAGCTACCTTTGCCTTTATTTCCTTAGGCTCAGATGCTTGGATTTCCTTATCAGGGTCATCAAATGTATGTTCATCAAGTTATAGAGCTCCATGTGTTCCTCAATACGTTCACATCCAATTTATTCATCTTCCTCTAATGCATGTTAAGAATTTACCAAATCATAAAATTCAAAAATATAATTATTAGTATTAAAATTAGATTGAATAAAATAGGAAAATAAAGATTTAAAAGAAAGATAATCTCTATGAGTTGTTTTTGGTTCAATAACTGCCTTAGTGGTAAGTGCCTCTTGAAGTTAGATTTCAATGGATAGAGGTAGGTAGTCAGACTCCACTATTAATTATTCAAATTTAATCACTTATATGGATTTATCCTATTCTATGGATATAGTGACATACAATGGTATTGGCTCTTCTACTTTGTACAGATCGGGGAGATCATTTTTTACCTCATATTCATTCTATAAGTCATCCAAATCTTGTTTACCTCCCACAGTTAGCTCAACATGGAATTTCTCCTTATAATGAATCCACTCTATCTCGTCATGGATTTTTGGATTTCTCTTATAATATGGTTGGGTTTTGGATACTCCATTTGATGGGAATAAACCTCTTTGATGCCTTTATTAAAATTGGTTAGCCCCAATGAAACTTTTTTCTTGGCCTTCAGTCTTTGATAATATACTTTGAATTCATCATGCATATCTTTCAGTTCATTAAATTAAATTCTGGTGTTATTCTCATTTATCCTAATCTTGGTGAGGTCAATGAGTTCATCCATCTTTTGTAGGAGAGACACCTCTAAAAAATTTGGTAATGTTGGTTCTTTCACCTAAGAGTAATTGTTCTATAAAGGGGAAAAAATTATTTTAAAACATCCAGGAAAAATAAATTTTTAAGTTGTTTTTTATGAAATAAAATATATCTAAACGTAAAGTTAGAAATATATAATAAAATTAATAATTGTATACTTGAAAATGTTTCTAGTTTTGACACATGTTTGTTATAGGGCATGGTAAAAAAAATTATTTTTCAAATGAATCATAGTGGCTGACCAGGGTCATATCACTTGAGGAGCTTCTTAGATTGTTCACTCACTTATTCTAAATCACCTAAAAAAATTATTTATTTTTTGTTTTGATTATTTAAGGAAAAAATGATTAATATTTTTTTGTTTTTATAATTTATTTTCTAAGATAATGAAATGACATGAAATATGTTAATTTAGACTAAACTAACACGCAATAATAAATATAGTGAGTTAATAAAAAATAACTTGGGTTTGGGTTCAGTTTAGGGTTCAATCCTTATTCTCCTTTATCTTGTTTTTTTATTTTGTTTTGATATTATAAACATGAAATATTGTGATGAATTAATATTCTTTCTATTTAGAAATTGTGGAATATTTAAATGACTAACCAATCTCAATTTCACCTCCTCCTATAATCAGGGTTGATGACACACCTTGGTTGAGGGTGTTACATCTTCTAGGACCCAATTCTTTCAATGTTGTTCTATAAATTGATTCACTCAAATCCATCCTTTGAAGTTCTAGTCAACAAAAAAAAAGGAAAATATATTAAACAAAAGAATAGAAATAAATTTGAGTGCATGGACTTGGGGACACTCACCACACCCATGTATGTCACTCTTATTTATCACAAATGTAAAATAAAATTACTGTATGAATTCAAGAAAACCTTTACATCCCCTAGGCTAAGCCGTGGGTCGGCCAGCCATAATAATGAGTAATAGATCACTTTGGTAAATTGAGGGAAGAGAAGTAGAAGATAAATAAAAATAAAAGGAGAATAAAAATAGAGATAGAATAAAAGGTAATATAATATAAATTAATTATAATAAGATAATAAGAAATTTAAACACATAAAATAATAAGATAATAATACTATAATAAATAAGTGAATAAAAAATAAAAAATAAAAAATAATAAATAAAAAGAAAATAAAACATGTATGAAATTAAAAGAAGAATAATAATTGAAAAATAATGAGAAAAAATAAGAAGAAGAGGATGGATGTAAAATCACATTGAATTTAACATGCATGAATGTTAATTTAAAGAAAATAGAATTAAAATTACATTAAAAATAAACTAAATAAAAAAATAAAATAAAAATGGATAAAAATGGAAGGAGTCAATTCAGCTTCGGCTCCCCTCGGTGGGATCACCCTTGGGTGTCTACTCCTTCAGTAGGTAATAGAGAAATCCTTTTATAGGATGAGGAAGAGCCTTAGACTTTTACTCTTAATTTAAATCACTCTAAGACCCGAGATAAAGAGTGAATGAGGATATTAAAATATCCTCATTTTGAATTGTCATGACACGCCTTCTTCAAGATAAATGAGGGATAATGGCCCCCAAGTCCCATATTCAATAGGCCCTGGAGAGGCGAATAACACCAAGGGTATAAAATCTCATATGATATGGAATGCATTACCCTTTTTATAGAACAAGATCAGAAGTGAAGATAGAAAATCCCAAGAAACTCTAAATACCAAAAGTAAAATTAAAGCCAAAGTACATTCCCATATGCATGTTCAAAATTAAAGATCAGTCAAAGTAAACCAAAATCTCTAAAGGTAAATTACCAAAAGAAAAGAGAATAAGAAACAATAGAAACTAATCCCAATTCCCAAGATAGTAATGTCCAACACGGTCATCAAAGTCCTCCTGGAAACCTGAAAAATAGTTGTATATATTTAGAGTGAGTTTACAAGTATACCCAATAGGATAACCAAAGACACATGTGCACAAGTGAGGTAACATACTAACATACCTATGACAAATTAGTAGAACCTCAAAAATCCTACCAAAGAATTCTAACCAGCCCAGCCTCACCAAGGCACACTCACCAAATAACACAATTCAAGTAAAGTAGTAGTATAAGAACATTGATATTTGGGTACCCCGCACCACTTTCCCATTGGTTAAATAATAATACCTAACAGATAATGTCATGACCCTACCACTCTTACCATACATAGTCCCACTACCAAAACCTGCTCGCACACACCTGGGCCTCAAACCACACACAATCCTGCTCGCAGACACTTGGACCTTATCCTGAAGACCCTTAGGGAAATAATCCTGGCCTGCAAACACCTAGGCCTCTAATGTACAATAAACCTGCCTGAATAATCTAGGACTATGGTAATCCTCAATCCATTACAGCCTACCTAGATATTCATAAGTAGTAAGAACCTGGAAGAGGGTGCGAGGGAGAAAGTCAATAACCAGCCATCCATCCTCCCATCGGGAAGTTGGGAAATCCACTATAGCCTATGAAATGGGGGCGTTCGGCACATGAGGCTAAAAAATGGTGGGGTGAATATAGAAATCACAAGGAACTACAATTTATACATATAGATAAGTAACCTTTCAGCCAAACCTATGGGTTTCTGAACAAAAAACCAGCCCACTCAGAACTAATTTCATTACTACCCCTATATGCACAACCACACAACCCCAACCACTTTTCATTTAACAACATTCCATTTATTTATTTAAGGGATTCACTATAATTTATTCTAGCACTACCGTGAAACTACCAACCAAAATCACACCAAAACAACAAGACAAACCAAACTTCAGTGCCACTGTACAACAACACAAAACCAGATTTACTACCCACCAAAAACCCCAAATCTTCCTCAACACTTGTTCAGTCATTTCCAACAATCATTCTTCAAAATTATACCAAAAAATCCTTCTATCACAAACCAACCCTGAATCCCCACTACCTAACAATTTTATATATAGAATCAGTTCATAAATTTTCATAACCACACCGCAATCCCACTGCCCAACATAATTCGACGGCCACAACACAGACAAAGGCATCTCAGTTTCCTTCAAGTCCATCCATTTCACAATCAATCAGTCTCTCAAACTAGGATACCAACACACCCCACGAACTTCCCCACACACGAATACCACAAACACTACTATTGACCCACAACATCTTTGAACACACATACCACACCCTTTTTATAGAACCAACTCATTTTTCTAACCATGTACCCACAACCGCTCTCCCAACAGCAGCACCACACACACACAAGTTACATAACGAAAAAACATAGCACCCATCCACACATATCAACAGGATGTGTATATATATATTCAAATTTGGTAAACATTTTTCTTTAGTCCATTTGACAATCAGGGGTGAGCATACAAAGGTTTTACTCCTGGGGAATCTATTTCAATTAACCAAGTGTACGTGTTTAAGCAGTTTTCATGTTATGGATGATTATCAAACATCATAACAAAACAAATGGGACACCCCCATTGCGCAAGAAAAGACCACCAACGACCATGAATTTCAAGAGACACACTTCCACAATCAATCCATAAAGAAACAAAGATAACAAAAATAAAACAAGTAATCAAATATCAATCTACTCTCAGCCCGTTATTTCATTACCTTGTTATCCTTTAATCATATTCCCTTCTTACTTATTTCTTGATTTAATAAATTATTCACCCATTATTCAAAAATAATCATTAGTACACCCACCCCACATGATGTACAATTAAAGAGAGACAGAAGGAATCCCTACATGGATGATCAAGGGATCAAAGTTCCTCCTTCCTCCAAGAATAAGGGATCACACAAGAAGCAGGGAAGAATGCCAAGAAAACTGGGCAGGAGAGATCTGTCATAGGTGAACAACTTGTCGATGGAGGAACGCTTTAGGTGCACCGAGGGGAAACGAAAAACACACAAGGAAGGGATGATCTCGGCATTGAAGAGCTAGATCCTATTTTAAAGGAATAACTATTTTAAAAGACATTAATGTGTAATTGTGGTCAAGATCTCGTAGTTTGGATATCTCGAATATCCTAGGACTTTAGGGTATTTCAATATATAATTAATAACCTTTGAAACACCCTTAAAAATTCCTCAAGAAGTCTTTAAACTCAGTATACATAAAATAAGATGTAAGAGGGGAAAAACTGGAAAACTAGAAAAAACTGGGAAAAATACAAATGAGTCACCAATGGGTGAGTCGCTGATGCAGAGCCATCGATGCTCATCTGTCAATGTAATGACCTACTAACACCTCAACTTACAGATTCCTCGACCTACTGACACCTTGAATCACTGATGCCTTAGCCTACTGACGCCCTGCCTCACCAACACCAACGCTCCTGGCTCAGTGATACCGACACCTCTGACTCACCAACACACTAACATGCTGACACACTACCATGATGACACACTGACATGCCGACGCACTGTCATGATGACGCAATGACATGCCGATGCACTGAGTTACAAATGGAAATCTAGAAATATGGAAAACTCTTGAAATGATCCATTGTTTTCTCCTAGAACACCCTAAACACTATTTTTTCACAAAGGGAGGGCCTAGATAAATTTGGGACATCACATCAGATACCTCTAAAACTATTATCATCCTTAAGAATTAAAACTAAACCATAAGATAGAGGGTCTGAACAACCACCCCTTAAGATACCTCTCAGGAGAAAATCAACTTGTGTTATTCGAAAGATGGAGTGAAAACCTCAACATCCCAGAACACCTCCTTGTTATCTATCTCATGAACAACTATTCAAACACTAAGGCCCCACACTGCCCCAAAAATCCTACAAACACCAAAGTTCACACCACCCAAACACATGGATTAGGGATCTCCTTTTTTCATTTCATGATACTATCCACTTTGGTAAGAACTATCGCAACGACACATATTTAATTGTATCTTCATTGATCTGTTATTATTCAGTATGAGGTTTTCCCTCTCCATAGTTATGAAATTTCACAAAAAATTATAGAATAGTGAAACAACTTATCATACAACATGTGAGGCCAAAAATTTCATTATAAGGAAGGTACAAAGAAAAACACTAGAGAAAACTCAGAATAGTTCCAATTACTAGGAATGAATCTATGAATCTCACTCCCAAGTACTCTCTTCAAGGAAAACATGCCTCCATAGCCCAAAAACCAAAGGAATGTTCCATCCATGCAGCACCTTCTCCTCATGATCTTCAATTATTCTCGGTCGCTCCACAAACGTCGTATCATCCCCGACATCCACCTCTCCTTAGTTTCGGACGAATGAGTAATCAGGTAGATACCTACATATATGAGATACATGAAGAAAATCATGTATTTTTTCCAACATCGTTAGTTATGACAGATGATATGACACCTCTCTAACTCATCCCAACACCTCAAAAGGTCCGATGAACTTGGGATAAATCTTTCTTCCTCTGCCAAACCTTCGCTATCCGTGCTGAGGAGATACCTTTAAGAACATGTGGTCCCCAACCTCAAACTCCAGGGTCCTCCTCCTATGATCGGCATGTGACTTATTTTGGTCTTGATATGCCTTTATCCTCTAATGAACAAGCTGAACCTGCAATGTTGTGCTCTGCACTACCTCTGGTCCAAGAAGGGCTTCCTCCCCTACCTTTGTCTAGCATACAAGTGAGTGACACAGTCTTCCATAAAAATCCTTGAACAGTGCCATGCCATTGGTAGAGTGATATCTGTATTTTTAAAAATTCTTTAACAAGGGAAAATGTCATACCCATGATCCCTTGAAGTCTATAACTCACACTCATAGAATATCTTCCAATGTATGGATGGTCCTCTCTTTTTTCCCATCCATCTTAGGGTGGAAAGAAGTGCTAAGGCGTAATTGGGTACCAAGGGCATGCTACGATCCCCTCCATAATTTCAATGTAAAACATGTATCTGGATCCGAGATAATGGATCTTGGAACTCCATGCAGTCGTACCACCTCATCCACATAACTCCGTGATAAGGAACCCATTATGCTTGACTCCTTTATTGACAAGAAGTGATCTGACTTCGTCAACCAGTCCACCACTACTCAAAGATCATCACATCCTCCCCAAGACTTAGGTAATCACATGATTAAATCCATCGATATTTCATCCCACCTCCACTCGGGGACATATAAATTCTACAACAGACCACCAGGAACACGTTTCTCAGCCTTCACCTGCTGAAACACTAGTCATCTTTCCACAAACTCTTCCACTGTCTATTTTACCCCATGCTACCAAAATTGTTTCCTCAATCCTTGGTACATCATAGAGACTCTTGGATGCACCACTAGGGGTGATCTATGGAAGTCATATAGAAATCCCTCATGCATTTCCACTGAGACAAACATCTTCCCATGGAACAACATCTGATTCTAACTATCCTTCAACTATCCTTCTAAAGCATCACCATGGACAATGTGATTATGCATTACTTCAACCTTTGAGTCTCCCCACTAATACTCCTTTACCTATCTCACCAAAGAGACTACACTTTCATTTGAAATAGATAGCCTCTACCACTGTCCTCCCCAACATCTAGGTGCAAAGAAGCCAAATCCTATATTGTCTTCCAAGCATTCGTGGATTCACAAACTACCTATTTAGGTAACTTTCATCTCGAGGAATTCTCTTCCACATTCCCCTTTCCTAGGGTGTAATACATTTTTCAGTCGTAATCTTGGAGTAACTCCATCCACCTTCACTACCGCATGTTCATGTCTCACTGGGAAAAGATATACCTCAAGATCTGTTGATATTTTAAGACCACAAAGCACTCCTTGATGAGGTAATGTCAACAAAACTTCAGCGCGAACATGACTGCTAAAATATCTAGGTAATGTGTGGCATAATTACATTCTTGATGACATAACTTCCTAGACCCATAAGAGATTAATTCTCATTGCTCCATTAGAACACATCCCAAGCCTAGGCTGGAAGCATCATAGAACACCTCGAATTTCACCCATTCCTCTAGTAACCTAATCACTGGGGCACTGACCAACTTCCCCTTCAGATAGTAGAAATATTCCAGAAACATCTCACTCCACATGAAGGCCTGGTCTTTTCTAGTCAAAGCTATCAATAGAGATGCTACTTGAGAGAATTCGGGTACATACCTCCAATAATAGTATTCTAGACCAAGGAAACTATGAACCTCTACCACATTCTTATTTTATTCCCAAGAAACAACCTCTTAGACCATTTATGGTTCCACTTCTATCCCTTTATGAGACCCTACATGTCCAAGGAAGTTCACTTCTTGTGTCCAAAACTTTCACTTGTAAAACATTCCATAGAGATGGTTGTGTCGGAGGACCTCCAAGACAATCCTCAGATGTCCGACATGATCCTTTTTTGACCTTGAGTAGATCAAGATATAATTGATGAACATGATGAAAAACCATTCTAAGAACTCATGGAAAACAGAGTTCATGAGCCCCATGAACACGGCTGGTGCATTCGTGACACCGAAGGGAATGACCACAAACTCGAAGTGCCTATACCTACACCCGAAATAATTATTCAAGATGTCACCCTCCTTTATGCTAAACTATTTATATTCAGACTACAATTTGTTCTTAGTGAATGAACCTACCCCCTTTAACTGGTCGAAAAGATCTTCGATCCTCAAAAGGGGGTAACGGTTCTTGACTGTCACTTGATTCAATCTCTGGTAGTCTATGCATAGTCTTAGACTATCATCCACCTTCTTTGTGAACAAGACTAAACCACCCCATGGTGACACACTTTTCTCGATAAAAACCTTATTCCATTGGTCTTCAACTTGAACATGCAAATCTTGTAACTCAGAAGGCGTCATCTAATAGGGAACCATCGAAATCAGATCGCCATTGGGTTTCAATTCTATCCTGAACTCGACATCACGTTGAGGGGTAGAGTCAAAAACTCTTTGGGGAAGACATCTAGGAACTCACTAACAACCCCCAGAACTTCTACTATCTCTATATCTACTGATTCCGCTGATAGCTTGGTTAACAAAGAAAAAAGAGGCTTCACATGCTGGTTTCCCTCCTGCCAAATCTTCTTGCCAACAAAAGCTATGTGTTGGCCTCCCATATCCAAGAAAACAACCCTTTTACAGAAGAATTTGGTAATGGGGTTCACAAAAAACAACTAGTCAACGCATATGATGAAAAAATATGGATGCATCTTTAGTAGAAGAAGACACCCACTGAACTGATGCTACCCCAACATTAGTCTACATCCTCCTTAAACATTAGAAAAACTAGTCTGACCTTCAATTAGCGTACTCAACACTAGGGGCATGATAAGTCTCTATACATCTATTCCCAGATCATTTGCTAGACTGGGTGCAATAATTGAGTGTGAATCTCATGAATCAAACAAATCACACACAAGAGTACTAAATAGATTGATCGTACCTCAAACAACCTCTGGCCCTTCTAGAACTACTACCTTTGTGGTGTGCAACAACCCACGCCCAGATCCTCTGCCCCTTGGTATTCTATATCCTCTCCAAACATTCCCTGGTTGAGGTCCCTGAGTATCTCCCTATGTAAGGCCTCCTTAGGCATCGTCTACCCTCAGTGGAGCGGGATCTCATAGCCCCTGCTGCTAGAAGGGCCTGACTAGAATCTACTAATGTTGAGGTGGGCACTAAACCTTCCCACCCCCATTGTACAATGCTCAGACTGAGCACTGGTTCCAAATATGTCCATGGCCTCCAAAAACAAATCACCTCAGTTTTGAACCCATGGGGAAAAGGCAAGGACCCGGAGATCGAAACTGAAACTCCTGGGGCCTACTTCCTTCTATCCAAAACCCAAAAGGACCTAATGTCGGATACCTACTTCTGATGGTTTTCCCCTTTAACAAACTTGGCTACCTTACCTCTCACTACACACCTCCCAGTGAGTAAATCCTTTACACTACCTCAACCTTCTTCTAAACCTCTATGTATGTTGGTAGAGTGAAAGGAGTAACTGTATACTAAAGGGAAGGGAATATTTCCTCTTCTAAGTGTATTTATCAAGACTCCTCATCCAGAAAGAGATCTAGTACAAAGAATAGGAGATCTTTAAACTTGATCCCCATTTCCCTTACTGACATACTCCCATGCTAGAGGAGGAGTAAATCCTACCTCTTCTCAACCTTCATCATGGAAGAACAGAATTCCATCCCAAACTCCTTAATGTCTTCCCACAAAACCTTAGTTTCCTTCCTCTCCCTAAGGTAAACCATCCACCACTAATGTGTTGCTCCTCATATCTGGATCACTGCCAGAGGAACCTAGTACTATGTCGGATCCCAGAGCAAGCTAAAAGAAATCCCCAGCTCCTTGAGAAAACTCTCTATCTCCATGTCTAATATTCTACCCTCATAATTTCCTATAGTCTGCCACTGGAATTCACGAAGCATATTCTACCACTGGTCATCTTACTCCTCTTGATCGGCCCTCTGATGATCAACCAGGTCAACCTGTCGGACCAGAATTGCTCATACCACATGGGGGTGATGTCTGGGTGCCATAGCTGAAAAAGTAAACATGTAACCTTTAATCCAGAGTAGTGTGGAAAATATCATTTCAATTTTTTTAACTCTTTATTTATTTTAAATTTCTAAAACACCAAAGACACACAAGAACACAAGTCATTATGATCCATGTATCTTTACTAGGGTCTCTACCTTGTAATCATTGTAGCTTCACTTAGTCATTTAGTAGGTCTATAGTCCTTCCATAGGATCACGAGGGGACCTAAAATCTCATGTCTTATCCAGTCTTCCCTAGCATATCTCACGCAACAAAATTACATATCATCATTTCCCTACCATCCCATGAAATCATCCATGTGCCTAAATCCAACTCCATCCTACCTCTTATACTCCAAAATCCATCCTCTGATACCATTTTTTCAGGACCCGCCTTCTTCAAGATGAAGGAGGGATAATGACCTCTAAGTCTTACCTTCAATAGGCCCTGGAGCAGTGACTAGTACCAAGGGTATAGAATCTCATATGATATGGGATACATTACCCTTTTTATATATCAAGATCAGGAGATAATATGGTAAATCCCAAGAAACTCCAAATACCAAAAGTAAAAGTAAATCCAAATTACATTCCCGCATGCATTTTCAAAAGTAAAGCTGATACAAGTAAAACAAAATATCTAAAGGTAAAGTACTATAAGAAAAGTGACTAAGCAATAACAACAACTAATCTCAATGCCCAAGCTAGTAAAGTCTATCACGGTCCTCAAAGTCCTCCTAGAAACCTAAAAACAATTTTATATATGTAGGGTAAGTATAAAAGTATACCCAGTAGGAAAACCAAAGCCACAAATTCACAAGTAAGGGAACATACTAATGTCTCTATGAGAAAGTAGTAGACCCTAAAATATCCTACCAAGGAATACTAATCATCCCAGCCTCACCAAGGCACACTCACCAAATAACCCAATTCAAGTAAAGTAGTTGTATAAGAATATCGATATTTTGGTACCTCACACCACTTCATTACTTATTAACATTTAATACCTAATGACTAACATCTTGATGCTACCACTCTTCCCATACGTATTCCCACTTCTACAACCTTCCCGAACACACCTAGGCCTCAAACCATGCATAATCCCACTCGTAGACACTTGGGCCTCATCCCGAAGACACTTGGGAAAACAATTCTATCCCACAAACTCCTAGGGCTTTCATACACAACAAACCTACACAATTAATTTGGGACTATGGTAAGCCTTAAGAAATTACATCCTTCATGGATCTGCTTGAGCAGTAGGAACTCGGAAGAGGGTGCGAGGGAGAATGTCAGTAACCAGCCATCCATCCTCCCACCAGGATGTTGGGAAAGGCACCCTCTCCCAAGAAACGGGGGTGTTCGTCACATGGTTCTCAACAAGGGTGGGGTGAAAATAGAAATCACAAGGAAATTAAATTTATACATATAGATAAGAAACTACTCATGCCAACCTATGGGTTTCTGAACAAAAAACCATCCCACTCAGAACCACTTTCGCTGATACCCCTATATGCACAACCACCCAACCCCAGACCCTTTTCATTTAACCACATTCCATTTATTTATTTAAGGGATTCACTATAATTTATTCTATCACTATCGGGAAACTACTAACCACAACAATACCAAAAAAATAAGAAAAACCAAACTGTAATCCCACTACAAAATAGCACAAAAGTAGATTTACAGTCCATCACACAAACCCCAAATCTTCCTAGAAACCTCTTCAGATGTTTCCAACAATCATTTTTCAAAATTATACCACAAAATCCTTCTCTCACAACCCATCCCCATAGACCCGCTGCCTAACAATTCCCAGATGTAGTCCCACTGCATGCAATTTCATAACCACACTATAATGCTACTTCCCAACATCATCTTATGTCCATGAATAAAACAAAGGTTGTTTAGCTACCAACAAGTCCATCCATTCCGCAATCAATCTGTATCTCAAACTGGGATACCAACACACACCCTATGCTGCACCCCACAAACAAATACCACACCAACTAATATTAACCCATAGCCCCACTGTACACATATACTACAACCTTCTCATGGAACCAACTCCTATATCCTACCTTGTACCAACATATGTGCTCCCAACAGCAGCACCACACACTCACACAAGTTACAAAACTCAACAGAACACATCACTCAACCACACCTATCAAAAGGATGTATAAATATAAATATATATATATATATATTCATATTTGGTAAACACCGTTCTTTAGTCGACTTTATAAATAGAGGTGATCATACAAGGTTTTTTATCCTAGGGCATCCATATTAATTAACCAAGTGTATGTGTTTAAACAATATTAATGTTATGGCTGATTATCAAACATTATAAAAAAACAAACAGGATACCACTAGTGCACAAGGAAAGACCACCAATGGACATGATTTTCAGGAGGAATACAGCCACAATCAATCCATAAAGAAACAATGATAACAAAAATAAAACAGGCACTCAAACATCAACCCACTTTTAGCCTATTATTTCATTACCCTATTATCCTTTAATCATATACACTTCTTATTTAATTCTTTATTTAAGAAAGTATTAACTTTTCATTCACAATAAATCATTAGTAAACCCACCCCGCATGATGCATAATAAAAGAGAGATAGAAGGAATCCCTATATGGATAGTCAAAGGATCAAAGTTTCTCTTTACACCAAGAATAGAGGATCACGCAAGAAGTAAGAAAGAACTCCAGGGAAACTAGGTAGGACATCTCTGGCACAGGTGCAAAACTTTTCTATGGTGGAAGGCTCTAGAAACGCCAAAGGGAAATGGAAAATACACTAGGAAGGGAATATATCATATTTGATGTCACGAACCAACCCAGGTACCCTGGTAACCCGATAACTGAGGTGGCCCTGAAATAGACCGAAGGGCATTATCGATCCCCACAGGTTAGTGAATAGCACCTGGAATCACACAACATGCATGTGGGAACAATTTTTACACTAATAATGCGGAAGAAAAGAAAGAAGACAGTATGCATAAACAAATAAAACTCCACTATAAGTAATGTACCAGAAGTCAAGAAGGCATAACCCATACCAAGTCACTATAACCAAAGTATTAAAATGGAAATATAGCCCCAAGGTCCCTAAGGACACAACTCATCAAGACCAAAGCTCAACAGATGGATCCACCTACAAGAGATCCCTTCCATTTACTTGAACCTAGAAGAATAAAATCTACAAACACCCAAAGGAAAAAAGTCGGGTGTGAGCCTAATCCTAGTAGGATACCACCAAAGATTCCATAACAGACATCAAATATAGATTATCCAAAGTAATCCTTTAATTTTTTAAAGATAAACAGGTTTGGAAATTAAAAATCATTTTAAACAAAGCATGTTATACATTTTTAAATGATGGAAAAGACATTCAGAGCACATACTTTACTTTACAAGAGATGGAATATTTCTAAAATAATGTCTTAAGTAAAACATTAATATAAAATGGTTTATATAATTTAAACAGACATGTAAAGCAGTTCCAACAAACATTGGCATACATTTATATCTCAAATATAAATAAACAAGTGAGCAACATGGTCATCTTCCAAAACGTATGATATTATTAACCAAATATATGATTCTGCACTCTCTATATGAACATAGAAAAATGTGTGTACATACCTCCCTATGAAACTATCCAAAGGAGACTCATCACCATCCTTTCAGGGATGTGACCCGCTGCAAGTATGTTTTACAACATTGTTGTAGCGTAGAGTGTATCCAAATAACTCACTAAATACCTAAGGCTTTCATGCGCTCTTACAATATGGGTGAACTATTTTAATACTTCTTAAAAATACGATCAATACCGTTCTTACAAATAAAAAGTGCCAATTACATTCCATATAAAACCAAAATTGGTTTTATTCAAAAACATGCATTTTTTATAAGAGAAAACTAATGGGTTTCTATTAAATCGTTTAAATCCATTTTCATTATTTTGAAATCCATTCAAAACCAATTCCATCATTACACAATTTATTTCCACAATTAAATTCAACAATTTAATAGTAATAATTTCCATCAAATCCACAATTTAAATTAAACAATTTAAATCATCCAATTTCTATAAACACACCCAATTCAATGGAATTGGGGGTCTTCCAAATTTTCATGTCATAACCATTTCAAATATCTCAATTCACTGGAATTGGGTTTTTTTCAATTTAATTGAAATGAAATTTGAGTGATTGAATTTAAATCAACAACTGAACTATATCATTAAGCATAAGGATAATCAATTTAGCTTGTAATAATGGAACCACCTACCTCAAGGTCATTGATCTCAGTGATAAAGATAAACCACCCCATGTGGTACAATACACCTCCTCACAACCCTATTATCATAAGTGTCAACACACCAAAGTTTGATGTTCGTCAAGGGGTCTTATAACCAATGTCAGTTATTTTATTTCAAAAAGAAATAAAATTTCACATGCGATAATATATTCTCTCTCATAGATAATTTCAAATTATAGATTAAAATATTACATGTGGTAATATTTTATCTCTCATAGATAATTTCAAATTATTGATTAAAATATTAATTGCGATAATATTTTATCGCTCATGGATAATTTCATGTTATTGATTAAAATATTACATGCGATAATATATGATCTCTCTTGGAAAATATCTGGATTACTGTTTTATGTCAACACATGAAATCCTAAGAATTATCACTAAGAATAATTATAAACCTCATTTGATAATTTATATCACTAACTTAATTAGAGAAAAGAAGTTGTATTCCACATAATTATATATATATACACACACATATGTATATATATGTATATATGTCAAAATATCCTTTGATAATTCAATTATCATTTAATAAAATGTTTCATTTATCTAGTGATAAAATATTCAATATTTGAACTTTTATAATTCATGAAATCATACATTAATAAATTTATCTAAATACATTATCCCAAAACATTTGATGTTATTATCAATATATAAGTATGTAAGTGTATATATATATATCTTTTGATAATTTATTTTAAAATTATTTTTTTGATAATTTCACATGAACTATTATGATAGCATTTGGGTTTAAATATATTTTGTTTTCTAGAATTTTGATATAAGAAGAAAATGAATAAAATAAATTAAATAATTAAAAGAAAAATAAATAAACCTTAATGGTGCATATGAAGAGTGATTAAAATAGGCTTCGCACACTGGAATTGGAGGAGTGAGGATTAGTTATGTTCACAGCCGCACCTATGTGGGGTTCCAAGGCTATGAAAAATTGAAAGAAACCACCCACACTATGGCAGATAGTGTTCTAATATTTAAAACCCTAACAAAAAATGTGTCATTCAATATCATAAAATGGGACACCCATTTTAATGAGTGATTTATCCAAGAACTAAATATAGATCATTTAATTTCACTAAATTAAGGGTTTGTAATTTATAACCAGTGAAAACGGTTGAGAAATAGAGTTTTTAAAACCTTAAATTGTTAAAAATGGGGTTACAGTTTTGGGGAAGATGAGTGAATACTGAAATCTGATTTTTGGAATTAATTTAAAAATTAAATTGAAATAATAAATTTAATCATTTAATACAATTATAAATAACTATATTTAAAATACAGACAGACCAAATTCTCGTTTCGGATAAAATTTATAACCTATCCAGGGTAAACCCCCATTCCGGACACAACGGTGGTCTTGAATTTCTCAAATGATGAACAGTTTTAGAGAAATTAAAGATTTATTACTTAGAAATAGGAACAATTAATTAATTAAAATAAAAAGGGTTATCCATGCGAGTGAGGCATCCAAATGTCTGACACTAACAAATGATATACCTCGTCTAGGGTAAACCCCTAATTACAGACCCATCGGTAGTCTCAGATTTCCCATAGGATGCAACGCTTAAGATATATTTAATTATTTTTAATAAATAATTTATTAAATATTATTTAATAACTTTATCTCACAAGAGAGACATCCAAATGTCTAGAGCCTTCGAATATTATACCCCTACTAGGATAAACACCATATTTCTGACATAACAGTGGTCTTAGATTTTTCAGACGACACGTTGTTTTAGAGTTATTCAAATGTTTTGAATAAAAAGTGTGCACTTGATATATTCTGTTTAATAATTTTATTCCTTCTTTGCCGATCTTTTTTTGGCCTCGTAAACTCATACTTACACATATTTTAGCTTAGAAAATATTTAATTGAATATTATAGAGTATTAATTGGGAGTTTTACAATTCTGTGATGTGTTTAACAAAAATTAAACTTTAAACTGATAAATTTTTTTCCCATTTAACATAATAATAATTTAACACAAGATGGTTTGTGAATACCTAAAATAGTAATGGGATGTTACAACCTCCACACCATATGAACTTTTTATCCCCCGAATGCATACGAAGAACCACATCAAAATGACAAGGAATCTATTATATCATTAGTACCTCCCTCTCTCACGTATCATGAGAATTAGAACTATGATTCCATATCATATGGACACAAGGTATTTTCCTCCCATGAAGTACCTTAGTCATAGAATCAATAACCATGACTGGTCGTTCAATAATAGATAAAATAGGTTCCACTTCAAGATCACGCTAACTCAGAACATGAGATGGGTCAGATAAATGCTTTCAAAGCTGAGATACATGAAACACATTATGTATCGACATCAGTTTCTGTCGTATTTCTAAATGGTAAAAAATGTTCCCCACCTAATCAACAACCTCAAAAGATCACACAAAACAAGGAGCAAGTTTCCCCTGCCTCCCAATACGTTGATGACCCAACTGAGGTGAATCCATCAAGAATACATGGTCCCCAAAACTGCTGCATCAAGTCATAGAACATCTTAGTGCTTCTTGGGTGAACAAACCATTATAAATTATGGAAATACCCTATTATATCCTTCCTTTTCACTAACGGTGCAACATAACAATTCTGATAACACAGAACACCTTCTTTAGAGAACAACCACTAGGCATCATTCTCCCCAACGTAAAGAGAGTCTCTAAAGCTTACATAATTTTTCAACAAGCTTCTATTCCAGAAGAATAATCATGAGAAGAGAATATGTCAGATAACCATCAGCTTTCATGGTGGAGAGAACCGAAACCACCCAAGGTGACACACTTGGGTGAATAAAGGCTTTCTCAAGAACATCTTCCAACTATGAAATTATTTATTTCAGTTCAGTTGGATCTATTTGGTAAGAGGGAAAAGAAACTAGTTGATTACTGGCCATCAAGTCAATAGAAAACTCATCTTCCCTTACTAGTGGTAAACCAGAAAAATCTGAAGGAAACGCGATGGGAAGCTTGATGAAAACTGGAAGGAGATCACTGCTCCAAATCATAAGAAAACACTAATATTACCATCCCCAACTTTGGATAAGAAGGTCTGGACACACTCAACCTTGAGTCCATTTTCCTTGAATGATAAGAGACACACCAGTAGGTGTGGGAAGGTATACACATCGAAGATAACCATCAATCCAGGATTTATTGGCAATGAGCAAATCCATTCCAAATATGACATCAACATATTTCATGTCGAGTACCAGAAAACTCGAAGAGGGTTTGACATGTTATAGAGATAAGACACAAACAGGACAACAAAGACCATGCTCTCCCATCATTCCAAGGGGTGTAGCAATATCCATTGCACAAGATAAAATCTTCATAGGAAGATTAAGAAGATTAACTGTATGGGTTGAAAAAAATGGGTGGGATGCATCGGTATCAAATAGAAAAGTCACTAAAGATAGAACTATAGTAATGATACCTATCATGGTCGTTGGACCAATATCAACTTCTTCTAGAGACTCTTTCACTGCATAAAGAATCTTTGTTCCAGATGTCTATGGATGGAACCTTTTTGTATGTGAAACATTTGATTTACTCATAGTTTTTGAATGTTATGATGATCTCACCTTAACTAGATTCGGATCCACAATATGATTCGCTCATTGAGGTTTAGTTGTAGTCTCCTTCCAGATCCAATTTGCACATATTTTTAGGGGAATTTAGTTACATAACATCAGCCTTCAATAGGAATACATTAGATTAATAATCAGACTAATTAATGAGAGAAATTACTCTCAATAAAAGGAACAAACAAGATTTGTATTTCACTCTATCCAGATCACAATAGGGAAAAGACTGGAACTACACCACAAGACGTATTTCCCTAACAACCCCTAGTGACTTAAGGTTCGTTTTGGTAAGAGATAGACAGGTACTCAATCACAACTAAATCCTAAGTCCCAACAAGATTTCACAAATGCATACTGACTTCAAGGCAAGATGTTTAAACTCCCTCTGATACCATTTTTTCACAAACTAACTCAGGTGCCCTGATAACCCAATAATCAAGCCGACCCTAACATATCCCAAAGGGTGTTCCCAATCCCCATGGGTCGGCGACTAGAACCTGATATCACACAACATTCAACTGTGAACAATTTCACCACTAACAATGCGGAAGAAAATAAACAAGACAGTAGGCATAAAAAAATGAAACTCAAATGTAAGTAATGTACTAGATGTAAATAAGGCATAAACCATCCCATGTCACTACAACCAATGTACTAAAATGGGAAAATAGCCACATGGTCCCTAAGGACACAACTCATCACATACAAAAGCTCAATAGCTGGATCCACCTTCAAGAGATCCCTTCACTTTACTTGAACCTGGAAGAAGAAAGTCTACAAACACCCGAAGGGAAAAAAGTAGGGTGTGATCCTAAGCCTAGTAGGATACCACCAAGGATTCCATAACATATTCCAAATATAGATTATCCAAAGTAATGCTTTAAATTTTTTAAGATAATCAGGTTTGGGAATTCAAAATCATTTTTAAACAAAACATGATATACATTTTCAAATGATAGAAAATAAATTAAAGAACAATCTTTAATTTATAAGAGATGGAATATTTTTAAAATAATGGATTATGTAAAACATTTATATAAAATAGTTTATATAAATTCAATAGGCATGTAAAGCAGTTCCAAAAAACATTGGCATACATTTATATCTCAAATATAAATAAACAAGCGAGCCACATGGTCATCTGTGAAAAGGTGTAATAGTATTAACCAGCTATAGGATTCCACACTCTCTATGTGAACTCAGAAAAATGTGTATACACACATCCATATGACACAGTCCAAAGAAAACTCATCACCAACCCATCGGGGATGTGACCTGCTGCAAGTATGTTTTAGAATGTTGTCATAGTGTAGAGTGTATCCATATAAATTACTAAATACCTAAGGCTTACATGTGCTCTTACATGATCGGTGATCTATTTTAAGACTACTTAAAAATATGATAAATCATGTCCTTCCAATTAAAAAGTTCCAATTTCTTTCCATTTAAAACCAAAATAGGTTTTATTCAAAAACATGCCTCTTCACAAGATAAAACCAATGGGTTTCTATCAAATAATTTTAATCCATTTTCTCCAGTTTGAAATCCATTCAAAACCAATTCCATCATTACACAATTTATTTCCACAATTTAAATCAACAATTTAATTGAAATCACATCCATGAAATCCACAATTTAAATTAAAAATTTTAAATCATCCAATTTCTATAAACACGCCCAATTCGACAGAATTGGGGGGTTTCCAAATTTTAGTTCCAAAACCATTTTAAATATCACGATTCACTAAAATTTGTTTTTTATCAATTTAATTTTTAGAAAATTTGAGCGATTGAATTTAAATCAACAATTGAAATAAATCAAGCAATATAAGGATAATCAATTTGGTTATTCAGAATGGAACCAACTACCTCAAGGTTGTTGATGTTAGCGGTAAACATAAACCACCCCTTGTGGTTCAATACACCTTCTAACAACCGTATTATCTTAACCGTCGACACAACAAAGTTCGATGTTTGTCAAGGGGTCTTAGAACCAATGTCAGTTATTTTATTTCAAAAAGAAATAAAATTTCACAAGCGATAATACATTCTCTCACATGAATAATTTCAAATTATCGATTAAAATATTTCATGTGATAATATTTTATCTCTCATATATAATTTCAAATTATTTATTAAAATATTATGTGTGATAATATTTTATCTCTCATTTATAATTTAAAATTACCAATTAAAATATTAAATGTGATAATATTTGATCTCTCTCTGAAAATATTTGGATTATTGTTGTATTTCAACGCATGAAATCCCAAGAATTGTCACCAAGAATAATTATAAACTTCATTTGATAATTTATATCACTAAATTAATTAGATAAAAGAAGTCGTATTCTTCATAATTATATATATATATATATATGTATATATGTCAAAATATCCTTTGATAAAGAAATTGTCATTTAATAAAACTTTTCATTTATCTAGTGATAAAATATTTAATAATTTCACTTTGATAATTCATGAAATCATACGGTAATAAATTTATCTAAATAAATTGTCCCTAAACATATGATTTGATTATCAATATATATGTATGTAAGTGTTTGTGTATATATATATATAAATACCTTTTGATAATTTATTTTAAAATTGTTTTTGTAATAATTTCACATGAAATATTATGATACCATTTGGGTTTAAATATATATATTTTTTTCTGGAATATTGATGAACGAAGAAAATGAAGAAAAGAAATTAAAGAAATTAAAGAAAAATAAACAAAAATTAATGGTGCATATGAAGATGGGTGAAAATGGGTGTCGAACGCTCTAATTGGATGACTTCGGATCGATGATGTTCACAACTGCACCTATGTGGGGTTCCAAGGCCATGCAAAATCGAAGGAACCCACCCACACAATGGATGATATGGTTATACTATTTAGAACCCTAACAAAAAACGCATCATTAAATACTACAAAATGGATCACCCTTTTTTAATGAGTGATTCATCCGAAAATAAAATTTGGATCATTTAATTTCATCCAATTAAGAATTATCAATTAATAACCAGTGAAAACGGTTGCAAAATGGTGTTTTGGAGACCTTGAATCTCCAATAATGGGGTTACAGTTTTGGGGAAGATGAGTGAATAGTTAAATCTGATTTTTTGGAATTAATTTAATAATTAAATTGAAATAATATTTTTAATCATTTAGTAAAATTATAAATAACAAAATTTAAAAAGAAGACAGAGAAAACGCCCGTTTCAGATGAAAGTTATACCCTGTCTAGGGTAAACACCTCATTTTGGACATAATGGTGGTCTAGAGTTTCTCAAACGATGAACCGTTTGAGAGATATTAAATATTTATTAATTAAAAAACTGAATAATTAATTAATTAAAATAAAAAGTTTTATTCTTACGATCAAGGCATCCAAACGTCTGATGCGGAAAAATGTTATACCTTATCTAGGGTAAACCCATCATTCAAGACCCATAGGTGGTCTTGGATTACCCATATGACACACCGTTTGAGAGATATTTAATTATTTTTAATAAATAATATATTAAATATTATTTAATAACTTTATCTCATGAGAGAGACATCGAAATTTCCGGCACCGTCGAATGTTATACCTCTTTTAGGGTAAACACCATATTTCGGACATAACAATGGTCCCTAATTTCTCAAATGATGCATCGTTTTTGAGTTATTCTAATATTTGAATAAAAAGTGAACACTTAATATATCCTATTTAATAATTTTATTCATTCTTTCCATATATTATTTGGGCCTCAGAAACTCATACTTAATGAATGTTTAACTCAAAAAATATTTAATTGAATATTCTGAAGTATTCATTAGGCATTTTACCATTTCGCGACGTGTTTAACAAAAACACAAATTTTCACTGATAAACCATTATCCCATTTAACGTAATAATAATTTAATACAAGATGGTTTAGGAATACTTGAAACAGTAACGGGATGTTACATTGGAAGATTCATATCCTATTTTAAAGGAATAATGGTTTTAAAAGACATTAACATGGGATCTTGGTTAAGATCACGCGGTTTGGGTATCTTAAATTGCCTAGGACATTAGGATATTTAAAGATATAATTAATACCCTTTGAAACGCCCTTAAAAATGCCTAATGAAGGCTTTAAACTCAGTTTACGTCAAATAAGTTGTAAGAGGGGAGAAACTGAAAAACTGGGAAAAAACTGGGAAAACTGCAAATGAGTCACCGACAAGGATCCACTGACACTGATCTACTGATGAAACAACCTATCGATGCCTCGAACTAATAATTCCTTGACCTAGCGACGCCTCGACCTACCGACGCCTTGACTCACCAATGCCTCGACCTACCTATACCCTAATTCACTGACGCTGATGCTCCTAACTCACCAACACTGATGCTTCTGACTCACCGACGCACTGACATGTCGATGCACTGACATGTCGGCGCACTGACATGCCGTTGCGCTGACATGCCAACGCGCTGACATATCGACGTGCTGACATGCTGACGCGCTGACATGCTGACGTGCTGACATGTTGATGCACTGACATGTGGACGCATTGAGTTACCGATGAAAAACTGGAAATTTGGAAAACTCTTGAAATGAGCCATAGTTGCTCCCCAGAAAACCCTAAACACTGGATTTTCACAAAATGAGGGACCATATAACATTAAGCATGAGAGACACACCCAAACATGTGTAGTGATGTCGGAGCATGTGTAGTGATGTCAGAGCGGTGGAGCATAGTGGCATGAAATGGAGAGTTGTGTTTGAGGGATAGCACGTGAAAGCTGAGGCCAAACAAAGAAATTTTGATAAGCGAGTAATAGTATCCAGAAATATTTCATCACACATCAAAATAGGATAATGTTTCATGCTCCCTTATAACATAAAGCATGAGAGACACACCCAAACCCCTTTCTATGAGAATGGGCTCTCACATTCCACATGCACACACATAGGGGTTTGACACATGTGGGCTTTGGCCTACCACTACTACTTGTGGGGTTTACTACCCATGGGCCACCTTTGTATAGGGATTCATCACCCAATTGTTTCCAGCTCAAGCGGGCTCTCTTGGTGGGTTGTGTACCATCTAGCCCTCTTGGTCTAGCTAATCGGTGCATAGACACTAGTTGAATTCCTTCTTAGCGCCTGACCTAAATTTTTGGTAAAGGAAACATTAAAGAGCTAAATAAAAAATATAAATTAATATTTTCAAAATTCAAAAGTCAAATATTTTTATTTCATTCAAACTGTTTTCATTCCTTTTCCATTCCACATTTAAAATTTCCCATTTCATTATAAATCATTGAATTATATAGGAATTACCATTGAAAAATATTAAAAATTAATTGAAAATTAATTTAAAATATTCCCTAAAATATTTTGATTAGATATATATGGATCATAGGCTAATAAAGAATACATAACATACCAATCAACATCTATTTGTGCAAAAAACATTGACAAGATAATAGCTTATGTTTGTGAATGTACCAATAGTTGTGGTTGTGGTTCATATGAAATAATATCTGCAGGAGCATCTAGATGTTCATGTTGAACAACCTCCTCATGTGCTACATATGCATCTATAATAGGGTTATCACCCCCTGATACATCTATATCAGGCTCAGTGGCCTCAACATCATCTAAAGCATCAAAAAAATACAATGATAAATCTCATCCATGGGAGGAAAAACATGTTTTGGACTCAATGAAAATATTCCTAATAAAATTTCTATCCTTCTACCACATCAAAGTTGTAAAGGATATGGGTGATATGATCATACTATGAAAAAAATTATGTAGTTAAGTACTGTTAATAGAAAAAATTATTCAACAGTGGAAGGAAGAATTATTACCAAGTCATTATAGATTTGTCTATGTCATGTAAGGAATATCACTGAGGGAATATGATACCAAGCCTCATAAACCATATAATCGAATAAATCCGTACATAATGTACCTACCCCTTATAATCATGACTCATGTCATCTATCCCACGTCTCAAAATATCCGGCATGATATCTCCTCTAGTCAAGGTCTCATTTCCCTCATATCTTTACGGAATGAAGTGATAATAATTTAATGGGCATTGTAGGAATGTGCTGATAGAATTCAAACTACCTCATGATCATATCGGTATGATGCCACTCAACAATATGAAAATGAATCATAGGAATGAAGAATGAGCCAAAAACAAGCATTATTGTATAATATAGTAGGAGTATCTAGATAATAGCCTCAGTTTATGGCATCCATGAAACCTAAAAAAATGAATAATAAATTAATAAATAAAGACATGTATTGTACGAAATAATGATTAAACTATATAATTAATAACCACTTATGTTGTCTGGTCAAATACTATCCATTATAAGTCTATAAGAATGGACATCGTGTGTGCCTGTATCAAAATATTGATGTTCCAAACTCCAAGAAATTTATATATTTGATTTTGAAAATAGAAGGATGGAATACCATACCATAATCCATGCAGAGACTCTACTACAATATTCACAGTCAATAGTGTGTGTGCATGTGGAGATAATCAAGGGATGTGCTCCCATATCCACATCTGTATAAGAATAACACACCTTGTTATCTACATCTTGTCAATGTGACATACACTGCATAGTTCCCTGTATATATATACATTTGATACATGAAAACCACGAGTTATACTACCATGTTTGTTCCAAGTCCTCTAATAAAGGTAAATACTTCAAATTTACAAATGTAGTTGAATGGTCAATGAATATCATTCCATGGATCAGCCTCAAAAAGTATCCACATGCAAATAATAGCATGGTAATATCATCAATATCATCATCTAGATGAGTGAAGTTATCATACATCCATGGGATGCATAATCTAATGCCAATGACAGACCTTCCATCATTGTGGACCTAAATGCATGGTAATCTGTGAACTAGCTCAAACCAATCTTCACCCACTCATCCAGTCATAGTCACTCCATTAATGGGGATTCCCAATATAATGGGAACACCCTGAAGTGTAATACTCATATCCCCTCTATAAAATGGAATTTATGTGTCTCTAGAATTCATCTATCTATGAGTGAAACAATGAGCTGATGATCAACAAATGTGAAGTCACACAACACAACACCATATAACCCAAGATGATGAATATATTGGATGATGGTGGGAAGTGGTGAATCATGATGGAAATGATGAGATCTCTTTACACTCAATGTAGTCACTAGATGTCTCTCTTAAACCTATCGTGAAATAATCCTACCCTGGAATGTGAGCAATAGAGGACCCTCCATTTGTATATTTGATATCATTGTTACTTTTTATAATTTAATTCAATAAAACATGTAATTTTTTTTTAAAAAATTATACAATAAGAAAAATGAGTTCGACAAATAGAATATATAATTTAGCATTATTATTAAAAATGAGGTAAAAATATATATGTGATTGGTGTTGTTAGATTAGTATTTCAATATTTTATTTTAATGATTTACAATCTGTGATGAAAACCACATATAAAAAATGTGGTTTCATGATATATTCAATCAACTATGTGATTTGAAGGAAATATTTGAAGATAATTCGTTTAGTGGATTAACCTCTTTTTATTCATTTTAATTATCTTCTCATTTTTTTAATATTTAAAGTATCATAAAAAAATCTGATTGAATTTTGAAATGAAACAAACCAGAGTTCAAATAGGTCATTAATGAAGCAATTAATAAATAAAAGGATCCGGTAATGAAATGTTTTAACATGAAATAAATGAATACATTCATGGTAAGATACATAGACTTAATCATGGATGATGGGAGGTCGAGCTCTATCCTACCACTTGGGAACATATCTTACATGTATTCCCTTCTGTCTGACAAATTTTTCTTCATAGTCCCCCTCCCTATTGTTGAAGCTAGTCCATCTCATTTATGATATGAGGAGACTTCGATCATCCCCGGGGGTGAAACCGGGTAATATCAAGCCAATGATTGAAAAAAACTAGAAATAAAAAAATCATAAATGAAAAATCCAAAATATGAAACCTAGAAACATCAGGGATGATAGTCCACTGATCAACATGAATGGTAATAGATCAAAAGTCACCAACAAGCATCCATGGTGAACTATAATAGTTAACCAGAGTACTCACATGATACACGAGGTCAACATAGGTCTCCCATGATATGTTCACTAATGAAAAAGCTGCAACAACATGTGCGTAGGAATATCTAAATGCCTGGATGTTATCACAATCATAGTACCAATTTTCCAACATGACCACCAACACTCGACCAATATTTCCTGTAACCCAGTCATGGATCTCTTTTACCAGAAGGTGACTTTGTACCTATTCAAAGGTTAAAACATGCAATATTGATGTATTATGAAGTATCTGATCAATATAACATATGAAATGTTGACCAAAACACATTCCATTTTTCATCCACTGATAGAAATATTAGGATCGCTCAACAAATTACTTCCCACATCAGTAAAATTTCTCATGTGCTAGACTTGTGATCGTCAGTTTGTGCACACCCTTAAAGACCCCATTTTTTCAATCCACTATATTAGTGGTTATATAGCCATATCTCTGGTTGCCAACATATATTAATGACTATTTTCCTTTGAAATATGTATCATATAATCATACACATATTGACTTTACCTTAAAATTTCTTCAAGACATTCATTGGAACTTTTTTTGGGGATCATACGTTGAAACCATAATAGAATAATGTATTTAAAAGGATATTAAAATTTCATTCCAAAATAATAAGTTCATAAAACCATACACAACTTGATGATTTTCTTCTTTATTTCCTCATCTCTGAAATGATTATGCACAGTAATTTCAATATTTCTAATGTGATATAGATGATAAACATTGGTTTCTCTCCATGAAAACCCATCCCTATTAACAGTATCTATAGTCTCTCAACAGAGATCAAATATTAGACACACTCCCTCATTTTTTGTGACATTAATGTGTATACATGTCAAAAATCAACTTCATGATTAAAAATTATCCTTTTTAACAATAGAGAATGAAAGTGGTACAGGATAATGATTACCATCCTGTGTGGCAGCAATAAGTAAAACACTTGTATACTCTGCATAAATAAAAGTGACATTTACTTGAATGAATTGTTAATAATATGGGAAATAAGTGATACATGGCCTAAATTCACAGAAACATCTTATGGAAATTCACCTTTGATTGATCAACTCAATGATCGGGAGATACATGTTTAACAATTTACAAATGATAAATAATTTTAATTTTGAGAGACAACAATCCCATAAGCTATGGAAACATTTCATATGATTCATCCCAATAAACATAAACTTTCACAATTGCCTTTTGTTTTACATTTAAAACTTTATAATATGATATCTTATATTTTAAAAAATGTTGTATTCATTCTTGAACAAGGTACACAGGAACATCCTGATATGTTCTCATCATCTCTACAATAATAGTTGATATAAACTATGAATTAAGTAAAGAGTGATCCTATGATAAGATTAGATGTACATAAGTGTGTGGTCCTTCTACTTTGGTTATCTTCCAACATGAAAAAATTATCATATATTCCCCTCATTCAAAATTTACATTTTACCCGGTATTTATAACATCAAATAAGATAATTTTCCATCTATGAATCATCAACCACAAATGAAAATTTTCACTTTATGGGGTATTGTTTTATCACATTTTCAAGGTAACTTTTCATTAAAAATCAAACCCGATATAGATGGTTTTATCAGTTGATGTAGGTCTATTCCCTATAATGACAAGGAATTCAGTATCCAATGTAATGACATCCCAATAAAAAAATTTATAGGATCCATTCCTTTTACTAAAAAATTAAATATTGTCGGATGATTACCACTAACTAGTGGATGCCCATCTATCAGAGGAACCTCATAAGGTTCATTCCCCACATCACCCTCACACATATAATCCCTTGATGTCTCACCAGATACTTCCTCATCATATAAAATATCATTAGGTAAATCCGGGTACACACAAGGATTTCCCTTACATTTACTTCCAAATTTTGGTCATCTTATTTATAATTTGTTTCTATTATTGGAATAATATGGGAAAACAATGAATGAGAGTGTTGTGAAGGACTGAATTCTAAAGATCTCACAAAAAATGGTTTTGTAGTAATAGTTTTCACCTCATCAATATCAGAAATCACAATATATAATTCCAATAGAGCATTACTACATTGTTATGTGAATAAAAATGATGAACCCATCAAATCCTGATCATAGACTAGAGGATACTCAGTGTTCCATAAACGTTCAAGATATTGAAGATGTCGATATGTAATTGAAGTAATTAGTTGATCATCCCTCGGTTTTAATTGACTATGAATATTATTTTGAACGTCATCCAATGTCACACAATCATGAAGATTGGTCACTCTTATAGGTGGGATACTTTTGATAAAACCCTACTCTATATAAATTATTTCACCATTGAAATATATTTGTACTGACATGATTACCTAGAAAAAAATAATTAATACAATATTATATACTACATCATGAAATTTCTAAAAAATTTAAATTGACTATGATTAAATAATTGACATTATATTGAGAATTTTTCTATGGATTTGTTTATAATTATTCGATAAACCCACCAAAACCTAGGGGGACTCGTAGTACCTCTATTATCTTATATTTCAACAATCATCAGTCTCCACTAATTCATGGTGTAAAAATCATACTTCAAACCACACTTATAGTCTAACACCTTTTTATTACAATGTTACTCACATGAAAGTGAGGGGGTCTAGGGGTTTGACAAAAATAACATTTTTCAATGGGACATGTTGTTCCTTACATACATAGAGAGAGGGATGATAGGATTTTCATCAACTAGGAAGATAAAACACAGTTATTAAAAGTTATATAACCAAAAAACACTATGCAGTTTCAATCATACATTGGTCGATCATCTCAAGATCATCCAATTATTAAAAATTAAATAATCCGATACAAACAATACAACATGAAATTTGAATCAAAAATTACATGGTCATCTCAACATCGATCAACATTCTAGATTGATAAAAAAAATTGATATTTATTATATTCTAAATCTTGCAACTTTAATTATAACTATATCTAATAATATATATATATATATATATATATATTTAGACTTTCACAAATATTTTTCACTTTTACATGAGAAAAAACTATAACTAAAACCTTGATTGATATAAATGACCTCACTGATGAAGTATATTGATGGTGATATGATTACCAAAGAAAATTTAATAAAACATTATATGTTTTTATGATATATCATCAAATGTTTCACATATTTTAATTACTTATGAATAAATATTGGGGACTTGATTTTGAGAATTTTTTTATGGATTGATTTATCATTATTTGATAAACTAACCAAAACCTGTGGGTGAACTCTTGGAGTCTCTATTATCACATATTTTAGCAACCATCGTTCTTATTTCAAATAGAAATGCCTCTTATAGAAATCCTCTTATCAAAATCATTTTTGTTACAAAGGTACTCACATGAAAGTGAGTGGGTCTATGGGTTTAAAATACATAACATTTTTAGGAGGACATGTAGTTCTTTACATACTTAGAGAGGGATGACTCACAAGCCATCAACAAGGAAAATAAAATGCAATTATTACAAATTATATAACCACATGCACAAAAAAAGACATGCACTTTCAATAATGCATTGGTTGATTATCTCATGATCCGTCTTCAAAAAATAATGATAATATGTATTTTGGTATACATGTTATGTTCTACATATTATACAACTTTTCCTATATCTAGATATAATATATACACCTTCTTTTCAAAATTTGACCTTTTTAATGTGCGTATGTATATAAATATTTCGGTAGATTCGCTTTATTTAACTATGTGAATCAAATATTATAATTTTAATTTTTATCAATAGATGTAATATAAAATAATATATACATATAAATATATTTAAATAATATGACACAAATATATACAAATTTAAATATATTTAACTTTATTTATTTATATTTTAAATTATAATTACATATACTTTATTAAACTATAGTTTTCTAAATGTAGGTATTATTAATTTATACATAAATATTGAAAATATTAATAATAATAAATTTTATCAAATTTAATTAATAAAGGTAATATAATTTATAGTTACATAATAACCATTAAAATTCTATAAAATTATGCTATTTTTAATTTTATAAAATTACACACATATATATATATATAATTTTTATCATATTTCAACCTTCACAAATTTAAGTAATTATATTTTATACTTTATTACGTGGAATAATAATTTTTATACTTAATATAATTTAAAATTATTATTTTTAGGAAATACAATTCTGTTAACAAAAAATAATATTATATATATTAAAATAAATTTAAATATGATACTTAATATAACTAGTATTTTTTTAATAAAATATTTTTTTTATAAAATATTTAGCCAACTACCTATGTGTATGCAATATTATAATTTAAATTTATGTTACCTTAAATATAATATATATTATATACATATAAATCTATTCAAATCTAATTACTCACCATTTAAATTACAAAAATATACATTTTTTAAAATAATAATGTTTCCCTAAATATTAACTATATTTTATCAACAATATTTCTATTATATAAACCACATATTTAAATTTTCTAAATCATTCAATTTAAATTAAATCAAACAAAAAACAATAACTCATTTAGAAATTAAATCATACAAATGATAATGGTTTATACATCCATTCTGCAATGACCCTCATTTTGATAAGGTAAAATTCATTTTTTTTAATTTAATTCCTTTAAACGGACCTTATAATATTACCCAATAGAGTCATGGGGGGTCACGAGGGTGTCTAGGGATTGTTCGGGGCATCGAACCTCGGAATTTTGGAGATAAATTGGGTCGCACGGTAAGTAGAAAGTGTGTTGCCCATCCTGCATAGTCTCTACAAATAGTGTGGGGTGAGGCAGAGTAGCAGTAGGGTATGCATGGTTTGTATGCAAACATGTTATCCAAATCACATGATTTTGTGAAAACTATAGAGTTTTGACAGGTGTTTTTTCCCCTGTTGGTGCACAGTTAGGGAAACTATACACCTTAACCTTGAGGGGTCTCCCTATGGATAGTGGCTTTATCATGGTTTTCACATAGTCTGGCCAAACTGTGCACCCCCTATTTTGAGTGTGAAATTACCCTTTCACCCTTAATAAACCTTTTAACCCTTTTCTTCTTTATTTTACCCCTCTTCATTCCAATGGATGAAATGGGTTTCTTACTCCAATGAGACCCCACCTCCTCCAACCAAGGTTCTATATCTATATGATCCTAAGATAAAATCTAGATCCATCAAAAGCATCAGTTATATCCTAGTGAGAGCTATAATCCTCTCCCTTCCTATTTTAGTTTATCTTCATATCTATTTTTTTCTTTAGGTGTAATCTCATTTTCCTTATTTTCATATCTTTGGACTATTTCTTTGATTTATCCCAACCTACATTGAATATGAGGCCTCCAACAGATGAGGAGTCATCAACGGTCCTAAGGTAGGTGGCCTCATCATTTTCCCCCAGATTTTTGGTGATTTCATAGCTTTTCCATTATGCCACTCGATGACCTTTTTGGAACGTTGTTGTTTAATTGAGTTCTTCTTATTAAATTGATTTATGCACCTTGATATATGTTCATTGACCCTTGATTAGTAAATTGAGGATGCTGGTCTCGCTCACGGACACCCCATTGGGGTGTCAGTTTGAATTTCCCATTTATAATCGATTGATTAAATACCCATAATTCCTCCTTATTGTTCATCTTGGGTAGTAAATTAAATTTACCTTGTTATATAAATGTTTAATTGAACCCAAGGAATCTCATAAGTGCTTGTCTCAACTTATGAGTGGAATTAACCATGTATGTAATTTCCCACTTGGTAGTGGCACCTTCTAAGTTCCCCTTTGAGACATATAAATGTAATTTCCATTTTTTGGATAATGGAATGGTTTTATTAAGTGTAAGGGCTTAATTATAATGGGTTTTCCTTTTTAAATGAACTAAATTGTTTTAATGAACCTGATTATGAAGGGTGGTATGGCCACACCAATTGCTACATGTTTTATCAAATGCTTTAATTGAATTTTAATGACTCATTTACATTTGAGCATGATGAATGAAATTAATGAGAGGTAATGCCTCATGCCTATATTTATAAAGATTATTATTCATTTAAAATAGGATGTGGAAAAATGGTAAGGGTTTTGTTGGGAATAAAGATTCATTCTCCCTTACATTAGGTGTTGAGAATGACGCCCCACACCACTGATATTATTTGGATGGTGGGCATGATGCACCATGTCCTGTGATTTGGGTGTGGACATGACAACTCACGCACCATCTCAATTGATGAGCATGAAGTCACCCACTCATTATGATATTTCAATAATGTTACCTTCTATTTGATCTTATAGTCTCATTTAGATTGGTTATGGATGTCTGAGTTATGCCTCGGTCCATCCAGCACCTAGTATTCCAGGTATATGGCCACTTACATCTGCACGTACTTGGTCCATATAGGTGGATGAAATATATAACTATACTATATATATATTATTATTATATATATAGTTACCTATATGAAAATCATCATGGCCATGATCTAAATCTGGTAGAGACACTTGGTTTTCTTTAGGAACCTGAGCAGCCTGGTGTTCATTTATTCATCTTTTCTTTTGTTTCAATTATTCTTACACACTATTTAACAATGAGAAATGATTTGATTACATGTAGACACCATTAGTGGTGGTCTACTAGGGTTTTATCCCATAGACTACTAAGGACTCTTTTGGTACCTGAGTAGATTACTTGTCTATAGGTAAAGATAAGAGAAATCATCCTACTACAGGTCTCTGATATGCTCTACCGATAGTTAGATCATAGGAGCAGAAGACCGATCATATGCTCAAGATGCTATTGGACCAACCTTTTGATATTTTCTCTTTTTGTATAGTGCGATTGTATATGTTTGTCCCCTTTTCCCCTTTTTTATATCATCATTCCATGCATCCATGTATGTGACACTTGATAGTATATTTTGAGATATTTATTTTGTTGTTCAGTTATTTATACATCCGCAATTTTTTATTATATCTGTTATATTATGATTCTAATTTTTTTATCTATTGTATCTTTTCTTTAACTCTAGAATAAGGGTATAGTCTCCCTACCATACCACCTTTACACCCTTGTTGTTAGTTGGTATCTTTTCTCATATAGGGAGGTGCGCTTGTGGCCATGTGACCCACTGGGTTGGGGAACGGGTTAAGTGGATCCTGGGTTTGGACATTACAAAGTGTTATCAGAGTGTATTTTTCCATTTTCTTACTATTTGGGAATTAGACAGGAGACTAGGAGTTAATGGGATTCTGAATTTACCCTTTGCCAGGATGTAGCTAACCCATGTACAGGGGACACCCAAATTACATGGGATAGGAAATTACATTTATTTACTATGAAAGTTATAGTTGATATGAATTCACCACTGGGTGATGAACATGTCTTATGATGTTATTGATATTAGTATTATTAAAATTTTGATTTCTTTTACCTAATCCCAATGGAATTATGGTGTTTTATCAATTCATAAATCTTTATATACATTATGAGACTATTATTCCATGAATTTTAACATGTCACGTATACTTTCATGATGTATTTTCTTGTTTCATATTATTGGTGTCTTGATTATTATATAAAAATGTAATTAATTTACTTGCAGGGATGAGAAAAAATAATTGACAGTTAAAGTTTCTTCCTTAACCTAGCTGTGTTTTTCTATATAGGATAAAGAAAACACTTTAATAAGTTAATTATGGATCATTGATCCATGGACCATTGGTTGGAAGGACTGGAACGTGTTATGTTATGGGTTTTGTAGACACTAATTTTGTTTTATAAGAAGTATGGTCCCTTATGGATTGGAAATACAGATCAATCTAATTCAAAATTTTAAAGATATTTAAATATTTGAATAAGCACAAATTTAAAATGAATATGCACATTAAATTGAAAATAGCCAACTTATACTTTCTAAACAGTTACACAGACCTGAACCTAGAATTAATAGTGGGTAGTGTGTTATCTCTTACAGTCTTATGGCCATTATGGTCTCTTTTATTGTATAGAACTAGATTTTGGAGCAGATTGAGAGGAATGGTTATTTTTATAGGAAGACTATGTATCTATCCTAGTTTTTTACATGTTGTTTTTTAATTATTAAGATCTCTTCTAAGGAGTGCATTTGGTATTGTAGTATCATTTCACCATAGTTTCCTCTAGTCATACGCCTTGAAGGTTGTGATAACCACACGCATGAGGTGGCGGGATCTAAGGCACCAATGATCCCACCTACAATGGCACCTATGGAGCCTCTTCCTGTTCCTAATATGGTCCCTAACACTCAGTTATGATGGGGATTACTACTTATTTTGTAGAATGTACAAGGTATTGTTCTACTTTCCCTGAGTGTGGAAGAGCTGACTTAGGAGCTCTAGCAGCAACATCCTACCAACTTTTCAAGGGATGGTGAACCACATGTTACTGAGTCTTGGCTCGAATATATCCTTTCTATATTCTAGCATCTGGATATTCCTCTAGAGTAGAGGGTCAATCTTGCTGTGTATATGTTGCGTGATTCTTCAAAAAATTGGTGGGATGTTATCACACAGGTATATCGACATCATGATATGATCTGGTCAGATTTCAAAACTATATTATATGATTATTTCTTCCCCCAGAACCTAAGGGCTAATATAGCTAGATATTTCATGAACCTATAGTAGGGATTCATGTCTGTGATGGAATATTATAATCGCTTCACTGAGCTGCATTAGTTCTATCTTATCATATAACCACTAGGTGATTTCTGGATGGGATAGTATACGATATCTGATTGCAAGTTAATGTATTCTAGTTTACTATTATATCTGAAATAATCAACTAGACCCTTACCATAGAGAGGAATTTAAGAAAAATTAATGGTGTGAGTTAGGTTAGATCAACACCAATATCTATTAGTGTTTCTTATTTTGGATGAAATATATGTTTTGAAGCTACTTGTGGGGGTAGTAGCAGTCAGGCTTCTCATGATGACAGCTTTCTAATATGTCACCATTGTGGGGAGCTGGGACACATTAAGCCTCAGTACTTATGAGATCCAGTGGTATTCAGAGAATGAGGGAGGATGGGGATATTCAACTCTTCTAAATGAAATTTCCATCAATTCCTAGAGAGCAGGGATCCATGCCTACCCCACATTCTAGAGTGGGGATAGTATTATCATGATAGATAGGAAACTGTAATACCACCGGACACTCAGGCCAAGGTGGCGTTCAAGGAAGAGTTGGACAGACTCATGATTCTCAATGTTAGAAAAGTGGACTAGCTCAGGATAGTCGAGTAGTGAATCAGGGCCACAGTACAAGCCAATTACCAATAGTTCATCCGATGCCGAAGGAGAAGATCATCGAAACTTCTACAGTTTGTGGTACTATTCTAGTATCATCCAATTTAGTGTCTATTTTATTTGACATAGGAAAGTCTGAATCTTTTATTTCTGAGGAAATCATGGAGAGTTTATGCCTCTTGATTGAACACTTTTTTTGGATTTATGATGTTTTATTCCCCATTAGGTATCTGATCATAGGGAATTCTCTATTTTAAGGACTTTTCCCTTGATATATGTGCATACCTCTTAGTGTGGAATATTTCCCCCCCAATATGACTGGATGTGATGTAATCATCGAGATGGACTGGTTAGTTCTATATCTTGATCATATTGTTTGTTATGGTTTACATCAACAATGGTCAGTAAGAACGTACACAAGGGTGAATGGGATGTTCAAGCAACGTGATCAGGACCCGAGCAGCAAAGGCTGAAAAGTATGACATCTTAGAGCGCCAGTATTTTCCTAGATGGATAGGGGATATGACCTATTGTTTTCCTTCCTTTGGTAGAGCATTTCATGGATGTGTTTCTTAATGACTTCTTTGGTCTACCTCTAGTGTGAGAGGTAGAATATACTATTGACCTAGTGTCAGGAGCATCACTAGTGACCATTCCTCCATATAGGATGGAAGCCATGGGGATTCTGGATCTCAACACATAATTGGATGATTTGGAGGCTGAAAGATTTATATTCCCCAACACATCTCCTTGGGGTTCATTGGTCTTTTTCTAAAGAAGGCATATTATACCCTCAGGATTTACATGGATTACTATCGATTCAACCATCTCATAGTAATGAATCAGTATCCACTTCCTTGAATATATGACCTCTTTGATCAGCTATAAGGATTGATAGTGTTTTCCAAGATGTATTTGAGTTCATTATATCATCAGATGCATGTCATGTCCTCATAGATGGCTCACATAGATTTCAGGAGCATGTATGGTCTATATGAGTACCTGGTTATATTTCTCGATCTCACTAATGCACCTGTTGTCTTTATAGATCTTATGAACTAGGTTTTCCACCCATATCTAGATTCATTCATGGTAATCTTTATTGAATACATCTTAGTGTATTCACACTCCAGACATGTCCCTACCGACCATACTGAGTTCATGCCGAATACCATGATATATCATAAACTCAATGCTAAGCTTAGTAAATGCCACTTTTGGGTCAACAAAGCCCACTTCATGGGAAACATTATCTCAAATTCAGTAGTTTTAGTTGACCCAGATAATGTGAGAGCTATTGTTTCTTGGGATAATCCTAACAACATATTTGACATACATAGTTTCATGGGGCTAGCCAGGTATTATAGACACTTCATTGAGGAATTATCATTCCTTGAAGTGTTTCTTACAGTCTTGACAAAGAAATGTATGAAATTTATATGGTCAGAATCTTGTGAAGAATCCTTTCAGGAGTTGATGGGTCATTTTACTTCAGCATCAATATTGATTCTTCTAGAGTTAGGTAGGATCTATATAGTCGATTTTGACACATCATGTATCAGGTTTGGAGTTTTTATGATGCAAGATGAGTGAGTGATTGCGTACGGGTCTCGTCAGTTGAGGCCACGCGAGCGGAATTACCTAACGCACAACCTCAAGATAGATGTAGTAGTTCACGTATTACACTATAGGAGACACTATCTACATGGAGATCATTTTGAGGTATACACTAATCACAAAAGCCTCAAGTACATATTTACACAGGAAGGTATGAACCTTAGACAGTACATGTGGGTCGAGTACCTATAGTCATTTGATTTAGATCTTGCTTATACACCTGGTAAAGGCAATGTAGTAGCCAGTGATCTGATTTGTAAGACTTGGGTATAGGCAGTTCAAGAGGCCAATGAATAATGGTAGCTCATGGCCTTATTCTCAAAGATACATATTGAGGTTCAAGAGGACCATGGGCATACCATACTCACACCTTTAGAAATAACCTCTACTCTTATGGAACATGTAAGAATGAGGCAAAAATATAATCCTGAAGGCCTTATATTAAGATAAAGTGTCTCAGATGATTATACATCTCTAGGTTGGACAATTGATGTGGATGATACTCAACTAATACCTGGGTGTGTATGGGTCCAATCAAACATCAGAGCAGATATGAGGTGGTAATTTCACGCCTCAGTATTGGAAGTACACCCCAGTGTCACCAAGATGTATCAGGGCTTACAGTGGTAGTATTGGTGTAATTATATGAAATGATATATTGTCATCTTCATCACTTGGTGTTCCACTTATCAGTAGGTGAAGGAAGAACAGCAATGTTTGGAAGGGATTTTATTGTCATTGTCTATTACTAAGTAAAAATGGGATGATGTTTCGATGGATTTCTTGACTATTCTACCTAGATAGCATCATGGAAACGATGCAATGTGGGTTTTCATTGATCGTTTGAAGAAGATAGAACACTTCTTACTTGTGTGAGAGACCTTCTCGGTAGATGATACAGGGAGGTTGTATGTCAGGGAGTTTTTACGTCTTCATGGATCTCCTTGTTCTATCATTTATAATAGAGATTCTCTGTTTACGTCGCAGATTTGGAAGAGGTTATAGAAGGCCTTAGGTAAAAAAGTTCATATGAGCATGAACTATCACACACAGACCGATAGATAGATAGAGCACATGCTTCAGGTGCTATAGGACATGATCTATTCATGCACCCTTGATTTTTGGGGTTCTTAGGAGAAACACATTCCCTTTATTGAGTTCCCTTATAATAACATCTTTCAGGAAACCATCAAGATGAATCATTATGAAGAGTTATATGGTAAGAATTTTTGTTCACCTCTTTATTGGATAGAGGCAGGGGAGGCAGCTCTGCTTGGACCACGTCTTGTATAGGATACTATAGTACAAATCAAATTGATCAGAAAGAAAATGATGATAGCTCAATCTAGACAGAAAGTATATGCCAATCGATGTCAGCAACCTCTCGAGTTTGAGGTTGGAGACCAGGTTTTCTTGTGATTCTTGCCCAGGTTGGGCCATAGACGTGTTTGAAGGTAGGGTAAGCTCTCACCTAGGTTCGTTGGACCCTTCAAGGTTGTGAAATGGATCAGACCTACGGCTTACCTGACAGCACTTTCTCTGAGATACCAGTCTATGCATGACGTGTTTCACATATCTCAGCTACATCGGTATCATCCAGACCTGGAACACATCTTTCAGCCAAATGAGGTTGAATTGGATATGGATGCTCTTTTTGAGGAGTATCTCTTTTGTATTGTTGATCAGAGCATGAACACACTATGAGGAAGGTCAGTTCCTTTGGTATAGGTGTTATGGCAGCACGACCGAGTATACAACAAAACCTAGGAGAGGGAAGCTGATATATGTGCTCAGTGGCTAAAACTATTGGCTGATGGTAACTCTTTTCCCAGAAAAGGCCAACTTGGGGAAGATTTGCTTTAAGGAGGGGAGGTTGTGATGACCCATCTTTTCGAGAAGGTACATGTCGTTTTTTTGTTTAAATTTCTTTAAATGACACTTATAATGTTACCCAATAATGTTATGGGGGTTTCTGGAGCTTGTTCGGAGCCCAGAACCACAAAATTTTGAAATAAATAGGGTCACATGATTAGTAGAAATTGTGTAGTCTAGCCTACATGGTCTCTACTAACCGTTTAGGGTGAGTCAGATGAGCTGCCCAAGATGAACGGTTTGTCTGCAACCGTGCGACCAAAGGTTCACGACTATGCGAAAACAATACAGTTTTGACATAGGCTTTTTTCATGGTTGGTTATAGGTTAGGGAAATTGTGTGCCTTAACCGTGCAGGGTCCCCCTGTGGACAATGGATTTTGCATGGTTTGTGCACGGTTTAGTCAAACTATGTGCCCCCTATTCTGAGGGTGAAATTACCCTTCATCTTTAATGATCCTTTTAACCACTTTCTTCTTTCATTCCCCCCACTTCATTACAAAAGAGGAAATGGGTTTCTTCTTCCCATGAGCTCCCACATCCTCCAACCTAGGTTCTTCTATATCTCTCTAATCCAAAGTTCGAATCAAGATCCGTCGAAAGAATTGGATATTTCTTAGTAAGATCTACAATCTATTATCTTCTAATGTCAGTTTATCTTTAGATCTGTTTTAGTATTTAGGTGCAAGATCATTTTCTCTATTTTTCTGGGCTTTGGACCGTTTCTTCGATTTCTCTCAACCTACTTCGAATATGAGGCCACCATCAGATGAGGAGTTGTCAACAACCCTAAGGTAGATGGTCTCATCATTTCCCCGAAGAGTTTTGGTGTTTTTGTATCTTTTTCATTGTGTCACACATCGGCCTTTTCCTCACATTGTTGTTTAATTGAATTCTTCATATTAAATTGATTTACACACCTTGATATATGCATACTAATATTTTTTTAGTTAATTGAGGATGTCGACCTCGATCATAGATAGCCCTTGGGTGTGCCTTCTTGAATTTCCCCTATATAATTTATTGATTAAATACCGGGAATGACTTATTAGTGTTTGACTTGGGTTTTAAATTGAATTTCCCTTGTTATATGAATGTTTAATGGAACCCAAGGCACCTCCTAAGTGCTTGGATCAACTAATGAGGAGAATTAACCATGTAGGTAATTTCCCACAAGGAAATGGCACACATTAAGTGCCCCTTTGAATCCTATAAATTTAATTTCCATATTTTGGTTATATGAATGGATTAAATTAAATAGAATGGCTTAATCATAATGGATTTTCCCCTTTAAAAGGATTAAATGGTTTCAATGAACTGACTTCTAAAGGGTGGTATGGCCAAGATGATTGCATCAAGTTTTATCATATGCTTTAATTGAATTATAATGTCTTGTTTACATTTGATCTTGATAAATGAAATTCATGAAAGGTAATGCCTCATTCCTATATCTATAAAGATGATTACACTTTGATATAGGCTGTCGAATGATGGTAGGGGTTCTGTTGGGCATAACGATTCACATTCCCTTACATCGGGTGTTGAGCACAACGTCTTACCTCTACTACAAACATGACTTTTATCAGTGCTTGAAAAGCGCACCAACAGTGCTAAAAAAAGGGCTATTAATCGAGGTGAAGATAAATGGGGGGGGGGTCCCTTTTATTAGTGCTCAAAAAAGCGCTGATAAAGACCCCTTTTATCAATGCTAAAAAAAATCACTGATAAAAGACCCCTTTTATCAACACTGATAAAACTCAAAAGAAAATTAAAAAAATAAAAACCAATTTATATTCGGGGGTTGTTTTAACAGCGCTTGACCCCCCCCCCCCCCCCGTATCAGTGCGAGGCGGCCCCCTCCCACTCCTGCACATTGCCCTTGCCTTCGCATTCTGCCCTTTCCTGCGCGCCCCTCCTTGCTTCCACCCGGATTCTTACCCACGACCTCCCCCTTGCGCGTCTGCACCTTTACCACTACGCCATTTGTTTTTCTTATCTATTTAATGATACATATATTTATTTATATATATATAGTTGTATTTATTTGTATATTAATATAGATTCATATTAATATAAATATATTTAGTTATATTAATACATATATATTAATTCATATTGTAATATATATATATATATATATTTATTTGTATATTAATATATATTTATATTTATTTATATATATAGTTATATTTATTAGTATATTAATATAGATTAATATTAATATAAATATATTTAGTTATATTGATACATATATGTTTATTCATATATTAGTATATATATATATATTCATTCGTATATTAATAAATATTTATATCTATTTATATTTATATATTTGTAGTTGCAATATTTTATCTGTATATTTATTTGTATATTAATATATATTTATAAGATTAGTTTTAAATACATTTATAAAAGTTTTTTATGTGTGTTTAACAATAAATACATACATACATACATATATACAACACACACACACATAGAGACACATATATATTTACGAATAAATACATATATACGTGTATTTGAAAAGCCATAGAATGTTAAAACGACCATAACTTATAATACAGAAGTCTGTTTCAACTCTACAACCATTTAAATTGATTAATATAAAACAATCTTCGATATGATATATGGTACAGGGCTATCGGACATCTGGATCAGAAGTTATGGCTGTTTGAATGTTAACAAATCGGGGTATGCTGACTATAAACTCAGTTTTTGAGGCCTTCTAGGCCTTTTTTGGTCGTGATAAATTTGGCAAAGGATTTTCTTTGGCCACCAGCATGTAGAGCACGTCGTAGGATTCGATTTGATATGTTTTAGATCTTAAATGGACACCCGGATCAAAAGTTATGACCGTTTGAAGTTTGAGTTACATTTTCAACGTATTTTATATCTTTTATTAATTTTTTTGATTTTTTGTGTCTACAAATTGTTATTAAATTATTATTAATTGATGATAATTAGAAAATTATTAATTAATAATATTTTTTAAAAAATTTAATGCCATTTTCACTAAATTTCTTATATATTAAATGTAGTAGTATATTTATACTTTTCTAAAACATATTTAATATATATATTATTTTTATATCAATATAAATATACTTATATAACAATATATTATTTTTCATGATTTTTTTGAAATATAAAATTTATCAGCACTAGGAAAAAGCGCTGATAAATCCTCACTTTATCAGCACTACTAAAAAAAGTGCTGATAAAGGGGTCCCCATTATCAGTGCTAAAAAAAGAACTGATAAAGGGGGGGGGGCTTTATCAGCCCTTAAAAAAGCACTCATAAACGGTCACTTTTAACAGCGCTTTTATTAGCGCTGTTAAAAGTGCCCCTTTATCAGTGCTTTTTTTAGCACTGTTAAAGGGAGGCACTGCGGGAACCCAGTTTTGTGGTAGTGTACACCACTGAAACTATTTGGACAGTGGGTGTTGACATGACGACTCACCCACCATCTCAAGTGACGAGCATGACGTCTCCCACTTATTATGATATATAGGGCATGTACCCTACTGTTTAGCTTGTAGACCTATTTAGACTGTTTATGGATGTCTAAGTTACGTTCTGGTTCATCCACCACCTAGTATTCTAGGTATATATTCACTTACGTCTACACGTACTTGGTCCATATAGGTGAATGTAATATATAACTATAATATATATGTCATTACAATATATATAGTTACCGATCAAACACTCATCCTGGCCACGAGTCAAAGCATGTAGAGTCGCCCGGTGTCTTTTAGGAACTGGAGGAGGTTGGTGTTTATTTATTCATCTTGTCTCTTATTTCAATTATTCTTGCACACTGTTTAGGCATGAGAACTTCTTGGATTACTTTTAGACACCGTTGGTGGTGTCATATCAAGATTTTATCTCACATCCTACTCGATCCGCCTTCGGTACCCGAGTAGATTACTTTTCTGCAGGTATGAAAAAAGGCAAGCGCTTTGCTATAGGTCTTTGATATGCTTTACCTAGGAGTAGAGGACCAAGAATACGCTCGATATGCTCATGGAGAAGCCTTTTGATCTTTTTTATTTTTGTATAGAGTGATTATATATGTTTGTCCCCTATCCCTTTCTGTGTATCAACATGTCATGCATCCATGTATATGACACTGTCTAGTGGATTTTGAGATATTTATTCAGTTGTTCAGCTATTTACACTTCTGCACTTGTTTATTATATTGGTTACATTATGTTTCCACAATTGTTTGTTATCAGTTGTATCTCTTGTGGAACTCTGACATGAGGGTATATTCATTCCCACAGTAGCACATTTACACACTCGCTTCTAGTCAGCATCCTCTGGTGTATAGGGAGACGTGCTTCCGGCCACATGATCCATCGACTCGAGGCACATGTTAATTGAATCCTGCATCGGGAAATTATACATACATCCATTCATATGAAATAAAAAAATCATACCAATAAAATAAATAAAATTTTACCTTCTTAAAGTTGGAAATATATGTTGAGAAATATATCCCGTAGAGCTTCGTGGAAAATTATACAACAAAGAAATTGAAAATGTAGGGAGGGAGGCAGCATATTTATAAGTTTTCATCGATAGGAGACGGAAACTTCGTTCATGACTCATTTGAAAATCATTCGAAGGAAGCGTGAACAGGTTTCACGATTCCTTCGTCGTGTTGAAGAAATTTAAATATGATTCATGCCTCCATAAAGGTAGAGAAAGAAGTGTAAACCTTATTCAAACTTCTTTCTGGAAATAAATAAGTTTGATTGATGTTCATGTCGTTCATGATTCTATGATCCTCTTTTTTAAAATACTATATACCCTATCACTTTTATTTAAATAAAACCCATTAAAAAACTCAATAAGTGAACACAACTAAGATTTTTTATTTTTCTAAATTCAATGAATTTATCAAGATAGAGTGCTCATAGTCTGAATTTTGAGTGCTCGTAGGATAATTTTAGGGAGCCCGTATGACTATTCCCCTTTCTATTTGTTCAGATATGCATAGGTTGAGTTCTGACGTGTGTGTTGAGTGATCCTCTGATGAGAACGGAGAGAATAAAACACCCCTATTTCTCCCCTGGACGTAGGCTTCAAATCCGAACCACGTTAAAATTCTTATGTTACTCCGTTTTGATCCTCGTTTTGAGTGTTTGAGGTACCACAGACCTCTGCTGCGCCCCAACAAGTGGCATCAAAGGGAATGTGCCTTGTGGTGTTGTGGAATGCTACCGGATGGACCTTAGCAGTGGGAGCGGAGTCCCGGGTGTCATGGGGAGGTGACACGACACAGAAGGTCACGCTTGCGAGATGTCGGAGGCAGAGACGCCCCTATGAAGGGTGGGTCTCGTGGAGGTGGTTTTGGACCCTGAGAGAGAGGGTGGACCATGGTGGTTTGCGACCTAGAGAGTGGGTGGGCCATTGATTCCAACGACAAGGAAGGAGCGTCCCCTGAGGCCATGCTTGGTAGCCGGTTAGTTGGAAGCAGTCGCGGACACACTGAAGGCCATGATTTTGCATGCACGAGGGCATGCATGGAATGGTGGTGGGAGAATGTCACGACCCAATCATGGGGGTCCTGTCCCACACCAGCAAGAACATCAAATCTATGGTTCATCTAGTTAGTCCCTATCTAAGAGATGGGAGTCACCCCGACAAAGAGGAGGATGGTGTGTGTCAACCTTGACACCACTGGTTGGGATTTGGGGCCACTCTCATGATGAGTCCATGGCAGGACGAAACCTCTGAACCTCACATATGAAGATATGGATGGCTGAACCCCACCCGCATTAGAAGGGGTTGGGGTGCCACTCGGGCGAACTATTGTTCTGAGATTTTGTGGTGTGTGTGTTGAGTGATCCTCTGACGAGAACGGAGAGAATAAAACACCCTTTGTTTCTCCTGTGGACATAGGCTTCAAATCCGAACCACATTAAAATTCTTGTGTTACTCCGTTTTGATCCTCGTTTTGAGTGTTTGAGGTACTGCGCACACTCAATTATGGAGCAATTGATTGATGAAACCAAGACCCTAGCTCGAATATAGAAGAAACAAATATGAAGATTTATAATTCAAAAGAGGACACTGACTGAATCGGGCCAGTGGATTTAAAGGAGATTGTTATGATCTTGAGAAGGATTGAATAGGGTAATACTGCTCTTTGAACCCGAAGCCTGAACTGGTAATCAATTTTCATCGACTTTCTAAATAGAAGCTCTTTGGAATCGCGACTCTGATACCGACACTTTCCAGGAATAGTTGGTTTCGATATTGTTTGTCAAATTATGGATGTTGAGTGCAGAACTTGTTTCTGTTTCTAGCATGGAGCTTCTCGTTTCCTCCCTAGGAAGGTCAAATTGTTAAAGAAAGTGGGACCTCAAGGTCCCGAATACCACGACTTCATGATCGCAAATTGTTGTATGTGAGATGTTGGATGAAATTCCCATATCCATAATCTAATTCCATTAACATCGAGCTTGAGTTTGAGAAAGGGTGTTTCTGTGTCGCCGGTGCATGAAGGCCAAACAAAGAAATAGAAAGTTGGTTCTTGGAAAAACGTGCTAGAGGCTGTGAACTAGAATCAATAATGATCTGATTTCTCCTGAGGGAGGAAGGACAGTCATGGTAAGGAAAGAAAATGATTTTTTAGAGTAGAAGATTACTCTCCTTCTTCCTCTTCCTTAAAATTTCTTCATGCTTGATTTGAATATTTGTTATTGTTTGTTTTCATAATGGGTTTTGGACAAATTTAGTGTTGGGAAGTAAGATTGAATCGATTAATTTCTTTTCTCTCGTCTTATAAGTAGTCACTTTCTAATGGGATTTCTGTTTTTCTTTTTTATTGAAAGAAATTTTCAGAAAAAAAAATTCATCGATTAATAATTTGAAGATGCACAATTGACTTTGGTGATGACATTACACTCATTCTTTGTGACTAATTTGGATTTAGTAGTTGAGGAACTTCATAGTTTAACCATAAATTTCATACTTCTCAAGAGAGTCAGTAGACAGTTTCTTTTTAGTAGATGTTGATCCACTTATAAATTTACATGAACAAAGAGTTATATTTTCATTAGTCAATCAAATTTCCCCTGCACAATCATCATTCATTCACTACTTGTTTGTTGATATTCTTCTGTTTATGACATCATCTCAACCTATTCGATTCGACATTTCTCTCAATCATGAGTACTTCGTTTGAATTAGCATGCTTAGTTACTATTTCTCTTTGTTTTGAGTTTTTTATGTTTTCTTGGTTGCACAAAAAAAACTTACCTTCCCTTGAAATAGATACCTTTCTCAATGCTATCTAGTAGTTTTTATCTTTTAAATTTGAAATTTTTCAATGAAATTCTACCAGAGCCTCTATACCTTTCCTTCCCCCCTTCGTAATTCTATTTTTCTCTTTCCTCTCCCTTGAGGGTTGTGACATTTATTCTTTTCTTTGGGGTTTCTAGATCTTTTTTATCCACTCATTGATGTTGCGTGAAACAATATTGGGTGATATTTGACATAAAAACATCATCCTGGATAAAATTTTATAACTTCCTGACTAGGGGAAGTAAAAACCCAACACTTCTTTGGAGGGTTGCACCCAAAATCTATCTTCTTCGCCCTTCTCTTTTATTTTTTCTCCTTTGGTATGCTTCCAATAAATTTCTTATTTTTTTCTACTTTCTTATATTTTTAATGTGGCAGTATCTAGAAGATTAACTCAAGGATCCCACTGGCTAAAGAATCTCGGGTTGTAACTTTTATTCTCTTTGGTTTTTTCTCTTATATTTTTATTCTATTGAGTTGAAATGAAGGATAGTTAAATTTATGTGTGGGGAAGTTTTAATATGGTTGGATTATATGTGATTTTCTTTTAGTTTTTAATTATCTTATGAACATTGAGCTTCAATGAATATTAATTTTTATATTTTACACTTGAATTGATTTTGAGAGAGTTTTCATGATTTTGGAAGAAACTGATTTTAAATTGTTGTTGATGTGGAACTTTTTCAAGGATTTTGATTTTCAAATATTTTTATGACCTTGGACAATTTTTGAAATCCATACCCAAGAAACACCGACTGAAATTATTTTTTCTATCTTGTGTGGTAATCTGAACCACTTTTTTATATTCTTATTAATAACCAAACTTTCTTGAGAGAAATTTGGACTTTGTATGCAAATTAGAACTTGCGATTCTTCTCTTTCAAAGCATTGAAGTTCATAAAAAAAATTTATGTGATTGAAGATTTTTTTTTAAAAAAAACATATTTTAACAAGAGGCCTACCTTCACATCTATCCTTATTTATCTAATAGAATCCAAGAATTTATTTATAGGTTTAAGTCAAATTACAAGATGATTTTTCTTTACCCACCATCAATCTTAATATTTTTACATGGAAATTTCATGTTTGAATGTGGAGGAAGGTATTTTCATTTGTCTTCTATGGTATGAAGATCATCACAGAGTGGTGTGAGGCATGTATGATAATATTAGGCTTTTGATACAAGATCACAAGGCATTATTCATTATACTAAAAATTTATAATGCAATTCTTTTAAAAAAATGAAAAAAATAAGAAAATAGAGAAAGAAATAAATGGAGATGAGCTTGAATTATTCATTATGATTATATTTATGACTCATTCACCTCTCAAATAACGAGGTCATGAATTGTCATACATTCATTTTTTTTATTTTTATCTCATCATCTATGAAAAAAATGAAAAAAATAAAATAAAGGTAGAAAAGAAAAAAAATAAAGAGTGTTATGATGAATTCATTCATTGTATTCGTTACCAGAATCGTAGCCCATGCTACTAAAAAAAGAGGGTGTTTTACTTTAAAAAATTTATGGGGAATCTAGTAAGGTATTTCCCGTGTTTTCACTTGAATATTCATGTATTGATATTTTAGAGTCAAACCTCTTATTTTTTAGCCATGAATTTTTAAATATTTTACCAACCAACCCACAGCCATAGAAATCACATAGAAAAAGTACACATGATTGAAAATATTTTTTTTGTATCATGGTATTGAAAGATGATAATATTAAAAGGCCTATGGTGATACATTCATTTTCCAAGTATAACTCTAGATTTTATTTTTCTTCTATGAATAGTGACATAAAATTCAATGCAAGGTAAGTTGTGAGTGAGCCAAGGATAAATTTTTAATGATGAATATATTTAAATGTGTGAGTTGAAAATGAATGGAAATTATTTTTCATATATGAAATAGGATATAATCCTATTTTGGAAATGATTTCGGAAATTTTCTTAGTATTGATTCGTGTGACGTTTTTGGTATGGAAATTTGATAATTTCTCAAGAGTGCAATGATTAAGTGTGGAAATGATTAAGATCATATTTTTATATATTTTATTATTTAATTTAATTTTTATAATCCCACCTATTTTTTATTTAATGGTAACCAACACATTTTTAGGTTTTAGTAATATTTGGACTCAATTGTAAGAATGGATTATTTTGGAAATTTAGAATTTTTTATATCAACTTGGAATTTTATCGTTAAAATTTTCAACATTAATTGAAAGTATGAAATTAATTTTGTATATGATTTTATAATTTTTCAGATACATTTCATTCAACTTTATGTAAGATTGAATACAAAGTATTAGGGCCTGAATAAAGCTCACAAATCAAACCATTGAATTTGTGTATAGATTGGATGATGTTCAAAGATGGGCCCATATCTATTAATCTACAAAACCAATGGGTATGAAATTGTACATAATTATAGAGAAAATTCCATAAAATGTTCAATAAACTATGGCTTCATGATATTCTATCACGATCAAGGTCATAAAGGCATGTGAAACTAAAGCATTAAAATTACAAAAGTCAACCAGACAAGAAATGTTTTCCTTAATGTTCCAATAATAAATTTGGACACACTTATCTGAATAAGACGAAATATTTATAGATCATTCAAAATCTATATCCAAATAAAATTAAAGTTGAATAAATTCCCAAATTGAACCATTTACTACACCAACACATGCACATTTTTTTCATATCAAAATTAGAAGGAAATCTTACCACCTTTTTTCTTATAAAAATGCATAACCTCTCCATTTCAAGGGGTTTACAATTATAGTTTTTCATTGTAGTTATGTTTTTAGTAGTTTTTTTGAGGTTTTTCTATATAATAATATTTTACATGTTATATATTATTCTTCTCTTCATCTCTCTTTTATATCATAATTTTATCTTTTTTGTTTTCCCCACAGTGCTCCTTCTCAACTCCATGAAAATGAATAATTAATATTGTTTCTTTTTTGAGGGTGGAGTGGTCGATTCTTGAGTTTACACACATAAATGATTCCATTTATTTTATTATGATAATTATATCAGTGGGAAAACTGATTGTGGTGAAGGGTTCACCCTGCTTTCCCAATTCTTCTCCCCCTTAATCTTTATTCCTCTCATTCATCATTAAAATGTTGTAGGCAGAGGGTCGATGTAACGTTATAGTGATGATGTGAGGTATATTATCCCACATATAGAGGGTGAGTGTGAGGTAATAATAATTTAAACAGGAGGGTATTGAGTGATAGGTTTGATCTCAGCATTGAGTAGAATATTGAGAGTTATTTTAAATAATAATTATAGCATCACTATGAACTCCTTAGAATAACAACTACTTTCTTCTTCAATAACTTATTTGTGTGTTGTTTTCTTCTTTATATTTTTCATTATTATATTTTAATTATTTATATCTCTTTCATATTTAAAACACATTTCTACATTAGTATATTTATTTCATAGTATATTAAATAAATAGTGAAAATAAAGAAAATGTTTGTGTTAGCATCCACCTTATGAGATTGACCATGGGTGTGAACTATGATTTGTGCATTGGAAAATAAGAAAACAGTGTTGGAAATTTTTGAAGAAAATTAATCACTCGAAGATAACATTGTGGTGAAACTACTTCCTCAATATCAACTTTTATATCACATCGATGAAGACACAATGCTAGACAACAAGGAGCCCATCGACATTTCATTACCTCCCTATTCACAATTATATTTCTCTCTTTATTCTCCCTTTGGGTTGGTAAATTTATTATTTTCATTAGGGGTTTGAACCTTTTATATCCACTCATGGATGCTTGGAGAAATAATATGTGGTGCTTCATGCCATTGAAACCCCATCCACCTTCATATTAGGGACAAATTGAAACAACTATTTGATTTGGGGTAGTAAAAACCTAACACCTCTTTTGGGGGTTGCACCCAAAATCTATCCTATTTTTCCTTCTCTCTTATTTTCTCTCCTTTTACTTTATTTCAATAAATTTCTTATGTTTTTATTGATTTATTTTAGTCTCAAAGTGGTAGAATATAGGAGATTAACTCAGGGATTCCACTGGCTAAATAATCTTAGGTTTTATCTTTCATTCCATTTTATTCTTCCCTTATCTTTTTATTCTATTCAGTTTAAATTTAGGTTATTGAAATTTAAGTGTGGGGAGAGTGTCAATGTATATAGGATACTTGTTTTTCATTTTTTAGGAACCTTCAGATTCAATAAATTTTATTTATCAGATACCACACTTTAATGTATTTTGAGAGAGTTTTCTTGATTTTAGAAGCAATGGATTTTAAATTATTTTTGACAAGGAACTTTTTCCTAGATTTTTATTTTGAAAAATTTTATGGGTTTGATAATTTTAAATCCATGCCCATGAAAAACTAACTAAAATTATTTCCCCATCCTATGAGAAATTTTGAACAACTTTGTTACATTCGTCCAAAAACCAAACTTTCTTGGGAGAAATTTAGATTTTATGTGCAAGCTTGAACTTTTGATTCTTATCTTTAAAATATTTAGAGTTCATAATTTTTTTCAGTGTGATTGAATAATTTTTTATAAATACATATTTTAACTCTATACCTAACTTTATATCTACCATTATTTATCCTTTATAATCTATGAATTATCTTATAGGTTTAGGTCACATTACAGGATTATTTTTTCTCACCTACGTTCACTATTAAAAAAGTTTCATGGATATTTCAAGTTTGAGTGTGGGGAAGGGCCATTCAAATGTGTTCTATAGGACAAAACTCATTTTAGGGTTGTGTGAGGTTTGTTTCAACATTTTCATCATTTTATATGTGGTGTTAAGTCATTATTCACTAAAAATCATTTTCATCATCAGATTCTCCTCAAAAAATGAAAAAAACAAATAGAAAAAGAAAAAATTTTAGATAAGAATGAATTATTTATTACTCTATCATTTATGACTCATGAACCTCTCAAAAATTAAGGTAATGAATTTTCATTCATTAATTGTATTTTATTACCATCTCATCCTCCATTAAAAAAATGAAAAATAAAAAAAATGAAAAAAATGAAAAAATGGAATTATAATGAATCATTTCATTATATTCATTATTTGACTCATGGACCATGTTATTAAGAAATAAGGGGTGTTTTACTTCCCATATTTTATGGGAAATTGACTGAGGAATTTTATATGTTTGGACATTAATGTTGATGTATTGATATTTAAGAGTTCAACTTCCTCATGATTGAAAACATTTTTATGAATTGTAGTGTTGAGAGATGAGAATTTTCACATGCCTATAGTGGTATATGAATTTTATAAGTATGAGAATAACTCTAGATTTAATTTATATTTAGTGAAGAGTGACATAAAATTTCATGTGTGGTAAATTGTGATTGGTCCAGGGATGGATTTTTTTAGGTTGAATAGATTTAAATTTGAGAGGTGAAAAGGAATGGATTTTTTTTCCAAATATGATACATGATGAAATTCTTTTTTGGAAAATACTTTGGATTTTTTTTATTTTTCATTCTTATATGGATTTTGATATGCATATTTGTTGACTACCCAGGAGAATAATGATTAAGTGTGGGGAAATGATTAAGATAATATTTTCATAAACATTATTCGATAATTAAATGTTTGTAATCCAAATAATTTGTTATTTTAGGGAACTTATCACATTTTGAGGTTTTAAGAATATTTATATCGTCTTGGTATTATGGCCTTCAAAGTTTATACACAAATCCAAAGTGTGAAATTCCTTTTTATAGGATTTTATACATTCTGGGATACATTTCATTAAACTGGACCCAAGGCTAAATACTAAAAATTAATGCACTAATGAAGCTGAAAATTCATTCCTTAGAATTTAGAAACTGTGGTTTTTATGAGTAAGACTTTGGAATAATTCAAAAAATGTTTCTAAAAACAGGTGTTGAGTCGAAATGGGATTTTGGGGCCTGAATAGCATTAGTGTGGTGATTTGAAAAATATTAAATATATTTTATCATGTGTATATAGTTTTTTCAGTAAAAGATGAATAACACTTTAGTGGAGTCTCAGATCAAAAATATGAGATCAAAGGTTAGTTCAGAAAGTGTTGTTTACCCTAGATGTGATATAATTTTTTGGCATTAGGTGCTCAGTTTATGGCATGTTGGCGGAGTGTTAAATGGAGGTTTATTAATTAAAAAAATTAACAAACCCTCCCCCCTTATTCTCACATGAATCATAGGAGATGAGGATATCCCCCTCACGCGATGGACAAACCGGGTAGAGATAAGGGAAGAACGTTCCCCCAATCTTCAATCATGATGGTGATCACTCCTGAATCATGGTGCAATGGCTTCATAGTTTGGATCTTCATCTGAAGATTCAAAGTTTCTCTATGAGGTAGGTTAATATACAATTTTATATACCAATCCCCTTTGATGTGTTGTTTTATGTTTTTAGAGCCCTATTATGACTGTTAGTGATCCCCTAGTGGTAGATATATGGGTTTTGGTGGAAACCATGGAGATTCGGGTAGCTTGTAGGGAATTCCCATTCGAAATTATAAATTACACGATGTATGGAATATGAAAACACACCACGTATTCTTCCTACTCAAGGAAGATGAACTTTTGGGGACTATACACTGTGTACTGGGGGTACACACCATGTAGTGAGCCCATATTGTCTGGCCAAGGGACATGACCAGGGATGACGTATCAAGGGACATGGTAATGTGTCAGTACACAATTAGAGTACATAGGCACAAGGTGATAGGCACATGAATAGGTTGAGGACATAACCAAGTGTCCAGATAGCCAAGAAACATTATGTACTGAGGGTATACGCTATGTAGCGTGACATGTCCAACTAGTCGTGTATGGGTGAGTACATGCCTAAAAGATCGAACGGGGTCACACACCGTGTAACATGTGGTACACACCATATATATACCCAAATAATCATCAAGTACCATTAGGGGACACAAAAATGGGAATAAGTTTATAATCATGTTGTGTATTATGGTCACACGTTGTGTACTCCCCTTGGAGACTTCTTCCTCACACATCTCCTTCTTAAAGACTTGAATATAGGCACGTGAGTTCCTATCATGAGTATTTTTCTACATTGGATGTGATTTTGGCCATGGTTTTAGTGTGAAATATATGATGTGAGGTGAGGTTAACGGGTCTCTTTCTAGAAGCGTATATACCAGTATCATTTGAGTGGGTTCTCTAGACCTATCTCTATAACAACCCTGCTATTTTATTCACACTTATGCATAATTTATTACACAAAACCATAACATGGTAAAACATATAACATCAATAGGTATAGTGCCTTTGGGGATTAGGAACATTACATAAAAACTTAAAACATGAAACACACAAATTTATTGAAAACGTTTTTTACATGGCCACACAAATTCCTTCATACTTAGCATTGCATGGGATAACTTGAGGACATGCATAAGATGAAAAGTGATCTATAAAGTCAATAAAAGGAGTAAATATGTCATGACATGATGAATATAGTACATTTTAGTATATAGGCATATCAATGGAGCATAAGAGATATAAAAACATAAAGGCATAATATAACATGATTATCATAAAATGGAAATGTGAAAACAACATTTAACATGATTTAGGAATGAGCTAAGGCTTATTGGAGATGGATAATGAGTAAACCCTCATTTTAATTGAATTATCATGAGTAAAAAATCATTTCACTTGATGTATAATGATACTAATATTTACCTAATTCATTGGAGTGCTATCAGGGCACACCCTTCTTAATCATTTCATTTCATACATAAGTGTGCCACATGGATCATATAACATTGATTCATTAAATATAATCATTTATTCCAAGATAAAGTAATATTTAATTCATACATGAAAATCTATAATCTATAAGTAAATGTTAATAAATGTGAATACCCTTGATAGAGAAATGGACATGTTATTCACTACCCAATGACTTTGGCTTTGAAAACCATGGTGCAATTTCATCAGCTTAATGATGTGACATAAGAATTCATAAAAATGGTTTATGAGAGAGAAATGGGTATCTCATAATATGTACATGAATTTTAAAGTAAGGTGTCATATAGATACATGTCCCAACATATTTAATGGAATTTATATTCATAATACAAAAGATTTTCTTGAATGCAAATGAAGACATAGAAATTCCTTACGAAATTTCGACATGGTAATGGGTGTACATGGGAGGCATTAATGAGAGAAAAATATGTCTCTCATCATTCAAACATAAGTACGGAAGTATGGGGGAGGATTGAAATCATACCCCAACATTTTTAATTGAAAACTATTTTATAAAAACACAATGAAATTTGGACAAAAATGAGAAAGGAAGAAATCCCTTACTTGGAAGTTTGCTCCCCAAGGATTGGAAGTGGATTGAGATAGGATTATTGGGAGTTTGGGGTGCTATGGGAGGATTATTGATAGAGGAGGGTATATTTTGGTCCAGATCCAAAGGCTTATAGTGAAGAGGAAGTGGGATCTTCGGTGAGATTATATAGGAAAAGATAGGGAATTCTTTATTATTTAGGTTTTGCACACCACACATTAAACTAATCAAAACATCAAAACAACCAATGGTTTTTTCCAAATGGAGTGGAAAAATTATTTTATAATTAAAATATACAAAATTCTTAAAATATTAGGCTTGCTTATGTGGAGTGAGTCACACTCTCAAGGAAATCAATTTAAAAAGATAAAATGTTTTGTAAGTCTTGGTGGGCCTACGAAAGCTTTGTAAAATAAATAAAACAAACCTAAAATCACATTATTTTAATGGTAAATCATATATTGTCTGAAAATATCATTTATAATATTTTATTACTTCACTATTGGGTTATTATGATGTCATAAAACACATTATATAATTAAATGGTCTTTAATTTCTACCCAAAAATTCAACTGTCATATAAAATTATGAAAAATTCACTATTGAATAATTTCAATGTCCTGATTCCAAAAGTAATATTAATTTTATCTAAATAATTTTTTAAATATGTGATTTTTTACTTTTAAAATAAAAAACCGATATTTATCAAAAATTCATGTGTTTTGACAAAAATAAATTTCAAACCTTAATAAAAATCACGATTATATTCCTAAAAATTATAACATAATTTATATTTAATAGAATTTAGTTTAGTAATAATATTTTTTTTTAAATATTAATAAATTAAAAAAATCCATTAATTCGTCAAAATTATATTTTTTAATTGAATGTTAACTAAAAATATTATTTGTTCTTTGAAAACTATTTACAAATAACAATAATAAAATGAATGTATATTATTTATTCCATACAAAAATAATGCACATAATCATAGGGATAGGGTATTGTTACATAACCCCTGATAACACCGCATAAGACCTAAGGGTAAGGTGTGCGATGATGACAGACTCTTGGGGTGACTAGGATAACATCGTTTGGGTGGTAATCTCTATCAACTTCCACTTCTCCCATAGGTTTTTCTATTCAAGCTTAACGTATTGAAGCTCAGCTGGTCTTGGTTAAGAGCGAATCCCAATGATACCAACTCCTTTATGAGCTCCAAAAAATGGTCTTTGTTTGGAGAAATTCTATTGGATGAGGCCATCACTTCCTTTGTATGAGTAAATTGGTTTGGTTAAAGTCTTATATTTATAATAATCACGTGATCACTATTAAATGTCTATATTAGCAACAATCACAATTTTTATTGGTATTTTAATATTTAAAAACATAAAACCAAGGAAGTGAATATGTTTTATGTAACCATTTTTTCATTATAAGATATTAAATTATATTAAGAGGAATTTTCATTAATAAAATCTTGGGTCACTACAATCTCTATGATGGTATGGTGTGGCATTACATCCTCATCACAAGATTGTGATTACCTTAATAGGAGGATCTCAGATAGAGTTATTTTGTCCCTCTAGGAGGTCAGGGTAGTATCCTCAATCATATCAACCTCCCCATATGGGGTTCATAATATTGTCATGACCTTCATACATCATGTGATGACCCCTATCTAGCAGGATATTCCAGTAGGGTATATAGCATCATTGGGTATAAGATCCCCTACGTAGCTTGTTGTTTTAGTAGGGTTTTCGGTGTCCACTAAGAGTATTGGGAATGATACCCCATTTGTGTATCAAGGCTTCAAGACTCGGTTGGGTTTGTGGTGCCTCCCAGTGGTCTTGGGTGTGATTCCCTAATGAGAAATATGATATTCTGAGTTCTATGTTGGGTTTGTGGTGTCCTCCAGTAGTACTGGGTGAGAACCCCTATCCATGAGATTAGATATTAATTTTTTACAACATGGTTTTGGGATTACCCCATCTAGGATGGGTGTGAGCGCCTATCTAAGTATCAATACCCACTGAGTGACAACATGACTTTCTGTATGGAGAGACCCGATGAGCATGTTCTCTCAGGTGTATGCCACATGGGATGGCAGTGACATGCTATAATCTTAATGATATCCTATGGAGAATTTTCTCTTGGATGTGACATTAGGAATTGAATGTAGGTTCTCGATGAGATATATATCTCAGATCAGTGCCATCTGGGATGGCTGTCCTCATGGAGTGCATTCTCCTAGATGAGCATTACCTTACAGCCTTGAGTAGAGTTCTGTGGCTAGTTTTGATGTTGGTAACTTATGATGAAAATAATGAGATGAGTATATATGGGTGATTTTGGGAATCTTTATAGTGACGTCACACATTAGGATTGAAATACCATGTGGACATAGATGACTAGAAATGTGTAGTTGAGGTGTGATCGATATGGAGTTTTTTTATTCTCTCTTACTTCGGTTCCCTCTATCTTGGGTTGAGAGGAATGTTGCCTTTCGGTTTCTCCTTTTTTTTGGGTTTTTGGGGTACATAATGGGTATTTTTATACTCACCCTAGCCTGGTATCTAACCACACCTATTGTGTCTTGTTTATATGACATTTGGATGGAGTCATAGGAGGACCTAAAGTAGACAGAGAATATTGAGATAGAAAGACTGAGATGTATACCAGTACTTGACCGAGGTACATTTCTGTGGTTTTATTTGACAATAGTCTCCTCATTATGAGAAGGTTGGAGTCTTTTTCAGTTTTTTGGGCTAGTATTTTTCCCTTTTTATGATTTCAATACTTTCATTGTACTTTGATTGTGGGATTGACTTATTCATGCATTTTTTATTCTAGTTTTATTATCTTTGAAACGTTCTATGGACATGGATGTGGATGAATGAATACCGGTACCATAGGCTGATCCCTCCCATGTTTGTGATATACCTACCCAGCACTGGTCTCCAGCCCCTAGACTATTAGAGGTCGGCTTGGGGTAGTCACTGCTTAGGCCCCGACGGGTCAGGTTGTGATAGAGTGGTATCTGAGGATGTACTATTTTAGAACCAAAGTATAAGATACTGGTTTGGGATTTATGGAAAAAATGTTAAAGTGTCGTGAATTAGGCTTTCAGGCCAAAGACTTCGGTGTTGGTGTGACGGCTGATGTATGAATTCACGAGGACTCTGGTAAATTTGTTGTTTACTTGGAACATTTAGGAATTAGTTGTAGGGAATCTTTGGTACATGAAACATATAAGATTGGGTTGTGGGTTCCATTTCCTTGAGTCAGCTCCCCAGATAAACTCTTTGATCATGGAACTTCTTGATTCTCCTTTAGGATACCACCGTGATGATAACCACACATAGTTATATGGAGGGATTGTTATGATGATATTCCCATTAATGATTCTTTAGTACAGGGCACTATATAAGATGTGGTACCTTAAGGTGGTTTCCCAGCTGATCCACTACCAGTTGAGGAGATGTTTGTGCTGGTAGTTTAGGATGAGGATGCATGAAAGATGAGTGCCCTATATGAATTCCATAGACAGGTACCTCTGAGGTATCAGGTTGAGCCAGAACCTCAGACAACTAATGATTTTCTAGAGGTAGTCATACGTTTTTTCCTCCTTGTGAGTACACCTCCCAATCAGACGGTGGTCATAGCGGTGAGTCTTATTTAGAGATAAGTTGGAAAATGGTGGATTATAGTGACATAGAACCATGATGAGATGATAATCACTTTGACGGTGTTTGATCAAATCATTATGGAATAGTTTTATCCATCCATGTTGAGATCAAGGTGTATGCAAATGCTTTTACAACTTCGGCAGGATAGCATGACCATGGAAGAGTATTCAACAAGGTTCATAGGACTTTCATGATACTCCCTAGAGAAGGTATAATATCCTTTTTAAGAGAACAAACCTTAGAGAAAGGATTATGATATGATATCAAGGATTTAGTGATATTTTTGTGTATTCCCACTTATTCTAGAGTACTCGAGCATGCCTTGGTTGTGGATAAATTTATGGATGATCAGACTCTAGCTATTGGTGCAAGGAACGCCGGACGTGAGACCTTGGAAGAAGGTAGTTGGTGGATGGATCAGGGATTTGGGAATATGAGACACTTCAAGAGATCATCCCAAGATGAAGTAATTATGGATTATGACTCCCAGGATAGATCTAGTCAGCTGTGGGAGAGGTGGTGCTACGCTTATGATAGACTTGGACATCTTGCATGAGAATGTACAATCAACAATGCTACTAAGAGGGAGATGGTTGATGGACCACACTGGTAGAGATAATAATTGGATCATGGAGTTTTGTATGATGAAATATTTGTATAAGGAGCATAGAGAGAAGAAGTATGTGGCAAGCGGTTCAACATATTGCCACCACCACCACCCTCAAGTTGTCTTCTCTAGGCTTAGGGAGATAGAGTATAGGGGTGAGGATAGCTACAGGCTGTAGAATACTATGAATCTAAGGACCTGGGGATGATTATAGGTACACTCTGGGTCCTTTATAATTTTTATTAGTATTGTTAGATGTTATTGTGAGGTACCCTATTCTTTATACTTATTTTGTGAGGATTATCTAGGGAGATATAGGGTATCAATAGAGCCTTGTGATGGTGTATTTTGACATGGATATAGACTTACAAGGAATATGGATGATTCCCCCAATGATATGAGTTCCTGTAAAATGGTAAAAACCATGCAGACGAGTTAGTGGTTCCCAAAGTAAATAGTGTCATGGTGTGGTTGATGAGTTCCTTTATCTAGTGTGTTTAGGTTTGGGTTTCATGTTGGGGCATTGGAGTAGGCCCCAGTGATAATAGTGGAGCCTTTATGATTGACCCTTATAATGGAGGCTCCTATAGGGAGGATCAGCGACTGCACATTTCTATTGATAGTGTGACCTAACTCTAGTAGGATAGTTCCTCACATATAAACATTCCGTAGTTTTAGGGAGACCCTATAATGATATTTCTTAGTATGGATTGTTCTCCTATCATCCATGCTCATATGGATGCCACTAGTGAGTGTGGTAGTGTTTCTAGCTTGCGGGATGAGTTTTTCCTCCTCTGAGGAGTGTTACTAGTCTAAACATAATGATATCATGTGTGGGAAGATGCAACTAACTTTTATCAAATGGCTAGTATGATTTGTGGAGCAGTAGTGCTATGAGATTTTATCTTCTCGTTGTAGAGGGGGAGTTTAGGATTTCTACCAAAGGATGTTCTGGGTTTTCCTTCTCCCTAAGAGTTGTATTCTACTTACATTGGAACCTACAGACTACTCTAACATTTTCTTTAGCATATTAGATGGCTCCCATGGAGCTTCATGAACTACAGTGCAGTTGGAGGTTTGTAGATGGAGGGCGTGGTAAGACCTAGTGTGTGTGCTTGGTAATATGTTTTTCATTCATTGGTACCCCATGTGTTCAACACTATATTTTCACAAGAGAAACATGAGGATGGGGTAGCATATCTCTATTTGTTATTGGTTACTCCTCCAATTTTGTAGTGAGGCAGGGAGGCACAATTATGATATTTTGTTCATGTGGTCATGTGTGACACTATTAACACTATATAATGAGGATCTAAGGGGGTTTATTTCCCTCAGTAGTACACCTAGGAGAGGCATGGTTGTTCCAAATAGAATGAACCATTCGGGTTCTATAAAACATGTTTCTTGTTTGTATATTTGTGTGGTGTAATTGCTGCTCCACCATTAGCGTAACACCAATTGAGGCCACATTCGAGAGGCCCCAATGGTCACTGATGTACTAGTCCGAGCTAGTGGAAAAAACTTTTATGTTCTTAGATTTGGTGCTAGTGATGGATGTTAAGGGTGCAATCTATCCATGGGTGGATAATAATTGATGGGTTATGTCTAAATTTGTGTCGGGTTAGTGGGGTGGGGAACCTCTAGACATTATGAATATAGTTGGCTGGGGTTATTGGTTTTTTCCTCCTTTCACATTTGAGGATAATCATGCATGATTCATTGTACAATGATGACCTGGTTTGAGAAGGTCTTTGAGTGTGGTTTTTATTTTTTGGTTCCCCTGAGTGTGTGTTTATAAACAGCATGAGAACCCTATTGTGAGCTCATTGGCATGGAAGGTCCAGTTCTGAGCCTAGTTTCCCTCTTGTGTATAGGATTTCACTTTTCTCGGATGAAAATATTTAATGTGGGGAGAGTTTATAGACTCTAGTTTTGTTGTGTAAGACTTTAGAATATTTTTAAAAATCTTTCTGAAGCCAGGCACTGAGTCGGTATGGGATTCTAGGGCCCGGAGAGCCTCAGTGTGGTGATATGAAAACTATTAAATATATTTTATCATGTGCACTATTTTTTTGTTAAAATATAAATAAATATTGATTAGAGACTCAGATAAAAAATCTGAGACCACAATTGAGTTCTGAATTCGGTTTTTCCCTAGGCATGACATAAAACTTTTCATCATCAGGTGCTTAGTTGGTGGCGTGTTGGAGGGGTGTTAAATGGATGTTTACTAAGTAATAAGATTAATAAACCCTACCCCTTGTTCTCATGAACAATATAGGAGGGGAAGATATCTCCCTCATGTGATGGATGAACTGAGGCTAAACCAAGAAGAGGAGGCACCACCGATTTTTGTTCTTGATGGTGATCGCTCCCGAATCATGGTGCAATAACTTTAGAGCATGGATATGAACCCGAATCTTCCGCATTTCACCATGAGTTAGGTGGATTTATGTGTTTTACATCCCAATCTCCTTAGATATTTTTAAGGTTTTAGATCCATATTTTGATTGCTAGTGATCCCCTAGGGGTAGATTCATGGGTTTCAATGGAAATCGGGGTGTTTCGAGTGGCTCGTACGGAATTCCCATTCAGAATTCATGATCACACAGTTTATACTGTAATATCACATGCATTGTGTTATTACGATTAAGGTAAGATGAACTTTTAGGGACTACACACAATGTACTAGGGGTACACACCGTTTAGTGAGCCTAGTTTGTGTGGCTAGTGTATAGGGACATGACCGTGTGTCAGTACAGGGTTAGAGTACACAAGCATGGAATGTCATACATGGGAATAGGCTGAGGAAACAACCATGTGATTGGATATCCAATAAATGCTATGTACCAAGGTACACTCTATGTGGTGTGACCTGGAAAACTAGTTGTGTATGGGTGAGGACATGCCCAGGAGATCAGATGGGGTCACACACTATGTGACATGAGGTGCACACCATGCATATACCCAAATATATTCCGAGTACCATGAGGGGACACAAAAATGGGAAGAAGTTTAGAATCATGTTGTGTATTATGGTTACACGTTGTGTACTCCCCTTGGAGACTTCTTCCTCACACATCTCCTTCTTCAAGACTTGAATATAGGCACGTGAGTACCTATCATGAGTAGTTTTATACATTGGATGTGATTTTGGCCATGGTTTTAGTGTGAAAGATATGATGTGAGGTGAGGTTAACGGGTCTCTTGCTAGAAGCGTATATACCAGTATCATTTGAGTGGGTTCTCTTGGCCTATCACTATAACAACCCTGCTATTTTATTCACACTTATGCATAATTTATAACATAAAACCATAACATGGTAAAACATATAACATCAATAGGTCTAGTGTCTTTGGGGATTAGGAACATTACATAATAACTTAAAACATGAAACACACAACTTTATTGAATACTTTTTTTACATGACCACACAAATTCCTTCATACTTAGCATTGCATGGGATAACTTGAGGACATGCATAAGAAAAAGGTGATCTATAAAGTCCATAAAAGGAGTAAATATGGCATGAAATGAAGAATATAGTACATGTTAGGAAATAGGCATATCAATGGAGCATAAGAGATATAAAAACATAAAGGCATAATATAACATGATTATCATAAAATGGAAATGTGAAAACAACATTTAACATGATTTTAGCATGAGCTAAGGCTTATTGCAGATGGATAATGAGTAAACCCTCATTTTAATTGAATTATAATGAGTAAAAACACATTTCACTTGATGTATCATGATACTAATCTTTACCCAATGCATTGGAGCGCTATCAGGGCACACCCTTCTTAATCATTTCTTTTCATGCAAAAGTGTCCCACATGGATCATATAACATGGATTCATTAAATATAATCATTTATTCTAAGATAAAGGAATATGTAATTCATATATGAAAATATATAATCAATAAGTAAATTTTCATAAAGGTGACTACCCTTGATAGAGAAATGGGCATAGTATTCACTACCCAATGACTTTGTCTTGGAAAACCGTGGTGCAATTTCGTCAGCATAACGATGTGACATAAGAATTCATAAAAATGGTTTATTAGAGGGAAATGGGTATCTCATAATATGTACATGAATTGTATAGTAAGGGGTCACATAGATACATGCCCCAACATATTTAATGGAATTTATATTCATAATACAAAAGAATTTCTTGAATGAAAATGAAGACATAGAAATTCCTTACGAAATTTCGACATGGTAATGGGTGTACATGGGAGGCATTAATGAGGGAAAAATATGTCTCTCATCATTCAAAAATAATTATGGAAGTATGGGGGAGGATTGAAATCATACCCCAACATTTTTAATTGAAAAATATTTTATAAAAACACAATGAAATTTGGACAAAAATGAGAAAGGAAGAAATCCCTTACTTGGAAGTGTGCTTCCCAAGGCTTGGGAGTGGATTGAGATAGGATTATTGGTAGTTTGGGGTGCCATGGGAGGATTATTGATAGAGGAGGGTATATTTTGGTCGAGCTCCAAAGGATTTTAGTGAAGAGGAACTGGGATCTTGGGTGAGATTATATAGGAAAAGAGAGGGAATTCTTTATTATTTAGGTTTTTCACACCACACATTAAACTAATCAAAACCAAAAACCAACCATTGGTTTTTTCCCATGGTTTTTTCCAAATTGAGTGGAAAAAATTATTTTATAATTACAATTTCCAAAATTCTTAAAATAATAGGCTTGCTTATGTGAAGTGAGTCACACTCTCAAAGAAATCAATTTATAAAGATAAAATGTTTTGTAAGTCTTGGTGGGCCCACTAAAGCTTTGTAAAATAAATAAAACAAACCTAAAATCACATTATTTTAATGGTAAATCATATATTGTCTGAAAATATCATTTATAATATTTTATTACTTCACTATTGGGTTATTATGATGTCATAAAACACATTATATAATTAAATGGTCTTTAATTTTTACCCAAAAATTCAACTGTCATATAAAATTATGAGAAATTCACTATTGAATAACATCAATGTACTGATTCCAAAAGTAATATTAATTTTATCTGAATAATTTTTTAAATATGTGATTTTTTACTTTTAAAATAAAAAACCGATATTTATCGAAAATTTATGTGTTTTGACAAAAATGTATTTCAAACCTTAATAAAAATCAAAATTATATTCCTAAAAATTATAAGATAATTTACATTTAATAGAAATTATTTTAGTAATAATATTTTATTAAGAATTTATTTAAATATAAAATCCATTAATTCATCAAAAATATATTTTTTAATTTAATGTTAACTAAAAATACTATTTATTATTTAAAAACTATTTACAAATAACAATATTAAAATGAATGTATATTATTTATTCCATACAAAAATAATGCACATAATCATAGGGCTAGGGTATTGTTACATAACCCCTGATAACACCGCATAAGACATAAGGGTAAGGTGTGCGATGATGACAGACTCTTGGGGTGACTTGGATAACATCGTTCGGCTGGTAATCTCTACCAACTTCCACTTCTCCCATAGGTTTTTCTATTCAAGATTAACGTATTGAAGATCAACTTGGTCTTGTTTAAGAGCGAAGCCCAATGATACCGAATCCTTTATGAGCTCCAAAAAATGGTCTTTGTATGGAGAAATTTTATTGGATGAGGCCATCACTTCCTTTGTATGAGTAAATTGGTTTTTTTAAAGTCTTATATTTATAATAATCATGTGATCACTATTCAATGTCTATATTAGCAACAATCACAATTTTTAATGGTATTTTAATATTTGAAAACATAAAACCAAGGAAATGAATATGTTTTAGGTAACCATTTTTTCATAATAAAACATTAAATTAGATTAATAGGAACTTTCATTAATAAAAGCTTGGGTCATTACAATCTCTGTGATGGTATGGTGTGGAATTACATCCTCATCACAAGATTGTGATTACCTTTATAGAGGATCTCAGATAGGGTTATTTTATCCCTCTGGGAGGTTAGGGTAGTATCCTCAATCATATCAACCTCCCCATTTGGGGTTCATAATATTGTCACGACCTTCATACATCATGCGATGACCCCTATCTAGCAGGACATTCTAGTAGGGTATGTAGCATCATTGGGTATAAGATCCCCTACTTAGCGTGTAGTTTTAGTAGGGTTTTCAGTGTCCACAACGAGTATTGGGAATGCTACCCTATTTGTGTATCAATGCTTCAAGATTCGGTTGGGTTTGTGGTGTCTCCTAGTGGTCTTGGATGTGATTACCTAATGAGAAATATAATATTCTGAGTTCTATGTTGGGTTTGTGGTGTCCTCCAGTAGTACTGGGTGAGATCCCCTATCCATGAGATTAGATATTAATTTTTTACAACGTGGTTTTGGGATTACCCCATCTAGGATGGGTGTGGGCCCCTATCTAAGTATCAAGACCCACTGAGTGACAACATGACTTTCTCTATTGAGAGACCCAGCGAGCATGTTCTCTCAGGTGTATGCCAGATGGGATGGCAGTGACGTGCTATAATCTTAATGATATCCTATGGAGAATTTTCTCTTGGATGTGACATTAGGAATTGAATGTAGGTTCTCGATGAGAGATATATCTCAGATCAGTGCCATCTGGGATGGCAGTCCTCAGGGAGTGCATTCTCCTAGATGAGCATTACCTTAGAGCCTTGAGTAGAGTTCTGTGGCTAGTTGTGATGTTGGTACCTTATGATGAAAAGTATGAGATGAGTATATATGGGTGATTCTGGGAATCCTTATAGTGACTTCACACATTAGGATTGAAATATCATGTGGACATAGATGAATAGAAATGTGTAGTTGAGGTGTGATCGATACAGAGTATTTTTATTCTCTCTTAATTGGGTTCCCTCTGTCTTGGGTTAAGAGGACTGTTGCCTTTTAGTTTCTCCTTTTTTTGGGTTTTTGGGGTGCATAATGGGTATTTTTATACTCACCCTAGCCTGGGATCTAACCACACCTATTGTGTCTTGTTAATATGACATTTGGATGGAGTCATAGGAGGACCTAAACTAGACAGAGAATATTGAGATAGAAAGACTGAGATGTATACCAGTACTTGACCGAGGTACATTTATGTGGTTTTATTTGACAATAGTCTCCTCCTATGAGAAGGTTGGAGTATTTTTCAGTTTTTTGGGCTAGTATTTTTCCCTTTCTATGATTTCAATACTTTCATTGTACTTTGATTGTGGGATTGACTTATTCATGTATTTTTTATTCCAGTTTTATTATCTTTGAAACGTTCTATGGACATGGATGTGGATGAATGAATACTGGTACCATAGTCTAATACCTACAATGTTTGTGATATACCTACCCAGCACTGGTCTCCAGCCCCTGGACTATTAGAGGCCGGCATGGGTTAGTCACTGCTCAGGCCCCGACGGGTCGGGTTGTGATAGAGTGGTATCTGTGGATGTCCTACCTTAGAACCAAAGTATGAGATACTGGTTTGTGATTTATGGGAAAAATGTCAAGGTGTCCTGAATTAGGCTTTCAGGCCAAAGAATTCAGTGTTGGTGTGATGACTGATGTATGAATTTGTAACACCCCAAGAATTCATAGTGTGTTATTTCTTCAAAATAATTCAATAACTTGCACTACACGCAATGCGAGTTAAAGCGCACCATGACTTACCAAACTAGCCGTTATGAATAGTAATACCTACTTTTTGAAATTTTATAAATTTTATCTCTCAAAATGGACTACTTTTTTGGATTTGGAGTATCCAATTTATCCTAAGGTGAAACTTTGGTACTTTTCGGATAACTTTCATATTTTGATGAATAGTGAAAATTACTAAATTTTAATTAAAAACTACTTTTTTAATCAAAATAATTAATAGTGATAAATTATGAATTTGAGTGGTTTTAAAGTATAATTAGAATATATTTTTACCATTTAATATAATGTTGGTCATTGGAAATAATTTCCCAATTAAACCAAACATAAACAAGTATCAATCTTTTGATAGTTATTATATCTTAAAAACACGCTTTTTGTTCTGACAGCGGGAATTAATTTTAAATTAATTTCTGCCACTTCTGGGTTTTTAACTTGGAAAAATGGATTCCATATTTGGAATCAGGAATTTCAAATTTTTTAAATAGGTTACTTTTAGTTTTAGACATTTTGAATAATTACTTCGGCAAATATTTTATTTACCATGGTTAAAGGGTAAATCCAGTAAATAAGGGTTAAAAAATAATATTATAATAATACAAAATTACCCTAAAACGTGTGATAACCTTTTTGGTTGATACATGTTCGACCATGGGCATCTTTGGGTCAATTTTGGGACACCATGGTGCCACTTGTAAGTGATAGGGACACTTTATTTTAATTAAGTTAAAATGAATACAAAAATGACACAAGCATATATCTTTTAGAAAAACAATTTTTACATAGGGATATATATGTTGGATTTTTGATTGTAAATATTCATTGGAAATATAAAAATATTTCCCACATAATGATATTTTATTTATAATGTTTAGAAATTAAATAATTTAATTTATTTATGACACAATGATGATGTAGTAATTACCATAATAGTGAAAAATTAAAATAAATGGTATTATAAATACCCAAATAAATATAATTTGAGACTTTTAATGAATTACACTAATTTAATATGATAATATTACATATTAGGAATAATTTATTTACATTTTTTAAAAGTAATCATTCTGTTATAAGTTTTACAAAAATCAACTATTGAATAGTGTCAAAATTGACATAAAAGTGTTTTTAAAACAAATATTATATTATTAATTGATATTAAATTACTAAAAATCTAAGGTTCGGACAAGACACTTATATAATGATATTTTTATCATTAATGGACCACTTGGGGGGTCTATTAGATGTATATAGTAAGTTTATTAACTATATAATATAAAAATAAAAAGTGACATGGTAAATGTCAAACTAATTAACTAAGAGTTAAAACTAAAAGATAAGGTTAATATAGTAACCCAAACCTGTCTAAATTCTATTAGTTTAATGGTTTTCTACCTATACCCACCTTAATCATTGAATAATAAACTTTGGATCCATTAGAAACCGAATTTGAATTTATTATAAATTAATATTTCTAGCTTTTCCAAAGGTTCCCCTCGCCCCTCTTATAAAAAGGGAAATCCCCCTTCTCATTACTTCACACCTTCAAAGCCTTTTGGTTCAGCCAAACTCTACCCAAATACTCTCTAACATTCTCTCAATACTACCTAGAGGCCTTAGTTTGATCAGAAATCCAACCTAAGGAGCCCTTTTGATCAAATCAAAAGGAAGAACCCGAATAAGAGGTAATGTTTTCACCACCCTTTTTCAAATTCATTTCTTCTTCCACTTCTTCTTTATTTGTTATTACCATTATAAAATAATAACTCCAGTATCTTATATATACTGTGATGTTATTATAAATATGGTACAACCATATTCAGTATTCTATCCACCCTTTGAATAACATGTCACCATACGTGCGTACGGACGGCTTACCGTCTCCACGTCGTGGTGTAATTGTTATTCAATATATTATTATTTGGATGGGTATAATAATGATGTGTAACTCATGTAAATAATAAATATAACATTATAATGATTCTGTATATATGATATACTATCCAATTATATATTATTTTAATATCAAAAGAATGATATTGTCGCTCGTGCGTACGTACGGACTACCGTCTCCACGAACGCGATGAGATTCATTCTCCATCGTATCCATTCAAGTATAATTATCATTTTATGATTTAAAAATAATTTTTAAGGACTTGATATCATTATGGATATGTATAAGGTACAAACTATCCATGAATAACATGGCTTACGTAAAAAAACATATAAAATAAAACGAGTAAGTTAACACCCGAAACGACGATAATACTAAGATATTATTAACAAAGAAATGTTAAAAGATCATATATGATATCACATTAATATATATGATTCTTGTATAATTTAATAACAATTATTTCACCAATATACAGGAGGTTAACCTACCCTCAACCAAGGAAAATTACAAGGTAAGGGTTTATTTCAAAATCTCTTCATTATCCGAGGTTGTTTATACGCAATTATCTACTGGGATCTCTTTATCATCCACATACATGTTCCTTAAAAAAGTATTTAAAATCATTTTTACTATTTACTAGAAAATGGGTTAAATTAATTTATACTATTATGTGTTTTTAAAGGAATGTTTCAGTCGTTTTCCAAAAAAAATCACTTTTAACCTTTTCAACAAATTTAAGGTAAGAATGTCTTTTTTTAACTTATACGGCGGGTGCAGCTATTCACCGTCATTATAAAATCGTCAAAGCTTCCCTCAAAATATTATAAGAATATTTTCAAAGTAAATGTTTTATTTTATAATTATGTGACTTTTAAATGATTTAAAAATGAATATTTTAAGAATTTGTGAAAGGTACTCTTTATCAAGATCATAATTTTAAATGTTTTAAAGATTTATCTTTCTAAATAATTTTAATTAATGTCCATGTTTTCAAAATGATTTTAAGAATTTATTTATATGGACATGAATGTTTTGAAATGATATTTCTTTTCAAAAGTTTCAAAGTGGTATGGTACACTTTGATTCAAAAACCTCTTTTAAATTACTTTCTTTATAAATGTGTGACTCTTCAATGATTAAGAGAAAAGACATATTTCTCTCAAATAGTTTTTATTTTTATATATGTAAACATCCTTTGATGGATTTTAATATTATTTGAAGTTGATTTATTATGATACAAACTTTTGTATTGTATTGAAGGTTTTCTGATATGTTTTACTGTGGATGTGTTATTTTTATACCATTCATGGTTTATAGAAAAAGTATTGACATTTTGTATTCTAGTTTTAATACGAATGTTTATTTTAAGTTAAATCCTTTTCACATGGGAATACATTGGACTTAGTAAGTGACGGGTGGAGCCCGCTATAGCTCCTCAATGCATCGGTTGGTCTCATGAGACAAACTAGTGTCTTGGCATAAGGCCTTGACAAAATCTTATTTGTAGTCTTGGCACGAGGCCTTGGCTATGTGGTTATGATAGTCTGGAATTATGCATTCCATCATTATGAAAGTGGTTATTGATATTGCATTATTATTCGATTAGTAGATGTTGAACCCTCTGGAATTGAGGGGGAGATTGTTGAACCCTCTGGAGTTAAGTTGCTTTATTATGTTTTGATAATCCCAACCATTCCTTATTTATATCTTGATTTTTCATTATCAGATATATGTTTACTGTGACTTAACTCATTCTTCCAAGAGAATGCTTAAACAGTTTATAGCTACCGTTACAGATAGTAGCTACCATTATGACTTAAAGCTATCGATATCGAATAAGAGATACCGCTACTCAAAGTCTACCGCTACTAAAAGTCTACCTCTATATCTAAGTAGACAGTTATCGTTACAGCAAAGATGACAGCTACTGATATGCTGAAGTTCACCGTTATGCAAAGTCTACCGATAGAGAGCTACCGCTACCGTTACAAGGCAGAGCCACATCTACCGATAAAGAGCTACCGTTACAAGGTAGAGCCACAGCTACCGATAAAGAGCTACCATTACAAGGCAGAGCCACAGCTACCGATAAAGAGTTACCGCTACTGGTAAAGGCAGAGCCACCGCTACTGTTACAAGTCCACCGCTACCGATACATCAAGTCTACCGACAGACAAGTCTACCGTTACAGATGCCTACCGATACTCAGACCTAACATGACAAAGTCTACCGTTATCATGAGCAACCTTTCAGAGACAGAACCCCGACATGCTTTAAATTTCTTTATTATTATTTAATCTAACCAACAGTCACATTAGGTATATTTTAATGCACGAACATTTATTTAATTTGTGTTGCTGGTTTTCAGGAAACCATACCTCGTACTTGCAAAAAAAGAATCATATCTTTTTCCGAAGCTCGTGCTTTAAAAGAAGATGCAGAAAAGAGCACAGAACATAAACGCTGGCGATCAAGCTAAAAAAACGTGCAAAAAGAACAACTGGAGAACTTACACTCACGAGACTACTGCTACCAGCCTCCAGAACATAGAGCATACGTCGAGCAATTTACGCTAACGAAGAACTACACAAATCTCTTCATTCTCTAAGCCGATAAGCAAGCTGAACCTGGAAGCCAAGGAAACAGATGATACTCTGTTTTCCAGACAAAAACCAGAAGAAGACTCAGAACGAATGCTAATCAACAAAAGGAGTCGAGAGCTGCACAAAGATCACTAGATCCATTTCTCCACTCTAAATATTTGCTCTGTGATTTATCTTTTTACATATTGAGCAGTGTGTGTTATCTGCTGTATTTAACACACACACTGTCTCCTCTGCTTTAACTGGAGGATTTGTAAATCCTCACTCAATTCTCTTACATATTTGTTTTCCCACTGAGACAGTGGTAGAGGTCGTGTGACCTGAACAGCTGGTTGTTGTTGTGTTTGTTCCCATGAATAACTGTGGTAGAGGTCTTGGACCTGGACAGTTGCAAACTGTTGAACCCTGATCCAGGGTGTGGATCATCCTTATATAAGACTTTTGAGAGGACTAAGTCTCGACTTGATATTGAACCTCTTGGTTAACTTCTCTGTGTTTTTAGTTAATGTTTATATCCATACAATACTTATCTATTTCATATTCCGCTGCTAGTACTTTGAAATATAATTTATTTTCAAGGCTACTTTGATAGTTAAACTCGCAAGTGATTATATTTATTGTAAATCAGTAAGTTAGTTTCAAAAGTTAAATTAATCATAAGATTAAGTTAACTGAGAACTAATCAATCTTTGAAAAACTAAGTGAACCTTTATAATCTGTATAAATTCACTACAGTTTAATCTGTTTTTGAAATTGGGGGATTTTAATAGAAATTGTTTTTTAGCAGAAATTTTAAATTGGAACTCAATTCACCCCCCTCTTGAGTATCCACTCCAACCAACATTTTGTATCAAAGGAATCAAAAAAAATTTGAAAATAAAAAATCTTTTCTATATTACTCTGCTTTTTAACTGTGATTTTAGTTGTATTTTAAAGTTCTTAAAATTTCTGTTATTTCTAAATTCTTATCACTTTAAATTTTGTTTATAATGGATAATAGACTTGAGGGTGCTGCTACTAACCGGCCACCATTCTTCAATGGAAATAACTATGCTCTGTGGAAACTTAAAATGAAAATCCATTTAGAAATTATGGGTTTTGATATCTGGACTGCTATAGAATCTCAATACAAAATTCCAGAAACTAAAAGAATAACATGGGATGAACCTACTAAGGCTGCTTACAATAATAATTATAAAGCCATAAATACCCTCTACTGTGCTTTAGGAGATGAGTAATTCAATAGAATTTCTGCCTGCAAAACTGCTTTTGATATTTGGGATACCTTGGCTGTTTCTCATGAAGGAACAACTAATGTTAAGGAAATGCGGTTAAATACTTATACTATTAAATATGATAACTTTAAAATGAAAGCTGATGAACCCATTTCTGACATGTATCTCAGGTTTAATGAGATAGTCAACACAATGAGCTCACTTGGAAAGTGTGTTCCAGCAAAGGAACAAATCATGAGAATACTGAGATATTTTCCAGATAGATGGAGAGGCACGTCTGTCTCAATCAGAGAATCATGTGACATTGGAACACTGCCTGTCAAGGAGTTAATCGGTAAACTAATGATGTATGAAGAAGAATTGAAGGTGAACAAAGAAGAATATGATGAACCCAAGAAGAAATCGGTGGCATTTAAGACTACTGCATCAAAGAGTAAAGACAAGGAGAAAGTACATGTGCCTACTGAAAGCTCGTCTAGTGAAGATTCAGATTCTGACAGTGATGAAGAAATGGCTCAAATATCCTGGAGATTCAAGAAGTTCTATAGGAAGAAAAAGTTTTTCAGAAAACCTAGCTACAAAGGTAAGTATGATCAACAAGGCAAGTGGAAGAAGGATTGGAAGAAGTCAGATAAAGAGATGATATAGTCTGCTATGAATGCAAGAGGAAAGGACACATCAATGCCGACTGTCCTAAGTTAAAATTCAAGAAACAATATGACTATAAGGACAATAAGAACAAGAAATCTATGAAAGAAACCTGGAGTGCTTCGGAGGACAACACAAGTGAATCAGAAGCTAATGAATCTGAAAGAAATCGTGCTAATATGTGTTTCATGACTAACACATCTGAGGTACCTATTTCACCAGCTTTAAACAAATTTTATTCTAGAAATGACCATGATTCAGACAATGAGGAAAATATGTCTAAAGCTGAACTGTTTGAATTTTGCAATATGCTGGAAGATACTTGCAATAAAATAAAGAATAAATATAAAACCTTGAAGAAACAACATGCTTTGACTAGTAATATTGAAACAGGTTTAAGTGTGGAAAAAGAGAAGTATGCTCAACTATTGAAAGAGAACACTCAACTTAAATTATCAACTGAACAATTAAGAAAAGATATTGAAAAGTTCACTGCTAGTAGGGATACCTTGACACAACTGCTAGGAAAACATATTGATCCCAAATATGAAACCGGTCTAGGATATCAGCCTGGACAGAGACAAGTAAGCAAAACCAAATTTGTCCCAAAATCTGGACGGTTTTCTGCTAGTTCTAGTTCAGGACCATCTTATACAAAACAGTTTTCTAAAGACCCAACAAAGTATTTTTGTCTCAAAATATGCATTCTGGTCTTAGAAAAACTATAAAGCAAATATGGGTTCCCAAAGTTTTATTAGCTAACCTTTCTGGACCCAAAAAGATCTGGGTACCAAAATTATCCTATGTCTAATCTGTTTTGCAGGGAAATTGTTTAAAGAGAATCTGTAACACTCTATGGTATTTGGACAGCGGATGTTCAAGACATATGACAAGAGACTATTCTTGCTTCAAGAGTCTGATTAAGGTTGATGGTGGGCATGTCACCTTTGGTGACAATGCAAAAGGAAAAATCATCGGCTTAGGCCAGATTGGTAACCCTGATACAATTTTGATTTCTAAAGTACTTTTTGTTGACGGATTAAAGTATAACTTACATAGTATATCTCAGTTTTGTGATGATGGTTTTAATTTTAAATTTGAAAATAATTCATGCAATGTTTTTAATTGAAAACATGACTTAGTTTTCACTGCATCTAGAAATGAGAATGTATATGCTGTTGATCTAAATTCCTTGGTCAAACAAAATGTTTCCTGCTTAAATGCTTTCTATAAAGAGTCTTGGTTGTGGCATATGAGACTAGGACACTGTAATGTTAACTCACTTAGGAAACTTTCTATGAAATGCTTAGTTAGAGACCTACCCAAATTAGAATTCCAAAATGATAAAGTGTGCAATCCCTGTCAAAAGGGAAAACAACACAAAGTTTCTTTTAAACCAAAAAAGAAGTTTCAACTTCTCAACCACTTGAATAGGTTCACATGGATTTGTTTGGACCTTCAAGAGTTTCAAGTTTAAATGGGAAGCACTATGTTTATGTTCTTGTTGATGATTTTTCTAGATACACTTGTGTATACTTTCTAGCTCACAAAAGTGAAGCATGTTCCTACTTTGTTAAATATTCCAAGACTGTTGAAAATCTTAGTGGACTCAAAATTAAGACCCTGAGGAGTGATCATGGGTGTGAGTTTGAGAATCATGAATTTGAATCCTACTGCTCACACAATGGCTATAATCACAACTTTTCTGCTCCTAGAACACCCCAACAGAATGGTGTAGTGGAAAGAAGAAATAGAACCCTTCAAGAAATTTCAAGGACTATGCTTAATGAGTATGACTTACCTATTTATTTTTTGGATGAAGCTGTAAATACAGCTTGTTATGTCATTAATAGAGTTTTAATTAGACCGATTCTAAAAAGGACCCCTTATGAACTTTGGAATAATAGGAAGCCTAAGGTTAATTACTTCAAAGTTTTTGGTTGCAAAGTCTTTATCCTTAACACTAAAGACAATCTTGAAAAATTTGCATCCAAGAGTGATGAAGGAATTTTACTAGGTTACTCTCTCTCTAGTAAAGCCTATAGAGTTTTCAATAAAAGAACCAAATGTGTGGAAGAATCAGTTCATGTCAAGTTCGATGAGACTGATCCACATGACCCTAAATCCTACCTTGAAGATCCTGAGGCAGATTTGTCAAATCTGGACCTAAATGATAAGAATACTGAATCCCCTGTAAAAGAATCCAGTTCTGGAAATTTTCCAGAATCTGCTCATACCAATTCCAGACCTGTAGACAACTCTGAAGAAGCAAGTTCAACTACTTATAGAGGTGTTAGAACTCTCAAGAATCATCCTCTTGATGCTGTTGTAGGTGATTTAAATAGAGGAACACAAACTAGAGCTTCTCTAAGGAACCAGGTTGAACATAAAGCTTTTCTGTCACAACTTGATCCCAAAGATATCAATGATGCTATCGATGATGAATTCTGGGTAATGGCTATGCAAGAAGAACTAAATCAGTTTGAAAGAATCAAAGTTTGGGAATTAGTGGAAAGACCTAAGGACACTCCAACCATAGGCACTAAATGGGTGTTTAGGAACAAAGTTGATGAATCTGGAACTACCATTAGAAACAAGGCTAGGATAGTTGCACAAGGCTATAGTCAAGAGGAAGTAATAGACTATGAGGAAACTTTTGCACCCGTAGCCAGATTAGAGGCCATTAGGATATTACTTGCTTATGCTGCTCATCTGAATTTCACACTCTATCAAATGGATGTTAAAAGCGCATTTCTGAATGGATATATAAATGAGGATGTATTTGTTGAACAACCTCCTGGTTTTACAAATCCCCATTTTTCCAATCATGTTTTCAAACTATCTAAAGATTTATATGGTTTAAAGCAAGCTCCAAGAGCTTGGTATGATAGGCTCAGCTCTTTTCTTATTTCAAAAGGATTTACTAAAGGAATAGCTGATCATACTCTTTTCATTAAATGGATTTCTAAAAATGTTTTAATAGTACAGATCTATGTAGATGATATTATTTTTGGATCTTCTAAAGATTCTTTATGTATTGAGTTTTCAAAAATAATGCAAAATGAGTTCGAAATGAGCTTAATGGGAGAACTAAAATTTTTACTTGGATTTCAGATCTTTCAAAACAAAAATGGTATTATTTTGAATCAAAGTAAATATATTAAAGATCTTCTAAAACGTTTTTCATTGGATAGTAGTAAAGGCAGTGATACACCTATGAGTACCACCTGTAAGTTGGATAGTGATGAAACTGGAGAACCAGTAAATCAAACCAACTACAGAGGTATGATAGGAAGTCTACTGTACCTTACTGCTAGTATACCCGACATCATGTTCAGTGTATGCATGTGTGCTCGATTTCAAGCAAACCCAAAGGAGTCTCATTTGACTGCTGTTAAAAGAATTTTCAAATATCTAAAACATACTCCCAATTTGGGACTATTTTATCCAAAAGGACAATCATTTGATTTATTGAGTTATTCTGATGCTGATTTTTCTGGTTGTATGTTAGACAGAAAAAGCACCTCTGGAACATGTCACATCTTAGGCAAATCGCTAGTATCTTGGTGTAGAAAGAAGAAGAATTCTATTCCATTATCTACTGTCGAAGCTAAGTATATAGCTGCTGGTAGTTGTTGTGCACAAATCTTGTGGATGAAACACACTTTACTAGACTATGGATATCAATTCAAACATGTCTCCATAAAGTGTGACAATACAAGTGCTTTTAACATTTCCAAAAATCCGGTATCTCATGCTAGGACAAAGCATATTGATGCGAGACATCACTTTTTGAGGGATCACTATCAAAAGGGTGATATCACTCTTAAATTCATTGGCACTGAACATCAGTTAGCTGATATTTTTACAAAGCCGTTGAATTCTGAGTGATTAAATTACATCAAACATGAGTTAGGTATGATTAACTATAGTTTAGAGAAACCTCACCATTAGAGAAACCTCACCGTTAGAGAAACCTCACCATTAGAGAAACCTCACCGTTAGAGAAACCTCACCGTTAGAGAAACCTCACCGTTAGAGAAACCTCACCGTTAGAGAAACCTCACCGTTAGAGAATCCTCACCGTTAGAGAAACCTCACCGTTAGAGAAACCTCACCGTTAGAAAAACCTCACCGTTAGAGAACTTTACTAGTACATTTTCATTATTTTAAAGACCGAGACATCGAACCGTTTTATTTTATTTTATGATTTATGTGATTTATGAACCCTAAATGATATAAAAACTCGAACTAGACTCACTCAATCTCATTGCGAACTTGTCTGCTCGAACTCTTCTAAACCTAAACCTCTCGACCTTCAGAACCCTAGCCTCAAATATGTAATGGCCCGAGTCAAGAGACCTCAGATGACTGATGGAAGTGAAGCGCCGACACCGAAGAGACAAAAAGTAACTAGTACTGATGCCAGTGGAAGTGGCGAGGGAAGTTTATCTCAGAGAAGATCAGTAAATCCACACCTATCGAAGCGCGAGATAGTTGTTGAAAAAGAAGTATGTGCAGAATGGGTCATGGAAAGCAAGTCACTGGTTCTTAGAGTGTTAAAAGAACAAGGTTGGCTAGAATGCTTCACGAACAACAACGGACCTTACTATCCAGGATTGGTGAAACAGTTCTACGAATTCGTTCGTTTTGAAAAATCTGAAGAAGAAAGCAGAATGGTTTCTTATGTGAATGGTCAGGAAGTATCGTTTACTTCAGGAGAATGGGCTGAGAACCTAAGAGTTCCACATGAGGGTGATTTTACTTTTTATTCCAAGTCTGTACCTTCGACCAGTGATGTATTTCAATATGAAGATGCTTTGCTGAAACTCACAGGGAATGGGACCCCTAGAAAGGTGATTGCTGCAGAGATGGAAGGAGAAGATAAGATTTTATTTAAATTTATTCAGCATGTTGTTAGTCCAAGAAGAGTAGACTTTTCCACTTTAATATTCCAAGACATATATTTGTTGCATTTTCTGAAGCACAGTGTGAAAATCAATCTATGTAGATTGATTATGGTTCAAGTAGAAGAGATGACTAGACCAAAGTCAAAATCAAATGCTCTGTTTTTCTCCAAACTAATTTCTGTGATGTTGAAAGTGAAAGAGATAGCTGGACCTCAGGATGAGCTGGTAGTGGTTAGGGATAACTTCTGTATTACAAGAACTATTTTTAAATACATGAAAGTCAGCTGGAATCCTTGGAAGAAATCATGGGTAAATGATGATGGAAAAATTTATGAGAAATTCACTCCTGAGAATCATCCATCCAGGCCAAAAGATGTTAGAGATCTTGGTCTTGGACCAGCTGAACCAGAACCAGTTTGCAGTGATGATGAAGCTGAGGAGGAAGAGACTTCAGTTGAGGAAGGAGGAGATCCAGACTTACCCCCTAGTCCTATGTATCAATTTATTTCTTATGGAGCAGCTAGCCCTCCAAAAGCACTACCAATGAGAGAAATTCTCTTGAAGGATAATGATTCAGAGACTACAGAAGGAGGAGAAGAATCATGCCAATATGTTGTCAAGGACACCTCTGAGGAGGATGAGACAACCGAATCCAATCATAGAGAACAGGAGGCTGATGATGAAGCAGTTGATGAGCAAAATGTTGAAAGAGAGCTCAGTCTGAGTCCCCTAATAGTCAGTACAGTCAGGATAGTTCCTGAGCAGGAAGATGTAGCAGCAGCACCTGTTGATGAGAGAGTCATTGATGACTTAAAACTAATGGCGACTGAATCTGCTGAGATTGTGGAGAAAATTGCAGAATTACCTCAAGGAGAAGTGTTGGAAGAGATACCTTAGGAGAATGTTCCAAGAGAAGGAGAGAATCTCGGCTCAGTATCAGTATCATATGACATTGAAGGTTGGAAATCAGCTCCCGGATATATGATTCTTGGATTATCTTATGGTGATTATGATGAGGAAGGCCAAGCCCAAAGGGAACCAGTTACCTTACCCACTATGAATGACAATGTGGCAACAAAAGATGACCTTAAGTCTTTAAAAGCCGAGTTGATAGAAGTAATAAGAGAATCAGTGGGAGATATGAAGAAAAGTATGTTTGAAGAGATAAAAAACGTGGAGCAATCCCTTGAGTTATCCATTGGATGCAGTATATCCAGTCCTGTGGAACAAATAGTGGACAAACTTAAGGTGTGCCACACTCATATTGAGAGTTGGACAGGAGCTGTAATTGCTCTTAGACAATCAATTGCCTCCTTGACTACTTTACACAGTTCTCAAACCCAAGTGCACACTGACATTCGCTATATCAAAGAAGTGGTCAAACAGTTTGTGGAAGTTTTTGAAGCTTTTAAGAAGTCAGTTAAAGAACATCTGCACAGTCAGGATGAACTGGTACAGAAGATGGTTAGTAGTCTGACTCACTCTTTCAAGGAAACAGTGGCCTTCTCAATGAAACCTTTTCCCTCATCCAACACAAGTTTGAACCTTGACCAGATCCGCACTATCCTTCAGAAAGAATTGGCTAAGGCCAGTCCTAGTGGTGCATCCGATACTCAGATTCTTTCTACCACTAGGGAAGTTAGAAGTTTTGTTCGTGATCACCTGCGGGAAGCTACTGCTTCTCAAGAGGCAATCAAAAATAAGGTGGATGCTTATTTTGACAATGTTTATACCAAGCACCAAATGACAAACCATTTCAAGCTTTTGATTGAGAATATGAAGTTACCTCCTATTACCCAAGCCTTCAAAGAACAGGTTAGTAAGCTCCGGGAGCTTACTCCTGCTTTAGATATGTTTATTGAGAACAGATATGATTTTTTCTCTGCTATGGAGCGAGGTGGAAGCATCATCATGGATTTCAGGAATCTCTTGCTGCCTTTCCTACATGTGGATGCTCGATCGGTTATTGTACCACCTTCCCTTCCACCATCTGCCTCTGGGAGTACTCCTCAACTGACTCCAGTTCAAGCCATCAGGAGCTTGACACCTTTGATCCATCAGAAAGAGACAGATTACAGATCTGGTGCTGTATCAGTTGCTGATCCACCAATCGTTCTTTCCAGAATTCCCAAGCCTGCTGACTCTACCTCTGCACCCTCTGCTGATCCCAAGGGCAAGACACCTATCCGAGAGGATGATTGAGTGCTTATTTTTCTTTTTTTTTGATGGGATTCATTGTATTTTTTGTACTTTTATGATTTTCCCAAATGTATCTTTTTGTTAATCACAAAGGGGGAGAAATTCTTGGAAAACCAAAAGAGAATGTTGTTTATTACATTTTATTTTTGATTTCTCTGATACTATACTGTTGATATCATAATTTGATATTTTTGTTTTTGGCATATGTTGTGATTATCAAAAAGGGGGAGATTGTTGAACCCTCTGGAATTGAGGGGGAGATTGTTGAACCCTCTAGAGTTAAGTTGCTTTATTATGTTTTGATAATCCCAACCATTCATTATTTATATCTTTATTTTGCATTATCAGATATATGTTTACTGTGACTTCACTCATTCTGCCAAGAGAATGCTTAAATAGTTTATAGCTAGCATTACAGATAGTAGCTACCGTTATGACTTAAAGCTACCGATATCGAATAAGAGCTACCGCTACTCAAAGTCTACCGCTACTCAAAGATCACTACTACTCAAAGTTCACCGCTACTCAAAGTCTACCGCTACTCAAAGTCTACCGCTACTCAAAGTCTACCGCTATATCTAAGTAGACAGTTATCGTTACAGAAAAGCTGACAGCTACTGATATGCTGAAGTTCACCGTTATGCAAATTCTACCGATAGAGAGCTACCGCTACCGTTACAAGGCAGAGCCACAACTACCGATAAAGAGCTACCGTTACAAGGCAGAGCCACAGCCACCGATAAAGAGCTACCGTTACAAGGCAGAGCCACAGCTACCGATAAAGAGTTACCGCTACTGGTAAAGGCAGAGCCACCGCTACTGTTACAAGTCCACCGCTACCGATACATCAAGTCTACCGACAGACAAGTCTACCGTTACAGATGCCTACCGATACTCAGACCTACCATGACAAAGTCTATCGTTATCATGAGCAACCGTTCAGAGACAGAACCCCGACATGCTTTAAATTTCTTTATTATTATTTAATCTAACCAACGGTAACATTAGGTATATTTTAATGAACTGACATTTATTTAATATGTGTTGATGGTTTTCAGGAAACCGTACCTCGTACTTGCAAAAAGGGAATCATATCTTTTGCCGAAGCTCGTGCTTTAAAAGAAGATGCAGAAAAGAGCACAGAACATACACGCTGGTGATAAAGCTCAAAAAATGTGAAAAAAGAACAACTGGAGAACTTGCACTCACGAGACTACTGCTACTAGCCTCCAGAACATAGAGCATACGTCGAGCAATTTATGCTAACGAAGAACTACACAAATCTCTTCATTCTCTGAGCCGATAAGCAAGCTGAACCTGGAAGCCAAGGAAACAGATGATACTCTGTTTTCCAGACAAAAACCAGAAGAAGACTCAGAACGAATGCTAATCAACAAAAGGAGTCGAGAGCTGCACGAAGATCACTAGAACCATTTCTACACTCTAAATATTTGCTCTGTGATTTATCTTTTTACATATTGAGTAGTGTGTGTTATCTGCTGTATTTAACACACACACTATCTCCTGTGCTTTAACTGGAGGATTTGTAAATCCTCACTCAATACTCTTACATATTTGTTTTCCCACTGAGACAGTGGTAGAGGTCGTGTGACCTGAACAGCTGGTTGCTGTTGTGTTTGTTCCCATGAATAACTGTGGTAGAGGTCTTGGACCTGGACAGTTGCAAACTGTTGAACCCCGATCCAGGGTGTGGATCATCCTTATATAAGACTTTTGAGAGGACTAAGTCTCGGCTTGAGACTGAACCTCTTGGTTAACTTCTCTGTGTTTTTAGTTAATGTTTATATCCATACAATACTTATCTATTTCATATTCCGCTGCTAGTACGTTGAAATATAATTTATTTTCAAGGCTACTTTGATAGTTAAACTCGCAAGTGTTTATATTTATTGTAAATCAGTAAGTTAGTTTCAAAAGTTAAATTAATCATAAGATTAAGTTAACTGATAACTAATCAATCTTTGAGAAACTAAGTGAACCTTTATAATCTGTATAAATTCACTACAGTTTAATCTGTTTTTGAAATTGGGGTATTTTAATAGAAATTGTTTTTTAGCAGAAATTTTAAATTGAAACTCAATTCACCCCCCTCTTGAGTATCCACTCCGACCAACAGTAGAATATCCATGTGAATAAGTAAATGAAATTATTTTATTTTATTTTTTCCATACTATGTTGAAGTTCAAGTTTAAAAAGGCTTTTTTTTGTTATACATTGCCTTAAATGTTTATTCTTATTTATGAATGTTTCTGCTATATTGTTATCCTTACTGGGCATTTGAGCTCACCCCTTTTCAATGTTTTATTTTTCCCAGGATGTGAAAAAGTAAATTATGAATGACCTGTAGGGATATTATTTGGGGATAATAGTGTGGACTATGGAGACAATATGATGTTGTAGTAGTTTTTCACTTTATGATGTAATGTAAAACGTTATGAATATATCTAGTGTTTCCAAGGCTATTAAAACAATCGGTCTTTCGATATTTGATCTTTCTTGTGATCATGCCAATGTCATGTAATAATGCACCAACTCTGGGTAACTGGGGTCGGGGCGTTACAGTTGTTATCAGAGGAAGTTTAATACAAACCTTGGAAGCTAGATTTTGATAAACTCTGATTATAGCACATAGATTTAAGATTGACTTTGAGGATTAGTATAGAAGAACTTCCTAGAATTTTGGTATTGTAGAGATTTTGTGAGTTTTCTGAGCAATACATCCCTGTCTGGATACGAGAAGGTAGAGGCGGCTCTGGCACAGATGTACCTAGGGGTAAAACCCGAAAACACCACTTTGAGCTGGACTCGAACGGGAACTAGTGCACGACAACAGTCCTTACTGCACTCTTGGTTACGACACTCCTGGGGATATGCTTAGGATAATTCTCATTTTATTTACAAACCATTATGAAGGGTTTATGAGTATATAATTCATCAAAGGATACAATTTTAAGATTATGGATTATATACATAAACTATTTAATTTATGTTATGTGTTTTACAAGTTTGGGATTAGGTATTGTTATTCATAAACTAATCTAGTGTATGCTATTTTTTAGAAATGGCGCCCAGTAGAAGGAATGAGAACTCTAATAATGCACATGATCCAAAGAGAAAGAAAGATCATATCTTTCATGTTCTTAAGCCCTAATTTATAAGAGAAATGGTCTCCCATGTATTATCATCATATGAATAAATAATATCATGTGTTGATAAGATAAGTAGAGAGCTTACTGAGTCCTATGGCCTTGAAGGGAAGTAAGAGAAGAAAAGGATGGAAGAGAGAAAAATGGATAAAGGGAAGAGGGAAAAAAAGAATTTTCCCATATGTGATAACTGTGGGAAGAAACACCCTGGAACTTTCCTGAAAGGAATGGGAGTTTGTTATAAGTGTGGAGGTAAAGGGCACAAAGTATGTGACTGCAAGGGTAAGAAAATGGTTTCAAATGTACAATGCTTCATTTGAAAAGAGTTTGGACACTATGCAAACCTATGTCCTAGTCATCAGACTATACCGCAAATGATGCTATTGGATAATAATCAAGTTATGATACTACCACAGATGAAGAGGAATAAATAGAGTTCTTATGTTGATTATTTCAATTGAGTGTTGTATCAACAATGTACTTGTTATAATAATTATAGATTATATAAGGATTGTACTGCAATACTATTTCATTAAGGACTTGAGATTGTGTGGAACAATGAAAAGTGACTCAATAACAGGATAAATTTTTGGAAAATATATGGTTGAGAGAATGATAAACCATAATATAGTTCTGATACTGAGGTAGTGATTTTGGAATAATACATGATTGATTTGGATAAATTATATTAGATATTCTTGACTACCTTGAAACTAATTAATGATTTGTATATTCCATCATTGTTGGGGTTTAAAACATTTTTTGATTGAAGGAGTATATCTATTATTCTTTAAGGAATAAGGGATCATGAATGCAATCAATAAGGTTTTATGGTAATTCAGGATGTTGCAATGTTTTAAAAGAATACATGATGAAGGTGTTCACATGTTATTACGCGGAAAAAACTATCTTTATTGTGTTTACCTTCCTTATAAATTTTGGACTGAAGTATTTTGGATAGTTATAGTTTGGATTATTTTGGATTTCCATAAAAGGACAACCCAGAGGTCGGGCGGCAACCTGTCGTGTCCGGAAAGGCCGCGAGACTTGAACCCACAATCGAAGGGCGACAAGGGTGTATCACCTACCACTGACCCATGTGATGTCCCTGATTGAATAATGTTGTTTTTTAATGGTTTTTTTAGATGAATTATAAATTCATTTTTTAACCCTATACGAATAGGATAAATAGAATATTATTTTTAAGTTCTATTATCTTTTAGAGTGGAAGATGAGTCTGTGGTAGAAATTAGATAAATGATGGAACTCTACTTGTCAAGAATATATTTTTTCTTCTTCTCTTATTCTATGAATAAATTAATTCTTATACTTTATTTAAGTAATCCTAAAACCAAAAATGTGTTATCCTAATACCCTATGTTTTGTTGAACCGATGGTATTTCAAATCATCATAGATTGATGAATTTAAGGACCTCGATTTTAACCTTGTTTGTGATTGATGGCATTAACCACTACCTATAAATATTTACATTTTTCCTCCAATTATATGTCTCTAATTTCCACCAATGTTCTCCTAATAGAGATCATAATTTGGTGGTGACCCTTTCATTTCTCTTTTCCTCATATTAAGACTAAATTTTAGTAACCCAATTTTTGATGTGGGTTTCCCCACAAAGATATTTTTTATTTTCAACCTTTTATTTTCGAAGAACAATTTCAAATTGTGAGAACGCAATTTATTGAAGGAGGTGAGAATGTAACACCCCAAGAATTCATAGTGTGTTATTTCTTCAAAATAATTCAATAACTTGCACTACACGCAACACCGAGTTAAAGCGCACCATGACTTACCAAACTAGCCATTATGAATAGTAATACCTACTTTTTGAAATTTTATAAATTTTATCTCTCAAAATGGAATACATTTTTGGATTCGTTGTATCAAATTTAGCCTAAGGTGAAATTTTGGTACTTTTCAGATAACTTTCATATTTTGATGAATATTGAAATTACTAAATTTTAATTAAAATCAACTTTTTTAATCAAAATAATTAATAGTGATAAATTATGAATTTGAGTGGTTTTAAAGTATATTTAGAATATATTTTTACCATTTAATACAATGTTGGTCATTGGACATAATTTCCCAATTAAACCGAACATAAACATGTATCAATCTTTTGATAGTTATTATATCTTAAAAACACACTTTTTGTTTTGACAGTGGAAATTAATTTTAAATTAATTTCTTCCACTTCTATGTTTTGAATTTGGAAAACTGTATTCCATATTTGGAATTAGGATGTTCAAATTGTGTAAATATGTAACTTTTATTTTTATACATTTTGAATAATTACTTCGGTAAATATTTTATTTACCATGGTTAAAGGGTAAATCCAGTAAATAAGGGTTAAAAAATAATATTATAATAATACAAAATTACCATAAAACGTGTGATAACCTTATATGTTGATACATGTTAGACCATGGGAATCTTTGGGTCAATTTTGGGACCCCATGGTGCCACTTGTAAGTGATAGGTACACTTTATTTTAATTAAGTTAAAATGAATACAAAAATGACACAAGCATATATCTTTTAGAAAAACAATTTTTACATAGGGTTATATATGTTTTATTTTCGATTTTAAATATTCATAAGAAAGATAAAACTATTCCCTACATAATAATATTTTATTTATAATTTTTAGACATTAAATAAGTTAATTGATTTATGACACAATAATGATGCAGTAATTACTATAATAGTGAACAATTAAAATAATTGATATTATAAATACCCAAATAAATATAATTTGAGACTTTTAATGAATTAAACTAATTTTCTAGGATAATATGACATATTAGGATTTATTTAATTTACCTTTTTAGAAGTAATAAATCTATTATAAGTTTCACAAAAATCAACTATTGAATAGTGTCAAAATTAACATAAAAGAGTTTTTAAAACAAATATTATATTATTAATTGATATTAAATTACTAAAAATCTAAGGTTCGGCCAAGAGACTTATATAATGAGAGTTGTATCATTAATGGACCATTTTTGGGTCTCTTGGATGTATATAGTAAGTTTATTAACTATATAATATAAAAATACAAAGTGACATGGTAAATGTCAAACTAATTAACTAAGAGTTAAAACTAAACGATAAGGTTAATATAGTAACCCAAACCTGTCTAAATTCTATAGGTTTAATTGTTTTAGACCTATCCCCACCTTAAACTTTGAATAAGAAACTTTGGAGCCATTATAAACCGAATATGAATTTATTATAAATTAATATTTATCGCTTTTCCAAAGGTTCCCCTCACCCCTCTTATAAAAGGGAACTCCCCCTTCTCATTACTTCACACCTTCAGAGCCTTTTGGTTCGGCCAAACTCTGCCCAAATACTCTCTAAACTTCCCTCACTACAACCTAGGGGCCTTATTTTGATCATAAATCCAACCTAAGGACCCCTTTTGATCAAATCAAAAGGAAGAACCCGAAGAAGAGGTAATGTTTTCACCACTCTTTTTTAAATTCATTTCTTCTTCCAATTATTCTTTCTTTGTTATTACCATTATAAAAAAATAAATCCATTATATTATATATACTGTGATGTTATTATAAATATGGTACAACTACATTCAGTATTCTATCCACCCTTTGAATAACATGTCACCATACGTGCGTACGTACGGCTTACCGTCTCCACGTCGCGGTGTAATTGTTATTCAATATATTATTATTTGGATGGGTATAATAATGATGTGTAACTCATGTAAATAATAAATATAACATGATAATTATTATTTATATATGACATACTATCCAATTATATATTATTTTAACATCGAAAGAATGATATTGTCGCTCGTGCGTACGTACGGACTACCGTCTCCACGAACGCGATGAAATTCATTCTCCATCGTATCCATTGAAGTATAATTATCATTTGATGATTTAAAAATAATTTTTAAGGACTTGATATCATTCTGGATATGAATAAAAAACAACCTATCCATGAAAAACATGGCTTACGTAAAAAAACATATAAAAGAAAACGAGTAAGTTAACACCCGAAACGACGATAATACTAAGATATTATTAACAAAGCAATGTTAAAAGATAATATATGATATAATATTAATATATATGATTCTTGTATAATTTAATAACAATTATTTCACCATTATACAGGAGGTTAACCTACCCTCAACCAAGGAAAATTACAAGGTAAGGGTTTATTTCACAATCTCTTCATTATCCGAGGTTGTTTATACTCAATTATCTACTAGGATCTATTTATCATCCACATCCATGTTCCTTAAAAATGTATTTAAAAACATTTTTACTATTTACTAGAAAATGGGTTAAATTCATTTATACCCTTTTGTGTTTTGAAAGGAATATTTCAGTCATTTTCCAAACAAGGCATTTTTAACCCTTTCGACAAATTTAAGGTAAGAATGACTTTTTTTAACTCATACGGTGGGTGCGGCTATTTACCGCCGTTATAAAATCGTCAAAGCTTACCTTAGAAGCTTATAAGAATATTTTCAATGTAAATGTTTTATTTTATAATTATGTGACTTTTGAATGATTTCAAAATTAATATTTTAGGAATTTGTGAAAGGTACTCTTTATCAAGATCATAATTTTAAATGTTTTAAATATTTATCTTTCTAAATCTTTTTAATTAATTTCCATGTTTTCAAAATAATTTTAAAAATTTATTTATATGTACATTAATGTTTTGCAATGATATTTCTTTTCAAAAGTTTCAAAGTGGTATGGGACACTTTGATTCAAAAACCTCTTTTAAATTACTTCCTTTATAAATGTGTGACTTTTCAATGATTTCGAGAAAAGAGATATTTCTCTCAAATAGTTTTGATTTTCATCTATGTCAACATCCTTTGATGGATTTTAATCTTATTTGAAGTTGATTTATTATGATACAAACTTTTTTATTGTATTGAAGGTTTTGTGATATGTTTTACTATGGATGTGTTATATTTATAACATTCATGGTTTATGGAGAAAGTATTTACATTTCGTATGCTAGTTTTAATATGAATGTTTATGTTACGTTTAAACCTTTTCATATGGGAATGAATTGGACTTAGTAAGTGATGGGTGGAGCCCGCTATAACTCCTTGATGCATCGATAGGTCTCATGAGACAAACTAGTGTCTTGGCATAAGGCCTTGACAAAATCTTATTTGTTGTCTTGGCATGAGGCCTTGGCTATGTGGTTATGATAGTCTGGCATTATGAATTCCATCATTATGAATGTGGTTATTGATATTGCATGTGATTATTTGATTAGTAGAATATCCATGTGAATAAGTAAATGGAATTATTTCATTTTATTTTTTCCATACTATGTTGAAGTTCAAGTTTAAAAAGTCTTTTGTTTTAGTTATACATTGCCTTAAATGTTTATTATTTTTTATGAAAGTTTCCGCTATATTGTTATCCTTACTGGGCATTTGAGCTCACCCCTTTTCTATGTTTTATTTTTCCTAGGATGTGAAGAAGTAAATTATGAATGAACGGCAGGGATATTATGAGGGGATAATAGTGTGGACTATGGATACAATATAATGTTATAGTAGTTTTTCACTTTATGATGTAATGTAAAACTTTATGAATATATCTAGTGTTTCCAAGGCTACTAAACCAATCGGTCTTTCGAGATTTCATCTTTCTTGTGATCATGCCAATGTCATGTAATAATACACCGACTCTGGGTAACTAGGGTCAGGGCGTTACAGAATTCACCAGGACTCTGGTAAATTTGTTGTTTACTTGGAACATTTAGGAATTATTTGTAGGGAAACATTGGTACATGAAACATATAAGATTTGGTTGTGGGTTCCATGTCCTTGAGTCAGCTCCCTAGATAAACTCTCTGATCATGGAACTTCTTGATTCTCTTTTAGGATACCACCGTGATGATAACCACACAGAGTTATATGGAGGGATTGTTATGATGATATTCCAATTAACGAGTCTTTAGTAAAGGGCACTATATAGGAATTGGTACCTTAAGGTGGTTTCCCAGTCGATCCACTACTAGTTGAGGAGATGTTTGTGCTGGTAGTTTAGGACGAGGATGCATGAAAGATGAGTTCCCTACATGAATTCCATATATAGGTACCTCTGAGTTATCAGGGTGAGCCAGACCCTGAGACAACTAATAATTGTCTAGAGGTAGTCATACGTGTTTTCCTCCTTGTGAGTACACCTCCCAATCAGACGGTGGTCATAGCGGTGAGTCTTATTTAGAAATAAGTTGGAAAATGGTGGATTATAGTGACATAGAACCATGATGAGATGCTAATCACTTTGATGGTGTTTGATCAAATCTTTATGGAATAGTTTTATCCATCCATGTTGAGATCAAGGTGTATGCAGAAGCATTTACAACTTTGGCAGGATAGAATGACCATGGAAGAGTATTCAACAAGGTTCATAGGACTTTCATGATACTCCCTAGAGATGTTTTAAGATCATTTTTAAGAGCACAAACCTTTGAGAAAGGATTATGATATGATATCAAGGATTTAGTGATATTGTTGTGCATTCCCACTTATTCTAGAGTACTCGAGCATGCCTTGGTTGTTGATAAATTTATGGATGATCATACTATGGCTATTGGTTCTAGGAAGGCAAGACGTGAGACCTTGGAAGAAGGTAGCTGATGGATGGATCTGGGATTTGGCAATATGAGACACTTCAAGAGATTATCCCAAGATGAAGTAATTATGGCTTATGACTCCCAGGATAGATCTAGTCTGCTGTGGGAGAGGTGGTGATACGCTTGTGACAGACATGGACATCTTGCATGAGAATGTACAATCCACCATGATACTAAGAGGGAGATGGTTGATGGACCACACTGGTAGATATAATAATTGGATCATGGAGATCTTTATGATGAAATATGTGTATGAGGAGCATAGAGAGAAAAAAGTATGTGGCAAGCGGTTCAATATATTTCCACCACCACCACCCTCAAGTTGTCTTCTCTAGGCTTAGAGAGATAGAGTATAGGGGTGAGGATAGCTACAGGCTGTAGAATACTATAAATCGAAGGACCTGAGGATGATTATAGGTACACTCTTGGTCCTTTATACTTTTTAGTAGTATTGTTAGATGTTATTGTGAGGTACTCTATTCTTTATAATTATTTTGTGAGGATTATCTAGGGTGACATAGGGTATCAATAGAGCCTTGTGATGGTGTATTTTGACCTGGATTTAGACTTACAAGGAATATGGATGATTCCCCCAATGATATGAGTTCTTGTAAAATGATAAAAAACATGCAGACGAGTTAGTGGTTCCCAAAGTAAATAGTGTCATGGTGTGGTTGATGAGTTCCTTTATCTAGTGTGTTTAGGTTTGGGTTTCATGTTGGGGCATTGGAGTAGGACCTGGTGATACTAGTGGAGCCTTTATGATTGACCCTTATAATGGAGGCTCCTATAGGTAGGATCAGCGACTGCACATTTCTATTGATAGTGTGATCTGACTCTAGTAGGATAGTTCCTCACATATAAACATTCCGTAGTTTTAGGGAGACCCTATGCTAATCTTTCTTAGTATGAATTGTTATTCTATCATCCATGATCAGGTGGATGCCACTAGTGAGTGTGGTAGTGTTTCTAGCTTGCGAGATGAGTTTTTACTCCTCTGAGGAGTGTTACTAGGCTAAACATAATGATATCATGTGTGGGAAGATGCAACTAACTTTTATCAAATGGCTAGTATGATTTGTGGAGCAGTAGTGCTATGAGAGTTTAGCTTCTCGTTGTAGAGGGGGGGTTTAGGATGTCTACCAAAGGACGTTCTGGGTTTTCCTCCCCACTAAGAGTTGTATTCTACTTACATTGGAACCTACGGACTACCCTAACAATTTCTTTAGCATATTAGATGGCTCCCATGGAGCTTCCTAAGCTACAGTGCAGTTGGAGGTTTGTAGATTGAGGGTGTGGTAAGACCTAGTGTGTGTGCTTGGTAATATGTATTTCATTCATTGGTACCCCATGTGTTCAACACTATATTTTCACAAGAGAAAGATGAGGATGGGGTAGAATATCTCTATTTGTTATTGGTTACTCCTCCAATTTTATAGTGAGGCAGGGAGGCACAATTATGAGATTTTGTTCCTGAGGTCATGTGTGACACTAGTAACACTATAAGATGAGGTTCTAAGGGGGTTTATTTCACTCAGTAGTACACCTAGGAGAGGCGTGGTTCTTCCAAATAGAATGAACCATTCGGGTTCTATAAAATATGTTTCTTGTTTGTATATATTTTGTGGTGTAATTGCTGCTCCACCATTAGTGTAACACAAATTGAGGCCACATTAGAGAGGCCCCAAAGGTCACTGATGTACTAGTCAGATCCAGTAGAGAAAACTTTCATGTTCGTAGATTTGGTGCTAGTGATGGATGTTAAGGGTGCAATCTATCCATGGGTGGATAATAATTGATTGGTTATATCTGAATTTTTGTCGGGTTAGTGGGGTGGGGAACCTCTAGACTTTGTGAATATAGTTGGGTTGGGTGATTGGTTTTTTCCTCCGTTCACATTTGAAGAGAATCATACATGCTTCATTGTAAAATGATGACCTGGTTTGAGAAGGACTTTGAGTGTGGTTTTTATTTTTTGGTTCCCCTGAGTGTGTGTTTATAAACAGTAGGAGAACCATATTGTGAGCTCATTGGCATGGAAGGTCCAGTTGAGATCCTAGTTTCCCTCTTGTTTGTAGGATTTCACTTTTCTAGGATGAAAATATTTAATGTGGGGAGAGTTTATAGACCGTAGTTTTGTTGTGTAAGACTTTAGAATATTTTTAAAAAAATTCTGAAGCTAGGAACTGAGTCGGTATGGGATTCTAGGGCCCGGAGAGCCTCAGTGTGGTGATATGAAAAATATTAAATATATTTTATCATGTGCACGATTTTTTTTAAAAACTAAATAAATCTTGAGTAGAGACTCAGATAAAAAATCTGAGACCACAATTGAGTTCAGAATGCGGTGTTTCCCTAGGCATGGCATAAAACTTTTCAGCATCAAGTGCTTAGTTGGTGGCATGTTGGTGGGGTGTTAAATGGATGTTTATTAAGTAATAAGATTAATAAACCCATCCCCTTGTTCTCATGAACAATATAGGAGGGGAAGATATCCCCCTCATGTGATGGATGAACTGAGGCTAAACCAAGAAGAAGAGGCACCACCGATTTTTTTTCTTGATGGTGATCGCTCCCGAATCATGGTGCAATAACTTTAGAGCATGGATATGCACCCGAATATTCCTCATTTCACCATGAGTTAGGTGGATTTATGTGTTTTACATCCCAATATCCTTACATATTTTGAAGGCTTTAGATCCATATTATGACTGTTAGTGATCCCCTAGGGGTAGATTCGTGGGTTTCAATGGAAATCAGGGAGTTTCGAGTGGCTCGCACGGAATTCCCATTCAGAATTCTTGATCACACAGTTTATAGTGTAATATCACATGCATTGTGTTCTTACTATTAAGGTAAGATGAACTTTTGGGGACTACACACAATGTACTATGGGTACACACCATTCAGTGAGCCTAGTTCATGTGGCTAGTGTCTAGGGACATGACCGTGTGTTAGTACAGGGTTAGAGTACACAAGCATGGAATTTCATACATGGGAATAGGCTAAGGAAACAACCATGTGATTGGATATCCAATACATGCTATGTACCAAGGTACACTCTGTGTGGTGTGACATGGACAACTAATTGTGTATGGGTGAGGACATGCCTAGGAGATCAGATGGGGTCACACACTATGTGACATGAGGTGCACACCATGCATATACCCAAATATATTCTGAGTACCATGAGGGGACTCATCTTGGGGCCGATTCAAGAAAAAATAGTGTACTATGCGTATATGTTGTGTACTCCCCTTGGAGACTTCTCCCTAGAACATCTCCATATTGAGGACTCTGATAAAGGCCCATGAGTAGCCTATCCTGAGTAGTTTTCTACATTAGGCATGATAGTGGCCATGGTTTTTTCATGCAAGATGTGATGTGAGGTGAGGTTGGCAGGTATCTTGGTAGATATTTATATACCATTATTTGTTTATTGGGTTCCCTTGGCCTATCTTTGTGAGGGTACGATGTGGAATTACGTCCTCAACAAAAGATTGTAACCCCTTCACTAGAATGAGATCAGATAGAGTTTTTGTATCCTTATGGAAGCTTGGGGTTGGATCTTATATCGTATCAACTTCCCCATGTGAGATATATGGTATCTTCATGACATTTAAACATTGGGAAGTGATCCCTTATTATGTATTCTAGATTATTAGGGGTTGTGGTATCATTAGGTATATGATCCTCTACTTAGGGGGTGATTTCATTTGGGTTTTCGGTAACCCGCAGTGGTCCTGGCATTACCCCTATCTTTGTATCATGTATTTGAGACTTTGTATGGTTTGGGGCTTCCCCTAGAAGTCCTAGGTCTGATCCTCTATCTGAGAAATATGATCTTCGGAGTCCATGGTTGGGTTTATAGTGTCCCCCAATGGTCCTAAGTGTGATTCCTTATCTGTGAGATGATATCTTTAGTGTTTTCAACAGGGTTCAAGGAGTCCCCCATCTGGGATATGTGTGATCCCCTATTTGATTATCAAGACCCACTGAGTGACAACATGTCTTTCATTATAGAGATACCTGATGTGCATGTTCTCTCAGGTGTATACCATAAAGGATGGTAGTGACATTCCATCATCTTATCAATACATGACAGATAATGTTCTCTCAAAAATTCCATTAGGGATGGAAGGGTTATTCCTGATGAGTGATATCTACCATAAGAGTTTTATATGGAATGATAGGGCTCATGGATTTCATTCTCCTAGATGAGCATTACCTTAGAGCATCGAGTAGAGTCATGTGGCTAGTTTTGAGGTTGGGATCTCATGAGATAGATTTTGAGCTAAGTATACCTGGGTGATTCTAGGAGTCCTTACAGTGATGTAACATATTAGGATTGACATACCATGTGGACTGAGTTGACTAGACATGTGTAGTCAACGTGTGGTTGAGATGGATTTTTCTTATTCTATCTCGCTTGGGTTCCGTCTGGCCTAGGTCAAGCATAATATTGAATTTTATTTTCTTCCTTTTATTTTTGGGTTATGGGGACCCTAATGGGTATTTTTTTACTTAACCATACATGGGATCTGTCTACACATGTCTTGTCTTGTGAAAATGGCATGCCTCTCAACAGAGTCCTAAGAGGACTCAATGTAAGCAGAGAATAATGAGCTGGACAATTAGAGGTGTATACTAGATCTTGACTGAGGTGTGTTCTGGTGGTTGAATTTGATATAATTCCCATTCTTTTGGGAAAATTGGTATCTCTTACAGTTTTTTGTGGGATTGTATTTTTCCCTTTTTATGATTTCACTACATTTTTCTATACAATGATTGTGGGATAGTTCTCTGAATGTATTTTGATTCCAATTTTATTATCTCTACACTATTGTATGAAAATGGATGTGGGTGTGTGCATAAAAATACCGAACCAATCATTTCATACATGGATATTACATTATTTTTTTTGGGATATTTCATCCATTGAACAAACACATTCTCAAAGATAGTATTAGTTTTGTTCCTTTGGAAACATGGAATGAAAACTTTTAGTTTGGTGAAATATCTTAAAAGTTTCCCACAAAGAACTTTCCCTTTATTAATCCTAATTAAAACCTTTACTTATAACCCAGGGTAAGAAAACATATGAAAAGAGTGAGATCAAATGCTCATTAAGGGTAAAAAATGAAAATAAATAAGCATAATGATGAACATTAGGGTATGAGAACCTGGTCGTAGAATTAAAAGATCATACCTTGTATATTAAATATCATATACCCGAGTCATGGAATAAATAATGATAGTTTATAAGATATGAATAATAAGAAAATCAAGAGAATAATATATGAAAGAATAAAATGGGAATAAGACATGGAATTATGAAAGACACATAACCATGTAATATCATTCCTTATAAGTCGATGTGCATTTTCAAAACATATCAGGGAACTTCATGGGGAATACACCTACTATGAAGGACACACAACCATCCGCAGTCATTGTCCTTTCCTCGTAAGGAATCATGTTTCCCCATCTTCCCATAGTGGATCAAGCCCGTCCACTTGTTTCCCATCATTATATAATGAGATATAAATATTTACTCAATTCATTGGAGGGAGATATAGGTCCCACCCTTAAAATAATTAAAACTATACATATGAGTGACACCAGAACATAAATCATCCATCTAATCATAAATCATGAAAAGAAATGGTTTTCTTAAACATTTCCTAATAACATAACACATTTAAAAGTTATATAATTATTAAACATTACATCATAAAAACACAATATTTTTAGATAAAAACTATGAATGTTTCCCTTGGATCATATCCCCAGTAAATCAGGAGTAACACCAAAAAATTTCATCTTAGATGAAAAATAATTTTGAAATATCTTGTTAGAACATTTCATGAGGAAAATACCCTTTCCACATTAATAAACTATTTTTAAATAATATAAAACTTATGAATATTTTTTCACAGAAAATGTTCTTGAAAAAATATAATTTAATCTTTGAAAACCATTTTATAAATCTTTTAAATATTTTTTCATAAAAATTCATTAATGATTATTTAAAAAAAATTAAAACATTTTTAGAAAAAAATGTTTTAAAGGAACACAGGTTTCTGAAAAAAGATAGAATAACATTACATGAGACTTATAATATCATAAAAATAAGGATATTCAAGATAAAACATATAAAATATCAGTATATACACCTCATAAAATAATTTAAGTGCATAACATAACATGTGTCTCAAAGTAGGAAAATTGAGATAAAATTACCTTACTGATTTGGTAACCTTTGAATTGTAAACCACATGAAAGAGAGATCATCCAATGGATATGTAAATATCCATATACATAATGATAAGTATCATATATTATATTCATGTTTATTATATACACCACACAAAGGAAATTAGTTGTGAATATAGCATAATTCTCATAGAAATAAAAGTGAGACTAGAAATCCCCTTACCTTATGTCTTGAATCTCGTCATAATCATGAAAACCTCCCATACAATAAATATAAGTTTATAATAAATATATTAAAGAAAAATATTCAATTATATAATACCATATATTAAATTATTATGAATTTATATTACCTTTTTATTAACAATTCTGTGTTAAAGTTACGTTTCAGATAACAACTGCTTGGTTTTTCACATGTATTTTGATTTGTTGTATTTTTCTCGTCTTAATTATATCATGATTTAGTAATCCAAAAAATTATAAACCCGATATAAATATAATATATATTCATTATATATTTATTTTTAATAATCTATAAAATATATAAATAGAAAATTAAATGCACTGTTCTTGGAGACGACATGCCATATGTACGCATGAACGTCGTTTCCACTTTCTTTCCATATTGAAAGAAAGTAAATGAAATATATATATATAATAAAATTAAAGTAGAATTATTATTTCATATATATCATATATTTTTTCTAAACTCAACCTTAATTCATTCTATATAATATGTGAATGAATCACATCGCTTTTAGGAGGCAATGGTCCACACGTCCACAAATGAAATTACCATATATACAAAAAAAATAAAATCATGAAGGTATGTGTTATATAATTATTATAGAAGAATAAATACATCATAAATATAAATTATATAATATAAAAACATAACTTAAATCATTATTTACATCCTTTAATTGTGTTAATGAAAGAATGAACAATATCGGTCAACTAGTTGGTAGTCTGCTGTACACACGAATAATGATTGTGTATCCCATTTGATAGAAATTAGTGTCAGTGTAGGTAAAAACCATAGTATAAAAACATATAAGTATATTAATTATAATTATGTTATTATATAAACATGAAATAAACATAATTTAATGGGTTTGTGGAATAAATAATACAAAAATGTTTGTTGATGAACGCTACCTCTTCATTGGTTATCTTCTTTCGATTTGTACAAAATGACTCATTTTGGTTGGATTTGTTCCCAATGTAAGTAGTATGGGATGAAAAAATGGAAGGTTTGTGGATATTTTGATAGATTTTTACTGAATAAAATAGGTTATGAGGAGTGAATAATAGAGAAAAAGAGGTTCCCTTATATAGGGGGGGGGGAGACTTTTGGAATTTCTCAAAATAATAATTAATAATAAATTAAATCTCACCCCAAATACCTCAAACCTTCAATTTATTCTATTATAATGTATGATAAGTTTTTAATATCATCAAAAAATAAATTTTATACAATTTTTGGGGTTATTTTAAACCTTATCATTTTGATTAACCCTTAGTTATTCGATTTTAATTTTAACTACGGTTACTAAATTTTCAATATTAGGAGTATGTAATTTTTACATATAAAGTTTCAATTGTACCATAAATGTAAAATTTATTATTTTTTAAACCATATATAATATCATTATCTATATTAAATATTTTTATTATTTTTAAATAATTTAATAAAATTATATTTTCATAAAATATTATTAGTTACAATTTTAAGATTATTCATAACATTTTCTTTAATAAAATAAATAAAAAAATATAACTTCAAAAAAAATCAATCAATAAAACTCTAACATGTCATATTCACCTATAAATTTTTTGGATTACCTTAATTAGTTAATTTTTTTAATATTTATAATATCATTTAATTGATAATTTCATTAATTAAATAATCATTTTATCATTATTGTGTAATTATTTATGAAAATAATTTCTTCACTAAAAATAAAAAATAAAATTGAATGATGTATATAACCCTTTTTTATTTCATAATAATATAAATAGTAAAACATATATTATATTTATCCACATATTAAAAATATTATACTTATTAAAAGTAAGAGTGTGATATTTTGTCACTCACTTTGATTTTAATAATATCCAAGCCATTTTAATGGAAAAGTATCCATTATATTATCCATTTTCAATAATTATGTATTAACTGTTGAATTAAATACATAAAAATTAATTTGGTAAAGTTTTAGGGTAGTTTTCTAATATTTATAATATTATTTTTACCCTCAATTACCTGATTTACCCTTAACCATAAAATTTGCTAAAGTTATTATTCATATTATCTAAAAATAAAAGGCACATAATTAATAAATTTGAACCTTATGATTCCAAATATAAAATAATATTTTTACTATTATAAACACATAATTTCTTAAAATTAATTTAAAATTAATCACATTAACTAAATGAGAAAAAGGGTTTTTAAAGTGAAAAGGTCCAAAAGTTCGAAATGTTTTTATATCTAATATTAAAGTAAAATTGGTTCCAATGACCTAAATTGGATTAATTTATGTAAAAATGTACTAATTATACATAAAAACAATTAAAAACATAATTTAAATATATAAATAAGTTAGAAAAAAAATTTCAATTAAAATTCCGTATTTTACACTATTCATCAAAATATGAAACTTATTAGAAAAATACCAAAACATTAACCAAAACAAATTGTGATATAATTATTTAAAATAATAAGTTTATTTAACATTTAAAAGTTAGAATTTTCAAAAATTAGATTTAAAATGGGCTCTCTATTAAAAGGCAGTAAAATTACCCTTTTGAAAAATACATCATTTAATTCATAAAATTATATTTATTCTTATCTCATACCTATCAAATTTATTATTCAAGTGCAAAAATAAATTTACTGATTATATATATATAAATATTTTTAAAAACATTCCCCAATAGTTTTTGTTTATTTTTTCGAGACAAAATGGTGTTTGAATATAGAAGATAGTTTTCTTAGAAAAGAAAATTCATTATTTTCAAATAGTTCATACATTAATTTATAGCTAATTTATGAACAAAAAATTCATTTTATAAACATGTTTAAATTATATTTTTATAATTTAGTTAATCTTATTTGTAATTTTTATTCCAAAAGCTAGGTGTTAACTGTAGTAATATGATAATTACAATATTAATAGTATATTGTAGTTCGGTAAAACTAGGTCTTGCGTGTAACACAAGCTATCAAAAGAACTTGTGATTTTATGTAACACAAGAAAAACATAGCATTATGTGAATGGAAAACTAATCTAAGTGTTTCTTATAGCACAACCTCGATATGAAATTGTGTACAAATCATGAATAACTTAGTACTTTCATATAAAACAAGCTATATACAGTATTGTGTGAAATGAAAAGTATTGAAAATATAAAATTGTTTCGAAAAAAAATATTTCACAAAATATCATAGTGTTAAATTATACCCCCCTTAAAATTAATTTCTCTCGCAAAATTCATTTGGGTTATCAACGGTTTTATACTTGAAAGTTCCCTTCATAGAAACCCACATCATAAAAATGAATACTAAAAATCCCTTTTAAAAGAGTATGTTAGAAACATAAAAGTTACCCAAAGTAACTCATAACTAGGTTTCCACATAAGATAACAGATGTTCCAAGTGAGAATTTGGACATGGAAGAGAAATATAACTATAAATTTTGGATGGAGTGTGATAGAGAACATAGTTAGGATAGAGTTAATAATCACAAATCCATCACCCAAAGAGGTTTGAAAAAGGTCATTGATATTATAAAAAATGATGATAAAGGGATAAATTTTTTTTTCAAGAACCAGTTTCCTAAAGTTGAAGAATTTTTGTGGGAAGATATACTTACTTGATTTCAGAACAATCTACCCCTTTTTTGTGCCATGATCAATTTCCACTTCATCTTTTATTCCAAAAAATGATGGTGAATTTTTCATTCCCAAAGTATTAGTTGATCATGAGATCCCTAAATAGAATGATAGGTCATTCCATCTGTCTTTATCACAAAAAAATGGCCATTTCAAGTAATCCAATATACATAAATCCTCATATGGAGAGATAGTGTTTTAATCTCTAAAACCTACTCTGAAGTTTAACATAAACCATTCCATAAACGGTTAACCTTATAACCCTTCCGAAAGATGAAATTCAAAAACATTATAAATAAGGTAACTAAATTTATCAAAAATAGCTTAGTATTTATCCCCCATATATCATAATGTATCTCTTGTTTGTCACATACCAGACACGTGAATACCTTCATCATGTATTCTATAAAACTATATAGAACACACACATGCTTATTCATTCCTTAAATAATCTCTTATTATAAAAAACATTTTCATGGGAAGATTGGGTTCATCCTTATACTAATAAAATATGTGATTTCATTATTCTAGAATCCATGTAGATAATCACATGAAATTTCACTAATGAATGAACAATAAGATTTTCGTAGTGTTCATTCATACAAAATCAAACATGAAATTTACAACTAAGGAGAGAAGGATAAGTATTCCCTAATTATCATGGTTTACTTAATACATTATGATAACATAAGATTTTACTTTTTAATCTTTCCTTAGAGTTTTTGGATTATCATCCACATTAGTCCTTGGATTGGGGCCGTTGTTAACATAATTCCCAAAGTACATACAATTGAAACACTGAATTTTGGAAGGTTTATTCTGTAGATATTTCACATTATTTAGATCATTAGCTGCATTATTCCCATCACTTACGAATTTATCCACTCAATGATCTTCCCTTACACACATGTAACACCCTCTTGTCCCTTTTAGGAATTCACTTGAGTTATTCTTTCTACATTTTTGTTATAAAAATACCGAGAATGTCTTTCCACTATTTAGTTTTCATGAGACTTTACATTAATTTTTTTTATCAAAACCAGAGGGATAGTGGGAATATAAAATTTCCATTTCTACCTTTATTTCACATAACATGACTTCTTCATAGCTACTTAATTTTCTTATATCCAAGTCCATTTTAATACTTGGTTTCAGGCCACAAAATAATTGTTTCATTTTTTTTCATAGCTGATGATTAACCCAAAAGATACCTTGAAAGTCTTGTAAAATTCGCTTCATATGTATCAATATATTCATCATTCTTTTTATTAAGATCAAGTCATTCCTACTACATATTTTTTCATAGAATACAAGGTAAGTACTTACTGAAAAATATTCCCTTAAACTCTTCCCATTCTATAGATTCAATTTCTTCTTATTTCCTCATTTTCTTAATAAGAGTGCACCACTGATCAGCTTCACCTTCCAAATGATATACATCCAAAATGACTTTTTCATTTTCTAAATACTTAAGGATAGAAAATACATTTTTTGTGGTACTGAACCATTATGTAGAAACAAGTGGATCTAAAGACCCATTGAAATAAGGTGGACATTGCCTCGTAAAGGACTCGATAGAATATTGTTCCCTTCTCTACTCATTTGGAAGTCCAGAATGATTCATAGCTTGTATAAGTATAGTGATAATATTTTTCATTCCATATGCCATAAAATTTTATTGTTCCGGAGGAAAATCATTTAATTTCCCATTACATTCATCATTTACACTGTTCTTTTAGGTTCTTTCCAATAAATAAAACCAAAAATAATAGTGTGAGAAACACTAATCATAGTGGTGTAACTACAAAATCAAGGGAAATTAATTATAATATTTCAATCTGTGATACCTTGGGTTTAATCCATGGTTATTTATGATTATTATGAAAACTATTGGATTGTAACATATATTTAGACTTATCCTTAGATACATCCCTAGATATATCATTAGTAATCCCTCTTGGGATCTCAATAAAGTTCTCTCATCCTAGTTTCCAAAGGTAGACTAAACCTTTGATCTGATACCAACTATAACGACCCAATCACTTCATACATGGATATTAGATCATTTTTCAGAATATTTCATACATTGTATAAAAACACACCCAAAGACTTTATTAGTTTAGTGAATTTGGAAACGTAGAACACAAACTTATAGTATTGTGAATGATCTTAAAGGTTTCCCAAAAATATATTTCCCTTTAGTTTCCTACTTAACACCTTTCCTTATAACACAAGTCAATTAAATATAATAAAATGGTGAGTTTATATGCTTAGTAAGGGTAAACAATGTAGATACGTAAGAATAATCATGAACATAAGGGTATGAGAACATGATCATAGAATTATAAGATCATACCCCGCATATCAAATATCATATATATGAGTCATGACATAAATAATGGTATTTCATGAGACATGAATCATAAATAAATCAAGATAATAATCCATGAAATCATAACATAGGAATAATACATGAAATTGTTGCATACATATAAACAATTAATATCATTACCTATAAGTCCCGTCGTATTGTCAAAACATACCAGGGAACTTAATGGGGACTAAATATTCTAGGTGGGAGACACCACAAACCCATTCAAAATACTTCCCTCGTAAGGGATTAGGTTTCTCTTACTTCCCATATTGGATTGGGTTTCCCCATCTTCCCATAGTGGATCCAGTTTCCTCATATTCCCATAGTAGATCAATCCTGTCGACTTGTTTCCCATAATTATCTCATGTGATATAAATATTTACCCAAATAATTGGAGGGAGATATATTCCCCACACCTCAAATAATTTAATCCATAAATATGGGTACTACAATAACATAAATCACTCATCATATCAAAAATCAGGAAAATAAATCGTTTTCATAAAAATTTCACTATAGAATAACTCATTCAAAAGTAACAAAATTATTAAACCTAAAATCATAAAAATATAAAAAGTTCAGATAAATAATATGAATTATATCCTTGAATCATATCCCCAGTAAAGAATGAGTAATACCAATATATACCATTTTATATGTATAATTTTTTTTAAATATATTGTTATAACATTTCTTGAGGAAAATATCATTTCACTTTGAAAAGAGTTTTTAAAATAATAAAACATTTATAAAAACCTTTCTATTGAAAATAATATTTAAAACATAAAAAGGAATATTTTAAAACCATTTTAAACATATTTTAAATCCTTTATTCTTGAAAATTATTAAAATATTATTTAAACCACTTTTAAAACATTATTAGAAAAAATTGTTTTGAAGGAACATCGATTTCCAACCAAAGAGAGCACATCATTTAGTGAAACATATAATATCCTGAAAATAAGGATATTCATGATAAAAAATGTCAAAGGGAATTATATACACCTCTTAAAATAATATAGATGCATAACACAACATGTTTCTCAAAGAAGGTGAATTGAGACTAAATTACCTTACAGATTTGGTAACCTTTGAACCATAAACCATATGAAAGAGAGATCATAAAATGGATATGAAGATACCCATAAATTTAATGATAAGGATTATAAATTACATTATTGGTAATAATATATAGCACACAAAATAAATGGGTGGTGAATATGGAATAAGTCTCACTGAAATAAAAGTGATACTATAAATCCCCCTACCTTAAGTATTAACTCTCGTTGCACTTGTGAAAAAATCGTGTATAATAAATATAGGTTTGTTTTACTTATATTAAAGAACCTTATTCAATTATATCATACCATATATGATTTTATTATGAAATTTTATAACCCATTTATTAACAATTCCATGTTAAAGTTACATTTCAGGTAATAATCTCTTTGTTCTTATCATGCGTATTGATTTGTTATATTTTTTGACCTTTTACTTATATCATGATTTAATCATATAGATAATTATAAAAAGATATAAATATCATATATATTCAGTATTTATTTATTTATAATAATATATAAAATATAGAAATGGAAAATGAAATACATTGTTCATGGAGATGGTAGACCGTACATATACATGAATGTTGTTTCAATTTTTTTCATATTAAAAGAATGAAAGTAAATGAAATATATATATAATTAAAGTATAATTATTATTCCATATGTATCATATAAATTTACTAAAATCATCCTTAATACATTCCATGTAATGTGTAAATTAATCACATCACTTTGAGGATGCGGTAGTCCACACATCCACAAAAAAATTAAAATATGTACATAAAATGGGAAGAATGAAGGTATGTTTAATATATTAATAAAAAAAGTATAAATAGATCATAAATATAATATATATCATATAAAAACATAAATTACATCATTATTTATAACCTTAAAAAGTGTAAATGGAAAAATAAATGACATCAGTTTGCGAGGCGGTAGTCTGTCGTATAGATGAACAATGATTGCAGACCCCATTTGATGGAAGTGTGTGTGAGTGTAGGTATAAACATTAATATAACAACATATAAGTATATAAAGGATATTTATTTTATTATATTAACATGAAAAAAAATAATTTAACATGTTTAAGGAAGAAATAAAACAAAAACATCTGTTGATGAACGTTGCCTTCTCTTTGGTTATCTACTTTTGATTTACACAAAAGGACTCCTTTGGTTGGATTTATTCCGAAATTAATGCTTATAGGATTAATATATATAATTTGGGAGTATATTTGTATAGATTATTTCCAAACCAAATAGGTTTCGAGTTGTGAAAAATAGAGAATAGGATGTTCCCTTATACAGAAGAGGGGAGGGGCATTTTTGGAATTTATCAAAATATTAATTTATAATAAATTAAATCTCACTCCAAATACCTCAAAATTTACATTTCATAAAATGTAATATATTATAAGGTTATAATATAATTAATTAATATATTTTAGAAAAGTTTTGGTGTTATTTTAAACTTTATAATTTTGATTAACCCTTAGTTATGCCATTATAATTTTAACTATGTTAATAACATTTTCAATATTAAGAGGATTTAATTTTTATATATTAAGTGTAAATAGTAACATAAATGGAAAAAGATGATATTCTAGACAATATATCATCCTCTTTTCCTTAGTTAATATTTTTTTAAATAATTTAATATAATATTATTTTCATAAAATATCATTAGTGTCAATTTTGACACTATTCATAACATTGACATTAAGAAAATCAATACAGACAGATAAATTCAAAAAATTCATTTAATAAACCCTTCAAATTTAATATTTACCAATAAAATTTTTGGATAAACATAATTAAGTCAAATTATATTTCTTTTGATATTTATAATATCATATAATTCATTGTTTCATTAATGGAATAATTACTACATCACCATTGTGTAATTATTTATGAAAATTATTTCTTCACTAAAAATTAAAAATTTAATTTAATTATGTAGATAGAGTTTTTATATATAATAAGAATATACATATTTAATAATATATTCTATTTATCCATATATTAAAAATATTATACTTATTAAATGTAAGGGTGTGATATTTTTTCACTCTCTTTGATTTTAATAATATCCAAGTAATTTTCCTGGAAAAGTGTCCATTAAATTATTCAATTATATATAATTATGTGTTCATAGTCGAATTAAGTTTATAAAATAACATTTTTACAAATTTTAGGGTTGTTTTATAATATTTATATTATTATTTTTACCCTCAATTACCCGATTTACCCTTAACCATGGTAATAAAATTTACTAATGTTACGATTCATATTTTTCAAAATTAAAAGGGACCTAATTAAAAAAAATCCTTATTATTAAAAATATTTAATCCATTTTTCACAATTCTAAACACATAATTGGATAAAATAAATTCAAAATTAACCCCATTGATAAAATAAGTAAACGAGATTTTAAAGTGAAAAATTCTAAAAGTTATGAGAAAAATAACAAACAATTAACCAAATTAAATTTTAGATATCCCAATTTTAAAGTATAAGTTTATTTTGTAATATAAAAAATATAAGTGTGAATAATAATATTTAAAATGGGTTCCCCATTAAAAGGTGGTAAAATTACCCTTTTGAAAAATACATCATTTTATTCATAAAATTAGATTTATTATTAAATCATGCCATTAAAATATACTAGATGAGTTTCAAAAATAATTGGTCAAAATTTTATATAAAATTTTTATTAAAATTATTCCCTAATAGTGGTTTGTTTAATTTATTGAGAGAAAATGGTGTTTGTACATATAAGATAGTTTTCTTAGAAAAGGAATTTCTTTACTTTCAAATAGTTCTTACTTTCATTTCTTGGTAATTGATGACCAAAGGATTCATTTTATATACATGTTTAGATCATATTTTCATAATTTATTTAATATTATTTTTAATTTCTATTTTAATGTCTAGGTGGTAAATATAATAATATCTTAATAACAATATTAATAGTATATTATAGTTCTGTAAAACTAGGTCTTGCATGTAATGAAAACTATCAAAATAAATCTATGTTGTGTGTAGCACAATATAAGTATAGTGTTTCATGAACCAGAATATAATATAGGTACTATTGGATAAAAAATACCATGTGTGTGATATACCTACTCAGCACTGGCCTCGAACCCCTTGCCTATTGGAGACAGACTTGGGGTAGTCATTGCTCGGGCCTTGGTGGGTCAGGTCGTGACCTGAAATATGTGGATAAATTGGATGGCGTTCAAATATATGACCATATATCTAAATTTACTAAAAAATGGTTCTGAAATTGTACATTATTATAGATAAAAGTTTTAAAAAAATTCATTAAATTGTGAATACATGAGATTATACTGCTTTCAATGTCAAAATGGCATGGGAAACTAAAGCATTGGAATAAATAAATCTACTAAATCTATAAACATTTTCTTTAATGATATAAACATAAATTTGATTAAAATTTTACAAATAAACTTAAATTTTGAGGGATCATGAGAAATAAATATCTGAATAAATTTTAAGAATAAGTTATACCAAACTTTTGTAATTTACTACTCCAATCATGGAAAAAATTTCATAGGTCAAAAATAGAAGGAAATATAAACAACATTTTTCCTATAAAAACACATCTCCTTTCTTTTTCAAGTGGTTGTAAATTATTATTGTCTATTTAAGTTATAATTTTACATATTTTTATAGTATTATTTATATTTAATAATATTATAAAAATTATATATTATTATTTTTTCTATCCCACTTTTTTGTTCCATTTTTTCTTTTGTGTTTCTCCCACCATGCTCCTTCTCAACTCCATGAAAATAGAGAAATTACCCCATTTATTGTTGGGGGGAGTGGTGTATAATTGTATTCATACACTTCATTATTTTTTTTTATTTTTTTTTGATAATTTTACTAATGGATAAACCTATTGTGGTGAAGGGTTCACCCCTCATTCCCTACTATTGTGTTCATCTTCCTGTTAATATTTATTATGCTTTTTATTTATCATAATCTTTCCTATAGAGGTCCAATGTATCATTATGGTGATGAAGTGAGGGATATTAACCCACATAATGAGGGTTAGTGTGGGGTAATAATAATTTAAATGAGATGGTGTTGAGTGATAGTGTTGATCTCAACATTGAGTAAAATATTGAGAGTTATTTTGTAGATTAATAATAGCATCATCATGAAATCCTAATAATAATAGCATATTTAATATTAAATAACTCAATAGTGTGTTGTATTGTTCTTTATATTTTTCATTATTGTAATTTTAAATATTTATATCAATTTCATTTTTAAAACACCCCAATACATTGTTATATTTCTTTTAAAGTATATTTTATAAATAGGGACAATATAGGAACATTTTATGTTTGTGTCCTCCTTATGATATCAACCCTGGGTGTATACTATGATGTATGATTATAAAAATAAGTAATTATTTGTTAATGATTCATAAATAGAACCTATTTACAAATATTTAGTAACATTCTTATATTTTATGGATCTTACACTGGGATTCTGAATATTTTATAAGTTACCCTTCTTTAGAAACCACTCATGAATTCAAAAAAAAATTATAGATTTCTTCAACAAATACAATCCTATTGTTTCTATCTTGTATTAATCATATTTATTTAATCTTTATTACTTATTATTATTATTCATATATTTTATTTCAATGATCTATGATGTAGGATTTCCTTCTATGATAGAAAACTCTATTCATTGTTGTAACATATTTCTCAAAATTCTTTATGTGTGTGTTTATGGAATACTTTGTTTTTTATTACACAACAAGGAAAAAATCACTTTTAAATATTTTATTATTTATTACATTTTTTACTTATTACTTCATGAGAAAAAATAATAACTCATGGTAGGTTTATACCACCATTAATCATAACAATGAACACATTTTTTATAATTTCCATTAAAATTATCAAAACATTCAAATATGATTTTGATAAGAAGATTTATCTTTTTCAATGTACCTTGTTTCTTCTTAGTGGAATGATTATTAATTTCATATATTATATTGCTTAATACAAGGATTATTCATCTTCCAAATATTATCATATTATTCCATAAATCGATGCCCTTGCGTCTAAACCATTAATAGAACCTATAATGGACAATATTCCTTGTTCATTTTCTTTACATACATTTCTGATAGCATGGAAACAATGTTGTTTTGGTGCTAAATATAAAATATTTTTGTAAAAACTTGGGGATACATTCCTTCTAATATTATTCACATCCACGTTTTATGATGTGGTGTGTTTTTACCCTTTTTTCTCTAAACACGTATATACATATTTTACTTCTACAGTTTCACTTTTTGAAAAACAAAACATTAGTGAAAATAACATTTCTAGAGAAAGGGTTCTCAATTTCTATAATCCTATAATGGTTTTCCCTCTAGAAAATTTCATGATTTTATTTACACTATAATAGGTCATTTTAGAAGAAATATTCTTATCATAACCTTTCATGGAATCACTTCTTATTTCATCTTTTTGGGAATTCTCAACTCGTTTCACCACCTGATTTCTCAACTGGACTTCTTGTTCAAGACACTTCCAGTTGAGAGTAATTTTCACATTATCAACTGATATTACTCTTTAAAATCACTCACTCTTTATCTTTTTCAATATGATCTCCATGAATATTATTTCCTTCTTTTACATCTCATCTATTCTTTTATTATTTGATTTTTAACTAAGAAATATTAACACCAAATAATTCATTCAATGAATAAATATTTTCATTAAAGACTTTAATAAACTCATATCTATCATAATTTAAAAATTGAAATTATATATTAATGAGGGATAATTTCACTTTATATAATAGTGAAGTCATTTTTTTATCATCATCCAATTTTATAAGAGTGTTTCACTTTTGCAACTTTTCTTCAAATTGTTTTTCCACTACATTGATATATGTATTTTCTCATCCTATAGACCCTTAATAAACTTTAATATATATATATATGTGATATCTTTATAAAGGAAAATTTCCAAGTAATAATTTATTTCAAAGTAAAAATCAAAAAGTGATTTAATAGGAACATACATATCATAGCCTAGTCAGGATTATTTATGAGAATGATTCACAATATATATGATATATAAATAAACAATATTAATGACTTTAATTAGTGGTGTACAATATTTCTCCTTTGAGATCATTATAAACATATTAAACTCTATCTTCTACTCATTATTCATTGTTTTGGTTGAAAAAACCTACAAATTTTTGTTGAATGGGATGAAAATAGTATTATTCATTTGATATAACTCAGAATATAATCCAAATATTCATTAATTTTGTAATAGATAAAAACCAACATGAATAAGAATTATATCTAATAAGAGGTAGACAATTCATCTTTGATACCACTTGATATGCCTAGTATGATTGTGTAGTAAACATGAGAGTGGAATTTAACTATGTAAAAATAATTTTATCAAATTTTTACACATTGTTTACTTCACACCTTTTCACATGTAAGGATGGATTCATCCTTTATGTTTTACTTAAAATATTTACTTTATATGAAATATATAAAGTAAAGAGATCACAAAATAGAGTTTTTACACCGTTAAATCATAACATGGATATATACACAACATTGTGTTTAGGTCAAATTTGTGATATAAGTAAATCACTAATATTTCAAGGTGAATACACATCCAGTACATAATTGGTTCTTTATAATGGATCTTAAGAGTGTACTATGGTGTTCCCCTAAATATTTATAAACAATATATTCTAATTAAAAAATTATATCCTCACATTAATAAGACGAATCATCTTCAAAATTCTAATAACATCAATAGCTAGGTTATGATAACCATCAGAAACATGAAATTAAACCTTTTCCTATAACATTTAGAATGGCCAATGTATTATTTATAATATTAAATCAGACATTGTATTCTTACTCCTCAATTTTATTTGAGACTTATAGTAATATTTTATTAGTAGTAGATCCTCATTATTTAGAAACATCAATATATAATAAACATACTAGTAGTAGAATCAGGTTTGTGTTTCCCACTCTCACCACTTATCTTTATTCCTCATTTTCATCTTCTTTTACATTTCTAATATATAATATAATCAAGTTGGAATCTTCTATATTCTTCATTCTATTTATCCTTTAATGATAATAATACTTTTATGGGGTTATGAACATCAGTTTATAAATTATATTATACCTTCCCTTTACCTCTTTCTTAGTTTATATTCTCATTAAAATCATATGAATATATTTTCCATAATTTGAAATATGGGAATCTTGTAATATTTTGAATCATTATATCCTCATTTAATACTAGTCAAATATTCTTGAGAAAATTATCTATATTTTTTATCTCTATTTATTTTTAGATATTCATAGATGAAAACTCTATAATAATTGTATAGATATATACTCAATATACCAGAATAAAATTCTCCTTTAATCATTCCTTATCATTCTCTTAAAATCTGGTTAAATAATACTCAGGTGTGAATCAAGGTTCGATCTCCATTAATGTAATTCAAATATCCACAGAGTAATATCCCATAATTATCACATAGGGATATTTTTAATATTCATTAAATCTCTTAAAAAATTTCTCCACAATATTATTTTCTTTTAAAACCATGTCTACATGAATATATGTAGAAAACCCTTTTTTTATTGCGTTTATTCTCATGAAAGATATTTCTTTTTTTAAATATATCATCTTGAAACATGGATTAATCATTCCAAAATATTTATGTATATGTATTTAGAAATGCCATAACATTTTTATATTTTTCACTAATATTTTTATTCTAATTTTTAATTTAAGTTCCAGAACTATTATTCTCAAATTATCCTCCTAGAATTTTCTAAAACCTCCCTTTATTCAAAATGGAAAACCTTACATTTCACCTATTTAATATTATGAATGATTTTGAAAGAACTTATGTATCATCTGATGAATCTTATATATCCCAATAAATCATCATATAAATCATACATATGATCAATAGGATCTTACATACACTATAAATCTCCCATATAATATTATATACCATCTAAAAAACATAAATATTTACTAGATTATTCATACGTAAAATTCACACACTTTTTTTAAAAAATTTGTTATCGATATAGTTTTAATCAAACATTATTCTAAAAAATCAGAGTTAATATTCCATACCAACTTTTTTAATATAATTCTATAGATTTTGTACCTATTTTTATCCTATGTAGCTCAGGATTTGATGATTTTAATATTTTGTGATGCCTATTCAATAGCTTTATTCATATGTATCTCGTTCACCAATGGTTTAATAATATATAAACTTTGTTCTCACAAATTTATTTATCCATGATTACTTTTGTTCTTTTTTAATCATACATATGTTTAATTTAATCTCATGAAGCCTTTGGAAAACCACTTATCCATACATGAAGTCATGTATTTTTTATCATTAAAAATGTCATTCCCAAACTTCTAGAACTCAATTTAAAACCTTATTATCTTAACTCCAATTGATCTGATCCCCTTAAAATAAACTCAACATTATTAATATTAATTCAAAAAGTTCAAAATAATATAATCTTCTCAAAATATATTATAATAATTTACAGCATATGATAAACTCTATTTGAATATTTCTATGTAGCTTCAACTTCCCCAATTATTCACTGCAATTTTAAAAAATCATTCTAAAAAATAGTGAATTAGTTAATCTATAATAAATTAAACACTATTTTTAAGATCCTTAAAAACAATTTGATTCTCTAACCAGTAAAAAAATCTCGTTCATAAAATATTAAGCATCAACTACCTCTAATTCTCAACCATCTTTTCCAAACTGCACTAAATGAATATAAATCTTTCATGTCAACAACTCATTTGCTAATTTAAAAATTATGAATGGATATCTATTCATTGATATATATTCAGTATCATTTTCTTTTATTTCCCCACATGATGTGTCCTTCAATCTCACTCTCTATTAACTTCACTAGCTTCTCAATATCTTTATCTTATTAAAAAAAATATAACACTCACACTCCATTAATATATTTAGTATGGTATCAGGATATGTTTGAGTTTGAGTGGAGATATATATGAATACTTATGAAGAAATAATGACACATAACATACCTACCAAGCCATAAATGTATTATATATGAGTAACTTGAAAGAACTAAGAATTCATTATGTTATGGGGATAACCTTAATGTTATGAAGATGCATATAACAAATTTATGAAAATTTTTACATGTAAGGATTGCATAGTGATTATATCCCTCTCACTACAACTTGGAGAAGATGGTTTTACCAGTGAAGTTATAAAATTCCATGCCACATTCAATACCTCATTATTCTCACAAACAATCTAAGGGAGATTCTTTGTGTATGATATCATGATAAAAAATTTCAAGGTTGTGTTTGGATCCTTAGTAATTCAAATTTGGAATAGGATGAGATATTTAAATCATTCTAAAACTTTTAGCATTTTACCATGACTATGAATAATGGTGGATAAAATATAGTAATTTTAAATAGCGATATATTTTATCTTACTGTAATAAGAAATGTTTCAACATAACATAATTTCCTTATATAAATATATTTATTTTTTTAATTTTATAAAATAAAAGCGTTTTTTAAAAATTTATTTGAACCTACAGAGAGATAGGATGAGGAGAATTTTGTTTTGTATTATTTTTATTGAATTATTTATGTCATTCGAGTATTTTTACTTCTCTTGAATGATTGATTTGTTTTTATATTTTATTTACATTAATTTTCTGCCTCTTAGGAAGAACATAAATCTTTTGATTGATTCAATATAAATCACAAGGAATTAGTCACTTATGATATGTTGAATTAATATTAGTATGTATATTACAATGGATATATTTTTCTTTTTGAATGAATTATTTGATTTTGTATCACATTGATCTTAATTCATTTTTCATTACACTTTTAAAAAATTATTATTTTATTTTTTTATTTCACCATCATTTGAGGATATGGATAATGGTACATCTAAATATTATATTAAAAATGGAAAACATATAATTGGTCTATTATCATGGACATAATTGAATAATAGAAATAATAAAAATGAAAACACCATAAATGATTATGTTGATCCATTCAAGAAAAATATCAAATAATTGGACCCAAGATCTAATTTAAAACATAATTCTAGTTGAATTTATTCCAATTATAATTCAATGTGAATAAAAAATTCAATGGGTGAGGTCATATTATCCCATATATTAAGATATTCTTAAAACATTATCTTACTTTCATTGAATATATGATGTATAATATGATTTTGATAACCAACAAACAACTTTTGTTTTTCTATTGATACAAACGTGAATTTATCTTTGATAAATTTAATCAATATTTTACTTTGAGATTATAATTGGAAATTGATTTTACTTCAAATCTATTAAAATAAAAATAAATACCATTGAGGACACACTGATATGGTAGGGAAAGAAAATCATATAATAATATCCTCTATTTTTCTTTTGTAGTTGAGATTATTTATTAGTTCACTTTAGTGTAATTTGGTTTCTTTAGACCTAAGGGATTGATATAATTAAAGTTGTGTTAATTGACATTTAAAATGTAATAATTGACTATTTTTAGGGAATTCTACAACTAATTAATTCATTCTAAACCAAAATTCGATAAAATAAATGTATTTATGAAAACCTATTTTTTAAAATCAATACACTATCTATGATTTTAATTGAAAGTATTTATGGTCACATTTAGTTTTAATATTGATTTTTTCTCAATTTGTTTTTTATTTATTTCTATTTTTCGTGTTCAAACCAAAATCAATGAAATACCTATTAGTTTTTGATTTTTGATACATGTTCCCAGTGGATTGACCTTGGAATCCCCATTACTACTTTGATCAAGTAGTTTTAGTAGTATAAATATCATGAATATAAATTCTAAACTTTGGCACACCAACCTTGGTAAGTGACGAATCATGGGGATATGCTAGTCAGTATAGAAATAATATTTCAATAAAAATCCAATGAAATACCCAAATAAACCCACATCATGGTTTTAAAAATATATTTTCTAAAGATATTCTTGAAAAAAACCTCACCATAGAAAAATAGCCATTGTTCCTTTGATAATTTTTTCATCAGGGAAGTCACATGACATGATTTATAGGAACAATGAAAAAAAATATTATTTATAAATAAAAATATATTTTCATAAAATTATAAAAACACCATTGATGTAACTGGCCTTCCAGGAAAACTCCAAATCCAATGTGGGGTTTAAACTATAATAAATTTTTTTTGATAGATGCGGTCTATGTTTAAATCGTATTTTACAAGGTGAGTTTATATAGTGATTGTGCATTATAAAATAAGAGAAAATATATAAAAATATATGTTTATTTAAGAAAATTTTATAAATAGGTATTTTAAATGACAATATCAATGTCCCTATTTTTGGAAATCTATTTAATCCATGATGAAATTTGCTATAGTTTATCTGATTAAAGGTTTCAAAAAAATCAAAATATGGGTTATTTATGTTAGGTAAATTTTTTCATAAAATATTTAATATTTATATGAATATAAAAAATTTGAATAATCTTATAAATTTAGAATATAGAGGAATTCATATTTTTTAGTAGTTTGAGGAACTATCCCTCATTATAGAACATAAAAAAGAAATCATCTTTTGAAAATTTGTAAATAAGGTAACTCATTACATTCATGGAGTTAAAAATTAATTCCCAAGGGATTTAATGGTTTCAAGAGTCCAAAAGGATGAAGATTTTAAGATAAACATTAGAAAATTTCACATCTCCCACTAAAAGAAAATGAAAAAGTGAAATCCGTCAATGAATATGCATTATCCCTTTTCTAAGAAGTTTTGATGTGTTGGACTAACAAAATTTGAAAGATCACTCCTCCCACTCACACAATCACACGGAAGGGGGAATAAATGATAGGTTTCATCACACCTATATCTCATTAGAGCTACCCACTTGAAAATGCTTGTGAGAATACACTGCATTGTCAACATGATGTAATGAAAAACTAGATAGAAAACACCATGAAAAGTTTAAATTAGTGTACCCATCCATCTAAAATGTGGAGACAAGGACGAATAATGTGATTCAACACACCCATCCCCTTTTCAAGACTCCCCACATAGTTATTCCTTTAATAAGCTTCACCTCCTACTAAATGCAAAGAGAAAAATCATAGTGCTCACTAAAAATTTACATCCCAATCAATCCAACAATATCACAAACCCGAAAAGACCCAACTGAACTGTATTGAGATCACTAACGAAGCTTAATGGCCACTAATAAAGACCATCAATCCATCCCAGAATCCCATTCTGATCAGAGGACGACCGATTTCCCTATCATGTAAACCATCATCCATGTGTACTGTAAAGACCCGGAAAATTCAAGGAATTGTATTTTTCTTAATTTTCATTGGAATTTTACAACAACGCAGTTTCTGACGGCACCTGATTCCGAGGCCCGGTGTGCCAGAAATTAATTTCCGAAGTTAGGATCGAGAACATTCAGTGAACAAATGAGCGGGATTTTCTAACTTTTGAACCGGTGCTTGGAATCAAATTCTGAGGGCACCAATGGAATCGCAGCACCGGTATTTTCTTAGAAACGCCTTTTCCGGAGTTGCGTTTACTCGGGTGTGGTTTTTAATTTTAGGGGTTAAGCTAAGAAATAAAATAAAGTGGTGCGACAACTTTATTTTATTTCACATAAAGACACTTAAAGCCACTTAAGCTAAATTGAGAGGATAGGGTGGAACCCAAAATATCCTACCCACTTGGAAATATATTTGTGAGGTGGGGCCCGCACAAGACCCACTGTTTCTTTTCCTCTAAGTAACGCACCCGCGAAAACCCCTTTTAAATAAAAGTCAACCTATGTGTTTTCTTAAATTCTTAATGCCCCTATTAATAGGGCAGTTAAGTCGTTACCATTAATTCATCCAATTAATGGTTCATTTCTTAACTTTGTTTTTCAAATTGTTGGCTTAAGAATAAAATAAGACCAACACATGTTTTACTTGTGGGTGCTTGTTGAGGGGATTTGGAGAAGCTCTAAGTTCATCGTCCTCCTTCATTAAGAACGTGAAGAATGCGAAGAACACCGGCCTCGACGAAGGGTGACGAAGAATGTCGAACCCACAGAGATCGACGATGCGACGCCGTGTACCGCGACGCCGATGATTCTTCTTCCGCGACGTTCCTTCCCCGCGAAAATCTTCGATCAAAAACTGATTGAGGTAGGGGATTACAGTTCTTTAATTTTTTCTTTGTGAATTATTTAATCCTCAACATGGGTTTAAATGGTGTGATTAAATCTATGTGTTTTAAACCCTCGGAGATCATCGACAACGACGCCCCTTCCGTGACGCGACGATCCTCTTCTTCCACGACGGTCAATTCTGTGACGAACTCACGTTCGAGGACAACGCTTGAGGTAGGGAATTATTATTTTGAGAATGATTTTATTCCCTTGATTCTTTCATTCTAAAGAAGAACAATGAACACGGATCAACTTATTATCTAGTTGACCCGCGAACATTTTTCCTTGCGGGTTGGGAATATTTTGTTGCGGAAAGTAGTAGGGGATGATTCTTTAAAATATTTGTGGTTTATACTCGCAGCGTATGATTAAAATTGTTGGGAGACATTTAAAACCACTAACGTGGTGGGTGCAGACTAACGAACAAGTCCGAACCCACCGCCCCTTTCGTTATTGGTGTGTGAAACGGAGGACGTCGACAAAGCAAGCCGCACGGGTGATGAGATGTCCTCGAAGTGAAGGACGGACCCCGGGAGGGCCTTTGGAAAAGACTGCGTGAAATTCTGACCAACGGAACTCGTCTGGTGGTCCACGGAGCAGCCCGCCGGCGCGCCTCGCCGGCACGGCGACGCCGGCGGCAGGCGGCGGCGGCGCCCGGCGCGCCGCCGTATGGAACCGCAGCGGCTGAAGCCGTCGCGGCAGCACGTAGTCCCGCGACCCCGCGGGACTGGAGGAGGATGGGACGCGGCCGGCTGCCGCGTCCGCTGGCAAGGGAGGCCCCACGCGGGGCCACAGTTTCCTCACGTGGGGGCAGCACGCCCCCCGCTCCGCTCGCCCGTAACCGGCCGAGCCATCCCTCCTGGCGACCGGGCCGCGCCCGCGCTGGCCGGGCCGGGTCGCGCCCAGGCTGGGCCGCGCTGCCCGGATCAGACCCGAACCCAGGTTGGGTCGACTCGGTTCGGGCCGACCCAGGGGGGGTCGGGCTGGTTCGGTTCGGGCCCAGACCCCCCGCTTTCGGACCTTTTTAGTCATTCGCCCATTTCATGGGGTACGCACCTCCGATCGACGCACCGTCAGTTGCATAGCGATACTTGGATCGACACGGTCGTTTCAGTATATTACACTAAAGGTTTTGGAGAACTTTGAGTACGGCCGGGTTGGTTCGGATACAGAACCAACCAGGCCCTCGGAGCGGAAACACTTATATCTTGAGCTCCGGATGTCCAATTGACGTGCCGTCGACATTGTTGGATTCCTCTTCATGAGATGGAACTTTTTCCATACTTCTCCTGATTTTTGGTTACTGTTGGATAGTGGCCAGGTTGGATTGTACCTGAAATCCAACCGGGCCCCTGGAACGGAAAAGCTGATATCTATCAGACCAGACGTCTGTTTGACGAACCGTCAGCGGCGTTGGTGATCACGTTGAGAAATGGACCCTATGAGTATAACATATGAGATTTTGGGGTACAGTTGAGATACGTCCGGGTTTGTTCGCTCATGAAACCAACCGGGCCCCTGGGACGAAAAGGCTAATAACTCACAGATCGGTCGTCCGATTGACGCGCCGTCTGTTGTGTTGAGACCCCTGTGACGAGGCGGTCCTTTGAGATACTTCTTTGTGGGACTTTGAGATACTTTTAGTATCAACCTATAGCTCGTGGAGCGGACCCTCCCAGAGATGAGCGTGCGGAGTACAGAGACCGTGTAGCCGACTGAGACCTGGCGACTGCTTGACCGACTCGACTTGGAGTGAGTCGACTAGCCCCGTGGACGGAGCACTAATTTGTTTGGGTGCAGACCCATGGTGGCTGGAGCACTACATGTGTGACAGTGCAGACCCACAGTACTTGTCCGGAGAGTACCACTTCAGGCTACTAGGGGGTGTGCACTACTATGTTTGGGTGGCATACCCCGGCGGGAATCACTACTGTGTTTGGGTGGCTGACCCACGGTACTCGACAGGAGGAGTACCTAAGTAGTCTTAGGTTAGTGAGCAGTACCTCGGAGTCGTGACAGGACCATTGTACACTCCAGAGACAGGGCTGTTCAGCAGTTACAGTTTCGATAATCAAAATCCTGGTTTGAGCGGAGTCTATGACATTTGTCTTTACCTTATGATTGAGATGGGTCACTTGATAACTTAGGTATATGTATGGGCATATACCTAGGTGGTGGTTATCCGTTGATTTCTTAATCCTTGTGTTCCTCATGATTGAGATGAGTTACTTGATAACATAGGTATATTTATGGGCATATACCTAAGTAGAGGTTATCTATTGAGATCTTCTTTGTGGTTATACTTGTTGGTTTTAGTGAGACCTTGAGGGTCTCGGGGTCCCTACTAAGTATCGTTATACTCACCCCTGCACGGGCTATGCCCGCACCTCATTGTGTTGGTTGCAGACGATGGGCAGAGCTGACGGAGGCCGAGTGTTCGAGGACTAGACGATACCCGGAGGTGGACCACACGACGAGTCAGTATCCGGAGGTGGAATTCAGCGTGAGACGACACTCGGAGGGGGTTGACGGGTGAGAACATTGAGGAGCTGCGCTATCTGTACCTACCCTTCAGGTAGGATCACTGGTGGACGATCCAGGAGCCGCGCTATCTGTACCTACCCTTTAGGTAGGATCTGAGGAGGACGACCCATGAGCTGCTTCCATTCTTCCAACTGTTTGTCATTTTCTGTTGTACTTTCGTTCAGCTGTAGCTGTACTTTCAGTTGGGTTTGTATTCTGGCCCATTTATTTTTCAGCACTTTCTTTTGTACTTAGTGTTTTACTTCCTCTTGTACTCTGTGGTGTATTGTTTACTTTTATAAAGGAAATGTCTTCCCAGTTATCGGGATTTACACCTTTGGTGCTAGCCGCCAGCCCCTTGCCTATGGAAGGCGGGCTCGGGGTAGTCACGACACAGGCCCCGAGGATGGGTCGTGACAAATTGGTATCAGAGGAGTCGGTTCTACCGTAGAACATATAACTCTGATATTTCCTTTCTGTGAAGTAATAGTGTTAAGGGTACCGAGCGTGGCCTTCAGTTCAGGGAGTCCAGTGTTGGTGCGGGCGGCCGATGTATCCATACACCAGGACCCTAACAACTGATTTCCCACTTTGTGCACGAAAACACTGACTGCGTGTGTGTTTCCAGAAGTTTTTTTTATTCAGATCAAACCAGTTCAGCTCGCCAGGTATAATCGTTTGACCGTTTCACGTTTTTTCTTTTAGGATTCCTTTTCATGGATGACCAGCTACAGCCCAGAGGGTTGTGCGTACTGACAGCCTGTCGAGCGATGAGGCTTCGGTACAGGGCCCTCTTGCAGCGGAGGCACCAGTGGAGGCACCAGCGGTACTACCATACGTTGGGCTACCGATGCCACCAGCCCCAGCAGTAGGCGATGCACACTACTTGAGCGCGCAACACGAGTTCTAGTGCCAGAGACCACCCAGTTTATGGGGAGATTGGACCCGAAGGTGGCTGAGGATTGGATGGAGGCAGTGGTGAGAGTCTTCAGGCTAGTGGGGATGCCTTCAGTCTTCATGGTGATCTTTGCTGCCAGCCTTCTTCAGGAAGCAGCAGGCAGGTGGTGGAGCCACTTGTTCCAGTTTTGCGATGGGATGACCTTCACATGGGAAGACTTCGAGACCCTCTTCATGGTGTAGTTTGTGCCAGTAGCTCTACACCCCAAGCGTGTTCAGGAGCAGCTGCATTTTCCGCGTGTTTTTTAATCAGTAGCCATGTCATCTGTGGGAAGTAGACAGATGATGCAGAGGTCCATGAGGACCAGAACAGCAGTTGGGCTATCTCGGGTTTTAGGACCGGTGGTGCGAGGCACCCGGGGTGGGGTCAGAGCCAGCCGTACGAGGAGAAGGAAGTCTTATGAATGCGGCAGGAAGGGTCACCTGGCACGTGACTGTACGACCCCCCGCACAGTCGATCTGCAGGCGTTGGAGGAGCCACCAAGGTAGAAGCAGCGACGAGTGCTTGAGCAACAGCCGAGTAGTGGACAAGGCAGTAGAGCTCCGGGAGCAGGTGGACAGGAGAGGAACTAGTGGATACGTCCCTTGTACTTCTAGTTCCATATTTCTGTTGTATTAGTGTCTTCGTACTATGAGATGTAATAATAAAAAGACACTTATCTTTGTGATTTTTGATTTCCAGTCCTTTTGTTTGGTTGATACTGAGAGGTCCCGGTTAAAACTGTTGACTTGACCCTCACTTTCGATATATCTACTAGAGGAGACCCAGTAACCTCACACTGATGCTGACAGCGTGACTCGACCCTTGGAGGCGAGAGTGACAGTTGGATCTCTTGGTAGATAGGTCGAGGACTTACGACGTCATCCATGGAATGAATTAATCATTCATGTCAGGATTGACTGTATTGGGAAATGGGCATGGTTCATCTAGGGGATGAGACCGAGTTTCTCTTTTCGGAAAAGGAGAAATTTTTTCAGCTCTTCCAGATCATATGAAAAGAAGGTGCAGATCATCCAGGAGCGGATGAAGACTGCACAGTGCAGTAAGAAACAAGAAACTGGCTCCAGTCTTAGAGACTCGAGCGTGTTAAATGTTTCAAGAAGAGGAATCTTTAAAGAGAGATGAGTCTGTGAAGAAGCAGATGTGGAGGTACAGCTAGGAGAGCAGCATGAGGTGGAGTACATATTAACATGCTACAACCACCCGCCTTACTTATCCCCTCTAGGCTCAGGGAGCTGGAGGGCGGAGGAAGAGTGCGGCTGCATGCGGTCAAGGAGTGTGACCCAATGGCTCTAAAAATGATTCAAGGGACAGTCTGTGTCCAATACTAGCTGTTGTAGTAACAGACGTCGATATGAATCATTCCTTGCTTTCACAAATCTTTTCCCAGAACTAGAGTTTCCGGTAAGTCGTGGACTTGACCCTCACGTCTGGAGATACCTTAGGAGGAGACTCGATAATCACAATTACACTGATGGTGTGTTCAGACCCTCGAGGCAAGAGTTTCGGTAGGAATCTCTTGGTGGCAGCATCGAGGCCCTACAACGTTGGTTTGAGAATGGATTGGGAAATCACAGTTCATACACAAATTGACAATATTAGCAAAAAAGGTTGTGGTTTAACTACGATGTCGAGATGGGTTTCCCTTGGTCGGCGAAAAGGAAACCCCAGGCAGCATAGGATAAACTCATGCACAGGAGGGTGCGACCGATCACTCTTGATTCGGTCAACCTTACCCTCATGGAAGGAGTCGTTTTGAGTTTCACTTCTAACAGGAATTGGAGACCTCTAGAGTTCGAGGATGATGATCACGTCCTTATACGGGTCTCACCTTGACGTGGTTTACGAAGATGTGGCCAAGGTGGAAAGTTATCTCCGAGGTCCAGCGGACCTTCTTAGGTCCTCAGCTGGGTAGGCGTGGTGGTTTACCGCTTGAACCATCCACCTCAATTGCACTTGGTGCATGACGATTTCCACGTATCTTAACTAAGGAGATACGTGCTCAACCCTTCGCATATCATAGATCATGAGGAGCTGGATGATGGCGATGAGGTGACTTCCACGGAGGTTCCAGTGGGGAATCGAGGATCGACAGAAGCGGATCCTACGAGGGCGGTCGATTCCTCGGGTGTGCTTTCACTTGCAGTACGAGAACCTCCAGGTAAGCACATGGGAGCGGAAGGCTCAGATGCATTCTCAATACCACTTTTGTATCCCTAGTTTGTGTTAAAGCTTTACGACGATGTAAAGCCCTGAAGTGGGAGTAATGTAAAGACCCAGAAATTTGAAGGAAATTTTTTTTCTTAATTTTCTATGGAATTTTACAAGAACGTAGTTTCTGATGGCGCCTGATTCCGAGGCCCGGTGTGCCTGGATTTAATTTCCAAAGTTAGGATCGGGTACGTTCAGTGAACGAATGAGCGGGATTTTCTAACTTTTGAACCAGTGCTCGGAATCAAATTCTGAGGGCACCGATGGAATCGCAGCACTGGTATTTGCTTAGAAACACCTTTTCCGGTGTTGCGTTTTCTCGGGTGTGGTTTTGAATTTTTGGGGTTAAGTTAAAAAATAAAATAAAGTGGTGCGACAACTTTATTTTATTTCACTTAAATCCACTTAAAGCCACTTATGCTAAGTTGAGCGGATAGGGTGGAACACAAAATATCCAACTCACTTGGTAAGATTTTTGTGAGGTGGGGCCCGCATGAGCCCCACCGTTTCTTTTCCTCTAAGTAACGCACCTGTGAAAACCCCTTTTAAATAAAAGTCAACCGGTGCGTTTTCGTAAATTCTTAATGCCCCTATTGATTGGGCAGTTAAGTCGTTACCATTAATTCATCGAATTAATGGTTCGTTTATTAACTTTGTTTTTCAAATTGTTGGCATAAGAATAAAATAAGACCAACACATGTTTTACTTGTGGGTGCTTGTTGAGAGGATTTGGAGAAGCTCTAAGTTCTTCATCCTCTTTTGAAAAGAACATGAAGAACTTGAAGTATGCGAAGAATGTCAGCCTTGGCGAAGGGTGATGAAGAACACCGAACCCTCGGAGATCGACGACGCGACGCCATGTACCGCGACACCGACGATTCTTCTTCCGCGACGTTCCTTCCCCGCGACAATCTTCTATCAACAACTAATTGAGGTAGGGGATTACAGTTCTATAATTTTTTTCTTTGTTAATTCTTTATTCCTCAACATGGGTTTAAATGGTGCGATTAAATCTATGTGTTTTAAACCCTTGGAGATCGTCGACAGCGACACCCCTTCCACGACGCGACGATCCTCATCTTCCGCGACGGTCAATTCCACGACGAACTCACGTTCGACAACAACGCTTGAGGTAGGGAATTATTATTTTGAGAATGATTTTATTCCCTTGATTCTTTCATTCTAAAGAAAAACAAAGAACACAAATCAACTTATTATCTATTTGTCCCGCGAAATTTTTTCCTTGCGGGTTGGGAATATTTTGTTGCGGAAAGTTGTAGGGGTTGATTCTTTAAAATCTTTGTGATTTATACCCGCGGCGTATGATTAAAATTGTTGGGAGACTTTTAAAACCTCTAACGTGGTGGGTACGGACTAACGAACAAGTCTGAACCCACCACCCCTTTTGTTCTTGGTGTGCGAAATGGCGGATGTTGACAAAGCAAGCCGCACGGGTTATGAGAGGTCCTCACAGTGAAGTACGGACCCCGGGAGGGCCTTTGGAAAAGACGGCATGAAATTATGACCACCGGAACTCGTCCGGTTGTCCACGGAGAAGCCCACCAGCGCGCCTCGCTGGCACGGCGGCGCTGACGGCAGGAGGCGGCGGCGCCCGGCGTGCCGCCGGAAGGAACCTCCATGGCTGAAGCCGCGGCGGTAGCAAGTGGTCCCGCGACCGCGTGGGACCGGAGGAGGATGGGACACGGCCAGCTGCCACATCCTCTGGCAAGGGCGGCCCCACGCGGGGACGCGGTTTCCTCACACGGGGGGCAGCACACCCCCCACTCCGCTCGGCCGTAACCAGCCGGGCCGGGTCGGGCCCAGGCCGGGCCGGGCCACCCAGGTCGGGCCGGGTCGGTCTGGGCCCAGACCCCCCACTTTCGGACCATTTCGGTCTTTCTCACATATCATGGGTTAAGGACCTCCGATAGATGCACCGTCAGTTGCGTAGCGATCCTCGGATTGAGACAGCCGTTTCTATATAGTAAACCCAAGGTTTTAGAGAACTTTGAGTATGGCCGGGTTGGTTTGGATATGGAAACAACCGGGGCCTTAGAGCGGAAATGCTTATATCTTGAGCTCTGGACGTCCGATTGATGTGCCGTCGACTTTTTTGGATTCCTCTTGATGAGACGGAACTTTTGGCATACTTCGCCTGAGTTTTTCTTTCTGTTGGATAGTGGCTGTGTTGGATTGTACCCGAAATCCAACCGGGCCCCTAGAACGGAAAAGATGATATCTTTCAGACCGGACGTCCGTTTGACAAACCGTCAGCAGCGTTGGTGATCACGTTGAGAAACAGTACCTATGAGTATACCATATGAGAGTTCGGGGTACAGTTGAGATACGGCCGTGTTGGTTCGCTGACGAAACCAACCGGGCCCCTGGGACAAAAAGGCTAATAACTCACAGACCGGGCGTCCAATTGACGCGCCGTCTGTTGCGTTGAGACCCCTATGACGAGGCAGTACTTTGAGATACTTCTTCGTGGGAATTTGAGATACTTGGAGTATCGATCTGTAGCTTTTAGAGCGGACCCTCCCAGAGACGAGCGTGAAGAGTACGGAGACCGTGTAGCCGACTAAGACCTGATGACTGCTTGACCGACTGGACTTGGAGTGAGTCGACTAGCCAAGTGGATGGAGCACTACATTGTTTGGGTGCAGACCCATGGAGGATGGAGCACTACATGTGTGACAGTGCAGACCCGCGGTACTCATCCGGAGAGTACCTCTGCAGGCTACTAGGGGGTGTGCACTACTGTTTTTGGGTGGCATACCCCGGCGGGAAGCACTACTGTGTTTGGGTGGCTGACCCGCGGTACTCAATAGGAGTAGTACCTCAGTAGTCTTAGGTTAGTGAGATGTACCTCGGAGTCGTGACAGGACCACTATACACTCTAGAGATGGGGTTCTTCAGCAGTTAAGGTTTTGATAATCAAAATCCTGGTTTGAGCTGAGTCTATGACCTTTGTGTTTACCTCATTATTGAGATGGGTCACTTGATAACATAGGTATATGTATGGGAATATACCTGGGTGGTGGTTATCCGTTGATTTCTTAATCCTTGTGTTCCTCATGATTGAGATGAGTTACTTGATTACTTAGGTATATGTATGGGCAAATACCTAAGTAGAGGTTATCTATTGAGATCTTCTTTGTGGTTATACTTTTTTGTTTTAGTGAGTCCTTGAGGGTCTCGGGGTCCCTACTGAGTATCGTTACACTCACCCCTGCACAGGCTATGCCCGCACCTCATTGTGTTGGATATAGACGACAGGTAGAGCTGAAGGAGGCCGAGTGTTCTAGGACTAGACGGTACCCGGAGGTGGACCACATGACGAGTCAGTATCCAGAGGTGGACTTCACGGCGAGACGACACTCGTAGGGGGTTGACGGGTGAGAACATTGAGGAGCTGCGCTATCATTACCTACCCTTCAGGTAGGATCCCTGGTGGACGATCCAGGAGCTGCGCTATCTGTACCTACCCTTCAGGTAGGATCCGATGAGGATGACCCAGGAGCTACTTCCTTTCTTCCATCTGTTTTTCTTTTTCTGTTGTACTTTCGTTCAGTTGTAGCTGTAATTTCAGTTGGGTTTGTATTCTAGCCCATTTACTTTTCAGCAGTTTCTTTTGTACTTAGTGTTTTACTTCCGCTTGTACTCTGTGGTGTTTTGTTTACTTTTATAAAGGCAATGCCTTCCCAGTTATCGGGATTTACGCCTTTGGTGCTAGTCGCCAGCCCCTGGCCTATGGAAGGCGAGCGTGGGGTAGTCACGGCACGGGCCCCGAGGATGGGTCGTGACATGAACCCTACTATTTTTTTCATCATGCTCGATGCGCCATGCCTCACAAGACACCAACCAATAACTAAAAGGTGAATGTAACCTCCTGACCATCAAAATTTTCTTCCTGATGAGATCTATGCCACCACCTAGCCTTCAAACACCGATTCCCAGGGAAGATGTCAGACGTTCACCACCCTAGGATCATCCACCACCCAAACATGAACCAAAACTGCTTGAAAGACCCATGGAACTTTGAAAAATATTTAATAAATGCTAGGGGAGTCCAGATTAGAAATAGACCTAGGTATAGGGGAAGTTAGGAAGGAAGTTCATAAATTGATGAAGCACGATGATATCAATGATCGATTCAGTATAGAAATGAAAGCTAGATAAGTCTTTCATGAATCTTTTTAAACTAGTCCAGTACCATATCTGATAGTGAGGAGTTAGAAATTGAATTGACCCCCAAACTCCACTGAATAAATTGAGAGGAGAAGATAAATTCCATAGAAGAAAGTATCAAACCTAGAAGAGGTATTCCCTATGCTAGGAAATTTCAGATCCTTCATAGAGGAATACACATTAAATAAGTTATAAATTTCTGATATTAAATAGTTTAGATTAAAAAAATTAAAATGTTAATGGTTATTTACCTATTTTTTTAAATAATTACTAATTATATTTTTTATAATTATTTTTTAATGAAATGTTCATGAATGTTTATCTCATATCAAAAATTAGTTTAGTTTATTATCTACATTATGTATTTATGAATATAATTTTTCTATTATGAATGGATGCATGATCTATTTTAAAGGGTTAAACTATTTATAATAAATTCCATTCTGTGCATATAAGGAGTTTTATTTTAGGTATAACATAATTTTGGGTTTAATTTAACTAACAATGATTTATTTATGGTCTATGAACTTGAAATTAATGTTCAGTTATGTTTTATGAATATTAGTCGTATAAATTGTTTTAGTTTTTATGACTCTCTTAAGTGGTGATCCACAGATAGTGGGAGTTTTGTTTGTACATATCACTAGCCTAGTTACTATGGCTCTATTTAGAAAAGTGGGGTTGGAAACCTTTCTCACCATGATTTCTCTTGTAGGAATTTTGGTCTTTTATTATTCTAAGACATTATAAGAAAGGCTCTCATATACCTCATTCATGGGATTTATCTTGATATGTGTGAATAGGGTTTCGTTTTATTTTTTTCTTAGTAAAACAAATAATTATTTGTATAACAGATTATACATTAATATGTTTTAAACAGATTAATTTGGATAAATTTATATAAAACTAAAAACTAAATCATATAAGCATGCAAACAACAAGGGGATACATGATATAAGATATTTATACTTCAATTACACTTAAAAATACTATGTTTTATATTCTATATAAGGATAACACATGTCAATACCTCAATCATCTTACCTAGATGGTTAACAAAAAAGCTGGTTTCCCATGTATTATCTTATGTAAGGAATGGTGGAAATGGTTAAACCTAAGAGTTATATAACCAAATCCAACTATCAACTTTAGCTTACACTTATATAGTAAACCTTAAGAGTTTAGACACCATTTGAGATTTGTTTTTGATAATTCCTATAATGGGTTTGATAAAGGAGTTTTCCACTCAACTATAGGAGATTCATATAAGATATAATTTAAACTATGGGAAACCTAAATAGTTAAGTGGTGATATAAATGCTATAGCAGAATCAGATATTTAGTTATATATATATATATATATATCTTCCCCTTCTAATTAATAGTATGTGAAACTAAATGGGATCATCATTTTAGTGGGAGAACATTTAATATAATTCCTTATTAAAAGATTACAAAATTTGATACTTATCTGATAAAAATAAATATTCTTGATAAAATGGAATTATCATAATCAAATTTGAATTTTAGATTAATACTAGAAAAGGATAAAAAATTATAGAAACTTATTATATTGGTACTAAAACCTAATAATTGTTCTTAAGAATGAAAGAAAATTTTATATGTTAGAGTTACCCATTATAGGGATTCCAATTGGTGAAGTTATTTAACAAATAGATATAGATGATTATAATAATCATTTTAAGTATTAACTTGATTGATCCACTATTATGATTATATCTAAAGAGTCTATATTGAAAAAAATAAAATGCAAAAAAAAAATCAAGATGACATATCACCTTAGAATGATATATCTAAAGTAAGATATGCATTATAAGTATGCGGTTTCAAAGGAATTTTTTAGATTGAAAATTACATAGGGAACATAAATATTTACTCATATTCTCAATATGACTGGGCATTCCAATGAATTAAAGAAGTTAGGGTATCCTTTGCGGCTTTATTTTTCAATTAAATTCTTTCTATAATAATTTTTAAAAACATGTTGATTTTTTTGTTAAATTATAATATAAATTAGTTTAATAAAATTTACCTAATATCCTCTATATGTTGAGTATATATGATCAATACATTAAAAGTATAAGCTCTAGTGCTATGATCATAGAAAAAAGGGTAAAATTTCAATCCATAAGAAGAATATTGGAGGGTAAAATAGTCAACCTAGGACATTGAAACCAATGGGAGGTTTCATAAAGGATGAGTAGTACTTCTATTATAGTGGAACGGGTCACTGTATAAGGATTTTCTTGAATTACCATAAGGTTTTACTAAAGCACTATGGATATTCTATATCAAATATCAGTGTTATATTATTTTATTATACTGTCATGAATGGTATATGATATTGATTTTACATTATAAAAATGTTCTAAAAATGTAAATTAGGTTAAAAATAAAGAAAAATTAATGGTTAGACCTTAATGTATACATTAATGGGATGATGAAAGGGTTTTTACATCAATAAGGTGGATGTGGGGTATTATATCAACACTCTAGTAGATCAAAATAAAGAATGCATATTCTTTTATCCTTTTCTCTTATATGATAAGAGAAGTTATTTGTAAACAAAATCTAATATAAATAATATAATTTGATGACTTTGTTATATGTAGTTATGATTATTCAAATTTTATAACATGCTTTAAAAGAAATAAATGAAAAAAGGGGTTTATCATAGTTAAAATAGTTTATTCGTATTTGTTAAAATATGATGGAAAAAGTTAATATTAACTAACGATAGAATATTTAAAAAAATAATATCCCATTTTTAGAATATTTCTCCAAGAATATAGAATACCACATAAGATATAATTTATAATAGTTTTTTTAAACATACATAATGTAAATAAATTTTAGTGTATATAAAAAAGTATTTTTTATAGTAGAAATATATTTTTGGGAAAATATAGTTTGTAAAGTTTCCAGAAATAGGTACGGTCGGAAGTGGGGGTGAATATGAGTGATTGAACTTTTATATAATTATTACACTTACATCTTATATCCTTTTAAATACCCTATCAATATTTGAATCCATATTTCCTATTATGTTAAATTTGGATATTATTATGTTAAATATATCACACATATACGAAATGAAAAGAATACAATAAAGAAAAGATAAACACATAATATATTTATAAGGTCTGGTCCCAATTTGGGTACCCACACCTTATTGTTCTTAGTTTAAGTCTAATACACATATTATATCACATGTGAATAAAAATAATTATAATGGGATGAGAAAGTTTCATCCTATAATCCACACCTACACTTTTGATTTTACTCTAGAGGAAACCTTAGGGTTGGTTTAATTTCCACATCCTTAAGAAATTCATTATCAAAAAATATGTTCATTATAATATCTCATGACAATTCTTAAATATCCCACCTTATTGGGATTTCATTAAACTATTAGCTTACATTTTTCAATAGTCCTCTATAAAATCCTTAAGAGGATCAAAACTCTGTAATAGATGTCACTGAATATAACAATACAATATTTTCCCTCAGTAGAGTCTTCAACTGCCTATAGATATTCTTCTAAATTTCATGTAACTTAGTCTCTGCAAGTTACCAAGAAACCTGACCTTTTCTAGATCTAGATTTCTATTCTTTCACAACCCAAAATAAATGTATGTAGAATATCATAATGTAAAAAATTATTATGCATGAACATCATACTTTCTCACTTCTTCTTCTTTTTCTCTAGATTGAACAAAAATGAGTATCATGATATTGGATTCAAAACTTTTTTCTCCTTATTATTCATCCTCATACTTCAACACACTGAATTAACTACTAAAAATCTTTTCATCCACTCCTTCTTCGATACCTAGAGAATTATTCTTCAGAAATTAAATAAGTGGTTATCAATGATTCATGTTCATCAATTATATTCTTATTCTTATTCTTATTCTTATTTTAATATTTTTATTTCAAAATCACCTAAATATTTTTTCCATACAATTAATATTAAAAATATCTAAAAAATATGGTATGGTGATCCTTTAAATATTTCATCAACTATTTAATTTGGTTTTTCTCCCATGATCTCATAATATTCCATTATCCTCTTAAATTCTCCACCTATTATTATTAATAAATCCTAAAAAAATAATTTTCCATTTACTTCTTTTAATATACTATATATTCTTATTTTAAATTTATTTCATATAATCATATAATAAATCAGTCATTAAAATTTAATAAAAACATAAAATAATACTTCTATTGTGAGATAGAATAGATTTTTACATCATGTATATCTATAATATTATTCAATAAGACTCTTATTGAATGAAAATTATTAGAATAATTCATTTCCTCATACTCTTCTTCACAGTTTTAACATCATGTTTCTCATTACTTAACTTAGATCACAATATCATTTTTGATATTTAATTCCATGAAGATGGGTTTAATCATCACCGGTTTTAATTCGCAGAAATAATTATTCTATAATTTGTCCATTACACTTTTCTAAGTGTAGAAATTTATTTATGATTTATAAAATCATACATGTTATGGTGAGTACCACATATCTTATATATTTTATAATATTCAACAATTTTTAGAAATTAATTACTGGGTTACCAAAAATATCTTACTCATTATTCTTAAATATCTTCCATCCATATGTAATGTTTTTTACTTTTTTTATTTCTTTTTGATATCCTAATAAAAACATAAAAAACATCAAAATGTTATGTATCTCTCTCTTCTCTTTTACTTTTTCAACATATCCGCCCATTTAATATATTACGTATCCCAAGGTGGTTCCTCCATTTTTCACTTTTCATTTTTCTAGAAAACATATATTTTATCGTATAAAATGTTTTAAGTATCATATCCACTCTCCATATTTCATTGTGCTCTTTAAAATATATCTTATATAGATTTAAAAATCATATGAAAAACTTACCTTTTTAATGTTTCAAAACATCTCAAAAAACTATATTACGTACCAGCCTATAATAACATTACATATACAACGAATCTTTATAAATAGTTGATTCTTATTTTAGATTAAGAAAATCTATTGTGTATATAGTGAGCACCCAGAACATTACCATTTCTTCAATTATAATCCAAACACCGTATATTATGTACGAATCCAAACATTATAAAATCTTCTTATAGATACTAAAATTTATTTTAGGGAATCTCCAATCACATCAAGTCATCCCAAAACCACTCAAATAACTTTGAAAAATATTAGAATATTTATAAACTTCTTAAATCATATTTCAAAATTATTAAATCATATAAATACTCAATTTATAGTATTTTCATGTATCTCACCACCGTATTAAATATAGATTCAACTCATCCTCATCTTCAAATTATTTAAAAATTCATCCATGATATGTTGTTCACTATATAAATCATTATTCATGATAAGTAATATTTAGACAATTTCTCAAAACATCAGGATGCTTTTATCATCTTTAATCATAGATCCTTATGTTGTTTCAACATAAATCTCTTTAAACTTATATTATACTATTATATTGTATATAGAGATCTATGTATCAATGGAATTTCTTTTAAATTATTTACAAAATATCTCAATAATAATCAGATGAATAGGGTACTCACTGAGTAGAAGCTTAACTAAACTATTTTTCCAATACAAGAGTTTATATTTAAATTATAATCAATGGAATCCTCTCACTTATATCCATTGGGATATTATTCCATCACATAATAAACATATTTACAAGTTTATTGACAAAAAATTAAATCATAATCGATTTGTATTTTACACCCTTACTAGGGTATTTCTTTTATTATAATATTATCATGGTGATGGATCTTTTGGTTGAGGTTCTGGTCAAGTTCCTGGTTTGAATTTTTTGAGTTTTATAGGTTTTGGGTGATGTTTGGCTCTATGCACGGTTGGTGTGCATGGTTTGGGGGTTAATTTTTTGTCCAGTTAAGGAGGAGGGTGTTTCCAGTTCAATTTATTCTTTCATGGTTTTCTTAGCATTGATTGAGCACAATTTTTCCTAAACCATGTGGGGCCAAGGAGAAGCTGTGAGGCCTTCTTTTTTGTGTTAGGGACAAAGAGTACAGCTTTCACACGGTTAGAGGAAACCATACAGAATGTTTGTGAGGTGATTCTACAATTTCATAGAGCCAAATTACATGATTTACACATGATTTCTCTAAACATGAATCCAGATCATGTGGGGTGTCCCTCTTCTCTTGTAGTGTGTGCATGATTGGTGCATGACTAGCACATGTTTTGGAAAAGCGTGCAGCCAAACCGTACGAGTTTTACAAGATCATTAAAAATTAAAAAAAATACACTTTTCCCACCCAAATTTTAACCAATTAATGGTTTTTACTTCCCTATCCATCTATGGTTCAAAAAGGGGCTCCCAAACCTCTCCTTCTTTGCCTCTCCTTCCTTCATGGTTGCCTCTTCAAGCTTTCTAGTTAAGTTCTTCTTGGTTTTTGGGTGTTTTTACTTTTCTACTCCTCCTCCTATCTTGTCACTCTTATTTTTCTTGGATCTGATCCCTCTTGGATGAAACCTATAGATAGGTTTATCTAATTTGGGTTATTTTCTTTGATGTTAGGGTGTTCAGATAATCTCTCAGGCTTAGTTATTACCTCTTTTGGAGTCTTTTTGCATTCACACATTGTTGAGGTATGTGTTTCCACTATTTTACATTCCAAAACATACCATTTATGTTTGATATTTCCAATTTTTTTCTAAAATGTGTTAATTATGATTATGGTGCGTTATATTGAATTATTATGGCATTTTCATAGTGTAAATTTGAAGAATATTGGTTTTTAAAGGGGTTTTCAAATTATGACGATATATATACATTTAATTTGTTTGATAAAATGTAACATAGTAATTAAAATATTAAATTTTGTGTTTTAATTTTGTTTATACTTTGTTATGTTTTTGTAATTTGGTTTTTATTGTGAATTGAGTTTGGTGTGTGGTTAGGTGGTGTAATTGTTATGTGGAAATGGTTGCAAGGTTATTTTTTATTCTTGAATTGAGACTTCATGTAATTTAGTTATTTTTTACACGCACCATTGGATGTGTGAACATCCATATATGTATGGTGCAATTATATGAATGGGATCAAAAATGATAATGAATTTCTATAAAAAATGTTCCTCTTGAATTCAGTTTTCCCAAAAGCTCCTCTCCCATTTCTTTTCTTACTTCCTTCCTCCTCATCTTAAATGGGTTTTCTATAATCCAATATGTTCCACATAATTTCATGGCTTCTAAATGATCTCAAATGTGGTTTTTGAATTTGTTTCATAAATCTTGGTCTATTAAGAATCTTGAAGTGTGTTTTGGTTTCTAAATGGAAAAAAGCCCCGTTTGGAATCCTCTAAACATGAATAGTGGTTTACCTTGGTTTTGGAAGATGGGTTAGAAATGGTTTTGGAAACATAAGTGTAAAGGTATGGTTTGTATTTTGGGATGTTTTGGAAAATAGTTTTAAAGATCGTGTGATATGAAGACCTAGTTGGCACTTGTGTATGGCTTGATATGTGTTGGGAACCTCTATGGTAGTCCCTCAGAGGAGAGGGTCATCACTTTGGGGGTGTTAGAGTTTTTTCTAGGTAATAATAGTGGAATATATGGGTTATTGGTTCATTCCATGTGTGTGAGTAAGTATTAATTCTCCATGTACTACTATCATGGGATTCCTAGGCATTATCTACACGGTTGAGTGATGTTTGCTTATTGACACCGATTAGACGGGTTGGTACCCCATGATTTTCTGAGAGGCTAGGTGAGTTGTGCCATTAGTGAGGATATTTTAGAGTATCAAGTTAGTTATTGACTATAGAGATACACTATATTCTAGAAGATGAGTCCAAACTAAAAAAGTATATGGATTTCATCTAAATATGTTTAAAAAAACACCCATGATTATCTATCTGTATGTTCTATTTATTCCTGTTGTATTGGATTACCTACTTTTCTTGTTTCTGCCTGTAACATCCTAGATCCGAGTGCCACACAACAGGTGCCCCGAACCCGGTTGGTCACATGAAATCAAGTTCATTTCCCCAAATTCCAGAGGTTTTCGATTAGCAGTGAGGGCCAAGGACGGATAGTGGGGAAACTATGCCCTCATTTGTCAAAGTTTAGCGCAGTAGAGATGAATATAAACATACCAAAGCAGACGTATAAAACAATGTAAAACTAAAATAGAAAACAGAACTGAAGTAAAAGATGACCAACAGTCATATATATGATGATGCAACATGTCTCTAATTCTAAGAAAGTAGCCAAAATAGAATACACTACAATCTAATACAATACAGCACAAGGTACGAACTACATCAAAACAAAACAAAGTAGTGCAACAGGAACGCAGTAGCATCGCAAGCCTAAGCTTAGTCTCATGCTCTTCTACTCCTCTTCAACAATCATGTACTTGTGTAGGGACCCTTTCCCTTATCGACACCTGCAACAATATAATCTGTTTGGGCCCAAGACATGTCCCAAATAGGGCGTGAGAAATAAATCCCAGTAGCCAACCACCATTGGCCCGTGCCCAAATGTCAGTAAAAAATGTGCAACAACATTGTGCAGTAATTAAATCCAGTAAACTAGGAAGTACTCAAAAGTAACCATTCCAACTAGTTACATTTCCCTTTTAATAATTATTTAACGATTCAATATAATTGAATTATGAGTTTTCTGAGACTCGGTCTCGACCAACAATCTCATACACCATCCACAACATAAATCACAACATTCTATCTAACAAGTAGAAGATAATAATAATACCAAGCATGTGCTTTATCTTGGAAGGCACAACATAAGAAATCACCATAGTGAATATTCAAGTAAAATTTTTCCTCAAACATGCAAATCCTTACCCTCAAGAAAACAGAAATTAAACCCTCAGGTGACTGCCCTCAGGTATAACGAATATTTCTCTCAGGCATACGATATATTTCCCTCAGGCATGGAAGCTACTTCCCTTAGGCATAAGAAAACTTTCCCTCTAGCTAAACAAAACCTTTTCCTCAGGATAAACAAACACTGCCCTCAGGAATAAGAAACGTTGCCCTCAGGCTAAATGAAACACTGCCCTCAAGAGAAACAAACACTACCCTCAGGCATTTCATAGGAAAAGAAAGTAATCGGGACAGTCCCAATTTATAAGCAAGAAATTTAAATATTTCCACTAAAGAAAACTCAAAACATACTATAATCATGGAATACCCACGGGTATCCTGGCCAAACGGCTAAACAAGGGGAACACACCATTGGGGTGGCCCTAGATCAAATCAATGACCTCAAATAGCAGTTTATACTTAATCATCAGATTGCCTATGAAATTTTAGGTATCTAAATAGCCAAGTCCTCATCCATTTGACACCCATAACATGGGCTCATGGCACAAAAATACACAAAATCAAATCGACAGTTGGAATCAAACACAAGACCACCTACCTCGATTCCTATAAGATATATACATGAAAGGCACCTCCTGAAAAGACCAAGAACAACATAGATCTAAGAAGAACTACTACCCATTAAAACCAAAATAACTTCCCTTAGGTACATAATTGGAATGTAAGACTCAGGGAGAGTGAATACCTTACCCATGCGGTTTAAACGAGATTGACGACTAATGAAACAGAGTTCTGGAGAGTGATCAGGAGCTCCTACAAGCCTCAGCCTCCTCTCCCAAAGATCTGGTGAGTTCTCTAGCTCCTCTACCAAATTAGGAGGCTACTTCCTATTTCTAACTAAAAAACATAACTAAATGGCATGTAATTCTCAAGTACACGATGTGTACTGTCCATTTTTTTAACTATTACTATGGTGGCTACTTTCCACCACCTCAATGTTCATCTGCCAACTTGATTACATGGCGTGTATTACAAACTACACGGCGTGTTCTATCGTCCACTAGTAGCTACTTTCACCACCTTATTGTTCAGCTACTCATTGATTACACTGTGTTTATTACTAAGTACACGGCGTGTAGTTAGTTTTTACACCCTTAATCACTGACAAGCCTACACACCCTGTATTCCCATCCCACATGTCCAAATTACACGATGTGTATAAAAAAGTACATGAAGTGTACCCATAAATTTGGGATTTTCCTATATTTCTCTTGTTTTCTCAAAAACACTTAAGGGAAAAGATAAAGAAGAAACTTGTACCTCAAGAAGAATAACCGGGTTCTAACAAACTTCCCCTCTTAAAGCAATTCATCACCAAATTTACCTTCCAAGGGTGGTGAAGATAAAACTGAGAACAACTCTGGCCACTGAGCACGTACATCGGTCTCCCGCTCCCAGGTTTTGTCCTGCACTCAGCCATACTTCCATAGTACCTGTACGAGTGGAACTGACCGGCCTCAGAGAACCTTTGTGCTCCTATTAACAATTTGAATTAGATGATCATCGAAGGATTTATCAACCTAAAGTTCAACCCCCTTGGATGAAAAATGTGAGACGGGTCTGAGTGATAATGGCGTAGTTGATAAACGTGGAATACATCGTGCATGTCCTAATTCCTCTATGATATCTGGAACTGATAGGTAACCAGTCCGAATCTCTCTAGAATCTCAAATGACCCCACATACCTCGATGAAAGTTTACCCTGTTTCCTGATCCTCCTATGTCCCAACCTCGGTGAAACACGTAATAAAACCTGATCCCCTACCAAGAAATCCACGGGTCATCTGCGGCGATCAGCATAAGATTTTTGATGAGACTGTGTGATCGCCATCCGCTTCTAAATCAACTAGACCTACTCTGAAGTCTCTTGCATGAGGCATGGTCCCAATAAAGCTCCCTCACCTTCCTCCAACCCGCATAGGGGTGATCGGCATGGCCTACCATATAAATCCTTGTAAGGTTATTTCTCAATAGTTGCCTAAAAACTATTATTATATGAATACTAGACCATGGTTATGTGATTCTCCCCGGAGCCCCCAAATTCCAGGACTCATGCACACATCATGTCCTCTAGAAAATTTATTGTATGCTCTAACTGGACATCGGTCTGATGGTGGTAAGCTGTGCTTAGAAGCACTTGTGTACCCAGTGCCCTCTGAGAACTCTGCCAGAAACAAGACATAAAACGAGCTTCTCTATCTGATAAGATAGAATAAGGTACCCCATGAAGAAGTACAACCTCTTGAATATAAAAATTCTTGAGTTCATCAACACCGAAGGTCTCCTTGATTGTAAAAAATTTAGCTACCTTCGTAAGTTTGTCCACAACAACCCATATGACATAATTGCCTCGAGGTGAACTCGGTAATCCGGTCACGAAGTCCATCACAACATAATCACATTTCCACCCCGGAATGGGTAACTTTTGTAACAGTCCGGTTGTCCTTTGATGCTCCACCTTCACCTACTGACAGGTGGAACATCTCATAACAAAATCAGGTACTTCTCTTTTCATACCCGACCACCAATACAGACGTCTCAAGTCATGGTATGTTTTGGTAACTCCAGGATGCACTACCCAAGATGAAGCATGAAATTCCCACATCAATTCCTCATGTATATCCCCTAGAACACACACTCTTCCATGGATACACAATACCTTGTCATCTCTTATCATCCAACCAGGAGGAGGGTCCTGACTTTCCACGGAATCCCATAGAGCTAGGCCTTCTGAATCTGGTAGCTCTCTCATCCTCACTCTATTCAGGAGGGTAAAAGTCACAGCTAAGGATGAAATATAGGCTCACCCCTAACTATCTTGCACCTCTAAATGCATCTCAGAGAACAAATCCATAAGATGCCACTCACCACTGGCCTCCTGCATTGCTTGTATCTGAGTCCTCTTACTCAGTGCATCAGCTACCATGTTACCTTTACCATGTGTATAGACAATCTCAAAGTTGAAGGATTGAAGGTATTCAACCAACCTGCGCTGTCTAAAATACAAGTCATGCTGGGTAAATTTGTATTTAAGACTTTTGTGGTCCATAAACACCAAAAAATGTTCTCCCAAGAGATAATGTCTCCCACAATGTAATGCATGAACAACTGCAGCCATCTCGAGATCATGTGTAGGGTAATTCCTCTCATGTGGCCTCAACTGCTAAGACCCATACACAACTACTCAATCACCCTACATCAACACTACTCCCAGCCCAATACCTGATGCATCATAGTAAACTGTATAGCTTTCCCTTGCTATATATGTATCAGGACTGGTGCTGATGTCAACCTTCCCTTCAGCTCCTGAAAGGATATCTCACAAGTTTCTGACAAAAAAAAATTCATAACCTTCTTATTCAAACCCATCAACGGTGCTACTAAGTAGGGGAAGTCATATATAAAGCACCTGTAGTAACCATCCTGCCCCAAAAAACTCCATATTTCAAACATGTTCTTAGGATACTCCCAGGAAACTACTGCTCTCACTTTATCTGGGTCTACCACAACTCCAGTCTCTGAGATAATATGACCTTGGAAGTGAATATGGTCCATCAAAATGTGTAACTTTGAGATATTATCATATAACTAATTCTCTATTAGTGTACTCAGCACGAACTCAAGATGTGTGGCATGGTTGTGTCGAGTGTGAGAGTACAGCAAGATATCATCCATGAAGAATACCACAAAAGAATCCAGACATGGGTGGAACACACGATTCATTAGAGCCATGAAAACTGCTGGTGCATTCATGAGTCTGAATGGCAAGACCAAGTACTCGTATAGACCATATCTGCTCCGAAATGTTTTCAATAGGTATGTCTGATGGGCTAACACATAACTGATGATATCTGGATCTCAAGTCAATCTTTGAGAACACCCGGGATCCTTGAAGTTGATCAAAGTGACCATCAATCCTCAGCAAGGGGTATCGGTTCTTTACCGTCAACTGATTCATCTTTCGATAATCCATACAAAGTCTAAGGGTACCGTCCGCCTTCTTCAAAAACAGGACAGGTGAACCCTAAGGAGAAGTACTTAGTCGGATGGAACCCATTGCCTGCAACTCCTCCAACAGCTTCTTGAGCTCCAGAAATTCTGGTGTAGCCATCCTATAAGGAGGACTAGATACCGGTGCCACTCTTGGAAGAATGTCAATAGAGAAATCCACCTCTCGATCCGAAGGTATACTTGAAAAGACGTCCGGGAAGACATCCCGGAAATGATTAACCACTTGAGGGAAATCCTTCAGACAAGTTCCCCAGTCATCCAGATATAAAATCACAATCTGGGTTGTCACTCCACCTAACCCACGATGATCGGGTCCATCTCGGCCTACCTGGACATCCCAATCACCCTTGTATTGAAACTCTCTGCCCTCTAGTGATGTGAAACTCACCCTGCGACGATAACAATTCACAAAGGTACGAAATGGTACCAACCGGTCCATCCCAAGAATGACATCATAGGCTGTCATCTCTAAGACATGGAGGTCCCATAGAAAGTGACACCCACCAACCTATAGGGGGCACTCCCTGCACTAACACCCACCTACCGTTCTATTTCCCAAAAGAGTGTCTAGAGTCATGATATTAAGAGAAGAAGAAGCACAGAGCCCAAGGCTCTCCACAACGGCCACAGATATGAATCTATGCATAGCAACAGTATCTAAATGTACTGAAGATAAAATAAAAGCAATTATAATAGTACCTATGAAAGTAGATGGTCTGAGGTCCTGCTCTAATTGGGTCTGTTGCACTGCATATGCATGCCCAGTGCCACGGCCCTACGAAACAGCCTGGCTACCCTGAGCTGACCCACCCTATTGTCTCTGAGATCCTGGTGTCTAGGTACCATGGCCATGACCACCACCTCATCCTGATCATCCTGACGTATTCCAATTCCCAGACTGGTAAGAAGCTGCTGGCCCTGCTCCTGTAAGCGGAGTCTGCACAAAACCCCTCTCACTAGTCACTAGTGGAAACGCCCGGAAAAAATGATGAAGATGACCCATCTTGCTACAAGATCGTCGCTTCAATGGGTTAAGTGGACACTGAGGTCTCTTATTCCCCTCTTTACCACATTGGTAGAACATTACCAGACCACCTGAAGAATTATTCTAGCTAGTGCTACCACTATGAGAGAAATCCATCTGCCTCTTCCTCTTGCTAGTAGAAATAGTATCAGAGACCAGTGTCGAACCGCCCTGGTCTTTACCACTAGATTCCAATAGGTTCCACTCAATAATAAATGCCTGGTTCACAATATTATGCACTATAGGCAACTTGAAAACATTCACCAGCGCTCAGATATCATATCAAAGACCATCCTCAAAGCGTCTAGCCCTCAATGTCTCATCACCCACCAGAACAGGTGAAAAACACTGTAGCTCGGTGAAGCGGGAAGAATAATCCATCACTAACATGTCGTCTTACTGCAGATTCATGAACTCTCAATCTTGATTTTCCATAAGCGTCTCCAGAAAGAATAATTAATAAAAGACTGCCTGGAAATCTCCCCATGCCATGTCTCGGTGATGCTCAGACTGGGTGGTAACATCCCACCATCTCTTGGCGGAATCACATAGCATGTAAGTAGTGAGCTTGACCCTCCTCCCAGCAGGCGTCTCCCGATGCTCGAAGATCGTCTGCATAGAACCCAGCCATGACTCTACAACCTGCAGTCCGCCATCCCCTGAAAACATAGTCGGATGCTGCTGCTAGAATATACATGTCATCTCTTTCATAGATGTGGCAACCAGCGGTGCTCCCTGTAAGGTATGCATGAACCGCATGAATCCTTCATGGAACTGCGCATCCACGTCTGCGTCTGGTATAACGGCTGGCGCAGAATCTAGCACTGCTGGAGGATCTATCGGTATCCCATGGCCTACCGTATCTGGAGTATAATCATCGCCACTCTCTTGGATAACAACTCGTGGTCATCTCGGTCGCATGAATCAACAAGTTCAGACATATACCTTAGATTAATATCACCAAGGATTAAGAAATAGAAGCATAATAAGGGAACATGTGAAAGAAAACATTCATGTTTTAAAAAAAAGTCTACTGGGTGTGTATAATAACTACACGGCGTGTTCCCTTAAGTCTTCCATATGGGCACATACTTCTTCCAGAACTAGTCGTGTAACACCCCAAACACACGGAATTATGTCCTTACACACGGCGTGTACTTGAATTTTCATCCCCTGCCCGAGTCCTCCTATACGGCTAAGCGACATGTTCCTCATTAGAATGAGACTACACAACATGTTTAAGGTCTACAACGTGTACTAGACGAGCTTTCACCGAACCGTGTTGTTCATGACATGGCCGGATACACAGCTCACACTATATGAAGTGTTCTAGAAGGACACAATGTGTACTTCTTAGGCTGAAACTGCCTTTATTGTTAGTGGCACGACCAGCTACTCGTCTGACAATACATGGCGTGTTCCATACGGACACAGCATGTACCAAAATAGGTAACATTGACCAGTGTTGTTAGTTACATGGATGGATTCTAAGATTGCACTACATGACATGTTCATCATTGACACGACGTGTGTAAGCTATGTTTTTTCCATCCGTTTTGTCAGTCACATGGGTGGACACAGGGTCACGATGACACGACGTGTACAACCGGTACACGGTATGTTCCCACAAGAGTTTCCATATCCTGTGTTTCTACCCTAGGTACATGGAATGTTACACCCCCACATGGTGTGTACACCACCATATTTCCCCAGCCACACATCCAAGTACACACAGTCTCTCAGGGGTCAAGATTACACGACGTTCCCCACAGGTACATGACGTGTCCTCAGTAAAAAATAGAAGACCCGTGTTCCCTCCCACACGGTTGGTTACACGACATTATATTACACAGAGTGTACATACAAGTACATCGAGTGTACTTCAATGTTTTTCATTCCTTCCCGAATAGAGGAGTACATGGCGTGTGTTCAAAAATACATGATGTGCATTCTGGGTTTCTCCAGACAGTAAGCCTCAAAGACTACTCCGGATTCCCTTATTTCTTTAATTTCAAGTGTCGGTCTTCCAAATTATGATTCGTGGGGGACCATACTCCTATGGACCAATGTTTAGCACCCGAACATTCACATTATAGCACAAAACACAACAAAAGTCTATATCATAATCCGCTAAATTCTGGTCCAAGAGAGGCCATAATTCTCAGGAACCAAATTCTAGCGTCCATAAACCCAACCATAACATGTACCAATACCCTATCAACAGTAGGCATATCTATCATGTACTTATCACACCAACATTAATTTTTTCACACAACATCTATCACAACAACATGCAATTTCTAATGCACCCACAAGGCAAGGAAACTATGCATGGAATGTTTTTCTAACATGCGCTTAAATAATGCATGATATGGCATGCCCTCATTGTAACACCCAAGACTTTTATGTTATATAAATCATTAAAGGAATCTTTCACTACACACAACACTTTCTTGTCTTGCTTTACACGCAATCGCGACCTTCCTCGATAGCTTGCGTCGTATGCAATACCGAGTTTCACTAAACAATGATATGCTATTAAAATATTATTAAAACTAGCCGTTTTGAATAGTAATAACCACTTTTTGAAATTTTGTAAATTTTATTTTTCAAAATTGAATTCATTTTTGGATTCGGAATATAGAAATTATCCTAGGGTGAAATTTTGGTATTTTTCTGAAAACTTTCAATTTTTGATGAATAGTGAAACCACTAAGTGGTAGTTAAAAAACTGAATTTTTCATAAAACATAATTTTACCGCTTCAGTGAGTGGAATTTCAAAAATCTGAGATACACGGTTGATTTCAATAAGTAAAATGTGGTTCAATGAGATGAAATTAATTTTTGTGAATAGTAACTTTTTACTTTTATTTACCACGGTTAAAAGTAAATAGGGTAATTAAGAGAAAAAATGATATTATTATTACCCTAACACATGTCCTAATTCTATTGGACAGGTGTAATTCGACCAAAAACAACCTTAGGAATAATATATGACCATTTAGGCCCACTTGGATTAGATTAGGACATTTATTATTAATTTATTTAAAGAAGGGTTAAAATAATTAAAATCAAAGTTTAATAAGTATATAATTTTTAATATAGGGTTATACATAAGATAAATTCGACTATAAAAATTAATTAGAAAGCTGAAAATGTTTCCTACATAATGGTATTTTATTTGTAATTTTTATACTTTAAATAAGTTAATTTATTTATGACACAAAGATGATACAGTAATTATCTTATTAATGAAATATTGACATAATTGATGTTATAAATACCCAAATAAATGTAATTTGAGACTTTTTATGAATTCCACTAATTTTATAGGTTAATATGACATGTTAGTATTGATTTAATTAAATTTTTTAGAACTAATAATTCTGTTATGATTTTCCAAAAAATCAATTACTAAATAGTGTCAAAATTGACATAAATAGTTTTTAAAACAAATATTATATTATTAATAGTTATTTTATTCCTAAAAATCTAAGGTTTGGCCAAATGACTTATATAAGGTTATATATATTAATAATAAACAACTTGGGGTTCGTTTGGCAACTTATAGTATGTTTATTAACCTTAGAGTATAAGAACACAAGAAGACACGGTAAAAGTAAAATTATTTAACTTAATGTTAAATATAAATGATAAGGTTAAAATAGGACCCTAAACTTGTCTAAATTCTATTGGATGAGAGGCTTTCGACCCATCCCCACCTTAGGTTTGAAATAAATCAATTTTGAGCTATTTAAAACCGAATTTGTCTTTATAATAAAATAATATTTTTAGTTTTTCCAAAGAATCCTCACTCCTCCCTTGTAAAAGGGAACCTCCTCCCCCTCTTCCTCACACCACTTTGAGCCTTAAAGCTCGGCCAACCCCTGCCTATTTCTTCTCTCCACTTCCCTAGAGACATCCTAGAGGCCCTGGTCTTCTTCAAAGACCAATTTTAGTGCCCTAAAAGGAGGTATCAAAGAAGCTCTTTAAAGAATAGGTAATGTCCGTTACCGATTCTTCCAAATTTATTTCTTCTTCCACTTCTTTTTCATTAGTTGTTTCATTATTAAGTAATAACATCAGTATCACTCATATAATGATATGTTATTATATATATGAAACAACCCCATTTCACCATCTATCCATCCTTCGGAAAATGAAATCACCGCGCGTGCATACGTACGGAATACCGTCTCCACGCCATGGTGTAATCTATTTTCCACCACCACCTTACATGGATGGGTATAATGGTGAAAATAAACAACTATATATGATTATTGTAAAGTGGTATTGATTCTGAAATAGTATGCATACACTCTAATACAATTACACGATCATGGGAACGATATCATCGCTCGTGCGTACCTACGGAATACCGTCTCCACGATGTGATGCGATTCATTCTACATAATGATTATACAAATGAATTGAATGAATAAATATGATATATAGTACACTAATACCATTCTGTAAATGAGGTATCTATAACCTAAAAATAAGGTTAAGAATTTATTCGACAAAACACGCATATGAACAAAAAGTAATAAACACCCGAATAAACAAGTAGTAATGAAATATTACTAATAAGAAGCCAAGAATATGACCATATATGATATCATAAAAATAAGTATGATTCTGGAATAAGTCAATAACATTATTTAAATCATTATATATGTGTTTCGGACACTTACGAAGCAAATCAGACCTAAGGTAAGGGAAAACATCACAATCTCATTTTTATCCGAGATTGTTTATACTTTGGTATTTATTGGGGTGTATTTTATCATCCACATCCATGTTTCCTCAATATGTAATATTTATATACTTCTACAATATTTTATTTCCAATTTTACCCTTCGGTGAGTTTTTAGTAAAAGATATGAAAGGAATATTTTGTCGTTTTTTGTACGAGGTGCTTTTTTGACTTTTTCGACAAAAGTACGAGAAGAATGTTTTTTTAACTTATACGGCATGAATAGATTTTTAAAACATTATTTCCAAAGAAGCTTCCTTTACAAGTTTTCAAGTTTATTTTTAATCAACTTCTTTTAGTTTAAAATTGTATGATATGTTATGAAAGGGAAATTTTTTTAAAGTAAAAAAGATATTTTCATCAAGAATGGAGTTCAATAGTTTTATCAAAAATATTTTCCATCTAAGATAATATAGGGTTCTATTTCTATCCCTATTATTACATGGATTTGATTATGTTGTGATGGAAATATTTTTATGAATTCTTTTATCTTATATGAATTGTTTTATGATGTCACAATGCTTAAGATTCCAATTTTTATTACATGAGTTATGCTATGATGTATGGTTTATGATTTTGTGGCACACATAATAATGGTATCATTATGAGATGTGTGGGACCTATATATCCCTCCAATACATTGGGTAAAGATTTTTTATCTCATGAGATAGACATGGCTGGAACGGTAGGTTAAACCAGTTCAGTGAAACTGGACTGAAATTAGGAGTAAACTCAGTTCAAAAATGGACTTTGTCCACTAAGATAGTCTTGGAAATGAGTCGTGACTAATAAGAAATGATTATCTATTATTATGTGTGTATGCCACAAGGTTTCATGTTTTATGTTATGATTATTGGGATTACATTTCACTACTATGATTTATCCCATGTTATGAAATTATGATTTCTTTTGCAGGTTAAGATTTCCAAAAGTTATGTTTTATGTATATGATGTGATTGATACTTCTTTTGTTTACCCTTACTGAGCACTTGAGCGCACCCTTTTGTATGTTTTATTTCCCCAGGTCAGGAAGAAGGTTATTAAGTAGGAAATGCCAAAAAGGGACTCTAGATATGATGATTTAAATGGGAGGCAAAGTAGATGCTTTATGAACCAGTTCTTTATGTTTCCCAGTTTCTAAAGACTCTATACCTGTACGGTCCTTTCCTGGTTTGGTTATATGTTTTAATAAGTGTGCTTCAATTCTGAAGTAATAACAATGTATGTAAAGTATGGGTCGTTATAGTTGGTATCAGAGGAAAGGTATAGTCAACCTTTGGAAACTAGGATGTGAAAGCCTTAGTAAGAACCCTAAGGATAAGTCTAAGCATAGAACACAATCTCAGTGTTTTAGAAATGGCCATGAATAACCTAGGATAATACCTTAAGTGTGAAATTTCATTCTTGATTATGTGGTTTTCCTATTATAATTAGTGTTGCTCACACTATTCTTCTTGGTTTTAGTCAATGGCTGGAACCCTAAGGAACCGTGTTAATGCGGAATGCGATGGGAAATGGAATGATTGTCCCCCTGAGCAACCAAACGTTATGGGAGTTGGAATGAAAAATCTTGTAGCCATGCTCACACAACTTTCTGAAGATATGAATCATGCAGGACTTCCAAACGAGCAATGGAAGGAGCAACATTCTGTTGAATCTTTCATGAGGCAGCGTCCACCTTCATTCAGCGGGTGTACTGATCCATTAGTTTCTGAACAATGGATTAGTACTACTGAAAAGAAATTTTCAGTTCTTCAATGTTCTGAACATGATAAAGGCATCTTAGCAGTGTATCGTTTGGAAGGTGATGCTGATCAATGGTGGTTTCTTATCAAGAATACGAGGCAAATAGATGAAATTGAGTCTATGGAATGGGACGAGTTCAAGAACTTATTTTTCAATAAGTACATCCATCGTATTCTCCGAAAAAATATGGAGAAGGAGTTTCTTGAACTGAAGCAAACGGATGATGAATCTTTTGGTACTTATGAAGCATATTTTACAAGACATGCAAGGTACGCTTCTGGTATTATTATCCAACGTGAGAGTAATATTGATCGATTCTTTAGTGGCTTAAAACCAAGTCTTTGAAGGCTGTTAGCCATAAGGGACTTCAATAGCTACGAGGAAATCGTTGGATGTGCTCTTAAAGTCGAGATGGATATTGGAGTAACCCATCAGTCATATGGGTTTGATAAGGAGAGGAAAATGGAATTCAAAGGAAAATCTAAAGAGCACACTGAAAAGAAGATGAGCTTTCCCTTATGCTCAAAGTGTGGAAAGAAACTTGGAGGGAGTTGTCTTAAAGGGACAAGTAAAAGTTTCAAATGTGGAAAGGAAGGTCATCGGGCATTTGAATGCCGCAATGATGTGAAGAAGATGTCTAATGATGCAAACAAAGGAAGGGATATACAGAATGAACCTGATACACTTCAATGTTTCAAGTGCAAGGATATGGGTCATTATGCCAATAAACGCCCAAATCCAAGGGTTGATGATGATGGTCGACATCAACAAACTCATAAGGCTAAAGACAAAGGAAAGTGACATGCAATTTCTATCAGCGATGTGGATTATGATAACGATGTGGTGAAAGGTACACTTGCCATCCACTCTAAAGTAGCAAGTGTTTTATTTGATTCTAGATCCACCAACTCCATTATTTCTGAAGAATTTTCTAAGGATATCACTGTATTACCTCAACAATTAGATGTTGAGTTAGTTGTGACAACCCCTAATGGCACAACAGTCACATCAAAAGTTTATAATTCTTCTACGAATGAAGTTTGTGGGAAAGTGCTTCCTGAAAATACTGTGATCCTTCCTATAGTGGAATTTTATGTGATTCTTGGCATGGATTGGAATTCTCTACATGGAGCTCATATCAATTACTAAAGAAGGGAAGTCACATTTCATATTCCAGATCAATCAATGATCGTCTATCGATGCAAGGATGAACATAACCTTCCAGTTGAAATTTCTTACATCTTATGGGTCTTGATTCCACTAAATGAAGTTTATATATCTCAAATGGTTGGTGAGAAACTCACGATTAAGAATATTCCCATTGTATGGGAGTTTGAGAATGTCTTTCCGGAGGAATTGCTGGGACTTCCACCAAATCGTGAAGTTGAGTTTTCAATAGAACTCGTACTGGGTGCTTTACCTATTTCAAAGAAACCTTATAGAATGGCCCCAATTGAGTTGTAGGAATTAAAGAAGCAACTCCAAGAGAATCTTGATAAGGGATTCATACGCCCTAGTGCGTCACCTTGGGGAGCACCTGTCCTGTTTGTTAAGAAGAAAGATGGATCAATGAGACTCTTCATTGATTATCGAGAACATAACAAGATCACTATCAAGAATAAATATCCTCTTTCGCGCATTGATGACCTATTTGACCAACTCAATGGAGCTCAATACTTTTCCAAGATTGATCTTTGTTTAGGGTATCATCAATTAAGGGTCAAAAGGGAGGATATACCAAAGATGGCTTTCCGTACAAGGTATAGACACTACGAATTTATAGTGATGCAATTTGGTCTAACTAATGCCCTTGATATTTTCATGGATATGATGAATAGAGTCTTTAGAGACTATCTTGATTAGTTTGTGGTAGTCTTTATAGAAGATATTCTGGTATATTCAATGAGCAAGGAAGAACATGAAGATCACTTGATAATTATATGGAAGACCCTGAGAAAGGAGAAGCTTTATGCCAAATTTACCAAGTGTGAATTTTGGCTTCAAAAAGATTCATTTTTGGGTCACATAATCTCAAAAGAGGGGGTATCTGTAGATCCAGCAAAAACAGAGGTTATCAAAAGATGGTCGAGACCAACAAATGTAACTAAGATCTGAAGTTTTCTTGGTTTGGCTGGATATTATCGAAGTTTTGTGAATGATTTTTCATGATTATCTAATCCACTCACCAAGTTGACTCGGAAAGGAGTTAATTTAGTTTGGATGGAGGAATGTGAAGAGAATTTCAAGGAGTTGAAAAGAAGGTTATCCAGTGCACTTGTGCTCACACTGCCTTGTAGTGGAGAAAGGTTTGTGATCTATAGTGATGCATCCAAGAAGGGATTGGGGTGTGTTCTTATGCAAAATGATATGGTGATAGCTTATGCATCACGGCTGTTGAAAATACATGATCAAAATTACCCAACTCATGATTTGGAGTTAGCTATAGTAATCTTTGCATTAAAGATTTTGAGGCATTATCTTTATAGAGAAAGGTGTGACATTTATACTGATCATAAAAGTTTAAAGTATATTTTCACACAAAAGGAGCTGAATATGTGCCAAAGAAGATGGTTGGAGCTGATTAAGGATTACGACTGCTCAATCCATTACCACCCTGGGAAAGCAAAAAAGGTGGCAGATGCATTATGTCGACAAGACCATGCCAGTTTATCCATGATGAGGATCACAAAAAATCCAATATTTATGGATTTACGAAGGATTGATCTTGGAATTATAATGAAAGGGGAAAAATCGATTCTTTATCAAATGAATGTTCAACCATCTTTACATGTGATGATTAAAGAGGCATAGAAAGAAGATGTCGTGTTATAAAAGAAGGTAAGAAATGTTCTTGAATTCAACCTTGATTGTGATGGGATAATAAAGTTCAGGAATCGGGTTTGTGTTCCTCCCATCCCCGAATTAAATAAGGAGCTGCTAGATGAGGCTCATAGTTCTTCATTCTCTATTCATCCTGGAAGCAGAAAGATGTATACAGACCTGAAAGAGTACTTCTGGTGGGATGGAATGAAAAGAGATGTTTCTGAATATGTCTCTCGATTTTTGGTTTGTCAGCAAGTTAAAGCTGAGAGACAGAAGTCTAAGGGGATGTTACAACCATTACCCATACCAAAATGGAAATGGGAAAACATCACTATGGACTTTTTCACAATACTTCCTAAAACATTCAAAGGCAATAATGCTATCTGGGTCATAGTTGATCGTCTTACAAAGTCTTCACACTTCATCGCTATTAGAGAGGATTTCTCTCTGGATCAGCTTGCCAGGATATATGTGAAAGAAGTGGTAAGATTGCTGGAGTACCACTTTCTATTATATCTGATCAGGGTCCTAGGTTTACCTCAAAGTTCTGGCGAAGTCTTCAGTATACTCTAGATACAGAGTTGAGTTTCAGCACTGCTTATCTTCCTCAAAGAGACGGTCAGTCTGAGAGAACAATTCAAACTCTAGAAGATATGTTGAGACCTTGATCTATGGATTTCAAAGGTGGTTGGGATCAACATCTATTTTTGGTGGAATTTTCTTATAATAATAGCTTTCACTACAGTATTCAGATGGCTCCTTATGAATCTCTCTATGGAATGAAATGCAGGACTCCAACTTGCTGTGATGAAGTTGGGGAAAGAAAGCTATTAGGACCTGATCTCGTTGATGAAATGGCAGAAAAGGTCAGATCTATTCAACAACACATAAGAGAAGCTCAGAGTCGAATGAAAAGTTATGCTGACAACCGAAGAAACGACCTAGAGTTTGAAGTGGGTGATAAAGTGTTCTTATGAATATCTCCCTGGAAGAGGGTCATGAGTTTTGGAAAGAAGGGGAAGTTGAGCCCTAGATATATCGGTCCTTTTGAAATTCTGGATCGTGTTGGTAAGGTAGCTTACCAATTGGCACTTCCACCGAATCTCTCTCAAGTTCACGATGTGTTCCATGTATCTCTCCTGAGAATGTACATACCTAATCCTTCACATGTACTTAGCTCAGAAGTTGTACCGCTGGAGAAAGATCTTTCTTATGAAGAACAGCCGATAGAGATTCTGGATCATAGCGAAAAAGTCCTACGAAACAAGACCAATCGATTGGTGAAAGTTTTATGGAGGAACCACCAATTAGAAAAAGCTACATGGGATCTTAAGGATATGATGAGGGAGAGGTATCCTCATCTGTTTGTTACAAAGTGACGAATTTCGAGGGCGAAATTCATTTTATGGGGGGTAGAATGTAACACCCGAGACTTTTATGTTACATAAATCATCAAAGGAATCTTTCACTACACACAACACTTTCTTGGCTTGATTTAAACGCAATCGCAACCTTCCTCGATAGCTTCCGTCGTACGCAATACCGAGTTTCACTAAAAAATAATATGCTATAAAAATACTATTAAAACTAGTCGTTATGAATAGTAATAACCACTTTTTGAAATTTTGTAAATTTTATTTTTCAAAATTGACTTAATTTTTGGATTTGGAATATCGAAATTAGCCAAGGGTGAAATTTTGGTATTTTTGTGAAAACATTCAATTTTTGATGAATAGTGAAACCACTAAGTGGTAGTTAAAAAACAGAATTTTTCATAAAACATAATTTTACCGCTTCTGTGAGTGGAATTTCAAAAATCTGAGAGACACGGTTGATGTCAGTATGTAAAATGTGGTTTAATGAGATGAAAAGAATTTTTTGTGAATAGTAACTTTTTACTTTTATTTACCATGGTTAAAAGTAAATAGGGAAATTAAGGGTAAAATGATATTATTATTACACTAAAACATGTCCTAATTCTATTGGACAAGTGTAATTCGACCAAAAACAACCTTAGGAATAAAATATGACCATTTAGTCCCACTTGGATTAGATTAGGACATTTATTATTAATTTACTTAAAGAAGGGTTAAAATAGTTAAAATACAATTTTAATAAGTATATCATTTTTAATATGGGGTTATACATAAGATAAATTCTACTATAAATATTAATTATAAAGCTAAAAAGATTTCCTACATAATGGTATTTTATTTGTAATTTTTAGACTTTATATAAGTTAATTTATTTATGACACAAAGATGATGGAGTAATTATCTTATTAATGAAATATTGACATAATTGTCGTTATAAATACCCAAATAAATGTAATTTGCGACTTTTTATGAATTACACTAATTTTATAGGTTAATATGACTTGTTATTATTGATTTAATTAACTTTTTTCGAACTAATAATTCTGTTATAATTTTCACAAAAATCAATTACTAAATAGTTTCAAAATTGACATAAAATAGTTTTTTAAAAAAATATTATATTATTAATTGTTATTTTATTCCTAAAAATTTATGGATTGGACAAATGACTTAGATAAGGTTATCTATATTAATAATAAACAACTTGGATTTCATTTGGCAGCTTATAGTAAGTTTATTAACCTTATAGTATATGAACACAAGAAGACACGGTAAAAGTAAAATTATTTAACATAATGTTAAATCTAAATGATAAGGTTAAAATAGGAACCTAAACTTGTCTAAATTCTATTTTATGAGATTATTTCTACCCAGCCCCACCTTAGCTTCGAAATAAATCAATTTGGATCTATTTAAAACCGAATTTGGCTTTATAATAAAATAATATTTTTAGTTTTTTCAATGGATCCCCTCTCCTCCCTTATAAAAGGGCACCTCTTCCCCCACTTCTTAACACCACTTTGAGCCTTCAAGCTCTGCCAAACCCTGCCTATTGCTTCTCTCCACTTCCCTAGAGACATCCTAGAGGTCCTGGTCTTCTTCATAGACCAATTTTAGTGCCCTAAAAGGAGGTCTCAAAGAAGCGCTTTAAAGAAGAGGTAATGTCCGTTACCGATTCTTCCAACTTTATTTCTTCTTCCACTTCTTCTTCTTTAGTTGTTTCATTATGAAGTAATAACATCATTATCACTCATATACTAATATGTTATTATAACTATGAAATAACCCTATTTCTCCATCTATCCATCATTCGGAAAATGAAATCACCGCGCGTGCGTATGTACGGAATACCGTCTCCACGTCGTGGTGTAATCTATTTTCCACCACCACCTTACATGGATGTGTATAATGGTGAAAATAAACAACTATATGTGATTATTTTAAAGTTGTATTGATTTTGAAATACTATTCATACACACCAATACAATTACACGATCATGGGAATGATATCATCGCTCGTGTGTACGTACGGAATACCGTCTCCACGATGTGATGCGATACGTTATACATAATGATTATATAAATGAATTGAATGAATAAATATGATATATAGTACACTAGTACCATTTTTTAAATGAGGTATCTATAACCTAAAAAGAAGGATAAGAATTTATTCGACAAAACACGCATAATAACAAAAAGTAATAAACACCCGAATAAACAAGTAGTAATGAAATATTACTAATAAGAAGCCAAGAATATGACCATATATGATATCATAAAAAAGTATGATTATGGAATAAGTCAATAACATTTTTTAAATCATTATAAAGGAGGTTCGGACACATACGAAGCAAATCGGACCTAAGGTAAGGGAAAATATCACAATCTCATTTTTATCTGAGATTGTTTATACTTTGGTATTTACTGGGGTGTATTTTATCATCCACATCCATTTTTCCTCAATATTTAATATTTATATCCTTATACAATAGTTTATATCCAATTTTACCCTTTAGTGAGTTTTTAGTAAAATATATGAAAGGAATCTTTTGTTGTTTTTCGTACGAGGTACTTTTTTGACTTTTCCGAAAAAAGTACAAGAAGAATGTTTTTTAACTTATACGGCATGAATATATTTTTAAAACATTATTTCCAAAGAAGCTTCCTTTACAAGTTTTCAAGTTTATTTTTAATCAACTTCTTTTAGTTTAAAATTGTATGACATGTTAAGAAAGGAAAATGTTTTTGAAGTAAAAAGGATATTTTCCTCAAGAATGGAGTTCAAGAGTTTTATCAAAATTATTTTACATCTAAGATAATATAGGATTCTATTTCTATCCCTATTATTACATGGATTTGATTATGTTGTGATGGAAATATTTTTATGAATTCTTTTATCTTATATGAATTGTTTTATGATGTCACAATGTTTAAGATTCCCTTTTTTATTACATGAGTTATGATATGATGTATGGTTTATGATTTTGTGGCACACATAATAATGGAATCATTTTGAGAAGGGTGGGACCTATATCTCCCTCCAATTAATTGGGTAAAGATTTTATATCTCATGAGATAGACATGGCTGGAACGGCAGGTTAAACCGGTTTAGTGAAAAAGGACTGAAACGAGGAGTGAACTCGGTTCAGAAATGGACTTTGTCCACTAAGATAGTCTTGGCAATGAGTTTTGAATAATAAGAAATGATTCTCTATGATTATGTGTGTATGCCACAAAGTTTCACGTTTTCAGTTATGATTATTGGGATTACATTTCACTACTATGATTTATCCCATGTTATGAAATTATGATTTCTTTTGCAGGTTAAGATTTCAAAAAGTTATGTTCTTATGTATATGATGTGATTGATATTTCTTTTGTTTAACCTTACTGAGAATTTTAGCTCACCCTTTTGTATGTTTTATTTCCCTAGGTCATGAAGAAGGTTATTAAGTAGGAAATTCCAAAAAGGGACTCTAGATATGATGAAATAAATGGGAGGCAATGTAGATGCTTTATGAACCAGTTGTTTATGTTTCCTAGTTTCTGAAGACTCTATACCTATACGGTCCTTTCCTAGTTTTTTTATATGTTGTAATAAGTGTGCTTCAATTCTGAAGTAATAACAATGTATGTAAAGTATGGGTCATTATAGTTGGTATCAGAGGAAAGGTATAGTCAACCTTTGGAAACAAGGATGTGAAAGCCTTAGTAAGAACCCTAAGGATAAGTCTAAGCATAGAACACAATCTTAGTGTTTTAGAAATGGCCATGAATAACCTATGATAATACCTGAAGTGTGAAATTTTATTCTTGATTATGTGGTTTTCCTATTATAATTAGTTTTTCTCACACTATTATTCTTGGTTTTAGTCAATGGATGGAACCCGAAGGAACCGTGTTAATGCGGAATGCGATGAGAAATGCAATGATTGTCCCCCTAAGAAACCAAACGTTATGGGAGCTGGAATGAAAAATATTGTAGCCATGCTCACACAACTTTCTCAAGATATGAATCATGCAGGACTTCCAAACAATCAATGGAAGGAGAAAAATTCAGTTGAATCCTTCATGAGGCAACGCCCACCTTCATTCAGTAGGTCTACTGATCCATTAGTTGATGAATAATAGATTAGTACTACTGAAAAGAAATTTTCAGTTCTTCAATGTTCTGAACATGATAAAGTCATCTTATCAGTGTATCGTTTGGAAGGTGATGCTGATCAATGGTGTAATCTTATCAATAATACAAGCCAAAGAGACGAAATTGAGTCCATGGAATGGGATGAGTTCAAGAACTTATTTTTCAATAAGTACTTCCCTCATATTCTCTGAACAAAGATGGAGAAGGAGTTTCTTGAACTGAAGCAAAAGGATGATGAATCTATTGGTACCTGTGAAGCAAATTTTACAAGACTTTCAAGGTACGCTTCTGGTATTATTATCCAACCTGAGAGTAATATCGATCGATTAATTAGTGGATTAAAACCAAGTCTTCGAAGGGAATTAGCCATAAGGGACTTCAATAGCTACGAGGAAATCATTCGATGTGCTCTTAAAGTCGAGATGGAGATTGGAGTAACCCCTTAGTCTTATGGGTTTGATAAGAAGAGGAAAATGGAATTCAAAGGAAAATCTAAAGAGCACACTGAAAAGAAGATGAGCTTTCCCTTATTCTCAAAGTGTGGAAAGAAACATGGAGGGAGTTGTCTTAAAGGGACAAGTAAATGTTTCAAATGTGGAAAGGAAGGTCATCAGGTATTTGAATGCCAGAATGATGGGAAGAAGATGTCTAACGATGCAAACAAAGGAAGGGATACACAGAATGAACCTAATACACTTCAATGTTTCAAGTGCAAGGAGATGGGGCATTATGCCAATCAATGCCCAAATCCAAGGGTTGATGATGATGGTCGACATCAACAAACTCTTAAGTCTAAAGACAAAGGAAAGTCACGTGTAATTTCTATCAGCGATGTGGAGTACGATAACGATGTGGTGAAAGGTACACTTACCATCCACTCTAAAGTATCAAGTGTTTTATTTGATTCTGGATCCACCCACTCCATTATTTCTGAAGAAGTTTCTAAGGATATCACTGTGTTACCTCAACAATTAGATGTTGAGTTAGCTGTGACAACCCCAAATGGCACAACAGTCGCATCAAAAGTTTATAATTCTTCTCTGAATGAAGTTTGTGGGAAAGTTCTTCCTGCAAATCTTGTGATCCTTCCTATAGTGGAATTTGATGTGATTCTTGGCATGGATTGGCTTTCTCTACATGGAGCTCATATCAATTTCCAAAGAAGGGAAGTTACATTTCATATTCCAGATCAATCTATGATCGTCTATCGATGCAAGGATGAACATAACCTTCCAATAGAAATTTCTTCCATCTTATGGGTCTTGATTCCACTAAATGAAGGTTATTTATCTCAAATGGTTGGTGAGAAACTCACGATTAATAATATTCCCATTGTACGGGAGTTTGACGATGTCTTTCCGGAGGAAATTTCGGGTCTTCCACCAAATCGTGAAGTTGAGTTTTCAATAGAACTTGTACCGGGTGCTTTACCTATTTCAAAGACACCTTATAGAATGGCCCCAATTGAGTTGCAGAAATTGAAGAAGCAACTCTAAGAGAATCTTGATAAGGGATTCATACACCCTAGTGCATCACCTTGGGGAGAACCTGTCCTGTTTGTTAAGAAGAAAGACGAATCAATGAGACTCTGCATTGATTATCGAGAACTTAACAAGATCACTATCAAGAACAAATATCCTCTCTCACGCATTGATGACCTATTTGACCAACTCCGCGGAGCTCCATAATTTTCCAAGATTGATATTTGTTCAGGGTATCATCAATTAAGGGTCAAAAGGGAGGATATACCAAAGACGGCTTTCCGTAAAAGGTAAGGAAACTATGAATTTATAGTGATGCCATCTGGTCTAACTAATGCCCCTTCTATCTTCATGGATCTGATGAATAGAGTCTTTAGAGACTATCTTGATCATTTTGTGGTAGTATTTATAGACGATATTCTGGTATATTCAAAGAGAAAGGAAGAACATGAAGATCACTTAAGAATTATATTGAAGACCCTGAGAAAGGAGAAGCTTTATTCCAAATTTACCAAGTGTGAACTTTGGATTCAAATAGTTTCATTTTTGGATCACATAATCTCAAAAGATGGGATATCTATGGATCCAGCAAAAACAGAGGTTATCGAAAGATGGTCGAGACCAACAACAGTAACTGAGATCCGAAGTTATCTTGGTTTGGCTGGATATTATCAACGTTTTTTGAAATATTCTTCACGATTATCTAATCCACTCACCAAGTTGACTCAAAAATGAGTTAAGTTTGTTTGGACGGAGGAATGTGAATAGAATTTCAAGGAGTTAAAAAGAAGGTTATCCAGTGCACCTGTGCTCACACTGCCTTGTAGTGGAGAAAGGTTTGTGATATACAGTGATGCATCTAAGAAGGGATTGGGGTGTGTTCTTATGCAAAATGATATGGTGATAGCTTATGCCTCACGAAAGTTGAAAATACATGAGCAAAATTAACCAACTCATGATTTGGAGTTAGCTGCAGTAATCTTTGCATTAAAGATTGGGAGGCATTATCTTTATGGAGAAATGTGTGACATTTATACTGATCATAAAAGTATAAAGTATATTTTCACACAAAAGGATCTGAATATGCGCTAAAGAAGATGGTTGGAGCTGATTAAGGATTATGACTGCTCAATCCATTACCACCCTGGGAAAGCAGACAAGGTGGGAGATGCATTAAGTCGACAAGACCATGCCAGTTTATCCATGATGAGGATCACAAAAGATCCAATATTTATGGATTTACAAAGGATGGATCATGGAATTATAATGAAAGCGGAAAAATTGATTCTTTATCAAATGAATGTTCAACCATCTATACATGTGAAGATTAAAGAGGCACAAAAAGAAGATGTCGAGTTACAAAAGAAGGTCAGAAATGTTCCTAAATTAAACCTTGATTGTGATGGGATAATAAAGTTTAGGAATCGGGTTTGTGTTCCTCCCATCCACGAATTAAAGAAGGAGCTGCTGGATGAGGCTCATAGTTCTTCATTCTCTATTCATCTTGGAAGCATGAAGATTTATAGGGACCTGAAAGAGTACTTCTGGTGGGATGGCATGAAAAGAGATGTTGCTGAATATGTCTCTCGATGTTTGGTTTGTCAGCAAGTTAATGCTGAGAGATAGAAGTCTAAGGGGATGTTACAACCATTACCCATACCTGAATGGAAATGGGAAAACATCACTAGGGACTTCGTCACAGGACTTCCTAAAACATCCAAAGGCAATAATTCTATATGGGTCATAGTTGATCTTCTTACAAAGTCTGCACACTTCATCTCTATTAGAGAGAATTTCTCTCTGGATCAGCTTGCCAGGATATATGTGAAGGAAGTGGTAAGATTGCATGAAGTACCACTTTCTATTATATCTGATCAGGATCCGAGGTTTACCTCAAAGTTCTGGGGAAGTCTTCAGCATACTCTAGATACAGAGTTGAGTTTCAGCATTGCTTATCATCCTCAGACAGACGACCAGTCTGAGAGAACAATTCAAACTCTAGAAGATATGTTGAGAGCTTTCTCTATTGATTTCAAAGGTGGTTGGGATCAACATCTACCTTTGGTGGAATTTTCTTATACTAATAGATTTCACTCCAGTATTCAGATGGCTCCTTATGAAGATCTCTTTGGAAAGAAATGCAGGACTCCAACTTGCTGGGATGAAGTTGGGGAAAGAAAGCTATTAGGACCTGATCTTGTTGATGAAATGGCGGAAATGGTCAGATCTATTCAACAACACATAAGAGAAGCTCAGAGTCGACAAAAAAGTTTTGCCTACAACAGAAAAAAAGACCTAGATTTTGAAGTGGGTGATAAAGTGTTCTTAGGAATATCTCCCTGGAAGATGGTCATGAGATTTGGAAAGAAGGGGATGTTGAGCGCTAGATATATCGGTCCTCTCGAAATACAGGATCGTGTTGGGAAGGTAGCTTACCGATTGGCACTTCCACCGAATCTCTCTCAAGTTCACGAGGTGTTCCATGTATCTCTTTTGAGAAAGTATATACATGATCCTTCACATGTACTCAGCTTAGAAGTTGTACTGCTGAAGCAAGATCATTCTTATGAAGAACAGCCGATAGAGATTCTGGATCGTAGCGAAAAAGTCCTACGAAAGAAGACCACTCGATTGGTGAATGTTTTATGGAGTAACCACCAATTAGAATAAGCTACATGGGAGATTGAGGATATGATGAGGGAGAGGTATCCTCATCTGTTTGTTACAAATTGACGAATTTCAAGGGAGAAATTCAATTTAAGGGGGGTAGAATGTAACACCCGAGACATTTATGTTATATAAATCATCAAAGGAATATTTCACTACACACAACACTTTCTTGGCTTTCTTTACACGCAATCGCAACCTTCCTCTTTAGCTTGCGTCGTACGCAATACCGAGTTTCACTAAACAATGATATGCTAGTAAAATAATATTAAAACTAGCCGTTATGAATAGTAATAACCACTTTTTGAAATTTTGTAAATTTTATTTTTCAAAATTGACTTCATTTTTGTATTCGGAATATCGAAATTAGCCTAAGGTGAAATTTGGGTATTTTTTTGAAAACATTCAATTTTTGATGGATAGTGAAACCACTAAGTGGTAGTTGAAAAACTAAATTTTTCATAAAACATAATTTTACCGCTTCTGTGAGTGAAATTTCAAAAATCCAAGTGACACGGTTGATGTTAGTAAGTAAAATGTGGTTCAATGAGATGAAAATAATTTTTTGTGAACAGTAACTTTTTACTTTTATTTAACACTGTTAAAAGTAAATAGGGTAATTAAGGTTAAAATGATATTATTATTACCCTAACACATGTCCTAATTCTATTATACAAGATTAATTCGACCAAAAACTACCTTAGGAATAAAATATGACCATTTAGGCTTACTTGGATTAGATTAGGACATTTATTATTAATTTATTTAAAGAAGGGTTAAAATAGTAAAAATTAAAGTTTAATAAGTATATAATTTTTAATATAGGGTTATACATAAGATAAATTCTACTATAAATATTCATTAGAAATCTAAAACGATTTCCTACATAATGGTATTTTATTTGTAATTTTTTGACTTCAAATAAGTTAATTTATTTATGACACAAAGATGATGCAGTAATTATCTTATTATTGAAATATTGACCTAATCGATGTTATAAATACCCAAATAAATGTAATTTGAGACTTTTTATGAATTCCACTAATTTTATAGGTTAATATGAAATGTTTTTATTGATTTAATTAACTTTTTTAGAACTAATAATTCTGTTATGAGTTTCACAAAAATCAATTACTAAATTGTTTCAAAATTGACATAAAATAGTTTTTAAAACAAATATTATATTATTAATTGTTATTTTATTCCTAAAAATCTATGGTTCAGACAAATTACTTAGATACGGTTATATATATTAATAATAAACAACTTGGGGTTCGTTTGTCTGCTTATAGTAAGTTTATTAACCTTATAGTATAAGAACACAAGAAGACACGGTAAAAGTAAAATTATTTAACTTAATGTTAAATCTAAATGATAAGGTTAAAATAGGAACCTAAACTTGCCTAAATTCTATTGGATGTGATTATTTATACCCATCCCCACCTTAGCTTCGAAATAAATCAATTTTGAGCTTTTTAAAACCGAATTTGGCTTTATAATAAAATAATATTTTTAGTTTTTCCAAAAGAGCCCCTCTCCTCCCTTATAAAAGGGTACCTCCTCCCCCTCTTCCTCACACCACTTTTAGCCTTCAATCTCGGCCAACCCCTGCAAATTTATTCTCTCTACTTCCCTAGAGACATCCTAGAGGTCCTGGTCTTCTTCAAAGACCAATTTTAGTGCCCTAAAAGGGGGTCTCAAAGAAGCGCTTTAAAGAAGAGGTAATGTCCGTTACTGATTCTTCCAACTTTATTTCTTCTTCCTCTTCTTCTTCTTTAGTTTTTTAATTATGAAGTAATAACATAAGTATCACTAATATACTGATATGTTATTATATGTATGAAACAACCCTATTTCACCATCTATCCATCCTTCAGAAAATGAAATCACCGCGCCTGCGTACGTACAAAATACCATCTCCACGCCGTGGTGTAATATATTTTCCACCACCACCTTACATGGATGGGTATAATGGTGCAAATAAATAAATATATATGATTATTGTAAAGTGGTATTGATTCTGAAATAGTATTCATACACTCCAATACAATTACACGATCATGGGAACGATATCATCGCTCGTGCGTACGTACGGAATAATGTCTCCACGATGTGATGCGAATCGTTCTACATAATGATTATATAAATGAATTTAATGAATAAATATGATATATAGTACACTAATACCATTCTGTAAATGATTTATCTATAACCTAAAAATAAGGATAAGAATTTATTCGACAAAACACGCATAAGAACAAAAATTAATAAACACCCGAATAAACAAGTAGTAATGAAATATTACTAATAAGAAGCCAAGAATATGACCATATATGATATAATAAAAATAAGTATCATTCTGGAATAAGTCAATAACATTATTTAAATCATTATACAGGAAGTTCGGACACTTATGAAGCAAATCGGACCTAAGGTAAGGGAAAATATCACAATCTCATTTTTATCTGAGATTGTTTATACTTTGGTATTTACTGGGGTATATTTTATCATCCACATCCATGTTTCCTCAATATGTAATATTTATATCCTTCTACAATAGTTTATATCCAATTTTACCCTTTGGTGAGTTTTCAGTAAAAGATATGAAAGGAATCTTTTGTCGTTTTTCGTACGAGGTACTTTTTTGACTTTTCTGACAAAAGTACGAGAAGAATGCTTTTTTTTAACTTATATGGCATGAATAGATTTTTAAAATATTATTTCCAAAGAAGCTTCCTTTACAAGTTTTCAAGTTTATTTTTAATCAACTTCTTTTAGTTTAAAATTGTATGACATGTTAAGAAAGGAAAAAAAATTTGAAGTAAGAAGGATATTTTCCTCAAGAATGGACTTCAAGAGTTTTATCAAAACTATTTTCCATCTAAGATAATATAGGGTTTTGTTTCTATCCCTATTATTACATGTATTTGATTATCTTGTGATGGAAAATTTTTTGTGAATTCTTTTATCTTATATGAATTGTTTTATGATGTCACGATATTTAAGATTCCCATTTTTATTACATGAGTTATGCTATGATGTATGGTTTATGATTTTGTGGCACACATAAGAATGGTATCATTATGAGATGGGTGGGACCTACATCTCCCTCCAATGCATTGGGTAATGATTTTATATCTCATAAGATAGACATGGCTGGAACGGAAAGTTAAACTGGTTCAGTGAAATAGGACTGAAACGAGGAGTGAACTCGGTTCAGAAATGGACTTTGTCCACTAATATAGTCTTGGAAATGAGTCTTGACTAATAAGTAATGATTATATATGATTATGTGTGTATGACACAAAGTTTCATGTTTTAATTTATGATTATTGGGATTACATTTCACTACTATGATTTATCCCATGTTATGAAATTATGATTTCTTTTGCAGGTTAAGTTTTCCAAAAGTTATGTTCTTATGTATATGATGTGATTGATATTTCTTTTATTTACCCTTACTGAGCATTTGAGCTCAACCTTTTATATGTTTTATTTCCCCAGGTCAGGAAGAAGGTTATTAAGTAGGAAATGCCAAAAAGGGACTGTAGATATGATGAAACAAATGGGGGGAAAAGTAGATGCTTTATGAACCAGTTGTTTATGTTTCCCAGTTTCTAAAGACTCTATACCTATACGGTCCTTTCCTAGTTTTGTTATATGTTGTAATAAGTGTGCTTCAATTTTGAAATAATAACAATGTATGTAAAGTATGGGTCATTATACTCATCTAATCAGGTTGCAACTAAATAGAAACTAAGTATAAAAATATAAACAACACACCACAAGTGCATCATTGTTTCCTCTGGAATTGGGGATGACCTCGTTGATTGAAGGTTCAAACATTCCAATCAGTTTATAATGGGTTTGTTCGTAGAACCGGAAACATCCAATGATTCCATATCCATTTTTACCTACTTTATAAAGGTAGGCGCTCATTAGTTGTGGAATGATGAGGCTTAGTAATTTGCATCGGTCGAGAGGATGGGAGGTCAGACTCATCACCCCTTTTTTGAGGGGAATTATTGTCTACTCTGGGACTCTCTTTATAGATTTAAGTTATATTAGTGAATCTTTATTACATTATCAAGTATAATATGAGCTTTCTTTTATATATTACAATCAATGATTGATATGTAAGAGATTTAGAGAATCATTTATATGTATTCAAGGTTCTTCATCGATAGAGAATCATCTGTATTTGTTAGAGATTCTTAGTCAATGGTATCCTTTAATACATAAAAGTCTCTGGGTCTTTATGATGACCATACTGGTTTTAAATCCACTCAGTGGGGAACTTGAAGTTTATTGTCATTTAAAAGGACATAGATTATTTTAGAGTTGGGGTCGTACCCGTAGATGGGCTACCTACGTATCCTTTTTTTGGAAAATGAATCAGAACCCACATAGTTCGAGTAAAGATGTATGGGGTTTATTAATGATAGATGGCTCTAATAAATATGTCATAATTACTTTTACACTCTAATCTCACTTGAGTCATGCTCGGTGTGAGAAACAAGAGGTATTGGTAAAACCAGAAAATTGTGCCATCATAAGAAATGATATGGGGCTTATGTATGTATAACTGCCCAAAGAGATGAAAATTGGGATTTGATTCTGGGAAGAAAACCAAGAAGAAGGTCCATAAAGGTATATGTACTTCATGGAGATTTGGATACTCTAATTTGGGGCTTACTCCTGAGGAAGATGCTGAAATTAGGAGGGGACTTATGATTGGGTTTTACTCCAGAGAAGGAAGCCCAGATCAAAAGCAAATTAAGACTGGTTAAGACTGGGGCTTACTCTTAAGGAGGATGCCCAAATTAATGAGTACTTGGGGCTTACTCTTAAGGAGGATGCCCAGTATTAATGAGAATTTGGACTGGGGCTTACTCTTGAAAAGGAGTCCCAGGTGAAAGGGATTTGAAAAATTAAGGGACTTGGGGCTTACTCATAAAGAGGATGCCCATATTTGAGATTGAGGCTTACTCCTAAAAAGGAAACCCAGGTTAAGGGAATTATGGTTGGGGCTTACTCCTGAGGAGGATGCCCAAATTTAGGAAATTATGACTGGGCCTTTCTCCTGAGAAGGATGCCTAGATTATGGGTCTTGGACTAGGACTTACTCCTGAAAAGGAGGTCCAAATCAAAAGAAATTGGATTGGGGATTACTCCTAAAAAGGAGGCCCAGGTTAAGGATGCTCTCATTTTGAAGGATGAGGTTGAAATGAATGATATCTTTGACCTTAGTGACATAAAGATATGTAAATCACTAGGTTTTAAGAGATGTTCCACAGAATTCCTATCAGATAAGGAACCCAACAAGGAAATCATGCCATAGATGGATTTGGAGAGAGTTCTGAAGGCTTAATCTTGAATAGGATAGGTGGATAAACATAGGAGAGGTGAAATAGGAAGGAGGGGCACCCAAAAAAAAGGTAGAACGGATGTTCTGCGTGGGCACACAAGTGCTGTGTGACCGCGCAAGTCCTGGTCATGCAGGTGTACCTATGTGACACATGGTTACTTGCATGATGGTCAATCCTTAGGGTAGAACTTGTGTGAGACTTGGCTCAAGACTTTAATACTACCCCAAGAGACTTCCAGAAGAGAGGCGCGCAAGTTATGTTGAAGGGGTAAGGTGGCGCGAAAGTGTGGCCATTTCCCTTAAGGGCTAGCCACCTAGGCGCGCAAGTGTTGATGAGTTTCAACACTTAGTCCTTCCCCCCCACACTCTTAATATCTTCCGTTCTAGGTAAGAAATTACCTTAGAAGTGTTCAGAATCTTTGAGAAGAGACTAGGGCGCCGGGAGATCAAATTTGAGGTTCTGTAATTTTTCCGTCCTTCAAATGGGGGTGCCAACAGGGGTATTTATAGGCTGGAGAAGACCCTGGGCGAATTTCAAAGAAGGCGCGCAAGTCACCTGCGCGACCAATGGGCGGAGCGCAAGTATACTTGCATGACCTTAATGGAACCTGCGCGACCAAAGTGCATTTGAATCATGGTTCATGCCTTTGTCAATTTTTTGATATTTTTTCAAAGAATGAATCACTTTGGGTTCAAGGTATTTCTTTTTACATTCATTTAGACTCTGTGAAGGAAAGGAGCATCAAAAAAAGTCCCCCCTCAGATTTGGATCCGAAATAAATAAGGATGTGAATCTTAGGAAAAGAAGAAAATCATGGAACACACGTCCCACCAGTTCTTTTGAGCGTGCAAATTGCAGTGCGTAGGTGGTGAATTGCGCAAGCGTCAGCGTTCAAGGGTGCGTCCTGGCCTATATATATGTGGAAATTTCTCGCACAAAGCAGCGAATTTCAGAATTTTGAGCTCTCTCCATGAAAGTTGTCTTCATCGTGCTAGTTTACTTGTTTTCCGCTATTTCACAGTTGTCGCGCTCTGTAGAGGTAATAGGACTTGCGCGGTGATACCTGTGCGCCAAAAACTTGTGCGACACATCCATACTTGCGCGCCAAAATGAGACTTGATCGCTTTAATGCCTTATCCATTTTTTCGAATTTCTTCACAAATTTAATGAAAAAATAAACCCATTTAAGACTTAATTCATTGAACTTTTGTGCAGATTCAATGGCTCCCAATAGAATTGGAACGGCTAATGAACTAGCAAGAAAGTGACTTGATGATATGATGAGCATCATTGGCCATGATTACTATACCATCTGCGATAGCACTCTCCCAGATTTGGCTAAGTATTTGAAGAAGTATCATCGTGACTTACCCTAGAGCATTTATCGGCCTTTGTATGGCTATGGTCATCTGTGAGAAGGTACCATTCCAGAGGCAAAGAACTATCTCCCACTTTCTTGGCTTCAGAATTACACCAACTTTGCTGCAGAAAATATCTCATGTGGTGGTTTATTTCTAAATGCTGGAACAGTGGAGAAGGCCCATTTGATGCATCATAGTCCAAGTACACCAAATCTGAAACCTCATAAGCCTGAGATGAAAACACATTGTTATCCTTCAATCTTCCTAAATTCTCAGATGGATCAATCCAAAGGCTAGAAGAAGAGTTGGGACATCCGTCCTGGAGGAGGTGTGAAGCCAACTTGGATGTGGATATACTAGGTACGACAAACCTATGTAGAGTTTGTTGAGGATTTGAAAGAAGTTGTGATATATGAAGCCATCTGGGCTGGGAAGACATATGTTTACAGGCATGATAACTTCGTGCCAGAGATACTCAGCCATTAGAGTCTAGAAACCAATTCTTTCCATCTGACTCATGGAGAAGTAGGAATCAGTATTTCAGATGTCCACAAGATCTCAGGGGCTCTAATTTTGGGTGATATGTATGATGAATTCATCTCTCCCAAGGTGACATGGAATGATTCGGAGAAGACCCCGGCTTTGGCTCGGAAATTATTGAAAATCTTCCACAAGCTCAAGAGTTCAGAGACCTCCTTGACTCAGTCTTGAAAGGATATTCATCCAGAGGAATGGATGAATATATTTCTTATTGATAAGTAGGAGAAGGATCCAAAGGAAAAGGTATCTAAGGATAAGGGATCCATGAAGAAGGGGCCCAAGGAGAAGAGGCCCACTCATCCTACCACTTGCCCCAAAACATAGAAAAGGGGTACTCCTGGCTCCTACCATCGGGACAAGCCTGTGCATGCACGGGAATGCCTGGACGAACAGCCATGTGGAGGTGAAGAGCTGATTTCAATGATGAAGATGCTGGGGAGGAGCAGTTCCAAGTTGTTAGTCTGGGTTGTATGGTATGTTTGTGCCTACGGGCATTGGTTCCTATATGGCATACGGGCATGTAATAGGGTTCCACCTCATCCCTTGAAAGGTGGATTATCATAATCAATAAAAAATGAAGGCCTTCGGGCCATTGGTGGTGGTGGTTGGTGCTCCTGGCACATTTTGGCCGACCCTAGAAGCACGGGAATTTGAGAAGTGGGGATATGAGGTGAATCATAGAATCCTAAATAAGACTCATCGGGCGGGCTTTTCGGCCTTGTGGCTTAGTGTTTATCTTCTACCAGTCAGGGAATCGAAGGGAGGCGTTAGGCCAGGGACAATCGTTATCACATCCAAGTTGGCTGAGGACAAAAATGGTTAGGTTGGCTACTCCCATTTTATCAAAGATTCACAGGAGAATACTCCATGTATTCATGGGTAAGTCTCCTTTAAGAATAGTGGGACCATTCCAGGTTTTTTGGGGATGGATCACCACTCACATTAGGATGTATAATGTACAAAATGGAGTACAAATCCCCAAAAGTTCTTTCATGCCATCAGTGCAGGCATTATCTAGAATTTATCCACTAGCTCTCAATTCTTACGACATAAAGGTGAGGTTGAGGGCATACATGTTAGCCTGTAGAGATGGTGTGCTGGTTGCCAGAATTGATGGAGAGATTATATGCGAGGCCTATGCTCCATATAGATTTTCACGTCAATTAAAGTGTTTATAGAAGACCGTTGTATCTCCCCCCCGTGCATGTCAGGTCAGAGCAACATCTGATGGTTACCCAGCAACTATGGTTGCTGATATCTAGGGAGAAGACCGGGGCAGTGTTTGAGCTACCAGTTGAAAAATCGGCATATAAATTGACTACATGGTATGCTGAGCACTAGATAGCATCATACCCTAAAGGGGTGCTGAATCACCCGGTTTATCAGGTGGGTAGAAGGAAGAGGACTGTAGAGAAAGAAACTCTTCCTCGGGAAGGTGATGCTTCACCATCTAAAGATGATTTGATAGATTCCTCATCTAGGACTGACTCACCAGATTCCCAAGATGGGGATTATGAGGCACAACAAGCAACAATGCGGCCTCGTACCCGATAGAATCCTCCAGTTAGAATAAAGTTACCTACTCCATCAACTCCTGGTAAGTTACTTCATTTTAAAAATTTAATCACCATTACATTATAGAGAAAAAAGTATAATTTTCTTATTCTCTATCAGTAATTGGAGGAGCTGGGAAGATGCTAAATTCGAAGATTGTATGACCTTACTCGCAGCCTTCTGGTACACATACTGAATATCTTTGACCAGAGGCTGTCCAGACATGGAAGAGTCTATATTGTGGTACTGAAACTGCCTAGCTGGATTTGTGCGAGGGGATACACCTCCCTGGAATAGGGAATCTTCTAGCTTCTACAAATATCCATTACAAGGATAACCCCAATGAAGTGAGGGCTTATATCAGAGAGCTGGAAATGCTCATATATTCCACTGACGATTCCATTCCTGTCACCAAGCAGGTGAAGGAAATGATTGATCGTGGTGCCACTGAGGAAACTGTGGTTCTGGAGATGAAGAGTGGCATGATTATGTGTAACGCCCCGACCCCAGTTACCCAGAGTCGGTGCATTAATTACATAACATTGGCATGATCACAAGAAAGATCAAATCTCGAAAGACCGATTGGTTTAGTAGCCTTGGAAACACTAGATATATTCATAAGTTTTACATTACATTATAAAACGAAAAACTACTACAACAATATATTGTCTCCATAATCCACACTCATATCCCCACATAACATTCCTGAAGGTCATTCATAACTTACTTCTTCACTTCCTGGGAAAAATAAAACATAGAAAAGTGGTGAGCTCAAATGCCCAGTAAGGATAACAATATAGCAGAAACTTTCATAAAAAAGAATAAACATTTAAGGAAATGTATAACTAAAACAAAAGCCTTTTAAACTTTAACTTCAACATAGTATGGCATAAATAAAATGAAATAATTCCATTTACTTATTCACATGGATATTCTACTAATCGAATAATCACATGCAATATCAATAACCACTTTCATAATGATGGAATGCATAATGCCAGACTATCATAACCACATATCCAAGGCCTCGTGCCAAGACTACAAATATGACTTTCCCATGGCCTTGTGCCAAGACACTAGTTTGTCTCATGAGACCTACCGATGCATCGAGGAGCTATAGCGAGCTCCACCCGTCACATATTAAGTCCAATTCATTCCCATATGAAAAGGTTTAAACATAACATAAACATTCGTATTAAAACTAGCCTACGAAATGTCAATACTTTCACCATAAACTATGAATGGTATAAAAATAGCACATCCACAGTCAAACATATCACAAAACCTTCAATACAATATAGGAGTTTTGTATCATAATAAATCAACTTCAAATAATCTTAAAATCCATCAAAGGATGTTGACATAGATGAAATCAAAATTCTTTTTAAAGAAATATCTCCTTTTATTTTGAAATCATTTAAGATCCATATAAAATAAAACATTTTCTTTGAAAATATTCTTATAAGCTTGTAAGGGAAGCTTTGAAGATTTTATAACAGCAGAAAATAGCCGCACCCGCCGTATAAGTTAAAAAAACATTCTTACCCTAATTCTGTCGAAAAGGTTAAAAAGGACCTTGTTTTGAAAACGACGGAAAGATTCCTTTATAAACCTCTTATAAAAAGTCAAACAAGGGTATAAATTACTTTAACCCATATTCTTGTAAATAATAAATATGTTTTGAAATACATTTTGAAGAAACATGGATGTGGATGATAAAGAGATCCCAGTAGATTATTACGTATAAACAACCTTGAATAATGAAGAGATTGTGAAATAACCCTTACCTTGTAATTTTCCTTGGTTGGGGTAGGATAACCTCCTGTATAATGGTGAAATAATTGTTATTAAATGATAAAAGAATCATATACATTAATATGATATCATATATGATCTTTTGATAATAATATCTTAGTATTATCGTTTTTTCGGGTGTTAACTTGTTTTATTTTATATGTTTTGTTACGTAAGCCATGTTTGTAATGGATAGGTTGTATATTATTCATATCCAGAATGATATCAATTCCTTAAACATCATTTTTAAATCATCAAATGATAATTATACTTGAATGGATACGATGGAGAATTCTTATCGCGTTTGTGGAGACGGTAGTCCGTACATACGCACGAGCGACAATATCATTCTTTTGATATTAAAATAATATATAAATGGATGTTATATCATTTATACAGAATAATTAACATGTTATATTTATTATTTAAATGAGTTGCACATCATTATTATACCCATCCAAATAATAATATATTGAATAACAATTACACCACGACGTGGAGACGGTAAGCCGTACGTACGCACGTATGGTGACATGTTATTCAAAGGGTGGATAGAATACTGAATATGGTTGTACCATATTTATAATAACATCAAAGTATATGTGAGATACTGGAGTTATTATTTTAGAATGGTAAGAACAAAGAAAGAAAAAGTGGAAGAAGAAAGGAACTTGAAAAAGGGTGGTGAAATCATTACCTCTTCTTCGGGCTCTTCCTTTTGATTTGATCAAAAGGGCTCCTTAGGTTGGCTTTATGATCAAACTAAGGCCTCTAGGTTGTAGTGAGGGAAGTTGGGAGAGTATTTGGGCAGTGTTTGGACGAGCCAAGTGGCTTGAGAGGTGTGAGGAATGAGTAGAAGTGGTCTCCTTTTATAAGGGAGAGGAGGGGCTCTTTAGGAATGAGTGAAAGTATTACTTTATAATATATTTATATTCGGTTTATAATGGTCCAAAAATCATTTAGGTCGACGATAAGATGACTCATTTTCTAAATGACATCAACCAATAAGAATTGGACAGGTTTTAGATAATATTTTAATCATTATAATCTTATTTATTTAAATGATTTATTAATGAGGTAAACATTGCATCATTATTGTGTCATTAATAATTTAAATTATTTGATGTATAAAAATTATAAATAAAATATAATTATGTAGGAAATCTTTTTAGCTTTCTAATGAATATTTATAATCGAAAATCCAACATGTATAACTCTATGTACAAATTGTTCTTCTAAAAGATGTAAGCTTATACCATTTTTATTTTTATTTTAACTTTATTAATATAATGTGTCCCTACCACATACAAGTGGCTTTAAGGGGTCCCCAAATCGACCCAAGGATGCCCATGGTCGGTTATGTGTCCACCAATAAGGTTAGGACACGTTTTAGGGTAATTTTGTATTATTATAATAATATTTTTTAACCCTTATTTACCGTATTTACCCTTTAACCATGGTAAATAAAATATTTACCGCAGTAATTATTCAAAATGTGTAAAAAAAAAAGTTACCTATTTACATAATTTGGACATCCTGATTCCAAATATGTACTCCATTTTTTCAAATTGAAAACACAGAAGTGGCAGAAATTAATTTAAAATTAATTCCCGTTGTTAAAATAAAAAGCGTGTTTTTAAGAGATAATAACTATCAAAAGATTGACACTTGTTTATGTCTGGTTTAATTGTGAAATTATTTCCAATGACAAACATTAAATTAAATGGTAAAAATATTTTATAAATATACTTTAAAACCACTCAAATTCATAATTTATCAATATTAATTATTTTGATTAAAAAAGTTGATTTTAATTAAAATTTAGTAATTTTCACTATTAATCAAAATATAAAAGTTATCCGAAAAGTACAAAAATTTCACCCTAGGCTAATTTCAATATTCCTAATCCAAAAATGAAGTCCATTTTGAAATATAAAATATATATGATTTCAAAAAGTAGTTATTACTATTCACAATGGCTAGTTTAATTTTTTGTGGTGTGCGTTAGAACTCGAGGTTGCGTACAACTCATGTTATCGCATTATTCGAAGGGAAACGTACCGTGGAAGCTTGGGGTGTTACATTCTCCCCTCCTTCAAATAATTGCGTCCTTGCAATTTCTAGGGTATTACTGCATAAAAAGACTCGGGTGGTTCTTCATCATAAGTTCCTCGGGTTCCCACGTTGCCTCTTCCATCTTATGATTTCTCCACAAAACTTTTACCAGACGCGTCGTCCGGTTTCTCAGTACTTGTTCTCTTGTATCAAGAATCCTGACAGGCTCTTCACAATAAGACAGATCAGGTTCCAGTTCTAATTTCTCATAGGTGAGTACATGCGTTGGGTCAGGCATGTATTTTCTCAACAGAGATACGTGGAACACATCGTGAACTTTGGAGAGACTTGGCGGCATTGCCAATCGGTAAGCTAGAGCCCCAATTCGTTCTAGAATTTCGAAAGGTCCGATGTACCTGGGACTCAATTTACCTTTCTTACCAAAACGTATGACTCCCTTCCATGGAGATACCTTCATGAAAACATGATCACCGACTTGAAATTCCAAATCCTTCCTTCGATTATCAGCATAGCTCTTCTGCCTACTTTGAGCTGCTTTGATGTGATTTTGGATTACCTTCACCTTTTCCACCATTTCCTCCACCAGTTCTGGGCCTACAAGTTTTATTTCACCAACGTCATCCCAACAGGTTGGTGTACGAAATCTCTTTCCGTATAACGCTTCATATGGTGCCATCTGAATACTCGAATGGAAGTTATTGTTATAGGAAAATTCTACTAGTGGTAAATATTGATCCCACATACCATGAAAGTCAAGTGAGCAAGATCTCAACATGTCTTCTAAGGTCTGAATAGTCCGTTCTGATTTTCCATCTGTCTGAGGGTGGTAAGCAGTGCTCAAATGAAGTTTAGTATCCAGAGATTTCTGAAGACTTTTCCAAAATCTTGAAGTAAAACGGGGATCAAGATCAGAAAAAATCGATAGGGGTACTCCATGAAGTCTCACAACTTCATTAATGTATAGTCTTGCTAGACGTTCCAGGGGTAGATCTTCTCTTATAGCAAGAAAATGTGCTGACTTGGTAAGACGATCAACAATAACCCATACTGCATCGTTCCTTCTAGGAGTCTTTGGTAGCCCCATGACAAAGTCCATCGTAATATTGTCCCATTTACACTCCGGTATGGGAAGAGGTTGCATGACTCCTCCAGGCTGTTGCCTTCCAGCTTTCACTTGTTGACAAACCATACATCTTGACACAAAATCAGAAATCTCCCTCTTCATGTTGTCCCACCAAAAATGTTCCTTCAAATATCTATACATTTTGGTGCTCCCAGGGTGTATAGAGAAATTGGAACTATGAGCATCATCCAGCAATTCCCTTTTCAGATCAGGTAAATCAGGAACACAAAGTCTCTTCCCGAATTTGAAAATTCCATCTTCATACACAAAGTCTCTCAATCTCTCATCATTCACAGCTTTAATCTTCTTCTGAAATTCTTCATCATCGGTCTGAGAACTCTTAATCCTTTCTATTAAAGATGGTTTGGAAACCATTTGAAAAAACATTGATGTTTCACCTTCCCTGGTTATTCCCATGTCCATCTTCACTAGATCCATGAAAATTGGATCCCTTTCAATTCTCATCATGTTCAAAACTCCATGGTCTTTTCTGCTCAAAGCATCTTCCACCTTTTTTGCTTTCCCCGGGTGGTAGTGTATCGTGCAATCATAATCCTTGATTAATTCAATCCATCTCCTTTGCCTCATGTTGAGTTCTTTTTGTGAGAAAATATACTTCAAACTCTTGTGATAATTATAAATCTCACATTTTTCACCATAGAGGTAGTGTCTCCATATCTTCAAAGCAAAGATCACAGCTGCTAACTCAAGATCATGATTAGGATAGTTTTGTTCATGAATTTTCAACTGTCGTGATGCATAGGCAATAACTCTATCATTCTGCATAAGGACACAACCAAGTCCTTTCTTTGATGCATCACTATAAATAACGAACCCATCATTCCCCGATGGTAGAGTCAATATAGGAGCATTGACTAATCTTCTCTTAAGTTCTTCGAAACATTCTTCACACTCTTTTGTCCAAACAAATTTAACCCCTTTACTTGTGAGCTTCGTTAATGGGTTATCCAATCGGGCAAAATTCTGGACGAAACGTTAATAATAACCTGCCAAACCAATAAAACTACGTACCTCAGTTATACTCGTAGGTGCTGGCCATTCTTGGATTGCCTTGGTCTTAGAAGGATCAACAGAGATTCCATCTTTAGAGACAATATGGCCAAGAAAAGAAATCTCATGAAGCCAAAATTCACACTTGCTAAACTTCCCATATAATTCATGCCTCCTCAGAGTCTTCAAGATAATGCGCAAGTGATTTTCATGATCTTCGTAGGTTTTGGAGTATACCAAGATATCATCAATAAATACCACCACAAATTCATCGAGATACTCCTTGAAAACTCTATTCATCAGATCCATGAATACAGAGGGTGCATTAGTCAATCCAAACGGCATTACAGTAAAGTCGTAATGCCCGTACCTGGTTCGAAATGCTGTCTTCGGAATGTCTTCCTTCTTCACACACAACTGATGGTATCCAGATCGAAGGTCAATCTTTGAAAAGTATTGAGCTCCATGCAGTTGGTCAAATAAATCATCAATACGAGGTAGGGGATACTTGTTCTTTATCGTTATAGCATTGATCTCCCTGTAGTCGATACATAACCTCATAGATCCATCTTTCTTTTTAACAAAAAGAACAGGGGCTCCCCATGGAGAAACACTAGGATGAATAAATCCCTCATTACTCAATTCCTCTAGTTGTTTCTTTAGTTTGACTAATTCTACAGTGGCCATTCTATAAGGGGTCTTCGATATAGGCCTTGATCCAGGAATCAAATCAATGGAAAGCTCAACTTCTCGTTCTGGAGGATGTCCAGGTAAATCTTCCGGAAATACATCTACAAATTCTTTCACAATAGGTACATCCTCTATTTGAACATTCCTTTCCTCACTGACAGTTATTTCATTCTCTTCCTCCCCAATAATTGAATTAAGTTGAGCTATTGGGGGTGGATCTAAATAAGAATTAGGTGGTGACGATTCTGCTCTAAAAATAAGGTGTTTCTTATCATTATCATCAAGAATCGTAACCTCTTTCTTCTTACAATAAATCTTCGCATCATAGTCCGAAAGCCAGTCCATACCGAGGATTATATCAAACAAAATCATAGGTATGACGATGAGATCAGCAGATAGAGAAAATTTATGTGCTCTAATGGGGACTGATTCACAAAACTTTGTTGCAATGATACTTCCCTTAGGAGTTTTAACTGACAACTCCCTTATTAAATCAAATTGGAAATATCTAATTTTCTTAGCAAACTGGGAATATATGAAACAATGCGATGATCCAGAATCAAATAATGCATTTTCTAAACTTGAGGAAACCATTAAATTACCTGCCACCACGTCTTTCGGAGCTTCTACCTCAGCAGTAGTGATAGCATAAGCCTGGCCTTGATCCCTTGGCCTTTTCTGAGGTAAGTTCTCCTGACGCTTAGGACATTCATTTGCATAATGCCCCATCTCCCTGCAATTAGAGCACTGAATGTTGGTATCTTCCTTCTTCCCCTTGCAATCACGAGCTTGGTGGCCTTTTTCACCACACTTGTAACAGACTCTCATTCCCTTCAAGCAAGTACCAGGGTGTTTCTTCCCGCATTTACCACAGGATGGATATTCAACCTTTCCCTTCTTCCCTTTATTTCCATTCCCAGATTGATCAGCAGGTCTCTTCTTCTCTTGCTTTGCTTTAAAGTCATAAGACTTAGAGAATTCCTTTTCGGTCTTGATAGCACATGAGACAATGTCTTCGTACGATGAAAAGGATTGTGAGACTAATGCTTGACGGAGAAATGGTTTTAACCCATCAAAGAAACGATCAATCTTACTTCTTTGGTTACGTATATAATCACCAGCGTACCTTGCTAACCTTGTAAAGTTAGCCTCATACTTTGCGACATTCTCATCCTCCTTCTGTCTCAGACTTAGAAATTGCCTTTCCATATCTGCTCGATGGTCGCGAGGGAAGTATTTTTTTAAAAACAGATCTTTGAACTCCCTCTATTCCATATTTGATACTTCATCATCTTCCTTCATGTTTTGAATCAATGACCACCATTGATCAGCATCTTCAGTGAGGCGGTAAACTACCATGATAACTTTTTCCCTTTCACTGCTCCCCAAAGCCTGAAATATTTTCTCTAGGGAATTTATCCATTGCTCAGCTACTAAGGGATTTGTACTCCCATTGAACGTTGGTGGTTGTTGCCTCATGAATCGATCTAACATTGATCCTCCATGCTGCGGATCAGGGTGCTCCATACGGGTAAGGTTATTATTCATAACCTGAGTAAGTTGTCCCAGTATGGTGATTAGCTGATCGGCACCAGTTGCATCACCAGCCCCACTATAATTATCTTGAGCAGGAGGGAAATCCCTACATGGAGTGCGTGCATTGATACGGTTTCCATTTCTTCCACTAGGCGCCATTTCTAAACAATGGCATAAACTAGATGAGTTTATGAATCAAAATACATAATCCCATACTTATAAAACACTCAACATAAATTGAACTATTTATGGATATAATCCATAATCATAAAAATGTTTTCTTTGAGGAAGTATATACTCATAAACCCTTCATAATTATTTGTAAATAAAATGAGAGTTATCCTAAGCATATCCCCCGGGAGTGTCGTAACCAAGAGTGCAGCAAGGCCCGTTGTCGTGCACCAGTTCCCGTTCGAGTCTAGCTCAAAGCGGTGTTTTCGGGTTTTACCCCTAGGTACATCTGTTCCAGAGCCGCCTCTACCTGCTCATATCCAGACAGGGATGTATTGCTCAGAAAACTCACAAAATCTCTACAATACCAAAATTCTAGGAAGTTCTTCTATACTAATCCTCAAAGATCATCTTAGGTCTACGTGCTCTAATCAGAGTTTATCTAAATCTAGCTTCCAAGGTTTGTACTAAACTTCCTCTGATACCAACTGTAACGCCCCGACCCCAGTTACCCAGAGTCGGTGCATTAATTACATAACATTGGCATGATCACAAGAAAGATCAAATCTTGAAAGACTGATTGGTTTAGTAGCCTTGGAAACACTAGATATATTCATAAGTTTTACATTACATTATAAAACGAAAAACTACTACAACAACATATTGTCTCCATAATCCACACTCATATCCCCACATAATATTCCTGCAGGTCATTCATAACTTACTTCTTCACTTCCTGGGAAAAACAAAACATAGAAAAGGGGTGAGCTCAAATGCCCAGTAAGGATAACAATATAGCAGAAACTTTCATAAATAAGAATAAACATTTAAGGCATTGTATAACTAAAACAAAAGCCTTTTAAACTTTAACTTCAACATAGTATGGCATAAATAAAATGAAATAATTCCATTTACTTATTCACATGGATATTCTACTAATCGAATAATCACATGCAATATCAATAACCACTTTCATAATGATGGAATGCATAATGCCAGACTATCATAACCACATAGCCAAGGCCTCGTGCCAAGACTACAAATAAGATTTTTCCAAGGCCTTGTGCCAAGACACTAGTTTGTCTCATGAGACCTACCGATGCATCGAGGAGCTATAGCGGGCTCCACCCGTCACATATTAAGTCCAATGCATTCCCATATGAAAAGGTTTAAACATAACATAAACATTCGTATTAAAACTTGCATACGAAATGTCAATACTTTCACCATAAACTATGAATGGTATAAAAATAGCACATCCACAGTCAAACATATCACAAAACCTTCAATACAATATAGGAGTTTTGTATCATAATAAATCAAATTCAAATAATCTTAAAATCCATCAAAGGATGTTGACATAGATGAAATCAAAATTCTTTTTAAAGAAATATCTCCTTTTATTTTGAAATCATTTAAGATCCATATAAAATAAAACATTTTCTTTGAAAATATTATTATAAGCTTGTAAGGGAAGCTTTGAAGATTTTATAATGGCAGAAAATAGCCGCACCCGCCGTATAAGTTAAAAAAACATTCTTACCCTAATTCTGTCGAAAAGGTTAAAAAGGACCTTGTTTTGAAAACGACGGAAAGATTCCTTTATAAACCTATTATAAAAAGTCAAACAAGGGAATAAATGACTTTAAACCATATTCTTGTAAATAATAAATATGTTTTGAAATACATTTTGAAGAAACATGGATGTGGATGATAAAGAGATCCCAGTAGATTATTACGTATAAACAACCTCGAATAATGAAGAGATTGTGAAATAACCCTTACCTTGTACTTTTCCTTAGTTGGGGTAGGTTAACCTCCTGTATAATGGTGAAATAATTGTTATTAAATTATAAAATAATCATATATATTAATATGATATCATATATGATCTTTTGATAATAATATCTTAGTATTATCGTTGTTTCGGGTGTTAACTTACTTGTTTTATTTTATATGTTTTGTTACATAAGCCATGTTTGTAATGGATAGGTTGTATATTATTCATATCCAGAATGATATCAAGTCCTTAAACATCATTTTTAAATCATCAAATGATAATTATACTTGAATGGATATGATGGAGAATGAATCTTATCGCGTTTGTGGAGACGGTAGTCCGTACGTACGCACGAGCGACAATATCATTCTTTTGATATTAAAATAATATATAAATGGATGTTATATCATATATACAGAATAATTAACATGTTATATTTATTATTTACATGAGTTTCACATCATTATTATACCCATCTAAATAATAATATATTGAATAACAATTACACCACGACGTGGAGACGGTAAGCTGTACGTACGCACGTATGGTGACATGTTATTCAAAGGGTGGATAGAATACTGAATATGGTCGTACCATATTTATAATAACATCAAAGTATATGTGAGATACTGGAGTTATTATTTTAGAATGGTAAGAACAAAGAAAGAAGAAGTGGAAGAAGAAAGGAACTTGAAAAATGGTGGTGAAATCATTACCTCTTCTTCGGGCTCTTCCTTTTGATTTGATCAAAAGGGCTCCTTAGGTTGGCTTTATGATCAAACTAAGGCCTCTAGGATGTATTGAGGGAAGTTGGGAGAGTATTCGGGAAGGTTTTGGATGAGCCAAGTGGCTTTAGATGTGTGAGGAATGAGTAGAAGTGGTCTCCTTTTATAAGGGAGAGGAGGGGCTCTTTAGGAAAGAGTGAAAGTATTACTTTATAATATATTTATATTCGATTTATAATGGTCCAAAAATCATTTAGGTCGACGATAAGATGACTCATTTTCTAAATAACATCAACCAATAAGAATTGGACAGGTTTTAGATAATATTTTAATCATTATAATCTTATTTATTTAAATGATTTATTAATGAGGTAAACATTGCATCATTATTGTGTCATTAATAATTTAAATTATTTGATGTATAAAAATTATAAATAAAATATCATTCTTTAGGAAATCTCTTTAGCTTTCTAATGAATATTTATAATCGAAAATCCAACATGTATAACCCTATGTACAAATTTTTCTTCTAAAAGATGTAAGCTTAGGCCATTTTTATTTTTATTTTAACTTTATTAATATAATGTGTCCCTACCACATACAAGTGGCTTTAAGGGTCCCCAAATCGACCCAAGGATGCCCATGGTCGGTTATGTGTCCACCAATAAGGTTAGGACACGTTTTAGGGTAATTTTGTATTATTATAATATTATTTTTTAACCATTATTTACCGGATTTACCCTTTAACCATGGTAAATAAAATATTTACCGCAGTAATTATTCAAAATGTGTAAAAATAAAAGTTACCTATTTACATAATTTGGACATCCCAATTCCAAATATGTAATCCATTTTTCCAAATTCAAAACACAGAAGTGGCAGAAATTAATTTAAAATTAATTCCCGTTGTTAAAATAAAAAGCGTGTTTTTAAGAGATAATAACTATCAAAAGATTGACACCTGTTTAAGTCTGGTTTAATTGTGAAATTATGTCCAATGACAAACATTAAATTAAATGGTAAAAATATTTTCTAAATATACTTTAAAACCACTCAAATTCATAATTTATCAATATTAATTATTTTGATTAAAAAATTTGATTTTAATTAAAATTTAGTAATTTTCACTATTCATCAAAATATAAAAGTTATCCGAAAAGTACCAAAATTTCACCCAAGGCTAATTTCAATATTCTGAATCCAAAAATGAAGTCCATTTTGAAATATAAAATATATATGATTTCAAAAAGTAGGTATTACTATTCGCAATGGATAGTTTAATTAGTTGTGGTGTGTGTTAGAACTCGAGGTTGCCTACAACTCACGCTATCGCATTATTCGAAGGGAAATGTACCGTGGAAGCTTGGGGTGTTACATTATGTAGATCCTGAAAATGTCAGTTTTCTTCCCTTATTTTGTTTGCAACTTGATTTCAGCCAAAGCTTTGTTACTCAAGGAAATTAGTTTCTTCATCCTACAGCTTGCAAAGAAAGGAACTACTGGGGTTCCTTCGCCATAGTATAGCCCTGGTGGTACTGCTATCGGGGCTGCTGGTGAATCTTCTCATGAGTCGGGCGAGATACCTATAGGCCAGTAGGACATGAATGAGGAGTTGGACATGGCCTTCCATTTTACAATTCAATTGCCTGTAAGGGAGACTTTCGACACTCCCAAAAAGCCAAGGAAGCATAAGCAACGAATGAAGAAGTCCATAGATAAATGCTTTATTAGTAGTGGTACATCCTTCAGATAATCATGAGTCTATACCCATGAAATGGTTGCTCATACTTTTTGGGATTGTAGGGGATTCTTCAATTTCTCCTCTGAGAGAGAGTACTAACCCTCCTTTGAGGACCATGTAGGGTACTGGTGAACAATAACAAGTTTAGGATGACTTGGCTACTACTAGAAAAGAGCCAACATTTGTTCCCGGTATCCCTCCTACTGCTATTTCAAGAAGAGAAGAACCTGCTTCTGGTAAGTTAACAATGCTTCATAAAATTTTAAATTAAACATCGACTGACTTCCATTCTATAATACTTTAGGTTTAACCCATGCACTCACGATTTTGGCGGCCATTGCAACTGATGCCACTATTTTATCTGAATATGTTGTTCAGGGTCAGAGACGGCAGGATGAAGTTCACCAAGAAGACATACCAAATGCTCCCCCTGGTGAGATTAACTAGGATTCTGAGATTACATTGGATGAAATGATGGTACTTCACACATCTTTTGAATATTTTTTAGATCATGTTAACATACCATGTAATTTAGAAGATTATGGACATGAGTGTTATCCTTCATCCTATTAAAAATAACTTCTTATTACATGTCTAATAATGATCTGTTCAAATATGCAGCTCTATCTGAGCAAGATACTGAACTACCAATGCCTGAAGGGGGTATAGAAAACCCTACTATTGTAGAGACATTAGCGAAAGTGGAGCTGAACTCCGTAGAGCTTCCTCAAAATCACCTTCAAAATCCTGTTGAGGCTAGGAAAGATGGGGATGATCCTTCTCAAGTTACTGATCTACTATTGGTTAATGGATAACAATATTTGCGACTATACTTAATTTTCAAGATAGTCAATTAACTTTTGTTATTATTTGAAACTAACCAAATATTTTAATGGATTATGCAGGGCCTTCAATTTCAGTAGCTAGATCAGGAGGTGAATCCTCAGCTTTTTCCCCAACATGAATTGAAAGTGAAGAAACAAATGTCAGGGGGGAAGGAGCAGTACAGGGCACTTCCTTAAGTGCATTAATCCAAGATTACATTCCCCCTTGTGACAGTGATGCTAAGTCAGATCCAGAAATACAAAAGGTGTTCCAATTTTCACGACGCAAAGCATGGAAAAACATATGGAAGATCATATTCAAAGTGCCTTTAAAAGAGCTGTCATCGAAGATCCCTCGACTGTCATCCATATTTTGCATAATAGGACTTGCAGGTTTTGGATATCAAAAGATCCATGTTGCAGTGAAGCAAGTCATCGTAAGGAGGGAGAAGGAGAAAAAGTTCCGTGAAGATCTTACTAGGGTGAAGTTGTAAGCCAATATTAGTGAATTTGACGCTGCAGTATCCCGAGCTGAGGCTGACTATGCTGCCAAGATGAAGGAGCTGAAGCACAAAATCAATGATAAAGTCATCCAGCAGATGCACCTTCAGCAACAGTTAGATGTTGTTACTGGAGAACTTGACCAACTCAATAATTCATTGGACGGAGCTCAAATGAGTGGTATGAAAGCCATCACAGATGCCAAGAAAGAACTCCAACAGGCTGAAAAGAGTGATGTTGGTCGAGTGCATGAGCTTCAAGTGGCTACTGATGAAGCTCGGGATGGTGTACATCAAGTGAAGACATATGTTGAAAGTCTTTTTTAATTTCTTGGAAAAGAGAATAGACTCCAGTCTGTGGACGTCCTTCTAATTCTTGTGCATCAAATGAAAAACACTATCATCTTCAATCATTTGTGCACGCATTTTCCTTTTCTACCTACTTTAGATTTTTACCTAAGCCAATGGGCCTAGTAAGCATAGTTTGATTTTTACTAGGATTATTATAAATAACCCTAAAAACATTGAACCTTTTAATTTCTCAATATTACCTTAATCGTAAAAAAGTGTATGTTTAGTGAACAAGGACTTGACTTTTATTCAGAGTTCCCTTGTCTATTGTGGAAAGTTTAAATTCATGCACGTCGGACATAAAAAGGATACTATTTAAGGACAAAATAGCTTTGACAAAATGGGTTAAAATTGACTCAATTCCTTGAAAACTTATCTGAAAACATTTAACCACACTCAAGTATGAAGGAAAACATGTAAACTATGACTTCAGAAATTTTGAATCTAGGGAATGATACGAAAAAGCACTAAAAAGAATTAGAAAAATTAGTTGCCATGAATGAAGTTACCATTATTTAACAAACCAGTTAGAGGGTTGAATTGTGCAGGGCCACCTAAGGGAATTGGCTGCATAGTCAAATAATAGTATCTTTTGGCTGATAGGTCCATTATGTAGACTACTTATGCAAGGCTTCCTAAGGGAACATGCTGCATAGTCAGGAAAAAGAACTCTCAGAAATTTACATTTCTTCTGCTAAAAAGCCAGTGGAAGTTTATGGGGATTCAAATTTTCCAAATCATAGGGTTTTCTGTATGGAGAAAGGTACTTGAATATGGAGAAGATATTTCCAAACAAGATTGTCCAAGAACTGGATGAGTGTCACTCCTACAAAGGTCTGACCCAAACATAGGGAAGATAAATATAAACCATATACTTGAATACTTTCATATCATGAAAATGAACATTAAACAAATATGTTAAGGATGGATATTTTTTCAGATCCTTACATATTTTCGATAAGACCAATAAGGACAAAAGAGATTTTCTTCCCAAGAATGAAGTTTCCATTATCTAACAAACCTGTTATGGGGTTGAGTTATGCAGGGCCGCCTAAAGGCATTGGCTGCATAGTAAAATAATAGTATATTTTGGCAGACAAGTCTGTTATGTAGACTGTTTATGCAAGGTCACCTAAGGGCACATGTTGCATAGTAAGGAAAAAGAACTCTCAGAAATTGGAAATTTTGTGACCAGAAGTCAAGAAAAAAGGGTATTTAGATCTAAAAATATTAAATATTAGGATTATGACACATAAAAATGGGTATTGTCCAATGTATGTAGAGATAAAAAAAGATCAATGCTAACCATAATCATGTTCTGGCTGGGTCTTGAATTGAAATGTTGGACTTCACTACGCATCCCATAGGATGAGAATCAATCCATAGGTAGTTCTTGAAATACAGTTTAATGTCATGTGGGACGAAAGTGTAAGAGATATCAGTTTAGGGTCATAGAACTTGGACCATTATAAGAAATACACAGTTTGTATTTTCACAGGGACTTTTCATCCAGGGGACTAAAAGTGGAATTTTGGGTTCGGCCCAAAAGACATGGGGCTGGATTCGAGGGACACTCGAACCTTCCTACGTATCCCATAAGGATGGGAATCAAGCCCACGTAGTTCTAGAAATACTCTCTGTACAAATTTAGATTGTACATGTGAAGGGTGAAAGGGGACTTTAGTGCAATAACGGTTTAGCCCAAGATAAAAGGTTCAGGTATTGCCAAATATGCACATAGTCATTGGAATATAACATGATTGAAAATCAATGTAAATAATTATTCAATCTCAGGTGAGGGTATCAAAGAATATTGTAGTTTATTGTGATACAGGACAAAAATTTTGTACTGTTTAACGTCGTATAGCAAGGACGAAGGTGAACCAATGTAAAGATATTGATTCTGGGGGCGGTTTCATGAATCAACATCATATGAGATAGAGGTGAACCAATGTGAAGAGATTGGTTTTGGGCTTGAACCTTGGGAGGATGCCAACGTACCCATCCTCAAAGGCAAGGATCAAAGTCTACATAGTTCAATTAAATAATGAATTAGTGATCAAGTTGTTCTTGGGAACAATGACCTAAAAAATTTTGTTGGGACATATGATTTGTTAATGACACAGAGAGGGTGTTATGGTTGAAGTTTTCCCTAAGCTCACGTGAGTCATACTCGGTGTGAGAAACAAGAGGTGTCAAAAAACATAACGATGCATAGTGTAATGTCATGTAGGACATATGAAGGGGCTATGCAATTTAAAGTCTTTCAGTTAGGACTAATGGTGCTGCATAGTTTAGTGTCATGTAGTAGGGACAAAATATAGTTTAACGTCATGTAGGACATATTAAGGGATTTCTATACAGTTTAGCGTCATGTAGTTAGGACAATGGGTAAAATACAGTTTAATGTCATGTTGGTAAAAAAAAGGGGATTGTGCAGTTTAATGTCATGTAGTAAGAACAAAAGAGGACACAGTTTAACGTCATGTTGGACGTATTATAAAATTTATCACAGTTTAATGTCATATTGGATGAAAAAGGGATGATACAATTTAGGGTCATGTTGGATGATGGTGTGAATAGTTTAAGGTCATTTGCATGGACCATTACTGTATAGTTTAACGTCGTATATAATGATGAAAGGGATATAGTTTAACGTCGTGTTGGATGAGAGTGAAAATAGTTTAAGGTCATATTCTTGGACCATGTATGATGATGTAGTTTAACACATTGCTGGATGAGAGAAATTCCAATAGTTAAAGGTCATATGCATGGACTGTTGGTTATGCAGTTTAATGTCTTGTTGGACGTAAGTTCTAATAGTTTAAAGTCGTATGAATGGACCCTTGGTTATGTAGTTTAACGTCTTGCTAGATGAAAGTAATAAAAATAGTTTAAGGTCTTATGCATGGAATTTTGCAATATTTTCGGTTTATACAAAATATTTCTTCAGAAATATGGCATTGGTTGGAGTAGTGATGAGTTCTCCATCCATTGAGATTAAATAATAGGCTCCATTAGAGTAGAACTTATGAATAAAATAAGGTCCTTCCCATTTTGGCTCAAGCTTGGTAGGTTTCTTTCTTGGTATCATTAGAGTTCTAATAACTAATACCAATTCTCCCAGAACGAATGAACGAAGACTAACTTTTTTATTGAAAGCTCATGCTATTTGATTCTGATAGACATCCAAGTGGTGTAGGGTGCATAATATTTTCTCATATAACTGTTCCAATTTATCCAATCACTTTTGAGATTGTTCATCTATAGATGACTGATCACAAATGGCTACTCTAGGATAGGGTAGTTGAACCTCAATTGGCAAGACTGCTTCTGTTCCATGTACCAATTAATATGGATTTGACCGCGTTGATGTGCGGGTGGTGGTCCGATAAGCCCATAAAGCATGAAAGAGTTTATCATGACATGACTTCTTGTCTTTATCCACCGTCTTTTTCAGAATATTTGACAGAGTCTTGTTGAAACCTTCTATCTGGCCATTGGTCGCTGCATGATACCGAGATGAATGATTGGATTTGATGTTGTATTCTTGATACAACTTCCTCACCTCGGATGAACAGAAGTTGGTGCCATTGTCCGTCAATATGGTATGAGGGACACCAAATCTGGTAATGATGTTAGACTTGATGAAGCTAACAATGCATTTAGAACTGACTTCTTTGAGGGGTATTTTCTCTACCCATTTGGAAAATAAGTCAGTAGCAGTAAGAATATACTTAAACTGCTTGGATGTAGCCGAAGGATAAGGTCCCACTACATCCATTCCCCATGTGGAAAATGGACACGAGTATTTAGTTGTATGAAGCAACTTTGGGGGTTGATGAATGAAGTTGGCATGTACATGGCATGAATGATACTTCTTTGTGAAATCAACAAAATCTTGTATCATTGAAGGCCAACAATATCCAAGCCTTCACATTTTATCAGATAGTCTATGTCCAGACAGATGGGCACCACAGACTCATGCATGCACTTCTTTCCTGACATCCATTGTATCTTCACCATCAATGCATCTGAAGATAAGTCAATAAAAACCATGCTTGTAGAGAATTTTCTCTAAGTGGTCTGGGCTATCAAGAAGAGTGAAATTGACCACACATCTCCAAACTTGTTCTTTCATGGCTCTATCAGGTAGAAGTGTTCCATTTTGAAGGTATTCTTTGATAGGTGTCATCCATCCTATAGTATGACCATATGGTTCAGATATGGGACTAATTTCATTGATTTCCTCTTTTATAGTTAAAACATATGGTGAAATTGTATGACGGTGGGAAATACTAATGTTTTTCTCATCCTGATTTGGATCTACCAGAGTTGTGGCTATATTAGCTAGTGCATCAGCTTGGGCATTTTGTGATCTTGGGACATAAGAAAATGTCGGTTCCGAAGGAAACTCCGCCATTAATTCTATGATGTAATCATACAAAGGGATTAGTTCTTCTTTTCTGATTGCGTAATCCCCATTCACTTTTTTGATTACCAGGTATGAATCACCTTTCACCTTTAAGTGATTCAATTGTGGTTGAAGCACCAACTCCAATCCTATAATAAGAGCTTGGTATTCCGCTTCATTATTTGTACCGCCTCCAAACAATGAGAAGGAATAAGGTAACAGTGCCTTTTCTGGAGAAATGAGCACAATTCCTAAGCCAACTTTGTTGAATTTAGGATTTTACATTTTCCTCCCTGTTGGACTTCTGGAAGCACCATCAAAGTACATTTCCCATGTTTGAGGACATTCTATAATAAAGAATACTTCCTCATCAGGGAGTTCAATATCTAAAGATGTGTCTTCCACTGATGGGTGTTCAGCAAGGAAATCAGCCAAAGAATGGCCCTTTATTGCCTTCTGAGACACATACAGAATGTCAAATTGCTGTAGAATAACTGGCCATCATGCCAGACGTCCTGTAAGCATTGGACGACTAAGGGTGAATTTGAGCGGGTTATTGCGAGATACCAATTGGACCTCATGATGTTGCATGTTGTGTCTCAACTTCTGAACTGTAGTGATTATTGCTAGGAAGCACTTCTCAATATTTGAATATCGGGTTTCTGCTTCAAGCATAGTCCGACTGAGATTGTAGAGGTTGTTTTCATTCCCAACATCATTTTTCTGAGCAAGAAAGGCACCCAATGATCTCTCTAGAGCTGTCACATAGAGGATAAGTGGACTTCCTTCAATAGGTGGAATTAACACCGGTAGACTCAAGAGATATTTCTAAAAAATATCGAATGCTTATTGATATTCTTCAGTCCACTTGTAAGTAACTCCCTTCTTCATCAATTTGGTGAAGGGTAAACTTTTGCCTGCCAAATTGGCGATGAAACGCCGAATATAGGCTAAGTGTCCTTGAATTCCTCTCAATTATTTCAAATTTCTAGGAGGTGACATACCATGGATTGAAACTGTCATACCAGGATCAACTTCGATTCCATGATGGTGTACAACAAAGCCGAGAAATTTTCTTGAGGTTACCCCAAAAGCACATTTTAAGGGGTTCATCTTCAAATTATGTTACCGAAGTTTGCAGAATATGATTTCCAAATCAGCCAAGTGATTAGAATGTTGTTTGGATTTATCCACCAAATCGTCCACATAAAATTCAATGAACTTCCGTAAAAAGGGTTTGAAGATACGATGCATGGAACGCTGATATGTTGCACCTACATTCTTTAGGACAATGGGCATTACCTGATAGCAAAATCCACCCTAAGGGGCTCTGAAGTCTGTAGATTCTTCATTTTATGGATCAATTAGGATTTGATTATATCCGGAATATTCATCCATGAAGGAAAGTACTTCATAGCCAACTGGTACATCAATTAAGAGTTCTGTAATCGGTACTGGGAAATAATCCTTAGGACAATACCGATTAAGATCTTTAAAATCAATGAAAACACAAATTTGACCATTCTTCTTTTTCACTGGGAAAATATTAGCCAACCATTTGTGATATTGAACTTCTCTGATGAAGTTAGATTTGATAAGATTATCCACTTCAGCCTCAATTTTGGAAGCATAGGTTGGGTGTGTTCTTCTAGCAGCCTGTTTGAATCCTCGATGTTCTTCTGGAAAACCCAAACGATGAGTGGAAACATCAGGATCAAGCCCTGGAATCTCTCTATAATTCCAAGCAAATATATCTCAACTTTTCTTTATAATGTAAATATACATCTCTTCCTCTTCAAGATTCATAGTCGCGCTAATTAAAGTGGGGTGTGGATATTCTTTTCTACCCAGATTTATTTCTCTGAGCTCATCCACAGTGGTAGAGATACACTCTTCAAATGCTGGAGGAGCATCCCTGAGATCTTTATCTTCTTCTTCAACATGTGTTATTTCTTCTGTTTCTACTTGCATGGTAGATGATGAAGCAGAATATTCATGATCAGAAGAGATGTTAAAATTTGCACATCTTGAAGAAGAAGCTTCCATTTCCGAACAAATTGATGATGAAGGGTCTTCTTTGGGTGATAAAGAGGAGATGTTGGTTTGTTAATAGACATCATCGTTTACCTCTGACATGGCTATAACTTGCTCTGGCCTGATTGGTGAAGTATAGACTTGCTGAATTTCAGCGGATGAAATGAAGACATCCCCATTTGAGCTTTCATCATTTCTTGGTGAATCACCAATTTCTCCCATGTTGTCTGGATTGACATCCTTAATTGACATTATGGAAGTTTCCATAAGAGTATTTTGATTTGAGGCTATCCTATCAATTTGACTGATAGGCAACACATAATCTATACTCACATGTGTAAATGGATTTACTAGAATCTTTTCCAAAACAAATGGAGCATTAACTTTGTTAATCTCCCTTGTTTTGGATTTCTCTTTTCCCTTAATGTGATAAAATTCCGCCTAAATGTATTGATAATCACATGTATTGAACGGGGATTTATCACCATACAATGTCCCAATCTGACCATCGAAACAATATTTGAGACATTGATGGTATGATGAAGGGATAGCCGCATGTTGATGTAGCCAGGGTCAACCAAGAAAGATGTTGAAGACTGAGTCTTGATCAACAACCATGAAATATGAATTGGATACAAGATCTCCAAACTGAGTTCGGAGTTTCATATCGCCTAGTTGTTCTTGTTCATTTTTATCATATACTTGTAACATCATAGTAGAAGAAGATAAATCAGATTCCGTGAGGCCCAATCAATGAAGTGTATGAATGGGGATGATGTTGAATCCTGAACCATTATTAATGAAAACTCATTGGACGTCTACACTAGTGACCTGGCCAGATAAGTACAAAGGTCTAATATGTCCATGTACGACATCATCTGCATCTTCATCAGAAAAATATATCACTGCATGGAATTCTGCAGGATTATTCTCTACATGGTATACTTCAGCTGCAGTAATTTCTGTTTCAAACTCTTGAGGACTTGACAAAGCCACGATGAGTGCCTCCCAAAGATCCTTTGATAAATTCAAAGCATCCAAAATTGATAACATGGCCGTTATTTGGGCCAAGTGTTTCAATACATCATACTTATGATCCAAAGGTATGTGTTTCCCAACAGGAACATGTGGTTTAGCAGGTGCCTTGGAAGTTTATTCTTTGGAAGTTGATGTATCTTGTACCGGGATAGGAGTTGGTAATACTCCTGGCTTTGGAATACTAGACCGATTAGGTCTATTCACTTGATGAGAAGAAGAAGGTGGAACCTCCAACCGATCTTCCAAAATAACTATGCCATGACTAAATCTTCCTTGTGTTTAAGAACTTGTTTGTTCTTGTTGAGCTCGTTGAAGAGCTCTACTCGGAGTTTCTGCCGCATACACAGTTCTAGTAGGGGTAGAATTGGAATAGAAGCCTCTAAATGATCAACGTCTTCCCCTATACCCTGATCCTCTGGAATTTCCTTTGATTCATCTGTTTGATACAAGGAATTCAGGCTCATCAAAATCGAAACATCAACTGGCATAAGGATCTGTTAAGTGAATCATATTAACAGAACCGAATATTAACTCTTCATTCAATGAAGACTCTACTTGACTAGCCAATTTAGGTTTTTCCATTTGGTGGGGCGGTGCCCGTTGCTTCGAAGTAGATGGCATAAAATATTCCAGAGTCAAAGACAACATAGGCTTAGACACATACTCATCTTCTTCTGATTATTATTATTTCATTGAATTATGTCATTTCATTGAGGATTTTTCCTTTTATGAAGAGGGTTTTGCTATGGAATTCATGGTATAAGGTACAATTGGTTTCATCAATTGTGTTTTCAAAATAGCATGAGTTCGGTTGATCGTATTTATGACCATCCATTCATCATATTTTTGTGAATTTTTGTTCTTGACTTTTTGCCACTCGCCTTCCTCCTCTGGAACTGTAGCAGTAACACATGCTACCTGAGCTGAAGAACCATTCAGTTTGACTTGTCCCAAGTCAACCATTTTATGCAAGAGGTCCTTAAAGACAAAACACTCCTAAATGGGATGCCCCGACATCTGATGAAATGGGAAATAGTTGGTATGGTCTTCATCTCCTTACTTGTTTGGCCTCTTGGGCCTTGGCAATTGAACCAAATTATTTTCCAGAGCCGAAATGAAGTAACCAAGAACTTGTTCATTTCCAAAAGAGTAAACTTTTCTCTATAGATCCTCAAATTGTATCCGTCTTTAATCTCTTTGATCATCTTGAAAAACGGCCTCTATTTTTGGTGCTCAGGAGGTGGATCCCTTCGAGAAGATGAAGGTTTTGAAGTAGAAGCAGGTACAGGTGCTTGTGTAATCATAACTGTAGCAGTCTCTACATTACCCATTCTCCTTACTGGAGCTGATGGAATTATATAATCTTTATCCTTAGTCTTCATAAGAGAAGCATCAATATGTTGAGCGATTTAAGTAAGGTCTCGAAACCCTCCTGTGTGTTTCACATGGATCTGCGGTGTGCGTAACTCATCACGTAAATTTGCCACAATGATTGGAAACAATTCCTCTTGAGGGAGTGCTAACCTTAGGGAATATGTTAATCCCTTCTAGTGAGCAATGAAATCTGAGACCCTTTCATTCTCCATTTTCATACAATTTGTAAGATCAAAAACTGTTGTCTTTTCCAATGTTGAGCTGAACTGAAGAAGGAATTTTTGACAGAGATCCTCCCATCCGGTAATTGACCGGGATGGCAATCTTGTGTACCAGACAAAAGCAAGTCCTTGTAATGACTGTACAAAAAACCTAATCTTAACTAATTCTTGATGTTGAAGGGTTCCCATCATAGGATAGCAACGAGATTCAAAATGTGTTAAGTGTTTCTCTGGGTCTCCCGAACCATTAAAGATTGGGAATGTGGTACTTGTAAAATTTTATGGGGGAGGAATTGCATCAACCCATTCAGGATAATCTCTCTTTTCTGGCTGAAGTTGAGCCTGCTTTCCCTCCATAGCTTCCAACCAAGCTGTTAATGAATCAATAGTAGTTATTAACTTTTTAGAAACATCTGTTTGAGCTTTGACCTAAACAGGTGCAATGACTGGAGCTTGGATAGATGTGATGGCTGGTGCTGAAAATGATGGTAGCACCACCAATTGTTGTTTCACTTGACCCGTAGGATTAGACCTGTGAGGGTGTACTGATAGAGGATGATATTCTTGATCCATCTCAATAGCTGCAACAAATTCCTTTGACTGACTGACTCCAGCATGCTTAGGAGGAAGACTACCCTGAAGTAGTTCTGCATTTATCCTCCTTAATTCCTTTATTTCTTCCTCTTGTTGTGCAAATCTTTTCTCTAGTGAGAGAAATTGGCCTTCTACAGAGGAAGGGTATGTAACCTGATTCATTCCTTTCCCATTATTGGACACCTTTCAGAGAGGGGAAGTGGGTTACATGAAGGATTACCTAGGTTCTGAGTAATCCTTTGATTTCGTGTATGCACACCTTCTTCATTTGTGTCTGTGCATAGAACTTGTTGAGCATGAACCCCTTCATCTGATCCCTCTGAGTGAACCTCATCTGGTGGATCAGAAACAATGACATTGATGACATTGATTGATGCATAATTCATTGCATCCCTTCTATCAGAATTTCTGCGATATTGTCTTCTTCCATGTCCTTGACGAGACATTGCCTTTTGTTGATTCAATCCCTCTAGAAGTTCTTGATGAACCATAATTTGGAGGGAATCTCCTGATAATTTGGCTCTTCGTTCCTCTTGAGGTTTCTTCCCCAATCGAGAGAAGACTGACTTTTTCTTAGGGAGGGATTGAGGATTTTAAAAAGTCCATAGTCCGGTGGATTGGGGTTGTTCCTGCTCAACTCCTCGAATCCTATTTGTTGATTCTGAGGGTTGGGTTAAAAGAGTGCCCAGTCTGGCAAGATGGTGTGGTTCTTGACATGATATATCTGAGAATTTCTTGAAATCTCTCTTGATCTTACGGAGGAAATTATCTGGATGCATCAACCTGCATCCACTTTTATCACCCAGCTCGAAAGACCGTTGGATGATTTTTGACACTTCTGTCACTTGGTGACGTGCTTGCTCTAAACGAGAGGCATGTTCAATATTCTCATTTTCTTGATGGAAGAGTAATTCAACAACTTGTTCTCTGTATTCTTGATTTTGAGATGAACTAGTTGAAGCCTATTCTTGGGCAAGCTTTTGATTACAAAAAAACCCATTGACTGGGGCCGGCCATGGGAAATAACATTGCATGAGACCATTTTCGGCGGGCTTTGCTAACTGGAGAGCAAATTGAAATTTAGTGCTCCTTGAAAACCCCATCCCCTGATATGAATACCAGATGGGGAATTGGCAATTAACTGGCGCAATATTCTTAGTGTGCCAAGGAATGAACGCTAAAGGGCTCTCTACTATTTTTCATCCTTCAGATATCGAGAAACTGATAGATATAAAAAATCAATTTGGCGTTGTAACCCTTATATTATCTAGACATGATTCTCATATTCATCATAAGATAATATTTTCTTTTTCAAATGACAAAGAGTTTTTCATATGTTGAGACGAATATCATGAATTAAATCTTCTGTCAACATCTCTGGAATGTCATACTGAGAGTCAGCCAGAGTCCAAAACATGACTGGCACTTCACCTTTTGCTAGTTGTTTTGTCATGTTCAGCATTTCATCTTTATCATTCAATGAAGATTATTCTACCTGATTAAACCAGAGTTGGTGCTACCCTGTTGATTTATTGGATTCATCAAGATCGTTATAGAACTCAACGATCAAATTAGAAGATGAACGAACCAGTGGTGGTTTAGAGAATGACCTACAACCCGGGATATATTATGATTGAGAAAGTGTTTCAGTTGTTAGTGGTAAAGCATCAAACATGACTGGCTTCACATTTGCAAGTGCCACAAGATAATAGGTCTTTCTCGTCACTACACTATCTTCTAGAGAATTTTCCAAACAATGCGAATTACTACGACGGAGAGGACTTTCGCAGCTAAATTCATCATCATGTGGAGGAACACCATGGTGGGTTACATCAAAAGATGAAACATTTTTCTCCTTGGTCTTCTGACCACACATAGGGTTCTTGTGGCTCTCATCTGAAGACGAAACATCGAGATCGACTGAATTGTCATGAATAAATCCTTCATGAGGAAGTATCTGATGTAGACCGTAGGAATTAATGTTCCCACTATTTGGAACTGAGGGAGTAGAATCTTGAATTCCAACAAATAATTGTCTGAGGGATTCAAGAACTCCAGCATCGAGTAAGGCCTTGTTATGGATTGGACCTTTATTTCCTTACTATGCTGGATGGGTCTTATTTTTAGATGCCTTATTACTCTCTTTAGGAACCACTTTTTGATGAAAGTGGTTATTATGAGTAGGTTTATGTGCCTTCTCAGGAGAAATGATCAGGTTAGGCGGATTATCTCGGCTCAAATTAGGTGTATGTGCCTAACTTGGTTGTCTGTATGATATGGGGGAGAATGCCCCACAACCCTCTTGGACTAGAACAGAGGTGTGTGTCTGTTCTGGAGTGAACTGTTGATGTATCACTCCACTAGAAGGTATAGATTTATGTGTCTTTCCCTGAGATGCTTCTGAAGCTGTTATAATATCTTGGAAGGCATCCAGAATATGAGCAGGGATTTGCTTCTGCTCTTTCACCATTGATAGAATATGCTTGGTGACTTCATCTAAGGGAATGGGGATATATGTCAATTCTGTGAATAGAGAAGGTGTATGTGCCTACTCATGTCATCCTTTTCATGTCAGTGAATCCTGACAGTACTTAAGTATGGGTGCAGAGAGTTGAGTCTGCCTCCTGTTTTTCTTCAGAGCTTTCCGACTGACTTCTCCGAATTCTACCAAACGAGGCTGTTGGTAGGCTTGATCAATACTAGCATGTGTACATTCCTACTGATTGCACTCTGCCAAACGTGGTTGACGAGCCTCCTTCAACACTGACATACGAGGCTGCTGGTAGGATTGATGAGTGTAAGAAGGTGTATGTACCTGTTTACTAGTTTTCAATACATTAGGTTGGCGGGTTTCGTCGTATGTAGTCAAACAAGCCTTCTGACAAGATGATGATTTATAAACAGTTGTATGTTCCTGTCTATAGTACTCCGCCAGAATTTCATGCCGAGATTGGCGTGATGCTGCCAGATGAGTCTGCTGGACAATAGAATTAAAACGGACGGGTGTGTGTGCCCGCTCGTTGCTTTCCACCAAGTTAGGTCGGTGGACTTCTCTGGAGATGCAAGAGATGAGGACCTGCGCACTGTTAATTGTTTGTCACCTATGGTGGTTTGTCTTGCCTGCTCAGATTCAAGGAACCTAAGACGAACGCCTGAAGACGACACCCTCATCATGTTGTGGGCGCACAGCCGCATGAGTCTGGTGGCAATTATTGGTGGGAGCCTTCAGGAAAGACTCATGTATCCTTGAATTAAGTCCTTGAGCAGCCTTCTCATTCCCCTCCTCAGAATACGGGAGGGAATGATTTTTGCATTTCGGGGATAACGACCTGAAATGGTTGGAGATGGTGGTTAGCACCGCCTGCTTCTTGATCACTGGTCGTTACTGTCCGGACGACCAAGGCGAGTTGTTCACTTGGAGGTCTTGTCGAGCAGCCTCCAAAGTTGGAATGGTACCATGTTAACGGTACTCCTTAACCATTGCATTTGATAACCAATGTTGAAGACGCTAATTAGGTGATGTCACCCTCAGAGCGGACGACGATCTAGCAGGAGTAGTAGCAGATGTCTTCACAGTAGAGGCATTCACAGCAGAGGTTTTCATAGGTGTGAATTTAAGATAATCCATTCTTTTAATGCAGATGATCTTGGAAAAGAGTGCCTATTTGATATAACAGATGTAATCAAGATAAGTACGACCACTACCTATTTTGGATGAGTTCATATGTTATTGATTGTTTATTTTCCCTCTAATTGAGTTTAAATAGGGGCCGAACAAATAGGTAAAAATATCACTTTAACATGGTTAAAGATTCACATCGGGTTCACCATTTTTTATTTCCTCTTGAATTGGGGATGACCTCATTGACTAAAGGTTCAAAAATTTCAATCGGTTTCTAATGGTTTTGTTCATAGAACCAGAAACATCAAATGATTCCATATCCATTTGGACCTACTTTCCAAAGGTAGGAGCTCATTAGATTAGGACTGATGAGGCTTAAGAATTTTCATTGGTCTAGAGGATGGGCGGTCATACTCATCACACCTTTTATGAGGGGAATTATTGTCTACTCCAGGACTCTATTTATATATTTAAGTTATGTTTGTGAATCCTTATTTCATTACCAAGTATAAAATGAGCTTTCCTTGAGATCTGAAAATAAATGATTGATATGTAGGATATTTAGAGAATATGTTATATGTGTTTGAGGTTCTTCATCGATAGAGAATCATCTGTATTTGTTAGAGATTCTTAATCAATGGTATCCTTCAATACATAAAAGTCTCTTGGTCATTATGATGACCATACTGGTTTTAAAGACACTCAGTGGGGCACTTGAAGTTTATTGTCATTCAGAAGGACATGGATTATTTCAGAGTTGGGATCGTACCTGTAGATGGGCTACCTACATATCCTTTGTTTTGGAAAAGGAATCAAAACCCACATAGTTCTAGTAAATAACTATGGGGTTTATTCATCATTGATGGATAAAAGAAAGATGTTATAATTACTTTTCCACTCTAAGCTCACGTGAGTCATGCTCGGTGTGAGAAACAAGAGGTTTTGGTAAAACCAGACAATTGTGCCATAATAAGAATTGATATGGGGCTTATGTACGTATGACTGCCTAAAGAGATGAATATTGGGATTTTCATCAGGAACGAAACCCAGGAACAAGGTCCATAAAGGTATATGTACTTCATGGAGATTTGGATACTCTAATTTGGGGCTTACTCCTGATGAAGATGCCGAAATTAGGAGGGGACTTATGATTGGGTTTTACTCCTAAGAAGGAAGCCCAGATCAAAAGTAAATTAAGGCTGGTTAAGACTGGGGCTTACACTTAAAGGGGATGCCCAGATTTTGGGAACTTTGAGACTGGGGCTTACTCCTAAAGAGGATGCCCAAATTATTGAGGACTTGGGGCTTACTCCTAATGAGGATGCCCAGTATTAATGAGAATTTGGACTGGGGATTACTCTTGAAAAGGATGCCCAGGTGAAAGGGATTTGAAAAATTAATTGACTTGGGGATTACTCCTAAGGAGGATGCCCATATTTGAGACTGGGGCTTACTCCTGAAAAGAAAACCCAGGTTAAGGGAATTAAGGTTGGGGCTTACACCTGAGGAGGATGCCCACATTTAGGAAATTATGACTGGGGCTTAATCTGGATAAGGATGCCCAGATTAGGGGACTTGGACTGGGACTTACTCCTGAAAAGGAGGCCTTAATCAAAAGAACTTTGACTGGGGCTTACTCCTGAAAAGGAGGCCTAGGTTAAGGATGCTCTCATTTTGAAGGATGAGGTTGAAATGAATGAAATATCTGACCTTAGTGGCATAAACATATGTAAATTACTAGGTTTTAACAGATGTTCCACAGAATTTATTTTAGATAAGGAAGCCAAAAAAGAAATCATGCCATATATGGATTTGGAGAGAGTTTTGAAGGCTTAATATTGAAGAGGATAGGTAGATAAACATATGAGAGATGAAATAGGAAATAGGGGCACCCAAAAATAAGGTGACGTGCAAGTTCTGCATGGGTGCGCAAGTGTTGCATGACCGCGCATGTCCTGGTCAGGTCGGTGTACCTGCGTGACACATGGGTACTTGCGTGACAGTCAATCCTTAGGGTAGAACTTGGGAGAGACTTGGCTCAAGCCTTTAATACTACCCCTAGAGACTTCCAGAAGAGAGGCGTGCAAGTTATGTTGAAGGGGTAAGGCGACGTGCAAGTGTGGCCATTTCCCTTAAGGTCTGGCCACCTAGGCGTGCAAGTGTTGATGAGTTTCAACACTTAGGTCTTCCCCCCTCTTAAGATCTTCTGTTCTAGGTAAAAAATTACCTTAGAAGTGTTCGGAAGCTTTAAGAAAAGGCTAGGGCACCAGGTGCTCAAATTTGTGGTTCTGGAATTATTCCGTCCACGAAATGGGGGGGCCCACAGGGGTATTTATAGGCTGGAGAAGACCCTAGTGAAATTTCAAAGAAGGCACGCAAGTCACCAGCGTGACCAATGGGCGGCGCGCAAGTGTACTTGTGCGACCTTAATGGAACTTGCACTACCAAAGTGCATTTGAATCTTGGTTCATGCCTTTGTCAATTTTTTGATGTTTCTTTAAAGGATGAATCACTTTGGGTTCAAGGTATTTTATTTTACATTCCTTTAGACTCTATGACGGAAAGGAGCGTCAATAGTCACCCAATGGTGATAATCAAATCAACTATAATAATCATAAACAGAAAATCACAATTTAGTTCGAGACAATCCGACCTTTACCTGTACATAGGGTAGCTACTCACGGGAACAGTTTATTACCGAATCCCGTAACAATCTATTGCTATCCGTTGTTGCCAAATAATAAATAACCTAGAGAAAAGAAACACCTCTGATACCACTTTATAACGTCCCAGATCCGAGTGCCACACAATGGGTGCCCCAAACCCAGCTGGTCACATGACCTCAAGTGCATTTTCCCAAACACCAGAGGCTTCTGACTAGCAGTGAGGTCCAAGGACTAATAGTGGGGAAACTATGCCCTCATTTTTTCAATGTGTAGCAGAACATAGATGAATATAATCATACAAAAGCTGAAGCAGTAAACAATATAAACCTGAAATGGACAAGGGAACTGAAGTAATATATAACCAATAATCATATATATAATGATGCAACATGTCTCTAATTCTAATAAAGTAGTCAAAACAGAATACACTGCAATCTAATACAATACAGCACAAGGTATAAAGTACAACAAAAAAATAAAGTAGTGCAATAGGAACACAACAGCGTCACAATCCTATGCTCGGTCCCATGCTCTCCTACTCCTCTATAAAAATCATGTACCTATGTAGGGACACTTTCCCTTATCGAAAATTGCAGCAATATAATCTGGTTGGTCCCAATACATGACCCAAACAGGGTGTGAGAAATAAATCTCAGTAGGAAACCACCAACGGCCCGTGCCCAACTGTTATTAAAAAATTTGTGACAGCAGTGTGCAGTAATGAAATGCAATGAACTAGGAAGTACTCAAAATTAACCAATCCTACCTGTTACATTTCCATTTTAATAATTCTTTAACAATTCAATATAATTGAATTATGAGTTTTCCGAGACTCAGCCTCGACCTACATTCTCCTACACCGTGCCACAGCAGAAACCAAAATAGGTTATCTAACAAGTAGAAGATATTAATAATACCAAGATTGTGCTTCAGCTTGATAGGTAAAACCTAAGAAATCACCGCAGTGAATATTCAAGTAAACATTGTCCTCAGACATGCAAATCCTTACCCTCAGGAAAATAAAAATAAAACCCCCAGGTGACTGCCCTCAAGCATAAAAAATATTGCCCTCAGGAATATGAAATATTTCCCTCAGGCATGGAAGCTACTACCCTCAGGCCTAAGAAATGTTTCTCTCAGGCTAAACAAAATGTTGCCCTCAGGATAAACAAACACTGCCCTCAAGCATAAGAAATGTTTCCCTCAGGACAAAAAAACACTACCCTCAGGCTAAACAAACATTGGCCTTAGGAATTCTATAGGAAAATCAAGTAATCGGGCCAAGCCCAATTCATAAGCAATCAATTTACATATTTCCTCTCATGAAAACTCAAAATATGCTATAATCACGGCATACCCGTGGGTATCCTTGACAAAAGGCTAAACAAGGGGAACACACCCTCAGGGTGGCCCTAGATCAAACTAATGATCTCAAACAGTAGTTTATACTTAATCATTAAATTTACTATGAAATTTTAGGTATCTAAATAGCCAAGGCTTCAGCCATACGGCACCCCGAACATGGGCGCGTGGCACAACAGTACACAAAATCAACTCGACAGTTGTAATCAAACACAAGACCACCTACCTCGATCTCATTTGAGAGATATACATGAACGACACCTCCCTAAATGACCAAGAACAACATAGATCTTAAAATAACAATTACCCATTAAAACCTAAATAACATCCCTTAGGTAAATATTTAGAAGTAAAAACTCTAGGAGAGGGAAGACCATACCCGCACGGTTCAAACGAGATCGATGGCGAAAGAAAAATTGTTCTAATGAGTGACTGAGAGCTCCTCCAACCCTCAGCCTCCTATCCTGAAGCTCCGGTTATTTCTCTTCCTCCTCTACCGAATGAGGAAGCTACTTCCAGTTTTTAACAAAAAAAATAACTACACGGCGTGTACTTCTAAAGTACCCGGTGTGTACTATCCATTTTATAATTGTTCCTCTGGTGGCTACATTCCACCGCCTCATTGTTCATCAGCCGACTTGATTACACAATGTGTATTACCAAGTACACAACATATACTATCATCCTCTGGTAGCTAATTTCACTACCTTACTGTTCACTTGCTGACTGATCACACAGTGTGTATTACTAAGTACACTGTGTGTAGTTAGTTTTTACACCCTTAATCACCAATAAGCCTACATGCCCTGTATTCTCATCCCACACGGCCAAAGTACATGGTTTGTATACAAAGTTATAGGGCATGTACCCATAAATTAGGGATTTTTCCAACATTTACCTTGTTTTCTCAAAAAAACTTAAGGAAAAAGGAAAAGAAGAAACACGTACCTCAAGAAGAAGAACCGGGTTCTAACACTTCCTTCTTGAACTATTTTATTTATTTCTAATATAAATCTTTGATCCCTTATTTGGTTATTTATTTGGGTTTTGGTTTTGTAAACTTGATCGCTAGAATGGAAATGTTTTTAAAAAGGAAGGTTGTGTAGGTTGTTTTAAAAATTGAAATTCTGGAAATTTGTGTTTAATTCTTTAAAATTATAAAACTCTATTTTCTAAATGTATTTAAAACTGGTGGTTATGAACTATTTCAATAAATGAAATTCATGGACTCTATTGTTCTTACCTACTATGCAGTTTATGATCACAACCTAATTGTGCCACTTGACATCGGTAGACCCAAGGTGTTTTGAATGTTCTGGTTCTATTTAGTTTTACCTTGGAGAAGGTTGGTTCTTATGAATGGTGGTGACTAGGAGGAAACATGTAAATCATGTTGTTTTAAGTTTGGTTTTGGTTTCATTTTATAGTTTTATTTGTGTTCAAAATTTGTTGTATCTGGAACCAGTTTATATATTTATTGATGATTAATTATTATTTGGTTATGTTTCATACTATATTTTGGTTATTTGATCCTAGATTTTATTTTCCTAAATAATTCCCACTATGATATCTTTGTCTCGTGACACTAGCTTCTGTCCTAGTAGGATCAGGAATGGCTCTTGTGCTTTATTGCAGACCAGGTAGAGTGTTGAGTAAGATGAAATCCCAACCTAGTTTGTGAAAAATGTTATCAAAGCAACCCTTTGTTATTTGGGTAATTAAGTAGATTGTATATTTGGAATATCAGTACTCATAATATAGGTGTGTGAAGAGATTTTTGAACTAATTATCATTCTAATCCTTGAGTTTCTAGGTTTTTTCTAGGATTTGAGCCTTTGTTTTCGTTTTGGATGTGTGGATGGGGAATGAAAGTAAAGGTGAACCAGTGATGTATGGTGGAATTATGTAGAGTATTAAACCATGTTGATCTTGGGTTAATAGTTCAAGGTACTCTTATTGGTTATTACTCCTATTTGGTTGTTCATAGACTTGGGATTGTGTTTTTCTATTGTTTAGAGTATTCCACCTAGAAAGGTATCCATGGTTTCTAGTAGATCTCTCTTAGTTTTTTACCCTACCCAATCTTCAGTGGAGTGGTGGAGTTGAGATCCTCTCAATTGATGTTATGTTTTCATGGTGATCAAGTTCCAATAGAGGATATGTAATGGATTGATAAAGTTTAAAGTTTTTTTAGGTTTTGAGAACTCCTAAGGCCATAAGAGGGTGTGCAATTTTGGGTTTTTTTGAAGGACCAGGTTTGGATCAATAGAAGTTGATCGCTCTAGCATTGTTTCATGTTGAGATGCCTTGGGTTTTTTTTATTACGAAATTCATCCAATGGTCCATACCTGAGGAGGTGGAGGAAATTAAAGCGTCAGATATCTTGGGTGTTTAGTAAGGCCAGCGAACGGTGAAGGCCCATATTGATCATTTCATAGAGAGGATTACATTTTATCCAGATATAACATCAAAGTTCAGTTACAAGATTCTCTTTTCATTTGGATCCTTCATATAGAGATTAAATATTGAGTTCTTTAATTTGTTCAAGTTCTATCTAGGAAGCTCGTGGATGGGGAATTTTTAGCCGAGTTGGTTCTAGGAGTGCATTATGTGGTGGTTGAAGAATCAATTTATTATTTTTCTCGTGAAGGTTTTATATCTAGTGAGAGGTGTATTCTATAGAAACCTATTCCCAAGGAGTCTCATTTCTCAATTCAAGATTCTATTTCATGAGGACATTTGTCTTTGTAATTCTAGTGTGGTTAATTCGACCATTAAATTCCATCTAGTCTCAATCCTCTATAGTTTTTAATCAATGTGGCTATTTGAAACATCTGAAGTAGTTCTGTAAGAATCATTTATTGAAGAGGAAGTCTCGAATGGGGAATTTTGTCTCCTAACTGTAGGTAAATAGATGCTTCAAAACATTATAGCTCCAGCCATATGCCCTAGAGTGAATCTCTTCATGCAGTTAGTAATTCTCGTAGTGGGGGAGCTATTGGCCCAGTTTTCATCTCTAACGTCAGAGTGGAGTAAGTTAAGTTTTATCTATTGTAATTTTATCTGATATTGTAAGTTATTATTCTTCTTAAAGGGCTTTGTAGTCCCATTTCCTTACAAATATATGGATTTGTTTTAAGGATGTGGATATTTTAATGGTTATACTTTTGTGGATTGGTTTTGTTTTTTATTTATTCCTATTTTTGATATTCTTGTTTCTTATGGAATTGATGAATTGTGGTTTAATTTTCTGTTGGGTCTGGAGTTCCTTTCTCTAGGTTCCCCTCGTGCTAAGGGTTTTTGGTTCTAGTAGGGAATTACTAGTGGTTGTGTTGGTTAGCTATGTAGGGAGTTCCAATATTGTCTCATGTTAGGGGTCTCTTTGTGAATATCATGGTGTTAGTTGGGTTCTTGTGGTGGGGAGAACCATTTTCTCTTATATAACCTATGGTTACTTCTATTGTGGTTTTCTTTAGAGCTATTCTGGTGTGACTTTTGGAGTGAATGGTTGAACTGGGGTTTGTGGTTTCGCTTCTCTTTGATTGGTTTGGATTTTGAGTGTTTCTCTTTGTTTGGAAGGGCGACTTTCTGGGTAATAAATTTGTGGTAGAGAGAAATGTCACAACCCAACCTTGTTTTTTCTTTTATTATAATCTTAAATTTGTTTTTTATAATTTATTTTAAATTTAGGTTGTGTTCCTATCTTTAATTTTTAAATTTTTTCGGTTTCAGGTGATGTTTGTATCTATTCATAGTTGGTATGCATAGTTTGGGGGTTAACTGTATAGCCTATTGAGGCTTAGGTAATTTCCAGCTCAATTTATTATTGGTTAGTTTTCAAGGAAGGGATTAATCAAAGTTTTTTCTAAAATGTGCAGGGCCAATGAGAAACCATGAAACCTTCATTTGGATTCAGGGACAAAGCATATAACTTGAACATGGTTATAGGAAACCATGCGACAAGCATGGAGGAGGTTCTAAAATATGAAAGAGAAAATTGAATGGTTGCAACATAGTTTCCCAAAACATGCTGCCAACCCATGTGGGGTTTTCCGCTTCTCTAGTAGGGTGTGCATGATTAGTGCATGGTTTGGAAAACTATGGGACCAAGCCATGTTAGTTCCCAAGATCATTAAAAAGTGGAAATTCCCCTTCCCCCCCTCCTTTTATCCCATTTCAGGTTTTTCCTTCCCCATTTGGATGAGAAACACCAAAGGTCTCCCAAAACCATACTTATTTTCTTCTACTTCCATCATGGTGGACTCTCCAAGCTTTCTAGGTAATCTCTTCTTGGTTTTTCAGTATTCTCCTTCTCCTCTTTTATTCCTATCTTGTTTGTCTTGTTCTTCTTGGATTGGATCCCTCTTAGACGAATCCTAGAGAGATTTTTGGATAATTTGGGTTATTTCCATTGATGTTAGGGTGTTTGGATCATTTCTCAATCTTAGTTCTTCCCTCTATTGTAGTTTTTTTACATTCTTACATCATTTAGGTGTTTGTTTCAATTATTTTCCTTTTTAGAACATACCAATGATTATTTAGGTTTCTTAAATTGTATTGAAAATATTTTATTCATTACTTTGGTGTGTTATATTGAATTTTTATGGTTTTTTCATAGTGAAAATTTAATAAAAATGAGTTTTTAAAGGGTTTATACAATTATCCTCATATGTATATGTATGTACTTTTTTTGGTAAAATTCCACTTGGTCCTTAAAATATAAAATTGGGTGTTTGAATTGTGTTTGATCTTGGTTATGATTTGGTGATTTGGTTTTCATTGTGAATTGGTTTTGGTGTGTGGTTTGGTGGTTTGATGGTTATGTGTAAATGGTTGCAAGGTTTGTTTTTGTTCTAAAATTGAAACTTCATGTAATTTTGGTGATACTTTAAGTGTGCCATTAGATGTGGGAACATCAAGATGTTCATTGGGCGCATATATGGATGGGTGCACTAATGATAATAGATTTATTTATAAAATGTTTCTATTGAATTTGGTTTACCAAAACACTCCTCTCCCAGCTCGTAAGGGGCTCCGCATCCTAGGGTTTCTTTCTTCCTGTCACCGCCTTCGTCTTTTCCGTCTCAGATCGGCGACATACCCTCTCCTCGGTGTTAATGTTCGTAAATATCGTGGTGTGTGACCCCTCTTTCAATGGCGGTGTCATGGAGGTTTGCGGGAACATACACTCGGCCATGATCACCATTGCTGGATCGTCTTCTTGCCCTATCTGAATATGGTTTCCATCGGCGGCGTGGTGAAGGTCCAGTGGTCAGGTACCATCTGTTGTGGTCTGAGGGCTACAGCCTCATTGCAGAGTCAGCTATGGGTCTGTTGGGAGGTTTGCGGTGGTCTTCGAGTGTGGTCTTGAAGGCGGCGATGAGATTGTGGTTCTGCTTACGGAGAATCCATTCTTCTTTGGTTGCTTCTAATTCGATGAGGTGTTTTCTTCTCTTATTTTGATTCAGTATGGTTTTTGATGCTTTTTGGTGCATGTGATTCTGTCTTTGCGGTGATTTTTCTGTGTGTTATTTTTGATTCGCTGTGATCCGAGGAGGCGATCTTTATTTGGATGGATTCGATCGTGACCATGGTTGATCCCTTCTATTTGTTTGATGTTTTGGTTTTGGATATGTATGATTTGCATCTTGCAGTTGATGTTCTATTTGGGTGGACTTTCTTCGGTGGTTAAGTGAAGGTTTATTTGGTGTTGGTGGATTGGTTTCGTCGATCCATGGAACTAATTAATTCTTTGAGTGAGGAATTGAGCAGGAAATACATTTTTGTAGCAGAAGGGTGCAGGGTATCATCTTGCATTGGTTTTTGGTCGGATTTTCCCAAACATTCAATAACGAAATACTTCAGATGCGGATCATAGCAGGTGATTTCACCGTTTATGACTATTTGGATTTGAAAGTTTGAGAGGGTATGGCTCGGCCATCGGTACTAGGACTGTGAAATTATGAACGAGATAGCTTGCTGAACAATCATGCAATGGTGGAGGTTTTCTGTAATGATTTTGTTTCTGGGTTGAAGTATTTCTAAATAGTATTGTTATGGGTTGTGCCTTTCATTTTTTCATGATGTCTACGTCCTTGAAGTCATGTGAGGTTTCCCCCTTTATCCTAAAAAGTGGGTTTATCCAAAAACAAATAAAAATTTATGCCTTTGGGCCATTCAGTAAAAACACTCCTCTTCCATTTCTTTTCTTCATTCCCTCCCCCTCCTCTTAAATGGTTTTTCTAAAACCCCAATAGGTTCCTAATGTTTTCAAGTTTCTAAATAATATCAAATGTTGTTTCTGAATTTGTTTCCTAAATCTTGGATCAATTGGAATCTTAAAGTGTGTTTTGGTTTCTAAATAGCATAAATGACCATTTTGAATCCATTTAACTTAAATGATGTTTTATCTTGGTTTTGGAAATGTATGTGTTAAGGACAAGTTTGTATTTTGAGATGTTTTGGAAAATGGGTTTTAAAGCTCATGTGATATGAAACCCTGGTTGCACTTGTGTATGGATTGATATGTGATGGGAACCATTATGGTATTACCTCTAAGTAGAGGGTCATATCATAAGTGGTGTCAGAGTTTGGGACAAGTAAGAATGAATTTTTTTAGGATTATTGGTTTATACCATGCATTTGAGGACCTCCTCATTCTCCATGTACCACTATCATGGGATTCATGGGTGTCATCTTGTGGGTCGAGTGACATTTGATTATCGACTCGGATTAGATGGGTTGGTGTCCTCTATATTTATTGAGAGTTTAGTGGGTTATTCCACTATTGAGGGTAGTTTAGAGTAACCAATTGGTTATTTACTATAGAGATGCACCATACAACAAAAGGTGAGTCCAAACTCAGTTTGTCGAGTGATTAATTCTAGAGATTTTTAGGAAACACCCATGATTATATATCTATATATTCTATTTATTCATTCTATACTGAATTATATGCTTCGTTGTTTTTTTCCTTCTTTATCTATTTTTTTTATAGTATAAATCTTTGATCACCTTGTTTGGTTCTTAATTTGGGGTTTGGTTTTATATATTGGATCCCTAGAATGGAAAATGTTTTTAAAAAGGAAGGTAGTGTAGGTTGTTTTAAAAACAGGAAATTTGAGAAATCTATATTTGGTTATTTAAAACTATATAAAACTATTTTTTAAACATATTTCAAACTATTGTTTATGTAATATTTTGGGAAAAGAAATTCTTGGACTCTATGGTGCTTACCTACTGGGATATTTATACTCACACTCTACTTGTGACACTTAGTGTTAATAGACCAGAGCTGTTTTGTAGGTTCAGGTTTTGTTTAGGTTTTCTATAGAGAAGGTTGGTTATTATGGATGGTGGTGAACAAGATATCACATTAATATTGTGTCATTTATGGTTTGGTTTTGGTTTCATTCTGTATTTATGTTTTTTTTCATCAATTATTGTATATGGATCCTATTTATGTATTTATTGATGTTATGTTATTCTTTGGTTATGTTGTGTGCTCTCTTTTGGTTATTTGATCCTATATTTTGTTGTGATAAATCATTCCCACTGTGATATCTTTGATGACCAATGCTAGTCGCCAACCTGGGAGGATTGGGAATGACTCTTGGGCCATATCATGAACTGGGATGGGTGTCGGGTCAGATGACATCCCGATCTAGTTCATGAAATTGGATCTTTAGTTTATTAAAGGATATTGAGAGTGTGTTGAAAGTATAATAAAAAAATTATAATGATTGTCTGATAGGAAGTGAAAGTTTCATTAAATACTAATATATTTTAGGATATATTGGTAGAGAAAGATCTTAATGTAAAAAATAACATTTTATTTAGTTACCAAGTAATCCCAATGTAATATTTTGAATAAAAAAAATTACAAGATAATGATGATGAACTTATAAATAGGTGTATTTGAGCTATATAGGTTATTAAAATCATAAAATTTGATGTTATAAAGTACACAAGTATGGGAATTGTGTTCAAAAAGTTAATAATAAGGATTATGAATCATAATATAACTATTATTCAAACAATATTTCTTTATATATTTTACCCATTAAAATATTTTAGTGGAATAATTTATTAGATGTTCAAATAGAGATATTATAGTATCTATATAGTGATGTCATGATTAGAAAACCATAATAGAAAAGATAATATAATGCCCCTACGGTAGTATATTATTTTAAATATAATTATATGGGTGCTTATATATGTTTTTTTAGTATTTTAAATGGATTTTAAGAATATAAAATATTTACTGTTATTATAAATGGTAGTATAAATTTTATAATTCATTAATGTTGATTGTATATATTACATAAAGTGAAAGGATAATTTACCTCTCAATGTATGAATTTGAGTTATCCCTAATTTATTTTCATCATTGAGTGTAATAGGTTGTGATGTAATGTAAATATTTTCATGGGTTTAGTTTTTTATTGAGATATTACATTCACTCATGAGGAATAAATGAATTTTTCTATTTTGGAAGGCCTTCAATATATACCACAAGGAGTGTCATACAAAATGATTTTAGTATACCATTAGTGATTTTTTCATATTTATTCCCGATATATGAGGTTAAAAAGATACTTATCATTAGAACCTTTAAACATTGATACATTTATTATGGAATCTTTAAGGATGAGATAGTCAAGGGGTTGTTAGGTATGTTTTTAATCATTCCATTAGAGGTGGTTTAACCAAGATGGAATTTTTCCTCTCACATGATGAGTATGAAATCAAGTCCCTCAATTTTGATAACCTAGTGAATTGTGTAGATATATAAAGATTAATGAAATATTATATTAATTTCTACTTAGGCGTGGGTAATGTGATGTGATCATTTATTGGGTTAATTTCATGTGATATTTACATACATCTAGTTATTATATAGTTATAAAATCACGAACATAAAACTAGTCAACATAATATTGGCATACTGCATGTCCCATTGTTACTAGATGTTTTAAATAAAGTGATTATATGATTAAGTATACATTTTTATGATAAAACTGGCGGACACATATATGATGGTAGATTTAATTAATAGTGATCATGCAAGACCCCTTTAAACACTGAATAGAATTTACAATTTTCTAGATGATGATATTGGCTTACAATTATATATTGGGGAATTATTAATTAAACTAAATTCTATAAATTCTTATAGAGTCACACTTTATTTTTATGTTATTTGGATAATGTTTTATTATATATAGTTTCTAAAAAACTTTCTTAACTACTCCAAATGTTTTAGGGGATATAATAAATAATATTTTTATGGGTTTTTAAAAAATATAACATATGTTAAAATATTTTGGGAAAATGAATGAAATTATTTCAAAAAAATATTTTTATAAGATATATAAAAGGATTTTTAGATATAGTCTCATAAGTTTTTTTATATGTTGTAACAGAAATAAAAAATGATCTATGCCTATTATTCTTGATTTAAAATTAGAGTTTGAAATAAATATTCATTAAAGGTAAGAAATGATGTAGTGGTATAAACCACATTATAGCTTAAGTAGTCGTAAACCGGGATATATTGTGGGTCACTACAATTTGGTTCAGTACATGGATGTACATTAATTATGATACAACACTTAGCTTTATATATTATTAAACTCAATTAATTATATTCACTTTTAACATGTGATGATGGTTTGAGAAGTTTAAATATCAAAATAATTTATTTAGACATTAATCAGTTAAACTTATTGAAAGGTTAAGAGTTACAAAGGGTTGCAACATATAAAACATTTATGAAACTATTATATTAGTAACTAATCATTTGATATCTATTTATAATACGAGGATAATCATTGGATGGCTATAAAAACATAGTAATAGATTGTGAATTATTGACTTTGTGACATTATTATTTGATCACTAAAACACCTAAAAGTTAAAGCTCCTTCTATCGGTATCTTTTTCTATTAAAAAAGATTCTAAATTATCATGAGGAAGAAAGAATAATTCTTATGAATTTGGATATTTATTCCATTCATGGATACTATGGGAGAAAGGTGATTACTGGATATATCTCATATATCCCTATTAAGTACATGTGGAAACATCTTGTACTAATCATACCAATAGAGAAAAAGGTGTGAATTATTCATTTATTTCATTAAATACAAATATATAGATGAATTATATGTCAAAAAATGTTTTGATTTTTTCACCACATTTTTATTAGTGTATATCTCTAAAAAACCTTCATTTATGTGATAAAAAAAATATGAAAAACGTTATCATTATTATAGGAAATAATAATGATATTTTATTTGTTGGAAATTATACTTTTATGATTAAATTATTTCATGAAATTTATTTAATTTAAATTTGGGTTATGTGAATATATGTGATTTATTAGAAATGATATAATGGGAAATTATCTATTACGACTCATTAATATCTTCTAGAAATGTGTATTTTCAACTTGATAATATATTTTTTAAATGGAATTCATGGGATCTAGTTCAATAAATTAGTGATTAGTTATTAATTAAATAATTTATGTTTTAACAACTCAAATATAAATTTTGAAGGTGGAAATTATTATTAGAAATTTGAGCTTAAAGTGTTATAATTAAGTTTACAATATTTATTTTTTTTCATGGAAAAAATACAAGATGAGGAAATAGTTCTTGTATAATTTCAAAAATAATAAACCATATATGTATATATTTTAAAATTTATGTGTAATATTTTATTATAACAAATATGATATTGAATAAATGAAATGATTATTAAGCTTCTGTTAATTTAGAAAAATTAAATTTTTGATCGGATATAGTGACATATTAGTTATTTTTATACAAGAGTTTGGAAAAAATTAAGGGAATAATTTCATTTGGTTACAATACAGTAAGAGCTATGGTTTAGGCTAGAAATTATATTTGGTGGTGATATAAACCATTCCATGGGTTTATATGCTCTGTGTCTGTAAGGAATTTTATTGAACAATGTTTACATATTTGAAGTAATTTTACAGAGACTTAGAGAATTCATTGGCATTGATTAAATAAAATATATATGGTTTGAAAGTGGATTGGTTATAACGCTATATTTTAAGGTGTGTCTTATGGGTTTTTAAATCATTTAATGGATTTACACCTCAAATATAAGAATTTTTTAATATTTTGGTGATTTTTGGGATTATAGTAGTTTTTAATGAGTTTATTTATTACTATATGCATAAAAATATATTAAACATTTATATTTTATATATGTTTATTTTAGGAATATAAAGGAATATTTTATTATGGGAGTTGATGTCAGATTACTTCATAAAGGTAATTTTATTATGTTTCTATAGTCTTGTAGAGGGGTTTTTTTCCACTATTTATGATTCATTTCAGTTTTACTATATTTAAAATATATTATTTGGTTATATATTAATTTACTTTATAATATGGAATCATTAGGCATTACTGGGATATATTTTTAGTGATTATAATTCATTTAAATGTTTATTCCACTACATTTTTTTTTAATTATTCACATTTTATTTTATTTTATGATGATATATCAGGGTAAATCACTACCCAATTTATTTATCTAAATTCTTAGCACTACTCATCTGTATATGGTGACCATGGAGATCGCTTGAATCTATGTGGAATATAAAATTTATGGAATAATTTTTTCAAGTTATGATGTTAAAAAATGGTATCAATGTGGTTGTCATTTTTAAGATTTTAATATTCAAGAAAATAAAATAAAGAAGACGAGAAGTTAAAAATTTGTATGAAAGATATGAGTATGTTCCTTTAACACAAAACCATGGTATAATTCTATGATTTTGGGGAATTATTATATTGGTTTTGATTAATTATAAATGACATTTTGGGGTATTAAATTCACTAGTATTTAGGTTAGATAGTTGGGTGTTCTTGCCTAATTTTAGCTCATAGTTACATGGAATATGTGTTTGTAGATAAGATTAATTTTTTATTTGATCCACGAAAAAAATTTCAGTTAAATCATTAAATTATTAATAAACCTATAAATGTGTTAATGAGTATAGTTTAATAAATTAATAAGTTAACTAAAATCAAAGGGAGGAATTTAATGATGTAATGTAACTGATCTGATTTGATTGATTGATTTATGAACATGCATAATAAATGATGTTTTTTGTATTTATTCAATGCATAGTTATAATTTTTATTTTATTTTTTTTGATTTTACATAATCATATAACTAATGAAATGTGTTCATGTTCTATTTCACAAAGAGGTAAATCATTAGTTATCAGATAAGTTCCCTATAAAATGAGAGTCTAAACATGATACTCTATTAGAAGTAACTAAGACACTAATTAAGTTGAAGATTATATAAAATCAACTTTTGGTGTTATATAATATGTATGTAAGACCTTATAAAGAGGTGGAAAGGAAAATTGATTTTTTTGAAACTTCAATGCACTGTATCCTTCTATCATTAGGGGATATGTTATATGATTAGATGAAAACGAATTATTTATGGTAAGTATAATATATTTGAGTTTAATGATATCACAAAACACTTCATTACAGGTTAGTAATTGTCTGGGAATTTGAATTTTTTAGGTCCATAATAGAGAATAATGGATTATTGAAATTATGAATTGGATTCTTTTAGCTGGGACATCTATAGGTGATGTTTTTGGGCATGTTTTAAGGTTGGGTACACAATTGAAGTGGTTATGTGACGGGAAAAGAAAAATTAGGTGGCCACATATCTAAAATTTATTATAAAGAGGCCACTATGGTACCCAATTTAGGGAACTGGGTTCTTGGTATCCTTTACAAGGGGTCGTACTCCTTGATCCACCATTAAGAACTCAGTAGAAATGTATCGCATGGCTAGTAGAGGTCCTGATACTCGATATAGCTTGACTGGGGAGCAATTTCATTAAAAAATTTAGTGGTATCAACATTATTTCATATCCAAACCCTATAATGTATTAATAGGTATGAGGGTTTGGGTGGTTATGTTTGGACATCTATTCCTCTCTCTTCCATTGAAATAGATTATTTTTAATAAGGGTTGGTTTGAAAGGTATTTTCATGGAATTATAGAGTTAAAATATCTCCCTATACCCTATATTCTTATTCCCCTTGGTTTTTATTTATTTTTGGAATCTATGGGTTAGGAATTTGGGTAAATATTTTACTAGATCATGGTAAAATAATCTTAAACCAAATAACTTTTATGTATGGTGGTTTGACGATCCCAAGGAATAGGGAACACCATCATCCTTTCCCAATTCAGTTGTTGTATATTGTTTTATAGTTTTATTTAGAGTTTTTTGGTTAAATTTTATTTAATTAGTGGTTGATTTAGTTTAGTTTGGTAGGTATTTTACATATAATGGTGTTTAGGGCACACAATATACCATTAAAATTGTATTAGTCTTGGTGTCAGTTTCAGGAGTTAGATTAGAGATTTTTAAGGGGTTATTCCATGTTAGATTAAATGGTTTAATTAATTATAAAGTTTTATAATTATTATTTTTTCTAGTGCATATGGTATAGGAATTCATATCATAGTGGGATATTTGTGTAGATTTTTTCTTTCTTGGTTGAGGATTAATGAAGTCTAGCTCCATTAAAGAGGTATATATTCCTCCTGACACTTAACTATATGCATTTTCTTCTATGATTATGTATCCCTGTATGGTGTTTTAGGTTTGGGTAATTAGGAGGGGGACCAAGAGTTACCTATTAGATATTTAGGTGTCTTTAGACTCATATACTTGGAGTGAGTTCTCCACTATGTGTCATATTATATACTATTATCTGACGACCTCATTGCTAGCCTCGTTGGTATTAGTTCTTGTGGATAAGTTTAATGTTCATTGTGTTATTAGTGATTAGGTGTACCCTTTTAAGGGTGTATTATACTCTTGGTGCCTATGGTGAGTAAGATAGGCCCCATGATATTGGTAATGGTATAATGCGGAGGATTTCATCCAGATAGTGGGATTGAGAATTTTCCTATATGAGATGTGAGACAATACCCTAACATGGTTTAAGGGAATAATTTTATGATGGATTTGAGACGAGTTTCCATGGGAATTTGATGTCATGTCTAATTATGATCCTTATGTATTATAATTAGGATGGGATTTATAATTAAGTGATTTTCTTCCATAGATATGATAATGTGCTGATTGGTTCGTATCATCATTTATTATGTGATATGGTTTGGTATAGAAATTTATCCCATGAATATAGGTAGATAATGATTTAATATATGAGTAATGGAGATATTTCAGGGGAACTATTGTTCATGATATGAGTAAGGTTGTGGGACACATTATATGTGAAGATTGATAGCTAATATGTAAGACTTGATGTGGTATTTACATTTTATTTACGTTTACCATGACTAAATTGATACAAAATTGAAGCCACATCAAGATAGATATAAAATTTTCGCTGAGTGATAGGGTTTTGGTATAGAACTTGGTTATGATACATCACCTTGATTGATAAGGATGTGGTTTGAGACTTAGTATGAGACCTCACCCTAAGTGATAAAGTGATGACATGGTTCTTGGCGTAGGACATCATCCTAAGTGATAGAGAAATTCCATGGGATGTGATTATGGTACCTTTGCCTATGTGACAAGGTATTAGAATAGAATTTATCACAGACTACACCCAGAGTGGTAGGGTGTTAGTTAAAGAATTGGTTTTGGACCTCTCTTTAAGTGATAGAGTGGTGGAATGAGTCACTATCTTGAGACCATACCTTGAGTGATATGGTATACATTTGGGGTTTTTTTTATGAGGAGACTTTGTTTTTCGGTGTATCGACAGACATGGTTCTCTAGATGCGAACCCACAAAGTTTCTTAAAGTATCATGCTAGATGAGTTAGCACACGATGCCTAGATTTGTATCCTTGTATGTCATTTTTTCCTCATTCATGCTTATTAAATCATATAGAAGGGATGGGTTGATGGTTATCTGTTGAGTTTTATTCTAAGACTATTCATGGGAACCCTAGTGTGGATAAAAACCATATTTTTGGTATACATGTACAAAAATAGGTTGCACTGGTGATCTGTCCATAGTGATCGATTGAGATTAGATAGAGGGTAGAGGTGTGGATCTTGGTTGGAAGTAAAACCTACCTATATATTTTTTTCATTTCTTTATTTTTTGTATGTTATTAGTTTTATGGGTGATATAATGGTATGTGAAATGGTTTGACCACATTATTCATTATTATATCTTGGGTGTACTTTTATTTTCTTATGGTGTGTCTTTACTATAATTCTATACATTCATACTATATTTTTTGTATTATGTATACAGATCTGGTTTTATATTTTTTTATTGATGGCTATCATATCAAGAGTATAGTCTCCATAATTTTGATAATATACTCTTGAGACTATTCCACAACCTATGTTGTATGGGGAGGAATAATTGAGGTTATATAACATCACTGGATTAGAAACCGATCCGGAAACCAGGTTTGGGGAATTACAAAATGGTATTATAGTGTTTCATATTGTTTTATATATTTTATACTTGGTAGTTAGAGATAAGAAAGTGTCAAATGTTCGGATGGACATCAGGATGGTGTATCATGGAAACTAATTCAGTGGGATGTCTAAGTTATTAGTATTATGGGTTTTTTTCTTAGTTTTTTCTATTATAGTTGGGGAATTTATTCAGGTGTAATTTTTTGATTTAAGGGTTCTATTTGTGGTTATTCTATTTTCTCAAAGTGGTAAGGGGAATATATGTAAGAATTATGTCAATAATGTATATTTTTATATATATTCCCATGAATGAATATATTTATAAATTTTTTTTGGAGAACCTATTTTGAAAGAAAAGGTATCATTTTAAAATGTGTTTGGAAGGGGATTGAATTAATTAAAATTTATATAATAAATTAAATGGTGTTTTTCCAAATAACATATTATTGATTTATTAGTTAATTGAAAACCAATGGTAATGGTTTGTGTATTTTATTTGATTATGATTATACCATAACAATTTATAGTGTTGAATGGTTAACCATGGTGGGTAGGTTTTGGACTTCATAACATAGTAATGGATATGGTTGGCATGGGTAGGTTATATTTGAGATATGGTTTAGAATGGGCATAATTTTCCATATTGATTTAAATACTATTCATAGGTTTGAGGAAGGAACATGGGATGTCTTGGGATTTTTAGATATAAATCAATTTTAGTAATTTTTATGCTTATGGGGTTTTGGTTTTGTTTAGAAGGGATGATCAGATTGATTCAAATACTATTTTGTTTTGGTTATGGGTATCTTAGGATAGTGTAGGTTATCCTTGATGGTTCGGAATGGGGCTTATAAATCATGGATGGATGCATTGGTATTTTTGAACAATTCCTAAGTAGAGTGTTTTATATGTTCTTGGGGTATTGATGACATACGTTATGTTCTTTGTGAAAAGGAGAATGTATGGTGATTTTGAGTTGTGAGTTGACATGCAGGGGGTGCATGGATAGTGGTGAGTACCCTTATTTCTAACCAATTATAGGTTATCCATGAGACTTTAATGGTTTTGGAACATGATCTCCTTGTGATGTGGTTGGGTGTGATTAGTAGTACCTTAAATCTAGGTTTTGGGTGAGATGAATGATAGGATTGGTAAGATATTTAATGGATTGTTTATTTGAGGTTTTGATATGAAATTAGAGGTGTTTAATCATTGATAAGATGAGACATAAATGAGGATTTAAAATGTAGTGTAACTAGATAATCTCTACATTGGGTAGAAGCCTGAGAATGTGGTTTATGGTGATAGAATCTGTCAGTTCAAGGCTTGTCTAATGAGGTCTCAAAGATGGGAAATTAACCATCAGTTAATTTGGGTAGCGACAAGTTCGAGCACTTGGGTGCTAGAGGCCAAAGTGTGTGTATTCATAGGGGTTCTATATTATGGTATGATCATGAATTAGGAGGAGTGGCATGTAAATAATTTTTTAATTCGTTCTAATCAGTGCTCATGAAGCAGTGTAAGTGAAGGCATTATTAGGGTTTAGGAATAATTTTTCATAAATTTGATTATCTATACCTTGAAGGAGAGATTAAAAAATTAAAATTATATATCATGGAAAAGGAATGAGTTAGTGGAAACCTAGTGGAGTTAGGCTGGTTCAGATTTTCTTTTTTGGAACTAGGAGTGTAGGTGGACATGTATAAATGATGGATGTGCAATATATTTGGATCACCTAAGAATCACTTTGATGGTCTTACCTAAAATATGTATGATAGTTTGTAAATGTTGTGTTTGAATCATTTGAGGGATGAATGATAATGAATTTCATTGATTACTAAGAAAAAATTATTGAGGTAGAGTGAATTATATAAAATCAATGTTTTCCAGGATTGACAGTGGGTCTCTTGTGAATTTTATAACTGAGTGGGACTGATTGACCAACTAGGTCACACTATAAATAGGTGGGATGGGGACACATACACATTTTATTTATAATGATATATAATCGACTAACTTAGTGGATTATTATTTCAATATTTTTTATTTTGTAAGGTAAAATGAAACATTAATGTTCTCATATGGATGCAAGACTAAAGTTTGAACCACATAAATATATTAATTTCATTCCTTGTTTGATTTTATTTCCAACAGTTTCATTATTTTCAAGAGTTTTGTTTTTCTTGATTGTATGGGGAAATAATTCCAATGCATATATCGGGTGTTGTATTATATTTTGACTCTAGGTACATTGGGTTCACATGATTCTTTATCTTATTAAAGTTATTAACTTTCTTCCATAGTTAATGTTCTAGAGTTTTTGTTCTGATCAAGGTGGTTTGGAATCCCAAAAACATGTATCATAGCCTGTTGTACACCAAGAATCTACACACATGGATGTATAATCTTCATTTAAAATTATTGTTTCTATTCCATTTAATTTTAGTGGGAGTTAACTATACCGAAAGGAATTGTATTAAAATAAAGGTCTAGATTGAAATGTTTGATGGGATGGACTTTGGATTATAGAGGATGTATATGGAGGATTATCTATTTTAGAATGTTTTCTAGGTTATTATTATAGGATTCAAATTAGAATTAATAAAAAAAGAGTGATATGAAATGATTGATTGGAATCCAATTTGAATGATACAACTGTAACTGTCATGGAATGTTTCCTATAACATCTAAGAGGTGAATACCATAGTAGAGATGATGATGGCCCTTGTAGATATATATGAGAAGTTGAAAGTAATTATTTTTTTTCATGGTGTAGAGCTTATTATTAAGGATAATTTTATAATTAATACCAATATATAATTATATCAATGAATTTAACATGATTTAGAGTCAATTCAAATCATTTAAATTAATGTTCAGAGAATATGTGTGGGATTTTTCACTACTTTCATAACTTTTAGAATCATGGGATACAATAATGATTTTCATAATGAATACTTTTGGAAATATTGACATATTGTTTTAGGATATTCTTGATCTAATTATGAATTAAGATATTTGGTAAAAGGAAGTCCAAGAACCTATAGATATTATGCTCAATTAAAAATTTAATGAATGTTCTATTCAATAGAAAGGTTAGAGGAAAACAAAACATAGATCAAGGGAAAGAATTTAGAGTAAATCAACTATGTTAAAAACCATATACTGAGATAATAGGAAGAAGGGGAACATGAATAAATATTTCACGGATAATAGGGTAAGTTCTTGAAATGGATATTGCCAAAGTTAAATTTTCACAAACACCATAGCTGAAGGTGAAAATAGTTTACTGTTGAGTCTTAATATTTTTTTTGGAATCATGGATAATTGATTCTGGGTCTTGGATACATTCTATGGATGATAAAGGATGCATGTTGAATTATGTGGATGAAAGGTTTTAAATGGTCTATCTAACCGAAAAAGAATTTCTCAAGAAGGGTGATGTTAAAGATATAATATAAAACAGAAGCTTCCCAGAGTTACAAGGAGTTAAAAATAAACTAGATTTATAGAAGAATCTAATTTCAATTATCCTTATATATGAAGAAGGTTTCAGAACAAGCATTGTATATTAAGTATGAAATATTAATCCAGGTTACATGGTTGTGGACATTGTTGTTAAATATGGTAGGTTGTATCTAATTGAAAGAATGTATGGATAAAACATTATCATAATAATAACTACTAAATTCTGAAGTTGTTCCATTTTCATATTGGGAACATAGGTGAGATGAACATTTGAGTCTTACCAAGTAATGGGGTATTGATGATTAGTAACATATATTGTAGATTTTTTTTGAGATTAGTATACTTGGAAAGTAGAAAAAGGGTCATTTACCACAAACAAAAGGATGCCTATGTTATGCACCCCCACCACTAGTACCCCTCTTGGATAGACACTAAAAACAATGATGATGCTCAAATCCAAACTCAAATAGGTCATGGATATAAACTATCATCAAGGGTATTAAATGAATACGAATGTTATCCATTACCCTCAATATATACATTTAAGGATAAAATATAAGAAGGGATAACCCAATTAATGATATCAAATAGATAATAAACCACCAAAATACATGAATAAAATGTCATACGAAACTAAAAAAACTAAAATTGTCAAAAAAACTCCTAGGTAGGGAAACTTCATGATCTAGTAATTCCCATATCAATCACTAAATATATTCTATGAACCTAAAAAAGTGTGTATATATATGGGGTGACCATACAGGTAACTTATTAGAACACTCCTCAAAACCTCTTGGGAATATTTGAATGAAGCGTATTAAATCCCAGTAAATAAAAAATGAAACAAAATCATTACCTATGTATATAAAACTATATCACATCCTCACTAAGTATTTCTCACAAAGTATTATATAGAAGTAAGTTATTTTATATCAAAAGAATATACAAAATTAAGGTACACTGCATGCACTTTCCCTATGGTTTTTCACTCTCATGCCACAACTCCAAACATCCCTACAAAGAACTCCTCTATAAGTAATGATACATGCTATGAATACATATTATATACATATCAATATCTCATCATACATCATATGAATCTCTTTATAACTTCATCAGTATTATCTCATCCATAAAAAAATATTATATTTATAATCCACAACAGATCATGTATCATTCAATATACCTCAATACACTACAACAAATGCATGTACACATATAGAAAACAATAGTCACTATTATCAAAATACATGTTTCTGTTATAACCTTGAGCTACTATATCCTGAAATCAAATACATGTTAAATTGAGATCCATCAAAACCCATTTAGATATGTAATTTTTACCATAATTCATAACTTTCCGGATATTCCTACACATTATACTACATTTGAATGTATAATGGATAAGGAGGATAAGTCAACCTTATATTACATCACCAACCTAGTTGTGGAAGAAAACACCAAAACCCAAAACATTTAGGCATTAAATACCCACTCAACTTGGGTGGTGGAGCATAAGAAAAAAATATATAAGGAATGATATATCATACACAACCACACAAAGGGAATCCAAATAACTATATTTTTAACTTTATCTATCATCTAACATTACAAATGACTGCCAATTTTAAGGACTAGTATTCTAAACATCAAATAAACATAAAAGAATCACGACTCAACTGTTTTTATCAATCAAATTATTTAATTAGTGATTACCAAACATTCATTTTACTCCATTAAAAATTATGGTATAAATATTTCATTTCAAAACAATACAAAATTCTTTAAAAATCTTATTATAACTTCCATATTTCCATTCCATGCCCACAAAGAATTCATTATAATCATCTCAAGGTTTCCATTAATATATCATTACCAATTTCAACACCCATACCATAGGTTTATTTTAATTAATTTCCATTCTCTAATCTATTCATTCTAGGAATCAACTTAAAAATAACTATGAGAATATACTCACAGTGCATAAGATAACTACATAAGGCAATTGGAAATCACAAAAACCAATCATCCAACAAACTACCATAAATATATAAGAAAATTGAGAAATATTTTTTCTCAAATTTAACACAAAAAACTATCATAAATCCCATCGCATACATCAATAAAATAATAAATCCCTACTCTCAACTAGTGTCATCTATCTCCATCAATTCTTCACTTAATATCCCAATTATACTAGGTTATTAAAAAATAACATCAAGATATATACCACCCTAGAACATGAATATATGGAAAAAATGTATTTTTAACACACCAAACATAGGGGGATGTCAAGGCCATAACATCAAGCACACAAGTTTAACAAACATGTCATAAAAAAAGATTAGGCACACAACATCCCCAATAACTTTAATTTAAGTAAATAACATTTTTATTACCATCATGAATTAGCCAGTTAATTACGAATAGGTCTTAGTAATAATATATCTATAAAAACTAGTTAATAATTTATTTGAATCAATTATAAAAATTCTTTAAGAAATACGTTCATATTTTAAATTTTTTAAGGAAGAATGATAATTTAATTCACATACCTATTTAATTATCCAATTTATCATTCAATATTTATGTTATTTATCTAATTTCAAGCATGAAACAATGCTAAGGAATAAGAAAAATCACACAAACCATATAGAACACTAAATAGAAGAAATCACAAGGCATAAAATCCTAGCACAACCCACATGTGATCGCTATATCCTATTATATATTTCATTATTTTATTAATTTATAGATTATTATCTTCATCATATAGATTCCACCCTTAACCACAGAATCTAAATCATGTTAATCCATAAATTTACCTAAAAAATAATTAGAAATTATGAATTCTCTACCTCGACATGAATCATTCAACATTCTTCAAGAAAGAATGGATGAATAACCACAAATCATCAAACTACCTCTCATGAGATAAAATCATGATCCCTATGGAAATATAACCATGGATTTTACATTAATAATAAATATAAATCCCATGAAAATTGATGTAAAAAATAGTTGTATCATGGATAGGTAGAACAAGAGATAACCAAAATATTAGATAAGAAGAAACTCACCTTGAATGACAACTGAACTATATCTAGAAATGGGGGATAGATTCTATATTAGGGAGCTCAAAAGTCCCTATATGGGGTTCTATGATTGCATAAGGATCAATTAATAAGGAATAAAATACGATAAATTTGAAGGTCGAACCTAATTTATACATGTTGTTATTTAACAACAGCAAGGTACAACCCCCTAGAACTCTAGCTAACCCCCAAGGTTTTCACCAAAACAATGGAATAGAAAGAGAGGATGCAATTTTTTTATTCCCTAACCTAGACCACTAGGTCCATGATAGAGATCCACATGTCCTCACACATGAATCCCTATATGCAAGATGTTTTTTCACTAGTAGTGAGGGACTAAAGTTATTCAGTGGAGATAATGTACCCTCATTATCATATAATTTCACTAATAATATAAATAAAAATTAACAAATCAATGTAAATAATGAATAATAACATAATATCATATAGAATATAAGTCATATGAAAAATATATAGGCTCACAGAGTGGTAAGTCAAACTAGAGTAAATTTTTCTGAAGATAAACAAATGAAACTGTATTATCATCCAGATTCGGTCTAGGACCCATCAATAGATCCATTCTCTATGACTCAACCAGCTTTCATGGGACCCTTTTCCTTTCTTGGATCCCTATACCTGAAATATATATAAAAATTTAAATGTTCGTGTAACTGTGAGCAATAAAACCACGTATGAAACTAATAATTCAATCCTAACATGAGTTCACATGAATAGGAGTGTATGAAATGATAATAAAAAAGTGCACACAAGAAAACAAAACCATAATGAACATATGCACCCTAACTATGATTCAAAAATCCTAAAATGTACAATATTTAGCTTTATTCTATAAAAACATCAACATGGTAATAGAAACATAAAAAATATAGGATCCATCCTTAATGTTGTTTAATATCCATACCTGCCATATCCCTCTAGGACAAACCCCAATAGGCAATCATTCTTTTTCTTTATCTCCTAGTTCAAATCACATAGACCATCTACCCCTATTTACTCATGGGTCAAGTCATATATACCATAATTACCCACTTTCACCTCATGGTTCAGGTTATATAGACCACCATATCCCTAGGTCAAGCCACACAAGGCCATCATACCCTATTATCTAACTTGGTCCAATCATTATATCATATAAATCATCTGAACACACTCCCCCTCTAGGGTCTTTGAGCCTTGATGGGTCCACCTATCACCTTGGTACTATGAATAGAATGAAAAAAATATAGCAAATACCAAAGACATCACATGGAAATAATATTATAATATTAGTCACATATATCAAGATGTATAGTACAATATGCATGACAACATATTCCAAAAACACATGTGATAAAACTCAACATGGTCTAAGAATATAAGCACACAAATTCATCTCATGGTAAAAATCATATACATGACCTCTAAATAGTAATGAACTTCATACCTCAAGGATTTTGATTCCAATATTTAGGTTTATCTAGAATCATCACCCGAATCATGTCCATGTATTAATCAATTCAATCTACTCACAAAGAATTCTTAAAACTGATTCCAATTATTTTATTTCCAAATGAATAAGAAACACCACATGCGATAATAGTTTCCCTCTCTTAGATAATTTCCCAAAATTATCAATTTAATCATGGGAATTCTTTAAATATTTATTCCATGAAGAATAATCACAAAACCACATGTGATAATATTCTATCACTCAAGAATAATATTAGATTAGCATGTGGTAATTATTTATTATTATTCATTGATAATTTTGGGTTAATACTATTTAATAAAATTGTATCTTTTTTCAAGAAGTATTAGAAAATATTATTTTACAAACTAAATAAGAAATAGATATATGAAATTTATTCTTTCAAACTCGTTGTTCTCAAGAACAGAGGAGAGAGGGGGTTTTCCATGTCTGGAAACCAATAGAATAACTTCAAATTGTTTGAATAAGACTTTTCAGATATTGGTTAAATATTTTATGGACTTATTAGACACAAGAGGAGATAAATATTAAGTGGAAAGAAATCTAGATAATTTTTTTATTAAATACAATATGAGTTTTGGTTCACATTATTGAAAACCCCAAATTAAATTCATTGTTAAATTTTTCTTTGAATTATTTCCTAATTAAATATATTTTAAAAACTTTAAAAAAGGAGTTAAAAACTTTAAATTACTCAAGTGGATTAATTCCCAATATTTTACGATTTTAAAATCATCAAACACATTTGCAGGTTCATGTTGGGAAATTAAAAATAAAAAAAGTGATAAAAATAACTTTTTTCCCAAAACAACACTACATAAGGGTAATATGGTTTTACCCTAATGCAACTCATAGATATTTCATGAGGATAAAGAGTTTTACCCTTACATAGTTGTTGAAAATAGGAATGCACTTTATATAAGGGATATTTACCTTAATGAAACCTTTGTATACTCTAACCTACCTTTACACAATTCCTAAGGCACCCTTATGCATCCTTTAAAAACAAGGGGCTTCTTTTATGAAGGCATTGAAAACCTAGGGCTACCCTTACACGTCCATTAAGAATAGAGAGAAACCTTTACTTAGTAGTTAAAAATTACACTTACCCTTACACAGTGGATGGTTTATCCTTACCCGATTATTATAAAAAAGGAGTTACCCTTTTAAAACTCTAAAAAATAGCTTTCATATATGTAGAAGGAGTTTACCTTTATATAGGACCTGTTTCATACATAAGGGTAAAAATTTAACTGATAATTATTATATTTTCATGAAATTAACTTATAGAATATATCAAAATGTTTTTGTATAACATTATTAAAACTAATAATATTAAAATTTTCCCCTTATAATGATTTATCATCCCCAATAAGTATTTCTAATGGTATTTCTCAAAACATTTAGGACACTAACCAGATCATCATTCTCCCACACACACATTTCCTCCTAGATCTTCCCATTATATCATAGGATCCATAAAAGTGGCACTATATTCCATCATATGAATTTCTTTTTCTGATCTACAATCATCACTAGGTGCATGACATACTATTCATCATGCTCCATACCAACATCCTCGTAGTTGATAACATGTGTGGGATCAAGCATGTACCTCTAGATCTAAGACACATGAAACATATCATGAATACCTTGGTAATCTAAATAAAAAACCACATGATATTCCATTGTCCCAGCCTATTAAATAGTCTCGAATGGTCCAACATATCACGAAGCCAACTTCCCTTATTCTCTAAAATATTAGTAGCCTAACTGCGGAGTAACTCTCAGAAAAATATGGCCACCTATAAAAAATACCAAAGGCATTCCCCGTGTGGTTGGAGTAAGATTTATGACTAATTTGAGTTATGATAAACCTCTTATGAATTAGTTTCACTCTATAGGAGTTCTCATGGACCAAATTGGGCCCCAGAATTTCTACCCCACCAGCTTCATTCCAACAAAATGGTGAACGACAAGGCCTCCCATAAAAATCCTCATAATGTTCCATCTAAATTGAAGATTGGTATCTATTGTAAAAAAATCAACTAAGGATAGGTGATCATCCCAAATTCATCTAAAATCTAGGTCATAATCTTAGATAATATCCTCTAATATATGAATCATCTACTTAGGATTTCTATCATTTTTTGATGGTATGCTATCTTCAATCTCAGCTGAGTCCTTACGGCCTTCTACAAAGCCTACCAAAACAATGATGTAAAATGTGTGTCTTTTTCTGATAGAATTCTCAATGAAACTCCATTAAAGTTTAATATCTCACATACATAAATATTTCATAGCTTATCCACATAGTGAATATCCAAAATTATTAAGAAATGATAAAATTTCATTATCCGATCGATAATAATCCAAACAGTGTCATGGATCCGTGGGGTCTTAGATAACCTTTTCACAAAGTCCATCATGATTTCCTCCCACTTCCACAAGGTAATACAAAATGTATATATTAAAAAAAAGTATGATAGTTCTCAAACATAATCCTCTAGTAGGTTAGGAATCATGAAACAAAACTAGAATTGTTTATTTTTATTCTTGGACACCAAAACCATCCTTTAAATTCATGTTACATCTTTGTTGCTCTAGGATGTATTACCCAGTTAGAGGTATGAAAGACTCTCATCAGCTTTTCCTTGATGTAATTAAGTACTGAAACTATCTTATGTTATATGATTTCATCATCACCATACAATGAATATCCAAATATCATATCACTAACTAATTTCAATTTCCACATCACTACAAACTCAGGATATGTTTTCCAACCAACCATAACCTGGTCTATAAAATAATATGTGATCACTAATAAGGCATAATCCATCGATCCTTGATCCTTGGAAACATCCATCCCCAATCAAACAATAAGATAATTTGATACTAATATTCCTCTAAAGGATATTATGCAAGCTCTTGAGATACCATCATATTAAAATAGTAATTGTTATAATGAAATTATCTTTACATGATGTATAAGCCATCTTAATGTCGAACAACTATAAATACTCTACCCAGATCCATTGCCCCAAATTTAAGAGCTATATGTGAATATATAATGGTGCCTCTTATATTCTATATAGATAATAAATCTCTAATCTAAGAGTTAGTTTGACTAAAATATCAAATAGTGGACCATAGCTACCAGCTCCAAGTCCAATGTAGGAAAGTTCCCCTCATGGGTTCATAGTTGATGTGACCCATAAGCTACTACGTACTTCCTCTCCATCAATACTATACCTAAAACAACTCCTAATGAATCATATAAAATAGCATTACCATTACCTATATTGGAAAGTATCAGCGTTGGATATGTGGTCAACCTCCACATCAGCTCAATAAAATACTCCTTACTCTTGTTTTTATGCCAAAAAATCATCCCTTTCACTATCAGCCGAATCATGGGTGTTGATAAACAAGAAGTATTTGATAAATCATTGATATTATATAACTAAATCTATAGATAACCTAATCTCAACCATGTTATAAGGACATGTGTGTGTCATCATTTCCCCCTCTTTCTCTAGGTCCATTTATATATATATCTCAAAGAATATATTCCCCAAGAATTTTACCTCCTAAATCCAGAAGTTACACATCAATAGCTTTACATAAAGCTAATGTTATTAAATTGTACTTTGGACTATCTTGAGATGTTTGGAATGATTCTCATGGATCAGTGAGTAAATAAGTATATTTTCATCAACATGATGATGAATGATTCAATAGATGGGTGGAAAATTTTGTTCATGATAGCCAAGAACACTGTCGATGTTTTCATCAGTACAAACGACATCAAAAATTAATCATATATCTCATACCTACTCCAAAACTAAATCTTCAATATTTCCTCATCTCCAACCTTAACGGGTGATACCCTAATTAGATATTGATCTTGTTGAACCACGAAGCTCCCCAAAAATGATAAAAAAATAATCACTCCTATGAAAAGGATACATATATTTAACTTTCATATGGTTATGTTTTTTGGTAACCTAAGAAGAGACAAAGACTATCATCCACCTTATCAGTGAACAAGATAGGTGATCCCCATTATTAAGAACTTTTCATAATGAATCCCTTTTTTCCAAAGTCCTTGTGTTGTAACTTGAGTTCCTTCAACTTCTCTAGTGACATATGATAAGGGGGTATCAAAATAGGATATTCACTTGACATGAAGTCTATCTCAAATTAAAATAATTTATTAGGATGGAGTCTTGTAAAGTATTCTAAAAATACATACTGATAGAGGCCCACAACTGGAGGAAAAAAAGATGTGGTATGATCCTTTTGAAAGATCCAACATTGCAATCTAGACTATGATCATCCCAAGCTGGCTTATGTCTGGACCAACTCCACCTACTCCTAACTCCCATTTATTGGTCATAAAGAACTTATCTCTATTGGGTAACGTAAATGATACCAATCTATAATTTAAATCAATGTGATATTATAATACATTCATCCTATCCATGCAATGAATCACATAAAATATTTTTTATCTTGATAATCACGAAGTCCCACATATGTCTATAACCAACAATGACTAAAAGACACAATAGGAATAACTGAAGAGAGTACAATATTGTGCCCAATGGTGGATCAAGGGAGAGTAAATTGGAAGAAAACATGACCAATATGTTATAAAACACAAATTGTTTCATAGATAATGGAATATGACGTTCCAATATCAAAAAATAAGTAGACATTGTAGAAGTGATCAAGTACATACCTTATATAGTAGACAGTCCCTCACCACTATCTCTTGGAGTCTGATCTACCATGTATAATTGGCCTTCTTCAAATCCACAGTCTTTTCCATGATATGAATGACTCTCCCGAGTCATTTTAACACTATATTATTTTAAAATAAGAAATTTATGTTTGATAGCATGCACAACACATAACACCAATCTTAAACGAACCACTACATTTTATTATTTATATACGACCCTTATAACCTATCCACTGAATTGGTATATATGAATATGATTAATATAATTATGAAATATATATATAGGTCCTAATAAATACAAATTTATTGATTAATTATTAGGAAACGAGAACTCAATTTTTAGAAAATTTATTTTATTCTTCAAAAATATGTTTTCTTCAAAAATGAAACTTATTGCTTTTTGTAAGAGAGTATTATAATTTATTTACGAAAATTTAATAAATTTTAATTTATAATAAGGATATATTTTTTTAAATAATAATTTAATATATTAACTAACAAAAATTGTTTTGTATTTTTCTGAAAAAATTGATTTTCCAGTGAATAGTGACAAATATGTTTTTTCAACAAAAACTATATTTTTGTTTTAAGAATTTACAAAGTTTCATTTTATTTTAAAATTGGTTGAATGTAAAATTATTTATAATATAATATTAATAATCTAATTATGTTTATTGGAATCAATTTTATACTTTAATTTTACATAAAAACATTTTTATACTTAAAAATGTATTTCTATAAAACACCATTTTTCATCATATTTTTTCCGGTTTAATTTTATATTAAATTCTTCTAATTTTGTATTTTTAATATTGAAAAATGGATTCCGAATTTATAATAAGGATTTCAAAATTTGGTAAATAGTTCAATTTTATTTTTGGTCATTTTGAATATTAACCTTATTAAATTTATGTCCCCTCAGTAAGGGTAAATCATGTAATTTAGGTTAAAAATAATATGAAAAGGACTCCAAAATGACCATAAAACTTGCCTTAATTTTATTTTTGGAGTAAATATCATCTATATAAATTAAAATATTGAATATATTTCCTTTTTCACATTTTTTATTTATTACTTTGACCTTTATATCATTTTATATAATGAAAAATTAAAGATGACATTCTCCTTGTTTTATTATCATTAAAATTTTGACATATGGATAAATAAAGGACATGTTCAGTTATAAATGTATATTTTAAATATTTATTTTATCATGGTAATTTATTTATGATTTTTAGTGTTGAAATAATCACCCGAAATACTAATGCAACACCGTTGCTGTATTTATTTAATTAAAAGAAAAAAATAAATTATTTTTAAAACATTAGAAGCAATATAATTTGATTGAATTATTATGTTAGATGGATTTTTTAGATAAATATAAAATCTTAGGGAAGTTATAAAGGACTATATTGAAATTCATTTTCTTTCAAGTAGTTTTAAAATTCCAATAAAATGACCAGTTCCAAATTTGATATTAATGATATTTTATAGAAAATATTGTTTTATTAAATGATTTAAAATTATTAAAAATTATATCCTCATCCAATTGATTATGATATGGTTTAAGTTATAATAAATCTTCCTTTTATGGGAAAATTTTCTTTTTATAGTAGCTATATTGACCCATAAAGAGTAAAAATTTCATTATCACAGTAATTGTCAAAATGGGTTAAAGGAGGTTAAAATAAAGGGATAAGGGTAAACAATTAATCTAAATTTATCCAAATTTAATTTTATGTGATTATTTTTACCCATAATCATATTATATTAAAATTTAATGAGTTTGGATCGTTTTGTCTATTAAAATTAATTTATATTAATTTAATATCTTAATAAATTTCAAGAGCGACCCACTCCTCTATTAAAAGGTAACATACTCTCCCCATTTATTCACACATAAAAAGACTTTTGGTTTGGCCAATATCTTCCCAAATAACTTACTAAAAACCATAATAATATTCTATAGGCCTTTTTTTGTAATAATACCAACCTTAGTAGTCTTAACATCTAAAGTAATAAAGGTTGTCTGAAGAGAAGGTGTAGTTCTTAACTGAGCATTATAGTTTTATTTTTTATTCTAACTCCTTAAAATATTATTAAAACGTGAAAAAATAATAATACCAGTATATTATATATAATATTATGTTAATATGTTAATTTAATAACCTTTATCCATCTCCTATTTCATAGAATGGGGAACAAAACTGTTGTTTATGTGTATAACAGAATACCACCTCATGAATCGATGTAATTTGTTTTCCATTTCCACCTATCAAAACTGGTTATAATGATAGAATTAATGTTTAAATATTATATTCAATAAATATTTTTCATTCTTAAAATATAATATATCGTCTACCATCTCACCTTTTTATTCATTTAAAAAATATAACGTCGTTTGTGTGTATGTCTGGACTACCATATCCACAAAGTGATGTGATTTTTTTTATCCCCAATCACATTGATGATATATATAAGTGTATTTAAATAATTAATAATATATTTAAGACATTATAAATATTATTTAAATACAAAATAGTACTCACATTATTTCTATAATTGTCATTAAAAAACGAAACTTTACTCATGCGTACATACGACCTACTGTCTCCATGATTATAATGAAATTCATTTTTCATATCCATATTTAATAGTTGGTTTTAAAATTATAATTTATGGATAAAAAATTATAATTAATTAATTATTATTATTCTATAAATTATGGAATAATTAACCCTTTTAAGAATTTTCATCACACCAAAGTTGTTTTGAAATTAAGAATCAAACATCCTCATAATACCCAAAATGGACTTAAGTGATTAAGTAATTAAATGTGTCAGTTAAATAATTGAAATAAATGGTTTAATGATAATATATTAAATCTATTATATGTTATCAAGAATCAAATAATTTATATTAGATTATTTTATAGTAGTTAAAGGACGTATATGGAAAGTTTGGACTCAATGTAAGAGATTTCCTCTCAAATTCCTTTCAATAAGGAATATTTTATTATTATACACATAATTTATTTATAAGGTTTAAATATATTTTTTTAACATATTATATAATAAATAATTAATAATTCATGATATTTTTTGTTTCAATTTAAATTATTTTATCCATTGGTATTTAAATTGAAAGATATTAAGTTGTAAAGAGTTTCTTAACATAATTTCTGTTCGTTGGGTTATAACTCTTTTTCATTGAATTTTTATTCCATGATTATATATTAATTGATATATAATCTGTTATATTATGTATTTAAACTTTTTTTTGGATTTATATCTTTCACACCAAATCTCTCCATTGATTAATTCTCAATTCAATGATATGATCATTGTAAGGGTAATTCATCTCAAATTCTCTTTCTTTGGGACATAAATTTATGAAATGGACCTATCTTATTTTATGATGTATATATAAAACCAATTTGACATGTTATATCATGAATATAATTATTTTAATTATATTTAAATATTATTTTTTTTGTTCTTTCATGGGGATTATGATTCCAAAACTACCAAAGCAGTAAGGGATTTATGTTACAATCTTCTTTCTTTTAAAGATTATTTATATTCAAAGTACATTTAAACGAAATAATGTGATCTTATTTTCCTGAACCATATATATTTTCTTATACTTTTTTATGAATGTGGTTTATATATTTATTTTTTGTTTCCTCCTTTACTGAATAAAGAAACATTAGGAAAGCTGTTGGAAAGTTATATCGATCTTGTTACTTCTTTTAGATTAGGAATCTTTCTCTTCCATATCCATGTTTTCTAAAATGTTTTGAAAAATGATATTTTATAAACACAAATTATTCAGTAAATATATTTTATATTATATTTTCCTTATTTTGAAATGTTTTAAATGATATTTATTAACATTATCCAAATGGTTCATTTTTTTACTCCCTTTAAAAATGTTTGAAATGAATTGTTATTTTTAACATTGAAAATTTGAATGTATTACCCATTGTGATAACCATTGTTTTATTTGAATAATACTCTATAATTTTCCAGGTTTATTTTCAAAGAAACATATTTTCATAATAATTGGAAATTTTTTAGTTTTTAAAAGTGATTTTTAAATAAAAAAGTGAACTTTCATCAAGAATGTATAAAATGTTCTTTTAATTGTATTTCCATTCATCAAAATCAATAAAATTTGATGTTAATTATGAAATACTAGGGATATTTTTTAATTATACTATCATCATTATTTTTCTAGATGGATTATGACTGTTTGAAAGTGATTTTCATGGAACCTATTTCTTTTCCACGAGTTAATCATGTTAAGAATGGAATAACGGTTATTACTATGAGTTTTGTGATGAAATGAAATATATATATACTTTATTCATGTTATGGTTCTTGGAAATTGTTTATAATGATTGGAGGTTCCATTAAAACCAAGGATGAGTCGTTACATTATAATCCAAGGATGAGTTTACCCAAATAATTCTCTAATACATTGAAAAATTATATTTGAAGTTCATTGTATGGTTATTCTAATTTCTAAGGGTTTTTAAGGTTTCTATAACGATTATGTTCAAAGATAACAACACTTTTTCATTATGATTTCTATGTATTATTAATCATTCATTTGATCAATTTTTATATCACATGACTCATGATTATTGATTCTTATGACTATCTCTATTGATAATGATTTATTCCATGATTCATGTTTTATGATCTATGTATTGATGGGTATAAATTATCATTTGTTGTTCACAATAATTTTGATTATTTCATCACAATCTTACTCTCATATTATTATATTGGATTAAATTCAATTGTTAAATCTTATGTTTACCTTTTCTGAGCATTTGATCTCAACCTTACTATGTATTCCTATTCCCTAGGTTATGAAGAATGATGTTAAATGATTTGTGTAAAGAAATGTTTCATATGTAAATAATTTTATGGGTGATGTTAAAGACATGATATGAATTATAAAAAGTTGTGTATAATGGGAAAGATACTCTCTTGAATTAGAGGGTTTTATTTATGTTAGAGTTTTTCCTAATTCCCTAAACATATAGACCTAAAAGGTCCATGCGTATGTAAGTGATCCAATATATCCTTTTGATGTTTTATGTTTTGGATGGAAAAAATTGAACTACATTTATTAGTATCAAAGGAAAAAATTTCAAGTCTATTTTTTAGAACCAGATTCAAGAGTGTGGGTTTGGGGAATTTATAATTATTATTAGTGCACAATTTAGATAACTTTGGATATTAGTATGTTTTAATTTTAGGCTATCTTAAGAGTTTTGGATACCAACATGGTTTTATAATCTTGGGTTCAATCATAAGTTTAATGTTTTAGAAACCAATTTTAAGGTTTTAAGTGATAAAATTTTTAGGTAATTAATGATATTTTGGGAGAAGTTTTATTGGGTTTAGGTATACTTAACCCTTAGGTTTTAAATGAAGTATTATTTGAGGAATAATTCATCTAAATTTTATAGAAATGAGTGTAAAGGTATCAATAACCTTTAGGGTTTATATGGTCTTTGATGATTAAGTTTATTTTTGAGTATTTTCATCATATTTTTGGGAACATTATAATAATTATACCAGTATTGTTTTAGAAAAATTATATCCCTTAGACTAGGTTGAAACCCATCACATTTGGAAAGGTGGCTTAAACCCATAACCAAAGGGTGAAAAGGGTGTATGGCCTACCATTGGCCTATCTGATGTCCCAGTTAGCATGAAATTATTATTTTATACTTAAAAATAATTTGATATATAAAGATTAAGTTGATTTTAGGAACTTGTGTTTTATCTTATAGATCAACATGGGATTGAAAATTAATTTTGTGATTAAGCGATTAATATTATTTCAGAATAAGTTCACTATTTTGGGAACCTTATATGATTAAGGTATATGAATATTTTTATATAGGAAGATATTTTATTTTCAGAATAAAGGTTTAACTATATTTTCAAATAATATATGATTTTAATGTTTATTTATGGTGATTTAGGTCATTTATGGAAATGTTCAGCATATCATTGCAATTATATGACAATTTCATATGCATTTTTAGAATGAGACTTTAAGTGTGATTGGAATTATTTATAGATAAATTTTGGGACATTATGTGATAAAATAATTATATTATTTGTGTTATAATATTAGTTAGGAATATATTGAGTAATTTTAAGGATATGTAATTATAGAATTATATATCTTTAACTTGGGGAATTACTGTTGAATTTTATAGATTAATGTATTATTTCTTCATATAAAGGTTTATTCATTTATGGAATTTTCATAAATATTTCTAACCATTTTGGTTTTTATTAATGTCTAAATATAGAAGCAATAACTTGTTATTATTTTCTGGAACTATATGGTTTGATGGAATTTGATTTTACTACTTCATGCGTAAAAAAATCCATCCTGAATAATAATCATATTAAGAAAAAGATGATATTCTGGTGGAAATTGATTAAAGGATGAAATTATACATGTTAAGTAAGTATACTTCCTTATTATATTAGTATATATAGTAATTAAATTACTCAAAACTAGGAAAAGGATCACAAAAAAAATATTATTACCTCAATTTCCGTTGAATCGATTGTCTTCTTCACACCTATTTGGTTTATGGTTTTGTCATCGTTAACTTTCTCATGATTATTTACTTTCTTGTGATTAATGATCTCTATCACTCTCGATCATTATTTAGATATTATTATTTTCTTATATTTCTATATTATCACTTACCACTAATTTTTTCCTATTTATAAAACTAGTAATGTTTTATTCTTGATTAACATGGTATTTTCCTTTCCCTCATTTCAAAAGGGAGTATTGTTAATCATTTTTTATGATGTGACATTACAAAAAAGGAATTTTCAGGTGGAAAAACATTGATTACCAAGATAAAGTTCAAATTAAAAGGATTAATTTTTTTAAACTAACGTGGGGGAGAATTTAACACCCTAATATTTTAACAAAAGGAAATTATGTTCTATAGTGTGTAAGACATGCAACACTGAGCTTAAATGATCCCTGAAATATTATTATTTAAACATGAATGTTGTAACCAAGCCATTGAATTAGTGGATATGATTAGGATTAAGAATATTATTGAATATATATAAAAATACTAATAATATTTATTGATTAATTTTTAGTAAATAAGCACTCATTTTCTAAAAAATTCAATTTATTCTTGAACAATACATTTTCTTCAAAAATACACTATCCTAAAAAATGGTATTTATTTATTTTTGTGAGAAAATATTATAATTATTTTTTAAAACTATTAGAAATTTTATTTTATAAAAAGGATTTAATTTTTTAAATCATCATGTAAAAAATTAACTTATAATTAATTTTTTGGATTTTTCTAAAAATATTGATTTTCCAGTGAATAGTAAAAAATATAGATTTTCATTGAAAAATGTATTTTTTTCAAAAAGAATTTCCAAAGTTAAATTTTATTTTAAAATGTTTAGAAATTAAATTTTTTTTTATATTATTAATAACCCAATTAATTTCATTAGAATAAATTTTATACTTGAATTTGACATACAAAAAATTTTATACTTAAAAGGAATTTTTATAAGATATCGCTTTTCATTTCATTTTCCTAGTTTAATTTTAAATTTAATCCTGATAGTTATGTGTTTTAAATATTGAATAATGGATTCCATATTTATAATTATGAGGTACACATTTTTTTAATAAGTCCCTTTTACTTTAGGTAATTTTTAATAAAAGCTTAGTAAATTCACATCACCTCAGTAAAAATAAATTGGAAAATTTAAGTTAAAAATAATAAGATAAGGACTCAAAAAATGACCCTAAAATTTGAATTAAATTTTTTTTGATTATATATCATCCAAAAACATCCATATGTCAAATATATGGTTTTTTTCCATTTTACATGATTTTGACCTTTATATTATTTGATATAAAAATAGTCATTGATGTCATTATCTTTGTTTTATTATCATTATTTTTTTACATATAGATAAAGAAAGGATATGTTCAGTTATAAATGGTTTTTAGAAATATAAATTATTCATAATAACAGTAATTTATTTATAATTTTCAGTGATGAATTAATATGCTCAAATTCTTATGTAAAGATAACACAATATTTATTAAATTTAAAGGGATATAAAAGAAATGATTTTAAAAACATTAAATGTAATATAATTTGATTAAATGATTATTATACATGAATTTATTAGATAAATATAACGTTTTAGGTAATTTTTAAAGGATTATATTCAAATTCCTTTTCTTTAATGTTTTTTGCAAAGTGAAATTAAATGCAGAATCATAAATTTGATATTAATGATACATTATAACAAATAATATCTTATTAAATGATTTAAAAGTTCATAAAATCAAATATTTGTAAAATTTATTTGGATATGGTATAAAATGTCAACCATTAAACATTTATAATATAATATTCCTTTTATAGTAACTATATTGACCACTAAAGAGTAAAAACTATGTTATATTAGATATTGTAAAAAAGGGTTAACATTGGTAAAAACAAAGAGATAAGGGTACAAAACTAATATAATCTTGTCCATATTTAATTATATGAGATTATTTTTATTAATAATCATCATATTTATAATGATATGTGTTTTAAGATTTTTTCCATGAAAATTAATCTATATTTTTTAATATTTTAAGAAATTCTAGGAGTGCCCTCCCCTCTCTTATAAAAGTGAACCTACTCTCCTTTTATATTACTCATACAAAATTTTTTTGTACCAAAAATATTTTCCAAAATACATTTATAAAATACCTCCCCATGTTATATATAATTTAGTTTGGCCATAATACCAACCTTAGTAATCTAAAGGTGTAATGAAAAGGAGGTTGTCTGAAGATGAGGTATAATTATTAACCGAGCATTAAAGTTTTATTTCTTCTTCACCTCATTAAAATATTAATAAAACTTGAAGAAATAATAAAACTAATATATTCCATATAATACGATGTTATTATTTTATGTTAATAACCTATATCTATATCCTCTTCCATTAAATGGAAAACTAAACCACCATTCGTGTGTATAGCGGACTACAGACTCGTGAGCCTATGTAATTCTTTTTCCATAACTTACTCTCATGAAAAGTTTTAATGATGTAATTAATGTTTATATATGATATTAATGACATATTTATCATTAGAAAAATATAATTTATCATCTACTATCTCCCCTTTCCATTCATTAAAAAATGACAACGTCATTCGCACATACGTTTGGACTACCACATCCATGAACCGATGTGATTTGTTTTTCATCACCACACTACATGGATAATATATATATGAATATTTAAATAAATAATTTATTATTTATGAAATTATTAATATTATATAAATATAAAATAATACTGACATTATTTCTGTAATTACTATTGAAAAATGGAAACGTTCCTTATACGTGAAGGACCCCAGAACACCCTGCGAGGGGGTGGGTGAATCAGGGTGTCAAATTTTTCTTTTTAATGTTTTGGATCTTATTGCCACATTAGTTGGAACTTGTTAAATCTGTCAAACAAATGAAATCAGGGAGACGACACAACACTTTTACTTGGTTCACTATAAAGGGCTACGTCCAAGAAACATACGTCGACAATGTGTCAGTTGTATCTAAATCAACAAATCTTTACTTGTTTGTGAATTACAAGATTAGGTCACAATCAATCTATGATAGGAAAAATTCCTTTAAAAAGGTTCAGGAATAGCTCACTGCATTCCTCAGATTACTTCCCTCGACTCCCCCTAGCTCACTACCTTGAGAGAAGTCAAACTTAGTTTATAGACTTGTAGGTCGCTTCAATAGATTTTCATGTAAGTCTTTGTCTATGTTCATCATGACACACTTCTTGAATCAATGTCCTGAATTGATGCACTTGAAAGCACTGAAGCACTGAACCAGATATTCAGAACATGTATTCAACCTACACTAAAAATTACGTGCAACACCTACCCTATGCATGGAATATCTCACTTTTGCATGTTAGATTAAATTTTCGCAAGAAACATATTTCATGAAACTAGACCATTTACATGAAACATTGACTTTTGGGTAAAACTTTGACTTTTCTACACAACATTAACTATTCTACGCAACTTTAAATTTTCTGTGCAACTCCCTTTTCACACAACTTTTACAAAAGTCGGAACTCGGATATTCTCTTAGTCTTCAGCTGTCCCGAATGAGGGTGGTCACCTCTTATTTATAGGAATCGATGACCCACACATGAAAAACCTACCATGTCACAAAAAACCTCTCATTCTGCACACAATTCTTTTAATGTAGGAACTATTTTCCGCGTACAACCTCGTATTTTTCGTGCACCACATGCCTTTTCCATTTTTCGACATTCTGATCCCAAAACATGCCTTGCGTGCAAGTTTCCAAAACACCAAATATCTTGTGCACAAATTCCTTATCCAAACACACATTTCTCCATTTATCAATTTTGAGGCCCAAAAATTTGGCAAACACTAGTAAATAATGCCACCTTCAATACTATTGTCTGCTTGAACTGTATAATCCATTTTATGGAAAACAATCTGAACTTACAATGAGGATTGACAAAAAAACAAACCATAATCCATTTATGTCATAGAACAGTTGTGGTTCCAAAAATCCCCCCCTCTGGGTTTTTTTGTAATCTCCAGATAAATTCAATAGTGCACCAGCCACAAGAAAAACCTAAAATGCAAGAATCAACTCAACCAACAATCTAAGTCTACATGAGAAATGCTTGGTGTATAAAACAAGAGGGGAATCATGAATTTGGTTCTCTTGTTTTTTAAATCTTAAAGACTCCCAATCTATTCTATTAATGTGTCACAGAATCATTACATGCCCTGAATATTTTCTATCTCCTCCCAACACCGAATTCTCATCATCTATCACAGAAGAATTACATGTCCATCACATGTCCTGAATTATTCCTTCTCCCCCATTTAAAATAAACCCAAAGACCGGTATTTGTTCATTATACATATCAAAACACCCCTTGTATAGTATCTTACACATAAACCTACATCACCTCCACAAACAGATTAAGTTTTTTTTAACATAATTGGGGAGAGGGGAATTTCGTAACATCCTTATGCACTGGGAGGTGGATGAAAACTGGGGTTCAACTGATGTTTCTCAAACACAGCCTCTAACAGTGGCTTGGTCAGGATATTAGTCACTTTGTCATTAGTTCCTACATGATCCTTTTTAATAATTCCTTGGTCTATTTTTTATTTGATAAGGTGATATCTAATTTCAATAAGTTTTTTACTAGAATGATAGAGAAGATTCTTCATAAGTTCAATTGCGCTCTTGTTATCACATTAAATCACCATTGGTTGTTTCTACTCACAACCAATATTGTTCAGTTGTTGCTTAATCTATATTAGTTGATTGAATTCCATTATAGCGTAGATATACTCATGTACAGCAATAATAAGAGAAGTGATTTATTGTTTCTTTCTCAACCAACCAACACATTTTTTCCTAATAAATAATTCTCCACCGCTGGTGGAATTTCTGTCCATTATATCTCTAGCCCTGTCAGCATCATAAAATGATGATAATTCACTATCCCTTCTTTTAACAAAGTATAAACCATAATTATGAGTATCTTGAATGTACCTCATGATTATTTTTACTGATTTCATATGTTCTTCCTTTGGATTACTCTGAAATAGGAATACTAAGCAAGTTGTAATGACAATACCTGGCCATGTTTCCATTAGGTATATTAAGATTCCAATTATCCTCCTATACATGGTGGGATCTACAAAGGTCTCATCCCCATTATTTCCAAGCTTGGTTCCAACTGAAATCATAGTTGACATTGGTTTGGAGTCATGCATATTAAATCTCTTCAACAACTCTCTTGCATACTTTTACTAAGAAATGAAAGTGTAATCCTTCTATTGAGTCACCTACAACCCCAAGAAATATGTGAGATCCCCAATCATAGACATTTCAAATTCTAATTTTATGTGATTAGAAAATTTATCCACTGATTTATGCCTATTACCATCAAATATAATGTCATCAACATAAACTAGAACCATGAATTGATCATTTGGAGAATTATTCACATATAGATTGTGATCTTATCCTATTTTAAATTCCATATTCTTGAGATAAAAATGCATCTAGGAATACCATTCTCGTGGTGACTACTTCAAACCATATAGAGCCTTATTTAGTTTATGAACCATTGTTTCATCAGTACTAAGAAGAAAACCCCCTGGGTGTTCAATGTATACTTCTACTTCGAGAACACCATTCAATAATGTTGTATTGAAATCCATTTGTTTTACTTTATATCCTCTTTGAATTGATAGGAAAAGAAAATCCCTAATTGACTTTTATCTAGCCACTATAGTAATGGTTTCTTCAACATTGAAACCTTTAATCTATGAATATCTTTTACATACCAGTCGTTCCTTGTTTCTAATTAAACTTCCTTGCTCATCAAACTTGTTCATGAAAATCCACTTTGTACTAATCACATTGTGACCTTTGGGTCACATGACTAGATCCCATGTCTGATTCATGTCAATATGATCTAACTATTCATTCATAAATTTTACCCATGATTCATCCTTTGTAGGTTCTTCAAATGAGAATGGTTCCACAACTGAAAGAAATATAGATTGTGCATTATTCTTAATTCTGCTTTGTTGTGTGGGTGCAGTCCAACACCCAACAATATTGGATTGATCAATTTTTGTTCTTCAATTCTTCCTTTGATATTCAAACGCATTCTCTCTAACTAAGGTTTCTTCTTTAGATTCTTCTTCTGAGTCAACATCATGACGTGACACCTGAGTGTTTTGTAGACCTTTCTCTATTTCTGTATTTGTATTTACTCCACGTTCACTTTATTCCTCATTATCCATCACATCAACATATGAAATCCTTGAGTCATTTTTGGTTTTCTCTTCAATGATCTTAACATTGATACATTCCACAATCCTTCCTAATCACAAGTTGAAAAACCTCTAGGCTTTTCTTTTCATTGAGTATCCAAGGAAAATTCCATCATCTACATTGTCACCATACTTAACTTGATTTCTTTCTTTTTTTTGATGAATCATTTACTTCCAAAAACACGAAACTACTTCAAAGAGGGATTCTTTCCATTCCAAAATTCATATAGTGTCTTCATCTCACCCATATAAATCTATGTTCGATTTTGAATATCCATTTCATATTGAATGTCCTCTTTCCAAAAAAGTCATGGAATACAACTCTCAATTAGCATAGTTCTTTCCATGTTGTCACCTATCAATTCCTGCACTCAACAACTCCATTTTTCTATGGATTTCTCCCAAAATATACCTCATGTTGTATCCCAAGCTTCTCCATGTAATTTTCAAATTCAATGGATGTGTATTCCCCTCCATTTTCAGATTACGGCACGTTGATTGTTCATCCAGTATCATTATCAGTGATTCATTGATATGTTTTCATGCAGTCAATAAGTTTTCGTTTCATCTGTATAACCATTACACATGCAATTATACTATAATAATTTATGAAAAGTATGAAGTACCTTTCTCCATGAGTTCTGACATCATTTATTAGGCCACATACATCTGTATGAATGAGATCAAGAAGATGATATGCCAATTTCTTATTTAGACGATATGAACTACAGACCAGCTTCCCCAGAATGAAAGTATCATAAGACTTTTCATGTTCAGGCTTCAGGTTGGGAATGTCAATGAAAATCTTCAATTTTGATATTTTTTCCATGTCTTGTTGATTTATGTACCCCAATATTTGATGCCACATGTTATTTTCTTCCTCAATAGTAATTCTGAAATTTTTTTCTTTACTTCCAACTTGATATAGGTTTCCTTATGTTCTACATCCCTTCATAAGTGAATTTTCTATATTTCCCTTCATAGTAAAGCCTTTTTGATTAAAAGTAACTATAAGTCCTGAGACACAGAGTTGAATCATGCTGAGGAGATTATAATGTAGGCTATCTACATAAAGGACTTCAGTTTTCTATATCTCTCTATTAGCTAGTTCAGTACATCCACTGCCTTTGATTTTCAAAGCTCCATCATTAAAAAAATGTACTGTTTCATATACCCTCCTCTTGACATCTATTAATAGGGCTGCACTAACTGCCATATAAGACAGACACCCTCTGTCCATAATCAAGGTGCTCTTACTTTTTGTAGCTTTTAGGGGTACCTATGTAGGGCTTAATATATCAATTATCTTCTTTTCTTTCCATGATACATAGGATTGAGTATAGAACAATGATTTCCTTTCAATTATCTCTTATGTATACATGGGTTATTCATAGTCAAAATCTTCTTCCAGAGGAGTAAACCAGTTTGTAAGAGAAAAACTATCTTGTTGATGAACTTTGACTTGTCTTAGACTCCGATATGAGGTGTCCATGTCCCTCCTATGCCTTCAATCAATGGCCTTATGAAAAAAGTTAGACCAATGAATACAATATAAAAAGAAATTGTTTCTTCTAAAAGAATAGGGATATTATTTTTTATCCTATATTGAACTCATATATGTTCTCCATTCAAATAGCTTCTTGTCTCTTCACAATAAGACATGTTATGGCCTAGATATCCACAAATCTGACAATTAATGAGAGGTAATTTCTTCTAAGTTCTTTTTATCCTTATTCCTTCTTCCGTGGGATAATAGTTTGAGTTCCTCTTATTCGTGGAGGTTTTAGGAAAATATTATGTTATTCTTTTATATTTAATTGGGGGTTTCTTTTTCAGCACATTAGGTGACTTTTCCTCATGACCCACTTTTATCTTGCCTTTTATTTTCGTCACCTTTATTTGCAGCATGTGACGATTCGACCTCATAACTGATTCCACTATTTCCAAGGTAAGCGGTTCTTTGATCATTCAAAATATTTTCAAATCCATTAGAGCCATGTTTTTCTCTCTCCAATAGATCAACAGCAGAGAACCTTCCAAACTATATTTTCTTCCTTGATTCTTGTGAAACTGATTCACTCTCATGTTTACTCCTAAGAGTAACATCTTCCTCTTCAGGACCCTCAGTAGTCTTAGACTTGTCTTCCAGTCTGGAGGTGAGGTCATTGATGAAATTTTCCTAATATTCAATTATCAGCTTCAAATCCACTACATCATCATTGATTTTAAATATTTTAGACTACACTTTCAAAAATTCTTCCAGTTGTTCAATTTTAGTTTCAAGATGACCAGCTTATTCAGATGATTCTTCTACAATTTATTTCCATTTATTATAACTCTAACATTTCATCTTATGATAATTAAAAACATCCTTAAGTTGAAACTCAGGATTAGAACTAGTTTTCAACTGATTGTATCCTACATTCTCTTCTGATTTTTCAATAGTTTCCATCAAGGAAGCATGGTTTCTAGTTTTAAATTATGGTTACTATTCTTTTCAGAATTCATTATCATCATCTTCCTCTTCACAGACAAAACTCTTTTTCGGTAATTTATTTCTAGATTTGAAGTATCCATTTTTGAAAAACATTTTTGGAGGCTTATCAATGTTTTTGTCTTCTCTATCTTTATCAAAAATATTTCTTAAGCACTGAGAGGAAAAGTTCCCAACTTTTCCACAATAAAAGAAAGCTAGAGGTAACCCCCATTTGATTTTCCCTTTTCCCTTCTAGTTCTTATTGGAAATGAGAGAAAGAATTTCTTTTTCCTCATCATATTCACCACTACTATCTTTTGAAATTTCCAGTATCTCTATGGCTTTGAACTCCATTTCCTTTCTTACTCGAGTCATAATATCTTCTGGTTTCACACTCATTTCATACGCCACTAGGCTGCTCTGCAGATCATTCATAGAATGTTTGGAAAGATCTCTTTCCTCAACGTCTATCACCTTTTAATTGTAAAGGGGTGGAAGTATTCTCAATATTTTCATTACAATATCAACTTCTTTGATTTCTTATCCTAGACCATGAATTTATCCAACCACTTCAGTAATTCAATTGAAGGTGTATTCATTCTCATTAGGATGCATCTTCAGATCATCAAACCTATTGTGATGGACTTGTAGTTTCACCTCCTTAACTTTAATGTATCCTTCATAAATATTTTCAAGTTTATCCTACATAGAATTTTCTGAGGTGAAACTCCCCACCTATAGATATATTTGATTAGAAAGGGATATGGTGAGAGTATTTTGCACATTAGCATCTATATTAAGATTTTTCCCATCTACATCAGTTATAGCCATCCCTTTTGGATCAGCAACTTTTATACCTTGCATAGTGGAAAATAGGACTTCCATTACAAGGGATCTTAGATGAGATCTCATTTTGTTCTTCCAAATCCGAAAATTACTTCAATCAAAGAGGGGGACTCCCCTAACATTGGTTGAAATCTCAATGATGATATAAGATAGATCAAACACTATAAACCATGCCTCTAATACCACTTGAAGGACCCCAGAACAACCTGAGAGGGGAGGGGTGAATCAAAGTGTCAAAGTTTTCATTTTAATGTTGTGGATCTTGTTCTCAAGTTGTTAGGAACTTGTCAAATCTATCAAACAAATGAAATCATGGAGATGACACGTTAATTTTACTTGTTTCGCCGCAAAGGGCTACGTCCAAAGAGCATACACCGACAGTGTGTTGGTCATACCTAAATCCACTAATCATTACTAGTTTGAGGATTACAATATTCGGTCACATTCACTCTGTTCCAGGTGAACTACCTTTAAAATTTTTATGGATAACTCACTATATCCCTCAGATCACTTCCTCGACTCCCCCTAGCTCACTAACTTGAGAGAAGTCAAACTCAGTTTATTGACTAGTAGGTCGATTCAATAGAATTTCATTAAAGTATTTGTCTCTGTTCATCATGAAACACTACTTGCATCTAAGTACTGAATTGATGTACTTGAAATCACTGAAGCACTAAACTGGATATTCAGAACATGTATTCATCCTAAACTGATAATTGCACGCAACACCTACCCTTTGCACGCAAGATTTTATTTTCACGTAGAGAATCTTTCGCACAACTAAACCCTTTACGTGAAAATTTGACTTTTGTGTGAAATTTTATATTTTCTGCGCAACTTTAACATTTCCCTGCAATTTTAACTATTCTGCGGAACAATAACTTTTCTATTCAACTCCCTTTTCGCGCAACTTTTACGCGCATTAGAACTCAAATATTCTCTAAGTATTCAGCCATCCCAAATGAGAGGGGTCACCTCTTATTTATAGTAATCACTGACCCCCATGCATAGAACCCATCATGTCACGCAAAACCATTCTTTCTAAATGCAATTCTTTTCACACCGGAACCATTTTCTATGCACAACTACATATTTTTCGTGCACCTCATGCCTTTTCCATTTTTCAATAGTCTAATCCTGAAACATGCCTTGAGTGAAAGTTTCCAAAACACCAATTCATGTTAATTTATTAAAAAAGTTTCTAAAACACCAAAAATATTGCACACAACTTCCTTTTCCAAACACACATTTCCCCATTTCCTGATTTTCAGGCCCAAAAATTTGGAAAAAACTGGGAAATGATAAAACCTTCAATACTATTATACATTTGAACTGTATGATCACTTTATTGTAAAAAAATATGGATTTCCAAGTAGGATTGAGAACAAACACAAATCAAACTACATTTCTGGCATAGAATGGTCATGGTTCCAATAATACGTATGTACGACCTAAAATCTACATGATTGTACAATATTTCATTTTTCATTACCATTTTTCATGGTTAGTTTTAAAAGTATAATTTCTGTATAAAATATTATTATTCTTTTCATGAATATTATTCTATAAATGATAAAACAATTATCCCTTTTAACCATAATCAACACACCATGGTGGTTTTGAAATTATGAACCGAACGTCCTCAAAATACCCAACAAAGACATAACTTGTTAAGTAATTAAATATGTCATTAAAATAAATGAAATATTTTTTTAAGGATATGAAATTAAAACTGGAAAATTTTCTTAAGAAATCTAATAATGTATATGAGTCTATTATACAGGATTTAAAATACATACAAGGAATGTTTGGACTCTATTTAAGGGATTCCATCTTAATTTCCTTTAATTGAATCATATTTTATTGTTATTCACACATTTTATTTTATATGGTTTATATAATGCCCTATATTCATTTTATATTATGAATCCTTCATGCTTCATGATATTTTAAGCTATAATTTGAATTATTTTATCTAAGTGGATTTGACTTGAATGTTACCAAGTGGTAAAGAGTTTCATAACTTGATTTCCATTCCATGGGTTATAACTCTTATTCATTGACTTTGTCATACCATTATTATGTGTGAATAAAAATTTAAATTGTTTTATCATATATTTCCACTTGTTTTTTAAGGTTTTATATTCGTTACACGTAATCTATCTATTGAATAATTCTTAATTCAATGATATGATCTTTTCAAGGGTTATTTATCTCTAATTCTCTTTCATTGGGATATAAATTTATGATATGGTCTCCCGATCACGTGTCTCGTGGAGGCTTCCATGATCTAAGAGTTCTCGATACCATTTGTTACTTTTTTTTGAAAAAAATAATACCCATATTCATGTACTTATTCCCATATGAATTTTCTGATGCTCATTTAATGGGTGTTAACAACACCTATCTTATTTTATGAGGTGAATATACCACCCATTTGACATGTTATATCATGATTCTACTTATGTTCATCATATTTAAAGATTAATGTTATTTTTATTATTTCCTGGGTATTATGATTAAAAAATTACTTATGTAGTAAAGGCTTTATGGTACAATCGATTTCTTTTTAGGATGGTTTATGTTCAAGGTTCCTTTGATGGAAATCATGTGATCTTATTTTATTGAACAACATATATTTTTTTATAATTTGGTTACGAATTTTTATTAAATTTCTATTTTCCTTTCCTCCTTTATAGATTATAGAAACATAATAAAAGTTGCTTGAATGTGATACTAATATTTTACTTTATTTTTGGTCAGGAATCTTTCTCTTCCATATCCATTTTTTCTTACTTGTTTTAAAAAATGATCCTTTATAAACATAAACGATTTCTTAAATCTATTTTACATGATATTTTACATTATTTTAAAATATTTTAAATGGAAATTTATTAAATTTTTTCAAATGGGTCACTTTTTACCCCCTTTACAAAATTCTTGAAAAGAATATTTATTTAAAACATTTAAAACATGAAAATATTTTCCCACCATAATGAACATCATTTTTCTATGAAGAATAATTTATAAGTATCCAAGTTTATTATCAAATAAAAGTATTTTCAAATAATTTTCTGAATTTTTTATTTTTAAAAGTTATATTACAGTAAAAAGAGTATTTTACTCAAGAATGCTTTAAATGATATTTTAATGTTATTCTTATTATATAAGGTCAACAACCCTTATTGTTAGTTATGCTCCACTAGGGTTATTTTTTAATGATACCATCATCATTATTTATTTTTATGGATTATAATTGTTTCAAATATACTTCTATGGAATCCATTTATTTCCATAGGTTAATCATGTTTTGAAAGGATAATGGTTATTCCTACATGTTTTATTATTAAATTAACATTGTATATACTTTATTAATGTTATGGTTCTTAGAAATTTCTTATTATAATGGGTGATTCTAATATAAACCAATGATGAGTGTTTATGTTATAAACTAATGATGGGTGTGCCCCAATAGAGATATAATGCATTTGATATTTATATTAGAAGTAGATTGTTTGGATACTATAATTTGTAAGAGTTCTATAAGAGTTATATGAAGATGATTTTAGAAGATAAAAACATGTTTTAATTATTCTTATTAGGGGGTTTTAATGATTTCATTATTTAAGATTTACATCACAAGGATCCGGATTATTTACTCCTATGACTATTTCCTTTGGTAAATATTTTTTTCATGATTCATATTTTATGATATAGGTATTTATGGGTATAAATTCACTTTTTTTGTTCTCAATAACTATTATTATGTCATCATAACCTTGTACTAATTTTATTATCAATGATGACATTTAATTTTTAATTCTTATTTGTACACTTATTAAGCATTTGAACTCACCCTTATTATGTTTTCTATTCCCCAAGATATAAATAATGAAATTAAATGATCTGTTTCTAGAATGGTTTCATATATGAAGAATTTTATGGGATATATTGAACACTTAATATGGAATACAAAAAGCTGGGTATAGTGGGAAAGATAATATATTGAATTCATGGGGGTTAAATATGTAAGATTTTTTTCCCAGTTATCTAAAAATATAATCCTAAAATTTACATGGGAATGTAAGAGATCCAATATATCCTTTTTATGTTGTAATCTTTGGATGGGAAAATTGGGTAACATTTATTTGTATCAAAACCAAAAATGTAAAGTCTATGTTTTTAGAATCAGATCTAAGAGTGTGAGTTCAGGACCTGTACTATAATTATCATATAAGGGGTATGGACCTATATCTGAGGACCCTAAGCTATCCCATTATTCGATGCATACATTTGAATCAAACCCTCATGTGACCTTGTTTGTAATGAGTTTGAGTAGAAAAAACTACAGATTATCCATCTTTCTACACCGATGAAACTTTATGTTATGTTTTGGTTATAACATATGCTAATTCTCCCAATTCCTAATATTAAAACATTTAGGACCTACTTCTCCCATATATGGTGTTTAAGAGCCTCTACTCATCTCTATATTCCTACCACTTCTTTGATGTGAATCATCTATCTTCCTCTTCCTAATAGTAGAAGTATCACTAGGAATTTGTTGAATGTTGAAAAATACCTACAATTTTATCCTCCTACAAACCCTTATCGATCATCAAGATCTTGAAAAGAACCTGAGTATAAGTCCTCAGGTCAAAATTCCTAACCTATCATCTTAACTCTTGTTGAATACTGATATCAAACTTTTTAGATTTTTGTTCTCGATTCGCATCCAATAAAGAAGAGGAGCATATGAACTCTATGAAATTATCTGAGTAAGAAGACACCATCATTTTTCCAAAATGAATCTCCATGAACTCCTACACTTGGTATTTATTTATTATACCCAGGAATAAATCCTCATAGAAATGGTTCATAAGAGTCACCTATATGAGAACCTCCCATCTTCCAGCATGAATCATAACATCCCACCAGCATCCTACAACACCCTAAAGAATAGAGTTTTAAAGATTCACCTTCCAATCCTATAGGGTCACTAACAAGTTAAATTCTATCTCAATTATATGTATCCAATCATATGATCTCGAGGTCCTCTAGTTCCCTAGAAATATAGAGGATTCTATGTTATGTTAGAATAATGTTGAAGACACAAGAGGGGGTGTGGGTGAATTATGTTCTTTTCAAAACACTTGAATAATTTAAAATAGATCCCACATTATGATTTGGAAATAAAAAATTACCCATTTTCATAAAATATATTATGTAGTAGAATAATAAAGAAAATAACATGGTAATTTTTATAGTGGTTTGGGGCACAAAGATCCCTTATTCTACTCTACCAATTCTCTCTCTATGATCTTGATGATTTTACCTATTAGATTCTTTTCAAAGGGATATAAAAAGTTGAGTGCATGAAATTGAGACTTGTTACTAAGATTTTACAAGGCTTCAAATAGAAAACAACAGTCTAAAACCTACTCCATATATAATTGTTTATAAACAATTCAAGAATAATTTGGTAGAAAAAAATCATGTTGAAAGTGTTCAGAAGAAGATGTTTAAAATGAAAAAATAATAGATCATTGGAGTAATATAATAAATAATTCATATAACAATCCTTCTGATTAATATCTAGGTTATAGTAGATAAATGTTTGAAAAAAGCAGAAAAAATAACTTTTTTACATTTGGATGAATACACAACAGTAGATTATAATAATTATTTTCCAAGTGTAGTCCTGAAAAATGAATCAATTAATTATGGTAGATGAATAACTGGTAGATACAGTAACAATAGTTATAGTATTATTATAAATAAGTCTTTATGTAATTTGAAAGAGAATCATATTTTAATAAATTTATAGAAGTAGTGAGTTTTTTATATGATTTGACTTTAAATATTCATTTAGATAAATCCATTGAGCATAAATAAGAATCTTTATTTAAATGTGGAAAAAAAGATCATAAAATATCTCCAGATAAATACTGATTTTATAAAATATCAATGTATTTGAAATTGAAAATAAAATATATATATATATATATATAAAATAATAACTTAAATTAAAAATATGAATGATTTAATCCATTGATTAATTGTATTTATAATATTCTTTGATAAAATTTTAATGAGATATTTAATTTGGGAAAGTTATAGTATAAATCTCAGAAATATCTAAAATTTAAATTTGATAGATGACTAATTAAATAAAGTGTTTCTCTATATAAGGATAACTCTAAAATAAGGTTCATAGTGTATGGTTGAATCCAAATGTTAGGTTAACATACCAGACACTAGACGCTCAAACATGAGATTTCACTATGGAATTAAGCCTTTCAAACCTAACATTCAGTTTGAATATGAGGTTCCAAAAGTGACATTAAGAAATTGACTATGACATTTCTTATCAATATTTTATTATTTAGTAAAAATACATCCTGATATTTATTAAACAAAAGATTCCAATATTTAGTAATTTATCTCAGTCATCCTAATTAAAAACTAAAACCTAAAATCAAGAAGTCCATTTTTATTAATATATAGTTTTTGTGATCATAAAGAAGGGCGACATTATTTTTCATACAGATGTTGATCCATCAATTCAATTAATTTCGCATTTATTTTTATTCTCCCAAACACCCTAAATTTTTTACAAATGAATTCTCATTAATTATATTTTAGGATTATATTTATTTGAATATTTATTTGAGTTTCCCTGGAATTATGGAAGTTATTTTCATATAATTCATCCAATGTTTTATTCTATAAAGTGTTTTGGAATTTCAAACGTAGTATGGAATCATTATTAAAAAAGTGACACTGCAACCCAATATTGGTATCCAACCCCAATTTGTAAATCCCATGTTTAGGTTTAATGTTATTTCTATTAACCTAGATTTAGATAAGGAATGTCATGTTCAAGTTCTTAACTTCAGTTTTGGAACCTCATGTTTTTACTGAATGTTAGTTTTGGGAACCTAACATTCACGGAGTTTGTAATGTAAGGTTCATTAAAAACATTAATTATAAACATGATGTTCAAAACATGAGGATGATTACCAAAGTGGGGTTTAAAACAATAAGTTTCACAAAAAATGTGGTCTTAAATACCACAAAAGATATTATTTCCTTTTGGGGGAAATAATGTTTATCTGAATGAATAATTAAAATTCTTTCTGAACATAGAAAATTTTTTAACATAAAAGTGAGATTAATAATACAATATTACAAGAATAAAATAAAATAATAAATAATGAATAATAATAAATAATAAATAATATTAGCAATGAATAATTAAAATTAAATAATATCATAAATAATAGTTAAAAAAATATTGAGAGGGTTCTATTAATTATAAAAAATATAAAGAATGTGTGTTTTAGTAATTATCATAATATAAATTGTGTTTAAAGGATAAAATCAATAATCTCCCCTTTTTTGGTAATTAAAAAACCCTATCATATCAACTAAATATGGTATTAGAGTTGAACTTGTTTCTAATTCTGATTTCAATGATCTGAAAAAAGTTCTTGTCAATTAAGTTTGAGTCTGTAAGAGAAATTTCAAGTTTGGTAAGGGGTTATACTTATAGTTTTGTAAGATATATAGATGTGTTGAAAATATTAGAGATTATATCTACTGACCTTGCATCCATGGATGAAATATTACAGAGTTTATAGTGTGATATTGTACCCTTGCACACAATGTAAGAAAATCATAAATAATTATTTGAGAAGTTAATTTTTGCTGATCCAGAAGATTAATTTTTGGTCAACACGTTTTTTGAAAAAATAAGCTGATATGTCCAATATTCTAATAATTTCATAATTTTATAAAGGTGAATCTAAATAAAGTACTAAAAATATTTCACGATTCAAGGTTTTTTATGAAACAGCGGGATGAAAAATGATCCAAAATTTATAGGATTTGATGAAATGGATAAAGAACATTAATCAAACTCTATAAGATTCCATAACCATAGAATCCTATTAATTTGATGAATATAAAACGTCTTATCACCATACAACATAAATTGTTAACCCTTTAGCCCATATTAATTATTATATGAGGTAATTTTATAAAATAAGTTATTTTGTTATGTTCTTTTAAATTTTCCTTTTTTTTTGTTTTCTAATGTTTTATATTTTAAAACATATTCTTTCTGAGGAGATTTTTATATTTGGATTAACTACTTTTCACTTATAGTTATGTGATATTTTAAATCTATTTTATTCCATCTCTACAATTTTTTTTTGATTTCACATTAAGGGGGATAAATATAGTTATACAGAACATTATGATATTTATTAAACACACATTCTGATATTTAGTAAACACATCCTTTTGATAATTAGAAGTTTCTATATATCTGTATTATTAATAAATAAAACATAACACCTAAAACCTATAATTATTTTTGTGTTTATTATTATTATAAGTTTCATTATCATTAAAAAGGGGGATATTATGGGTTATATAGATTTTGATCCAATAATCTTATTAATTTCTCATTTATTTCGATGCTCATAATCAGCCTCATTTGTTTTACTAATTATGTTTCTTTAAGTTGATTTTGGGATTATATTTATTATAATATTTATTTCATTTTCAGTAGAACTCTGGAAGTTCTTTTCATATAATTAAGATAATTTTTTATTCTAAATATAATTTTAGAAGTTCAAAATTAGTATGGAAACACTTTTAAAAAGTGATGTTGCAACTAATAGTTGGTATCCAACCCCACTTTTTGAACCCCATGTTTTTCTTAAAATCATGTTTGGGAACCAAACATATAATAAGGAACATCAAATTTGAGTTTCTAACATTACTTTTAAAACCAAATGTTTTTAATGCACATTAGGTTATCGAACCTAACTTTTTTGGAGTTCCAAAAGTGAGGTTCATTCAAATAATTCATTCTAAACTGAGGTTCCAAACACAAGAATGAATACCATTGTGGGGTTTTGAGACATAAAATTTACCAAAAATGTGTGGCTGAAGACCAATGTATATATCATTTCATTTGTGAAAAAATAATGTTTATCCAAATGAATAATTAAGAGGTTATTTTCACATATAAAATTTCTCAAAAATAAAAGTGGGAGTAACAGTATAATATTACAAGAATAAAATAAAATAATAAATGATAAAGAAAAAAAATTAACATTAGTTACGAATAATTAAAAGAAAATGATATCATAAAGAATAAATAGTAAAAATATTGGGAAGGTTTTATTAATTATCAAAACTATAAAAATATAGGTTTTAATAATTTTAAAAATATAAATAAATTATCATCGAACCAATCAAAAATATTCTTTTTTTGATAATTAAAAAACCAAATCATACAAAATAAATTTAGAATCATAGAAGAAAATTTTTCAAAGTATGATCTTAGTGATTTAAAAAAGTTTTTGTCAAATAAGTTTTAGTTTGTAAGATCCGTTTTAAGTAAGGGAAGTGGTTCTACATCAAGTTCATAAGGACTTGAAGATGTGTTGAGAAGAGTAGGGATCATATATACTAGCCTTGTATACAAGGATTAAAATCCACACAGTTTATAGTGTGATAGTGTTCCCCTGCACACACTGTTATAAAATAAAAAATAATTAGTTGAGAAGTTGACTTATGCTGAGTTAGGAGTGTAATTTTTTTTCAAACAGTTAGGTGGAATGATAAATAAAAATATTTAGTCTTTTTAGAATATTAATAATTTTATAAAGGTGAATTTTATTGAAGTGATGAAAATGTGTCAAGAGTGGAGGTTTTTAAGGAAATATTAAGTGGGTCCAATGAACCAGAATTTCAAGGATTTAATATAGAATTGAATGGTATGTATAAAACTCTACAAGATTATTTGACCATTGAATCCTCTTTCTCAGACTGATTGAAAATTACCTTTTTATTATGAAAACACTTTTGAGGTAAAGTGAGAAACTATGTAGTTCATCCTGGAATAAAACCATAAAAATACATTAAATAATCATTGAAATGATTTTTTAGCCAACTAGAAACTTTTTACCTAAATAATTTCTTGGATAGAATACTTACATGTGTTACTGAATATTATGTCATAAAATCTTCAAAGAGGTCAACCTAATTCTCCTAAATTTTAATGTACTAATAATAATTGATCTTCCCTTCATTGAATCCACTTATAAATATATGGTCTTAATTATTAATCCATGAACACCACTATAAATTGGAGTCCACCTGGAGCATTAATTCCATCATTCTATCTACTTCCTATTTTGGGGCATTTATTATAAGATATTACTTCACCATAACCTCCCTTGAATAGAATATGAGCTCTAGTGGGTTCTTATTATTGACATTATCTACCCCTTGTATCCTATTTATTACCATCTATAACACTCTCAGTCATGGCCTTTCCCATTCCTGAACTCTCTTCTTTAGGATTTCCCTACACTTTATCAGGATCATCAGTCAGGCATTCCACATCACTTTTTTTAATTTATTATATATTTATTTTATTTTTTATATTGTTTTATTTTTATTAGCCTATTCATTTTAGGGATAATTTTATGTTTGTCTTAATTAACATTCAATTACAGTTCTATACTTTATTAAATGTGTTTTAATAAATCTCTATAATTTCTTTTTTATTTCACAAAATTGGGGAGAAATCCAATTAAAAAACAACATTTTGATATTTTGTAAACAAAAATTATAATATTTGGAAAACACAACATTTTAATATTTAGTAATTTCTCTCTATTTTTCAGATTAAAAACAAAAACCTAAAACCTACACGTATTTTTTTTTATGATTTTATGGATTTTTTGATCATAAAAAAGTGGAATATTATTATGCATATGGATGTTGATCAAAAAATTAAAATAATTTCTCATTTATATTGATGCTAAAAAATACCCTCATTTGTTTTACTAATTACATCTCTTTAAGAGGATTTCATAATTATATTTATTAATGTTCAACTTAAACACGTGGTACAAAAAATGGAGTTGGATACCAATGTTGGGAAGTAATATTACTTTTTGGACAACGATTATAGACTAATTTTGAATTTCTAGTATAAATTGTAGAATAAATCATTATCCAAATTATTATAAAATTACTTCTATAATTATAGTGAAAATGAAATAAATATTCTAATAAATATAATCCTGAAATCCACTTAAAGAAACATCATCAGTAAAACAATTGTTATATTTGTGAGCATCAAAATAAATTATAAATTAATGAAATTGTTGGATATAAATTCATAATCCAAATATGATAGAGATATAAGTATGGATTATAATCAACCAGAGTCATAGTTACTCCCCTGCCTTGGATAGACACTAAGTAGAGGGCTACTAGATGTAGTTTCCCTTAAGACTGACCCACTAGAGTGGGTGTAGGAGCATTATCCTTCATGACCACTGGTAGAACTATTAATTACTACATCATGGGATAATTCTAGCTTGTTCCAAAAATTTGTATGGTAAAGTATCTCCAAGGTGGAATTTTCTAAAATACAAAATAAGAATTTAGTAAATTATGTTTTTATTTATTGGAAAATCCTAACAAGTCTATGGGATTACATAAGGTTATCTCATGATTTTACCCATAACCTATGGTATAACCCTTTTAACACTATCCATGGTCTCTATCCCTTCATTTTACTCATAGTCACATATATATACAAAACATAACATAATGATGTGGTTCAACTAATTAATTATAGCATAGATAGATCAAAATAGAATAGAATATATATATACCACCCAATCATAAATATAGGTCTATCCCAAATAGATTTCACACATCAAGGAATTAAATTAAAGAACTATTATGTATCATAATATATATATGTGTGTGTGTGTGTGTGTGGAATGTGATCCTACACTGCTAGTAACAATGCATGAATAAACCCAAGTCCCATAAAAAATTAACAATAATCTCATCAATGCTAACTCGGAGGTCCATGACACATGAGCTATCCAGGAACATGGGAACTCCCCTAAACAAGTCCCATACAACCTATCTCCATTCTACCATTTTTTGGTTAGTCAAAATAAAGAAGATAACTATTCTCTAATACAATTTCGTAACACCCCAACCAAAACCACTGGGTCTAAGATAGAGAGACACAGAACCTCATAAGCACAGTCCCGTTACAAGAGGCTTCCAAATAGCAGTGAGGGTCTAAATTTTGTCAGTGAGAAGACTATATCATCAGTATCATATCCATGAAGCAATAATATTAATAAAAAATAACAACTATGAATAAAAAAGGAAAAATTTAATAATATCAATTGGTATAAAAGTCATATAAAAATTAAAAGGCTCCTAGTGTGACAATCCAAACCAGAGTAAACGTATAAGTAGATAAGTAAATGGTTCTTTGGTATCCTCTAGATTCTCTCCTAGACTTCTATCGACTTCATGTTTTTCAACTCATCTATTTTATATGGGCCCATTTTCCTATCCTGGATCTCTCTACATAAAGTCTTTACATTCATTGAAATTCACATGCAAGGTGTGAGTAATAAAATATAGTAGGACACCACCAATGCATACTTAACACAAGTGAACATTCATAAGAGTGTATGAAAAAATAAAAAATTTACACATAATAAAACAAAACCATACCAATCATCTATATTAACTAATCCTCTATGAACACTGAAAACACTTTCTTCATATCTATTCTAAAATAACATCAGTGTGTTCATGAAAACATCACAGTTGTAGGAGTTAACCTCAAAGTTTCTCAATATCTATATAGTATCTATGCCACATGTTCAGACCAAAATAAACCATTATTCCTTTTCACTATATCTTGGTTTAGTTTACATAAATCATCACGCACCTGTTACCTCCTAGGTCATGTCAAATAGACCATCATGTCCCACTATCACCACATGGGTCAGCTCACATAGATCATCATATTCTTAAGCAAGCCACACAATTCCATTATACCCCATCATCCTACTCAATGTTGTCCTTATGTCATATGCATTGTCTAAACATGATCCACATCTAGGGCCACTAATCTAAAATGAGTCTCCTATCACTTTCGTACCAAGAATAGAACCAAAAAAACATAACATATTCCAAAAAAAATCACATGGAAATAGTGTTATCAAATTATTAAAATATATCTAGAGGTATATCACAACAAGAACGGAAATAGAATAAAAACACACATGTAATAAAACTCAATATGGTATAAGCATATAAACACACAAAATCATCTAACAGTAAAAATCATATACATAGACTCGACATGGTAAGGAACTTCCTACCTCAATGTTGTCAATGCCAAAATCAAGGTTCATCAGGAATGATCAATTAAATCATTTACAGGTATTATTCATTAAATCCACCTTCCAAGGATTACTAGAACCAATTGCAATTATTTTATTTCCAAAAGAAAAAGAAACACCACATGTGATAATGATTTCATTCTTCTTGATAATTTCTAAATTATCAATTTAATCCCTGGCATGTGATGATATTCTCTATCTAGAATAATATGAGATAAGCATTGTTCATTATTTATTATTATTCATTGATAATTCTATGTTACTAAAATTTAAGAAGATTAAATCAATTTTCTTGAAGGATTATGAAATATTATTTTACAAACTGAACAAAAATAGGATGCATGGAATTTATTCATTGAAAAACACTACTCTCAAGAATAGAATAGAGAGGGAGGGTGTTTCTACACATAGAAACCAGAAGAACAAATAAGTGTTTTTGAAAGGATACTTTTTAGATCTAAGTTAATGAGTTTTTGGACTTCCAAAACAACATATCATATCAAAATAAAAGGGAAGGAGATCTATGAATTTTTTAATAAATACAGTGGTGTTTTAGTTCGTAGTATTTAAAACAAAAAAATTAATTCATTATTTAATTGGTATTTTCTTCATTTAATCATTGTCTTTCATATAAAAAATTCTATAAGGGATTTAAAATATTTAAAATTCAGGAATATAAATTCAGATGATTTTAGGATTTTAAAATCATTACATGTTTTAGGTTAATATTAGGTAAGGAAAAACTAAAAAAATACCATTTTCTCATAAAAGGGTACTGTGTAAGTGTAATATTGTGTTACCCTTGCACATACCATAGATTTCACATGAGGGTAAGGAGTTTTACTCTTAAAAATTAGATAAAAATAGACTTACCCTTATGCATGGGATATTTACCCTTATGAAACAATTGTAAGCTCTAACCTACATTTACACAGCGCCTGAGGTACCCTCACACATGATTTGAAATTAAGGGGCTACCTTTACATCGTATTTGAAAATTATGTGATTCCATTACTCATCCCTTAAGTATAGTGAGAAACCTTTACACCGTGGATATACATTTACCTTAACCTTACGTAGTGGTTGGTTTATCCTTATGAAACTCATATAAATAAGGATTTCCCATAAACAACTCCTAAACCACCCTATATATAGGTAGAAGGAATTTACCATTACATAGGCATTATTCCTTATATAAAGGTAAAAATTAAACTATAAATTATTATATTTTCATAAAAATAACTTATTTATTATATTAAAATGAAGTTTTAGATTTTTAAAAACTAAAAATTTTACAACTATAAATTTTCAAATCTGAACCCAACCTTTAGAATCCATGATACAATCCACACATATCTCTCCAATATCCTACAAACCCATGAAAACCCCATTGTGCAACCCCAATACCACATTAAAATAACCCTTTAGAAGTGGGAGACAAGGAAACCTAACTACTAAAGATCTATGGAATATCCAAATCACCCATGTAAAACTACCCATCAAGCGGAATAAAGAAGAGATAGATCCTTTGATCTCTAGGGAATATCCCTAACAACCATGTTGAAACTACCTTCAAATGGACAGTGAGACCATACCCCACATCTTAATCCTCCAAGCTACAAGGTCTATGGAAATTCCATAATGTCTATCTCCAAAACCACACCACACCGTAACCTACAATCTCATATCACATACACCCTTTTTGAGACAAAACTCTAACTTCAACTCTACCCTCCTTCCATCCATTCCCAAACCCCATTAACCACCTAGAGACATGAAGTAAGGGATCTTAAAAAACTAGTACATTACATAAAATACCTATCAAAATATTCTCATCCTTATGAATTATAAACCAAAACTAATAAGGAAAGAAAGGGGGAACAGAACAACCACCATGAAAGATACATATCTAGGATCTTTCTATAAAAATAACACTACCGAAGCATCAATGGAATAAATAACATAAACAAGAAACATCACCCATAATTTTAAAAATCATCAAAGTTCACACATAGAATATAAAACAATCAAACATACAATAGTTTGAAATATTGAGATCACATATATGACTCCTTCTTATATGTACTCTCCTCCAGAACACTATGTTAACATATGAAATGAACCAAGCTATAATATTTATTTATACACCCTCCCCAAGAATCTCAATAAGACATTCCTCAAAGGTCAATCATCTTTAACTTCCAGCTTACCCTAGACAATGATATGGCGATTATTAGGATGATTATGAAGAATCTAAGACACATGAAATATATCCGGAATCCAACTCATCTATAGGGGTAGTGATAACTAATACACAACAAATATAACTCATTTCAACAACTGAAAAGGTCTAAAAATGAGTAGAATGCTTACTCCAATAACCAAACCTTAAATTCCCATGATGAGGAGATATATTTAAAAACACATGAACTCAATCATTAAACTCTAAAGTGTTTATCCTCTTATAAATATCAGAATTTTGGTAATCATGTTTTCCTTCATCCACTTGAGAATCACATGAACCTTCTCTATTATGTTATGCATCAATTCCAGTCCAAGAATAGATAACTCTACATCATTATTCTAAAAAAATGATATGAAAAAGTTCATCCATACAATGCTTAAAATAGATCCATACCAATAGTTTAGTGATAACTTTTATTATAATAAAACTCAATAAAGGGTATGTGTCTCACCTTAGAACCTCAAAAATTCAGAATGCATGTGAAAAACAAGTCATCCAAAGTCTTGAAAGTCTAATACGTCTAACCATCTATCTTAGATGAAATCTAGTTTTGAGTTATAACATAGATGAAAAATGACATTGGAAATGTCTCTATACTCTGGAGTTAAAATGAGGATCATGGTTAGAGATGATCATATTTATAACCCCATATATCCTCACTAATTATTCTAGATACTTTCTAAATAAAACATTTATGAATCTTGACTCCTTAATCCCTAATTAGTGGGTTGAATTTGTAAAATGGTCCATGATAACCTATATAGCATCAAATCTACCCTAAAATAATTTTATACTAGTGGTGAAGTCCATCGAGATATCATCCCACTTCTACTAGGGAACATCAAGCAGTTGTTTCCACCCAAAATGAACACAATTATCATCCTTTACCCTATATAAAACTAAACATCAAGATAGAAACTGTACAAATTATAGTTTCATCCGAATCCACAAAAAGAAACTCACAAGGAATGAAACATATTTTCCACACTATGATATATCTCTAAGGGTTAACTGTGTTACTCACATAGAACCACATCATGAATCATCAAATGAATAAAGAGCCTCCCCAGAAATAACAACTAATAATTATTATCCTCAGACTATACATTTGGTTCATTTCAAAAAACAACTCAATCACACAAAATCACTACCTCAGAATCCCTCAACTATCGCTCATCCACCTAATGAACCAAATATGACTATACCATAATCTAATAGAGTCACCCACTACTATTAACTTATCTTATATTGAGATGAATCATATAGAGCTCCTCCATCACCCCTAGTCATCACAAGAATCACACACTACATTTCCATAAGACTTTGTCCCAAAAGACTTTTCGATAAATTTCCCTTTCTATAGTGTATAATAAATAATAAAGTCATAATCTTTCAATAGTTCAACCCACTTCCATGACCACAAATTTAAATCACACTGCGATAATACATGCCTCATTCTATTGTGATCCACGAAGAAAAAAATTGTTCAACATTGAGGTATTTCCAAAAAAAACATTATAGTAATCAAAACCGTACCAAGATAAATATCATGGGTAGCATAGTTACATTCATGAGGTTATAAGTATTGATACCCATAATGAAATAACCACTCACTACTACATAAAAAATACAACCGAGACCAATGAGCAAAGCATCACAATAGGCCTAAAAAATAATTCACACCTTTAACAGACAATGAAAACGATCACTGGTAGGATTCTCAATCATATTATTGAAAAGAAGCATAGAAATGGTTAGTCTACATGAAAACCAAATCATTTTTTGTAAAATCTCTCTGAGTAATCACAATATTAGATAAGTTAGGTAGAAAACTTATATAATAGCATACAAAATCAAGGAAAATTTACACCTCCACAACATTATTTTGGGATACCTATAAAACCACTACATGAATTTGTGAAGGATCCATGGATATTCCACATTTACATATGACATGTCCCAATAAATGGACCTCATAGAAACATTTTTTTATAGCTTAATAAATAGATGATGACACTAAAGAACACCCTAAAAGATCGCATACACTCTGTATTCTCCTCCATAGATACTAAAAAACCCCAAGATTTCTTTAATAAAGACCTCAATAAATGATCATGAAACTCATGGAATATATAATCCATTGATACTATAAACAAAAATAGAGACTCTTTAGCACTGAATAACATTAAAATGGTTATAATTCCAATAATGACATCCAAAATTAGTCTTCAAAATATACTTTTTCTTCATATGTATATGATGATATACTAACCATAAATTGATATCTGATAACCAACTAGATCTATTTATGATTAAAAACCATTAATTTTTCAGAGGTCACAATGGATCTTCACTAACACCAGGTTTATGTAATAACAATTGATTCAAATTTTCACATTTTCATATACCTCTTTGATGAACAATACTATAGAACCCTGTACTAACACACTAGGATGTATAAAACCTCATAAAAGAAGATAATAATTCTAAATCCATAGCTCTCACAACTTATAATTATATATTTGATAAAAATACATCAATATTAGAGAAACGATAAACTATAACTCTATACCAAACAAGATCTTGTTTTGAGGGGAGAACATCAAAAACTCTTCCAAGAAGATATCAAGGGTAATATTCTATAACAATAAGATTATTACTGGATGATCCTCTACTAAACTCAATGTTATCTCATCCATCATAGAAGATAATAACTCAAACTTCCTATGACCCATATCAGGGTCTCTTTCACCATGAAACATGGCATGTTTTCCATCATCATCATAGAATATATTTCAGTTCATGTTGTAATCAATAATAGCATGTATTAAATATTTTCAATACACACTATGAAAGATACGGTATGGTTATATATTAAAATATAGGAAATATCTTCAAGGACGATACTTCCCTATCATTACCTAACAATATCTACAAACATCATATATAAAATCTTGATCTTCAATTAGTATAGTAAAATCAAATGGAATTGGATACCTCTCCACCTCAAGTCCTGAAGTATGTACCATGGTAGGTGTAATGAAGGTGTGTTTTGTAACTAAATAAAAAAAAGCATAAACCCATGTATAATATAAGCATATATAATCTTGTATTAAATATGGATCACCTAACACTAGAAACTCTATGAAATGTATCTTACCAAGTATATCTCTACAACCTATCTGGCCATGATAGTGACCACCGCCAAGGTTGAAGTATTAACTATGTACCTAAGGAAGATGGGTATTAAAATTTTTCCTGTTACTACCACATCCCCTCTCCAATGATCAAAAGTTGTAACACCCTACTGTTACATTCTCCTTATAAGGTACTACAATAATGACTAAACATGATAGGGGATACCAACTCCATGATGAATTCAACAGAAGGCCAAACAGTAAATATTTTAGGGGTAATGACCTCCACATGCAATACCTACCATGATTTATCTATTGGTAGGGGTCTAAGAACCAAAACAACCTAATGAAATTGTATTAGGAAGGATGGAATCGAATCCCTACTATCCAAAAATTCATTTGAAGAAGAAAATAAAAACTTATGGATATACATTTATTTCACATGGAGTCCGGGATAATCCCCTCCAATGACGATATGGTCTTATTCATCACCCAATGTTTAAACTCTACCTTTTCCATCACATTAAGATTTGTATGTAACATGTAATGGGATACCTTCTGTTGAATCTATAGACACAAGGCCTCTTTAAAATGTATCACTCTAGCTTCCTAGTCTCGAACATGGTCTGAATCATAACATAATCAGTTCTTATACAAAATAATAATCTCCCACACACTAAAATTTCCATTCATAGCATAAAAATCCTATTTTAACCATATAAATTCATGTTCAAGGAATGAAACTAGTCCTAAAATGGATCACAAATATTATCCCATGAAACATTAGACTCCTTAGGATCCCCAATGAATAAGAACAACCACTACTGAACTACCTCACATTGCATAGAAATTGCCAATGAAACCCAGTGATCCCTCCAAACACAGATCGAACTAGAGGAAGTATTTACCTCTTCCAACCAAGCATTGATCTCAAAATATAAAATGGATCCCTCATACTTTTATAGAAACTAGAAATAAAACTCTCTATGTTTATTCCTCCAAAGATTGTTTTTGTTAATATAAACTCTGTGACGATGTGGGTGGATTCTTCTAAAAATCATCATTGTGAACCTGATGGGGACATTAACCTATAGAATTACTTATAAAAGTGAAAATCATTAGGGAATCCCTAAAATGGAAATATAGAATATTTAATGTTAATTAACTTATTCAAATTTATCATAATTTCGTTATTCTACCTAATTTTAAACACAAGAACATAAAATCATGATGCATTATCAATATCTATGTATTCACACTGAAGAAAACATCACTTCTCTCAATATATTCAATATAAATGAAGTTCCTTGCACCATATAATATGGGACCCTAAAATCAAGTGTTCTAGCCAGTATCCCTATTTACAATATGTACCAATTATTTCTATTATTGATGGCAAACCAGTGCATGAAATTCACATGACTTTCTATCCCCATGATCTATTATATTTCTTAACAATCAGATTTGATACCGCTCTCTCAACCCCCCCCCCTCCATGGGTACCCCTCCTAGGATGGAAATGATGAGGTGGATAACCCCCAAAGACCACCTCCAATAGTCCATATGTTTATGACTAGCACTGCGGATATATAATACATACAAATGGGAGTCACTTCCTTCAATATATTGATTTAATGATAAGAGATAAGATTAGATTCACCAACAAACACAATCACGTATATAATAAATCATCACAATACATGAATGTAATATCATAAAAAACATAAAATAACTAATTGTACCAAATAATGGTTAGTAAAAGATCATGTGACATCCTCCATATTGTTCTGCAACAATTGAGTGGTGCTCGAACCAGATTAGGTTCACCATTGAACCTAAAACAGACTACCTTATACACTAGAGGCTACCGAATAGATGAATGGGTCTAAGGTAGTCTAGTGGAGAGACTATATCCTCATATCATAGCAAAGGATACTGAAAATAATAACAAGATGACACAACCAGATATGTAATCCATATAAATTCATATAGTAATGTGTTGATAAATAATCAAACATAACCCATATTATAGAAATAATAACTTCAAACATGTAAAACACTCTTATATTGATAAACCATATACATAGATATCTCAAAAGGAATAAAAGAAAAAAATTGAGAGACTCCACCCAAAATGGTCTAAAGTCTTAACCTAATACCATCATCTCATGATCTATCCTATATTTCTAACCACAATTCAGTCCCAAGGTGCTTTCCCTTCTCCTATCCTCAACTATAGAGTCCAATTAGGTACCAAATGACAGGCTATTTAGGGAGAGAGTATAACTCAGTAGGCCACCACCACCAATATATATACACATCCATTTTGGGAAATAATGTTAATGTTGTATTGAAAAATAAATAAATGTGTAACATAAATAAATAAAACCATTTTTGATACTTAGGTTCCAATATGACACCTAGGATCGATCATACTTGCTTCATCCTAAGCCATATTTCTTTTTTTATAGCTTTCTATGGACATACAAATGAGTCCTATGTGGATTAACCTAAGGAACTCTAGACCATAATTATAATTAGGCCCCAAAAATTTCAAGGGATACCTACTCATGTCATTCCAAACTACAATCATTAGTTAGACCAAATGAATATATTCGGTACTAAACCAAGGCATTTCAAACTAGAATCATAAGTAGGCCCAAATGAATCCAATATGGACATCCTTAAGGAATTAAAACCCAGAATAAATAGATTTAAGTTATTATGAAATATATTTAACCATTATTTAAATTCAATTTCAATTGTCTCACATAAAAAAAATACACCAAATCATAGATAGTTCTCTAGGAATCCCAAAACATTCACTCATAGTCATTTTCTCAATCTTAGGTATTTCTTGAGTCACCCTATCCATTACCCTAATAATTTCCCTACTCAGGAGTAAATCATGGATGGATAAGGTCTCAACCACACACACTCGATCATATGTATAGTCTGAGGTACCCTTAGGGTCACCTCTTTAATTTTATAACTCACTTATAAATGTTAATAACTCCCAATGGGTAAAAAATACACAGTCTAAATTCACCACCAAACTGTTCATGGACCATGGGGAGGGTATATTTCACGATTTATGATTATACTCATTTAATTATATTTTGGCTGAATGTGCAGTAAATTCAGTATGACCACAAATCAAATTCATCAATAAAATGATAATATTTTTAGGTAAAGTTTATAAACCACCTGGCTTATACTCATAGAAATCCACATTTCCAATACCATATTTTTATTCAATAAAAACTGACAAAAATAGGAAAGGAAGAAGAAACAACTAAAAATATAATATTAGAAAAAATGGAAAGAGATCTCTTAACATATGAATAAATCTTGAAATAATGAATGTTTAATTATTGAATTGCCTCTAGCTTCTAATCTAAATGGACTGTGGCATATTCTGTAGATAAAAGAGGGGGAAATCCCTATATAAGAGGAACAAGTACCAAAGATGTAGGGAATTTCATGATACAACTAATACAAGAGTAATGTACTAGTTTAAAAACACCGTTAAAAAATAATTAATTAAAAACACAATCAATGTGTATTGGATATTTTTATAGCATGACCAAAATGGTTCACACTTTGAGTTTTTTAGGCAGGATAATCCTCCACTTTTTTTCCATTTTCACAGTGTGGAGCATTTATTCTCATCATGATTCATATGTATACCTGCCTAATTTCCATCAAAACCATCCCCAAGACACTTGAAACACACATAACACTCATAACTAACCAATGTACAATTTCTTTGAAAAATTTAAAAGTATTGGTACTTATGAAAAGGGATATGGTTTTAAAACTTCACCACATTAAATTAGCTCATCCTTGATCTACTCTCCTAACCACCACTGGGAATCTGAGGAAACCAACACTATTAATTATACCCATACACTAGACTCTCACTCCCATGAATCCTCCTAGATATGTCAATGCTGACACTACACACACACTAGAGTAACTATCTTATCCCTAGTTTTTTGTTCAATAAAATTATCATATGTAAACTATATATTCCTCAAAATATGTGACAACGTCAAGATCAAAATCTTACTAATGACCCCACATGTAGGGTGCCAATCATACCCACAAGCCACAACACCAAATTAATTTTATTAGCAAACTAGGATTCCCCAGAATGGTTCTTCCATAGTGTTTTATCACATGATTTACTCTTGAATCATGTGATGAATCGGTTTACCCCATGAATCATGTGATGAAATGGGGTTCACCCCCTGAACTATGTCAGGAATTGGGGTTCACCCCTTAATCATACCATGAATCAATTTGTGTAGTCAATATCTAGTTTCAAACCAGTTAAACAGTTTTTAAAGTATCATCCCTGACACTTTTATTAATCATTTATAAATCACCAGCCTCTAGCAACATAAAGTAAAAATCCACTAAGCCCAAGTGTAACTCCCAAGATCCACCAAAGTCAAGGGTGTATGATCTCAACATGTCCTATAAGATCTGAATTGTCATCTAGACTATTAAAATCTCTGAGATTGATGTATGAACTAAAATGTATTACTTACACTAGCTATGTCCATCATAACACTACACCTAAACCAAATTCACTACTCTAAACCTCACTATCCCATGCATCATTGCCCTGATTATTTCAAACAACTCCACTATGATTTCTCAATTCTAGTGGTATTATTGAATTACAAAAAATTTAACATTACGTCTTGTTGGTTGATTTCATAGGACTACACCAATCCATTTATCAGAATAATAAAATTATTTCAACCCATAGTCTTACTCTTGACACTATTTATAATACAAGGCCTCACTTCATTATTCACATTAGCTAGTTATTTCTAAGAACTGGAGTCCCACAAACCCATTCACCTTACCATCCTAATTCTTAATATTCACACTTTTTCATATATCCATACTATTATATCATATGTAACTATTGTTAAAAATTTATTTTACTAACACCACCTCATTCTATTAGTCAATAACCATACATCAGTACCTTTCATTTTTTCTATTATTAACTCGGATACATACATTAGAAAAAAATCACAAAACCAAAACCACCGTTTGGTTTGATTTATCAATATGTTTCTTACGGTTATTTCCAAAGACTTATCAAAATAAGAATCACATGTTCAAATAATCCTTGGTGTTCTCCCCACTATCATGAACTGAACCAAGAATGTATGAAGCCAGTGTTGTACTACCATTATATTGGCACAAGATACAAGTAAATTGAATCCCAAGGGACTGAAAAATTTAGTATTCTAGGTAAACTTGATATATACATGAGTATTTTATTATAAATGAATACAAAAATTACAACATAATTTTTTTCAAGGATAATAACATTATTCCATATAGCATGTCCTTACATAACATTCTTAGTACACTATAGGGAATCCCTACGAAAGGAAATAAAATAAGGGTGATCTCAAATGTTCGGTAAGGGTTAATTATAGTGGAATAAATAATTAATAAATGAGAATAATAATTATGGAATGGTAAATAACTGAACACACATTCAATGTAATCAATACATTAGGAAGGAAGTGTATAAACAAAATGTCAAGGTAAATAGATAAAAACACATGCTATTTAAATAATTTGATAAGAAATAATCAATATGGAAAGGTAAGTAACTAAAAACAAATTCCATTTAATCAATACACTAATAATAAAATGAATTAATAGACTTTTTATAGTGAAAATCTTATGGATAATAAATAATAAAATAAAACAAAGGAAATGCAAAATTATTGGACGTCACGTCTAGGACACATGAAGACCAATATTGTCAATACCTTTCACATGAAGGTTTAAAAATATAAGTATAAAACTATTTAATTTTATTAAAAAATTTGTTTCATGAGAACATATCAATGCATCTAGGTTCTATATAATTTTTCGGTCCCACCCATCACTACCAGTACAAAGAATTCCTCATATCAAATAACTAATTTAACTAATAAAAAATATGCCTTATCAAATATCCATATTGAATAAATAATAAGGGTTTATCTATATTTAATCATTTAATTAAATAATTGTTGATGTGAAAATTGTATGTATAAATGATATGTGGTTTAGGAAATAAAAATATCCATGATAAATGATATGGATAATTAAGGGAGATTCAATATCTAATGATCATAAGAAATTGAATGTTTCAAGGGCACTAAAAAAGGAATTAAGGAAGTGAATTTCAATACTATCCTTGGAAAAATCAATATTAAACCATCTAGATGAAGAATAATTATGGTATCAATACAATATATCCTTAGTGGTGTAAGGATAAAGGTTTATTGTCATTTTTGAATAGAAATACTGTAAAAAGAAACAAATATATCCTTTTCATTTTGAAAAACAATTTGAAAACAATTTTCTTTGAACATAACTTTTAAAAAACGTTTTATTTAAAAATTAACTTTTAAACTTGTAAAGGATGCTTCAATGAAATGAAGATGAGTAATTATGTACATTCCATACAAGTTAAAAAGAACATTCCTTTTGTAGGGTAAAAATATTAGAAAAGTACAATGTTTGGAAAGTGATAAGAAGATTCATTTGAAATATTGTTTAAAAGAAAAAAGGGTAAAAATTTATTTAATAAATCAATTTGGAAAGGTTAAAAATATTTTTTAAGTCCTTTTTATAAAAGATGGTTTTTATAAGAAAATATGTTCTCCACTTAAAGAGATAAATGAAGTTGGGTTTTCTTAAAAACATTTTATAAAAACTTTTGAGCACCAAATAGTGTAAAAATAGTAATATTTCATGAAAAATGCCATTAATAACCAGAGTATAATAAAATGAAGGGTTCTATCAATCAATTATCACATAAATTCCTCTAGAGGAATTTCAATAACATGTAATCTTGATTAGAATGAGATTAGGAAATAAACCATTAAAATGATCATAACATTGAAGTGAGAATTAATCAATGAATTGATTATGTATATAAACTATAAATTAGAATAAAATATGTTTAAATATATTAATATATATTCAAATTCATTATACACATGATCATATAATATTAACAACAATGTGGAAGTAATATAACCCAATAGAAAGGAATTGAGTAATGAATTTTATTTAACACACGGTAATTTTATGTTCAGATCCCCTTAGAAGAAATAATTAAAATTGAAACTAAAAATACCAAAAATAATGAATTATTAATGATATTACGTGTCAAACTACAAGTATGTATGCCATATATATGAAATTAGGTGCACAACAATAATGTATTCCTCAAAGAATGGAAATTGAGACGAAGTCCCTTACTACTTAGAAATTTTTTGATTATAATATAAATGAAACAAATGAATTCAAATTAAAATATAAATACCATGAAAATAAATATTTTCATTATATAAAATAAAATAGTAGTAGTATATACACAACAAAAATAAATAAGTGGTGAAAATTAAGTATGCCTCATGGATGAAAAAGTGAGACAAGAACCCCTTACCATGTATTTCCTTTCAGGTCAATGCAATTTAACCTCATATATAATGGTTTTAAATAAATTAATAACTTCTAAAATAACTATAATTATATTTATAATATCATATATTATCTTATTATAATATCTTATTACCCGCTTGTTAACAATCATTTTTTATTTTCACTATTTCAGATGTTAATTATCTAGTTTCTCGAGTATGTTTTGAATTATTATTCATTGTTCCTACTATATATATCATTATTTAATAATATATAGAATAAAAACTATGATTTGGTTATCATATATATTAATTATATATTTATTTTTAATAATCCATAAAATTTGGGGATAGGAAATGGAATGGACCGTTCATGGAGACGGTAGGTCGTACACACACAAGAACACTACTTTCATTTCTTTTACGAATTAAAATAATGAAAATTGAATGATATATATATATCTGTATTATAATTCAAGTATAATATATATTTCATATATTTTACATATTTATATTAAAACCATCCTTTATACTTTTCATTTATAGTGTGAATGAGTCATATCGCTTTGAGGAGGCTATAGTCCACACGTCCACAAACGATGTTATCATATTCCAACAAATAGAAAGCATGAAGGTAGGAGTTATATAATAATTTAATTAGAATAAATATATTATAATAATAATATATATAGTATATAAACTATAAATAAATCATTATTTCCATCCTTGAAAGGTGATAAATGGAGGAACGATTGACATCAATTTGCGAGGCGGTAGTTCGCCGCACACATGAAAGATGATTGTGTATTCCATTTGATGGATGTGTATGAAAGTGTAGGTAAAAATAATAGAATAAAAACATATCAGTATATTTTTGATACTGATGTTATTATATAATTATGAATGAGAATAATTTAATGAATTGAGAAAGAAATAAAATGAAAGTGACCATCGAAGAATGTCACCTCATTTACGGGTAACTCCATTTTTTTATACCGAAAGACTTATTTTGTTGTATTAATGACAAAAGGGTGTATTATATGATGAGGGGAGGTAATTTGAAGCTTATTTGGGAAGATAATGGGTGAAAAAAATGGCTTGATATGTGTGAATAAGTTGGAGCTGAGAGTGCCTTTTTAATGTGGAGGAGTGGTATTCTTGTAAATTTTTGAAAATGGAATTACACCAAAATTTTCCACATGTAAACTAGATTAAATAATGAACCTAATTATATAAAATGTATTATTGGGTTGAAATGTTTCTAGAAAATGAAGTTTGGACAAGTTTCTAGCTCATTGTATCCCTTAAGTTTAAGGTTTAGTCCTCAATTAAGCTAATTGTTCTCTTAATTCCTTTAATTAATTTTAGTTATTTTCGAAAATAATTTGTGTCAAAAACGAATTTGATCATTTTATAAATTATAATTTATGATTATTATAAATATAGAATACATTTTTTCAAATTTAAATGATAAAATAGGTATAAATTAATTTAAATTTAATCCTGCAGACCGGATGACAAAACGTGTTTTTAAAGTAAAAATGTTAAATAATTACAGATGATTTTATATCCAAATTCATTGTGAAATTGAATAAAATTACCTAAATTGGTTTTTTTATTAAAAATTTAACTAAATATAATTTATAACTAAATTAAAATATAATTTAACTATATAAATAAATTAAACGAAAAAGAAATCTTCAATTAAAATTTAGTATTTTTAACTATTCATCGCATAATGAAACTTCACAGAAAAATACCAAAAATTCAACCTATGATAATTTTGATGTTATTATTTAAAAACATAATTTTATTTTGACACATAAAAATTATTAAATTTATAAAATTTAGTTTTAAAATTGTTGTTCCCTTAAAAGACGGCAAAAGTGCCTTTATAAAAATATAATTTTTTATGCATAAAATTGGGTTGGTTCTTATATTATGCCTATAAAATGGATTGGATGAATTTAAAAAATAATTTATTGAATAAATTACACAAATATTTCATTAATATCATTTAATAATTGTAATTAATTTAATTAATAATACAAAACTCATTTGGAAGAATAAAAAAATCCTTTATATTCAATTGGTTTATATATTCATTTCTAACTAATTGGTAACCAATGAATTTATCTTATATTTTTATAAAACATATATTTTCATAAGTGGATTAATACTATTCATAACCACTAATTTAATATATGGGTTAAGTCTTATTATATTAAATAATAATATTTTAATAATATAATTTTGTTTGGTAAAACTTAGTATTGTGTGCATTGAAAGCTATAAAATATATTAAATGTATTTAAAATATTAAATATTCCATAAATTATAAAGAGGTTATTTTCCTTTTTATGTTTGGTGTTGTGTGTCATATATTTTCTTGTTATTGTTATATAATTTTTGGGGTGTTACAGCCACCATAGTACTTCCTTATAACTAGTATATGAGAATAACGTAGCCCACTATCCACCATCATAAACAAACTGGAACTCTCAAGACCTGGTTATGTTTCTTGAATAAGTGATCAGCTGAATCCCTACTCTAGAACTTATAGACACCACAGTTCACCACACAACCATTTCTATAATCTATCTATAAAATTCAACTGTACACATAGTCCTAGTAGATATAACTCAAGGTCTATAACCGTGCTCATCACCACATGACTCTTACATTCTATTCCACTATGGGACCTACCTAGACCTGGTAGAAACTTGTAACCATGTTAGTGAATAACTTGTCATACCTATTCACTGTATAATTATTTTTCCATCATGGAAATCCTCTTAATTTTTTAGAAGATCCAATGGTCACCACACTGCATTCCATTTTTCAAAAAAAAAAATCAAAAATTGCCTGTCAAATGAGTTGACCATTTCAACATCACCTAAATCCTCATAATCCAATATTTAGTCCATCACTTAACAAGAAATCTTGTCATGAATTGATCATACCCCAATACCTTCAATCATTAGAATAATCTAGACCAATTCATACTTCAGAGCCTCTCTTTCATTAACCACCATACATCACAGCCTTAAGGTTTTACACCCTCTACACCTTATCTCTAAAATAAGGAATTTCACACCTTTAAATTATCATATAATTGTGTATTGTCATCTAATACCATCAGAAACCCATTATGTCATTTAAAAAAGTTAGGTAAAAAAATCAGTTCTAGACTCTACCATAACAAACTGACACCACACAACATCCTAACCCCAATGGATCTATAGGAAAAAAATACATACATCCCAAAATAGTCTTTCTATACACTATAAACATAAAATTAAACTGAAATTAATTTTCTTGTATGAATGTGACCTCATATTAGGTTCCATGTATCTTACCCATCTAAATCTCTATATCTTAGATATTTCCCTCAAAACATTCCCATCGACAAGTCTCACATGGAATCTAAATCTGGACACATAAAAAGGGGAATAATGATTACCTTTGTAAGGATTACATTGGGATACACCAAACCACATAATAGGTAGGTTAAAAAAATACCAATCACTTAGTACATGGTAAAGTTGTTTCCCATTGACCTCCCATAATGATTCTCAATAATTCCTATTACCAACCAGGTGCACCCAATAAGCATACACCACAATATCACTCTACTACATCACATGAATGTACTATTTTGAATCATATCCCATCCATCCTATTCTATTTTACCAAATAACTTGATTAACCATTCATATTGCATTTGAAACTATTATAGTTGGAATAATCTCTTTGATTATTTATTTCTGATAAGCCTAAGGAATCTCAGTCAAGGTAAGTCAAACTATACGACCACCAGCCAACCCCGACATCACCAAAAATATATAAGTGTATACTAATTATCTACCTATTCTAGACCCAACCATTTAGAAAAATCCAAAAATAATGTTTTGGAATCCAACTAATCATTCCCTTCAAGACCCAAACACAATCTATAACATCAAGCCCGGACAGTTGCATCCAGAACACACAAGGCATCAACATGACCATCACAAGTATTTATTATCACTTATATACATTAAAATCAATGTAAAGAATATATCATGATTATAATATCTAATTAATCCACAAGACTAGGTTAACCACCTCATGGGTTACCCACAAACATCACTATTATCTCTAGTAGTGGTAGGAAAAACATCATGTAACTCTACACAGTACTTAGCTTACCAATATTCTTATCCACATATTAATATCACAAGGAAAATAAAAGACCAGTACACCCCTTATAGGTTTCTTCTAAATATATACAAATATTTATATATCACCCCAGATTTATGCCAACTACAAACTCTTAGGTTATCCTAAAATAATTATCCTTCTCATCAGAGGAAAGGATGTGGTAGAAAACATGTTTCATCCCTCTCTCAAGACCCACAACAGAAGTGTCTCACATAAAGGTTTGAATTCATTCCACTCTACCCACTCTTGGGTTATACATAAACCCACAAGGATCAGAAACAATTATGAAATGTCACAATTCCAAAAGGAATAGTTCAAACCAAAGTTGCAATAGGTATAAAATCCGGTTATATCATACATGACACATCACAATTGTCCCAAAACCCCATGATATCTATCTATACCCATTTACTGATTCTCAAGATCAGGTCACACATAATTATAAACCACATTACTGAAAATTTAAAAAAATTCCCAACATCACAATTTATGGAAAGTGATAGCAAGAACAACACCCATCTATCTTGCAAATAACATATCAAATTATTCTTATAAATTAGGTGATTTTAATAGTCCCAATTACCTATACAAAGGATCAAAATCATATCAATACTAAAAAGGTCCACACCATACATATAGGATTCATTTTCTTACACTTTATCATTTTACTTTATCCAGAATATTTTAACACATGGGGTCCAGTTAAATGAAATTTCAATTATAAGATATAAATGAAAAAATCTATATATTTTAACTATAATTTTATTTAGCTGATACTAAATAAGAAAAAAATTATGCAATCATGTAACTCACATTATAATGTTTAATTTAACAAAACCTTTTAATAATTGAGGCTCAATGACATATCAAATCCATGCTATAGAGGAAAATGGTTTATAATTTGAAATTGGAATTTTATTTAGCTGATGTCCCATAATAATCAAGAAAAGTGATAAATAACATGTTTTGTATATAAAGTATTGGTTAAATATGATTACACTATAAATTTAAATTTTGAAACACTATATAATTTCTGGAAAGTGCTTTAAATAACTGACCATATGACATAATCCAAGAAATCAATCACTCGAACTCATCCAAATGACTTTTAAATTCTACTTATGTGATATAATGAATGAAAAAAACACCCTATTATAATTCTATATAATAGGTAAAATATCATAAACCATAATTATCAAGATCATTCGTATCACTAATGGTGAAATAGGTTAACAATGAAAATTAAAGACATGAAAAACAATCCCATCCTTGGAAATGTTGGCTTCCCTTTACATGGTATGGGCACTCCCATGAATGAGTTTAATACTATTATCTAACAACTCCCTATATCCCATTTAACATACACGTACAATTATAAAAAACAAAAAGGTCTTTAATACCACATTGTGACATCCTACCCTTTGGTTTATGGCGACAAAGCAGTGGCCAAACCTAAGGAGGGTAACCACTAGATATCGGTCATGATTTTCCATATTCTATAGGCTACAAACTAGCATTGTGGGTATAGGTTGGTATGGTGGGGAGACTATACCCCCATATCAGAGTAAAATAATAGTATAAAAAATAACAACTATACACATCTAGATAAATATCTAGTAAACTGATTTCTAGAAATTTGAATATAAATAATAAAACATTACTTATGGAATTGAAAAATGAAATCCATAAATTTCAAGTAGTCATACATCAGTAGTACATATATATAGATATCTCAAAAGGAATAAAAGATAAAAAGTGAGAAACTATACCAAAAATGGTCCTGAGTCATAGCCCAGTCCCATACTCCCATGCTCCATCCTTGTAGTCCAACCATGCATACGACCCATGGATCCTGACCTTATTCTACCCTATAACCAAGAATTCTGCTTGAGTACCAAATGTTGGACCGAGTAGTGTGTGATTATAAATAAGTTTCCCACCACCAAATACATCTATAATTACATACATAATAATAAATAAAGATCATATTTATATGGGAAATAGATAAAGTCACAACAAAAATAAATAATACCACCAGCAATCCTCAAGTTCCAACATGACACCCAAGATTGACTATAGTTACTTCAAACTAAGTCATATGTCTCTATACATAATATCATATAGAAGATAAAACAATCCTGACAGATATTTCAGCAAGTAACTATAAATAATAATCATAAGTAGGCCCAAATAAATCTAAGGAGGACTTCCCCAAGGAATTCCAAACCAAAATCATAAGTAGGCACAAATTAATACAAGGGGGAACACCCTAAGGAATTCCAAACCAAAATCATAAGAATTACCAAATGAATCCAAGGGGAAACAACCCAAGTTATTTTAAACTACAATCATAAGCAGGCCCAAACAAATCCATGTTCGATAATCCTATAGTATTCTAGGCCATAAAAAACATGTTCTCATAAAATTCATTTGACCATTCTTTAAATTTTTATTCAACAATTCTCACATAATTAACATTTACCCTAGATCCTAGAAAATTCTATAGAAATATGAAACCATTTAACCACTATAATTTTATCAATCTCAATAACCCCTAGGGTTACCCTAACCATTACCCCAATAATAACCTGAGTCAATCACACCCCATGAATGGATACGGACCCGATATTACACACTCAATCATATCTCATGTCCAATTCATCGCTATAGTAACCTATTTATTTTTAAAACTCACTTATAAATTTTAATCACACCCCTTGGATAGACAAAGATTCAATTTAAACTCACCAATAGACAATTTTTTTTCCCATGGTGATATTCCATTGCATGATTTTGGGCTATACACATTTAATTATATTTTGGTTGAATGTGTGGTAAATTTGGAATGACCACACCTCACACATAATAATAAAATGGAGAGGCTTATATGTAAATATTATAAACCACCTAACTTATACTTATAGATATGCACACATTCAATACTTGCATTTTATTCGATCTAAAAAAATAGAAATCAGAAAAGTAGAACAAAACCCTAGAAATTGGGAATATGAGACAAAAATAATGAGAGATCACTTAACAGTAGAAAAAACTATAAAGAACAAAGGCAGACTAATAGAATTACCAATATATTTCAATAAAAATTGATAAAATATTATTCTATGGAGAAAATTGGGAGAAATCACCTTGGAAGGTAAAGAAGAGTGAAGGAGGTGAGTCACATGATACTACCAAGAAGGATATACCTCCCCATATTTTAAAACATTTCCCAAATAATGGACTCAATAGTTAAAAAAGAGGACATGATGGTTTCATGGTGTGACTAAATAGTTTACATTGTGATTTTTTTACATTGGGAGATCCAACCATATGCCCTCTACTTTCTTGGTGTGAATTAATGCTTCATGCTACAAATCCACTCTGGTCTAGAGTTGAAAGTTGTAGACAAACCTAATTTCCACCAAAACCATCCTTGAACCACATCTAACCACTTTAAAATTCATAACTGACCAAATTACACATGATTTAAATAAATTTAAAATGGTATTTTCTTCATAAAATGTTTGGGGTTTTATAGAATAAAAAATACTAATAGATTCTAGACAACTCTAGAGTTAGTAACAACCATTTTAGTCACTAACCAACCCATGAATACCCAAGAATGGTTCATATATATATGGGATGATCATATAGGTATACTCAATAGGATCCTCCCCAAATCCTATCATGAGAATATAAAAGAATAATACTAAATACCGGTGAATAAATAAATGAAAACAACTTATTATCTGAGTAGGTAAAATTATATGTCATCCTTACCACAAATTTCATACTAAAAAACTCATAGAAGTAAGTAATTATATATCAAAATCATATATATTTGAATGATAATCTACATCCACTTACCCAATTTTTTATCACTCTCACTCCCTAATTCAAAATTTATTGTTCTATAAACCCCTAAGCAATTCATCTTTCCGCCTATTATTACATATCACAACCATATAATTGTCTCATCATATATCTCATGAAGCTAATCACAACCTCGTAATCATTATCACATATATATCCAAGTAGTATGTTTAAAATCCACTATAGTTAGTGTATCTTGAACTAAAACTGAATCCACTATAGATCTCGTGTGTACACTATTAGTAATTATACTCACTACTCTCAGAATATAGGTATGTGTTATAACCTCAAGCTGCTATACCCCACACTCACATGTATGATAAACTGAGAGCCACCACTATCCATGCATACATGTACCCTATAAATTAATCCATCACAACCTAGATACCTTCATATTATTATATGTCTAAACAGATAGTAGGAATGAGGGAGAATTCATCCATCTATTACCACACTATCCTAGATATTGAGGAAAGCACCTAGAACCAAAAAAATTGGGTGTCAACCAATCGCATGAGTTGGGTGGTGGAGTGTAAGAAATCATAAAATATAAGGAATAGTATACCACACACAACCACACTAAAGGAAACTACATGTACTTAGACTCAAATATAACTTTATTCTCACATAACACTCAGATTCTATTATTATGTCCTACTAATCCAAGCCTAATACAAGAACACAAGAATTAATATTCAACATAATTAATCAAAATCATTTAAATATTAGTGATTAAAAATCATTAATTTAACCTCATGATAAATTTTGGTTGAATCATTTCATTTCAAAATAATATAACAAGATTTAAAATTCAAATTATAAGTTCCATATATCCATTCCACATTCATAGAGTATTCATTACAACTATCACATGGATACCATTAATATACAATTACCAACATTAGAACCCATACCATGGGTTTATTTTAATTAATTTCCATTATATAATCCCGGAATTATATGGATCGACTTTAAATACCAATAGAAGAATACACTAGCATTACATTGACCAACTATAGTAAGTAGTTAGAAATAAAACAATAGTCAAAAAATAAATATCCATCAAGAAAAAATAAAATTGAGAAATCCTTACTCTCAAACTTAATCTAGAAACCCATTAATAATACCATCACAACCATATATCAAATAGGTATTCCCCTATCTCAATCCATGTTTCTTATCCCCATTAATTCATCATCATACATTCTAACCATACCTGGTTCAAAAAAATCATAACAAGGGACATACCATCCAAGAGCATTCAAAAATGGAAACAAAATGTATTTCCAAAATAATAAACTTATGGGGTAGTAAATTCTATAACATCGAGCACACAATCTTAGAAAATGTTTCGTAATAGCAAGGTTTGGCTCACAATAGCCCCAAAAACATTAATTTCAGAAAAGAACCTTTTTCATTACCATATTTAATTAACTATTTAATTATGTATATATTTTAGTAACAATAAAAATATAAAAAAATAGCTAATAATATCAAAGAATCAAATATAAACATAATTCAAGAAATACTTTAATACTCAATAGTTTTAATGGAAAATAGTAATTGAATTCACACCCCTCTTTCATTATCCACTCTATCATACCATCTTTATATTTTTTATCCAATTTCAAGCATATCAAACATTTAAAGGAATAATAGAAATCACATAAAATATATATATCAGAATATCTATAAAATATCATGAGGCAACAAATTATACCCTAAACCACATATGATTACCAAATCCAATTTTATATTCCATTATTCCTTTAATTTTAATATTATTATCTTCATTAGGTTTATTCCACCATTATAAAAATAATATAAATTATGTTAATCCAAAAAGTACACATAAAAATATGTAAAATTCATGAAACCTGAAACTTAACATGAATCTTTCAACATTTTGTAAGTAATAAAGGAATAACAAGCGTTGATCTCCAAATAAACTCTCCCATGAGGAACTCATGATCACTATAGAAATCCCACCAGGTATCCCCCCCTAAATAATCCATATAAATCCCATGAAAATATATGAAAAAAACTATAACATGGTAAGAAATAAATGTAAAGAGTATAACTAATGGGGAAGAAGAAACTCACCTAAGGTCACTACAGAACAATCACTCGATCCATAGGAAAATGTTTAGAAAATGGGGATCAAAAGTATATTAAAAGTACCCTTTAGTTTCCTAAGGTACAATGGATAAGGGAGTTAATAATAGAAATTTTAATATGGGAACACATTTATACAATCTATGATTTAACAAAACCATAGTGAATCTCCCTTTACTATGCCACAATATATAGGGTTTTCACCCCAATGAAAGTGTAATAAGGGAGGATACACTGTAATGGTTAAAAACTAAACACACCCCTTGTAATCCATGTAAAATCCACATATATCTCTCTATGATACAAAAAAAATAGGATAATTCAATGGCATATCTCCAATCACACACCATGGGGAACCTTCAGTAAAAAATAGAAGGAAATATCACTCCTTGAGCTCAATGATGTAGCCGAATTTCCAAACCATGGATACCTATTAGGATAGAGGGAGAAGATATCAACACCACAATCTCCATAGTACATCTTGTATCACCATGATGTAGATACCTATAGATTGGTATAGATTTCAAACCACTTATCTTAGGACTTCACACTACAAGGATTATAAATATGCCTCGTAGTCTATCTCAAAAAGCTAACTAAGTCATGGAATATAAGTTCATGATGAAACCACCCTATTTATGATTTAATATTAACTTAAACACCACCATTACTTTCTCTATCCTTTCCTAGACACCTCCAACCATTAGGATACATAAAGGAAGGGATCATGAAATACCAGGCCCTTACAACATAAGTCTATGAAGTCATGGTTCATGGATTTAGTTATTTAGGGTCCAGTTATGGTATATTATAATGGTGGATAATTATACATTGTAACATTAATTAATGATTCAATAAGAAAAGTTTGGGATTAATTCATTAAAGAAAATATCTAATGTGTTTGCGGTGCTTGTTTGATGGAGGGACATGGTGGATAAAGAGGTAGGAAATAAGTTCAAATGATTAAAGTCTAGAAATGATGTATAATATATTAGTTAGGAATTATAGAATTTTTGTTGGAGAAAACTAATCAAGTTTGAGAAAAAAAAATTAGGAACACTATAAAATAATAGTGTTGTGGATTGGATTAATCATACACTAACTAGAAATTATTACAGTATGAGGCTATATTTTAGAATTCATAAGGGGTTTTGTGTGGAATAAGTAAATAGTGAATCATATCTTTTGAATACAATTCCTTACACATAATTAGATCTAGAGATTTTAAAATAGTTGTGGTTTAGGAAACTAGTGGTAGTTTCCACAAAAAATTGATAGGAAGTCTCGCCAATGTCTTGTAAATGTAAAGGATAGTGAACATATTTTAGCAAAGTCACATGAATGCTTTTTTATTGTGTATGGAAATGAAATATTTGGGTTATATCTCTATGATAATGAAAACATACAGATCATTAGAAGCCATAATTTTATCTTTTATGAGGGTTTTTTTGAAAATACTAGAACTTAGTGGAAGATAGAGTTGAGAATAGAGAATCAACTGAACATATCCATGTTGATCCAGATGGAAGTTTTAAAAATTCGGATTTTTAGGAATGTTTGGGGATCATGGACATTTTATAAAAATAATCAAGGATATAAGATTTATTAAAAATATTAATAACTATAGAATCTTAGGGAAAATATTTGTAAGGTGAAATTTTGGAAGTAGATATTTTGGAAACCTTAGATCCACTGGTTGAATTGTGGAGTTCTACCAAGATAATAAGAATGGTACTGAGGTTCATAACTAATCTTTATTAATTTATTATTATATATAGAGGAGATATTTAGAGCCTGTATGAAGCAAAGGTCCTTATAAAAGTTACAAGTTATAGTTAGTAATGAAAGATAAGATGGATTAGTTACATGAAAATGGAACTTTGGATCTAATGAAACTACCATAAGGGAATAAAGTGTTTTAGAAAAAATTGGTGTTTTGGATGAAAGAGGATTTAGATGGTAGAAATATGTATAAGGATATGTTGGTTATAAAAGGGTTTCAGTAGAAGGAAAGATTATATTTTATTAAATTTTCTAATTCATTGTTAAACATAAAAAAAATACGGATAATGTTATGTTTGGTTTGTTATCCCCTTTCCCAAATGGTCTGAAGGACTTATTTTTATTTTATTATGGATAATACCCCTTTTAAGGGTTGAAGGGGAACCAGTACATGACCCGTATGCCCAAGGCACAAGGCCCGACTATCCCTAAATACATGACCTAAAGGCCCAGAGGCAAACCATGCCCATTACATGACCCGTAGGCCCAGTCCACTAGAAATTCTCCTCCCCAACATCTGCATCATTGATCACCTAGCTCCCCTCCTTGCATTTCTGATCATCTATAATTTCCCTGTCCAAAGTTGCACGGTGCCTGTTCCTAATGGCATCTTCCATACCCTCTCATTGTTCCAATCTGGTAAGCTCTACTTCTGGTGGCTACTACTCTTGTTGCTTTTATCCTCTTCTAGGGAATGTTCTGTGTAAACATGGATACTCCATGGTTTCTATGGCCCAAAGGCCCTATGGCCCGTAGGAATTTGATTACCCGAAGGCCCGTGAGACCCGTAGGCCCAAACTGGTGGCCCGAAGACCCAAATTGGGAGAATAGTTTTGGCTATTATAGTACCAAACAGTAATAGCTACAGTACTGCTATAGTGACTACTACAGTACCTGGAATTTTTCCTCCACCTGGTTTTGAACCTTGGTCTCTTGGATGCCAAGCAGGAGTCCTTACCACTAAGGTACGGTCTCGTTGGCATTTGATTTTTTATGAAATACTGTATCTAGATTAGATATATGTGGATATAGTGTTCCAAATGGTGATTTAGAGGAGTGAATATTTAAGGAGTATACATAGGTATTCATGGATAAAAAAAATAATGTTTAAATTTACCTGATAAAATTAATCCTTTATAGTATTAATAAATAACTAATGTAGTGGAACTTGAATGTTGATGGATTTATAGATGATAAGGGGTTCATTCAGAGTAAATAATACCAATTTTTCTGATAGAAGGTGTTCAATGATAGGGGTTTCATTGTCTTTATCTTGTTTAAGGATGAAATGATCTTGGTAGGATTGAAAAAGAAATGAAAAAAATAGGTAATACATGATTTTTTCAAAAAGGTTCAATATGAATGATAAAATGGAATCTAAGAAAATATTAGGGATCTAGAATAAAATAGAAGGAATATTGAAACATTAGTTTTATTATAGAATTAATATATAAAGAAGATAAAAAAAGTATTGGAATGACCAGAGGTAATCCTATATCAACCCCATTTATAAAACACATCAGTTAATTAATAAAGACAATGAAGGAGGTTATGGATAGGGAAAAGGATGATGGTAATGGAAAAAGATGATGAAAGTGGATTCTGATGAAGGTAGGTGTCACGGCCCATCCTTGAGGGGCTTTTGGTGTGACTACCACAATTCTTCCTCCAATAGGTCAGGGGTTGGTGACTATTAATGAGTAGGAATATCCAAAAATGGGATACAGTAGCCTAAGTACCTATAAGAAAAAACACACATCTCCAAGACAGAAATGCTTAAATGTAAAAAAAACACTATGTAGACAATTCATTCAAACAACTATATACGAAAACCAGAGTACAATAGGGAAAGGAATGGAAATTAAATAGGGCCAAAAAATCCCACTAAAAGAAAAGATTTTGTAGCCAAAAACCCAACCTATAATGTACTAGGTACTCAGAATGTCATCTAAAAATTTGCCAGAACACACCTCAACCAGTTCGGTTTCACAAAAAATTTTCTGGTCCTGCTCTACCTAGAACTCCATCAAAAGGTCGATCATCTGTAAAAGATACAACATGTGTGGTCAAATCCCGTGTGTGGGTGAGTAAAGAAATACTCAATAGGACACCCCGAAACCATAAAGGAATACCATAATGAAAATACCAAAAATAAAATACCATAAAGGAATATCCAAAAGGATATACAATGAAGGAAATACCATGATGGAATACCACAAAGGAATACCACAAAGGATATACCACGAAGGAATACATAGTCATCTCGACACACATATATATTTGTACAAAACATATATCAAGAACATCTAGATATACTCAATCCAATAAGACACATAGTCACACAAGATGTATAGTCCCCATAAGACGCACAGTCTCCATAAAACACATAGTCTCCATAAGACACATAGTCTCCATACGACACACATTCTATATAAGACACACAGTCCCTATAAGATACACATTCTCTAGGTCACAGGAAGCCACAAAAATGTTTTCACAAAGCCCGATCATTCTTAGATAACTCACTCATCAAGCCATTAGGTTGTATATACACTCCCACAAAACCCACTTAGGATATTTCTAAATGATCGTATCATTGTAAGGGTCCCAATGCTGCTACAGAATCATAAAATAGAGGTCCAATTTTAAAGTTACGAGTGTTTAAAAATTTAATAAGAGGTTCACTAAGACGTTCTCTGAGCGTGGTAGCTCGGTCGACCGTGGCTTGGTCCGACCACTCGGGTCTAACCCGAACCTCTAGGTCTGACCCGACCTATTGGGTCTGACCCAGACCACTGGGTCAACCCAAACCACTGGGCCCAGACCACTTCATCTAGGACCAACCTACCACACCGGCCCAACCAGTCACATTGGCCTGACCCGCTCGCCCGACCTGTTCTATTTTCCGTGTCGGTTCGGCTTATGTCGTCGCTCACGGTGACCACAGTCGGTCCACACACCTACCTCGCCACGTCCCACACAGTGATGTCATGCACTACAAGATGATGAAACCTTTACTTCTATGGTCCTCTATTCTTCCTCTGGTACTCCAATCTCTGAAATGAAATTACCTCTGTGATCCTCGGGTCTCGAGCTACACCGATTCAGCTTCTGTTTTGTATTGCCTTCAATCTAGGGGTTCGATCACATTCAGAACCTTCTGGTAACTCGATCCATGATCATGAGGATCCAACAAAGAATAATGACAATAATAGAGGAGAGAAGTCACAAGAATTACTGAAGAACTAACCTTGGACTTTATTCATGTCAGCCTCGATTCATTCTCATTTGAATGATAAATGAGAGGATAAACTAATCTTCTGATAATCACACAACTATAACCCATCCCACAAGAATGATCAAACCGAAAATCAATATATATTTGGATTGACCCATTTTCATCATGGAAATAATGAACAAGGAAAATTAATAAGAAATCAAATGCCCTACATAGAATATGGATCGTTAACCATTGAGGATTGATTTCCATTGGCGATTCGTCAAGAACGATCTCTGATCCCGGTGTTCACTGTCGCTACCAAGATAATTTTCTAAGAATTGTATCCCGATCCTCCAAAGAATTTCCAGGTTTATGATCCTAAACCTGGGTCCCTTCTTAGATATTCATTTAAAATAAGTATCATTGTTGCATTGACGTAGTGTTAAAATAAAATAAACTCACATTTTATTTTATTCATTAAAATGTCCAAAAACTATTTTTCACAGCCATCCCATGTTGGCCAATGTTAGTACTTTCCTTGGGAAAACACAACATTAAAAACTCAATGGTGGTATTGAATTTCAAATATGAGTCACTGTTCATTAATTATTAGAATTTTAAAATAAAATAATTTTTTTTAATAATTTGTTTTACAGTTACGTCCTTGGTGAATATTTCTTCAGATGACCTGCACCGACCACAATTAATTCATGTATAGGATAAAAATACTATTATGAGATCAACAATGCCCTTAAATTTATGATATATGAACCTATTTAAAACATATTATTCCTTTTTAGGAAAACCGCACACACATGCTATTAAAAACGTGACTTTTTTCAACGAATTATTCCCGGAACACCGGGCCTCGAAATCACACACTGTCTTAGTACCTAGTCTCAAAATTTTTTGAATTAATTTATAAAAATAAAATCATGAAAAATATGATTCCTAAAATTCTCCCCACCTTAGGTCTTTACATCCCCGAAGGCGAAAACAAAGGGCTACTAAAAAATGAGGGAACAGAGAAATAATTTTCCCCTCCCACTCCCATGTGTTCTCTTAGAGATTTATGTGCTTCCACTGAATGTGTAGCAGAGAAATTGACTACCCCTGAAGGATCCTCTCCTTATTATTCTCTATCTCCACTGGGTACTCTACAAAATTCACCCCATCATCGATGTCCAGTTTGACCTAGTCAATGACGTGTGATTGTTCCTTCATTTACCTCCTCAACTGCAAGACATGGAAGTTATCATGTACCCACTCTAACTGTGGAGGTAAAGACAAGCAGTAAACCACCTCACCAACTTCATGTAGTATCAGGAAAGGTCCGATGAACCATAGAGATAGCTTTCCACTCTAAAAAATCTTCATAATCCTCACCAAAGTGAGACCTAAAGGAACACGTGGTTTCTTTACTCAAACTCCAAAGACCTCCATCTTCTATCAACATAAGACTTCTGATGGATCTGTGTAGTCTCCATATGCTCCTAGATGACCTGTACATTTTCTGTAGTAGCTCGCACCAACTCTAGGCCCATGAGTGCTAACTCTCCTGGGTCATTCAAGAAAAGTGGAAACCTATAGGGTCGCCAATACAAGTCCTTGAATGGTTCCATACCAATGGTGGAATGATATCTATTATTGTATGAAAACACAAATAGTGGTAGGTGATCCTCCCAAATATGAACAAAATATAACATGTAACCGCACATCATGTCCTCTAGAACCTGAATGGTCTGCTCAGTCTTGCCATCCATATTGGGGAGAAATACTATGATCAAGCATAATTGAGTCCCTAGTGACTCTAACAATCCCTTCCAAAACCGGGATGTAAAGAGTGAATCACGATCTAAGACTGTCATCGATGCAATACCATGGAGTTGAACTATCTATTACATGTAAAGGTGTCCCAAGATCTCTACCGAACTCTGCTTCTGAATAGCTAGGAATTAGTCTGACATGGTGATTCAGTCAATGATCACCTATATGGAATAATGTACCCTATAAGTACTTGGTAAAACGTTCATAAATTCCATCGATATCTCATCCTAATTCCATTTTGGAACCTCAAGGGGTTGAGTCAAACCTGCTAGAACCTAGTGCTCAGCCTTCACCTGCTGAAAAGTGATGCATCAAGAAACAAACATTGCAACTTCCAAATTCATCCCATGCCACCAAAAATGACATCGGAGGTCCGAGTACATCTTCTCCACACTTGGATGTACTAAAAAATGGGATGTATAAAACCACATAAAAAACTCCTCCTACAATTCCACTGGTACTAATGTGCACCCTATGAAATAAATAGCATGCTCCCCACCTTTTGAATATCCATCAAGGGCATGCCCTTTGGAAATCTGAGCATATAAAGTCTCGCATTCTATTTCCCCAAGTTGTGCCTCCCTGACTTGCTATATGAGTGGAGGGGTAAAAACCCTCAAATGGAGGTAAGATTCTCCATCCCCATCCCGAAATGATATCTACAATGAGGCTAACTGCTCTGATGCCTTGTTCAAAAACTGCGAACTAGATCTCCAACTAAGAGCATTTCCGACCATGTTCCCCTTACTAAGAGTATAGACAATATCAAAGTCATAGTCCTGGAGGAACTCTTACAATGACATATATCTCAAGATTAGATAATTTTGAGGAAAGATATACTTGAGACACTTTTTTCAGAGTAGACAATAAACAATTCTCCCATTAGGTAGTGATCACCACATCTTCAAAGTTAAGACTACCTCTAATAACTTAAGATCATGGGTTATGTAATTCTGATCATGTGGTCTCAACTAGTATGAACAATATGCAATCACCAATTTCCCCTGTATCAAGAAACAACCAAGTCTGGTTCTTGATGAATTACAAAACACAACATAATTGGTGCCCACCTATGGAAAACTCAAGAAGGGATAACTTTTCAATCTCTACCTCAAATGACGAAAAATCTCTTAGAAATTCTCCGTCCACACGAAAGACTATCTATTTCGTGTCAAAGCTATCAAGGATGCTACCACTCTAGAAAATTTGGGTATAAACCTCTGATAGTACACAACCAAACCAAGGAAACTTTTCACTTTAGTAACACTCTTTGGTGGATCCCAATCAAGCACTATCTCAATATTCGCTGGATCCACTGCAACTCCAGCCTCTGAAATAACGTGTCCCATAAAATGGACCTCCCAAATCCAGAAGATACACTTCGAGAGATTCCAATAAAATGGTGCTCTCAGAGTGTGTTCTAAACCATCCTCAACTGTCTCACGTGCTCCACTTCAGATGCTGAGTACACTAGGATGTCATCAATGAAGACCACCATGAACTGATCTAAGTAAGGCTTTAAAATCCGATTCATGAGTCCCATGAACAATGATGGGGTGTTCGTCACAAAAAATGACATAACCAAGTACTCGTATTGGTTGTAATAACATATGATGTTTTTCTTCAGTATATCCTCATCTCGTACTCATAGCTGGTGATAGCCATATCTGAGGTCAATATTTGAGAACCACCAAACCCCTTTCAACTAATCGAATAAGTCATCAATCCTTGGTAGTGGATACTTACTCTTCATGGTCAGTTGGTTCAAGTCCTGGAAGTCCACACATAATCTCAAGCTCCTGTTTTCCTTCTTGGAAAAAAAAACTGGGGTTGCCCAGGGTGAAACACTGGGTCTCACAAAACCCTTTGTAATTTTTCCAACTGCACCTTCAACTCATGAAGCTATGCAGGAGCCATTCGATATGTAGGTGTGTATATCCACACCATCCCAGGGTATAGATAAATGCATAATTCTACCTCCCTATAAGGAGGTAATTTGGAAACATCCTCCAGAATGATGTCCTTATACTCTTCCACCACAACAAGAAACTATGGAATCAAATAATCCACTGTACTGAGGGTCAGGCTATCCAAATGATGAGTTATTAGCTACAACCTCCTATATGTGAGTCCATCCTATGCTTCCAATATTTCTTTTTCACCAAAAAAGGAAAAACTGGTCCTATCACTATCGACACGGTACACTCTATGCATAAAATAGTCAATCTGAACTTGAAATGTGGATATCCAGTCCATTCAAAGTATGATGTCATAAGGCCTCGACGCCGCTACCAAGAGATCCCAACCAAAAATCATTCCTCAAAGAGTAAGGTCACACTATAGGCACCAGTGTGTGGTCATAGAATATCCTCCAATAGGAGTCTCTAAGAAGAAGGGTCAAGTCAAGGGTTTAATTAGAATATCTGAGTCTCGAACGAGGTTGGTGGAAGGAAAAGAATTACTGACACCCATGTCTATCAGAACTACAACTATGGTGGAAAAGAATAAATCATACCTCTAATCATCCTTGGATCCTTGGGTTCATAAGCCTCTGTCACCTGTATCTACACACGTCCCTATACATCAGCTCCCTAAACCTATCATGGACCACCTGGAGGTGGTGTTGGTAATATCTCGAACCTCCAACCACCCCTACCAGCATAACTTATCCCCTACCTCATCTTCCACCCTGCATACCACCATACTCCTACCTCTACCTCTAAATCGGTGGCCCCTCGTCCATCTACTGATCTGATGTAAGACGAGTAATGGAATCTCATTCCAGATCTCCATGACATCTGCTTGAGTAACACAACCTATCCCTCAGCTAACTCAAGCTACCCTGGGAGCCCCACAACACTGATCCTATGTCTTATGATCATCCCTTGAATTGAATGACCTGATTGGGTCCCTATGGCTTTTGTCAGCTACTTGATGCTGAGGTCTTAGCTACCTGGTTCTTGTTGGTAGCTCCCACTGTCGGTTCCATATCCACTAGAAATCTATCCACTAGTAGGGATTTCTAAAGTACCCAAGAATATGTAGAAATTATAATGGATATCATGGATCCCCTAATATCCTAGTTCAAGCCCTACTCAAAGGTTCGATCCATAATGAACGGTTCTCGTACCATATTTGTGGGTAGCGCGAAAGATTAGAAAATCTCACCGAGTACTCTGCCAAAGTCTGACCGCCCTACTATAGATACAGAATCTTTTGTATCAACACCAAACAAAACATGGTAGGATATAACTCCTCTATAAAGAGACACACAATGTATTCTCAATAGAGAGTCATCTAATCGTGTGTCTAGGTCACTAAGCTCCAATATATTCCCACAAATACCTGAAAAAGATTAGTGGAAATGACTACCATGTAGTCGGAAGGCATCCTCACAAGGAGGAAGAAACAAGTAACTACCTCCAGACAATCCTCAACTACATGGGGGTATCTCTCACACTAAAACCTAGGAGGTCTCTACCTCTGAAACTTATGCAATGTGATCTGTTTGCATGCATCCTCCGTTGGTAGTGTTGGTGGTAGCTTTAGATCAACAGGTGGAGGTATAGATGGTAAAATACTTGGAGGTTCTATCTCCGATACATGCTGAAATATCAATGCCTCATCACTAGGTATATCATCCTCACGATCATGCAACAAAATCCTAGCTAGTTGTCTGTGTGGATACATCCTATATTAAAACAAGATATACCACGGTTAATAGAGTATATATGGAGAGATGAATCAAAAAGGAAATGGATGAAAAAACCAATTATTATATAATTCATGTACAATTATTTTTTCTTACTACTATTATTTTCATGTATCGAGTCAAACAGTAGATAGTCAGACTCCTAGTGTATGGATACATCAGCCGTTGCACCAACACTAGAGTCCCTGGCCTAATGGTTGAACTCAAAAAACATAAAACTATTTCCCCAAACCAACCTCACATACTCTTGGTCCTAATGTAGAACCAACAACCTCAGATACCACTCTATCATGACCCATCCCAGAGGGGCCTTTGTTGTAACTACCCCAAGTCTACCTCCAATAGGCCAGGAGATGGAGACTAGCATCGAGTAGGCATATGTCAGAAATGGGAGGCATTAGCCCATATAACTGTATGCACACACACATCTTCAAGCCACATATGATGAAATGTAAAAAACAATAAGTGAAAAATTCATTCAAACCAATATATCCCACAACCAGAGTACAACAATGAATTTACGGGAATGTAAACAGGGCCAAAACAAGCCAACCAAAAGAAAAGGGTTGGTAACCACAAGTAAAACCTATAAAGTAAGAGGTACTAGTACTTTCATCTAAAAAGTTACCAGAACACACCTCAACCAATCTAGTTTCTTAAGGAACCTCTTGGTCTTGGTCTACTTGGAACTCTTTTAAAGGGTCGATCCTACATAGAAGAGACGTGACATGTGGGAAAATCCCATAGAGGGGTGAGTAAAAAAATACATAGTAGGACACCCCTAAACCACAAAAGAAAATACCACAAATGAAATACAACAAAGGAATACCACAAATTAATATCACAAATGAAAGACCCCAAAAAAACCATGAATGAATCCCACAAAGGAAAACCATTAAGGAATACATAATAAGATCCACACAGATATATTCCTACAGAAAATATATCAAGAACATCTAGATATAATCAATACAATAAGACACACAATATCAACAAGACACATAGTTTACATAAGACACAAATTCTCCATAAGTCACATAATATCTATAAAGAACATAGTCTCTATAAGAAACATAGTCTCTAGGTCACATCCAGACACATAAGTGTTTTCTCAAAGCATGCTCATTCTAAGAGAACTAACTCCTCAAGGAATTATGTCGTATTAATACACCCAAAAACCCCACTTAGGATATCTATAAATTACTATCTCATTTTAATAATCTGAACATCGTAGACAACTCATCAAACAAATGTATAGTTTAAAAGTTACTGTCGTTTGAAAATTTCAGAAGGGGGTTCACTAGGCCATGGAGTGACTGTGGTGGTTGATCACCATGGTCAAACACCCTATCTGATCAACCCATGGAAGTTTGAGATACCGCAGAGGTTTACTATGAACTAGAATCTGTGGCCGCATGGCAGCTCAGTCGACCGTGGCTCGGTCAGGCCGTGTGGGTCCGACCCGAATAGCTAGGTTAGACTTAGTCTGCCAGGTCAACCCGGCCCACCTCATTGGGCCGACCTGTCATGTTGTCCTGACCCAATTTTCCAACCCAATCCATGTTTTAAGATGTTCTAACTCATACTGTGCCCATGACGAATGCTTCCCATCCACACGGCCACCTAGTCCCACGCTGTGCCGGATGTGCCACACCACCAGCTGTTGCCGCCGATGCCTATCCTTCTGTGATCTTATATTCATCCTATGGTTCAAAAATATATGAAATGAAAAAACCACTATGACCCTTGGGTCCCGAGCTACACTGACCTAGCCATATTTTCATCTTACCTCTAATATAGGGGTTCGATCGCGTTTGGAGAGTCTCGGCAAGCTGAGTCGCGATCTCAAGGATCCAATGGCAAAGAACGCCAAGAACGGGGGAGAGAAATCACAAGAATGCCCGAAGAACGAACCTTGTAATTTTTTAGGTCAGCCTTGATTCATTCTTGTTAGAAGGATAAATGAAGAGGATGAACCAATATCACACTAATCCCAAAACAATAACTCATCCTACAACAATGATCGAACTATAGATCAATCTATTTATAGATTTACCTGCATTCATCATTGAAATAAAGAATAGGGAAAATAAATTGGGAATCAAATTCACTAATTGGGAAACAGATCGTTCTTTGTCGAGGATTGATTTCTGTTGGCTATCCCTCAATAACAATCTCTGATCCCGATGTTTGTTATCGTTACCGAGAGAATTCCATAAGGATTCTCTATAGATCCTTGAGGGAATTTATTGGGTTATGATCCTAACCCAGGGTCCCTACCTAACGCTTCATTTAAAATAATCAACATGACCGTGTTGATGTAATGTTAAAATAAAATAAAATCATAGTTTATTTTATTCATTAAAATGTCCAAAAACTATTTTTCATTGCCTACCAGTACTAGCGGATATTAGGCCTCACCTAGGTAAAATACAATATTACGAACTCAATGGTGGTCTCCGATTTCCAATCTGAGTAATCATTCATGATTTTTTTGGATTTAAAAAAAATAATTCTATTTAATTATTTTATTTATAGTTACTTCCTTGGAAAATTTTTCTTCAGATGACCCGCTTAGATCAAATCTTGGTAGAACATAGGTAAAATCCACCAATCTGAGCTCAAAGGATATCTCTTATTTATAATCTAATACCCCATTTAAAATATATTCCACTTTTATGGAAATATGTGCATGTGTTCTATTAAAAACTTATCATTTTTCAATGAATTATTCTGGGAACACTGAGCTTCAGAATCGCACGCCGTCACAGCGCCCAGTCTCAGAAATTTCCCAAATAATTTCTAAAACTAAAATCTGAAAAAAAATTCAAGTACATATAGCATGATAAATGTCTTTGTTTGATCTGAGTGTCTCACAGATCAAGGCCTCCTTGGGTTATGTGATTCTATGTGTTTTAGAAATCTAAAATTAGAATTTTCCTTAATTTGATTTTTTTCACAACCCGGCCCAACCAGTATCGAGCCGCAAATACCCCAGGCCCGCCTCCATAGGCTAGGGGTTGGAAACAAGTGCTAAAGGTGTAATGATCTCAGGGAGGCTTTCACCTAAGTACCTATACACGCACACAACCCACTCGATGCAAAAGTGCAGAGTAAAAAAGAAAACCAAAGGATAAACAAATATAACCCAACCAAAGTAATGCATCACCTTCTAAATAGAACATGTAAAGTGATGAAAAGTATTGACATGATAACAGAACAGAAAAAGGGAAAAGGAACGCCCAACTCGAAAGGTGCCGCAACCAGGCAACAGGTAAACAAAAGTAAACAGTTGGTGAGCCTCACACCTAAAATTCCTACTATGACCACTGAACGCAGCCCAAGCTCCTGTGTCATCTACGCTCCTCCGTAGTCTTGATTGACCTGCCCGTCGTCGGCAAGGGCACACCAAGTGCGGGAAAAGCCCAAGTAGGGGTGAGTATAAATATACTCATTAGGATTCCCCGAAATCTTGAGGGAGCAAAAAAGGAGGTACTAAAATGGTGAGCACTATACAGAACAAGGAATAATGAAAGAGTACAGTAAATCAAGTGTAGCTCAATCCAACAAAAGAAATGAAGTAAACTCATTCAACCAAGAGGATCTAGACACGGAAAGCATGTGGCATACCCCCCCTCCCCCATATCTTCGCCCCTCATAGAAGGAGAGTAACTAAAGCCAACGTGTGGGAACAAGATTAGGGTGTATCTATATATATATATGCTCAACAAGAAACCTGAACGAGTGCATAAGGGGATTTCCATCTCCAAGCTCATCCCAGGAAAAGCCGCCATAGTTCTAAGGGTAACCATCACTAATGCCCAGTAGTCTCGCACATTAAAGTTGTCTCATCGCTAAACTACACAACCAAGGTCCTGATCTGGTAATCATGGAGAAAATTCACTGACTAGCCTCATAGAAACGGCTGAGTCTGAAAGAAGTGATCAGGTAACCCACTGCCCAGCCCAGCTGGAGGGTAAACCCTAAGAGGTCGTCGGGTAACCCACTGTCTAGCCCCGCTAGATGGTAAACTATAAAGTCAACGGTTAACCCACTTCTCAGCCCCACTGAGGGTAAACCCTAAGGTCAACAAATAACCCACTGCCCAACCTCACTAGAGGGTAAACCCTAATATGCCGCTGGGTAACCCACTGCCCAGCTCTGCTGGAGGGTTAAACCAGAAATGGTCCAATTACTCTACAATGCCCAAACATATTACACCATTGTACTCCTCGCGGAAAAACATACTAGATAGACTATTTACTCGCTTGAAACAGACTCCTAATGAAAAAGTTATTCAACACCGCTTTATGCCCATACGAAGTCTCGGGGGGCCCACACCTCGGTCCCGAAAAAGGTCGGGTGAAATATTCCATCACAATGCTATAGGAAAAACATGCCAAAAAGACTATTCAATTACCCCGAATGGACGTCTGATTAAAAATTCCCAGTATGCTGCACACAGCTTGAAAGACGGCCCACGGGGCCCATGCCTCAACTCCGGCTTCAATGCCTGAAACTACCCTGGACTACATCGTCTTGACTCCAGGGTTACAAATTCGTTGATGGCACCTAAAAGGGACTTCAAATGTGTTCACGCCAACTGAAAGAATAATCCCAGTAAGGCGCAAAACAATACTAAATGGCATGTCGCGCCACCGAGTCTCTCGTCTGGGGAATTAAAAATCCCTGAGACCATCTCAAAATCTCTGTCTCGATATGAGGATCATGTCTCCATAGACGGCTTGAAAATCCGACACTCTCTTTGCAAATTATGGAGTTTTTAATGCCCATGGACGGAGACAGGGTGGGCCAGACCGGTTCAGCTGGTCTACCCCCTTTAAACCGGCGGTCCGTGGCTCGGCCACCCGGTCCACCACGACCCATGGTTCACCGTGAGGGCCATGCCGCATCACCACGGACCGACGTGATCTGGTTCGGCCTTTCCCCTCTGAGACCCACAATACGCAGGTCTCAGTCTACATCCGAGGTCGTGACGACCCCGGTCTTCACCCGGACCGCCGACAGCCGAGGAGCCACCCCGCGTTGGGCTGCCGCCCCGGACCACCTGCGCTGACCGCTGAAGACCTGCCGCACCGCTGCCTGGGAGCCACGCCGTGCTGCCGCCTGTGAGCCGTGCTGTGTCACCGCCCGCCGTCGCCTGCTGGACTGCAGCACGGAGCCGCCGGACAGCCCTGGAACTGCCGGAATGCCAATGTTTTGGCCGGAAAACTTCATGAGGCTCCCCAGAATGCCCCAGGACTCAGATGTTTTATCTGAAAAGAGCATTGGAAAGATCAGATCAAAACCTACACATCTATGGACTATGCCTGACAAATAAAAAATAATTCTACAATAATATTTGGGTTCAAAGATATGTGCAAAAATTAAAAACGAAACACACAAACTTACCTCGCTGGGTGAAGCTCGTCGCTTTACAAATGTGTCGCCGGAGTCGCCACCGCCTTTCCGGAGAGGAGGAGGATCTTGAAAGAGGTTTCTCCCATTTTGTGAGATCTTTTTTCATAGAAAACAATTGGTGGAAGGAGAAGGGAGGTGTGGAGGTGTTTAATTTGGGAATTAATTAAAATTCAATTAATTTTTAAACACCCACCAGAAGGCTTGTACCCGAACTTCCGACGGGGTCGGAGATAAGCGGCCCCTAGGGTAAAATCAACGTTCTGAGTGCAATAGTGGAATTGGAATTTTAATATGATCCTTCATTCAGAAGTTATAAAGTTCATGACTAGGGCCGCTAAATTACAAAAACACCCCTGGTGGCATTTTCCACAGAAGGTCTGTCATGCTCATGAAAGTTACACCCCTCCTATGGTAAATGGAACGCTGCAGACTAAAAGGTGCCCTCTTTTTTCCCATACAAGCAACCTTTTAGTAGTTATTCTGTTTATTTGGCATGTCTAGTGTGAACACACATAAATTTTAATTCCGGCCACACCGGGGCTCAAAATCACATATCGTCTAAACTCCCTGCTCTAGAATAACATCAAGAAAATTTCAAAGTCTTACAGGCTCAAAACCGAGGTTCTTACATCATTCAATCCTTCAATTTTTTCATCCCCAAAAAAAAAACTACAAAAACAACTCAGGATACTGAGCCCGCATTTGGTTCTCCCGTTCCCAGGTGCTCTCTTGCACTCTCTCATGCTGCCACAACACTCGAACCAATGAAATGGTCCGTCCATGCACTGTCCGCTCCTGCCATTCCTCAATTGCCACCGGGTGTTCCATAAAAGTGGCTCAATCTTTAATGTCCATCTCTCCCCAGTCGATGATGTGCGTAGGGTCACACTCGTATTTCCTCAGCTGTGACATGTGGAAGACGTCCTGCACCCTCTCTAGCTGTGGGGGTAGAGAAAGATGGTAGGCAACCTCACCAACCCTACACACAATCTCAAAGGGACCAATGTGTTGTACCCTTCTCTCTTGGATTTTAATGATCACAATCACTTTCATCGTGTTCTAACTTGTTTTCAAGTGTTTTTGATGATAGGAAAAAGGTTGCCAAAGAGATTGGCCCAAGAAGACTGGAAAAAGGACTCTCTGAGTCCACCGGCCAACCGGTGGGTTACCACCGGCCAGCCGGTGGTCTCTGGAAGGAGCAATGCTCTCTGCCAGGTTCCACCGGTCGGCCGGTGCCTGACCACCGGCCAGCCGGTGCCTGACCACCGGCCGGCCGGTGGAACCAGACAGTAGGCTTTGCCCACTTCCAGGTGCCACCGTCCCCCCGGTGTCTGGACCACCGGCTGGCCGGTGGCCCATCACCGGCCGGCCAGTGGAGCCCCAGACAGAAAGCTCTGCCTTGTGTCTGGAGCACCGGCCAGCCGGTGGACAAGCACCGGTCAGCCGGTAAGCAAAGTCAAACTAGCTGTTGGGCCTTGACCAGACTTTTCCACTTGACCCCCAACGGCTCCGAAAGCCCTCCAACGGCCATATTGAAGTATTTGGGGATATTTCTCCTATAAATAGACGAGGATGGATGCCGGGAACACTACTGAAACATTGGAATGATATTTTGATCCCTTGAAGCTCTAACAACAAATCTCAAAGGCTACTTGTGATCCACCTCCTTCCGTGAAGCTTGGGCTGCCTCTACATCAACTACTCTCACACTCTTGGCGCTCAAGGCTTCCTCAAGTTTGTTGTAATTTATTTATTTCAATTGTTTAGTTCTTCATTGGGTTTTTATTAAAACAAACCATCCTTTTCTTCCTCACTTTCATTTTGGGTTTCTTGCTACAACCATAATAAAAAAGCAAGTTGTACGAAGGTGATCTAGCCTACCTTAAAACGGCTAGTGGGTTTCTTGCTACAACCATTAAAAATCAAGCTGAAGTAAATCTCTCAACGGTTGAGTTGGGAGCGGAGACATAGGCTTTGGTTTAAGCCGAACTCCGTTATCAAATTGTGTCTTGCCTCTTTTTATTTCCGCTGCATTTATAAATTGTTTTTAAATTGTTAATTAATTTTTAAAAGGAAATTCACCCCCCCTCTTGCCATCAATCTCCGACCTACAATTGGTATCAGAGGGAGAGTTTGTGTAATACCTTAACCGGTTACAAACTCAAAATCCATAGTGATGGCTTCTTCCTCACAAGCACCCGAAGGGTATTCCATGACTCGGGCTCCATTCTTTGATGGAACCGACTACAATTACTGGAAAACTCTCATGATTACATTTCTTAGAAGTATTGGCTATCCTATATATAGAATTGTTTTGCAAGGCTATACTCTCTCTAGAAAAGATGAGTGTAAATGGACCCCCGAAGACATTGCTAATTTTGAGCTAGATGGCAAAGCCATGAATGCTCTTCATTGTGGGTTAGACCATAATGAATTTAATCGTATTTCTACTTGAACCACTTCTCATGAAATTTGGAAGCTTTTGGAAGTGACCCATGAGGGCACTAACAAAGTCGAAGACACTAGATTAGATATGTATCATCAATACTTTGAAAGTTTCACCATGCACCCACACGAATCTATTACGGAAATGTTTACTCGCTTCACTGATGTGTGTAATGGGAGAGAGTCTCTTGGAGATGATGTTTCTGCAGAGACGATGGTCAAGAAGATTCTTTGGGTCCTACCAAGCTCATGGGCTCCAAAGGTGACGGCAATCCAAAAAGAGAAAGATGTCAAGAAAATGCCAGTTGAAGAACTCATTGGATCACTTATGACTTATGAGATTACCATGAAGAGGCAAGCCGATAAATAAGGTAACATCTTCAAGGAGAAAAAGAACATAGCATTCAAAGCAAAGCAAGAAAGCTCCTCCGATGATAGCGGATCCGAGATTGCTCAACTTGCAAAAAAATGAGCAAGTTCATGAAGAAAAAGAAGAATTTTCAAAGGGCACGAAAGGAAGAGCCAAAAGCAGAAAAAGAAGTTACATGCTTTGAATGTGGAAAGAAAGGCCACATCAAACCGGAGTGCTCTGTTTTCAAGAAAAGGTTAAAAGAAAAGAAAAAAAAAGAAGGCTTTCAAAGCGTCAACATGGAGTGCAAGCGATGACTCCATGTCTTCAAGAGACTCAAGCGATGAAGGTGGAAAATGCCTAATGGCATTTGATGAGGTATCTTCTTTCGACTCCTCTTCCTCATCTTCTTCTTTTAATAATGAAATGTCTTATGAAGATCTCCAAAATGCGAGAGATCAATTAGAGGAATGTTTTCACGAACTTACCTCTAAATTTTTGGCCTTAGAAAAGAAACACAAAATTCTAATTTCTGAAAAAGATCAACTTCTCAAAAAGAATGAGGAACTTGCCCTTAAGGTCCAAGATATTCCAAATGTTGATTCTTTGAATTCAACTATTAACGATTTAAGGGAATCTCTTGCCATGTTCACCCAAGGTGAACAAAATTTGACCAAATTGCTAGGTTCTCAACGTTCGGCTAGAACCACACATGGACTTGGCTTTAACAAGCAAGCCACCTCTTCTAGAGCACCCACTACTTTTGTAAGGGGGATCTCTCAAAATAAATTCTGTAATTATTGTAGAAAAACCGGACATATGATTTATGAATGAGATTGAAAAAATGCTAGATATGGCCGCCCCAAAATCATTACCTACTCGGATGAATATCTTAGGATGTATCCCTCTAGACAAGTATGGGTTCAAAAGTCCCTTTTAGCTAATATTTCCGGACCCAAACTTATATGGGTACCAAAATCTATTCTTTCTTGATTTTGTAGGATAAACACCAAAGAAGTAGGACTTCGAATGACTCTTGGTATCTCGACAGCGGATGCTCGAGGCACATGTGTGGCGATCCCTCAGAGTTCAACTCCCTTGAAGAATTCGATGGAGGATACGTCACCTTCGGTGACAATTCAAAAAGCAAGATCGTCGGAATAGGTACCATTGGTCTTGGTAGCACCTCCTTAATTAAAGATGTTTTATTTGTTAAAGGTTTAAAGCATAATTTAATTAGCATTAGTCAACTTTGTGATAGTGGTTTTTCGGTGAATTTTCAAAATGATTTATGCAATGTGTTTGATTTTCAAAACAAATTGATATTTTCTGCTTCCCGTTTTCAAAATGTTTACATTATTGATTTAAAGTCTTTAGCTAGCCAAAATGTTAAATGTTTAAGTGCTCTTGACAATGATTCTTGGATTTGGCATAGAAGGTTGGGGCATTGTATCTCTCATTCTCTTCTAAAGCTTAATAAGAACAAGCTCATCTGTGACCTTCCTAAACTTAAGTTTAAGAAAGATTTGATTTGTGAGCCATGCCAACTTGGCAAGCAACACAAATCTTCTTTCAAATATAAGAAGGAATTGTCCACTTCAAAATCTCTTGAGCTCCTTCATCTTGATCTTTTTGGTCCTACCCCGGTAGCAAGTCTAGGTGGAAAATCCTATACCTTTGTCCTAGTAGATGACTTTTCTCGTTTCACTTGGGTTTTCTTTTTAGCTCATAAAAATGATGCTTGTAGAACCTTTTTGAAATTCTCTAGGAAAGTAGAAAAAGAAAAAGGATATAAAATTATATCGCTCCGTAGTGACCATGGAGGTGAATTCGAGAACAAAGAATTCTATGAATTGTGTTCCTCTCAAGGATACAATCACACCTTCTCTGCCCCTAGGACTCCACAACAAAATGGAGTGGTTGAAAGGAGAAACCAAACTCTCCAAGAAATTGCTCGAACCCTCCTTAGTGAATTCAACCTCCCTCAATATTTCTGGGTCGAGGCGGTAAACACTGCTTGTTATACAATCAATAGAGTCCTTGTAAGACCCCTTCTTAAGAAAACCCCCTATGAACTTTGGAAAGGAAAATTGCCCAAAGTTGGTTATTTTAAAGTGTTTGGTTGTAAATGATTTATCCTTAACACAAAAGATAACATAGGGAAATTTGATGCCAAATCCGATGAAGGTATTTTTCTTGGGTACTCAAACTCAAGCAAAGCCTATCGTGTCTTCAATAAACGTTCAAAAACCATCGAAGAATCATCTCATGTCAAATTTGATGAAACTCTTCCAAAACCTCACCCGGTCATTGAAGATGTTGAAGATAAGCTTGATAAGCTTAATTTGAATGATTCCTCTTCTCCTCCCAAGGAGGATGACCATCAAGAACCCTCTTCACCTTCTTCGCCTTCCACCTTGCCTAAGGTTTGGAAACCTTCTAGAGACCATCCTTTAGAAAATGTTATAGGTGATCTTCAAGCCGGTACTCGAACTAGAAGATCAATCCTCAACGAGGTTGAACATCAAGCCTTTCTTTCTCAACTAGAGCCTCAAACCATTAATGATGCCATTAATGATGAGAATTGGGTTCTTGCAATGCAAGAGGAACTAAATCAATTCTCTAGAAATGATGTTTGGACTCTTGTTGAAAGACCCAATGATCATCCAATTATTGGCACTAAATGGGTTTTTAGGAACAAACATGATGATCAAGGAACTATAACCCGAAATAAGGCTCGCCTAGTAGCTAAGGGCTATAATCAAGAAGAAGGAATTGATTATGGTGAAACCTTTGCGCCCGTTGCTAGATTGGAATCCATTAGGATCTTGTTGGCATTCGCCGCTCACTTAAATTTCAAACTTTTTCAAATGGACGTTAAAAGTGCTTTTTTAAACGGTTTTATTTCAGAAAAAATCTTTGTTGAACAACCCCCTGGTTTTGAAGATCCAAAATTTCCAAATCATGTTTTTAAGTTAACCAAGGCTCTATATGGCTTAAAACAAGCCCCTCGGGCTTGGTATGAGCGGTTAACAAAATTTCTTTTAGAAAATGATTTTAAAATGGGTCAAGCTGATTGTACCTTATTTTTAAAACACACTTCCAAAGATCTTTTAGTTGTCCAAATTTATGTTGATGACGTTATATTTGGTTCAACCAAAGAATCACTTTGTAATGATTTTTCAGATTTAATGAGAAAAGAATTTGAAATGAGCTTTATGGGGGAATTAAAAAATTTTCTTGGTTTTCAAATCTTTCAAAATTCAAATGGTATTTTTCTAAACCAAGGCAAATACACAAACGAACTTTTAATTCGTTTTGGTATGGATCAAGTAAAGGAAATTAGTACCCCCATGAGTACTTCTTGTAAACTTACGTTAGATGAAGCCGGGAAACCGGTGGATAACAAGCTTTATAGGAGTATGATCGGGAGTCTACTTTACCTAACTGCGACCCGTCCTGACATCATGTTCAGTGTTTGTCTTTGTGCTCATTTTCAATCCAATCCCAAAGAATCTCATTTTAAATCGGTCAAAAGAATTTTTAATTATTTAAAAGGATCCAAAAACATTGGTTTGTTTTATCCCTCTAATACATCTTTTGAACTTTCTTCATATTCGGATGCCGATTTTGGCGGATGTCAATTAGATCGTAAGAGTACTAGTGGAACCTGTCATCTGCTAGGCAAGTCCCTTGTTTCATGGAGTAGCAAAAAGAAAAACTGTGTTTCTCTTTCTACTGCCGAGGCCGAGTACGTAGCAGCTGGTAATTGTTGTGCCCAAATTATTTGGATACAGCACACTCTCTTGGATTATGGCCTTTCCTACGATCATGTCCCTATACGGTGTGACAACACTAGTGCCATTAGTATCTCTAAGAATCCAATACAACATTCTAGGAAAAAGCATATAGACCTAAGACATCATTTCCTTCGTGACCATTTTCAAAAAGGGGATATCACTTTGGACTTCATTTCTACTGATTTCCAATTAGCTGATATTTTTACCAAACCGCTCCCGGTTGAACGTTTTGATTTTATTAAGGTGGAGTTAGGAATGATTCGTCAATGAGAACTATTAAATATTTGACTCTTTTTGGCTTTCTTATTTCTTTTTAAGTTATTCAAACTCTTTATTTTATTTTATTTTATTTTAATTTTTTTTTATGAATTTTCATACCACCGGTCAACTGGTGGTACATCACCGGTTAACCGGTGGTGTCGGGTTTTATTTTGTTGGGCCGGTCGGGGAAAGGGTTAAAACTTAAATTAAACCCTTCCCCTACCATTTCTCTCTCTACCTCTCGTGCGGCACCTCCAGACCAGCATCTCCCTCCTTGCCCTAGCCTCTTTTCTCCCTCGCTCTCTCCAACTCTTTCGTCTCTCAATCTCTCTATTTTTTTCTTCCTTTTGCCATCATGGGTCCTCGATCTTCACACAAGGGAAAGGGAATCGCTCAAGAGGCACCTCCTCCTCCTTCAATCCCTCAACTTCAGGACATTTGGCATGACAAAGTCATTCTGCCGGGTAGGGTAATTGATTATTCTTGGCTTTCTTCTGCTCGACTCGAGCTTTTCTCAATCATTGAATATCAACACTGGAATTCATTTTTTGAACCTCCTGAGAAGGATGTCATTTATCCCCTTCTTGTCAAAGAATTTTATGCTCACCTGACGTGGTCGGTCTCTGACGACGTCGATACCATTACCACCACTGCTCTTGGGCAACCCATCACTATCACTTCTTTGGAGATTGCCAGGATGCTAGGGGTTCCTCATGTTGGACCTCATGCATTTGCTCAGGGGGAGTTTCCTCGGGACCCTGAATTTGATCTTGCTGTCGCTCTTGAGCATCTCACAGGGCAGCCCACTGATCCCATTGTCATGCTCTCCCAGCTCACCCCAAACCATCGCATCATTGAGCGCCTCATTCAGACCACTCTTTCACCCCGTATCGGTGATCTCGATATGGTGAAATTTATTGACATTTATCTTCTTTCCTATATCACAAGAGGCATTCATTTCAATTTGGTCCGGTTCCTGTTCCGGGCCATGTCTTATGTGGCTGAGCACCCGCGCCGGTCCAAAACTCTACCTCACGGGCGCTTGTTGACCAAAATCTTTACCTTTCTTGATATCCCTCTCCGTGCTACCTCCTTCGAGCAACCAAAGAAGGATAGCATCATCAATTTTATGATGGTGCAACGGATGAACATTCGTTGGCATCCTTGGCGTCAGGAGTGGATTACTGACAAGGAGGGCCTTCTCAAGGCTTACTCCCCTCAGACACATTCACACCCTCCTACCCATGCCATGCCTCCTGCCATTGCTGCTGCCTATCCTCTTTCAGATAGTGAGGACAGTGGTGATGATGAAGAGGAAGGGAGTGGTGACGACGAAGGTGAGGCTGCTGCTGCTGCGGATGAGGGAGATGGAGCGGGTGATGATGCACCAGAGCCTGCTGAGGCTGTGCCCCCTCCCGCTGATACTGGTAGCTTGTCGGTGACGGCTGATCAGTTCCTTCGCTTCCAGGATCAGATTGAGACCCGAATCCACTTACAGTTTTCTTACATCAGCTCTCAATTTGATCAGCTCCACTCTCGGATTGATTCTCTAGATCGTCGCTTTGAGGCGGTCCAGGCTCCTCCAGCTCCTCCGACCTTCAGGCGCCGCCGTCACTCTCGGCCCGCTAGGAGTGAATAGAGCCGTTCCTGTTTTTTGGCTTGTCTTTGTATTTGTATTTTGAACTTCCTATGTATCGTTTCATCTTTTATGAAATTCAAGTTGTCCTATCTTTCAATCCTTTTTGTCATTGCGTACTTCCTTGTTATTGTTTTTCTAATTTTCTTTCATACTTTTCCTCCTATTTTGATAATCCCAAAGGGGGAGAAAAACTCTCTATTACATAGTTACTTATTTCATTTAATTAAGTGCTCTTTTTAAAAGTTCAATTTTAATTTATTACTTTCATCAAAATCTGTTTTTAAATGGTTAAGTTATTGATTTAAGTTCTTTCTTTTAAATGACCTATGGTTACAATTTCAAAATGAACCATTCTCTTTATTTCAATCCTTTCAAAATTAATATCATTTTCAACACATGATACATCTATGAAATTCTTGTATTAAAATGGTCTCTAAAATTTTCCATGTCCAAGTTTCTTATTTCATTTTACTTGGCATATCCTTTTTAAAAGCTTTCTCATTTGTGATTGTGATCATCAAAATAGGGGGAGATTGTTGTACCCTTCTCTCTTGGATTTTAATGATCACAATCACTTTCATCGTGTTCTAACTTGTTTTCAAGTGTTTTTGATGATAGGAAAAAGGTTGCCAAAGAGATTGGCCCAAGAAGACTGGAAAAGGACTCTCTGAGTCCACCGGCCAACCGGTGGGTTACCACCGGCCAGCCGGTGGTCTCTGGCAGGAGCAATGCTCTATGCCAGGTTCCACCGGTCAGCCGGTGCCTGACCACCGGCCAGCCGGTGGAACCAGACAGTAGGCTTTGCCCACTTCCAGGTGCCACCGGCCCACCGGTGTCTGGACCACCGGCCGGCCAGTGGAAGCAGACAGAGAGCTTGCTCTCTGTCTCGACCACCGGCCATCCGGTGGCCGGACCACCGGCCCGCCGGTGGAGCCCCAGACAGAAAGATCTGCCTTCTGTCTGGAGCACCGGCCAGCCGGTGGACAAGCACCGGTCAGCCGGTAAGCAAAGTCAAACTAGCCGTTGGGCCTTGACCAGACTTGTCCACTTGACCCCCAACGGCTCCGAAAGCCCTCCAACGGCCATATTGAACTATTTGGGGATATTTATCCTATAAATAGACGAGGATGGATGCCGGGAACACTACCGAAACATTGGAATTATATTTTGATCCCTTGAAGCTCTAACGACAAATCTCAAAGGCTACTTGTGATCCACCTCCATCCGTGAAGCTTGGGCTGCCTCTACATCAACTACTCTCACACTCTTGGCGCTCAAGGCTTCCTCAAGTTTGTTGTAATTTATTTATTTCAATTGTTTAGTTCTTCATTGGGTTTGTATTAAAACAAACCATCCTTTTCTTCCTCACTTTCATTTTGGGTTTCTTGCTACAACCATAATAAAAAAGAAAGCTGTACGAAGGTGATCTAGCCTACCTTAAAACGGCCAGTGGGTTTCTTGCTACAACCATTAAAAAGCAAGCTGAAGTAAATCTCTCAACGGTTGAGTTGGGAGCGGAGACGTAGGCTTTGGTTTAAGCCGAACTCCGTTATCAAATTGTGTCTTGCCTCTTTTTATTTCCGCTGCATTTATAAATTGTTTTTAAATTGTTAATTAATTTTTAAAAGGCAATTCACCCCCCCCCCCCTCTTGCCATCACTCTCCGACCAACACAATGAACCTCGGGGATAGCTTGCATCCCCAGCCGAACCTCCGTGTACCACACCCTGGAGAGACACTCAAAAAGACATGGTCCCCCCGCTCGAACTCCGAAGGTCTGTGAAGATGGTATACGTAGGACTTCTATCTCCTCTGAGCTGTCCTCATCTACTCACGAATGACCTGAACATTCTCCATCATCACCCACACCGACTCTGGTCCCACGAGGGAGGCCTTCCCAACCTCCGTCCAGCACAACAATGACCTGTAGGGTCTCCCGTAGAGGGCCTCAAAAGGTGCCATGCTGATAGTAGAGTAGTAACTGTTGTTATACGCGAACTCCACCAAGGGAAGGTGATCCTCCCAGCTTAGGCCAAAGTATAACACGTGTGCCCTGAGAATATCCTCCAACACCTGGATAGTGCGCTCTGTCTGTATGTCAGTCTGGGGATGAAAAGTTGTGCTCATCCACAACTGAGTCCCGAATTCCTCTTGCAGGCCTCGCCATAATTGTGACGTAAACTGTGCATCACGGTCGGATACTATCATTGAGGGTACACCATGAAGGTGGACGATCTCCTGAACATATAGCATCCCTAGACTCTCCACAGAGCTCTACTCTCTGATAGCAAAGAGCTGCTCTGAATTCGTGAGTTGGTCCATTATCACCCAAATGGAATTTTGTCCCTTTGTTGTGTGTATAAGACCTGTGATGATGTCCATAGATATGCCATACCACTTCCACTCTAGGATATCAAGGGGCTACAACAACCCTACCAGAACCTGATGTTTTTCCTTCACCTCCTGACAGTTAAGACACCAAGAAATGAGCTCAGCCACGTTTCGCTTCATGCCAAACCACCAAAACTGCCTCTGAAGGTCTCTTTACATCTTCCCCACACCGGGATGTACATCCAAGGGAGAAGTGTGGAATTCCATCATGACCTCCTCTGGTATCTCCACCGGTACTATAGCTCGCCCCTAGAACAGGATCTCATGATTCCCTCCTTCAGAATACCAATCGGGTGCATCGCCTCTGGATATCTGATCACGCAGTACATCACTGTCGACATCCCCCATATGCGACTCTTTCACATGCTCAAGAAGCGAAGGAGTCAACACCATCTACTGTAGGAAATTCATACCCTCCTGCTCCACCAAGGTCAGCCATAGGGTAGCCAACTGCTCTGAATCTTCTCGTACTAGAAGTGCCTGGGACATCCTTCTAAGAGAATTTGATACTACATTTCCCTTCCCTGCAGTGTAGACTATCTCGAAATCATAGTCCTGTAGAAACTCCAGCCAGCGCATCTGCCTTAGATTTAGATCCCTCTAACTGAAGATGTACTTGAGGCTCAGGTGGTCTGAGTAGACCACAAAACACTCACCCAGAAGGTAGTGTCTCCATAACCTCAAGGAAAAGACCGCCGCTGTGAGCTCCAAATCGTGAGTCGCATAATTCTGCTCATGGGGCCTCAATTTTCTTTGACCCATATGCAATCACTGCCCGCTGCTGCATCAGCACGCACCCGATCCCAGCTCCTGAAGCATCTCAGTACACCACAAACTCAACACCGTCCTATGGCAGCCTCAACACTGTAGCACTAATCAGCCTCTATCTCAACTCCTCGAAGGCCTTCTAGCACTGATCAGTCCAGGTGAACGGTCGTCCCTTCCGCGTCAATGTGGTTAAAGGGGCATAAATCCTGGAGAAATATTCCACGAACCTTCTATAGTACCCTGCCAAACCAAGGAAGCTTCGCACTTCGGATGCATTATTTGGTGGCTCCCAAGAAAGAACTGCCTCTATCTTTGCGGGATCTACGACCAAATGCTGTTCTGAAATGACATTCCCCAGAAAGTGAACCTCATGAATCCATAACTGACACTTCAAGAACTTCCCATATAACTAGTGCTCCTGGAGTAAGTCTAGGACCATCCTCAAATGCTCTTTGTACTCCTCCTCCATCGCAGAGTATATGAGTATGTCGTCAATAAATACAACCACAAACTGGTCCAATTACGGCTTGAAGATCTAGGTCATCAAATCCATGAAAATAGCAGGGGCATTTGTCATGCCAAAGGGCATCACCAGAAACTCATAATCCCCATAATGACAACGGAAATCCAACTTCGGGATGTCAACCTCACAAACCCGCAACTGGTGGTAGCCGGATCAAAGATCAATCTTGGATAACCTCTTCGCACCTCTCAACTAGTCGAAGAGGTCATCGATCCTTGGAAAAGGGTACTTGTTCTTTATCGTGGTCTGATTCAGACGACAATAATCCACACAAAGCCACAGACTCCCGTATTCCTTTTTCACAAACAAAACCGGGGATGCCCAGGGGGACACACTGGGCCTGATGAATCCCTTCTCATGAAGGTTCTCCACCTGAAGTCGTAGCTCACGAAGCTCTATGGGTGCCATCCGATTTTCTGCACATGATATTGGGGTGGTCCCCAGCTGTAAGTCAATGCAGAACTCCATCTCTAGCCTCGATGGTAGTCCTGGTACATCCTCAGGAAAGACGTCTATGTAGTCCTCTACAACGGTAGAGATCCTAGTTCCTGTAGCGTCTACTGCTACGAGAGCCATGCTCTCCATATGGCGAGAAAACGGTTGTGGTCTTCTGCTCAGAGTACCCATCTGCTCTGCCAAAAGGTCTCGTTCACCAAGGATGGTGAACCTCGTCCCATCAGAATGGACACATCTGACTAGTCTGCGCTAACAATCAATCTGGGCGTGAATCATGAAAAGCCAATCCATGCCCAAGATGACATCATAAGGTTCCATCATGATGATGAGTAGGTACCACATGAAACTCTCTCCTCAGAATGATAGTTCGCACTATTTGAAGATAAATTTCACCAATGAGGCACTTCCCATAGGAACCTCGAGGATAAGCGCAGGTGCCAGTGTCTCTACTGGAATCTCCAACTCCTATACCAAAAGAAGCGATATAAAAGAGTGGTTGGACCCTGTGTCTAATATTACCAAACAAATCGTAGATTAAACACAAAGCATACCTCGGACCATCTCATGCGATGGGGGGTCACGAACACCCATAACCTGAAGCTACCCACGGCCCCTACGGCCAGCTCCTTGAGCCTAGAATGGGCCGCCCCATGGTGGCGGTGGAAGGAACTCAAAACGACTTCTTCCACCACCAGGCCCTACCGGTCTGCCTACACCGCCTCCCTAAGGACCACCATATCCTCGCCTGGGGGATCTATGGTCACGGTGCTGCCTCTGCCACTGCGGTGCGCCCACTACCTACCACGGATGCTCGGTATGCCTGGTTGTCCAGTCCCGTGCTAGGTGACCTCGTCCGTCACAAGAATAGAACTGAATCTCTCATATCTTCCTCGGTGCTCTATGATGACACTATGGTGTACGACCCTGCCCTTGAGAATTCTCACGGAAGGGTCTCCTTGACTGAGGCTCTTCTCTCTGCTGCCTACCTGCTATCAAAGACTCTTCTCTAAAGCGGCCACTACTAGGCCATGTCAGCTAGCATCCCTCAGCCAAGAATTTCTCTGTCATGAGCTTCTGCTCTAGCACCCCAACATAAGTAGGGATGCACAGGTGTACTACACTAGCACAGATTTCCCTACGAAGACCCTGCTCAAACTTCTGTGCCCGGATGTAACTATTGCAGATCATATCATGTGAGTAGCGTGTCAGATCTGTAAACTGGGCCGAGTACTATGCCACCGCCATCCCCCTTGCTTCAGCTCCAGAATCTCCAAAATCTGAATTGAATGTAAACAAGATGTGGAGTACTCCTCTCGAAAGAGATACTGGGAGCTATCCCATGTGAGAGACGACTCGTCGTGGGTCTGCATAACCAACCCCCACAAATGCCCGACCGTCCTGAGGAAGAGGCTAGTAGCAAGGGATTCCATCTGGTCTGGTGGTTTCAATACCATCCTGAAAAGTCAGTTAATGAACACTAGCTTATCTTTCGCTGCCTGGGGATCCGGGTCCCCACGGAACTTCTCCAGCCGCTGATGCTGGAAGTCACAGAGTGCACTCAGCTTGAACTCAACCTCAGCATCTGCTACCGATACAAACCATCTCTCACCAGATAGAGGGGATACTGCTAAACCACTGGGTGGAAGGGGATCACGTGAGGGTCCCTGAACTAACGCCTCGTCACTCTCCAGGTCATCGTCACGAACTGAAGAGGGTAACCTACCTGGCTACTGTCGTGGGGAAATCCTGAAAACTATCAAGGATTATTGCGATCAAATGAACATATATATATATATATATAATAACATTGTGGAGCTGGCTCAAAAAGTATAGTCAAGGACGCAATCCTACCAGAAGCATGTTCCAAATTCCTTGCAACAAGTGTCTCAATGTGCTGACTCGAAAAGCATGTTATCAGGGCCCTGGTGAATGGATGCGTCAGCCGCCAGTACCATCACTTGACTCCCTGGCCTGAGAGCTGCTCTCGAGAAACATCGACACTATTGCCCTAAATCCCAACCAATTTATTTTTAGTGATGTTCGAACAACACCCCAAGGAAAGAACCATCCTCTGATACCACTTTGTCAGGACCTGACCCTACCAGTCTCGAGCTGCAACTACCCCAGGCCAGCCTCCATAGGCTAGGGGCTGGCGACAAGCGCTGAAGGCGTAATGATATCAGGGAGTCCTTCACCTAAGTACCTGTACACACACACAACCCACTCGATACAGAAGTGTAGAGTAAAAAAGAAAACCAAAGGACAAACAACTATAACCCAACCACAGTCATGCATCGACTTCTATATATAATAAGTAATGTTCTGAAAAGTACTGACAAGATAACTAAAAAGAAAAACGAAAAAACATGTGACCAACTCGAAAGGTTCCACAACCCGGAAACATGTAAACAAATGTAAACAGTTGGTGAGTCTCACACCTGAAAGTCCTACTAAGACCACTGAATGCATCCCAAACTCTTCTGTCCTCTACGCTCCTTCGTAGTCTCAATCAACCTGTCCGTTTTCTGGAAGGGCACACCAAGTGCGGGCAAAGCCCAAGCAAGGGTGAGTATAAAGATACTCAGTAGGATGCCCCGAAAGCTCGAGGGAGCAGCAAAGGAGGTACTAAAATAGTGAGCAGTAGACAAAACAACGAATAATGAAAGAGTACAGTAAATAGAGTGTAGCTCAACCTAAAAAAAGAAAGGATGTAGACTCATCCAAACAAGAGGATATAGACATAGAAAGCACGTGACATACCTCGCATGTCTTCGCCCCAACTAGAATGATATTAACTGAAGGCAAGGAGTTGGAAAAAAATTAGGGTGTATCTATATATATATGCTCAACAAGAAACCCGAATGAGTGCATAAGGGGATCTCCATCTCCAAGCTCAGCCCAGGAAAAGACGCCATAGTTCTAAGGGTAACCATCACTAAGGACCAAAATCCCCACACATCAAAGTTGTCTCATCGCTAAACCATATAACCAAGGCCTCACTTCAGTAATCACGGAGAAAAGTCACTGAATAGACTCATAGAAAGGGATGAGTCTGAAAGAAGTCATTGGGTAACCCACTACCTAGCCCAGCTAGAGGGTAAACCCTAAGAGGTCGTTGGGTAACCAACTACCCAGCCTCACTGCTGGGTAAACCCTAAAGTCAACGGGTAACCCACTGCCCAACCCCGCTAGAGGGTAAACGCTAAGTTCAATGGGTAACCCACTGCCCAGCCTCACTGGAGGGTAAACCTTGATATACTGGTGGGTAACCCACTGCCCAACCCCACTAGAGGTTAACCCTGGAACTGGTTCGACAACATTTCATTTCCCGAACAGATTACACCAGTGTACTCCTCATGGAAAAACACACGAGATGGACTATTTACTCGCTTGAAACAGACTCCTAACGAAAAAGTTATTCAACAACACTTTTTTCCCATATAGCGTCTCGTGGGGCCCACACCTCAGTCCCAAAAATCTTCGGGCGAACTGCTCCATCACGATTCTCTCGGAAAAACATTCCAAAACAACTATTCATTCGCCTCGAATGGACATCTAATGAAAAAGTCATAGTACGCTGCACACAGCTTGAAAGACGGCCCATGGGGCCCATGCCTAGACTCCGGTTTCAATGCCTGAAACCACCCTGGACTACATCGTCTTGACTCCAGGCTTACAACGCCACTAAAGGCGCCTAAAACAAACTTTGAATGTGTTCTCTCCATCCGACAGAATAATCTCAACGAGGCGCTAAACAATACTTAACGGCGTGTCGTGCCACCGAGCCCCCTGTCTCAAGAATTAAAAATCCCTCAGACTATATAAAAACCTCTTTCTCTATTCGAGTATTGTGTTGGTGTAGACGGATCATGAATCTGACACTCAGTTTGCAAATTAGGGCATTTTTAATGCCCACAGACGGAGATAGGGTGGGCTGAACTGGTTCTACCGGTCCACCCCCTTTAAACCGGCGGTCCACGGCTCGGCCGCCCGGACCACCTGGTCCACTACGGCCCGTGGTTCACCACGCAGTCCGTGCCGCATCACCCCAAACTGGCATGATCCGGTTAGGCCTTTCCCCCACGAGACCTGTGATACGCGGGTCTCGGTCTGCATCTGGGGTCGTGGCGACCCCGATCTTCGCCCGGACCGCTGACCGCCGAGGAGCCGCCCTGTGCCGGGCCGCCGCCCCAGACTGCATGCACTGGCCGTCGAAGACCCGTCGTGCCGTCTCCTAGGATCCACACCGTGACACCACTAGGGAATCACCGCACCACCGTCATCGCCCACCGGACCGCCGTGCGGAGCCGCCAGACAGCCCTGGAATCACTGGAAAGCCAAATATTGGCCGGAAAACTTCCTAGGGCTCCCCCAGACGCCCCTGGACTCAAATTTCGATCCGAAAAGAGTGTCAGAAAGCTCGGATCAAAACCTACACATCTTTTGCCTCCGCTCGACAAATAATCAACAATTCAACTCTAATATTTGGGTTCGAAGATATGTATGGATATTAAAAACGAATCACACGAACCTACCTCCCTGGGCGAAGCCCGTCGTTTCACAAACGAGCCATCAGAGCCGCCACCGCCTTGCCAGAGAGGAGGACGATCTTAAAGGAGTTTTTTTCATAGTTGGGAGATCTTTTTCCATAGAAAAAATCTGGCGGAAGGAGAAGGGAGGGGTGGAGGTGTATAAGTAGGGAATTAATTAAAAATTATTTAATTTTTAAACACCCACCAGTTGGTCGGTACCCGAACTTCCTATGGGGTCGGGGTTAAGCCACCACTAGGGTAAAATCCACGTTCTCAGCTCAACGGAGGTCTCAGAATTTTAATCTGATCCTCCATTCAGAAGTTATAAAGTTCACGCCCGGGGCTGCTAAATTACGAAAATGACCCTGGTGGCGTTTTCCATATACGGGCCGCGCCTGCGAATGTTACACACCTCCTAGGGTAAACGGAATTCTCCAGATTCAACGGTGCCATCGTTTTTCCCATTCGAGCAACCGTTTAAGAGTTATTCTGTTTATTTTGCGTGTCCAGTGTGAATGCACTTAAAATTTAATCCCGGCCACACTAAGGCTTGGAATCACACGTCGTCTGAACGCCCTGCTCTGGAATAACATCAAGAAATTTTCAAAGTCTTATAGGCTCAAATCCCGGGTTCTTACAGATTTGGTATCCTCATGGTGTACGGGTTACCTCTCATCCATAAAGAATCCATTTTGAAAATCAAAAATATAAATTTTATTCTGTCAATGATCAACATATTAAAGAACACTATGGTTTGTACAAGGAATGAAATTATACAAAAAATGTGTGTTTTCAAACAGTTTACTCAGAATCAAGAAAATGATAATTAGAAAGCTACCAAGTGGATTCTCTAATATCTCAAAGGATCAAAAGATATAGTATTTTAGTTTGTAAAAAATGATCTACTGCATGGTTATGCTGATGAATACTATTTAGGAGATGCGAACACATGGAATTGTACGACATGATTGTTTTTCACCTATGAAGGGATATCTAAAATTTAAATATCAAGTTTTCAGTTAGTTGTTTTACTATCCAAATAGATGTTGGGTATGTGGTCATTAAGGAATAAATGAAGGAATTGATCTAATTTTTTTTATTAATGGAACTCATATGTTTTCATAAAACTATATTTTTATATCATGATAGTCAGAATGAAATTAATTTGGCTAAAAATATAGTGTTTAACACATAAAAAAAGTACATATATATATAGTATAATTTCATCATAAAGATGCTAGAAGTTGTGGTGCTGGAGATATTAAAGATTTATGGATGTTAAAATTCATCTAACATTTTCCCAAGGTGTTAGTTCAGTAATATTTAATGTATTATTGCTATTCGGTGGCACTTGGTTGACCAAAAGGTTGAATAGAGACATTGATTGTTGTTGTAGAAGTTGGGATAATGATAATTTTTTATAAGTGTCAGTGCATACATTAAATACTTAAAATTAGTATTCTAGAAAGAAATTATTAGGTTTTATGAATAATATTTTACGATTATAATTATTTGAGGTTATAAGGAGAGATATGATAACTCTGGTTCCAGATAAAAAAGAAGGATTGCAACAAAAAAATCCTATAAAGGCCCGCTAGTATGGATGTAATGATCCAAAACCATATGTGTAGGTGGCCATGTTCGGATGATGGAAGTGTGAAATCTCCATCTTTCACACTATGCGAAAATTTGTATTTAGTGGCGGTTTGAACCACCGCTAAATCATTCTACGATGTTATTGGAAAACCTTCGCTAAATCGTGTGTCGAGAAATAATTAGTAGCGGTTTTTTATAACTATTGTATAATGATTTAGCGGTAGTTTAAACCGTCGCTAAATCATTTTTTATTTTTTATTTTTATTTTTCGTAATTTATTTATTATTTATTATTTACCATGCTCGTAGCCATGTCTATGCTCAAGTCCATGTCAATGCACATACCCATGCAATATATAAATATTCTCTATTGGGTGAGATTTGAACCCCTTACCTCTACCTTATTTTCCAAAGACTTTACCACTCGAGTAGACTCTTCATGAGGTCAATAAGTCGAATTTAATGTACTTATATATATTAATTTAAAAAACAAATAATACCTTACAAATAGATACACACTAAATAATTATTAATCAATAATTATTATCAATAATGATTAATGATTAATTAATAATTAATAATTAATAATTAATAATTAATAAGTAATAAGTAATAAGTAATTATTAATATTTAATAATTACTAATTAAAAATTAAAAATTAAAAAATATAATATAAATGAATAATAAATAAATAAATATATAATATGGGATTAAATGGTAAATAAAAAATAGGAAATAAAAAAATACTAAATAGAAAATAATAAATAGTAAAAAATAAATAGTAAATAGTAACTTGTAAATAATAAATTCTAAATACTAAATAATATATAATATATAATATATAATCTAGAATATATAATATATAATATGTAATATATAATATATAATATATAATATATAATATATAATATATAATATATAATAAATGATAGATAATATATAATATATAATAAATAATACATAATACATAATACATAATACATAATATATAATACATAATATATAATACATAGTATATACTATATAATAAATAATAAATAATAAATAATAAATAATAAATAATAAATAACAAATAATATATAATATATAATATATAATAGATAATAGATAATATATAATATATAATATATAACATATAACATATAAGTAATGTATAAATAATAAATTAATTAAAAAATAATTTAATATATGATAAATAAATAACAACTTAATAATAAATTAAAAAATAATAGATAAATAAATAATAAATAACAAATAAACAATAAATAAAGAATAATTAATATTTAATAATGAATAATGAATAATAAATAATATATAATATATAATATATAATAAATAATAAATAATAAATAATAAATAATAAATAATAAATAATAAATTATTAATAATAACTAATAATTAATAATTGATCATTAATAATTAAGAATTAATACTTAATAATTAATATTTAAAAATTTATAAATAATTCATTAATAATTAATACCTTTTTAATAAATAAATAATAAAGAAATATTCAATATTGAATATTCAATAAATAAAAAATAAATAAATAAATAAATAAATAATGAATAATAAACTAATAATAAATTAATATTTAAAAAATTAAAAATAAATTAATAAATAGTAAATAGTAAATAATAAATGAAAAAGAATAAAGAATAAAGAACATATAATAAATAAATAAATACATAAATAAATAACTATATAAATAAATAAATAAATAAATAAATAATAAATAATAGGTAATTAATACTTAATAATAACAAATAATTAATATTTGATAATTAATAATTAATAATTCTTAATTAATAATTAATATTCAATATTCAATATTCAATATTTAATAAATAATTAATAATTCATTAATAAATAATGAATAAATAATGAATAAATAGTAAATAAGTAATAAATAAATAAATAATAAATGAATAATAAACTCATAATAAATAAATAAGTAATAATTAATGTGTGCATAATAACTAAATAATAAATAATTAAATAAATACATATTAAATATTAAATAAATAAATAAATAAAAGATAATTAAATAATAAATAATTTACATTAAATAAATAAATAAATATTAAATAAATAAATAAATTACAAATAAATAAATAATTATATAAATTATAAAACGTTAAAAACCTCTGAAAACCTTAAAAACCCTAAAATGACCATAAAATCTGATCTAGAACTCCTTTTTCAGTGCCACAACTAGTCAAATCAAAGATCGGGAAATGAGCTTCGATATAATATTTGGTACTAGCTGAAGGAGCACCTATATTGAAAGTTATAACTATTTGAATTTTAAGAAATCATGGTCTGTAACTAAAACCTATGTTTTAGAGGACTTCTAGGACTTTATGGTAAAATAAAAAGGGGTAAAATACTCAAAGAGTAGGTACTAGACCTAAACAACATAGATCTCATCGCAGACTTCTATTTGATAAGTTTTAGAGCCCAAACGGATACACAGATTAAAATTTAGGACTGTTTGATGTTCGAGTTCAATTTTCAACTTTTGATATTTGAATATTTTTTTCCTTTGATTATAAAATGATTTAAATATAACATGGTTTTTTCTCATTTGATAAGCTTCAATTTGACTAGTTGTGGAGCTAAAATGGAATCCCAGATCAGATGTTATGGTCATTTGATGTGGAAGTCTGTTCTTCAACTTATTGAAGATTTTTTTCAGTTTAAAAATATTATTAACTAATAATTATAAATATTTATTCATTGAAACATTATAAATAATTAAAATTATAAATAATAAAATATATTTGGTTGTTAACAATAAATAAAAATTAATAAATTAATAAAAATATATATATATATATATATATTTAATTTTTTCCTTAATTTTACAACATTTTTTTTAAAAAACAGCCGCTAAAAAAGTATAACTTTTTTGGATGAATTTTTAAAGCATTTATAAACAATATTTTTAAAACATTTAGAATTGGTTTTTTTACTACGGTTTTCAAAACTGATGCTAAATTTTTTTCGATCAAGAAATTTGTGGCAAGTTTGAAAACCCCCGCTAAAAACTGTTTTCTTATAGTGTCATAAGAATAAAATTGATGGTGTTAAGTAAGATGTGTCTTATAATTTTCATAAGGTTTTGTATGAATTATCAGAGGGCTACATGTGTATGAATTTCACTGATTACCAAAAAAATGATTGAGGTAGAGAAACTTATGGGTAATCAAAGATGGCCTAGACAAATATTGGGTTCCCCATAAATCATAGAGTTATTGGAACCAAATTTCATGACTGGATCCCAATATAAATATGCAGTGTTCTATTACATGTATATTTGAATTATAAATATCTAACAATGAATGAATTTATCAATTGAGATTGTACTATTTTCTTCTTCTATGAAATATAGGGAAGTATAAATGTTTTCTATTTATGTAAGAATAAAGTCTAAAAAATATAAATACATTACTCTTATTCCTTTTTTTATTATATTTATTCTTATATGTTTTTAAAGGAGTATTTTCTTCAGTATGTTCTGGGGAAATTATAGTGTTTTGGTAGGGTACATTTATATCTTATAAATGAAAATACATATAGTTTGTGGGATTATTACTATTAAATAAGTTCCAGACATTATTCATCATTTGAGGTTTTGGAGGTTTGATTCAAATAATGGTGGTTCAAATCGCAAAAATAATATAGTAGAGATTTAACCAAAAACGTTTTAGAGGTAGTAAAAATAACTTTGGGATAATTTTGGTTAACATTTAGGATGATATTTCTAGTAATCCTAGAATTGGTTGTGAATGGAATTTCATATCATCACTTGGGTATGAGAAAGATGGTTACATCCTATCACTATGTTTTGAAATGGTCAAATAGTGTGGTGTGAGGATCTGATATATTTATTTAGAAAGATAATTATAAGGATACACATGTGTTTGGGAGTATCATGTTTATCACTTCACGCATGACCCTCACGTCATAAGGGTCATGGGTGTAGTGTGACCGGTAGACTAGTGATCAAGGTATCAACTAATATATCAATTTTTAGGCTAAAAAATTAGTCTAGTTCCTCACTATAGAAAAAATTTATATTTGGGTGTGATTTTTAGGCAATGTTGGTTATTATCTACTAACTCTTTGTATAATTTGATGTTTTGTCCAATAGGTATAGGAAATCAATGTTTATTAGTGCTCTTACATGAATTATGGAAGAAGGTTTTGTTGGATTAATAATGTATCCTTCAAATCACACTGTCTTTCAGGTTTGGACAATAGTATTAGGTTTTTGGGGTTTTTGTGATGCTCACTTGAGTTAAAAAATCATGATTAGGTATATGTAATGGTGAATGAAAGTATTAGGAATGGTGTTTTGAGGGATTTTATCCACAGGAGGACCGACTTGTATACCTTCTATAATTGGATGTGGTCATGTGGAATTGGTTTTTATTTCTTATTATTGTATATGTTGGATGTGTTTTGAGTATTGGACTAGAGGTTTCCAAAGAACGTATAGTGTATCTGATATGTGTGCATGAGCAGTTGGGTGAATCCTATTTAAATTTACAACTGTGATTAGAGGGTGGTATCAGATTATAATCAATGAAGTATATTTTAGTATATGTTTTTGGGTTTTTTTAAGGATTCAAAGAGTTATAGTGGGTAGTTTATATTGACCTGATTCCTTATGGGTTAATGATTCTAGGTTAAATTTGAATTTTTTTTTTCATAGGAGGATATGGATGGATAATTTGTTTCTATATTGGGATTTCATAAGCTGGGACATCTCTATTGGATTTTTTTGGCATATTAAGAGGTTTAGGAGGATTATCATGTGGTTATGTTATGGGTGAAGTAATAATGAGTGGTCATGATTCTAAAATTAAGAAACAAACTATCATTGGGTTCCTGGTGAAGGGAACTAGGTACTCAATATCCTTTTCAGGGGAGAAATACCCCCTGGACCACCACCAACCAGCAGGTGGGGGTGTACTGGGTGGCAGGTTGAGGATCGAGTTCCAAACACATATTTACCAAGTACATGTTATTCCTAGTGTGTGGGGGGAGATAAAAATTCATGGAATGAATAAATTTTCACAATCATCCCCTCACAAACATTAAAGGGTATGGGGGAACATGGTGAATTTTTTTTCCAGTTTCCCCGCCCTTTTCCTCTCTCATGGATCCCCCTTAATTTGTGTTGGTTTATGAGGATTTTTTTCAACATTATAGTGGTATTGTTTCTCCTTCTTCACTTTATTCTTGTTCTCCTTAGTTAATTATTATTTATTGAATATCCAAATAAATAAATTCATTAATGATTCTACCTAAACATAGTGGAATCATCTAAAACCAAGGGGTTTTTCATATAGTCAGCGGAGGATGTTGAGGCATGGGAAGCACACATCATCCTTAACCAATTTTGTTGAGTTATGTTGTTAGTGGTTTTATTTTTGGATTCTGATTAAATTTAATTAAATTATTAGTTGATGTAGTGTGGTTTGATATGACTTTTTCTTGAATAAAATGAATCTGTTTTCTCCCAATAAACTTTCCATCTAGGGTTATGATTTATTTTGGAAGTAGAGACTTTCTATAAGCATTATTATCAAATCATTCTTCTCTTTACTCCTTTGTTTTAGCATTTCTCTTTCTCATAGGGGTCTAACTATCTTAGGATTTAACCTTATTATCTTTGGGATCTGTTATTAGGGCCTTTATACCTCTCTTGCTTTTTGATAGAATCTAATAGCATGTTCCCATATTCCTTCAACCGTATCACCTTGATCCATGATTTTTTATTCAGTGTCTGTCCCGTCCTAGAGTGTTAGAGTCTCTCTTTTTATCTCTGTTTTTATTTTTTCAATTATCTGCTTGGACGTCATGCTTGGAACACTCCCATCCCAAAGTGGTGGAGAGTACCATACTTTATCTAGTAGCAGTGTGGTGAGATAATAATCACAGGGATGCATTGCTGTTTTAAATTTCATAACCTTGATCTGGTATGGATTTGAATCAAGTTGTTTTTTCCTTGATGGTATTTTGTTTGGTAATATTGGATGTCAAATTCTTTGGTTCATATTATCCTCTGGATGGTGTTTTTGTGTTGCAATATTTTCTATGATCAGTAGGTTGAAGTATCTTGATTCAGTGATCTAGTATTTTTGTAGCGGAGATGATAGTTTCAATTCCTTGGTCGACATCAGTTTTTGTACATAATGGAAGTGAGGGAGGTATCTACCCATCAATTGGTGGAGATACCATTTTTACTCTTTGGCATTTTTGTGGTTGGATACTCTCGCCAGTGATACAAGTTTGATGGTTTTTTGGTTTTCATCCTCAATGACAATAGTAGTGTTCCATAATGGAGTTTTTTATATCTCAAGTGGCCTCATCCCCTTAACTATTACCCCTTCTCATCAAGCCTGGTCCAAAATATATGACACCATCTCTATTGGGTGTGATAATTTATTTAATGTGGTTTGGGAATGTGGTGGTAGGATTGGTGGATGTTTGGATGTGTGGTCATCTTTGGATGGTGTTTCTCAGTTAGTTCAATTTTCCTTTGAGGTGTTTTTTATTCCTAGATGATGAATTTTTATTTTAATAATATGGATATAGTTTTTTTGTGATGATTTATCGATGGTTATTGGGACACATCTAGTTCATAGTGGTGCTGCTGGTTTTCTTCAATGGTGGATCTTCTTAACAGTGGTTGGTATTACTCATTTTGATGATCAATGATGATATCGATGTTTGTTTGCTTCAAGGTAGAACCTAAAGTGTGGGATTTTTGTAAGGATGGTTCAATGATGATGATAATTGATAATTCTAATTTATTTAGACCAAAGGTAACACATCCCCTCTAGGAATACAACTTCAGGTGGTATGACAACATAGGATTTTATGATTTGATTTTTTGATTGGTATGATTTTCATGGAGGGAAGTTTGAATTTTGAAACATTAATTGGGTTTTGTGTTGTATTTGGTTTACTTCTTCAGTTTTGTGCTGGTTCTCACTAAACCATATAAAAGTGATTATTTTTAAATTAAAAAAATCATTTTAGAGGATAGGTATTTTTCTTTAAATGGTGTTGGGGGTGTATTGTGGGTTATTAGTCTTGGTTTCATTGTCGATGGTTAGATCAATGAGTTTTCTTGGTTCATTAAAAAAGAAGATAATCTATTTAAATAATTATAAAGTTTTATAATTATTTGTTTTGGGCCTTATGGATGAGATAGAGTCTTTTAGTGTAGTGAGATCTTAGAGTGGATTGGAATAGGCTTAGCCAAGTATAAATGGATAATGGACTAAGGAGTTTAACTCCATTAAAGAGGTTAGTTTTATCTTTGACAATTAAACACATAAATTTTATTTTATGATTGGTCATTCCTATATGTGGTTTTGGTTTAAGTTAAGTTGGATGGGGACCAATAGTGTCCTAATGAAAATTTAGGTAGCCTGAGCCTCTTAGACTTAGAGAGAGAGATTCACTGCATATCTTGTGATATAGTATCACCTACTGACCTCATCACTAATGGTTTGAAATAATAGTTAGTATAAAAGGGGAATGGGATAGGTCTTGATGTTGGGAATGAGGTTGGATATCCTAGTTTGGGTATCCTATGGTTAGTTTGGGAGGCATATTTGGCTTAGGCTTAAAGGATGGGTTGAATAATAATTGTATTTTAAGTTCTTCATATCACCCTATTGAGGGTGGATTTATGTATCTTTAATTAGGAAAATCTAGATAGGTCTTCTAGGTTTTGGTATAGTGTAATAATTATTGTTACCTTTGGATGGTGGGTGAGATATAAATCATACAAGAGATGTAAAATAGGACCCAAGCTTGGGTCATGAAAATTATTTTCTAAAAACAAGGAAATGAATTTCTAAGGGACCTTGATGATGTGGTTGGGGGTGGTACTTGGGTTTTGTGACCAGGATTGGACTAGGAATTTAGCATTTTCCTGTAACACCTTGATATTTTTAAGAGAACACTATGTTCGATAACATATACAATACACAGCATCGAGCTTAAATAAATCGCATAATATTATTATTTTATAACCATTATAACATAGTCCATGAATTGGTGGGCACAAATAGGATTAAAAAAATTATGAAATATATATAAAATACCTTGTAAATATAAATTTATTGATTAATTATTCTTAAATAATCTCTCAATTTTTATTAAAGTCATTTTATTCTACAAAAAAACCTTTTCTTCAAAAATAGTTTTTATTAAACTTTTATTAATGAATATTATGATTAATTAATGGATATTTAATAAATTATATTTTATAAAATTATATAATTTTTGAATTCATCTTGTCAAATTTATCTTATGTTTAATTTTTTATAATTTTCTGAAAAGTATGATTTTTCAATGAATAGTGAAAAAAATTGATTTTTTTGAAAACTGCATTTTCATTTCAAGATTTTAAAAAGATACATTTCATTTTAAAAAAAATTTAATAGTAAAATTAGTTCTATTTTATTATGAATAATAAAATTAAGTGAAGTCTAATTAATTTTAATGTTTAATTTAGTATAAAAACTTTTCTATACATACAAAAAAATTCTGAAAAACTATTTTTATTCACACAATGTGATTTTATATTAATAAATAAAATAGATCACTATTGGTGAATGATTTTAATAAAATATATATATTATATATTCAATAATTTTTATAAAATTCATCTAATATTTTTTAGGTGTTTTATAAAAATAAATCCAGTTTCATGCTTTAAACTATATTTTTCTAAAAAGCAGTTCTCATCATGAAATATTCATTATTTTAAAATTATTTTCTTCCAATTATAGAAACAGAATATTCAAAAAAAATGAAACCATCTTTTGAATTAGGATGTTCATGTTTGGTAAATATTCCCCTTTCATTTTTGGTCAATATGCATAGTAACCGTGGTAAAATTTATCACCTCAAAAAAACATTGTTAATGTAGGTTAAAACTAAGTGTTAAGGTCCCCATTATACATATTAATTATTATTGAATAAAATTAATTTTACCATTATAACATTGAGATCTAAATTTTATTTTTTAAGGGAAACTTGTCCTAGAAAATCACCTATATAGTATTTAAATCAATGGAAAATACAAAAATGACTCTTTAACTATTAAATATCTTTTATGTGTCCACATGGGGACACAATATTTTATGAAATTAATATAAATGTATATTTGGAAAATAATAAAATAATTTTAATGATTATATTTTATTTCTATTTTTTAGAAGTTATATAATTATTGTAAATTCTTATGCAACATCGCTACAATATTTCATTAATTAATAAAAAATATAATAAATGATTATAAATATATTAAATGTAATATAATTTGATTGAGTTACAGTGATACGATTTTTTTCATATTAATATGATATATTATTGATGTTTAAATTTATTATATTATAATTCGACCTATTTATATTTGTATTTAAATTCAAATTAAATTAATTGTTTCAAAATTGACATTAAGTATACTTTATCAAAACAATATTTTATTAAATTATATAAAATAATAAAAATATTATAAGAGGAAAATTAGGATAATATTGGATATAAAATTTGGTACATTATATATTTATTATCCAATTTTAACCATATATATAAAATTATAACCCTTTAAGAATGAAAAAGGTGTTACCACAGTTAAGGTTAAAATTGGTTAACTAAGGGGTTAAACCAAAAGATAAGGTTTAAAAACTCACATGAAACTATAAAAAACATTATTGGATGATTTTATTTATATAACATACTACCTTATATTGGAATAACTAGACATTTGGAATAATTTTGATAGAGAATTAATTTATTATATTTTTAATATATTAAGAAATCTTAAGAGGGCCCTTCCACTCAATTATAAATGGAAACCCCTCTGTTTTCTTATTCAAACCACTTTGAGCCTTCAAGGTTGACTAAAAACTTAATATTATATTATAAAATACCTTAGACAGATTCTATAGTTGTTGTTATTCCCAAAATAATAACCCTAGGGCTCTTAATATAATATTAAATAGAGTTGTTTCAAAGAAGAGGTAATCATCTTAACCGAACACTTATTTTTTAAATTACTCTTAAAACTCATATAAATATTTTATATTATTCATAAAATAATAAATTATGTATCATAAATAAACTTAAATTTTATTATGAATATGAAACCAACTTTATTAACCCTTTCCCATTAAATGGGAAGTGATAGTATCAATCGTGTGTATGTATGACTTTCCATTTTCACATAGCAATACTATTTAATTTTCATCACCATATTTCATGGATGGATATTATAATGGTTTTAAATTTTATATAGGATATTTTTAAATAATAATTATACTTTAATGATAATATAAAATCTTTTTTCTTACCTTCCAAACTTTTGGAAAATGATAACGTTGTTCGTGCGCACATGTGGACTATCACATACACGAAGTGATGCAATTCATTTTTAATTTATGTTTTAATTTGATGGTAATGAATATATATGTAATGAAAATATATTATATATATTAAATAATAATTATTTTTTAAGATTAATTATTATTTACCTTTATTTAGTCCCATCCATCGAAAAATGGAAACAACGTTCGTGCGTTTGTACAACCTACTTTCTCCATGAACGGTGTAATTCATTTTTATATCTCTAACATTTCTGGATGAATATAAATGTTTATAAAATGAATATATATGGTATTTATATTATTATTAAAATTATATAGATTATGGAACCATGATTAATTTATAGGGACCCAAACTATCGAACAACAATATACATGAAAAACGAAGCAGTTATCAATTGAAACATCGAATTAAATAAATAATTGTTAATAAATGGATAACAAAAGGTTATAAATATATCATATAAGAAAAAATATATGTTAATATGGTTTTGAAATATAATTTTAATGAATCTATTTTTATTAGAAATGTGAGTCGAACACATACAAATGAATTCATACGTAAGATAAGGGATTTTCATATCAATTTTATTTCTGTGAGAATCATACCTTATTCAACATTTTTTTATTTCATGTGACATATATAATACCCATGAATGTATTTTATAATTATTTTTATTAAAATTATAAGGATTTAAATATCTAGATAAGTTTATATCTTTCATGGTTCTTATGATTCATGTGTTACCAACCTGGTAAGGTTTTATTATCTCAAATTGCCTTTTTTGGAAAATATGTTATATTATCCGACCATATTATTTTAGGAAGTGTATATAAAGAACATTTATATGATATATCATGAATATAATTATTTTAAATATATTTATAGTTTCTTTTAATGATACTATTTCATGGGGCTTACGAATCAAAAGTTACCAAAGTTATAAGGGATTTATGTTTCAATCACATTTTAATCAGGATTGTGTATGCTTGAATTTACATTGAAGAAATTACGTGATCTATGTGTGATGAATACATTTAATTTCTATTCTAGTATAGTTATTTATATATATTACACATTTTACATTCAATTTCATCTCTTTAATAACTCAAATATCAATAGAATGTTATTAAGGAAAAAAGTTTTTATTTCTCACTTCACTCAAAAAATTATTTTTCTTCCATGTCAATATTTTTTTTAAAATATTTTCAATATTGTTTTTAATATTTAAAAATTAATGTTTTAAGACATTTTAACCCATTATTTAATTTCTAAAAAATGGTTTTAAAATAAATAATTTTCTCATATTTCAAATGAGGTACTTTTTTTTCTTTTTACATAAGTGTAAAATGAATATATCATTTTAAATTATACAACAAGAACATAATTTCATAACATTATAAGCAATATATGATTTGAATATTCCATTACAATTTTCAAAGTTTTTTTTTAAAGAAAAATTTTTCCATAATATTTTTTAAATTCTTAAGGAAGTGAATTCAATGTAAAACATGCATTTTCATCAAAAGATATTCCAACAAATATTTTAAAGGAATTTTCATCTATGATTTCATCTTTTGTTGTTACTTATGATTTACTGGGGTTATTATATAATGGTGTAATAATTATTATTTCTATGGATGGTTTATAATTATTATGATGATATTTTTATGAAACCTATTTATTTTTTCATGGGTTATAATTTTATCTTGTGGAATTTATATGAATAGATTATGGTTAGGAGGAAGTTGGGTCCATTAAATCCATCTAATTCATTGGGTAAATATGGATAACCCGTAAAGAAAATAGTTTAAGTATGAACCTTATTTCATGTTCACAATTTCATGAATGGATCTGATTTTCATGTCCATAACATTATGCATGGAATTGAATTTCATGTATATAAGTTTATGCATAGACCTGGCTTTCAAGTCCATAAGATTATGTATGGAATTGGTTTTCATTTACTTTTTTTATGTGAGGTATTTATTTCATGTTTTTAACGTAATGAGTGAACCTGTTTCTATTTATAAATTTTACGATGTTACAATATTATGTTTTTTCAAAATTTATACATCTATGTTATGCTATCATAGCTCATTTTCACTAAATTCCTTTATAATTCACATCTGATGAACTACCCAGATTTATATTATTATTTGGGATTACGATCTTTGATACATAGTGTATGATTTTCAAATTTTAATTTCATATTATCATACCCTTATACTTATTTTATATTGTTATCTCTCTTGTTTACCATTATTGATCATATGATCTCACCATTTATTATTTTTTATGTTACCCATGATATAAAGAATTTTTTTTAAGTATTAGGTGTCTAAGAAGGGTGCTAGTAATGAATAACTATGTGGGAGATGGTGTAGATATTTTATTAACTATTTGTTTATGTGTCTATGTTTCCCAAGTCACTAAAAGTTTACTATTTAGACAAGGATTCTAATGTTGTGCATTGAACATGAATCCATTAATATGTGATATCTATGTATGAAAAGGATGGGTTTCTATAGTTGGTAATATATTAGGGTTTAGTAAATCATTGGAGGTTAAGATAATAAAAATTTAGTGAGAACGCTGGGGTGATAAGTATAAGTGTAGGATAACATCATAGAGTTACGGTAAGAAAGAGACTATATAGTTTTATAAGAAAAACATCCCTATATAGATACTATAAGTGGAATGTTTTTTCGAATAGATGCATCTTGGGTTAATAACCCTAAAAAGAGTTGATCTATTATAACTCAACCATCATTCTGGTGCATAGTGAGTGTTCCCTTATTGCGCACCTGGTTCGACACTCCCTAGGGGAAATGATTATGGTTATTAAAAAACCATTATAAAGGACATAAAATGATGATGACCATAAATTACCTAGGTTTAACCAAAGTTATACTAGAGAAAGTGTCATGATTTAGACATCTGATGAATGATTTTTCATGATGATTATTGTTTCTCATAGTATTCTTTTTTGTTTTATTCAATGGTTGTAACTAGAATAAATCGTGTTAAGGATGATTGTGATGGAAATATAGTGATTATTAGAAACCAAATAGGATGATTATAGGGGTGAAAGATATTATGATTATTCCTAATTAGTTATTATGTTACATGATTAACAACTGTTTACTAAACCAACTCTCAAACTCACAAAAGAAGATAATGATGTATTTCACTAAGAGATTGGGTGTTGAAGACTAGAGAAGAAATAATTTTTAATTTCCTTCATGTAAGAAATGTGGAATTACACACCCTGGAGAATACTTCAAAGGAATAGGAAGATGTTTTCTTTGTGGAAATGAAGGTTTAAGAACAACAAATTGTTGAGTAATTAAATGAGTTTTGTGTGGGGAATATGGTCATTATCTTATCCAACGACCTAATCCAAGGGTTAACTCCATTACCAAGGAAGAAAATATGTTATTCCAATCATTAACATGAAATGATTTAAGTGACTATATATTAGTAATGAAGAATTATTTTTTAGTAGTGTTATATTAATGATATTTTGGATATAAGAATCATGAAACATCTAAGGATTATTATATAAAAAATTTTCATTGATCATTTGAAAACCTCTTTTTGATGGTTATAATAACCAAGAAAAGTGATCTAGTGGAAATTTTATTATCTAAATTGATGAAGTAAATGAGATAGTATTGGTTACTAGGAAATTGGTTAGTGATTTTATGACATATTTATTTAGGTTATATCTGATGAAGTTTATTTCATTTTATAATTTACTGAACATATTCAATAGTATGTGATGAGGAATAAGGGTTTTATTAATTATGTAAGTATATATATTCTCATTTGAGGTTAATTTAGGAGTTATGGGTACCATTATGGATTTATATGTAAAGGTTGAGCATAAGTTTAAAGTTATAAAAACCACTTTCAAGGTTCTTAAGTGATGAATTTTAGGAGATTTAAACCATTTTCTGGGGTTTATGATGAATATTCTGTTTTTTATTGAATAACCCCTTGGTTTAGTATATGACTTTATGTGAAGTTAATTTTGGTCTTTTGGATTGTGAGTTTTAAATAATATTGATTATTAAAAAGTAATTCATTCACAAGGATCTATTTTCAGAGATATTTATGGTCAAGTTAATGATTACCTTTGAGGTTAGTATATATATTTTGATTCATGAAATTTTGGAGAAGTTGACTATATTACAAGATTATATAATGATTTATCATAGATATTAATGATATTTTACGAGATGTTTAATTTTTCTATAGTATATATAACCCATAGGTTTAACAAGTTATTTAACATGAAAGATTATTTGGGATGAATTAAATTAATATATTGACGATGTAAGATGAATGGTATGATATAACATTTCAGATTTAAATATTATTTGATATTTAGGTTATTGAGATAATTAAGGATTTATAGATTAATGTTGTATTTCTTCATATGAAGGTTTATTAATTTTTCGAATTGTCTTAAATTGTTAAAAACATTTTTGGTTCTGTTTGATTATTAAAAAAATGAGTAATATCATGATACACTTTATATATCCATTAGAAGTTGGTTTTAGTGCTTCAAGCATAAATAATTAATCTTGAATACTCATCGTTTGGTGTAACATATTTGATTGTGATGGAATTTGATTAAAGGATAAAGTTATACTTTCTAAGTAAGAATATTTACTTATTTTCTTAGTCTAAATGGTAAAGTAATTCCTAAAATCAAAGTAAATATCTTGAAACAAAAAATTGTCTCTATTAACTTCATTTCTGAAGAATTTATTTTATTTTCCACACCTCATCGATTTATGGTTTTTTGGTCATTATCTTTATTATGATCTTTCAATTTCTTGTGATAAATGTTCTCTGTATCTATCCATAATAATATTGATATTATGTTTTTATTTCATTTATAAATTTTCAATTTCCACTAATGTTATCAAATCTGGAAACATAGATTTGTTTTATTCTAGATAACATTTGTATTTCTCTTTCTCTCTTTTCAAGAAGAAGTTTTATTAACCCTTTTTATGATGTGGGTTTTTAGCACAAGAATTTTTAAATATCAAAACCTTGATTACTAATTGAAAGATTAAAATTTTAGGACATAACTTTTTAAATGGAGAGATAATTTAACGCCCTAATTTTTTAAGAGAACACTATATTTGATAGCTTTTAAAAACCACAACACTGAGATTAAGAAAAATAAAATAAAAATTATTATTTTATTAATGTTATAACATATTAGTTTAATTTGATGGTATAAATAACATTAACCACATTATAAAAAATATATTAATAATCATATCAATGTAAATTTATTGATTAATTATTATGAAATAATAACCCATTTTTTAGTAAGGTCATTATATTCTTCAAAAATATGTTTTCTTAAAAAATGGGTTTCATTGTTTTTTTTGTGAATGAATTTTATGATTAATTTATGGATGTATACGAAATTAAATTTTATAAAAACTTTATCATTTTTTAATTATAAATGTAAAATTTATCATAACATGTATTTTTTAGAATTTTATGAAAAGTATGATTTTCAATGAATTGGGAAAAATATTAATTTTTATTGAAAACAATATTTTTTATTTCAATAATTTACAAATTTCAATATAGTTTTAAAATTATTTTAATGTAAAATTAGTTATATTATAGTTTAATAATCCAAATAATATCATTGGAATCAATATTATTTTTTAATTTAGTATAAAAACGTTTTTATATATAAAACACATTTTTATGAAAAACTATTTTTATGCACGCAATGTAATTTTTACATTTATAAATAGAATTTATCACTATTTTTAAATTATTTTAATGATATTTATATATTTTATAATAAATAAAATGTTTTAACATTAATCTAATTTTTTTTCTCAAGGAATGGTATAAGAATAAATCCAGTTTTAGGCTTCAAACTGTATTTTTCAAAAAAATGGTTTTCATCATGATTTGAAAACTAATTTTAATGTTAATTTATTAAACCTATATAAAGTTAATATTGAAAATTTTATTCCATATTTGGAATTAAGTGGTTAATATTTTTTTTAAATAGTACCCTTTTATTTTTGGTCAATATTCACAATAACCATGGTAAAACGTATCACACCGGTTAAGGTTAAATTGGGTTAATCTAGTTTAAAACTAAGTGTTAAGGTCACCATTATTCAAATTAATTGTTATTTAATGGTGAAAATTTGACCCTTATGAATTTAATATATAAATTTAATTATTTTAGGTACACTTTCACATGAAAATGAATTAAATATTATTTAAAGAAAATAAAAATACAAAATGTCATTCTATTACTTTAAAATATGTCTTATGTGTCCACATAGGGAAAAAAAGTTATAAAAAATATATTTTTTTATTTTGATAATATAAAAATTATTTTCATTTTTTAAATTTATTTCTATTTGTAAGTAGTTTCTTACAAAACACTAATAAAATATTTCTTCAGTTATTAGGAAAATATAATAAATGATTTTAGAAATGTTAAAAGTAATATAATTTGAGAGAGATATAAAGAAACATGAATTTTATATTAATATGACATATTAGTGACTTATAAATGGATTATATTCTAATTAAACCATTTTTTGTTGTCTATAAAGTCAAATTAAATGAATAGTTTCAAAATTGACATTAATGATATTTTGTCAAAATAATATTTTATTAAATTGTTTAAAAATATTAGAAATCTCATAATAGGAAAATTATGATAATATTGTTTTTTTGAAAATGACATCCCTTGGACATTTATTATACAATTTACATCTTATATTTAAAATTATAACCCTTTAAGAGTGAAAAGACATAATTGGGGTTAGGGTTAAAATAATTTAACAAAGGGGTAAAACCAAAATATAAGGTTTACAAAAAACATAAAACAATCAATATTTTATTTTATGATGGTATATAAACACCATAATACCTTATAATTGAATCCATATCCATTTTAAATCATTTTTATAGAGAATGAGTTTATTATATTTTTAAACTTTTAAAAAATACCAAGAGTGTCCATCCCTTCAATTATAAAAGGGAACCTCTCCTTTCTCTTCTTCACACCACATTGATCCTTATATTTTGAGAAAAACCTAAACAATTTTATTATAAACTCCTCTATCCATATTATGGAGTTTATTATATTCCAAAAATACCAACCATATGTCCCTTAATAGAAGATATAAAGGATTTGTTTCAAAGAAGATATAATCTCCATAACCATTAATTATTTTAATTATTCTTTTTTCCTCCAATAAATTATTAATATTATGAATAAAATGATAAATTAAACAATATAAATATACTAATATGTTATCATGATTTTGTAACCAAATTTATCCACCATTTTTCCATCAAATGAGAAGTGAAAATATGACTCATTTGTACGTACGACATACCATCTCCATGTAGCGATAAAATTCAATTTTCCTCATTGTATTTAATATATGGTTATTATTATGGGTTTTATAACACCCCAATATTTTGTAAATAATTTTTTTGAATTAATTTTTCATTTTTGATACTTTTAATTTCATGAAACATTGAGGATAGTTTATATTAAATCACTATATTTGGATAGCATTATATGAAACACCAAGTTAATCATGTTTTACATGCAACATAAACTTTGGATTGATCTATACAGAACACTAGGATTTGGAAGTGTTATATGAAAAAATGAATTTTCCTGACGTCTTGCATAACACGAAAGACCAAGGATTACTGAATAATAATATATTATTAAAATATGATTATTTAATATAATAAGAAAAAACCATGATGTTTAATTAGAGTTTATGAATAATATTAACAAATTTATTAAAATATATGGTTTACACAATATAATATGAATTCATAGGTTACCAATTAATTATAAATGAATATAAAAACAAATTAAATATAAGTGGAAAAATTATTATGATCATAAATCTATTTTACTCTAATAAATTAAATATTCATTTTGTCTATAAATGCACTAATTCAAAAATTAATTTAACTTGGAACCAACTTGGAATATTTTACATGAAACACTAACTTGAAATATTACTTGGCATACATTACATGCCACACCAGCCTGGCGTACGTTATATGCAACACCGACTTGTCGTATGATGCACACAACAATGAGTTTCTATGAAACATATATTTATATATAATTATTTAAATGAGATAATTATAACCAAGATATTAAAACTAGTTATAGGAATAGTAATAACTAATTTTCCAATATTTTTTATAATTTTTTATATATAAAACATATTGATAATGATAGATATTATTTTTGGTAATGTCTTTTAGGTTAAAAAATACATTTTTTGGATGATCCATTTTTAATAATAAAATTAACTTTAGACACATTTATTAATTTAATATGAAAAAATAAGCATATTTTTTGAATTCATAATTTCTAAATTAAACTTGGATGAATTTTTCAGATTTTTTTAGAAACATCATTTTTTTTATGAATAGTAAAAAATACAGCTTTTTAGTTAAAAACTACCTTTTTGTTTATTTAATTATTAAAGGTAAATGATATTATAAATTTATTTTTAAGGTCACATTAGATAAATATTAAATCTATTAATACAAATTACTTAATTAGAATTAATTTCACTTTGAAATTGAATACAAAATATTAACAAACTTTTGAACATTTTTCTACTTTAAAACCTGTTATTTCATCCCATCTGTAAGATTAGCATTAATATTAATTTTTCTTATTATGTGATTTTAATTTAAAAAAACAAAAATACACCATTTTATTTAGTATAATATTTTTATTCTAATAATATCAACATAATATTTGACAAAAATTATTACTAAAATTTATTAAAATTAATCACACTGATTAATGTTAAATTAAGCTTAATTAGGGATTAAGCCTTAATATTAAGTTCCAAAATGACCTATAAAATTGTAAAAAACCAATTTTATGTAAATATTTCGTCCAAAAACCTTAAATTATTTATTTAAGTTGGTTAGGTATGACTTTTTTTAGGTAAGAACATGTGTACACCTAACTTGTTTCCAAAAATTCCATGTGAGTCCTTTTCTTTCCCTATAAAATCCACCACCTCTCCCACTTACTCAAGCCTCTAAAACCTCTAATGTTAAGAAATTAACAGAAAAATACACCCCCAATATATCTTTACTTCCTCCTATAATCCTTCCCTTGTATAGAGGGAAATCAAAGGAAGCCTTTTTCACAAACCAAAAAGGAGTTACCCGATTAAGAGGTAACATCTTCTCTCAACTCATCTTTTTATTTTCCTACTACACCCCCTAAAACTATATTTTTTATATGTTTAAATAAGAAAAATTTATCATAAATATAATATTATTTTTTTATGTAAATGGTTTAACCTACACTTACACACACCTCCATCTAATTGGTAACGAACATACTGTTTTTGTGTATGGAGAACTACTGCCTCACGAAATGATGATTGTTCATTTTTTCATTACCACCTTTAATAGTCGCCATTATGAAGAAAAAAATGTTTATATATGATATATATTATATTTATAATTTATTTATGCTTCTGTAATTTTTATTTGGAACATATTTGTTTTACTTTCCATTATCTGTTAATACGATAATTTTGTTTAAGGAAGTGTGGGCTATCGTCCCCACAAAGCGATGTGATTTGTTTATACCCCACATGGATTGTATTAAAGATGGTTTTAGTGAATATATAAGATATATATGATATAATAAATATAATTTAATAATTATATATATATAAATATATATACATATATGACTTTTACTTTCATTCTATCATCACGACAATTAAATGAAAATAGCATTCATGCGTATGTATGACCTAATGTCTCCGTGAACGGTGTATCCTGTTTTATACTTATATATTCTATATATTATAATCATTCAAATCCATGTTATATAAATTATATTTATATCAGGTGTTAAATTATTTAAATCATGATATAAAATATAAACACCAAGGATATAACAAATCAGGACACATCTGAATAATAAAGCGAATATTACCTAAAGTGAAACCTTAACATAGGATTGTTAACAAGTGGGTAATATAAGTCCATAATCAAACCATATATGGTATTTTATATAATAATATGATTCTTTAAAAAATTAATAATAAATTTATATTTATTATATAGGAGGTTTGAATGCGTATAAAGAGAGTCAATACACAAGGTAAGAGGATTTCATCTCACTTTTTATTTCTGCGAGATACATTAAATGTTAGGCACTCTTTCCTTTTGTGTGGTGTATTTATTTCTCATTATTTTAATCTATATATCTTGTAATTAAACTTATAGATATTAACATATCGATTTTATGACCATTCTTTCATGGGTTTTAAGATTCCAAAGATATCAAATCGGTAAAATAGTTTTTTCTCAATTTGTCTACTCTGAGACTCATGTTTTGTTATGCACCTAAATTACTTTATAATGTGTATATAATTCCATTTTAATTTTTATATCATGAATCTAATAATTTTCAAGAAATTATAATATTCATTTAATTTCACTTTTTTACATGGAGAGTGTTATCCTAAGCTACCAAGTTATAAGAGTTTATTGAAAAAATCTCATCACTTTTTCATGATTGTTTAAGATTATGATTTATTTGATGAAATAATTTGATTAATATCTCAATAAAATTAGTTAATTTTATTATCATTTTTATATTAACAATTTAATTATTTATTGGTTCCATTTTTATACTCTTTGGTATATAAGATAGTTAAGAATGTTTTTTTATGAAACCTCGACGTTACCCTATCTTCATCCAGAAAACAATGCTCTCTTAAAAGGGTTTCCAAGTATTTTCTTCAAAAATACTATGATAATTAAATGAAAGTATTTCACCTTTTTTATTTTACCAATTTTTATAAAGGAATATTATTTCTTCTTCCAAACAAGGAAATTTTCTATAATTTTTACCATTCTAAAAGGAATGTTCTTTTTACATCATATGACATGTACAGATTTATCTATCGTCAATATTTTGAGGATTTATTTTCATGTTTAAATGTTATTTTTTAAGAAAATGATTCTAAAATCCATTAAGAAGGAAAATGGTTTTAATTTTTTTTCAATATTTATTTATAATTTTTAATTTATTTTAAAGGAAAATAGTTTTCAAAACATTTCCAAGCACGATTTATATATTTTAAAAGTATTTTCAAAGAAATAATTTTCAAAATATTTTCAAACATTCTTTATAAGTATTTAAAGTGTTTTCGAAGAAAACAGATTTTAAAATGTTTTGAAGATTATTTTATCAATTTTCAAAGAAAATGTTTTTGAAATGGATTCAATTATTATTTATAATTTTTAATGGTATTTTCTATGAAAATGATTATCAAATGGTTTTATGTATTAAAAATCCCTTTCCAAAGAAGAAATGATATTTTCCTTAAGAAATGTTTTTGAAATATATTTAAATTTCATTCCATCTAATATGACATTCACTGATGTTACTCATGCCATTATAGAAAATTATATAAAGGTTTCATTCATATTCTTTCTATGAATGGGTAATGTTTAATGGCATGGTCTTTATGAAACCCATTTCTCTTTCAGGGGTTTTATGTTTATGAAACCCATTTCTCTTCCACAAGTTTTATGTTTATGAACTCTATTTCTATTTTATGGGATAAATTCTCATGAAATCTGATTATCTTTCACAAGTTATGTTTTTTATGAAATGATTATGTAACATGTATCTTTTTTCATGGGTCATGATAAGATTACAGGTTTATAATACCCATTTCATTTCATGGGTTATGATATTATTATTTATGATCATGTGGACTATATATGTATGATTTAACTATGATATGGGTGGGACCTATATATTCCTCCAATGCATTGGGTAATTATTTATATCTCATGAGATATACTATGATGGTATTGGGAGTAAACGTTGATTACTAAGATGGATATGGGAGTGAACCATGACTATAAAGATGGTATGTGGAGTGAACTCATGCTCTAAGATATCCATGGGAGTAAACCATGACTCACAAGATGGTATGAAAAGTGAACACATGATATTAATATGTCCATGGGAGTGAACCATGACTAACAAGATTGTATGGGGAGTAACCCCATATTTCCAAGATAGTCTTGCTAGCAATGCCTTGGATACTATGGAAATCATATTATATTCTTATGTGTCTTCCAAAATCCAATGTTTTATTTCTATGTTATACATTCGTGGTTTAGGTTATTTAATTCCTTATGATTCATGTTTTATGAACATCCATGATTTATTCCATGATTCATGTATTTGATCTTTGATATGTAGGGTATGATGTACTATTTTCATAATCATGTTCTCATACCCTTATAATCATAATTATGTTTACATATCTCTCTTATTTTTCCTTAATAATAATTTTAGCTCACCCATTTCTTATGTTTCCATTAACTAGTTTATGAAGAATGGTTTTAGGTAGAAGTAAAAAAGGTGGAGATATTTATGGGATATGTTTAATATCATTCACTAGGATAGAATATTTTGTTTCAAATTTTCCAAAAACACTAAACTATTATGGTCCTCAAGAATGAATTTTTGTAATATACTGAATATTCATCTAAAATGATGTAATATACATGTATTTCAAGAATGTTTGACTATATTTTGTATCAAAGGAAAGGTTTATACACCATTTGGAAATTAGGATGATAAAACTTTAGTGATATCCCTTGGTATATTAATAAGGACATGTATAGGGATGTCTCTAAGGATAAGTATAAGCATGAGTAAATGTTTAGAAAAATGTTCTAGAATTTTGGTAAATGGTAGAGAGAGTGGTTTCTTATAAATACATCCTTGTGTAAATACTAAAAGTGCATGTGGATCTAGCACAATTTTATATATGGGTAAAAACTCTGACAAGATGTTCTGGGCCTGACTTGGGGTAATCTATTACATAAAAATGGGCCTTGATGCACACTTGGTTTTACACTCCTAGGGGATATGATTTGTAAATTCACAAACTCTTCACCAACCATAATGGATGATTTAGGTATAAGTTTTCTATCAATAACCTTGGATAAACCTAGGGTTTAATATATTAAAGAAGGTTCCATGATTTAAAAATCTCAAAAGTAAATCTTTTTAGGACTATATGGTTTTCTACTATGATAAGTAATGCTCACACTATACTTTTGGTTTTAGTTAATGGTGAGAACCATAAGGAACTAGATTATTGTTGAAGGTGATGGATGATTTTCTAATGATAAGTCAAGTGGGATGATCACTAGAGAGAAAGATATTATTATCATGCCTAATTAGTTTTCAAGGAACTTGATTTACAACGTGTACCTTAACAAATTATTAGACTCACCAAGTATGAGAAAGAAGGAGTTCGCTGAGACTTAGAGTAATGGAGACCATGTGTGAAAGAAGATTTGGTTTAAATTGTGTCAAGAGTGTGGAAATCATCACCTAAGATAATGTCTTGGAGGAAAAGAAGATATTTTGATTATAGGAAAGGATAGAAATCAAGTGAATACAAAGAAAAAATGAGTAGTAAAGATAACAAAATGGATGAGAATATTGGCCTACATAAGTCATTATTGAAGGTTAGGTGTTTTAAGTGTCGAATAAATTGTCATTATGCAACTCAATGTCCATAGAGGAAAGATCCTAATGAAAATCAACAAGGTGGTGTGAATGATGGTTACATTAATGATGATTAAGAGACTACATATGAAATGTGAAAGAAAGAGGTATTATGTAATATGATGAGGTAGAATTGTTAATGTATTAAGGATGAAGTAATCTGTGTTTTTTTGTTTTTGGTTTCAAATAATTATGGATGATGAAGTATAGAAGGATTGTTCTACTTATGTTTTTCACTAAGTATTTACAAGTTTATGTTTAATGTTCTTAATGGACTAGGGAAGTGATTTAATGACAAGGAGATATTTTTATTAAGGTAAGGTAACCCTCAATATGATCTTTATGGTCAGATAATTCTATTTGGATAAAGATATATGGGTCATGAATATGTAAATTGGAAATTAAAGATTACCCAGGAACTGATTATTGATAAAGTGTTATATGGCATCAAAAATGAAGCTTTCAACATTTTTGTATTTGAGGAATAGATACAATATTATTTGGAATAAGGAATAATGAATGTTTTCTAAAAGTATTAATGTTAATTTGGGTTACTACCATGTTTCAAGGGAATATATGATCAGGGTATTCACATGTCTGGAATGTGACAAACAAGTTGCACTTTTTGAAATATGGGGGATCAATGTTAAGATGATTTCATGAATTTCTTTATAATGTTTTGGGTTTTCATCTTTCAATAGGGTTATAAGGTTATAAATTCATGAAAATTTTAAGTTATACTTCATAGGAAATATTCATGTATTGAGATTTTATCGAAAACATTCGTTAAAAGGAAATATAGTGATTAAGATTTTTTCAAGAATGTCCATCACATTATGAAAATTATATTATTATGATTTTATTAAAGGACACCATGTATGTCGGGTGAAAACCAATCAAACCTGGAAAGGCTGCGGGTCTTGAACCCATGACTGAAGGACATTAAAGGTTTCACGCCTACCCCTGGACTATATGTTTTCATGGTTTATGTATAATTTTTTTTATGAATAATTATCTATGATGAAATGGTAGTGTTATTTTTTATTTTTATAGATTAACATGTTAACCATATTAATTTTTAATAATATTTATAGATAAATAGTAATAATTTTCATTCTTTTATGGGAATTAATATTTGATAAAAGTTTATTTTTGTTCTACGGGTAGAAAGTTAATTTCTGGACATCCATTTATTGAAGTATTAGATGAATTAGAAATAAATAAAATCACAATCAATGAATGAAAATTTTGTTGTATTCTTATCCAACAAAATATGTACTGAATGATAGGATAATGACCAAAAAGTAAATTTTTTTGTCTTAATACCTTAATTTTGTTTAACTAATGGACTTTTAAATAATCATTGATTTATGACTTTGAGGCCCTCAAATTTTCTTTGATCATTCACTTGTTTGTGATTTCTGACCTCATTCCCTCTCTATAAATATTTATTCTTTTCCTTCATGCCCAATCTTCACTCCCAACATATATTTTCCTATATATAAATATAGTTATATGTTACTTTGGGTAACCGTTATGGCTCCAACATTACCTATTTAAAGGAAGAGTTAATATTCATTTGTACGATGTGGGTTTCAATGAGTGAAACTTTAAGATAAACCAGACTAATTCTGAGGGTGAAATTTATTTTAAAGGGGGTAATATGTAAAACCTAAGATTTTGTAAATTATTTTTTCCTTCAAATTAATTTATCTTTTTGATATTTTTCATTTCATGCAACACTGAAGATAGTTTATATTAAGAAACTATGTTTGGAATGTGTTATACGCAATACCCAGTTAATAATGACTTATACACAACATGAACTTTGGATTTCTCTACACAGAACACTGTGGTTAGCTTGAATGTTATGCAACAATGACATTCCTTGGTGACTTGCATGACACGGAAGAACGAGGTTTACCGAACAATAATATATTATTAAATTATTATTATTTAATAAAATAAGATAAAACATTGATGTTAATTTAGAGGTTATGAATAGTATTAAATAATTTATAAAAATATATGGTTTACACAATATAATATGAATTCATAAGTTAACAATTAATTATAAATGAACATGAAAACCGATTGAAAATAAAAGGAAATATAATTATGGCCACAAAGATGTTTTACGATAATAAATTAAATTTTCATTTATGTGTATCAATTAATTATGTAAAACATTAATTTTATATATATTTGACTTGGCATACATTACATGAAACTCCGACTTGGAGTATGGCTTGACATACGTTACACACAACACCGACTTGGCGCACAATGCCTGCAACACTGAGTTTCTACAAAACATATTTTTTATATAATTATTTAAATGAGGTAAATTTTAAATATGCATTAAAATTAGTTATAGTAATAGTATTAACTTATTTTAAAATATTTTTAATAATTTTTTTATATAAATAAAACATATTGATAATGAACGATATGATTTTTGGCAAAGTCCTTTTATCTTAAAAATATAGTTATCTTAGATAAAAGGATTTTAATGATAAAATTAGTTTTAGACAGATTTATAAATTTAATATGATAAAATAAACTTAATTTTTGAATTCCTAATTTTTAAATTATCCTAGGGTAAATTTTTGGGATTTTTAGGAGAAACTTCATTTTTTTGATGAATAGTGACAAATACTGCTTTTTAGTTAAAAACTACCTTTTTGTTTAATTAATTATTAATGTTAAATGATATTATAAATTTGTTTTATGTCACATTATATTAATATTACATCTATTAATATAATTTAATTCATTATAATCAAATTCACTTTGAAATTGAATACAAAATCTTAACAAATTTTTGAACATTTTTCATCATTAAAAACCCGTTATTTCATCCCGTCTATGGGATTAACATTAATATTAATTTTACCACATATTTGATTTAAATTTAGAAAAAACAATATAAAACACTGTATTTAATATAATAGTTAGATTATAATAAGATAAAATTAGTTTTTGCAAGAAATATTAGTAAAAGTGATTAAAATTAATCAAAGTGATTAAGGTCAAATCAAGCTTAATTGGGGACTAAAATTTAAAATTAAGGGCACAAATGACCTAGACACTTGTAAAAAACCAATTTTTTATTCTTATTTCGGTCAAAAACTTTCCATTATGGATTTATGTTGGTTTGGTATGACTTTTTTTAGGTAATAACATATGTACACCTAACTTGTTTATAAATATTCCATGTGAGTCCTTTTCCTTCCCTATAAAAGCCACCAACTATCCCAGTTACTCACACCTATAAAATCAATTAATTTCGGAAAATACCTTCCCAATAAACTTCAAAGAAGTACTACCTTCATCCTATAATCCTTTCCTTGGGAAGAAGTTAATCTAAGGAAGCCTTTTGGCACAAACCAAAAGGAGTTACTAGATTAAGAGGTAATGTCTTCTCTCAAGTCCTTTCTTCTATTTTCCTTCTCTACCCCGTCAAACTCTCTTTATTATATGATTATATAACAACAAAAGTATCCTCATAATACTATTTTGTTTTTATTTAAATTTTTAGACCTACACTTACACGCACCTCCATTTAATGAGTAATGAACATACTGTTTCAATGTAAGGTGAACTACAACCTCACGAAATGATGATTGTTCATTTTTTGATTACAACCTATCATGGTGTCCATTATGATGGAAAATATTATTATATATTATATTTATTATATTTATAATATCTTTATTCCTGTATATTTCTTATTTGAAACATATATGTTTTTCATTACAATTTGTGTTAATATGATAATTTCATTTGAGGAAGTGTGGAATACTGCCCCCACAAAGTAATATGATTCGTTCATACACCACATGGATTGTATTAAGGATGGTTTTAGTAAATATAATGTAATATAATATATATATATATTATAATAAATCTACTATAATAATGATATATATATATACATACATATATATACATATATGTCTTTTACTTTCATTCTATCAACACGATAATTAAACAGAAATAACGTTCATACGTACGCACGACCTACCGTCTACATAGACAGTTTATTTCGTTTCATAATTATATATTATATATATTATTATAATACACATATACATTATATAAATGAAAATTTTATCATGGTTTAAATTCTATAAATCATGAAATAAATTATAAATACCAAAGTTATAATAAATTTAGACACATGCGAATAATAAAGAGAATATTACTCGAAGTGAAACCCTAACATAGGATTGTTAACAAGAGGGTAATAAAATGTCTTAATAAAACCATATATGGTATTACATATAATAATGTCTTTTTAAAATATTTATAATAAATTTATATTTATTATAAGGGTGGTTTGAATGCACCTGATGAGAGTTAAGATACAAGGTAAGATGATTTCATCTTACTTTTTATTTTCGTGAGATACACGCTATATTCCCCACTCATTATTTCTGTGTGGTGCATGTAATTACCATTATTGTATTCTATGAATCTTTTACTTAAATATATGGGTTTTCAAATAACCATTTATTACCATTATCTTGTGGGTTTTATGTTTCAAAAGTTTCCAAATCGGTTAAATAGTTTTGTCTTAATTTTCCATCTTTGAGACTCATGTTTTGTTAGGAACCAAAATTTATTTTTGAGGTGTAAATACTTCCATTTTATATGTTATATCATGAATATAATAATTTTCAAGTTATTTTAAAATCAACTTTATTTATTTTTTCTTACATGGAGACTATGATTACATGTTACCAAGTTATAAGATTTTGTTGAAAAAATATCATCACTTTTCAAGATTGTTTATGTTTATGATTTATTTGATGAAATATTATAATAACTATATCAATAAAATTCACTAATTTTTTTATCCTCTAGATATTCATAATATAATCATGTATTGGTAGTATTTTCTACACTTTACCAAATAATATTGTTAAGAAAGTGTTTTTAAGAAATCCTGACTTTACCCTCTCTTTGGTCGGAAAACCATGTTCTCTAAAAAGGTTTTCCTAGTATGTTCTACCAATATCCTGTGATAATTAAAATAAATTTTTACCCTTTTGTTATTTTACCAATTTATATGAAAGAATATTCTTGTCTCTTTTTGAATGAAGCAATTTTATATACTTTTTATTGTGCATAAAGGAATGTTCTTTTTACCTCATACGACATGCACTGATTTATCCTATGTCAATCCTCTGAGGCTTTATTTTCAAGTTTAAAGGTTATTTTTTTAAGAAATTGTTTTTAAAATATATTTTCAAGGAAAATGGTTTTCAAAACTTTTTCATAATTCTTTTATAATTATTCAAGGAAAATGGTTTTCAAAACATTTTCAAGATATATTTATAAATTTTCAAAGTATTCTTAAGGAAAATAGTTTTCAAAACGTTTCAAGCACAATTTATAAGTTTTAAAAGTATTTTCAAAGAAATGATTTTAAAAAAAATCAATCTTTATTTATATGTTTTCAAAGTGTTTTCAAAGAAAAATGTTTTTAAAATGTTTTGATGATTATTTTATAAGTTTTCATTGAAAATAGTTTTCAAATTATTTAAAGTATTATTTATATGTTTTAATGTTGTTTTCTGGTAGAATAATTATCAAATGGTTTTATGTATTAAAAATCATTTTTCAAATATTTAAGGATATTTTCCTCCAGAACTATTTTTGAATGATATTTAAAAATTATTTTCCATTTAAGATAATATCTGTTGATGTTACTCACACCCTTATAGTAAATGATATGAAGGTTCCATCCGCATCCTTTCTATGAATGGGTTATTCTTAATTTCATGGTCTTTATGAAACCCGTCTCTCTTTCATAGGTTTTATGTTTATGAAACCTTTTTCTCTTCCATGGGTTTTATGTTTATGAAATCAATTTCTATTTATCATTTTATATGTTTATGAAAACCATTTATCTTTCATGAGTTATTATTTTGATGAAATGATTATGAAAACTGTATCATTTTCCATAGATTATGGAAAGGTTACATGTTTATAATACCCATTTCATTTCATAGGTTATGATATTATTATTTATGATATTGTGGAACATATATGTATGATTTCAATATGATATGGGTGGGACTTATATATCCTTACAATGCATTGTGTAAAGATTTATATATCATGAGATACACTAATATAGTCTTGGGAGTAAACCTTGACAACTAATATGGCCATGGGAGTGAACCATGACTGCAAATATTGTTTGAGGAGTGAAATCATGCTACTAAGATGGCCATGGGAGTGAATGATGACTACCAAGATGGTATGGTGAGTAAACTCATGCTACTAAGATGGACATGGGAGTGAACCATGACTACCAAGATGGTATGGGGAGTGAACACATACTACCCAAATGGTATTGGAAGAAATTCCTTGGCCATTATGGAAATCATATTATATGCTTATATGTCTGCCACAATACCATGATTTGTTCTTATGTTATGATTTCATGGTTTATGTTCATTAATTCATTGTGATTCATATCTTATGAACTTCCATTATTTATCCCATGAGTCATGTATACGATATTTGATATGGAGGGTATCATATTATATTTTTATTATCATATTCACATACAGTTATTATTATAATTATGTTTACACATCTCACATATTTTTCCTTACTAAGCATTTGGTCTCACCCCTTTCTTATGTATACTTTCCCCAGGTTGTGAAGAAAGTTTTTAGTTACAAGTAATAATGGTGGAGATATTTGTGGGATCTCTTTATGTTCTTTCACTAGTATAGAATATTCTGATTTTATGATTCAAAATACAGTAAATTATTATGGTCCTTGGGAATGTATTTTTATAATGTACTGAATATTCGTCTAAAATGATGTAATATACATATATTTCAAGCCTGGGTCACTATAGGTTTAAATTTTATATATAATATTTCTGAAATAATTATGATTATATAATTATAATATCATATCGACCTTCATACCATCCAGACCATTGAAAAATGAAAATGTTGATTGTACATACGTATGGATTACCCCTCCCTGAAGAGATGTGATTTTTTTCATTTCCATTTTACTTGGATGGTAATATGGATAAATTTAATGAATATATATGTTGAATTTTATTTAATAATTATTATTTAAAGGTTAATTATATTTTACCTCGATTTAATTCCGTCCATTGAAAAAAGGAAGCAGTGTTCATGCGTACATACGACCTACCGTCCCTATGAATGATGTAATTCATTTTTATATCTCTCAATTTTATTGATGATTATAAATATTTATATAATGGAAATATATGATATATATATCATGATTATCATTATTTATAATACATAACCATGATCTATTTAAAATAACTAGAACTACCGAACCAAAATATACCTGAAAATGATGTAGTTATCACCATGAAAAGTGATTTTAATATATAATTATTAATAAATGGGTGATAAAAGGTTATAATTAAATCATATATGGTATGATTTACATTATTATATTTATATGATATATTAAAAAATAAATATATATTTATTATTAATGATGTTGAAATATGTATGAAGGAAGTCAGACTTGAGGTAAGGGATTTTCATCTCACGTTTATATCTGTGAGACACATTCCATATTCACCACTTATTTATTTATTATGTGGTACATATACAACCCATTAATACAATTTATTATTATTATTATAAAAATTATATGTATTTACATATCCATATAGTATTATTTAGTTCATGGGGATTATGATTCAAAAGTTTCCTAAGTGGTAAGGATTTATCTTCTCAAGTTGCATTCTTTGGGAAATTTGTTATGTTATTCATCTATCTTATTTTCTGAGGTGTATATAAGACACCTTTGAAATTTTATATTTTTAATAAACTTATTTTTATGATATTTGAATATTTATTTTATGTTACACTTTCATGGGTCTTATGATTCAAAATTTACCAAAGCGGTAAGGGATTTATGTTTCAATCTCATTTTAATTGGGATAGTTTATTCTTAAATTTAAATTGAGGAGGTTAAATGATACTTATCAGATAAATAAATTTCACTTTTTTACCCTATATTTAGTTTTAGATATTATAGGTTTTCTTTTCCTGTTCCTCTCTTTAAGAACTCATATATCAAGAGAATGTTTTTAAGGAAAACAATCTTTATTTCTTTCTTCAGTTGAAAATACATTTTCTAACACATACATGTTTTATAAAAATATTTGTAAGAATATATTTAATATTCTAAAATTATTTCTGAATTAGTTTTCACCAAAACATTAATTTTTTTTATTTTTTTAAAAATTTATCTTCTTGTAATTTTTCAAATGATGTGCTTTTTGAATTTTTACAAATTTGTTAAAGGAATGTTTTCATTTATCCTATACAACATGAAAAAAATTTACCATAAAAATTTACATTTAATTCCTTGAACCTTACAATATATGTTTCCATGGTTCTTTTCAAACAAAATGTTTTTCATAAAATTTTTGAAATTTTTAAAGAAGTGATTTCTATGTGAAGTTGATATTTTTGTCAAAACAAATTCAGGTGATCTTTTAATTGAATTTTCATCTATGATTTTATCCTTTGATGTTAATTTTGATTTAATAGGGATATGATACAACAATATAATTATAATTATTTCTCTAGATGGATTATGATTATGATAATGAGATGTTTATGAAACCCTTTCATATTTACATGTGTTATGATGTTATCTAATAGAATTTATATGAATAGATTATGGTTATGAGATGGTTGGATCCATTAAATACCTCCAATGAATTTGGTAAATATGGATAACTTATAAAGTAAATATATTATACATGAACCTGATTTAATGTTATAAATTTCATGGGTGGGCCTATTTTTCTTGTCCATATGATTAACGAGGGACCTGGATTTCAATTCCATAATTTTATACATGGAATTGGATTTCATCTCTATAAGATCATCTGTATACTTAATTTTCATGGCCATAAGTTTATATGGGGACTCTATTTCATGTCCATAACTTAATAGTGAACCTGTTTCTTATTATACATGTCCACAATATTATAAGATTTTTTTTTCAAATTCTTATTTCTATGTTATATTATTATGGATCATGTTGATTGAATTACTCTATTTTTCATGTCTTATGAACTGCCAAGATTTATGAAATGATTCATTATTATGACCTTTGATAAGTAGGGCATGGTTTTATAATGTTAAGATCATGTTCTCATTCCCTTATGCTCATGTTATATTTTTATCTTCTTTTTGTACACTTAATTAGCATATAATCACACCTTTATTATGTTTTCTTTCCCCCATTATATGACACAATTTTTTAAGTATGATGTGTCTTAGAAGAGTTAGATTTTTGAAGAACGATGTGGGATATAATTTATATCTTTTGTGAACCAATTTTCTATATATCCAAGTTTCCAATGACACTAAACCATTATAATTTGAGAATGTATCATAGTTTTAGGTATTTAAAATCATCCATTAAATTTATATATATATATATGAAAAGATTGGTTCACTATATTTCCTTTCATTAGAAAGATGGAATGATGATTGGTATAAATCATCGTGAATTATGTGTTATGTATTTTTATGAAAGGTTATCTCATGAGTCTAGGTAAATAGTGATTCAGGATATGGGTAATGGATATATGTGAAGTGAATAGTTCTCAAACTTTGAGTTAGTGTTCATAAGACACTATATATGCTGGATTCTAGCTATGACTTAGGTTATGAGATGTTGTTTCAATGTTGTTTTGGTTCACCCTAAGTATGTTGATGTAGGATTGGATATTTGATAAGGTGGGAAATATCTATGGTCTGAGTGATTAGGTTTTTTTTATGGGGATTGGTTATAAAGACTCCCCCTAATTGATAGAGTGATGGTATGAGACTTAATATGAGACCTCACTCTAAGTGATATGTCAATGAAATAACAATGAGTGATAAGATGATGGAAATGTAAGTGATTATGATACCTAAACCTGATTGATATGGTATAGTAATGAGGCATGATTCTAGACTAAACACTTAGTGATAGGGTGTTGGTTTATGACTTGGTTGTGATTCTCAGTCCAAGTGATAAGTTGGAGGCATGGGACTTTTTTTATGAGACCTTAAAAAAAGTGATAGGGTATAATTATAGGTTTTTAGTATGGGATGACATTTTTTTAAATATCATAATATAAATGGTTCCCTAGATGTGAACCCATTAGGTATGGTTAGGTGAAATTTTGTCGTATTTAACTAATGATGACCCAATGTGTATTCCTATATTCCTTATTTTTGTATTAGTAAAGTTTTTGTCATGAATATATAAAGAAACCACTTGTGGGGTGTGAACAATAATATTCAAATAACTCCTAGGATTCAAGAATGGTATTTGGACTCTGATTAGTCTTCTAAGGAGGCTATTTTTGTACTCATTGAATCATTTTCTACTTATTTTTTTTATTTTTATCATTTTAAAGAAAATGGAAATAATGAAAATAGTTGGGGTTTGTGGTGATGTGGTGTGAAAAAAATTATGAAATAATTGTTAGAAAATAATTTTGATCAAACCTTAGGATATTTCCGAAACATGGGTTCAATCACTATTATCTTAAATATTTATACATGTTTTACAAGAATTTAATAGAACAGATCAATATCATCCACCTCACTAATTTTCATTGTTAATATAATATATGGAACTAATACATTACCATCACATGTGGATTGATCCTTATAATTTTAGCTTCCAAATTAAGGGGCATTACACAATCGATTAGATGATCCCTTGGCCTCGTCATCCATCTAATATAATAAATGAAGATAACTCTATAATGTCACCAAAAATATCTATTAGACCACTGAGAGGGGGTGAATTAGTGTTCTAATGTTTTTATTTTTTTTACTATTAATAACCTTAGACTACTATTAATAGTATGATACTTACCTGTTAATTCATACACACAATCACACCAAGAGAAAAAATTCATATTTATAAGGATTTCTACTCAATAAGAGCATTTAATCATTAGCATCACATGTAAACAATCCAACATCAAACAATCCAATAGTAAAAAAATCTTTAGTTTATATAAAGAAGTAAATATCCATAACTTGCATTATAATTTAGTCTCTGAAAGTGCATGTGAATACTGAAAAAACTGAATAATATGAAATTAATTACAATAACATGATAATCCTTTACCAATAGGCTTTGGTGGTGGCTTTACCAATAGGCTTCAATAAGTTTCTATTTTTTTGTTTTGATTCTTACCAATATGTATAGTCTCAAGTATGAACTTATCCTTTTATTTCTCATGAAATAGGGAGCAATAACTACGTCTTCTTTACAATAATAACCAATATTTATATTTTATCTTTTCTATTGTAAAATACTATTATATTTTAATCACATGATCAAATCAAAATTTCCATAATAATGATATTAAAAATCATTAGATATAATCTTAAATGACATCACATTTTTTATAAGCTTCAGAATATTTGAAGTTTAGTAATAAATATTTCCATCCAAAGTAAAATATATTATGGACTCATTATCTTATGATAAAACTAAATTATGGAAAACTCCAATATATTACGCAAAATAGAATTTAATTACCTATAAAAATATTGTATGAGTGGAATTGATATTAGTATCGATAAAATATCATACATCAAGAATTAACTTACAAATAAATAAAATATCTTATTGTCAAAATTGACTTTTGAATATATGAAATATCTTTTTGATATAATTTACTTACATATATTTGAAATAACTTATTTCTATAATTAACTTAAAAGTATATGAATTGTCCTATATGCAATAAAATTTACTTAGATATTTTTATATCATGAGATCCAACAAAATAGATTTAATCCAAATGACTCCAGATTAATTCTAAAAACCTTCATACCCAATTCTAATGATAATAAAACTAGTTATACATATAATTAATTATCACAAAAACTCTCACCTCACACAAGAAAAATTAATTCATAAATTTTTGAATAATTTTTTGTATTTAAAAACAATATAACACATTAACTATAACCACTTAAAACCTAATTAATATTTCTTGTATAGATTAATAACATAATCTATATGAACTTATTTAACCTCAAATAGAAACAACATAATCTTGGGTATTCATAATCTCCCCATGATTATATTCTTCTCAAACTTTTCTTAACAAAAGACTTTGTCTCAACAATATTCCCATTTAGAATTTTTTTCAAAAAAGGAACATAAATCAGTATAAAACTCAATCCACTAACCCATGAATCATCATTCAATAATTATAATCCTAGATGAGAAAAATTGGTGTAGTAAACCATAATATTGAAAACAAATAACACGTTTCTAATAAAAACAGTGAAGAATGTTCAACCTCTTCAACCTTGGATCTCATAATTCTCCATGATGAAATGACACTACATAAGAATAAATTTGAGATTTAAAATTTATATATTCAATACATCAAAATCACAACATCACATAAAATATTTCCACTTCTTGATAGATCTTTCTGTGGAACCTATATAAAACCCTATACTCACTTAAAAATATTTTAAAATAGGTCACACATGCATAAGGATATATTCATAGCTTAACCCTTTTAGAAACACTCTAAAATTACATTCCCCCAAGATATTACAACCCCTAAAGGTAATACATAATAGTAGATACATTCCTTGAATGAATATTTATGTTTATAAAATCTACAGTTTTGAAAAAAAATATCCAATTAAATGATGAAAGAGGTGAATTTTCACTATACCATAGACTGTTATAAGGGATGTTGAACTCCAATATTCAACTAGATTCATTTAAATACGTCATTTCAAAAAAAATTGAACACATATGCTATTTTCTCTAAATTGGAAAAAATTCCATATTCAAAAAATTTATCTCCACAAACTCTATGATAAAGTTATATTTGATATCAATGTGATTATAATTGTAATATTGAATAGGATTATTTGACAAATATTTAAATCTTTGATTATCAAAGTCCAAAAGTAGTTGTAGCTTCACTTCCATCTTGAGATCCTCCAAACAAGTTCTCATCAATATCAATTGATTGGAAACTTGAGATACAACTACATACTCTAACATATATGTTCATAGAGTTGTATAATTTTTCTTCTTCATAAACCCAAAAAAATCCTTCCACCATTAATGAAAACTATACCATATGTGGATTTTCTACCATCAACACTTCTTTTCCAGTCTGTATCTATATGAACAAGAAAATTTAAATATTATTTACTATTATAATTAAATACATAATTAATAGTTATTTTTAGGAATATAGTAATCATATATCTATAATAATATGTGATATTTTTGGTTTAATTTTAAATATATTATAAATGGTAAGAGTATAGATCATGTCTATACTTGAAGGTTTTAAATAAAAAAGACTCCCAATCAGCTTATGAAATTCTCTTTGATCTTCTTCTATTCCTTTCTCATCTTTTCAAAAAAAAAACTATTTAGATGGGTATTAAAATGGTATTAAATCATAAATTGTAAATTTTTAAAAATTTCCTTTATATAATTTGATTGATAAATAATTATATGATCCATCTCAAGAAAAAGGTGTACAACTAGAAAGTACCACAGTTCTATAAGTATAGATAATTCAAAAAGATTAATCATATTTGTTGAAAACTATTAATAATTTTTTTTAATAATTTATAGTAAATATGATATCATATATATATAATAAAAATAACAGAGACCTTTTTTTATATTTTTTATAGATATTAATTCCCCCTCTTCATTTTATTAAATTATAATTCCCAAATAGCTATCCAAATTAGAATACAAAAAATCTTAGGGCATTTTGTAGTCCCTATAAACCCTTCTTTAACTCGCACACGTATTTATCATATTATCTAAGTAGGAATCCACTTATATAATCAATAAATACAATCTATTCTTTCTCACCATTATGGAATTCATACTTTACATACATTGGAAAAACTAGGTATTTTTTAATACTATAATAGCAAGAAATATTTTTATGGTCTCAAGACTAGTTATCGGTGAATAGTTCTCATCAAAATCCACTCCTAAAATTAATAATAGAATTTAAAAACAAGAATTTATTTATTTTAAAACATCTCATTTTTTATTCAACTGTTTTTGAAATACCATTTTTTCAAAAATGTTTTTGTCTTTAGGTTTGGGTACCAACTCCTATGTATCCTTCTTATCTATATGATCTAATTATTCATCCATAAATAAAACCACTCTTAATTATCTAATGTTTATTCAATATTTATTGGTTGAACCTATGAATAATGTGAGGTATGTGATGTTGTCCTTATTGATCTCCTAGTTTGAACTTGATATACTTGATCTTTGATGATGTTCTGGACCTCCACCTACATTCTCAATGTCATATGAGATGAGATAGACTACTCCTCATCACTAGAGTTTTTTAATCATCATTATTAACCTGAAATTCTCTAGAATATTTAAATTAACTTAGATTTCATCCCATAATTTAAAATAAAAATATCCATATTATTCACCTTTTCATCCTTATAATTCATGTGGATCTTCTTTCATAAAAAAAAATTCAACAGTTTTACATCAACTAAATCAATTATCTTTATTATTTACTATTTGTAGCATTGGCATCCCCTTCCATTTTAATGATAACATAAAAATATACCATCAAAACATATTTCTTTATACTATCTATGATTTTCACATTTGACTTTGATAATGAAGGTGATTCCTACTACCCTTAATTATTTCAAACTATTTGTATTCATGCAATACATCCCATATGGCGACATATCAAAGTTCAGTCTATATAAGAAATGACTTTTGAATGTGAACAACTTCTCAAATTGAATATCTCCAAAATAACAGAGAAATATCAAGTTTAACTAACATATCATATTCTATATCCACTATGATTTTATTATATCATTAACCCACATCATTTTTTGATATATGTATGGTTCACTAAGTTCATATTGAATACCATGATTCTTAGGGTAAGCTTCAAATATCTCATTTGTGTATCTAACTCCATTATATGATTGATCTTATAAATGGAGTAACCAAACAGCTTTTCATTACTTCTCTTAAACATATATAACATTTTGAGAGCTTTTTATTTATGATTTATGATTTATTATTTGAATAATTTTTGAACTTCCCTTTATTTCATGTAGATAATATCTAGTATCTTCTTCTCATCATCTCAAAAAAATCACGAACACTTTTTATTCGTATAATCTTGATCATATATATATGGAAAATATGGTCAATATTTCTATTCCAATTATGATTTTATATTTTATAATTCAATAACATGAATTATGTGGATATCCAAGCACAAATAAGTTACCCTTAGCTCACTATCGTTTAATCACTATTTTATCACCTTAATGTATTTTAAAAAAGAAACCATCCTTCCTAAATATCACCGCATTCCATTTATCAAGGAGTTGAGAGACACTCAATGGGCTAGGATTAACCTTTTATTTTGAGTGACTCACTATTTTAAAAATCAACTAATCCTTCCTTTAAATATTTCATATCCTTTAAATGAATTATTTATCCAGTCACATTTAAAGAACATTTATTATCAAATATCCACATGTTTTCCGATTTGTATCTTTGAATTAGATACTAACAATAAAAGATTTATCCTTTCATATGTCCTTATTTTCTAGAGGATTTTGAGTAATGCTGTCAACATTCTACATGGATGGTAATATAGTAAGGAAATATCTATAAAGGTGATTAGGTTTTTTACACATTTGATTGAAAACATTCAATGATTTCATTTTTTATTTATTCATTAAAATAAAAATTTTAGGTTTTTTTCTAAAAAAATTATAGTACTAAAACTAGTAATAAAAAAATATTTTCCTTTGTAAGTTGAATGCTATAAAAAATTGTATACAATAAATTAAAAATTATTCTAACTATAAATATTGGCCCATTTTTGTGGACAAAATTTTTTATGAACCAAAAAACAATTATTCTTTATATTTTAATTATTTTCATCATTTTTTCTTCACTATTTGTTGTAGTTTTTTATTTTAGGTTGGTTCTCCCATTATTTATATATTTTTATGCATTACTTGTTTTTACTACATACTTCATCCTATGATCTTGTTTTTTCTACCCAATTTTTTATATATAATTTTATTTTCATTATCTACTTTTTTAAGTTGTTATATTTTATTCTTCCAGAGACACTACCTTCTTCAAACTTTCTCTAACTTCTTGGGTAAAGTTCTTAAAATTAACAATGATTCTATCCTCTTCTTTCTTAGTAGTTAAAAATTTATATTGAGTGAATTTAATTTTATTCTCCATTTCTTTCATATTTTCTTCTATTTTTATATTAATAGTCTTCTCACCATCAATATTTTTTTTATATCACCAATATCCTTTTATAGCCTTTATTTTTCAATAGGATATTCAGATTCCTTGCAACTAAAGGATTAATTAATATTCTACAGCTTCATGTTCTTCTCTATCTTTTAAAATTTCATGATACATTCTTTCAAATCACTACTTATAACATAAATTAAATCTATTTTTTTATTTTTCACATTCATAAATACAACTTTCATCCCTAGTGAAAATATCATCCTTCACTTTACAAATAAGAAGATTATCACCAATTTAATCTATAGAAGTCTCATATTACTCTTACCCTTTACTATCATAACTTCCTTCACACTTAGATAAAAATTCTCTATTTTTATACATTTAGAAATTATTACTCTCCCATTTAGATAAATATATTTAATTTTCAACTTTCTTATTCATGGAAATTCTTGGTTTTTTACCTTCTTTATCACTGGATTATTCTACTTTTAATCTAGGTTAAAGTGCTACAAAATTTCCAATAGATTATCATTTAAAACATTTTAATAGAATATTTAAATTATAATATCTAATAAAACATCTCAATTTTCTAGATTCAATATACATAATTTCATCAAACTTCTAATTCATATCTTAATATGAATTAGAACCACTAACTTCAACTTTAAGAAAAATTTCATTAGCCATTATTTCATTGAGAATTTAAAAGCAAAATACTTTTATTGTTTATCTTATTTTTGATAGAATTATCTCTTATCATATCATATGAAATATGGATACAAAATGATTCATACATATAGAGTGTCTCTTGATCAATATTTTCCATTTTTAATAATTCAATATCACAATTTTTCATAAAAATGAAAAAAATTATTCTTTACTATTTTAGAGTATTATATATTTTCACCTAGACTCTAGATAGTACTCACAATATCATTTACCCTTATTTAGAATCCCAATATTGACTGTTCATCATTTATTTTAAAATACTATTATTTAAATTTCTAAATCTATCACTTTTCTTTCTTCACATTGGTGTTCCCATTATAAATTTTCTCTATCTTTTCCCAAACAACTTTAGTTGTTTTAATTGCATTTACTTTCATAAATTCTCTATCTGAGATATAGGATCATATAGCATCTTGATCATGCCCATTATTCTAGATATTCTTCTTATATTCCATTATTGTATAGTACCACCCATTTAAGGGGATTAAAATTCATGGGAAATTTAAATTTTTGGTTTTGGATTATCATGAGAGGGAAAATAGTAATTTAACCTAGTAGATGATCCTAGAAATAATTTTTGATGGTTCTATTGATTCTGAAGAGGGGTGTTTACCCTAGTATTATAATTTTCTGAGATTTATTATCGAGCATATTTTCTGAAATATTGTAAATATTATTTAATAAATTTTAAATAACTATTTTATTAAATTTCTATACCATTTAAACATGGTATCATATTGAAATTATAAATTCACAGTTGATTCTCGAATGAGTGGTTTTAACTAGGAGAGGCAGGAACTCTGCCCACATTTCAGGACTGGTGTTTGACTATATAAGAGGTTATTTAAATTGAATTAAATAAATGAAAATAATTTAATTTATTTAAAATAGAATATTAGTCCCCCGTTTTCTCCCTTACTCACACGAAGGAGAAGGAAATAGAAAATCATACTCCATAATATTTCTAAGCCAAGAGAGAAAGGGGAAGAGGGAGTTGGGATTCCTCACAATAGAGTTTAACCAGAGTCGAACTAGGATAAAATGGACTTCAAGGGTTATTTTATGCTTGAAGCTTCATATATTTTTCCAAGAGGTTGTTCATTTATCTAATTTTTTGTCTTTACCATTATATATCATCGTTTTTATTTTAGTAATAATTTTTTTGAGTTTTTTTTGATTTTTTTTAGGGATGTAGTGAGTGTTTTGTAGACGAATCTAGTTTGCTTTTTATTTCTTTTTGAGTTTATGAAGTTTGCTGATAGTGTTTTTTGGTATTTAAATGTTACTTGTGAATAAAAATAAGAGATTAAGTGGATATATATATATATATAATAAAAATATAGTATTTTTTTACTATGTGTAAGGGTAAATTTTTATTTACCCTTACGCATCAACCAGTTAATGGTAGAGGCCTCTAACCCTCATATAATAGTGCATATGTAAGGGTAATATTACACATACCCATATAAAACATGTGATAAATAAGTGTAAGTGTAACATCTTATCCCTTATTTTATTTTATTTGATTTATTTTTATTAATGTATTGGTGTTTGACCATTTTGGTTGAGGTCTAGGTGGAAACCCATTGATAATTTTTGAGTTATGGAGGTTTTAGGTTGTTTTTGTCCCTATGGATTAATAGTGTGAATTTTTTAGGGAGAAACCATATTCCTAGTGGATGAAAAGAAAATTTAGATTTCATTTTGTTCTTGTACGGGTTTTCTTGCATGGTCTACGAATGGTGTGACCTATATTATGCAATGAAATTGAATATCCATGTAGCTTGTTAGCGGTGTGTGGGACCTGTTTCTTGACTTGTGCCTTGTTAGAAGGAACTATGTAGTAAGAATGTAAAAGGATATTTAATTTTTATAGATCTAATTTTTATGGTTGGTGCATGGTTTCTCAAACTATTCATCTATCATGTGCAGGTATCAATTCTTTCCAATAGGATGCACATGGTTATCATACGACTATGTTTCCAAATTGCATGACTTACTCAGATTCTTATAAAAAATATTTACAACTTTTTTCATCTTATTTTTTTACCCCAATTCACCCCTCCTCCCACATTTCTTGATTTTAGAAAATGAAAGGTGTCCTAAACCCCTCTTCCCTTATCTCTCCTTACTCCATTGATGCTTCTACAAGATTTCTAGGAATGGTTCTCTTGGATTTTGGTTATTTTTCTTCCCTTTCACCCCCACTCTATTGTTTGATTCTCCCCTGTTACCATGGATTCATCTTATACAAGCCCTTGGGTGATGGTTGGATGATATTGGTTGATTATTTTGATGTTAGGGTGCATGGTTTCCTCCCTGGGTCTTCTTCTTCCATATGTTCAAGTTTCATCTCATTCTCACATTATTGAGGTAAATGTTTCTATTTATTTCCTTTCTGAATCATCTTATTTGATGGTTGTGTTTTCCGAAATGTTATTTAAACATGATATTCAGTATTTTGGGGTGTTATTATGAATTTTTATGGCATATTTATGTTGGCGATATGATGAAAATAGGGGTTTTCAAAGGATTTTCTTAGTTATGACTATATATATTTGTATGTTGGGTTTCTGAGGAAATTAAAATTAGCCTTTTAAAATTATTTTGAGTTTTTTGAGATTGCATTTGACCTTTTTTGAGAATGGTTATTTTGGTGACATGTGAAATTGATCTTTTTGTGTGGGTTTTGGGTTTTCATTGTATTTTGTTGTTGTGTGTGAACCCTTGTAGTTTGGGGTGACACTCTTTATTCTTTCTTGATTATAATATTGGGAATTTTTATAATTGTACATATATATAATGGTGAATATGGGCATATCCATATGTGTATGGTGTGATCATATTTATAGGAACATGCATATAAATGGTAATTCCATAAAAGTGTCCATCTTGAAACCTCAGTTTTCAAAACACCCTTCTCCCATTTTATTTTTCTTCTCCACTCTATTTTAAAAATGGTTTCCTAAAAACTACCAATGTTTCATAAATTTATTTCTAGTTTCCAATGAATTTAATCATTGGGTTTTATCTATACATCTAAATCCTGATCCATTTGGCACATTATGAATATGAATGATGTTTTTTGTTGGATTAGAATAAGAATTTGGAATGAAAGGTTATTTCCCTTAGAAAAGGTTTTAAATTTTATATGTTAAATTTGTATTTGGAACCTCTGGATGTTTTCTAAAAAAAATTTAAACCCTTATTATTTGTATGCCTAATTGGTACTCGTGAAATATCATATGTATTATAAGAACACCAATGTTTGTCCTACCATTGAGAGGGTATTCACATGGATGGTGTCGAGGAGTGGGAAAAGAATGAATAGTGGAATCTGATTGTTGTTTTTTATATCAATCATGTTATAACCTCTCCACTTTCATGTTAAACTACTATCATGATATCATTGGAATCCATATATAGGGTTGAGTGACAATTTCTTTTTAGTCTCGATTAGATGGATTAAAAACCCAAAGAAAGGGGATAATCTATGTGGGATTTTCCACTAGTGAGGCTAGTTTAGAGTAGCTAGATTGGTTATTAACTATAGAGGTGAACTATATGCTGGTATATGATTCTGAGCCAAGTATGAATATTTTCGCCTCTCAATATATTTTGGAAACACCCATGATTATATATCTGCATGTTTATGTTTTATCTTTTTTCAGAAATTTGGTTACTTCTTCTCTGAGTATTTTTCTACTTAATCCTATGTTATTTTCATTATTTATGGTTTTTTTATATTCCCTTCTTCTTATAGTTATTTCATATTTTCCTTTATTTTCTCCAACATTTATAACGTGTTTCTACTTTGAATTTTTGTTTCATACTAGGATTTTCAATGGAACAAATCTTCTTGTATCTTTAAATGATAAAAACCATATTTACAATCACTGTTTTTAAATTATCATATATCTACTATTCCAGGAAAGGAAATGTATTGATACTATGGTGAATACCTACTAGTAATTTCTATTATCACACCCTACTTGTTCCTCTTGGAATCATTAGACCTAACCAATTTTGCAGGTTTAACTTTTTTTAGGAATGCATATGGAGGGGGATGTTTTTATGGATGGTGGTGAGGAAAAGTTAACTTTAATAACATACAGAATCCTAGTATGGTCCCCATTTTGTTTTTTTCCTATTTCTTCCTCTTCATTTGTATCTAGATCTATTTATATATATATTTGTGCTCATTTATTTATAGATTCTTCTATTTCTAATGTTCACACTAGTGTATTCTATTTATATCTTTTGTTTTCTAGGATAAATAATTCAAAATTATATTATATTTTATGTATGACATTAGTTAACAACCCTAGAGAACTAGGAACACCACTTTGGCCTTATCAGGGGTTGGATTAGGTGACTGGTTTAGGGTTGACCAAGATTGGTTTGTAAAAAAATGGAATCATATGAGTCCATTTTTATTTAGGGTGTCGGGTAGATTGGATATAGGATTTTCAAGGCTCAATAGGTAGGTATAGGAATAGAATCATGAACTCTTTCTCACCCTAAGCCTTGAGTTACTAGGGGTAGTATTGGACATGAGTCTTTTGTTTTAGACTGTGGGTTTATTTTTTGGTGCTTACCTTTTTGTTTGGTTTGGGGGATGAAAACAAATGATAACCAATGTTATATGGTGTTATTACATGGTGCAAAAAAACCATGTTGACCCCAAATACATAGTTTAATGAGTTTCTATTGGTTGGTTCATGATTTGAACATGGTTTCCTAATCCATGTGGTAGGGTTATACATGAATACTAGTACCCAAATTCATGGGATTTTAACTTCAGTGATTCTATTGGTTGACTTCGATCAGTGTGAGTGTATTTTGAAATGAAAGTTATTTTTGGAAATCGGTGCGACCTTTGAAAATATTTTGGTTCTTAGAGTGGAAAATTGATTTCATTATTTGAAATGGTTTTAGAATTTTAATGGAAATGGTGATTTTTAAAAGGGTATTTTGGTTTTGTTTTATGATGTGTTTATTTTGGATCTTGTTGTTTTAGATTGGATTGACCCTTATTGTTTTAATTTTGGGTTAATTTTAATTTTTTTTTGTGTTTATTATGTTATTTATATTATTCCACATAGATAGATCCCAAATAATTCTATTGAGTCTCTTCTAGTCACTAGACATTCATATACTCCCAGTAGAGTGGAAGAGATGAGTTATCCTCATATGTTACCCATTTTACATGGTGATCGAGGTTCGTTAGAGGCTTCATAATGGATTGAGGTAGTTAAAAGTGTTTTTTGGTTTTCAAGAACACCCAAATCCATGAGAGTGTGAGATTTTATAGGTTCTTTTCAATGGAATAAGTTTGGATAAGTGGAAATTGATCCTCCCATCATCATTGTTAGTTTTTTTTGTCATGGGATGTCATTAATACCACATTCATCCAATTTTTTGTGTCTGAGGAGGTGAAGGTGAAGAAAGCGGTAGAGCTATTTGGTGTTTAGTATGGTCAAAGGATGGTGAAGGACTATGTTGATAATTTTAAATTACATGACTCCTTTTCTCTAGATATAGAATCAAAGGAACCACTGATAGAACCTATCTTCATTTGGGTTCTTCATCAAATGATTAAAAACCCATTTCTATCATTCAGTGAAATTCTATTTAGGAAGCTAGTGGATGGGGGATTTTTAGCCGAGCTGGTTTCTAGAGTTCAGTCTATATCAGGTAGAAATCCAATTTCTCTTGGTTCTCATAAATGTTCCCCATATAAAAATAAGTGTAAACTAGAGGATACCATTCCTGAGGAGTATCCCTTATCAGTTACAGCTTCTCATTTGATGGACCACCCACTTGCATGCTATCATTATGTTTGGTTTGGGAATTGTAATACTTCTTACTGTAACCCTCTAAAGGTTTGTTGATGATGTGTCCATTTGGGTTACATGAAGAAGATCTGAAATTTTAATTTCTATAATTGGAATCCTCAGTCAGAGGATTCCATCTATTGACTATGGGGAAACAGATGCTTCAAGACACCATGAATCTTTCCCTAGGACATAAAATGAATCTTTTCATATAGTATAAATGATGAAATATTTTTTACAATCATTATCATAAATTTTAAGAATATAATTAGGAAGGTCAACTAGCCAGGTTATGTCCTGGTTATCTCCCTTATTATCAAGACCATCCACCACACGGTTGGCTTCGTGGAAGGTATGAATGACAATGTAACTGATATCTAGGAGAAAATGAAGACAGTTCGTCTATCATGTTTTAAGCAGCCAAGCAAGATACACCACTCCATTCCAAATAGCCCGCACAATAGTGGTCAAATAACTTTCAATTAAAATATTGTTACAAACTTGTTTCTTTGCAAAGGAAATAGTTTGGATCACACTCATCATTTCATATTCTAAGGATGAAGATATTCCACAGCTTCTATAAGAAAACCTAGGCATTTACCAAGGTGGTATATAAAGATAGTACCACAAACCGAGGGATGCGAATTACCCTAAGAGGCGCCATCCAAATTCACTTTAATCTAGCATGGAAACAGGGATTGCTTGAACACTTCAAATGTATTCCTAGGATGATGATAGATTATGTCAATCCAAAGACATCAATTAATCTTAATGTACTTGAAAGATTTTTTCCAACAAGCCTTCTGTATTACGGAAGATTCTATAATGGAAATGAGGACTCACATCTGACTAGACTTTAGATTGAATGAGGCATTGTTATTAATGGGAGAATTTCTATCATACCAGATCACATGAAGAATCTCAGCAAGAACAGTTAAGAAACGATTTGTGATTTGATGAGGGGTTTCAATTTACACATAGTACTTTAGTTTCTATTTTAGGGAGTTAAGAAGAAGTCATCTACAATAAAAAAATGTCAAAAATATAGCCGGAAAGAGTATAATCCAAAGAAAAAGGAAAGAAAATATGGTCATTATCTTCACTATGTTGGTTACATAAGTTATATTTAGAGAAAATTTGAATCCAAAAATCTTAAAGACAAACATAAGTGGGGAATATATTGTGTGCAATATGATAAAAAAGTGTAAACCTAGAGGGATTAATCCATGGATTATAATTTTTTTAACCTACTAAAATTTTTATCCAAATTTTGAAATCTGGGATTGAAAAAAAATTGTGTCAAGGAAACCATTTTGAGCATGTTCTGAAATAAACAAAGTCATCTGAGTTGGAATAGGTATAATTGTAAATGACAGGAATAATGTTATTATTAATGTTAGAGGTATGATAATTTAAAACCTCCCTGATATTGCAATTATCATTTTCTAGTAAATTATTTAGAGGCAACATGAAGATGAAAAGGGTACTAGTTCAGTTTTTGAACAAAGAATTCATGGAAGAGTCATTGTTAACCATCCATCTTGAGTTAATCCTGATGTCGGAAAAGTACTATATGATGGGTGGCCAAATAGAAGAGATAATATAGTTTGAATTTCTATTATTCAATTTGTCAAGGGATCTTTTTTGAGAAAGGAAATGGAGTTTGAGTCATTGTAAAAGAGCTTCCAAGTTAGTATGGCTTGTAAGTCCTCATTTAAAGGATTACAGTTTTTAATTCTAAGGATGCCTTTATCCAAAGGCTTAAAAAAAGTATTCCAAGTGATGGACATAAGTTTAATTTCAAGTACGCTTCCACTCCAAACCAAATTATTAATGTAGAAATTTATTTTTTAGGAGACCAGCATGCCATTTCTAAACCGTCAATGAGTAGAACATTTTAGATATGATTGTGAATTTAACCAGACAGATTCTTCCAGCCATGGAGAGGGATTTATCCTTCCCAAATGAGAGATGAATGAGAATTGGTTTTGGTTTGTGCTTATTTTAGATATGCTTGTGTATTATAGAAATTATGAATTGTTGTTTGGATTGATATTTGGTTTGATTTTATTTTTCATGGTTTCACCTAAGTTGATGTTTTCAATGTTGGTCATATTGTGCTAGTCAGTTTATAAATGGTGGGGAGGCCCATCTATTTTCATCATGGTATTCTTTATTTTGGATTTATCTATAGATATTCAAGTGTTTATTTTGGAATTTAATTGTTACACTAGGTATCATGGTTTCATTTAGACTCATTTAGTTTTGTGTTCTGGAATTGTTCCTTGTTTGGTTGGGTGGATTTCTAGGGGAATGATGTTTTTTTGTGGGGATAATTGTTACACACTAAACCATGGTTTTCTTTTATTTCATTTATTTTTATTTATTTCTTGGTGTTTGATCTTTTTGGTTGATGTTCATGTTGTTTTTTTCGTGATATTTTTTGAGTTTTGAAGGTTTCAAGTGGTTTTTGGACTTATGTACATTAATTATGACTGATTTAAAGATAAATTGTGTGGTTGGTTGATGAAAATGGTGTGTCTAGTATATTTTTTTTTGGAATGTTTTTTCTAGCATGGTCTATGCATAGTTTGGCACAAATTTTGTAAGGTAAAGGATTAATCGTGTGTCTTGTTGGTGGTTTCTCGGACCCAATGAATAGATTTCACATGGTTAGAGGTAACCATGTGTCAAGCATTAGAGGTATTATATCATTTTTACATAGCTATTTTTCATATTTGTTGAATGGTTTCTCAAATCATGTGTCCAACCCAAGTGGATATCTCCTCATTCTTGTAGGGTGGGCATGGTTGGTTCATGGTTTGGAAAATCCTGGGGTCAATCCATGGAAATTACCTAAATTCTTAAAAAAGTTAATTTATAACTTTTTCCCTCTTATATGTTCACCCAAATTTGTCCCTCCTCTCCTCTTGTTTGATTTTTTTCACATGAAAAGGGTCCCAAACTGCTATTCCCTTGGCTCTCATTCCTCCATTTATGCTCTTCCAAGGTCTTTATGTATGATTCTCTTGGATTTTAGTTATTTTTATTCTATTCCTTTATTACTCACTTTTTTTATTCTCCCTTTTTTACATGGATCCTTCTTGTCCAAACCATAGGGTGAGGGTTGGATAATTTTGGTGTATTATTTTGATATTAGGGCATGTGATTTGATCATTGGGCTATCTTATTCTGAATCTTGGTGTTTTACCATATTCACACATAGTTGAGGTATGTGTTTTAATTCATTTCCTTTCAAAATATTGATATTAGATTATTTTGTTTTCATAAATAAGTGTTAAATTTGATATTCATGATTTTAGTGTGTTAGTGTGATTTTTTATTTCATATCTACGTTTAAGATTTAATGAAAATGGGTTTTTCAAAGGATTTTCTTAGTTATGACTATATGTATACATATATAGGGTGTTTGATGAAATTAAATTTAGCCTTTTGAAAGGGATATGAGTATCCTAAAAAAATATTTAACCTTGTTTGGGCTTGGTTAATTTGGTGACATGTGAAATTGAGATTTTTTGTGGGTTTTGGTTCTTCCTTGTGGTTTGGAGTTGTGCATGAACCCTTGTTCTTTGGTGTGGCACTCCTTATGCTTTCTTGATAAGACTCTTGGTAACTTTTTATAGTTTTCCATATATATGCTGGGGTAAATGGGAATATCAATATGTTCATGGGGTGAACATGTTGATAGTTACATGAATATAAATCAAAATTCTATAAAAGTTTCCAACTTGAGACCATAATTCTCAAAACACCCTTCTTCGATTTTATTTATATTTTCCACTTTATCTTCCAAATGGTTTCCTAAAAACACCAATGTTCTAAAATTATATTTTTGGTTTATAATGAATTTAATATGGGGTTTCAATTATGCTTCTTAACCATGGTCCATTTGGAACATTCCGAACTTAAATAATGTTTTCCCTGAATTTTGGATACAAAATTTGAAATGAAATATGATTTCCCTTGGAAATGGTTTTAAATTTTATATGATTAAGGCCCATTTTAACCATTGTATGTTTTCTAGAAATGGTGTAAACTCTTATTATGTGTAATCTAAATTGGAACCTTTGAAAGATCATATATATGATAGGAAACGCTATGCATGTCCTTTCGTTGAAAGGACCTTCACATAAATTGTGTTAGAGAGCGGGAAAGGCATACAAAATGGCATCTGAGTGTTATATTTAATTCCAAGAATGTGATAATCTAATCACTTTCCCACTATAATATGATCATAGGATTCATAGAATTCATCTAGAGGGTCGAGTGATTATTACTTTCTAATCCCAATTAGATGAATTAGATCTTCCTAGAAAGAGGAGAACCAAGGTGGGATTTTCCATTAGCATGGCTAGTTTAGAGAAGACATGTTTGTTATCAGTTATGGAGGAGCACCATATGATGGAATGTGGGTCCAAACCAAGTACATCTAGAGTCACATCTATATATGTTTTGGACATTACAATGATTATACATCTTCCTGTTTATATTTTATTTTTTCATCACTTTGGTTACTTGTTCTATTAGTATTTTCCTACTTACACCTGTATTGTTTCCTTTATTACAGGTTGTGTTTTATATTCCCTACTATTTTATAATTAGTTCATATTTTCATATATTTTATGAATTATTTAGAATGTGCTTTTATTTTGATTTTGTGTTTCAAACTGTGGGTTTTAATGGAAAATATGTTTTTGGATCATTAAATGATAAAAAACTAATATTCTATATTTTTTTCAAACTAGAATTTATTGAGTCATTTAGGAAAGTATATGTATGGATTATATGGTGTTTACCTACTAAGTTGTTTTATTCCCATAACACATTTGTTCCAATCCACATCAGTAGACTCAAACTATTTTGTAGGTTCATATTTTTTTTAGGTTTGCCTATAGAGTGGGCTAGTTTATGGATGGTGGTGGATAAGAGGTCAATTGGATATCATGTTGAGTTATGATTTGGTCCATGTTTTTTTACTTTTTTTCCAATTTCCATGTATTTGGATCTATTTATGTATTTATTTTTTTAGTTATTTATAGATTCATCTATTTATTTTTGAAAAATATATTGTCTTCTATTTATGTCTTATTTTTTATTGGTTATATTATTCCCAATTGTACTATCATTGTTTGATGACAACAGTTTCTTTCCTATGGGGATTGGGAACACAACTCAGGACTTTTTATAGGCTAGATCATGTTACTAGTTTGGGTTTGACTAAGGTTGGTTCATTATAGTAAGAATTTACCATTATTTAGGTACCCCCATTGTGTTAGGGTAATAAGTTTTCCAAAAAAAATAAAAAATATATTTTTTCAAGATTTTATTAAGGGGTCATTTTGTTATAGATGATTTTAATGGGGAAATAAATTATTATTTATTCCATTTAAATTAATTGTAAAATTAATTTAAAAATCACATGTGAAATTATTTTACTATTAAATATATTTTTTGTATATATTTTAAGACCTCATATGATGGATAGTGGTTATTCATACTTTGGAGATCTTCGAAGAGAGTGGTCGAGCTTCACATATGAAGGGATTAAGTCTATAACTTAGGTTGGTGGTCCCTTGAGCATACCCATTTAAATTTTTTTTTATTTGATCACATATGCATGTTATATATGGTCTCACCACTTATAGAAATAGATAATTTTATTTTAAATAAATTAGTTAAATAAAATTAAATTCCTATAATAAGCTAAAAATTTACCAAAGGGAATGAGGGACCCATGTGTGGTGACCTCATGCCTTGGACATTGATGGACAAGTCCTTATTTATGATTATATTCCTTGGTATAGTCGAACCCCGAGGGGTATAAATTAAAAGAATTATGTTAACATAGTGGCTCTTAGTATAAGGTCTATTAGGTACTTTGAGTAGAGGAGTGTGTTAAATTAGAACTTATAGTCCTGAGTAATCCATGATAGATCCTTAAGATTCATTATAGTCATAGGTATAATTATGGTGAGAGTGAGGGTTATTGTTTCTCTCCCATTAATAATTGAGCACTGAGTAGGAATTCCCTGGGTGGGATTGATGGTTTTTGGGGTGAGTGGACTAAACTAATATGACTTGGGAAGTGATATGGGATATATTACATCTTCCCCAACTAATTTTAATTGGATTAAATCAATGTGGGTAGTGAGGCTGGGATGTGTACATGATAATATTGAGGGACACAATTCCGTATAACTGATGGGCTTGTCCTGGGAGATATTATTTTTTTTGAGGCACCTGTGGTGGGAGTCTATGACACTATTGTACCTAGGTTACCCTTGTGGGTGCACAATTTCTTTTCGTACCATAGTGAGGGTTAATGTGGGAATTATTAGTAAATATTGAGGGTGTCACATTAGAACCAAAATTGATGGTGTCAGCTTAATATGGATGTATTAGATGGGTTAGGTTTCAAACATACGAGGTCAAACTCGGTAATTAAAAACATGTTGGGAATATGGACAACCTGTATTATTTAAATGTTTATTATTATTAATATGATATTTCACTAGGTGAATGTAGGCCCTTGAATATTTCATAAAGGATGATATGGTTTACCTCCCAAGGATCCAATGGTACATTATAATGGATGATGTTGATGATTACCTCTCAAGAATATAATGGTAATTAGTGGTTAGGGGATGTCAGAGATACCACCATAGGATCTGAGGGTCATACCTCATGATTTCAAGGGAGATTTATAGATATTAGGACTAGGAATGATTCTTGGTGATTATTTATGTGATTCCTAGTGATATTTAGGAAACGTAGGGATTCATGGTGATTATTTATGATATTTATATTTATGAATAAGATTTGAAAAGATTATTGGTCATAATTTATCAGATATCTAGGGATTAATATGATATGGAATGTATTCCTAGTGATATATTAGACTCCTAGGAAATCGGAGAATCAATAGTTATTTCTAGTACTATGATATTCCTAGGATCTCTAGGATCTGAAAACTGAGTCTAAAGATGTTATATAATACCTAGGATACCTAGGGTCAAATACTTATTAAAGATATAAATAAATAACTTGGATGATCCCTAGGATTAGGCACGAGTCTGTTATATTATTTAAGATTCTTAGGATACTCCATATGATATTATGCTATATCTAGTGAAGGAATGTTCATGGGATCCATAGTTAGGGCTTGTATTCCTTATGGATTACTGATATTATCATAGACCCTCCAGAACTATCCAAATATGGTACAGTCAATATCAAGTAAGATGTAATAACTACAAGATCAAAAGTGAATATTTATTTACTCTTTCAAACTATAGTTTTTCATTTATTTACTTTGAGCATATCACATCCACATATACTACATTTACTGGTTTGTGACAAGACCACATTTGTGGTTCCCTAATAAGTTTTAATCGCACCTTGATCTAGTGACCATGTCACATGGGTATCTGAGATGGCTTAAATAATCACAATTTCAGGTTGGGTAGGGTCTCATGGTTGTATAATCTAAAGGATGGATCATATGGGATTTAAAGAATGAGATTTAGGTAATTCTTAGGGGCGGTAGTGGAGCATCTTATACATTTACTTCATTTATTTCATTTGGAATATTGTGATTAGCACATTGCATGGTTATTCATCATACGTAGGGATGAATGTGAGTCTATAAATTTATGCTTCCTTAAGAAATTTATTAATGTACGTTTTATTATTTATTGAATTCTACATACTCTGATTTATTATTATTGTGATGTTGGTTATTTTACCATTAGTGAACACTATGGTATTGGGGTATAATATTTCCATGGTAAGACACTAGACCACCACTAATACTGTAACACCTATAGATTTTATGAAGTAGTTCTATATAAATAAACTTTATTTCATTTATTTATTGTGTTTCACGCAATATACCATTTAAACAAAACATGATATACTAAAAAATATTATTATTTAATGTTACAATTATCACATATCCATTAGATTGGGGGTATGAATAGGAATAAATAAATTATGAAATATTTATGGTTTAAACATGAATAAAATTAATTAATTTGTTGTAAATTAATTAAAAATGATTATAAAAATAATTCATAAACATAAAAGATATTTTTTTCTTCTGAAAAACTATTTTTTCCTTGCAATGTATTTTTTTCTTAATAAATAAAATTGATCACAATTTTTTTATTTTTAATGGAATTTATATATGATATATTCAATATTTTTTTTAATTATAATCTAATATTTCCTTTAGATTTCGTATAAGAATAAATCCAATTTTATTCTTAAAAATATATTTTTTCTAAATATATGTTTTCATTATATGTTTCATGATTATCATAAAATTAATTTATTACACTTATTGAAATTGAATTTTATAAAATGGATTCATTATTTGTAGATATAAGGTTTAAATTTGGTAAATATATCACTTTAATTTTTAAGTTTTATGAATTGTAACGTTGGTTAAATTTATCACCTCAATAAAGGGTAAATCAGACTAACATAGGATAAAAATAATTGATAAAGTCATAAATTTTGTTACTAATTCTTGTTAGATGAATGGAATTTGACCCTTATTAAATTATTATTGGAATTTATTTTTTTAATAGAAAACGTTTCATGAAAATAACGTATATAATATTTAAATGTAGTTACAAAATGCCACCCTCATAGTTTTAAATATCTTTTCTGTGTCCACATAGGGACAAAAGAATGTTATAAATAAATATAAATGTTTATTTTTTTATAATAAATTTTATTCATGATGATAATTTATTTATAATTTTTATTTATTAAATAATTACCTTAAATTATTTTGAAATTATAATATAGTATTAATTCAATTAATAGAAAAATAAAATAAATGATTTTAAAATATTATGAGTAATATAATTTAATTGAGTTAGTGTTACAAATTTTTTTAGATAAATATAACATATTATTGTAGTTTATAAGGATTATATTTTAATTTCAACTTTATCATTATGTATTTTATTTCATATTAAATGAATAGTGTAAAAATTGACATTAATGACATTTTATCAAACTAATAATTTATTAAATTATTTAAAAATCATAAGTTTTTTGAAATAGGACAATGTGGATATGATTTGGTTTAAAATATCATCCATTGTACATTTATGGTACAATTTTCACTTTATATGTGAAATTATAAACCTTAACAGTGACAAATATGTTACCATAGTTAATGTTAAAATAGGTGAACTAAGGTGTTAAACCAAAATACAAGGATTAAAACACCACTTAAACCTTTCCAAATTTAATTATTTGATGATATTCAAACCCAATAATACAAAATATTCAATTTCCAATCTATTTGAATCCATTTTATAGACAATTAATTTATTATATTTTTATATTTTATGAAATACCAAGAGTGCCCCTCCCCTTAATTATAAAATGGAACCCCTCCTTTATCTTATCCACACCACATTGATCCTTCTATATCGGCCAAACGCTGGAAAATTGTCTTATCCTTTCTTTTAGAAACATTGTTGAGGTTATTTTATTCTCGAAATACCAACACTAGGTTCATTAAGTAAAGATCTAAAGGATTTGTTTCAAAGAAGATGCAATTTAATTAACTAACCACTTTTTTTTAATTCTTCTTTTACCTCATAAAAATAAATTATATTGCTAATAAAATAATAAATTAAATTTTATAAATATACTAAAATGTAATTATGATTCTGAAACCACCTTTATCTACCCTTTTTCCATCAAATGCGATGTGAAAGTATTGCTCGTGCGTACGTATGACTTACCGTCTCCACGTAGTGATATAATTAATTTTCCTTACCATATTTCATGTATAGTTATTATGATGCATTTAAATTTTATACATGATATTTATAAAATGGTTATTATCTTTTAATTATAATATCATATCTTCTTTCTTACCTTATAATCCATTGGGAAATGATAACGCCGCTCATGCATATGTGTGGACTACCTCTTCCAAGAAGCGATGTGATTATTTTATGATTTGTATTTATCCTGGACGGTAAGAAAGATAGATTTAATGAATATATATGATATAATAATTATTCTTTAAAGGTTATGTATTATTTAACTTTCTTTAATCCCACCCATTGAAAATAAAAAACAACATTCATGAGTACATATGGCCTACCATCTCCCAGAACCATATAATTCATTTTTTCTATCTATAAATTAAATGAATGATTATAAATATGAATATATATAATATATATGTCATGATTAAAATTATAGAGATTATTGATCCATGATTAATGTACTAGGAATCAAACTAATGAACAAAAACATACTAGAAAAATAAAACAGTTATCATCTAAAACTGTGATTATACTAAGGAATTTTTAATAAATAGAAGATAAAAGGTTATAAGTAAATATTATATGAAATAATATATATGATTATTGTTTGGGGATAGATGTAAAATAAATATATATTTATTATAAAAGAGTTTAAAACACGTAAAAAACAATTTGGACTCAAGAAAATGTATTTTTGTCTCAAAATATATTATTATAGACATAAGTTATGATATGCACCTATATTCTTTTATAAGGTGCATATAATTTCTCTTTGAAAAGTTATATCATGGAATTATTTATATTCATGATATTTAAAGTTTCATTTACAATTATTCTTTCTCGGGTTTTATGATTCAAAAGTTACCAAATTGGAAATAGATTTATGTTTAATTACTATTTTAATCGGGATTGTTTATACTCGAATTTCAATAGAGGAAATTAAATAATATATATAATATTACCTTTTTATTATATGGAATTTTCATAACATGGAAAAAATATAGCATCTTTTATTGTTTAGATTCTTGGATGTTAGGAACATGTTTTGTTTCATGTAAGTTAGGAACATAATACATGTAAACATAAAAAATTATTCTAATCAATATGAAAGGCTTATTCACGGGTTCAAACTATGTTACTTATGATGCATCTCATATCCTGTTGATATACATCAAGGGAAAGAGGTGAGTATCTACCCAGTAAAGGAAAAATCAAGGAATACTTTTAACATGTGATCATGAGGCATATCCATAAGAACATGATGTATAAAAATATAACATGATCAAGTGAATGTGTGGAATATCATAATAAAAATAATAAGAATCTTATGTTGGAAATGTTACTAAAACATTTAAATGATACATTCATAATCATATCATCAATGTTTATCACCAAGGTGTCATATATCAAAATTACGGAGTTTATTCACCAAGGTGCCATAAAATATGTCATCTCTATAGATGAATTATTTACCCAATGCATTAGAATGATATTAGGGAGAAACATTCATATGTATTAACTAATTTTATCTACATAGATAATAATAAATCATTTCATTGACAACTCATGAAGAATAAAGGAAAAGTTTCTTATCAAAATAATGATATAAAAAAGTTCTTAAAGATATAATCATTACATAATTCTTAACTAGTGAAAAGGAAATATGGGTTTCATATATGTAAATACCCAAATAAATAAATAATTATTACATCTTGGTGAATACCCATGTAAAAGTAATAGGTTTTTTTATTAAAAAAATATAATTTCTCATGTAAAATAGAGAAATAAATTTGACAGCATGATGGGTATTAAATGTGGATTAAGAAAATGGATAATGAGAGGGAATAAGGGAATAAAATTTATTAAGTATCATTATTATAGTAATAGGATAATACAAAGTGGATATAAATTAATTAATTTATTAATTAGAAGATATACCACAAAAGGTAACTTGAACGGAAAATAGAAGTGGAGATTTCCCTTACCATAATATGTTTCTACTAAATAATAGGGATGAAACATTGGGGGCTTAATGAAAACTTGGGGGGATTATTTAGAAGTAAAATGGATAGTAATTTGTGGAGGATGAGTTATGAGTGGAGGTTAATTGTGAAATGGGTGGGTATTTATAGAAAAAATGGTTGAATTATATAATAAATTTCCAAATATACGTCTTCAAAATATATGTTGTGGAAAATGAAAAATCATTAGATTAACCTTGATTTTTTCTCATGGTTTTTGAAATCTTAGCCACATATTATGATATTTTAATCCATTTGAAATAAACATCATTTTTTAATAATTCTTTGTACTTTTAAAATTATATTTTTCAGAAAATAATGTTTTTAAAATAATTTATTTTCCTTTTATACTTTGGGAAGTCACTTATAGGATTAAAAACTGATTAAAAGATATTAAATTTCTTCATGTTATTAAAATATAATATTTTAGTTCTTGGATTGTGGTTAATTTATTATTACATCATTATGAAATAAATATAAAGTGATAAAATCTTACCGAAAACCAAAAACTATATTTTTAATATTCACTGAAAAATATTGTATTTTAGAAAATTCTCAAAAATTCATCCTAACCTAATTTGAACATTATTATTTCAAATATAAAATTATTTTATCAAAATAATTAAATAAATATGATAATTTTAAATATTAAATATAAATATCCATATTTATTGAAAAATAAATAAAATTTTTTAAGACAAGCAAATTTATGACACTTATAAAAATTTTCTAGGACATTATAAAATTATTTTATCATTTATATTTAAATAAGAGTGTTTTAAAAGACTATTTCATAAAAAAATTATTAAGAATACTTGAGTTTATTATAAAAGTATATATATTTTCTAAAAAAATAAAATTATGATTTATTGTTTTCCAACAATAAATTTATCAAATTGGTATTACATAAACATATATTTTATTAAACAAAATTATACTCAAAATGGGATTGATAGAATAAAAATTTTATTTATGTAAGAGAAATTAAAATTTAAGTTAATAATTCCAGGACACATAACTCCTTATTATACACAAGTACTCACTAAGGGTATGGTTTTTGATTGTGGTAGTTTCATCGGTGGATTAGATAACATTTATTGAGTTGTAATATCCACTCACTTGAACTTATCCCATATGAGATTTCATTCAAGACAAAATTATTGAAGATCGTATTATTCTTTTCCAATTGGGAACCCTAGTGATACTACCTCTCTCCTATGTTTTGAAAAAATAGACTTCCAATGGCATGAATCTACCAATTGAGGCCATCATTTATCCTTTATGCATAAATTATCCTTTATCATTACTATTTAAAAACACTAATTATACTAAAAAAATTATTACCAATGTTTATAGTTCCCAATATTCAAATAGACTAATGGTCATATTTTCCAATAGTCATATTCTACCAATGACCATATTATTATTCCAACATTCACATCATTCCCTATAAATACCACTTCATTCTTTTAATCAATATTCACTACAATTTCTCCTAGTGTTATATATTAATTATATAATATTTTGAATGGATTACTATTATTTTTTTCCATTTAAATAGTGTTCACCATGGGGGTGAGGATTCTATTAGATTAATGTGATTTATATTTTCCCATTTCAGCTTTTTTATTTTTTTTATTTTTTTTCAAATTATAATATTTGGAATTTTCATTGGTTTTGTTTCTAACTAATGTAATGCTATTTAGTAATGAAATAAGGTTTTTCTAGTTCATCTATATTTTTTACACATATAATATTATATAATATAAAGCATTTTTTTCATGAAACAAACATCATTTAAAAATATTGGGTCATTACATTCTTCCCCCTTTATAAATTTAATCCCTAAAATTTCAATTCATTTTCTTGGGTGATAATAGATGAGAGTACTTATGTTTCATTATTTCCTCTAGTTCTCATTTCACTTCTTCATACTTATGGTTTCTCCACAATACTTTTACAATGTGAGTTTTATATTTTGTGTATAAATTTGTGTCTATGGTCCAAGATCTGAACCCGTTTTCTTCATAAGAGAGGTTATGTTACAGTTCTCCCACCATCAGATTTAGTACATATGACGGATCAAGTATTTACTTCTTCAAGAGGGATATGTGGAATTTCATCATAAACATGATCCATACTTGGTGTAAGTTCTAATAGATAGGCCATTTCTCCTATGTGATCAAGGATTTCAAAGGGGCCAGTGTAACTAGGGCTAATCTTCACATTATTTCTAAATCATATAACTCTCTACCATTGTGATATATAATGTAAAACAATGTATCCAACATCAAAATCTAATTATATTTGACAGTTCTAAAAACAGATCTTATGTTTACTCTAATAAGTTATTATATGTTGTTGGATGGTATGAACCCTTTCTGTCATCTCCTACACAAGATCATGAACAAATAGATTTATCTCACCAACTCCATCCCAATAATTTGGAGGTTTACATTGATTACCCTATAGAGCTTCATATGGTTCCATTTGAATACTTGAGTGGAAGATATTTTCTTATGAGAACTCAACTAATGGGAGTTTTTGATTCCATTCAAATTTTAATTCCATTGATCATGTTCTGAGAATGTACCCAAGTGTCTGAATATTCTTTTTCTGATTGGTTATTAGTTTGTGGGTGATATGTCGTGATAAAATTCAATTTATTATTTATATGATGTTTAATATTTCACTAAAATTTCAATGTAAACTTTTATCAAAATTAGATATGATTGAATGTGGTTCCCCATTTATCCTTACCACTTCCATTATGTATATCATGGAAGTTTGGTCAAGAAACAAATCATCCTAAGTAGAGATGAAATGGGATGTATTAAAGATTCATCCCACTATAACCCATATCATGTTGTTTAATTTGGATGTTCTTGGGATATCAGTGATTAATTCCATAATGATATTGTCCCAATTACATATTATTAAGGGTAGAGGTTGTAATACCCTTTTATGAAGTTTTATAGCTACCTTCACTTATTAACACACCATGAACCTTGTAGTGTAGTTGTCAAACTCCATTTTCATATTCTCCCATAAATAATGATCATGAATTCCTTTATACATATTATTGCTTCCGGGAAATGTGGAGATTATATATCTATGATCTTAATCTATAATCTCTTTCTTTTCACTGGGATATATGGGACACATATCCCTGTAAGAAATTTCAGTACATATTCTTGATCTATATTGAAGCGAGGATGCTTCTCATTATTCACAAAATATATCTTCTTCTTTATTAGAGGAAATTATCTTTTAGATCTCTTGATATTATCTAGTAATGATGGTTAATAAATCATTTGGGAAAGTACTGATGATTCCACTTACCTTATGATTCCTATTTTTGACTTTATTAGGTTCTTGATCAATAGACCTCCTTAAATCCTTATCATTTCCAACACAGTAGGGTATTTATTAATTAATACATTAGTGAATCTATTTCATATTACAATGTTATAATTAATTGAATAGTTATATTCTTTAATAAGCTCCAACCATTTCATTTTCCCCATGTTCAATTAGTTTTTCATGAATATATTCTTTAAACATTATTGGTCTATGTATATATCACATTTCTATCCAAAAGATAGTTCCTACATATCGTCATAGAAAATATGATTGTAGCTAACTACATTTCATTAATAGGATAATTATATTCATAAGGCTTTAACTATTGAGATGTATAAGTGATCAACCTATAATTTTTCATGAGGGTGAAACCATGACCTTTCTGAGATGCATCACTATAAATAAGAAAGCCTTCTTTGAGAAAGGTTTGAGTTAATATAGTTATAGAAACAAATATCCCCTTTAGTTATTGTAAAAATTCTTCATAGTAATTTTTTAGATGATCTTTGGTCCATTTATATTTTAATTGGTTAGTTTGTTAGACAGTCAGATTTTTTTTCACAAACCACCTATAATATATTTCTAATCCAAGAAAACTATGAATATATGTTACTATTGTAAGATGATTCCACTACTCCATATCCTTCGTCTTGGACAGTTAAAATTAAATTTCTTCATTGGTTAAAATGTTCCCTAAGAATTCAACGTGTTGTAACCATAATTGACATTTTCTAAATTTTACAAATAACTTCTCCTTCATCAGAGTTTTCAATATAACCATTATATGATCCTCATGATCCTCACAAATTTTAGAAAATATCTTGATATCCATTATAAAACTACCATTAATTTGTCAAGTTAGTCCTTAAATACTATATTCCTCAAATCCATAAATATAAAATAAGAATTAGTCAAGCCTAAGAGAATAAAACAAACTCATAATGACTATATATTGTTCGGAAGGTAGTATTTGGAATATCATCTTTCTTCACCACCAATTGATTATACCCAGATCAGATGATAATATTAGAGAATAATTGAGCCCGAGGTAGCTATTCAAATAAATCATCAATCCTTGGGAGAGGGTACTAGTTCTTCAAAATGATAATGTTAAGTTCTATATAATCAATTCATATCCAGATTGATCCATCCTTATTATTTATAAATATAACAAGTTCTCCCATAGGAGACACACATGATTGGATAAACCCCTTATCAAAAATATCTCAAAGTTTTTTGTTAAATTCCTTTAATTCCAAATTTTCCACTCTATATGGGGTGTTCGATATCGGTTTGGATCTTGGTATGATTTAAATGGATAAATATACCTCTCTTTTTTGGGAGGTCTAGGTAACACTTTAGGAAATATACATCAATGAATTCTTTAATAATAGGGACATTTTATATCCTCATACTTTCATTTCTTTCTCCCTCTTTACTAATCATATCTATAATGAATTATATTGAAGGTTCTTATAAACAAATCTTAGGCTGATATATATCTCATTTGAAAACAACTATAGTTTTTCTATTCAAGTATGCTAAAATTTACTTTCTCCTTAAGTTGATCTTAACTTTATACTTTGATATCTAGTCCATCCATAGTATATTGTCAAATTCTAACATGGTAATTACTACTAGACTTATAAAAAAAGTTAACACTAGAGACTCTATACACAATTGATGCTATGAGAAGACCTCAAGCAGTCTTGAATGATAACTCTACTTCTAGAAGCTTGGGGATTGATTCCATATTCTTTGAAAAAAAGATTAAATAAAGGAACTAGTTGAAAAAAATTAAACAAATTACATGATTTCTTTGAGAGTACAATGAGTGTATATTCCACCATATCATTTGGAGCCTCTACTTCAGTCTTCATGATATAAAATTCCCAACTTCTATTCCTTGCGCTATTCTAAGTTTGATGGTGATTTCTATCCATTATCGTCTAATTTGGACATTGATTATAAAAGTGCCCAAGATTTACACACATGATTTATTGAACTTCAGGATGATCCTGCACCATCTTCCCTTTATCATTAGTGTTGACAATTTGATGCTTCACCTCACCAAAATAGTACTGATCTATATACCCATCTCTCCCACAAATATATCATTTTTTCACTCCCTAGAAAGTTGTTCCTTGAATGAATCTACCCCTATTTGTTGCATGTGGGATGTTTCACTTTATTTCATGCTATTATATAATAAAAATTATTCCCTAAGTTAGGATCCATTGTACACTTCTTTTCATTTGACCAATGTGATTACTATGTCTCTCTAAACTCTAATTTAATCTTTATATCACTCCATACTATCTCCTCATAGCTTTCATACTCCCAATTTTATAAATTCTTCCATATATGGGGTCTTAGTCAACTAAATAATCTATCAACATTGCCTATAGGATTCAAAAAAATCATGAGGTGTATTGGTCAAGTATTGTAAAGGTCATTTCGTAGCTTTCCACTTATTCATTTACATTACTCTTCATCTCTAGGAATTCCTTATCCATTTTTTTCACATCTAATGAGGAAAATATTTATTAAAAATATTTCCCACTCCATATCATCAATATCCCTTCTTGATTCCATTTTTTTAATCAGTGTCCACCACTGATCAACTTCTCCTTCTATGTGGTATACTACCAAAGAGATTTTCGCTAGCTCTAAACTGTAGAGTACAAAAAATAAATTTTCTATAGAGTTAATTCATTGTTTATCAATTAATGGGTCTATAGATCCCCTAAAATAAGGTGTTAATTGACATATGAAGGACTCCATGATAGTATGTTCCTTTTAAGATGAATCTGGTTTCTCAACATGATTCAAAATATTATTTATAACTCAAGGTATTTGATTCATCATCTGCATGATGTTTTCCATTCCATATTCCATCATGTTAGGAAGGTCATTAGTGCATTATCTATTGCACTCCTCATTTACACGGTTCCTCTTATTTCCCTCAATTTTTCTAATAGAAAAAAACCATAGTGAGAAAAGTGTTTCTTTTAGTAATATTATTATACTATAAGGATTTTATGTCTTAAAAACTCATTCTTAAATAGGTTATTCATTAATATCCTCTAATAACAATTACATTTTCTATGTGTCCTTCAAAATGGTTCATAAAAATCTTATGGTTGACTAAAAAAATTCCCTAGGAGTTTCAAAATAGGTGATCAGTAAGGCCCTTTGTCTTACAAAAATTCTTAATTGAGTTCATCTCAATAAATTGTTTTTTTGGGTGTTACCCCTATGTACATCCATGCTAGATCAATATTCACTAGTAGTATCCTAACAGGGATTTCATTTCTTGTAACCCACTCACCTAATACTTGACTAACATTAAAGGATGTGTTCCTATATTTAGACTTATCCATATAGTTATTAATAAGGTTTTTATGTCCTAATTTCCAAAAATAACTAAAGCATACTCTGATACCAACTATGGCATCTTACATTTTTATTATATAAACATTACATTACATGGGAAAAATATATCATTTAATGTTTAGTTTCATGGAAGTTAGGAAAATAATATAAAAAATCATAAAACATTATTCTAATCCACTGGAAATGATTCTTCTTGGGTTAACCCCAAGTTACTTTTATTTCATCTCATATCTTGAGGACATACATAAAAGGAAATGGGCGAGCATGAGACCTGTAAGGGAATAATAATGGGTGATATTTGGCGTGTGATAATGAGGCATATCAATAAGAACGTGAGGTATAAAAATATAACATAATCAAGAGAACATGGAGAATATCATAAAAATTAACATGAATCATAACATGAAAATGTTGATATAACATTTCAATGATACAATTATAATCATACCACCAAGTTTTATCACCAAGCTGTCATAAATAAAAATTACCAAGGTTATTCACCAACGTATGATAAAATATACCATCTATAAAGACTAATTATTTCCCAGAAGAATTGAATTTATATTAGGGTTCACCCTTAATATGTTTTTATTAATTTGATCCACAAAGATCATAATAAATCATTTCATTAATAAACTATGGAGAATAAAGAATGGGGTTCTTATCAAAATCCTAGAATACAAAATTTCATAAAGACACAATCATTAAATAATTATAAAATCATTAAAATGGAATTTGGGTTTCATATATGTAAATAAATGAATCAATAAATAATTTTTATTTCTTGGAGAATACCCATGGAAAAAGAAGCGGTTTGGGAATTTATAAAAAATGGAAGTTTCTCATTTAAAAGAGAGATAAATTCGACAACATGATGAGTATAAAACAAGGATTTAAGAAAGGAAAAATGAGGGGGGAAATGTTATTTCATTAATAAAAGACTATTATTATAGTAACATGATAATAATAAGTTGAATAAAATAAATTATTTTAGAAATTAGAAGTCATACCATAGAAAGGCAACATGAATCTAAAAGAGAAGTACATATTTCTCTTACCTTGAAGATTTGATTCTAAATATTGATAATGGAATATTGGGGGATTAAGGAAACCATAGAGGGACTATTTGGGAGTAAAAATTACTAGTAAATATTGGAGGAAGTATTAATAGTGGAGGGTAAGGGTGAAATGGGTAGGTGTTTGTAGAAAAAGCGGAATAATTGTTTAATAATTTTATAAATATTTGTTTTGGAAATATAGGTTGTAGAAAATGAAAATCCTATATAATACCCATTGTTTTCTAATGATGCTTTTGGAAATTTGAGTTAAATTTTATTATATTTTAATCCATTAGAATCAATTATCCTTTGTAATTACTATTTATAAACACTAAATATAAACACTAAATATAATAGTAAAATCATTAATGATGGGTATTGTTCCCAACAGTCTAATAAACCAACGGGTATCTTAACCGACTGTCATATTTATATCCCAATAATCACATTTCTCCCAATAAATACCACTTAATTCTTTTAATAAATATTCACTACAATTACTCATAAGGTTATATTTTCATTTTTAATATGTTTAATGTTTTAATATTTTTTTAATTTATATAGCGTTTCTTGTGGGGTGAGATTCTAACAGATTGGTGTGATCCATATGTTCCCATTTTATCTTTTTTATTTTATATTTTTATCTAATTATAATGTTTGGAATTTTCATTGGATTTGTACCTGACTAATGTATTGATCTTCATTAATGTTATAAGGTTTTCTTATTTCATATATATTTTTTATGTATGTAATATCATATAACATAACATACATTAACTTAGGGAAAAAATAATATTAAAAAATCTTGGGTCCTTACATGACCCTTATCTGATAAATCTAATACATTTTCTTCTCCTTTGTATAACTCTAACGAATACATGTTTCCTTAAATTTCCCTTATATTAAGTACTCAAGAAATTGAAATAATGTTTTTAAAGGAAAACTAAATTTATTTCTCTGTTCGGTTGAAATTTTTTTATTCCATATCCATTTTCCTAAAAGTATTGTCAATGATGCTTTTTAATATTTTATTTTTTTGTTTCAAGTCATCTTTACCCATGATTGAATGTTTTACTTTTTTTAAATGCAAAATTCTTTTCATTTTCCAAATATGGTATTTTTTTAATTTTTCTAGAAAAGTGTGAAAGTAATGATTTCTTTTAACTTATACGGAATGAAAATAATTCACCAATTTTATGACCACTCAATGATTTTAATACCACTTCACAAGTTTCCATAATTTCTCTCATTGAAATTTTTTTACATAATATTTTAAATTTTTTATAATTTTAAATAATTTATTTCAAAATGTAAAGGATATTTTTCTCAACAATATTTTTAATGGTATTTTTATAATATTTATATTCATCAACTAAAATAACCTTCAGTTTTTCTTATGTTTTACAAGGGACATGATCCAATGGTAACATACGTACTTTTTCATTTGATGGATTATGATTATGATGATGATATGTTGATGAAAACCATTTATTATCTGCGGGTTATTCATTATGAGATGGTGAAATATTTATAAAATCCATTTTATTTGTTTGGGTTATGAGATAATCATATGATGTAGGGTTTCTGATCTTATAGAACACATATTTATGGTTTTCAGTATGTTATGGGTGGGAATGGAATTATATAGCCCTCTAATCCATTGAGTAAAGTTTTATATATCATGTTATAACTATGGTAAATATGTAGATGTAGTTAATCCATTATGGGAAACAAGTTGATGTTATTGACCCCTTACTTGAAATAGGTTAATGTGCTTGAACCATCATGGAAAACAAGTTTATGTGCTTGATCCGTTACGAGAAAAAAGTCAATGCACTTGATCCACTATAGAAAATAGGTCTTGAGGCCTGGTCTATTATTATTTGGTGGTCTTAGTAGTTAACCATGACATATGAAATGGTTTATATACCTATGATGGTGGAACTATTTTATGACATGAACATACGATTAAGGATTGATTTATGATGATTTCTCACTCTTATGATTAATGTATTTTGAAATGATATAGTTTTATGTCATGACTCATGTTTATGATATTTGAAAGATTTTTTAAGAACATTTTATTTTATGGACATGATCTCATGCCCTTATTATTATATTATTCTTCCATAGGATCATTAATTGATATCTCCCATGTTTATACTTACTGAGAATTTGAGCTCAACCTTTCTTATGTTTCCTTTCCCCAGGTTATAAATAAATATCATCAGTTGGGTATGTCTATGAAGAGTAATAAATGTGAAGATATTTATGGGAGATGTTGAAGATCCTTCATGAGATAATAATATTTTGTATATAGTCTCCAAATACATGAAACCATTATATTCCTTTAGAATTTATTTGGGAAATGTATTGAATATTCAAAAAAAGATGTATTATTTATGCATGAAAATCCTAGAACATTACATTTCATATCAAAGAAAGGATTAGTTAACTTTCGGAAACATAGATGATAAAACATTAGTGATAACACTAAAGATATATCTAAGTATAGGATAAAATACTGATGTTTTTGTAACGATCATGAATAACCTCAGTTATACCCAAGGTGTTCTCAATTTTAAAGAAGGTGTCTTGATTTAGACATCCTATAAATGATTTTCCATGATTGATCGCTCGGACCAAAAATTATTGATGGTAATACTAACCATTTTGTTTTTAATAAGTTATTAATGATACAATTATTAATTTGAGGTTGTAATAGGTATGATCAAATATTAAAGTACCCAATTTGAGATTATTTATATGAATTCCTATATATTAAGAAGAGTCTCAAGGAATTATAATTAATATCCTCAATGATAAGATATTGAATTTTCACAGAAATCACCTAATGGTATGATTATCACACTATAAGTCTATGATTCTTCCACAATTTATGTTTGTGGGAATGTGCTTCCAATAAATCTAGTTATTATTTTTCTAGTTAAATTTGATGTTATTTTGTGCATGGATTGGATTTATTTACCGAAATTCCACATCGATTGTTGAGGAAAGGATGTTTTTTTGATATTTTAAACCAAACTATTATTATATATTTTTGTGATGATAAATATGAACATAAAATGAGAATATAATCCATTATATGGGTCTTAATTATTATTCAAAAGTGTTTTATATCTCAGATTATTTGGGAAAAAATAAGCATCAAAGATATTCATATTGTGTGGAAATTTATTAATCCCTTTCTTAAAAAGTTCCCTAGTCTTCCACCAAATTGTAAAGTGGAGTTCTCAATAGAAATCATTCCTAGTTCTGCACCTAATTCAAAGACTCTATATATAATGTACCCAATTTAGTTTCAATAATTGAATATGAAATTCTAGGAAAGTCTAGGAAAGGGATTTACATGGCCATGTTCACCACCATGAGGTGTATCTGTTCTTTTTTTTATGAAGAAAGAAGGATCAATGTGACTTTGAATTGATTATTGTGAATTTAAAAATATCAATATCAAGAAAATGTATTATCTACCCCCACAATGATGTCTTTTTTGATCAATTTTATGGAGCACAATACTTTTCCAAGATTGAAATTCTGGATATCATCAATTTAGGGTCAAGAAAGAGGATATACCGAAGATGACATTTTGTAAAAATTATATACACTATTAATTTATACTATTTTCATTTTCCTTACTAATTTTTCTAATATCTTTGTGGGATTATTTAATTGAGTCTTTAGAGATTACCTAGATCATTTTTGGTAGTCATTATTGATGTTATTCATATATATTCAATGATAAAGGAATATCATGAAGATCATTTGAGGATTATCATGAAGACCGTGAGGAAGGAGTGGATGTGTCAAAAATTTACAAAAATAAAAATTTTGTCTACAAAAAGATTCATTTTTTTGTTATGTAATCTCATGTGAAGGTATATCAGTGTATCCTTCAAATATAGAAATTATTAAGAAATGCACTTGACCAACCATGGTAACTAAAGTCTGTAGTTTTCTTGGGATGGGTGGATATTTCTGATGCTTTGTGATAGATTTTTCAATAATATCTAATTGAATCACTGAGAATAATTTGATGGGAGTTAATTTATTATGGATATATGAATGTGAATTTAATATCAAGGGGATGAAGAGAAGGTTGGTTAGTGTACCAGTACAAACACTACTCTATAGATTACAATGGTTTGTGATGTATAGCGATGTTTTAAACAAGGCACTATGATGTGTACTAATGAAGAATGATATGGTGATATGTTTAGAATCATAACAATTTAAGGTTCATGAGAAAATTATCCAACTAATGATTTGGAGTTAGTTGTGGTAATTTTTTCACTTAAGATATAGTGGAATTTTCTTTTTAGAGAATGGTGTGATATATGTACTGATTAAAAAATTATGAAGTATATATTCACTCAAAAAAGAGTTGAATATGTTCCGTAGAATATGGTTGGAGATGAATAAATATTATGACTCCTCAATACATTTCTACATTGGGAAATCAAACAATGTGGCCAATGCTTTGAGTTAGAAGGATCATGCTAGATAATCTATGATGTCTCGACCCAAGATCCAATCAGAAGTGCCCCAAACCAGTGGCCCACATGTACTCAAGTGAACCTCCACATATTCCAAAGGCTTTTTAATAGTATCAAGGGCCTAGAGTTTGTCCATAGGGAGACTATTCCCTTTGGTTAGTGTAACACATCAGTTTAATAAATAGATAAATAGCATAAGAATATTAACAATAGAAAAGGTGATATAATCATGTATAAACATCCATGAACTACCTAAAAAACAAAGGTAGTAATCTGTATCATATAAAGAATAAATTTATATGATGTCCCTTCCAAATAGTGGAAACAAGTATACAAGGCTACATGCAATCAATATATTACATGATTAAAAACATTACAAAAAGGAAAAAATATATCTAAGCATCCCAAGCTCAAACCCATTCATCTTCTACCAATATCCCATTCTATGTAATGAAAGAAGTCACGCATCCATACATGGATGCTTCAACTTATCTACACCTACAAACATATAGTCTTACTGGCTACCATCATCAACTCAGATTGGGTGTGAGACAAACTCAGTAGGCCACCGCCAATGATGTATATAAATATCCATTCAGTGCATATGATATGGATGTGTGAACATAAAAATGGTATTTAGTAAATAAACGTTGTAAAGATTCATCTCAGGTTCTAGAAGGATACTAGACTGATAGTACATTTTTAGCCAAAACTAGTTAACCTATGAACAAGTAACTAGATGTATAAACATATATGGATTTTAACGGTAGTTTATTTTATATCCATATATATGGAAACTATTACTAGCCTATAATTGAGGTATAACTTAGGAATCCATAAGTCGTAACATGAGTATCAAGGGATGAAATTCCCAAGATCAAAATAATATGGGACACTATGACTAATATCACAATAGTAATAGGGTAACCATGTTCCTATATTACAACAAGGGTTGTCATTCCTAATAATCATATAATAGGGGAAACCATTCCTAGTATCAAAGTAATATAGTTTCCATATACGTATATCACAATAAGGGTTTTCATGACCAGTATCACAAGAATTAGGGATGTCATTCCAAGAATCATAGTAGTAAATGTCTCTATGCCCAATATCACATCATATCTCATAAGGGTCTTCATTCTCGTTCATTATTATTTATAGGGGTCTCTATTCCCATTTATAATAGAAGGGTGTCCATGCCCAAATACAACAATTATAAAAGTTTAAGGTCTATAATCAGTGTCAATAATTAATTCATATATTATTAATATTCAGTAATAACATGGGTGTAACCATAGTTAAGTTTAAACAAGTGACATGGTTTCACCACTCACTTTTATTCAATTAATTATGGATTTATAATTGTGTTATACATGATATACCACAATAATTATCCATTTTAATTTAATATATGAAAAATAGAAATCATTCCAAAAACATACAAATGATGGCTTCAGTGTTTATAAATTTTTAAAAACAATAGAAAATTAGTTGGAATACCTCATGGGGTGGTGAAAATTGAGGGGGACCTAAGAAGGTCATAAGGTAATAAATAAAGGAAACCATTTAAAGATGTATTAAATTTAGGGGCAACACATGGTGTAACTACTATGCGAAATAATAAAATATATTATAACACACCTCAACTTTGAGGGATAAATACTAGACCACCAAACTTATACCTATTGAGGTAAACTCATCCATTATTGGCCTTTTGTTTGGTCCATATCAAAATAAATTGGAAAAAAATAGATGAAAACCCTAAAAATAGGGCATATAATCCTTCACCTAAATAACTTTATCGAGATAATGAAAATTAAATAATGGTGCAATATTAATGAAGGTCATACAAGAACACATCTAATGAGATGAATAGAGATTCAATCAGAGTTCATATTAGATTTTTATCAAAGAACCAAGATTTAGGGATGAAGAAGATCAAATAGGAGAGAAAAACTCATGTCCACTGGAAAATAAAGTTATGAATAAGTGGGGGTAAGTTATATGTATTTAAGGAAATTTTTGAATAATTACAAAAAATTAATGGTTCTCATGGTTTGGCTGCATGATTGGCCAAACCTTGTGCCAACCATGTGAAGGACATTATGCCAAAATTATTCTCACGCAGTTTATTCACATAGTTTTATTGACCATGCACAAACCATTAAATATGACTCACTTTAAAATTGTAGACATATCGTATGGGTGTGAGGCCCTGGGTGTATGGTTAGTGGAAACCATTAACCCTTATTTTCCCTTGGAAATACCGCACAGAATTGGGAGAAACCATATGGTCTATGCTTCCTGGTTTCTATTAACTGTGCGTCCTAGTGCTTTCTTCCACCAAACGAGGTTTTATGCTCCAAACAAGTCCCATACACCCCTGTATTCTCCATATACACATTATCCACTCATATTAGGTAAAAAATAATGATTATTACCCAACATTAAAGGACCCATATCTCATATAAATATTTGGTTCTTATAGTATTCTCCACTTAAAGTAATTCATCCCCAAATTTCCCTTCCAAGGATGGTGAAATGTGGTATGAGAACAACTCCATAAACTAAGTACATACATCAGACACTATCTCCCAAGTCTTGTCATGTACCCTACAATGCTTCTATAATATCCATAATAATGTTATAGACTAGCCTCAGAGTATCTTTAGGATCTGATCAATGATGCTTATAGGATACTCATCAAAAAATCCATTAACATCTATCTTAACATCCTTAGGATCAAATTAATGGGAATGTTTTGTATGATAATAGTGAAGCTATAAAATGTAGAAGACATCATGCATGGAACAATACCTATGAGGTAATAACAAAAAACAGGCTACCATCCTAACTCTCTCCAATATATCACATGTCTTAAAATAATGAGGTGAAAAAATCCATGGACTCTGTATCATTTTATGCCCGTTTTGGTTGACACCTATAAGAAGACATGATCCCCAAACTCCAACTCTCTTGGTCATCGACTGATATGGGACTAAATTATTTGCTATATGAAGTGGTATACACGCACTTCCTGATAACCTAAAACCACTCTGAAGTCTCCTGAACGAGATGAGGACCCAATAGAACTACTTATCCTTCCTCTAACTAGCATATGGGTGAATAGAACAACATACCATATAGGAACTCATAAGGATCCATTAGAATCATTTCCTGATATCTATTATTTTGGGTAAACTTGATGACTGGGATATGCTTCTCCTAAGAACTTTTGAAACCAAGGGCACCTGATTTGAGCATATCTTATAACACCTAAATACTTTGTTTTGACTGGCCATCCATTTGAGGGTGATAAGATGTGCTTAAAATCACTTATGTGCCCATATCTCTCTGTAACCCTTTCGAGAACCTCAATGTAAAATGGGAATACCTATCTAAAATGATAGTGTGAGGGGGCCCATGTAATCATATAATCTCATTGAGATACCATCTTATGAGATCATTGACTGATAAAATCTCTCATATAAGAAGGAAGTGGGATACTTTCATCAGATGGCCCATAACTAACTAAATTGTGTCTCTACATTAAGGTGATCTCATTAAGATGATGAAATAATCCATAGTAACATCTTACTATTTCAATTATGGGACTGGTAATATCTTTAATAAGCTATTAGGTCACCGGTGATCCACCGTCACCTACTAACAGGTTTAATACCTAGTGATAAAACCCACTATTTTATGTTTTATCATTGGACACCAATAATTTCAGTGCATATCATGATACATCTTGGAGATACCTGGGTGAACTTCCCACTGAGAATCATGCGGCTCATGAATCATATCCTTTATCATATATGTGGGAACCCTTTTATTCCAATGTATACATTGGATTTCATCCTCGTCGATTTTCCAATCCTAGGGTGGGTTACCACCATAAATGATTTCCCGTAGGAATAAGCCTTTAGGATCTGAAAACTACCTCATATCCAATATCTCCAAAACTAAAGAGGTCACTGATAGAAATGAATGTATAGACTATCCATGAAACTATTGAACCATGATGTGTATCACATAAAATAGAGCCAAAATCTTCCATTTGCTGCTGGCCTCCAAAAACATCTGCATTCGAGTCCTTCTACTTAGAGAATCAACAACAAAACTTCCTTCCCAAGCATATATGATAGATTAAAGTCAAAGGACTATAGAAATTCAACCCATATTCACTACCTAAGGTTCAAGTGACACTTTTTGAAAATATAAACTAGGATTTGTATTGTCTGTAAACAACATAAAACACTCTCCAACTAGGTAATGCCTCCAACAATGCAAGGTGTAAACAAAAAAAATGCTAACTCATGATCATGAATTTTGTAATTCCACTCATGAGGCCCTAACTAACACAAACCATATAGAATGACATGATATTACTAAATAAGAACTACTCCTATCCCAATACCTGATGTATGATAATACACCATATAGCTTGTAACCATTTATGGAAGAATCCAAATCAATAATGAATTCAATATCCCTCTCTTCTCTTAAAAGGACAAATCACAGGATTCAAACCATACAAACATCACACCCTTCTTAGTAAATCTCATAATAAGTGTTTCTAATCATGAGTAGTCTTGTATGAAATTTTTATAATAACTAGATATCCACAATAAACAATGTATATCAAAATCATTTTTGGACAACTCGTGTGTAACTGCAGCTCTCACATTCTCTGGGTAAACTGATACTATAGCCTCTGAGAAAATATGACCTAGGAATCATAGCTTGTTGATCCAAAAGTGACAATTACTATGATTAGAATACAACTGGTTCTCACTTAGTGTGTTCAAAATGATCTCAATATGGGTTAAATGATTTCTTCAATTATGATAAAACACCAAGAATTAATCAATGAAGGCCACTATGATGGAATACAGATAGGGATAGAAAACCTTATTCATTAAATAAATGAAGATAGAAGGCATGTTCACAAGATCAAACAACAAAAAAAAGATACTCATATAAACCATACTAACTATGGAAATTCATACGTGGAATATCTGAATGGCTGACTCACACTTGAAGATTTCTCGATCTTAGGTTGATCTTCAAGAAAACCCTCATTATTCTAATATAGTCTAAATGATCATTTATAAATGGTAAGGGATACTAGTTTTCCATATAAATATGATTTAACATCAAATAATCCACACAAATTATTAGGGTTCAATCCATATTCACAGTGAAAAGGACAGATGAACCCTAGGGTGAAGTATTAGTCCATGTAAAACCATTGGAATTTAAATATTCAATATGTCTCTTTATCTTCTAAAACTCAATAGTAAACATCATGTATGGATGAATGGATACTGGTACCACTCTAGGAACTAACTCTATAGTAAAATCTACCTCATTATCAAATGGATGTCTAGAAAATTCGTTGGGGGAAAACATCCCTCAATCAACTGACTATATGAGGGGATTCAATATGATGTAATCCCTGATCATCCACAAAAAGGATAGGAATTTGGGTGGTCAATCAAAAAATCCTAGGATTCTATGGTCTAGTTCTACTAGCATGTACATCCCGCTCTTTATTGTGAATATAAGTACTTCTCTAGGGTGATGTAAATGACACCCTCTGGTGTAATGCCCCGACCCATATAGACTAGAGTCAGTGCATTACTAATTACATTGGCATGATTACAATGAATAAAATCCTAAAGGACAGAGTAGTTTAGTAGTCTTGAAGAAAATAGATACATACATGCAACTTGTATTACATTGGGAAAGGTAAAAAAACAACACATAACAAAAACTAAAAGACTTCATCAATGAGAACTCAACAAATGGTCTCTTATTCATAACCTGTTGAAGGTAAATAAATAAAAGGGGTGAGATCATATTCTCAGTAAGGGTTACAAATAGAGGAATCATGAATCAATAATAACTGAATCATAAAATATTAGGCATAGTCAGTATGTTATGGTGTATAAATGAAGAAAATGTGCCTTTAATAAACTAAAAATGAAACTACATCCATATATTTTGTCATAGTGGAAACCTCATGGATATTAATAACTAAAAATTAATAAACAGAATGAATATAAATTGGACATCATGTATCCGGAACATGAGACAACAATACCATTGAAAAGGTTTAAGTTTGTGGGTATAAACCTGTCTGATTTTTGGAAACAAACTCGAAGGGTTTGTTTCAAACTAATTTGTCTCATGAGACATTTCGATGCATTGAGGGGATGTAGTGATCCCCACCCGCCGCTGCATGTCCAAAAAATTCTTTATATATATATTTAATACAAGTACAACATACCTTCTAAATATCCATATATATTTGAGGATATAGATTCATCAAATAATTTTGACATAAATAAAGATACTTTTAAATAAGACCATTGGGAAATTCTTGAGGAAACAATTCCTAAAGGTTTAAAAGTGTCCCATAACACTTGAAACATTCATATCATAATACCTTAGAATATCATGAGAATGAGGAGACTCTTGATATGATATATCAAAGGGAATTTCATACACCAAAAAAATGAAATAAGTGGTGAATAATGAATATATCTCATAAAAGTTAATGTGAGATGAGGAAAATCCTTTTTACTTTGGAAAGAAGAGTTATTTTCGAAAGTCATTTATATTTTCCGTGAAATAAAATTGTAAAAATTAATATCCTAGTAAATAAAAGACTAGGAAATTAAAAGTATATTTTAGTCATAAATGATGTCCCACTAAAGTGAAATCATGTAAAAACGGATTTTAAAGATTCTTTAAAATTAAAACATTTTAGGGTAGTTTAAAGAATTCCTTAAAGAGATTTTAAACTTCAAAGGCATGTTTTATTTCATAAAAATAGAAATGAACAAAAATAGTACTTGTAATGTCTGATTTAAAAATATATACATGGATTAAAATATATTATAGAGTGAATATCAAAATAGGTAATAAATTTAGAAGTTCCTTGAATCAAGCTTGTTGTTCGGAAGAATTTTTGAAATATTATTTTAAACATGTAACTTCCCACAAAATAAAGAAGTATTATGATTGGTAAAAATATATAAGACATTCACACCTAATTTTTGAGGAGTACATAAGGATAAATAATAATTTCATTGAGGTGAATATAGAATAAGAGAAACCCGAATGAAAAATGGAGTTTTGGTGGAAAACCTCCATCACATTGTAATCAATCGATTCAAATGCCCCAAAATTAAAAACCATCAAATGATACCTTGAATACCATGATAATAAATAGATTCATGATATGAAACATTAATGGGAATTATACATACAACATACCCATGTAATAGTAGTGAATATGGAAAATGTCACAAAAATGGAAGTGAGATGAAGAAACCCCTTACCTTAGGTCTGAATGTGTTCCGCTCTTGAACTTAATGTCCCAGAATATGAAATTATACTCATTAATAAATTAATTCTGAACCTATTAGATATGTATTTATTTTATCATATTTTTTTTAGTTCTTTTATTCCCTTATTGATATGTTATTATATTGAACTTAATTGTTCCACAGTGTTCATTTTTTTATTTTCATAATCGGTTCACTTGTTCTTAAGTAATGGAGTTCATGTGAAATAGATGTAAATCTTGAGAATTTAATTAGAATATTATTTATGATAATATATAGGTGTTAGTGGTAATTTATATAATTTTGTTTCATGGAATGAGGATGAATTATTATATAGAACTTTAATGATAATTGTTTCTGTTAATTTGTGGGTTTTGATTACAACGAACTCATTTTTCTTTATAACTTAACACCATTGGTACAAAGGGATTAAAAAAAATTAAATTGGTTATATTAAATATATAATAATCTATTTAAACCATAAATATAATTGTTTCATGAACATAATTGAGAATGATAATAGAAATCGAAAGCCCATCGTCCTTGAATGTGGAAAATTGACACATCTCGGATGGTGTTCATGCTACTAGTATAAAAGAAGGTAAAAGGAAGAGTTGATGATAAATTGTTCCACTATCATGAAAATATTTCAGTAAATTTAAGGTACTGGATTCATCACAACATTTGGATAAGGATAGGAAATAATAGAAAAAGAAAACAAATGAACTTGGAAGGAAAGACAAAGAATTGAAAAGAGGAATTTACCTCTTGAACCAAACATCCTTGAGAGACTCTTTAAGGGAGAGGATTTATTCTTTTTATGAGACCAAGGCTTTTTGGACGTTGGAGAGAAGGATGGGAGGATATTTGGACAGAATTAGGAGAAGGCACAAGGCTTGAGAGGAGTGAAGAGAAGAGGTAGTGATGGGGGGTTTTATAGTGGAGGGGAGAGGGGGTTTCTCAATTTTACATTCATTAATTTATTATTTCTCCACAAGACAAAAAATATTGAGTCTTAAATGACCAGGAATAGTTATTTTATCATGTGAATCCGAATCAATTGGGCTTACATCATCAGAACATCACACATGACTCAATAATTAGTGTGTTTAGCTTATTTTGTAAGTTATGGCATTTCACTATTCATTAAAAATGCACGTATTTCAAGAAAATACCAAAAATTTACCCCAACCATTTTTCAACATGTAGAATATGAAAATAAAGTCCATTTTTCCAAAAAATATCTAAATATGATTAATTTAATATTTAATTAAATTCATAATTTATTCTAAAAAAATAGTTTTAAAACATTTATTTACTTATTCCAATACTTTGGTATATTGTATTCCAACATGAATATTATTTATATACTATCATAGGTAAGGTTACTATTCATTATGGCATATCACTATTCATAAGGGCATGTTACTATTCATACAGGTAGGTTACTATTCACAAAAAAAATGAAATTTTTATTATCAGACTCCAACTTAATAGGTAAGGTTAATATTCATTAGGGTATATCACTATTTATAAGTGTATGTTACTATTCATAAGGATATGTTACTATTCACCAAAAAATTATGTTTTACTTATCGAACTCCAAATAACTTTCTGATCGTAACCGTGTATGTCATATTTTTGAAATTCACATCACAGAAGTGACAGAATTATGTTTACTTAGCTAGGTTATAACAAAGTGGTGTTTTTAGAGACTCAGTGATCCATTTATTCTATAATAAATCTATTTATAAATTCTTGGGGTGTTACATTATCCCCTAACAAAAATTTCATCCTTGAAATTTGAAATTGAACTTCAAAAGTTAATGGTTTATACTTGAAAATTCCATTTTGGAAACCCACAACGGAAATAGGGTTAATAAAATATCCTCCAAAAAAAGGTTAACGGAGATGTGGTGGTCACCCCGAAAAATGTATTCTTTCGAATGAGGTGACATTAGTTTGAAGAAAAAAATGGACAAGGAAGAAAAATATAACAATGATATTCTGATGGAACATGATAGAGGACATGTTTAGATGAATGCTTAGTACTACAAAACTATGAACTAACAAAATTCATTATCAATTATTATGATAATAGGAATTTTTTTATTTAATACTATTTTCCTTGAGTCAAAGAAATTATTCCACTCTATAAGAGTATAAATATACATTTCTACTTATAAACTCATCCTTTTATTGTAGTTTAACTATCTATACCTCATCACATAGCATGGGTTACACCATTTGGTGAAGCAATACATTAACCTCTAAAATCTCATACAATGATCAACTTAACCCATCTCATTAATGGTTATGAAAATTCCAAAATATAATGATTCAACACATTATAATGAAGTCCTCTAAATTTCTAAGATGAACTTATCATTAACCCTTAATCAACAAGAATTATCTCTAAAACATACATTCCAAACATGTGAATAAATTCAACATGTATCCTCTTGAAATAATATAACAACTTGAATTACTGTAAAAAATCATATTGGAAACATGAATTATTCCATATTCCTTAAGTAAGATACATGTTATTGGATATATTCTTTAAATCCAAAAGTGCTATAAACTTTGTTGATGATAGCATAGACAACTTCTCGACAAGTTAATAATATGTTTCAAGGTAGTCAATACTTATCTAAATCAATAATTTATTCATCATTTTCTCATCATCAGATATATATTATGGGTTGTCTTTCCCTCAGTCATGTTTTTTTCTAAAAAAATTAACTCACCACTGAATCACTTTTCCTTTGTACCATTCCTCATATGACCTAAAATCCTTAATGAAAGAGTACTGAAGTACAATCCTTATATATCTCATAATTCATACAACCAATACATTGTTGAAAAAATATACAAATGTCATGATTCTTAACTAGGAATATTAATCATTCTACTTCATCCGTGGTAGCATCATCACTTGCTCATTATCCAAGATCATTATTTGGGGTCTATTCCTTTGACTATTGGGAAATTAGTTCTCATAGTGTCCCATATCCTTTCAATTGAAGAATTGTACATTGGAAACCATTTTTTACCCTTTAAATCATGAACATAGTGTCCTTTTTCTCCAAACTTATAGAAAACACCCATTCTATTTTATCATTTACCAGAGTGATTATTTCCACACTTATCACATGTGGGAAAACACTTCTTTCCCTTATTCACTTTATCCCCATATCTCGCTTCCAACCTCTTATTCTTTTTCTTCCCTTCAAATCCATATGACATGGAGAGGTCTTTACATACCTTGTTAACACATGATATTATTTCATCATATGATGAGGATACATGGGAGAAAGTATTCCTTTGAAAATATGGCTTAAGAACATTAGAGATATCATCCTTCTTAATCTTCACATCCCATGCATTGGTGATGTTATAATTCCTTTTTCTAGGCCCCATATCTAATCAATTCTATATTATATATTAGCTAATAAAATTATGAAATCTCTATAACTCTAAACATGGTATAGCACATAGCATAAATTTATGCATTGTAAATCCTAGAACCATATAATTTGGTTACTTTGGGGACATAAATCCCTCTTAATGGTGGGTAAATTAAATGTGAATTATCCTAAGCATATCCCCCGGGAGTGTCAAACCAAGAGTGTAGCAAGGTTTTTTTTTATGTACTAGGATACACCAGGTCAAGCTCAAAACTCCTTGTCAGAGTTTTTACTCCTAGGTACATATGTCCCAGAGACACCTCAACTTGTTTGTATCTAGACACAGACATATTTTCTAAAAAGATCCACTTAATATATTACTTACCACAATTCTAGTATGTTCTTGTTTGTTTATCCTCAACGACCATCTTAGGGATTTGTTTCCTAACCTATGTTTTCTAAATCTACTTCCCATGGTTTCTACTAAACTTCCTATGATACCAACTGTAACACCCCGACCCCTCTAGACTGTAGTCAATGCATTACTAATTACATTGGAATGATTACAAGGAATCAAATCTCTATGGACTGAGAAGTTTATTAGTCTTGAAGAAACTAGATACATACATGTAACTCGTATTACATTGGGAAAGGTAAAAAAACAATACATAACAAAAAATAAAAGACTACATCCATGAGAACTCAATAAATGGTCTCCTCTTTATAAACAATTGAAGGTAGCAAAATGAAAGGGATGAGCTCAAATGCTCTGTATGGGTTACAAATTTCACAATCATGAATCAATAATAACTGAATCATAAACAATTATATATAGCCAATATGGCATAATGTATAAATGATGAACATGTGTCTTTAAAAAACTGGGATTGAAAATACATCCATAGGTTTTGCCATAGTGAAAACCTCATGGATAGTAATAACTGAAAATGAATAAAGATAATTCTTATTAATTGGACGTCATGTATATGGCACAATATACCACAATATTGTCGAAATAGTTTAAGTCTTGTCACTAACTCATTTGTCTCACGAGTCATATCGATGCATCAAGGGACTGTAGCAGGCCCCAACCACCACTACATGTTCAATGAAATATTTATACATTGATTTCTTAAAATTACAAAATACCTTTCAATATCTATATATGTTTGAGGATACAGATTCATCATAGGATGTTGATATAAATAATGATACTTTTAAATGAGACCATTGAAAAATTCTGGAGGAAATAATCCTTAAACATTTAAAAGTGTACCATACCACTTGAAAAATTCACATCATAATCCCTTAGAATATCATGAGAATAAGAAAACTCTTAATATGATATACCAATGGGTAGTACATACCCCACCAAAATGAAATAAGTGGTAAACAATGAATATATCTCATAAAAGTTAATGTGAGATGAGTAAATCATTTTCTACTTTGGAAAGAAGATTTCTTTTGGAAAATCATTTATATTTTCCATGAAATCATATTGTAAAAATTTATATCCCAGAAAATAAAATACTAAGACATTGAAATTATATTTTAGGCAAAAATGATGTCCCACTGAAGTCAAATCATGTAAAAACATATTTTAAAGAATCTTTAGAATTAAAACATTTTAGGGGTGTTTAAATAATTCATTAAAGAGATTTTAAAGCACAAATGCATTTTTTATTTCATAAAACCAGAAATAAACCAAAATAGAATTTAAAATTTGTGATTTGAAAAGATAGATATGGATTAAAACAGATTATATAGTGAACATCAAAATAGATAAGAATTTTAGAAGTTCCTTGAATCAATCTTGCATTTTGGAATAATTTTTTGAAAGATTATTTTAAACATGTAACTTACCACGAAATAAAGAATTATTATGATTGGTACACATATATAAGAAATTAACACAGAATTTATGTGAAATAGATAATAATAAATAATATTTTCATTGAGTTGATTAGAGAATAAGAGCAACCCGAATGAAAAATGGGGGTTTGGGTGGAAAACCTCCATCACTTTGTAATCAATCAATTTGAATGCCACAAAATTAAAAATAATCAAATGATACATTTAATAAAATTATAAAAAATAGATTCTTGATATGAAACATTAATTGTTTGTATACATAAAACATACACAATTAATAGTAGTGAATACAGAAAATCTCACAAAAATAGAAGTGACATGAAGAAACCCCTCACCTTAAGTCTGAATGTGTTCCTCTCTTGAACTTAAGGTCTTAGAATATAAAATTATACTCATTAATAACTTAATTCATAACCTATTAGATATGTATTTAGTGTATCATAATTCTATTTAGTTCATTTATGTCCTTATTGATATGTCATTATATTGAATTCCATCAATCCGTAGTGTTTGTTTTCATTATTTTCATAACCACTTCACTTGTTCATAAGTAATAGAGTTCATGTGGAATGGATTTAAATCTCTATAAATTAATTAGAATATTATTTATGATCATCTATAGGTGTTAGTGGTCATTTATATAATTTGGTTACGTGTCATGATGATGAATTATTATATAGAACTTTAATGATAACTATTTCATTTAATTTGTGGGTTTTGGTTACAATGATATCATTTTTCTTTATAACTTAATACCATTTGTACAAAGGGATTACAAAACCTTAAATAGGGTATATTACATTTATAATAATCTGGTTCAACCATAGAAATAATGGTTTTATGACCAGAATTGAGAATGATAATTGAAATTGAAATCTTGTCGTCCTTGACTGTGGAAAATTGACACATCTCGGATGGTGTTCTTGCTACTAGTATAAAAGAAGGTAAAAGGAAGAGATGATGGTAACTTATTCCACTATCATTAAAACATTATAGTAAATTTAAGGTAATAGATTCATCATAACATTTAGATAAGGAGAGGTAAGAATAGAAAAAGAAAACAACTAAACTTGAAAGGAAAGACAAAGAATTGAAAATAATAATTTACCTCATGAACTAAACTTCCTTGAGAGCCTCTTTAAGGGTGAGGTTTTGGTCTTTTTATGAGACCAAGTCTTTATGGATATGGGTATAACGACCCATAATTTACATACATTGTAATTACTTCAGAATTGAAGCACACTTATTACAATGTATAACAAAAATTGGAAAGGACCGTATAGGTATAGAGTCTTTAGAAACTGGGAAACATAAACAACTGGTTCATAAAGCATCTAATTTTCCTCCCATTTATTTCATCATATCTGGAGTCCCTTTTTGGAATTTCCTACTTAATAACCTTCTTCCTGACCTGGGGAAATAAAACATACAAAAGGGTGAGATCAAATGCTCAGTAAGGGTAAACAAAAGAAATACCAATCACATCATATACATAAGAACATAACTTTTGGAAATCCTAACCTGCAAAAGATATCATAATTTCATAACATGGGATAAATCATAGTAGTGAAATCTAATCCCAATTATCATAACATAAAACATGAAACTTTTTGGCATACACGCATAATCATAGAGAATCATTTATTATTAGTGAAGACTCATTGCCAAGATTATCTTAGTGGACAAAGTCCATTTATGAACCGAGTTCACTCCTCGTTTTAGTCCTGATTCACTGAACCGGTTTAACATGCCGTTCCAGCTATGTCTATTTAATGAGATATAAAATCTTTACCCAATTCATTGGAGGGAGATATAGGTCCCACCCATCTCATAATGATACCATTCTTATGTGTGCCATAGAATCATAAACCATACATCATAGCATAACTCATGTAATAAAAATGGGAATCTTAAACATCGTGACATCATAAAACAACTCATATAAGATAAAAGAATTCATAAAAATATTTCCATCACAACATAATCAAATCCATGTAAAATTGGGATAGAAACAGAACACTATATTATCTTAGATGGAAAATAATTTTGATAAAACTCTTGAACTCCATTCTTGAGTAAAATATCCTTTTTACTTCAAAAAACATTTTCCTTTCATAACATGTCATACAATTTTAAACTAAAATAAGTTGATTAAAAATAAATTGAAAAACTTGTAAAGGAATCTTCTTTGGAAATAATGTTTTAAAAATCTATTCATGTCATATAAGTTAAAAAAATATTCTTCTCGTACTTTTGTCAGAAAAGTCAAAAAAGTACCTCGTACAAAAAACGACAAAAGATTCCTTTCCTATCTTTTACTAAAAACTCACTGAAGGGTAAAATTGGATATAAACTATTGTAGAAGGATAGAAATATTACATATTGAGGAAACATGGATGTGGATGATAAAATACACCCCAGTAAATAACAAAGTATAAACAATCTCGGATAAAAATGAGATTGTGATATTTTCCCTTACCTTAGGTCCGATTTGCTTCGTAAGTGTCCAAACCACATGTATAATGATTTAAAAAATGTTATTGACTTATTCCAGAATCATAATTATTTTTATGATATCATATATGGTCATATTCTTGGCTTCTTATTAGTAATATTTCATTACTACTTGTTTATTCGGGTGTTTATTACTTTTTGTTCTTATGCGTGTTTTGTCAAATAAATTCTTATCCTTCTTTTTAGGTTATAGATACCTCATTTACAGAATTTTATTAGTGTAATATATATCATATTTATTAATTCAATTCATTTATATAATCATTATGTAGAACGAATCGCATCACATCGTGGAGACGGTATTCCGTACGTACGCACGAGCAATGATATCGTTCCCATGATCGTGTAATTGTATTGGAGTGTATGAATACTATTTCAGAATCAATACCACTTTACAATAATCGTATATAGTTGTTTATTTTCACCATTATACCCATCCATGTAAGGTGGTGGTGGAAAATAGATTACACCACGGCGTGGAGACGGTATTCCATACGTACGCACGTGCGGTGATTTAGTTTTCCAAAGGATGGATAGATGGTGAAATAGGGTTGTTTCATACATATAATAACATATCAGTATATGATTGACACTGATGTTATTACTTAATAATGAAACAACTAAAGAAGATGAAGTGGAAGAAGAAATAAAGTTGGAAGAATCGGTAACGGACATTACCTCTTCTTTAAAGCCCTTCTTTGAGACCTCCTTTTAGGGCACTAAATTTGGTCTTTGAAGAAGACCAGGACCTCTAGGATGTCTCTAGGGAAGTGGAGAGAAGAAATTGGAAGGGGTGGCTGAGCTTTAAGGCTCAAAGTGGTGTGAGGAAGAGGGGGAGGAGGTGCCCTTTTATAAGGGAGGAAAGGGGCTCCTTTGGAAAAACTAAAAATATTATTTTATTATAAAGCCAAATTCGGTTTTAAATAGATCCAAATTGGTTTATTTCAAATCTAAGGTGGGGATGGATCAAAATCATCTCATCCAATAGAATTTAGACAAGTTTAGGTTCCTATTGTAACCTTATCATTTAGATTTAACATTAAGTTAAATAATTTTACTTTTACTGAGTCTTCTTGTGTTCTTATACTATAAGGTTAATAAACTTATTATAAGCAGCCAAACGAACCCCAAGTTGTTTATTATTAATATATATAACCTTATCTAAGTCATTTGTCCGAACCATAGATTTTTAGGAAAAAAATAACAATTAATAATATAATATTTTTTTTGAAAACTATTTTATGTCAATTTTGACACTATTTAGTAAATAATTTTTGTGAAAATGATAAAAAAATTATTAGTTAGAAAAAAGTTAATTAAATAAATAATAACATGTAATAATAACCTATAAAATTAGTTTAATTAATAAAAAGTCTCAAATTACATTTATTTGGGTATTTATAACATCAATTATGTCAATATTTCATTAATTAGATAATTACTGCATCATATTTGTGTCATAAATAAATTAACTTATATAAAGTCTAAAAATTACTAATAAAATACCATTATGTAGGAAATCTTTATAGATTTATAATTAATATTTATAGTCGAATTTATCTTATTTATAACCCTATATTAAAAATGATATACTTATTAAACTTTGATTTTAACTATTTTAACCCTTCTTTAAATAAATTAATAATAAATGCCCTAATCTAATCCATGTGGGCCTAAAAGATCATATTTTATTCCTAAGGTTGTTTTTTGTCGAATTACACTTGTCCAATAGAATTAGTACATGTGTTAGGGTAATAATAATATCATTTGTACCCTTAATTACCCTATTTACTTTTAACCGTGGTAAATAAAAGTAAAAAGTTACTATTCATAAAAAATTATTTTCATCTCATTGAACCACATTTTACTTACTGACATCAACCGTGTCTCTCGGATTTTTTAAATTACACTCACAGAAGAGGTAAAATTATGTTTTAGGAAAAATTCAGTTTTTTAACTACCACTTAGTGGTTTCACTATTCATCAAAAATTGAAAGTTTTTAGAAAAATACAAAAATTTCACCCTAGGCTAATTTCGATATTCCAAATCCAAAAATGAAGTCAATTTTGAAAAATAAAATTTACAAAATTTCAAAAAGTGGTTATTACTATTCATAACGGCTAGTTTTAATAATATTTTAATATAATATCATTATTTAGTGAAACTCGGTATTGCGTACGACGCAAGCTATCGAGGAAGGTAGAAATTGCGTGTAATGCAAGTAAAGAAAGTGTTGTGTGTAGTGAAAGATTCCTTTGATGATTTATATAACATAAAAGTCTCGGGTGTTACATTCTACCCCCCTTAAAATAAATTGTTCCCTCGAAATTCATCACTTTGTAACAAATAGATGAGGATACCTCTCCCTCATCATATCCTCAAGCTCCCATGTAGCTTCTTCTATTTGGTGGTTCCTCCATAAAACTTTCACCAATCGAGTGGTCTTGTTTCTTAGGAATTTTTCGCTACGATCCAGAATCTCTATTGGTTGTTCTTCATTAGAAAGATCTTGCTCCAGCGGTACAAATTCTGAGCTGAGTACATGTGAAGGATCAGGTATGTACTTTCTCATGAGAGATACATGGAACACATCGTGAACTTGAGAGAGATTCGGTGGAAGTTCAAATCAGTAAGCTACCTTCCCAACACGATCCAGTATTTCAAAAGGACCGATATATCTAGGGCTCAACTTCCCCTTCTTTCCAAATCTCATGACCCTCTTCCAGGGAGATATTCGTAAGAACACTTTATCACCCACTTCAAACTCTAGGCCATTTCTTCAGTTGTCGGCATAACTTTTCTATCGACTCTGAGCTTCTCTTATGTGTTGTTGAATAGATCTGACCTTTTCTTCCATTTCATCAACGAGATCAGGTCCTAATAGATTTCTTTCCCCAACTTCATCCCATCAAGTTGGAGTCCTGCATTTATTTCCATAGAGAGCTTCATAAGGAGCCATATGAATACTGGAGTGAAAGAAATTATTATAAGAAAATTCAACCAAAGGTAGATGTTGATCCCAACCACCTTTGAAATCCATAGAGCAAGGTCTCAACATATCTTATAGAGTTTGAATTGTTCTCTCAGACTGACCGTCTGTCTGAGGATGATAAGCAATGCTGAAACTCAACTCTGTATCTAGAGTATGCTGAAGACTTCTCCAGAACGTTGAGGTAAAACTCGGATCCCGATCAAATATAATAGAAAGTGGTACTCCATGCAATCTTACCACTTCCTTCACATATATCCTGGCAAGCTGATCTAGAGAGAAATCCTTTCTAATAGTGATGAAGTGTGCAGACTTTGTAAGATGATCAACTATGACCCATATAGAATTATTGCCTTTGGATGTTTTAGGAAGTCCTGTGACAAAGTCCATAGTGATGTTTTCCCATTTCCATTCGGGTATGGGTAATGGTTGTAACATCCCCTTAGACTTCTGTCTCTCAGATTTAACTTGGTGACAAACCAAACATCAAGAGACATATTCAGCCACATCTATTTTCATGCCATCCCACCAGAAGTACTCTTTCGGGTCCCTATACATCTTCGTGCTTCCAGGATGAATAGATAATGAAGAACTATGAGCCTCATCGAGTAGCTCCTTCTTTAATTCAGGGATGGGAGGAACACAAACCTGATTCCTGAACTTTATTATCCAATCACTATCAAGGTTGAATTCAGGAACATTTATTACCTTCTTTTGAAACTCGACATCTTCTTTCTGTTCCTCTTTAATCTTCACATGTATATATGGTTGAACATTCATTTGATAAAGATACGATTTTTCCCCTTTCATTATAATTCCAAGATCCATCCTTTGTAAATCCATACATATTGGATCTTTTGTGATCCTCATCATGGATAAAATGGCATGGTCTTGTCGACTTAATTCATCTACCACCTTGTTTGCTTTCCTAGGGTGGTAATGGATTGAGCAGTCGTAATCCTTAATCAGCTCCAACCATCTTCTTTGGTGTATATTCAGCTCCATTTGTGTGAAAATATACTTTAAAATTTTATGATCAGTATAAATGTCACACCTTTCTCCATAAAGATAATGCCTCCAAATCTTTAATGCAAAGATTACTACAGCTAACTCCAAATCATGAGTTGGGTAATTTTGCTCATGTATTTTCAACTGTCATGAGGCATAAGCTATCACCATATCATTTTGCATAAGAACACACCCAAATCCCTTCTTGGATGAATCATTGTAGATCACAAACCTTTCTTCACTACAAGGCAGTGTGAGCACAGGTGCACTGGATAACCTTCTCTTCAACTCCTTGAAATTCTCTTCACATTCTTCCGTCCAAACAAACTTAACTCCTTTCTGAGTCAACTTGGTGAGTCGATTAGATAATCGTGAAAAACCTTTCACAAAACGTCGATAATATCCATCCAAACCAAAAAAAACATCGGATCTTAGTTACTGTTGTTGGTCTCGACCATCTTTCGATAACCTCTATTTTTGCTGGATCCACAGATATCCCCTCTTTTGAGATTATGTGACCCAAAAATGAAACTTTTTGAAGCCAAAATTCACACTTGGTAAATTTGGCATAAAGCTTCTCCTTTATCAGGGTCTTCAATATAATTTTCAAGTGATCTTCATGTTCTTCCTTTCTCTTTGAATATACCATAATATCGTAAATAAAGACTACCACAAACTGATCAAGATAGTCTCTAAAGACTCTATTCATCAGATCCATGAAGATAGCAGGGGCATTAGTAAGACCAAATGGCATCACTATAAATTCATAGTGTTCATACCTTGTATGGAAAGCCGTATTTGGTATATCCTCCCTTTTGACCCTTAATTGATGATACCCTGAACGAAGATCAATCTTGGAAAAGTATTGAGCTCCGTGGAGTTGGTCAAATAGGTCATCAATGAGAGGGAGAGGATATTTGTTCTTGATAATGATCTTGTTAAGTTCTCAATAATTAATGCAGAGTCTCATTGATCCATCTTTCTTCTTAACAAACAGGACAGGTGCTCCCCAAGGTGACACACTAGGGCATATGAATCCCTTATCAAGATTCTCTTGGAGTTGCTTCTTCAATTCTTGCAACTCAATTGGGGCCATTCTATAAGGTGTCTTTGAAATAGGTAAAGCACCCGGTATGAGTTCTATTGAAAACTCAAATTCACGATTTGGTGGAAGACCCGACAATTCCTCTGGAAATACATCGTCAAACTCCCGTACAATGGGCATATTCTTAATCGTGAGTTTCTCACCAACCATTTGAGATAAATTACCTTCATTTAGTGGAATCAAGACCCATAAGATGGAAGAAATTTCCACTGGAAGGTTATGTTCATCCTTGCATCGATAGACGATCATAGATTGATCTGGAATATGAAAAGTGACTTCCCTTATTTGGAAATTGATATGAGATCCATGTAGAGAAATCCAATCCATGCCAAGAATCGCATCAAATTCCACTATATGAAGGATCACATGATTTGCAGGAAACGCTTTCCCACAAACTTCAATCAGAGAAGAATTATAAACTTTTGATGTGACTGTTGTTCCATTAGGGGTTGTCACAGCTAACTCAACATCTAATTGTTGAGGTAATATGGTGATATCCTTAGAAAATTCTTCAGAAATAAAGGAGTGGGTGGATCCAGAATCAAATAAAACACTTACTACTTTAGAGTGGATGGTAAGTGTACCTTTCACCACATCGTTATCATACTCCACATCGTTGATAGAAATTGCATGTGACTTTCCTTTGTCTTTAGCCTTAAGAGTTTGTTGACATCAACCATCATCATCAACCCTTGGATTTGGGCATTGATTGGCATAATGCCCCATCTCCTTTCACGTGAAATATTGAAATGTATTAGGTTCATTCTGTGTATCCCTTCCTTTGTTTGCATCATTAGACATCTTCTTCCCATCATTGCGACATTCAAATGCCCGATGACCTTCCTTTCCACATTTGAAACATTTACTTGTCCCTTTAAGGCCACTCCCTCCATGTTTCTTTCCACACTTTGAGCATAAGGGAAAGCTCATCATCTTTTCAGTGTGCTCTTTAGATTTTCCTTTGAATTCCATTTTCCTCTTCTTATCAAACCCATATGACTGATGGGTTACTCCAATCTCTATCTCGACTTTGAGAGCACATTGAACGATTTCCTCGTATCTATTGAAGTCCCTTATGGCTAACTCCCTTCGAAGACATGGTTTTAATCCACTAAAGAATCGATCGATCTTACTCTTAGGTTGGATAATAATACCAGAAGCATGCATTGCAAGTCTTGTATAATTTGCTTCATAGGTACCAATAGATTCATCATCCTTTTGCTTCAGTTCAAGAAACTCCTTCTCCATATTTGTTTGGAGAATACGAGGGAAGTACTTATTGAAAAATAAGTTCTTGAACTCGTCCCATTCCATGGACTCAATTTCATCTCTTTGATTCGTATTCCTGATAAGATTCCACCATTGATCAGCATCACCTTCCAAACGATACACTACTAAGATGACTTTATCATGTTCAGAACATTGAAGAACTGAAAATATCTTTTCAATAGTACTAATCCATTGTTCAGTAACTAATGGATTAGTAGACCCGCTGAATGAAGGTGGATGCTGCCTCATGAAGGATTCAACAGAATGTTTCTCTTTCCTTTTCTCGTTTGGCAGTCCAGTATGATTCATAGCTTGAGAAAGTTGTGTGAGCATGGCTACAAGATTTTTCATTCCATCTCCCATAACGTTTGGTTTCTCATGGGGACAATCATTTCATTGCCCGTCGCATTCCGCATTAACACGATTCCTTCGGGTTCCAGCCATTGACTAAAACCAAGAAGAATAGTGTGAGCAACACTAATTATAATAGGAAAACCACATAATCAAGAAACAAATTTCACACTTAAGGTCTTATCCTAGGTTATTAATGGCCATTTCTAAAACACTAAGTTTGTGTTCTATTATTAGACTTATTCTTAGGGTTCTTACTAAGGCTTTCACATCCTAGTTTCCAACGGTTGACTATACCTTTCCTCTGATACCAACTATAACGACCCATACTTTACATACATTGTTATTACTTCAGAATTGAAGCACACTTATTACAACATATAACAAAACTAGGAAACGACCGTATAGGTATAGGGTCTTTAGAAACTGGGAAACATAAACAACTGGTTCATAAAGTATCTACTTTGCCTCCCATTTATTTCATCATATCTAGAGTCCCTTTTTGGCATTTCCTACTTAATAACCATCTTCCTAACCTGGGGAAATAAAACATCCAAAAGGGTGTTCTCAAATGCTCATTAAGGGTAAAAAAAAGAAATATCAATCACATCATATACATAAGAACATAAGTTTTGGAAATCTTCACCTGCAAAAGATATCATAATTTCATAACATTGGATAAATCATAGTAGTGAAATGTAATCTCAATAATCATAACATAAAACATGAAACTTTGTGGCATACACACATAATCATAGAGAATCATTTCTTATTATTCAAGACTCATTTCCAAGACTATCTTAGTGGACAAAGTCCATTTCTGAACCGAGTTCACTCCTCGTTTCAGTCATGTTTCACTAAACCGGTTTAACCTACCGTTCCAGCCATGTCTATCTCATGAGATATAAAATCTTTACCCAATGAATTGGAGGGAGATATAGGTCCCACCCATCTCATAATGATACCATTCTTATGTGTTCCACAAAATCATAAACCATACATCATAGCATAACTCATGTTACAAAAATGGGAATCTTAAACATCGTGACATCATAAAACAATTCATATAAGATAAAAGAATTCATAAAAATATTTCCATCACAACATAATCAAATCCATGTAATAATAGGGATTGAAACAGAACCCTGTATTATCTAAGATGGAAAATAATTTTGATAAAACTCTTGAACTCCATTCTTGAGGAAAATATCCTTTTTACTTCAAAAACATTTTCCTTTCTTAACATGTCATACTATTTTAAACTAAAAGAAGTTGATTAAAAATAAACATGAAAACTTGTAAAGGAAGATTCTTTGTAAATAATATTTTAAAAATATATTCATGCCGTATAAGTTAAAAAAACATTTTTGTCGTACTTTTTTCGGAAAAGTCTAAAAAGTACCTCGTACGAAAAACGACAAAAGATTCCTTTCATATCTTTTACTAAAAACTCACCGAAGGGGAAAATTGGATATAAACATTTGTAGAAGGATATAAATATTACATATTGAGGAAACATGGATGTGGATGATAAAATATACCCCAGTAAATACCAAAGTATAAACAATCTCGGATAAAAATGAGATTGTGATATTTTCCCTTACCTTAAGTCCGATTTGCTTCGTAAGTGTATGAACCTCCTGTATAATGATTTAAATAATGTTATTGACTTATTACAGAATCATACATATTTTTATGATATCATATATGGTCATATTCTTGGCTTCTTATTAGTAATATTTCATTACTACTTGTTTATTTGGGTGTTTATTACTTTTTGTTCTTATGCGTGTTTTGTCGAATAAATTCTTATCCTTCTTCTTAGGTTATAGATACCTAATTTACAGAATGGTATTAGTGTACTATATATCTTATTTATTCATTCAATTCATTTATATAATCATTATGTAGAACGAATCGCATCACATCGTGGAGACGGTATTCCGTACGTACGCACGAGTGATGATATCATTCCCATGATTGTGTAATTGTATTGGAGTGTATGCATACTATTTCAGAATCAATAACACTTTAGAATAATCATATATAGTTGTTTATTTGCACCATTATACCCATCCATGTAAGGTGATGGTGGAAAATAGATTACACCACAGCGTGGAGATGGTATTCCGTACGTGCGCACGCACGGTGATTTACTTTTCCGAAGGATGGATAGATGGTGAAATAGGGTTGTTTAATACTTATAATAACATATCAGTATATTAGTGATAATGATGTTATTACTTCATAATGAAACAACTAAAGAAGAAGAAGTGGAAGAAGAAATAAAGTTGGAAGAATCGGTAACGGACATTACCTCTTCTTTAAAGCGCTTCTTTGAGACCTCCTTTTAAGGCACTAAAAGTGATCTTTGAAGAAGACCATGACCTCTAGGATGTCTCCAGGGAAGTGGAGATAAGAAATTGGCAGGGTTTGGCCGAGCTTGAAGGCTCAAAGTGGTGTGAGGAAGAGGGGGAGGAGGTGCCCTTTTATAAGGGAAGAGAGGGGCTCCTTTGGAAAAACTAAAAATATTATTTTATTATAAAGCTAAATTAGGTATTAAATAGCTACAAATTGATTTATTTCGAAGATAAGGTGGTTATGGGTCTAAATAATCTCATCCCATAGAATTTAGACAAGTTTAAGTTCCTATTTTAACCTTATCATTTAGATTTAACATTATGTTAAATAATTTTAATTTTACCGTGTCTTCTTGTGTTCTTATACTATAAGGTTAATAAACTTATTATAAGAAGCCAAATGAACCCAAAGTTGTTTATTATTAATATATATAACCTTATATAAGTTATTTGGCCGAACCTTATATTTTTAGGAATAAAATAACAATTAATAATATAATATTTGTTTTAAATACTATTTTATGTCAATTTTGACACTATTTAGTAATTGATTTTTGTGAAACTCATAACAGAATGATTAGTTCAAAAAAAGTTACATATATCAATACTAACATGTCATATTAACCTATAAAATTAGTGTAATTCATAAAAAGTCTCAAATTAAATTTATTTGGGTATTTATAACATCAATTTTTTAAATATTTCATTAATAAGATAATTACTGCATCATCTTTCTGTCATATATAAATTAACTTATTTCAAGTCTAAAAATTACAAATAAAATACAATTATGTAGGAAATCTTTTTAGATTTCTAATTAATATTTATAGTCGAATTTATCTTATGTATAACCCTATATTAAAAATGATATACCTATTGAACTTTGATTTTAACTATTTTAACCCTTCTTTAAATAAATTAATAATAAATGTCCTAATCTAATCCAAGTGGGCCTAAATGGTCATATTTTATTCCTAAGGTTGTTTTTGGTCGAATTACACTTGTACAATAGAATTAGGACATGTGTTAGGGTAATAATAATATCATTTGTACCCTTAATTACCCTATTTACTTTTAACCGTGGTAAATAAAAGTAAAAAGTTACTATTTACAAAAAATTATTTTCATCTCATTGAACCACATTTTACTTACTGACATCAACCGTGTCTCTCAGATTTTTGAAATTCCACTCACAGAAGCGGTAAAATTAAGTTTTATGAAAAATTCAGTTTTTTAACTACCACTTAGTGGTTTCACTATTCATCAAAAATTGATAGTTTTCAGAAAAATACCAAAATTTCACCCTAGGCTAATTTTGATATTCTAAATCCGAAAATGAAGTCAATTTTGAAAAATAAAATTTACAAAATTTCAAAAATTGGTTATTACTATTCATAACGGCTAGTTTTAATAATATTTTAATAGCATATCATTGTTTCGTGAAACTCGGTATTGCGTACGACGCAAGCTATCAAAGAAGGTCATGATTGCGTGTAAAGCAAGCCAAGAAAGTGTTGTGTGTAGTGAAATATTCCTTTAATGATTTATATAACATAAAAGTCTCAGGTGTTACAGTGGGAGAGGAGGTTGGGAGGATATTTGGATAGAATTTTAAGTAGTAATAAGGCTTGAGAGGAGTGAATATAAGAGAGAGTGATGGGGTGGTTTTTATAGTGGAGGGGAGAGGGGATTTCTCAATTTTATATTCGTTAATTTATTGTTTCTCCATAAGAAAAGGATTAGTGAGTCTTACATGACCAAGAATAGTAATTTTATTATGTGAATCCAAATCTATTGGGATTACATCAGCAAAACATCATACATGACTCTATAATTAGTGTATTTATCTTATTTTGTACATTATGGTATTTCACAATTCAAAAAAATTAAGTATTTCAAAAATATCCCAAAAATTCACCCCAACCATTTTTCTACACGTAGAATCCAAAAATGAAGTCCATATTTCAAAAATAAATTTTTAAATATGATTAATTTAATTTATAATTAAAATCCTATTTTATTCTAAAAAAAGATTTAAAATATTTATTTACTTATTCCATTACATAGGAATAGCGTACTCCAACTTGAATATTATTTATATACTATCATTGGTAAGGTTACTATTGCCCCACCATTGGTGGTGGGGTGGTAAGGGTTTGGGGTGGTGAAGGGCAGGTCATGGGGTCTAGTCCCCGGGTTTGCAATTTAATGTAATTTTATTCTTTGTGTTGTGTGCCGCTTTCGCGGTTGTACCCAATTTTTATCATAGTGTAGGTTACTATTCATTATTTTATATCACTATTCATAAGGGTATGTTACCATTCATAAGTGTAGGTTACTATTCACCAAAAAATATGTTTTTCTTATCAGACTCCAGCTTGAATATTATTTATATACTGTCATAGGTAAGGTTTCTATTCATTATGGTATATCACTATTCAAAAGGGTATGTTTCTATTCATAAGGATAGGTTACTATTCACCAAAAAAATAAGTTTTTCTTATCAAATTTCATATAAATTTTTCATCGCAACCATGTATGTCAGATTTTTTAAATTCACATCACAGAAGTGACAAACTTATGTTTACTTGGCTAGGTTATAAGAAAGTGGTGTTTGTAGAGACTCAGTGATCCATTAATTCTATTAAAAATTTATTTGTAAATTCTTGGGGTGTTACATGTGGTGATAAAAATCCATATATTTATTATAAGGGACCAACCAATACATCCTAAAAATGAAATAAAAGGCCGAAATCTCATGGATGAAGAGTTCTTATAAAAGACAATGGATTCCTACCTCAAGTGATCATTACTTTCACAGCTTATACTCTCTGAACATATATGTAATGGGATTTAGAGTGTGGTAACTCCATAGAAGTATTGAACATGAATCTTGAGACTCTCCATAATATCCACAAAGACAAATTTGTGTGATTCAACTGTATCTAATAATACAGACGCTATAGTAGAGACTACTAGAATAGTACCTTTAATATTATATGGACCGACACTGTGATCCTCCAGTATAGGCTATAAAGAATAAATATAGCATGATCCCAAGCCCTTTGTACCACACTGACTACTTGGGGTGGGTATTCACTACGGTCTCTATGCATCTAAAGCCTGGATACCACAACCGCAATCTCTGCTTCTGCCTGTATGGCTAATATTACTCTAGCTACCTACCTGGTGAGGTTCTACTAATAGTAATTCTGAACATGGAGCAAATAAGTATCCTCTCTAACTTGGAATATATGGGAAGGTCCTATAGAAATGTTTAATATTCCTCAGTCTTCCGTAACCATAGAACTCAATGGGGTCTTTAGGATACTAGGGCCACTAATTCCCAGGCTTCCCACACTAGTGAAAAACCATATAACTATTGGCAGGTGTCACTTAGATACCACATCTCATGAACGCAGTCTCAACACATCACTACTGACCGCTAATCGAACCACTACCCTTTCTAGGTTCTCAACCATATGGTCTCACACCTTCTGGTTCCATCAGGATGCGCTCGATGAAAAGGTCTTGGTTCACTATATTAGAAAAAATAGTCAACCATAAAATAGTCACTTGAGAATGGATTGGATGCATAATCTCATCTTAAAACCATCTAATTTTAATAGACCCATTAGTAGTATAGATTTGTGAAAAGCACCAAAGCTCTATAAAATGATCTGAATTGTCCATAAAAACATTGAACCCTACTACAAGTTCATAATCTCCATGGAATTATAAACACTTAGGGTATCAGGAATTAAATAGTGATAGAAGCTCAACTATAATTCCCACTAAGTTAGTTCCTAATAATGACCTTCCTGGTTAAGAATATTATGAGAAAAAAACCTCAAGTTAACATTGTAGTGTTTTTGGGTTGAATATATTTTTTGACAAATCATGTTTCCATGGTCAATTGTGGAGTTCCAGATAGATTATTGACAAGGTTTGTTGAAAATAATCCAAGACAAAATAATGAATTCCCTGGAAGTGGTATAAAAAATTTCATATACAAGGTGACTTTGTTTCCTAGTGTTTTCCAATTTTTTGGGATCCAAAATTTGGAGGATAGTTAAATCATCATTAAAGATGGATTTCCATTCAATCCTCATAAAAATATGGTAAAGTCAAGAGTTTTCTAAAGACTAGGTTTCGTGAAGAAAATTTTGTGATGTTGTGGATCATCGTGAGTGAGTATCATGAATGTGTGAAGTGTTAACAAAAAATCAATTTGACTAAGAGAAGGTTCATGAACAAAAAATTTCCATGGTGCTTTGCAAAAACACGGAACCTCATGAATTATATTGGAGAGCTTCATGAAAAGTTGATGATGAGTATGGAATATTAAATAATGAGAGGTAATGCCTTTAAATAGGCCTCTACCCCCTTCGAAAATCATATCAATCTTGAACAAAACTCCAAAGTATTTGGTTTCATAATGGTGAATAAAAAGGTTTTTCTTGTAAAAATGATCATGAAGAAAGGATGTTCACAAAGGTTATGAATGAAGATCAATATTTGTAAGCAACATGAATGTATTGATGTTTTCAAAGGCTATAAAATGGAATCTGAAAGTTGTGAGCTTGTCGAAGGATTTTTGATCTCTGAGAAATATTTTTATCTTCACAAAAGGAGTTTTTTAGAAGGATAGTTGAGATTCAAAAAAGGTTTGATTTATGAATATTGTAGGGTTCTTGAAAGTAGTATATACTTGGGGAAAATTGGAATGTATTTCTAAGTCTGTTTGAGCTTCATGAAGAAATTTAGAATTGTGATAGTATTAAAAATAAATTTCCTAATAAATCAATAGTAAATTGGTATTCATGATATTGATCAATGTATAGCTTCAAAAAAGAATCTAACTATAACTGATGACATATTAATTATTTCTAATTAATGTACCTACATGTCCATAAACTGTGTGTGAATCCTTTTGAGAGTAGTGAGAAAAGGAAGAGGAAGAAGGTGATCATTTCCACTGACAGCGGGCCTTATAATAAATGATTATGGGAGTGACCCTTAGTAAGTAGTGAGAAATCACTAAACATTGTAAAGGTAGAAATCTTGGTATTATAAGTGATCTATTCCAAAACATATTTCGGCATTGATCCTTAGTGGATTTGGTATATCAACACTTTTTTATTGTATGCTCCTTGGACATATCCTAGTTAGGGTGAACCAAGTAAAATCGTTGTGTCTCATGCATAATTTATTTTGTGTTCATATGTTGCTATAGGAAACTAAGAGAAGAGTGTATTGTCTAATTATGAAACAATATCCAAAGGGGAAATTGTTTTATTCATTCATACCCTAATTCACTCCCCTCTCAGGGTATTTAACATAGCGGGCTAACAATTGGTATTAGAGAAAAAGGTTAATATTTGTATTTCACTTTCAAGGGTTTCAATGGAGGTTTTCAATCACAAATGGATTATGATATTCAATGGAAACAATTTTAATTATTGAAGATTTATATTTAGGTCCAATTCTAATCTTTAGGAATGGATGTATTTATAATAGTGATTCAAGGAATTTCACCTGGTATTGATAATGGTTTTTTATCAGAACCTAGATAAAGGGAATTAGATACTGACACCAATGGAATGAATGATTTATTGGTAGACCTATCTAATTTAATCTATATAAAGTTTATTTCTTGTAATTCATCACATTATATGTCAAAAAGGTTTATAAATATTTATTCAATCTACTCAAAAGTTAGATAAGATAAGATATAGTTTTTATAGAACAAGTATGATGATCTTAGAATACACTGTAATGAGTCTATTGATGCATCTATTAACCAGGTGAATGATTTATTGGAAGAAATTCTTGTTCTTAGATAAATTAAAGAAGATGAAAATATTATAAAGTTCATCTTTAGAATACTTCAACCTCAGTTCAATCATAAAGTTTCTATATTGTATGATAAACAACTAAATGAGCTCACATTGGATATCTTGCACAATACTCTTATTTCATAGGAGATGAGAAATATTGATAATAAGTTTTTGGAAAAGGTAAGTTTTATGAAGTAGTATTTGAGGCCATAAATAATCTCACTATTGAATATGGGTAGGAAGAAGAAGATGAAAATGATTTGAAGTTATTCATTTCCTTAAATTTTTAGAGAAAAAGTAATGTTTGAAGAGAAACTCCCACTTGCATGATTTCTATATAGAACGTTTGTACATCTTGAAGCAAAGTTCCCCCAAAAATTTTAATATGATGTTGAATATCAATTCAAAATTCCAATGAAGAATTAATCATCCTATATGAATGGAAAAAAAATTAAGAGAAGTTTATTTAAAAAGAAGAATTTCCTTTCATAAGAAAATTAACGTTCCGAAGAATCTAAGGTTGAAGTGATATAAAACTACAAAGATCACGGAGAAAATGTTATGGTGGTAGTTTTATGTTGATCCAAAAAATGAAGAAATAATCAAAGATGAATAAGAATTCGAATTAAGAGTTGATATTTATGCTGAATTCGAATCCACTCTTAAGAAGATAGATGTATAGAGAGCCAAAATGATGAAAACAAAGTGGTTCGTGATGCCCATGTCATTATGTATAAGTGAGAAGAAGAGAAGTCTGTATTGATGGATGAAATTGGAAATATTATGTCTTCATTTCCAAAGAAATCATAAATGATTGTTGAGTACATGATCAAAGTTGAATAATAGAAAAGGGTGATCGATGGTTTGAATAAAATAAAAAAAATATTAAGAAAAACTCCTCTAAAATCTTGAGGAGGAGGTTTACATCATGTGAAGGAAAGTAAAATACCATGGTTAACTCTTGACTACATCAAATAAGGTTGAAAATGTAGAATAAATGGAAACTTTGATTTTAAATTTCCAGTGAAATAGACAAAGGAATTATAAGAGAAGAAGACAACGGATCTGAATGATACAACTGGTATGGGGATTGATTAAAAACAGAAGGTAGTAATGGTTGAAGTCAGACCACAATAACCTGCTCCATGATTGAAGATTGATTTGTGTATGACTCAAAACATAAAGATTTAGAGAACCCAATTGAAAACTAGTAGTGTAGTAGTGGCACAAAATAATGCTCCCAACATTAGTTGTTATTATTATGGAAACATGGGATACTCACAAAATCTTTATTCCATATCCAAGAGGTACCTAATAGAACAAGAACAAAAAAGGTATCCATACAGACCTCAATATTCCATAATATCATTTGATGGTCACTGTTTTAGGTGTGAAGGATTCAGATATGTAACATCACAAAATGATAAAGGGTTAAATGAATAAATGATATTACTCATTCCAACAGGGTGAAAATTTCATTTTGAGATCACACCGAATTAGAAATCCACAGTTAAGCATTATTCATATGGAGTAGTGATCAAGATGGGTGACCTTTGGGGAGGTTTTTTAGTGTGTGTTCTAGTGAGGACAAAGAACATTGTAGACAACATGTGTTATCATGTGGAGACATTGATTATTTAGATGACCCGTTTGGGCATGTGGGTGGGCCCTAGGGAGGAGACCATGTGTCTTAGGGGAAACTAGTGGTACCTGATGGGCCATGAATCATTGACTAGGTTAAGGCAGCGTGTTTGTTCTCTCAGTGAGGTCCATTTGATACATTGGTATTAGAGAAGGAACCTAGCCTTAAGTGTGGTGGCACTGTGTAGGTTGTGATGTAGGGTCCACAATGAGAATGTTTTGATCTTGGGGGGGGGGGTTAATGTAACATCTCAAAATGGTAAAATGTTTAATGACTAAATGATATGACTCATATCAATAAGGTGAACCTATATTTTCAGGAGCCTACCTGATTAGAACTCCATATTTAAGCGTGTTTGTCTGAGAGTAGTGATTTGGATATGTGACCTCCTAGGAAGTTTCCTAGGATGTGTGCATGTGAGGAAAAATAACCTTAAGAATAAAATGTGTTGTCTATGGGGATATTCATTATTTTTATGACCCATTCGAGCATGTGGGTGGTCCCTAGGGAGGGGAACACATGTCTTTAGGTCAACTGGTGGTTCCTAGTGGGTCATAACCCGATGGCGATGTTAAGGCATGGTGTTTGTGTTGTCAGTGGGGACCTTTTATTATAGGACACATGGAAATATTTTTATCATTAACAATGCAGATGAATGTGCCAAAGTAGACTAAATGTGGTCATGTCAGTGGGGCCCATTTTCTACAAGACACATGGAAATATATTTCTCATTAACAATGTAGAGAAATGTGCCAAAGTAGACTTAATGTGGTAATAATTAGCATCTCAATCTATTTTCAAATGAGATGAAAATAAAAAATTTATTTTCAGCTCTACAAGATGAAGTTGATCCATCATACTCTAATAAAGATCAAGATTATCACTCCATAGTGGGTATAAAGTAAAAAAAACATAGATAAAAAAGAAAATAGCTAAACATGTAGTGGTTGTAGAGATTTCCCTTAAATTATAAGATCATTTTGGTATATGGATCCTTGATAGTGGATGCACATCCCATATGATAGGTAATATGGATCTTGTTATAGGCATAAAATAGGACATAGAAGTGTTTTCAACCGGTGGTTCCTTGTGGGTTATGACCCGATGTCAATGTTAAGGCAGGGTGTTTGTGATGTTAGTGGGGCCCATTTATTATAGAACACATAAAAATATATTTCTCATTAACAATGCAGAGGAATGTGCCAAAGTAGACTGAATGTGGCCATAACCAGTAGCTCAATCAAGCATCAAATGAGTTGAAAATAAAAAATTGATTTGCAGGTAAGCAAGATGAAGCTGATCTATCATACTCTTACGAAGATCTATATTATCAATCCATAGTGGGTGTAAAGTAAAAAAACATTAATAAAAATAAAAGGGCTGAATATGTAGTGGTTGTAGAGATTTCCCTTAAATCATCAGATCATTTTGGTATATGGATCCTTGATAGTGGATACACATCCCATATGATAGGTAATAAAGATCTTGTTATAGGCAAAAAATATAACATGGGATGTGTTTTAAATTTTTTAAATGATGATGGCCAGATGATTATTGTCTTGGTAAAAGCAAAATATTGTAGGAAAAAGAAATGAGACATGCTAATGTATTAGTTGTTAAAGGTATCTGTCACATCTTTCTTAGTTTTAGTCAATTATGTGACTTAGTTCCTGGTATAATATTTACTAAAATGATATTTATCATCAAATTAATAGATGTTTTGGTTGATATATAGGAAAAAATTATGATGGGGAATCTCTACCTTGTGCGTTGAGAAGAATATATGTGATTTTTATTCATATAGGAAGAAAACGGGTAGTGGAATAAATTACTTGTCCATATATTCCAACCATCCCTAGAATATCTAGTCAAGTGTTATATAGCACAAGATCTCCCTAAACTATCATTTTATCATAATCATATGTGCGATTATTTTCAATGAGGGAAGATTATTAGAAAGTCGTACATGGAAAAAGAAAAAGTTAACCAAAGTTCTTTAATATGTGCATATAGATATATGTGGAAATATCTCTCCAAGATCCATTGACAGGAATATAAATTACAATCTTTTCATATATTATTTCAATAGGATGGCATGGGTATTTTTCATTTCCCACAAATTTTATGTGTTTAGTTGTATAAAACTACAGTAGAGGGGTTCAAAAATAATGTTTGGACATAATATTATGATGTTTTTTTACTAATAATGGTATGGATTTCACAAACTATTAAGTGTAATATTATCTCGATAAATACGAGATAAGGCATCATGTTTCAGCAGTGAGAGATTATTAATATAATGGATTAGTTGAGATGATAAATTGGAACATAAAAAACATATCCAAAATAATGCTAATTGAAAGGGACTTACAATAAAAATTTCAGATGGAAGCAATCTGGACATCAGTCTACATATCCAACAGAGATCTATTATCTACAAAGGATGAAAAGACAAAAAATGAGTTGTGGTATAGAATTAGTCCAACATTAAAATACATTTTGAATATTTTGAAGTAAATATTTTATTCTTAATAAAGAGAAATGATAGAAATTTGAATCATGAGGAGATGAAAATATTTTTCTTGGATATTCAAGAAAAAGAAAAGAATATAAATATTTCAACAATAGTATTGGAAAGGTAGTTGAAATCAATTATGTCACCATAGTAGAGAATAAATAGATTCTATAAAAACATAGTGAACCATTCCTTGATGAAAGTGGTGAGGTGGTAAAAACCAAAAGTGAAGTTAAAGTGGAAAATAATGATCTAAGAGAATATAATGATGATGAGAATGAATAATTAAGATCTATATATGCATGAAAACTAAATAGTGAAATTGAAATTGATAGTCAGAACATCATTGGGGATCAGGTAGTGCTAGTTCAAACACAAAAAATGCAATCATTAAAGAAGGCATTCTTCTTATCTCAGGTAGAGCCTAAATATTTTTATGAAGTAGCTGGAGATGACAATTGGGTTTAGGCCATGAATTAATAGCTTGACCAAATTGAGGATAATCAGACATGGGAGATTATTTTGAGACCAATTTAAAATAATTTCATTGTGATCAAATGGGTGTTTGACAACAACATGAATTAAGATAACACAATGATTCAAAACAAATAATGATTAGTGTGTAAAGGTTAGTCTGAGATAGAGGGTATTGATGTCGATGAATCATTTTCATAGGTTGTGAAGATAGAGACAATCAAATTATTATTTTCCATAATAATATAGGGAAGGATTAAGTTTTTCTAGATGGATGTCAAGTCATCATTTCTGAATGAGGTTCTGGAGGAAGAAGTTTATATTGAGAAGCCATAGAGTATTCTCATTCATGAATATGATAATAGATTTTTTTGGCTAAAGAAGGTGCTATATGGGTTGAAGTGAGAACAAGATCATGGTATTCAATACTCGATTAGTTTTTAATGAAACTGGATTTTTAGTGTGGAAGAGCTGATTAAAATAACTATTTAAATAGTGTTACTAATCAATGAGTGATGGTGTTAATGTATGATGAATACATAATATTTGGTGGATCAGATGAAGAATCATACAAAAAATGTTCATAATTCAAGAGAAGTGAATTCAAAATTTCTATAATTGGTGAGCTAACATTTTTCCTCGGTTTACAGGTTTTAGAAGGAAATAATAACACATTCATTTCACAATATAAATATTCCTAGGAGTTTTTGAGAAGATTTTGAATGGATAATTACAAGGTGATGATGACTCCAGTGTCTAATCAAATGAAACTATCATGGGATGAAGAAGGAAATGTGTTTAAGGTCACATAATATAAGAAATTTAGTGAAAGTCTATTATACATGACAATGAGAAGACTTGATATTGTTTTTTCCACATGAAAAGTAGATATATATCAAAACAATCCCAAATAAATTCACTTACATGATGTAAAAAATAATACTTCGGTATATCAAGGGCATAGAGGATTTCAGTTTTCTATACACTGAAATATCAAAGTGAGATTTATTGGCCTATACATATACAAATTAGGTCAAATCTGTAGATGATAGGAAATCAACATCAAGTGGTGTATTCTATCTTGGAGGATTGTGTATTTATTTTTAAATCAAGAAAAAAATCATTTTATTGGGAACCAAAAAATATGAATATATTATGGCCACTTAAGATGGCATGTTATTATTGTGTAAAAAGTATTATCTTGAAGATATTAGAGTTTAAGTAAACTCTCTAATCAAAATCCATTACAATAATTCAAGTGATATAAACATTAGAAAAAATTTAGTCCATCAGTCAAGGAAAATGAACATTGAAATTAAATACCATTTTATCAAGGAGAAGGTAGATAATGGGCTTGTGATGTTGGAGTATGTTTCTATATAACTATAGGTAGAAGAAATTATGATGAAGGCCCTACCCAAAGAGAAATTTGAGTATCATCGACTGGATATTATAGTTTAGTAAACTTCACACACTTAAAAACTGTGGATGTGAGACCAAATCTCCCCACATTATGATGTGTTTTCCCTAAAATTGTTGATCTGTGTTATTTACCATGTTGCATAGCACAAAGGATTGACCTTCTATTTTTTTGACAAACGGTGAGAAATTATGTCTAGAAAAGGGGATAAAATTTCTTAATCAAGATTGGGGGATAAGATAACAGAGGGAGTAGTGATGTAGAGGAAGTTTTATATATTATTATTCTAATGATGATCAATCAAAGGTTATATATCACAATATATGGGGTTTACAATGAAAGCAGTTGACTGGTTTTGGAATGAACTTATTCATTGATGAGATTTTCATACTATTCTTGTTTCTCATTCCGAGCATGAATCATGTAGGATTAGAGTGTGTGTTGGATAAAATCTGTAATCACTGTCTAATTTTAAGAAGAAAATATTGGTATAATATGAAAGAATCTTTAACATTGTTTCAAAATATGAAGAGTTGTCAACAAACCCAAAGGGGGAGATTTTTGGGCAAAAATCCCTCAAGGTAACATTGTAGTGTTTTTGGTTTTATTGTTTTTTTTTGAAAAAGTAGGTTTCTAAGGTCATTTGTAGAGGTTTAGAGATATTTTTGATGAATTATGTTGAAAAATATCCAAGACAAAGGAATGGATACCCTGGATGTTACGCCCCAGCTCCAGACTTCCCCAGAGATGGTATGTTTAATAATACATGTGGTGTAATATATTTTTTATAAAATGAAATGCTAAATTATTACACCTCATGTTCCTTACAGAGGATCCTTATGGTTTAGATTCTATATAACCAGATAAAAATGATACACTTCTTCTAAACTGAATGAAAACAGACTCTACAAAATAGCCACCAATCAGTGTAGATCAATTCTACTAAACCAGTAAAAAAATAAATGAAAACATATGGTGAGGATAATAATGACCAGTAATGGGGTTTTAAACTAAAACAATGTTTCAAGAAAAAACCATTTAAATATTTCCCCTTTTAAAATAATCATAATTAATGTAAAGGCCCATAAAATTCAAGGAATTGTTTTTCTTAATTTTCTTAGGAATTTTACAAGAACACAGTTTCTGACGACACCTGATTTAGAGGCCCGGTGTGCCTGGAATCATTTTTCGAAGTTTATCCTGGGTACGTTTAGTGAACGTACGAGTGGGTTTTTCAAATTTCGAACCGTTGCTCGGAATCGAATTCCGAGGGCACTGATGGAATCGCAGCAACGGTATTCTCTTAGAAACGCCTTTTCCGGAGTTGTGTTTGTTGAGGTGTGGTTTTTAATTTTTGGGGTTATGTTAAGAAATAAAATAAAAGTGGTGTGACACTTTATTTTATTTCACTTAAAGACACTTAAGATAAGTTAATCGGATAAGGTGGAACCCACAATATCCTACCCACTTGGTAGGATATTTCTGATGTGGGGCCCACACAAGCCCCACCATTTCTTTCCTCCTTAGTAACGCACCTGAAACCCCCCTTTTTAATGAAAGTCAAACCTTATGTTTTTCTTGTTAAGAAACGCCCCATTAAATTGGGCAGTTAAATCGTTACAATTAATTCTTTTAATTAATTGTTCATTTCTTTTATTTTGAATTTCAAATTCGTATTTTGATAATAAAATAAGAGATCTTATTTTATTATTGTTGGGGTTTGTGTTTGGTTAAACCTTTGGGAGAAAAAGAGAAGATTATTCATTCTTTGATGAAGAACGTGACGAATGCACCACCGCCGACGAAGAACGCCAATCTCAGATGGTGGACAATGGTGAGTCACGCCTTCCTCAGAGATCACCTAACGCCAAAGGAAATTCTCTTCTTCTGTGGAGATCTTCTTCTTCCGCGGCGATCTTCTTCTTCCGCGACGGTTAATTCCGCGATGAATGCTCGTTCGATGACAGCATTGAGGTAGGGTTTTATTTTATTTGTTAGTTCGTTAAATCTTCAGTCGCTTTCTCATTTTCTTTGAACTGCCTGCTATCGTGATAATGGGAGGAGGTTGGACCGCACGAACACGGCCGACACTCCTCCCCTTTTTTTTGGTTGTTGGTTTTGTAGCGGCGATCAAGGCAACGCGGTACCGAAGCACCGCGCGGAATTTTGATAAGGAAAGGGGGAGAAGTGTGGTGCCGTCGCGCCGTGCCATTGAAGACGAACCAAGACACTGCGCCGTCGCGCCGCGCCATTGAAAACGAACCAAAGATGCGGCGTCGTCGCGCCGCACCGGAGAACCACTAAAGCACAGTGGCCGTAGCGGGGCTGTGGCGGAGGAGCGTGGTGCCGTCACGCCGTTCCGGACGAACCAACGTCGCGGCCGGTTCTAGGCCACGGCGGAGCAGCGGAACCGGTGGCCGGTACCGAGCCGCCGGCGTCGGAGCAAGGGTACCGGCCCTTGCCGGTCCCGTGGTGGCGCAGCCGGCCGGCCGGTGCGGGCCGTCCAGTTCGAGGAAAACACCGGGGGTCGTAACCCCCGGCCAGCCAGCTGAGCGGCCCCATAAAGGGGTCTCGGTTTCTCCACGTGGGGGCAGCGCGCCCCCCGCACCAAAACGGATCAGTCGTTCGGCCGAGCCCCTGGACAGCGAGTCGCGCGCCGGGCTAGCTCCCTGGCCGGTCCGCCAGACCGGGCCGTGCCCAGGCCACGCCGACTGGGCTGGGCCACGCCGACCGGGCCGGGCCGCGCCCAAGCGTGCTGGACCCGGACCCAGTTCGGGTCGAGCCGGTACGGGCCGACCCTGGGGGTATCGGGCCGGGTCGGGCCGGGCCCGAACCCCCTAATATCGAACCTCTTTCGGTCTGTTTCCCATAACTTGATCTATGTGCCTCTGATCGATGCACCTTTAGTTGCGATGCGATCCTTGGATCGAGATGGTCCTTTCAGTATATCGCACTCAAGGTTTCGAAGAACTTTGGGTTCGGCCGGGATGGTTTGTACACGAAACCAACCGGGCCCTCGGAGCAGAAACACTTATAACATGAGCTCCGGACGTCCGATTGATGTGTCGTCAACTTTGATGGATTCTTTTAAGTGAGACGGATCTTTTGGCTCACTCCGCCCGAGGTTTGGATGCAGTTGGAGTACGGTCGGGTTGGTTTTGACTTAAAACCAACCGGGCCCCTGGGATGAAAAAGCCAGTAACTCTCAAACCGGGCGTCCGATTGACACGTTGTCTGTGGCGTTGAGTTCTATTGACGATACAGAACATTGGGATACATAAACTCTTGAATATGTGTCAGTTGATGTATCAACCTCTCGGCTCGTGGAGCAGACCCTTCCGAACGAGCTTGCTGTGTGCGGGAACCCTAGAGCTGGCTGCAACTGCGACGACGACGACGACTGTACAGAGATCCTTAGTGGATTCGACGGCGACGACTACAACACTCAGCGATCCTACATTTATCAGTGCTAATGATCATGTGTGGGTCTGATCCTGTGTGGGTCAGTGCTCAGCGGTCCTGTGTGGGCCAGCGCCTACAGATCCTGTGTGGGTCCGATCATGTGTGGGTCTTTACAGGGTTTAGATACCTATTGATCCTGTGTGGGTCTTTGCGGGGGTTAGTTACCTATCGATCTTGTGTGGGTCAGATCCTTTGTGGGTCATAGCGGGGGTTAGTTACCTATCGATCCTGTGTGGGTCAGATCCTTTGTGGGTCATTGCGGGGGTTAGTACCACTCGATCCATTGTGGGTCTGACGACATAGATGAATCAGTGGATATATCTGATCATCTCTATCGTCATACAAAGAAGTATACCTGTATGAGTTGAATCCTGTTTTTCTTTCCTATGTGGATTGTGTTGTGCTATCCTGTGTGGATTACATTTTTCTTTACTATGTGGACTGGGTTGTGATTTCCTCTGTGAACTGTGTTGTACTTGAGCTCGGATGTTGGAGCTGAACTGGAATTGATGACTTAGGTATATGTATAGACATATACCTAAGCAGTGTCGGATGTTACTTCGTGATTGTATATTTCCTTTGTGGATTAACCTTTGTGGATTCTGGGAGACCTTCGGGGGTCTCGCGGTCCCTACTGAGTAGCTTATACTCATCCCCGCATGGGCTATGCCCGCACTACATCGTGTTGGTTGCAGAAGATGGACAACGCTGATCGTGGTTGAGGCTTGCGGGGCAGGATGGTACCTGGAGGTGGACCACTGGGCGAGACATACTCGGAGCGGACGGCTGGACCCGAGGAGCTGTGGAGGCTATCTGTACTCACCCTTCAGGTGGGACTTCCAGTGGACGGCTCTACATTGCGGCTTTACTGTCAGTTGCTATTTTCGCATTCGAGTTGTACTTTACTTTCACTTTGGGTTTGTATTCTGGCCCACTTAATTTTTCCGCACTTACTGTTGTACCAAATTTTTACTTAGTGTTTACTTCTACTTCTTGCTTTCTCTGTGGTGTTTGTTTACTTTACAAAGGCAATGACTTCCCTTATTACCGGAATTTACGCCTTGGTGCTAGTCGACAGCCCCTGGTCTATGGAAGGTGAGCTTCGGGTAGTCACGGCACGGGCCCCAAGGACGGGTCGTGACAAATTGGTATCAGAGGAGTTCGGTTCTACCACAGAACTCCGGACTCTGATCTTTTTTCTTTGTGATGCAATAGTGTTAAGAGTATTGAGTGTGGTTATCAGTCCAGGGAGTCCATTGTTGGTGCGGCAACCGACGTATCCATACACCAGGACCCTGACTTCTGATTTCTAACTTAATGCACGAAAAAATTGATTGCATGTGTGTTTCAAGTTTTCATTGTGATTACTTTGTGTCAGCTCACCAGGTATACTGTTTTGACTGTGGGGCACATGTTTCTTTTCAGGATGGCCCCACAACGAAAGCCATCTAGGATTCCGAGAGTTGTGAGTGACGACAGCCCACCGAGCGACGAGGCCTCGGTACAGGGCCCTTTGACAGCTGAGGCACCGGCGGTACCTCTTCCCGCCGAGCCACCGATGCTACCAGCCCCAGCCGCTGACGATTCACGTCTCCTTAGTGCACAGCACGAGTTTCAGCGCCAGCGACCGCCCAGGTTCTGTGGGGAGACGGACCCCCAGGCAGCCGAGGATTGGCTAGAGGCAATGGTACGAGTTTTTAGGTTAGTGAGGACACCAGCAGACCTCATTGTGATCCTCGCAGCGAGCCTACTGCAGGCGGTAGCAAGCACATGGTGGAGCTTGATGCTCAAGCTGCACGATGAGGCATCTCTCCTCTGGATGGACTTTGAGAGCCTCATCCGCTCGGAGTTCATCCCATCCACCCTCCGTGTGGTGCGCATCCAGGAGATTCTACAGCTGCGGCAGGGCAGCTTGACGGTCGCCCAGTACTCGGCGAGATTTACCGATCTCTAGCGCTACTCGACAGACATGGTACGGGACCCATTCTTCCGGTCCTGGACCTTTAAGCAGGGATTGAGGCATGAGATCAGGGCATCACTGATCTCCCTTAGCATTCCAACTGAGTCAGGAGTAATGGAGAAAGCCCTTTTGATCGAGAGCTTCCTTGCTGAGCCTACATCAGCAGCGAGACCTACCGCAGGGTGCCAGGTAGCAGAGTCTTCTGCAGCAGACAGTTGATGGATGACGCATGGGTCCAAGTAGACCAGACCCTCAGGTAGAAGACCTCAGGACACTGTCTTAGTAGTGCGGGGCACATAGCACGGAGCCAGTCTTTCGAGAGGTAGACAGTGCTACACTTGCGGCGGGCAGGACCACATGGCTCATGACTGCCCGACCCGCCGTGTCGAGGAGAAGCAGAAGGTTAAGGGTCCACCTAGGCAAAGGTAGAGGGTCGACTGTGGCGGTCCGCAGGGAGAAGGCGGATGAGGAAGAGGAGCTGGCCAAGAAGCAGGTGGTGGGCGACACTTTGAGGCTCTACCGCCACCACCACCCACCCCGACCACAGGGAGATGGCAGGCAAAGACAGGCACAGCTCTAGGCAACAGAGGCCTACGACCACGGAACACCCGAGATGATTCGTGGTACTATCTGTGTCTATTCCAACCTTTTTGCAGTTCTTATAGACATAAGAGCGAGTCATTATTTCATACTCACTGCCCTTGTTCGGATCTCGGAGATTCCGACAGAGTCGTTGGCTCAATCCTTACGGCTAGAGACTCCTACAGGAGAAGACTCGACGATTACGCACTGGTGCCGGCAGTGTGGGCTTACTCTAGGAGGTGAGAGCTTCGGCTGGGATCTTCTTGTAGCGGCGTCGAGGCCTTACGATGTCATCTTGGGCATGGATTGGTTATCTACAGTCCATGCTCAGATTGACTGTATTAGGCGCAAGGTGCGATGTGTGCGCACCGACGGGAGCAGGTTCAACTTCACCGGTGAGAAGGGAGCCTTTGCAGCACAGGATAGACTTCCGTAGAGGAGAGGACAGCCCATCACTCATCAGTTGGCTAGCCTCATCCTAGGACCAGTTGATGTGCAGAGTCCTAGTTTTCCTGCAGTGGTGGATTAGTATGCAGACGTTTTTCCTGACGACGTTCCAGGACTACCTCCTCGCAGAGCGGTAGACTTTTATATTGACCTGTACCCCGGGACAGCCCCGATATCGACTACAGTGTATCGGATGGCCCCCGCTGAGCTTTGAGAGCTACGGGTACAAATGGAGGACTTCCAGGGAAAGGGATTCATCCGACCCAGTGTTTCACCCTGGGCTTCCCCGATATTGTTCGCCAAAAAGGCGGACGGGAGCATACGACTTTGTGTCGACTATCGTCGCCTAAACCAGGTGATAGTGAGGAACAATTATCCGCTACCGAGGATTGATGACCTCTTCGATCAGCTAAAGGGAGCACAGTGGTTCTCAAAGATAGACCTTAGGTCAGGCTATAATCAGCTCAGATTTAGGGATGAGGACCTGCAGAAGACGACCTTCAGATGTCGGTATGGCCACTATGAGTTCTTGGTTATTCCCTTCAGCATAACCAATTCTTCAGCAGTGTTCATGGGCCTCATGAAAAGGATCTTTCATCCATACCTTGATCGATTTGTCGTGGTCTTCATCGACGACATTTTGATATACTCAACGACTGATGTGGAGCATGCCTACCACTTGCGGGTTGTACTGGACACACTCCGAGAGCACCAGCTTTATGGAAAGCTCTTGAAGTGTTAGTTCTGGATACGTGAAGTCCACTTCTTGGGACATGTCATCTCTGATGCGGGAGTTGCGGTGGATCCTACGAAGATCGAGGCAGTTCTAGCTTAGGAGCCACCCAGGAGCGTGACGGAGGTGCAAAGTTTCTTGGGACTAGCTAGATACTATCAAAGATTTGTGGCAGACTTCTCCAGAGTTGCGGCACCACTCTCATCTTTGACGAAGAAGGGGAAACCCTTTGTGTGGTCCAACAGATGTCAGAAGAGCTTCCAAGAACTGAGACAGAGATTGACCATCCCACCTATCTTGAGGATGCCGGAGGAGGGAGTAGGGTACATAGTCTACTGTGATTCATCAGGGACCGGACTCAGATGTGTCCTAATACAGGACCGGGATGTGATCGCTTATGGATGACGCCAGTTGAGGCCGCATGAGCAGAACTGCACTACTGATGACCTGGAGTGAGCAGCAGTGGTCTTTGCTCTGAATACATGGCGACACTACCTGATGGGAGAGCACTTTACAGTCTTTTCTGACCATTAGAGTCTCAGGTACATCTTATCTTAGAAGGACCTTGTCACGACCCGTCCTCGGGGCCTCTATCGTGACTACCCCAAGCCTGCCTTCCATAGGCCAGGGGCTGGAAACTAGCACAAAAGACGTAAATCCCGATAACTGGGAAGGCATTGCCTTTATAAAAGTAAACAAAACACCACAGAGTACAAGCGGAAATAAACTCTAAGCACAAAGAGAAGTGCTGAAAGGTAAATGGGCCAGACTACAAACCCCAAAAGAAAGTATAACTATAGCTAAACAAAGTACAATAGAAAAAGACAATAGTAGGAAGGGAGGAAGCGGCTCCTGGGTCGTCCTCCTCGGATCCTACCTAAAGGGTAGGTACAGATAGCCTCCACAACGCTCTCGCTTGGAAACCTCCTCCGAGTGTCTTCTCGCCGTGAATTCCACCTCCGGATACTAAATCATCGTGTAGTCCACCTCCGGGTACTGACTCGTTGTGTAGTCCACCTCCGGGTACCGTCCAGTCCTCGAACACTCGGCCTCTGTCAGCACTGTTTGTCGTCTGCAACCAACACAACAAGGTACGGGCATATCCCGTGCAGGGGTGAGTATAACGATACTCAGTAGGGACCCCGAGACCCTCAAGGTCTCACAAAAACCAACATGGATAACCAAAAAGAAGATCTCAACAGATAACCTCTACTTAGGTATATGCCCATGCATATACCTAAGTTATCAAGTAACCCATCTCAATCATGAGGAAAACACCAAGATCATGAAATCAACGGATAACCACCACCCAGGTATATGCCCATACATATACCTAAGTTATCAAGTGACCCATCTCAATCAAGAGGTAAACACAAAGGTCATAGACTCAGCTCAAACCAGGATTTTCATTATCGAAACTGTAACTGCTGAAGAGCCCCGTCTCTAGAGTGTACAGTGGTCCTGTCATGACTCTGAGGTACTGCTCACTAACCTAAGACTGCTGAGGTACTCCTCATGTCGAGTACTGTGGGCCTCCTGCTACAACCAAGCGCTTCCCACCATGGGTCTGCCGCTACAACCAAGGGCTCCCCCTCATAGCCTCAAGAGGTACTCATTCTATTGAGTACTGCGGGTCTGCCGCTACAACCAAGCGCTCCTCCATCGTGGGTCTGCCGCTACAACCAGGTGCTCCCTCTCATAGCCTCCAGAGGTACTCCTTCTGTTGAGTACCGTGGGTCTGCCACTACAACCAAGCGCTCCTCCACCGTGGTTCTGCCGCTACAACAAAGCGCTCTCCACTGGGCTATCCGAAACACACTGATTCGATTGGTCAAGCAGTCGTCAGGTCTCAGCCGGCTACACGGTCTCCGTACTCCGCACACTCGCCTCCGGGAGGGTCTGCTTCAAGAGCTACTGGTCGACACTAAAATTATCACAAAGTTCCACGAAGAAGTATCTCAAAGGACTGCCTCATCACATGGGTCTCAACACAACATACGGCGCGTCAATCGTACGTCCGTTCTGTGAGTTACTAGTCTTTTCGTCCCCGGGGCCTTGTTGGTTTCGTGTACGAACCAACCCGGCCGTAACTCAATTATACCCCGAAATATCATAGGTTACACTCAAAGGGACCGTTTCTCAACGTGATCACCAACGCCGCTGACGGTTCGTCAAACGGACGTCTGGTCTGAAAGATATCAGCTTTTCTGTTCCAAGGGCCCGGTTGGATTTTGGGTACAATCCAACTCATCCATACTCCAACTGCATCCAATCCTTGGGTGAAGTATTCCAAAAGTTTCATCTCCTCATGAGGAAATTAACGAGACAGACGGCGCGTCAATCGGACGCCCGGTCTGTGAGTTATTGGCTTTTTCGTTCTAGGGGCCCGGTTGGTTTCGTGAGCGAACCAACACATTCGTACTCCGATGGCATCCAAACCTCGAGCGGAGTAAGCCAAAAGCTCCTTCTCACTTAGAGTAATGCATCAAAATCGACGGCACATCAATCGGACGCCCGGAGCTCAAGATATGAGTGTTTCCGCTCCGAGGGCTCAGTTGGTTTCGTGTACGAACCAACCCGGCCGAACCCAAAGTAGTTTGAAACCTTGGGTGTAGTATACTGAAACAACCGTCTCAATCCAAGGATCACATCGCCGCTGACGGCGCATCATTCAAAGGCCCTTATCTCAAGTTATGAGCAAAAGACCAAAAAGGTCCGAAAACGGGGGGTCTGGGCCCGAACCGACCCGGCCCAACCCCCCTGGGTCAGCCCGAACCGGGTTGACCCGACCCGGGTCCAGGTCCGACCCGGCTGGGCGTGACCCGGCCCGGCCGGCGCGGGCACGACCCGGCCGCCGGGGTCGGCTCGGCCGTTTACGGCCGAGCGGCGCGGGGGGCGTGCTGCCCCCACGTGAGAACACCGCGGCCCCGCGTGGGGCCGCCCTTGGTCAGCGGACGTGGCAGGGCCGCGTCCCGTGTCTCGCCAGACCCGCGCGGTCATGGGTCTGTTGGCCGCCGCCACCGCGGCTTCAGCCATGGCGGTTTTTCCCGGCGGCGCGCCGGGCGCCGCCGCTCTCCGCCGCCGGTGCCGGCAGTTTTCTCCACGGGCCACCGGACGCACTCTGGTGGTCCGATTTGCGCACGGTCTTCGCCAGTGTTCGTCCCGGGACTCGTTCTTCACTACAAATCCTTCAAATCGCCCTTGAGGCCCCGTTTGTCATCATCCGACAATTTGCGCACAACAATCAACCAGCGGAGTCTTCAATCGCCTCCGTGGCCCGACTCCGTCCGCGGTTTCGCTCTGCCATAACGGCGCGGTGTGTTGGCGCCGTGCTTCTTCGCCGCGTTCATTCTCATGTCTGTGCGGTGTCGTTGCACCGCGCCGCCTTTGTTCATGCCGCAATGAATCAAAACATCAAAGGGGAAGGAGAGTCGGCCGTGTTCGTGCGGTCCGACCTCCTCCCGTTAGTTGGTGACAAACGTCCCAAAAGACAGAGAACAACAAGGATTTGTTGTCTTTATGAGCAAAAGAAAACAACCCAAAACAGTTTTTCCAGAAAATCACGAATTTCTAACCCGCTAACATACTCTTCGCGGATCAATTTAATATTGAGTTGATCCGCGTTCTTATTTTTCAAAAGTAAACATCTATGGGTAAAGATACTATTCTCAAAATCAAATCCCTACCTCAAGCGTCATCGAGCGAGGGTTCGTCGCGGATTTTCTCGTCGCGGAAGAAAGCGTCGCGGGAAGGGGATCGTCGACGTCACGTCGTCGCTCTCCGAGGATCCGGCGTTTTTGTCGACCTTCATCAGAGGGCGGCGTTCTTCGTTGGCGGCGATGCGTTCTTCGCGTTCTTCGTCGAAGAATGAAGAATTTCAGGCCCTGTATCTTTCTACCAAAAGCCCCTCGACAAGGTCACCCCCCTAACAAAAATAAGTGTATCTCTTATTTTATTAACCAAGTCATAAGTTTTCATTATATAAGATTAAAACATTTAATTCAATTGAATTATATGCAATGCTTTAATCCCCCAAATTTAATAAGGGCGTTTAATAACTTATTAAACGCAAGAGTTGACTTGAAATTAAGAGGGGGTGCGGGTGCGTTACGTAGAGGAAAAGAAACGGTGGGGCTCGTGTGGCCCCCACCTCACAAATATCCTACCAAGAGGGTAGGATATTTTGGATTTCACCCTATCCGCTTCAACCCAGCTTAAGTAGCTTTAAGTGGCTTTAAGTGAAATAAAATAAAGTTGTCGCACCACTTTATTTTATTTTCTTCACTTAACCCCCAAAAATTAAAAACCACACCTGAGCAAACGCAACTCTGGAAAAGGTGTTTCTAAGCAAATTTTGGTGTTTCGATTCCATCGGTGCCCTCAGAATTCGATTCTGAGCACCGGTTTAGAAGTTAGAAAAAACCCACTCGTTCGTTCACTGAACGTACCTGAGCTAAACTTCGGAAAATGATTCCGGGCACACCGGGCCTCAGAATCAGGCGCCGTCAGAAACTGCGTTCTTGTAAAATCCCAAAGAAAATTTAGAAAAAATTTCCCTTGAATTTTCCAGGTCCTTACAGACCTGAACTTGTGACAGTGGCGATGGATCTAGTTCCTCTAGGACTATGACTTTTAGAAAGTCTATACTCCTAAGAAGGGGAAAGTGGTAGCTGATGCTCTTAGCAGGAGGACGGGCATTCAGCTACTTGAGGAGGTGACAGAGCAGCTAGCCGCTTTTCAGATATCCTTCGTGGATAGAGATGGAGCAGCCTTCCTTCAGTCTCTCACAGTCACCCCTCCACTACTACAGCGGGTCAGAGAGGCACAACGTGGGGACGCTGACTGTGAGACACAGCGTGCGCAGATATCCTCAGGACATGCACCTGATGGTTTCTCCTTAGGAGGAGAGCACGACATCCTTTTCAGAGGATGTACCTTGGTACCAGTTTCTTTATGGGAGGAGGTGCTGAGAGAGTTTCACACTTCCCCTTTGGCGGTACATCCGGGAGTGGCGAAGATGTACCAAGATCTCAGACGATAGCACTGGTGACCGGACATGAAGAAGGTTGTGGCAGAGTTTGTTTCTCGATGCCTCACCTGCCAGAAGGTGAAGGCAGAGCACCAGGTACCAGCAGGCTTGGTACAACCCTTGGAGTTCCCAAAGTGGAAGTGGAACGGGATATCATTGGACTTCGTGACTGGACTTCCACGCACTTCTAGAGGTCACGACTCCATTTGGGTGATTGTCGACCGACTCACCAAGTCGGCTCACTTCTTACCTGTCAGAGAGCAGGGCTCAGTGGAGAGTTTGGGACGTCTCTACATTCATGAGATTGTACGGCTTCACGGTGTGCCATCATCTATCGTCTCCGATCGAGATGCTCACGTTACTTCCCGGCTTTGGAAGGGGTTGTAGGAGGAATTTGGGACGCAGCTACGTCTAAGCACCGCCTTTCACCCTCAGACAGATGGTCAGACAGAGAGGACCATACAGACTGTCGAGGACATGCTCCGCGCATGTTTCCTCGACTTGGGTCGCAGCTGGGAGGACCACTTACCCTTGGTTGAGTACACGTACAACAACAGCTACCACTCCACCATCAGGATGGCACCATACGAGGCGTTGTACGGCCAACCTTGCAGATCTCCATTGTGCTGGACAAACCCTGGGGAGTCAGCAGTTGTGGGACCGAAGATGGTCCAGGCCATGACAGAGAAGGTCCAGGTCATCCAGGAGAGGATGAGGATAGCTCAGAGCCGGCAGAATTCTTATGCTGATAGGAGGCGGAGGCTACTGGAGTTCGAGGATGGCAACCATGTCTTCTTGCGGGTCTCAACTCGATGTGGATTACTGAGATTTGGCCGAGGCGGAAAATTATCTCCACGCTTCATCGGACCCTTCTAGGTCCTCATCAGGATTGGTGAGGTGGCTTATCACCTGGCTCTACCACCTCAGTTGCACCGGGTGCAAGACGTCTTCCACGTATCTCAGCTGAGGAGATACGTGCATGACCTGATGCATATCATTGACTATGGGGAGTTGGACGTTGATGATGGGGTGACTTTTGCAGACGTCGTGGTGGAGATTGAGGATCGATAGGACCAGGTCCTATGTGGACGGTCGATTCCTCTAGTGCGCATCAGATGGCAGCACGGGAACCTCCAGGAGAGCACTTGGGAGAGGGAGACTCATATTCTTGCTCAGCACCCACTTTTGTTTCCCTATTTTTTGATGTATCTTTACGGGGACGTAAAGCATTGAGGTGGGAGTAATGTAAAGGCCCATAAATTTCATTGAAATTTTTTTCTTAATTTTCTTTGGAATTTTACAAGAACGCAGTTTCTGACGGCACCTGATTCTGAGGCCCGGTGTGCCCAGAATCATTTTCTGAAATTTAGCTCGGGTACGTTCAGTGAACGAACGAGCAGGTTTTTCTAACTTTTGAACCGGTGCTCGGAATCGTATTCTGAGGGCACCGATGGAATCTTAGCGCCGGTATTTTCCTAGAAATTCCCTTTTTGGAGTTGCTTTTTCTCGGGTGTGGTTTTTAATTTTTGGGGTTAAGTTAAGAAATAAAATAAAAGTGGTGCGACACTTTATTTTATTTCACTTAAAGCCACATAAGCTAAGTTAACCGAATAAGGTGGAACCCACAATATCCTACCCACTTGGTAGAATATTTGTGAGGTGGGGCCCGCATGAGCCCCAATGTTTCTTTCCTCCTAAGTAACGCACCCACAACCCCCCTTTTTAATGAAATTCAAACATTACGTTTTTCTGGTTAAGAAACGCCCCATTAAATTGGGCAGTTAAATTGTTACAATTAATTCTTTGAATTAATTGTTCGTTTCTTATCTTTTGAATTTCAAATTCTTATGTTGATAATAAAATAAGAGGAGAACTTATTTTATTATTGTTGGGGTTTGTGTTTTGTTAAACATTTGGGAGAAAAAGAGAAGATTCTTCGTTCTTCGATGAAGAACGCAAAGAACGCACCACCGCCGACGAAGAACGCCAATCTCCGACGGCGGACGATAGCGAGTGATGCCTTCCTCGGAGATCACCTAACGCCAACAGTGATTCTCTTCTTCCATGGAGATCTTCTTCTTTCGCGGCGATCTTCTTCTTCTGCGGCGATCCTCTTCTTCTGTGATGGTTAATTACGCGACGAATGCTCGTTCGATGACAGCGTTGAGGTAGGGTTTTATTTTATTTGTTAGTTCGTGAAATCTTCCATCACTTTCTCCTTTTCTTTGAACCGCCTGCTATCATGATAACGGGAGGAGGTCGGACCGCACGAACATGGCCGACACTCCTCCACTTTTTTTGGTTGTTGGTTTTGTTTCCGCGATCAAGGAAATGAGGTGCCGAAGCACCGCGCGGAATTTTGATAAGGAAAGGGGGGAGAAGCGTGGCGCCATCGCGCCGCACCATTGAAGACGAACCAAGACCTGGCGCCGTCGTGCCGCGCCATTGAGAACGAACCAAAGATGCGGCGTTGTCGCGCCGCACCAGAGAACCACTAAAGCACCGCGGCCAGAGCGGGGCCGCAGCGGATGGGCGCAACACCATCACGCCGCGCCGGACGAACCAAGGCCGCGGCCGGTTCCAGGCCGCAGCGGAGCAGCAGAGCCGGCGGCCGGTACCGGGCCACCGGCATCGGAGCAAGGGGACTGGCCCTTGCCGGTCCCGGGGTGGCGCAGCCGGCCAGCCGGTGCGGGCTGGCCGGATCGAGGAAAACACCGGGGGTCATAACCCCCGGCTGGCCAGCTGAGCGGCCCCATAAAGGGGTCGCGGTTTCTCCACGCGGGGGAAGAGCGCCCCCCGCACTGAAACGGCTCGGCCGTTCGGCCGAGCACATGGCCAGCGCGCCTAGCGCGCCGCGCGCCGGGCCGGTCCGCCAGACCGGGCCGCGCCCATGCCAGCCCAGGCCACGCTGACCGGGTCGGGCTGCGCCCATGAGGGCCGGACCCGAACCCAATTCGGGTCGACCCGATACGGGCCGACCCTAGGGGTATCGGGCCGGGCCTGAACCCCCTAATACTGAAGCTCTTTCGGTTTTTTCCCATAACATGATCTACTAGCCTCCGATTGATGCACCGTAAGTTGAGATGTGATCCATGGATCGAGACAGTCATTTCGGTATATTGCACGCAAGGTTTCGGAGAACTTTGGGTTCGGCCGGGTTGGTTCGTACACGAAACCAACCGGGCCCTCGGTGCGAAAATGCTTATAACTTGAGCTTCGGACGTCTGATTGACGTGATGTCGACTTTGATGGATTCATCTAAGTGAGAAGGATCTTTTGGCTCACTCTGCCCAAGGTTTGGACACCGGTGGAGTACGGTCGGGTTGGTTTTGACTTAAAACCAACTGGTCCCCTAGGACGAAAAAGCCAATAACTCTCAGACCGAGCGTCCGATTGACGCGTCATCTGTGGCATTGAGTTCCTGTTGACGATACAGAACTTTTGGACACATCAACTCTGGACTAAGTGTTAGTTGATGTATCAGCCTCTCGGCTCGTGGAGAGGACCCTCCCGAATGAGCTTGCTGTGTGCGGGAACCCTAGAGCTGGCTGCGATTGCGACGATGACGAAGACTGTACAGAGATCCTCAGTGGATTCGACGACGATGACTAAAGTACTCAGCGATCCTACGTGGATCAGTGCTACTGATCATGTGTGGGTCCGATCCGGTGTGGGTCAGCGCTCAGCCGTCCAATGTGGGCCAGCGCCTACAGATCCTGTGTGGGTCCGATCCTGTGTGGGTCTTTGTGGGGGTTAGTTGCCTATCGATCTTATGTGGGTCTGATCCTATGTGGGTCTTTGCGGGGGTTTGTTACCTATCGATCCTATGTGGGTCAGATCCTTTGTGGGTCATAGCAGGGGTTAGTTACCTATTGATCCTGGGTGGGTCAGATCCTTTGTGGGTCATTGTAGGGGTTAGTATTTATCGATCCTTTGTGGGTCCGACGACATAGATGAATCAGTGGATATATCTGATCATCTCTATCATCATACGAAGAAGTATACCTATGTGAGCTGAATCCTATTTTTCTTTCCTATGTGGATTGTGTTGTGCTATCCTGTGTGGATTACATTTTTCTTTGCTGTGTGGACTGAGTTGTGCTTTCCTGTGTGAACTGGGTTGTACTTGAGCTCGGATGTTGGAGCCGAACTGGAATTGATGACTTAGGTATATGTATGGCCATATACCTAAGTAGTGTCGGATGTTACTTTGTGATTGTATATTTTCTTTGTGGATTAACCTTTGTGGATTCTGGGAGACCTTCAGGGGTCTCGGGGTCCCTACTGAGTAGCTTATACTCACCCATGCATGGGCTATGCCCACACTACGTTCTGTTGGTTGCAGACGACGGACAGCGCTGATCGTGGTTGAGGCTTGCGGAGTAGGATGGTACCTGGAGGTGGACCACTGGGTGGGACATACTCGAAGCGGATGGCTAGACCCGAGATGCTGTGGAGGCGATCTGTACTCACCCTTCAGGTGGGAATTCCAGTGGACAGCTCTAAATTACGGCTTTACTTTCAATTGTTGTTTTCCCTTTCGAGTTGTACTTTAATTTCAGTTTGGGTTTGTATTCTGGCACACTTACTTTTTCCGCACTTACTATTGTACCCAGTTTTTACTTAGAGTTTACTTCTACTGCTTTCTTGCTCTGTGGTGTTTGTTTACTTTACAAAGGCAATGTCTTCCATTGTTACCCGAATTTACGCCTTGGTTCTAGTCGCCAGCCCCTGGCCTATGGAAGGTGGGCTTGGGGTAGTCATGGCACGGGCCCCGAGGATGGGTTGTGACAATGAATTTTCTTAAAAGAAAATTGGAAAACATGTAGCACAACATTATCAGTTTTCCAAGATTACCATTAAACAATTTAGGTAAAATTAAAATAGGTATATATGTAACACATTCCAATCATATGCATACTTATACAAAATATATAATGTGCAGTGTATAAATCAAGTGTTATTCAAACTATACTAAGTGCGACATAAGAGAGTACAAGTACAATATTTACAAATGAAAGTTGTACATGATCAGATTTAAGAATAAAAATATAACATTAATTCATTTCCCTACTAACTATAAATCATAAATTGGAAGATAAATTTCTAAGTGTTGAAAAAAACATTTTTCCATGTGCAGTTACTTCTTCTGATACACATAAGTAAAGATATTAACCAAGTACATTCTACTAGTCAAATATTCTATTAGTTAATTGAATAATATAAACATAATGAGGGAAGTGCATATGCCGGAAATTCATAAACATATTATCAAGGCATCGACCAAGACATCTAAAAATGATCAAGGCCTTGGCCAAAACCATATATCACATTGGGAAAGGCCTCGACCAATTCCACATCTAGTTGTCTCATGAGACCTACCGATGCATCGAGGGGATATAAAAGGCCCCACCCATCGCATATTAAGTCCAATGCATTCCTAATATGTCAATATTTATTTAAAAAAATGTGTCTCAAACCACTTTTATTAATTAAATTATATCTTTTATTTAAAGTGTCCCATACCACTTTCAATAATTAAATTCTGTCTCAAATTCAAAGTGTCTCATACCACTTTGAATAACTAAATTCTTATTTCATAAACAATAATAAGTGATAAATAAATAATATATGTTTTGATTTATCACAAAAAATAATAACTTTAAAACCCCTTGATCCATGGTAGTAAAAATTCAAGGAATACATGTTTATGACATTAAGATAGATATTATTCATGATCATGTCATGTACAGATAAAAGGAAATGATAAATGGACAAAATCCTGAACTTAAATAAAAAAAATCATAGATAGTTACAAATTCATACTGGATTGAAAACAAAATCAGTTTAAACAAAAACAAAACATTTCATGTGAGGTAATGAATGAATAATTGTCTAAACACCAATTAATTTCATGTATAACATATCTTAAGGGTACATGCAACTATTTAACCCAATGTTATAAATTAAAAATCAAGAAAATCAACCACACAACTTACTAACATAACCATTACAATTTAAACTTATTAAAATAAGTGTCTAACTCATATATACATAATGTTGTTATAAAGGGTTTGTGTAACTAAAAAAATTCTAAATTGATCCTTGAAAAAGATTAACACTTCAAAACACTTGTTAAATAAATACCTATATATATATATTTAATAATTCATACAAATTTTAAATTTCATCGAAATAAAACACCATGAAACCTAGAATGGTTCAAATTCATTATGAATGTCATTAAATTAGAAGTTTTTCTTCATCAAATAAAAGAAACCAATATGGTTTAATAAGAACATATATATTCATATTTTTATATATGTAGTGAAACTAATTTAGGTAAAAGAAACATAAAACCCTTGTATGATTTTCATGAAGAGAACATCCTTTAAAACCAAGAATTTGTTTTTATAAAACCATTCAATAAAATCAATAGGTTTTAAGTACAGCTATATATATATCTCTCTATGTGTGTGTGTGTGTGTCTATATATATATAACCTTTGTAAAATCAAAACACAAGGAAAAACCCAAAAATAAAAACCCATACCTGATTTTCATATGATAGACATCATTTAAAAACTAGTGATATTATTTTAAAATCATTAAAGATAACCAGTAGGTTTTTTGATCAAATGTATATATGTTTATATACATATAATTTTTATATATGTATAGTAAAAGCACACACAAGGCAAAGACAAAACCCTTACCTGAACCTCAAAGGCTGAGTGGTGTCAGGCAGAGGTTGGAGATAAATTGGGACAGGAGAACCCATAGGTTTTGTGGGTGCAAGCAAATGTTTATATAAAATATAAATATATGTTTTATAAAACACGGTTTTTACATAAAAAAAGTTAATAAAGATTTAGTATGAGACTTAATCAAGAAAAAAAACACTCCAATCAATGAAATATTAAATGAAATAGATGCTTCTAAGGTGTAAATATATATATATATATATATGGAAGCCTTTTATGGAAAAAATTGAGATTTGGTTTTAATGTAAACCGAAGGTGTCAGGTCTGTGGAAAAGAAGAGAGGAGTGTCCGTGTGTGGTGAAAGGTAGTGTCACGGGCAATGATGAGTAAGAGAACAGGGTTGGAATCCCACTAGTGTGGAGTGATATAGGAGGAAGAAGAAGGAGATGGAGGAGAGGTGTGGAAAATAATGGATGACTAGGATTGGTCGTGATTTGATACAATGAATGAGGGGCATCCATGAGTTTTTAAAAGGTTTGGACGGCTGCGATTCAACTGCATCCAGATCTGATGGCTTAGGAAGAAGCAAGATTTAAAAAAATAGAGGGATGTTATTAACCATGTGCATGATCAGATGGTCCAAAGAAACACGAAATTAATAACGCAGTGGTGTGGAATCAATGGACAAACTGATCAGACGGTCTAGCTTCGTCGTGGCAAGATCTGATGGTCCAGATTTGATTTACACTATAAATTTGCATCCCACATTGAAACGGAACAGCTTTAGGACCGGATTTATAATCCTATAGATCTCTGATTATGCTAAAAAATTCCACTCCCTCTCCCAGTACCACCCCATACTGGTCTCTACAGGCACACTTCAACGCCAACCTCTGCCGTCGTGCCGCCCCGCACAGTGGTACACTCTGGAAAAAACCGTTTCACATGCCCGTGAGCACTTAGGGCCTTATTATGCATGCTTATTCATGTGACTTAGAATGCACCATTCCTGCACCACCCTGGGTCTTTGGCCTAGGGGATCTAAATGATATGTCCACCATACCTTGAGTGGCTTGGCCTTCTAGGTCGCCCTCGGTTGGGGGGTACTCCCTTAACTTTTATCAAAGTAAAATTCATTTTTTATTAAACATAAGAATAGGTTTATATATATATATATAAAGGTTTCTTAAAAATAGAGAATATAAATTCTCTATTATGTTTAAAAAAATACTAAAAACCAATATTTTCATTAGTTTCTAAACTTTTGAGTTTTAAAAAAATCAAAGTTCAAAATCAAAAATCAAAGTTTAATATGTCATTAAATTAATCCTACACTAGTATTATATTTTTAAAATACAAAACATATTTTTAATTAAAACCTTGTTTTTATTCATCCAAGTATGAAATCATTTAAAGGTAAATTTTTAAACCACTTGAAATACTTAAATACCTTATTCACTAATTATAGATAAAATACTAAATACAACCATAATCATCAATATGATTTTCCCAAATTATGATTTCAAACTCGAAAACATATTATTTGTACCAAAAAACATGAAGTAACAAGTGTATACTTATCTTGGTATTTTCTTTAAAACACAATGGTTACAGTTTCAAGTCTATTTTAATCTTTAATACATTATCCTTTCAAAATATAAAAAATATTTAATTAAAAACATGTTTAAAAACATAACATTAATTCATACTTAAAACACTTGGAAATATCAGTATACATAAATACTTAAAATAAAATAACCGGAATACCCAACGGCTATAAAGTCTTATAGACATTATAGATTCAATGGTCACCTAAAAGAGGCAATAGTCATATTAACATTAAGGCCTTGTAAAAACATGATTATGGTGTTCCAACTCAAAAAAAACATGGCAATGATGGTGCTCATCGTACCCTTAATGCTCATTTCAGTCACCATAGATCTAGATATAATGTTCTTCATAGTGGCAGACCCGAAGGGCTTCTACTATTTTATATCGATTTTTGTTGTATTTTGTGGTCTCCCTTTGATTTTTAAAGGTCTATTAGTAGGTTCTCTAGGGTAGTAAGGTTGTTTTGGACTTGTTGAAATGTAATCATTTTTAGTGTTTCATTGAATAAAAATGTCTTGTGTTTATTTTGAAAGTATTGTTTTGGACACTACAGAAATTAAACGAAGTGTAACCATACAATATTATTATTACACATGAAATAAGTTCAGGGTGTCACATTATCCACCCTTCAAAGAATTTAACCCTCATAATTCAAATCATTCATACACTTCCACTAGAAAAACCAGTCAGACATTACTCACAATGCCCCATCACCAGGACCACCACTGTGGATAGGCCGCTAATGACCTTAAGTGAATTCCTAGGTTATTATTCATCTCCTCTACTTCCTTGGTCCAGATACACTGTGAGCATTTAGCGTCAAACATGTTTGTAAAACACTTGGCCTTCCAAAGAGAGGCACAAGAGGTGTGGAGGTCATAGATTTGAGAGGGGACTAGTTCCCTATTAATCCCTCGAACTACATCGTGCTAGAAAACATTGATGTTGTAGAGTTCCCCATACATACTAAAACTCAAAAACTGGAACAGGTAGGCCTCTCTATGGTCGCCCTCCATTTCAGCATCTAGAAATTTTCCTACGGATTGGTAGTTATTGGCCATAGGGAAACATAGAAAGTTGCCTTAGTAATACTTTCCTCTTTTCCTATATTCTAAATATTGTGTATTTGAAATATGGTAATAGAGAAAAATTGTATCTTTGGTAGAGACAGAGGATATTTGGGTGGGTCGACACCTGATGGAGTTGTTTTCAATACAAACATATGTTTTCATAAGGTTGGTATTATTCTGAACACATATAGACAATTATAATCTCTAGTAGTTCGGTAGGAAGTGATAAGAGGTTTGTTGGTGAACCCCCCTTCCATTAATTTTTTTTAAGAAAATGTTCTCAGTAAATAATAACTGTAAACAGAAGGGTTATTTTAAAAATTCTTATTAAATTACAAAAACATAAAAAAATAATATTATCAATTTAAAAAAAGGTTCATAAAACTCAAGGTGTTAAATAACCATTTGCTCCCCATCACAGCTCACTAGTATGGATTTACTGGAATACACCATGATGTATCTTCACATGTACCATCAGTGTTGGTGATTTCCCCAGTTCCCAGTCAAATAGATCCCAAAAGTGGTTCCAAACTCTTAAATCTCTGTGGTCCAAATGTAGCATGTGAAAATTGGATCAATGGGTTGTGGACTTCTAATGTTCTAGGAGAGAAAAGTATGAAGTTTATGAAGTTGGGAAACATCAACGTAAACTTGATGTCCATATCATGATAATAATGACCATAGGTCAACATTTGACAAAGAAACTCTGCTCGGTGGTCACCCTCTTATGCAGCCTCTTTGAAGGCATCTAGGGATGAAAAATTATTGGCTAGGGTGAAGCATTTAAACAAACATTCAAAATACTTTCTTTTAAGTGCATAGAATGGAAATTATGCATGCATTATAATAAAGTAGTCAAATCCTGATCCTCAGTGGAGTTGAAGTACACAAGGAAATTTGGATACACGGTAGAGGTGTTTACATGACAACCGAAGGGTTTCAGAAGTCTCATAGGCTTCTAAACATGATTTAGTAACTATAGTCTCTAGTATTTATATTGGAAGAGACATGAGGCTTGTTTCATCTGCCATATGAAAATTTCAAGAATTATTATACTTCGTAAGACATAATCAAGTTTTTAAGGCTGTTATAATTTTATAGGATTGCCTAAACATATCATCTAATACCAAATATCACACCCCAACCCCAGACTTCCCTGGAGCTTATGCATTTAATAAAACATGGTGTGTAATAATTTTTTTATAAAATGAAATGCTGAATAATTACACATCATGTTCCTTATGGAGGATCCTTACTGTTTAGATTCTGGAAAACTAGATACAAATGATACACTTCTTCTAAACTGAACGAGAATAGACTCTATGAAACAATCACCAATAAGTGTAGCTCAATTATACTAAACCTGTAAAAACAATAAATGAAAATGTAGGGTGATCATAAGAATGCCCAAGAAGGGGGTTTTAAAATAAAATAAAGTTTCATGAAAAAACATTCAAATACTTGTCCATCTAAAATAATCATAGCTCATTTTCTTAAAAGAAAAATTCAAAACATGTAGCACAACATTATCAGTTTTCCAAGATTACTTGTAAACAATTTTGGGAAAATTAAAAAGGATACATATGTAACACATCCCAATCATATGAATAATTATACAATATATATAATATGCAGCATATAAATCAAGAGTTATTCAAAATATACTAAGTGTGATATACAAGAGTGCCAGTATATAATTTAGAAAATAAATTAGTACATGATCAGAGTTATGCATAAAATTATAACATTAATTCCTTTCCTTACTAACTGTAAATCATAAATTAGAATATAAAATATTGAGTTCTGAAAAAAACATTACGCCATGGGAATTTACTTCTTCTGATACACATAATTAAAGATCCTAACCAAGTATATTATACTAGTAAAATATTTACTTAGTTAATTAAATAATATAAACATAATGAGGGAAGTGCATATGCTGGACATTCTGAAACATATTGTCAAGGCCTCAGACAAGATGCCAAATAATGATTTAGGCCTCGACCAAAACCATATATCACATTGGGAAAGGCCTCATCCAAGTCCACGTCTTGTTGTCTCATGAGACCTGCTGATGCACCGAGGGGCTATAGTGGGACCCACCCATCACATACTAAGTCCAATGCATCTCTCATATATCTAAATGTATTTAAATCAAAGTGTCCCATACCACTTTGATATATTAATTTCTGTCTTTTATTAAAAGTATCCCATATCACTTTGAATAATTAACTTTTGTCTCTTATTCAAAGTTCCCCATACCACTTTGAATAATAAAATTCATATTTCATAAATTATCACAAGTAATAAATAAATAATATATTTTCTGATTTATCACATAAAATAATAACTTTAAAAACCATTGATCTAGTGTAGTAAAAATTCAATGCATACATGTTTATGACTTCAAGATAGATATTATCCATGCTCATGTCATGCACTAATAAATGAAAATGAAAAATGAACTAAATCATGAACCTAAATAAAAAAAATCATACATAGTTATAAATTCATCCTAGATTGAAAACATAATCAGTTTAAATGTAAACAAAAGATTTTATGTGAGTTAATGATCACATAAAATTCAAAACACCAATTAATTGCTTGTATAACATAACACAAGGGTACTTACAACTATTTAACCCAAAGTTATAAATTGAAAATAATCAAAATCAACCACACAACTTACTAACATAACCATTACCATTGAAACCTATGAAAATAATTGTGTAATATTTATATACATAAGGTGATTATAAAGGGTTTGTGTTACTAAAAACAAATTCCAAATTGATCTTCGAAAACCTTTCACTCTTCAAAACACTTGTTAAATAAATACCTATATATATATTTATTTATTTAAGAATATATACATATTTATAATCTCATCAACATAATACACCACAAAACCTTGCATGGTTCACATTCATTATGAATGTCATTAAAGATGAAGTTATTCTTCCTTAAATAAAAGAAACCAGTATGGTTTTTTAAGAATATATATATATATATATATTCATATTTGTATATATGCGGTGAAATTGATTTATGTAAAAGAAACTTAAAACCCCTGTATGATTTTCATGATGAAAACATCATTTAAAACCAAGGATTGTTTTTATAAAACCATACAAGAAAATAAGTAGGTTTTAAGGACAACTGTATATATATATAACCTTTGTAAAATCAAAACACAAGGAAAAACATTAAAATAAAAACCCATACATGATTTGCATATGATAGATATCATTTAAAACCCGAATCTATTATTTCAAAAACATCCAAGATAACTATTAGGTTTTATGATCAAACGTATATATTTATATATATATATAAATTTTCTATAAGTATAGTAAAAGCACACATATGGTAAAGACAAAACCCTTACATGAACTTCAATGGCCAAGTGGAGTCGGGAAGAGGATGGAGATTAATTAGGAGAGAAGACCCCATAGGTTTTGTCGGTGCAATCAATTTTTTTATATAAAATATAAATATAAATTTTATATAACATTGTTTTGACATAAAAAAAGTAAATAAAGAGTCATTAGGAGACTTAATCATGATAAAAAACAGTCCAATCAATGAAATCTTAAATAAAACAGCCACTGATATGGTTTAAGAATATATATATATATATATATATATATATAATATGGGAAACGTTTGTTGAAAACAAAGTATATTTGGTTTTAAAGTAAACTGAAGGTGTTGGGTCTGTGGAAAAGAAGAGAGAAGGGACCGCAAGTGTTTAAAGGTAGTTTCATTGGCGAGGATGAGTAGGAGAGTAGGGCTGGACTCCCAATAGTGAAGTGAAATATGGGAAGAAGAAGAAGGTGATGGAGGGGAAGTGAAAAAAAGAATGGAAGACTAGGATTGGCCGCGATTTGATCCAGCAACTAAGGGGCGTCCGTGGGTTTTTAAATGGTTTGGATGGTTGCGATTCAACCCCATCTAAATCTAATCAATCAGGAAGAAGTGAGATATTAAAAATAGACGTAGGGATGGGATTAACCATGTCCGTGATCAGACGGTCCAATGAAATGTTTCATTAATACCGTGGTGGTGGGGAATCGAAGGTCGAACTGATCAGACGGTCCAGATCCAGCATGACAAGATCAGATGGTCCAGATTTGATTTCCACTAAAAATTTTCATTCCATATCGAAATGAAATGGATTTAGGACTGAATTTATAAGCCTATATCTCCTGGTCTACACTCAAAAATACCACTCCCCCTCCCAGAACTGGCCTGTAGCAGTCTCTATGGGATCACTTCAGCGCCCACCCCTGTTGCCCTGCCGCACCACACAGCGGAGCTCTCTAGAAAAAACCCTTACACACGCCCATGTGCACTTAGGGCCTTATTATGCATGTCTATGCATGTGACTTATCATTCACCATGTGTGAACTGCCCTGGGTCTTTGGCCTAGGGGATCTAAGTGAGATACGCACCAGACCTTGAGTGGCATGGCCTTCTAGGTCGCCCTCAGTTAGGTGGGGTACTCACTTAAATTTTAGCAATGTAAAATTACTTTTTTTATTTAACATAAGTATAGGTTTATATATATAAAGGTGTCATAAAAACATAGAATACAAATTCCCTATTATTTTTAAACAAAATCCTAAAAACCAATATTTTCATTACTTTCTGAACATTTCAAATTGAAAATAAAAGTTTAATATGTCATTTAAAATCCCACACTAGTGTTATATTCTTAAAATCCAAAACAAATTTTTTATTGAATCCTTGTTTTTTTCATCCAAGGATGAAAACATTTAAAGGTAAATTTTTAAGAAAAATTAAATACTTAAAAACCCAATTCACTAAGGAAGATAAAATACTAAATACAACCATAGTCATCAATTTCATTTTCCCAAAGTATGAGTTCAAACTCATAAACATATCTCTTAGTACCAAAAACCTTGAAGTAACCAGTGTATACTTCTCTTGTTATTTTCTTTAAAACACCAGGGTTATGATTTCAAATCCATTTTAAACATTAATACATTATCATTTGAAAATCTAAAGAAGATTTAATTACAAAATTGTTTAAAAATATAACTTTAATTCATACTTAAAACACTTTTAAATATCAATATATTTAAATAATTAAAATAAAATAACCAGAATAACCAACAACTATATGTTTTTATAGCCATTATAGATTCAATGGTCACCTAAAGGGGGAAATGGTCAAATTAACTTTAAGTCCTTGTAAAAACATTATTAGGGTGTTATGGATCAAAAAAACATGGAGAAGATTGTTCTCATCATACCCTTAATATCCAGTTCAGAATCCATAGCTCTAGCTATAATGTTCTTTGTAGTGGAAGACCTGAAGGGATTCCACTATTATCTAGGGATTTATGTTGTATTTTGTGGTCTCCCTGTTATTTTGATAGTTCTCTTATTAGATATACTAGCCTAGTAAGGTTCTTTTGTCCTTGTTGAAATGTAACCATTTTCTTGTGTTTTATTGAATAAAAAAGCCATGTGTTTATTTTGAAAGTATTTTTTTTGGAATGTATAGAAATTAAATGAAGTATAACCATAAAATATTATTATTACACATGAAATACGTTTGGAGTCTCACATTGGAAGTGGTAAAAAATTTGAGTATACAAGGTGGAACTATTTTCCAATGTTTTGCGATTTTTTGGGGTCCAAATTTTAGAGGATGACTCAATCATCGCAATAGTTTTATTTCCATGAATGCCTCAAAAAATATTGTTAAATGAATAAGATTCAAGAAGACTTGGTTTCACAATGGGAGTTCTGTGGTGGTGTGGATCATTGAGAACTAGCATCATGAATGCACAAAGGTTTGACAGTAAATCTCTAGGACTACGAGAAGCTACATGAATGGAAAATTTCCCTGGTTATTTTAGAAATCCAAGAGCTTCATGAACAAAATTGGATATCTTCATGAAAAGGTGATGATTAGGATTAATGCTTTTGGAATTTGAGATGAAACCTATAAATATTCCTCTACCCATTCATAAAATTAAGGAAATCATTAACAATCCAAAGGCACTGGTTTCATGAAGGTGATTTTCAAAGGTTGTTCTTCTGAAAAATTTTGTGAAGAATGGATGTTCACTAAGGATATGAATGTTGATAAAAAAATTTAATCATAATGAAAGTATTTAATTTAAAAAAGGTTATAAAATTCTACATGAAAGTTGTGAGCTTAAAAAAGTCTATGGGAATTTCAAAATCATTTGAGCTTCATAAAAGAAGGTTGCTTTATAGTATCTGGATGAGCTTAGCGGATGAGGTGAGATTTGTAAATGTTTTGGATTTCAAAACGGTAGTATATACAAGTGAAAAATTGGGCAGTTTCACAAATGTTATGTGGGATTCATGAAGGAAGTAAGCATCAAGAAATTAATAAAAAGATATTTACCAGTAAATCTATTGTAAACTGGTTTTCATTAATTGGATGAAAGTAAAACATAAATAGAGGATCTACCAAAAACAATGTATGTATTCATTATTTCTAATTAAGGGACCAATATGTCTATAAAATGTGTATGAAAACATTCCAAAGTAGTGAGAAAAGGAACATGAAGAAGTTGATCCTTTCCACTAACAGGGATCTATAGAATGAATGATTGAGGGAGCGACCCTTGGGGAGATGTGACTTATCCATAAACATTTTAAAGGTTGTGAGCCTATGGATAGATGTGATCTAGAACAAACCTTATTTTAGTAGTGAGTCTTAGTAGGTTTGGTACATTGAAACATTATCATTGTATGCTCCTTGGATGTAGCCTGGTGATGGTGAACCAAGTAAAATTGATGTGTCTCATATTTGATTTCATTTATATTATTACAAAACTATGAGAAAGGTAGAAAATATTGTTTTTTAAGGATGAAACAAGATCTAATGGGGTAGTTGTTCTAATATGTCATATCCTGAATCACCTCACTTCATAGGGTATTTATCCTAGCTGGGCTAATAGATTATCCCTCCAATGTTTAGAGGATCCATGAAGTATATAAGTAGTAATATTAACTCTCCTATCAAGAGGTGTTCCAAGAATATCTAAGATAAAGCTGACTTTACCAATAAATAGCATTGTAGTATAGGGGCCGCCATCCTATGAAAAATTTGGTGTGTGCTACTGCTGAAACTCCCCTGATATCTCTCCCATTGAAAGGGTAGGTCATAGAGATCCTTTAATCATTTGACTAAGATAAATAAACTTTTATTGAAGTCATACATCATTTACCACATCCAAGATAATAGGAGGTTCCGTAAACATCACTATTGGAGGTATCAATTGTGTCTTAGGGCCCACCACATCTATATAATGGTCATCACCACCCACATCAGTTCTTTACTATATGGGTCCTGGTATACAAATTTTCAAACATAATTTATAGAGTAAAAAACCCTATAAATTCCAATTATAATCATTATTTAAATATGAGCATTTCATTTTAAAATTCATTTTCATTTATGTTAATTCACATTATAGCATTTTACATTAAATTTTGAACTATATGGGTGACCAGTTCTAATTTACAGGGGTCCATAAACCTCATAAACTAAAATATGGCATCTGTTTTGGTTCAACTACTAATTTTTCATATCCCTATGTTAAATGTTATCCAATTGAAATTTATCTTATAGATGTCACATAAAATTAGTTTATATAGTCAATAAATTCATCTTACATGGCATGGAATAATGCATGACATGTGAATTATAACTAGTTCCTAAAATGATGCATGAGATGGAATACCCTCATCTCATTGGGACATGATAAAATAAAATCCTCAATCATAGAAAAAATAAAATCAAAATTCATGTACATCACCTGTCACACCTGTCATTTTTAAATTACTTTTTTTATTAATTTTCTGGGCATCAGGTAGTTTGGGTTAAGGCCCGACTTAATTATTGAGTTAGTATTTAAAGAAATGCATGTTTTGGTCTTGACACCGTTCAGTGCACCGCGGTCGAAGCCGCATGACCTGCCCGATATTCAAGGCAAATGAATAAGATGTAAGGAATAATAAAATGAGAATAAGATAAAATAAGAAGTGTAATTGGATTCAAAGGACTATTTTAATGAAGATGATAATAACTTTGTTTGATAATATTTTTGTTGTAATTGATAATGTCAAGAGTGTAAATTTTATAAAGTTATTAATATTATAAGAATTGATATTATCGTTAACACAAAATTAAGTTGTTATGACCCTTTTTTTTAACTTATTTGGTTTTAAAGTGTTTCATCAAGGCGCGGGCTAAGTCTCGATTGAATTTGATTTTTTTGGCGATAAATGAGTTTCTATTTCGGGGCGCGACAACGTGCGACACATTGGTGAAGCAGAGTTGCAATATCGTACGGCCTCGCCAGCGCCGCCGGGTGGGCCGCCCACTGTTCAATTAATTAATTAAATTGAGTTAATAACAGTGAAATAAAATTAAATGTTTTGAAGAATAAAAATGAAAATAAGATGAGAAAAATGTGTTCATAGTTTAATAAGTTGTTTTTTTATAAGTTGTGTTTTAGTGATAATAATAATATCATTATTATTATTGTTTTAGTTTAAGAATATTTTAATTTTATTAATAGTATTATTATTATTATTAATTGTTTTCTTTTAGTTTTTTTAGGGTTTCTTTTATTATTTGTTTTACTTTTTTTCCCTTTTCTCTACCTCCCCTCACTCCCTCCCATCGGGCCCCCTCCACCTTCCCTTTTGCGTGTTTTTCTCCCCCTGTAAACCATATGCGCCGCGCCCTCCTCTCCCTGCGGCCTCCTTCATCCGGCGGACTCCCCGTCGCCCCCCTGCACTCCCGTCCGGCCACCTGGAAAGCACCACACCCCATCGGCCTTCCTCCTTCCGTCCGAAGAACCCCGAGCCCCCTCGCCGTACAGCCCACACCCTCCCTTGGGGTCGGCAGCGCACCACCCCCAGCCCGCACTCCCCTTCCCTAGACGCGACGACTCACCCCCCCTCCTCGCCGGACCTCCACCAGCGCAGCACCACTATCTGGTAAACCACACTGGTTTGTGCATTTTAGTTTTCCTCTTTTTTTATTATTTATTTCATTCATTTATTTTCTATATTTGAATTTTGGTTCTAAAATGGGTTTTGATTCTGGATTTGAGGTTTAATGGTTTGTTTTGGGGCTTTAATTTGAGGTTTTTGGGTTTGGATTCATGTTTTTTGGGTTCGTGTTAGGTTCAATGTGGTGCAAACAGCACGCGATTAAAGTTGTGCGCTGCAATATGAAGTTTTCACTCCAATTTTGAGGATTTATACATGCCGGTAGGTGGTTCCATGCCTTTGCATCATTTAGATAATTTAATTTGGCTGTTTAGTTTAATTTAATACGTTTTATGAATTAGTTGCATGGTGCGATCTATGTTTATAATGTGTTGTTTTGGTGAAATTTTTTCAAGTTGGGTTCTAGGTGATGTTTGGTTGGTGTGAACTTAGTTTTTAAGGGTAATTGAGTTTTGTGTGTCTAAATTCGGATTTTTATTGTGTAGCGAATTATTTTAAGCGTGTTGTCTTGGTTTTGTTTTTGTTTTTTTTAATGGTGTCTTGTAAAATAAATGGTGGCTTCTTCAAAGCGGTTTTTGGTGTTTTACAAGAGGTGCATATGGTTCATATAATTGTGTAGTTGGTGTGAAACTAGTTTTAAGGACAAATTATTAAGCAAGTGGTTTGAACGACTCCCTTATTTGTAATTGGGTGTGTTTATTTGTGTCAGCCCTTGTTGTGTTACTAAAAATAATGCTCTCTAAGTAGTGTGAATTGTATATGTTCTTGTTTGAGTGTTTCTAAATGGGGTTTTTTTGAAATTATTATGCAAAGACAAATATATTTTATTGAAAGGTATTTTTGGCGTGCATGAGTTTTTTTTAATGTTGTTTGGGTGTGAAAATGGTGACTTTTGTGTGGAATATCTTGTTTGGCCTGCGATATGAGAATGAAATATACTATGTGAATGTGAAACTTGTTTGAGCACATGGGAAAACCCTGGGTATCTAGGTGGGCGGACTAGAACTAGTGCGCTAGTGAACCGGATGGGTATTGTCCCTGTTTCACTTGGCTGGATTGACGATTGCAACAATAACTAAACATGATATCTGAGGGTCGTGGCCTTCTAAGCCACGTGTTCTGAGGGTCGTGGCCTTCTAAGCCACGTTTTCTGAGGGTCGTGGCCTTCTAAGCCATGTTTCACCATGACATGAGGTTTCTAGGGTCCCACTCGAGCTAGATGATCCTTAGGGGTTTTACACATAGTGCTCTACCATCTATGACGTGGTGCCTTCCGTCGGCATATGGAGGACCACCTGGGTGGGAGTATGTGTGTGTGTGTGTGTGTGATTATGTGTGTGTGTGTGTGAGTGTATGAGTGTGTGTGTGTGAGAGAGAGTATGTGTGTGTGTTCCCATAGTGAACTTTTCTCTTCCTCTTTAAAATTGTGTTTGTTAAACGAGTTCTTTTTAGTGTTTTTCTTTTATCATTTAGCTTGTAAATGCTTTCTTTAAAAGCATTTTTAAATTAAAATTTTGAATAAACACATTAAATTGTCTTTTTGATGTTGTGGCATGGAACCTTTTTATTGGGTGACGTCCTATTGGGCTTTTGGCTCACACCCTACATACACCGTTGGGTGTATGTGGAATTTGTTTCTTGTGTGTTCCAGGTTGTGACTTTGTGCTCAGTGATGGTGGTTCATGTTGCAGTTGGTCTTATCATGCAAGAAGGTGTTGATGTGGCCTCTCTTCTCCCGGGAGGTTTGAGTATAAGTTTTAGTTTCTACTGTCATCTTTTCTTTTTAGTTATTGCTTCAAGTTGTAGAATTTAAACTTGTTCATAGTTTAAAGGCACGTTTTGTTGTCTATTTCTAATTTCAGTTTATTTACCTGGTTAGTCGTTTTTCTGTCTTTTATTTCAGGTAAAATCGTTCCCATGTGTTAGTTTTGATACCCGGGCACTTGTGCCAGCCCGTGGGGATCGGGACTGCCCTTCGGGCCTTGCCGCGGACCGGGTCGGGCGCCGGGTCGGATGACGACCCGGCCTGGTTCGTGACAAAATGGTATCAGAGGATGTTTGCTCTCTTGGGTCGTTTTCTTTTGGGATAGAGTCACGGTGGACTTGAGTTAAGGTTGTCGGGACTCGATGTCCTGGCTACGAGTAAGGTGCCTGGCCAGCACACCTCTTGGCGGGACACAAGTTACCAACGTATGTTGAGGTTTGTCTGAGTTTTTGGTCCTTGCGTAAAATCTTGTCTAGGGGAAAAGAAAACGGGTTAGGTCAGTGGTCCTAGTGAGCTCGCAGGGTCTGGCAAGCCATGCGGAGCTAGGGATGCTGTTCTGGAATACCCTCCGTGGCAGTGGTGTGATTGGCATATGGCTGCCAACCATATGTTCTAGTCACCCACTGACACAAGTTTCTCTTGCGTCATTTCTTGTCTCTTTGTTTTGGATTCGTGGGAATTTGGTTTTTAAGTAAACATGTTTTGGTCTTGGAAAATGTTTTCAAATGAAATGCTTTAAAAAGAAAACGAGGTATGGGGTTTGAATGGTGTGGGTTGGATGTTTTGGTTTTGAAAAAAATGGAATGGTCTGGTTTTGATCCTTGGTGTTCTCATGGGAAACCACATGCATGAGTGTATATGGAAAGAGAAAGGGTTAATGGCACGAGAGGATGAGTTCCTGGATGACATGAGGTGGGTGCCAGTGCGGCACGGGAACATGCACGTGCGAGGCTCATGGGATGCCATTGGTGTTTGTGCAACCCACTGGGTTTGCTTATTTTGAAAATGTTTTTTAAAGGTAAGAAATTTGGTGTTTTAGTAAACAGTCTTTGTGTGGCGTGTCCTTGTGTTTTGAGAATGTCGGATGTGAGGCATTTTGAGCCGAGGACTTTTTCGGAATGGTTGTGTCCTGAGTTTGAATTCTTATTTGTAAGTTGGTATGCAAGCGTGTATCTAGTTAATTCTTATGAAAAGTACCTCGGGGAGCCATTGAAGTGGTTTCCCATGCACGTGTGGTGTTCGCTTGTGGTATGTCCTAACCATTGGACCAGTTCAGTTGGGTCTATGGATTTATTTCTTGGCTAGTGCACACCTCCAATAAAGAGTAATGTGAGAATGACGTGCGACCACAGATGGTTCGCCGTTGGCCAACCCTCCAGTGGGCAAAAATAAGGACTCTTCCTTTTTTTGTGACAATGCTAAGTCTATTCCTTTTTCCTTCAGTTAAGTGGATCATCTCACAATGGAATGACAGATGAGAGGGGAGCTGAAGGGAGTTTTGGTCTTTTTGAGTTGTCTGAACCGTCGGGTATGAAGTTGACATTGTTGTGTCTAAAGGTCCCCCGGGAAGCGGTGAAAGAAATTCTAGCGGGAAGAGCTGAAGGCCGTTTGGAATTATTAGTGTTGACCAGTGTCCGTAAGGGCTTTGTAGTACTTTCATCGGATGCAAGGGTCATGTTTGGTGATGTCCTGCAGCATGAGGTCCCTTTGGTAGTCAACGGTTGTTTGGAAGAGGTAAAAGAGACTCTAGTGGGAAAAAGGTGGAACCAACCCTAAGATGTTGGTGCGGTCTATCGTCCTAAATGTCCATTAGTCTTTGGTCTGTTTCGTTTTAGGAAAGGTTCTTATTAGTTTACTAGTTCGGCAGACCCAGTCATATGAGGCTGCTATGGTCGTTTGCAGGAATCACGTGGTGTTCAAGACGCGATTTAAAGTCCTTATCAGCATAGTGTTCCTCTCAACAGCAATGATCTGGTTCAGGTGACGATTTGTGGTGTCGTGTTCTCATCCAGTGTGACAAATAGTGTTGTGCATGCACCATTAAAGCTCTTGTGTTGGTGAATGTTTAGTGTACGATCAGTTGGATGTCGTAATGTGTTGTGGTTGCCGGTGTTTCCTTGGTTGTAGTGTGATTGCGTGTGACACCAAAAGGAGAAGCTCCGTTCGGGAGTCTTCCATGCATGACTACGAGGCAGAAGATGCTTCAAACATCAGGGCTCCAGCCATAGGCCTTGGAGTGAATCTGGTGCGTGGTCAGGAACCCCAAGATTATATGAGACCCTGACCTTATTTCTGTCATCGGTGTTAAGAGTGGAGTAAGTTTAAATTGTTTTCTATGGTTGTTCTGTTCCGAACGAACCGTCTGGTTACGTAAGGTTTCAGTGACTATGCGGAGGCATGTCTATCTCGATGCCCTAAAGTCTTGGGGGTGGCATCCCATTAGATGTGATCACTTTTAGTGGTCCTTATGGGGTTTCTTGGGTGAATCAGTTTCAAATTTGAATAGTGTTCATCCAGGGATGTGAAGATGCTGGTTTGTTTTGGGTTGTGGATTTAACGCCCCGGTAGTTGGGCCCCACCCTGCCCGCCCCTTTTAGTGGGGTGTGTGGTCACCATCGGAAAATTTCTGAAGTTATGTATCCTTTGTTAGTTGTAATGGCGGCGAGACCCATGATGAGCCTTGCCCAAAGGTCTCTGGAATAAATCGGTGTTGGATTTTCCTGAATAGTGGGGAGTCTGCCTGGACCTCCCCATGTTGGTTTTCTAGTCTCGCCTTGGGTGTTGTTAGGTTCTTAATGGTGGGGAGACCCATATTGGGTCTCGCATGAATGCCTCTAGAAAGAATCAGTGTTGGACTCTTCTTTAATGGCGGGGAGTTCGCTCGAACTTCTCCGTGTCAGTTTTCCAGTCTTGTTTCGAGCGTCAGTGAGTTCCTTATGGTGGGGAGCCCCTGGGGCCTCCCCATGTTGATATTTTGCTTCTGTTTTTAAATGTGTCTTGGTGATAAGTGATAAGAGTGTTCCATGGACGTGGTTTAACCTTGTTTGTTCATTCTATCCAAGAGGTGTGGTTTCGATTTAATAGTGCTGGAGGTATTTCAGCTTGTGAAGTTGGTTTCTGTGGGTGAGAGAGTTCCCTTCCTTGATCAGTCAACTGGAGGCGTTCTAGCTCTTAGGGGCGGGCGGCACATATCAAAAAGTCTTTATATGAGTTTCATGAAGTTGTCTTCGAATCACTTTGTCTGAGCACGATGCTTTGGCCTCTTTTCACTTGTTTATTTTGGGGATCCTCTTTAAACTTGAGTGGGGTAACAACTTCTTCTTTGGGTCTCGACTTTAGTTGTGGCTTTCCGGGGACGGAAAGCTTTATAGTGGGGATAATTGTCACACCCATCATTTTTAAATTACTTTTTTTATTAATTTTCTGGGCATCGGGTAGTCTGGGTTGAGGCCCAACTTAATTATCGGGTTATTATTTAAAGAAATGCAGGTATTGGTCTTGACATCGTTCAGCGCACCGCGGTCGAAGCCGCATGACCTGTCCGATATTCAAGGAAAATGAATAAGATTCAAGGAATAATAAAATGAGAATAAGATAAAATAAGGAGTGTAATTGGATTCAAGGGACTATTTTAATGAAGATGATAATAACATTGTTTGATAACAATTTTTTTGTAATTGATAATGTCAAGAGTGTAAATTTTATTAAGTTATTAATATTATAAGAATTGATATTATCGTTAACACAAAATTAAGTTGTTATGACCCGTTTTTTAACTTATTTGGTTTTAAAGTGTTTCGTCAAGGAGCGGGCTAAGTGTCGATTGAATTTGATGTTTTTGTCGATAAATGAGTTTCTCTTTCGGGGCGCGACAACGTGCGATGCATGGGTGAAGCAGAGTTGCAATATCGTACGGCCTCGCCAGTGCTGCCGGGTGGGCTTCCCACTGTTCAATTAATTAAATAAATTGAGTTAAGAACAGTGAAATAAAATTAAATGTTTTGAAGAATAAAAATGAAAATAAGATGAGAAAAGTGTGTTAATAGTTTAATAAGTTGTTTTTTTATAAGTTGTGTTTTAGTGATAATAATAATATCATTATTATTATTGTTTTAGTTTAAGAATATTTTAATTTTATTAATAGTATTATTATTATTAATTGTTTTCTTTTAGTTTTTTTAGGGTTTCTTTTATTCTTTGTTTTTATTTTTTTCCCTTTTATCTACCTCCCCTCACTCTCTCCCGTCGGGCCCCCTCCCCCTTCTCTTTTGCGTTTTTTCCTCCCCCTGTAAACCCTATGTGCCGCACCCTCTTCTCCATGCAGCCTCCTTCGTCCGGCGGGCTCCCCGTCGCCCCCCTGCACTCTCATCCGTCCACCTGGAAAGCGTCGCACCCTATCGGCATTCCTCCTTCCGTCCGAAGAACCCCGATCCCCCTCGCCGGACAGCCCGCGCCCTTCCTTTGGCTCGGCAGCGCACCACCCCCCAGCCCGCACTCCCCTGCCCTAGACGCGACGACTCACCCCCCCCCCCCCCTCACCGGACCTCCACCGGCGCAGCACCACCATCCGGTAAACCACACTGGTTTGTGCATTTTAGTTTTCCACTTTTTTATTATTATTTATTTCATTCATTTATTTTCTATATTTGAATTTTGGTTCTACAATAGGTTTTGATTCTGGATTTGAGGTTTAATAGTTTGTTTTGGGGCTTTAATTTGAGGTTTTTGGGTTTGGATTCATGTTTTTTGGGTTCGTGTTAGGTTCAATGTGGTGCAAACGGCACGCGATTAAAGTTGTGCACTGCAATATGAAGTTTTCATACCAATTTTGAGGATTTATACATTCCGGTAGGTGGTTCCATGCCTTTGCATCATTTAGATAATTTAATTTGTTAGTTTAGTTTAATTTAATATGTTCTATGAATTAGTTTCATGGTGTGATATATGTTTATAATGTGTTGTTTTGGTGCAATGTTTTCAAGTTGGATTCTAGGTGATGTTTGGTTGGGGCGAACTTAGTTTTTAAGGGTAATTGAGTTTTGTGTGTCTAAAGGCGGATTTTTAATGTGTAGCGAAGCATTTTAAGTGTGTTTTCTTGGGTTGGTTTTTTTTAAATGGTGTCTTGTAAAAAAAATGGTGGCTTCTTCAAAGCGGTTTTTGGTGTTTTACAAGAGGTTCATATGGTTCATATAATTGTGTAGTTGGTGTGAAACTAGTTTTAAGGACAAATTATTAAGCATGTAGTTTGAATGACTCCCTTCTTTGTAATTGGGTGTGTTTATTTGTGTCAGCCCTTGTTGTGTTATTAAAAATAATGCTTTCTTAGTTGTGAGAATTGTATATGTTCTTGTTTGAGTGTTTCCAAATGGGGTTTTTGTGAAATGATTAGGTAACAACAAATATATTTTTTGAAAGGTGTTTTCGGCATGCGTGAGTTTATTTTAATGTTGTTTGTGTGTGAAAATGGTAACTTTTGTGTGCAATATCTTGTTTGGCCTATGATATGAGAAAGAAATATACTATGTGAATGTGAAACTTGTTTGAGTACATGGGAAAACCCTGGGTATCTAGGTGGGAGGACTAGAACTAGTGCGCTAGTGAAACGGATGGGTATCGTCCCTATTTCACTTAGCTGTATTGACGATTGCAACACTAACTAAACATGATATCTGAGGGTCGTGGCCTTCTAAGCCACATGTTTTGAGGTTTGTGGCCTTCTAAGCCATGTTTTCTGAGGGTCGTGGCCTTCTAATCCACGTTTCACCGAGACACGAGGTTTCTAGGGTCCCACTCGAGCTAGATGATCCTTAGGGGTTTTACCCATAGTGCTCTACCATCTATGATGTGGTTCCTTCCGTCGGCATATGGAGGACCACCTGGGTGTGATTATGTGTGTGTGTGTGTGTGAGTATGTGTGTGTGTGTGTGAGTACGGGTGTGTGTGTGTGTATGTGAGTATGTGTGTGTGTTCCCATATTGAACTTTTCTCTTCCTCTTTAAAATTGGGTTTGTTAAACGAGTTCTTTTTAGTGTTTTTCTTTTAGAATTTAGCTTGTAAATGTTTTCTTTAAAAGCATTTTTAAATTTAAATTTTTAATAAACACATTAAATTTTCTTTTTGATGTTGTGGCATGGAACGTTTTTATTGGGTGACGTCCTATTGGGATTTTGGCTCACACCCTACATACACCTTTGGGTGTATGTAGAATTTGTTTCTTGTGTGTTCCAGGATGTGACTTTGTGCTCAGTGATGGTGGTTCATTTTGTAGTTGGTATTCTCATGAAGAATGGTGTTGATGTGGCCTCTCTTCTGCCGGGAGGTTTGAGTATAAGTTTTACTTTCTACTGTCGTCTTTTCTTTTTAGTTATTACTTCATGTTATAGACTTTAAACTTATTCATAGTTTAAAGGCACGTTTTGTTTTCTATTTCTAATTTCAGTTTATTTATCTGGTTAGTTTTTTTCTGTCTTTTATTTCTGGTAAAATCGTTCCCATGTGTTAGTTTTGATACCCGGCCACTTGTGCCCGCCCGTGGGGATCGGGAACTCCCTTCGGGCCTTACCGCGGACCGGGTCGGGCACCGGGTCGGATGAGGACCCGGCCTGGTTCGTGACATCACCCAATGGTGGAAACAAAATAACTTTAATAGGAGGAATACATAACCATATGTCCCATCCCAAGTATTTTGGTATTTCCCTATATGTGGGTTAGCTACTCCCATTCACAAATCATTACAAAATCCTGATACAGTCCTAATAAATGTCTAATATTCCTAAAAAACATGGAAAAAGAAAATAGAGATCCTTTTATACCACTTTGTTACATCTCAACTCAGGTGAAACTCATAGGTTCATCAAACTGGTGGGCCACGTGAACTCAAGCGTACCTCCCCGTATACCATAGGATTCTCACTAGTAGCAATGGGCTAGGGTGTCTCTGTAGGGGGACTATTCCCTCTAGGTAAATTGGAATAGCTGCACAATCAATATATAAATAGTAGAACCATATCAATAATAAAAAGATGGATGAAGCATGTATAAACATCCAAGCACTAAATAATAATCAAAAGTATCAATTCAAATGATTTACAAAAGATGATGATTTCATTTCTCTAAAAAATAAATAGAACATGTATACAAGGAAATAAGAAATCAACATTATACATGACACACAAAAGGAACAAAAAAGAAAAAAAATATATCCAAGCATCCCGAGATCCATACCAGTCATCTACTACCATGATCCCATCTGAAGTCATTAAAGAAGTCACACATACATAAGTGTATACTTCCAATTATATACACCTAAAAACTTATAGTATGCTCGGGCACCATTAGCAGCTCAAATAGGTTTTGATATGAACATATTAGTCCATTATAAATAGTGTTTATAAATATTGTGTTAATTCTTATAATATGGTAGTGTGCTTGTAATAATGAAAATTAGTAAATAAATGTATTTAAGAGTTGGATTTGGTTCCTGGAGGACACGAGTATGATAATACCTTCTTTGGCATAAACCGATTAACCTGTGAAGAAGTAACCAGATATATAAAAATATATGGATTGTATATATAGTCCCATTTACAGCCATATATATGGATTCTATTACTATCCTGGACCTGAGGAACAACTCTGGACTCCATAAGCTAAAACATGAGTGTCATGAGTATCAAGGGAATCCTTGCTCATTATCAAAACAATAGAGGAAACCATGCCTAGTATTATAGTAGTGATATGTTCTCCATGAAAATATACCACAATAAGGTTCATCTTACCTAGTAATCATATCTTAAGGTGAACCATTCCAAGTATCACAGTAATTGGGTCGCCATGCCCATATATTATAATAATGGTCATCCTTCCTGGTATCATAATAATATGTGATTCTATTCCCCGTATCATAGTAGTAAGGGTAACCATGCTTAGTAGAACATCATATATCCTAAGGGTTATGATGAACATTAATTATTCTTCATAATGGTTTCCTTTCCCATTTATAACCGAAGGGTCTCCATGCCCTATTACATCAATTAAAAATATTTAACGGATTTAATCAGAGCTAATAGGTAATTCATATCACATTAATATTCACTATTAATAGGGGCATAACCATTGTTTAGTTTAATCAAGTGATGTGGTCATACCAATCACTTTAATTAAATTCATTATGAGTTGATAACTCTGTTATCCATATTACACCACAAAAATTATCCATTATCACGTTTTATATTATTATTATAAATCAAAAAAAAACCACAGAGAAAATTTTTCGGCGATTTAGAAATTTATAAAAACTATGGAAGATTACTTGGCAAACCTAAAGGGCTGGAAAAAATTGAAGGGAACCTAATTAGGACATAAGGTTCCAAATTAGTGGAACCATCTAAAGATGTATTAAATTTACGAGCAAAAAATGATTAAACTGGCTTGCATTACAGTGAAATATATTATAAAACACCTCAAATTTGAGGGATAAATACTAGAACACCTAACTTACACATGTAGAGGATCTCTAATCTAGTACTGGCCGATTGTTATGTCCAGATTGGGAGAAATAGGTAAAATAGAAAAACTTTCTAAAAACTGTACATTAGATTCTACACCTTAATAACTTCTTCAAGAGAATGAAAAATGATGAAAGGCACAAAATTAATTAAGTTATTAATATAATGTGTCTAATGAGATGAACAATGGTCGAATCGAAGTCCAGATCAACCTTTTATCGAATATCCTAGAATAAAGGAGGAAGGATATCAAATGGAAGATAAGACCTTGTGAATACTAGAAAATAGGGAAAATAATAGGTGTGGTGTAAGTTTTAAGAATTTAAGATAATTTTGGAAAAATTACCCAAAATTATGGGGTCACATAGTTTTGTCGCATGGTTAGCCAACCCATGTGACAACCATGAAAATACCACTATACCAAAAGGATATCCTCATAGTTTATGTGCATAGTTTGACTAACCATGTGAAAAAAAGTTTAATGTGACTCTGTTTAAAATTGTAGACATCCTGTTTGGGCTTGTGGCCCTGGGTGCATGGTTAGGGTAAAAGGTGCACCCAGAATTTCCCACTAAATTTCCCCTCATGGTTAGAATATGTTGTGTGGGTTGGATGGCATGGTTTATACTAACCATGTGGCTAGGTATTTCTTCCACTGTCCAGGGTTTCAAGCTTCAAACAAGACCCGAAAATCCATGTATCCTGCATAGCCTCATTAGGTACTCATATTTAGTCAAAACCAAATATTAAAATTAGAAATTAGAGGATTTGTAGCTCATATAAAAACTAGATTCTTATACAATATTTGACAAGGATCATAAGAGATCTAATATTTATGAATTTTTAGAATTTAGATACAGAAATCTTAAAGTAAGGGGAAAAATCTTGTCTTTCTCAAATGTGTGTTATATAATCTATCCAAGTGAAGATTAAAGTGGTAAAGAAGGAAGATATGAATTTGTAAATGAAAGTGATAAATGTTATTTAGTTTAATATTTAATGTGATGGAATGATATGGTTTAAGAACTATATATGTGCTCTATCCCTACCATATTTTAAGGAGTTTTTTAATGAGGTTCACAGTTCATCATTCTTTATTCATCGAATATGTATACAGATATATGGAGATATGAAAGATTATTTTTAATGGGATAACATTAAGGGAGATATTCTGTTGTATGCATAATGATTCATGGTGTGTAAGAAAGTTAAGTATGAGGGAAATAAGTCTATGGGGATGTTAAAACCATTATACACACTAGAATAGAATTGGGAAAACATAACTATTGATTTTTTATTGGACTCCCAAAAACATTTATAAGCCATAATGGTATTTGGGTTATAGTAAGTGACCTTACAAAGTCATCACATGTCAATTTCATTAGAGAATATTTCTATCTTGATTATATTTCTAGGATATACTTTAAAGAAGTGATATGGTTTTCTAGATTACCAAATTCAATTATATACTATCATGATTTAAGGTTTACCTAAAAGTTTTTCTGAAGTCTACGATCATATCTAGATATAGAGTTGAGTTTTAGTACAAATTATCATCCTCAGGTAGATAGTTAGTCTGAGATATCCATTCAAAACCTAGAAGAGATGTTGAGGTCTTATTCTAGGGATTTTAAATGTAGTTGGGATCAACCCCTTACTTTAGTCATCCTTTCTTACAATAATATATTTCACTCAAGCATCAGGAGGGATCCTTATGAAGGCCTCTGTGGAATGACGTCTAGAAAACCAATTTTATGGGACAAATTTAGGGGAATAAATCTATTAATATTTGAGGTATATGAGGAAATTGAAGCGAAATTCAGATCCATTCAACATCATATAAAGGAAGCTAAGAGTCTATAAAAAAGTTACGTTGACAATCATCGATGAGATCTGGAGTTCAAAATTTGTGGCATGGTATTCCTAATAATATATCCTTGGAAGAGAGTTATGAGGGTTGGAAGGAAGGTAATGTTGATATATAGGCATACTATTCCCTTTGTAATTTTTATTCACATATGGATGGTAGCTTATCCTTTGGAACTTCCACTGAATCTCTCTCATGTTCACAATGTGTTATATGTATCTCTCATGAGGATGCACAAACCAAATCCTTTCATATGTATTGAACTCATATGTTGTACCACTGTAACAATATATATTTTATGAAGAAAAACCTATGGAGATTCTGGATTCTAGATATAAATTTTCATTAATCAAAACCACATTCCTGGTAAAAGATTTTAGGTGAAACCAAAAATTTGAGGAATCCATGTGGGAACCTAAGGATGCGATGAAGCAATTGTATACTTGTATATTTTTATTGGAGTGACATAATTTTTAAGGATAAATTAATTTTAAGGGATTTATAATGTGACATCCATATATTTTTTTAAATATTTATCTAAAAATAAATTTTATTTCTTTGATAGCATGCATTACATGCAACACTGAGTTTAAACAAACCACGATATACTATTAAACTATTATTATTTAATGTGACAGTTATCTCCTAGACATTGTATTGGAGGGTAGAATATGAATAATTAAATTATGAAAACAATTATGGTTTACATGTGAATAAAATGAATTCATTTTTTAACAATTAATTATAAATGAAAATAAAAAACATTTGAAAATAAAAGAGTTATTTTTAGCAAGAATGTTTTTATGAACCCAATGTCTTCTTATCTAAATAATTTAAATTGATCAGTATTGGTGAATTATTTTAATGAAAATTATATATTACATATTAAATCAAATTATTTAACTATCATCTCATATTTTTTCTAGACATGGGATAAGAATAAATTCGTTTTTATACTTAAATATGTATTTTTCTAAAAAGTTGTTTTCATTCTATTTTACCCAATTATATTAAAATGAATTTATAACTATTATATATATTGAATTTGATAAAATATATTATATATTTTTAATAATTAGGTTTATATTTGCAAGATATATCATTTTTAGGCTTTTTGAATAGAAACCATGGTAAAATGTATCACCTCGGTAAATGAAAAATCATGTTAATCTAAGTTAAAAATGAGTTATATAAACATAATTATTAAGAATAATTATAATTTTTTGAATTTAATTCTACCATTATAACATTCGTATTTAAATTTAATTTTTTAATGAACATTTTTCTATGAAACTTGTTTATATAATATTTAAAGAAATGAAATTTACAAAATGTCATTCTCTTGGTTTTAAATATCATTACCGTGTACACATAAATGAAAATGAATTTTATTAATGAATATAAATATATATTTTTTTCATAATAAAATTATATTCTTCATGGAAATTTATTTATAAATTTTAGTGATTTAATAATTACTTTAACTGCTTACTCAATTCTGATGACGTATTAATTTAATTAATAGAAAAATAAATTAAATGATTTTTAAAATACTAAAAGAAATACAATTTGAATTATTTATAGCATTAAATGCATGTTTTGATAAATAAAACATATTAATGTTTTTAAAAAGGATTATATTCTAATTAAAACCTTTTGTTTATGTATTTTAATTCATAATAAAAGAATAGTGTAGAAATGAAATTAATGATATTTTTTCAAAATAATATTTTATTAAATTGTTTCAAAATCCTAAAAATAATGAAATAGGACTAGGAAGATATTATTTGGTGAAAACGTTTACCCATTTCCCATTTATAATCCAATTTTAACTTTATATGTATTTTTATAACCCTTAAAGAGTTGAAAATACGATACCATAATTAATGTTAAAATATGCTAACAAAGGGGATAAACCAAATGATATGGCTTACAAACCCACTTAAAATATCCCAATTTTATTATTTAATGATATTTAAACCTCTTAATACCATATATTTTAATTTATATCCATTTTGAATCATTTTTTTAGAGAAATACTTTAATAAATTTAAATATTTTTAGAAACCCCAAGAGTACCCCTCCCTTGAATTATAAATGGGAACCCCTACTTTGCCTTATTTACACTACATTGAGCTTTCCAAATCAAAAAAACTACCTATTATAATATAAATTCCCCTATAAACATTCTAAAGTGATGTTGTTCCCAAAATACCAAACCTATGGTCATTAATAAAATATCTAAAGGAGTTGTTTCAAAGAAGAGGTAATCGCCTTATCCAATCACTTTTTATTTAATTATTCTTTTATGTCCATTAAATATTTTATATTGTTAATAAGATAATAAATTAAATATAATAAATATATTTAAATGCTATTATGATTATTAAACCATAATTATTCAAACTGTTTCCATCAAAATAGAAGTAAAGTATCACCCGTGTGTACGTATGACTTGTCGTCTCCAAGTATACAATCCATTTTTCATCAATATATTTCATGGATGGTTATTATGAATGTTTAAAGATTATATATGATATTTATGAAATAATTATTCTTCTATAATGATAATATCATATCAACCTTCTTAACATCCAATCCATCAGGAAATAATAACATTGCTCGTGTGAATGTGTCGACTAACACCTCCATGATGTGATGCCATTTTCTTTTAATTTATAATTTTATTAGATATTAATAATGATGGTTTTAATTAAAATATATGATACAATAATGATTCTATAAAGGTTAATTATTTTTTACTTTTATATCATTCCACCCTTAGAAAAGTGAAAATAGCATTCATGCGTATATACAGCCTACCATCTCCGTGAATAGTGTAATTCATTTCTTCTATCTCTACATTATATAAATATGTATATAATAGATATATATGATACATATATCATTATTAAAATTTTATATATTATCTAACAATGATCAATGTACAAGTATCAAAATGACCGAACCAGAACATACATGAAAAACAAAGCAGTTATCCCCCAAAACAATGATTTTAATAAAGAATTGTTAATAAATAGGTTATAAAAGGTTATAAGTAATTAATATAAGGTATTGTAAATATGAGTTTTGTTTTTTAAAAGATATATAATGAATTTATGTTTATATTACATAAGTTTTAAACACATAATAAGGAAGTCGGACCTGAGTTAAGGGATTTTCATCTCAAAATGTCTTCTTTGTGATATAAGTTATTCTATGTACCTATCTTCTTTTATGAGATGTATATACAGAATTTTTGAAAATTCATATCAATAAATTATTTAGTTTCATGATATTTTCTGTTTTATTCAAATTTATAATTTCATGGTGCATGTAATTCAAAATTTATGAAACAAGTAAGGGAATTATGTTTCAATATAATTCTAATTAGGATTGATTATGCTAGAATTTCTATCAAGGAAATTATCTGATCACTATCTAATAAATAATTTCATTTTTTCATCTCATCTTGTTAATTTTTAAAAATAGATGATTTAATTTAATTTCCCACATTTTATGTACTTAAAATATTGAAATGATGTTTTTAAGGGAAAACCAACATTATTTCTATTTTCGGTCAGGAAACAATTTTCTTCCATATCCATGATTTTAAAATCATTTTCCAGAATGTTTTTAATATTTCCTAATTTTTTAATAAATTAATTTTTAACCAAGATTAAATATTCAAAAAATGGATTATGAGGAATCTTCTTGTCATTTTTGAATGAGGTACCTTTTGAATGTTTTTATAAAAGTGTGAAAGGAATGTTTTATTTTAACTTATATAGAATGGATGAAATTCACCATCATCATGAATACTCAATGATTTCAATATTACATTAAATGTTTCCATATTTTTTTAAATAATATCCTTCTTATAATATTTTGGAAATATTTATATTTTAAAGAATTAATTTTAAAATGGAACAAATAGTTTCCTCAAAAATGTTTTAATGGTTTTTTTAGTAGTATTTATATTCATAAATAGAAATAACTTTTTGTTTATTATGTTTTATTATATATATGAACTAATGTATCCATTATTATTTTTTTATCTAGATGTTTTAAAATTATGATTATTATATTTTTGAAACCTATTTTGTTTGAATGGGATATGATATGATGAATGTTTTATGATCTTGTGGAACAAATATATATAGTTTTCATTATATGATTGTGGGAACAATATATATCCCTCAAATTAATTTAGTAAAATTTTATATATCATGAGATAACTATGGAAAAATTCAATGTGCTTGATCTATTATTGGAAAGAAGTCAATTTTATTGATCTGTTATGGGAAATAATTTGATGTGTTTGATCCATTATGGGAAACAAGTTTATTTATTTGATTCATTATTATAAACAATTCAATTTACTTGATCTACTATAGGAAACATGTGTTTAGGATTGATCCATTAGGATTTAATGGTATTGGTAGTTCACCTTGACATATGAAATTGTTTCTTTTCCTGTGATGGTGCCAAAATTTAATGACATGAACTTGTTGTTCATTATTTATTTTTTGATGATTTATCACTCTTATGATTCATGAATTTTGAAATGATAATGTATTATTCAGTTACTCATGCTTATGATCTTTGAAAACTTTCATTTGAAACTTTCATGTTATGGTCATTATCTTATGCCCTTATGGTTATATTATTTTTTATGTGATCATCGATGGATATCTCTCATGTTGACCTTTACTATGAATCATATCTCACACTTTCATATATTTATTTTTCTCAGGTTGTGAAGAAATTTATTACGCATGTTATTTGTATAAATATTACTAAATAGGAATATATTTATCAGATATATTCAATATATTTCATGAGATAAGAAGATTGTTTATCTAGTCTCCAAATACACCAAACCATTATGGTCCATGGGCATTTATTTGTGTAATGTATTAAATATTCATCTAAAAATATGTAATATTGTTTTATGAAAATCCTAGGCCTTTATAGATATCGAGTGAACATTGGTGTACAAAGAGGAGCACCTGAGGTGAAGTAGTGACCACTATTCTAGGAATATTCAAGTGATATATGGTGATGGGATGTTAAAACGTTAGATCACAGATTATGTGACTTATATCATATAATATATCAAAGTCTTTGTTTTCTCTTAATATTTGGGGAAATGGTTGATATTTGATATAGGATTGTGTCATATTTGTGATAAATATCAAAATACTACATCATGAACTCATTTTTTGCTAAAAATTATAGGTTACCAGGGATATGGGATTATTACCCTTTTCATTCACTTTTATGATTATATGATTTCACCTAGTGTGATGCACATTGGTTTTGAGATTTATGATTTAATGGTTTTGATGATTGGTCTATTGGAAAGAGGTTATTATTCATGCATCATGTTTGGAATGTAGGATTCACAAAAAATTCACATGCACATGTTTGATTGATATCACTGATGAAGGATTCAATTGTTTAAAGTGTTAGTAACAACTTATATAGAGTTTCACCATAATACATGTTGGTGAAATTATACATAAATGAACCATACTATATTTTTGATGATGACAAGACTTGTGGGCATATTATGAGATAATATTTGATAATGACTATGAAATCCCTCTCATATGGGTTTTAGATTGACCCTTAGTGGGTTAGCAGAAGCACTTAGTTTCTGGGTACTCATTCTAGTTCCATTTAGAAATCATTTTTTATTATTTAAATTTTTAAAGCAACCTATATGGTGTTTTCCTATATAAAATCATGGTGTAATTATACTTATTTTAATCATATGATCATGGTGTACTCAATACAGATCATGGTAGGGATATCTTTTTATATATGTATCTACATAGATGAAATTTTGATAATTGAGGTGGTAAATCCATTATATAGAGGCTTATCGAGGATTAATATGAGTTTTTGATCCAATAGGGGGTGACTCCCATATATGGATGCCTGAGGAGGATTGTCTTCTGATTATAATTCTTTAGGGGAAGCCCCATAGATGGATTCTCAATTAGAATAAATTACCAAGTATGTGTATGATTAAGAATGTGATTTTGGATATGTATATGTGAGTATAAATTGTCAAGCATTTCAAACATATATATTAGATTATTTTAGATGAATATTAAATATATAAAATTTTCAACCATGCTAAAACAACAATGGCTTGGTGTCTTTAGAGACTATATACATGAAAATATTATTGAGGTACACCTCTCATAATTTTCTTCCTAATTTACACCCTTCTTGATATAACTTTATTAAAACCTTTCTTCATAACCTCTAAAAAGGAAATATAAGAAAGGGTGATATCAAAAGCTCAGTAAGGGTAAACATGGGAGGTATCAATCGATGATCATATTAAAGCATAAATAAGTATCAGGGTATGATATCATGAACATAACTTAAATATTTCATACCATATATCTCATATATCATGAACATGATTTGTTTAATATAAAACTATCATTTCAAAAAAATGATTAATAAGAGTGGAAAAAATCATAATCAATAATGAACCATAATTTAAGACCAAAATAATTTCTTAAAATTGTGGCAGAATTATATGCATAAAAATATTTTCATATGTCAAGGTTAACTACTCATACCATAAAATCATAGTGGGTCACATATCATCACCTATTTCACATATCATAATGGATCAAAAATCATCACTTGTTACCCATAGTGGATTAAGAACACTGACTTATTTCCCATAGTGGATCATGAACATCAACTTGTTTCCTATAATTATCAAATTATATATTAAACATTACCAATTATTTTGAGGACTATATAATTTCAGGACCACCCTTCACAAAATCAAAACCATAAATATGTATTTCACAAGATCATACAACATTAATTCTATCATCATAACATAACCTATGGAAAGAAAATGGGTTTCATAAACATTTCATCATTTTATCATTGCACAACCCATGTAAAATTAATGATTTTCATAAAAATATCACTATAAAAATCATAAACCATACAAATAAATAATAAGGATGAAATCATTGGATTATATCCCTGTAAAAGCATAATTAACATCAAGGATGTTATCATAGGTGAAAATTCCTGTAAAGGATCACTGGAATATTTCTTGAAGAAAATACCCTATTTATTTTGAAATTAATTCTTTAAAATTTTAAAACTAAAAAATATTTGGGAAATCATTTTATTTGAAAATAAACATGGAAAATTTTTACAGAATGTTTAATGTATTAAGTTGTCTTGACACTGAGATATTATATTCATGCCATATAAGTTAAAATAAATATTCATTTCATATTTTCAGTAAAAGTATAAAGTACCTTATTCAGAAAGTTAAAATAATTTTCCTTTTAAAACATTTTTTTAAAATTAAAAAATGGGTTAAAGTGACTTTAAATAATCATTGGATAATATTAAAAGAAATCATGTTTTTTTTAGAAAACATAGACATGGAATAGAAAATATTTTTTGACTGAGGAGAGAAATAAATTCTGATTTCTTAAAAATATCATTTCGGTATCCTGAGTACTTAAATAGAGGAAAATTAAAGGAAAATACATATTTAAAATAAATAAATATAAAATAATAAAAATTAAAGGTATTTTTAGATAAGGATCATATAATTTCTTCAATGGAAATTCAGACATAAACAATCCAAAATAAAATGATATTGAGATGTAAATCCAATACCTCATGTATCAAATTTCTTTGTACATGTTTGAACCTACAATATAATAAATATAGAATTATTAAACATGAATTATAGAACCATAATCATATATATCATACCATATATGATTTATATATAAAAACTAATCACTCATTTATTAACAACATGTTATTTAAATCAGAATTTTGGGTGATAAATGCTTTCTTTTTCATGAATGTTTTAGTTTGGTGGTCCTGGTCCTTATAAATTAATCATGTTTCAATAATGTCTCAGACCTATATTCCACTCAATAATTCCATGAACCCATTTTTACACATGTCCAAAAGTGCATCTCTTTTAATTCCAGAAGATTATGACAAACAGCAAGTGTCTGGGGTGTGTCTATTGGGAGACTATGCCCTCAATTCAGTACTGTAACATAGAAGAATATAAGTATCGACTAATAAAGGAATCAATGTAATATTCAGAAAGTAGATGAATAAACCAGAAATGAATATATACAAAATTACAAATGTATCACTTGTACAATTGATGATGATACATGTCAAGTGTCTGCAAAACAGATGAAATAGGTACACAACAGTACAATACAAGACATATCTCAAAATACCAAAATGACCAAAAAACTATATATGAATAGATTCATGAGCCTTATCCTGGCCCTATGATTATATAGTCATAATCATGACACAAAATGAAGCATGAAACTATGGTATATTTCCCCAGTACCTACTCGAATTCATAAAGTCTACCCAAGTACCCAAAGGTTTCCTAAATAGGGTGTGAGATAAAATCCCAGTAGGTAACCATCCAAATATCTCTTACAATACAAGGTGGGAAATATAAAAAGCTAAGTAGAGTGCATGCAAAGTAGGTAAGAAGTATGAAAGTAAAGTGCCTATGAAATATACATATGTATATTTATATATATAAAACAATGTGATACAATGTATCTATAGAAGGATCCCTACAAAACATGTGTCATGATATTATTATTAGGTATCAATAAAACAATAGTAATTACCATAGCATCGATGTACATCTAGACATAGTATTTCAACCACAACCTTATTGTAACCATAAGATTCAAAACAACCATGAATGAGTTGTATAACCAAAAGTTTCACATGTACCACAACCATGTGGAATAATCAGAACTGTCACACAATGAAGGACCGGATCCAAGATATAGAAGACCAAGGCATCCTCATCGAGTCCTTGGACTATCTTGATGGAAGCTTGGTTAGGCTTGAGTTGGGGTACAAGAAGCATGTCTACTGACTATTTCCACTATGATCCCAAGGAAAATAGGATCCAAGGGGTAGCAAGGTCCAGGGAATCTCATGGAATCAAAAACCAAGGAGAAATATTGATCCAATGTGTCTACTACCACATCCAAGACCCATAGGATAAATTTATATGGCGTCTAATGGAATAATTTATCAATCAATCCATTTTTAACTTCATACCACATGTTTTTTACTAATCACATAGCCATTAATATCCAAAAAACAATCAATGAGTATACCTACTCATTTAACCATTTACATTTAAAGATCAATTAATGAGTATACCCACTCATTTAAATAAAACCATGTAAACCAGTTGATCAATTCAACACGGAATGTCATTTTAACACATGGAAAGGGAGTAAAATCTCAAAATTAATAAATTATGATCAATTAAATAATTAAGAGGATTCCTCTTAACTGGGAAAGCACCAACTCAACCCATGGGTGGCTTAACAATAGGAAAAGGAAAAGGTAATAACCCATGGGTGGACTTGGTTGGGGGAACAACCTCCAACACCTTTCAAAGGAACTAAAGGGAATCACTAATAAGTTCCAATTAATTCAATCTCAGGGCCACATCGGAAATTATGGTGGGAAGAACAATGATAACTAACATAATAAAGAACCAAAATAAATATGAATATTATAGAACACCTATTATAGCTTGTTAGTAGAGTGCTAATCTAGTATCAGCTTCTGATTTGAATCAGATAAGAATAAAATCGAAGAATAGATGAAGAAAATGAAATTAGGTCATATTAGATTGCACCTAAAGAGTATATCTGATACCAAGAAGAATGAAGAAAGGTACAAAAGGAATTTATAACTCACCGTTATGAATCCAATGAGACCAACAATAATCAATTCTGTTATTAGACAGAATAGAAAGATCAAAAGAAACATTTTAGTTTTAGGGAGAATCTATCAAGGTGTTTTTTACAACAGAAAAAAGTGTAAAATAGGGTTAAAAAAATAGATTTTGTAATGGAATGTTTTTAATTTTACCAAAATTAATGGTCTGTATGGTTTGGATTCATGTTTAACCAACTGTACACCAACCGTGGGAGATTTTCTGTAGGAAAGAGGCACTCTACGTGGTTTGTACACACAATTTTAATAATCATGTGCAATCCATGTCTCATCACACTATAAAAACTGTAGACATTCCCACATACCTGTGTGCTTAAAATTGCATAGTTTTTCAAAAGCATGTAGGCTCCTCCTACAATCTGCCTAGATTTCACACATTTATTCAAACTATGTGGCCAACCCTGCATGATTTCTACTGACCATATGAAAATCCTTCTTCATTAAAAAAGTTGGGTTCCAAGATCTGAATAAGCCCCAGACACCCCTGATACACCCATGATCAAATTGGGTACTCACATCACTTCATAACTAATCATTTAAACCAAAAACAAAAGGATCCATACATTATACAAAAACCCACGTTATTACAATATTTCCCCCTTAAAGAAATTCATCCCTGAATTTTCCTCTCAAGGGTGGTCAATATTCATATAGGAATAACTCCAACCACTGAGCATGTATGTTGGGCTCCCACTCCCAAGTCTCATCCTATAAATGGCCATTCTATCATAACACCTATACTAGAGTAACTGAACAACCTCAAAGAATCTGTATTCATTTATCAACGATACAAATTATATGATCCTAAAATGAGACATCAACCTGTAACTCAACATCCTTGGGATGAAAATCCTAAGAAAAGTTTAAATGATAATGGAACAACTAAGATACATGGAAGATATCATGAATGTATTAGTACCTCTAAGGTAACTACAAAAGTTAGATTACCAACCCAAATCTACACAGAGTTTTGAAAGGTCAACATATCATAGTGAAAGATTACAATGTATTATGATCCATATATGTCCCATCCTTGGTGAAACATATAAAAAGATTTGATCCACAACCTCAGTCATTAGAGGTTGTTTGTGATGATCGATGTAAGATTTATATTGAGATTGTATAGTATCCATCCACTTACTCATCAACTAGACCTACTAAAAAGTATCATTCATGAGATTCAGTACTAGTGTTGTTTCCTCAACTACCTGTAACTTTCATAGGGCTAATCAACATGGCCTACTGCACAATGCTTTCTAAGGTTCCCTATGTATAGTCCCATGATAACTATTATTATAGGAGAACTCAAATAGGTGTACATACCTCTCCCAAGATCCCCTAAATTCTATGATGCATTCTCATAGCATGACCTCAATCACCAATATGGTGCATTCTGAATGGACATCAATTTGAGGGTGGTATGTTGTGCTCAAAATAACCTATGTACCCAATACCCTAAGAAAACTCTACTTGAAATAAGATGTAAAATAGGTGTCCCTATATGAAAAAATAGTGTGAGGGACCCCATGGAGTCTTACTATGTCATAAATATAAAACCATCCAAGATCATCTACACTGAAGGTATCCTTGATCAGCATAAAATGTTAAACATTGATGAGCCTCTCTACAAAAACACACAGAACATATCTACCTCAATGTGATCTTGAAAAAATGATCAAAAAATACATCACGACATCTTTTCATTTCCACTTAGGAATAGGTAACTTCTATAAAAGTATGGATGGTCAATTATTTTTCATATTCACCTGCTAATAGGTGGAACACATAACAAGAAAACTAGTTACCTCTTATTTCATACCCGACCACCAGTACTGATAGTGCAAGTCACAATATATCTTGGTAAAATTGGGATGCAGTTCCAAAACTGAGGCATGAAACTCCAGCATCATCTCCTCACATACGTAAACTTGAACAGATATTTTTACATGGATACACATGATCTCTTTCTTAACAGTATTCTAACTAAGAGGTGGGTCCTCACCTTCCACACTCTCCCATTGGACCAAGACATTTGAGTCTGATAGCTACCTCATACTCACTCTTTCCAGTATGGTATAGGTAATAGTTATGGATGGAAGATAAGTCTACCCCTGACTTTCATCCACCTCCAAGTACATCTTATAGAACAAATTTATAATCCTCTACTCGCTACTGGACAATTGAATTGCAGGTGCCTAAGTCCTCCTACATAGTGTATTGATCACTATATATCCCTTTCCAGGCACATAAAAAATATCAATGTTGAAAGACTATAGGTATTCAACCCACGTTCACTACCTTAGATCCATATCACATTGTGTAAAAATATACTTTAGGTATTTTTGGTATGTGTACAACATATAATTCTCACCTAGTAAAAAATTTCTCTAATTGGAAAAATCATGAATGACTGCAGCAAACTCTAGATCATGTGTTGGGTAATTCTTCTTGCATGGCCTAAACTACCAATACCCATATTACATGACTCTATCTCCCTACATCTGCACTTTTCCAAGACCGATTCCTATTTCATCACAATAGATAGTGTATTTTCTACCCTCCTCTAGTAGAATCAGGACCAATGAAAATGTGAATATCCATTTCAACTCTTAAAATCCTATCTTGCAGGCATCTAACCATAAAAATTTCACTCCATTTTTAGTCAAGCTCATCAATGGAGCTATTAACATTGAGAATTTATGTATGAAACACCTGCAATATCCAACTATTTACTAGAAACTATATATGTCAAATATTTTCTTGGGATTCTCATAGGAAATTACACCTCTCACCTTCTATGGGTCCACTAATGCTCTTATCTCTGAGATAATGTGACCCAATAAGTGAATATTATCCATTTAGAAGTGAAACTTTATGATATTATCTTATAACTGATTCTCCCTCAATGTATCCAAAATGACCCAAAGATATTTGGAATGTTTGTGATGATTGTGAGAATAAATGAAGATATCATGAACGAAAACCTCCAAAAAAGAGTCCAAATAAGAATGGAAAATTCATTTCATCAGCACCATGAAAACCACTGGTTCATTTAGGAGACCAGATGACATAAGTAGATATTCATATAGACCATACCTGCTACAAAAAGTTGTATGAGGTATGTTTATAGGTAAATAACATACTTAGTGATATCCTAGTATTAAATTAGTTTTTGAGAATAAATATGCTCCTAAAAGATAATAAAGAAGGTCATCTATATGTGGAATGGGATATAGGTTCTTAATCTCTATATGGTTCAATTTATGTTAGTCCACACAAATCTTAAGGGTACCATCCACCTTTTTCTCTAGAAGGACAAATGAACCCCACAAAAAAAGTAAAGGGTTGTATAAACTACTTTTCCACTAAATAAATTAGATAAATCTTGAGATTCTGCAACTCCATCATAGCCATCATATTGGGAGAAATGGTTCCCTGTGAAACTCCTAGAACTAGGTCGATGGAGAACTCAACCTATCTCTCAGGAGGTAGATCAGAAAAGTCATACGAGAACACATACCCAAAAAATTCAAATAATGGAGCGATTTACACCTAGAATACTCCCTGAATGTACATATACAAACTTATAATTTGAGATATCATCCCACCCATCCCATAATATAGTGGTTCAGCATGAATTTCATGGACATCCCATTCACCCTTTTGGGTATAAAATGCTATCTATGGTGATGAGAAATTCACCCACTGGCAAGAGTAGTTAATGTAGGGTAAATAAGATTTTATCCAGTCCATTCTAAGTATGGTTTCAAAATTATAATTTTGAGGACATAAATATTCTAGATGAAGTGACACCCCCCAACCTCAAGTGGGAACTCCCTGCACTAGTGTACATCCTCCATTCTGATCCCCAAAAGAGTATCCGGTGTCATTACTGTTTGAACCAAGAATGTTTTTTATTCGAAATGCAGAATGGTTTTTTGTTTATTCTCAATAATCACATTGAAGATCAGGAAGTTGGAAAGGAAGTGGATATTAGAGTTAGAGATAACAACAATTTTGACGGTGGTGTAGTATCCCAGTGTTTTCCAAACATGTGGGGTCAAAAATTTGGAGGAAGAGGCTAACATCACAAAGGGGTGTTTTATAAAATAAACACTTCATGAAAATGATAAAGGCATGAGTTTATCAAGGACTATATTGAGGATTGAAAAGATATGGAGCATCTCAAATGGAGATGATGATATTCAGGAATATGAGAACAGGATCATCATGATTGTGCGATGTGTTGATGGTGAGATTCATGACTATGTCAAATTTTAGTGGAGAATCACGAGGTGAAGAGTACCACAAAGATATTTTTTGCAGATCTTAAAATTACGCTGGAGGTGGTGTAGCATAGTGAACACTGAGCCTATAAATATAAGGCCAACCCACTTCACTTTTAATGACAATTTTCAAGGAACATATGGAATCTCTTTGATTTATTGAAGCTAAGGGATCTCCACGAATATAGGTTTCTAAGTGAGCTTGAGAATCACAAAAAGAATTGTTTAGTCTTGATTAATGCCAATTCTTATGAGTAAAGTGAGCTTCATGATGATGGGGTACACCGTATTGACATAATGAGCTTCATGAATTCATTTTGTTCCATAAAGGCAATTAGTTTCACTAAAGAAGTTAGCTTCACGAAGGTGGTTAGCTTCATGAAGGCAGAAGGAGGGGGTGCTTTGTGAAGGAGATTCATGAAAGGAGGTTTTAAATATCAGTTTTTCAATTAAAATAGATTTTAGTGTGCGTAAACTCAGGTATATGGTGAAAGAAGATTCTCATTATAGGTAGGGACAAATACTTTAATTAATAACTATTTAAGTTACCTTCATATTGATTAACAGAGTTAGGGTTCTCTCAAATTATTAATCTAGGGGGAGTTGACATAAGTGTTCTGACGGACTCAGTGTGCTATCCTTAAAACCTTGTAAAGGTAGCGTTCTTCGAATAGAGTGATTGTGTCAAAAATTATATATTCCACATATAATGAAGATTAGTTTATTTAGGTGTGACTGACAAACTTTTGGCTTATGATCCTTAGACTATTGCTTAGTGGTGAACCAAGTAAAATTGTTGTGTTGTCTTGATGATAATTACAATTTTAATTACATAAAATTACCATCAGATAGGTTTGACAGGTTCCTAAAAATGGGGGAGAAATATCCTTTACTTGAGATGAAAAAGTTAACACCCTGATTCACCCCTCCCATATCAGGGTGTTCTGGGGTCCTTCAATGATACCCTAAAAAATAGTATAACGAACCCAAGGGTTTTCACCATAGCTAAAGATATAATAATATATGATAAACCTATGTCAAAAAGAGAACATACAAGAGTTGAGGCTATTAAGACTGTACCTCTCACCACAGATGGTCTAGTTCCCTACCCCTTGGGGGTAGGCTATATATAATAGATCTAGACTAAACAATTACCCTATGAAACAACCTCACTACCCAAAGTAGGCCCACTCTGATATCTCTATGTAATTGGTGTATGTATTTCTTAACCATGACCACTAGTAACATGGCATGATCAACCAGTACTTCTCCAACTCCCTATCTGATACAGAGCGAAGAAATCTCCTCTTGAACATGGTGTTAGAGTTGACCCCTACAACTCACCACTGGAGGGAAGGTCCTACATAAACCTTTCACGTGGCCTATCCTACCAAAATCTCAACACTTGACTCTGATGTGATTGTATTGGTTATCCATGTGACCCTACATTCTACACTGATGATATAAGACCACACGGACAATACTAGTGTCCTGGGTAGTACTCATTTCATAGAAATCCTCAAAACAATGCTTTCTACATGAAGATTCTAAACTACTGGGTTGAGAGACTACACTTATCTACTCTATGACCTTCACCTCTCTAATGATACACTCCATAATTAGTAACTGATTAACTATTTTAGTAATATAGTTCAATCTGAACACATTTACCTATGATCAAAAAACATTTCAGAGATGATCCTTGAAGTGTCTCACCATCTCTAACTCATCAGAAAGTTATGTCGATGATAAACACTATAGCTCAGTAAAGAATGTTGAGTACTCCATAACCATCATTGAATCCTAATAAAAATGCATGAAATCACTAGACTACTCTTCCATCAATGTTTTGGTGTAAAACTACTCATATGACCTGGTTTTGAAATCATCCCAAACCATATCTCACAACCTGCCATCATAGTTTAGAAAATCCCACAAACGTGTTGCAGCTCCATGTAGCATATACATCACGAGCTTCAAACTAAATTCAAGAGGTATGTCTAAATATCTGAAGATTGATAGAATTGTATCAAGCCACATATCAGAAGATTTTGGACCACTATCCCATAAAAAGGTGGGACGATATTTCTACTATAACACACGTGTAAACTCACCCATAAACAAGTTTGGATATGGTTCTCCCTAAAAAGTATACATGAAGTGATATAACCCCTTGCAGAACTGTTCCTCAACACCTATGTCTGGAACAAAAACTAGCACTAAAGACTGTACTAGATAAGGATCCACCAATAACCCATGTTCCACCACCTATAGAGTATGGTCATAACCACCTTCCTAGTGTACAACTGGAGGTAATTGTGGTGTAATTACACTACAATTATAAAAACATTCCCTAAAAAGATTTGATATCAATGTTCACAACTAAAAGCATAGGATAAGTAAAAACCATTTGATAATTAGGACATGTCACGTAGCCTACTCCTAAAGCCAAGATTTTTAAGATAAATAGTCACACAAGTCACTAGATACATTGAATCTTTACCACTCAAAATCCATGTCTAGGCGATTTTTTTTATGTTTGATTCTAGTTTCATTTTCAAATTAATATTCACTTCACATTCCATTTTAATGTTTAAACCATATGATCTTCTAAATTTTGATCATAAGGGCCCATACTCCTTATGAACCAAACAATGGAGTCCACTTAATCCACACCATAACATGTTCCATTCCATGCGACTCATTATACCTGACTCAATGTGCCACGATTGTCTACTCAGGGTTTCTATTATAGCCTAATCAAGAAAACACTATTTAGTTTACGAAATGAAATTTGAGTACCAACCATGTTTTTCAATTCCTTGCACATAATTCTATCCTAAAAGTAATTATAACTATCATGACACCTATCACATCACCATGAAAATAGGAAATTCATCATATATGGCATGGATTAATGCATGGAATGTGAATTCCGTGTAAGGTTCCTAATATGATGATTGAGTTGTCATACCCTAATCTCATCAGGATACAAAAAAATAGATCCCAAAATTGTATCAATAATAACATAAAAATTCAAGTGCATCTCTCAACAGTGGAATCAAATCAATGGTGATTGTAAAAATCCAGAAAATAAAAATTTCCCTTCAAGGAAATTTCAATTTTTCACATACAAGGGTTAAATACTCCCAGGAACAACTCATTAAAAAATTCCACTACCTTCCTATCCCTATATATATTCACAAAATAATAAACCAAAAAAATAAAATGGGCTCTAATATCACTTTGTAATGTCCCAGACCTGAATGCCACTCAATAGTTCCCTGAGCCTGGTTGGCCACATGGCCTCAAGCATATCTCCCTAAACACCAAAGGCTTCTGACTAAAATCACGGTCTTGGGGTATGTGGGGGAGAATATTCCCTCAATACTAGAGTGTAACATAGTGGAATAATACTATAAACTAATAGAGTAAGTAGTATAACAATCCTAAAATTGATGGATAACCCAAAAAATGAATATATATATAAACAATACCAAAAGTATCTCATGTACAATGGATGATGATACATTCCAAGTGTCTATAAAATAAATAATGTAGACACACATCAGTAAAATACAATACAAGTATCAAAATACCAAAAGAGCTAAAAAGTGTTATATCTGAATAGCATCATGAGCCCCATCTTTGTCTCATGCTCCCCTGATCAGAATCATGGACCAAAATCAAGAATCAATATCTGAGAACTTTTCCTAGTACCTAACTACATCCATAAAGTTTCTTCGGGTACCCAATGATAGCCTGAAAAATGTGTGAGATGCAATCCCAGTTGGTAACCACCCAATGACCTATAACACTTCAGGATATGGAATATAACAAGCTAAGTAGTGTACAAGTAAAGTAGGTAATTAGTATGAAAGTAAAGTGTCCATGGAATATATATATATATATATACATACACACACACACACATAAAAAATCAAGTGATATTTTGTATCATTATGAGGATCCCTAAAAAAACAAGTGGCAGGCACTTATCACAAGGTAGCAGTAAAATAAAATTAACTACCACTTCCACGTTGTACATATGGACAAAACATGTCAACCCTGAACATTCCATAACAATAAGTTTCATAACAACCACATCCAAGACACATAACCAAAAGCATCACATGTACCATGACCATGCCGTATAATCATAAGTGTCAGACAACGATGAGATGGATCCAAGGTGTAAAAGACCAAGACATCCTTGTTGAGTCCGAGGAGAATCTCGATGGAAACTCAATTAGGATTGAGTTGGGGTCCACGGTGCATATCTATCGACCATGTCTAATGATATCCCATGACAAACTAGATCAAAGTGGTAGAAAGGCCCAAGTCATCCCCTAGAATTAAGACCTAAGGAGTAATCCCTATCCAAAAAATTTACTATAATGACCCATACTTTACATACATTGTAATTACTTAAAAATTGAAGCACACTTATTACAACATATAACAAAACCATGAAAAGACCGTATAGGTATAGTGTCTTTAGAAACTAAGAAAAATAAACAACTGGTTCAAAAATCATCTACATTGTCTCCCTTTTATTTTATCATTTCTAGAGTCCCTTTTGGCATATCATACTTAATACCCTTCTTCCTGACCTGGGGAAAAGAAAACATACAAAAGGTTGAGCTAAAAGGCTCAGTAAGGGTAGACAAAATAAATATCAATCACATCATATTCATAAGAACATAACATTTTGGAAACATTAACCTGAAAAAGAGATCATAATTTCCTAACATGGGATTAATCATAGTAGTAAAATGTAATCCCAATAATCATAACATGAAACTTTTTAGAATATACAAATAATCATAGAGAATAATTTCTTAATAGTCAAGACTCATTTCCAATACTATCTTAGTGGAAAAAGTCTATTTCTGAACCGAGTTCACTCCTCATTTCAGTACTGTATCACTGAATCGGATTAACCTGACATTCTAGCCATGTCTATCTCATGAGATATAAATCATTACCCAATTAATTGGAGGGAGATATAGGTCACACCCATCTCATAATGATACCATTCTTATGTGTGCCATAAGATAATAAATCATACATCATAGCATAACCCATGTAATAAAAAAGGGATTCTTAAACATCATGCCATCACAACATAATACATATAAGATAAAAGAAAATCATAAAAATAATTCCATCATAACATAATCAAATAAATGTAATAATAGGGATAGAAACAGAACCCTATATTATATAAGATGGAAAATAATTTTGATAAAATGCTTGAGCTCCATTCTTGAGGAAAATATCCTTTCTTCTTCAAAAACATTTTTCCTTTATTAAAATGTCATACAATTTTAAACTAAAAGAATTTGATTAAAAATAAACTTGAAAACATGTAAAGTAAGCCTTGTGGAAATAATGTTCTAAAAATTCATTCATGCTATATAAGTTAAAGAAAAACATTCTTCTCGTACTTTGCCCGAAAAAGTCAAAAAAGAACCTCGTACTAAAAACGACAAAAGATTTCTTTCATATCTTTTACTAAAAACTCATTGAAGGGCAAAATTAGATTTAAAAAATTATAGGGGTATAAAAATAAAATTAAATATTGAGGAAACATGCATGTGGATGATAAATATTCCCCAGTAAATTCTGAAGTATAAATAATCTCGGATAAAAATGAGATTGCGAGATTTTCCCTTACCTTAGTTCCGATTTTCTTCGACCGTGTACGAACCTCCAGTATAATGATTTAAATATTGTAATTGTCTTATTCCAGAATCGTACTAATTGTTAGGATATCATATATGGTCATATTCTTAGCTTCTTATTAGTAATATTTCATTGCTACTTATTATTAGGGTGTTTATTGCTTTTTGTTCTTATGCGTGTTTTGTCAAATAAATTCTTATTATTCTTTTTAGGTTATAAATACCTCATTTATAGAATGATATTAGTGTATTATATATCATATTTATTCATTTAATTCATTTATATAATCATTATGCATTGAATATCATGTAGAATGAGTCGCATTACATCGTGGAGACGGTAGGCCGTACGTACGCACGAGCGATGATATCATTCCCATGATCGTGGAATTGTATTGAAGTGTATGTATACTATTTCAGAATCAATATCACATTAAAATAATCATATATAGTTATTATTTACACCATTATAACCATCCAAGTAAGGTGGTGGTTGAACACAGATTACACCACGGTGTGGAGACGGTATTCCGTACGTAAGCATGCACGGTGATTTTGTTTTCCATAGGATGGATAGAAGGTGAAATAGTGTTGTTTAATATTAATAATAACATATAATTATATGAGTGATAATTATTTTATTACTTCATTATGAAACAACTAAATAAGAAGAAGTAGAAGAAGAAATAATGTCGAAAGAATCGATAATGGACATTACCACTTCTTTAAAGCGCCTCTTCTTAACCTTCTCTTAGGGAACTAAAGATGTTATTTAAAGAAAACCAAGACCCCTAGGATGTTTATAGAGAAGTGGATAAGAGAAATTGGTAGGGTTTTTCTAAGAACGATGGCTCAATGTGGTGTGAGGAGGAGAGGGAGGAGGTGCCCTTTTATAAGGGAGGAGAGGGGCACCTTTGGAAAAACATAAAATATTATTTTATAATATAAGTCATATTCTATTTTTAATAGCTCCAAATTTATTTATTTCGAAGCTAAGGTGGGGAGGGGTCTCAATCATCTCAAAAAATAGATTTTAGACAAGTTTAAGTTACTATTTTAACCTTATCATTTAGATTTAACTTTAAGTTAAATAATTTTACTTTTACCGTGTCTTCTTGTTTTCTTACACTATATGGTTAATAAACTTACTATAACAAGCCAAACGAACCCCAAGTGGTTAATTATTAATATATATAACATTATATAAGTCATTTGGACTAACGTTAAATTTTTAGGAATAAAATAACAATTAATAATATAATATTTGTTTTAAAAACTATGTTATGTTAATTTTGTCACTATTTGTTACTTGATTTTTGTGAAAATCATAACAGCATGATTTGTTCGAAAAAAGTTAATTAAATCAATAATAACATGTCATATTATCCTATAAACATAGTTTAATTCAAAAAAAGTCCCAAATTACATTTATTTGGGTATTTATAATATAAATTATGATAATATTTCATTAATAAGGAAATTACTGCATCATCATTGTGTCATAAATAAATTAAATTATTTAATGTCTAAAAATTATAAATAAAATACCATTATGTAGGAAATATTTTTAGATTCCTAATGAATATTTATAGTCTAATTTATCTTAGTTATATCCCTATATTAAAAATGTTTTAGTTATTAAACTTTGATTTTAACTATTTTAACTCTTCTTTAAATAAAATAATATTAAATGTCCTAATCTAATCCAAGTGGACCTAAAGGGTAATATTTAATCCCTAAGGTTGTTTTTGGTCGAATTACACTTATCCAATAGAATTAGGACATATGTTAGGGTAATAATAATATCATTTTTACCCTTAATTACCCTATTTACTTTTAACCGTGGTAAATAAAAGTTAAAAGTTACTATTCACCAAAAAATATTTTTATCTTATTGAACCACATTTTACTCCTTGATATTAACCGTGTCTCTCGGATTTTTGAAATTCCACTCAAAGAAGCTGTAAAATTAAATTTTATGTAAATTTTTAAACTCTCCTAGGAGGTGGGTGAAAGACGGTGAAAAGTTCAATAAAATTTTTACATATCTAAAATTATTATAAAATGACTCCAATGAATTAGTTTGAACTTATATAGGTATTATGTATCAATTTTTACCTAAAATAAATTTAAATAAAATAAATTATTATTTAAATAAAAAGTCGGTTTTTAAATAGTAACCCAGTGTTTTCCTTATTCATCATAAATTGAACGTTTTCATAAAAATACCAAATATTTACCCTTGGATAATTTCGATATTCTGAATCCAAAAATGAAGTCCATTTTGAATGATAAAATTTATAAAATTTCAAAAAGTGGGTATTACTATTCATAACGTCTAGTTTTAATAATATTTTAATAGCATATCACTTTTTAGTGAAACTCGTTATTGCGTACAACGCAAGCTATTGAGGAAGGTCGAGATTGCGTGTAAAGGAAGCCAAGATAGTGTTGTGTGTAGTGAAAGATTCCTTTTATGATTTATATAACATAAAAACAAAATATTTCTCATAAAAATATCGAGTGTTACATTCTACCCCACTTAAAATGAATTTCGCCCTCAAAATTTGTCACTTTCTAACAAACTGATGAGGATATCTCTCCCTCATCATATACTCAAGCTCCCATGTAGCTTCTTCTAATTGGTGGTTCCTCCATAAAACTTTCACCAAGCGAGTGGGCTTGTTCCGTAGAACTTTTTCGCTATGATCCAAAATCTCTATCGGTTGTTCTTCATAAGAAAGATCGTGCTCCTGTGGTACAACTTCTGAGTTGAGTACATGTTAAGGATTAGGTATGTACTTTCTCAGGAGAGATACATGGAACACATCGTGAACTTGAGAGAGATTCGGTGGAAGTGCCAATCAGTAAACTACCTTCCCAACACGATCCAATATTTTGAAAGGACCGATATACCTGGGGCTCAACTTTCCCTTCTTTCCAAATCTCATTACTCTCTTCCAAGGAGATATTCTTAAGAACACTTTATCACCCACTTCAAACTCTAGGTCTTTTCTTCGATTGTTGGCATAACGTTTTTGTTTACTCTGAGCTGCCCTTATGTGTTGTTGAATAGATCGAACCTTTTCGGCCATCTCATCAACAAGATCAGGTCCTAATAGCTTTCTTTCTCCAACTTCATCCAAGAAAGTTGGAGTTATGCTTTTCTTTCTATAGAGAGCTTCATAAGGATCCATCTGAATACTAGAGTGAAAGATATTATGATAAGAAAATTCCACCAAAGGTAGGTGTTGATCCCAACCTCCATTAAAATCTATAGAGAAAGCTCTCAACATATCTTCTAGAGTTTTAATTGTCCTCTCAGACTGACTGTATGTCTGAGGATGATAACTAGTACTGAAACTCAACTATGTATCCAAAGTATGATGAAGACTTCACCAAAACTTTGAGTTAAACCTTGGATTGGGATCAAATAAAATGGAAAGTGGTACTCCATGCAATCTTACCACTTTCTTTACATATATCATGACAAGATGATCAAGTGGGAAATCCTCTCTAATAGAAATGAAGTGTGTCGACTTTGTAAGACGATCAACTATGACCCAGAGAGCATTATTTCCTTTGGATGTTTAGGAAGTCCGTTGATAACGTCCATAGTGATGTTTTCCCATTTCCATTTTGGTATGGGTAATGGTTGTAACATCCCCTTATACTTCTGTCTTTCATCTTTAACTTGCTAACAAATCAAGCATCGAGAGACATATTTAGCAACATCTCTTTTCATGTCATCCCATCAGAAGAACTCTTTCAGGCCCCTATAAATCTTCGTGCTTCCTGGGTGAATAGAGAATGAAGAACTATGAGCCTAATCCAGTAGCTCCATCTTTAATTCTGCGATGGGAGGAACACAAACCCGATTCCTGAACCTTATTATCCCATCACAATCAAGGTTGAATTCAGGAACATTTCTCACCTTCTTTTGTAACTCTACATCTTCTTTGTGTGCCTCTTTAATCTTCACATGTATAGATGCTTGAACATTCATTTGAGAAATATATTATTTTTCCCCTTCCATTATAATTCCAAGATCCATCATTTGTAAATCCATAAATATTGGATATTTTGTGATCCTCATCATGGATTAGCAAGCATGGTCTTGTCGACTTAATACATCTGCCACCTTGTTTGTTTTCCCAAGGTGGCAATGAATTGAGCAGTCATAATCCTTAATCAGCTCCAACCATCTTCTTTGACGCATATTTAGCTCCTTTTGTGTGAAAATATACTTTAAACTTTTATGATTAGTATAAATATCACACCTTTCACCATAAAGATAATGCCTCCAAATCTTTAATGCAAAGATTACCGTAACTAACTCTATATCATGAGTTGGGTAATTTTTCTCATGGATTTTCAACTGTCATCAGGCATAATCTATCACCATATTGTTTTGCATGAGAACACACCCCAATCCATTATTTGATGCATCACTGTAGATCAAAAACCTTTCTTTACTACAAGGCAGTGTGAGCCTAGGTGAATTGGATAACCTTCTTTTCAACTCCTTGAAATTCTCTTCACACTCCTCCATCCACACGAACTTAAATCCTTTTCGAGTCAACCTGGTGAGTGGATTAGATAATCAGGAAAAATCTTTCACAAAACGTCAATAATATCCATCCAAACCAAGAAAACATTGGATCTCAGTTACTGTTGTTGGTCTCGACCATCTTTTGATAACCGCTGTTTTTGCTGGATCCAGAGATATCCCATCTTGTGAGATTATGTGACGCAAAAATGAACTTTTTGAAGCCAAAATTCACACTTGGTAAATTTGGCATAAAGCTTCTCCTTTCTCAGGGTCTTCAATACAATTCTCAAGTGATCTTCATGTTATTCCTTTCTCTTTGAATATAAAAGAATATCGTCTATAAAGACTACCACAAACTGATCGAGATAGTCTCTAAAGACTCTATTCATTAGTTCCATGAAGATAGCAGGGGCATTAGTAAGACCAAATGGAATCACTATAAATTCATAGTGTCCATACCTTGTATAAAAAGTCGTCTTTGGTATATCCTCTTTTTTACCCTTAATTGATGATACCCTGAATGAAGATCAATCTTGGAAAAGTATTGAGCTCCGTGTATTTGGTCAAATAAATCATCAATGCATGGGAGATGATATTTTTTCTTGATAGTGATCTTGATAAGTTCTCGATAATCAATACAGAGTCTCATTGATCCATCTTTCTTCTTAACAAACAGAATAGGTGCTCCCCAAGGTGATGTTGAGTCAATAAGGTTTTCCTTATGACTTTTCCATTCCTTCTTGTTTTGAAAATCACAAACACCTTATCTTTAAGGAAAATCGCTTTTGTAAGGAAAATTGCTTTTATAAGGAAAAATGTTTTCTTAAGGAAAAACGCTTTTATAAGAAAAATTTATCCTTATCATATTTTCATTAATATTTTTTTTCTTAAGTATGAAATTCGGATTCACTTTCTCGGAATCATTAAAACTGATAAAAAGCATTCTGTTTTAGGGTTCGGATTCTGGACAAGAACTATAAGGAAGTTTCACTCCGAATTCCGGTTATGAATTCTGACTAAGTTCTATTCCAGATTCAGGATACGAATTCTAATGAAGAATTCTCATTACGAATTCTCATTACGAATTCTAATGAAGAATTCTCATTACGAATTCTCATTACGAATTCTGAAGAAGAATTCTCATTACGAATTCTAATGAAGAATTCTCATTACGAATTCTCATTACGAATTCCAATGAAGAATTCCCATTACGAATTCTAATGAAGAATTCTCATTACGAATTCTCATTACGAATTCTGAAGAAGAATTCTCATTACGAATTCTAATGAAGAATTCTCATTACGATTTCTCATTACGAATTCCAATGAAGAATTCCCATTACGAATTCTGATGACGAATTCCCATTACGATTTCTGATGACGAATTCCTATTCCGAATTCCTATTCCGAATTCTCATTCCGAATTCACTCATTAAACAGAATCTGGATATCATTGTTTTATACACTCTGAATTTGTTCACTCCGAACTTTCACTCCGAAATTTCTATTCCGAACCTTTATGTTAGAGTTTAAAACGATGTCGTACTTTCTGTTACACTTACTTTGTTATAAAACGATGTCGTCCATTTTGTTATAAACTAACCGTTGTCTAAGTGACACGTGTACAGGTCCCTCCGAACTTTAAGGGAAATATGACCGTTGGAGAAGGAGCCGACCTCACCTATAAATAGGAGCTCATTTGAAAAAGCTCACAACGGATGGATGAACATTTGAACTTTGTGCATACATGCTGTTGAAGTGATTTCTAGAGAGAGAGTCTCTTATTAACTCTCAAAGCTTCGTGCGACTCCGAATGTTGGTGATTACATTCGAGGGCTTCCGGGGATAGGAAGACAGAGGTGCCGACTACCTTAAAGATCGAGGGCTTTCTTGTCGAGAAAGACAGAGGTTGCCAACTACCTTGAAGTTGAGGGCTTGCGGGGATAGCAAGACAGAGACACCGATCTTCGTATCGAGGGCTTACCCTGGTGTGGGTAAGACAGACTTGCTTGAAAGTATAAATCAAGGGACCTTTATCCAAGGTTGTTGGATACCCTTCTCTTTGGGTTAAAAGACTATCATCTTGTTACTAGTAGTTCTTCTACTTGTACTTGTTTTATTCCGCTGCATTTTGTATCTTAAGGAAAGTATAATTTTCTTATACTTCCCTACTTACTTTGATTAGTTTAGATTCTATACGCTTTAAGGTAGAATCTCATTTTGTAACTTTTGTTAAGTTTCAAATTCCGGAACCATATTTCCGGAACCTTCTTTTGGAATCTCTTTCCAAGTTTAGTTCGGTGTTAGAGGTGTTGTGAATCAACTTAGTTTAACTTTGTTAAACTTAGTTCTTTCCTTTTCTTAAGGAAACTCTAGTTATTCATAACTAACTTTAAAGGTTCCAAAGGAATTTTTAAAGTATACAATTCACCCCCCCTCTTGTATATTGAGCATCTCATATTATATTTCGATCCTACAATTGGTATCAAAGGTTGGAAACCTCTTACTCTATACCATTCTTACATTTGGTATCAGAGCCAAGGTTACTGAAATACTTGTACTCACGTTCAAGTTTTTCTTGCTCACTTTTCCATTCCGAACTTTTTCATTCCGGATTATCAATTCCGAACTTTTCCTATTCCGAACTTTTTAATTCCGAATTTTTGTTATTATCAAGTTTGTTTCCAAGTTATTTTCAAGTATGGCAGGAATGAATGTTGGTTCGATAGACAATTTGAATCCTACAAGGCCACCAATCTTCGATGGTAATGATTATGAATACTGGAGAGATCGTATGAAGACGTTTGTTATCAATACTGGAGTAGATAACTTTGTCATGCTTACTGGTGATTACAAAATTCCTGACAAGGAAGTCAGAACCTTTACTAACCAGGAGAAGCAAGAATATCAACTCAACTACAAGGTACGCAACACTTTATTATGTTCAATGACTAGAAATATATATAGCCAAATTTCTTCTTGTGAAGCAGCTAATTGTATATGGAAGAAGTTAGAGGTTACTCATTTTGGGACTTCTAAAGTGATTGAGACAAGGAGAGCTATGCTTAGAGCTGAATATCATGGCTTTAATTTTCCTTATGGAGAACCTATCTGTAAAGTACAACAAAGATTTATGACAATCGTCAATAGTCTACAGTCTATGGGAGAGAAAGGTTTAGATGATGAAGCTCTTGTGGACAAGATAATTGATATTATGCCCAATGAGTGGGAATCCAAGAGAACAGCTATAGATGAGAACAGGAAGGTTACTCAAATAACTCTTGATGAATTATTTGGAACTCTTCTACAACATGAGACCAGAATGAAGAGAGATGCTGACAACATCAAGAAGAAGAATGGAAATGGTACTGTTGCTTTTACTACAACTTCGAATCAGATGAAAGCTAAGACTCCTGAGAGAGTAACCAGATCCAAATCGAAGAAAGTCATTTTCCAATCCGAATCTAGTGAAAGTGAAGTTTCAGAAAATGAATTAGCCAATCTTGCTCGAAGGATGAACAAGATAGCTGTACAAAGAAACTTTCAATCCAAGTATAAGAAGAAGGATAGGAAAGATAAGAAAGATGGAGAAGTTACTTGTTATGAATGTAAGAGAGCTGGACATATTAGACCAGATTGCCCTATGCTCAGAAAGAAAGAAAGAAAGGAAAGGCATTCAGACAGGAACAGGAAGAAATATTACAAAGCTAAAGCTAAGAAAGTTTTGAAAGCTAATGACACCTGGAGTGCCAGTGGTGGTGACTCTTCAGATGAATCTTCTGAATATGAATCTTCAGGACAGAAGAATCTTGGTCTTATAGCCAGATTACCTATTGATAATCATTGTCTTATGGCTAAGGTACGAAATGCTGAATCATTGACCAATGTTTCTTTAAATCCTAATGATAGTAAGTATTATAACTCTTCTGATGAAGAATCATCTTCTGATGAGGAAAATACTTTACCTACTTTTGAAGAAGTCTCTAGATTTGCTGAACTTCTTGAGATTGAGAATTCCAAACTCAACAAGAAACTTGATAAGGCAAATTCTAGGAATTCTATTCTTACTAAAGAGATATCAGATCTTTCTAAAGATCTTGATAAGAAAAATGCTGATTTTGAAAGTATTTCAAAAAATCTTGAGGAAGTAAGTTCTGAGAAGAATAAACTTTCTAAAGAGTTAGAAAAAGTAATTTCTAATAAAAATGTTTTCGAGCCTAACTCTAGTTCCAAAACTAATGATTTTGAAGATAAAAACTTGGTTGTAAAACTCAAGTCCGAAATTTTTTCCTTAAAGAAGTGCTTATCAAACTTTACCCATGGTAAGGAAAATTTTGATAAGATGTATTCTCAAATACGACCTTTAAGAAATAAATCCGGATTTGGTTATACCCATGCAAAACCTGTTTTCAGCAACAATTATTTTGTTCCTCAAAGTGCCCCATTTTGTACTAAGTGTCAATGTGGTGGTCACTGGGCAAGAAATTGTTCCTTAAACAAAACCCAATCCTTAGGTTTTCATAAAGCTTATTTTTCCAAGAAAATGTGCGTACCTAAGATTTTATTGTCTAGAAATCTCGGATCCAAGCAAGTTTGGATTCCGAATGTCTAACTTTGTTCTTAATTTCAGGAAAATAAAGAAAGTTCCAGCAACAATGTTTGGTACATGGATAGTGGATGTTCCCGGCACATGACTGGTAACAAAAGCTTCTTTGAAAAAATTATCAAGACGAAAGGAGGAAAGGTAACTTTCGGAGACAATGCTAAGGGAGAGATTGTTGGTATTGGTAATATTGTTCTTTTAGGTAAAACTTTGATTTCAAATGTTCTTTTTGTTAAAGGTCTTAAGCACAACCTCATTAGCATAAGTCAGTTATGTGATGAAGGTTACCTTGTGAATTTTAGGAATGATAAATGCTTAGTTCACAATTCCAAGGAAGAATTTATTCTCTCAGCCAACAGGCAAGAGAATGTTTACACCTTAAACTTAGAAGACCTAAGAAGCCAAGATTTACCTTGCCTAAGTGCAATGGAAGATCATTCTTGGTTATGGCATAGAAGACTAGGGCACTGTAATCTTAGAAACCTATGTAAACTCTCTAAGAAGAAACTAGTTAAGGATCTACCGGAGCTTAGATTTGATTCTTCTAAAGTTTGTGATCCTTGTCAATATGGCAAGCAACATAAATCTAGTTTTAAGTCAATCGGTGAAGTCTCAACAACCGATGCATTACAGTTGGTGCACATGGATCTTTTTGGTCCTACACAAACTGGAAGCATTGGAGGCAAATACTATGTGTTTGTTCTAGTTGATGATTACACTAGATTTACTTGGGTCTATTTTCTAGTAAGGAAATCTGAAGCTTTTTCTTATTTCAAAAGTTTTAGAGCTCAAGTTAAAAATGAGAAAAACCTTCCATTGAAAACTATTCATAGTGATCATGGAGGAGAATTTCAAAATTCTGATTTTGAAACTTTTTGTAGTAAGAAAGGTATTACTCACAACTTTTCAGCACCTAGAACTCCTCAACAGAATGGTGTAGTTGAAAGAAGAAATCGAATTCTTCAAGAAATAACTAGAACCATGTTGAGTGAATATTCTATTGCTAGACATTTCTGGGCTGAAGCTGTAAGTACTGCTTGTTATACTATAAATCGAGTTTTGATTAGACCTTTTCTTAATAAAACTCCTTATGAGTTATGGAATGGTAGAAAACCAAGGCTTTCCTACTTCAAGGTTTTTGGTTGCAAAGTATTCATTTTGAATACTAAAGATAACTTACATAAATTCGCACCAAAATCAGACGAAGGAATTTTCTTAGGATATTCCACAACCTCTAAGGCTTATAGAGTTTTTAATAAAAATACTTGTACTGTTGAGGAAACAGTACATGTGAAATTTGATGAGTCAGATCCTTTTGTTTTTAAAACTTCCCAACTTACATCTTCGGATGTGTTTTCAAAAATTGATTGTCAACCTTTGTTAGAAGAACCTTCTGATAAGGAAATTGTTCTAGAAGATACTTCTGAAACATTTACCCCAGAAGACTTTCTACCTTATGTTGATGAACAGGTTTTACAAAACCCAAATCAGATGTTTCTTAAGAATCATCCCAGTGATAGTATCATTGGTGATGTAAATCAACCTGTAAGGACTAGAAGTTCCTTAAGAAATGAAGTAGAACATCTAGCATTTCTTTCCCAACTAGAACCTAAAAGCACTGATGAAGCTTTAGGTGATGATGATTGGATCAAAGCAATGCAAGATGAGCTAAATGAATTCGAAAGGAATAAAGTCTGGACCTTGGTTGAAAGACCTAAGGAAACTTCTGTTATTGGAGTAAAATGGGTCTTCAGAAACAAATGTGATGAAAATGGAGTCATTGTTAGAAATAAAGCTAGACTTGTTGCTAAAGGCTATAATCAGCAAGAAGGAATAGACTATGAAGAAACCTATGCTCCAGTAGCTAGACTTGAATCTATCCGTATTCTACTTGCCTTTGCAGCATTCTTTAATTTCAAACTATTTCAAATGGATGTGAAATGTGCTTTTCTTAACGGTTATGTTCAAGAGGAAGTTTTTGTTGAACAACCTCCTGGTTTTGAAGATACAAAACATCCTGATCATGTTTTTAGACTTACCAAAGCTTTGTATGGCCTTAAACAAGCCCCAAGAGCATGGTATGATAGACTCACTGGATTTTTGCTTCAAAATAACTATGTTAAGGGAAATGCAGATCCAACCCTTTTTATAAAGAAAGATAAGAAAAATGTTTTGATTGTACAAATTTATGTTGATGACATTATATTTGGTTCAACTCAGCAATCTTTGACTGATTCTTTTGCTAGTCTAATGAAATCTGAGTTTGAAATGAGTATGATGGGTGAGTTAACATTTTTCCTTGGTTTTCAAATTTCTCAAAAACCAGAAGGAACCTACATATCTCAACATAAGTATATTAAAGATCTTCTTAAAAAGTATGGTTATGACAACACGAAGAGTATAAGTACTCCTATTGGTACCTCAAACTCTTTAGATCTTGATGAAGCTGGAAAACCAGTAGATCAAACATCTTTTAGAGGTATGATTGGAAGTCTACTTTACTTAACTGCTAGTCGACCAGACTTAATGTTTTCAGTATGCTTATGTGCAAGATATCAATCCAATCCTAAGGAATCTCACTTAAAGGCAGTTAAAAGAATTTTTCGCTACCTTAAGGGAACCATGGATCTAGGATTATTTTATACTTCTGGAAATGATTTTGTTCTAAAAAGCTTTTCTGATGCTGACTTTGGTGGTTGTAGAATGGATAGAAAAAGTACATCCGGAACTTGTCATTTCTTAGGAGATTCATTAGTTTCTTGGTCATGCAAGAAGCAACATTCTGTTGCACTCTCCACTGCTGAAGCTGAATATGTAGCAGCTGGAAGTTGTTGTGCACAAGTGTTGTGGATGCAACACACACTCACAGACTATGGCTTGAGTTTTACTAAAACTCAAATTTTGTGTGATAACACAAGTGCCATTGCTCTAAGTAAAAACCCTGCACATCACTCCCGTGCAAAACACATAGATATTAGGCATCACTTTCTTAGGGATCACACACTTAAAGGAGATATTATTCTTCAGTTTATCGGAACGCAAGATCAACTTGCTGATATTTTCACAAAATCTTTACCTTCTGATAGATTTGAATATATTAAACAGAAGTTAGGAATGATAACCGTAAGGTAATCTTCCTTAATTAACTTTCTGTTGGAAAAATCTCCCCACAGTAATAAACTCCTTTTCATAGGGGGAGTACATTTGTTTGTCTATTTAACAAAGTTTTTCAAAATTTGTTTTCAAATTTTTCGGAACGAAATTTTCCGGAATGGAACTTCCGGAACTACAATTTTCCAGAATGGATATTTCCATACAAAATACTTCTGGAATAAAAGTATTCGTATTGAAAATTTCCGGAATGGAAAATTTTCGTACTGGTATTTTCATAATGAAAAAACTTTCGTATTGAATCTTCCATATCAAGTTTTTCTATTGATTTTTTCTATTGAGTTTTTTCTATTGAGTTTTTCGTATTGAGTTTTTCGTATTGAGTTTTTCGTATTGAGTTTTTCGTATTGAGTTTTTCGTATTGAGTTTTTCGTATTCGTCTTTACATTACCCATTACGAATAACTTTCCTAAGCTAACACGAAAGGTATGATTTCCTTACTGAAGTTTTTCGTAATCATATTTTACTTGCTGGCATTTTCTTATAGTTTGTTTTCGGTTTTTTTTTTAATTTCTTGAATTTTGTTTTAATAAAACCTCAAAAAGATCGGATTCAACCTCTCAACCGTCAGATCTGATCTCAGATCTTTCTAAACCGTTAGATCAACCGAGGAAGTTGAACCGTCATCCCAAAGCCTATATAAAGGGGACCCTATTTTCTCGTCCCACATCGATCTCAAGCTCTTGTGTGCTGAAGCTCTGTATCTCTGTTTTAAGGCTGTTCCGAACTACAGTTTTCCAGTTCCGAACTTCAGTCTTCTCAGTTCCGAACTTCTCAGAGACTTCTAATCCGAATGTCTGCAGAGTTAGCTTCTCAAGAGATGTCTTCAACAAAGCCCATTTCACAGTGGTTAGTCTACAGAGAGCGGTTAGTGCATCCGAATTTCTTCAGCAACTATGATTCTATTATATCAAAGAATATCAAGCTCAATGGCTGGGAAGATGTTGCGATATCAAAAACCGGCAACCAAGATGAAGTTTACCCAGACTTGCTTGTTGAGTTTTATGAGTCGGTTGCTTTCTTTGTGGAAGACAATAGAGAAAAATTTTCCTTCAAATCGTATGGCAAGACTTATAAGCTATCTTACACCAAGGCTGCAAGCTTGGTAGGGTTGAATTATGAAGGGGAAGCTGAGTTTATCTCGCATGTTCTGCCAGACTCCTTGGGTAGTTTCAACAAGGAGAAAGCCTTAGAAATTCTCGGACTGGATGATGATAAGGCTTCGAAAATTGCAACCCTATCTACAAACTTCCGGATTCTGGAGTTATGGGTGCAAGGGCTTATTGTACCGAGAAAAGGAGACAAGGACAGCTTGAAGAAGAGTGAGATATACATCTTAGATTTCTTGATAAATCAAAGGAAGTTCAACCTGATGAAGCATATCCTTCTTAATCTTGAGAATTTAAAGAAAGGGAATCTGAGAGCTCAGATAGTAATGTACCCGGCAATATTGTCGAAGCTGATAGTTCGGTGCCTTGAGTCCTTCAAGGTTGCTTGCAGTTCTAAACCGAAAGTTTGCAAGATCATGTTGCTCAGTGATGCAACTCTTAAAAGGATGAATATAGCTTTTGACAAGAAGTCTGGCATGTTTTTTGATCTTCCTCCTCAAGAAGAAGTGACTCCGAAAGTGGCTGATCCGGAATCGCCTAAGCCAGTAAGGAAGAGGAAGCTGAAAGAAGTGGTAGGTGAAGCTCAGGAACCTAAGTCTAAGGAAGTCCATTCCGCACCTCCTAAGCCTAAGAAGAAGAAGACATATACTGATGAGGTTGCAGCGAAGTGGAGAGCTGACAAGGAAAAGAGGAAGGAAGGAGATCCGCAGTTCGGATTGGATCCCGCAGAGGCTAAGGCTCTGAAAGAAAAGGCTGCTGATGAGCTCGAGAAGCAAGCTAAGGAAAAGAAGCTGAAGAAGAAGTTGTCAGAAGCTGAGGCTGTGCAAGCCTTGTTGAAGTTTAATGAAATGGTTTCAGCAACCATTCCCGTTCCGAGAACTTTTTCTTTGGACTCTCTACCTGAGACTCCAGGAAGAAATCTCGATGATCCGAAAGAGGCTGCTGCTAAGAATGCTGAGGAAGTAGAGCTAGTGGAAGAAGTGGAAGAAGCTGCTGAAGGAAGTGGTGAGACAGGAGATGTGCTCAAACAAGTAGATGAATACAAGGGAACTCCTTCGGAACACCTGTCGCTCCGAACATCTGAAGCCGAATCTTCAAAACTAGTTACTCCAGTAATAGAAGGAAAGGAAGGAGAGGAAGAAGTTTCTTATCATGGAGAAGAAGAACATCTTTCACTTGATGCTGCTCAGAAAGAAAATATAGAAGTTGTTGATGAGGAAGATTTGGTTGTTCAAGTTTCTGACAGTGAGAAGAAATCTCCGGAACAGGTTTCTATTCCGAAAAAAGATAAGGGGAAACAAGTTATTGCTGATACCCCGAGTTCAGAAAAGAGTATGAGGAAGGAAGCTGGTAGTTCTTCAAAGAGGAAGTTGGAGCTTATTGAAGAAGAAAATTCTCCTAGCAAGATGTCAGATTCGGAATCATCTTCGTTGGGGCACGATTTTGTTGTTCAATCCTTGAAGAAGTTGGTGGGAACCATTCCGACTTTCTCCAGTATTGATTCTAGGTGCCAGATGCTCCAACATACGCTGAATCAGAAAACCGATTCCGTATCCATGGTAATGGATAAGTGTGTTGAGATAGAAGCCCAGTTCAAAAATTTCTTCATTGGTTACGAAGCCCATAAAAGATCTTGCAAAAGGATGACTAGCTGGTCGAAGAAGAATGTGGAAGAGATGAGGTTGCTGGATGAGTTTCAGGAGAATGTTAAGGATGCTTTTCAAACCGAGGACAAGAAGTTTCATGAGATGACTGCATCATTCGATGAGAAATTGGCAGAGGAAAAGAACATTCGGAGTCAGGAAGTAAGAGATCTGAATGGAAAGCTCAACTCTGTTAATCAAAGTTGGAAATTTGAAAGGGATCATCGGATCAATTTTCTAGAAAGGATAAAGTCTCAGGAAGAGAAAATGGAAGCTCAGGAAGAAAAGTTGAAGGCTCAGGAAGAAATCATTCAAGCTCAGTCAGCAAGGATAGTTGCCTTAGAAAAGAAAGCAGAGGAAGATCATAAGGACCTCAAAAAGATCAAGACAATTCTCAAGGGGCTGATGTCGAAAGAGAAAGATTCCAAATGAACAATCCGATCTTTTTGTTGTAATCTGTTTTTGTTGCTGACATTTCAAATTTAATGAGAATCGTGCTTGTTGTTCTGTTTTTTTGTTGTTACTAATCTTTCAGGTACTTTGTTATTGTTTTCCATTCCCTCCAAATTCTTTTTGAAAATCACAAAGGGGGAGAAGGAAAAGATCCTTAAGAAAAAGAGGAAATCTATTAAGAATTTTTCAAAGGGGGAGAAAGGAAAATACCCAAGGAGAAAGAACTCTAATAAGAGTTTGTTTAAGGGGGAGTTTTTATTAAAGAAACATCACTCCGGAAATATGAATACGATCCTTAGAGATTCAAAGCCTAAGGGGGAGTTAGTCGTATTCATCTATATTCTTAAACCAAGGGAGATAAGCTTTAATTTGTTTCTTTCTTCATAGAATGGTTTTTTTTTTCTTTCGTAAGGATGTTTGTGCTTTCCAAAAAGGGGGAGATTGTTGAGTCAATAAGGTTTTCCTTATGACTTTTCCATTCCTTCTTGTTTTGAAAATCACAAACACCTTATCTTTAAGGAAAATCGCTTTTGTAAGGAAAATTGCTTTTATAAGGAAAAATGTTTTCTTAAGGAAAAACGCTTTTATAAGAAAAATTTATCCTTATCATATTTTCATTAATATTTTTTTTCTTAAGTATGAAATTCGGATTCACTTTCTCGGAATCATTAAAACTGATAAAAAGCATTCTGTTTTAGGGTTCGTATTCTGGACAAGAACTATAAGGAAGTTTCACTCCGAATTCCGGTTATGAATTCTGACTAAGTTCTATTCCAGATTCAGGATACGAATTCTAATGAAGAATTCTCATTACGAATTCTCATTACGAATTCTAATGAAGAATTCTCATTACGAATTCTCATTACGAATTCTGAAGAAGAATTCTCATTACGAATTCTAATGAAGAATTCTCATTACGAATTCTCATTACGAATTCCAATGAAGAATTCCCATTACGAATTCTAATGAAGAATTATCATTACGAATTCTCATTACGAATTCTGAAGAAGAATTCTCATTACGAATTCTAATGAAGAATTCTCATTACGAATTCTCATTACGAATTCCAATGAAGAATTCCCATTACGAATTCTGATGACGAATTCCCATTACGATTTCTGATGACGAATTCCTATTCCGAATTCCTATTCCGAATTCTCATTCCGAATTCACTCATTAAACAGAATCTGGATATCATTGTTTTATACACTCTAAATTTGTTCACTCCGAACTTTCACTCCGAAATTTCTATTCCGAACCTTTATGTTAGAGTTTAAAACGATGTCGTACTTTCTGTTACACTTACTTTGTTATAAAACGATGTCGTCCATTTTGTTATAAACTAACCGTTGTCTAAGTGACACGTGTACAGGTCCCTCCGAACTTTAAGGGAAATATGACCGTTGGAGAAGGAGCCGACCTCACCTATAAATAGGAGCTCATTTGAAAAAGCTCACAACGGATGGATGAACATTTGAACTTTGTGCATACATGCTGTTGAAGTGATTTCTAGAGAGAGAGTCTCTTATTAACTCTCAAAGCTTCGTGCGACTCCGAATGTTGGTGATTACATTCGAGGGCTTCCGGGGATAGGAAGACAGAGGTGCCGACTACCTTAAAGATCGAGGGCTTTCTTGCTGAGAAAGACAGAGGTGCCGACTACCTTAAAGATCGAGGGCTTTCTTGTCGAGAAAGACAGAGGTTGCCAACTACCTTGAAGTTGAGGGCTTGCGGGGATAGCAAGACAGAGACACCGATCTTCGTATCGAGGGCTTACCCTGGTGTGGGTAAGACAGACTTGCTTGAAAGTATAAATCAAGGGACCTTTATCCAAGGTTGTTGGATACCCTTCTCTTTAGGTTAAAAGACTATCATCTTGTTACTAGTAGTTCTTCTACTTGTACTTGTTTTATTCCGCTGAATTTTGTATCTTAAGGAAAGTATAATTTTCTTATACTTCCCTACTTACTTTGATTAGTTTAGATTCTATACGCTTTAAGGTAGAATCTCATTTTGTAACTTTTGTTAAGTTTCAAATTCCGGAACCATATTTCCGGAACCTTCTTTTGGAATCTCTTTCCAAGTTTAGTTCGGTGTTAGAGGTGTTGTGAATCAACTTAGTTTAACTTTGTTAAACTTAGTTCTTTCCTTTTCTTAAGGAAACTCTAGTTATTCATAACTAACTTTAAAGGTTCCAAAGGAATTTTTAAAGTATACAATTCACCCCCCCCCCCTCTTGTATATTGAGCATCTCATATTATATTTCGATCCTACAGGTGACGCACTAGGGAGTATGAATCCCTTATCCAGATTCTCTTGGAGTTGCTTCGTGAATTCCTGTAACTCAATTGGGTCCAGTCTATAAGGTGTCTTTGAAATTGGTATAGCACCCGGTATGAGTTCAATTGAAAACTTAACTTCACGATTTGGTGGAAGAACTGGAAATTCCTCCAAAAAGACATCATCAAACTCTTGTACAATGGGAATATTCTTAATCATGAGTTTCTATCCAACTGTTTCAGATAAATAACCTTCATTTAGTGGAATCAAGACCCATAAGATGGAAGAAATTTCCACTGGATGGTTATGTTCACCCTTACATCGATAGACGATCATAGATTGATCTGGAATATGAGATGTGACTTCCCTTCTTTGGAAATTGATATGAGCTCCATATAATGAAATTCAATCCATGCCAAGAATCACATAGAATTACACTATAGGGAGGATCACAAGATTTGTAGGAAGAACTTTCCCACAAACTTCAATCAGAGAAGAATTATAAACTTTTGATGCGACATTTTTTGCCATTAGGGGTTGTCACAACTAACTCAACATCTAATTGTTGAGGTAATACAATGATACCCTTAGAAAATTATTCAGAAATAAAAGATTGGGTGGATCTAGAATCAAATAAAACATTTTCTAATTTAGAATGGATGGTAAGTGTACCTTTTACCACTTCGTTATCATACTCCACATCATTGATAGAAATTGCATGAGACTTTCCTTTTTATTTGGCCTTAAGAGTTTTTTGACGTCGATCATCATAAAAAACCCTTGGATTAGGGCATTTAATGGCATAATTCCCCATTTCCTTTCACTTGTGACATTTACGTGTAGGAGGTGCACTCTGTGTAGCCTTTTCTTTATTCACATCACTAGACATCTTCTTCCCATCATTGCGGAATTCAAATGCCCGATGACCTTCCTTTCCACATTTGAAACATTTACTTGTCCCTTTAAGACAACTCCCTCCATGTTTCTTTCCACACTTTGAGCATAAAATAAAACTCATCTTCTTTTCAGTGTGGTCTTTATATTTTCCTTTAAATTCCATTTTCATCTTCTTATCAAATTCATATGACTGATGGGTTACTTCAATCTCCAAATCAACCTTGAGAGCACATTGAACAATTTTCTCGTAGCTATTGAAGTCCCTTATGGATAAATCCCTTCGAAGACTTGGTTTTAAGCCACTAGAGAATCTATCAATCCTAATCTCAGGTTGGATAATAATCCCAGAAGAGTACCTTGAAAGTATTGTAGAATTTGCTTCTTAGGTACCAACAGATTCATCATCCTTTTGCTTCAGTTCAAGAAACTCCTTCTCCATCTTTGTTCAAAGAATACGATGGAATTACTTATTGAAAAATAAGTTCTTGAACTCGTCCCATTCCACGGACTCAATTTAATCTCTTGGCCTCATATTCTTGATAATATTCCACCATTTATGAGCTTCACCTTCCAAACGAAATACTTCTAAGGTGACTTTATCATGTTCAAAACATTGATGAACTGAAAATATCTATTCAGTGGTACTGATCCAATGTTCAGCCACTAATGAATCAGTAGACCCACAGAATGAAGGTGGATGTTGTCTTATGAAGGATTCAACAGAATTTTTATCCTTCCTTTGCTTGTTTGGAAGTCCTACATGATTCATAGATTGAGAAAGTCGTGTGAGTATGGATACCAAATTTTTCATTCTAGCTCCCATAATGTTTGGTTGCTCAGGGGGACAATCATTGCATTTTCCGTCGCATTCTGCATTAACACGGTTCCTTCGGGTTCCATCCATTGACTAAAACCAAGAAGAATAGTGTGAGAAACACTAATTATAATAGGAAAACCACATAATCAGGAATAAAATTTCACAATTAATGTCTTATCATAGGTTATTCAGGGCCATTTCTAAAATGCTAAGATTTTGTTCTATGCTTAGATATATCATTAGGGTTCTTACTAAGGCTTTCACATCCTAGTTTCTAAAGGTTGACTATACCCTTCCACTAATACCAACTATAATAACCCATAATTCACAAACATTGTTATTACTTCAAAATTGAAGCACACTTATTACAACATATAACAAAACCATGAAAGGACCATATAGGTATATTGTCTTTAGAAACTGTGAAACATAAACAACTGGTTCATAAATCATCTACACTGTCTCCCTTTTATTTTATCATTTATAGAGTCCCTTTTGGCATATATTACTTAATACCCTTCTTCCTAACCTGGGGAAAAGAAAAAATAAAAAGGGGTGAGCTCAAATGCTCAATAAGGGTAAACAAAAGAAATATCAATCACATCATATTCAGAAGAACATAACATTTTGGAAATCTTAACCTGCAAAAGAGATCATAATTTCATAACATGTGATGAATCATAGTAGTGAAATGTAATCCCAATAATCATAACATGAAACTTTGTGGAATACACACATAGTCATAGAGAATAATTTCTTAGTATTTAAGACTCATTACCAAGACTATCTTAGTGGACAAAGTCCATTTCTGAACCGAGTTCACTCCTCGTTTCAGTCCTGTATCACTGAATCGGATTAACCTGTCATTCCAGCCATGTCTATCTCATGAGATATAAATCTTCACCCAATGAATTGGAGGGAGATATAGGTCTCACCCATCTCATAATGATACCATTCTTATGTGTGCCACAAGATCATAAATCATACATCATAGCATAACCCATGTAATAGAAATGAGATTCTTAAACATCATTCCATCATAACATAATACATATAAGATAAAACGACATCACAAAAATAATTCCATCATAACATAATCAAATCAATGTAATAATAGGGATAGAAATAGAAACCTATATTATCTTATATGGAAAATAATTTTGATAAAATGCTTGAACTCTATTCTTGAGGAAAATATATTTTCTACTTCAAATTTTTTTTCCTTTCTTAACATGTCATACAATTTTAAACTAAAAAAAGTTGATGAAAAATAAACTTGAAAACTTGTAATGGAAGCTTCAGGGAAATAATTTTCTAAAAATCCATTATTGTCGTATAAGTTAAAGAAAAACATTCTTCTTGTACTTTTGCCGGAAAAGTCGAAAAAGTACCTCATACTAAAAACGACAAAAGATTCATTTCATATATTATACTAACAACTAAACGAAGGGTAAAATTTGATTTAAACAATTGTAGGAGGACAGAAATAATATTAAATATTTAGGAAACATGGATATGGATGATAAATATTCCCCAGTAAATTCTAAAGTATAAACAATCTCGCATAAAAATGAGATTGTGAGATTTTCCCTTACCTTAGGTCCGATTTGCTTCTTACATGTCCGAACCTCCTGTATAATGATTTAAATAATGTTATTGACTTATTCCAGAGTCGTACTCATTGTTATGATATCATATATGGTCATATTCTTAGCTTTGTATTAGTAATATTTCATTGTTACTTATTATTCGGGTGTTTATTGCTTTTTTTTTCTTATGCATGTTTTGTCAAATAAATTCTTATTCTTATTTTTAGGTTATAGATACCTCATTTACAGAATGATATTAGTGTAATATATACCATATTTATTCATTAAATTCATTTATATAATCATTATTCAATGAATATCATGTAGAATGAGTCGCATCACATCGTCGAGATGGTAGGCCGTACGTACGCACGAGCGATGATATCGTTCCCATGATCGTGGAATTGTATTGATGTGTATGTATACTATTTCAGAATCAATATCACTTTAAAATAATCATATATAGTTATTCTTTACACAATTATACCCATCCAAGTAATGTGGTTGTTGAAAATAGATTACACCACGGCGTGGAGACGGTATTCCGTATGTAGGCACGCGCGATGATTTCATTTTACGTAGGATGGATAGAAGGTGAAATATGTTTGTTTCATATTCATAATAATATATAAATATATTAGTTATACTGATGTTATTACTTCATAATGGAACAACTAAAGAATAAGAAGAATTAGAAGAAGAAATAAAGTTGAAAGAATCGGTAACGGACATTACCTCTTCTTAGAAGCGCCTCTTCTTAACCTTATCTTAGGGCACTAAAGATGGTTTTTGAAGAATACCAGGACCTATAGGATGTTTCTAGGGAAGTGTAGAAGAGATATTTTTAGGTTTTGGACGATATTAGAGGCTCAAAGTTGTGTGAGTAGGAGAGGGAGGAGGTAGCCTTTTATAAGGGAGGAGAGGGGCACCTTTGAAAAAACATAAAATATTATTTTATAATAAAGTAATATTCGGTTTTTAATAGCTCAAAATTGATTTATTTCTAATATAAGGTGGGGATGGGTAGCAATCCTCTCATCAAATAGATTTTAGACAAGTTTAGGTTACTATTTTAACCTTATCATTTAGATTTAACTTTAAGTTAAATAATTTTACTTTTATCGTGTCTTCTTGTTTTCTTACACTATATGGTTAATAAACTTACTATAAAAAGCAAAAATAATCCCAAGTGGTTCATTATTAATATATATAACCTTATCTAATTCATTTCGACAAACCTTAGATTTTTAGGAATAAAATAACAATTAATAATAAAATATTTGTTTTAAAAACTATTTTATGTTAATTTTGACACTATTTGGTACTTCATTTTTGTGAAACTCATACCAACATTATTAGTTCGAAAAAAGTTAATTAAATCAATAGTAACATGTCATATTAACCTATAAAATTATTTTACTTCATTAAAATTATCAAATTAAATTTATTTGGTTATTTATAATATCAATTATGTTAATATTTCATTAACAAGGTAATTACTCCATCATCATTGTGTCTTAAATAAATTAAATTATTTAAGGTCTAAAAATTATAAATAAAATACCATTATGTATGAAATCCTTTTATCTTTCTAATAATATTTATAGTCGAATTTATCTTATTTATAACCCTATATTAAAAATGTTTTAGGTATTAAACTTTGATTTTAACTATTTTAACTCTTCTTTAAATAGAATAATATTAAATATCATAATCTAATCCAAGTGTAGCTAAAGGGTAATATTTTATCCCTATGGTTGTTTTTTGTTGAATTAGACTTATCTAATATAATTAGGACATGTTTTAGGGTAATAATAATATCATTTTTACCCTTAATTACCCTATTTACTTTTAACTGTGGTAAATAAAAGTAAACAGTTACTATTCACCAAATATTATTTTTATCTTATTGAACCACATTTTAGTCCTTGATATTAACTGTGTCTCTCAGATTTTCGAAATTCCACTCACAGAAGTGGTAAAATTATGTTTAATGTAAATTTTCAAACTCATCTAGGAGGTGGGTAAAGGACGGTGAAAAGTTCAATAAAATTTTTACATATCTAAAATTATTATAAAATGACTCCAATGAATTACTTTGAACTTACATAGGTATTATGTATCAATTTTGACATAAAATAAATTTTAATAAAATAAATGATTATTTAAATAAAAAGTCGGTTTTTAAATAGCAACCGAGTGTTTTCCCTATTCATCAAAAATTGAAAGTTTTCAGAAAAAATACCCAAAATTCACCCCAAGATAATTTAGATATTCCAAATCCAAAAATGAAGTCCATTTTGAAGGAAATTTTTTTTAAATTTTCAAAAAGTGGGGATTACTATTCATAACAGCTAGTTTTAATAATATTTTAATAGCATATCGTTGTTTAGTGAAACTCGGTATTGCATACAACGCAAGCGATCGAGGAAGGTCGTGATTGCGTTTAAAGAAATCCAAGATACTATTGTGTGTAGTGAAATATTCCTTTGATGATGTATATAACATAAAAACAATATATTTCTCATAAAAATCCCGGGTGTTACATTTACTTCCATGTTCAAGATCCATAGGAAAAACATCCATAGTGTATAATGGAATCATTCATCAATTGATACTTATATCATTTCATAACTCATGGGTCTACCCACTCATATTTCCATTAACATCCAAAAAAAATCAATGAGAATGCCTATTCATTTAACAAATTTCATTCAAAATCAATTGATGAGTATGCCTACTAATTTAAACAAAACCCATTTAAACCAATTGGTTAATTCAATAAGTCATATCATGTTAATACATGTAAGGGGAGTAAAAAAAATCCTAATTAAGTAATTAAGTTCAGTTCAATTATTAACAGGCTTCCTTTAAAATAGGTAATCACCAACTCACCCCATAGGTGGATTAACTACAAGAAATGGTAAAGGACATACCCTATGGATGAGATTGGATGGGTAAAAAAACTAAAATTCATCCCAAAGGAACTAAAAGAAATACCTAACACATTAAATTTATTTTAATTAAATCAATCAATTCAATTTTGATGATACAATATAATGTACAGTAAAATACACAATTACAACTGGCTTAATAAAGCACCAAACCAAATAGAAATATTATAGACCACCTATTATAGCCTGGAAGTGGAGTGCTCATCTAATATCATCTATTAATTTGACTTAGATCAGAATAAAATTGAATAATGGATAAAGAACCTAAAATTAGGGCATATTATCTTACACCTAAATAGTAAAACCAATACTATGATGAATGTAGAACAACACAAAAGGAATTGAGTACTCAATGATGCAGATCCAATGAGACAAACGATGCTCAATTGTGATATAAGAAGGAAGAATAGAATCATAACCAACCTTTTATATTCATGAAGGATATCTCAAGGTGTTTCTACCAATGGGGTAGGAAGGTTAAAATAGGGTTGAAATAAAACATTAAGTGAGGAAAATTTTGTAATTTTACAAAAATTACTAGGCCGCATGGTTAGGCTGCACGCTTTTCCAAATCGTGTTCCAACTGTGCACCATTTTCTATAGGAAAAGGGAACCCCATATGGTTTGTATACATGGTTTGACTAACCATGTGAAAACCATATCTTTGACCACTATAAAAAACAACATACATTCCCAAACTATCATGCCCCTCAAATCGAATGGGTTTTCAAACCCTATGAGCTCCTCCTGCTCTCTTCCCAGGTCTCGTATGGTTAGACCATGCATCCTACACTGCACAGTTTCTAATAACAAAGAAATATGTATTATTCATCCCAAAAGTTGGGTTCCAGGCTCCGAATAATCCCCAGACACCCCCGAAAAATCCATGATCAAATTGGGTACTCACTTTTAGTTTCAACTAAGAATTTAAACAAAAAACAACAAAATTAATACCTCATAAAAAACCCAAGTCCTTCCAATTCCCATAACACGCATAATGTTAATAATGATATAAATAAAATATATATTCATTATATATATATATTTATTTATTTATATTCATCTATATATTTTTGAGATAGAAAAATTAATTACACCATCCATGAAGACGGTATGTCGTATGTATGAATGAACACTATTTTCACTTTTCAACAGACGGAAATAAATAGAGGTAAATAATAAGTAACTTTTATAGAATCATTATTATATAATATATTATATATTTCCATTAATTTTATCCTTATTAAAATCTATGTAATACAGAATTAAAATACAATTCACATAGCTTCATGGAGGTTGTAGTCCACCCATAGCTACGTTTTAACCCCTTATTACCCCTTATTACAATTACCAGAATATAATTTGTTTACTCTTTAAGGGATGCGAATTTTACCATAAAAAGACTAGTGAATCCTAAATGTGTCATGGTAGATATTTTAAACAATATAAAATTAACTTGTATGGAGATATTATTTTTATGAATTAAAAACCATTTAATTAAAAATTACTTATTATAAAATATCATTAATGTGATATTTGAAAAAATTAATTTAATTTGAATTTGAAAATAACATGATATAAAAGGAATTAAAATATAAAACTTTAACACAAACCTAATTTTTTATATTTACCTAGAAAATTTATGGAACATAATAATTCATCCAAATTTTATTACTTTAGATATTCTTAAAGCCATTTATTTTATTATTCTTTTAATTGGATAAATATTGTATTGATGATGAATAATCATTTGAGGTAATTATTCAACCACAAAAAATAAAAAATAAAAATACTATGATAAAAAATTTATAAATATTTGAAATAAATATTTATAACTGAACTTATCCTCTTATTTTACTTCTGTAGTAATTTTAGTGATATTAAAACCAGTAAAGTGACATTTTATATTTATTATTTTCATAAATTAATATAAAGGTAATAATCAAAGAAAAATGGCACCCAATGGAAAAATATTTGAGGATCAGATGAAAATTTATAATCTATGCTAATTAAATAAGAAAAACTAATGTGTCATATAAAATTTAAAGCTTTTTCTCAAAGTTTTAACTCTGATTACCGAGGTGAAAAATATTTACTTAGGTTAATATTAATAATGGAAACAATAAAAGAAAAATATTCAAAAAATTTGAACCAACTTATTAAGAATATGGAATCAATTTTTCAAAATTAAATTCATATAAATGTTATAAATTAAATTAATAAAAAACCACAAAATTCAGAAGAAAAATATTTTTTTCATAAAAATTCCATTTTAGGTATAAAAATTTATTTATGCCAAATTCAACCATAATATTTTTCTATACAATGTAATTTTATTATTAATAATATAATATCAGTAATGATACATTTTAAAAAAATTTAAAATCAAATGGATCTTTGTAAATTCTTTAAACGAATGTGGTGTTTTCAGTAAAAACTAGTATTTTTTTTATTCACTATAAAATAAATATTTCCAAAAAATACAAAAAATTCACCCTTAGAGAAATTTGATATGAGGATTTAAAAATTATACCCTTTTTATCAAATAAAAATTTTAAAATTTCCAAAAATTATATATAATATTTTATCACAAAAAAAAATAAAACCCATTTGGAGTAAAAAAGTATTTTTTTAAGTGTATAATGACTTTACGAATAATATATTTGACTTATAAAAAACATTTATAATATTTTTAAATGTTCCTATTCATACTCATTCCCAAAATCTAATATCTAGGTTATAATATAATTCTATATTATGGATCATTTAGATTCGAGGTTATGTGTATCACAAACTTTTAAAGAAATGAAATATGTTAATATATAATAAAACACTAGGGTGTCACATTATACCTCCTTAAATTAATTTCAACCTAAATTTTTTTATCACTTTGATATAAAAAATTTAGGACACTTATAACTCATCACATCCTAATGTTCCCATATAGTTTCTTCTAATTTAGGGGTTTTCTACAAAACATTCACCAAGTGAGTGATGTTGTTTCATTGCACTTTATCTCTATGATCCAAAATCTTCACTGGTTATTCCTCATAAGAGTGATCTTGCTCCATTGGTATGACCTCTATGTTTATTAAATGTTAAGGATCATGTATGTACTTTATTTGGAGAGATACATGGAACACATCATTAACTTGAGAGATATTTGATGGAAGTTCCAAATAAAAAAATATTTTCCTAAGATGACCAAGAATTTCTATGGGGATGATATATATTGGGAAAAAAATTCCCTTATTTCTAAATCTCATAGCCTTATTAAAAGGATATATTCATAGGAATACTATTTCAAATTATTTGAACTTTGTATCTCACCAGTTATTTTCAGTGTAACTTTTATTTCAGCTTTGAGATGTTATTATGTGTGACTGAATGGATCTGAAATTCTCTATCGTTTATTCATGTAACATCCGAGATCTAGATGCCACTCCAAGGTGCCTCATACCCAATTGGACACAAGGACTCAATAACATTTCCACAAATTCTAGAGGTTGATGACTAGCAGTGAGGGCCTAGGTGTGATAATGGGGAAAGTATTCCCTCATTAAAAGAGTGTAACGCAGAAGAAACAATAACAATAAAATAATAAAAGTATTAATACCATGCAATAAAAGTAAATAGTGTAAGATTGACAATATAACTACTAGAGGTCATAACATAAAAAGGATGATGTTATATGTCACATGTTCTAGGAAAATATCCAAAACATGTCACACTATAGTAATATATGATATAAGTACCAACAATAAAAAAACGTGAAAATAAACTCTGAATCATCGCAAGCCTCATCTTGGTCATATTCTCTCCTACTCCCAAGCAGAAAATCAAGTAACTAGATAAGGGTGATTTCCCTTACCGACACCAACAAAAATATAATCTATTTGGGGTCAAAAGCATGACCCAAATGGGGTGTGAGACTAAATCCCAATAGCAAACCACCCAAGATATATGCCAATCTATTAGTGAATATATATAACAGGTAGTTTACAATAGTGAAAGCAGTAATCTAGGAAGTAATCAAAAGTAAATAGTCCTACAAGAACTAGTTTCCATTTACAATCATTTCATGCTCTTTAAGAGTTCAATTAAATTGAATTATATAAGTCTCAGAATCTGGACTAAGCCCGACAATCCCTATGTAAAATTAAGCACAAGAGATACCTCCAAAGGCTATCTAAATAAGTAATGTGAAGATCGAATCCAATCTTGTGATTTTTCTTGGAATATGTGTACAAAAGTATTCCATTTAATTATTCAAATTAAATATGATTATGTCATTGACATTCCTAAGTTGGAATTTAAGAATTACTCCTATTGTAAAACAACATCTATCCTATGAACCCATCCAGATGATCCTCTCAAGAACCTGGTCTCACCTTAGGTGTGGTGATAGTATATGTCAGCTGAGCGCTTCTAGGATCCTATAAATAAGACCCAATTAATACCCAAGACATATAAACAATGCCAATATAATCTGTCCATGGTATCCATCATTCCATTACTCATTCGACCATTAAATAAAGCCTCCATCTTGCTAAACACTACATCCATGGATCACTCCTGGGTTAGACATATAAACTCCATTTTGGTTCATCCATGGAATCCCTCAAAGGATCCATGGGTCACCCGAGGTATAAGGTACAATAGTCACATGAACCTGTTCATGGAATTCTAATTTGAATCCATGATTCACCCATTTTTATTTACCATTTTATTATTTAATATTCAATTAAAAATTTCATTAGGATTGAAAAATTAAAAACCATAAGAATCCAATATAATCTCAAGAAAAGACCAACCTTATAAGTCTTGGCCTTTTAATTACTCACATGGGCATAATTTGCACAACCAACAATGCATATAAATTAAACTATTACATGGATTTATAATTTATAAACTCACATTATAACTTGTCAAATAACTATCATATGATGTAATCTAAACCATTATAGGGCCTTAACAGAACAAAACTCACATGGGCATGTTCACAATTGGAGAAAAATATTCCAAACATGCTTAAACAAGAATATACATAACATGGGACAAAGGGGAAAATCACTAATCCCAAAACCTTAGTCAATTAAATTATAATTTTACATGATTTCAATTCATTAATAATATTAATTAATTTTTAACAACCCAAGAATGGGAATCAAGGCATGCCTCATAGGCTTCCTATTCCAAACGACCATAAAAGATCATTAAGGGAAACACACCCATAGGGTGGCCCTAATTCAAGGTAACAAACCTTATACATGAATAAGAACGCATATTTAAATTCATAAAAATTAATAGGAAACAAAAGGGTTAAATTATAAATTATGGCTACACCCATCAATGGGAATGCGACACTTCGGCACATATAATCAACATGAAAAATAGTGAAAGTCACAATACCACCTACCACGTACTCATTTAACTCTTTTCATCTAGTGGCGACCTCTAATTAGACCTATAATGGTGTATATCTTCAAAATAAGAATAAATTTTCCATCCATGATAACAAGGTCGAGAGAATAAATCACGAAAAATGGCTTAAGATAAATTGAGAACTCACTTATGGGGTTCAAACGCATCTGACAATGTTCTAATCGGAGTTCAGATGATAAAACAGGAGTAAAATATTTGTATGACACTGTTGTTCAAGAAAACCTATGTGAGGGTTCTGTCCATGTAAAGAAGATGAGGCTACATCCCATTTGATCCAAAAAAGAAAAGTAATTGACATGTACTTGAGAATAAATGTCGTGTATATAACAGTTTCTTAATTTTTTGTAGACATGACTTACATGTTATAAAAAGTCTTGACAACATATATACATGGAGTGTAATGAGATTAAATGACATGTATCCCCCAGTCACAATGTGTAACAATATTATAGGTAGCACTCATCCTTTTTTCCTACTTTTTCTTAAGTACAAACTGAAAAGAAAAGATCTGTACCTTAAAGAAGAACCAAATTCTTACAAACATCCCCATTAAATAAATTAGTCACTGAATTTCCATTTTAATGGTGGTGAAGAAATATCTGAGAACAACTATGGCCACTAATATCATACATTGGCCTACCTCTCCTCGGTCTCATCATGCACTTCGTCATGATTCCATCGAACCCATACTAGAGGAACCAACCGTCCATGAATAACCTTCGTGATACTATTCATAATTCATATAAGATTCTCATCAAAGGATGAATCAACCTCTAAATCAACCCTCTTGGGATGAAAAACATGAGATATGTATGAAAAGTAAAATCGCAACTGAGAAATGTGGAATATGTCATGCATAGCTTGGTACCTCTGAAGTAACATCAACCGATAGGAAACCGGCCCAACTTTCTCTAGAATCTCAAATATCCCCATGTATCTAGGAAAAAATATTACCCTATCTCCTGATCCTAATGTGTCCCAAACATGGAGTAACATGTAGTAAAACTAAATCCCAAACCTTGAACTCCAAGGGTCAACTGCGGTTATCGGAATAAGATTTCTGACAGGACTGTGCAGTATCTATCCTCTTCTGAATCAATTACACCAGATCAGTGGTCTCCTGTACAAGATGAGGTCCCAGCATAGGTGACTCTATTTTCTATGGTCAAAACAGGGGTGATCAACATGGAATACCATACAAAGCCTCATATAGAACCATATTAATTTTAGCCTAAAATCTATTGGAATAGGTGACCTCAACTAGGGCTATGTTTTTTTCCAAAGAACCCCAAAAATCCAGGATGCATGACTAAAAAGTTTCTTCCAGAACCTGAATCGTGTGCTATGACTGGACATCAATCTTGGGGTGGTAAATAGTGCTCATAAGAACCTATGTACCTGATGCCCTCTATAGCCTTTTCCAAAAATGAGATGTAAACCGAGTGTCCCTATCTGAAATAATAGAATGTGGGACCCTATGCAGTCATACAACCTCACTGATGTACAACCTTTGAAGATCATCAACACTGAAGGTTTCCTTAATTTTCAAGTAATTTGAAACATTTGTGAGCCTATAAACAACAACCCATATGAAATATTTACCTCTAAGTGACCTCGGTAATCCCATCACTAAAACCATCATGATATCATTCCATTTCCTCTCAGGAATGGGTAGCTGCTGTAAAAGTATATCTAGTCGCTGATGTTCTGCCCTCACCTGCTGATAGGTGGAGCACCTCATGACAAAACTAGATACATCTCCTTTTATTCCTAGACACTAATACGAACAATGTAAATCTTGATACATCTTGGTGACACCATGATGTAGTTCCCATATAGAGGTGTGAGAATCCCACATCTTCTCCTTGAACATGTCTGCAGAAACCCATACCCAACCATGTAAACGCATAGCTTTATCCTCGCCTATTGTCCAAAGAAGAGGAGGGTCCTTACCTACCACACTCTCCTATAGAACCAGGACTTCAGAATCTGATAGTTACCTCATCATCACTTTTTCCAATAGGATGAAGGTTATATATAAAGAAGAAAGAAACATTTTGACATGAATGTCATGCACCTCCAAGTGCATCTCAAAGAAAACATCCATATTCTTCCACTTTCTACTAATATGTTTCATTAATTCTATTTGAGTCCTTATATTCAAAGCATCAACCACTACATTGCCTTTACCAGACATGTAGGTAATCTTTAATTCAAAAGGCTAAAGGTATTCCATCAACCTTCACTGCCTCATATTCAGATCGTAATGAGTAAAAATGTACATAAGGATTTTGTGGTCCATGTACACCATTCAATGATATCCCAATAGGTAATTTCTTCAAAAGCATAATGCATGAACAACTAAATCTAACTCAAGATCATGCGTCGGGTAATTCCTCTCATGTTGCCTCAACTACCGAGACCCATAAGTAATGACTAGATCCCATTGCATATGTACTTCTCCTAGCCGAATACCTGATCCATCATAGTACATGGTGTAACTCTTGAATTGATCCATAAAAATCAGTATTAGTGTTGAAATCAATCTCCATTTTAGCTTCTGAAATGCTATTTCATAGGAATCTTTCCACACATACTCTGCACCTGTTTTAGTCAGGCCAATCAACGATGCTTCTAAATGTGATAATTCCTGTATGAAGTGCTTGTAGTAACCACCTAGTTCTAGAAAATTCTACACCACAAAGACATTCTTTGTATACTCCTTGGAAACTACTAATATCACCTTATTTGGGTCTACTAATACTCCTATATTTGAGATAATGTTACCCAGGAAGTGAATCTGATCCATCCAGAAGTGGAACTTTGTGAACTTAGAATATAACTAATGCTCTCTCAGTGTACTAAAAAATATTTCAATATGTGTGGCATGGTCATGTCAATTATGAGAATACACCAATATATCATCCATGAAAACCACAAAAAAAATCAAGATAAATATGGAAAACTATGTTCATCAATGCCATAATGATTGTTGGTGTGTTTGTGATACTAAACGATATAACCAAATACCCATATGGACCATACCTGCTCTTAATGTCTATGTGAGGTATGTCTAATGATATAACACACACCTGACAATAACCATATCTCAGGTCGATATTAGGGAAAACCTGAGCTCCTCATAACTAATCAAAGAGATCATCTATTCATGTTAGAGGATACCTGTTCTTAACCATAAACTGGTTCAATTATGGATATTCCAAACGTTTTCTAAGGGTACATTGTTCCTTTTTCTCAAAAAGGACTGGTGAACCACGAAGAGAAGTACTAGGTTGGATTGTAACCTTATCTTCTAAATCTTTTAGCTTCCTCTTGGGCTATTAAAACTCCTTGTATCCATCCTATAAAGAGAAATAGATACTAGTGTAGCTCATGGAATTAGATCGTTAGATAACTCTACCTATCTCACCATAGGTAAACCTAAAAATTCATCTAGGAATACATCCTTGAAATGATCATCCACTAGAGGAAAATCCATATAACATGTTCCTTGGTCATCCAGATATAAACTCGAAATCTGAGCTATCATCCCGCCCAACCCACGATGCTTGGGTCCATCTCTGCTCGCCTGGACATCTCGTTCACCTTTGTGTAGAAACTCTCTGCCCTATGGTGATGTGAAGCTCACCCTATTGTGATAGCAATAATCAAATGCTCGGAAGGGAACCAACCAGTCCATTACAATAATGACATAAAATTATTTCATCCCAAGAACATTGAGGTCCCATAATAAAAGAATTCCACCAACCACAAGGGTTTACTCCTTTTGTTGATGCACGCATGCCGTTATAACCCTTAATGGAGTGTCTAGCATCATAGAATCTTCATAATTAATGTCAAATAGCCTAAGGATCCCCAAAAAAAGCACATATATGAAACTATTTGAATCCCCTTGTATCCAAAAGTGAAGAAGCTAAAACAGAGGATACAAGAATAGTTCCTATGATAGTTGAAGGTCTGGGATCTTGATCCTGATGGATCTATTGCGCTACATAAGTCTAACCTGTACAATAAACCTGTGACACTACCAGGCTACCCTAAGTAGATCCACCCTACTGTCTCTGTGATCCTGGGGTCTGGCTACCATGAACACGACCACCACCTCAGCCTGAACATCCTAATTAATTCCAATTCCCCAACTGGTGAGAAGCTGCTGACCCTACTCGTAAATGTGGAGTCAGTTCACACCCTCTCTCACTAGACACTAATGTAAATGTCTTGAATAAGCACTAAAGATGGCCCATCTTTCCATAAGATCAACACTATTCTCGGTCCTGCAGACACTATAGCCTCGTATTCCCTGGTCTAATTCACTAGTAGCACCTCACTTGGATACCTGAAGATACTTTTTGACTTCTACTATCATTGCGAGAATCTCTAGATGAATCTTCTTACAACCGGTCGAGATAGTACAAGATCTCGGTGTCGAACTACACTGTCCCTCACCTCCAAATTCCATAAAATTATGCTCAATAATCAACACTTGATTTACTATATCAGATACAATAGTCAACTAGAAGATATCTACATGTGATTTAACGTTGTACCTGAGACCATCCTCGAATCGCCTAGCCTTCACTACATCATCACCCAATAGAATATTCATGGATAGTCGGAGCTCAGTAAAACAAGTAGAATAGTCCATAACTAATAGTATTCCCAGCTCCAGATGCACGAAATCCAAGGCTCGATCGGCCCTCAGGGTCTCTGGAAAATATCAATCATAGAATACTATCTAAAAATCTCCCCATGCCATATCTTGATGACACTCCAACTGAGTGATAACATCTCACCATCTCTTAGTTGAATTATGAAATATAAACATTTTAAGCTTTACCCTTCTATCTGGAGGAATCTCTTCACTCTTGATGATTGAAAGCATGGACTCCAGCCATGACCTTGTAGCCTAAGGTCTACCATCCACCAAAAACTTGGGTAGATGCTACTGCTGGAACACTCGCGTCATCTCTGCCATAGATGTGGAAGGGTGTAAAGCTCCCTAAATGGTTTGAATAAACCTCATAAATCCATCACAGAACTATGAATCAGCACCTGCATCTGGAATAATATCTAGTTCTATAACTGGCATGAATAGAGGATCCACTGGTAGCCCATGGCCTACCACCTTTGGGGTATGATCATCATCACTCTCCTGGCGTACAACTGGAGGTCATCGTGAAGGCATGAATCTACAAGGTCAAGCAAACACATTAGTTCAAGTTCATTATCAAGGTTCGTAGTTCAAGAGAAGAAGAACTAAATAGGAGAATAAAACCCTACATCATTACTAAAAGAGGAGTACACAGCGTGTAAACACCATGCACGACATGTACCCTCAAGCTCTTACAAAGGCATGTAATTCCATCGATCTAGGCATGTAAACACCCCGGTTACAGAGTGTGTTAGGAGGGTACATGGCATGTCCCCAACATAGGTTACATTCCCATGTCCCTTAAATATCATGAACATTTACCTGGTCAATCCATGTGCCTATACATGGTGTGCTACCTACTTGGGGTCTGGCCATGTAAAACTACACAATGTGTACCTAAAGTACATGGTCGTATACTTCTCCAAGACCAATAGTCCATGTTATCTCTCACACAGCCATACACATAGTCATTTACCATACAACATGAACACAAATTACATGATGTGTAATTAAGAAAAGTTTTTATTCCCAAACAGAATAACACATGGTGTGTGTTTAAAGAACCAAACACCATGTTGTTTGGGTTTCTGAGAAGAAAATCCATGTAACTTCCACATAAATTCCATTAATAATCTAATTTCACATTAATATCCACAATTGATACTCATTTAAAATTTATAACATTCCCTTCCTTAAGGTAATCCCAATGGTATGCCCAATTCTGATCCATGGGGGCCCATACTCTCCATGAATCAAATCTTAGCACCCAAATATAAAACATAGTAGAATAATTCAATATAAGGCCGAAAGGAGACCCAAAAAATTATGATCCAAGAGGTAAATACGCCTAAGGGACCAAATATTGGTATCTATCAAATTCAAACCATAACACGTACCAATACACCTATCATAACTTCAGGCATATCTATCACGGTATCTATCACAACATCATTCAATTAGTACTGATCTTAAATGGCATAGTAATAATGCATGACATGTGATTTATTGAATGTGTCTATATGATGCATGAGATGGAATACCCTCATCTCATTAGGTTTCAACAAAATAGAACCAAAAAAATATCAATAATAAAAACACAATACAAGTGCCTCACCCAACAATGAAATCAAATAAATTGTAATTGCTCAAATCCCAAAAATTACAATTCAATCCGAGGAAATTTAGATTTTCCATGTACACAAGGTAGCTACTCTTGGGAACATATAATTACCAAATCCTATTTCCATCCTATCCCTATTTAATGTCTCCAAATAGTAAGAAAAACTAGAAAAGTATCTTCTAATACTAATTTGTAATGTCTCAAATCTGTATGCCACTTAATGGTTCCCCATACCTGGTTGGCCACATGGCCTCAAGTGTATTTCCCCAAATTCCAAATGCTTACAAAAAAAAAGGCGAGGGCCTAGGTGTGATAGTGGGGAAACATTCAACTCATTGATAGAGTGTAACACAATTAAAAAATAACAATATAGTAGTGGAATTAGTAATACTATGCCACAAAAGTAAACAACAGAAGACTGACAATATATCAACTAGATGACATAACATACAAAGGATGATGCTACATGTCACATGTTCTAGGAAAACATATAAAACATGACACACTATAGTAACACATGATATAAGTACAAACAATTCAAAAAAGAAAAAAGAAAATTAGAAGCATCAAAAGCCTCAACTTGGTCCCATGCTAACCTGCTCCAAAGCTACAAATAAAGTACCTAGGGAATAGAACTTTCCCTTATCAACACCTGCAATGATATAATATATTTGGACCCAAAACCCAAACCCAAATAGAGTGTGAGACTAAATCCTAGAAAGAAACCACCCATGATCTATTCCAATATGTCAGTGAATATATAAAATAGGTTGTGTACAATAGTTAAAGCAGTAATCTAAGAAGTAATCAAAAGTAAACTGTCCTACAAGCACTGGTTTCCATTTACAATCATTTCATGTTGTCTAATAGTTCAATTAAATTGAATTATATAAGTCTCGGTATCCTTATTAATACTATAAATCACCATGTAAATGTAAAAACAACAAATACCTTAGAAGGATATCTAAGAAAGTAAAGTGAAGACTTTATCCAAGCTTGTGATTTGACTTGGTAGACACGTAATAAATCATTCAATTTAATTATTAAAATTAAATTTGTGTTTGTCCTTGACAATCTTAAGTTAGAATTCAAGTATTACTCTTGGTTTAAAACCACCTACATCCTACAAGATCATCAGAATGATCCTCTCAAGAACCTAGTCTCACCCTAGGTGCGGTGTGAGTATATGTTAGCTGATCTATCGATGGATCATATAAATAAGTCCCAAGTACTACCCAATACATATAAAAAAATCCAATAGAATCCATCCATGGAATACCTCATTCAATGACTCATTCAGCCATTAAATAAATCCTTCATGATCATGACCACTACATCCATGGCTCGCTCACAACATAAACATATAACCCCCCTTTTGGTCTGTCCATGGAATCACTCAAAGGATCCATGGGTCACCTGAGGTATAAGGTAAAATAGTTGAATGAACCCGTTCAGGTAATTCTAATATGAATCCATGATTCACCTACATCCATTTACCCTTTTATAATTTAATATTAAATTAAACATTTCATTAGGCTTGCAAAGGTAAAAACCAAAAGCATCCAATACAATATCAAGCAAAGACAAACCTCATAAGGGTTGGCCTTTCAATTAATCACATGGGCATAATTCGCATAACAAGAAACACATGTAAACTAATCTATTACCTGGATTTTGAATTTATAAACTCATAGGGGAACATATCATATTACAATCCTATAGTGTAATCTAAACCATTACAGGGCCTTAACATAACAAAAATCACATGGGTAGGTTCACAATTGGAGCTAAACATTCCAAACATTCTTAAACAAACATATGAATAACATGGGGAGAAGGGGAAAATCAATAATCCCAAACCCTTAGTAAATTAAATTACAATTTAACATGATTCAAATTCATTAATAATATCAATTCACATTTAAAAACCTATGATTGGGAAATAAGGAATTCCTCATAGGCTTCCTAGTCCAAATGGCCATAAAAGGTCATCTAATGGAAACACTCTCATGGGGTGTCCCTAATTCAAGGTAAAAACACTATACATGAATAAAAAACATATTCAATTACCTAAAAATCAATATGAAATAGAACAGTTTAATTCTAAATCAAGGAGACACCCAAAAATGGGTGTGTGGAACTCTGGAACATATAATCAACATGAAAATTAGCGAAATGCATGACAACACCAACCTCATACTCATAGGACTCTCCTTGTCCAGTTTAGGCCTCTAATTGAACCTTGAATAGATTAGATCTAAAAAACTATCATAATATATCAACCCTTGATAACTAGGTCAAGAGAATAAATCATTAAGAACGACTCAAGAGGAATCGATAACTCACCGAAGGGGTTCCAACACATTTGATGGTGTTCAAATTGGAGTTCATACAAAAAATTGGGAGCCAAATCTTTGTCCAGTGCTGCAATTTGAGAAAACCTAGGTGATGGTTTTATCTTTTTAAAGATGATGGGGCTACTACACATTTTATTCAAGAAAAGAAAAGTTCACAGCATGTACTTGAGAACACACATTGTGTATATAGAAGTTTTTCCCTTATTCTACCGACATTACTTAAACATCATAAAAATTCTCTCCAACATCCATAAATGATGTGTACTAGGACTAAAAGGAATGTATCCCCCAATCACAATATATAACAGTCACATAGAAAAAACTCATCCTCTTTTACTCCTTTTTCTTAAGTATAAACCAAAAAAGAAAGATTTGTACCTTAAAGGAAGAACAAGGTTCTTACAAGTCATCTAGATATGATCCCAATAGATTTGTTTAACTAAATTCACCTTAGTATATGGGGGTTCTACACTTCCTACCATGGAAAGAATCATAAGGATCGATATGAATTCTTGAGTGAAAAAATTATTTCTATGAAAATTATACCAAAGAAAGGTGTTGAACCTAACCACCTTTTAAATATATAGATTTATCTCCCAACATGTCCTCTAGATTTTGAATTTACCTCTCAAACTAGACATATTTTTAAGGATGTCATACTTTAGTAAAACACAACTATGTATCATGATTTGACTGAATACTTCTATATAACTTCATGGTAAACATTGGATTCGAATTAGATACAATATAATGTCTTACTCCATGAAATATCCACCACTTACTTGATGTATAACCTACAAAGATAATCAAAAGAGAAATATTATTTGATTGTAATAAAGTTTTCTTAATTCATAAGTTGATTGACTATAACCCAAATAGATTTTTTCCTATTAGATGTTTTGTTGAGTTTGATGAAGAAACCCATAGTAATGTTTTCCAATTTCCATTTGGGTATGGGTAATGATTGTAACAACCCTTAAGACTTCTATTTTCTAGCCTTACATTTCTAACATACTAGGTATCAATATACATACTATACAATATCCCTCATAATTTTGTCCCACTACAAATATTTCATTAAATTTTTATACATATTTTTACATCCATGATGAATAGATAATAAAGAACTATAATATTCATACAATAACTCCTTAAAATGTGGTATGAACAAGCCCCATAGTAAGTTTATAAACCTTTATATTCCATAAATATCATGATTTAACTTATTAACACTTTTCACTTACTTTTATAGCTGTAAATCTACCTTCTTCACCTATTTAATCATCATATAGAGAGATGGTTGATCATTCAAATGAGAAAGACATGATATTACCCATTAAATTATGATTTAACATTCTATATTCTAAAAACCCATAAGTATTATATCTATTTAAATAATCATCATGGATAAAGTATCATGATATTTCTGACTTAGAAAATCAAAAATCTTGTTCACCTTCCTAGGGAGGTAATATATTGAGAAGTCATGATATTCAGTTAATTCCAACCGTCTTCTCTGATTCATATTAAACTGTTTTTATGTAAATATATACTTAAAACATATATGATCTGTATATATTTATAAAATTTTACCATAAATACAATACCTCCATATATTCAAATTTAAAAATTACCACAACAAACTCCAAATCATAATTTGGGTAATGTTTCTATTGTATTTTCAATTGGCAGGAAGAATATGATATCAACATATAATTTTTAATGAGTTAACATATCATTAACTTATTTTATTCAACACTAAACATAAAAAAACCATCCCCACTATAGGGAAATGTGATAACGTGTGGATGTACCAACCTTTTATTTAGTTACTTCAATTCATTTCATTTTCATTTTCCCATAAGTACTTTATCTCATTCTGAGTGATCATGGTGAGTGGATTGTATATTATTGAGAAATATCTGACAATGTTTCTTTAATATATATCCAAGTCACAAAAACTATGGATTTTAGTAACTATGCTTGGTCTAGGCCATTGATAAATAACTTCCATCATAGAATGATACACTGATAAACACTCACATAAGATTACATAACCCAAGAATGAATCTATTGGAATCCAAAATTAACACTTGGTAAATTTTTCATAAAACTTATCCTTCTATGGGGAGTTCAATACAATTATAAAATTATCTTCATGTTATTCAATGATATTTGAATATATAATAATATAATCTAAAAAACTAGTAAAAAATAATTAAGAAATTATCAAAAGAAACTATTGATTATACCCTTGAGTATCGAAGGGGAATTATTAAGTCCAAATGTAATCACTTTAAATTCAAAATGAACACTACTCATACAAAATTCTATTTTGGAAATGTCCTTATTCTTAATCTTCAATTTATGATATCAATAAAAAAGGTAAATCCTATAAAAATATTGATCTTGTTGTAATTGATCAATAATATCATTGATATGAGGTTGGGGATACTTTTTCTTGATAGTGATAATGTTCTGTTCCAACTAATAAATAAAAATATTTATTGAACCATATTTCTTCTTAACAAAAAGAAAAGGTACACCCCATGTTTATTCATGAAGTCATATGAATCCCTTTTCTTGATTCTCCAAGAATTTCTTATTCAATTCATGATACTCAATTGAGACCATTCTATAAGGATTCTTTGAAAAAGGTATAGCACCAGGTATGACTTCTATTGGAAACTTGAGTTCATGATTTAAAGTAATAATATAAAGTTATTCTAGAAATAAATCATTAAACTCACATATAATAGCTTCATCTTCAATGTTGAGTTTCTCCCCATCTATATAAGATAAATACCCTTTATGGATAGTAATTAAATTCTATATGATAAAAGTAATTTCCATTGGGAGTTTGTATTCATCCTAACACTGATAAATGATCATAAGTTCATTCAGAATATGAAATGTGACTTCCCTTATTCAAGAATTGATATGATATTTATTAAAAGAAATCAATTTCATGCCTAGAATTACATGAACTTCATGTAATGGAAGAATCAAATGATTTAATGGATGGAATTTCCCTCAATTTTTAATCTGACATAAACTATTGACTTGAGATACAACCATCATACCATTAGATGTTTTACAACTAACTCAACATCTAATCATTTAGTTGGTAATTAGATACCCTTAGTAAATTCCATATATATAAAAGATTTGGTAAAGACACAATCAAATAAGACCTTGTCTATTATATATTGGATTATAAGTATACCTTTCACCACAACATTCCCATAACAAAATTTGATTGTCCTGATAGCATGATATTTCCATTTTCCTTGGGATTAATAGTTCGTTGATGTTGATTTTCATAAGAAATATTTGAATTTGTGAAATCTTTGATGTAATTCCCATACTCCTTCCATTTTAATAATTGGATAATGAGTGGTACATATTTCATCATCTTTCTTTCCTATATTGTACCAACACACCTCTTTATCATCTTTTGAAATTCATAGGCTTTATGACCCACCAATCCATATTTACATCACCTCTCAGTTCTATTCAATAAATTTCCTTGATGTTTATTCACACATTTTTGGAATGTAAATGGGTGTAGTTTCTTTTGACCATGTGATTTATTTGAGTTACCATGTGACTTCAACTTAATTTCCCTTTCAAACCCCTAGGAATGGTGGGAATCACTGATTTCTATTTCTACATTGAGTGCATATCAAATGATTTATTCATAGTTAATGAATTATCTTATATCTAACACCTTTCAAAGATATGGTTTTATGGAACCAAAGAATCATTCAATTTTACATTCAAAATGATGATTAAAAAATCATACCTTTCATGTTTTGTAAAATTATCATCATAGTTACCAATGGATTCATCATCCTTCTCGAAAAACACAAACAATTCCTTATCTAATTTTGTATGTATAATACAGGTTAAGTGATTAATAAAATATATCCTTTTAAATTCATCCATTACATGGATTCAATTTATTACTCTTGGCTCGTCTTTTCAATAATATTCCACCAATGATATTCTTTTCTTTCATAAAAAAATGTCTAAGAAAAATTTTCATGTTATGAGAACTAGAGAATAAAAAAAAATTTCTCAATGGTTATAATCTATCACTCATAAAATAGAGGATCAGAGATCCCACTAAAAGAAGGTGGGTGTTTCTTCATGAAACAATCAATAATATGGAGTTCCCTCCTATTATTTTTTAGAAGTTAATCTGATTCAAGTCCTAAGAAAGTTTCATGAGCATAGAAATAAGATTCTTTATTATAAAACCTAAGGAATTTAGTTTCTCAAGTGTAAAATCATCGCATTATAAATCAATTTTTTTATGAACAAGATTAATTATGGTTCTCACCATTAAATTAAATAAAAAATAAAAGTGTAAGTGTAAATATATAACAATTAGAGTGAACTATCATATAATCATGAAATATCATTAAAAGGATATATAAATCACGACACCTTCTTCTAAATATATTGAAACTTAGGTTTACCCTAGGTTATCCAAGTTCATTACCAAAACATTAGGTTATTTTCCATTACTTATAATAATCCCTAGGGTTTTTAAATTTATTTTCTAACCCTATTATCCAAATATTAACCGAAACTAGCTCTAATACCAACTATAGCATCCCAATCAATCCATACATCAATATTACATAATTTTATTTGAATATTAAATATATAACATTACAATCTACACCAGCATCATAAGGGTTTAGTGTCTTTAGAGACTAGATACATGAACATATTATTTTGTAATATTCTTCTTTATCTCTCAAAATGTTCTTCCCACATTGGACTCTTCTGGAATTACCCAAATTAAAACCATTCATAATAACCTGGGGGAAAGGAAATGTAATAAAGGGTGATATCATTTAATTAGTAAGGGAAAACATAGGATATATCAATCAAAGATCATATGAATGAATAATATAAGCTTAAAGGTATGATATTATGAGCATAACTTACAAAGTTCATACCATATCTACCAATTAATGTAAACATGATTCATGGTATAAAACACTATCATTACAAAATAAATGATTCATAAGAGTGGGAAAACATCATAATCAATTGTGAAACAATAGTTTAGAGAAATATAATATCATAAAATTGTTTCACCATCATAGTTATATAATCCATTTCAAATGTCATGGTTAACTACCAAGACCACCAGATCAAAGTGGATCAGGCATCAACACTTTTTTATAATATCACAGTGGATCAGGAATCAGCACATGTTTCCCCTAGTGGATCAATCACACAAAATTCTATTCCCATAGTGTATCAATCACATCAACTAACTTCACATAATTATGCCATGAGATATAAAACTTCACCCAATACGTTTGATGGGAAAATAATTATCCTCCCAACTATAACTTAATAAAAACTATACATATGTGGGCCATAAGATCATAAAACATTTTTCATATCATTTTAAAAAAAACATGTGGTAAAAAAATGGGTTTCATAAACATTTTATCATTTCATTATTTTATAAATCGTGGAAAATAAATGGATTTCATAAAAATATCAACATCATAATAATAAACCATCCAAAGAAATAACAAGGATTATATAATTTGATCATATCCTCAGTAAATTTTAATTAAAATCAAGGATATTATCATATGTGAACATTAATTTCAATGATCTATGGAATATTTATAGAAGAAAACATCTATTTTATTTTGAAATAACTTATTTAAAATAAAAAATTTAAAAATTACTAAAAAAACTTTTTCTTTGAAAAGAAACATGGAAAATTGTAATGGAAGATTAAAATTATTTCGGGTTAATGAAGAGAATAATCATTTTTCATGTCATATATGTTAAAACAAATATTTCTTTCACGTATTCAGTATAAAGTCAAAAGTAACTCATTTGGAAAATTATAAGAAGATAATTTTAATTTTTTTATAAAAATTAAAACATGGTTGAAAATGATTTCAAAAAATCATTATTGATTATTATAATCATTCTTGAAAACATTTTTAGAATAAAGGGTCATGTAACGAAAATTATTTTTAACTAAAGAGATAAATAAAGATAGATTTACAAAAAAAATATTATTTTAGTGTATTTAGTATTTAAAGAGAAAAAAATCCAAGGAAAACACATATTCTATGGAAATAAACGTATTATAAGAAATATTAAATTTACTTATATGATAAGGATTATATAATTTCCAAAAATAATATTCAAACAAGAATAATCACGAATAAAATAGGATTGAGACGTAAATCTCTTAACTCAAGTCATGTATTTTTTTAGTACATTTCATAACATACTATATAATAAATATAGATTTATTATACATGTATTACAGAATCATACTCAAATATATCATTCCATATATGATTTACTTGTAGCATATTATCACTCTTTTATTAATAATTTGTAATTAAAATCACGATTTTTGGTGATAACAGCTTTATTTTTCATGCCTGTTTTAGTTCAACAGTCCCAGTTATTATATTATAATCATGGTTAAATAATATTTATAATTTTAGTCATTATATAAATATAATATTTATTCATTATATATATAATTATAGACATCCATAAATGGTATATATAGAAAAATTAATGACAATTTCCATTGAGATGGTAAACTGTACGTACACATGAACGTCATATACATTTTTTGATAGATGGAAACAAGTAAAGGTATATAATATTTAAATTTTATACAATTATAATTAAATAATATATATCATGTATTTTTATTAATTATATTCTTATTTCAATCCATGTAAAACATTAGTGAAAAATGAATCAAGTTGCTTTGTAGAGGTGGTAATCCATACATATGCACGAGCGACATTATCATTTTCCAATGGATGGGAAGAAGGTGGGTAATGGTTATTAAATAATCATATTAAAAATAAATTATATTGAATATAATTAATTAATTATTTTAAAATGGATACATAAGATTTATAATAGGTAAAATAATGAATAAATTGAAATAGGTAAGGTAAAATGATTACCTCTTCTTTGGTCGTCCTCCAGTATATCCCTTCTTAAAGACTATTTGATTGGTTTTTTGATAATACCAGAACATATAATTCATAAATAGGGAATATTTTAATAAAATTGGATATGTTTTGGTTGAGATATGAGTCTCGAAATGTGTAAGGAATAAATCATAAGAGGTACCTTATTATTATTGTAGAGACATAAACTCTTGAAATTACATAAAGTATTAAATTAATATAATATAATCTTTAGGTTCAAGTGGACCAAAATTGATATAACTAGAATAAATAGTGGTAATGTGTCTAAATAATCTCACAAAAAAAATTAGACAATTTTATGTGATATTTTAACACAAATCTCTTTGATTTAACCCTCATTACCACTTTTAACAATTACCAAAATATCAATGTTTTTACTCGTTAATGGTCAAGAATGTCACTATAAAAAGAAAAGTGGACAATATATAGACCTTGAATAATATTTTCATCCATAATTCATTCACTTATCATAATATATTCTTTTTATTAATTTTAAATCATTTAAGAAAATAGTATTTATTATAATATATTTTTAATATAATTTTTAGAATTATTCATTTAATTTGACTTCAAAAAAACATGAAAATAAATGAATTCAAATATAAAAATTTAAAACATCATTAATATTTTATTTTTATCTATAAAATTCATGGAATACTATAATTATTCCAAATTTTATTACTTTTAATATTTTTAAAATCATTTATTTTTTTATACTAATTAAATAAATATTATGTCGACATTGTGTAAGAATTTAAAGCAATTATTAATTTAGTAGAAATTTAAAAAAATAAATTTAAAAATAAAATTAAATAAATTAAAAATAAACATTTTAAACTAAGCTTATCCTCTTTTAATATTAATTTAAAAAAATTATATAAATTATAGTCAAGAGAGTAGAATTTTGAATTTATTATTTTACTAAATTATTATAAATTTCATAATCAAAGAAAAATAGAACAAAGTGTAAATATATTATATAATTGGATATAAATGTCCTAAATAAACTCATCCAATAGGATAAATTAAATTGTTATATAAATTTTAAATACTTATCACAAATTTTAAAGTTTTTAACAAATTTTAACCTTATTGAGGTAACAAATATTTACTAAGGTCACTATTCATAATGACCAAAATTAAAAGGTAAATATTTAAGAAATTTAATCCTCGTAATTATATATATTTAATAAACTTTTTATGATTCAATTCACAGAAGTGGGAATAATTAATTTAAAAGAAAACCAAAAAATGCAACGACTAAACAATTTTGAAGGAAAATGTCTTTTTTAAGTATAAAAAAGTATTTATACCAAATTTAACCATAAAATTGATTCTATAAAATAAAATTTTATTCATAATAATATAATATTACTAATTTTATATGTAAATATTTTTATTAAAAATGTACCTTTGTAACGGATTTAAATGAAACTATAATTTTCATTAAAAATCAGTATTTTTCACTATTTACTATAAAATCAACCTCTTAAGAAAAATCCAGAAAATCATTTTAATATAAATTTGATATGATATTTTATAAAATTAAATAATTTTTATTAATTAATATTTATAAAATTTCCATACATTAATTGTAATATTAAATCACCAAAAGAATGAAAACCTTTTTTGAGGAATTTATTTTTTTAAAAAAAATAATGACTTTAATAAACATATATTTTCCTTATGTAAAACCTTTATTTTTTTTTTTGAAATATGGTTATTCATATTAATTCCTCAAATTTAATTACTAGGTCAGAACAGTATACTATATTATGGTTCATTTAGAATTGGGATTGGGTGTATTGCAAGCTATCGAAGAAATCAAATATATTAATACATCTTAAAATATTGAGTTATTACAGTGAGGCCCTTTGATGGATAGTTAGGAATGTGAGTTTCCATATGATATTGTGATGGGAATAGAGAGGTACTACCTATGATTTATTATTTACATGAGATATGACCTATGTGTTTGGAAGGAGAGACTAGTCCCATGAGATGCAGTTTAGGATAATAAAGTTGGGTAATATGGGTGAGATTGGTTTTAGTATGCAAGGGTTATGGGTGTGGGGTCATGTTGATGTTGTGAGATATTTAGTGATATGATGAATGGGTAGAGGCTTGAGGTTTGGTATTGGTGCATGGGAGGTATTATCAGGTGTATGGTATAACCATTGAGATACCTTGGGTTTTTATGAAGAAAATAACTCAGCGTGCTAGTGTTTATGGTATTAATGATTGGTTTCGAAGGTAGAACTGAATGGATGGTTAAACCTAGAATTTTTAGATTTTTTCAAAGTTATTTTAATTGGTTATTCACTATGTCATTGAATTTTGAATTAGTGAAAGGTTATGTGTAGGTTGAGGAGCGATTAGTTTGATAGTGTACATATGGTCATGGCACCTAGGGTTTTGATGGATTCCAAGACTATCTCTTCTATGATATGATGATTATGACATCATAGATGATTTTTTAAGTATTTAAAGTATTGGTGTGTATGGATTTGGAGGAGTGAAACTTGTGTGATGATGGAAGTAGTTGAGATTTATCACAATGAGTGGTATAATGGAATTCATATGGTGGGGAGTAAACCATAATCTATATAGGTTAGGATCATTACTACAGATGGAGGAATCGTGATGGATATCAGGAATGAATATTTAAGTGAGTTGGAAATGATTGTCACTAGGTGTTTTTTGGGGGCACTAATTATGAGTGGGATGTTCACATCCAATAATTAAATTTGGTAATGGACAAAGTGTGGGTTATGGATTAATGGACCTTATGTTTGAAGGGTCGTAAGTGTGATGATATCTTTTATTAGTAGGTTTATTTAGATTTTTAAATTTAGTATATAGGTGAATTCAAATTTATCTAGATTCCTTAGGGAATTATAGATGTGGAATTCATATGTGTTGTTGGATGGAGTTTGAGAATCGGCATCAGACTCGGGATTAATTTCATATTATCTGAGTGTGAGTCAGTTTTAGGATGCAATGTGCTCATGATAAGAGCATGGCAGCTTGTGTGGTTAGTCAAGGATCTACGAATGAAATTACAATTGAATCATAGATTTAAATTAATTGTGGGATTTTTATATGACACAAGGATGCCTTTGTGTGTTAAGGAATTATATCATGAGGCAATACATCACCAAGAGAGACCATTAATTTTTAAGAATAGTCATCTATAAGAGGAATGACTGGTGTTTTTCATTTTTATTTGGGTGTGGTGAGATGGAAACATCCCCATGTGGGTTACTCGACTGTTGATAAAGAGTTTCAGCGGGAGATTCTAATTGTTGGTAACATATTAGCTCATAGTTTTCCATTATGATAATAGGTTTATGGTGAGGAGCTCCATGATCCAAGTTACAAATTCATCTATACCATACTATCTCAATATAGATAGGATTATGTAAGCATTATCTAGGTGTTTCAATGATGGTCGAATGTAGTTACTTGGTTCTAAATTTATTATTTAATTGGTATTTATAGTTTCAAAGTGAATTATTTATTGATATTATTTTTTTGAACATAATGACAAGATTATAAATCGATGATTGGGATATGTCATGATTTATGGAAGGATTATCACTGAGGGTTCTCAAATATAATAATTACTATGTTGGGGAGATTTTAAAGTCCCACAATTTTATTGGTTTTATATTTTTGGGAAAATATATATTTTTTGTATTCTAGTGATGGGAAAAATGGTAATTTTCCCTATTAGATGATCCTATAAATATATTTTAATGGTCCCATTAATTTTGGAAAGAAGGTTTTATCCGAGGCCTGGAATTTGGTGAGATTCAGAGTGAGGATTATTTTTTGATATATTGTAATATTTAATAAATAAATATTAAAAATTACTATTTTATAAAAACTGATATCCATAAAAAGTATTTTCATATTGAAATTTTGACTTTTTAGTTGAATCTGAAATGGGATGTTTTACTTAAATAGGGTATGAACTTCGTCCAGGTTTTGGGACCATGGATAAAATTTTTAAGAGGGTATTTAAATTTGATTTAATTATTGAAATTATTTTAATTTAATTAAAATAGATACTCATCCCCCATTTCTCCATCACTCACATGATGGAGAAAATGAAAGACAAAATATTTCTCTAGAAGTTCTCCATGTAGAGAGAGAAAGGAGAAGAGGGAGGGGGTTTTCCTCATCAGAGAGCTTGATTAGCACCAGACTGTGATGTGGTAGACTTTGAAGGTGATTTTCACATCCCTATTTCTTCATTGTAATACCTATAAATATATTAAAGAATACTTTTAGATCTAGACAATTATACGAAATAAGATTTTGAGTCCTAGAGAGACTCCATGTTTTTATAATAAAAATATTAAATATATGACATCATGTGTGCACACTATTTCATAGTTCAGGGAATAACTCATGAACTAATCCTAAGATAATAAATATTAGAACACCATTGAATCTAGAATGTGTGTTTTAACCTAGGTGTGATATAATAATTATATGTGGAAGGTGTGGCTTGAGCACCATCATGGATGAAATAATTAAATATATTATTTATTTTTATTTAATTATTTTAATTATAATACTTAGTATATTCTTATATATAAAAAATTCTTTATTCAAAATTCCTATGGTTATCCTCACAACTCGAGGATTTGAGAGGAGTGTATGCATGATTTTTTGTGTACATCGGGATCCTAGATCAATGATTGAGTGCCGCAAGGACTGCCAATGACAACAGAGTTTCAGGATCTTTCCAACAATGAATTGAAATTGATGATTTATCTTCCAAGGAATATGAATTTTTTATTTCATGATGATTTATTATTTTTTTTGTTAAAAAAATATATCAAGGGCAACATGAACATTGGTAGGGGTTTATTCCTCAAGTTGGTGTTTTATTCATTTATTTCCCCGTTCTTCATGTGATCATCATCTGCATTCAATTTGTTTGGTGGCTCCACAAATACCCAATAAAAGATCATTACAAAATAAATATTTATCACCATGGGTTTAGGATAGATATTGATGGTATGATTATGGTGTGTGATGATCATGGATGATGGGGTTCATATTTAGAGATCCCCCGTTGCAGTTTTTTGTGTATTGATGAGGATAAACAACAAAAAATGATTACCATTGGGTTAAATGGATTGAATATGTACACTAATGATGGTTCAAGATTGGTTGGCCATAGATCCAAATTTTTTGAGAAAATTTGATGGAGGATCTATTGACAACGGAGGCAGAAGTGATATAAATAGAAATTTTTTTGATTTTTGAAAACAAAATCTGTACTACATGGTGTGTATTATGATGAACACTCACCTTGTAGTCTCCATTATGTGGTACTATGGTTTTCATATAGAGAAGAATATCACATGGCATGTGGCATGTGTCACATTCCATATGACCTGGTCCTAGTGACTCTATGTGTACCCTCATTGTACACTGACATGGATATAACCAGTTACACAAGCACAAATCTATACTCTAACACAACCAGGTGCCCAGTCATGTACCAGTACACTGGAACATACAATGTGCATAGGCATGAACTGGAGTACACAATAATGATCTTAATAACATGGGAAGGCTTGAGGTAGGAAAGACACACTATGTACCACTAGTACACACTTTTAAATTCCTCTAGGATTGTTTGAGGCCCTATTTCTCTTTAGTATGGGACATTTAATTTATGGTACATTCCCTCAATTCATTCCCCTGGAGGGTAGCATGAGGAATTGTGTCTTGGGCATAGGATTTAATCCCCTATATGGGATTATACTAGGATAGAGTTGTATGAATATCCCATTGGACCTAGTTTGGGATCCCTTATCATATATTCTACCCTAGGTGGGGTTCTAGGAATCAGTGTAACCAACATACATGGGAATTAACCTACTACTTAGTGTGTTAATCCAATTAGGCTTTTCATTGTCTCACATAGCCATGGGTGTGATCCTCTATTTATTTATTGATCAATCCATACTTCTAGTTCATACTTATTTTTAGTGAGACTTTATGATAAATAACTCTTCGATAATGCCTTTAGTTTTTTCTATATCATGGTGTGAGTTATCTCAGATGAATGTTATCTTGTAATCTTGAGAATAATCCTTAGATGGAATTAGAGTTTTGAACATTCCCAAATACCTAGTGTCTATCATACGTATACCTATATGTTATTATTTCATGTCCCATATTATTGTCAATATTCCATTGTGATGAGCTCGCAAATCTCTGTCTGCCTTAGGTTTGGTGATTTTGGGGTTTCTTAATGGGTATTGTAAAACTCAAACATGCATGGTCTCTTCCAGTACATGTTGTGTATTATGTAGATGAGAGGTTGTTCAATGGGGTTATTTGTGGACCAAGCGTAGAAAAGGTATATCTGGGATAGATAGACTATAGTTCATACCAGGTGTTTCATTTGACTTCAGTCCCCTCATTCTTGCATACTGGTCTTATTTACCAGTTTTAGTGGGATTCTATTTTTTTATGATTTCTAATACTTTTTTATACTATTATTTTAGGATATAGTTATATAAATGAATTTGGTATCACTTTTAGTTTTAGATTCTAGAATTGTATGTGTATTGGTGATGGGTGTGTGTGTACATGTACATTTGTGTAAGACATCCCATGTGAGTGTTATGATTACTTGGTTCTTGACTCTATTCCCTAGCCTATTATAGGTGGGATTGGGATGTCACACTTAGTTTACCGCTAGTCATATGGGACACATTAGGATGGGTCATGACATAGTGGTATTTGAGTGATTGTCATAGGACCAAAAATTGGATATTTTTTAGTAATGAGGTTTGGCTTAGGATTTAGGGAAACCGTTTTAGAGTGTTTTGAGTTTAGATATTAGGAAAGGGAATCCAGTGTTGGTGCAATAGATAACATATCCATTCACTGGTTCTATGACATATTTCTCACCGACTCGTTACATATTGGAATTGGTTTCATAGAAAACATTATTATATGCATCATATAGGTATATTTTGTGGTTTCTATGAAATTTTTGTGTCATCTCCCCAAATATACTATTGATAATGGTATGTATTTTCTACTTCAGGATTACTCCATATCATTTCCCAACTAAGATTCCATATAATAATCTCAAGTACGATGAAATTAGTGATGATGATTTTATGCAAGTACCTATTTAGAAGGTGGTACCTCTGTGTAGTTCTCCATCCATACTGTTGGGAAAAAATCCCTCAAGGTAACATTGAAGTATTTTTGGGTTGATTGTGTTTGTTGACAAAGCAGGTTTCCATGGAGAATTGTCGAGTTCCCGAGAAGTTGTTGACATTCCATGTTGACAAAGAACTATGACAAAGGAAAGGATGATATGGAGGCGGTACAAAAGGGCAGTACAAGGTGGCGTCGTTTCCCAGTGTTTGACAAATTTTTGGGGTCCAAAATTTGGAGTTTGGTGAGAATCGCGAAAAGTGGATTTTCATGAAGAGCATAATTTCATATGGAAAAGGCATGAATTTCACGAAGATAGAATGCATGGTTTAGAAATAGCGAAGACCAGAAGAATGGAGGCGGTGATGCTTCGCGATTACGTCAAAGCTTCGCGAACGGTAGAGTTGAAGCGCATCGCGGCGGTGAAGGGCTTTGTGAGGGAGCTTCGCGGTGAAGGCGCGAAGGAATGTCGGGCTTCACGAGGGAGCTTCGCGGCGAAGTCGCGAAGGTATGTTGATGGTGACTCTTCGCGACTACGTCAAGCTTCGCGAATAGAATATTTTCGTGGAGCTTCACGATTTGGACAGAATTCTGATAGAAACTTTGGAGCTTCGCGATTTGCAATGACGTGACGTTGACTTCGCGCGGAAAGGAAGAGGGTCGGTGGAATCGACTATAAATAGAGGCCAACCCCTTCGAGCGAAGCAGAGAGAATTTTCAGAGAAAATCCATTGCTCTCGGTTTGCGGAGGTGGTTCGCGAAGGCAGTGTGCTTCGCGAAAGAGGAGATTCGCAGCGGCTATTGTAGCTCCGCGAAAGTTGTGTGCTCTGCGTTGGCTCAATGAGCTTCGCGAGAGAAGTTTCTTTGCAACGGGTTGAGCTTCGCGAGAGAGCTTCGCGAGAGAGCTTCGCGAGAGAGCTTCGCGAGAGAGCTTCACGAAAGAGCTTCGCGAGAGAGCTTCGTGAAAAGGCAGGAACTTCGTGAGGGCTTGTTTGAGCTTCGCGAAATTGGGAGCTTCGCGAAGTAGGGTGCATTGCGATGGTACTTTCCAAAAGTAGTTGCCCAGTGGTCAGAGGCAAAGTGATATTCATCAGTGGATGAAAGTTGGACTTTAACAGAGCATCTATCTATAGTTAAGGATGCATTACTTCATGCAAATGAAGAGACCTACAGGTCTATAAACTGTGAGTGGATTCCCTTCTGGAGAAGTGCGCTTAGGAAGAGGAAAAGGTGATCTTCTCTACCGGCAGTGAGCCAGAGAGAGAAACAGGGAGTGACCCTTGGGAAAGCAGTGAGCTGAACCTAATCTTTGTATAGGCAGTGAGCCTGGTCATAGAAGTGATCTGGCCCGAACTTTGTAATCCACAGCTAGTGAAGTTTAGTGGAATTGGTACGACCGACAACTTGTCGGCGTATGCTCCTTGGACGTAGCCCTTTGCGGTGAACCAAGTAAAATTGTTGTGTCCTGTGCATGAATTACTTTCTGTTTACTCTGTGCAACAGGAAAGAGAGAAGAGTGTTTTGCTTGACAGCGAAACAAGATCAGAACGGGCATTAATTTTAAATTAGTCATACCCTGATTCACCCCCCCCCCCTCTCAGGGTATTCATCCTTTGTGGACCTACAATTGGTATCAGAGTGAAGGTTGACAATTTTTCTTCTCTCAAATGGAGGTCACTAATCATAGAGGGATTCCAATCTTCGATGGATGTAATTTTTAGATATGGAAGAATAGAATGCAACACTATTTCTGGTCTTTGCGAATGGATGTGTTTTCAGCAGCTATGCATGGTATCACAGCTGATATTACTAGTGGTGTGTTATCAGAAGCTGAGCATAAAGAGTTGGATGCTGATTCCAAAGCAATCAATGCCTTAGGGGGAGCCCTCTCCAATCCCATATATACAAATGTGATGTCATGTAAAACGTCACATTCCATGTGGGAAAAGCATTTGAATATATATGAATGGGATACAATGGTCAGAGAGGCAAAGCTGCAGGTGTTGTGGAACAAATATGAAGATCTGAAAATGAACCCGAATGAGTCTGTTGACACATTCTTTGACAGGGTAAACACCGTTGTGGAAGATATGCAAGGTCTTGGAGAAGTCATTGAAGACATAAAGATCATAAAGTGCATCTTGAGGAAACTTCCACCTTGGTTCAATCCGAAAGTTTCAATACTAGAGGATAAAGATCCAAAAGAGTTGACACTGGACAACTTGCACAGTACCTTGGTTGCATATGAAATGAGGAACGATGATAATGAGGCTGTGGAAAAGGGGAAGTCCAAAGAAGTGGCATTTAAGGCCATGAAGAAGCTTAACATTGAAGATTCTCTGGAAGAAGAAGAGACAGATGAGGTAATGTCATTCCTCTCCTCAAATCATCAAAGAGGAAAAGGAAAGTTCAAAGGGAAGCTTCCACTTGCTTGCTTTAGATGTGGAAAAGTTGGTCATCTTGCTGCAAGGTGCCCCAAAAAGTTTCAAGAAGATAACGATGAAGATGAAGTTGAAATTCCCAAGAAGAAATCTTCAGCATTTGTGAAAGGGAAGAAGCAGTTCAAGAGAAATTTCTTCAAGAGGAAGAATCTTCTTTCACAAGAAATAGATAGTTCAGATGAGTCTGAGGATGAAGAGGTTGAGGAGTTTGAAAATTTTAAAGATCATAGACAAAATGCTATGGTAGCGGTCGTCGGTAGTTCTCAGGAAAAGGAAGAAACTGACATTGGAGAAGAGGAAGAAGAAGTTGAAGGAAGAGTTGATATGGAAGCCGAATTGGAAGCATCTCTTGAAGAGATAGATGTTTGGAGAGCCAAAACGAAGAAATCCAATAAGGTGGTTCGTGATGCCAAACTCTATATGCAACAACAGGATGAAGAAAAGTCAGAACTGGTAGAAGAAATTGAAAGACTAAAATCCTTAACACCAGAGAGCTCAGAAAATATTGTTGAGCATAATCTTAAAATTGAGGAACAAAAGAAGGAAATTGATTGTTTGACTAACACAATAAAGGAGCAGGTCAGACGTATCAAAGAGCTTGAGGATGAAGTGGTCAGTCTACAACGAAAAATGAAGGATCAAGAAAAACTCTTGACCCCCAATGTGATATCAGAAAAGCAGGCCATTCAGAGGATAGAAAAGATGAAAGAGGAGGCTCGTAGTTCAGCAGGAGTGAAGCAGCAAGAAAGCTCAAATGATAAGGCTGATTCAGGGCTTGATAAGAAACAAAAATCGGTGGCAGTTAATATCAGACCGCAAGCAACCGTTCCGAATTTGAAGGTTGATTTGGGCACAAAACAGAATCAGAATATTTATAGATCCCAAAGGGAAAATTGTAGTGCTGAAGTATCACGAAGGAATGTATCCTATATCAGGTGTTATTGTTGTGGAAAAATGGGACATTCACAGTATGTGTGTTCCATATCCAAGAGATATAGAAGGGAACAAGAACAGAGATGGCAGTCAAACAGAGAATTTTTTTTCAGAACATATTTTGAAGGTCACTGTTTTTGGTGCGGAGGATTTGGGCACATGGCTAGGTACTGTACCTCGACCATTCAGAGAAATGTTCCAAATCAGAATCAAAACATTCGCAAGCAGCAGGTCAATAAACTGACAGGTGAGTTAAAAACGCAGAATAGATTTGCGGCTTTGCAAGATGAGGCTGGTCCATCACACTCTGAGAAAGAACCGAAGTCTCAATCCATGCCGAGTGTTAAAGAAAAAGTATGGACCAAAAAGAAGAAAAATGAGAAGGCTGTGGTGGCCGAGATTGACCTTAAGGCATCAGATCGATCTGGTGTTTGGATCATTGACAGTGGTTGCACATCCCACATGACAGGTAATAAGGATCTTGTTACAAGCATCAAATATGACAAAGAAGGAGTTGTCAAATTTGGAAATGACGAAGGCCTAAAGATTGTTGGCTCAGGGAAATCCAAGTTTGGGGGCAGAGAGATGAGACATGCTGATGTCTTGGTAGTAGAGGGTCTCAGTCATAACTTACTCAGTGTCAGTCAACTATGTGACTCTGGGCACTCTATCCGATTTACCGAGAAGATGTGTGTTGTGAAAGGAAAAGATGGAGTAGCTGTTCTGCAGGGAAAAAGGTCAAAGGGAAATCTCTACCTTATAGGTGGGGAAGAAGATTCATTCTTTTTATCCAGAAAAGAAGAAAACCAGTTGTGGCATAAGAGACTTGGTCATCTATGCCAACCATCTACGGAAGATCTGGTAAAGTGTGATGCTGCTAGAGACCTTCCCAAACTATCACGTGATTGCACTCATACGTGTGATGCTTGTCAACAAGGGAATATCATTAGAAAGACATATAGGCAAAAGGAACAGAAATCAACTAGAGTGCTCAAACTGGTTCATGCTGATGTATGTGGACCTATCTCACCACGAGCTATAAATGGGCAAAGGTACTATGTTCTGTTCATTGATGATTACAGCAGAATGGCCTGGGTATTCATCATTACCCATAAGACAGAGTTGTTCAGTTGCATAAAGCAGTACAGGAGGGAATTAGAAAAGATGCTTGGGTAGAAAATTATGTAGTTTCGTACTGATAACGGTACAGAATTTACAAACAGTTAGGTTGAAAAATATCTCGAGAAACATGGGATAAGGCATCAAGTTTCATCAGTAAGAACTCCCCAACAGAATGGAGTGGTTGAAAGGAGAAATCAGATCATCAACAACATGGCCAGAACAATTCTTATTGATAAGGACCTACCAGAGAAATTTTGGAAGGACGCAGTTTTGACATCGGTCTATATTTCAAACAGGTCCTTGTTATGTCCGAAGCAAGGGAAGACTCCGTATGAACTGTGGTACGGAAAGAAGCCAACGTTGAAATACTTTTGAATCTTTGGAAGTAAGTGTTTAATTCTCAACAAATAACATCATAGGAAGTTTGAGGCACGAGGAGATGAAGGGATATTCCTTGGCTATTCAGGGAAAAGAAAAGCATATAAATGCTTCAACAAGAGACTGGGAAAAATTGTTGAGAGCAATGATGTCACTATAGTCGAAAATGAACAGACTGCTCAACGACCCAGTAAACAGTTTCTGAATGAAAGTGATGATGAGGTAAGAAACACAGGGGGAGTAGAAGTGGCAGAGGCTGACTCAGAAGAAGATTCTGATGATGAACAAGAAAGCGTCAAGTCTGTATCTGCAAAGAAGGCAAAGAATCAAGCTGAAATTGATAGGAAAAATATCATTGGTGATCAGAAAGCTCCAGTTCAGACTCGATGAATGAAATCATTACAGCCAACATCGTTTTTTTCTCAGGTGGAGCCAAAATGTTTTTCCGATGCAGCTGAAGATGAAAACTGGGTTCAGGCTATGAATGAAGAGCTTGATCAAACTGAGAAGAACCAGACATGGGAGATTGTTTCGAGGCCAGCAGAAAAGAATGTCATTGGGACCAAATGGGTCTATCGCAATAAGATGAATGAAGATGGCACAGTGATTCGGAACAAATCACGTCTAGTGTGCAAGGGGTACTCCCAGATCGAGGGAATTGATGTTGATGAGACATTTGCACCGGTTGCAAGGCTGGAGACAATAAGATTATTCCTAGCCATCGTAGTTCAAAGGAAGTTCAAAGTGTTCCAGATGGATGTCAAATCTACATTCTTGAATGGTGTTCTAGAAGAGGAGGTGTATATTGAGCAGCCATATGGTTTTCTCATTCATGAGGATGAGAACAAAGTTTGCAGGCTGAAGAAGGAATTGTATGGGCTGAAACAGGCACCAAGGGCATGGTACTCAAGGCTTGATCAGTACTTAAAGAAGCTTGGTTTTCAGCGTGGAGGAGTTGATTACAATCTCTATTTCAGTAATGACAGTAATCAAAGGATGATGGTGTTGGTTTATGTCGATGACATAATATTTGGCGGATCAGATGAAGCTCAGTGCAGACAGTTTTCCGAATTCATGAAAAATGAGTTTGAAATGTCAATGATTGGAGAGCTAACATTTTTCCTTGGTCTACAAGTAACACAAGGAAGGAATGGAACATTCATTTCTCAATCTAAATATGACAAGGAGGTCCTAAGAAGGTTTGGAATGGAAAATTCCAAGGAGATGAAGACTCAGGTTGCCACCCGGATGAAATTATCGAAAGATGAAGATGGCAAGGCCGTTAATATCACAGAATACAGGCAAATCATTGGAAGTCTGTTTTACTTAACCGCAACAAGGCCTGATATTGTTTTCGCCACATGCCAAGCAGCGAGGATTCAGAGTAATCCCAAGGAAAGTCACATGCTCGCAGTGAAGAGAATACTTCGGTATATCAAGGGCATGGTGGACTTCGGCTTTACATACTATGACAAATCTCAGACAGAGTTATTTGGATATACTGATGCAGACTGGGCCGGTTCAGTGGATGATAGGAAATCAACGTCAGGTGGTGCTTTCTATCTTGGTGGCTTGTGTATTTCTTGGCTTAGCAAGAAGCAAGATTTCATTTCATTGAGCACTGCAGAAGCTGAGTATATTGCAGCCACTCAAGAATGCAGACAGTTATTGTGGATGAAGCAGCAGCTTGAAGATATGGGAGTTGAAGTGAAGTCTCCGATCGTAATCCATTGCGACAACTCAAGTGCTATAAATATTAGCAAAAATCCCGTCCATCATTCAAGGACAAAACACATTGAGATTAAGTATAATTTTATTAAGGAGAAGGTTGAGCAGGGAATCATGAAGTTGGAGTACGTGCCTACAGAGCTACAGGTTGCAGACATTCTGACAAAGGCCTTACCCAAGGAAGCTTTTGAGAGGCATCAACTGGCTCTGGGAGTTCAGTCGATTCCCCACACATGAAATAGTGTGGATGTGGGACCCCCCCCCCCCTCTCCCTAAGGTATGATGTGTTTTTCCCTACTGTGCTGATATGTGTTCTCTACTATGTTATAGACTACAAAGGAGTGACCTTTGGGTTCGTTGACAAAGGGGGAGAAAATAGTGATTTTTAAAGGGGGAGACAGTGTGGAGATTTGAAAAATCATGAATGTTACGGGGAGAAGCTGACCAGTGGAGCAGCCAGATAGGGGGAGAAATGAGAAAGGGGGAGATTTTTAAATCTGACGATGCTAGAAGTGATCAATCAAAGCAATAGAAATCACGACAGTTGAGGATCGTGATAAAATCAGAACAGTGGTGTTGGAATGGTGTGAGATGATGTCCAGCTATCAACAATTTGTATCAACTTAATAATTCACCAGTTGGTATCAGTGTGGTTCAACAACTGGTTTTATTTTAAGAATTGGTATCAGGGTGGAATCGACAATTGGGGTCTGACATGAAGTGATTCATTGATGAACTTTTCATACTACTCTTGTTTCTCACGCCGAGCATTGCTCATGTGGTCTTAGAGTACGCGTTAAGTGAATCCTTGAACTCTATTATAATCGCAAGAGGCAAATGGTGGTAGCAGCTGGATGAAGACTCAGTGAGGTATCAAAGTGCAGAAAATCATCCTGAGCAGAGTTGTGAAGAGTTGTCAACAAACCCAAAGGGGAGATTGTTGGGCAAAAATCCCTCAAGGTAACATTGAAGTATTTTTGGGTTGATTGTGTTTGTTGACAAAGCAGGTTTCCATGGAGAATTGTCGAGTTCTCGAGAAGTTGTTGACATTCCATGTTGACAAAGAACTTTGACAAAGGAAAGGACGATATGGAGGCGGTACAAAAGAGCAGTACAAGGTGGCACCGTTTCCCAGTGTTTGCCAAATTTTTGGGGTCCAAAATTTGGAGTTTGGTGAGCATCGCGAAAAGTGGATTTTCATGAAGAACAAAATTTCATATGGAAAAGGCATGAATTTCACGAAGATAGAATGCATGGTTTGGAAATCACGAAGACCAGAAGAATGGAGGCGGTGATGCTTCGCGATTACGTCAAAGCTTCGCGAACGGCAGAGTTGAAGCGCATCGCGGTGGTGAAGGGCTTTGCAAGAGAGCTTTGTGGCGAAGGCGCGAAGGAATGTCGGGATTCGCGAGGGAGATTCGCGGCGAAGTCGTGAAGGTATGTTGATGGTGATTCTTCGCGACTACGTCAAGCTTCGCGAACGGAATATTGCCGTGGAGCTTCGCGATTTCGACAGAATTCCGACAGAAACTTTGGAGCTTCGCGATTTGAAATGATGTGGCATTGACTTCACGCCGAAAGGACGAGGGTCGGTGGAATCGCCTATAAATAAGGGCCGACCCCTTCGAGCGAAGCAGAGAGAATTTTCAGAGAAAATCCATTGCTCTCGGTTCGCGGAGGTGTTTCGCGAAGGCAGTGTGCTTCACGAAAGAGGAGCTTCGCGGCGGCCATTGTAGCTCTGTGAAAGTTGTGTGCTCCGCGTTGGCTCAGTGAGCTTCGTGAGAGAAGTTGCTTTGCAACGGGTTGAGCTTTGCGAGAGAGCTTCGCGAAAGAGCTTCACAAGAGAGCTTCGCGAAAAGGCAGGAACTTCACGAGGGCTTGTTTGAGCTTCGTGAAATTGGGAGCTTCGTGAAGTAGGGTGCTTTGCGAAGGTACTTTCCAAAAGTAGTTGCCCAGTGGTCAGAGGCAAAGTGATATTCATCAGTGGATGAAAGTTGGACTTTAATAGATCATCTATCTACAGTTAAGGATGCATTACTTCATGCAAATGAAGAGACCTACAGGTCTATAAACTGTGAGTGGACTCCCTTCTGGAGCAGTGAGCTTTGGAAGAGGAAAAGGTGATCCTCTCCACCGGCAATGAGCCAGAGAGAGAGAAACAGGGAGTAACCCTTGGGAAAGCAGTGAGCTGAACCTAAACATTGTATAGGCAGTGAGCCTGGGCATAGAAGTGATCTGGCCCGAACTTTTTAATCCACAGCTAGTGAATTTTAGTGGAATTGGTACGACCGGCAACTTGTCGGCGTATGCTCCTTGGACATAGCCCTTTGCAGTGATCCACGTAAAATCGTTGTGTCCTGTGCATGCTTTACTTTCTGTTTACTCTGTGCAACATGAAAGAGAGAAGAGTGTTTTGCTTGACAGCGAAACAAGATCAGAACGGGCATTAATTTTAAATTAGTCGTACCCTGATTCACCCCCCCCCCCTCTCTGGGTATTCAGCCTTTGTGAACCTAACACATACCTACACCCTTAAAGTAGAAGATTGTGTAAAAATTACAAGAGGATGAGGCACACAGGTTGACAATTATTTATGATCTTTACCTATAGTGACACCATAGGGTTTAGGGTGATCCAAAACCCTAGGTATTTGATTACTAGCTCAAGGAAATTATGCAAGTATTTCACCTTATTTGGACACCTTCAGGATAGATAGTGGTCATTGTGGAAATCCTTCTTTATGGATCCACAATGAGATATTGGGGCCTAGTGACTCTGACATAAGACATGAGGAATATTCCATTTATGGAGTTTAAGAACCTTTTTATATAATTTTTATCACAAGAAAAATTGTTGGATGTTACTATCCATGAACATATATAGCTTTATAAGGATAAGAAATTCATGGATTAGTTTTCATCGAGGTTCAATAACCTCTCATGATACTCTATCGAAATAATTAGAGACCCATTATTCTAGAAATAAACCATTGAGAATGTCCCACAAAAAGATATATAGTTTAGTGTGGAAAATATATTAATTCATACCTATGATGGGGTACTGAAGCATGATGTTGTAGTGGAGATATTTTTTTCTGAACAAACAAGGAATGTGGGTACTAGTGGTGGGTTCATGAGAGTTGAGAATTTAGTAGTGGGTAGATGATGGGAAAATATAAATATGGAAGTGCTAGATGTTTTGGAGGTTATTTTAGGATATAGGGTGATACACTCCTATCATGAGGCATGGTCAAAAAAAATTATATATTTCCTAGTGCACCATAGTGGCTGACAAAGGTCATCTCATTTGAGTAGCCTTTAATTTAGTTTCACGTACTTCATTTATATCACTTAGACTAATTTTTTTTTTGTTCTGATTAATTTATGAACATAATAATTAATTTTTTTATTTTTATATTTTAAAACAATGACATGGAAAATGAGAATTTAAACTCACATGCAATCCTAAACTGAATGAGTTAAAAAAATTCACTTTGGTTTTATGGTTTGGTTTAATTATCAATAATTATTATAATTTATATCTTTGATTTTATTTTGATAATCCAAACATTTAATATCATGATTGAACTACTATTATTTATTTAGAAATTATGAAATATCATTGAATTCCTAATCAATCTCAATTCCACCTCCAAATTTAATCAATGTTGATGCCACACCTTGTTCTAGGATGTTTCATCTTCTTGGACTCAGTTCAATCGAAGACATTTCCACATTGATTATCTCAACTCTAACATGAGTAGAACTATCCGATGGAGAGATGAAAAAGTTATTAATAAAAGTATATAGATATATAGAGTTTCATGTCACTAGGGGTTGTGACCACATAGGGGATATTCACCCTAACCATGAATACTACTCAATACTATCTAAAAAATTAAAATTAAAATTTAATTAAAATTCAATACCACTATCACCACCCCTCATGACAAGCCTTGAGGTCTGCCTCTCATTTTTAGAGAAAAATATTACTTGGTGGAGTGGTTGGAAGAGGAGAAGGAAAATAAATAACAATAAAGTAAAAATAATGGTGAATGAGAGAAGTAAAATAAAAATGAAATAATTGGGGATGAGGAGAGAGAGAGGGAGAGTGAGAGCATAAAATAAAATAAAATAAGAAAATATATAATTTATGATGAATTTGAAAATAATAATATTAATAATTATAAGATTTAAGAGAATAATTTTTTAAATAGGATAAGATAAAGAAAATGAGAAAATAATTTTAAAATAATAATTTTGTTATAATAATTAAAATAAATAACAATAAAAATTTAAAATAATAAAATTAAAATAAGGAGAAAATTGATAGATTTGGGTTGAAACAAATTGCATGAATTGTTTAATTTAAACTAAATTGAAATTTAAATTATAATTAGAAATAAATCAAAAAAATAAAGGAGGGGGGAAATTAATGTAGCGGTCGACCTCCCTCATTGGAGATCTACTCCTTGGTGCCTCATATGGGATGATATGGAATGAAGTGATTTGGTATGGAGACGTTCTTCTTATTTTATATTCAAAATTTTTCCTTTCAACATTTCTAAGTGATAAACCCATTAAATGATAGATTCATTCATGGACCCCTTCATGAATGTTGTTCCCAACAGTATTTTCCATCTCTCCTCAATATTCACTGTATTTGGCCATGTGTATTGAGAGTTATGACCATTTCACCATGATAAATTAATATACCCATATAGCCGCTCCATATTCCATGTATATGGCTCCCTATAGGATAATGGCCTTCCAAAAATCAGTTTCATTCATTTCCTTCTTAATTAAAGTTGTTAATAAATTCTTTATCCAGCTCCATATCAAATTTAAACTCATTGGGCTGGAAAAAGTCAATATATAACTCATATTTAAAATATTCTAGATCTATGAATAGTTTTTTAGGCCTATGTTGTGAGCTAATTTTGGGAATATAATTGATGGATTGAACTTGTGGTCCATAAGGATGAAATATATCTAAATATATGTGGGATACTATAAAAACATTCCACAATTTCAATTAGTTTAGAATATGTTCTAGAAAAAATAAAGAATAAACATAACACTGTTAAATCCCAAAATTAGGAAATTTTTACAATTATGATAATGATTCCAAAAAAACATTAAAATGTGACAATTTACAATGAAATAAAACTACAGTGGGTTTAAAAAAATAAATTAATTGTAAAATTATGCAAAATATTAATTTTTTCAATTCCCTCACACATAAACCATGCTTGTCCTAAATCATATAATCTAAACATTAAAAATAAAAGGGCACAAATATTATTAATATTCAAATTTCAATGAAATTTAATCAAACAATTATCGATTTAAAATCAAATTTCTAAATTCCACACAAAATATCTACTCAATTTCCCATTTTTCAAAGAAACAATCAATTCAGGTATTTTACTTTTCCCTTTTGAAAGATGATGCAACTTATCCTTTCATTCATTCAATCTCCTCAATTAATTATTATTAAACATTCAAAATCATGATATACCTCGCATTTTATTCTTTTCTCTCATAACCCATGATACAATTAAATTAATGTTATTATCATATCATGAGAACACTCTATTTATCCATAATCTTGTAAAATAACTATTTCCTTCACTTTGTAAAGACAAAAAGCACATAAATTCATGAGGTATTGCAATTAAGGTTCTAATGACTTAGAGTTTTAAGGTAGGTAGTATTTTATGTTTAAAGATAAATCTCAAGGAGGAGGATTGACTCTTATAGAATAAATAATTATATTCAAAGTAAAAAGTTTTATGAAATTATCCCCTACAAATTATATCAACTCCCAACTGTTACCAAGACTCAAAGTAAAAATCCTGACTAGTTCAATCATAATGAATGATTTTTTCCCTATCATGAATTATTTTTTACTTTTACTCATTTCATTTATTTTTTAAAGAACCTTTTTCATATTTTTCTTTTTTCAAAAGTTATGCTTTAGAATAAACGTCACATCCACCACCTAACTATGTATGATATAAATCCTAGGTCTAGTAATGGGGATTTTTGGTTTATGCAAATCACAACCCATTTTTCTCATCCTTTTGGTTCCTTTTGTTGTTTTTATTTTTTTATATTCAATAGGTGTATAAAAATAGAGTATAATGAATGGTTTGAAAAACTTTTACAATTCCCACAATAAGAACCACCACACTTCTTCGTTACATTATAAATCATCCCATTTACCATGATTCCTTTTACCTGAACATTTCAAATTTAAAATATCATGAAATTACTAAGAGTAGGGTAGTCATGGATAAAAATGGATTGAACCATGGATCATTCCTAACAAGGTCATTCATGGTCTTTATGAGATAATGAAGGATTTATTTAAATGTGGTCTTTTATGGTTATGTGTCTTTTCAAAGGAACCCTAAATCATTTAAAATGTATTTTTGCACAGTCATATCTTTGAAACGTTTAAATTCAAGTTCTAGTATGTGGCATGTCCTAATATCTCTCAAGAAATAATCTCAACAATATAATAGGAATTAATCAATTTATAAATCTTCTCGGGAATGGACATATGATTTGGAACAATCACCGAAGGCATGATTAAAAAGAATATATCAATTCACATAAATTTTAGAAATTTAGAGCATGAAAAATGGTTGGGAAATTTCATTTACATGAATCAATTAATTTGTTCATATCACGAGACCTTATTTAAATATCCATGTTTCAATTTAAAAATTTAATTCTCCATTTTACTCATTTAATAATATCAACAAGGAAATATAAAACATGGCATCACAGTATTCCTAATAAACTCATATCTTATAAATTAGTCATGTAAAACACGAATTCAAGTGTGGGCATGTAAATTCATCATTAAATCTCAAAACATGATTTTGAACAAAAAATGTAAGGAGTTTAAAAGATAATCATTAAAAAGTGAACTCCCTTTCCTATTAATCTTAGTCCTCATACTTCACTAGTTGAGGATTCCTTCTTCCATCATGAACCTAAAAAATATAATTTCACAATTAAGTACAATGATCGTGTCTTTTAAGCTAAAAAAGATAGAGGGCTGGGATACTTTCTTAACCACTTCCTAAGAAATGAAATTTAAATCTAAATTCCTAGAAAACTTGGCAGGGATATGTCTTGGTATGATCCCAAAAATGATCATAGAATTTTAACTTCCCTTAGAATCCAGAGCCAGCTATTATCTAAAGTCAGATGATGGATGAAGTTTCTTTGATTTGAACCACTACATGCGGATTTTCCAAGCTTGTGCTTCATCCTCTTGTGTGAGTAATGATCCATGGATAGATTAAACTAGATCTCTCATTCCCACTGAAGTATATCTTTCATGGTAGGGGTTGGATGAAGTATGGACCATCCTATTCCTTTGATTCTACTTATGAAACCTTATTATCTTCCAGTGCTGGATTCATATGGGATACATGAAATAAATGGTATAAGGTGAAGTAAACATGTAGGTTTACTTGAATAAAATTTCAATTTTAATAATTATATTTCCCCTTCAATAAAATAGGAATCTTCTTTAATTTCCTTTGTCTTATAAACATAGATCTCTTGATGGATCTCCTCTAATGCATGTTCAGTGAAATCATAGAGCTCTATGTTTTACTCAATATGTGCATGTCTTGGTTCATAATCTACCTACAAGGAATGGAAATGATTTATTGATTCTATATAATCAAAAAATAGGGAGTGGGGTACAATTATGTCTCAATAAAATCATAATAGAAAGTTTTTAAAGAAATATTATCTCTCTAAGTTCGTTCTGGCTCAATCAATACCTTAGTGGTGATTGACTATTGGATTGTAATGGTGGTAAGTGAAGGCTAAAAGATCGTATCCTCCACCTATAGTTTTGACACAATCTGTTGGATTTCCTTAGATAAAATAGTAAAGAGCAATGTGAACTCTTTCTGGGCCTCCTTAGGTAATACAAGAGGCTTATCTTCTAGTTTAAGTTCAACCTCAGATTGTTTTGATGGTTCTTGGACATACGCAGTTATCCAATCCAATTTTTCTTATAGATAATACACCATATATTTAAGATATTGAGTATTATATTAATCATTGTGTTTTTACACCTTCTACTGGAATATCTCTAAAAAACTTCTTGAAAAGTGTTGGGAGGAATTAAGGAGAACTCTTCTTTTTCGTGGCCAATTCTTGATTGAATTCTAGGAAGTACTCCCAAAATTCAATGAATTCTCTAGCCAATCATTCAATAACAGGTTTCTCAAGGGTCTCCTTAAGATCCTTGATTTGTTCCTTGAAGTACTCCTATTTGAAAATTTGGATCCCTTCTCCCCTGATCTACCTAGCCCATAATGTAACACCATCTTCTGTAGACTAGGGGGATTCAGCTACTGGATCTTGCACTAGAGATTATTCGTCAGACCTTGCAGAATAATAATCATATGAATTTATCAAGTATTTTTTTTATAAAATTAGTGAAATATATCTAAAATGTGATAATAGAAAGGTTAAATGAATAACTAATTGGATCCCTAGCAACCACACTGGTTTGGATGCATTCTTATCATGGGGACTGGTCAAAAGAAATTAGATTTTTCCTAGATCAACATAGTGGCTGACCCAAAAAGTGTTTTATTTAGAAAATGAAAAAATATGAATTTGGAGGGTTATATCACTTTAGGATCCTTTTAGTTTGGTTTACCTAGTTATTTTAAATCACCTAAACTATTTTTTTTATTCATTTATGAAATGAATAATTAATCATTATGGGTTTTTAATATTTGAAACAATGGCATGAAAAATGATAATATAAACTAATATGAAATCCTAAAAAGAAATAGTTAACAAGAAATCACTTGGTCTTAGTGTTTGGTATAAATTTAAATAATTATTCTCATTTATTTTTTTTATTTTAGTTTGACAATCCAAACATGAAATATCATGTTTGAACTACTATAATTTATGTATAAATTGGGAAATATCATTAAATGCCTATGAAATCTCAATTCCACCCCGTCCTTTAATCAAGGTTGATGACACAACATGGTCTAGGATGTGTCATATTCTAGGACCAGGTTCTATCGAAGTCATTTCATACATTTATTATTTTAACACCAACATGTGAATAACTAACCAATGGAGAGAGGGAAAAGTGGTTAATAAAAGAATATAGATATATTAAGTTTCATTTCATTGAGGGAAATCACCTCATCAGGGACATTTGACTCGCCTATTCATTTCACTCTATTTTATCTAAAAACATAAAATTAAACTTTACAAAAAGTTCAAGAACAATTTCACCTCCCCCGGTCCAATTATCAAGGTTAGACTCTCATTTTCGGGAGTAATAGATTACTTGGTGGAGTGGGGGGAAGAGGAGAAGAAAAATAAAGAAGAATAAAGTAAAAATAATTGTGGTTGAGAGAATTAAAATAAAAATTAAATAAAGGGGGATGATAAGAGATAGAGAGAAATAGGGGTAGATAGACAGAATAAAATAAAAGAAATTAAGAAAATATATAATTTAAATTTAATTTTAAAATAATAATAATTACTATAATTTTTATTTTTATTATTATATTTAAGAGAAGAATTTTTAAAAAAAGAGAAGATAAAGAAAATGAGAAAATAATTTTTAAATAAGAATGTTATAATAAAAATTTAAGTAATTAATAATAATAATTTAAAAGAATAAAATTAAAATAAGGAGAAGATGGACTGATTTGGGTTGAAGAAAAATGCATGAATTGTTTAAGTTAAACTAAATTGAAATTTAAATTAGAATTGGAAATAAAACAAAACTAAACTAAAAAATTAATGAATAAAGGAGGGGGAGAAAAGAATGCAACGACTGGCCTCTGTACATGGAGATATCTTCCTTGGTGTCTCGGATGGGATGTGATGGAATGTAATGATTTGGGAAGGAGGAGCTCTCCTGCATTTATAGAACATCTTTTCCCTTTGATTTTTTTTGCATCTTAGGCCCATTAAATGGAATAGTCATGCATGGAATACTTCATAAAAGGTGTTACCAATTGTCTTTCTCATATCTTCTCAAAATGTCACCTTATTTGGTCATATTCCAAGATAGCTATTACTGTTTTACTCAAAGCATTTAATATGCCCATACTGTCTCAATATATTCCATGTATCCGGATTCTAATGCATTAATGGCATTCCAAAAAGTAGTTTCACACATTTCATTCTTAAATAATGTTTTTAATAAATTCATTATAGATCTCCATGTATAATTATAGCTTCATTGGACTAAAACACTTCAATATATAACCTCACAATTAAAAAATTATATATATATGAATAGTTTTTTAGGCATGTGTTGTTAGTTGATTTAGGGCCTCTAATTAATGGATTTAGCTTGTAGAGGTTTTGTTGTTCATGGCTCTTAGAATGGTTCAATTTGGCCTAGGGAGAGGCGGTGCTACTCTAATTATGGTCATGGACATCTCACACAGGATTATCTAACCAACCATACAACTGGTAGATAGATAGTGGATATACTGAAAATGTATATATAAAGACATGAATAGGTACTTCAATAGGGAATCAGACATGATATATGTGATGGGAGAGCATCTGGTGGTTGTAGATGGTTTGACCTAATGCCACCACCACCCCTAGATAGTCCCCAATGGCTTAGGGAGATGGAGGGTAGGGAATAGGAAAAACTAAGGATGTGGAGTCCTATGACCCAGAGGATACATGGAATATTATAGTTACAATATGTGTCTTTTCTAACTTAACTACAATATTGATATAAATAGGTGAAAAAAACTCATTACTTGATACACACCTAGTTAGAGACCTATAGATTCTAGTTGATCCATTAGCTCAACCCTTAAATTTGAATTCTCCTACTGTAGATATTTAAGTGATAAAAACTTCTGATGGTTGTGTGATATAACTATTAGAGGATATAGATTCATTTGGAATCTTCCTAAAGGAAAAATGTGGATTTATGACATCATACTAGGTATGGACTATCTATACACAGTACATGCACAAATTGACTATTTAAAGTGGAGGATGTGGTGTCTGTACTAGATGTGATGAGGTTTTCCATCTTCAGTGAGAGGTGAAAATTAGAATAACATTATGGGATCATGCATAGGAGGGTAAAATGAATTACTCCCCATATTTATAGTATGTCCCATGTAGCTTTAAATTTCACGATCTGTTAGTTTCCTATTGTGGGGGAAGAGTATGAAAACTTTTTTCTTGAGGATGTATTAGGTTTACCTACCCTGTGAGATATAGTTTTTGGTAAATTGTTACACCCATGGGATACCATGACATATTTTCAATCATAACATATTGTTCCCAAAGAACTTTGTGAGCTGAAGGTGTAGTTGGAGGGCTTGAAGAAGAAGAGATTTAACATGCCTAATGTATCGCACTGGGAAGCCCCAGTGTTGTTCAATAAGAAGGATAATAAGCTATTGAGGATATTTGTAGATTAATGTTTCCTAAATCTTGTAACCATTAAGAATAAGTATCAACTATTGAGGATTGACAAGCTCATCGATCAGTTGAGAAGGGTGAGATAGTTCATGAAGATAAAACTCAAATTAGGCTATCACCAGCTCCAAGTATTAGATGTGGATATAATGAAGATGTAATTATAATATATCTAAGGTCATTATGAGTACTTGTTGATGCCTTTGGGTGTGAGAAACACCCCATTAGTGTTCTTGGGACTCATGGACCAGATACTTCATCCCTTCTTAGATCAGTTTATGGTAGTATTTATCGATGACATCCTGGTGTACTTGATGATAGAGAAGGGGAACTTGAGACATTTGAGGATGGTCCTAGATGTACTCTAGGATAAAAAAATCATTTTAAGCTCTTGAATTTTCAGTAATGGATTCAACATATCCACTTCCTTGTAAATTTCATCTCAGAAGAGGGAGTAGCAGTGGACCCTGAAATGGTTAAGGCTATGTTATAAGTTGAAACCTTTCATGTAGATAAAAAGGTACTAGTAGTCTTTCTAGGAGTTTCATTATAGGTTGATGAGTACCCCATCTTGAGACTTCTAGAGGAGGGTGTTGAATACGTGTTGTAATGGGATGCCTCCAAAACTGGGATTGGATGCATTTTGATGTAGAGGTCAGAAGTGATTGTCTATGGGTCCCAATAATTGATACCTTATGGGTAGATCTTTGCTACCCATGATTTGTAGATAGAAACGACAGTCTAATCCATAAATATTGGGTGAAATGACTTTATGGGTGAGCAGTTTATCATTCATTATAACCAAAAGAGTCTCAATTATATATTTTTGTAGAAGGATCACAACTTAAGGTAGAGGGTATGTCTAGAATTACTCTAGGATTTTGACTTTGAGATAGTCTCTACTTCTGGGAAGGGAAACATGGTGTCAGATTCTGTCAACATGAGATATTTTTCATAGTTATTGGAAGATGTTTCAAAGTAGTTATCCTCATTGTATTTGTCCCTATGAATGAGGATAGTGCTTCTTACCTTTAGTCGATGGTTTTCACCTTACCACTTCAACCACTTATAAGGGAGGCTTAGTATGGAGATATCGAATGTGAGACCTTACATACTCAGATATCTACTAGATGTGCTTATGATTGATTTTATAATGGAGGTGATCATGTCATTCATTTCAGAGGACGAAAAATGGTACCAGTGATGTTGCATGAGGAGGTTATGAGGGAGTTTCAAATATCCCATTTGGCCATATTTCCTAGTGTGGAGAAGATGTAATAGTACATTTGAAACAATTTATGTTGTTTGGGAATGAATAAGTGTGTAATAGATCATGTCTATTGATTCCTCACTTGTCCATATGTAAAGGATGAGCACCCAGATTCTTGTGATTTTAGGTCAACAGCTTGAGTTTCTTGAGTGGAAGTGTGATAATATATATGTAGACTTAATGACTAGGTTGTTTTGGACTTCTATAAGACATGATTATATATAAGTGATCATATAATGAATCACAAAGTCTTCTCACTTCCTATTTTTCCAAGAGAATATTTCAGTAGAGATCTTGGGATTCCTTTATATATAGGAGATATTCTAGATTCACAGAGTTCACTTGATTATAATTTATTACAATGATGATTTCTTCACATTATGACTATGGAGAAGATTTTAGGAGGCCTTTTGGACTATGTTTCCTTTAAAAATTATGTTTCACCCCCAAATTCATGGACAAAATGAGCAGAACGTTTAGGCTCTAGAGGAAATGATTCAAGATTTAATGTTGGATTATGGCCATATTTTGGAGGATTAACTATCTTTAGTAGATTTTTCATACAAAAAAAATTACCATTTCACCATATATATGGAACCATTTGAGGTATTATATGGGATACCCTATCGGTATCCACTAAGTTGGACTACTATAGGTGATTTAGTACTAATGGTCCCAAAGTTATTGTGATCTACAATAAAGATGGTTCTGATCATCTGGGAGGAGATGAAAAATTTGAAGAGCCAATAAAATTTTGATGTGGACCGAAGAAAGAGGCCTCTGGAGTTCAAGTAGGGAGACCATGTGTTCATGAAAGTATCACATCTTTGTGGATTATGGAGATTTGGATATGGTAGAAGCTATCCCTAAAATTCATTATCCTTTTCCAGATACAGTGTAAGGTTGGTGAGGTGGAATACCACCTTGAACTACCATCGCAGTTAGATAGGGTACATGGAATATTGTACATGTTGTAGCTGAGGTGGTATGTGCACTTAATGTCACATTCTATCCACAAGGATGAGCTTGAAATAGAGGATAAGGATATCATTGTAGAGTAACTAGTATATATCGAGGATCAGCAGGAGAAGATACTCGATGGGTGAGAAATTTCATTGGTATGTGTCTGATGGTAGCACCAGCATCATCAGCAGAGCACTTGGGAGCAGGAGACCCTAATGTGAGCCTAGTACCCCCATATTTTTAGTACGTTTTTTAATTTTTGGGATGAATATTACTAAGTAAGTGAGATTGTAACATCCCCCTTTTTTACTTGTAAGACTTTGAAATATATTAAAAAATGTTTTTGGATATAGGCAATGAGATAGTGGGAGATTCCAGGCCCGATGAGCCTCTTGATGATAAAATAAAAATACTAAATATATTATATCATGTTCACAATGTTTTTCAAAATTAATTGAATAAGACACAAATAAATTCTTATATTGGAAATATGAGACCATCAATGAATTTGAAATAATGGTTTTACCATTAGTGCGATCTAATCTTTTTCATCAGCATATGTTTTTCTTGAGCACCATCATGGGAAAAACATTAAATAAATTATTTATATTTATTATTTTTTATATTAAAATAATAAAATAAAATAATATATAAATAAATACTTGTGAAGTTTCTATAGGGTTTTCTATATAACACTAGGATATTAGAAGAGATAATGGAAGAGAATTAGAAGATATCAGTATCATGGATCAATGATCATGTGCTATAAGGATCCCCAATGAAAAGAAGTTTTAGGATCTTTTGAATGATGAAAACAGAAATTAATTATTCATCAATGTCCAATCCTAACTCAGTTTAGGATGTTGTTTTTTTGATTTTATCCAACTTTTTATTTTCTAAAATTGAATGAAAATCAATTCTTCCAATAGTTTAATATACCAGTAGATGGATAAATTTCAATTAATGATTTATCTTCCTAAGAATAGAAATGTTTTTATGAATTTTTATTCATTTATAATTAGCACAAAAATGGATCAATGTTAAATTAAAACTTGCCCAAGATAAATTCCAATATTTTTTTTGTTTTATTTATTTCTATCGCCATTATTTAGGTGATCATCATTAGTGTTCAATTTGGCCAGTGGTTTTACAAATAATGGATAAACAATCATTATGAAATCGATCTATGGTGTACTAGATCATTACCACAAGTTCGAGATGGAGATCTTCAACATGGTCACTTTATGTGACAATTGAGAATTATTGGGTTTGGATTAGGAGATTACTATTTTTGGTTTTCATTATTTCTATGAGGTGAAGTAGTGAAAGAAAATTCTGATTGGATTTGGTAGATGGAATCAAGACACTAGGGATAGGTCGAGCACGGTTTGTCGTAGATGTAAATTCTACAAGAAATATTGGTGGAACAAAAAGCAATTGTGGTGGTGAGAGTGATACATGTAGAAAATTATACTATTTCATAGAAAATCAATACTACACGAAATATAGTATAAATAAAACACATAATTTATTACCCTTCTATGCTTATTGGTTTTATGCATTGAGAAGAATATCACATGCCTTGTGGCAAATGCCACATGCTATGTGACCTGGTCATGGTGACTGAGCAAGTACACTTGAGGTATAAAATAATGGAAAATTCCAGGTATAAGGGCATGTATAGTTTACATACAAATGATTTGTTACTTAGAACATGACCAAGAAACCATACATGGATTGGTATATGAGCATGGAAAAAGTAATGGGCACAACCTGTAGTACACAGGCATGAGATGAAACACTTTGGAAGACTTGGGGTAGGCAAGAAACACTATGTACTACCAATACATGCTAGTTAATACCTATAGGATATATTGAGGCCCTTATTATCTTTAGTTTTGACGAATTTTTTTAGGGTGTGTTCCCTCAGTTCATTCCCCATGAGGATGGGGTGAGGCATAATGTCTTGAGCATAGGATGTGATCCCCTCTATGGGATTAGTTCTAGATAGAGTTGTAGGAATCCCTCGTGGGGCCAAGGGTGGGATCCTCTATTATATATTTTGACCTAGGTAGGGTTATAGAAATTTTCATGACCAATATTCCTAGGTATTGATCCCCCACTTATCAGGTTAATCCAGTCAGAGTTTGCAGTGTCCCCCATAACCTTGGGTGTGATCACCTATCTATGTATTGATCTCTTCAGACATCTAGAATGCACTTATTCTTGGAAAGTCCTTACGATCACCTATTAGTGTTCTAAAAATGATGTAGTGAGTTATCCTAGATGAACAATATCCTATAATCACAAGAAGAATCCTAAGAGGAATTTGCAGTTGTGACCTTAAACTTAGACTTAACGTCAATCATGAGTATATCAAGATATTAATGTTTTGTTATCATATTCTGATCAACATGCCCCGGTGATGAGATTACTAATCTCTCAATGAATTATGTTTAGTTATATCTGGGTTTCCTACTTAGTTTTTTTATACTCATCCTTATATGGTATATTTACACACAAGTAGTATCTTATACAAACAAAATGTCATTCGATGGTGTCCTTGGTGAACCAGGACTAGACAAGGATTAGTTGGTCTAAACAAATCATAGTTCATACCAAGTGTTTCATTTGACTACAGTCCCCTCCTTTCAAAATATTTTAATTCTTTTACATTTTTATGGGATATTATTTGGCCTTTTTTTCTAGTACTTTATCCACACTTGGATTTTGGGATTTAGTTGTATGGATGCATTTCCTATCAATTTTAGTTTTACTTTCTATAATTTTATATGTATTGAAGATGGGTGCATGTGTATAATTACTTTAGGATAAGGCCTCCCATGTTAGTTTTATGCCTACATGGTGCTTATATCTATCCGTTGGAATAATAAAGGTTTTCTTATGGTGTTTCTATTGGATTATTTTAAGCTAGGTATGGTATTGTGTTTTGGTTCATGACACAATTTCGGATCTTATAGCTTTGGCTATTTTTCTTAAGGTAGACTAATTATCTAGTTTTTTCTTCTTCCCATTTGTGATCATCAAATTTTAATTTTATTGAATATATTGATATTTTTTGTTTATAGAATGGTTTTAGTTAGTATTTTTGGGTTAGATCTAGTCTCTTTTTATTTTTAAATTATGTTTGTGATGTTTGTAAATGGGGTTTTCATTGTTTGTTACATTGTCAATAAATAATAAGAATATTGAAAAAATGAAATATATATATATATAATAAAATTTAAGGGATTTTATTTTATGATACATAAGGATAAAATCATATTTACCCTTATTCCAAATCCATATATGTCTCTTATGCAGTATCAACCACGTAAGGGTTATGAGCCATATACCATTATACAGTGGCGATCACGTAAGGAAAAAGAACCAGTTACCCTTACCCATTGGTGGTTGCATAATGGTAAGGACCCAAATACACTTATATCGTGGGTCCTATGTAATGGTATGTCTACACCCTTATGTAACCCCCCTCATATAAGGGAAATATTTATTTTCAAAAAAACATTTTCTAGATTTTCCAATGGGATTTTTATATTGTATAAAATAGATATTTCAAGGGTAATTAGTTATAAAATTATTTTTGGAATTATTTTACAAATAAACAATGTTCTATAAATGGATTGGGTCCTCATATTGATGTACATTTGTCATTTGTACTTAGATGAGATTCTTCAAGAGTGATTGGGCTTCACATATGAATAGAATAAATCAATAACATATATAGGTGGTCCATTGAGCATACCCATTTGGTAAATTAATTTTTTCTATTTAATTATATATTCATGTTACACATGGTCTCTCAAATTTGGGTAATTGAAATTTTTATTTTAAATAAATTTTTAACTAAAAAAATTCCTATAATTGAGTGAACAAAGTGAAAAGGACCATGGGAGACCTATGTGCACTTTCTTGATGGCTCGACCTTTGATGGTCATGGACATTATTATTATAATTTTATTTTTGAAAAATAAACCATAAGTGGTTTATAATAATTGTATAATGTGAATTTAGTGTCCCTTAGTATAGGTTCCCTTAGATCCCTTGAGGAGGGCCATCATTAAATAATAATATATGTACTCGAGTAGGTCAAGTCAGAAGCATGAAATGACTTAGATTTATTGGACCAGTTATGGGGAGGGAATTTGTGAGTGTACATAAAACTTTCTGAATTGAGTATCAGGTTTAAATATGCTAGGTGGGACTAATGGTAGGTGGGGTGAGTGGACTGGCCTAATATGACTTGGAAAATGAGACATTCATTATTCCATATTCACAACTAATTCCTAAGGGGATTATTTAAAGAGGCTGGGCTATGACTATGATGGTGTTTAGGAATGAAATTATATCTAGGAGAAAATATTAGATCAGGATATGGGATTTATATCACAAAACCCATATAGGGGTTATGTGCTTTCTTATGACATAGGTTACCCTAGTGGGTGACTACTTACTTTGATTACCCTAGTGTGGGTTAATATGGGAATGAGTAGTGAAGATTGCAATTATCACCTTAGAACCTGAATTGATTATGTGGGGCTGATATTTTATTGTAGTTGAGTTATTTCATACACTTAAGTGGTTGAGCTTAGTTATGATAGATGTGTTGGGAAGATATTCAACCCATGTTATTGAAATATATATTATTATTATCAGGATTTGTTATAGAGTGAATTCATGCCCCCAAATATATGATGAATGATTCTAGAGAATAACTCCCTACGATATGATGATGATTTCTCATAACTAATGTTGGGGATTAAATACTTGTGATTTGATTAAAGTTGATAAATGTTGGATCCAAGGGATCACCTCCCAAGGATTCATTGGTTATACCTGATGATGCCAGGGGAGAAACTAAGTGATTCATAGGATCTGGAGGGACTCCTCGTGAAATTTTATTAGATACCTATTAATAAATAGTATTTGGTGGGATAAAAAGTGATAATTTTTGTGATACCTATTAAGGATTAGGATTTGACTGAATTCCTAGTGATAATTTTTGAGATTCCTAGTGATTCCTAGGATCTGGAATGTATGCCTAGTGATAAATTGGATTCCTATGAATTTAAGAATCTCGAGGTAATTTCTTGTATAATGAGATGCCTATAACGCCTAGGATCTGATTGTGGATATTGTAGATTTTACAGGATTCGAAGGATACATAAGATCCAGTTCCTATATTATATATGTAGGGTTGTTTGTGATGCTCCTTAGGATCCGACATGAATCTTGTATATTATGTGGGGTTCCTAGGAAAATCACTATGATCAGATGTTATATCTAATGGATTAAGGTTTATGGTATCTCATCTTATGAATTTTATCCCCCTCTCGATGGCTTTCATGCTTTGAGACACTCTAATATTGATTGAAGTAGGTATGGTTGATCTCTAGTTCCACATTAAAACCCAAGGATCAACAGTGGTTACATATTTTTAATTTCACACTATTTTAATTTACTTATTTAGTATGATCATATAACAGGTTTATACAATTCATTTACTAGTTATGTATCAGACCACATTAGTGGTTCCCTACTAAGCTCTACACACACCCTGCATGAGAATCCATGGAACTTGGGTACCAAGTTTGACTTCAATGATTTCATGTTTATCTTGGTTAAGGACCTAGGGTTTCATGATTGGGTAGGATAGCTCATACTAGATTTGGATATTGGAATTGAGGTATGTCTTGAGGATTATAGTGAATCCCCATGTACATTTACTTCATTTATTTTGTTTAGTGTATTGTGATTTTCCCAGTGGGAAATGAGTCATTATATTCAAGTGTGGTCATGAGTTTATATAATTTTATGCTTCCTTACAAAATTTATTATATCATATTTTCTTATTTATTGGATGGTTTATAATTTGATTTGTTATTATGATTATATTAATTATTTTATCATTATTGCTCACTTTCATATAGGCATATAGTTTTCCCATGGTAACACACTAGACCCCTAATGATATTTGGAAGCCTCAAGCATACAGGGTAGTGAAAATTAGGTTATATAGTAACCATATCTCTATGAACTTTCAAGTGTTCTATGGTATTGAGATGTTAAAATATTTATAAAAGTACATTTAGTATGGGAATGAAATCAATCAGTAGTTACTTCTTGGACATCAGAGGTAATAAATAACAAATATAATAAAATCATATCATTCTAGATATGGTAATTATTTCAAAAAATATGGAAATACCATTATTATTAAATGAGTTTCGATGGTGAATAAAAAAACATTTACTTAACCTTAAAATAACCTTGAGATAATTAAATAGATGAGAATTGATACAACTTTTTATGTCACCCAGAGGATCTGTAAGACCACTAAGAAGGGGTGAATTATTTATCTATTGTTTTTTTCTTTTTAATGACTATCACTTTATGTTCTCCATTATTAATTACACAAAAGTACCTCCAAAGGAACAAGATATATTTATATGGTTCAATATTAAACAAGAGTAGTTAATATTTAGAATGTCCTAGAATCAATCTGAGATCACCCATTCTACTAGAAAAATATTATTTTGTTTACAGTAATCTCGGTATATCCATATCATACATTGCACTTTGTTCTTTGACAAAGAATGTGTAACCAATATAGAAAATACAATAAAATATTTATTACAAAAATGTGAGAGAAGCTCATTGAGAATATTTCAAAACTTTAAAGTAGTCTTATATAACTATTCACAACTTTCACATTTACAAGTTTTTACTTATTATTCTCCAATTACTTTCACAAAAGTAAGTTATAACTACTTATTCAGTCTATATCTTCTATATCTCTATCAAATTAAATGGAGTTTCAACATTTCATAATATTGAGTCTTCTCATGAATTATCAACACCTATATTCTTAGTTCTATATTCTATTATATTCACCATATTAAATAAATATTATTTCAATAAAAAATTATATTTATTCCAATGATCATTAGCCTCTTCAATAATTACATTCAAATATCCCAGAAAACACCTCCAAACTATTCACTAATTAGAATTTCATATATTAAATATAAATTCCCACTACTATTTTACATGATATTATCTTCTTAAGACATACAAAAATCATGGCATCTAATTTAAATAAATACATCAAATTTTAAAGCTTTTAAAAATAAACTTATTCTTTTGTGGACAAAGATCTCAAAATATCATATTCTTCATTAATAACATGTTGGAATATTGACTTTTAGAATCATGATAATTGGAATCCTAATATATCATATTTCAAGCAATTTTAGGACTTAAAAACTTCAGAATATTCAAATTTTGTAAATCATGATTTTCATCCAAGGTAAAATATATTACATGCTAAATTTCCTATGAGATGTATATATAACCTATTCCCAACCCAAGTATATTAAACATAATATAATTTAATTATTTTCAAAAAATATATTATGGGTGGATTTTAATTATGTATAGATGAAATATATCACAGATTGAATAGGCTTACGCATTGATGAGATATATTATGACCAAAATTAACTTATGGGTATATGAAATATCTTATATCCAAAATTGACATACGTGTTAATGAAATATATTAAGTATAGAATTGAATTAAGCATAGATGAAATATCTTGTGGCCATAATTGAATTATTCTTACATGAAATATCTTAGATGTAATAAAATTTACATAGTATTTTTTCTATCATGATGTACAATGAAATATATTTAATTCAAAGGATTATAGATTCATTTTAAACACCTTCAAACAAATTCAAAACATCCTTAGTCTAATTACAATCTTATTTAATCACCACACAAAAATATCAACTCACATGAAAAAAATTAATTCCTAAAATTTTTAATGTTATTTATATATTGATAAGAAAATCCAACACATTAGTCATACCAAATTCAACCTATATCAATATTTCTTCTCTAGATGAATATAAAATTCTAAAGGAACTTATACAACCTTAAATTAAATCACCCTTATCATGAGTCTTCAACATGTAACATTTAAATGATGAATAATACATAATAGAGGGTGAATTGTGTCTTAAAAGACATTAAATCTTTAGAAATAATCCCACTTTTTAACTTCGAAAGTTATGTTGTTCCTTTTCCTCTAATAGCCTATGCAGTGGAAAATAAATGAAGAGTACACAATGATTTTTTATAGTGTTTTAGGGCATAGATATCCCCTATTAAACTCCATCAACGCTATCATTGAGTACTTTGTGATTTTTTTTATTAGAAGATCCTTTTCAAAGGGAACTCTATAGTTTATTACAAGAAAATGGAACTTGTTAAATTAAATTTTACAAGGCATTAAAATAGGATTAACAAAAACTGTCCAAACACACATCATCAGAGTGTTTAGGACAAAAAATATGTTTTATTTTGTTGTAGAAATTAATTTTGAAAGAATTTAGATGAAACTGATTTCACTTACCGATGAAGATATTGTAGAGACTCGAAGCCTTACGTACATGGACATTACATTACTTTTGCGGAATACTTAGTACATAACAAAAACACACACACAAGGACCGTAATAGTTTAGTGTCTTTGGAAACTCATAATATAATCTTCTAATCGTGGTGAAAGATCTTAAACATCTCCCATAAAGATCTTCTTTTTTAAAACCTAAATCATTTCTTTATGTCCTAGGGAAAATAAAACTTAAAAGGGTGAGCTCAAATTCTCAGTAATGGTAAACAAAAGAAATATCAATCACGTCCTATTCATAAGAACATATCTTTTGGAAATATTAACCTGCAAAATAGATCATAATTTCATAACATGGGATAAATCATAGTAGTGAAATGTAATCCCAATAATCATAACATAAAACATGAAACTTTGTGTCATACACACATAATCATAAGGAATCATTTCTTATTAGTCAAGACTCATTTCCAAGACTATCTTAGTGGACAAAGTCCCTTTCTGAACCGAGTTCACTCCTCATTTCAGTCCTGTTGCACTGAACCGGTATAACCTACCGTTCCAGCCATGTCTATATCATGAGATATAAAATCTTTACCAAATTAATTGGATGGAGATATAGGTCCCACCCATCTCATAATGATACCATTCTTATGTGTGCCACAAAATCATAAATCATACATCATTGCATAACCCATGTAATAAAAATGGGAATCTTAAACCTCGTGACATCATCAAACAATTCATATAAGATAAAGGAATTCATAAAAATAATTCCATCACAACATAATCAAATAAATGAAATAATAGGGATATAAACAGAACCCTATATTATCTTAGATGGAAAATAATTTTGATAAAACACTTGAACTCCATTCTTGAGGAAAATATCCTTTCAAATTCAAAAAACATTTCCCTTTTTTAACGTGTCATACAATTTAAAACTAAAGAAGTTGATTAAAAATAAACTTTAAAACTTGTAAAGTAATCTTCTTGGAAATAATGTTATAAAAATCCATTCATGTCGTGTAAGTTAAAAAAACATTCTTCTCGTACTTTTGTCAGAAAAGTCAAAAAAAGTACCTCGTACGAAAAACGGAAAAAGATTCCTTTCATATCTTTTACTAAAAACACACCGAAAGGTAAAATTGGATATAAACTATTTTAGAAGGATATAAATATTAAATACTGAAGAAACATGGATGTGGATGATAAAATACACCCCAGTAAATACCAAAGTATAAACAATCTTGGATAAAAATGAGATTGTGATATTTCCCTTACCTTAGGTCCGATTTGATTCGTATGTGTCCGAACCTCATGTAAAATGATTTAAATAATGTCATTGACTTATTAAAGAATCATACGCATTGTTATGATATCATATATGGTTCACTTATGGCTTTATATTACCCGTTCTTTTGTAAATTCCATGTTAAAGAGCGTTTTGGGTAAAATGGTTTCATTTGTCGTCCGTGTTTTGACTTGTAATTATTCATATGATTACATAGATCATGATTACTTAATTACAGAATATAAAAAATGATTTATATATAATATATATTCAGAATATATATATAATAGATCAGTAAATGGAAAGAAATACACTGTTCATGGAGACGGTAGACCGTACGTACGCATGAACGCTGTTTTCTTTTTGTTATTGAGGTGAATGGAATTAAGTAGATGACATACATATATATACACATAAATCCAGAATCATTATTATGTCATATATTTCATTATTAATTATTATATATACTTTATAATCATTCATGAATGGTTAACGTGGATAATGAATCTCATCGCGTTGTGGAGACGGTAGTCCGTACGTACGCACGAGCGATGATATCGTTCTCATGATCATGGAATTGTATTGGAGTGTATGTATACTATTTCAGAATCAATATCACTTTACAATAATCATATATAGTTATTATTTACACTGTTATACCCATCCAAGTAAGGTGGTGGTGGAAAATAGATTACACCACGGCGTGGAGACGGTATTCCATACGTACGCACGCGCGGTGATTTCGTTTTCCGTAGGATGGATAGATGGTGAAATAAGGTTGTTTCATAATTATAATAACATATCAGTATATAAGTGATACTGATGTTATTACTTCATAATGAAACAACCTAAGAAGAATAAGTGGAAGAAGAAATAAAGATGAAAGAATCGGTAATGGACATTACCTCTTCTTTGAAGCGCCTCTTTGAGATCTCCTTTTAGGGCACTAAAATTGGTCTTTGAGGAAGACCATAACCTCTAGGATGTTTCTAGGGAAGTGGATAAGGGAAATGGTCAGTGGTTGGCCGAGATTTAAGGCTCAAAGTGGTGTGAGGAAGAGGGGGAGGAGGTGCCCTTTTAAAAGGGAGGAGAGGGGCACCTTTGGAATAACTAAAAATATTATTTTATTATAAAGTCTAATTCGGTTTTTAATAGCTCCAAATTGATATATTTCGAAGCTAAGGTGGGTAGGGGTCGAAATAATCTCATCCAATATAATTTAGACAAGTTTAGTTATCAATTTTAACCTTATCATTTAGATTTATCTTTAAGTTAGATAATTTAACTTTTACCGTGTCTTCTTGTTTTCTTACACTATAAGGTTAATAAACTTACTATATCAAGCCAAAAGAACCCCAAGTTGTTTATTATGAATATATATAAACTTATCTAAGTCATTTGGCCGAACCATAGATTTTTAGGAATAAAATAACAATTAATAATATAATATTTTTTTAAAAACTATTTTATGTCAATTTTGACACTATTTAGTAATTTATTTTTTTGAAAATCATAAAAGAATGATTAGTTCGAAACAAGTTACTTAAATCAATACTAACATGTAATATTACCCTATAAAATTAGTGTAATTCATAAAAAGTCTCAAATTACATTTATTTGGGTATTTATAACATCAATTATGTCAATATTTCATTAATAAGATAATTACTATAGCATCGTTGTGTCATAAATAAATTAAATTATTTAATGTCTAAAAATTACAAATAAAATACCATTATATAGGAAATATTTTTAGCTTTATAATTAATATTTAGATTCGAATTTATCTTATGTATGACCCCATATTAAAATTGATTTACTTATTAAACATTGATTTTAACTATTTTAACCCTTCTTTAAATAAATTAATAATAAATGTCCTAATCTAATCCAAGTGGGCCTAAATGGTCATATTTTATTCCTAAGGTTGTTTTTGGTCTAATTACACTTGTCCAATATAATTAGGACATGTTTTAGGGTAATAATAATATCATTTTTACCCTTAATTACCCTATTTACTTTTAGCCGTGAAAAAAAAGTAAAAAGTTACTATTCACCAAAAAATTATTTTCATCTCATTGAACCACATTTTACTTACTTAAATAAACCGTGTCTCTCGGATTCTCTAAATTCCATTCACAGAAGTGGTAAAATTAAGTTTTATGAAAAATTCATTTTTTTAACTACCACTTAGTGGTTTCACTATTCATCAAAAAATTAAAGTTTCCAGAAAAATACCAAAAATTAGGCCTAAGATATATTTTATATTATGAACTCAAAAATGATGTCTATTTTACCAAATTCAAAACATATCAGTTTCATTAATTAATTTAAAAAATTAATTCTCGTCGTCAAAACAAATAGCATGTTCTTAAGAGATAATAACTATCAAAAGATTGACACTTGTTTATGTCTGGTTTAAATGTGAAATTATATTCAATGACAAAAATTGTATTAAATTGTAAAAATATATTCTAAATATACTTTAAAACCACTCAAATTAATAATTTATCACTATTAATTATTTCGATTGAAAAAGTTGTTTTTAATTAAAATATAGCGTGTTTTTACTATTCATCAAAATAGGAAAGTTATCAGAATGATATGAAAATTTATCCAAAGTAAATTTTTATTTCATGATTCCAAAGAAGAATTTTATTTTTTCAATTTGAACTTATAAACATGTCAAAAACTAGATTTAATGTGGATGTGCCATCAAAAGGTGGCAAAACTGCATTTTTTGAAAAATACTTATTTTACCCAAAAAATTTATTTTGTTCTTATACCATGTTTTAGAAAATGTGCAGGACGTATAATAATGTTATAAGATTCGAATTATAGTTAATACTATTCATAACGGCTAGTTCATAATAATATTATAATAATATACCGTTGTTTAGTAAAACCCGGTATTGCGTACAACACACGCTATCAAGGAAGGTCGTGATTGCGTGTAATGCAAGCCAAGTTTGGGTTGCGTGTTGTGCAAGAATCCTTCGTTGTTTTGTATAAAATAATCCAACCATATTTCATTTATGAATTGAATATATATATATATATACTCAATGTTGTGTAGAATAACTATTATCAAAATTGTGTGTAACACGATCCAAGAATAGTGTTGCGTATACTACAAGCTAATACGGTGTTGTGTATAGCGCAAGGTAATCTTGGTGTAGCATACAACACAAGACATTAATGAAATTAAAAGAATATTTTTCATAAAATCTTGGGGTGTTACATTCTACCCCCCTTAAAATTAATTTCGCCCTCGAAATTTGTCAGGGTTATAAATGGTTTACTATTCGAAAGTTTCTTTAATAGAAACCCACATCGTAAAAAGGAATACCAAAACCAATCTTCAAGAACAAAAGTATGAAACATAATGGTTCCCCAAATAAACTAATCATTGGGTTTCCACATAGGCTAAATTATGGATATGGAAGAGAAATCTAACCATCATGTTCTGATGGAGAGTGGTAGAGAACATGGCTATGGAAACGCCAGCAATCACAAAGCCATAAATTTGTGACAATCTAAGGTACCATCTGATTCACAGATATAAGAGCACTAGGATAACATTTTTGGTTTTCAAGATCATTTCCCTAAAGTTGATGAAATTGTAATTAGAAGAAATACTTTCATGATTTTGGTATAGTCTCACCGTTGGTCGTTATTTGGACAATTTCCACTTCATCTCTTACAGAAATAAAGTTGAATTTGTCATTCGTGATGTGTTAGCAGATCATGTGATAGAATGATGGGTCATTCCATCTGTCTCAATCAAAAGGTTAGAAAAGTTATCAAAAAATGCATAAGTCCATCTATAGTGAGATTAATCATATATGGTTCCTAAAATGGACTTATACTTCATATATCATACTGCTTAATATAATAAAACTAGTTTCTACTAAACAGGGACTTCCTGTAGGCCAGTAGTAGGCGATAAAGGCCAGTCGCACTTCGGTTTTGGGTTCGATTCCCACAGCCTTGTCCGACGTGATGGGTTGTCACCCGTCCTACAGGTTGTCCTTTTTCTAAATCTATATTACTATAACATCCCATCAACAATATCAAAAAAAGTTTTATCCTTAAACAATACTAACTTATGTCCAACATAATCCATTCCAATCTTTAGGCTTATCTAAAATACATCGGTCCAAGCTCATAGTATAAAGAAAATGATCACGTTAATGCCATCATTTGTCCCCCATATATCATAAGATATATCTTGTTGGTCAAATTACAAACATGTGAATACCTTAATCATGTATTCTCTTGAAGAATGAATACCCATTCAACCTTAGTGAAAACATGAATGCAGTCAAAAGTTAACTCTTTCCACATACCAAAATCCAAAAATTCTATATACTCAAACCATGATATACCCTTCTCCTTATATCAGTCATGATCTCATGAATATTATCAAACATTTAATTTTCTCTTTATCCCTTCATTATGTGCATATCATCTACATTCCAAAAATATCTAAATAACCTTTCATGGTTACTGGTACCATTAATCTTACACTTTCAAAACTCAAGGAAATACAACAGTGTAACAATCCTTAGATGTCTCTTTATTCCATAGTACCATGAGATTACTTATACAACATTACACATTATAAACATGTAATCATTCCACTACATTCTTAAACCATTGACCGAGCTTCAACAATTCTTTCATCTCACATATCATTTGTAGTCTCTTCATCATCATCAACATAAATACTACCCATACAACCATACTGATTCTCTTCATGAGACTTTCCCTTAGGTCATTGGTTTGCATAATGCCCGTACATTCCACATTTAAAACATTTAACCATTGTTAATGTCGTAGCAATACCATTATCCTCATCCCTGGTGTTAACTGAACCTTTTCCTTTGCACTTACTGGATTTGTGTCCTTATTTTCCACACCGAAATCATCTTCCAGTTCCTTTGAAACAATCTCCCTGATGCCTCTTCCCACATGATTTACCTGAGGGAAATTGAACTTTCTTTCCTCTATGATCATCATGAAACTCCATCTTTCTATTATTATTTGAGTCGGGAAACTTACCAAAGTTGAGATTATTAATCATATTATGAGATTTATGATTAGGAATAATAACGATGTTTGGACTTCCAAATCCCGTTTCATTTGGTTTCTCATGAAGAAAATCATTCCATTGTCCGTCATATCCTCCATTATCATGAATCTTCCTGTTTCCAGCCATTTTCTAAAATCCAAAAAGAATAGTGTGAGAGGCAAAAATCATGCTATGGAAAAAAACATTGTAAAGGGGGAGCACCCTCAATATCTAACATCTTAGGTTAAATTCTATGATCGTTACCGTAGTTCTAGGACTATATCTTATACGCATACTTATCCTTAGGGACATCCCAAGACATACCTTAGAAATATCTCTAGGGATCTTACTAACGTTTTCACATCCTAGTTTCAAAAGTTTGACTAAACCTTTCCTTTGATACCAACTATAGACACTCGAAGCCTGACATACATGGACATTACATTACTTTTGCAGAATACTTAGTACATAACAAAAACACACACACAAGGACCGTAATAGTTTAGTGTCTTTGGAAACTCGGAATATAATCTTCTAATCGTGGTGAAAGATCTTCAACATCTCCCATAAAGATCTTCTTTTTTTAAACCTAAATCATTTCTTTATATCCTGGGGAAAAGAAAACATAAAAGGGTGAGCTCAAATGCTCAGTAAGGGTAAACAAAAGAAATATCAATCATGTCATATTCATAAGAACATATCTTTTGGAAATCTTAACCTGCAAAAGAGATCATAATTTCATAACATGGGATAAATCATAGTAGTGAAATGTAATCCCAATAATCATAACTCAAAACATGAAACTTTGTGGCATACACACATAATCATAGAGAATCATTTCTTATTAGTCAAGACTCATTTCCAAGACTATCTTAGTGGACAAAGTCCCTTTCTGAACCGAGTTCACTCCTCGTTTCAGTCATGTTTCACTGAACCGGTATAACCTACCATTCCAGCCATGCCTATCTCATGAGATATAAAATATTTACCAAATGCATTGGAGGGAGATATAGGTCCCACCCATCTCATAATGATACCATTCTTATGTGTGCCACAAAATCATACATCATATATCATTGCATAACCCATGTAATAAAAATGGGAATCTTAAACATCATGACATCATCGAACAATTCATATAAGATAAAGGAATTCATAAAAATAATTCCATCACAACATAATAAAATCAATGTAATAATAGGGATATAAACAGAACCCTATATTATCTTAGATGGAAAATAATTTTGATAAAACACTTGAACTCCATTCTTGAGGAAAATATCCTTTCAAATTCAAAAAACATTTCCCTTTTTTAACATGTCATAAAATTTTAAACTAAAGAAGTTGATTAAAAATAAACTTGAAAACTTGTAAAGTAAGATTCTTGGAAATAATGTTTTAAAAATCCATTCATGCCGTATAAGTTAAAAAAACATTCTTCTCATACTTTTGTCGGAAAAGTCAAAAAAAAGTACCTCGTACGAAAAATGACAAAATATTCCTTTCATATCTTTTAATAAAAACTCACTGAAGGGTAAAATTGGATATAAACTATTTTATAAGGATATAAATATTACATATTGAGGAAACATGGATGTGGGTGATAAAATACACCCCAGTAAATACCAAAGTATAAACAATCTCGGATAAAAATGAGATTGTGATATTTCCCTTACCTTAGGTCCGATTTGCTTCGTATGTGTCCGAACCTCTTGTATAATGATTTAAATAATTTCATTGACTTATTAAATAATCATACTCATTGTTATGATATCATATATGGTTCACTTATGGCTTTATATTACCCGTTCTTTTGTAAATTCCATGTTAAAGAGCGTTTTGGGTAAAATGGTTTCATTTGTCGTCCGTGTTTTGACTCGTAATTATTCATATGATTACTTAGATCATGATTACTTAATTCCAGAATATAAAACATGATTTATATATAATATATATTCATAATATATATATATATAATATATCATTAAATGGAAAGAAATACACCGTTCATGGAGACGGTAGACCGTACGTACGCATGAACGCTGTTTTCTTTTCCTTATTGAGTTGAATGTAATTAAGTAGATGACATACATATATATACACATAAATCCAGAATCATTATTATGTAACATATTTCATTATTAATTATTATATACACTTTATAATCATTCATGAATGGTTAACGTGGAGAATGAATCTTGTCGCGTCGTGGAGACGGTAGTCCGTACGTACGCACGAGCGATGATATCGTTCTCATGATCGTAGAATTGTATTGGAGTGTATTTATAGTATTTCAGAATCAATATAACTTTAAAATAATCATATATAGTTATTATTTACACCGTTATACCCATCCAAGTAAGGTGGTGGTGGAAAATAGATTACACCACGGCGTGGAGACGGTATTCCGTACATACGCACGCGCGGCGATTTCGTTTTCCGTAGGATGGATAGATGGTGAAATAAGGTTGTTTAATAATTATAATAACATATCAGTATATAATTGATACTGATTTTATTACTTCATAATGAAACAACCTAAGAAGAAGAAGTGGAAGAAGAAATAAAGATGAAATAATCGGTAACAGACATTACCTCTTTTTTGAAGCGCCTCTTTGAGATCTCCTTTTAGGGCACTAAAATTGGTCTTTGACGAAGACCAGAACCTCTAGGATGTTTCTAGGGAAGTGTAGAAGTGAAATTGGCAGGTGTTGGCCGAGCTTTAAGGCTCAAAGTGTTGTGAGGAAGAGGGGGAGGAGGTGCCCTTTTATAAGGAAGGAGAGGGGCACCTTTGGAATAACAAAAAATATTATTTTATTATAAAGTCTAATTCGGTTTTTAATAGCTCCAAATTGATATATTTCGAAGATAACGTGGGTAGGGGTCGTAATAATCTCATAAAATAGAATTTAGACAAGTTTAGTTATCAATGTTAACCTTATCATTTATATTTAACTTTAAGTTAGATAATTTAACTTTTACTGTGTCTTCTTGTTTTCTTACACTATAAGGTTAATAAACTTACTATATCAAGCCAAAAGAATCCCAAGATGTTTATTATTAATATATATAACCATACTTAAGTCATTTGGCCGAACATTAGATTTTTAGGAATAAAATAACAATTAATAATATAATATTTGTTTTAAAAACTATTTTATGTCAATTTTGACACTATTTAGTAACTGATTTTTGTGAAAATCATAACAGAATTATTAGTTCGAACCAAGTAACTTAAATCAATACTAACATGTCATATTAACCTAGAAAATTATTTTAATTCATAAAAAGTCTCAAATTAAATTTATTTGGGTATTTATAACATCAATTATGTCAATATTTCATTAATAAGATAATTATTATATCATCGTTGTGTCATAAATAAATTAAATTATTTAATGTCTAAAAATTACAAATAAAATACCATTATGTATGTAATCTTGTTATATTTCTAATGAATATTTATAGTCGAATTTATCTTATGTATAAACCCATATTAAAAATGATGTACTTATTAAACTTTGATTTTAACTATTTTAAACCTTCTTTAAATAAATTATTAATAAATGTCCTAATCTATTCCAAGTGGTCCTAAATGGTAATATTTTATTCCTAAGGTTGTTTTTGGTAGAATTACACTTGTCCAATAGAATTAGGACATGTGTTAGGGTAATAATAATATCATTTTTACCCTTAATTACCCTATTTACTTTTAACCGTGGTAAAAAAAGTAAAAAGATACTATTCACCAAAAAATTATTTTCATCTCATTGAACCACATTTTACTTACTGACATCAACCGTGTTTCTCGGATTTTTGAAATTCCATTCACAGAAGCGGTAAAATTAAGTTTTATGAAAAAATCATTTTTTTAACTACCACTTAGTGGTTTCACTATTCATCAAAAAATGAAAGTTTCCAGAAAAATACCAAAAATTAGGCCTAAGCTATATTTGATATTATGAACTCAAAAATGATGTCTATTTTACCAAATTAAAAACATATCAGTTGCATTAATTAATTTAAAAAATTAATTCCCATCGTCAAAACAAATAGCATGTTCTTAAGAGATAATAACTATCAAAAGATTGACACTTGTTTATGTCTGGTTTAAATGTGAAATTATATTCAATGACCAACATTGTATTAAATTGTAAAAATATATTCTAAATATACTTTAATACCACTCAAATTAACAATTTATCACTATTAATTATTTTGATTGAAAAAGATGTTTTTAATTAAAATATAGCGTGTTTTTACTATTCATCAAAATATGAAAGTTATCAGAATGATATGAAAATTTATCCAAAGTAAATTTTTATTTCATTATTCCAAAGAAGAATTTTATTTTGTCAATTTGAACTTATAAACATGTCAAAAACTAGATTTAAAGTGGGTGCGCCATCAAAAGGCGGCAAAACTGCATTTTTTGAAAAATACATATTTTACCCGAAAATTTTATTTTGTTCTTATACCATGTTTTAGAAAATGTGAAAGATGTATAATAATGTTATAAGATTCAAAATTTAGTTAATACTATTCATAACGGCTTGTTCATAATAATATTATAATAATATATCGTTGTTTAGTAAAACCCGGTATTGCGTACAACACACGCTATCGAGGAAGGTCGCGATTGCGTGTAATGCAAGCCAAGTCTGGGTTGCGTGTTGTGAAAGAATCCTTCATTGTTTCGTATAAAATAATCCAACCATATTTCATTTATACATTGAATATATATATATATACTCAATGTTGCGTAGAATAACTATTATCAAAATTGTGTGTAACACGATCCAAGAATAGTGTTGCGTATACTACAAGCTAATACGGTGTTGTGTATAGCGCAAGGTAATCTTGGTGTAGCATACAACACAAGACATTAATGAAATTAAAAGAATATTTTTCATAAAATCTCAGGGTGTTACAGATATATTATAGGAATAGATGAATAACTTCAAATAATTGTATTTACAAAGAATATCTGAAATTAATATATATAATATATTCATATAACACAAAATAAATAATGAAAACATATGTAGAAGTAGAAAAAACACACAAAAAAACTATAACATGTATGCCTCTAATATTTAGTATTGAATATCATTAATGAATTTTAGTATATGAATAAAAAATTTTAATATTAGCATTTACAATATAATGGATAATATATTCTCTAACCAAAAATATCTGACATAAATACAGAGAAATAGATTCAAATTTTTCTATATATTTATAGAAAACAAACCATTAACAAAAAATATTAACTCCACTATAAATATATAAAAATGAGAATTAAATTAGTAGCCTAATTTAATTATGGACAAGTAGATATGAGAATTTAAAAAGATAAATAATGATATCAAAACACACAGTGTATTTGAAATTTGAATTTAATCAGACCCAAAAAACCATAACATCGATTAGAAAATAGAAAAAATTAATTTTTTGTTAAAGATCTTCTAAAATGATCACTGAATATCTATAATGAGAGATTTAATCTAGTTAAATCCTAATGTAAATCTCATAAATAATTCTAAATTTAAATACAATATATGACTGATTCAATGTGGGGTTGATCTATGTGAGAATAACCACGGATGTATAGTTTCCATTATTCTGTTAATAATGAACATAATGTTCTAGGATATGGAGTATGATAATAACATATGGTTTCATATGTAAAGTATATACCAAATTTTAGGTACTAATATGCGTGGTTCCTTATCAAAAGATAGTCTCTTTATCATAATATTTAACTCAAACATGGGGTTCCAAACATAGGGTTGGATACCAACATTAGGTTGCAACATCACTTTTTGAATAGTGATTCTAGACTTATTTAAAATGTCCATAATAATTTTTAGAAAATATATATCCTGAATATAATGATCAAATAAAATAATTCTATAACTCAGTGAAAAATAAAATAATTATTCAATTAAATATAAAATAAAATTCTATCAAAGTATATTTATCATAAAAACAAATTCAAGTATTTTTTAGAATCAAAATAAATGATAAATTTTTAGATCAACGTATATATTCCCAATAATCTCTCCCTTTTTTATGACCACAAAACCCATAAACCTAATATATAAATGTAAACAAAACATGTTGTAACAATTATTGATGATAGTATATTATTAAATATTATTTTTAAATATTGATTTTATCCATATTTCTCTTCCTTTTTGTGAGATTATTAAGAATCAATAAAAAAATAATAAAACACAATTAATTCAGTACAAAACATTATGCTAATGTTAGTTAAGGAAGAAACCAGAAAATTATGAAAACGAGTCGGATTTGATCATAAATGAACATCACATATAAAATATAAATATAATAGACTTTATGAAAAATAATTTCAATTTTTTAAAATGATTTCATATTTTATTGAATTTTAGATAAAAGAAAAAAGTATCAAGGTTCATGGTGATAGGTAGGTTTGGTAGTAGGTTGAGATTAATCAAAAGAAGAACAGTGGTTTAATTATCTATTATAGTCTTATGCCCATGTAATAACCTATAAATTTACTTCTTCTAATATATATATATATATATATATATATATTATTCTGTAATTATTACTAATGTAGTATAATAAAAAACATACTAGAAACCAAAAAACAATTTATTTCATTATTTAAGAAAATTACATTCAATTTATAATAATACATGATATAATACCAAATATTAAAATTTGAAAAAATATAGGATAAGTAAATTAAAATATAAAAATTTGGGTTGCATCAATCCCCTATAATCATACCACCTTTGAACAACACTGCAATATAGAAAGATAGAGTTAGTAATATAATATTAATTCTGGAAATGATATTGAACCTTGATTGAATCGATGGATGTATGTGAATGGTGGTGTATTTAAATGGTTATATGGCCATTTTATCTTAATAGAATTAGTAAATAAGGGATTTTTTCATTATTATTGTTTTTTATGTAGATAAATTTATGTGACCATCAAGATTATTTAATGATATAGTCAAAATTCTATTATTTTTTGTGGATATAAAATTATTTTTCTAAAAATATATGTTATTTTAAATTTTGATGTTTTAAACAAATTTTTCATCAAATAATCATAAAAAATCTTTTTTAAATGATAAAGTAATTTAACTAAGTCATAAGTATTATTTTCAATGGTCCGAATGATTATTATGCTATTAAAAGTATTAATTTTTAATAAAGATGATTTTATTTAAAAGTTAAAATTCTCATATTTCGATAATTATTTCGATAAAATAAATTTCTTTTTTTGAATCTTTGCATTAAAATTTTCATAGAGTGAATTTTTAGGATTTTATAACAAGGATTATATTTTTGTAAAAAAGTCAAAAATTACCATTTTATGAGCACTATGATTTTATGACTAAATTATTATGTTGACATGATTAAAATAATTATGAAATATTTTATTCAATAAAAATAAAATTTAATAATTATAAAATTTAAAAAAATACAAAATATTTAATCCTTTAAAACCACACCTCCTCAACTATAAATACCCCCATTACCTCCTCACATTCCACACCAATGACACTAATCATGATCCTAAGCAGTTTATCTATTATATTGAGTCTCTCACTACCTTTAAGAATCATCCTCTTAAGGTAAGGGATATATTTACTTTTTCAATTCATATTTATTTTGTATAAGTATTTTTATTCCAAATTTATTAGGTTGTAATGTGATTACATACACTCTTATTATTGTATATATGATATCTTGTTAATGATATATTAAATTTCCATCTCAATAAACCTATTTCAATATCCCTTTTTTATACATGTTATGATTCAGAAGTAAACCCTTGATTTTACATGCCCATTTTTCATGTCATGAATTCCCAACCCTATTTTGATTCAGGGGTATTCATTTAAATGTGTCATTAAACTATTTATTGGGTAAATTCCGTGTATAAAATCTTTAACCCCTAATTATAGGATATAAATGATATGTACTTATGATTTTTTATCACTATAGCACACATAAAGTTAGATATACTAAGGGTGTTCCCTGATAGTTCAAAAATGCAATGGGTAAAGAATTATTCTCTAGAGATAACTTATTGATGATGCCTTGGAATAATTCCAAGTTAAAATTTTTATGATACCTTTGTCAAAAACCATGTAAATATGTTTTTAGACAACATATTGATGAGATATGGTGATATGTTTATGAATGTCTTAATGTTTTTGTTGTCTCCACATTTCCATGTTATGCCTCATTTTATGTGTTTATTTACTTACATTATGCCTCAAGTTATTATTTACATGATCTTATGTTATGATTTATATTTCAAATATGATTTGATTTTTATTTTTTTATCCCTTACTGGGATTTATGATCACCCATTTCATTTGATAAGTGTCCCTATAAAATCCTACGTAGTATGATTTTGTAGCATGGGATATTAAGAATCCTTTCAAGATGATTTAATTTTTTTTCTATTTTCATTTATTTACCATTTATTTCTTATAATAAGTATCTAGTTTCTAGGAAAAAAACCTAGAAAGTTCCTTTAAAAGTTATTTATTTAATATTTTATGATGGAATTGTGGTTAAAATCATGTAATAAAAAGGTGGGTCTCTATAATTGGTATCATAGGTAAGGTTTAGTTATTTGTGGAAATTAGGACTAGAAAAAATTTGTAAAAAACCCTATTGATAACTCCAAATATAAGAAAACAACCTTAAATTTTGGTGAAGTTTAAAGAGGAAAGTATCTATGTAATGAAATCCCCATCTGGATACTATAAGAAGATGTGGATTTGGAACAGTTATTCCTAGAGGTAATAATCCTGAAAAAGGTGATTTGAATGTTTATCTGATCATCACCCAATGCATAACAAAGGGACTTTATGCACACCTAACATCATAATCTTATGGGATATTATTTGGTTATCATATTAATTTTATAAACCAACATGAAAGGATATATAGAAAAGTGTACCCTTTTCTATTAAAAAATAGAATGGATTGAAGTATATGATCATAGAATTTCTATGTAATAATTTTTTTAGTATTAAACTCAAATTTTGACTTTATCATCCAAAAAGGTATTAAAATTATAGTTCTTATTATTATTTATGTTTTAATTTTTAGTCAATGGATGAAAATATGATTTAATTAAACATGTTATAATTTAGTTAAAGATAAAAAATTTCATATTTTGTCTTTCTCATTTCAACAGATCAAGATCACTTGTCAAATGGAAAGAAATAAATATTGTAAAATATTTTTATCACCTCCATAATATTTAATCATCAATTTTATTATAAAATATAGTTTGAATGATTTTTAATGTTCCTCAAATATTTAACTCTCCTATAATAAATTGACTGATCTAACTAACACCTCTTAATTTCTCTAAGAATTATATAGATCATGGTGTCTATGTGATTTGATTTCAAAAACACAGTTCTAGTATTTATTTAGATAATTAATAACACCACTAAGGACTTGACCATTTATATATTGTATTTATAGACTTCAAACCAAAGGATGTAGGAAATATAAAAAACATTAATGAAGACCCGAATTATTTGAATAAAAGGTTTGAATTACAAGTTATCAATCAATAAGATAAAATTTTTAGGATGTAATTATTTTAAAGGGGAAATGTAATGACCAAGAAATATTCTTCTTCTAATATATATATATATAAATATATATATATTCTTATGTCATTCTTTGTAATTTAGTATAATAGAAAACACATACTAAAAACCAACAAATCTTCATTTCATTATTTAAGAACGTCACATTCAGTCTATAATAATACCCAAAATAATACCAAATATTTGAATGGGAAAATAGATGGAGGCTAAAAAAAGTAAAATATAAAAATTTGGGTAACCTAAATCCCATAGAATCATTACACCCATGAACAAAAATATAACTGAGAAACATAGAATCAAAAATACAATATTCATTTTGTAAATGATATTGAAACATGATAGAATCAATTTAAATTTGATAACGGTGTTTTATTTGTAAAGTTATATGGAAATTCTTCATTAATAAAATTAGTTAATAATATAGTTTGTCATTATTATTATTGGTTATGTAGGAATATTTTAGTGACTATATTTTTTGAGGCTATAAACACATTCTATTTAAAATATATTTTATTGTAAATGTATAATTTTTAAATAAAAATTATTTTTATGAAATAATCGTATAAGACACATTTTAAATGATAATAAATTTTATCGACGTCCTACATAGATTTTACAATATTAGGAATGTTTATTATACAATAAGAATTACTAACTTTGAATAAAAATAATTTTCATTTAAAATTTATAATTCTCATTTTTAGCTATTTTTTTTATAAAAAAATAACATTTTTATACTCATCACATCAAAATTAGTTTATAGTTATTTTTTTAAAATTTTTTGAAAAAATAGATATTTTGGTGGAAATGTGAAAACTACAATTTTACGAGAATTAGGATTTTATGACTTCATTATTATATGAACATGATTATAAAATTTATGAAAACTTTTATTCCATAATTAATTCATTTAATAATTATAAAGTTTATTTTCAGAATCTTAATTTTAATTTATGAATTTAGACATTACATTTTTCATACAATAATTGGATTTTTGATATTAATATTATTTTTGGTTTGTGTCTATTAAATGTGGGGTTGAAAGGTTATTTTATATTTTGGAATTATTTTAACATGAAACCACCCTCATTTAATAATTAATAATGAAGAAAATTTGTTATAATTCATTGTAACCCTAATTGGTTTACTTATATAATAAATCAACCAATATTTAATACATTAAAACCACCCGTCCTCAAGTATAAATTCCCCCATTTCCTCTTCACCTTCCCCAAAAATACCTTGATAATGAACCCTCTCTCAATTACAATATCAAGAGTCTCTCCAAGATGGTTCTATGGTAATAAATATTCTCTCACCATCTTTAATAATCCTTACCCTACGGTAAGCAATCTCTTCCTCAAAATTTTTAATTTGAGTACTAATTTTTATAATGGATTTTGATTCAAATTTTATTATGTTATAAAGTTTTTATATGCAATAAAATTTTTATATATATGCTTTATTTTTAATGATATATTATCTTTACTTCTCATTAAATCCATTCCATGTTACCCTTTTTTATACCCATTATACTGCCAAAATCAGCCCTTGATTTTCAATGCTATATTGTCATGGAATGAATACCTAGCCCTATTTTGAGTTAGGAGAATTATTTTGGATGTATAATTGAAATATATATTGGTTACATCCATGTATGAAACAAAAATTTCTCTATGTGTCGGTTATAATTGATATGTACTTATGATTTTTGATCAATGTGGAACACATAATGTTAGACATATTAATGGTGCACCATAAAAGAGCTCCAATTCGGTAAGAACCCAGTTCTTGTTCTTGAGGTACGGGTTTCTTATTTTCCTTTCTCCTTAAGTGTTTTTGATAAAATAAGGTAAATGGGGAAAATCCTAAATTTTGTGGGTACACACCGTGTACTTTTCCACATGTCGTGTACTTTGGCCATGTGGGATGAGTACACAGGGATTGTAGCCCTGTCAACGATGAAAGGTGTAAAAACCGACTACACTCCATGTAGTGGGTATTTACACGCCGTGTAGTCAGTCAGTAGATGAATAGTAATGTGGTGGGAGTAGCCGCCAGCTGAGCGACAGTACACGCTGTGTATTTGGAAATACACGACGTGTACTCATGTCGACAGATGAACAGTTCGGCTGTGGAAAAAAGTAACCTCCAGAGGAACAGTTAAATGAGAAAAGTAAATGTCATGTACTTGAGATTACACGCCGTGTAGTTTTTTTTTTCTTAAAATGTGAAGTAGCCTCCTCGGTTCATAGAGGAATATTATAACGTCATTGGAGCTCGGGAGGACGACCAGAGCTTTGGAGATTAGCTGACCGCGCACTAGGAATCCGTTTTTTCTTCTACCGATCATGTTGGAACCGCACTGGTGATTTCTCCCTTCTCCATTCATTGTTCTTACCAATTATTCCTCTATGATAAGTTATTTGAATTTGAACTGGAATTATTTTATCACAGGTAAACGTCGTTCTTGGACGATTCGGGAGGTGTCGTTCATGTATACCGATTAGAGATGATCAAGGTAGGTGGTCTGGTGTTTAAATTCCAACATCTATGGGTTTTGTGTACCACTATGATATGCACCAATGTTGGGGGTGTCGTATGGCTGAGGCCTTGCATAATTAAAAACCTAGAATTGCATAGGTAGTTTAATGAATATGTATATCTATTGTTTCGGATCACTTCTTGGATGCAGGACCACACCGGGGGTGCATTCCTCTGTTTATCCATTAATCTAGGTTACCCGAGGGTATACCGTAAAATATATCATGATTTAAATTTACTTGAGAAGAATTTTATATAATTTCTTGATTATCAGTTGGGCTCGGACCGGTTACTTGCACCTGAGGGAAATGTTCTTTTTAGCCTAAGGGCATTGTTTGTTAATCATGAGGGGGTGGTGTTATTATAATAGCCTGAGGGAAATCCTGAGGGTGTGGTTTTATTATAATTGCATGAGGGAAAGCTTGAGGGAGTGGTTTTATTATAATATCCTGAGGGCAAGCCTAAGGGCGTGGTTTTATTATTATAGCCTGAGGTCAAGCCAGAGGGCGTGGTTTTATTATATTCGCCTGATCGAAAGGTTCTGGTTGGCCTGAGGGCCTGGTACTGATGAGCACAAAATGTTATTAAATAGAATGGTAAAATTAATATTAAAATGGAAATATGACTGGTAAAAGTTAGTTAATTTTGAGTACTGATTAGTTTATTGCATTTACTATTACACACTACTGTTGCACATTCTCACTGATAGTTGGGGATGAGCCATTAGTGGTTTCCTACTGGGATTTATTTCTCACACCCTATTTGGGTCATTTCTTCAGCCCAAAAAGATTACATTTATGCAGGTATGGATAAGGGAAAGGGTCCCTATACAGGTACTTGATTGTAGCATAGGAGTAGGAGAGCGTGGGACTGAGCTTAGGCTTGCAATGCTGCTACGTTTTGTTTACTCTACTTTGTTTTGTGTGGTTATACCTTGTACTTTGATTTGTATTGTATTGTATTTTAGAGTATCATGTTCTGGCTGTTTTCATAGAATTATTGACATGCTTCATCTTTATATATATGACTACTGGTTCTCTTTTACTTTAGTTGTCCATTTCAGTTGAATATTGTTTACTTCTTCCGCTGTTGTATGTTTAAATATTTTATTCTACTGCGCTACACTTTGAAAAATGAGGGCATAGTTTCCCCACTATCAGACATGGGCCCCCACTGCTAGTCAGCAGCCTCTAGCGTTTGGGGAAATGCGCTTGAGGTCATGTGACCAACTGGGTTCGGGGCAACCATTGAGTGGCACCCGGATCCAGGATAATACAAAGAGGTATCAAAGGTGTTCTTTTCTTTGACTTACTATTTGGAGCCTTAGACAGGGATAGGATGAAAATGGTAGTTGGTAATAAGCTATGCCCGGGAGTAGCTAACTCGTGTACATGGAAAATCCAGTCGACCTCAGTTATTGTAATTTTTCGGATTTTTCAATTTTATAGTTGATTTGATTTTCACCGTTTGGTGACACACTTGTGGTGTGTTGTTATATTTTTATATTGGGTTTTACTTAGTTCTAACCCAATGAGATGAGGGTATGCCATCTCATGCATCATTTAGGCCTATGCTAGAAATCACATGTCATTCATCCTTCCATGCCATATAGGTTCATTAGAAATTACATGTTGTTGTGATAGTTGTTGTGCAAGAAAAGCATGCGGTTGTGATAACTGCTTTGATAAATACCTGCTCCTTCATAGGTTATTTTTGTGTTAGTCCTTGCTATAATGAACACAAAACTTTGGTTATTGAGGAGTATGGGACCTCATTAACCATAATTTGGTGGATCATTGGTTGTTTACATTATTTATAACACAAATAAGATGCCAAGCTTTGATTCGTGAGGAGTATGGGCCCTCACAGATTGGAATTTTTCACTTTGGTGTTGTTTCAGTGTTTTTCTGGGTTCTAGAGTAGTTCTGGAGGCTTACTACACTGCTGGAAAATGGACCTATTTCCACGGTTTTCCTCAAAACCGTGGGGATAGGTACCCCCTATACCCACGGTTTTGGAAAACCGTGGGTATAGGTCAATTTTCAAGACCTGTACCCACGGTTTTCAAAAACCGTGGGCATAGGGGGGTCTATCCCCATGGTTTTCCAAAACAGTGGGGATAGGTCTTGAAAATTGACCTATACCCACGGTTTTGAGGAGAACTGTGGGGATAGGTATAGGATAAAAAACCTATACCCATGGTTTTGAAAAACCGTGGGTATAGGTTTCCCATGTGTGCGCGGGAAAAAAAAAATTCTGCGGGAAAGATTTTTTTTTTGGCGGGAGTCCTATACCTACGGTTCTTCCCTCTATACCCACGGTTTATATAACTATATTTAACTAAATATATATATATATACACATAATTGATAGTAGGGTAGTGGTAGACGCGGTACTTTGCAGCGAAGAGGTCGTGGGATCGAAACCCGCCTGCAGCTTTATTTTAGGATCTATACCCACGGTTTTGAAACCGTGGGTAAAAGCCATTGACACCGTGGCAATTGGGAATGTTTTGTTGACACGGTGGCAGAACACCTATACCCACGGTTTTGGAAAACCGTGGGTATAGGCTGGGGACCTATACCGACGGCATTCCAGCCCACGGTTCCCAAAACCGTGGGTATAGCCTATACCCACAGTTTTGAACCGTGGGTATAGGCCTTTTTTCTAGTAGTGCTATCAGGAAAACCCAGGATACACGCCGTGTAGTTCTATGATTACACACCTTTTAAACTTCTGTTTAGGAAGAAATGAAAACTTTTCAAGTCCACACCATGTACCCTCAGTACACGTTGTGTAGTCTCTTCTCATGTCATAAACCATGTGGGAAGGGACACAGGGTGGGGAATAACTTGGGGGAAACACGTCGTGTACCTGTTGTACACTCCATGTAGTTTAGACCTGGTGTCCGCCCGTGTAACTAACAACACGGATGGTGAAACCTTAAGACATACACGCCGTGTTCACCTTAAACACGCCGTGTAGTCTGACCCAGGTACCCAGACACGTAACTAACCACACAGGTCATTGTTACCTCTTCTTGAACATATCGTGTACCTATGGGACATGCCGTGTAGTCTTGACTGGGGAAATACCGTGTGGACCTGGCCATGTGGCTGGTAAGACGGAGTGATGTACACACCGTGTGCATGTGTAACACGCTGTGTAGTATTAGCCGAGTAGTCGGCCATGTCACCAATGACACAGGTAGTTGGAAATTAAATCATACATGCTGTGTAGATGTTATACAAGCCGTCTAGTCTTGTTCAGAAGAGAACTGTATGGCTAAGCCATGTAGAAGGACCCAGGAAGGGGAAGAAAAGTCAGGTACACATTACGTAGTTAATATACAGGCTGTGTAGTCTTGTTTTGAAAATCTTGAATTCCTTCTTCCTTTTATTCCCTTTTTGGTCCCTTAGTTTTCAGTCTTTGATAAACATAAATCTAATGTGAGTTTTGACCTTGTAGCGTCATGCTGCCGAGACGACCACCGGTTGTTTTTCAAGAGATCAGAAACAATTATACTCATGATATCATAGGCCATGGGCTACCAGTTGATCCTCCAGCAGTTCCAGGTGCGGCGCCAGCTGTTATACCAGACGCAAGTGTGAAGGCGTAGTTCTGTGATGGATTCATGCAGTTCATGAAGACCTTCCACGGAGCACCGCAGGCCACCACATCTATGGCAGAGATGATGTGTATATTTCAGTAGCAGCATCCACCTACATTTTCAGGGGATGGCGGACCACATGCTATGATGTCATGGTTGGAGTTACTGTAGACTATTTTTTAGAGTCTAGAGATGCCTCCAGGGCAGAGGGTCATGCTTGCTACATAAATGTTGTGTGATTCCACCAAGAGGTGGTGGGATGTTACCATGCAATCAATGCATCACAGAGACATGGCGTGGGAAGATTTTCAGGCAGTCATCTATGAATTTTTCTTTCTGGAGATGTTGTGGGAAGATCAAGCTCGAGAGTTCATGAATCTGCAGTAGGGTTCCATGTCAGTGATGGACTATTCTTCTTGATTTATCGAGCTTCATCATTTTTCACCCGTTCTAGTGGGTGATGAGACGTTGAGGGCCAGGCGCTTTGAGGATGGTCTTCGATATGACATCCGAGCACTGGTGAATGTTTTCAGGTTGTCGACAGTTCATGATATTGTGAACCAGTCACTGATTAATAAGTGGAACCTGCAGAAAGCTAGTGGTGTGGGCTTGGGAAATTTGACACCAGTTTCTGGTACCATTTCTACCACAAAGAGGAAGTGACAGATGAGTTTCTCTCACGGTGGCAGTACTAGCCATGCGATTACTTCAGGTGGCCTGGTCATTTGCTACCAGTGTGGTAGAGAGGGGCACAAGAGACCTCAGTGTCCTCAAAACCCAGTGGAGTGCCGATATTATGGAAATATGGTTCATCTGCAGTGCTTTTTCAAGGAATTTGTACCAGTGGCTAGTGAGAGGGGTTCTGTGAAGACTTCGTGTGTGGGAGTAGGACCAATAGATTCTTACCAGTCGGGAAACTGGGATACGTCAGGACGTACAGGCAAGGGTGGTGGTCGTGGTAGTGGTAGCCAGACACTAGGATCTCAGAGGCATCAGCGTGAGACAGCTCAGGCTAACCAGGCTTTGTCGCAGGGTCGCGACACTGGGCAGGCATATGCAGTACAACAGACCCAACAAAAGCAGGAACCCGGACCTTCTACTGTCATAGGTACTATTCTAGTAGCTTTTATTTCATCTTATGCACTTTTTGATACGGGTGCTACACATTGCTTTATATTTGTGCATGTTGTGTATAGACTTGGGCTCTGTGTTTCATCTTCTTCCGATGTCATCACGCTAGACACTCTGTTGGGAAATAGAATGGCTAGTGTGCGTTAGTGCATGGAGTTCCCCCTAGAGTTTGGTGGGTGTCACTTTCAATGGGACCTCTATGTCTTAGAGATGATGAGATATGATGTCATTCTTGGGATGGACTGGTTGGTTCCCTTTCGAGCCTTTGTAGATTTCTATCATCACAGGGTGAGTTTCATATCCCCAAAGGGAGAAGAGTTTCTATAAAAAGGTGAATGGGATGTCCAGGCGAGTCGAGCTGGACCCGAGCATCGTGGGAGAGGTGGTGTGATAGCCCAGATTGGGAGTTTATATATGGATGATTAGGGAACATGTTAGAAGGATTTCCCTCTAGTGGTTGATTGTTTCAGGGATGTCTTCCCGGATGACTTTTTGGGTCTACCTCCAATGCGATAGGTGGATTTCTCTATTGAGTTTTTTCTAGGAGCAGCACTAGTGTCCATTCCTCCTTATAGGATGGATACACCAGAGTTACAGGAGCTCAAGAGATAGTTGAGGAGTTACCGGAAAAGGGTTTCATCCGACCTAGTACTTATCCTTGGGGTTCTCCTGTCCTTTTTGTGAAGAAGGAGGACAGTACCCTCAGAGTTTGTGTTGATTATCGAAAGTCGAACCAGTTGATAGCTAAGAACTGATATCCCTTATCGAGGATTGATGATCTTTTTGATCAACTTCAAGTTGCACGAGTGTTCTTGAAGATTGAATTGAGATTAGGATATCATAAGTTACGTGTTAGGCCATCAGATATACTGCTTACAGATTTTCGGAGCAGATATGGTCTATACATGTACTTGGTTATGCCGTTTGGACTCAAGAATGTGCTAGCAGTTTTCATTGCTCTGATGAATCATGTGTTCCACCCTTATCTGGATTCTTTTGTGGTAGTCTTCGTGTAATACATCTTGGTGTACTCTCATACTCGACACAACCATGCTACCCATATTGAGATCGTATTGAGTACACTGAGAGAGAATCGACTATATGCTAAGCTCTCAAAGTGAAACTTTTGGATGTACCGGATACACTTCCTTGGTCATATCATCTTAGAGGAAGGAGTTTTCATGGACCCAGATAAAGTGAGAGAAGCGGTTTCCTAGGAGCATCCTAAGAAAGTGTTTGAGATATAGAGTTTATTGGGGTTGGCTGGTTACTACAGGTACTCTATATAGGACTTCTCCCACTTAGAAACACCATTGACGGGGTTAACTAAGAAGGGTGTCAAGTTCGTTTGGTCAGAATCTTGCGAGACATCCATTCGGGATTTGAAAGGAAGGTTGACATCAACACCAATCCTGATACTTCTAGAGCAAGGGAAGAGCTAGACAGTTTACTATGATTCATTGGGTATTGGGTTGGGAGTAGTGTCGATGCAGGGCGGTCGAGTAGTTGCATACGGGTCTTGGTAGTTGAGGCCAAATGAGAGGAATTTCCTAATGCTTGACCTCGAGTTGGATGTAGTCATTCATGCATTGCACTATTGGAGACATTATCTATTGGGAGAGCATTTTTTGGTTTTCACCAACTACAAAAGTCTCAATTATATTTTCAGTCATCGTGACTTGAACTTGCGATATCGAAGGTGGGTTTAATATGTTCAGTCCTTCGATTTTGAGCTTGCTTATACAGCTGGTAAGGGTAATTCCGTTATTGATGCACTGAGCAGGAAGACTCATATATAGGGAGCACAGTAGGCCAGTGATGAGTGGCAGCATATGGCCTTGTTCTCTGAGATGCATTTGGAGGTGTACGACTGTCAGGGGCATGCCTATATTTCTTCCTTAGCTATGACCTCTAACCTCCTGGATAGAGTGAGGATGAAACAACTATCTGATTTAGAAGGCCTCGTTCTACGGGATTCAGTGGCAAGTGAGGACCCTCATCTTGGATGAAAAATAGGTGATGATGAGGTATTGTGTTTCCATGGACAAGTATGGGTTTCAAGGGATATATGCGAGGATATGATGCGGGAGTTTCATTATTTAGCTTGGGGAGTGAATCCCAAAGGTACCAAAATGTACTGTGGCTTGGGACATTAGTATTGGTGGTTGGGTATGAAAAGAGAGGTAGCTGGTTTTGTGACTAGATGTTCCACCTGTCAGCAGGTGAAGGCGGAGAATCAAAGGCCAGCCGGACTGCTACAGCAGTTACCCATTCCCGAGTGGAAATGGGATGATGTCGCGATAGATTTCATGACTGGGTTTCCAAGGTCACCTTGAGGAAAAGATTTCATTTGGGTTGTTCTGGACAAACTTATGAAGGTAGATCTCTATTATCCAATCAAGGAGACCTTCGGTGTTGACGAGCTCATGAAGTTGTATTTTCGAGAGGTCGTACGTCTTCATGGGGTTCCTCATTCTATTGTTTCATATAGGGATGCTCGTTTTACGTCTTGTTTCTGGAAGAGTTTTCAGAGGGCACTAGGTACATAGGTGCTTCTGAGCACAGCTTACCACCCTCAGACCGATGTCCAGTCAGAGCGTACGATATAGGTGCTTGAGGACATGCTGCGTGCATGTGTCCTAGACTTCAGGGGCTCTTGGGAGAAGCATATACCCCTATTTTATTTTTCCTATAATGATATTTTTCAACCAACTATCGAGATGGAACCTTACGAGGCTTCATATGGTACGTCATGTTGATCACCCTTGTGCTGGTTAGAGGTAGGTGAGGCAGCTTTTTTGGGACCATGACTTGTGCCAGAGACATCAGAGCAGGTTTAGTTGATATAGAAGCAGATGACTACTACGCAATCCCATCAGAAATCATATGCTGATCGCCACATATGAACCTTGGAGTTTGTGGTTGGGGATCAGGTTTTCATGTGTGTTTCACCGAGGTTGGTACACAGACGAATCATAATACTGGGTAAACTTTCATCGAGGTATGTGGGGCCGTTTGAGATTCTGGAGAGAGTCGTGCCAGTTACCTATCGGTTGCAGTTACTAGAGAGGTACTGATCCATGCTCGAAGTCTTCCATGTATCTCATATATGTTGTTATCATTCAGACCCATCTCATGCCTTTCAGTCCGAGGAGGTTGAGATTCAAATCGATGCGTCATTCGAAGAGAATCCAATTCGTATTGTTGATAGGATCACGAAGGTTCTCTGAGGTCTGTCAGTTCCTCTCCTACGGGTGCTATGGCAACATGGCTAAGTTCAGGACGAAACCTGGGAGGGGGACACCTACGTACGTGCTCAGTGGCAAGATTTTTTCTGAGAATTATCTTTTCCACCCTTGGAAGGGAAATTCGGGGATGAATTTCTTTAAGGGGGGAAGTTTGTAAGAACCCAGTTCTTATTCTTGAGGTATGGGTTTCTTCTTTTCATTTTTTCCTTAAGTGTTTTTGATAAAATAAGGAAAATGGGGAAAAATCCGAAATTTTTTGGGTACACGCGATGTACTTTTCCACCCACCATGTACTTTGGGCATGTGGGATGAGTACACAGGGCATGTATCCCTATCGGCAATGAAAGGTGTAAAAACCAACTACACGCCGTGTAGTGGGTATTTACATGCCATGTAGTCAGTCGATAGGTGAATAGTAAGGTGGTTGGAGTAGCCGCCAGCTGAGTGACAGTACGTGCTGTGTATTTGGAAATACACGTCGTGTACTCATGTCGACAGATAAACAGATCAGCGGTGGAAAAAGTAGCCTCCAGTGGAACAGTTAAATGAGAAAAGTACATGACGTTTACTTGAGAGTACATGCCGTGTAGTTTGTTTTTTTCGCTTAAAATGGGATGTAGCCTCCTCCTTTTATAGAGGAAGTTTAGAATGTCTTTAGATCTCAAGAGGACGACCGGAACTTTGGAGATTAGCTGACCGTGCACTGGGAATCTGTTTCCTCTTCTGCCAATCACGTTGGAACCGCATAGGTGATTTTTCCCTTCTCATTGCACTAATCTTACCAATTCTTCCTCTAAGGGAAGTTATTTTCATTTGAATAGAAATTATTTTAACCCAGATCTACATCGTTCTTGGATGATTCGGGAGGAGTCATTCATGTATACCGATCAGAGATGATCGAGGTAGGTTGTCTGGTGTTTAAATTCCAACTGTTGTGTGTTTTGTGTACCACTATGATACACGTCCATGTTGGGGGAGTTGTATGGATGATTCCTTGGATAATTAAATACCTAGAATTTCTTAGGTAGTTTAATGAATATGTATAACTATTTTTTGGGATCACTGCTTGGATCTAGGACCACCCTAAGGGTGCATTCCTCTATTTAGCCGTTTGGCCAGGTTACCGAAGGGTATACAGTAAAATATAGCATGACTTAAATTGCATTGAGAGTAATTTTATATAATTTCATGCTTATATGTTGGGCTAGGCCTAGTTACTTGCACCTGAGGGCAATGTTATTTTTTTCCTGAGGGCATTGTTTGTTAAGCCTAAGGGAGTGGTTTTATTATGATAGAATGAGGTCAAGACTAAGGGTGTTGTTTCATTATAATAGCCTGAGGGGAAGCCTGAGGGTGTGGTTTTATTATAATAACCTAAGGGAAATCCTGATGGTGCAGTTTTATTATAATAGCCTGAGGGCGTAGTTTTATTATATTAGCCTGAGGGCAAGGTTCTGATTGGCCTGAGGGCTTGGTACGGATGAGCACAAAATGTTATTAAATATAATTGTTTAATGAATATTAAATTGGAAATATGACTGGTAAAAGTTAGTTACTTTTGAGTACTACTTAGTTTATTGCATTTACTATTGCACACTATTGTTGCACATTCTCACTATCGTTGGGCACGAGCCTTTGGTGGTTGCCTACTCGGATTTATTTGTCACACCCATTTTGGGTCAGGTCTTCGGCTGAAATAGATTACGTTTATGTAGTTATGGATATGGGAAAGGGTCCCTATATAGGTACTTGATTGTAGCAGAGGATTAGGAGAGCGTGGGACTGATCTTAGGATTGCGATGATGCTGCATTTTGTTTACTCTGCTTTGTTTTGTTTAGTTGTACCTAGTACATTGAGTTTTATTTTACTGTATTGCAGTGTATCCTATTCTGGCTGTTTTTATAGAATTAGTGACATGCTTCATCTTTATATATTTGAATGATGGTTCTCTTTTACTTCAATAGTCCATTTCAGTTGAATATTGTTTATTGCTTCTGATGCTGTATGTTTATATATTTTATTCTATCGTGCTACACTTTGACAAATGAGGCATATTTTCCCCACTATTAGACTTGGGCCCTCACTACTAGTTGACAGCCTCTGGTGTTTTTGGAAATGCGTTTGAGGTCATGTGACCAACTGGGATCGGGCACCCGTTGAGTGGCACCCAAATCCAGGACGTTACAAATTCATTGGGTAAATAAGTTATCTCTAGATAATAAATGTTCATGATAACATGGAATCATGACTTGGTAATGTTTTGGGAAACCTTAATCAAAATTCTTGGTAATATGTTTTATGAAACCATAATGATGATCTATGGTGATATATTTATGAATTTCTCAATGTTTGTGTTGTCTAACCATTTCCATGTTATGCCTCATGATATATGTTCATGTAATTGCATAATGCTTCAATTTCATGTTTAAATGATATTATTTTATGCTTCATGATTCACCTATGATGTCCTCTTAAATTTTTTATCCCTTACTATGATTTTTTCACACCCTTCTCAATTGATAAAAGTCCCCAGGAAATCTGATGTAGTTAGATGCTCTGGGATGGAATAATAAGGAATACTTTTAAGAGTAATTAATTTTTATATGTTTTCATTTATATACCATGTACTTATTCTAATATATACCTATTTTTGAAGTTACTAAACCTAAAAAAGTCCTTTAAAGTTATTTGTTTATTATTTTTTGATGGAATATGGTTAGAGTCATGTTATAAAAAGGTGGATCCCCATAACACAACCATGGACTCTTTTAAAATACTATTTTATGGTGAAACCCACTATATTGAAATTTTTCTTGAATCCGGAGTCAAATTTAAAACTTAAACTAAATTAACAATTAATTTTTTCTAATAGTCAAAGAAGAATGAACAAACTTCTCCATCTTACCCCTAACTGGTTGAGCAAACCTTAGACTCCTAGTTCTGTAGAAGTTATTCTTTCAATCTGTTATTTCTAACTATCAAAAAAGTGTGTAGAGGTATACTACCACACTATAAACTTTTAATCTTTTCTTCTATTATATAAATATCACTAGATATAACATCCTTCCTTCATATCACATCATAAAATACTAATCCACTAGATATGGATTCTTTTCCTTGTATGGAACTGTAGAGTCTTACAAAATCAAAGTAATTTAAAAAAACTTCTTAAGATACCTAAAATATGACTTTGAAACCATTTCACTAATGAACATTCCAAAATTTTCATTGATATACATCTTAAAAGAATAAAAATATTTATTTGATAAATAATTTTCATTTAAAATTTGATATTGAGTCTGGAGAGGATCATATTCTATTTTTGGAAATAGAAACATTTCATAAGTCTTCAACAGACTTCCTAGAATTCTCAAGTTATGTTTGAATATTTATGACCTCATCTTTAAATAGAAAATATCTGGATAAAATGATTTTTTCAAAATTTTGGGTATGGGTTTACAAATTTGAATCATCCATAGAATCTAAGGGAACTTCTTAAACACCTATAGGGGTTCTCCATATTCAACTAAATGATGTGATAGAAGTTCCAAAACTTTATCTAAGGAGATAATAAAACACCAAAAAAAAATTTAAAATGAAAATATTCTTTAATGGTCATTTTAGTGGTCCCTTAAATCAAAGAAATTGATTGATCTGGGATAAATTTAGTTACAGAAGCAATATGAGAACTAAATTTCTTAGCTGAATGAGCATCCTCTATTATTTAAAAACCTATAGATTAAGAATCTTCCCAAAATAGTTGTTTATCACAATGATATATTGAATCAAAATGATATTTAATAACATAGCTAGGTAAACTACTTTTCAAAAAAAACCATTAGTCTGCTCACCTATTTATTCCAAAACTATAATTGGTTGATGAACATGACCAATGAAATAATCAAAAAAATTCTCCATTGATTTAAGTTTTATATTCATTGAGACCTATAAACAAGTGTATGACCACTATATACTTTAGCTGAATGATCTTGATAAACTCTATGAAACTGAAGAAATACCCCAATTCTGGATTCTCTCATCTATGATATTCATCCTTCAAGTGCTTGGTGGAACATTCTTATTACCAACTAAAGAATCTCTTAAACCTATAGAAACTCACAAACTAAAAAAATAGTTCGACTCGAGATTATAAAATTTACTCTAAACCAATCCTTATAGATCTGACTGACTTCAAATTTAGATTACCCCTCAAAATTATCACCATATTTTTTATCTACTTTTGTACAAAAAATAATAAACTAGAACTTGGTTACACTCTATAAGAATATAAATTTTTTTAGTGTCCCATAAGGTATAACATTGTTGCAATAAATTCATAAAATAGTCTGGACGTCACTGTTCATCCACATATTATATGTAATAGGATAATCCAACCTACCATAAGGATAAATGGAAATATTTTCATCCTTTTGGAAGTACTGGGTCATGTGTCCAAAAATGTATCAAATCAAATTTAACTTGACATCACCCATTAAGATGAATATGATATACATTTTTGGAAACATAATCTTCTTAGACTCAGTAATTATTTGAACAATAACTACCTTAATGAACATGAAGAGCACACTATGGAAAGATTTTAAATCATTTAACAAAATATTCCTAACTTGAGATGTTCTGAAATGAAAGGATATGATTTATATAGACATATGAACTATATCTCCAACTTATATTAGGATAAAATTAAAATTAACTTCATGTGGATACTAAACCAAATGACATATATCCATTTTTTAGAGAAAAAACCCTACATCAATTAGATTTTAAGAGAAAATGTTATCACCATTACCAATGTTAAACTACAAATTCTCATAAAATACATTTACTTCCATTTGGAAGGAATATTCCGTATTTAATCCATTGAACATGAAATATAGTCCTCAAAATAATAATTTATACTTGAACATTATATTTATCTCAAACAACCGTTATAATTTAACAACATTACCTTACATCTCATGAAGATCCACACTAGAAAAACATTACTTCTTTACACCATGACTTGCCTTATTAGTCCTCTTAGTTAATACCATCTTGAAAAGTAATAGGTGGTTTATGGTTCAAAGTATAAATTGTTTGATAGATCAAGAGTTTTATAGATTGAAAGGTAGAGAGTTTTAAGGTAGGATAAAGAGAAATAAATTAACTATGATGGTTCTAATTGAGAGTTCAATTTATCAAGAGAAAAATTAAATGTAATCATTTGGGTTTTTACAAGTAAAAAAGTAATATTTTTGAAGATATATAATTAAAATGAAAAAAAACAACACATAAATCGTTAAAAGTGAATTTAAAAAATTTCTAAACTAAAAATACATTTAAATAATATTAAGAGATTTACTTAAAATGAAATATATCAAACTCCCACTTTATAAAATTAAAACTAGTACTGGGAATTGGTTTAGTAAAAATTTATACAAGCTGATATTTAACATAAAAAATTTCAAAAGAAATTTAAACTTTCTAGAAATGATACCTTAGAAATTGAGGTCAAATATAAATATTTTTAGTTCTAGAATCAATTAAAAGATTTTTTTGGAAAAGTTTATTGCATTAGTATTATCACATAAAAGAGAAATATGATGAAAATTAATTCCAATATCTAGAAGTATTTGTTTATACATAAAAAATGTTCAAAGAAATTGTTAACATATATGTATTTCACTTTATCCATTGATAATGAAAAAAAATGTTGCTTCTTACTTGATAATGAAACTAAGGATTTCCCTAAAAAGTGATTGGTTCCTGAAGTTCATTTTCAATCTAACATACAACCTCTAAAATCAACATTTAAATATGAAATTAAATAAAAGCTAGTGGTTTAGGGGTAATTAAAAGAGATATAAATAACACCTATTAAATTTACTGTAATCCCTTTATCAATAATTAAATGTGTAACTTTTGGATTCGATTGAAATCTTAGACAAAGGTAAATTGAAAACATTATATTTTTTAGACTATAAATAATATATAATAAACTAGCAATCATATCTCTATACAACATTTTGTATATTTGTTTACTAGCTTCATCAAAATGATGTTTTATATTGGTACACATCAGAGTTTCATATGGCATACTATTTTCATGAACAAAATTTTTCAAAAACTCAAAAATCTATTTACATTAAAATTTTCAAAAATACTTTTTAACGTATTAAAATAAAAGAAATAAATTAAATTCTTTCACAATACTCATTTGATATTCATTTTACATAAGTTATGAAAAATAATTAAAAATATTTTGATTATTAAAACAAAAAATAACATCTTCTACATAAATTTAAACAAATAAAATATAAAATGAACTGATTTTATTAAAAATTTTCAAATCATCCTAAACTATAAAAATAATATTTTATAAAAGAAAATATATCATCTACTCATACAATGACCTTGGTTCTTTTTCAATACCATAAATACCTTTAATAGGTTTAAAAATAAAAAATTTTAGATAAGGGTTTTCAAAACTCAGGGATTGTTCAACATAAAAACCCTCTATTAAACAACCATTAAAAATTATATTTAACATCCATATTGTGTAATTTAATATTCACATAAAATTAATAATCTAAAATTATTCAAATATATTCAAGGTGAGAAATTGATGGAAATTTATTCTCATAATCTATACCATCCTTCAGATTGTAACCCTTAACAACTATCCTATCATTATTCTTATTAATTACACCTTGATAATATTTTTTATTCCTATGAACACATTTAGTTCCTAATATAGAACATTCTATGGGATTATCAACTAATTCCCAATTTTTTTAATTAAACTGAATTATCTATTCATTCATCGCCAATATCTAACACTCATCATATAAGTCTTCTTATGAAATATTTGGATCAAAATAAGATAAAAATAAAGATAACTCAATTATGATTCCTATATTTCTCCTAATCTTAACTGCATCTAGATTTCCAACAACAGTCTCTAAAGGATTATCCTTTAATTACTAGATTTTCTAGATAAGGCACTTTCAGGTTCCTCAGTTTTATTTTCTTTATAATTCGATTGATAGTAATCATATTATAGTTTACTTTTAAACTTAACATCTAAAGAATCAATACTCAAGTTGTTTAAAGAGGCAATGTATTCATTTGTTTGTATTTTATTATGATCAATTGGATCACTCTCATAAAACCTCACATGAAGAGATTCTTCAAATATCATGTAATTTTTATTATACACTATAAAATATTTAAAAGTCGAAGAATACCCATGATATATTCCTTCATATTTCATTAGATCAAACTTACCAATATTTTCCTAAGTATTCAAGATATACACCTTGCATCCAAAAAAAATTAAGTATCCAACTTCTAGTTTTCTATTATTTAATAAATGATAAGGTCTATTTTTAATAAGGGTTCCAATTAAAACACTATTTCTGATATAGAATGTTGTACTAACAAATTATGTATTTTTTTTAATATACTCATTTAACAAATTTTTATGAATTTCTTGAGTGGTTATATTTCTTATTTTAAAATTATAATTCTATTGATGCAATCTTGGAGTAGAAAAAGTATGTTTAATAACCATATTTGATAAAAAGGATTATATTATTGATTCTAAAATTATCCTCCATGATCACTTCTCAAAATTATTATTTTAAAAAAAATTTCATTTTGAATCAATGTATAAAACCTCATAAATATTGAAAAATATTAACCATTACACTTCAAAAACTAAACCTAAGAAAATATTAAAGAATCATCAACTAAAATATAAAAAATATATTTTCCATCCAATCTTGATAATATTAAAGGTGTAAAAAAATCCTTGTTGATACGTTCTATAGGTTTAGATCTATAATCATTATTAATTAATTTGAAATATATATTTTAGTGCTTAAATCTTTTATCATGCATCAAAAATTATTATCTCATAAAACTTAAGACAAGGTATATCAAAAACTAAATTTTCATAGATAATTTAGATAGAGAAAATATATTAAAAATACTATTCCTTATATTCCATTTTCAAGATTCACTTACTTTATCATTTAAATGGTTCACATTTTGTTCTTAAGGAACTATGGTCCAATGTATAAGAATTTTCTATTCTAAGTACTCTATACTGAAGAATTTTATTCTCAAAAACAGAACAAGAATAATTAGAGGAATAAATAATAAAAGAATCATCATAGAGTTGAGGGATACTTATTAGATTATGATTCGAAACTTAAAAATAGGGAACCTTCTTAATTAGGATAGATTTTGGTTCTCCAACTATCCCAACTCTAATGATTTTCCCTTTATAATTATCACCAAAGGTGAGAAAACCTCCATTAAGTTTAGATAGTGAATGAACGGTGTAAATTTCACCAATCATATTCAGTAAACAATCACTATCTCTATACCATATAGTTATTTTATTTTGACTTTTCACCTACAAAAAAATATCTATCAAGAATTATTTCTTAAACCCATATGTTTTTTAGTACTAAAATATCAGTAATAAATGATTTTGGAAACAAGATCTATTTAATTTTAATAAAAAATGAAAACTTACATATTGATAAGTTTATCGAAATTAAATCCTTCATTAAACTGATAATTTAATTATTTATCATGAAATAAATATTATCTTAGTGATAATTAATTCAAAAAAAAATTAGTAACCTTAGACATGCTCTGATTTTTTGAACAAGGGACAAAATAATTTAATTAATATTTAGTTTTTTCACCATTATTACCAATTCTATATTTTTCCTTTCGTTTCAAATTACTTCTAAGAATTTTATTTAATGTAACTTATCCTCTAGTAAACTCACTACCATATTGTTTAAATATTCAACTTCAGTAAGTAAATATTTGATTTTATTTTCATGGCGAGTTGAGTTTGAGGATTTTTTTTTATTTTTCTATCATTTCTACATGTTTTCTTAGTATAGTCTATTTCACACATACGATATCATTATTAATATTAAGAATAAATTTATGATTTTTCTTCATAGATTAATATCTTTTTATATAAAAGAAAAATATTGAACTAGGTTATTATTAGAGAACTTTTTAGAACCAGAATTAGAAATAATAGAGTAATAAGATTTTACATCGTCCTCTTTAGCCATAAAGAAAATATTTGATTTCTATGACAACACTTTTCTCTACTATACTTTAATACATGATTTATAACATAATATTACACTTAATACAACCCAAAATATTGATAATAATAGTGTATTTGGAAATTAGGTTCATTTCATAACAACTTCAAATATGAAAAACAACATATTTATGGAAAACTTCTTTAACATGATCATAGTTAAAACTGCATGGGAAAACATGAGAACATACATAAGAACGATATTATCTATAAATCCTAGTAAAGGAATAAAAATAAAATAACATGAATAAATTATTAGTTTTTTAGAATAGGCATATCAATGGGGCATAAAAATTCTGACAATCATAAATGTGAATAATGAGTAATGATATAACATGATAATAATAAAGGGTATATGAAAATGTAGAAACAACTTAAAACACCGCATCATAAACATAGGTCAATGATAAACTGTGAATAAATAATTTTGGAAAATGTCCTGTTATGGATTGGGTTCAATGCCTAATCCATTTCATGATGTATCATGAGACAAAAACAATACCCAATGCATTTGAGTACTATATAATTTTAAGTGCACTCATCACTTTCTTTTTATTCTCATGTTTAAGTATTCCACATAGATCATTAAACATGGAATAATTTATCATCAAATTTTATTCCATAAAAATGGAGTGTGGAATAAATACATGTAAGTCATAAATCAATTAGTATTAGTTAATAATGGTGAACAACCTTGATAGGAAATGAGTGTGGGAATTCACTACACAATATTTTGGCATGGAAAAATCACAATGGAATTCCGGCAGCATAAAAATGTCACTTAAAAATTCATAAAATTAGTTGATGAGAGATAAAGGGTTATCTCACCATTTTAAAAGAAAATGTGAAGTAATAGGTATATGGAAAAACATGTCCCAGAAATAAAAAATGTAAATAGAAGGCGTAAGATAAAGAATAAACTTGAATACATTGGAGAAGGAAAAGATAAATTACCTTGACAGTGTTACTCCAAATGATTGGAAAGAGATTATTGAGAGTGTGGGGAAACCTTAGGATGACTCTAACAATGGGATGTAAGATTAAGTACATGCAACAAGGATTTTGACTAATGTGATGTGTGAGATTGGGTGGGTTTGTATAGAAAATTAATGGGTAATTCCTTATCATTTCTCAAACTTAGGTTTTAGAATATATATAAAAAACCAAAAAACACAAACATTTCCATGGTTTCCCCTGGTTTTTTCCAAATTGGAGTGGTTATAATTATTTTATAATTAAATTATCTAAATATACTAAAATAACATCGTTGATGATGTGTAAGTGCGTCATAGTCTTAACTAAATGAATTTAAAACCGTAAAATATATTAATGGTTTTGGAGGATTCATAAAGGGTTTATAAAGTTCATATAATAAACAATATAAACACATTATTTTAAAGAAAAAATATAGATTCATTTTTAGATACCCTTTCTTATATTTATCACATCACTTTTTGGTCGTTATGATGTCTTATACACACAATATATTTATATGATATTTAATTTTTACGCAAAAATATGAATGTCTCAACCAATTAAAAAAAATTGACCATCGGATAATTTTTTACATTATGATTCCAAAAAATATAATCATTTTATCTAAATAATTTTTTAAATATTTTAATTTTAAATTTTAAAATAATAATTAGCATTTATTGATCAATACTTGTATTTTTTTTTACCATAATACTTTTCAAACTATTATAAAAATTATATTTGACATCATAAAAATTTTATGATCATTTATATTTAATAAAATTTATTAAATAATATTTTTTATTAAAATATCTTTTTATTTTAAAAATGCATTAACTCATCAAATTAAAAGTCAAAATAGAAATTGAATTAAATATACAATTTGTGTTTTATTGTACCAAAATCAAAATTATTTATAAAAGAATGATAATAATAAAATATAAACTTTATTATATTGAAAATACAATATAAATATTCATGTTATTATGGTATTCATACATATCCATTTATTACACCATTAAACACACTAACTTTATAGTGTTCTACAGTGAGACATTCATAGGGTGGTTTCGTGTACATGGTTTGGGCCATGATATCTATGAGCTTGAACTTCTACCCTAAACTATTTTTCTCATTCGTAATTTTCTAGGTCTTATCTTGTTCATAGTCGAGGGAAAATCTAATATATTCTATCTCCCTTGGAAGCTCCAATAAATTGGATTCCCATGGTATGATTGTACTATTTGAGGTCATCACTTCTTTTGTCTGTATCAATTAGATATGTTAAAACCCTATATTTATACTAATCATGTGATCAATATTCTATAGTTGTATTATCAACATTAAAGATTCTTTATGTTCTTTTATATATGACAAGATATAATAAAGCCAAAGAATTTCATGTGTTTTCTATAACCATAATACATTATCATACATTTAATTTAAATCAAAAGAGGAGTTTTATTTATAAATGTATAGGTTGTTACAATTTCTGATTTGATTATTCTTTCCCACGTTCATAATATGAATAACTACTCTAATATTTAGATACACTCCATGAAGGCTTCATATATTTCTACCCATTTTTCTCAAAATCAACTTTCATTTGATTCTTTTTCTCTTATCCATTTTTATCCTTTCTTTCAGTCGTTGATAACCAGGTTTGATATGTCCCAGCATCTTCCATTCATAGAATCTGATTTCTTTTAGACTAAGAAAACTTTTATTTTAGTCATTAAATGGTTTCATAAAACCATTATTAATTTTATAAAACTCATCGAATATTCATTCTAACTGTATAATATCTTCTCTTGAATTTCAATCGCTTTAATCATTAGAGAATATAACATCCTCTATTAACTTCTTTTCACCATTATTAATATAAACATTAAGATATATGTGTTTGTTTTTTAATAATTTTTTGATCCTCATCCTCAACCTTCAACTTAGTTTCATACTTTATAATAGTACTAATAAATTCATTCATCATTAATTATTTAATAGGATTTGACTCTATAATTTTTTCTAAAATATAAAACCATATTATAGGTAAAACTCTAAGAACTTTTAAATCATGATCTGGGTTAGGCATAAGTGTTCTGAGATAAGTGACACCATTAACTATTTCTTCCGTATTTAATTCATGTATGTGATACTTTTACCTTTAATCATTATAATGGTATCAAAATTCAATTTAACAGTATTATATCTCAACTAAATAATGTTAATTTTTCCTTCATAGGAAAAATTCATTGTATAACATATTTAATATGTATTATCATATTTAAAGACATGATAAAACTTATCTTTTCCAAGATTCTAAATAATATCATTCATAGATATTGAATTGAGGATATATTTACCTTCTTTGGTAGCATCCAATCTTCATGGTTCGTCCTCAATAATTTCATATATCTTCACAAACTTCAAATAAACAGTCGAAAAAATATTCTTCAAATATATTTCCATTTTTCTAAAATCGATAGTTTTCCCCATTAAAATATAGAGCCCTAATCATAAACATACATTCATTGAGGTCAAACATTCACTTATTTATTTTTAAATATATTTAACCAAATATTTATATAGATATAATAAATATTCAATAGATCTCTCTTTTGATACCATTATTAGGTCAAAATGATGACAGAGACATACAAGTGGGTCGAATTGTGTCCTTTTAAAAAACATGAAATATTTATAACTGATCACTCATTTCAAATTAAAAAGAAAAATTGTTCCTTTTTCTTTAACATAATATTCATTTGAAAATAAAATAAGATAACATAATGAATTATTATAGAATTTTGGTGCATGTATGTCCCCTATTACACTCCACCAACACTCTATCCACAAACATGGTGATTTTCATTAGTTGATCCCTTTCCAAGGGATCACAAAATTTGTGTGAAAAAAACTATATCATGTTATAATAATATTTATAAGGATTTAAAATAGGAATAATAACATCACTAAAAATAATCAATAACTGAGTGTTCATAACAAAAATATATTATATTAGGTTTTATAAATTCATTATGAAATAATTTATATGCAAATGATACAATTGGTAGATGAAGTTATATTTATAGGAATAAATGACTAATTTCAAAGCACAATCTTTATAAAGATTCTTAGAACATGATATAGAAAATATAGTAAGATAACATAGTAGAAATAAGAAAACATAATGAAGTAGTAGGATGAGAAAATTTAACAAGCTATAACATGAATGTATCCAATGTTTAGTCCTAAAAATCATCAATGATCTACAAAATATGTATAAAAGAATTTGAATAGCTACACTTATAACATAAATGATAATCTCTTATGTATTAATAATTATCTAATATAAACTCATATAAATTGATTCATATTTTCTTTAATTTTATAGAAAACATATTTTCATAAAAAACATTCAACTACACTATAGATATATCCATTATATAATTAAATAAGATATGTAATTTAATTCTGGTCAAACAAATCCAAAATTTTCCCTAGATAAATCACAATTTAAAAAATCATAGTGGGTTTAAAATTTGAATTTAATTATCCCTTAAAAATAATAATCTTCATTATAAAACTAAACAAAACAACCCATTATTAAATATTATATTTAATTTAATTTTAATTTCATTAATTATTTATTTATTCCTGCAAAATCATAACATAAATTTCTGAAATAATTCAAAATATAAATCCTATAGATGACTAATTCAATATGGGTTCTCTCGGTGTCAAGATAAACATAAAAGTATGGATTCATGCATTCATTTGATATCAAATATTGAGTTATAGAATGTGGAGTATGATACAAATGAGAGGTTTCTTATTTTAGTTACGTAAATAAAGTTAGTTACACAACTGTGAGGTTTTTTTATCAAAATTTAGGTTCTAAAACATAACACTGTACTTAAACATGTGATTCCAAACATAGGGTAGGATACTAATGTTAGTTTGTAACATCAATTATTGAAAATTGATTTTAGACTTCTTTAAAACAACTCTAATACTTTTCAAAAAATATTTCACCTGAATATAAAGATAAAATAAATACTTCCATAATTCTAGGAAAAATTAAATAATTATTCAATTAAATATGAACCTGAAATCCAGTCAAGGTAGTTTTATTAGTAAAAAAATGAGGTTGTTCGTGGGTATCAAAATCAATGGTAAATTATTGGATCAAAATTTATATTCCCAACACAACAATATCCCCCAAAATAATATTCTTATAATCCATTTCATAACACAAAACCCAGTCTCAACAAACCCAATAAAACATGTCCAATGATCACAAAAATTTCCCCTCCATAACCATAAATATTTATTGAATTCCAAATAACTAAATAAGTTAAACCCTTGATAAAACTACAATTATATTAGAAAATCGGTGTAAAGAATAAGATGAACTATTCAAATCTCATGTCGATACCTCTAAAACAATTCACTTCAATTCCTCTTCATAAATAAATGTAAGAACATTAAATTATATTCAAAAAATGTTATATAAAACCTACTTTCTACCCCATGTATTAGTACGAGCAGTCAATAATCCATTAATAGGGCATGTGATAACAATTTAAATAATAATGTAATCTATATAATTAAAAGAAGAAAATGAAATATTAAAAAATCTACAGATACAAAACTGCTTAATTCCAAATCCCTAGACTTGTTCCCATATTTATAAGATCAAAAATTATATAAGTGTCCTAGAATTATACTACATGCCTGTAATATTTATAGAGATTCCACTTCATGGGAAGTGATGTTTTATTTCATTTATCACTAAGTCATGGTAAATCATGATATTTATCACTAAGATCCACTCCACATTTTCCTCAAGGAGTAATTACTACCTGAATATTTTATTATTTACTTTATTGATTTGGTTAATAAAATCATACCAAGAATCTATATAAGGTCCCATAATCTTCTATGAGCACTAAATAAGAGTGATATGATCTTCATGTGAATATTTATTCATAATAAAAAAATTACTACTACATGAATTTTTTTTTATTCTTCCATATGTAGCTGAGTAGGATTTCTCAAAGTACAAAACCTTTTGTAAATTTCCTTGTAAATAAGTTACTCTTATGTAGGTATTGGTTATTATTATGTGAGTTCCATTTTATATTTTATTTATCATAAAAATCTATTTTTCTCTTATGTAGGTTTGAAGAACACATACATAGTCTACTATAAACATGATTTAATCTTACATAGGTGATAACTACTCTTTAACAGACCATTGTGAACAGATTTTATTCTAATAAAAGATTAGTTTATTCTTTATTATTAAGAATTTATTAAGTCATAGGTTCTACCCATACTGAGTAACTGATATATATATATATATACCTTTTTAAATATTTTATTCATACATTATTGGTGTTTGGACTGAAATACTCTTACCAAATGGGTTTTCTAGCCAAATTGATCTTACACATCTAGGATATTTATTCTTATAAAATTATTTAAAAAAATATACTCCAATAAGATGAGGGTATTCTTCACCCACAGAAAAAATTAAAATTAAAGTATGAAAATGGAAATAAAATTTAATAAAAGAAACAATTCATCAAATTATTGAATTTTTATAATAAACCTCAATATAAACTAATATATTAAATTGTGTTTTTAGACTGATATTATGAAAATAGTGGGGATAGAAAAAAATTAATTTTACTGAAAATATGTGTTTTTTATTTCCTGTACATTTATCATATTGAAATCCTAGAATATTTCATGTAATTCAAGAAAAATTGATCATAATGCCAAGTTAAAACACAAAAACTATAGAAAAGGAAACCATAAAATGCATCCATAATTTAATTTATCCTGCCTCTTATATGAATAATTCTTTTTTATCATTAATTTACTTTAATAAAATATTAAATATTATAATATTTCTTATGAAATTAGTGTCCTTTATCACATGTTAATTCTTCTCTCATTACTCAAGGAATATTTGTTCTAGAGTAATGATTATTCTTAGAGTACATGAAATGCATCATAGAATTTCTATGATCTGAAGTTCTATAATTTTAGAATCATGTTTATCTCTCAAGAGGATGTCTAATAGTTTCATCTGAGGTTTAAGGGTTGATAGATTTTCTATTTTTAAAATTATAATATAATTCCCCAACCCTAGTTACCCAAAGTCAGTGCGTTATTTTATTACATTGGCATGATCACAAGAAAATAAAATATCAAAGGACTTATCAGTTTAGTAGTCTTGGAATAAAGAGATTCAGAAATAAGTTTTAAATTACATCATCAAATAAAAAACCTCACAGTGTCTTATTTGAACACTCCCATATACCTTAGAATATCCCTACAGGTTATTCATCATATAATTTTTTGCATCCTAGGGAAAAGTGTATCATAAGAAAGGAGTGGTCTTTGATGCTCAATAATGATAAACATTATCGCATAAGCTATCATAAATAGGTATAATATTTTAAGGTAAGGTATAAAAATGAAAAACAAGCCTTTTAAAAATAATCTTCATCATAATATGTTAACAATAAATAAAATAATTCCATTTAAACTTTCACATGGATATTCTACTAGTCGAATAATCACATGCAATATTAATAACTAATCTCATAACGAGGAAATGCATAATGTTGGAAATCATAACCATACCATAAAGGCCTTGTACCAAGACCATTACCATACAATCAAGGACATGTTCCAAGAAACTAGTTTGTCTCATGAGACCTACTGATGCATCAAGGGGCTATAGCGGTCCCCACCCATCACTTACTAATTATAATGCATTCGTCTTATAAAAGGGGTAAAACATAACATAAACATTTTTATTAAATCAAGAATACAAAATTTTAATACTTTAATCATAAAAAAATGAATGGTATCAAAATAGCACATTCACAGTCAAATATATCATAAAACCATAAATACAATATAGAATATTGTTCCATAACAAATCAAACTCAATTAATCATACAATCCAACAAAGTATGTTTAAAGAGATAAAAATAATCTTAAAAAATCATTAAAACTCTTTGATAGAAATATCCATTTTTTATATTGAAACCATTTAAAAGATGTGAAATTATAAAAAAAAATTATTTATAAAATAAACTTGTAAGATTATAAGGAAATATTAAAAAATTTAATACATCATAGTGGTTGAAAATAGTCGCTTGTGCCGTATAAGTTAAAAAAACATTTTTTCCCTATTTTTTTTAAAATGTTATAAAGTACCTCATTTGGAAAACGGTGAAAATATTACTTTAAAAACATTTTGTAAAAAGTAAAACATGGGTAAAAATGACCTTAGACAATTTTATATTATATTTTGATTTAAATTTTAAGAAACATGGACATAGATGACAAGTATTTCCCAGTATATACTTCCATATAAGAAATATAAAATAATAAAGAGATTGTGAAATTAACCCTTACCTTATAATTTTCTTTTGTAATGGAAGAATTAAGCTCTTGTATAATTGTAAAATCAAGTTATTAAATTATACGAGGACCATATCCATATTTATGATATCATATATGATCCTCTTATTTCTTTTTGGTAATAATATTTCAGTATTAATGTTTTTTGGGTGTTAACTACTTCATTTTCCCATTCCTATTTTGTAATGAGAGTCATGTTAATTATGTATAGGATATATTTTATTCATATCCCGAATAAAATTAAGTTCATAATTATTATTTTTACTCATAATATAAATTTAATGACCATTCTAGAAATGCTAATGTGCAGAATGAATCTCACCGCACGGTAGGCCGTACGTACGCACGAGTGTCAATATCATTCCCTTAATGGTTAAATGGTATAGAATTTAATGGAATATTAATTATAAAGAATAATTTTGATAATATATTCATTATTTATATCCATTATACTCATAATTATACCCTTCCAAATAAATTAGTGCTGAATAACAAATTACAACATCATGTGGAGACAGTAAGTTGTACATACACACACATGGTGATATTATTATTCGTATGATGGATAAAATGAGGAATATAGTTGTCCCATGATTATAATAATATATAAATATATTTATTATAATTCATTTATTATTTTGATATTGAAACAATATATAAAGAGGAAGTAGAAGAATAAAATAACTTTGAAAGAGGTGATAAAACAATTACCTCTTTTTCAGGTGTCTCCCTTTGGTTTGCACCAAAGGACTACTTGGAATGTATTTCATCCCAACGTATGGCCTCTAGTATGAATTTTGGGAATTTTTTAGGCGATGTGTTCTGGTTTTTAAGTACACAAAGGGATTTAGAGGTGTGAATAAAGGAGAAGTATAGGATCCCTTTTATAATTGAGGGGAGGGGCACTTTTGGAAACTCCAAAACTATTAATTTATTATAAATTAATTTTCAGTTTAAAATAGAAAAAAGTGAGTTATTTATAGGATAAGATTTGGATGGGTCTAAATACCCCCAACCAATTATTTGTAGAGAATTTTAGACAAAATCATCTTTATCTGTGGGGATTAACCCTTAATTAAATAGTTTAACTCTCACTGTGTCTTCTTGTAATTTTATACTATAGGGTTGGTATAGTTACTATAAAATGAAAAAAAACCCCAATTGGAAAAGTTATGACATTTGTAACACTATACTAGTTATTTTTATGAACCTTATAGTTTTATGAATTTTATAACATTTAATGAAATATTTTTTTTAAAGTGTCATTTATTTCAATTTTGATACTATTCAAAATTTTAATTTTAAAAAATGTCAAACCAATATGATACCTTTTAAAAAATTCTTATAATATGTCACAAAAATTTATACGTTATATATAAAATTATTTTATGTCATCAGTTAGGTAAAAGTATATTTATTTTAATATTTTTAATAAAAATTATTTTATATCTCAATTAATTAAACAATTACTACATCATTATTATGTCGCCAATTAATTTAACTATTTAATGTTTAAAAATTATAAATAAATTATATTGATGTAGATAAATTTTATATATTTCTAAATAATATTTATATTTGACCATATCACTTATATAATCTCATATTAAAAATAAAATATTGGTTAAAATTTGAATATGACATTTTTAAATCTTCTTTAAATAAAATATAAAAATATATCTTAATCTAATAAAAGTGGCTTAAAAAGGATCATATTTTCAACATAAGGTTGATTTTGGTCTAAAACAACTTATCCAATGAGATTATAAAAAGTTTTAGGTTAATTTTATAATATTATAATATTATTTTTACCTTTAATTACCTTATTTACCTTTAACCATAGTAAATAAAATTCTAAAGTTACAATTAACCGAAAATTATTTTGGTCATATTAGACCATATTTTTAATACATATTATAACAACGTATGTCAATTTTTTAAAATTCAATTCACATAAGTGTTAAAATTAAGATTAATTCTAATCCACAGATGTGGTTAGAAGGTGGGTAGAAGTGATGCTTAAACGTATAATAAATTTTTACATCTAATTCTGTTATAAAATGTTTCTAGTGAACTATATTGAATTAATAAATGTATTATTTATCTATTTATATTTTAAAATAAATTTACTATAAAATAATTTTTTAAAAGAAAAAGTCTGTTTTTAACAACAATGCAGTGATTTTCACTATTCATCAAAATTGAAACTTTCAAAATATTACAAAAGTTTCACCATATGATTATTTTTATATTAAAAATAAAAAAATGAAATATATTTTGAAAAATAAATTTCATAAATTGGTTATTAATATTCATAACTACTTTATAAATGGATAGTTTGATAGGTTATTGTGCTCTCGAACTCGATGTTGCGTGCATCAAAAGCTATTGAATTATTTAAAAGGAAGCATACCATGGATGCTTGGGATTTTACATTCTTCCATCATAAAAATAATATAATCATTGAAATTTATTGAATATCTATTCATAAAAATATTTGGGTGTTTCTTCATCATATGTTCTTCTAGTTCCTACATTGCCTCTTCCATTTTATGGTTTCTCCAATGAACTTTTACCTGATGAGTCATCTGATTCCTAAACACATGTTCTCTAGTTTCAAGAATATTGATAGGATCTTCACAATAAGATATATTGGGTTCTAATTCTAAATATTCATATGTGAGTACATGGATTGGTTCTGGCATGTATTTCCTTAATAGTGATACATGGAACACATTACAAACTCTGGAGAGACTTGGCGGCATTGCCAAATGGTAAGCAAAATCACTAATTCATTCCATAATTTCAAAGTGTATGATGTACCTAGAACTTAATTTACCCTTCTTATCATATCCAATAACACCCTTCCCTGGAGATACCTTCAAGAAAATATGATCTCCCACTTAGAATTCACAATCCTTCCTTCAGTTACCAACAAATCTATTTTTGCTACTTTGAGCTGTTTTGATATTGTTTTGGATAATATTCACCATTTACATTGTTTCATAAACAAGTTCTGAGCCTATGAGTTTTCTTTCTTCTATATCATTCCAACAAGTCATTGTATAACATCTCTTTACATATAACTATTCATATGGTGTCATATGTATACTTGAATTGAAACTATTATTATAGTAAAATTATACTAGAGGTAAATAATGATCCCACATACATTGAAAATCAACTAAGAAAGATCAAAAACTACCTTTGAAGGTTTGAATGTTTCGTTCTAATTGTCCATCCGTTTGAGGGTGGTAAGTAGTGCTCAGACGAAGCTCAGTATCTAGGGACTTCGGAAGACCTTTCCAGAATCTCGTTGTAAAATAAGGTGCATGGTCAGAAGAAATTTATAAGGGTACACCATGAAGTCTAACAACATCATTAATGTAAAGTCTTGCTAAATTTTCAAGTGGTAAATCTTATCTTATAGAAATAAAATGTGTTGATTTGGTAAGATGGTCAATAATAACCCATATCGAATCATTTCTTCAAGGATTATTTGGTATCCCCATGAAAAAGAAAATCATAATATCCTACCATTTACAAATAGATATAGGAATAGGTTTCATGAATCCTCTAGGATGTTATCTTCTAGCCTTAAACTATTGAAAAACCAAAAATCTTACACATAATCAGTAATCTCCCTCTTCATGTTATCCCACAAAAAATGTGCTGTTAAATCTCTATACATATTAGTACTACCAGGGTGTATAAAGAAATTGGATCTATTCACATCATCTAATAATCTCCTTTTTATCTCAGGTATTGTGGGAAAACAAAAACTCTTCCCAAATAATATCCCATCATTCACAACTTAACTTTTATTTTGAAACTCCTCATCATCAGTTTGATTACTTTTTATCAGTTATAGTAAAGATGTTTTGGAATCCATTTGAAAAATTAGTGATGTTTCACCTTATGTGATAATCCCCATATCAATCTATACTAGATCCATGAACATATGATCCATTTCAACTCGCATCTTTTTTATAACTCCACTGTCCTTCCAGCTCAAAGAATCTTCCACATTATTTTTATTCATTGGATAATAGTGTATTGTGAAATCATAAACCTTGAGTAGCTCATACTATCTCCTTTGTCTCATGTTATGTTCTTTCTGTGAGAAAATATATTTCAAGCTCTTGTGATCAATATATATCTCACATATTTCACTAAAGAGACAGTGCCTCCATATCTTCAGGGAAAATATTACTATAGATAACTCAAGATCAAGAGTTGGATAGTTTTGTTCGTGAATTTTTAATTGCCTTATTACATAATCAATAACCCTATCATTTTGCATAAGGACACAACCGATTCATATCCCTGATTCATCACTATAAATCACAAACCCATCATTTCCAGATGGTAAAGTAAAGATAGGAGCATTGAATAAACTTATCATGCATTCATAAAAACATTAATCACACTCTTTTTTTCTAATGAAGTTAACCCCTTTACGTGTGATATTGAAAAAAAAGTTAGCTAATCGAGAAAAATTATGGATGAAATACCAATTATAACCTGCTAAACTAATAAAAATGGAAACCTCAGTTATTCTCATTGGTTCTGGACATTATTGGGTTTCATTTTTCTTTGAAATATCAAAAAATATTCCATCATTCAAGACAATATGGCTTGGAAAAGGAATTTTTTAAATCTAAAATCCACACTTGCTAAATTTACTATATAATACATTTATTCTAAGAGTCTTTAGAAGAATCTACAAGTGGTTATCATGGTCTCTTTAGCTTTTGGAATATACTAGGATATCATCAATAAATACTATGAGAAAATAATAAATATATTCCTTCAACACTATATTCATTAGTGAATCCAAATGGGATTACTGTAAATTCGTAATAACCATACATTGTTCAGAATGTTGCCTTTGGAATATATTCATTCTTTATACACAATTGATGATATCAAGAGAAAAGGTAGATATTCAAAAAATATTGACCTTCGTGAAGTTGATCAAAAAATCATCAATATGAGGTAGAAGATACTTTTTCTTTATTATAATAGCATTGATTTCTCTATAGTCAATGCACAGCCTCATTGATCCATCTTTATTCTTAACAAAAAGAACCATAGTTACCCATAGATAAACACTAGAGAGAATAATTCCCTTATTACTCAACTACTCTAATTTTTTATTTTGCTCTGATAATTCCACAGTGGCCATTCTATAGAGAGTCTTTGATATAGGTCTTGAATCAGAGACTAAATCAATACAAAACTCAGCTTCACGCTCTAGAGGGTGTCTAGGTAAATACTCTATAAATATATAAATGTATTCTTGTACAATATGCACATCCTAAGATTGAATAGTTATTTATTCACCCATGGATAATTTTTTCTTTTCCTCCCCAAGAATTTCGTTCAGAAAAGATATTGGGGTAGACCTAAATAAGAATTAGATGATGAAATTTCTTTTCTAAATATAATTTATTATACATCATCCCCACAAATCTTAACTTCCATCTTCTTGTAATAAATTTCCTCATCATATTTTCATATCCAATACATACTAAGGATTATATCAAATTTAAAAATAGGTATGATGATAAATTCAGAAGATAAATCATGTTTATATTCCAAAATGGAAATCGCCTGATACATCTTTGTTAAAATGAGACTTCCCTTTGAGGGTTTTGACCAAAAACTCTCTTGTTTAAATGAATTGGAAATATCTAATTTTTAAAGAAAAATGGGAATATATAAAGGAATGTGAGGATCCAAAATCAAATAAATATTTGGATAAATTTTATAAGACGATTATATATCTTCCACCATGTTATTCAGAACATCAACCTCATCAATTGTGATCACATAAACTTGGACTTTCTCCCTTGAAATTTTATATGGAAAATTTCATTGATTCTTAGGAAAATCATTTTCATAGTGTCCCATCTATTTTCAATTGTATCATTGAACATTGCTTGCTTCATTATTCCCCTTATAGTCATGATCTTGGAGGAATTTTTCTCCACACTTGTAATAAAATCCAATCCCCTTTAAGAAAATATCGAGGCGTTTATTCCCACAATTACTATAGGGTGGAATGTCCGATTTTCCCTTATCCCCATTATTTCCTTTTCTAGAGTGTTAAACTACCCTCTTATTCTCTTGATTTACTTTAAAGTTACAAGACTTGGAGAATTCATTTTCTGTCTTGATAGCACATCAGACTATATCTTCGTGTGATGAGAAAGATTGTGAGACCAGTGTCATTCATAGGAACGGTTTTAACCCATCAATGAATCGAAAAATATTACTTCTTGGGATAAATATGTAGTCCATATAATGCCTCGCTAACCTTGTGAAGTTTTCCCCATACATTTTGACATTATCATCCTTCTTTTTCCGCAGACTCAGATATTTCCTTTCCATATCATCTCACTATTCAGGAGGAAAATATTTTTTTATAAAAAGTTAATTAAACTCTATCCATTCCATATTTTATTACTTCTTTATCTTTGTTATTATTTTGAATTAATGACCACCACTGATCTGAATATCCTTATAGACGGTAAACTTCCATGAAAGATTTTTCTTTTTCATTACTCCCCAAATCATGAAATATTTATTTAAGTAACTTATCTATTTTTCATCTACAAATGGATTTATAGTCCCATTGAATGTTCGAGGTTGTTGTATCATGAATAATTCTAACATTAATCATCTGTGTGGTGGATGAGGGTTCTCCATATGGGTAAGGTCATTATTCAAAACCCGAGTCAGTTGTCCCACTATGGTTATAAGTTGTTTATCTTCAGTGGTATCACCAGATCCACTATCATTATATTTTATAGAAGGGAAATCACTACATGTATTACATGAGATGATATGATTTCAACTTATTCCATTAGGAACTGATAGAGAAAATATTTTCAATTAATTTATATTTAATATCATTTTTTTGAACCCACAAAATTGTTCCTCTATGATTTATCGTTTCATTTTTTATGATAATGGTGTTATTTTGAGCTAAATAGTAAAAATTGGCCATTTTGGATTTTTAACAGCTTTAAATTATTTCTATAGTTTGGCCATAACATTATCTACACTAATCCAAATTGAAAAATTATTTCTTTTCCAGATGCTAAACACCCAGGGATTCATTTACTATTTTTGTACTAAAGGCTGAATCGGGCATATGGAAGCTCAAAATAATCTCACAAGCTGGAGAAAGAAAACTTTTTTCAGTTCTTCCTAGTTTTGGTGTGGGATCCATAAATCATCCATGGTGGGACCCAAGATTGTAAAATTTGGTGGGTGGACGTGAAAGGGGTTTTGGAGCATCTTTTATAAAGGAAGAACCAAGTGAGTTGGCCGTTTATGTGGTAATTAAATCACCCTAATCCGGAGTATTTCGTTTTGGAGAGTCTGACTGGACAGAATAAATTCTCAGAGTACAACGGCCAAAACACTTGGAATAAATGTCCAAAGTTTCTGAGATTTTTAGGGGAAACGGCCAAGGGAATTATGAACAACATTAAAGAAGGGCTCGACGTGTGAAGAGGTCATTTAATGGGGCTACAATGCGTCAACATTCGGGGGACAAATTCTGGCTATAAAAGGAGGAGAGCTCCACCCTCTCAAATCATCCATTCTCCATCCCATTCCTTCCGGGACACCAAGAAGAAGATGTTTTCGGCTTTATTTTTTATTTATTTTATTTTTCATAGTTTTGTAATGCCTTTTTTCCCCATTCATCTTGATTACCCTTACTGTGGTGGGGTAAAATTTTCTAGTGATTGGGGAAGGGTTGGTTTTCTACATCATAATGCTTGAGTTCTTGGACGCAATTGAATAAATTTCTTTCTTCATTAAAGTTGTTTTCAATTTCTTATAGAGGATTTTATAATCAAGTGCGATCGTTCTTGAATATAAATTCCATTATTTATTTTTTCCTTGATAAAATAATCAATATCTCCCTCCACTAATTTCTAGTTTATATACGATGGAATAAACCAGGAATTAGTGGTGAAGTACTCAATGATCGTCAGTACGTGTAAAAAGTGTAGTGAATGTTCTTGATTGTTTAGGATAAACAAAACCCGATTGGGTATTGCCCATTTCAATTAAGGATATTCAATACAACTATTTTACACATGGAAGGAGAGTTGACCAAACCAAGATCTTGGTAAGGTTTTCTCTCAAATTAATAATTTCACTAAGGAAGTGAGAGGAAACGATTGTGGAAACTCACTTTAATCAACAAAGAAGAAGAGGTTTGAATTTAATTGAACGGGTATAGCATTACAATTAGGAAACTGACCCCGACCTAATCACCCTTTTTAATATCATAGTTTTTCAATCATTTTAATTTCAAATTTCATTTCAAAAACACAAAAAATTTTACCCTCGTTTTAAAGTGACAACTCATTTTGTGTGCACTCCTCTTCGGGAGACATCCTTGGTCAACCATTTTACTACATTTTAACTTCAGAAATAATTGTTTTTCCACGCCCTACAACATGCGTGCGTCAAACTTGGCACTGTTGCCGGGGAGGTAGTGCCACAAACTAATTGTCAATATTTGACTTTTTCAATTAAAAAAATAAAAAAAATCTTTGGTCATGTTGTTTTCAAATGATTATTTCTTTAATTCATGGAAAAATTACCCACCAGTGCGAGAACCAATTATTGAATCACCTTGGTCTATAGAGTATAAAGTTTCTTTCTTGGCTAAACAAATTCGGGGAGCTCAAATCCAAATCATCATAGAGGATGAATTCAAGGATCTCATTGAAAACCTTAAAGTGAACCTCAAATACCTAGTGTTGGAGGGATTAGCCAGAGAATTAATTGAACTTCAGGAGTATTTTTCGTAATTTTATCAAGACATAATCAAACTACAACACCAAGAAGAAGAAGTTCACAAGGATATTGAATCCCAATTTTAAAGAATTTGTCAAACAGTTCAAAACCTAGAGACCTCAATACAGTGGATTGCGGAACAAGTACATGCGTCCCAAGATCAACAAATGGAGCCCGAACAAGAACAAGAACCAGAAAAATTGATGTAAGAAGTATCCCCAAAAATCCTTCAAGTTGAAGAACCCATGGAAGCCTTGATGAAATTAAAAGAAGATCCATTAATCCCAGATCAATAAATTTTGGAGGAGATTTATGAAGAATATTTAGCTATTGAAATGCATATGGGAGATCAAAAAGACCTGGATAACTTCTGGAACGAGTGTGAGGAACTAATTGATCCCCCCATCCCTAATAATGTATATGATTCAGTAACATTGAAGGAAGAAACCAACCAAGAAGTGGAATTTTAAGACAAGATAGATTAGTATGACTACCTACCTCTATCTAGAGAAATTAAACTCTAAGAGGCACCTCACATTGAAGAAGAAATTAAAGACAAACAAACTCAGGGAGTTAATATTTTCATGAACTCGTCTTTTAATTTTGTTGAAAGTAAATTGAGTATTTCCTCCCCTTCTTTTAATTTTTCAGATTCATCCAACACATGTATTTCCTTGGTGGAAGACGATGAAAAAGAAGATTCATCCATGGAAGAACATCTAGGGCTCCCCAAACCTGTTGAACATTTTATAAAGGGAGTACATGAGAAGATGAAAGTGGTTTTTCTGGAGGAAAATGAGACACAAGATACTTACTTTGAAAGGGAAGAATTTGATATCAATTCATCATGTTTTACTTTTTTTCAAATAGAATTAAACTATGAAATTCCCTTTTATTTTTCCATAGATGTGTCATACCTTCAACAACCACTGGAGAATAAAGAAGATGTTGTTCAAGCGGAACCCAAGAAAGAGGAGGACTCATTCATTATACTAACCCCACCATGCATGTTGTATCTCATTTCAAATAGGGTAGACATGGTGAATTTTATTGATGGATTCCTCAAGAAAAAGGAAGAAGTTCATCCTGGAAAGAAAGGTTTTTGTTGGTTTATGAGCAAGAAACCTCACCCACTATCAGATTGGGGATAACCGATTAAAACTGCCCCTCTGGAGGTAGTCAAAACCTAGGGCCCACTTGGGGGATTAAACCAAGATTTATCCTTCTTTTCTTATTCAAATTATATTTTTATTTCTTTTAATGAATTTCTTATTTTATGTTTTTACTTTTTTTAGGTTTTCAAAGAGCAACACTTAGGATCCAAACTCAACGTTGCATTACCAATAAGCCAGTTTGTACCTCTCCTTCACACTTGCTTGATGTTGTGATTCATTTGAAAATTGGATTACATGTTAAATCCACTTGAATGCATCGAGGACACTACATCATTTAAGTGTGGGGGAGGGAACCTTTGTAGTATAGGATTTTCATTTGATGTTTTTTTTCACAAGAAAATAAAAAAATTGTTCATTTGATGTTTGTTTTCACAAAAAAATATAAAAAATTGTGTGTTTTCAAATTTTTGTGTGTTTATTTTTCAATTTTTGGTGTGTTTCTGAAACTTTTGAGATAAAAAGATTATCAATACCATTTTTTAAACCCATTTCAATGAGTGAACCAATATATTTCATGAAACTGAGCTTAAATGAATACTGAAATGAATTTGTTTCAAGTTCAATTGTTTTGAAATTTCATGAAAATTACACTGATTTTTGAATCCCATTCCATTTTTCACTATCTATATCTTTGAAATCACTTTACTGTGAGGCTTCTGAACCATTTTTGTTATATTTTTTTCATTCACCTCATTTCTTGAGAGAACCAGACCATGCATACTTTAACCAGAATTTGATTTATTATTTTCAAAACTTGAGGTTTGGGGTACGTGTGTGTTAAATGATTAAGGCACTTATTTAGTTTGAAGACCACTTTTCAAAATAATCCTTTTCATTATGGCCCACCTTTATATTTATCCTTCATTGTAGCCCCTAGTATCCATGAATTTCCTGTTAGGTTAGCCACATTACAAGCCAATTTTCTCTATCCTACCTACTCTTGAAGTGAAATTGCACGATCTAGTTGAACTTAAGTATGGGGGAAGATGTATTGTGGTGTACGACCTCATTTGGTTATACATTGGGTGGAAAATAAATTGTGGATGAGATGTGAGTGATGCTGAAAAATTATTCTGTTGAAAGCTGTTCCTTTTCTGGAGCTTTTATGACAAGAGAAGCTATGCCTTTCTGGAGCTTCCAATGTAAAAAAAAGTTGTGCCTATCTAGAGATTTCAAGAAAAATCATGTTTGAAAGGATTGAAATTTTTGCTGTTGAGCTGATTGAATGTTTATGGAGCCTATTTTCTACAAAGGGGAAATGAAGCAGACCATACTTGAGTAAAAATTAGAATCTTGCAATTTTTCTTCAAAAAGAGCCAAGCCCTCCTTTTTCGGCCTCAGAATGTTCAACATCTAAATACTACCAATCAAAAGCCACAAAACAACCCTAAAAAGTCTTGATGAGAAACACATGTCCCTGACTCACATCGTGTGGAGAAGTAGGAATTTATCAAGCCTATGGTGACTCTTGTGTGAGTTTGGATGAGAAAAGCCTTGTTCAACATTTACATTTGTGAGATGAGAGAAAATTCATGTGAGGTAGGTGTTTTGTGTGCATGGGATAATAAATGAAGTGAAAATATATGCAAATATTAAATGGAGAACTTGAAATAACTGTTTTTGATGATGCATGATATCATTTTGTGTCTTGAAATTGATTTGATAGATCTCATTGATATGTGTTTTGGATTTGATTTGATTTGATTTTTGCTTGTCTAGGAGTCCAAGTGCTAAGTGTGGGGTAATTGATAGAGCAAATATTTTCAATTAATTTATATTAAATATCATTATTTTAAACCCACAAAATTGTTCCTCTAATATGAATTGTTTCATTTTTTATGATAATGGTTGTATTTTGAGATGAATAGTAAAAATTGGCCATTTTGGATTTTTAACAATTTTAAATTATTTCTGTAGTTTGTCCGTAACATTATCTATACTGATCCAAATTGCAAAATTCTTTCTTTTATAGATGCTACACACCCAGGGCTTCATTTAATATTTTTGGACTAAAAGTGAATCGGCCATATGGAAGCTCACAATAATCTCACAAGTCGGAGAAAGAAAACTATTTTTAGTTCTGCCTAGTTTTCGTGTGGGATCCATAAATAATCCATGGTGGGCCCCAATATTGTGAACTTCGGTGGGTGGACGCACAAGGGGTTTTGGAGAATCTTTTATGAATGAATCACCGAGTTAATTGGCCGTTTATGTGGTAATTAAATCACCCTAATCCGGAGGATTTCATTTTGGAGAGTCTGACTGGACAGAATAAATGCTCAGAGTAAAACAGTCATAACTCTTGGAATAAATGTCCAACTTTTCTGAGATTTTGAGGGGAATCGACCAAGTGAATTATGAACAACATTCAATAAGTTCTAAACGCGTGAAGATGTCATTTAAGGGGGATACAATGCATCACCATTCAGGGGAAAAATTCTCGCTATAAAAGGAGGAGAGCTCCACACTCTCAAATCATCCATTCTCCATCACATTCCTTCCGGGACACCAAGAAGAAGATATTTTCGGCTTTATTTTTTATTTCTTTTCTATTTCATAGTTTCTTAATGCCTTATTTTTCCCCATTAATCTTGATTACCCTTACCATGGTGGGGTAAAATTTTCTAGTGATTGGGGAAGGGTTGGTTTTCTACATCCTAATGCTCGAGTTCTTGGACGCAATTGAATAAATTTCTTTATTCTTCAAAGTTGTTTTCAATTTCTTATAGAGGATTTTATAATCAAGTGTGATCGTTCTTGAATATTAATTCCGTTATTGATTTTTTCCTTGTTATAATAATCAATATCTCCCTCCACTAAATTATGGTTTATATACGATGGAATAAACCAGGAATTAGTGGTGAAGTACTCGATGATCTTCAGTACGTGTAAAAAGTGTAGTAAATGTTCTTGATTGTTTGGGATAAAAAAACCCGATCGGGTATTGCCCATTTCAATTAAGTATATTCAATACAACTATTTTACACATGGAAGGAGAGTTGACCAAACCAAGATCTTGGTAAGGTTTTCTCTCACATTAATAATTTAACCAAGGAAGTGAGAGGAAACAATTGTGGAAACTCACTTTTATCAAAAAAGAAGAAGAGGTTCGAATTAAATTAAACAAGGATAGCATTACAATTAGGAAACCGACCCCGACCTAATCACCCTTTTTAACATCATAGTTTTTCAATCATTTTAATTTCAAATTTCATTTCAAAAACCCAACATTTTTTTACCCTCGTTTTAAAGTGACAACTCATTTTGTATGCACTCCTCTTCGGGAGACATCCTAGGTCAAACACTTAACTACATTTTAACTTAGGAAATAATTGTTTTGCCATGCCCTACGACAGGCGTGCGTCAAGAACCATTTATAAACAATGTCATACACTAGATTATGTTATGAATCACAATTCATATTCCCAACTATTAAAATACTTAACATTAATTGTAAATTTTATGCATATCTAATCTATAATCATAAAAATGGTTTCTTTGAGGACATAGTTAATCAAAAATACTTCATAATGGGTTTTAAATGAAATATGAATTATCCTAAGAATATACCCAGGGAGTGTCAAACTAGATGCACAGTAAGACCCATTATCATGTACCAGATTACCTCGAGTCCATCTTGGAACACCTTTTTGAAGTTATTACTCCTAGTTACATCTATTCCAGAACCATGTCAACCTGTACAATCTAGATAGGGATGTATTTTCTAGGAATACCCTCATAATAACTACATTACCAAAATTCTAGGATTTTATTCTATACATATCCTCAAATTCTATCTTGGGTTAATGTTCCCTATATCAAGGTTTTTCTAAATCTAGTTTCCATGATTTTTACTAAACACCCTCTGATACCAACTATAATGCCTTTAACCTAGTTACCCAAAGTCGATAAACTATTTTATTACATTTTCATGATCACAAGAAAATAATATCCCAAATAATGACCTGTTTAGTGGTCTTGGAATAACTAGATAAAAACATAATTTTTACATTACATAATGAAATAAAATACCATAGTGTGTCTCCTTTAAACCCACTCATATCCCTTAGACTATCCGCAATAGTCATTCATAATATAGTTCTTCACATCCTCGTAGAAAAATTACACATAATAAAGCAGTGAGCTCAGATTCTTAGTAATGATATACATTATAGCAGAATATATCATAAATAATCAAAAAAATTTAAGGAAATATAGTCAACTAAAACATAAAACTTTTAAACATAATCTTCAGCATAATATTGAATGAATAAATCAAATAATTCAATTTAAACCTTCACATAGATATTCTACTAGTTGAATAATCACATGCAATATCAATAACTAATCTCATTACAAAGAAATACATAATTTCAGACATCATATCCATACCACAAAGGACTCGTTCCAAGACCACTAACATACTGTCAATGCATTCTTACTAGAAACAAGTTTGTCTCGTGATACCCATCGATGCATTAGGGGGTTATAGTGGGCCCCACCCATCACTTAAAAAGTCCAATGCATTCCTCCTATAAATGGGGTAAAACATTGAATAAATGTAACATCTCAGGTAAATAAAGAATAATAAATTTTCATATTTATTAATATTTTAAAATTAAATATTTATTTTACTTTAAAGGGGTTTCTATGTTTGATAGCGTACCTGATACGCAACAACAAGTTTCTTTGAAATTTTACGTTTCACACTAGCAATATAATAATATTATTTTAAATGGCAGTTAAAACGTAGCCATTGTATTGGTGGGAATGAATAGAAATAACTAAAATATGATTATATATGTTAAATGTTTTTACATTTATCCAATAAAAGATAAAGGCTAAAAATAAGAAAAGAATTCAATTTTAGGCATAAATACTCTAATATTCACTAAAAGGTCGACTTATCACCTTTTGATGGCAAACCCTATTTAAATATAGATTTGGTAACTCTTATACATTCTATTGGACCATATAAAATTCTTCTTTAGAATCGGGATATCAAAATTTACTTTGTGTAAATTTTTGGTATTTTTCCGATAAAGTTCATTTTTTAATGAATAGTCAAAAATGTTGTATTTTAATTCAAAACCTCTTTATAATATAATTTATTTATATGATTATATTATCTTTTGATTTGGTTTTAAAGTGAAATTAGAATAAATTTTTACCATTTAATCCAATGGTGGTCATTGGAATTAATTTCACTTTGAAATTGGACTTAAACAAGTGTCAATCTTTTGATATATATTGCTTCTTAAAAACACGCTGTTTGTTTTGATAGTGGGAATTAATTATTAAATTAATTAATTAAACTTATATGTATTGAATTTTTTAAAATATACATCATTTTGGAATTCAGAATATCAAATATATCTTAGGGTGAATTTTTTGTATTTTTCTTCAAAACTTCAATTTTTGATTAATAGTGAAACCCCTAAGTGGTAGTTAAAAAACTGATTTTTCGTTTAAATGAAACTTTACCACTTCTGTGAATTGAATTTAAAAAATCCAACATACGTGGTTTTCATTAGGATGTAAAATTTGGTTTAATGGGATTAAAATAATTTTTTGGTGAATAGTAACTTTTAAGTTTCGTTAATCGCGATTAAAGGTAATTAGTATAATTTAAGGTAAAAATAATGTTATAATAATATGAAATTACCTTGAAACATGTCCTACCCTTATTTGATGTGCCATGGCCGACCAAAACAATCCATGGGTCAACTTGGGGACCTCATGGAGCCACTTGGGTAAGAAAACGACATTAATAGCTTTTTATTTAAAGTTAAAATAAAAATGTCACAAACATGTATTGTATTACATAAACAATTTTTACATGGGGTTATACAAGTCATATTTTTTACTATAAATATTCATTAGAAATATAAAAATATTTCCAACATCATTATATTTTCTTTTATAATATTTAGACATTAAATAAATGAAATTATTTATGACACCATGATGATTCAGTGATTAACTCATTAATTAACGATTTAAATAAAATGAAAAGATAATGTAAAATGTAAGAATAACACTTGTCAAAAACCTATTGGATGGGTGGATTTCGAACCCTTTTCACCTTATCCTAGAAATATATCCTTTTGGGACCTTTAAAATACGAAAATAATTTTATAATAAAGTATCATTTTATAACTTTCCAAGAGTTCCCCTCCTCCCTCTTATAAAAAGGCATCCACCTCTACCACCTTACCCACACCTCTCATGCCATTTTCTCGGCCAAGATCTACTCATTTTATCTCTACACATCCTTCTCCTCATCCTAGAAGTCTTACCTTAGGCATAAATCTCTTCAAGAAACCCTTTTGGTTCAAACCAATGGGAGTTATCCGATTTAAAGGTAATGTCTTCCCTTATGTCCTTTTGTTTTATTTTTCCTCTCCAACCCCCTAAAATGTTTCTATTACTTTATTTTATAACAACACCAGTATATCCAATATAATAGTATGTTGTTATGAGAATTATTCAAGATAAATTTACACACACCTCCATCTAATGGTTATATAACATACTATTTCTATGGTCGGCGAATTTCTGCCTCACGAAACGATGATTGTTCAATATTCTTTTAACGCATTTCATAGTGGCCATTGTAACACCCCGATATTTTATGAAAAATATTCTTTTTAATTTCATTAATGTCTTGTGTTGTAATATACACCAAAATGAGCTTTCACAACACGTATCCCTGACTTGGCTTGCACTACACGCAATCACGACCTTCCACGATAGCGTGTGTTGTATGCAATACCGAGTTTCCCTAAACTACGATATGCTATTAAAATATTAATAAAAATAGCCATTATGAATAGTAATACCCACTTTTTGAAATTTTATAAATTTTATTTTTGAAAATGGACATCATTTTTGGATTCGGAATATTGAAATTAGCCTAGGGTGAAATTTTGGTATTTTTCTGAAAACTTTAAATTTTTTATGAATAGTGAAAACACTGGGTTACTATTTAAAAACTGACTTTTTATTTAAATAATTATATATTTTATTTAAATTTATTTTTGGTCAAAATTGATACATAATACCTATATATGTTAAATTTAATTTGTTGGAGTAATTTTATAATAATTTTAGATATATAAAAATTTCACTGAACTTTTCACCGTCTTTTACCCACCTCCAAGGAGAATTTGAAAATTTACATAAAACTTAATTTTACCGCTTCTGTGAGTGGAATTTAAAAAATCAAGAAACACAGTTTATGTCTGTAAGTAAAATTTGGTTCAATGAGATGAAAATAATTTTTGGTGAATAGTAACTTTTTACTTTTTTTACCACGGTTAAAAGTAAATAGGGTAATTAAGGGTAAAAATGTTATTATTATTACCCTAACACATGTCCTAACTCTATTTGATAAGTGTAATTCGACCAAAAACAACCCTAGGAATAAAATATGACCATTTAGGCCCACTTGGATTAGATTAGGACATTTAATATTAATTTATTTAGAGAAGGGTTAAAATAGTTAAAATCAATGTTTAATAACTAAATCATTTTTAATATAAGGTTATACATAAGATAAATTTGACTATAAATATTCATTAGAAATATAAAAATATTTCCTACATAATGGTATTTTATTTATAATTTTTACACATTAAATAATTTAATTTATTTATGACACAAAGATGATGCAGTAATTATCTTATTAATGAAATATTGACATATTTGATGTTATAAATACCCAAATAATTGTAATTTGAGACTTTTTATGAATTCCATCAGATATCTAGGTTACTATTACATGTTATTATTCATTCAAATAACTTTGTTCGAACTAATATTTTTGTTATAAATTTCACAAAAATCAATTACCAAATAGCGTCAAAATTTACATAAAATAGTTTTTAAAAAAAATATTATATTATTAATTGTTATTTTATTTCTAAAAATCTAAGGTTTGGAAAAATGACTTATATAAGGTTATATATATTAATAAAAAACAACTTGGGGTTCGTTTGTCCTGTTATAGTAAGTTTATTAACCTTATAGTGTAAGAACACAAAAAGACACGGTAAAAGTAAAATTATCTAACTTAAAGTTAAATCTAAATGATAAGGTTAAAATAGTAAACTAAACTTGTCTAAATTCTATTGGATGAAATTAGTTCGACCCATCCCCACCTTATCTACGAAATAAATCAATTTGGATCTATTTAAAATCGAATATGACTTTATAATAAAATAATATTTTAGTTTTTCCAAAGGTACCCCTCTCCCCCCTTATAAAAGGGCACATCATCCCCCTCTTCCTCACACCACTTTGAGCCTTCAATATCGGCCAAACCATACCAATTTCTCCTATAAACTTCCCTAAAAACATCCTAGAGGTCCTGGTCCTCTTCAAAGACCGATTTTAGTGCCCTAAAAGGAGGTCTCAAAGAAGCGCTTTAAAGAAGAGGTAATGTCTGTTACCGATTCTTCCAACTTTATTTCTTCTTCCACATCTTCTTATTTAGTTGTTTCATTATGAAGTAATAACATAAGTATAACTCATATACTGATATGTTATTATATGTATGAAACAACCCTATTTCACCATCTATCCATCCTATGGAAAATGAAATCACCGCGCGTGCGTACGTACGGAATACCGTCTCCACGCCGTGGTATAATCTATTTTCCACCACCACCATACTTGGATGGATATAATGGTGTAAATAATAAATATATATGATTATTGTAAAGTGATATTGATTCTTAAATAGTATACATACACTCCAATAAAATTCCAAGATCATGGCAACGATATCATCGCTCGTGCGTACGTACGGAATACCATCTCCACGATGTGATGCGACTCATTCTACATGATTTTCATTAGATGATTATTATATAAATGAATTGAATGAATAAATATGACATATAGTACACTAATACCATTCTGGAAATGAGGTATCTATAACCTAAAGAGAAGAATAAGAATTTATTCGTCAAAATAGGCATAAGAACAAAAAGTAATAAACACCTGAATACCAAGTAGTAATGAAATATTACTAATAAGAAGCTAATAATATGACCATATATGATATCATAAAAATAAGTATGATTCTGGAATAATTCAATAACATTATTTAAATCATTATACAGGAGGTTCGGACACTTATGAAGCAAATCGGACCTAAGGTAAGGGAAAATCTCACAATCTCAATTTTTATCCGAGATTGTTTATACTTCAGTATTTACTGGGGAATATTTATCATACACATCCATTTTTCCTCAATATGTAATATTTATATCCTTCTAAAATTGTTTACATCCAAGTTTACCCTTCAGTGAGTTTTTAGTAAAAGATATGAAAGGAATCTTTTGTGGTTTTTTGTACGATGTACTTTTTGACGTTTCCGACAAAAGTAAGAGAATAATGTTTTTTTAACTTATAAGGCATGAATAGATTTTTAAAACATTATTTCCAAAAATATTACTTTACAAGTTTTCATGTTTATAAATAATAAACTTCTTTTAGTTTAAAATTGTATGACATGTTAAGAAAGGAAAAATGTTTTTGAAGTAGAAAGGATATTTTCCTCAAGAATGGATTTCAAGTGTTTTATCAAAATTATTTTCCATCTAAGATAATAAAGGGTTCTGTTTCTATACCTATTATTACATTGATTTGATTATGTTGTGATGGAATTATTTTTATGAATTCATTTACCTTATATGAATTGTTTTATGATGTCACGATGCTTAAGAATCCCATTTTTATTACATGGGTTATGCTATGATGTATGGTTTATGATTTTGTGGCACACATAAGAATGGTATCATTATGAGATGGGTGGGACCTATATCTCCCTCCAATGCATTGGGTAATTATTTTATATCTCATGAGATAGACATGGCTGGAAGGCAGGTTAAACCGGTTCAGTGAAACAGGACTGGAATGAGGAGTGAACTCGGTTGAGAAATGGAATTTGTCAACTAAGATAGTATTGGCTATGAGTCTTGACTACTAAGAAATGATTCTCTATGATTATGTGTGTATGCCAAAAAGTTTCATGTTTTATGTTATGATTATTGGGATTACATTTCACTACTATGATTTATCCCATGTTATGATATTTTGATCTCTTTTGCAGATTAAGCTTTCCAAAATTTTATGTTCATATGAATATGAAGTGATTGATATTTCTTTTGTTTACCCTTACTGAGCATTTGAGCTCACCCTTTTATGTTTTCTTTTCCCCATGATATAAATAAAGGTTTTAGGTAAGAAAAAAAGCTAAGATCTTTATGGGAGATTTTGAAGATCTTTCACCACGATTAGAATATTATAGTCTGAGTTTCCAAAGAAACTAAACTATTACGGTCCTTGTGTGTGGGTTTTTGTTATGTACTAAGTATTCCGAAAATGTAATGTAATGTCCATGTATGTCAAGCTTTGTGTCTCTACAGTTGGTATCAAAGGAAAGGTTTAGTCAACCATTGGAAACTAGGATGCGAGAACTTTAGTGAGATCCCTATAGATATTTCTAAGGTATGTATAGGGATGTCCCTAAGGTTAAGTATAAGTATAGGTTATAGTACTAGAATTACGGTAACCTAAGATGTTAGATATTGAAGGTACTCCCCCTTTATTATGTTGTTTTCCCTAACGTGATTTTTGCCTCTCACACTATTCTTTTGGGTTTTAGACGATGGATGGAACCCAAAGGAACCATGTTGATCAATGTAATGGACAATGCAATGATTGTTCACCTGAACAAACAAATGTTATGGGAGATGGAGTGAAAAATATTATTGTTATACTTACACAAGCTATGAATCATTCTGGACATCCAAATGAGCAGAGAAGGGAACAATATTCTAATTATTCCTTCATGAGGAAACGTCCTCCATCTTTCAGTGGGTCTTCTGATCCACTAGTTGCTGAACAATGGATCAGTACCACAGAAAAGATATTTTCAGTTCTTCAATGTTCTGAACATGATAAATTCATCTTAGTAGTATATCATTTGGAAGGTGAAGCTGATCAATGGTGGAATCTTATCAAGAATATGCGGCCAAGAGATGAAATTGAGTCCATGGAATGGGACGAGTTCAAGAACTTATTTTTCAATAAGTACTTCCCTTGTATTCTTCGAACAAAGATGGAGAAAGAGTTTCTTGAACTAAATAAAAAGGATGGTGAATCTGTTGGTATATACGAAGAGAATTTTACAAGGCTTGCAAGGTATGCATCTGGCTTTATCATCCAACCTGAAAGTAAAGTTGATCGATTCTTTAGAGGCTTAAAACCAAATCATCGAAGGGAATTAGCTATAAGAGACTTTTGTAGCTATAAAGAAATTGTGTGATGTGCTATTAAGGTAGAAATAGAAGTTGGTGTTACATATCCATCTCATGGTTTTGACAAGAAACGAAAGATGGATTTCAAGGAGAAATCTCTGAATAATGGTGAAAAGAAGATGAATGTTTCCTTATGCTCAAAGTGTAGAAAGAAGCATGGTGGAGATTGTCTTAAAGGGACTAGAAAATGTTTTTAAGTGTGGAAAAGAAGTTCATCGAGCAGTTGAGTGTCGAAGTAATGGATAAAGGGTTGCTAATGGTGTGAATAAAGAAAATACTGTAGAGAACGCACCAATAACACTTCAATGATTCAAGTGAAATGAAATGAGGCATTATGCTAATCAATGCCCTAATCCAAGGGTTAATGATGATCGACATGAGGAACCACTTAAGGCAGAGGACAAAGGGAAGTCACATGCGATCACTATTGGAGATGTTGAATGTGACAACGATGTGGTGGAATTATTAAGTGTTTATGTAATGGGATTCCAAAATAATGTTGTATATAGTATCGTGGAATATTGGAATATTTATGTATTGATCTATTGTGGTTTTCAATATTTTTATGGTACCGGTAACCATGGAAAGTGATTGAGATATTTTTGGTAAGCAGATGATATGCACATAATGAAGGGATAAGAAGATAATGAGATGTTTGATTGTATTCATGAGCTCATGATTGATATAAGGACTAAGTGATATCATGGTATGAGTATAAAGAATTTTGAGGATTTTGGTTTGTGGAAAGTGTTAACTTTTAACTGCATTCATGTTTTCCCTAAGGTTCAATGAGTATTAATTCTTCAAGAGAATACATGATTAAGATATTCACATGTTTGTAATTTTACCAACAAGATATATCTTATGATATATCGGGGATAAATGATGGCATTCACGTGATTGTTATGTGACATTTCAAGTAATCATTTTCTTTATACTATGAGCTTGGACCGAAGTATTTTAGATAAGCCTAAAGATTGGAATGGATTATGTTGGAAATAAGTTTGTATTTATTAAGGATAGAACTTTTTTTCAATATTATTGATGGGATGTTATAGTAATATAGCTTTAGAAAAAGGACAACCTGCAGGACGGGCGACAACCCATCGCGTCGGACAAGGCTGTGGGAATCGAACCCACAACCGAAGTGCGACTGGCCTTTATCGCCTACCACTGACCTATAAAAAGTCCCTGGTTAGTAGAAACTAGTTTTATTTTATTACGCGGTATGATATATGAAGTATATGTTCATTTTTGGAATCATATAGGATTAACCTCACCATATATGGACTTATGTATATTTGATAACTTTTGCTAACCTTTTGTTTGAAACAGATGGAATGACCCATCATTCTGTCACATGATCTGTTAACACTTCACGAATAAGAAATTCAACTTCATTTCTTTAAGAGATGAATTGGAAATTGTTCAAAGCACAAACAACAGTGAGATAGTACCAAAATAAAGTAAGTATTTATTCTAATTCAAATTCTTCAACTTTAGGGAAATGATCTTGAAAACCAAAAATGTTGTCTTAGTGCCCTTATATCCGATAAATCAGATGTTACCATAGATCATCACAAATCTATGGATTTGTGATTGCTGGATTTTCCATAGCCATTTTCTCTACCACTCTCCATCAGAACATGATTATTACATTTCTCTTCCATATCCATATTTTCACCTATGTGGAAACCTAGTGATCAGTTTATTTGGGTAACCGTTACGTTTCATACTTTTGTTTTTAAAGATTGGTTTTAGTATTCCTTTTTACGATGTGGGTTTCTATTAAAGAAAATGTTGAGTAGTAAACCATTTATAACCTTGACGAATTTTGAGGGAGAAATTCATTTTAAGGGGGGTAGAATGTAACACCCCGTGATTTTATGAAAAATATTCTTTTTAATTTCATTAATGTCTTATGTTGTACGCTACACCAAATAGAGCTTGAACAACATGCATCCCTGACTTGTCTTGCACTACACGCAATCACGACCTTCCACGATAGCGTGTGTTGTACGCAATACTGAGTTTCTCTAAACAACGATATGCTACTAAAAATTTATTAAAACTAGCTGTTATGAGTAGTAATACCCACTTTTTGAAATTTTATAAAATTTATTTTCGAAAATGGACTTCATTTTGGTATTCGGAATATCGAAATTATCCTAGGATGAAATTTTGGTATTTTTTTGAAAACATTCAATTTTTGATGAATAGTGAAAACACTGGGTTACTATTTAAAAACCGACTTTTTATTTAAATAATTATTTATTTTATTTAAATTTATTTTAGGTCAAAATTGATAAATAATACCTATATAAGTTCAATGTAATTCATTGGAGTAATTTTATAATAATTTTAGATATATAAAAATTTCATTGAACTTTTCACCGTCTTTTACCCACCTCCTAGGAGAATTTGCAAATTTACATAAAACATAATTTTAGCGCTTATGTGAGTAGAATTTCAAAAATCCGAGAGACACGGTTGATCTTAGTAAATAAAATTTGGTTCAATGAGATGAAAATAATTTTTGTTGAATAGTAAATTTTTACTTTTTTTACCACGGTTAAAAGTAAATAGGGTAATTAAGGGTAAAAAAGATATTATTATTACCCTAACACATGTCCTAATTCTATTGGACAAGTGTAATTCGATCAAAAACAACCTTAGGAATAAAATATGACCATTTAGGCCCACTTGGATTAGATTAGGACATTTAATATTAATTTATTTAAAGAAGGGTTAAAATAGTTAAAATCAAAGTTTAATAACTAAAACATTTTTAATATAAGGTTATACATAAGATAAAATAGACTATAAATATTAATTAGAAAGATAAAAATATTTCCTACATAAGAGTATTTTATTTATAATTTTTAGACATTAAATAATTTAATTTATTTATGACACAAAGATGATGTAGTAATTATCTTATTAATGAAATATTGACATAATTGATGTTATTAATACCCAAATAAATGTAATATGAGACCTTTTATGAATTAAAACAATTTTATATCTTAATATGACATGTTATTATTGATTTAAATAACTTTTTCCGAACTAATAATGCTTTTATGATTTTCACAAAAATCAATTACCAAATAGTGTCAAAATTGACATAAAATAGTTTATAAAACAAATATTATATCATTAATTGTTATTTTATTCTTAAAAATCTAAGGATCGTCCAAATGACTTAGATAAGGTTAGATATATTAATAATAAACAACTTGGGGTTCTTTTGGCTTGTTATATTATGTTTATTAACCTTATAGTGTAAGAACACAAAAAGACATGGTAAAAGTAAAATTATCAAACTTAAAGTTAAATCAAACTGATAAGGTTGAAATAGTAATCTAAACCTGTCTAAATTCTATTGTATGAGATGGTTTCGACCCATCCCCACCTTATCTTCTAAATAAATCAATTTGGGGCTATTTAAAACCGAATATGACTTTATAATAAAATAATATTTTAGTTTTTCCAAAGGTACCCCTCTCCTCCCTTATAAAAGGGCACCTCCTCCCCCTCTTCCTCACACCACATTGAGCCTTCAAGATCATCCAACCCCTGCCAATTTCCCGTCTAAACTTCCCTAGAAACATCCTAGAGGTCTGGTCTTCTTAAAAGACCAATTTTAGTGCCCTAAAATGAGGTCTCAAAGAAGCACTTTAAAGAAGAGGTAATGTCTGTTACCGATTCTTCCAACTTTATTTCTTCTTCCACTTTTTCTTATTTAGTTGTTTCATTATGAATTAATTACATCGGTATCACTAATATACTGATATGTTATTATAAGTATGAAACAAACCTATTTCACTATCTATCCATCCTATGGAAAATGAAATCACCGTGCGTGCGTACGTACGGAATACCGTCTCCACGCTGTGGTATAATCTATTTTCCACCACCACCTTACTTGGATGGGTATAATGGTGTAAATAATGAATATATATGATTATTGTAAAGTTATATTTATTCTGAAATAGTATACATACACTCCAATACAATTCCACGATCATGGGAATGATATCATCGCTCGTGCGTACGTACGGAATACCGTCTCCACGATGTGATGTGACTCGTTCTACATGATTTTCATTACATCATTATTATATAAATGAATTGAATGAATAAATATGACATATAGTACACTAATACCATTCTGGAAATGAGGTATCTATAACCTAAAGAGAATAATAAAAATTTATTCGACGAAACACGCATAAGAACAAAAAGTAATAAACACCCGAATAACAAGTAGTAATGAAATATTACTAATAAGAAGATAATAATATTACCATATATGATATCATAAAAATAATTATGATTCTGGAATATTTCAATAACATTATTTAAATCATTATATAGGAGGTTCAGACACTTACGAAGAAAATCGGACCTAAGGTAAGGGAAAATCTCACAATCTCAATTTTTATCTGAGATTGTTTATACTTCAGTATTTACTGGGGAATATTTATCATCCACATCCATTTTTCCTCAATATGTAATATTTATATCCTTCTACAATTTTTTACATCCAATTTTACCCTTCGGTGAGTTTTTAGTAAATGATATGAAATGAATCTTTTGTCGTTTTTTGTACGATGTACTTTTTGACGTTTCCAACAAAAGTAAGAGAATAATTTTTTTAACCTATAAGGCATGAATAGATTTTTAAAAAATTATTTCCAAGAATCTTCCTTTACAAGTTTTCAAGTTTATTTTTAATCAAATTATTTTAGTTTAAAATTTAATAAAATGTTAAGAAAGGAAAAAATGTTTATGAAGTAGAAAAGATATTTTTCTCAAGAATGGAGTTCAAGTGTTTTATCAAAATTATTTTCCATCTAATATAATAAAGGGTTCTGTTTCTATCCCTATTATTACATTGATTTGATTATGTTGTGATGGAATTATTTTTATGAGTTCCTTTATCTTATATGAATTATTTTATGATGTCACGATGTTTAAGAATCCCATTTTTATTACATGGGTTATGTTATGATGTATGATTTATGATTTTGTGGCACACATAATAATGGTATCATTATGAGATGGGTTGGACCTATATCTACCTCCAATGAATTGGGTAAATATTTTATATATCATGAGATAGACATGGCTGGAATGGCAGGTTAAACCGGTTCAGTGAAACAGGACTGAAACGAGGAGTGAACGCGGTTCAGAAATGGACTTTGTCCACTAAGATAGTCTTGTCTATGAGTCTTGACTACTAAGAAATGATTCTCTATGATTATGTCTGTATTCCACAAAGATTCATGTTTTAAGTTATGATTATTGGTATTACATTTCACTACTATGATTTATCCCATGTTATGATATTATGATCTCTTTTGCAGGTTAAGATTTCCAAAATGTTATGTTCATATGAATATGATGTGATTGATATTTCTTTTGTTTACCCTTACTGAGCATTTGAGCTCACCCTTTTATTTTTTCTTTTCCCTAGGATATAAAGAAAGGTTTTAGGTAAGAAAGAAAAGGAAGATCTTTATGGGAGATGTTGAAGATCTTTCGCCTCAATTAGAAGATTATAGTCTGAGTTTCCAAAGACACTAAACTATTACGGTCCTTGTGTGTGTGTTTTTTTATGTACTAAGTATTCTGCAAAAGTAATTTAATGTCCATGTACTTAAATCATAGGGTCTCTATAGCCATTAAGATTTCACTCTATTTATATATGATATATATTATGTTTATGTTTTCCTTATGCTTCTGTATTTTTCATTTAAGGCATACATTTATGGTTTCCATTATGGGTAAACACGATAATTTTATTTTATGTAGTGAAAACTATCGCCCCCTCAAAGTGATTTGATTCGTTAATTCCATATGTGGGATGTATAAAGGATGGAGTTAATGATATAATATATGATATTATACTAGAATTATAATATACATTTATATCATTATGATTTCACTCTATTAAATACTAAATAGAAATGAAATTAGCGTTCATGCATACGTATGGCTTACCGTCTCCATGAACGGTGCATTTCATTTCTTACCTCTAAATGTTAGGTACTATTATAAATACATGTATATACTGGATATATATGATATATATGATATCCAAATCATTAATATCATTTTGGATATAAAGAACCTTTGACCACATGAACAACATGTAATTGTAAGAAGTCCATTTTTGACTTAAGTACCAAATATCGACAAAATGAACTTTATTAACCTAAATGTTTACAAAATGATTATAAGATAGCAATAAGTTATATAAAAGGAAAAATAAACTTGGAAAAGGTTCTTAAGTAAGTATAAATTAACGTTAGTTTATTATTCAGGAGATTAAAGAGAAATCGAGTCATGTCGGACACGATGTAAGGGACTTCGTCTCAATATCCTTTCATTGAGGCATATTTTGTTTTATACACAAATTTATTTTATACCGTGTATAAACCACTTTGAAATTTAATTTTATTCAAAAGGAATATTTTTCTATGAAGCATTTTACTAAAATTTTTCTTTTAACATACACGGTGACAACGACCTTTTCTGCCACCGCGAGTATTATTTGGTCTTTTGCTTCCTTAACAAGCTGTAATGTTTTTAAAATGAAATAATTACCATATAATATTTTATGTATTTTGGTATTGAAAATGGTTTTTATAATGGATTTTTTATTTCAATATATTTAAGTGATATATTGTGATCGAAACGTGGAAATGTTTTCTTTCCATTATATTTGTTTTATGTCTTATGATATTATAATGGTACTTGGAAATTTGACTGGTGGTTACGTGATAAACCATATGATGGGTGGTGCTATGAATACCAGGGTGGGTGGTTACGTTATAACCTCCAATTTATTGGGTATGTAATTCGGCCGTATGACTATTCCATTTAGTGATATGTTTGGAATTCAACCGTATGGTTATTCCATTTAAGTATGTTTATATCTCAAGTTACCTTTATATGTTATGTGTTCTTTATATGGGTTTTATGGTAATCTATTGGTTACAAAAGGGTAAGTAATGATCTTTTATTCCGTGAAGAGTTTTTACTAATTCATAAAGGTGAAAAGTATTACTTTGATGAATTATTCATGGTTTACTTGTTGTTTTAAAAAACTAACATTTTTTCTTCTTTGTGTATCCCTTACTGAGCTTTTTATGCTCATCCCAAGTTTTTTTTGAAAACATAATGTAGAATAGGGTTAAAGATGGGATCAAGGAAAAGTCATGTTCTCTTAAACATGAAACTAGACATGACTCTTTTTTTTCAAGAGTTCATGTTTTGTATAAAAAAGGAAACTATGTAGAAGGGTCTACTTTGTAAACTTTTGAGATGTAATAGTTTTGTCCTAATTCTCTAAAACTCTAAACTTGAAAATATCATCAATGGGCATTTTTCATTTTATTCAATATTAAGTAATGTTTAAGTCTGGTGCCTTATAGTTGGTATCAAAGGAAGGTTTAGACAACTTTAGGAGTTAGAAAATTGATAAATTGATAAATTAGTCTATGGTATGATTGAAATGATATATCATTTATAGATTATAATGTTCTTTCACCTAAGATATTTATTTGTTCGGAATGGTTTTATGTAGAGGTAACAGGGCAGATATGTTGGGATGACATCATGGGGAAAACAACCTTCCAAATCCGCAACCTGAGATGGTCAGAATCGGAACTGAACAGTTCGTTACAGTGATGGCATATTTCACTCAGGCTATAAATGGTGGTGGTATCCATGTACGAGATCAGCCAGATCAACTGTAGAGGAACATGTCAGTGGTGGATCATTTCATGAGGCAACATCCCCCATCGTTCTGAGGATCATCTGACCCTGTGCTAGCAGAAGGGTGGATTAAAGCACTGAAGAAGATTTTTGATGTCATTGGGTGTTCAGAACATCAAAACGTTAGTCTTGTTGTTTTCCATTTTGAAGGTGAAGCTGGTCAGTGGTGGTCGATGATGAAAAATATCAGGGATAGTGATGAGATTGATGATCTTCACTAGGACGAATTCAATGGTATGTTTCTTGAGAAATATTTTCCTAAGGTGGTTCGTCTTAAGATGGAAAAATAATTCCTATAATTGAGGCAGGAGGATGACTCAGTGGCAGCTTATGAAGCAAATTTTACTCGACTGGCAAGGTATGATCCAAATTTCATACGAGATATTGATAGTAAAATCAACCGTTTTTACTTAGGGTTAAATCCGAAGTATCGAAGGGATTTATCTTCTCGTGAGTTCAAAAGTTATGAAAAACTTATTCGATGTGAGGAGAAGGTGGAAATGGAGTTTGATGATGATCAGGTGTTCATTGACAAACAACAGAATAAGAAGTCCAGTTGGCATGCAAAGGGGAAGAATTCATCAAATAAGCAAGGAGGTAAGAAAACCAAATATCCATCCTGTGAGAAGTGTGGTAAAATGCATCCTGGAGAATGTTTATCCAAGTCTGGAAAGTGCTTTTGGTGTGGTAAGTTTGGTCATATTTCTTGTAACTGTAAGGAAGATGATCAGTCAGGCAATGAAAATCCCGTGGTAAGATGTTTTAAGTGTAATGAAATGGGTCATTATGTAAATGAGTTTCTAACGAAGAACTCAACTAGGGGAAAGCAGCCAAACTACAAGCAAAAAGGGGTGGTGAAATCCTTTTCAACTACTTCATCACATGTTGGGTAATCGAATGAAGTAGTATCAGGTACACTATTTGTTTGTTCAGATTATGCCAATGTGTTGTTTGATTCAGGGTCTACACATTCTTTCATTTCTGAGAAGTTTTCTAGTAAATTGGGAATTCCATCTCAAGATATGAATCCTAAAATTATGGTAAAAACTCCCGGAGGGAACGTTGAGAAAAAAAGAAATTATAAGAACCTTCCTATCCTTGTGTGAAGAGAGAATCTACCTGCAAACCTTATTGTTTTGCCTCTAGTAGAGTTTGATTTTATTTTGGGCATGGATTGGCTTTCTTTTTATCATTCTAAGAAGGACTATAGAGCTAAAGAGGTTTCATTTCAGAAAGATTTTCAGTTTGTGTACAAGAATGAACCCTTGCTTTTGATAACATATCATGAAGTTGAGAAACTAGTAAAAGATGGAAATGAACGTTACCTTTCACATATTGTTAAAAATAAAGGAACTGTTCAGATTAATGATGTTCCATTAGTAAATGAGTATCTTGATGTTTTTCCTGATGATTTGTCTGATATTATTCATGATCGGGAAGTTGAATTTACTATTGACTTAGTTCCTGATTCTAATCCAATTTCAATACTCCCTTATCTAATGGATCAAGTTGAACCTTTAGAGTTAAAGAAGCAATTGCAGGAGTTATTAGATAAAGGTTTCATTCGACCTAGCACATCACCATGGGGTGATCCTATCTTGTTTGTTAAAAATAAAGATGTTTCAATGAGACTTTTCATTGATTATAGAGCCTTGAATAACATCACTATTAAGAACAAGTATCCTTTGCCTCATATCGATGATTTGTTTGATCAGCTCCAGGGAGCTCAGTATTTTTTGAAGATTGACTTGAGGTCGGGGTACCATCAGTTGAAAGTAAAAGAAGCAGACGTTCCGAAGACTATGTTTCATACTAGATATGGTCATTATGAATTTGTAGTTATGCCTTTTGGGTTAACCAATTCACCTTCTGTATTCATGGAACTTATGAATAGAATTTTCCACGAATTCTTGGATAAGTTTTTGGTTGTTTTCATTGATGATATTTTGGTGTTTTCTAAAACTAAAGAGGAGAATAAAAGTCATTTAAGGGTTATCTTGAAAACCTTAAAATAAAAGAAACTGTATGGAAAATTCAGAAAGTGTGAGTTTTGGTTATAACAAATTTCTTTCCTTTGTCACATTGTTTCAAAAAATGGAATAACTGTTGATCCTGCTAAAAAAAAGTTGTTGAAGAATGGCCAAGACCCAAAATATAACCGAGATCCGTAGTTTTCTTGGTTTTGAAGGTTACTACCGAAGGTTTGTTGAAAAGTTTTCACGGTTATCTAGTCCAATGACTAAGCTAACTCGGAAGGGTGTTAAGTTTATCTGGAGAAAATAATGTGATGATTGTTTTCAAGAGTTGAAAAGAAGATTGTTGAATGCTCCAGTTTTGGCACTTCCTTCCCGAAATGGTGAGTTTGTTATCTACAGTGATGCTTCGTTGAAGGGACTTGGTTTTTTCCTTATGCAGAATGATCGGGTAATTGCTTATGCTTCACGTCAGTTGAAAACTCATCAGGTAAATTACCCTACACATGATTTGGAATTAGTTGCTGTTGTTTTTGCTCTAAAATTTTGGAGGCATCATTTGTATGGAGTAAAGTGTGAAATATATACTGATCACAAAATTTTAAAGTATATATTCACTCAGAAAGAATTGAAAAAGGGACAGAGGAGATGGCTGGAATTAATCAAGTATTATTATTGTACAATTCATTACCATCCAGGAGAATCAAATAAAGTGGCTGATGCTTTGAGTCAAAAAAGTAATGCTTCATTAACCATGCTACGTTTGGATCGAGATACTTTGGTTTATGATTGTATGAACTTTGGAATAGAAGTTGTTGGTGCAGGAAGTTCTTTTGTTTTGTTTTAGGTGTCAGTGAGATCATCTCTATCAGACAGAATTAAGTAATCACATAAGAAAGACAATGTGTTGTAGAAAAAGGTAGAGCTGGTTCAGAAGGGTAAGTTGACTGAATTTAACATTGATAATGATTGTGTTTTGAGGTTTGGTAAGAGGTTATGTGTGCCTTGTGATTCACAATTGAAGAATGAGTTGTTATGTGAGGCTCATAGTTCCCCATTTTCAGTTCATTCTGGCAGTGCTAAGATGTACAGAGATTTATGGGAGTATTACTGGTGGGATGGAATGAAAAGATATATTGCTGATTTTACTGTGAAGTGTTTGACTTGTCAACAGGTTAAAATAGAGAAGCAATTACCAAAAGGGAAGATTTAGCCTTTACCGGTACCAAAGTGGAAGTGGGAAAATATATCCATGGACATTGTTGTGGGATTACCGAAGAAATCTCGAGGTAATAATGCAATCTGTGTTATTGTTGATCGATTGACTAAATATACTGATTTCTCTCCTATTCAAGATACTTTTCCTCTAGATCAACTTGCTCGGTTGTATGTTAAAGAGATAATCATGTTGCATGTAGTTCCCCTCTCCATTGTATCTGACCATGATCCCAGGTTTACTTCTAACTTTCGGAAAGGCCTTCAAGAAGTCATTGGTACTGAATTAAATTTTAGTACATATTTTCATCCTCAATCAGATGGTTAGTCAGAACAAAAAATTCAGACTTTGGGGATATGCTACGTGCTTGCTCGATGGATTATCAGGGAAGTTGGGACCAACATCTTTCTTTGGTTGAGCTTTCTTATAATAACAGTTTTCATTCCAGTATATAGATGGCTCCGTTTGAGGAATTATATGGGAAGCGGTGTCAAACTCCAGCTTTTTGAGATGAAGTAGGTGAAAAGAAGTAGATGGGACCAGAATTAGTAGAAGAGATGGCAGAAAATGTTCAGTTGATTCAGAAGTACATTAGAACAGACCAGAGCCAGCAGAAAAGTTATGCAGATAACCGGAGGAAGGATCTATCTTACGAGGTAGGTGATCATGTTTTTCTCAAAGTTTCACCATGGAAAAGTGTGATGTGATTTGGTAAGAAAGGAAAGCTGAGTCCAAGGTCCATTGGACCATATGAAATTCTGGAAAGAGTTAGATCAATTGCTTATCGAGTGGCTTTACCTCCGTGTTTATCTCAGGTACACAATGTTTTTCATGTTTTGATGTTGAGAAAGTATATACCAGATCCATCTAATGGTTTGAACCCAGAGGTAGTTCAGTTGGAGGAGAATCTCTCTTATGAAGAACAACCAGTCCATATTCTTAACCGAAGATAGAATGTGTTGTGAAATAAGGTAATTTATCTGGTGATGGTTTTATTGAAAAACCATATGGTTGAAGAGGCAACATGATAATCTGAAAATTCTATGAGGGATAAATACCCCCACTTATTTTGATAAGTGAATAAAATTGCAAGGATGAAATTCCCAAAAGGGGAAAAGGATGTATCATCCTAGGTAAATAAAGAATAATACATTTTCATATTTATTAATATTTACGAATTAAATATTAATTTTACTTTAAAGGGGTTTCTAGGTTTGATAGCGTACCCGATAGACAATAAAGAGTTTCTTTGAAATCTTACATTGCACACTAGTAATATAATAATATTATTTTAAATGGAAGTTAAAATGTAGCCGTTGTTTTGGTGGGAATGAATAGAAATAACTAAAATATGATTATATATGTTAAATTTTTTTACATTTATCCAATAAAAGATAAAGGCTTAAAATAAGAAAAGAATTCAAATTTAGGTATAAATACTCTAATAGTCACTAAAAGGACTACTTATCACCTTTTGATGGTGAACCCTCTTTAAACATAGCTTTGGTCACTATTATACATTCTATTGAACCATATAAAATATTTCTTTAGAATCGGGACATGAAAATTTACTTTGTGTAATTTTTTTTTATTTTTCCGACAAAGTTCATTTTTTTAATGAATAGTGAAAAATGTTGTATTTTAATTCAAAATCTCTTTATAATATAATTTATTTATATGATTAGATTATCTTTTGAATTAGTTTTAAAGAGAAATTAGAATACATTTTTACCATTTAATCCAATGGTGGTCATTGAAATTAATTTCTCTTTGAAATTGGACTTAAACAAGTGCCAATCTTTTGATAGATATTGCTTCTTAAAAACACCCTATTTGTTTTGATAGTGGGAATTAATTATTAAATTAATTAATGCAACTGATATGTTTTGAATTTTGTAAAATATACATAATCTTTGAATTCAGAATATCAAATATAGATTAGGGTTAATTTTTGGTATTTTTCTGAAAAACTTCAATTTTTGATGAATAGTGAAACCACTAAGTGGTAGTTAAAAAACTGATTTTTCGTTTAAATGAAACTTTAGCACTTATTTGAATTGAATTTAGAAAATCCAACATACATGGTTGTCATTTGGAAGTAAAATGTGGTTCAATGGGAATAAAATAATTTTTTGGTGAATAATAACTTTTAAGTTTTGTTAATCGCGATTAAAGATAATTAGTGTAATTTAAGGTAAAAATAATGTTATAATAATATGAAATTACCTTGACACATGTCCTACCATTATTTTATGTGTCATGGTAGACCTAAACAATCCATGGGTCAACTTGGGGACATAATGTAGCCACTTGGGTAAGAAAATGACATTAATAACTTTTTATTTAAAGTTAAAATAAAAATGTCACAAACATGTATTGTTTTACTAAAACAATTTTTACATGGGGTTATACAAGTCATATTTTTTACTATAAATATTCATTAGAAATATAAAAATATTTCTTATATCATGATATTTTCTTTTATAATTTTTAGACATTAAATAAATTAAATTATTTATGACACCATGATGATGCAGCGATTACCTCATTAATTAACGATTTAAATAAAATGAAACGATAATGTAAAATATAAGACTCACACTTGTCAAAAACCTATTTTATGGGTGGATTTCTAACCCTTATCACCTTATCCTAGAAATATATCCTTTTGGGACCTTTAAAATCTGAAAATTATTTTATAATAAAGTAACATTTTATAACTTTCCAAGAGTGCCATGCCTCCCTCTTATAAAAGTCCCCCACCTCTACCACCTTACTCACACCTCTCAGGCAATTATCTCGGCCAAGATCTGCTGATTTTATCTCTCCACATCCCTCTCCTCATCCTAGAGTCCTTACCATAGGTAGAATTCTCTTCAAGAAACCCTTTTGGTTCAAACCAAAGGGAGTTACCCTATTTAAAGGTAATGTCTTCTCTTATGTCCTTTTGTTTTATTTTGCTTCTCCAACCCCCTAAACTATTTATATTACTTTATTTTGTAACAAAACCAGTATCTCCAATATACTAGGATTTTTTTATGAGAAGTATTCGAGCTACACTTACACACACCTCCGTCTAATGGTTAAAGAACATATTGTTTCTGTGGTTGGCAAATTTCTTCCTCACGAAATGATGATTGTTCAATTTTCTTTTAACACCTTTCATGGTGTCCATTAAGATGTAACTCTATTTATATATGATATATATTGTCTTTAGTTTTTCCTTATGCTTCTGTATTTTTCATTTATGGCATACCTTTATGGTTTCCATTATGGATGAACACGATAATTTCATTTTAGGATGTGCGGACTACCGCCCCCTCAAAGTGATTTGATTCGTTAATGCCATATGTGGGACCTATAAAGGATAGAGTTAATGATATTATATATGATATTATACTAGAATTATAATATACCTTTATATATTTATGATTTCACTCCATTAAATTCTATATATAAATGAAAGTAGCATTCATGCGTACGTACGTCTTACCGTCTCCATGAACGGTGCATTTCATTTCTTACCTCTAAATGTTATGTACTATTATAAATACATGTATATACTGGATATATATGATATATATGATATCCAAATCATTGATATCATTTTTTATATAAAAAACCTTTTACCACATGAAGAACATTTAATTGTAAGAAGTCCATTTTTGACTAAAGTACCAAATATCGACAAAATGAACTTTATTAACTTAAATGATTACATAATGTTTATAACATGTCAATAAGTTATATAAAAGGAATAATAAACTTGGAAAAGGTTATTAACCAAGTAGAAATTAACTTCAGTTTATTATCCAGGAGATTAATGAGAAATCGATTCACGTTGGACACAAGGTAAGGGACTTTGTCTCAATCTCCTTTCATTGAGGCATATTTTGTTTTATACACAACTTTCTTTTATACTGTGTATAAACCCTTTTACTTTTAATTTCATTCAAAAGGAATATTTTTCTATGAAGCATTTTACTAAAATGTTTCTTTTAACATACGTGGTGACAATGACATTTTCCTCCACCATGAGTATTATTTGATCATTGGATTACTCAACAAGTCATAATGTTTTTAAAATGAAATAAATACTCTATACTCTTTTATGTATTTTGGTATTGAAATTTGTTTTTATAATGGATTTGTTATGTCAATATATTTAAGTGATATATTGTGATCGAAATGTGGAAATTTTTTCTTTCCATTATATTTGTTTTATGTCTTATGATTTTATAATGGTACTTGGACATTTGACGGGTGGTTATGTGATAAACCATATGACGGGTGGTGCCGTGGATACCAGGATGGGTGGTTACGTTATAACTTCCAATGCATTGGGTATTGAAGTCGGTCATATGGGTATTCCATTTAGTGATATGTGTGGAAGTCGACTGTATGGTTAATCCATTTATGTATGTTTATGTCCCAAGTTACCTTTATATGTTATGTGTTCTTTATATGGGTTTTATGGTAATATTTTGGTTAAAAAAGGGTAAGTAATGATCTTTTATTCAGTGAAGAGATTTTACTACTTCATAAAGGTGAAAATCATTACATTGATGAATTATTCATGGTTTACTTGTTGTTTTGAAAAACTAACAGTTTTCTTTCTTTGTGTATCCCATACTAATCTTTTTATGCTCATCCCAAGTTTTTTTTGAAATGTTTTTCATAGGACATAATGTAGAATAGGATCAAGGATGGGATCAAGGAAAAGTCATGATGTCTTAAACATGGAACTAGACGACTCTATTTTTTTCAAGAGTTCATGTTTTGTATAAAAAAGGAAACTCTGTAGAAGTGTATACTTTGTAAACTTTTGAGATGTAATAGTTATGTCCTAATTCTCTAAAACTCTAAAACTAAAAAGATCCTCAATTTGAATTATTCATTTAATTCAATATTAAGTAATGTTTAAGGTCGGGGCCTTATTGTAAACATTCATATTAAAATGATAATATGAAATGTTAATACCTTAACCATAAACCCAGAATGGTATCAAAATATAACATCCACAATCAAATATATAATAAACCCTCCAATACAGTATAGAATATTGTTTTAAAATAAATCAACCTCAATTAAGCATAAAATCCAACAAAGGATATTAATATAGATGAAAATAATCTAATAAAATCATTAAAACTCTTTGATAGAAATATCCATTTTTTAATTTGAAATCATTTAAATGTCGCACAATTATAAAAGGAAAATTTTTCTTATGAAAGTAACCTTGTAATCTTGTAAGGAAAGCTTCAAAATTTTAAGGCATAATTATGGAAAAAAATAGCCTCTTTCATTTTATATTTTAAAAAAAACATTCTTTCCGTAATTTTTCAAAAAGGTTATAAAGTACGTAATTTGGGAAAGTACAGAAAGATTCCTTTGAAAACATTTTATAAAAATTCAAACATGGGTAAAAATTACTTTAAAAATTTTTTGATAATATTTTGAATTACATTATAAGAAACATGGATATGGATGATAAGGATTTCCTAGTAGATACTTACATATAAGAAATATCAGATCATAAATAGATTGTGAAATTATCCTTTACCTTATACTTTTACTTAGTTGAGGTGTTATAACCTCGTATATAATAGTTAAATCATGTTATTAAATTATAATAGGTCCATATCCATATTCATGATATCATATATGATCCTATTATATCATTTTTGTATTAATATTTCAGTATTACTGTTGTTTTGGGTGTTAACTTCTTCATTTTCTCATTCCCATTTTATCATGTAAGTCATGTTTTTTATGAATAATATATGTTTTATTCATATACATAATTAAATTATATTTATAATTATTATTTTTACTCATCATATAAATTTTATAACCATTCTTTAATGAGAAATGTTGAGAATGAATCTCACCACGTCGTGGAGATGGTAGGTCATGCATACACATTAGCGATGATATAATCCCCCTGATGGTAAAATGGTATGGAATTGGATGGTATATTAATTATAAAGAATAATTATCATGTTTTATTAATTAATTATATCCATTATACTCATCATTATACCCTTCCAAATAAAGTAGTGTTGAATAACAGATTATACCACTATGTGGAGACGATAAGTCGTACGTACGCACGCATGGTGATATTGTTATTCGTATGATGGATAAAATGAGGAATTTGGTTATACCATGATTATAATAACATATAAATATATAGACGATACTCTATTTTATATTTGGATATGTAAAAAACATATAATGAGGAATTATAAGAAAAAAAGAACTTTGAATGATGTTATAAAATAAATTACCCTATTTTCATGTGTCTCCTTTTGATTTTCACAAAAGGACTCTATAGAATGGATTTTTGAAAAAATTATGGCCTCTAGGATGAATTTAGGGAATTTGGGGGGATAATGGGAAGGTTTTGGCCAATACAAAGGGCTTTAGAGGTGAGAAAAAAATAATGATATATTCCCTTTTATAATTGAGGGGACAGGAACTTTTGGAAACTCCAAAATGATTAATTTATTATAAATAGATTTTTAGGTTTAAAATAGATAAAAAGTGATTTATTTGGAGGATAAAATAAGGATGAGTATAAGTCCCCTAAAACAATTATTTTTAGACAAATTTAGGTCACAAAAGTATCCTTATCATTTGGTATTAACACTAAGTTAAACTGTTTATCTCTTACCGTGTGTTCTTGTATTTTTACACTATAGGGTTAATATAGTTACTAAAAAATCCAAAACAAACCCAAATTTGATCGTTTAAGAAATTTTAATATTATCTTATTCAGTTTTATAAATTTTAGGTTCTTATTAATTTTATAACATTTAATTAAATATAATTTATTTTAAAGTGTCATTTATGTCAATTTTGATACTATTCAAAATGTTCATTTTTAAAAATACATAAAAACATGATAAATTCAACAAAATACTTCCAATATGTCACTAAAATATCTTATTTATCTATAAAATTATTTTATGTCATTATTTAGGTCAATTTTTATTTATTTTAATATTTTTAATATCATTTATTTGTTATCTCAATTAATTAAACAATTACAACATCGTCATTATGTCACTATTTAATTTAATTATTTGATGTATAAGACTTATAAATAAATTATCATTATGTATATAAGTTTCATAGATTTATAAATACTTTTTATAGTCAAAAATATCAATTATATAATTTTATATTAAAAATAAAATAGTTATTAAAATTTGAATATGACATTTTTTAACTCTTCTTTAAATAAAATATAATAAATGTTTTAATATAACACAAGTGGCTTAAAAAGCATCCAATTTTCAACATAAGGTTGATTTTTGTCGAAACATACTTATTCAATGGGATTATGACAATTTTTAGGGTAATATTATATTACTATAATATTATTTTTACCATTAATTACCCTATTAACCTTTATATATGGTAAATAAAATTCCAAAGTTACTATTCATCAAAAAAATTATTTTGATCTTATTAGAAAAAAATTTCCATACTAATTACAACCGTGTGTGACTTTTTTTCAAAATTTAATTCATATAAGTGGTAAAATTATTTTTAATGCTAATCCACATATGTGGTTAGAAGGCGGGTAAAAGTGATGTTCAAAAGTTTAATAAAATTTTATATCTAATTATATTATAAAATGATTCCAGAGAACTATATTGGATTAATATATGTATTATTTATATATTGTGACTTTAAAATAAAATTATAGTAAAATGAAAAAGTCAATTTTTAACAACAATGCAGTATTTTTCACTATTCTTCAAAAATTGAAACTTTTCAGAAAATTACCAAAATTTCAATATAATATAATTTTAATATTACAAATTAAAAAATGAAGTATATTTTGAAAAATAAAATTTATAAATTTCATAATTTGGTTATTACTATTCATAACCACTTTTTAAATGGCTAGTTTGATAGGTCATGGTGTGCTCGAACTCGATATTGCGTGCAGCGCAAGCAGTTGAATTGTTTAAAAGGAAGTGTACAGTGGAATCTTGGGGTGTTATATCTAAGATATAATGAGGATTTTTATATTTTTATACAATTCATTATAAAATTTAATTAAGTGTATCACAATTAAGGTATGTCACTCATATCTTATCATTTGCATCACCATCAACTCGCTTTCTCAAGGATTGTTGGATAGTCAGAAGCTATTAAATGAATTATAATGAGAGAATCATCATCTGACCTAATTTTTCTTTAATATATATTTTTTATTTCTTTTTTATTTTTCATATATACATTTTTTATCATTTAAATAATTGTATTATTCTTGATAAATATGTAAAAAAATATTTATAATTGAATATTTATCTCGTGAGAACCATTCCCAGAAAAAAATTTGACGTCTCCTCAAAATCAAACCAAACAGTGATACTCCTCGAAAAGTATTCCAAGAACTCACCTTCACCACAACACATAGCTAATATATTTCATAAAATTCAAAAAGTGATGTGTGGGAAGGAATATTTTTCCTTGTAATATATCTTACCTAATAAGAGATCCATGATCACTAAGGGTTAAATGGGGTAAAATGTTAAGGTTTCTGTTCAAATGGATTTATAGGTACTTTTTAATGAAATATGGGCTCATTAATACATATCAAACGTTTATATTAAATCTTTTAACATGAATCAAGTAAATATTTTGTTTCACATATGTGTCAAGAATCCTAATAAATAGTTTACAAGGGAAAAATTATCAAATAAGAATAGAAATGCCTCTAAGGAATGGAATAAAATTATTGGATAATTATTTAATCGAATAATAATTCTTATTAGGATTAATCAATAGGGTTTAATTTCATTAAAAAAATTCAATTCATATCTGCAATTGACAGAGCCAGTATTTTTAATAATTTTACTTTGAATTTCAATATTTTAAATCCCATGAATTTGTTAATTTAACAGTGATTATTACATTTTTGGAATAAAATATATTTTGTTAGTTTAATATCAAAAATAGTTTAATTGTTTATATTCAAGTTTTTTATTCATATTTGATATTAATCGGTAAAACCTTAATTATTAAAGTGACTTTTTAATAGTAATTTGTAATTTGATTATAAATTTGTAAACTATATGGAAAATATTTTTTCTCGTTCGCATATACTTTAGTATTTATTTTATAAAACAATATATATTTTTAATTTTTATTTGAAACATTGTGATGGTATTGTAAAAATATTTTAATGTTTATTGTATTTGAAAACATCTTGTTGAATCATAATTTTACCTGTTGAAAATGGTCCCTGACATCAAAGTAAGATTGTAATCATTTATTAAGATCTTATATAAATGATCAGGACATGATGTTTCATCTATGATTAGATTGGGATGAAATTTTGACATAAACTACTTGAATAAAAAATTATTATTTCATTAAATACCTGAAACATTAACATTAGTGGTTCTAAGGGGAAACCGTGAAACATAAAAATAAGGATATTCCTTCACTCAATTTTTTCCACTTTACAAATTGTAATCTTTGATCCGAGACAACCCTATACTCTACAAATATGTATTATTAACTCTTAGAGGAATAGGCTATCTTGTAGGGATTTATGTGGATTTCTGCTTCATTTTTTGACTAGTTTTCCACTGTAGTTTGTTTCTTCTTTATTTTTTATATGCACTTCACATAATTTTAATAAAATTGTTTTATTTATCTCTCTCATTTCATAAATTATCTCTATATCCCATTCTTTAATATAATCTATCATACTCATGGTCATGAGTAACTAACATGAGGAATATCTCGGAGGGAGTAAATCATTTTTTAACCAAATTATAAATTTATTTTCTACTTTGGGTTAATTTGTGGAAGTTTTAAGGTGAGTATAATCCCTAATGTAGTTATCTAAGGGTTTTTAGCAACCATTATCCCTTGATGGAGGAGGTGGATGTAAGGTATAATTAGAGTTCATTGATTTCAATGTATACTCATAGTTAAGGAAAAATAAGTGTTTACACATATGGCAATGTGTGTTCATCCAATGAATATGAAACAGGAAAGTGAAGGTTCTCTCTAGATGACTCTCTTAATAGGTTTTCCATTCTTTCAGGATTCATTCATTTTGTATCATTACATATATATATATATATATATATATATATATATATATTTACTTTCATATTTTATATTCCATAAAACCAAAAAACTAAACACTTTATTACATTCAAAAATTTAAAAATATATAAATATAATATAATAAAGTGAATTTGAAACAACATGTGATTGAACAACAAAATATCCTCAAGTGTGACAACCCTGGTCAGCCACTGTACTATTATGGGAAAATAAATAATAGTTTTTTACTTTCTTATGTTAGGAATTTTAAAACCTAGAATCATTATTGGAGATCCAAGTTGTCTTTCCCTCACTATTATTATTCATATTTTTGAAGTAAAAATTTCTTATATTCATAAAAACATTTTTTTTGCCTTTTATCTATTCTAATTATGATTATTCAAAATGGAATAATAAAATTTTAGTGAATCCATAAGGATGAGTTCATAATGATAAATAATAAAAAAATTAAGGGATTATAGATATGATATAGAATATGGATATCTAAATAGAATGGTTATTTGAACATGTATATGCATATTAGGAGCTACACTTGGAGAATACCAAACGAGATTTTGAACCATAACTAGTGGGGGAAGATGCATCCCTAGTAAATATTTAAGTTTAATAGCATATAGAGTCTAATAAAGAATTAATTTATGGTCCATTACACCTCTCTTGACCATTACATAACAATGTTATTGAAGAAACCCTAAAACCGATGTAATTTTTGGAGATTAAAATGATTTGGATGAGTATTGGTTAGATTTTGTATAACATGAATGTTATATGGATTTCCTATCTTTATGAATAATAAATCATCAACTCTATACCTATATATCAAATTAGAATAAGAAAACACCCGAGTGGTGAAAATTGAAGTGATTCTAAAGAGCATGACCGCCATATTTCATCTACGAAAACACTACTCCAAGAGAAACATTCTAGTGAAGAAGAAAGTGAGGTAGATCCAACCAAGGGAGATGATATTTTCTGGAACTAAATTTAATTTTATTTTATTGAAATTGAAATAATACTCAACTCCACATATTTATATTTATCATATTTTTTCAATACATGGTTTTACATAGAGTATGAAAACGAACAAGGATAAGCACCTGATGAGGTGGACATGGAGTTCCCAAAACTAATTGAATATCTACTTGAGGGAATTACATGAGGAGTTACTAGTGGGTTTTCTTAAATAAACCAAGTCATAATTTTCTTACTATGAAATGGAATAGATTTATATTCATTATTCATGATTTAATTTTATTTATATACTATTATTCTCTAATTTCCCCTTTGAAAAATCTATTTATGTAGAATCTTTTGAGAAATCCCTAGAAGTAAATAAATATTCTTGGGAAATTATGGTCAACGAAATTGATGATGATCCATTCTTGATCCTACCCCCACCTTGAAAGTTTGGCCATATTTACATCAAGAAGGAACTAATAAACTCTATTTCAGGGATTATCTCCCACATCTATGAACTGAAGCAGGATAGAAGCAACAACATGGGGTGGTATATCTCACAAAAACCCCTCCCACCATCTGACCATGGAAAACCACTATTACGACTCTTCTAATGGAAGACTAAACCTAGGGCCCACTTGGGTTGTCAAACCAAGTCTTATCCCTTTCATTCATTTCTCATTATCTTTCTATTTTTATTTTTCATATGTTTCTTTTTTTTTAATTTTACTTAAAGGTTTTTAGTGAGCATCACTTAGGAGCCTAATTCATGTTTTTCAATCCAATAAATCATAATATATTTATCGATAATAACTAAAAATTTTCTTCCCAATTAAAATTATATAAAAATATATGGAAATATTTTTTAAAGAAATGTGGGTAGTGATAGTCTAATTGTGGGAGAGTTCTAACAGTCTTCTTAGGAATTTCATGATTTTTTTTATCATTTAATTTTTTGGATTATTTTAAGGTTAGAATTTTTTCCTTTAAATTTACTTTTTACTTTTGAAAATTTTCATGCCACTTTTGAGGATTTAAAATTTTTTTAAAACATTGAATTTTTATGATTTGTGAGAATATTTTTTTATTGCATTCATGAAACGTTTTTTAGATATATGGAAGGATTGTGAATGAAAATAATTAAGATAAATGTTAAATATTATATAAAAAACATAAAACATAAAACAATAACTTGATTAAAAATATCAATTTTGAAAAATAACACCTCAAGGATCCAATCAAAAGGTAATTCATATATATCCTATAAACCAAAGTAAAATTGGATATTAGAATTTTACATGATGTTTTGATAAATTATGAACTCAAAAAAATAAAATAATAAAAAAAATAAAAAACAATAAAAAAATAGGGTTGTGTCTTGGGTGGGTCAAAGATCACCATTAATTGACCAACCCTCTTGTTATAAATTTTAAAATTATTTTCATGAGGAATTAATGCAGGGTTAGATGATGGATGTGAGATTTACCCATGCATTACTTCTAAAAAAAGAAAAAAACACAGTTCATAATTTTAAAAAAATAAGGGATTTAGGTGAGGAGAATATTTAATTATATGTGAATAAAGGTACAGTTGACTTATAAGAAATTTAGTTGGTTTTTATTAAGGAATTAGAAAATGAAACAATGGTATAATAAGCTTATAAAATAGTGATTTATGATAAATCACCTTATTAAAATATTAATTCCACTAAATTTAATTATATTAAAAACCTAGAACATAAACCCTGTGTTGGATTTAAGTGGTGAAATATATAGGACCTCTAGAGGAGGAATTATTTTTTAAAAGATAAACAAATCATTAATTATCTTATTTTTTGGTTTTTTTGTTGAAATCAATGAAATAAAGTTATTTTTTTATTAAATTCATTTAATTTCAATGGAGTACAATGTTCAAGTATATGTGAATTGACAAAATAAATATTTTAAATAATTTTACTTTGAATTTAATTGTTTTAAATCCCAAAAATTTATTAATTTAAGGGAGATTATTATATTTTCAGAAAAAATAATAACGTCTTTTGAATTGAAAAATGGGTTAATTATTTTATTATTTTATTTTTATTCATCTTTTATATTAATTTTTAAATCCATAGATTCTAAATTTATGATTTTATAAGAATTTATAATTTGATCATGAATTTATGAGCTACATGAAAATTTCAATTTTCACCTTAAAACTATACTTTAGTATTTTTTATTGTAAACAATTCTATGTTTCAAATTATTATTTTAAATTTTGTGAAAATATCAGAAAAATATTTGGTTTTTTATTTTATTTGAAAACCTCATATTGATTTTTCATTGAGATAATGGCCCCTAATGTCAATACAAGATTAGATTGTTCAATATAAACCTTAATTAAATGATTGGGCCATTACTCTTTTATCCATTCTCGGATTCATAATTAATTTTAACACTAATTAGATAAATAAGAAATAAATATTTCATTCAATTAGAGAAAAATTTATTTTGATTTTTGTAGGGTAAAGTATTTGGAACAAGAAAATGGATATTTTTCCTCATTTTTTTTCAACTTTCCAAGATTTAATATTTGACAAATGCCTTCTATATACTCTATAAATAAGTGTTATTTACCTTTAGAGGATGAGGTCTAGTTATAGGGATTTTTATAGAGTTCTACTTAATTTTCTAATTAGTTTTCCTATATATTAAATTTCTACTACATTTTATATCATCACTTTAATTTTTTTAATTTTTTTTCATTCTCTCTCCCATTACATCACTTATATATATCTACCATTATTTACTATAATATATCATAATCAGGGCCATGAGTAACTCACACTTGGAATATCATGGGGGACTAATCTTATTTTTAAACCCAACTCTGTGTTTCATAATTTTTTTGGTTAATCTAAGGATGATCTGAGGTGAGTTTAATCCCCACTATGATTATATAAGGGTTGTCTTCTTCTTCTTCTATAACCATTTTCCCTTAATCAAGGAGGTGGATGTGCAGTGTAGTTTTTTTTCATTTAGTGAACTGTATATTGATAACCGGTGAAGTAGTGGTCACTCACACATATGGTGGTCTGTGTTCATTAAGTGAATGTGAAATAGGATAATGAGGGTTCTATCTGGAAGACTCTCTCTAGATAATTTCATTCCATCCCAAATTCATTAATTTTGTTTCCATTATATATATATATATTTATTTATTTAATTTTATGGTTTTCACACCATAAAAAACAAAAAAATCATTCAATTTATAAATAATAATAATAATAATAAATTGAAATTTAAATGATAAGTTATTGAACTATAAAATCTCCTCATGTAGAAAATATTGATAAACCATTATGCTGCACTAGGAAAATAAATAACATATTTTCTAATACAATTTTATTGTTTTATAAAAAATCATTTGAAAATTAGATTTTAATATTAGCTATACCCTTAAAAAATTCAAGGAATAATCATAAGGAAAGGTGTCAATGAAGACCAAATTTATTCCAATTAAAAAAAATAGACCAAAATTTATGACAAGGTCAAACATTTATATTATTAACACATATTGATATCTCACCCACACATTTGATTAAAATTATACTATTTAAGCTTAATTATGATGCACCAAAGAAAATAGAATTAACTAAACCATTATTAATGATTAATAAAACCCGAATTAATTTTTAGTGGGATTGAGTGAAGATATTTCTTCTGATGTTTATACAACCCACAATGAATTGAAAATAATAATAATGTTATTAAAAATAGAGAAAAATAAATATAAGAGGATATAAGTCTTGGTTTGAACCCTCAAGTTGGAACTAGGTTTATAATGGATATAACTAGGTAGTATACAAGGTTATTCCCAATATTAAGTGGTAGAGGTTTTATAGTAGGAACCACTATATCATATTCCTTCAACATCCTTTCATTAACTTATTTTTGAAAGTTTCTTTGGTATTTTTAATATGCATCCACCCTGTTCTCAGTTAAAATCTGGTTGTAAAGTGGGTGTGGTAGAAGAATATAGGGATCATCTTCCTTTATGAATTGAGGAACTATACAATCCACTATTTATTAAATTATTAGTTCTGGATATATTTTCTATTATAGTTTTATTTTTAGATAATTATATATAGTCAAGTTATTCATAGTAATATCATACTCTCATTTTTTAATGAGACAAAACTAGTTCTCTTTAATTTCTTCTTTAATCCCAACCTCTTCTCATATGGTTTCTTTATCTACTTTAAGGGCCCAAAATAATTATTCTAATCCTATAGTGAGAAAAAAGTGATATCTAAGAATAATTTAGATTTTAGAAAATCATAATGTAATTAATTTAATGTTTGATAAACTCCCCCATTTATTACATCATGATACTCTTTATGCTCTTGAAATATCCTTTAAAAAACACTTTATTAGATGGATGTAGAAGGTATCTAATTATTTATTTAAAGCATAATACATCCATTGTATTTCTATGTTTTTCATCTAAAAAGAGATATTTATTTTTTGAGTCATATTTCCATATAATAGATGATCTTTTTGTAAAAAAGCCTAACGGTATTTTGACTAGTATTCATCTAAATACTCAACTATCTAGTTTAGTTCTCCCATAATTATCTAAGTTTCTTCATATTCATCATCTTATTATTCTATGAGTTTAATTATATCTGGTAATATATGGTATTATAATTTTTTCTAAAACATTGGTATATCCTCATCAAATATTAAATGGATTTCTTTTCTTATTTTTGAGAATCTCGCAAATTTTCCAAATTTCATAATTAAAATTCATGAAAATAGTTTGAAAACTAAATGAGATATTTTTCTAAATCTTCCAAAAAAATTGGGTTTCATGATCATCCTAAAGTTACTTGATGAACTCATTAAAAATCCTCACAAAATATCTTATTCTATACTACCCTAATTTATATATAAATAAATGGAATTGTTTCACCCAGGATAGTAGTGGATTTAAAAATATATTCCATTTTTTATATTTTTTTTATAAATTAAAAATAAAACACAATAAAGAAATCAATGAGAAAAAACATAAGACTCCTGAAATATGGTGCCATATTTTGACAACACCTATCATAGAGTGTGAAAAATAATATTTATATTACTCATAAATTTTTTTTATAGTAACTAGTTTCAGTGTCATCACCCAATGATGCTAGTTATTAACTTAGTACATATTTTTTATTTCCATTTTTTTGTTTTTTTGTTTTTAAAAATAATGGAAAATGTTAAAATAGTGGTGGATTATGGTAATATTATATAAAAAATAAAATAATTAATCTAGTTTTAGAAATGAATATTTATATATCCTCAATAGATTTCCCATATATATGTTCCCTTATTGTCTATCTTAATGATTTTAAATGTTTAACTATCATTCAATTGTAAGGATCAATATATTTAAACACATTACATATCAATTTTATCTAATTTAAAAAACCAATTAATTATAATTTCATCTTCATAGAGACTTATATCGTATTGAGTCCAATGTAGGATATGTCCTTCAATCATGATGATGAACTATTGGGTTCCTCATCCATCTGGTCAAATGAATAAAGAGAACCCCACTAAACATTTCCATTGATCATAAAACAATTCCCTATATATAAATAAAGATCCAATGTATTCTAGAAAACTATAGAAAGGGGAAAATTTGATTTAACTACTATGGTAAAATAAAATTATTATGAAGAACAGGAGGGAAAATGGAAATATCCCCTTAAAACCTCTCAATCAACTCACAACAATTTCTCATTATAGCAGTAAAAAAATATTAAATTATTTTTAAAAATAAATGAAAATATAGTTCCCACCACCTTATATTATTAAAAAAGTTACTAATATTTTTATAGATTTTGGGACCACATAAGAAAGAATAACATACTCAACAACATGAAAAAATTGAAAATAAAAGAAGTACAAAAATCCATATATTTGAAAATCCAAATTTCCAATAACCTAGAGTTATTCCTATATTTATAACCACTATAAAATTATTTAAGTCATGGATTAATTATACATGTATGAAATAATCATATTTACTCCTTCATGTGGGTAGTGGGGAATACATTCCTTCATCACTAATTCATGATTAATCATGAGTTTCATCTCTACTGTCTTCTCCTTATCTTCCACTAAGATCAAATTTAATGTATGTATATTTTTATATAAATTGAAAAATAGGTTAATAAAGGAGTACCAATAATACATTAATGGTCCCCTTTTCTCTCATGAGATACATATATTAATTATATTATCTTCAAAATCATATTTCTTTATAAGTAAGAAAATGTTAACACTTTTATGAATTTCTAGTTAGTATTTCTTATATATATAAGCCATATTTTTTAACATACAAAAATTTGTGTATGTGGCCTTAAATAAAGTTACTATTATATTTGTGTTGGTAATTATTTATTTAGTTCTATTTAATCATAAATATTTTATAAAAAAGTGTAGTTTATTAGTATTTTGGATTCAGTTACACAAACATATCCAATTGTGAATATAATTTAATCTTAAATAAGTGCTTGTTACTTTAACATAGCCCATTTAAAAATGATTTTTTTATTCAAGGTTGTTTTATTCATGTGTAGAAAATATTTATTCTGATGTAATTTTGACCTAGCTTGAATTGCTTATATGTAACTACACAATAGATTTTTTTTACACACAGCTGGTGTTCTGAATAAATTACTCTTACAGGGTGTTCTTTTTAGTTAAATTATTCTTACACAACTAGGATAATTATTCTTATGTATGAAATTCAAAAACCTATTTATAACTACATTACCTAGATTTTATTCACTTAAAAATTAATTAATGTATTATAGTGATAATAAAATATAATAAAATTCATAAATTCATAAAATTATGATTTTTTTATAATAAATTCTAAAATAATATAATATATTAAAAAATATGCTTTTCACCTTGATATTTTGAACATAGTGATAATAGAAATAATTAGTTGTATTTAAATTATATGTATTATATATACACATTAATGTGATGGAATATATTACAGATACATTGGTGTAACCCTACTAAGTTATATGCTCACAGCTTACACATGTACCCTAGTGCTTGTGTAGACCTTATATCCGGTATAAAGGTCTAATAACAGGTTTCATAGATGACTAGGATAGAGTAGTTAGATTATATTATATATAGTGGTGGAGGAGAGGCTTAGGTTTAGTATTTAATCCTACTTATATATATTTTTATTTCATTAATTTTATGAATATGATCTTCCCCATGGGTGATCCACTGGGATATATGACTGCATGCCTACATCATTAATTATTATACCTAGATGGTATGTTTATTTGGTTTTAGTTTTCCTTGGATATAATACAATACATGTGTACTTTGATATGCTAATTTTTTTATGATGATTGGGTTATTTATATTTATAATATAGTGAATATATTTTCATCAATAATTATAATGGAATATCATCGCTATTCGAAAATATCTGTCATATAGGGAGGTTTAATTGAGTTCCTATAATTTCAAAAACTTTGTAGTTATATGGGAGACCCATGTTGGGGAGTTAAAATTGATGAATCATAATGTAATAAGGTAAATATTTTTTTATTTATTATTTAAAGACCAAAATAATATTGTTGGGATATTCCTCTTCAAGAAAATTAATCCAAGGAGCTTGCATGAAGTTCATTTTAATTTTTATTATTTTAATAGTTCTATTTAGGGACATTGAGGATATATAAGGGATAAAAATTTGTGGATCTGAAACATGGTAACATTTTTCTTCATGATTATAAATATATTTTTTATGGAATTTTTATATTTTTCATTTACTTTAGGTTAAAATAAGTTCACTAAGGATCATTTTTTAGAATGTTTTAATATCTAAGCTTCATTAATATATGAGACTCTTTTTCTTACCCACCTTTAAAAAAGTGGTAAATACATATTTTAGAGATAATAAATATTTAGAGAATGAAAGGATATATATTGTGGGTTTTAGTGGATTAGTAATTAGTAATAAAAATAATTTTTATAATTATCATTGAGGTGGTAAATGTATTGGGATTCTTAAATAGAACATTAACCACATTTTTCAAGAGGAAAGTCGTCATTGGAGTGTTATTAACATGTTAGAATAATTTATAATCATGTTTTATATCCAAATGTTCCAAAATTATGTCATTATTTTAGAAATATTGGATATCTTTCGATTTTTCATGAGAAGTGGGCATATAAGTTTATATGTGGAGATCATACTTACATTCAGGCATCTCATGAATAGGTTGGTGTGCCTCATTAGAGTACTAATCAAATATTGTATATCATATCTAGCCTCAGTGGTGGTATAACACTAAAAAGGATATATTAGAATATATATATGGCTTAGAGGAGTTAGGAAAATCAGTTTTAGGGAAATGGGGTGGGTACAGGTTAGTTATAATCTATATAGTAAGGATCAACAGATAATAGTGAGAAATTATTGAAAAATTGAGGTATGATAATGGTACCATATACTTTTTCTAGTGTTATATTTAATAGAGATAAATATTATTCATTTATTTCTACTTGTTTGGTTCTGGATTTGATCTTGGATGTTGAACTATTTCAAGGAGTGCTGAATGTAAATATTCAATATGAAATAAAAAAAAGCTTTGATTAAAATAATCCCCGCCTTTTCCATTTTTATTTTTGAATTTGGATATATTTAGTACTTCATTATTCTATTGGTGAAGGGTTTTAATGTCATTATAGGTTTGTATTGGTATAAATATTTTAGGTGCATATTGATTATAATGGATATCAATGAATTACCTTCATTATTTTGATAGGCTTTATATATTTTTAGAATATTTGGATTATTATAGAACTAGGCCCGGAATTTATTTGGGTTAGCTGAGTATGATCACCTATCAAATTTCAAAAATGGTTCTTGGGTAAAATGACAGTATTTTCGATGTTATTTTTCCTCCTATAGAGGACCAATATAAGGATTTTTTCCACATGATGTTATTATATTTACCCTAGAGAGTGAAATGGATTTTTTATAGAATCATTATTAGAAACCAAAAATATCTATATTTATCTTAACCATATGGATCATGTAGATCCTGGATAATTAATTATTTAGTTATAATATATTGAATACATGGGATTCATTTAGTAGAGTATATCATCTTGGGGAAATCCTATGATTTTTCTAAAAACGATGGTGGGATTTTTTTTAATGTGATAATTAAAAAAAGGGTAAACATGGTTACCAATAATAATAAATATCCATTACCAGGGATTGATGAATTTTTTGAATGACTAATCGGTGACCAATGGTTTTTAAAAATTTATTTGTTCTTGAGATACCACATATTTATTTTGGGAGATAAAAATTTATTAATGATAGATTTTCAAACCAAATATAGTCCTTTTTTAGTTTTCTGTGATATCTTATAGAGTAAAAAAATGTTTTTTGTAATTTTCATAGACTTGTGGAACTAAATTTTCGATCCTTATTTATACTTTTTTTGATCATTTCTATCGATGATACATTTATAATACCTAACTGTAATAAAATTAAAATTAAATAAATAATATTTAATGATTAAATAAATAATATATTAAATGTATCATGTTATAATGAAATTATAAAATAAATAATAAATTCGGAATAAATTAAAAAATTATTAGGTGTATGTGTTTCTATATAAGATTTCATTAATTACATAAATATTTGTGTGTGAGCGTTGTATATAAAAATACATTAGTTATGCATATTTATGTGAAATCAATATAACACACATTTTATAATATTAAATTGAAAAACTAAATGACATTAAATTATGTCCATTACTCGATGAAATTTTTTATTATTTTGAATTCATATTAATTTTTAAATATAAACTATTATTCTCTAAATAGATGTCTTATTTAATTTAAAGACTAAATATTTTGTATTATACAAATCAAATTTAAGAATTGTTATATATATTCATATATATCTATATTTAATACAGACTATGTATTAATATTTATAATATATATATATATATATAATTATTTATTAATATTAAATTTATTTATTTTTATCAATAATTATATAATTAATATGATATTTTATATTTTTCTTAATTTACTAATTTTCAATTTTTATTTGAATAGTTATTTGATTTTACATATATATGTATTTAATATATATTATTTATTAGTATTTATAATTTATATATAGTATATTAAATTTATTCATTTTTATCAATGATTATTCAGTTAATAATTTTTTAATATTTTCATTTAATTTACTCATTTTTATTTTTTAATTTTTTAATTTTTATTTGATTTGGGACCTTTAGTTATGCCAAAAAACAGTAATAAATGATCACTTTATCGGTAATAAAAATAAAGGGCTAATAAAGTTATCCCTTTATTAGCACGTCATTTTTATCATTGATAAAAGTTTCCTTTTATTTGTGCTAAAGAAAATCTCTAATCAAGGTTACCTTTAATCAGGGAGAAAAAATTGTTGATAAAGTGGCCCTTTTATCAACGCTACAAAAAAGCGCTGATAAAATGTACCCTTTATGAGCATTTGTTTTAGAATTGATAAAGGGAACCTATTAAAATGAGATTTTCAAGCGTTGATAAAGGACAGTGCTATTAAAGGCTAGTTTTTTAGTTGTGTATAGAGAGGGTCTAATGTAAATATAGTTGTTGGAACACAACTTGTTCAGTCTGGCTTACTATGTTTCACCTAATCCTGATCCCTCTAGGACTACATCAAAAGTTCAATCATCTGCCTAATACACGACACATGTAAGGAAATCCCATAAAGGGTGAGTATAACAATACCAAGTAGGGAACCCTGAAATCACTAATCATATAATAATAAGAATAACAGTCATCCCATCACAAGTATATGTCAACGTCACATATAATAAGAATATCCGTATATAATCAATAAAGAGAACCATATAAAGGTAATGTCTCAACCATAATTCAAGTCAAGGAATCCTACTTTAAGGTTCTACATAACACTCATCCAGGCCAACACACTCTACAAGTCAGATAACACAAATGGTGTTTTTTCGAAATGTACTTCTCATCGGGTCTCACCATATGATGTATACTCTGGAAGACTAAGGAGAATGAAAAATAGATGAGGATCACACCCAAGTACATGGGCTATAATAACAACTAAATCTGGAATAACCTATTATGTAGAGGATCGATGTCTGTATAGTATTGGTAAGGAAGAGACCAAGAACTCCACCTTGGGAAATTTGATGATAGAGGATCACACTCCAAGCCTCATAGAAGGATCCCAACAACTCTATCCAAGAACTCCCATTTATGGGATCACTGTCCTATGTGTAGGAAATGATTTTAAATTAAACTCTAGGTAATGAATCAAGGGGATTAACCCTAATAAAACTTTTAAAAGTTGAAGAGGAAAAGGGATCTAAGCCATCTTGAAGGGGGTACATAGTGTGTACTGGTAGTATATTGTGTGTTAATTCGGAACCAGGTCATGCCCATGTATCATATCTCGTACCCATGTCTATGTACATATCAAAGTAAACATTATTTTTAAGCCCATGTAATCCTTTCTATTTCTATGTTTGGATGGAGGTGTATGTGTACGGATAAACGTGTCTCTGTTTGTGTACCTCCCTAGGTATACACCTATGTTCCATGCAGGGGTCACATGCTGTGTGATAGGGGTCACATGTTGTGTGTTATTTAACTCTCTGAAAAACCCTATTGTCATAGCCATGTCCCCATACATATTGTGTGTTCATGCTTGACATTCCATATAGTGTGGATTTTCTAGAAACCAATAGATCTTCCTCATGCGTTGCCTCTCACTCCTCTGGCCTCTAATCTAGCTTAAAATCACACTAGGAAGCATATATATATATATATATATATATATATATATATATATATATATATATATATATATGCTCTAGCCAAGCCTCTATGTTTCCTCTCAATGGAATCCAACTTCCAAAACATACTGGAGAATGATCAACATCATTCCTTGTTTCCATTTCATGCCCCACTCGAAATGGGGGTCTAAAATCAATTCTCAATCCATTATTTTCATCATCATAGCTTGATCCTATTGTTGATCCAAACCTGGATATGAAATATCAAACCATTTCACCAAGAAATGGGTGTGAAACAATTGATTATCTAGTATTTTTTTTATCCACCGATCAAAATAATATTGACTATGAATACACAATAATGTTGGGATAAATCTAAGAAACACCAAAGAGGAATGAACCTCAGATTTTTTTAGTTAGCCTCAATAAATTTCCTTTACAATGGGAAATAAGGAATCAAAATAGATAAACAATTATCTAAAGAAATACCAAATATAAATCCCATTACCTCAATACGACCTTGCTCTGAATCAATATATTTGTTGATTGATTCATGTTCATTGTAGAAACAAACAATGGGGAAAGAATCAAAATAAAACAACATCATAAAAAAATTTGGATCAATATCTTGAAAATAAATTTTTTGTATCATTGTACTTGGTGAGATCCCTGAGTTCTGCCACACACTGATCGGTGATCCATAATCTGGTCTTCACTCGCCAATAAAAACTCCTCTAATTCTCTCCAAAGGATACTCGAGATTTGAAAAGTTTTGAAACTAATCCTAAAAATCCCCCATAACAACATTCATATAGATAAAATCTTTGTTAAGGTAATTAACTAAATTTATTTATTTATTTAAACTCCCACCCTCGACCATGCTCAACCTGAAAGTCCAACGCCCTGATAGTTTATATCACACCTAAGGTAAAACCCATGCTATGAATTCATCAACGGACTTATATTTCTAATCTCAGCCTCCATTTATAATTTATTATACCCTTTTTCTATAAAACAATTTTTTGGTGCATTTTAATATAATTAAAAAATTAATTTCAGGCACATTGGGACTCAAAATCACACACTATATTAGATCCTATCTCTGTAAATAATTCATTTAATATTCCAAAATAATACATAAAAAATTTGGAGTTGTTACAATTGGGGTGAATAATCCAAAATAATCCATATTAAATTATGTTAACAAGGAAACATGTATGTGAACTATTATACATTAATTCGTTTCTTACATTATCCTTGAGTCTGAGATTATAATGGGGGGTTGGGAATGTTTTTGATCATGTGCTGGATTTTTCATATCCAAGATGATATTTATCAAATTATATGATGAGTATAGAATCTATTACCTTAGTGATAAGGATTGAAAAAAGTGTATATCTATATCCTGTTGGATAACATTTGATATACTAATATATTTCTATAAATTAAATGAGACATTTTTAATAAAATAAATGAAATATTATTTATTCATTAATCTTGATTTGTTTTTATTCAAATAATCAATAATGTATGAATTTGCCTATTAAATATTGAAATTTTCGATGTCTATTAAGTGTAGTTAATGTATTATTTAGGGAGATAATATAATTATTTTTTCGTATGAGATATATCAAGTTGATATTTTTATGGATATACATGTATTTAATAGTGATTTTGGTAAACCCCTTAGTAGTTTGAGTATAAATGATACTTTGTGGTGTATAATTTTTTTATTATGGTTATAAATTCGGAATTAATAAACATGTTCAGTGTTAAAAAATTATATTGGGTCACAAAGAAACTTTTATAAAATATGATTTAATTTATAAAAAAATATTTATATAAAACTAAGTGATCTGTTTGATATGTTAACAAAAATAAGTTTGAGAGAATGACTAATTTTTTTGGATATGATTTCCTAATCTATTATATATGATATGACATAAGTTTAAATGTACATAAATACTAGGATGATTTAGTGTAATTATAATATTGAAACATAGATACACTAAAGGTTAATATTGAATGATGAAATATAGTCATATCTCTACATAAAATAGTTATATATATATATCACTTGTAATGATATGGGAATATTTATTTGAGAGATAAGTGAGTGATTAGAAGTAATCAAAAACTACGATAGGGAGTTAACATTATATGGAATAAAATGTTATTTTAATATGTGACGTCACTGTAATTTTAAATATTCCACAAATAAGACATCATTTAATTAGTCTTTAATTATTATATAATGATATTAAGAAGGTATAGTGTACCATTATTTGTATCAACCATTGAACGCATTATTGATGAATGTTTTAAAGAAATGTCATAATATTTTTTTAAGAACTATAAAATATGAATTCTTTTGAATTTTTCATGTTATAACTAAGAATTTGAGTAATGTATGAGAATTCAAGGATGTATTTAGAATGGTATATAAATAGGCTCATGTTTTACAGTTTTTTAAGCATGAATTATAAAAATACATTATCCAAATCCTTCTTTTTTCACCTTCCTATTTGGAATCAAGGTTCTTTCAAGTCATGGATTAAAGTATAAATCCTTACAAGAAATTTGTTTAGTGATTCATAAAACTAGTGGATAAAGGAAATGACATAATACTTTTAGTTATAATCTGTATAGTCTCCCTAAAACACTATAAAATAAATGTTTTATTTAATAAATTAGGTATTGTATTATTTATTTTACATTATTCTTCATAACCCCTCATGGTAGTTCTTATGGAATTGGATTGTTTTATGTTTTTGCTATATTTTTTTCTTGGTTATGTATATTAAAACCCATTATCTTAAATAGCCTCAGTTAATGTGATGAGTTCACCATTAAAAGGTGGATGCACAAAGACCATTTATTATTAAAATAAAACAAAGGACATGGGTGGAGGAAAATACCATACCACAAGACTCCAAAAAAACATGACTAGAAAAATAAAAACCTCAAGTACCCTTAGAATGAGTGTGCATGCTACGAGAAGAGAAGTGTCCACCCCTACCATGAGGATAATGACCCCTCCTCCCAGTTTTTAAGTTCTTCAATGGATCACCTCTATCATTTGGAATAATAGTGCCAACCTCTTCCTACATCTCAACATCTTCGAGTTTGAAATCACTATTATGTCTCTAATAATCACTTCTTGTGAGTGCAAGCAGTGCAAATGCATTATATATACTTACCTTCCGTTCATCCCATTAGACTCTACACCATCCAAATGTATAGTTTTTCATTTCATTATTTTAATTAAGAAGATTTTTATCCCTCTGTATCTAACCCAAACTTAGAAAATTCTAGTACAATTACTATAGGAATTAATCCCTATTAATACGTTAGTTTCGACTCCACCTACCACTACCATAGTTGAAACTCTTGTTATTTTTACAAAGTGATTATAATATATTATCCAATAGAATCAATCCCTAATGGAAATATTTAGAGAAAAATAGACATGGATTATTTAAAAAATAATTAAAAAATGGAAGTATATTATGGTACAGTGACCCAAAAAATAAGTTTTCATTGATTAAATAGTGAATATATCAAAATGGTCCATTGTTTAAAGGTATATTTTTTAACTTCATTCCCCCTATGTGGTTATTACACAATATACTTCTAAAAATCTCACTATTCTAGAAAATTATCCTTTACTATTTTAGATTACATTAGCATAGGCTAAACTCCATGAGGAACTAGATAAAAATTAATGGTATAAAATAATAAATCATGATTGATAATCCTATCAATTCACTTAAGGATGGAGGGGAGGAGAAAAATGATAGGGAGGATTTTTATGATTCAAAGAAGTATTAAGATTTTGTTTTTATTTGTTTTAAGTTTTTATTTTTAGTATTTTATTTTTATTATTTATCTAATTGATATTGTAATATATTTAATAAAAATAAATGGATGAAAAATATAGTATTTATTTATTTTTGTAGTCTATTTTTAGCACATTGATAAATCTAATAAAAAATGACTAGAAATATATAAAAATAATAATTATTACTTTATTGAATAATGATTAATAATACAAACATATAAGGATTATATTATAAATAAAAAGTCTCCAATTAAAATACTAAAATGATAAGATAATTTAATAAAAAGTTATTTTTATCTTGAATTATTTTATAAATTCCTTTTACATTTTTTATGAAATATAATGTTACCTATCTTAACCTAAATATGATATTGTGAACAACGATTGATTTAAGTGTTTGGAGGTTTCTAATGAGAAAAACACTTAAATTATTTTCTAGGAATTTTATTTATGAAAAATAATTTGGATAATTGTTTTACATAAAAAAATTCAAAAAAATTATATATATTAAACTAATTCTATATATAGTGTTTAATATATAAAAATACACAGTTTATTTTGATGAACTTTTAATTTATTAAATTTGAGTAAATTTCCACTTTAAGGTTATTGAATTAATTACTAAAATGATTATAATTAATAATAATTACCTAAATAGTTTTTAATAATTAAATATACATATTAAATGTAAATATATCTATAATCACATGTGAGTTAGAAACAAAAAGTGAAAAATTAAAAATTAAAAATACTACTTTAGATTGACCATAATGGCTATTAATCTTCCTCATAAATGTCTTAACTATAACAATTATTTATAGGAGGTGATTGATGGTATATATATATAGGTGTTATGATAGATATGAATTTCAAGTATTGAATAGGTAATTTTTCATCATATTTATCATTTATAAAAAATAATATAGAAATAGTTTTTGTCTTGTTAATAAGTATAAATAAAAATAAAAATAATTTAATGATTCTCGTTAAAATGATGTATAAAAAGCCTTTTTTATAAATAATTGACTTTAATAATGAATAAATTAAACATTAAAATTGATTTTATTAAATATTTATAGTTTAAAATAAATTTTTACCATAATGGAAATGGTATTGTGGTCCCACAAGCAAGGAATTATTATGGTGGATTTGGGGTGGGCTTTATTTCATGAAATTTGTTTGAATTTAAATTAGGATTGTGAAGATATGCCATATTAGTAACTAAACCACATGGGAAAATTTATATAGATACAAGTAGACCAAAATATTAATTTATTAAATTAATAAATAAATAATCCCACCCTCTACTAATGTTATAGAATTCTCAAAGCACTTACCTAACCATTATGATTCATGCATGTGGTAACATGAAGTCTGATTGTTTTTTCCTCACTATAACTCAAATTCTACACTTGATATTCCCTCCCTCTCATTCCTTCTATTATATTCCAGTGAGGTTATATGAGGAAATATACATCTCAACCCTTCCTACCACCAAAAACCATGCATAACACATAGTCATGACATTCATCCCTTCACCCATCTCTAAAATTTCCATCACCACTACATTTTAGTAGTCCTTACATAAGAATATTTCTCCATATCCTAAAAAACATATCAAGAACTAAACCTAATATTAAAGTCAAAATATTCCTCCTTTTTTAGATGACTCTAGAACTACTGAAAAAAAAACATTTAACACATTGGCGTTTTTCGTGTCGGTTCTATATAACTGATGTGAAAAGATGAAAAAAATTAGTTTACAAGGTCGGTTAAAAAATAACCAACGTAAAAAATACCGAGATTAAGTTTATCACATTTGTTATTGTATAACCGATGTGAAAGATTGAATCTAGTAACTTTATCACGTTGGTTATTTTATAACCTATGTGATAAATCAGATCTTGGCGATTTATCATGTCGGTTATAAAATAACCAACAAGATAAAAAAATTTCTATGTCGTTTATTAAATAAATGACATTATAAACATAAAAAAACAAGTTTATTACATTGGTTACTAAAAACCCAACTTGATAAAGCTTATAAAACATTTAATACGCCTCGTATTATGTCATTCTGTTTTCTTTGATCAGGCGACCTGTGGCTTGTCTCTCTCACATGGAAAACCTAGATAGGATTCCTAGAAGTCAAGCCCTCCAACATCATTCATCATCTTTATTATCACCAGATCTATCAGGTCAACTCGCAACACTCAGGTAAGCATCACACGCCTTGGTTTCATTTTTTATTTTTCGTGATGCCCTAAACATATATTTTGAGATGTTATTTTTCTATTATTTCTGTTACTATCATGGTTAGTGTCATTGTGTTATTTTATACCATGATAAATTCGTTTCTACTAAAATAAACCATGGGAGTGATATAATGAATATTCTATAATTTTTTATTTCTACCATGTGTGTTCTATCATGTGTGTGTGTGTACTTTCATCCGTGTGGGGGGGGGGTGTCCAGGGGGTGTCTGGGGGGATGTCTAGGAGGTGGGGGGGGATTTCCAAGGGGGTGGTTGTGTCCAAGGGGTGTCCAAGTGGTGGAAGTGTTCAGGGGGTGGAGTGGATTTCCAAGGGGGTTTGGGTGTCCAGGGGGTGGGGTGGTGTCCCGGGGGGTGAGGGGGTTGTCCAAGGGGGTAGGCGGTGTCCAGGGGTGGGGGTGTCTAAGGGGTGGGAGGGGATATCTGGGGGTTGGGGGGATATCCATGGGGGTAGGGGTGTCTAGTGTGGGTGGGGGTGTCTAGGGGGTGGGGGTGTCCAGGGGGTGAGGGGGATGTCTAAGGGGGTCAGGGTGTCCAGGGGTGAGGGGGATATACTAAGGGGTAGGGGGTATCCGAGGGGTGTCTAGTGGTGAGGGGGTGTCCAAGGGGGTAGAGGTGTCTAGGGGTATGGGGGTTGTCCAGGGGTGGGGGATATCTAGGGGTTTGGGGGGGTTTCCATGGGGTGGGGGTCACTATGGGTGTCCATGGGGGTGTCAGGGGGGTGTACAAGGGGTGTCCAAGGGAGGGGGGTTGTCCATGGGGTTGGGGTTTATAGGGGTCAGGGGGTTGTCCAAGGGGTGGGGTGTCTAGGGGTTTCTAAGGGGTTGGGGGTGGTGTCCAAGGGGTGAGGGGGGATGTCTAAGGGGGTAGGGGTGTCCAGGGGGTGGGTGGGTGGGTGGGGGTCCATGGGGTGATGGGGCTATCCAAGGGGGTGGGGTGTCCTAGGGGTGGGGGTATACAGGGTGGGGGGGTCTGTCTCGGGGGCTTGGGGATGTCCATGGGGGTGGTGGTGTCTAGTGTGTGGGGGTGTCCAGGGGGTGTGCGGGACATCCAAGGAGATAGGGGTTGGACAATCCCCTCACCGCCTTGGGCACAATTCCAACCCCAAGGACACCTCTGACCCCCTTGGACACCCCCTCACCCACTTGGACACCACCACAACCCCTTTGGGCACCCCCTGGACACCCCACCCCTTGTAAATCCCCACCCCCTGAACACCCCACCCCATAGACACCCCCACCCCTGGACATCCCCCCACCCTCTGGACACCCCCAACCCCTTGGACCCCCCCCCCCACCCCCAGGACACCCCCACCCGCTCAACACCCCACCCCCTGGACACCCCCACCCCCATGGACAACCCCCAACCCCCTGGACACCCCCCACCCTCACCCGCTGGACACCCCCACCCCCTGGACATCCCCTCACCCCTGGATAGCCCCCACCCCCATTGCAATACAGTATATACTTGAGAGTGTATGCCAATAGTTCTTGAACCGTTGGTATACATATATCCCAAAGATTTCCATGAAACCATTTGAATAGATTATATGTTGGAAAAGATGTATACCAACTATTCTTGAACCATTGATATATATATATATATATATCCCAATGGTTTCATTGAAACTATTGGCATATATTAACATCATGAAGTCTATACCAACAGTTCATGTAGAACCATTGGTATAGGCCTATTGTAACAACCATCATGACAATGATGTGTGAAACTATTGAGATATTCTATCCTAATGGTTTCAGGGGATATTCCAATGGTTTCAAATGTTTGGGATAATTGTAATTTTTAGTAGTGAATGTATACATATTTTAATATTTATACTTCATATTTCTTGTTTACGGAAGGGTGGATTCGGTATCCAGTTGCACTAGGATGTATTCTTTGTGTACCTTAAGAATAAAGGATCCAATATGAATTTATACAGTTATATCATGATCCTTATGAGAGAGATTAAATCCTAAAACAATTTTCATAAAAATAGGAAACTATTATATCTAACTATATTTTCTTTTTAAAATCATTTTCATTTATACATTTTTCAAATATGCATATATTTGTTTTTTATTTCAATATTGTTTTACATTCAAATTAATATATTTTTTATATAAATATAAAAATGGAATATCTTAAAAAGATGTATAATTTTGATATTTTTTATAGGTAATAATGATTTGACGTTGGATTACAACACATCTAATGAGTAATGAATTTGAGGAAGGTGTTGATGCCTTTTTGGAATTTTCGAAATGAAATGTTCTAAGCAGTGACACTTTTTTCTGTCCATGCCTGAAATATTTTAATATGAAGAAGTTCAAAAGTATAGAGATCAAATATCATCTGATTTGTCATGGTTTTAATCCAAGTTACAACCCTTGTATTTGGCATGGTAAAACTGGATAGAATTTCAAATCAACTGATGATGATGGTTTGGAATATGGTAACTCTGATGGAATTGAAGAAATGATTCATGATATTACAGCAAGACAAATTGAGATAGAACAGACAGTTGTGTGTCTATATGGTGATGCTGAAAACCCATTGTATCATGGTTGTACAGATTTTATGGTTTTGTCGGCGGTGTTAAGATTTATTAACCTAAAGGCGAATCCTGGAGGGAGTGACAAAAGTTTTACAGAGCTACTACAACTGTTGAAAGACAGTCTTCCAAAAGACAATGATCATCCAGATTCAAATTATAATGCCAAGAAAATATTATTCCCAATGGGAATGGGATACAAGAAAATAAATCCCTCTCCGAATGAATGTATTATATATAGGAAAGAATCTGAATTTCTGTCAGAGTGTCCTAAATTTGGTACATCACGGTATAAGTTGAAATAAAAATCATAGGCTGATGTATAGATTACAGAGATCCCTGCCAAGGTATTTTGGTATATTCCTATAATTAATCATTTGAAATATTTATTTTATAATTCACATGATGACAAAAGGTTAAGATGGCATGCTGATGAGCAGATATGTGATGGAAAAATAAATCATCCAGTTGATTGTCCACAATGAAAGAAAATTGATGATAAGTATCCTACATTTGGAAATGAAATTAGAAATCTCATACTTGCATTATGCATAGATGGAATGAATCCATACCGAATCCTCAGTAGCACACATAATTCATGGCCTATTTTATTGGTAATTTACAACCACTCGCTTAAAGTTTGTATGAAGTGAAAATATGACATGTTGAGTATAATGATCTTTGGTTCGAAGCAACCTAGAAATGATATTGATGTTTTCTTTTCACCATTTATTGATGATTTGAAAATTTTATAGGACGATGGTATTAGGGTGTATGATTCTTATAAAATAGAATATTTTCAACTGTATGCAGTTCTTATGTTCACTATAAATGACCTTCCAATGTATGGAAATTTTACTAGATATAGTGTTAAGGGGAATAAATCATGTCAAATTTGTGAACATAAGAATTCATATAGTCAATTTCATCATGGGAGTAAAATAGTGTACATGGGTCATAGAATGTTTTTTCATATGGATCACTCTTATAGAAGACTAAAAATGCATTCAATAGATCACAATAATTTGATATTACTCCAAAACCTTTATCCCCAGATGTGTATTTTGAGAGGGTTCAAAACCTTGATGTGACATTGAGAAAGACACGTAAATATGGTAATGATAGACATATTTGGAAGAAATAGTCAATATATTTTGAGCCACCATATTAGAGATATCATGAAGTGACACATAATATTGATGTCAAGCACATGGAGAAGAATATATGTGAGAGTTTGATTGCAACATTGTTAGATATTAAAGAAAACACTAAAGATGGATTGAATGAAAGATTAGACTTAATATCAATGGGAATACATTTAGAGTTATCTCCCACTCCTAATGGAAGATGAACATTTCTTCCCCCAGCTTTTCATACATTATCCCTAAAAGAGAAAATTAGCTTTTGTCACTATCTTTATGATATCGAAGTGCCTCGAGGTTATTCTTCAAATGTAAAAACTTTTTTCTCTTCGAAGGATTTGAAGTTGATAGGTATGAAATATCATGATTGTCACATTATAATGCAATTTTAAGGATTTGAAGTTGATAGGTATGAAATATCATGATTGTCAATTCATGGTGCAACAACTTCTACCAGTTTCACTATGTTGAATATTTCCCATCCATGTTAGAAATACTACGATGAAGTTGTGTTATTTTCTAAATTCAATTTGTAATAAGGTGATTGATGTGAATGCTTTGAAAATTTTAGGAAAGGATGAAATTTCTATTTTTTCAATTGGAAATGTATTTTACCTCATATTTTTTATATAGTGATGAATTTAATGGTTCATTCGGTTCGATAAATAAAGATTTATGGACCTTTATATCTTCGTTGGATGTATCCTTTTGAAAGTATATGAAAATATTTAAGGGGTATGTTAAGAATCCATATTGACCTGAATCCTCCATTATTGAAAATTATATTTTTAGGAGTTTGAGGAACTTTTTACAGGCTACTTGGATGTGGCGAAGAACATAGGTTTTCCTCCATCTCACCATGAATGAGTTAATAATGAGGGAATGGGGATTCGTGGGGTGAAAGTCAAATTGTTATCAGCTGAATATATGAAGAAGGTATAATTATACATCATGAATAACATATCTTATACTCAAACATATATCACATTTCATATTAATGAGTTGAAACATTTTCATCCAAAGAAGAAATAAATTTGGATTTTGAATGAGCACAACAAAACATTTTTTCCATGGTTTAAAAAGACCTTGCTTGGTAGATCAGATGTATCATAGACATTAAGCTGGTTAGTGAGTGGTCCAAGTGTAAATGTGATAACATGGTCTACGTATGAAATTAATGGCCATACATTTCATATGAAATCTTAGGACAAATGAAGTGTATTTTAGAATAGTGGTGTATTGGTGTTTGTAGAAGCAAATATTTTTTTTGAGTACTAAAGACAAAAACTAAATTTCTGTATCAAGTGCATATTATGGAGTCATTGAAGAAATATGGGAGGTTGATTACGTTAAAATTAAATTTCCTATTTTTAACTTCAAATGGTTTAGCGGTAATAATAGTGTTAGACATAATGAATTTGGAATGACGGTTGTTAATCTGAATAGATTGGAAGACACATCAGATTTTTTTATAATGGCAACATATGAAAAATAGATTTTCTATGTATTTGATCAATCAGATATGCAGTGGTCTGTTGTTTTATAAGGGAAAAAATATGTTGGTGAGGATAAACTTGATGTAGATGATGATTTATGAGAGATCCCTACTTCCATGGAAAGATTAGTAGAAAATAATGAAGAGCATGTTGAAGACATGGTTTGGCCATAAAGAACGATCATAATAAAGGAATTTTGGAAAACAATCCATTTGTACATTCCTAATATTATGGCTAACATATGTTTATTTCTTGTTTATAATTATTATTTACATAAAATGTTAGATATTATAATTTTTTTCTTTATTAAAACACATATTAAAGCAAATAAGTTGAAATATTTCTTTATTTTAAACTTTTTTTCTTTAGTTTATCATGTTTACCATTACGTAACTTATATATCTATTGATTTTATTGAATAAAAATTAATTTTCCATGTATACCATGTTTATCATGTTTACCATGTTTCCCATGTTTACCATGTTTACCATAGTTTACCATAGTTTACCATAGTTTACCTTTATGTATCTTAAATATTTATTGATTTTGTTGAATGAAAATTACACTACCATGTTTACCATATTTACCATTATTTAACATTCATACCATATTTACCCTGTTTACTGTTATATAACTTTGTTTAGTTTTTCATTTTTTTTAATTAGTATTGTAATATTTGAATTTTTATATTTCTGAACTAATGTTTAATTTTTTGATTTGAATAATAATGACAGATCAATCAGTTGATAGACCACATGACTCTGGATATTAGTATCATGATCATACCTTTGTGGAGGAACATTCACATGCTCATATTGATGTTCCCCAATCATCCTCATATGCTCCCATAATGAAAAATAAGAGTTCAAGAGTTGTTAAATGTAGTTGCACACGTTTACCAAAATTATCACATGCCCATAGACAGGACCAGAGGATACTATTTGAGTTCGATAAGAATGATATTCCTAGAGGACCAAATGAAAAATATTTTAAGAGTTTTGTATCAACTCAAGGTAAAATAAAAGTAAGAATTTTGTATGATGATTGGAGAAGTGCAGACAAAGAGATAATATCTTAGTTAGGGGAGACGATTTTGGTAGGATATTTTTCTATGGTTTGACTAATCATTAAATTTTTCTAGTATAATATGTTTTAGCTCTTATTTATTAGATGAAATTTAATATTCCTCATACTGGAGGAGTTATGAGAAAATGTATATTGATGGTTGTTAGGAGATGGAGGGATTTCAAATAAATCCTCACATCTGATTTCATTTTTGGTCATAAGAATCATGACAATCCGTGTCATATATATCCTTACATAGATGAATAAACATAGAGAATTTTTTTTGGAAGGATAAGAAAAGAATCATTTTTGGTAAGTTCAATGTAAACTTTTATAAGATTTCTTATATAAATGATCTTATTAATGTTTTTTTAATGATTTCCTATTTTTAATTTACAGAAAACAAGGAAATATAATCAAGAGATCCAATCTAAAAATATATACACTCATAGTTTATCTTGGGGAGGGTATACATTATTGGAAGAAAAAATTATGGTTGAAAATTTACAAAAAAAAGAGAGCTAAGTCTTAAAGATCAAGAAAGGTTGCCCCTCCATCCCCTCCATCTAGACATGAAAAATTAAAGAGAGCTCAGAATGGAAAAAAGGGGCAATATCTTTCAGAAGAATTGAGAATCATAGATGGGAGGATTGTAAGATATTTATTTTATTTACTTAAGTTAATTATATTATTTATATAATTTGAATCATTATAAAAAAGTTCAATTAATTAATAAAGGATTATCTTGAGGAGTAGATCTCACATGTGGTATTTACAGCTACTGGGAGGCAAGATATTTTATCTGTAGCACTTGGAAATCCCGAACACACCGATCATGTATGAGGAGATATGGTGAGTGTATCGGTAAGAAAATTGTTTCCACGTTCTTCAAATGCTTACATTGATGGTGTTTATACAAAAATATTTTCCTTGGAGGCTGATGTTTATAATATTAATGCAACTATATAGAGAAATATTAGAGCGTCAGTAAAGTATATGTTTGAAGACATGCAAAGACAATTTCAAACTGTAGCTCCCACTCCTCCACCTCCCCCTACAGACCCCATTATTTATCCTCCACCTCCTCCAGTAGCTCTCACTCCCCCACCTCAGCCTGCAGACCCCATTTTTTATTCTACTCCTTTGCCACAACTTCCTACTTATTATTAGTTGTATATTGATGGTCCTCACCATAATATAGTGGCATATGGGCTGGTATATTGTATAGGAGATACAGTTCATCATCAATAGTTAGAGGTAGATCATCATAGGGTCACTGTACAAGATATTATAGATATATCATCTCGAGTACCATTACCAATAGAAGAGTTGATGATAGTTGGATGTAGTATCGACCACTTTTTAGTTTGGACATCTATACTTCTACGACTCATTAACATAGAGGTATTTATGCTATATCATTTATTTTATTTTTTATTAGATTTGTTTTAAAATTTGAAAAATTATATATTTTTCTATTTTTTTACAAGAATAATTCAAAGGTAAAGAAATATTATATATACAACAAAAAGACAAATGGATATGACATCAGATACAGATTCTAGTAGTCTTGATATATTTTCAAGATATTCAAATTTTTTAGTAGATCATTATGAGTTTCCAATGGAAGATCATTTTTTTGACTTTCAATAAATGTGGATATTGTGAAAAATGATATCATAGAGCTTGTTATGGGATATAATTTGGGCATCAACGTGGTGCATATTTTTCCATGTAAGTCTTAACATCTTTCAATGTGTTATATTTATTATAAATGTATACTTATGTCTTTTTTTATTAGGTATCTTTATAAAATGTGTGAGAAGAATGAGCACATAGATGTATATGGATTCATGGACCCACATTTGATTTCCCCTGAAGCACATGCATTGGATGAGGAACAAAGTACACTTTATATTGTTGAAGTATTTGAATAGAATATAATCACACAGTGATTGATGATTCCTTTCTGTGAGAGTTATGAAATATATATCTGGCAATGTGTTCTTTATATTTTTACATAAAAAACCACTAACCATAAATTTACTTTTATATCAGTGATCATTGGATTATAGATGTTTTTTTTTCAAGAGAGAAAACATTTTATTGGATATTCTCTATCCATGACAATGTGCACGGATGTTTTAAGAATATATTGGAAATGAAAGTTTAAATTTTTTACTAGTATTTTATATTATAATGAATTTTAATTTTATACCATTCATATTATTTTCTAATAGGGGATGGGCCTACTTTTTAAAAAACATAATGAAAAAAAATTCCAAGATTAAATATGTAAAAGTAAGGGTAAAAATCCATTAATAAGTTGTAATTTTTGATGTATTACATAAAAATGATATTTTGAATTGACACTCATTTGAAAAGAATTGTCATGAACAACAAGGTGTCATCAAATACGGATATTATATATTAATATTTGTGTATAAAACAATTACAACTGGAACAATAATTAACTTTGACTACGTTATACTTCTTTATAAACATTGCCATAATATTTCATTTGATTTATTCATTTTACATGTTAAATACACTCCTTTTAATTTGTAGATATTTGATGAACCTCAACCCTATAGTTCTCAAAATGGAAAACACTTACAAGTGGAATGGTCAAATTATTTTATAGGTTGGATTGGATTTTAGTTTTTTTGTAGTGTAAAATATAATTTTTAATATTGTAATTGTAATTGTGTACATGGTAGTTTTTTTGGATGGATTTATGTTTTTTTAGTTGAAATTTTATTTTCTGAATGTTATATATGTGAATGTTTAATTTTTCTCGGGTTCTTCTTGTTTTCTTCTAGTTATGATGTTTTTCTGGTATGGATTCTTATCCGGTTATGGTCCACTTTTGGTCTTGTTTCTTCATGTTTCAGGTCAACTTTGGTAGAGCATAGTAATGGTATTGCAGTTTTAGTAAAAAATTGGTTTTTATGATGGTTATATTATAACCGGTATAATAAATCCATGGGTATAGTTTGTTACGTCGGTTATTACATAACTAACATCATATTTTTTTTCCTCATCGATTATTTAGGAACCGATGTGAAAAAACCCTTCAGAGGGTCGATTTATCACATCGGTTATTTAATTGCCACTGTGGTATATAGTTAATTATTTCGTTTATTTAATAACTGGATTAATAAACTATATACCACATCCATTATTAAATAACCGATGTGATAAATCAAGCCTCTGAAGGGTTTTTCACGTTCGTTTTTAAATAACCGACGTGAAAAAACCTTCGGAGGCTCAATTTATCACATCGGTTATTTAATAACCGATGTGAAAAAATATTTACCATGGGTTTATTAAATAAAGGATGTGGTAAATTGGGCCTCCAATGGGTTTTTCATGTTTATTATTTAGGAACTAACATGAAAAACTATTCGTATTCATGATTTTTACGTCGGTTTTAAAATAGCTGACATAAAAAAATATTTATAACATCTCCTTTAATAACATCAGCTAAAACCGACATAAAAAATAAAAAATAATCGATGAAATTTTTTCACAATTTTAGTCCTCCATATCTATGATCATCCTTTCAATATTTTTCAATATCACGTATTGGCTTACCATTCATCCTAATTCCAGTCATTAGAATTGATGATGTCCATGACACCCCATCTCTCCCCCATTATTTATCTCATATTCAATCTATTTAATCTTTCATAATGTTTTTGGATCCATGGTTTCTTTATATTTAATGGTATCAACGGTGATAAAATAATCTTGTGATCTCGATCACTATTTTTTTACTTTTTTCTATTAGGATTTGGTTTTCAGCATCATTTACATCAAAGAGAATTGGGCGTCATAAGGGGAATACCACTATAAACTTAAGGGAATTGTAGGATTTGAATATTTTATTATTATTTAATAAAACATGGGTATATTTAGGGATTACCCACACCCACTGCGAGGTGAGGAGATCTTCAAATATTTATAAATTTTCCATATAGTTGTTTAGAGACCAATCTTTTTCTAAAAGGTTCATGTGTGGGTTTTACCCATCCTACCACAACCTATGAATTTAATATTAATAATTATGTATATATAAATTATAATATTTACTTAAATATATTTTATTTCTTTCATAATTTATTTCATTTTATATTGGTGATGTATTTTTAGTGATTTTTATAAGGATATTTTATTATAGTAAATTAAAACTCTTTGTATGGTGTAATTTGATAAAAATATTTTTTCATTAATAATTATATGAATTTAAATAATATATGATCATGAAATTTCCTAATGTTATTTTATTTTAGTTGTTTTTTTATATTCAATCTTTATTATTGGAATAGAGTTATTTAGAATAAATTTAATTAGGAATGAATAACCCAATTCATTGTGATTTTCCACCACATTATGGCTGGTTTAATAATAAGTAAAATATGGCCAAAAAAATGACTATGGTGTGGGTGGAGACATAGATAAAATAAATAACATGATATTCAGACTTTATAAGATGTCACACCTTAATAATTTTGTTAAATTGTATCAATTGGCGTATTTTTAATAAAAGTATAAGATAAATTAAACAATTTTAAATAACGTTTCTCTAATATAATATTCTTAAATTTAATGAAAAATGTTAAATATCTACATACCATACCATAGCTAACCCATTTTTAGGATATATAATTTTTAATCATAAATAAAAGTAATTTTTCTCACAATATATTACAATACATCAATTTTTAGAAATTTTAATCATTGACCATATTTTGGTGACAAACACTACATCTTAGTTTCCTTAGTAGAAAATAAACTTTTTATTTATCAATTAAATGATTATTTTTCTGTTATTTGAGTTTAAAACATGTTTTATTTTAGATTTTTAAGATTATTTTGATACATTTATATTACAGATGAGGTGGATTAAAATTATTCTTATTTTAATTAGTGATTGTAAGACCAAGTCGTGTTTATTTTAATTTTATTTCTACTCTTAAAATGTCTTATTCATTTATGATTTGTGTGAACTCAATTATTATCGGTAAATTAATTTAAGATATATAAAATCAAGAGTATAAGGATTTATAGTTAAATTATTAATAAAATTATTTTATAAATGATTATTATAAATTTTATCATCTTTAGTTCAATGCAATGTATTATTTATTATTGATTATTTAATAAATAATATTAATAAGGGAGGAAATTATTGTTGGTGGAGTAAATTAAATTATCTAAAATAGTTTAAATTTGTCTTTCTATAAAAATATTGTCTCCAAATAAATATTAATTTAATCATGTTTCCTGGGTAACGATAATTTGATATATTTAAGTAGTTTATTGAATTTTGATCAAATTGAAGTTAATTACATGTTAATATTTAAGATTAAAAAATAAATTTATAAGTGAATAAGATTAATCTATTTAAAAAATGATTTAAAATTTATCATATAATTTCTTTCCTTATTTTGAGTGTTTAGGAATATTAATTAATAATCATTTTTGGATACAATCATCATTATAATATTTTTGGGATTAATTTAACAAAAAGTATACTTTTTTATATTTTGATTATTTTCCTTATGGGATTGATCATGGTGTAACAAATTTTTTCACCATTATGGATAAGTATTAATAATAATAAATATAAATTATAAAATTTTATATAGTTGTTGAAATTTTGATTTCCAAAGGATGGTTATGGTTATTGTGTTTTAATATTTACAATTTAATTATTTATAATGATGATGGTAAGTTATATATTTCATGTGAGTCGGTTATTCTTATTATTGTTACCAGTTGTTGGTTATTTAAGTAAATGTCTACCCACTTATTTCTTATTAACCCATGATTCCAATCAATCGACTTACGAATTCATAGAAATTCACTTAAGGTATTATGATGGTTAGGATTGGTAATTGGGTTATGATCATGCGATGTTACTACAGATTTTATCATTCTAAAATAATTTCTTAGGTTGGTCAATGAAAATTGGTTCTTGGTGAATAAAATGGGTTTTTGGGATTCTGATTCAAGTTGTTTCTCTATGTTTTATTATTTGAGTGGTTATGAGGGGAAATTGTATATAGGTAAACTCATTTATCTTTTATAAATTACCATTTTTAGCATGTATATATGAGAAATGGGGTGAAAATTTTGCATAAACATCCTTAATAAGTATCCATCATGTCTGAAATAAATAACTATAGATATTATTTTAAACTAATATAAATTTTTTTATGTGAAATAATGGTTTTCTGATGAAATATTTTATTTAGGAACTTATTTCATAAGCAGTCGTATTGAAAAAAAAATTAATGAAAGATGATAAGTGATTTTCATTGATTTTTCATTAAAATATAATAATTTGGAATATTATATATGAGTTTCGATATGATTATATTTATTTGATAAGTAAATTATTGATTTGAAATAAGGTATATTTATAAATAATACAAGTTAGTGGATTTATAATGATTTAAAACATTAAGGATTGTATGGTTTATATAGCTGATACATATTAAACATTGATGAAATTTATTATGATTGTGATTATTAAATGTTTTAATTTTAATTACATTCTTTGAATATTAATATTATGAGTGATTTAGTTAATATACTAATATGATTCTCTTCCTTGATATTAATTTATGATATTATGCATGGTTCTTAACTTGCTAGTGGGTACACGTATATTGAATGATTAAAATTTACCATCAGTATCTATTCATGTATTTTGGTAATTATTATTATATCATAAATTTTTTTTGATGGAATGGGTAGGTAAAAATAAGATATAGTATAGTACTTATTAATTTTAAAAGGTGTCTACCCTCCATAAGTTATAGTATTAATTTTTGATTTTTTTTATATTTGGGATCACTACATAGGTATCGTAATCATAGAACTTATCCCTTTATATGATTATAATAAAAATTTTGTTACCCTTGTAAATTAACGATGCGATAATTGTATTTAGTTCATTGCACTCATTGATTGTTCATGGGATGGTGATATATAATTCATTATTCTTTAAAGGTTTATTAGGTGAGAATGATAGTCATTTCCCCTATCTTGGATTGGCCATTTAATTATTTTACAAGTTACATAATCTATACCTATATATGCTCAATATTAATATATGAAATTCTATATTATTATGTGTTTTATGCATAAGGGTATGTTATAGTTATTTACTCTTGATGATTTAGGATGTGTGTATCATTATCATTCCCCATACTAGTTGTTTGGGATATGAAATTTTATTCAAAGTTATTATTTTTTTTATTTTATTGTGATTATTTCATTTCATCAAGGTTTATTAGGGAATTGTATTTTATATCCTCCCTATATAATTACATGCATACTCAATTTTCACTAAAAAGATAGCTCAAATCCATTTTGGGAAAATTATATTGTTAACATACTCAACCCCTATGGATACAAATTATGTGGTTTCTTATATGAACAAGTAGATATTATATAGACTTTAAGGATTAAACATGGTGGTATCATAGCATAGTGAGGAAGATAATTATATAGTAAGGAACTTTAGATTCCATAGTGAAAGGTTTTTATTATGAGTAGATGTATTTATAAGGAGGGATAAGGTATTATTATGATGCAACCATTTATATATGGATTATAAAGTAACATCAAACATGATAAGACATATTAACCTATGAAAAAAATCTTGAAGTGATCAATTTAGGGAAAAAATCATAATAAAATAATAATAAGATTGAAGAGTTAAAGGAAGAAATTAGGCATACAAAATCATAGATTCAACAAGCCAGGTAGTTGGTCAAAAACCTAGAAAGGACACCAGGATATCCATACGGGGAGGTATTTTTCTTTGATAAAAAAATATTTCAAGGAGAGGGTCTCCTGTTGGACCAAATATTTGAGAAATTTGGTAGATAATTGAAGTGAAATCCTCAGGGGAAGCTTACAATAATCCTGTAGAAAATTTTGCTAATGTGGATCCCCCAAGAGATAAAAAAAAGATAAATAATATTAGGAGGATATACTATAAAAGATTATTCTTATACTTTAGTAATAAAAGCTAAAGAATATCAAGAATAAGTGTTGGGTATTCTGTGGAGTATCCAAGTATACCAAAAATAGATCTGTTATGTTATTACATAGGAGACATTGGAGTTTAGAGATATATAACTGGTCTACAAAGACCTATATGAAAACAATAAGAAATTATATGACCTACAATCCAGATTCAAATGGAAGATGAATAATAATAATAAGAAATTAGGAAAAGTCATTTCTCATAGAAGGAGGCAGTTTAAATCATATGGAAGCCAAGTCACTATAGTAGGATATCTCCTAGAAACCAATCCATTAGAAACAAAATAAGGGATATTTCAAGGATTTGGTTTAGAATATCAATAGGGAATCAAATCTCTCGTATCCAAGATATATTGAAGAATAATATAGTAAAAGTATGACATTTCTAAAAGGATTTGGGAAACATGGAATGATTCTTAAGAAATATAGTGAAAAAGATCCTAGAGTAGTCATAATATAATGGGATTTAGACTTTCAATTTTATATGGTATCAGCTGGTTTTAAAATAATGGACTACAGATAGTGCACTCAATTTCATAGGAGCTATCATGGGTGGTAATTATGGGATATTTATGGATATACTATTCAGATACTTAGAAGTAAGAATGACTATATAGGAATATTTCACATTTACAATCGAGGTTATACATGTATTAACTGATTTCTTCAAATAAGAGTTTATAGGAAATTCATTGGATGATCAGGATGGTTAGTTGGTATAAAAATATTTAACCAAGATTTATATTTGTGATATGTTCTATTTTAAATAATATATTTTTGTGTTTCAACATTGATATTATCTTCTTAGACCAAGAGATCAAGTATATGATTTAGATGTATTTATCCAAAAGCTTCTCGATAATTGGAATGATTTAGTTAAATAATATTTGAAGACTCAACTTTCGTAAATTATAGATTTTTAAGATAATTTGGTAGTTAGAGAATAAACAATAAAGAAATTGATAATACTCTACTATATACAAATTCATGTCCTATGGGATGTAATAAATATTCCATATATGAATTCTTATCATTGTGTGAATTTAGAGGTTTTTTTTGGAAGATATGGGTGTAGTCCAACCATGATAGATCTTGGAAAACCCCAAAAAATATTTTTCATATCATATTTTCTCAATTAAAATCATTAATTAAAGAATACATACAAGAAGTATTGGAAAATATTTGGTAAAATAAAGTCATCAAGTAGACTTTGAGATAGAAATATTGAAAATTATAAGTGATATCATAAACCAAATAGAATCAAAAATTATGTGATAGAATAAATTAATAAAAAATGTGGGACTTATCTTAGATTCCATAATGGAAGATCTCTATATAGTTTTAATTATTTTCTGGTTTTGTGGGAACAAATGTCATAAAGATGACACTTTCCTAGATGTAGACAAAACAAGAGGTAGTATTAAAGAAATTCCAATGGAATATTCATAAGATATATTGGTTTCACTTATATAGGAAGAATATAGAGACTTATATTATGAAGAAATAAATAACCCCAACATCGTTCTTAGACAACTTCAAATAACTATGATTTGAGTAGGGGATAGTGAACTGGGATACTCTCCAAAGATAGTAAAGTTAAAGGATATAGTAGGTGATCTAGTGAAATATTTAGAAATACAAATTCCATCAAAATAAAGATATTTCTAACAATGGAATATTAATATAGTTGATTTGTCTTAGGTATACCATAATTATTGGTTTCTATATAGATTAATTGTCATGATCTTTGATGATTAATGGAAAACTGAAGTCTATAAAACAAATATAGGATCATTTACATCACCTTTTCTAAAAATGGAATGTGTTAGTAAGTCTATCTATAATAATTACATGTTCTTCATTTTGGAATAATATAGATCACATTAGATACTCTATTTATAAAATTACAAGATCTACCACTCCTAATTATATTGGTGGATGGCAGTTTAGCCAATTTTTTAAATGCATTATTAGGAAGAGGACAAGAAAATTTATCATGATGGTGAATCATAGGTGAAAGTGATCCTAGTTTTTGATATATTAATTATGAACCAATGTATTTGTATAAGTTTATAAATAATGATCAATATTAGTAATTGGTAGAAAAAATTATGATTTCTGCCTAAATAATAATGTGTTAGAGTAATTATGTGTCTTTATGTAAATTCCAAACAATTTATTAATACCATATCTAAGGAAGGGAATGAAAATACTTTCAAAATATTTCCAATATGAAGGAACATATATTTGAGAAATTACACCACATTTGGTAAACATTAAGAGGCTAACCTATCCTAGGGAATTTGTTTCACCAGATCTAGTACAATAATGAAGGAAGAAGATACTTATTTTAGATGTGATAAAAAAAAGTTGGAAATAGACTTGTTATCTCCAAGACTATCAAAGATAATGATGACTTTAAATAATATGGATCAAGATCAATAAGACTATACTAGAATATAGAATATCTAAAATTATAAATACTTGTGAATCCTTTGGAAAATATGGAGGTACTTTAGTAGAACCACCTAGAACAACAGTTTCAAAAAGCATAGTCAGATAAAAAAAATTTCAATTACCAATATATGGGGATGATGAATCTAATGTGGGATATATGAGATCTTTGTTATTGAGTGAAAATATAGAGGAGTGGTATATATATGTGAATCTAGAATCAGTGGAACTACATATGTAACCCTAGTAGATGTATGATGTATGCTCTATTAAATAAGAATCTATTTTTCAAGGGTAACTCATGAATAAAAATATTTTCATGTTGTAGTTTTTAATAATTAAATGGTTTTCATTGAATAAGTACAAAAGGATGATCAAATAGAGCTCAATATGAATTTTTTTTAAAGAGAATATTCTTTTCTTTATTATTCAATTTCTAGAAGACTTCTTGATTGGAAATTGATTACTTAAAAGATATCATACAATAATAATATTTTTAAATGTAATGGTTCTCAACATTTTTTTTATTCTAACTACTTTTGAAAAACCTTATATGGTTCTTTAAAAAGAAACTATTTGCAATAAAAGTGGGAAACTATCTAGGTGAGGATAAAGAATACTACAAAAAAATTATATAGTGAAAATAAAATGTTGGATTAAAATTTATGAGGATAAATGGTGAATAAATATTGGATAAGATAATATATTATTTATAAGAAAATTATTCAAGGAATCATCTAAAATTGTGGAAAAAAGAAATTCTATAGGCCATAATCTCCCTTAAAGATCCCAATATGGTGATCAAATTTAAGGGAATTTTCTATATAGATGGAGTAGTTAAGGATTTAAAGAAATGTATTCCATAACTAACATTTATTGGATTAATTAAGATCTGTGGAATTCCTCATAGTTGTGTGATATTCATGGAAATGAATCATTCTGCTAAGTAGCGTGGTAAATCTAGAATGGTTATTGATTATAGGGACCTTAATTGTTCCAAAAAGTATGATGGAGATAATCTTCCTAATCAAGAGGATTTGAGTAGTATAATTTGGAATGAACGTCCAGTGGTATATTCTATATTTGATCTCATGTCATGATATTAGAAGATTAAGATCAAAGAGGTGGATAAACAATTAATAAAATTTACAACACCAATTGGATTGTTTGAATGGCCAGTTATTCCATTTGAAATCAATAATTCCCTTAGAATATTATAAAGGATAATGGACAATGCATTTTATAGATTATCACTGTTCATGGTAGTCTATATTTATGATGTAATCATAATTAGTAAAGATACAGAATATCATATTGATCGTATATAGTAGGTGGAATAATTGTTCATAAAATAAGGGATGATAATTTAAAAAAGAAATATCATTTAGAAGAAACCAAATACCGAACTCCTAGAATTATAGAACCAATTTTTTAGAGAGAAGTGTTAACCACAAATTGTATCGAATCTATAAAATTTCCCCGATGAGCTTATAAATCACAAGGAGATACCTTTTTTTCTTTTTATATTGAGTAATTGTATTGAATACATTATATATTTAGAAAAAATATCAATTAAAATCCAAAGTAAGGTTTTCAGTAGGCTACCATAGAATTGGACAGAAGAATATTCTGGTGTAATTGGAATTATAAATTATAAACCTCAGAACCTCTTAGAATGGGAGCATATATATGGGAGTGAAGATAAACTTATCTTAAAAAAATCATTATAATATGCATGGGGATATATCCTAAAGATAAGGGAAAACCATAATGAAAGTATCAACATATATTGGAGTGGATGATTTAATGGGAAAAATAATATTTATCCTATCCATGAATTTTAATTTCTTGTAATCCTTAAAGGAATTAGAGTAATTATGTTATCTTATGAATACCTTTCACTATAAGAATAAATGGTTGATATATAATAAAATTCATGAAAATAAAATAACAAATGTTTTCCCCGAACTAATTAGTGTGGTGGAGGAATGAACTGTAATACTATAATTTTCATATAGAAAATATTAAAGTAAAAATAATATGCCATTATAGATTCACTAACATGCTACTTTGACTATATTGGGTCCTCAAAATTCCACATATGATAAGAAGAGAACTCAATTAAACTCAAAAAAGGATAGAAATAAACCCAATATAAGATTGAATAAAAATGTTCAAAGGTGAATTCTGTGAAGGAATGATTAATTCCATTCATCACAAATCACTTCATTGAAGACCTATCCACATGGAGTTTCTCTACTTCATGAAGCACTCCGTGAATAATATAGTTTGAGGGAGGAGACATAACCACTGATGATTGTGAATGAAATAATTTTTTATGTGGGACTAGGCAGTGATTTCATCCCCCATGAATGACTATCCCCCGTGAATGAAATATTTCATGGGATGGGGCGATACCGCTGGTACATGAGGACGAAGAAAAGTAATTTATAGGACCATATATTGATTTTTTACCCTAGTAATGATTGTACCCTACGAACAAAATAGTTTGTATGATTGGATGGAACCGCCAATGCCCATAGATGAAGAAAGTAATTTTCAGGGATAGGTGGAAATTTCTTCCACCATGAATGACTTCCCCCTCCCCCATGAACGAAACCCTTCACAGGATGAAGCACCCTCCTGGGCTCCCACAAAAGAAGCCACGTGACCTACCATGGATGACTAACCATCCTGATTCACAATCCCTCTACTCTTACATAAAAAGAACATGAGGGGATGGAAAAAGGGACTAAATCCAAGAGAGTTGGAGGATACAAGTGAAGGGGATGAAATAATATATCATATAGTTGTAAGGATTAAATAATATATCATTTAGACTCCCACAAACACATAAACCCGTTACAGACCCAATTCCATGGGGTATAAATGGATGGACCCTTTGCGAACAAGAACCCCGCATAGAAAAATGATATGCGGGAGGATCCCTGACCTGCGTAATAAATTCCATGTGGGTGAAATTGAACCCTATTTATCCACAAAATACATAAATGTAACCTAGACCCCATAGAAATATGATACATCTGTAGAACCTAGGTCCACATAGCAAAATTATACATGGACGACACCCTCGCCTACATAGAAAAATGCTACGCTGAGTGATCACCACCCTACTTAAGAATCTACTGTGTGTAATGGGGAATCGTGGGGTGTTCAACTATCCACATCCCATCATTCCCTTCTATCAAATCATCAGACCCCATATTGGCCCCTCCATGAACCAGTCTAACAGAATCAGGCCAAGGCCTCTTCTGAAGCCACCTAACATGTATGATCTGATCATAGGGCACATAAATGTAACCTCTTGAGTCTACATACCCATTTTAAGCAGATTAATGTTTGTAACCTCCTCAGTATGTAAGACCCTTGAGATTTCGTTAGGTCTACATTTCCATTATAGTGAGGGTTATGACCTTGGATTTTCTCATGTGAACCTCTTGGTTCCATACAGGGAGGGTGGGTATCATATTTTCCTTTCCCTTTGATATGGAATGATATCCCCTTTATGGAAATAATTTTAGGGAATCCATCATGTATTAAGAACACAATATTCCTTGAGAGAGGTATCACTCTTACCCCTCTTTGCCTCATCCCGGTGCATAGTCGGATAGATCTTAAAATGTGACTATCCCAGTTACAAAAATAAAATAGGAGATGAGTACATTCAAATCCCTCTATCTATCCCTTTTTTCTTCAACACCATGTCAACTAGTGGATAGATTTAATCTTGTGATATCTATATATACTTCTTCCTATTGTTTCTAACATTGTGCATGACTAACATGGGCTTAGAGGTTAGTGGTTATTGTGGCATCCACATGATCCCAAGCCTTTAAATGAGAAGCCTCCATGCGTAACCCCTGACCACATGGGCATCCACTGAGTGTAAGACCAAACCTCATCCATTTAATTAAGACTCCTAATAGGTTTAATCCCTAATAATATCCCCTAAAATGGGAATCCTCATAGGTATAAGGCCCTACTTAAAGAAATATATGGGATTTTATTCCTAACTAAATTGGATACATGAGAAGCCTCCCTAAGGTCCAAAAATGACACCCATACACCCTAATGTTTTCTCTACCACATTTATAGTACTTTCATATCCACTTGAGAGTCCAAATATCATCTGAGTCCCTCAGGATGACTCATTGTAAGCTCAACATAGAAACTTTACCAGCCATCTTTCGCCTTGTTTTCCTTTCCACGTGACATTAAACATCATGATTTGGTCCTCATCACATGACCTTCAAAGAAAATGTGTCATGTTATGTGGCACCAAATTATGTTGGTTCTGATTCCTCTCATAAGGATATGATGGAAACCCATATTATGGGTTTTATAACATTATCAAATAAACTTTCGTTTCCCATGATTATTGAGAACTCCAGAGGGCCTCACCATATATCTTAAACCAAATCCTTACTAATAAACAATCAAAGAATCTATGATCTGTGTATGAAAAAGGGTACCATTGATGGAGAAACTTGGATATATAATGATTCCTCAATTGATGGAGAACCTCAGATACATATAGAGGATTTTGAGACCATGCATATTCATAATAGATCACTAATTCATGGTGACCCATGTATACATACTAAGTAATGAACAATGGATTCGAAAATGTTTATTAAATCTATAAGGGAGTCATATAATAAGAAAATGTTCCCTTCAAAAGGGTGTGACGAGCATGAATTCACATCCTCTCAACCAATGTGTGTTCTTAAGTGTCTTTATCCATGTTCCCCAATGAACATCTAACTTTGGAAACTAGGTCCAAGGGTATTCTTGGATATGAGATCCATTAGGAATTTGTGGATGCACGAACAAAACCTATTGAGGATTTTTGGAAGATATTATACCCAACATTAGTGATTTAACACAATTCAACCCCCTCTAACCTGTCATTTGGAGACAATTATCTTTTCATCGTAGATAAAATGGTGAACCAAACATGAATCCCCAACCATGGCGGTGTTGTTATGCTATGTCATGCACCTTTCACATATAAAATGGAAGAGGGAAAATTGATACCATCAATTACACATGTGGTAATGATATGAGGCTTTGACTCTTGTCCCGGGATTTCAGAATTCCCTATGCAAGCACACTAGAAAGTGCAGTCACAACTCTTTCGGATCCCATGAATTATGAAAATTTCATCAGTATTATGCATCATCAGATGGTCGCACCTTTCATTTCAACCAATAATGAAGAAATAAATTAGATTAGAACCATCCATGAACCATATGTTCATACTACTAATTGGATGAAACAAATTGTGGATTACCTTCAAAATGGAGAACTCCCACTAGAAAGACTTGGGAGGGAGAAAATATGAAGATGATAAATTAACTTTATTCTATATGACGACAAAAATAATAAAATGATACTCCATAAGAAGAGCCTTGATGGGGTCCTACATAAAAAATTGATGGAGAAGAGACCACAACTCTCATTAAGAAAGTACACAATTGATCCTACAGAGCCCACCAATTAGTATCCAAGATTTCCCATCAGCTCCAAAGAATTGGGTACCACTGGCCCACTATAACGCAGGACTCCACCAAATTCAATAAAAATTTCCATTCCTAATAGGTTCATACCAACTTAATTAACCAACCCCCAATGTTTCTTCACACAACCAAGTACTCTAAAAAATTTTCCAAATGGGGAATGGATTTCATGGGGCCATATCCTATAACTACAACTAACCAGTAGATGTACATTCTCAATGTAATCAACTTTTTCTCAAAATGGGACAAAGATATACCCCTCAAAGAAATTGGAGAAAGGAACATTGTCAGCTTTATGAAAGCCAACATCATCCCCATTTTAGTTATCCCTCATACAATACTAAAAGAAAATGGATCCAATTTCTATTATTATAAATCATAGAATCTATATCTAGAGTATGAAATCAATTCCAACTAATCATCCTACTACCATGCAGCAGTTAATGGACACATAGATTCCTTTAACCAGACACTGTTGAATATACTCTAGAAGATGGTAGATAATGATAAAATTCCTTGATGGACAAACTTTTTCATTTATTAAGGGATTACTAGACCATGACTCGCACTGCCACACATGATACCCCATACTCATTAGTATATGGGAAAGAGGAATTCCTTCCCTTCATAGTTTAATTTCCATCACTCCAAGTTTTGATATGTGATCAGTTGTCCATTGATGATAAAACTCGGAAATGACTAGATGAATTGGAGAAATTAGATTAGAAAATATTCCATACCTTTCACAATTTGGAGGTCCACCAAAATCAGATTGCATGATCCTTTAACAAAAATGTTCACCTACAGTCTTTCCTCGAGGGAGAGACGGTGTTGGTCAACATGACTCTGGTGATAATGGAAAAGAAACCAACAAAGATGGAGCTAAAGTGGGGGTTACCTTTTCTATACCCAAAATAAACTCTAAATGATCTTATTGTTTGATCTCGTTGAAAAGATAGCTCACGCTGTCTCCCACCAACCCAAGGTCTCTAAAGAAGATTTTCATGTAATCACCCGACATTATCATCCTATCAAATGGCATTAAACTACATGGTACGCCATCCTAATCATATAACATTAAACCAAAGGGTAAATTGTTTTAGATTCATGATGTTAAACTACATAGCATTTATAGTCCTTTATGTATGACCTTAAAAAGAACATACTTGTATCCTAGTCTCATGACATTAAAATGCATTCCCACATCCCAGGAATGCAGCATTATACCATATGCCCACATCTCGTGCATAAAACATTTAACTGCATGGACACATCCCACGAATATGAAATTAAACCGTGTGTCCACATCACAGACATAAGATATTAAATTGTGCACTTGGTCTATACTACGCGACCATAAACTGGAAACCCAAGTCTAAGAATTATGACTTAAAACTGTATGCAACCATCATTAGGTATGCATATGTGGTTTGTGGGCCTTCTTGGACTTTATTGACATTGGGTTTTTTATGCTACAACATCACACATATCCCTTTTAGAGTTCCCTCCCTTTTCTCCAAACTCTATGAACCTAAAATATGAGGCAACGTCCTCACCACATGATGTCAAACTACATGAGAATCATCATTTTAATCAATGATTCTCCACACATGAGCTAGATCTTTGCGAGAGAAATATAAAATGTCCATATACCCATGTGAGGTCACATCCACATAGGGAGACTTTTTATCCATAACTATGTGTGGCTTGATTCCTATTATCATTGGATATGTAGTGATTCCTAGGCCTCTTGGGAGAGGCCCGACTGCAAATTTCCCTCTATTCATAAGATGATTTTCTTACCATCCTTTTACCTCAAAGGGATATTTTCACACCAGGATTTTCTTTATTACTGGACTATAAAATTATATTTCTCAAAATTACAATACCTTCATCTCGATCACATGATGTTAAATTGTGAGGTACTTAATCCATTTAATAATACAATAAACTATATAACACCAATGTCCTCGTTATATGATGTTAAAATGAAAATTACCATAATGTTCTCTTACAAGAGAACATCTACCTTGGTATCAATCATCTACCATGCAATATTCAAGAATTATTCATGTCTTTATTCTTATACACATAGGATATATATAAAAAATCATGGAGTGTATATCTTAATCTAGCCACCCGAAATAAAAAAATTCTCCCTCCCTGCATATGGGTCAGACCTACCCAGGGAGATTTCCATCAATAAATATTTACATCATGATTCTCATTATATGAGATACATAGTGATGTCTAGATCTATATTCACTGGCCTATCTGTGATGAAACTTCTATCACGATGATTGATCCCAATCTTTACTACAGGAAGTTAAACTACATGGTTCATCAAGAACTATGTGTGGATGGATTCTCATTCTATGATATATGTAGAGACATTCAAACCCAATGTCCTAGGCCCAACCATGAAATACTATAAATTTACCATTCCCTACATTAAATCTTAATCAATGTAGGAGACTCCAAAGAAGGTCTAATTTACTAGACCATTTCAATAAAAGTTCCCTCTCCTTGTCCATGAGTCAGATCAATGTGGGGAAGTGCATCAAGAACTACATAGAACTATATTGTAATTCTATGATATAAATAGTGATTTATAGATCTATTTTCATGGCCTCATTCATGATAATACTTCTATCATGATGGGTAACACTCATCCTTACCAAAATATGTTAAACAGTATGGTTCATCAATAACTATGCATGGATTGATTATCATTCTATGAGATATATTATGATGTTTGGACCCTATATCATTAGTATTATCATGAAATATAGGAAAACATCCCTTATCCTATAGATCAGATCTACACAGAGAGTTCCCATCCATAACTACAAGTGGCTTGATTCCTGCTCACACATGATAGATAGTGATGCCCATATCATTAACTCTGAATACAGCTACAATAGTCCCCCTCTTTAATGTCAATCCTACTTTGTACTTACCACATTAAGTCAAACTAAAGAGGTTCAAGGAACAAAAAGTGGATTTATTTTCACCATAATGAGATATGTAGTGATGAATATATTATATATCCTAGTCCAGCCACCATAAATTCATAATTCCCATATCGACGTTTATCACCTATATGTAGTGGAACAAACCCTTTCTATCCCTTACATCTCACGCCAAACACAACTTAAATGGTTTTAAGAGTTTCATCATGGGATTACCCGCATGACCAATATGTATCAATCCAAATTAATGTTTCCATTAGTCTAGGTTAGAAGACCTTAAAAGAAACACAAATTGTCTTTACTACATGACATCAAACTGCAAGGCACACATCCTTACCATATGACATAAAACTACACTAATGGATGACATAAATCTTCATTAATGTAGTTTGACCAATGTACTTATGGATAATGTCCTTACTATATGTTGTTAAACTACCTTGAGAAAGTCCTTGTCACACTACATTAGACCGCATGGTACCTCAAGAACTACATGTGGCATGTTTCTCATTTTGAGGATATATGTAGTGAATCCTAGGACCTATATCATAGTCATATCCATGAGTTAATGAAAAAGAAAAATATCCCCATCTATTACATACAAATAAAGATCAATGCAGGAGATCTCAAGTTTGGGTTCCTCACTTAAGAAGTTGTTAAAGGAATCATAAGTCCCCCTTTCATATGAGTCAAATTTATGTACGTAAATTAACACTCCATGTCCAATAAAAGTTTGAATGATTCATATATTCATAGACACATTACTTTCATTCATCATAATCTATGCCTTGACAAGTTTAATATCTCCAAAATATTATTTTGGACATCAAAAATTGAGGGTCAGTGTCATGAAGACACCATTGTTTGATTGTTCACAACATACCCCAATTGGATCTGGATAATGTTCTTACAAAAAGGTTCGGTCAACCAAAGGAAAACTATTCATTGGGAGAGGCCTCTTCTATCTCTGTATTCCCCAATGACAGTTTTCCCCATATCATTTATCATGATCTAAGAGTCCCTGGAATCAAGGTTTACACATTCTTTCCCCCTCATGTGTGGAGAATGTGGGAATATACAATCCTAATTAGCCTCCCATTACTCATCATTTATTTGATAAATGGTTCTAGCCATATGACCTTAAATGACAAGATCACATGTCATCTTCATCGCATGACATTAAAAGGAAAGGCTGATATACTAGTCACATGAAACTAAACTGTGTGATATTTAGAACTATGTATGGATTGATTCCTTCCATTACAGGATACATAGAGGAAAAAATTGTTCAATATTAGGTCTAACTATGAAAATTTTTACAAATTCCCTTTACCTATGCATGACCTAGACCGACATGGGGAACCCTATAATAACTACGTAGGGCCGGATTCTCTCTTTTATGGGATATGTATCGATGACCAAATTTTATATATCAGGATGACCAAAAAACAAATTCCCCCACTATCCTATGCATGTGGTAGATCTATATAATGGGGGGTTCCAATATGTGCCTCACCCCATTTGTGAGCTCCTATTAAATGTAAATTCCCCTTTCCCATAGAATAGTTAGATAGATGTGTGGGAAAACCTTTCCACAAATATGTAAGGATTTATTCTTGTTTTGACAAGATATATAGTGATGCCCAGAACATAAATCTCGTGCACGACAATCGTTGAAATTCCTTCCTACATATGGGTCAGATCAGCGTAAGGGAAAATTTTCTACCCATTCTCGTAAAATTTTGACATTGAATGGTCCTTTTATGTTCAATAACTCTTCTCTCAAAAACCAAACTACGTGTCTAGGGAAGTACAAATATTGATAAAATTCCATGATGATAAAAAATGGAGGGTCAATGTCTTGAGGATGACTTTTTTTTACTATCAACAATATTCCATAGTTGGATCTTCACAATTTTACCACAAAATATTCTAGTCAAATAATAGAAAATTTTTCTTCATGATAGGATTTGTCTACCTCTTTAAACCCTAATGATGTTTATTCTCTACCTAAGTCATTGGATTTAAAAACCCTATAATTATACCTTAAAAACTTTCCCCTCCATGATCAAAGATGATAAAACATTATTGGATAAATTACCATGAAAATAGTAAATTATTGATCCCTCAGTCAAAGATAAGTGACCTTAAATCATTTAACTTTAATGTTATTATTGTAAGATATTAAGACAAATATTCTATTTCTTAGTTTTATGAAGTTAAACTACACCATTTTCCAACCCTTATTTATTCAATCACAATTCATGCAGGAGTGGTTTCTCATTCATGGCCAGTGTCGATACAGATGAAGTTGTAATTTTTACACATATTTCTCTTGAAAACCCACACTTCATGGTCTTGAAAAATTAAAATTTTCAGAAATTATTTGGTCATCCAAAATGGAGGTCTTATGTCTCGATGAAACATTTGTTTGACTATGAACAATATTCCCTAGTTGGCCCTACACAAGTCACCCACAAAAAAAGTTCTATCAACCAAAGGAAAATTCATTCCCAAGATAGGTTTTTTCTACCTTTGTACACCCCAAAAACATCCTATTAGAAACCATTATTATGGTTATTCATCATGTACTTTCCCCATACCTTGTTTTGAATTAATAAATCATAAATATAGGGTGAAGAAAACTCCCTCATTCGTGTCTGAAAAAGTAATGGGACATTATTAGATAGTAAGTCCCCTTGGGGTCCTCTCCCCAAAATTAATAGTCAAAGTTATTTGACCTAAAATATAATTTTTATTTGTAATGTTTGTAAGACTCTAAAAAACCTACAAACATGGGTATAAAACTCACCAGGTGGAAGAACTACAAATGGAACACTGGAAAAAAATCAATTTATGCTCTCTAGACCTATGGTTTTAATATTTTAGGAAAAAATATATCTATCAAAAGAAAATTAAGAAGGCATAAAAATATTAGGTCAAAACCCCAAAAAGGGTGGCCTAAGAAAAAGTCAATTTATTCTCTCTAAACCAACATCATATTGGAATTCCAAAAAAAATTAGGGTGCTAATAGAAGTGTAAAAAAAATTAGGGTTTTCCATAGAACCCGACCAATTGTAAAAACTATACTCATAGAGTCCCTTAGATTAGGAAAAAATTTGATACTTACATAATCAGGTCAATTTAGTTATCCCATGTTGTAATCGCATTTGATATATAGAGCAGTTTATAATTCAAAATGTTTCTATTTAGTATTAATTGGAATTGAAGGAAAATTCTAAGTATATGCATTAGAGAGAAAACATGTGTTTATTTTATTAAGTGAGAATGGAGTATCATCCACAACCATGAGTCTTTATATATGATGAGGATGGTTGGTTATAGAGACCACTCGTAAGATTCATCAAGTTAGATTAGTTCTTATTCTGAGTCCTCTATGGCTTGGAGGAGCTTGTTGGAGTTGGTGGCCTAGAACCCACTACTTTCTACTTTATTCATTAATAAATTCCTCATAACATCTTGATTGTTCTTCTGTGTGACAATGCATGTGATAATGTCCTAAGGGAAGTTGCTGCATTAATGGGTCATAGCGGATCACAGCTATGATGAGAACCCAGAAGTGCCATAACATTGTTCTTTAATATATTTTTTATGACTGGATGATGTTATTTGAGGGACAGAAATAATATAGGCCATTAGGGGTGAGGACTCATAAAACTTTGAGGCACCTTCTCATGATATGCACCCTTGGTAATATCCAGGAGGATATTATGAGAACGAGACCCGCCAGTAGGAATTCCACATTTAATAGTGTCATTGGATGTTCCTATCTGCGGATGTGTGTACTGGTCCTTAGAATTTAAGATTATTATTAATGGGTATTACAACTCACACACTTAGATTTGTTGACGAAAACTAGGACAACGCATTGTTCACAGTGAGGTAGGATACGTTGGGTGTGTCACGAGTAATACCGCATTAATAGATAATGTGAGAAAGTATTTGTCCCTTTTGTTCCATAACGGAAGTAGATATATCAGGCCCTTTTATGGAATTGATATAGCCTAAATAAATCCATGGCCATGGTAAGGTATGGGCGAGTTCAATTCTAGAAATTCAAAGAAAGAATAATCGAGCACGTGGGTTGATGACACTAGCGTGCAACCCGCTTGATTCGTGATATTGTGACAAAGGGATTATATTACACGGTAAGTGTTCGTATGAGGCGACACATCATTGCAGCGTTAACTTCTTTATCTATGGGTTCCATGGCGTGTTCCTAGACGCTAACCTTGGACTTTTGGCAGGCTCCACGTAATTCCAGTGAGAAAGAGGCCTAGAGGGTCACACACTAAGCCTATCCATGTATCTCAGTTAAATATTAATTTAACGAGTTAAATAAATATTATTCCCGAATGTGGTTTAATAATTATTTAAGGATGCATGATCGCATTTATTTCGACACTAGTTATTCAAGAGAATATATTGTGGGTGAAATAATATATTTATTAGCGATTAATGTAGTTACATTTATTTAAGAAATAAATAGCCATTACTCAAGGTCTAATAATTTTGGAGGTGGAGATAAAGAAAAGTGGAAAATAAAAGTACAGGCCATGTATATTTAATATACACGCTGTGTAGTTTTATGGAAAACAAGTACACGCCGTGTATTAATGATTACATGGCGTGTAGTTTTTCTAGTCGGGATTTTGATGAAATAATACCATTATTGTGATATTAATTATAATCATCATGGGCGCATGTCAAGGAATTAATCATTCAACATGGGGGTTTTCAATAAGGGTTAATGAAATAAATAAAACATGTAACACATTTATTTATTGTCATAACTCTATGACCTCAAACATGATTATAAATATCCTCACAAACCCAACAATTTTCAATCAATCGTTCTGTACAACAATTCTGGATAATTTTTTCAAGACTGAAAGAACTCCTTCCTCCAAGAACGCTCTCAAGACCGAGAGACAAAGGCGATCGAAGGCGCACATCGCAAGCGAAGGTTCTTCCGCGCTAGCACCCGAAGATCCCTTCAGCGACGTCCAGAGAGACATGGAACGCGTGTAGAACACCGCTAGTGGAATCCTACACTTGGATTCTACGACACAACGACAGATCACAGGATCGTTACCGGAGTCATCAACGAAGAAAGAATTCCACAAAGGTAATTCTTGTGAATTATTTAAATTAATTATAACCAACATATAATGATCCTATCTCTATGGTTTTGGGATTCCCTCTTATATTTTTCGTTCTTCGTTATATTCCAAAGATTTGGTGTTTTAAATCATGATGAATCTCAGATTGAACATTGCTTAATGTTAAAATTAAAGTTGGGTAAACACCCCAACGCGCTTCCGCTGTGCCCGGAACCTACAAGTGGTATCAAAGGGGTCATATCATTGATTATAATTATTTAGTTTTTCATTGTTGATTTATGCATCAAATAATTTAGTTGTTTTCAATTCAAGTTTAATCGTTCTGGAAATATGAATCTCAAGATCTGTTCCTCCTCCCTCGTTTCTCGTTCACCTCACAGAAACGAATTTTAATTTTAATTTTGACTAAAATAAAATAGAAGAACTCATATGGAGGAGCCAAACCTTTCTGGCCATACAACACCAGAATACACGGCGTGTATTCGGAATTAAATGTCGTTTAGTCTAGGATCAATGCATTGACTTATTGTCCAAATCAGGCTGTGTATTAGAGTATACCTATGCCATTTATGACACCGCATGTTGACTAGGAACAAGTGGCACACGGTTTCCAGATTACACGTTGTGTGGTCCAACTAAACATGGTGTGTTGTCCCTTCGGGTTCGGGTTGGACCGTGTACCCCGTACACGGCTTGCTCAGCTGGAAACTGTGTAACCCGAAAACTACACGGCGTATGTCCCAAATAACATGCTGTGTACTCCAAAAATTTCGGAAGTACATTAACATGCCATGTCCTCGGGCGTGTACTTCGGATGGACGGTGAAGAAAAGTACACACCGTGTAATCGGAACTACATGTTGTGTACTCGCCCAAATTACGCATATTTATTAAAATTTATTATTATATTATACAAACCCTTGAGACATGTACCATGGTGCAGGCATAAAGATGAGGCACAACACATGATAGGTGTTATATATATATATATGTGTGTGTTTAATTTAACATATGTGTAATGAATGTGAATTCACCGGGTTTCCTCCAAGGTACAAGTTACGTACAAGGATACTTTTAAATGAATTTATTTGTATAAAATTATGATGGATGAGAATCTCAAGTAAGTTCATAAAAGGGTTTAAGATAAAAGGATTGATTAATTAAAGATAATTAATTGATTCGATCATTATTTATCTTAAACAAGAACGATTAAAGAATTGAATTCTAGTTTTATTTATGTGTAAATATTTTTGCATGTATGGATGATCATGAGTTAGATCGAGACCATTGTATGTGAATGATTTCTTTTAATTTATTTATTTAAATTAAATTTGTTGGCATGTGAGCCATCTCCTCATTAATATGTAGGGTATGCACACCCAAGGATTCTTTTATGTAAAAACCTCTTTCTCCCCTCACCTAAATGTGAGATAAATGTATATGTAATGGATTGATCTCCCAAGCTAGTGGAGGCAGCTCAAGTCAGGAGCTAATGTGAAACCAATCTAAGGAGATACAATGGTGGATAGGTGGAAAGCTGTAAACACGAACCTGAAAGGTTCAAGGTGTTTCTCCCCTAGGTCTTGGGTCAGTTTATCAACTCCTAGATAAACTAACCAATAGAAAAATATCATGAGCATACCATTTTATTTTATTTCTGTCAGTTTCATGGTTTATTTATTGTGGGTGTGTTGTCACAATCACACAATTAATGAACTAAATGAGCATGCAAGATGGAACTAAAATAAAACTGTCTTTTACGTGAATATTATCTTTGACATGGTTAATCACATAAGTAAATCCCGCTTAATATTAACAAGCATGTAATAAAAGATAATAAATAGGAAATTTACATATAAGGATAAAATCCCTCAAAGAAATATTAAGTCGGTATAGCCTTCCATAATCTTGGTTAGAATCGAACCATAGTTCAAAGTGCTTGACCAACCCTAGTTGGGGTGCATTCAATTATCGGGGAATTCTAATTCAAGGTTTTGGGTTGACGTGACTTGGTTCGTATCAAGGGTTGACTGCCATAGCAGGACTTGGTGTGACCAAGAGGAAAATGTTGAGTAAATCCAATATAAAAGGATTTCAGGATTGGGGAGTCCACTCAGCAGATCAAGGAGCTGCGAGTTAATGCAGTTGGCATTTGGAATGCCTACCTAAAACCCTTCAAGTTGCTTGACCAACCCTAGTTTGGGTAATGCGAAGAGAGATATGGATCCATGCCACTAGAATATTCAAACAATAAAATATTCTGAAGTCAATGGTGAGGGCTATTGGATTTCGATAAAATAGTGGGAGACTAATAAGTATTAATTTTTTTATTTGTATCAGTTTTGTAATAAAGTACTAAACCTTTGCTCATCTTAATTTGTAGTAACAACCAAAAAATGACTTCAAACATATCATTGCAAACCATACTCGAGAAGTAAAACCTTCTCACCGTCACCAATTTCCAAGGGTGGCAGAGGCGTTTTCACGTCATCCTTCACCATGAATGGAAATTGAATGTGCTGGAAGAGCCTATTCCAATTGCGCCTAGGAAAGAGGCCAGTGATGAGGAATTATCTCTCTATATGAAACACATGGATGATGCCACATATGTCCAGTGTTTCATGCTATCGGACATGTCCAATGATCTCTTGAACCATCATGAAAATATGGACGCATATAGCATGATGTCTCACCTTAAGGATCTCTACCAAGAGAAGGTGAGACAAGAGAGATATGAGATCTCCAATGCTTTGTTTAAAATTAATCTTGGAGAGTCTTCACCAGTTGGGCCTCATGTAGTCAAGATTATTGGCTACATTGAACGCCTGGACATCTTAGGGATTAAATTCCCGTATGAGTTGCGTACTGATCTCATCCTATGATCACTGCCCAAGACCATCTCTAGCTTTATTGTCAGTTATAACATGAGTGGCAATGAGAAGAGTCTATCAGAGCTTCTAACCTTGATTAGCCAGGTAGACAAGGACATGGGGCGTGACAATCCCGTAGTCCTTATGGTGAACAAGAAAAGGAAGGACAGGGCAAAGGGGAAAAAGACTTATAAACAGTCTGAAGCCCCTGAGCATCATCCCTCCAAGAAGGGGAAGATCCAGAGGTAGGGAAATTAATTGGAGGTGGTGTGTTTTGCATGTGGAAAACAAGGCCAATTGAAGAGGAACTGCACCCAGAAGCGTGGGGACGCTAAAGGTTTATTCTTTATCGAGTGAAATCTTTCTATTTCTACACATTGGGTATTAGATACAGATTGTGGTGTTTACATCTGTATTCAAATGATGGAACCAAGTCGATTTAGAAATATTTCCATAGGAGAGGTGGACCATCGAGCTACCAATGGCGCAAGGATAGCTGCGTTGGCTATTGTAGATTACCACCTCTCATTGCTGACTAGGATGATTTTGGTTTTACGTAACTATTATTATGTGCCTAGTGTTACCAAGAACATAATTTCTGTATCTTGTTTGGATATGGATGGATTTATTTTCATGTTTGGAAATAACGGATGTCTCTTTTATAAGAACGAAATATGTTATGGTATGGAACATTTAAATAATGGTTTGTATGTATTAAATTATGAAAACCAAGTGTTGTCAATCGATAACGAAACAAACTCACATGACTCATACATCACCCAGTTGTGGCATCACCGTCTTAGTCATGTGAACGAGAAGCTCTTCAAAAAGCTCTACCAAAATGGATATTTAGACTCCACTTAGATAAAACCACTTGATAGATGTCACGCTTGTTTACAAGGAAAAATTACCAAGCCTCCTTTTGGTGGACAGGGTGAAAGGGTCATAGAGCTTCTAGGATTGGTACACACGGATGTGTGTGGACCATTTCCAGTAGAATCTAGAGGTCGATATTCTTACTTCATTACTTTTATTGATGATTTGAGTAGATATGTCTATGTCTACTTAATGAGGTATAATTCAGAGGCCTTAGAGAAATTTAAGGATTTCATGAATGAAGTATAGAATCATCTTGGTAAGAAGATAAAGAAACATCGATCAGATCGAGGTGGAGAATATCTGAACCAAGAGTTCATCAATCTTCTACGGGAGTCTAGGATTCTATCTCAACTCACTCCTCCTAATACACCACAGTGGAACAGTGTTAGTGAAAGGGGGAACCGCACCTTGTTGGACATCATGAGGTCAATGATGAGTCATGCAGATCTTCCATTATACTTTTGGTGATATGCATTACAAATTTCAGCATACACATTAAACCGAGTACCAACTAAGGCGGAAAATGGAATTCCATCTGAGTTACGGAATGGAAGTAAACCCACTTTGTCGCACACATGTGTATTGGGATGAGAGGCATTTGTTAAGGCCTTATAAGGAAACAAACTAGCACCCTGGGGCACAAGGTGTATCTTTATAGGATATCCCAAGGAAACGAAAGGATATTACCTATATAACCCTTCAGACAAGAAAGTGACTGTGGCCAGAAAAGCTGTCTTTCATGAGAGGGAGCACATCTTCAAGAAGGATAGTAGGAGAAATATTGAATTTGACGAAGTTGATGCTCAAGATACACAGGATTTGGTAGAGGAAAAAGTTCCACAGGTCCCCATGGAAGAGGTTCTAGAAACACAAGTACTGCGTAGGAGCTCAAGAGAGGTAAGGGAACTAGAGAGATTTGGTTTCCTAGTCACCGAGGATGGTGACTCATTATTGTTGGAAAATGATGAACCTCTCTCCTACAAGGAAGCAGTAGAAAGCTCAGAAGCTGCAAGATGGCTAGAAGCTATGAATTCTAAGATGGATTCCATGTATCAAAACCAAGTATGGGATCTAGTCGATGATCCAGTTGATGTAAAACCTATTGGATGCAAATGGGTATTCAAGAGAAAGATGGACATGGATGGTCAAGTTAGCACCTATAAAGCAAGGCTAGTGGATAAAGGGTTCAAACAGCATCAAGTAATTGAATATGATGAAACCTTCTTGCTAGTTTCCATGTTTAAATCTATAAGAATCATACTTTCCATAGAATCTTACCATGACTATGAGGTTTGGAAGATGGATTTCAAAACAACATTCCTTAATATGAAGCTTCAAGAAGATGACCAAATGAAACAACCAGAAGGGTTTGTGATACCAAGTGAAGCCAAACGGGTTTTCATGTTGCAGAAATCCTTTTATGGATTAAAGAAAGCATCCAGGTCATGGACTATTTGATTTGATGAAGCTATAAAGGAATTTGGGTTCATTAAAAACAAATGTGAGCCATGTGTTTATAAACAGTTTAATGGGAATGTGATTGTTATCCTAATATTATATGTTGATGACATATTGCTTTTCGGAAACAATGTACCAGTCTTATAGTCAGTTAAGTACTAGTTGAACAAGTGTTTCTCCCTGAAGGACTTGGGTGAAGCAGCCTACATTCTAGGGATCAAGATCATTCGTGATAGATCCAAGAGGTTTCTTGGACTAAGTCAGAGTACATACATTGACCAGATACTAAAGAGATTTATTATGGAACAATCCAAGAGGGGATTGGTTCTAGTGTCACATGGCCTACATCATTCTAAGAAAATGTTTCCTCAGAAAAAAACAGAGAAAGATAGAATGAGTAAGATCCCATACGCTTCAGCTATAGGATCCATCATGTATTCCATGTTATGTACCAGGCTTGATGTTGCCTATGCACTGATCATGGCAGGCAGATATCAAGCAGATCCAAGATAACATCATTGGACTACTGTTAAGACTATCCTTAAGTATCTGAGAAGAACTAAGGATGTGTTCCTGGTGTATGGAGGAGACGAGGATCTTGTCATTAGAGGGTTTGATGATGCTTGTTTTCAAACAGATCAGAATGATCTAAAGTCGCAATCTGGATATGTTTTATGTCTCAATGGAGGAGTTGTGAGATGGAAGAGTTCAAAGCAGCCAGTTGTTGCCGATTCTACTACGGAGTCCGAATATATAGTGGCTTCTGTTGCAGCCAAGGAAGCCATCTGGATTCGGAACATTATCCAAGAGCATGATGTGGTGCCTAGAAGTAAAGATCCCATTACATTGTACTGTGATAATACTACAGCGGTGGCTCTTGCAAAAGAACCAAGGTCACATCAGCGGAAAAAGCACATACTTTGGAAGTATCACCTCTTAAGGGATTTCTATCAAAGGCATGAATTTGCAGTGAGCAGAGTTTCCATGGAAGAGAACGTGGTGGACCCCATGATTAGAGGTCTATCTCAGCTGAAGCATGAATATCATGTGAGAGCTAGCGGTTTAAAGGTTGTTAGCAGTTGGCTCTAGTCCAAGTGGGAGTCTATTGGAGTTGGTGGCCTAGAACCAACTACTTTTTACTTTATTCATTAATAAATGTCTTATCACATCTTGATTGATCTTCTGCGTGACAATGCATGTGATAATGTCCTAAGGACAGTTGTTGCATTAATGGGTTATAGCAGATCCCTGCTATGATGAGAACCTGGAAGTGCCATAACACTGTCCTTTAATATATGTTATATGATCGGATGATGTTATTTGAGGGACAGAAATAATATAGGCCATTAGGGGGAGGACTCATAAAACTATGAGGCACCTTCTCATGGTGTGCGCCCTTGGTAATATCCAATAGGATATTATGAGAACGAGAACCGCCAGTAGGAATTACACATTTCATAGTGTCATTGGATGTTCCTATCTGCGGATGTGTGTACTGGTCCTTAGACTTTAAGGTTATTATTAATGGGTATTACAACTCGTGCAGTTAGATGAATTGACAAAAACTGTGATGACACACTATTCGCAGGGAGGTAGGATACGTTGGGTGTGTCATGAGTAATACCGCATTAATAGATAATGCGAGAAAGTATTTGTCCCTTTTGTTCCATAACGGAAGTAGATATATCAGGCCCTTTTATGGAATTGATATAGACTAAATAAATCCATGGCCATGGTAAGGTATGGGCGAGTTCAATTCTAGAAATTCAAAGAAAGAATAATCGAGCACGTGGGTTGATGACACTAGCATGCAACCCGCTTGATTCGAGATATCATGATAAGGGGATTATATTACATGGTAAGTGTTCGTATGAGGTGACACGTCATTGTGGTATTAACTTCTTTATCTATGGGTTCCTTGGCGTGTTCCTAGACGCTAACCTTGGACTTTTGGCGGGCTCCGCCTAATGCCACTAAGAAAGAGGCTTAGAGGGTCACACACTAAGCCTGTCCATGTATCTCAGTTAAATATTAACTTAACTTGTTAAATAAAGATTATTCCTGAATGTGGTTTAATAATTGTTTATGTATGCTTGATCTCATTTATTTCGACACTAGTTATTCGAGAGAATATATTGTGGGTGAAATAATATATTTATTAGCAAGTAATGCAGTTACATTTATTTAAGAAATAAATAGACATTACCCAAGGTCTAATAAATGTGGAGGAGGAGATAAAGAAAAGTGGAAAATAAAATTACACACCGTGTATATTTAATGTAACACCTCGAGCTTTCACGATACGCTTCTCTTTCAATAAAGCAATAGCTTGCATTGTACGCAAGTTCGAGATTCTAACACACTGCTACCAATCAAAGTAGCAGTTATGAATAGTAATACCCACTTTTTGAAATTATATAAATTTTATATTTCAAAATGGATTCATTTTTGTATTCAGAATATCGAAATTATCCTAAGTTGATTTTTTGTAATTTTCTGAGAACTTCCAATTTTTTATGAATAGTGAAAAATACTTAAAAACAACTTTTTTAATCAAAATAATTTATAGTGATAAATTATACTACTGAGTGGTTTTAAAGTATAATTAAAATATATTTTTACCAATTTATCCAATGGTGGTCATTATAAATAATTTCACTTTGAAATTGGACATAAACTATTGTCAATCTTTTGATATATATTGTTTCTTAAAAACATGCTATTTGTTGTGACAACGGGAATTAATTATAAAATTAATTAATGAAACTTATATGTTTGGAATTTTGTTAAATAGATATCATTTTAGAATTCGGAATATCAATTATAGCTTAGGGTGAAATTTTGGCATTGTTCTGAAAAACTTCAATTTTTGATGAATAGTGAAACTACTAAGTGGTAGTTAAAAAACTGATTTTTTCGTTTAAATGAAACATTACGACTACTATGATATGATTTTCAAAAATCCAACATACATGGTTGTCATTAATAAGTAAAGTCTGGTTCAATGGGATTAAAATAATTTTTTGGCGAATAGTAACTTTTAAGTTTAATCAATCACGATTAAAGGTAATTAGTGAAATTTAAGGTAAAAATGATATTATAAAAATATGAAAATACCCTTACACTTGTCCTACCCCTATTTTATTAGTCATGTCCGACCAAGACAATCCATGGGTCAACTTGGGGACCCCATGAAGCCACTTTGGTAGGAAAATGACATTAAAATAGTTTTATTTAATGTTAAAATAAAAATGTCACAAACATGAGTTGTTTTACTAAAACAATTTTTAAATGGGTTTATACAAGTAATAGTTTTTACTATAAATATTCATTAGAAATCTAAAAAGATATACTAAATCATGGTAATTGTTTTATAATTTTTAGACATTAAATAAATTAAATTTTTAATCACACCATGATGATGCAGTGATTACCTCATTCATTAACGATTTTAATAAAATGGAAGGATAATGTAAAATCTAAGAATTACACTTGTCCAAAGCCTATTTTATGAGTATATTTCGAACCCTTATCACCTTATCCTAGAAATATATAATTTTGGGACCTTTAAAATCCGAAACTCATTATATAATAAAGTAGCATTTCATTACTTTCCAAGAGTGCCCCTCCTCTCCTCGTATAAAAGGCCCCCAACACTACCACCATATTCACACCTTCCAAGCAATTTGGCTCGGCAAACCTCTGACCAAATACTCTCTAAACTTCCCTCTCTTACTCCTAGAAGCCTCACTTTGGGAATAGTTTTTTCCAAGGAAGCCTTTGGCTCAAATCAAAAAAGAGTTACCCGATTTTAAGGTAATGTCTTCTCTTATATTATTTTGTTTTATTTTGCTTCTCCAACCCCTTAAACTCTTTTTATTCCTTTATTTTGTAACAAAACCAGTATATTAAATATACTAGGATTTTTTTTATTATAATTATTTGATTTAAACTTACACACACCTTCGTCTAATGGTTAAAGAACATACTGTTTCTGTGGTTGGAAAATTTCTGCCTCACGAAACGATGATTGTTCAATCTTCTTTTAACACCTCTCATGGTTGCCATTATGATGAAACTATTTTTATATATGATATATATTATGTTTTTGTTTTCCTTATGATTCTTCATTTTTCATTTATGGAATACCTTTACGATTTCCATTATGGGTAAACGTGCTAATTTTGTTTTAGGAAGTGCAGACTACTGCCCCCTCAAAGTGATTTGAATCGTTAATGCCATATGTGGGATGTATAAAGGATGTAGTAAATGGTATTATACATTATATTATACTGGAATTATATTATACCTTTATATAATTATATCTCCATTCCATTAAATATGAAATAGAAATGAAATTAGCGTTCATGCGTACGTACGGCTTACCGTCTCCATGAACGGTGCATTTCATTTCTTACCTCTAAATGTTACGTAATATTATGAATGAATGTATATATTGGATATATATGATATATATGATATCTACATCATGGATATAATTATAAAGATAATGGATATTCTACCACATAGACAACTTGAAATTATAAGTAGTTTATTGTTGACTCAAGTACCAAAGATCGACAAAACGACAGTTATTAACATAAATGACTACATAATTTTCGTAACATTGTAATAAGTGATATAAAAGAGATAATTAACTTGAAAAAGGTTGTTAAGCAAGTAGATATTAACTCTAGTTTATTATTCATGAGGTTAAAGAGCGGTCGATTCAAGTCGGACATGAGGTAAGGGAACATCTTAACCCAATTTCCGTTCTTTGGGTTAATCTCCTACTTTAAAATTATGTCATGATATTATTATATCCTATCTTGTATTTGTAATTTCATTATGTGGAATTATAGTGAATACACATAATATATCTATTTTATTTAAAAAATCATCTTTGTAAGGTACTTTGTCTCAATCACCATTCATTGAGTCATATTTTGTTTTATACAAAAATTTCTTTTATACGGTGTATAAACCCCTTTGACCTTTACATTTATTCAAAAGGAATCTTTTTATATGAATCGTTTTTACTAAATGAAAAAAATGAATGTTTTTTTCTTGTCATGCGTATGCGTCAACAATGACTTCTTCGCCACCGTGACCATTATTTTAGTTTCGACTTCCTCTACAAGCCATAACTTTTTAAAAAAATGAAAAATAAATACCATGTTTTACTTTTCTTTTATTTTGGTATTGAAAATGGTTTTATTATATCAATGTGTTGTATTTATATCTTGTGATTGATGTGTGTAAATGTTATGTTTCCTTTATGCATGTTTTATGTGATATGATTATGTTATTTTTTATGATATGTTTAAACCTGTTCATATGAAGAATGAATTGGACTTAATAAGTGATAGGTGGAGCCCGATATAGCACCTCGATGCATCGGCAGGTCTCATGAGACAAACTAGTGTCTTGGAACAAGGGCTTGACAAAATCTTATTTGTAGTCTTGGAACGAGGCCTTGGATATGTGGTTATGATAGTCTGGCATTATGCATTCCATCATTATGAAATTGGTTATTAATATTGCATGTGATTATTCGACCAGTAGAATATTCATGTGAATAAGTAAATGGCATTATTTCATTTTACTTTTTTCATATTATGCTAAATTTCAAGTTTAAAAGTCTTTTGTTTTAGTTATAAATTGCCTTAAATGTTATGTTTATTTATGAAATCCTCCACTACATTTTTATCCTTACTGAGCATCTGAGCTCACGCATTTCAATGTTTTAATTTTTCCAGGATGTGATGAAGTATTTTAGGAATGACCTGCAGGGATAGTCTGAAGGGGTTATGAGTGTGGAAAATGGAGACTATGTTATTGTAGTTTTTCACTTTATGATATAATGTAATATTTATGAATGTATCTAGTGTTTCCAAGGCTACTAAACTAATCGGTCTTTCGAGACTTGATCTTTTGTGATCATGCCAATGTTACGAAGTAACCCACTCTGGGTAACTAGGTTAGGGGAGTTACTTTTGGTATCAAAGGATGTTTAGTACTAACCTGGGAAGCTAGATTTAGATAAACTATGATTAGAGCACATAGCCTGAAGATAGACTTTGAGGATTAGTATAGAAGAACTTCCTATAATTTTGGTATTATAGAGATTTTGTGAGTTTTCCGAGCAATACATCCATATCTGGATACGAGCAGGTAGAGGTAGCTCTGGAACAGATGTACCTAGGGGTAAAACCCGAAAACACCGCTTTGAGCTAGAATCGAACGGGAACTGGTGCACGACAACGGGCCTTGCCGCACTATTGGTTACGACACTCCCAGGGGATATTCTTAGGATAATTATCATTTTCTTTACAAACCATTATGAAGTACTTATTAGTACATACTTACTCAAAAAAATTATGATTATGGATTATATCCATAAATAGTTCAATTTATGTTAAGTGTTTTACAAGTATGGAATTGTGTATTTTAATTCATAAACTAATCTAGTTTATGCCATTGTTTAGAAATGGTGCCTAGTGGGAGTAATGGAAACTGTATCAATGCACGCACTCCGTGTAGGGATTTCCCTCCTGCTCAAGATAATTATTGTGGAGCTGGAGATACAACTGGTGCTGATCAACTTATTACCATACTGGGAAAACTCACTCAGGTTATGAATAATAACCTTACTCGTATGGAGAACCCTGATCCGCAATGTGGAGGATCAATGTTAGACCGCTTCATGAGGCAAAAACCACCAACATTTAATGGGGGTACAAATCCATTAGTAGCTGAGAAATGGATAAACACCTTAGAGGAAATATTCCACGCCTTGGGGAGTAGCGAAAGGGAGAAGGTTTTCATGGCAGTCTACCACCTCACTGGAGATGCTGATCAATGGTGGTCACTAATTCAAAACAAAATGGAAGATAAAGAAGTATCAAGTATGGAATGGAGGGAGTTTAAGGAAATTTTCTTAGAAAAGTACTTTCCACATGACCATCGAGCAGATATGGAAAGGCAATTTCTGAGTCTGAAGCAGAAGGAGGATGAGAATGTCGCAAAGTATGAGGCTAACTTTACAAGATTAGTGAGGCATGCTGCAGATTATATACGTAACCCAACAAGTAAGATTGATCATTTCTTTGATGGGTTAAAACAATTTCTCTGTCGAGCCTTAGTCTCACAATCTTTCTCTTCTTACGAAGATATAGTCTCGCGTGCTATCAAGACTGAAAAGGAATTCTAAAAGTCTTATGACAACAAAGTAAAGCAAGAGAAGAATAGAACGGTGGAACAAGAGACAGATAAAAGGAAAAAGGTAAAGAAGGATTTTCTATTTTGTGAGAATTGTGGGAAGAATTGCCCTGGTACTTTCCTAAAAGGAATGGGAGTTTGTTATAAATGTGGAGAAAAAGGTCACCAGGCTCGTGATTGCAAGGGAAAGAAAGATGCTATCAATGTTGAATTCTACAATTGTAGGGAAATGGGGCATTATGAAAATGAATGTCCTAAGCATCAGGGAAACATACCTCAGAAAAGGCCAATGTATCAAGGACAATCTTATGTTGTCACTAAAGTTGAAGTGGAATAATTAATGTATTAGTGCTTTTGGACTTAAGGATTGTATTCTGGTTATAAGAATAATGTGATATATATAAGGATTGTACTGTAGTACTTGTTGTTTTCATTAAGGTTTTAATATGATGAAGGTAGTCATATTTTAGTATGTGACAATAATAGGAACTTTACTTTGTTTGAGGAATCTGATGATACAATTGATTTTGGAATTTAGAGACATTTTAGAGAAAGTTTGGACATAGGTATTTTGGATAACTATAAAGGTCGGAATGGATTAAGTTGAACTTTGGATAGTATTGTCTAAGGTTAAAAAATTTATGAAGATTATTTTTGTAATATTATAATACTATAGTTTTAGTAAAAGGACAACCTGCAGGTCGGGGAATAACCCGTCATGTTGGACAAAGCTGCAGGAATCGAACCGACAACCATAGTGCGACAGGACTTTAATACAGACCACTAGCCTATAGGAAGTCCCTGGTTGTTACAAAATAGTTTTCCTAATCTAGATGGTATCTATTAATATTTTGAACCTTTTACTATTAGGATAAATATAATATTTTTGAGTTCTATTATCTTTTTGAGTGAAAGATGAGTTTGTGGTAGAAATTAGTTGAAGGTTGAAACTCTACTTCTCAAGAATAAATATATATATACCTGTCTCTTATTCTATGAATAAATTAATTCTCAAACAATAGTAAAGGGATATTAAAAAAAAAATTTTGTTATCCTAATACCTTATGTCTTGCTGAACCGATAATATTTTAAATCAACATAGATTAAAGGCTCTGAGGCCCTCAATTTTACACTTTTTTGTGATTGATGACTTCAATCACTCCCTAAAAATATTTACGTTTTTCCTCCAATTATATGTCTCTAATTTCCACCAATGTTCCCTTTATCGAGATCATAATTTGGTGGTGACTTTTTCATTTCCCTTTCCCTCTTATTAAGGCTAAATTTTATTAACCTTATTTCCGATGTGGGTTTTCCACAAAGATATTTTCTATTTTCGACCTTTTATTTTTGAAGAACAATTTCAAATTTCGAGGATGAAATTTATTGAATGAGGGGAGAATGTAACACCCCGAGCTTTCACGATACGCTTTCTCTTTCAATAATGCAATAGCTTGCTTTGTACGCAAGTTCGAGATTCTAACACACCACGTCCAATCAAAGTAGCAGTTATGAATAGTAATACCCACTTTTGAAATTATATAAATTTTATATTTTAAAATGGACTTCATTTTTGTATTCAGAATATCGAAATTATCCTAAGTTGAATTGTTTTTTAATTTTCTGAGAACTTCCAATTTTTTATGAATAGTGAAAAATACTTAAAAAAACTTTTTTAATCAAAATAATTTATAGTGATAAATTATAAAATTGAGTGGTTTTAAAGTATAATTAGAATATATTTTTACCATTTTATCCAATGGTGGTCATTAGAATTAATTTCACTTTGAAATTGGACATAAACTATTGTCAATATTTTGATATATATTGTTTCTTAAAAACACGCTATTTGTTGTGACAGCGGAAATTAATTATAAAATTAATTAATGCAACTTATATGTTTTGAATTTTTTAAAATAGACATCATTTTTGAATTTGAAATATCAATTATATCTTAGGGTGAAATTTTGGCATTGTTCTGAAAAACTTCAATTTTTTATGAATAGTGAAACCACTAAGTGGTAGTTAAAAAACTGATTTTTCATTTAAATGAAACATTACCAGTTCTATGATTTGATTTTCAAAAATCTGACATACATGGTTTTCATTAAGAAGTAAAATTTGGTTCAATGGGATTAAAATAATTTTTTGATGAATAGTAACTTTTAAGTTTAATTAACCGCGATTAAAGGTAATTAGTGAAATTTATGGTAAAAATGATATTATAAAAATATGAAAATACTCTTACACTTGTCCTAACCCTATTGTATGAGTCATGGTCGACCAAGAAAATCCATGGGTCAACTTGGGGGCCCCATGGAGCCACTTTGGTAGGAAAATGACATTAGAATCTTTTTATTTAATGTTTAAATAAAAATGTCACAAACATGAGTTGTTTTAATAAAACAATTTTTAAATGGGGTTATACAAGTAATATTTTTTACTATAAATATTAATTAGAAATAAAAAAATCTTTCCTACGTCATGGTAATTTTTTTATAATTTTTAGACATTAAATAAATTAATTTTTTAAGGACACCATGATGATTCAGCGATTACCTCATTAATTAATGATTTTAATAAAATGGGAGGATAATGTAAAATCTAAGAATTACACTTGTCCAAAGCCTATTGTATGAGTATATTTAGAACCCTTATCACCTTATACTCGTAATATATAAGTGTGGGACCTTTAAAATCCGAAACTCATTATATAATAAAGTAACATTTCATTACTTTCCAAGAGTGCCCTTACCCTCCCCTTATAAAAGGCCCCCACCACTACCCCCTTATTCACACCTTCCAAGCCATTTGGCTCAGCCAACCTCTGCCCAAATACTCTCTCAACTTCCCTCTCTTACTCCTAGAAGCCTCAATTTGGGCATAATTATTCCCAAGGAAGCCTTTGGCACAAATCAAAAAAGAGTTACCCGATTTTAATGTAATGTCTTCTCTTATGTTATTTTGTTTTATTTTGCTTCTCCAACCCCTTAAAATATTTTCATTCCTTCCTTTTGTAACAAAACTAGTATCTTCAATATACTGGGATGTTTTTATGAGAAGTATTTGATTTACACATACACAAACCTTCATCTAATGGTTAAAGAACATATTGTTTCTGTGGTTGGCAAATTTCTGCCTCACGAAACGATGATTGTTCAATCTTCTTTTAACACCTCTCATGGTGACCATTATGATGAAACTATTTTTATATATGATATATATTATGTTTTTTTTCCTTATGATTCTGTATTTTTCATTTATGGAATACCTTTATGATTTCCATTATGGGTAAAGATGATAATTTCATTTTAGGAAGTGCGGACTACCGCCCCCTCAAAGTGATTTGAATCGTTAATGCCATATGTGGGATGTATAAAGGATGGAGTAAATGGTATTATACATTATATTATACTGTAATTATATTATACCTTTATATAATTATAACTTCATTCCATTAAATATGAAATAGAAATGAAATTAGCGTGCATGCATACGTATGGCTTACCGTCTCCATGAACGGTGCATTTCATTTCTTACCTCTAAATGTTACGTAATATTATGAATGAATGTATATATTGGATATATATGATATATATAATATCTACATCATGGATATAATTCTGTAGATAATGGATATTCTACCACATAAACAACTTGTAATTATAAGAAGTTTATTGTTGACTCAAGTACCAAAGATCGACAAAATGACTGTTATTAACTTAAATGACTACATAATTTTTGTAACATTGTAATAAGTGATATAAAAGGGGTAATGTACTTGAAAAATGTTTTTAATCAAGTATATATTAACTCTAGTTTATTATTCATGAGTTTAAAGAGCGGTCGAGTCAAGTCGGACACGAGGTAAGGGAACTTCTTAACCCAATTTCTGTTATTTGGGTTAATCTCCTACTTTCAAATTATGTCATGATATTATTATATCCTATATTGTATTTGTAATTTCATTATGTGTAATTATAGTGAATACACATAATAGATCTATTTTATTTAAAAATTGATATTTGTAAGGTACTTTGTCTCAATCTCCATTCATTGAGTCATATTTTGTTTTATACACAAATTTCTTTTATACGGTGTATAAACCCCTTTGACCTTTACGTTTATTCAAAGGGAATATTTTTATACGAAGCGTTTTTACTAAAAGACAAAAATTAATGTTTTTTTCTTTTCATACGTATGCGGTGACAATGACTTCTCCGCCGCCGTGACTATTATTTGAGTTTCTGCTAACTCTACAAGCCATAACTTTTAAAAAAAATGAAAAATAAACACCATGTTTTACTTTTCTTTTATTTTGGTATTGAAAATGGTTTTATTATATCAATGTGTTGTATTGATATCTTTTGATTGATGTGTGGAAATGTTATGTTTCCTTTATGCATGTTTTATGTGATACAATTATGTTATGGTTTATGATATGTTTAAACCTGTTCATATGAGGAATGCATTGTACTTAATAAGTGACGGGCGGAGCCTGCTATAGCTCCTAGATGCATCGGCAGATCTCATGAGACAAACTAGTGTCTTGGCACTAGGCCTTGACAAAATCCTATTTTTTGTCTTGGCACGAGGCCTTGGCTACGTGGTTATGATAGTCTGGCATTATGCATTCCATCATTATGAAAGTGGTTATTGATATTGCATGTGATTATTTGACCAGTAGAATATCCATGTGAATAAGTAAATGGAATTATTTCATTTTACTTTTGCCATATTATGCTAAATTTCAAGGTTAAAAGGCTTTTTATTTAGTTATACATTTCCTTAAATGTTATGTTTATTTATGAAATCTTTCGCTATATTTTTATCCTTACTGAGCATCTGAGCTCACCCCTTTCAATGTTTTAATTTTTCCAAGATGTGCTGAAGTATTTTAGGAATGACCTGCAGGGATAGTCTGAAGGGGATATGAGTGTGGAAAATGGAAACTATGTTATTGTAGTTTTTCACTTTATGATGTAATGTAATATTTATGAATGTATCTAGTGTTTCCAAGGCTACTAAACTAATCGGTCTTTCAAGACTTGATCTTTTGTGATCATTCCAATGTTACGAAATAATGCACCGACTCTAGGTAACTGGGGTCGGGGCATTACAGTTGGTATCAGAGACAGTTTAGTACTAACCTTGGAAGCTAGATTTAGATAAACTCTGATTAGAGCACATATCCTGAAGATAGACTTTGAGGATTAGTATAGAATAACTTCCTAGAATTTTGGTATTATAGAGATTTTGTGAGTTTTCCGAGAAATACATCCTTTTCTGGATACGAGTAGGTAGAGGCGGATCTAGCACAGATGTACCTAGGGTTAAAACCCGAAAACACCGCTTTAAGCTAGAATCGAATGGGAACTGGTGCACGACAACGGGTCTTGCTTCACTCTTGGTTACGACACTCCCGAGGGATATGTTTAGGATAATTATCATTTTCTTTACAAACCATTATGAAGGTATTATGAGTACATACTTCCTCAAATAAAACATTTTTATGATTATGGATTATATCCATAAATAGTTCAATTTATGTTAAGTGTTTTACAAGTATGGAATTATATATTTTAATTCATAAACTAATCTAGTTTATGCCATTGTTTAGAAATGGTGCCTAGTGAGAGGAATGGAAACTGTATCAATGCACACACTCTGTGTAGGGATTTCCCTCCTACTCAAGATAATTATTGTGGAGCTAGAGATACAACTGGTGCTGATCAACTTATTACCATAGTGGGACAACTCACTTAGGTTATGAATAATAACCTTACTCGTATGGAGCACCTTGATCCGCAACATGGAGGATCAATGTTAGACTGGTTCATGAGGCAACAACTGCCAACATTTAATGGGGGTACAAATCCATTAGTAGCTGAGCAATGGATAAACACCTTAGAGAAAATATTCCACGCCTTGGGGAGTAGCGAAAGGGAGAAGGTTGTCATGGTAGTCTACCGCCTCACTGGAGATGCCGATCAATGGTGGTCGCTGATTCAAAACACAAAGGAAGACGAAGAAGTATCAAGTACGGAATGGAGGGAGTTTATGGAAATTTTATTAGAAAAATACTTTCCACATGACCATCAAGCGGATATGGAAAGGCAATTTCTGAGTCTGAGGCAGAAGGAGGATGAGAATGTCACAAAGTATGAGGCTAACTTTACATGGTTAGAGATGCATGTTGTAGATTATATATGTAACCCAAGAAGTAAGATTGATCATTTCTTTAATGGGTTAAAACCATTTCTCCGTCGAGACTTAGTCTCACAATCTTTCTCATCTTACGAAGATATAGTCTCGTGTGCTATCAAGACTGAAAAGAAATTCTCTAAGTCTTATGACAACAAAGTAAAGCAAGAGAAGAAGAGAATGGTGGAACAAGAGACAGATAAAAGGAACAAGGGAAAGAAGGATTTTCCATTATGTGATAATTGTGGGAAGAATCACCCCGGTACTTGCCTAAAAAGAATGGGAGTTTGTTATAAATGTGGAGAAAAAGGTCACCAGGCTCGTGAGTGCAAGGGAAAGAAAGAGGATATCAATGTTGAATGCTACAATTATAGGGAAATATGGAATTATGAAAATGAATGTCCTAAGCATCAGGGAAACTTACCTCAGAAAAGGCCAAGGGATCAAGGACAATATTGTGTTGTTACTACAGTTGAATTGGAATAATTAATGTATTGGTGATTTTGGACTCAAGGATTATATTCTGGTTATAAGAATAATGTGATATATATAAGGATTGTACTGCAGTACTTGTTGTTTTATTAAGGTTTTAATATGATGATGGTCATAATATTTTAGTATGTGATAATAAGAGGAAGTTTACTTTGTTTGAGGAATCTGATGATACAATTGATTTTGGAATTTAGAGACATTTTAGGGAAAGTTTGGACATAGGTATTTTGGATAAGTATAAAGGTTGGAATGGATTAAGTTGAACTTTGGATAGTATTTTCTAAGGTTAAAACATTTATGAAGATTATTTTTGGAATATTATAATACTATAGTTTTAGGAAAAGGACAACCTGCAGGTCGGGGGATAACCCGTTGCGTCGGACAAAGCTGCAGGAATCAAACCCACAACCATAGTGCGATAGGCCTTTATTATAGACCACTAGCCTACAGGAAGTCCCTGATTGTTACAAGATAGTTTTCCTAATCTAAATGGTATGTTTTAATATTTTTAACCTTGTACGATTAGGATAAATATAATATTTTTGAGTTCTATTATCTTTTTGAGTGAAAGATGAGTTTGTGGTAGAAATTAGTTGAAGGTTGAAACTCTACTTGTCAAGCATAAATATATATATACCTATCTTTTATTCTATGAATAAATTAATTCTTAAACATTAGTAAAGGGATATTAAAACAAAAAAAAAATTGGTATCCTAATACCTTATGTCTTGTTGAACTGATAATATTTTAAATCAACATAGATTAAAGGCTTTGAGGCCCTCAATTTTACACTTGTTTGTGATTGATGACCTCAATCACTCCCTACAAATATTTATATTTTTCCTCCAATTATATGTCTCTAATTTCCACTAATGTTATCTTTATTGAGATCATAATTTGGTGGTGACTTTTTCATTTCCCTTTCCCTCTTATTAAGGCTAAATTTTATTAACCTTATTTCAGATGTGGGTTTTCCACAAAGATATTTTCTATTTAGACCTTTTATTTTTGAAGAACAATTTCAAATTGCGATGACGCAATTTATTGAAGGAGGGGAGAATGTAACACCCCGAGCTTTCACGATACGCTTCTCTTTCAATAATGCAATAGCTTGCATTGTATGCAAGTTCGAGATTCTAACACACCACGACCAATCAAAGTAGCAGTTATGAATAGTAATACCCACTTTTTGAAATTATATAAATTTTAAATTTCAAAATGGATTTCATTTTTTTATTCGGAATATCGAAATTATCCTAAGTTTAATTTTTTGTAGAACTTCCAATTTTTTATGAATAGTGAAAAATACTTAAAAACAACTTTTCTAATCAAAATAATTTATAGTGATAAATTATACTATTGAGTGGTTTTAAAGTAAAATTAGAATATATTTTTACCATTTTATCCAATGGTGGTCATTAGAATTTATTTCACTTTGAAATTGGACATAAACTATTGTCAATCTTTTGATATATATTGTTTCTTAAAACGCGATATTTGTTGTGACAGCGGGAATTAATTATAAAATTAATTAATTCAACTTATATGTTTTGAATTTTGTAAAATAGACATAATTTTTGAATTCGGAATATCAATTATATCTTAGGGTGAAATTTTGGCATTGTTCTGAAAAACTTCAATTTTTGATGAATAGTGAAACCACTAAGTGGTAGTTAAAAAACTGATTTTTTGTTTAAATGAAACATTACCACTTCTATGATTTTGTTTTCAAAAATCCGACATACATGGTTGTCATTAGGAAGTAAAATGTGGTTCAATGGGATTAAAATAATTTTTTGGTGAATAGTAACTTTTAAGTTTAATTAATCGCGATTAAAGGTAATTAGTGAAATTTAAGGTAAAATGATATTATAAAAATATAAAAATACCCTTAAACTTGTCCTACCCCTATTGGATGAGTCCTGGACGACCAATAAAATCCATGGGTCAACTTGGGGACCCCATGGAGCCACTTTGGTAGGAAAATGACATTAAAAACATTTTATTTAATGTTAAAATAAAAATGTCACAAACATGAGTTGTTTTACTAAAACAATTCTTAATTGGGGTTATACAAGTAATATTTTTTACAATAAATATTCATTAGAAAGATAAAAATATTTACTACATCATGGTAATTTTTTTATAATTTTTAGACATTAAATAAATTATATTTTTAATGACACCATGATGATTCAGCGATTACCTCATTAATTAACGATTTTAATAAAATGGAAGGATAATGTAAAATCTAAGAATTACACTTGTCTGAAGCCTATTGGATGAGTATATTTCGAACCATTATCACCTTATCCTATATATATATATGTGTGTGGGACCTTTAAAATCTGAAACTCATTATATAATAAAGTAACATTTCATTACTTTCCAAGAGTGCCCCTCCTCTCACCTTATAAAAGGCCCCCACCACTACAACCTTATTCACACCTTCCAAGCCATTTGGCTCGCCCAAACTCTGCCCAAATACTCTCTCAACTTCCCTCTCTTACTCCTAGATTCCTCACTTTGGGCAGAATTATTCCCAAGGAAGCCTTTGGCTCAAATCAAAAAAGAGTTACCCGATTTTAAGGTAATGTCTTCTCTTATTTATTTTGTTTTATTTTGCTTCTCCAACCACTTAAACTCTTTTTGTTCCTTTATTTTGTAACAAAACCAGTATCTTCAATATACTAGGATGTTTTTATGAGAATTATTTGATTTACACTTACACACACCTTCGTCTAATGGTTAAAGAACGTACTGTTTCTGTGGTTGGAAAATTTCTGCCTCACGAGATGATTGTTCAATCTTCTTTTAACACCTCTCATGGTGGCCCTTATTATGACACTATTTTTATATATGATATATATTATGATTTTTTCCTTATAATTTTTTATTTTTCATTTATGGAATACCTTTACGATTACCATTATGGGTAAACGCGATAATTTCATTTTAGGAAGTGCGGACTACCGCCCCCTCAAAGTGATTTGAATCGTTAATGCCATATGTGGGATGTATAAAGGATGGAGTAAATGGTATTATACATTATATTATAATGGAATTATATTATACATTTATATAGTTATAAATTCATTCCATTAAATATGAAATAGAAATGAAAGTAGCGTTCATGCGTACGTACAGCTTACCGTCTCCATGAACGGTGCATTTCATTTCTTACCTCTAAATGTTACATAATATTATGAATGAATGTATATATTGGATATATATGATATATATTATATCTAAATCATGGATATAATTCTGGAGATAATGGATATTCTACCACATAAAAAACATGTAATTATAATAAGTTTATTGTTGACTCAAGTACCAAAGATCGACAAAACGACCGTTATTAACTTAAATGAATACATAATTTTTGTAACATTGTAATAAGTGATATAAAATGGATAATGAACTTGAAAAAGGTTCTTAATCATGTAAAGATTAACTCTAGTTTATTATTCGTGAGGTTAAAGAGCGGTCGAGTCATGTCGGACACGAGGTAAGGGAACTTCTTACCCCAATTTTTGTTCTTTGGGTTAATGTCCTATTTTCAAATTATGTCATATTATTATATCCTATATTTTATTTGTAATTTAATTATTTTCACTTATTGTGAATACACATAATAGATCTATTTTATTTAAAAAATTATCTTTGTAAGGTACTTTGTCTCAATCTCCATTCATTGAAGAATATTTTGTTTTATACACAAATTTCTTTTATACGGTGTATAAACCCCTTTGACTTTTACGTCTATTCAAAAGGAATCTTTTTATACGAAACATATTTACTAAACGACAAAAAGGAATATTTTTATCTTGTCATACGTATGCGGCAACAAGGAATTCTCCGCCTCCATGACCATTATTTGAGTTTAGGCTTCCTCTACAAGCCATGACTTTTTAAAAAAATGAAAAGTAAATACCATGTTTTACTTTTCTTTTATTTTGGTATTGAAAATGGTTTTATTATATCAATGTGTTGTATTGATATCTTGTGATTGATGTGTGTAAATGTTATGTTTCCTTTATGCATGTTTTATGTGATACGATTATGTTATGGTTTATGATATCTTTAAACCTATTCATATGAGGAATGCATTAGACTTAATAAGTGACGGGTGGAGCCCTCTATAGCTCCTCGATGCATCGGCAGGTCTCATGAGACAAACTAGTGTCTTGGAACGAGGCCTTGACAAAATATTATTTTTATTCTTGGCACAAGGCATTGGCTACGTGGTTATGATAGTCTGGCATTATGCATTCCAACATTATGAAAGTGGTTATTGATATTGCATGTTACTATTCGACCAGTAGAATATCCATGTGAATAAGTAAATGGAATTATTTCATTTTACTTCTGTCATATTATGCTAAAGTTCAAGTTTAAAAGGCTTTTGTTTTAGTTATACATTTCCTTAAATGTTAAGTTTATTTATGAAAGCATCCGCTATATTTTTATCCTTACTGAGCATCTGAGCTCACCCCTTTCAATGTTTTAATTTTTCCAGGATGTGATGAAGTATTTTAGGAATGACCTGCAGGGATAGTCTGAAGGGGATATGAGTGTGGAAAATGGATACTATGTTATTATAGTTTTTCACTTTATGATGTAATGTAACATTTATGAATTTATCTAGTGTTTCCAAGTCTACTAAACTAATCGGTCTTTCGAGACTTGATATTTTGTGATCATGCCAATGTTACGAAGTAATGCACCGACTCTGGGTAACTGGGGTCTGGGCGTTACATTTAATATACATGCCATGTATTTTTATGGAAAACAAGTACATGTCGTGTATTAATGATTACATGCTGTGTAGTTTTTATAGTTGGGATTTTGAGTAAATAATGTCATTATTGTGATATTAATTATATTCAGCATGGGTGCATGTCAAGGAAATAATCATTCGACATGGGGGGTTTTCAATAAGGGTTAATGAAATAAATAAAATGCATAACACGTTTATTTATTGTCATAACACTATGACCTCAAACAAGATTATAAATATCCTCACAACCCCAACACTTTTCAATCAATCGTTGTGCACAACAATTCTGGAGAATTCTTTCAAGGCCAAAAGAACTCCTTCCTCCAAGAACGCTCCCAAGACCGAGAGACCAAGGCAATCGAAGGTGGACATCGCAAGAAAAGGTTCTTCCATGCTAGCACCCGGAGATCCTTTCGGCGACATCCGGAGATACGTGGAACATGTGTGGATCGCTTCTATAGGAATCATACACTTGGATTCTACGACGCAATGACGGATCACAGGACCGTGACTGGAGACATCAACGATGAAAGAATTCCACCAAGGTAATTCATGTGAATTAATTAAATTAATTATAACCAACATATTATGATCCTATCTCTATGGTTCCGGAATTCCCTCTTATGTTTTTCATTATTCGTTCTATTCTGAAGAATCGACGTTTTAAATCGTGACGAATCTCAGATTGAACGTTGCTTAACGTTAAAATTAAAGTTGGGCAAACCCCAAATGCACTTCCGCTGTGCCCAGAACCTATGGAGCTTAGATAAGGTCACAGTATCAACATTAGCACCAGCCTACAGTACCTCTTCCCCCTTCACCACATCCAATCTTTCCTTTACCTCCTCCACCAACTATTTCTAGTTATCAACTATTTCTTTAGTTTAGGATAACTATTTCTTAAGACACTCTAGTTTATAACCAAGACACTCCACCTATTGATGATGTTTCTCTGCGGTGTTTCTCTACTATTCATCATCACTCTATCACCTCATGACCATATGAGTATTCTCAATAGCTTCATTAAGAAGTATTTACCAGGTTTCAGCAAGGAGAGACCATGGAATATGTAGTTGAAAGATCAGAGTGGAGCATACTAGTTCTCTCCTAGGAAGTAATTACTTGTTTCACTATGTCAGGTATAGAATGATAATCAAGCCCCCCATACCCAAGAAATGAAAAATTTCAGCACAATATGGTAATTTTCGATAGCATGTTTTCAATGGGGGTTTGAGAAATCAACTTCCATATTTCTTTCCATATATTCTAATGGGAAAAGAGAAGGTTATCAAGAGGGTCATATTCTTCTTCAAACTCTCTTCTAAATGGAAGATTATATTTGAGAATAAGGTCCACCAGAGAGTTTCTTGACCTAACAACCTCATTATGGATTGATTATGTAGCAGTCGGCTCCCTTGCAATATCAAAAAGTTGAGATATTGGGGATTCAACTATAGCCATCGAGGATTCCGGATGTAATTCTATAATTATAATAATAAAAAAGGTATTGACTATACCAAAAAATAAAAGTAAATGGTTGGAAGGGTGGATAACTCACATCCACTTTTTAAGACATCAGCATCCCTAACCACCATTGTTTCATTATCACCAGGTAAAATGGATTCTACATTGTAGACCCCGGAAAACGCGTTCTTAAATTTTCCAAATACATCCATACAAGATCCAAGATCGTAGAACGTTTCTTACTCTTCGATTTGGTATGTTGTAGGGCCCGAACGGAGTTACGGATTAGGAGTTATGGACGTTTGAAGTTGGGTTGGAAATCTGGTTCGCAAAGCCCATTCGCGAAGCCCCCTCCGTGATCGCGGAGCGCCGCCGCGAAGTAATGAGGCGAGAGGCTCCAAAAACCCGTTTGATGTTCGCGATGCGCCGAGAAGACCCCTCGTGAATCACTGATGTGAAGCACAGATGCGAAGCACCGATGCGAAGCACCCGAGCATCACGGTCCCGCGAAGCTCCAGAGGTGGTAACTCTTCGCGAACGAATTTGACGTTCGCGAGCCCGCCGCGAAGCTCCGGAGGCGGTACCTCTCCGCGAACGAATTTGACATTCGCGAGCGTGCCGCGAAGCTCCTGAGGCGGCGCGGGATTTCTGCTTCGTGGCGCCCCTTGCCTATAAATACCCATCTCACCCCCTTCTCCAGGAGGACGGCCACTGCCACTTCGCCCCTTGGGCGGCCGAGCAGAGCTCCGCATTGCGGCTTCACGAAACCATGCTCCACGAGCGGCTTCCTTCGCGTTGCTGCTCCGCGAGAGGAGGATCCGCGAGTCCATGCTCCGCGAGATTATGCTCCGCGATGCTGCTCCGTGAGACCGAGCTTCGCGAGAGCCCATGCTCCTCAATGCTGCTCCGCGAGACCATGCTCCGCGAGACCCCTTTGCTCCGCGAGACCGAGCTTCGCGAGAGCCCATGCTCCGCGATGCTGCTCCGCGTGACCAAGCTCCATGAGACCCCTTTGCTCCACGAGACCGAGCTTCGCGAGAGCCCATGCTCCGCGATGCTGCTCCGCGAGACCCCTTTGCTCCATGAGACCCATTTGTTCCACGAGACCCCTTTGCTCCGCGAGAGACCATTGCTCCGCGAGGCCATGCTTCACGAAGCTACTTCGCGAAGACCTATCCTTCGCGAGGATCCTACCTTAGCGCCCACCGGTCCATACCGCGGGAGCTACGCCCCTTCACCCCCGCTCGGGGTCAGTGCCGGGCTGCAGTCCCGGCCCTCCGGGCCGGTCCCTTTGCTACCGTCACAGACCCCCATGAAAAATGGAGAGTCACACCGCGAACTTTTCGGGTCGGGATGTCGGTATTTTCCATTGCGCCCTTATGCGCTCCCACCTTAAACCTATGGAATACCATGATTTGTTACACTCCTCCACACACCATGAAACACCTTGAGTTGATGTGTTCCTCTTGGTTTGTTTCCTATGTCGTGAGTTGAGGTTCTCATCATCAGTTCCCCGAGTACCTTGAGTCGAACCATTCCTCAGGCAACTCCTCCAGACCCAATCACTTGGCTCTTATGCCAGGTTGAACCAGAAAGGGCCACCTTTACGTAATTCCCGACACCAACCATTTCTAGGCACCTTCTGCCAATAGTCCTATCTACCAGACTACAAACTGTAGTACTCCCTATCTAACAAACGATAGGATGCCTCTCGCCCTATACGAGAGATGCCTCATGCTCCAAGCCTGAGATGCCAACAGTCTTATCTACATGGCTCTAAACTGTAGTACACCCTATCTAACAAACTATAGGATGCCTCTCTCCCTATACGAGAGATTCCTCATGCTCCAAGCCTCAGATGCCAACAGTCCTATCTACATGACTCTAAACTATAGTACACCCTATCTAACAAATTATAGGATGCCTCTTGCCCTATACGAGAGATGCCTCATGCTCCAAGCCTGAGATGCCAACAGTCCTATCTACATGACTCTAAACTGTATTACACCCTATCTAACAAATGATAGGATGCCTCTTTCCCTATACGAGAGATGCCTCATGCTCCAAGCCTGAGATTCCAATAGTCCTATCTACATGACTCTAAACTGTAGTACACCCTATCTAACAAATGATAGGATGCCTCTTTCCCTATACGAGAGATGCCTTATGCTCCTGGCATGAGATGCCCACTGTCCTACCTACAAGACTATAAACTGTAGTATTCTCCCTATGTTCCTAACGTAGGATGCCTCTTGTTCCAAACATGAAATTCCTTATGCTCCAAGTGTAAGATGCTCAATGCCATGACTGCAGTGGCATGATTCCAATGCCCCTTGGCATTATCCCTCTTGTGCACCAGTGCATAGGTGAAGGCCTTAATTCATCAGTGAGTTGGGATGCCCTCACGGCCAGACATGAGGAAGACATCCGGGCAGCTTCTTGCATAAGCCCCATTCACCCGTGCCGCTCCATAGCGGCACCCGGGCAGCTTCTTGCATAAGCCCCATTCACCATTGCCGCTCCATAGCGGCACACGGGCAGCTTCTTGCATAAGCCCCATTCACCAGTGCCGCTCCATAGCGGCACCCGAGCAGCTTCCTTGCGTAAGCCCCATCCATGAGTGCCGCTCCTTAGCGGCACACCCGGGCTGCTTCCTCGCGTAATCCCCATCCACTGTTGTGATCCCATGCAGCGGTAAGCCGTTGACATCCTTTTGCAGCGGTAATCCGTTGTGACCCAATCCAGCGGTAAGCCGTTGTGACCCAATCCAGCGGTAAGCCGTTGTGACCCCACTTAGCGGTAAGTCGTTCACATCCCAATCTAGCGGTAAGCTGTTGTGACCCAATCCAGTGGTAAGCCGTTGTGACCCCATTTAGCGGTAAGCCGTTATGGGCCTCCATCCTGGAGTAAGTCCCAGCACTATAGGCCGCCTAACACGTAAGCCCCTCTTCGCTTCTCATGGACGTATCCTTCGCGACGTGATCATCAGGTCCTTGAAACCTCTTGTTTCTCACACCGAGCATGACTCACGTGGGCTTAGAGTGAGCACCGACCCTGACCCCACCCCTAGCGAACTATGAGGACTTTGATCCATGTCAAGGCATGGCACGTAGGAAGCCTCCATGAGGTTCAAGCCACATTGCTCAGTCGTTCATTCACGTCGAGTTTCGCCCGCGTCCAGCATGACGTTAAACTGTATGCCCCTCCCTTTGTCATGCATGACATTAAACTGCACACACATTCCCACCTGAACTACGAGGTCTTTGATCCGTGTCAAGGCTTGGTACGTAGGAAGCCTTACAAAGGTTCAAGCCCACCACCCATTAGTGGACCCACGGGCCCACTTTCACGTCGGTTCGCCGACAAAACCCAACGAACTACGAGGACTTTGATCCATGTCAAGGCATGGTACGTAGGAAGCCTCCCAAAGGTTCAAGCCCACCACCCATTGGACCAAGGTCCACTTTCATGTCGGTTCTCTGACAAAACCCATATGAACTACGAGGTCTTTGATCCATGTCAAGGCATGGTACGTAGGAAGCCTTCCAGAGGTTCAAGCCCACCACTCATTGGATCAAGGTCCACTTTCACGTCGGTTCGCTGACGATGTCCATCGGACCAAGGTCCACCTTCACGCCGGTTCACTGACGATGTCCATCAGACCAAGGTCCACCTTCACGTCGTTTCCCTGACGATGTCCATCGGACCAAGGTCCACCTTCACGTCGGTTCACTGACGATGTCCATCGGACCAAGGTCCACCTTTACGCTGGTTCACTGACGATGTCCATCGGACCAAGGTCCACCTTCATGTCGGTTCACTGACGATGTCCATCGGACCAAGGTCCACCTTCACGCTGGTTCACTGACGATGTCCATCCTACCAAGGTCCACCTTCATGTCGGTTCACTGACGATGCCCATCGAACCAAGGTCCACCTTCATACCGGTTCGCTGACGATGTCCATTGGACCAAGGTCCACCTTCACGTCAGTTCACTGACGATGCCCATCAGACCAAGGTCCACTTTCACATCGGTTAGCTGACGACACCATCCATCGGACCAAGGTCCACCTTCACGTCGGTTCGCTGACAACATCCATCGGACCAAGGTCCACCTTCATGTCGGTTTACCGGCACCATCTCGAACTATGCGGACTTTGATTCCCTACCATAGGAATATGTAGGAAGCCTCTTCAAGGCTCAATCCCAACTTCACTGTCACCTCTGCGATGGTCCCATTTCATGTCCCCTCCACTTCATTCATCCATCCATCACCCATCCTGATTCTCACCCAGGCCGCCACATCCCGGTGGGATCATGCCATCCACCTCCTCGCTGCTCCTAGCGGCGCATGGGCCGATTTCCACGTGTAAGCCCCATCATATCTCCGGGTCATTGTCCTCTATGTACACCCCGATTCATCACCCTTTTCCCCTCTAGGGAGTGCACCACCTCGGATTCGTCCTCATTGGGCGTTCTGATCCGTCTCTATGGGACCATAGCCGTCTCTATGCGATGTACCAATCTAATCCGTCTTTATGGGACATCCTGATCAGCCTCATTCCGTCTCCGCAAGACGTTAAACTCTCGGCCTACCTCATGCTAAACATGGGAATCTGAGGAAAACCTCAGTTACATGCCTCGGGTAATGCACCCTTGAGATGCCCTCTCATGAGGAAGAATACAGGTTCCCCTATGTCCACGCACCCAGAGATTCCCCGACATTCCAGATGTTGCCGTCTACTCTGACCGAAGGTCGCTACCATGTCAAGACCCTATGGAAAGTCTTGACGGAAGTAGTGTAATTAACCGGCGTCCATAACGATATGGCACCGGGAATGAGATTCACGAACAACGTATTAAATATATGAGGGAGACCCGGACTAGGTGACGAGTTCCGAGGAGGAATCCACGGAAGGAAGAACCGACATCCCATCATCCCATTTCGATCAAGGAGAAGACGTCCCTGAATAAGGAGTGAATGCCGCCCGCCTTTGGAAAGCAGGAATGCGGGGCAACAGCTGCGCTTCCTCCACGGACGGATGCGCATGCCCCGGTGAAAGCGTCGGAAACATACATCCTCCATCTATAGTTTGAATTCAATTTCTTCTATCAAAAATTGACATACAGTGTCATGCTATTTCATTTTAGTGGAATACATACGATCACCCTTGGAAAATATTCTTGCAAGAATAATCATCACGGAACTATATGAAACAACTAATTCCGACTATCCTCGAGTGTGAATTTATCCACATTCCATGGTGGTTCTCACCATAGGGGCATAACCAATATGATCAACTATGAAATTGACCCTATAATATTCCCCTTCTACTGGGGAAAACGTCATTTGATTAGGAAGGGTCAACCCCAAGGGGATTGGGATCTCCCTGATGTCCTAAAATGTTGAGGGTTCCCAATCCAGTTCAGCTACCACCACTGGAGTTATGACATGTATCTTTTAAGAATTAGGGGATACAAGCCCTTAGGTGAATTTTTCCAGATTTATCATCAGACCAACACCAATTAATATGCTAGATTGTGATTTAGAATATAAAGACACATAACATAACAACTAAATCAATAAATGGAACAATCACATGTTATCCACGAATTTAGGCATATCATCAGCTATGATGCCTGTCGATGCCTTGTTGTATTCCATAGAGAGTACCCATGGGAATGACAATAGATTTGGATGGGGTGGAAATTCTCTAGTATAACCAAAAAGAACCGCCTCTATATGACTTATTTCCCCATGGGAGACCTCTTCAGCGACCCTCATATCTGAAGGGATATTTTCCCAAGCAACGTTTCCCCTTGGGGTGTACATCAGGAAAGATATAGGTTCCAAAATATCCCCAGAATCCTAAAAATACTAGTAGTAAGGGTTCAAGGCTATGATAATAAGAATAAGGTGATTTGGTATAAGTAATTTTGATACCTCTACATCATTGTTATCATTCCCCATCATGATCACCACCATATTCTATATTCGATTAGACCAATATGTTCAGCCATTATATGAATAAATGCAGGTTTCCATTTCTTCCAAATATATATCCACATCACTGGGATCTCCTCAAGTAGAGATCCACATAGGAGAAGTGATCAATCCAAAGACTGTAAGTTCATAGGGCTTTACCTAGAGAATTTCCCAAATACCTTCATCGGATATGATTTCCCTTATGTTATACCATGCTTTCCAATCCTATGGGAAGGCCACCGTTATGGGGATGTACAGTGTTGAGAGGTCCATCATGGTAAGAGAGGTGGGTTCCATCCACCAAAAATTCTTTTTGGATGCCTCATCCACCCTGTAATTATCTAGGGCTGAGCGCTTTCAAGACCTTGGACATGAACAATAAATTTTCCTAGTCTCAGTTGTGATAGGAGGATTGATTTCGTCAGGACCCCAGAGGAATGACTATTATCCTCTTCATCCTAATTGGAACTAGACCTTACCATTATGATCACTCACTATGAATATTTATTTCGGGTTATCCAATAATGGATAGATTCATAAATCTCTCAAAAACAAGTGTTCACCCTCTTGGGGTTGTCATGATAAGAGATAATTGTAGGAATAGACACATAACTATATTTGGTTAATTAAACCTCATTATCATATAGAAATCATCACAAGGTGTGAACTATATGTGAAGTCTGTAATGAATCCCATTGGCTTCCTGCTATTGGAAAGGAGACATTAGGAGGGATGGATACTTGAACTTGAGAACTAGTGTTGGAATCCTGGGTGTTAAACCCTAGGATATCATAACATTCCTTGGGGGTTCAACAATGAGAGATTTACTTGGCTTATTTTTTGACCTAAGAATCCCAATTATTTTTGTTTGACTCCCTCTGGCCTCAGACACTTTTTGGGACTCAAAAACATAGAATGGATTTTCCTGTTGATCTTTATTGTATGATAGGTTCCAGACTTCATCATAGGATCCAGTAAGTTTTGGTCCCAAACCCCCATATTTTTTATACCCAATCTGGAATCGAGTGTCCTCCTGAGTGAAAATAGCTAGAGGTACTAAGATATCATCAAATGTTTCTCCTATCATGCACTGTTGATGGTTGGGGACACCTCAACTGGACACAGCTAAACTGACATGTGATTTTTTAGGGTGTAAATCCCTTGCATACAAGTTCCCCATAGATCTTTTCTACCAATATACCTTACAATAAGGAAATAATATATCACCACATGGAAAATTATCTAGATCCATTATTCACCAAAGTACTAGAAGTGGGAACATAACGATCATAGGTAAAACAATACTGATAGGTAAACTAATCCACCATTTCCCGCTCACTCTAGTATGATGACATTGCCCCATTTTTGCATTGGAGGTATGGTCAGATGGTAGAATTAAAAATCTTTTGAGTTTGGATATATCTTTAGCAGCCCATATGGGAAGATACATACCCCCAGATAACCTGGAAGGGACCCACTAGCTGGTGTGGTGGACTTCTCTCACTGATCCAACCCCAAAAAAGGTAATTATTCACCGATAATGGGACCAAAAGGTTAATGCACCTACTATTTTCCAATTAGGCATCCATCATGAAAGTCTTGACACTTACCCTGGTACTATAATCCTTCACCCACATCAACCATCCACTTAGAAACATGTCTAGAAAGGCTTCTAGTCATAAAATTTGGTCTTCATTAAGAATAATCTTATATCCCCACTTGTTGAACTGGCCCTCTTTAATCATGGGCCAGTAGGCACAAAGATTACATTGAGTATAAAAAGTGAGTCAAGTCATCATCCTCCGTGTGTAGGTCTCCTAGACACTTATCATAGAAAAGGATTTGATCCAATCATAAAATGGGATGTATTGCTTTGGAATAGGGTCCCACTTTAATGTTAGGACCAATTTGGATAGACAAAGAAGTAAGAAGAGTGTGTTGTTACAAAGTGTTTTCTTTTTTTTCAAAGAAGATAAATCAATTCACTTTGTAAAGGACGTGGAAATCAGATGATGCTTTGCTAATTTTTATTTCACAAATATCATAAGTTAAGAGAACGTGTGATTCAAGACTTATAAAGAAAAGGGGGAGAAATTATGATTCTAATAATATAAAGTTTTTCTTGGAAGGAATGATTTTTCTTGAAGATTGGGAAGTTTCAGTGATTTCCCTTGAAAACTGATGATGCTAAAGTTTCTTGATGAAAGGATACGTATCATGATTGTGGATATCGTGATCACAGTTGAAGAATGGTTATGGGATGTAATGATGATAAAATAACAAAGGAATAGACAATCTGAAGGTGGCACAAAAGAACGTTTTAATATGGTGTTGTTTTCCTGTGTTTACCAAATTTTAGGGCCTAAAAATCTAGAGATGAAGAAATGTGTTTTTGGAAAAGGATGTTGCGCGCAAGTCTGAAGATGGCTTGATATTTTGTGTTCAAGTGGAGTTCCATGATCTTAACATCAAAATATATAAAAGGAGAGGTTTTCACAAAAGATTTATTTTTTCACACATGATTGAAGGGTGATTCGAATCTTGCGTGCAAGGTATGATTTGAGGTCCAAACATTGAAAAATGGCGAAGGAATTAAGTGTGTGAAAGATTCAAAAAAGTGAAAAAAAGATGAGGTTGGTGTAAAAGATACTTATGCACCCAATGTGATGTCAAATATGGTTTTGTGCAACATGTTACTTAGGCACCCAATGTGATGTCAAATGGGGTTTTCTGTGACACATCCAGATCTTGCGGGACACAATGGGGTTTTGCATGCATGGGTCGACGAGGTCTATAAATAAGAGACAACCCCCTCAAATTTTAATGGATCTAAAATTAGAGAAATCCTAAGATATGAGGCATGATAAAATATTAAGAAAAGGATAGTGTGTGAAAGAAATAGAGTTTCACAAAAAAATGATAAGTTGCATGAAAGAATAGATTTGCACACAATATTGAAGTTGTGCACAAGTGGTGTTTCACAACAAATGTAAAATCCTATTCTTGTGGCATAAAAATTGCATGAAAGACACCTAAAAGGGTTCATGAAATATTTTGGGTCTTCTCATGTATTCATTTGTGTGTAAGATAGTTATTACAGGCTTCTGGGTAAGAAAGTGAAGATTTTTACATCAAAGAATACACCTGTTCAATTATAAAGAAGCACTGAAATACTGTAATTCTCTGTTTGTGCAAAGAGGGTGCATATAAACATTAGCATTATTTTCCAAGTGATACACAAGTGTAAGGGTATATCCTACTTTTTGTATTCCACATCAAAGAATTGTTTTCTAGTATATTGTGTGGTATAGTATTATTTCTGTACTATACCAAGGACGTAGCTACTCTTGTTGAGTAGTGAACCTTGTAAATCTGGGGTTCCTATGGTTGCGTGTGTTCAGAAAAGAAGAAACTATTTAACAGGAGGTGAAGGTTTAAAAAAAAAAGGAAACATAAAAAGGTAAAACATATCACTGATTCACCCCTCCCCCTCTCATTGATACTTAGATCCTGATTGGGAACTTCATTTAATAGGTACTTCACCTTTCCAATAAGTTTCTTTTCAATAGGAGGCATCCTCTCCACGTCATCCTTGGATGAAGGGGATGGAAAAAAACTCATCATTTATATCACCTATAATGGGAAACCTAGAAATCAACCATACATCCTAGAGACTAATACTGACCTTCCCATGTAGTAATTGGAAGGTAATGGTGTATGGGATCCACCTTCTTAGTAGCCATGGGATAATATTTTGGTATCAGTGAGAGTAGTTATGTGATACCTAGACCACCTCATATATAACTGCATCCTTGAACATGGTTTAAAATCCCCCACAAGTCAAATAGACCAAAAAAGGACACCCTTAGTCCATGATTAATGAGCCCCTGTGGAGAAGGTCCCATTTTGGTGAACACCAGAGTTTCTCATTTATTGTGGCCTTCTACACAAATCTGTGATGGATTTTCTAATCTGGAACCCACATAGTTTCCTATAGAGACCATGTATTGTAGTTTAGATGAGACCCTATAATGTTTTTTTTTCATATGAATTCCCCCTTCACATAAATATTGGCTTGGGGAATATTTCTATTTTAAATTATCCACCACCATGTTTATTTGTTGCGTGTAGTGCCAGAATTTCAACACTGGATGGTAGGATGAATCCATAAAGGGTTAGTCTGTTTGATACTGAATACCCCCTTTTACCTACTCTAAGGAGTCCCACCAGGAGCTTTTGGAGTCATTTAATGATGATTTTAAAACTATTGCCAATATAATAGATCATAGAATTCCACCTTTTGTCACTAGTAGAGAGATTCATAGTCACAACAACAGTAGTAGAATAATCCTATGAAGGGTATATCCAATTGTATGCACTAAAATTGTGAAGTAAAGGTTTTAGTATTTATTAAAATGGAAAAGATTAGATATATAATGAACAATATGTTTCTTAAGCATGGATCTATGAACAATCATTTCACGGAGCACTCACAAACCAAAAGTTCGCGATACTTCACCTAACAATGTATTGTCCCATGATGAGTTTTCCAATAAGGAGAACAGTCCATAGAATGGTCAATCTGAAAATAATCACACCACTATGAAGAAATTAAAAGTTAATATTCCTCGACATCAATGTTCAGTTCATGGAAAATAAATCCATAAAGGAGGCTATATTCCAAAGTAGTATGCAATTGAGAGAGTTCACAGAGTGCTCAATTCTCTAATAAATCTGGTAAAAGACAAATGATATGGCCCCCTATTAATAGGAATGGTAACCTCTTATGAGTCCACTTTCTCAAACCAATTCAAAATTGGACTATTTTATACATAAAAATATCCACCTATTCATACTAATTGAAACCCATTCCGATGGGGGGAACTTTTTTGGTTTGAAAAATTACGCATACAAGAAGAACAGAACTCTATCAAAATCAAAAAGGGTAGAAACAAACACAATATAAGACTGAAGAAAAACATTCAAAGGGAGAATTCATGATGGATTATTTTTTCCCTCAAAGTAAAAATCGCTTCATGGACCGCTTCTCCACATGGAATTCCGCTGCTTCACGAAGCACCCCACGAACAAAATATATCATGAGAGGGTGCGAAACTATCGATGCTCATGACTGGAAAAAAGTCATTTATGGGGATTTGCGGTGATTTGAACCCCAAAAATTGACTATCCCTCATGAAAGAAAATTTTCATTGGATGGGGCGGTACAGTCGATGCCCATAAAAAAACAAAGTCTTTTGTGGGGATGGGTGGTGATTTCTGCCCCCATGAATGACCTCCCTACTAAAAGAAATATTTATCCATATGGTGTGGTACCACCATTCCCCATATATGAAACAAATTTTTTAGTAGGGTTGGGTGGTGATTTATTTCCCCATGAATTACTTCCATATGCGAGCGAAACACATCATGAGTTGGGGCTCTCTCTTGGGATCCCGCAAAAGATACCATGTGGCCCACCATGGATGACCGAACATCTCAAAACTAGGTCCCTCCACACTTCTATAAAAATACCCCAAGGGGAAAAAAATAGGGACCATACCAAATAGTTTCAAAGGAGATGAGCGATGAGGATAAATAAAAAGGAGAGCCTCCAAGACAAATCAAGAGAGATCTATCGATTCCCAAAAGGTAAGAACTTTCCACATAGTAGTAAGAAGGAAATAGTAAATCATTCATCCACCCATGAACTCTAAACCCATTTTTGGACACCATTATGTGGGGAATAAATGGATGGACCTTTTATGGACAAGCACCCCACATTGAAAAACGCTATATGGGCAGAACCCTGGCCCATATAGAAAAATGATATGTGGGAGGAACTCAACCCCGTGTAGTAATGTTATATACAAACAGAACTTATCCCCGCATAGAAACATTCTATGTGAAAATAAATAAGATCTACTTAGAACTACGTTATGTGGATAGTACCCTAACTCACAAGGAAACATGATATGAAAATCGAACCCCATACCACCTATGAACCTTCTACATGGAATAGGGAATCCTAGGGTATTCTACTCCCTACCTCCCATCACTCCCTTACATTATATCATTGGCCCCCCATATTGACATCTCTTCTAACCATTATCAGGGAATCAGGTGAAGGCCTATTCCAATGTCGCCTGACACGTATGATCATATCATCAAGAACATTAATGTGTCATATCGTGTCTACATACCCATAGTAAGAAGGTTCATGTGTGTAACTTCATCAATAAGAAAGAGCCTTTGGATGTCTTCAAACCTAAATTCCCAAGGTAACTAGGGTTCCAACATGGAGGTGCGCACAAGAACCTATTTTTTCTTGGTGGGGAGGCTAAGGATCGTGCTTGCCTTTCCCTTCGATATGGAATTAGATCATCCCCATAAAACCCATTTTAGGGAATTCATCCTGCATTAGTACCCTAATATTCCATTTGAGAGGTGTCACTCTTTCTCCTGTTCACCTTAGCCTGAGGCATAACCAGATAGATCATAAAATGTGACTATCCTGGTTACCAAAATAAAAGAGGAGATTAGTACACTCAAAGCCCTATCCATCTCCCTTTAGGCTTCATCACCATGTACACCAGTTTCCATAGTGAATCATGTGATCTATAGATCTACTACTTCCTCTTGTTTTTAAAATTGAGCATGACTGATGTGGTCTTAGAGGTTAATGTAAATCATTACATACTCCTTATCCAAAACCATGAAATGGGTAGCCTCCATGTGTAATCCCGAACCACATGGGAATCCCTTGAGTGTAAGTCCAGACCATATCCTATCAACCAGGTCTTCACATAGGTGTAAGTCCCAATCAGGTCTTTTATAATGGGAATCCTCACAAGTATAAGTCCCCACTTACTTAACTATATGGGCTTTGATTCCCAACTAATAGGGATACATAGGAAGCCTCCATGAGGTCCAAACCTAGCACCCAAATCCAGCCTTATGTTATCTAGGAAACATTCCTGATAGGTTTATATACACCTAGGATACCACATCTCTTCCGGTTCCCTCAGGCCAACTCAGCATAAGTCCCACTATAACGCCTCGGTTCCAAAAGCCACCCAGGGGTGCCCCGTATCCAGTTGGTCACATGGCCTTAAGCGCATTTCATCGAACGCCAGAGGATTCCATCTAGTAGTAGGGGCCTTGGATGTGATGGTGGGGAAACTATGCTCTCATTGGCAGAGTACACAGAGGATGTAAATAACACACAATAGTGGAAGTAGTGAATATCCAACAACAGTAGACAGCGGAAGACTAATAGAGAAACAACTGGAGAAAAAATATATCTAAATGATGCATGATACATATATGTCTAGGAAAGTATCCAAACAAGTCACAATGATGGATATAATAATAAACCAAAGTACAGAAGAAAAATAGATGAGCAACTCCACAGCATCTCAAGCCTCAACTTGGTCTCATGCTCTCTAGCTCCAAAGCAATCAAGTACCTAAAGTCGAAGGGTTCTTGCCCTTGTCTATACCTGAGACAATATAATCTATTTAGGATCAAAAGCATGACCCAAACAGGGTGTGAGACTAAATCCCAGTAGGCAAACACCCAAAGATGTGTGCCTAATAGTCAGTGAGTATATGGAAGGTAAAATTATAGAAAGCAGTAAATGAGGAAGCACTAAGCAGTAAACAATCCACAGTTTAAGCGTTCAAAACACCACATAGAATGCAACAACAAAATAGATAACACAACAGGTAACCCTCTAGGAAGTACCCATATCATATCCCCTCTGGTTCTACCTATCAAGAGAAAGAAACCCTCTGGGTGTCACACACAGTCTTACCCCTCTGGTTTATCTAAGTGTATACTCTTTGGGGAAGCACTCACCGTCAATTCCCCCTATAGTCTCGTATCATAAGAAAGGCGCTCTAGGGAAACACTCAATGTCAATTCCCCCTATGTCCCATATCGAGGAATTGTAGACACTCTGGGGAATCAGTCAACATCAATTCCCCCTGTGGTCTTGCATAGTATAATTATAAAGACACTTTGGAGAAGCCCTCAACGTCAATTCCCCCTATGGTCTATGCACCAGTTTCTCACGTCCCTGTGTAAGTCAAGAACGCATAGCATCATGTAATGGCCAAAGTAAACCTCAATAACTACTTGGCTAGAAGTCTACAGCATAACAACATGTCAGAACAAAAGTCACTCTATCATACAATACTAGGCATGGGAAAGCAGACAGTAGCCTAACAGGAAGACAAGACCAAAAGGTCAAAATAGGAAAAACATGCATGGGCAATAAATCCAAAACACAACAAAATTACCCTATTCCTAAAAAATAACCTCTACTCAGGCATACAATCCAAGTAGGAAAACAACAGGGGAAAAACAAAAAACGTTCAATACCCCATTCAAGGGTATTGGGAAACTTTGATCATAAAACTCAAAGAATTTATACAGAAAGTCACAAACCACCTACCTCGAGTTTAGGAGATCAATATACATGAACCTTGATGCTTGAATCTACTTTTAACGTTGTAGATCTATGAAAACGAATAAAACATTCAACCCATGATAACATGGAAAATATGAGGAATTGGAAAACGATTCTCTAGAATAAGGAAGAGCTTATCGATACGACTCCAATGCAATTGACGGTGGTCGATTCAGAGAAAAAATGTGTGATTGGGGGATCAAGGATGTCTTGGCATCATACTAGTGCTCTAGGACGTTTAATCCGAAGAAGAAGACACCCATATCCATTAGATTTGACCCATGTCCATTTAATGACAAAACATACATGGTGTGTACTTTTGAAGTACATGGTGTGTACTTTCCCTTTATGTACTCTACTTTAGGTGGACTCCACGTCACCCCACACGACCATGTGTGTGGCCATGACACGGCTAGCACACGGCCTCCTACAGTAGTGAATTACACAGAGTGTACTCATAAAGTACACGATGTGTACTTCAAAAATGTCCAGAAACTCCTCTTTTCTCATAAACTCCAGAAAAAGGAAAAACATACCTGAAAAGAAAATCCAGGTTCTTACACCCTCACCGAAACTTAACTAGTAATCTTTTTCCTAGACATCATTACAACATGATGGTAAATTGAATGGTTATGTCCTCATCGTATGACCTTAAAAGGTGATGTGTCCTATTAAGTGGCATCGAACTATGTGGGTTTAAATTCCTCTCTCTAGGATACATAAGAATACCTTCTTATTGGTTCGATCTCGATATCAAATCAACTTCTATCTCCCTATATTAAATGAATCTGCAGAGTGCCTCACCACATGGATTAAACCAACATTATCCAAATAAAAGACCAAGAAATATATTATCCCTATATGAAAAGGGTACCACTGGTGGAGATCCTTGGATATATAAAGATCACTCCATTGATAGATAACCTCAAGAACTTATATATGATTTTGATCCCATACATATTCATAATGAATAATTAAATTTGGGTGATCTATGTATACATACTTGGGAATGAAAAAATGATTCGGGAACTCATATTAAATCTATAAGTGAGTATTAAAATAGGAAATAGTTCCCCCTAAAAGGATTTTATGAGCCCAACTTTTCATCCTATCGAACAATGTGAGTTATTAAGTGACATTGGCCAAGTTCCCCAATGAAAAAACACCTATGGAAAGTAAGTAAAAGGGTCTTCATGGATATTAGATTCATTGGGTGTTTCTATCTCAATTAACAAAACCTATTAGATATCATTTGAAGAAATTTTACCTGACGTCAATGATTGCACACAATTCAACCACCTATAGTAAATATTTGGGCGACAATGGTCTTTTCATCAGAAACATACTCTTATATGAGTAATTCCAGAATCCAGAAGATCAAGATAGTGTTTAGCTTTCATTGATAATCATTCTATGAATGAATTACTAGTTATTAAGAAAATGAATTATAAAATTAAAAAATGAGTTGGAATTATAGAAAAGAATCTACTTCCGAAGAAAATATTTTCTTCTAATGAGGTTAAAAGATTAGACAACACATGTTCTTAAACTAGGATGACTGAAAAATCATGAATTGTTGTGAAAAGATCCAAGGATAGTAAGTCTAAGGATAAAATACATATTGAATGTTTCGTATTTGGTCATAAAAAACATTAAAAAACTCAATGTGTTGAAAATATGAGAAATAAGAAGGCTTATAAGAACTAGAGGATTGGAACTGATGGAATCTCTAAAGGAAAGGAGATAACTATTTCTAAGAGTTGGGTTGTTCAAGTATAAGGAGAACATGAGTAGAAGAAATAGAAAATGGTTAAGGAGTAAATTCATCGAAAGAATTTTCAGTTTGATCAAGACCATGAAATCATGGATGATGACCTAGATGAGGAGACAAATTTATCAAAGGAAACATAGAAATATTTGAAAAGTATTTGAAATATTTCATGGACTAAATCAACAACTTTCTATAATCAGATCCAGAAAAATAAGTATGATAAGTTATTCAAGAGAGTTATGAAATATTCTATAGATATGCTCAAGGAATTTAAAAAACTTATGAATGATTATAAGAAGATAGATCATGATATGATTAGTTTGATCATTACTAATGATATTTGGAATAAAGTAGAAGTTTCTAGTCTTCTTGAGAAGGTTAAAATGATCAAAAAAAGATGTGTAAAAGAATATCCAATCCAAAAAATGTGTTTGTGGATATTAGGAACATGTATTCCAAAGATCCATGCTCAAGATACGAAATTAGAACTAGAATGGTTTACCAAATAGAAAAAATGTTTTTGAATTAATCTAATTGAGTTATTGTAATTTAAGAAGATAAATTCCACATTTAATTTGATACCACAAATGTTGAAGACAATACTAAAAAAATGCATATTCAAGTTCAAAATTGTTGGTTTCACACATCAAACTTATCATATTAGAAGACAAATTGGTCATACTTTGGAATATGAACCCAGGGCACCAGACTAAATGACCTATATTATATGAATTTGTAGAATCATAGTTTAGCAATGGATATTGACTAGAGTTTGGTTTTAATATAATCCATTATGAACATATCTATATCTCATGGAGTGTTTATTAGATCGATTAATAATCAATGAGAAAGGATTGTATGTTCTGTATAGAGATAGTATGCTAGTCCCTATTAACTCAAGAGATATACAGATTGTAGAAATGGAACATCTGACAAATTTCATTGTAGAAATAGAAATTTTTCTTGATGTAATCAAGAAGTAGATCTCACATAAAGAATAATTCTTTATTTTTTGAGATAAAATACAATATTCTATCAAATAATTTTTGGAAATGAAAGAGCCAGAGAATGGTGTCTCAATCTGTGAGAATATTGATATATTTTATAACTTGGAAGGATTCCAGTTCTGGATATAGACATAGTTCATATCTATCATGAATAATCAGATAAAATTGTGTTTTTAAATATTTAATTTGTTTTTATATTTGAAGTGTCTGATGGATGTTTCACAGTTGTGTGCTCCACCTTTTTATTTTTTTTATTTTTATTTTTCGAAGTGTGATCTGTAAGAATTCCCTTTATATTGAGTCTTATAGTGGAATTCGAGTCAAAATTTTAAAAAATAAGATCTTAGAAGACTATATAGGGTACCTCACACCAATTGTTTTTAGGGAGATGAACTTGAAATAAAAATTATTATTATTTCATAAATTCTCTCTCTAGTTTATCTCCACGACTTCATGTTCTTCATGCAAGGTGATTCAAAGTGTGATCCTATGACTCAAAGATAGGTAGTCCCCTTATTAATTTTTGGATATTGTTGTTTTGTCTTTATTGAATTTGTTTTTTTAGCCTTTAGGATTTACTTAATTGGAAGCCCCTTGGACATTATTTATGTTTGGATTATGGAAAATTCCATCAAATTTCTTATTTTTGGGTAGTTTTTTATTGAATCTATTTTTATTTGACATTTTTTTATTAATTTAAATCATGTAGTTTTTTATTTTATTTATTTAGTATAATGATTTTGTTATATTATTGATCACATGATTTATTATTCTTCAAGAACATTGGAATTTACAATATATCGATGAATCATGCTAGATTTATAATGGAATATAATAAGATTGTTTATTTTAGTTTTAATAATTAATATATTAGAATATGTCTTATTAATTTTACTTAATTAATGTTTCATGTTATTTATGTTGAAATAAAATCTCATCAAACATTTAATTACCTTCAATACCATCCACTAAGCTCTAGAAATTTGGGGTATGCACCAAAGTATTTTCATTCTCCATATCTAAGGGGATCTTAGGTTAGGTTAATACAATTTCTATTAGATTGGTTTGGGAATTTTTGGGGTTTATTCCTAATGTTGTATTTGTATGATGTAATTACAAGTTTTTAAAGGTGATACCAAAACTCATAATGTAATAAAATCATAAAGAGAACTCATCTATGGTCACAGTGAATAAATGAAAATGAAAAAATTTAATAAGAAAATAATTCAGAATTTACATTTTAAATATGTTATAATATTCAATCAAAATTGAATAGTTCAATCTCATATTCCCTTGGTATCCACTGATAATACCAATTACCATTCCTTAGAAGGGCCCTTTTTTCAACCTAGATATTCTACTACCTATAATTGAAAGGGATATAACCAAGGATGAGGAAACATAATATAACTTCCTTGAGAGGGAAAATTAAATTATCACTCAAAAAATATAGTCATTTTTTTTGTATTTTCATATAACCCATTTTTTATGTTATGTGTGAACCATTATACAAAACCCACTCATCAAAAATATTGGAAACTAGAAAAAATATGAGATGAAAATTTCAAATAAAAAATAAAAAATGAATTATAAGGTAGTGTTTTGAACCACACAAAACCAAATCTTACACCTCAATCCTCACACCCTGCCTTAATCCTCACATCCCTTATCTACACATGAACATAATAAATATTACAAAAAATCACTAATTTTATTGTGATCATTAAGAAAATCCAAATATGATCGCCAATGTGAAAACCATAAATCACCTCAAATCAAAACTCTGATATTGAATGAATGCTAAAAAATAAAATCTAGAACCATTCCCAAACCATTCACGAGAGTCTTCAACTAGAACACTCAAATAATTTTTTTTCTCAATATAATGAATGAATCCATTTATTATTATAGTAATTTATAGATAAATGAGAACTTATTAGTTTATTTAATAGTCTCCTAAAGTGTCTGAGGTGTTGAACCACCTTGGTGGGTAATTGATGGTCCTCTAAATGTGTTTAAAATAGAAATGAAGGTGCGACAACAGTCTCCTATAGTGAATCTTTGATATTATCTCAGATATTAGGTCATAAATGTCTATTAAATCAAACCAAATTATATAAATATTATTTAAATAAATATTTTAAATTTTTTTAACACAAATACCATTTGTGCTGTTTCTAAACATAAACATTTTAAATCATTGACTAGTCACATTGGCCCAAACAATCCAAATAAGAATTATCTTATATGAAGCCTAAAGGGTCCATTAAAATCCTAGAAATTATAATGAGAATAATTCATAATAATAAACTAATAGAATTATCAAGTAAAATTTCATATAAATCAGAATTTAAAAGGATATTAGTGTGACATAATATATATCATGTTCTTTTGGAATGTTCTTTCACCATTAATACCGATATAAAAGTTTCTATTTTTATCAATTACTAAGATAAATAAATCATATATTATTAAATAACACGTAATTATTATGAAATGAATATGTTATTACTTGGTCCACACTCAATTGAGGGTCACAGATATCAAAAAATCAACATATGAGCCAACACATCCCATCTTACTTAATAAAATCCCTATAATTAATTAGTAACATCATCAATACCATTATATTAATTCAAAATTTCAAAAAGCATTTTTATATGAATTAAAGTGATAAAACTCACATGTTTGGAGGATTTTGGGAACTGTAGGTTGAAGGATACGTATCCAGTGTCCACATGAGAATCACTAATAACACATAATGATATGCAGGTTGAACTTTATGTGGTTCAATCTAGAATGATGATTTTTAATCAGGTATAACCAGGTAATACATATATTTTGGGGTATTATCATATCAATTACCATTTTATACATAATAAACCTAAAAATTATAAAATATTATCATCAATTTACATAATATGATTCTTAATATCCTCAATCCAACACACTTAATTGGATTTAGTGGAAAAAATGGAAATCTATCACGAATACTAAAGTCAATCACATATTTTATCTAACACCTATGGATCCAATGACTATTTATTATTTTATTATATAATATTAATTTTTAAGGGATCCAAAAAATTATCCTCTATAAGAACATGACATGGATTTATATTGAATCTATCAATAATCTCTTGAATGAAAAAAAATCATAAAATAATATATTTATATATCATATGAGGTCAAGTATCCTTGGTATTTGTAGCTAATATAATAATATAATAGTTGAGTTAAACTAGTTAAAATATTCTTGGTACCACCCCAATTTCAAAGAAAAAAATAATTATCTGAATAAATTAATTAACCATATAAGATATTATAGAATGTATAATTTTGAATTTAGAATCATGAATTACAGGCTTCATAGAAAATATCAAGCTTACTGCTCCATTTTTAGAAAAAAAATCCTAACTAAGATCTAAAGTCATATTTATTTGTTTGGAAACTAAAATTGGTGTAACCCCATTCAATGATATATTTTAATCAATAATGAATAAGAATATAACCTTATTTCTTCTCTAAGTATATAAGGATATTCTTCATGACTACTGAATGGGTTTCATCGAGATTTGATTGGAATATAATCAATATTTTTATTACATCAGTTACATTAGGGTTCATGCAAAATGTGATATACATTATTGAACCAACAATAAAATAACATGGAATCTTTTTCAGGAATTCAAAATCTCCAAATGCTTAAGGGAACTATGTATTTGAAATAATCCTTCCATAAGACATTGGTAAAAAACCTTTTTAAGAAAAATATTCTAAACCTCTTTATCACATTACCAATGTGTACATCATAAAAAAGATTAAGAAATTATTTAAATAAATATATATAAATATTAATACATAGTTTTTATATTTTCTCACAAATATGATTTATATATGAGAATGATATAAACCAATATTTCATTGATTCTAATATTGGGATATCATTTTCAGCTATAATTTGTAACATCCCTACATTTTAAGAGGATTAAATTTTTTAATGGATGCAATAAATAATTCTTGTTATGTAATATATACGATTAAAATGTTGATGATACATTAAAATATTGTAATGTCCCGGACCTTCTGGGTCTATTACTTTGTCAAATTCTGGTGTTTGGGGTGTCCTGGACACTATCAGTGAGTTAGGAGGGTGTTGGTGTCAGTGCCAAGGTGTCAACTTGGTGTCACCTATCGATGCCACTGATTGGTGTCTCACCGATTTGTGCCACACCCAAACGGTTCCACCATAGAGTGTCAGGTTTCCTTTCTAGTTTCCCTCCCATAATGTCTCTTTTAAATTTTAATACCTCTTTTAATGTGGTTTAAGATTTTTTTAAGGATGGTAAAGGATATCTTATATCCCCTAAGAGTGGGGCAACCCATGACTTCCCATAATGTGTGGCCTTTTAATTAGTTTCGCTCATTTTTATATGTTTCCAATTATTCCCCTATTATGAGTTTTTCTCAATTTTAATGTAACATATCAACTCTCCATCATGTCATTGAATATCTCACTATCTACGAGGGAATTATTAAATCTCAATTAATTACAACATGTGAAACCACCCAGTCGCGTGGTCAAACCGTGATCTTCTTTTCAAGCTCATTGAGATTGCATATCCTTTAACTCTTGGATCAGGACTTTTATCACACTGATATTTTCTTCTTCCTTAGCCTATTTCTTTTCCCTTGGTGCACTTGTAGTCCCTCTTTCGAAGACGAGTCGTTCCTGCGTGAGATCCCTCCTATTCATTTCTTCTTAGAGTTTCTTGTCATGTGACTATAGTTCTTGGCATAAGGAGAAAACATTGATCCTTGATCATCCAGGTCAGGGATTTTCCTTTTTCTCTCTTTATTGTGCATCATATGGGGTGGGTATGATGATGTTTCCTCAGGACGCAGATGAAACCAACTTTAACAAAGATAATAAAAATAATTTTAAAGAATTAGGGGGTGGAAAATATGATTATGATGTTATATTTTACCTTTGTTTTTATGTTGTGAATTGTATGGGCTCATGTCCATTGAAAATAGTTGTTGGTGGTGGTCTTTTCCGATGAACTAATGAAGCTCTATTTTTTTGGATGATATTGTGATTAAATGACAGTAACATGGAAAGTGATTAATCGTATAAAATTGTTTGATTAAAAGGAATATCAATGAATAAGAAACCATGTGTGATCGCCCCGGTTAATCAAGTGGAATTAAGGAACATCATTGGATGAATCTTAATTTACCCATTTTTGGTGGGTTTAGTTATGTGTTGTGTGTTATGGTTGGGGTTTTATATATTATATAGAATGGTTGAGCAGTGTGACTAAGGTTTTAGCCATGGTTGATGGATTATTGTGGAATAGATGAAATTTTAGGCAGTAGAAACTACCCTTGGTTGTGTTGTGGCTATGGGACAGACTTGTACTATGTGACTGCAATGTATTTTGGTGGTGTTGTGTAGTAGGATTGCAACTTGGTTTTCTTGTTATGTTGGGTTGGTTATGCCTATTAGTTTACCGGTGGTAATATAATATTTAAATGGAATCACTTTAACATGATAAGGTGAAAGAGTACAATGGGGAACAATTTTTTACAGAAATGGGATGTGCTCTGGTTTTGGTTGTTAAGTATTTGAACATGAAGGGGTAGCAACAAGAGTAGTTGTGAGGGGTATAGTTGTTGGATTCGATACCTTTTGGTTGGGATGAGTGCTTTATTACATATATATATAATTTTTAGTTCTTGTGTTTATTATATTCACCACACCTATGTTGAGAACTTCATGTAGAACAACCCCATTTCATGGGGGAGGGTGTTTTTTCCAACATTCCTATGAGTGGCTGGTTATTAGCTCCTTTATGCTCCTCCTCCCAGATAGCCTGAGTTATTCAGGCAGGCTGTGACGGCCTGAGGTTTATTTTAGACCAAGACACTTTGGGTAGGGTGTGTTGTGGTGGGTTGGCCTAGTTGTGTGTAGGCAGGTTTGATTCCCAAGTGTCTTCAGGATTAGAACTAGGTGTTTTGGGTGAGAGGTACAGTTGTTGTTTCCCAGGTGTCTTTGGGATGAGGCCCAGGTGTCTACAAGAAGGAAGTGTGGTTGTGGTGGACCAGGTGTATGTGGGTAGTACGTGTGGTTGTGGTGTACTAGGTCTCTATGAGTCGAAAGTTTTTTTGTGATGGCCCAGGTGTCTGTGGGCAGGATGTGTGGTTGTGGTGGACCAGGTGTTTGCGGGCGGGATAAACATGCAGTTTGGATGGGCCATATGGTTGTTATTGAGGGCGGTAGTGGGACTTCAGTAGGATTTGTGGGGGAGGTTTTATTCATAGTATGTTGTAAATAACAAGTGGGAAAGTGTTGTGGGGTACCCAAATATCAATTTGCTATTACAATTACTTTACCTTACTTGCGTTATTTGGGGAACGTGCCCTTGTAAGGTTGGGTGATAAGTTTTTTTGATAGGTTCCCTAGTTTTTTATATCTTCACAGGGACAATAGTGTGTTCCCCCACTTGTCTACGAGTGATGTGGGATTCCCTATTGAGTATACTTATATAATCACCCTATGTATATAAAACTGCTTTCAGGTTTCCAGGAGGACTTTGAGGACCGTGCCGAACCTTACTAGCTCGAGCATTAAGACAATTTTTGTTGCTACTTTGATTTTTATTTTGGTACTCTCCATCAGTGATTTCTTTTAATTCGTATTATTTTCAATTTTTAACATGCATGGGGTATTGGATTTGGTTTTCATTTTTTCCTTTAGAGTCTTTAGTTGTTTGGATTTAGCACCTTATCTCCCGATCTTTTTTTTCAAAAAAAAAGAGTAATTCCATCCTTACTATGTGAGATATCATGCCCTTGGTGCTATTCTCCACCATAGGACCTACTGAAGGTGGTAATCTATGGGTCATTATCTCATTTTATTCATAAGTAAGGAAGGATGTGTCACTCTGTTGTCCCTTACCTTATCTTGCTGAAGGCGGGTCGTGACAAAGTGGTAAAAAAGGGAGTTTTAAAGATATGATGGAGTTAGGAGTTAGGAATAATGATTATTTCATGAGAACATAATGAAAAGGTGTTATGTGACCTTGGTGAATGACATAGGATAGGGAAGACTGATTAGGACACGATATTTTCGGGTCCCCCATGATCTGATGTAAGGACTCTGAGACTACCGAATGACCAAGTGAGGCTACATTGATCGTAGGGTTGAGACCCTAGGAAAGGTTTATGCATCTTAATTATTTATGTTCTTTCTTGAATTGGGGTGTCTTGGAAAAAATTGAAATAAATAATAATGAATACTCTAAGTAATATCCTTACTACTTGGGATTAAAAAAAATTTGTTTACCTTGCAGTTATGGAACCCGGACGTTGTCCATGAGTGGTACAAGCAGTCAAGGCACATCAGGTTGATCTTGTTGATCAGCAGAGGGCCAATCGATAGGAGGAGGATGAACATTGGAATAATACACTTCGTGCCTTCTAGTGGTAGACTTTGGGAAAGTATGAGGGAATAATATTAGACATGGAGATAGAGAGCTGGCTCGAGGAGCTGGTGATCACTTTCAGCTTGATCTGAGCTTCGAAAAAGAACTAGGTTCCTCTGGCAGTGAGACAAATGCAAGGGGATGCATATTAGTGGTGGAAGCTTTTCCTTGGGGAGAAGGAGACTGATGTCTCAGGGACTGAATTAGTGAAATATTTATGGGCAGAATTCCTTTATTCCACAATGAATTCCGAGAAGAGGTAAGAGTTGCTCTCCTTTCAGCAAGGGATTATGTCAGTAAGGGAGTTGGGGATCAAGTTAAAGGATGACATTCGTTTTGAACTGGATCTCTTTTCAGATGAGGATTCGTGGGCAAGAAGCATAGAGGAGGCACTCTGACCTTCTCTTCAAAATTATGTTACTCCCTTTACTCTACTGACGTACTTGGAAGTTCAGATGAAGGATTAAGTAGTGGAGAGGATGAAAAAGTTGGGAGGTGTGTTGCAAAAGGAGAGCTAATTGAGTTCATCAAAGGGAATGGCCATCATCAGTAGATCTCTAGAGATAAGACCTTCAAGGTTTCTACCAGTGGGGAGTAGACCTCAGTAGTTCCAGTTCCAATATCCTTGTACTCTCCCTTTTACCATGGGCTCGGGACTGAGGTGAATTTCCTGTAATGGTTTTGGGCACATCTAGAGTCGGTGCCTAGTTCAAGTTCTGTATGGTGGGGGTGGAAAGGTTCAGTTCCCACATTAGTTATACCAGTTTCTAGCCAAACATTTTCAGTAGTAGCAGTAGGCCCCTACCCCTCTGATAGAAGATGTTTTGGGAGGAGGATGACCTCAGGGTGCTTCTTAGGGACCTCGATTAGGGCTTGGTCGTGGAGGAAACCAACAACTAAGGGGAAGAGGACTTGGGCATGGGTAGTTTCACACTACAGAGGTATCAGTTCCAGTGGGGCTAGAAGTTTTTTGAGTTACAATCAATCTATTTAGTGATATTTCATCTGCCTTGTTTGATTCAGGAGCTTCACACTCCTTTGTCACACTTATTCTAGCCCATGCCTTGGGTCTAGATGTAGAGAGAATTTCTATGCCCCGAGTGTTGATTGTTGGAACTGGGCATGCAACGTAACCCCCAAAATGTGGGGGTTTTAAAAAAATTCCCCCAATGGTCGATTTAAACTTTTCATCCTCAGTGAATAGCAGGCCGATTAAAACCGAGTATCTCACGTGAAGGGTTTTAAGCACCAATATAAACCGTAAAAATACCTAGTTTAATTCTGAGGTTGCGCACGACGTCTGGTCATCGTTTTAAGTTTCTTCTTGAAGAATCTACAGTTAAATTCCTCTAGATCATCCACACATGTTTCAATGAATCTGCAGGAGCACCATTTGCAGTAATCTGGGTGCTAGCAAGGAATTGAAACGACGCCTTCGATGCTCTAATGATCACTGCACGGATTCACTAGAAATTCCTGAGAGAGTGCTTGATCCATTCTCCTTGGATCCAAAGCATCTCTCTCAAGATTATGGGAGATATGAGAGGATAGATAAGCTCCATGAATAGTAATTAGACACCTCCTCTCCTCTAATATTTATAGTGGTAAATTAATTACCAGGAAATGCCAACCCATCCTTTGAATACTTGACACACTATCAACAACATTTTATGACAACTAAAATGAGTCATAAATATTATTATCACTTAATTGTAATATATTAAAATATATTACAAGATTATAATTAAGTCATTAACTTGACTCATCGTTCCCATAAATATTAATTGAACGATGAATATTTTAATATTCTTCAATTAATATTTGGCATGTATTTACTTAAAACTCGTAAATACATTTAATAAATAAATTCAATACACATTATTATAAACTTGAATAATATGAATTTATTTATTACATTGGTGATCTTTTAACTCTGGAAAAATCCTAGACCCCTGTGGCAGGGCCCACTATGTCAAAAACTCCGATTTAGCTGAATAGGGATGATTCTTGAATACACAATTGTGTGTGACCCTCTAAGACCTTATTTTAACAACAGTGAATAGTATTCACAGACCAAGAGTGGGATCTAGCAACCCATCATGGACCTTGAAGAGATAAGGATTGTCACAGCAGCGGTAACCAACCTACGAACACGCACTGTGTGATTTAATCTCTTTGTCTGTAATATCTCATAAAGCAGGACGCATTCACGTGTCATTGCCCTTTTCCATGCATTATTTTTTGTTGATTTAACTGGATGGATTTACCCTTGACTTCCATGGACATGGTCTTATAAAGGTACTACCATCCATATCAACATGGCCTGATATATATTACTTCCATGACCTAGAAGAGACAAATCCTTTCTTGACCATTCAACCAATTCCATGCCACCAATGATGCACCCAACAAAAACTACCTTGCCATGACTTCATCTCCATGGTTTTCATCTTTAATAAAAGTACATAATAAAATGAAATACATTGGTAATCATCTCAAGTCCAGAGACCATTACAGATGATCGTAGATAGGAACATTCAATGACACCTGAAACATGTAGATTTTCTATTGGCGTGTAAGTCCTCATGATCTCACTTCTAGAGATCACCAAGTACGAACTTCATGAGAAGAAGTCGCAATGCTTATGAGACCCCAGTACTTGATAGTCAAACATCTACTGTTTCTAATCAGTACGATGTATCTAGACTATAGAACATATATTTAATATCAATGTCATAGTATCTAGAGGTTCTCATTATAGCCTGAGAACTGCAATAACCTTTTGATATGACAATTAACCATTAGACATTACCATTTTAATAGTGGACGTAGAAAATTATACACTATAATGGTAAGATGACATCATGCATAGCTAACTCTATACACAATATGGTAATCAAAAGAACTGAATAGTTGGGTCTAGGGAACCCACTATTTCAACACTCCCTCTTGCACTAGATCCAACTTGCTAACCAAATTTTTTAGCTACTCACATGATGAACATCATGTTTCTGCTGAGTAACGACTTTATATACTGGGTCCACCACAGTTCTGCCATGTGGCTGTTCTGCTATAGTGACCTTATCTCCTTGAGTAAAACTTCTCATGAGATGGTATCCAAAGTATATCTTCTTTTTTCCACTATCATAGCTTGACACATTTGATAGTAAGAATATCATAATTTATATTTTGATAATAATTTTCTCAACAGGTGTGATTCCATGAACTGGAACAAATCATTTCATTTAAATTCTTCTTAGCTGCCTCAGAAGCTACAACGTACTCAGTCTTTGTAGGTATAGCTACCATTGACTTACATGATCTTGACTCGCTCATCGTCTATAGCATAACTACGATAGCATATCACATTGATTTATGGAATACTAGTTTGTATCCTCAAAAAATAGTATCGTTTCTTCTCCACTTACTAGGCACATGTCTTTTGTACTTGTGGAAGTACAATTAGATAGTTTTGAATACATCCCTTATAGTGCTCCTGGATATAACTGATATTTACCTATTGTAAAATATACCTGGGCAATATCAGTTCGTGTACATGTTATGGCATGCGTGATTGATCCATAGTTATGACATATGTATTTTAAATCACTACATTTATCTCTTCACATGTCACAGACACGTCAACATGGAGATATTTTTTTTAAGGTTGGGGCCGAAGCCTCATTTTTATTATTAAATCAAAGCAAAGACCTCTTTTAACTGGGTAGAGGGAAACCCATTACATAGCCCGAAGGCCCAGTGGGATTGTAGCCCATTACATAGGCCGTAGGCCCAAATTTTATGCCCAATTCACATTCTGTGAATAGTAACCTGCTGCTACAGTACCCGCACAGTACCGCCGCCGCTACAGTGCCATGTCGCCGCTACAGTACCCGCTGATGAACAGTGTTGTCGCTGCTATAGTACCACTACAGTAATGCTAAAGTACCCTATGCCCCTTGGGTTTTGAACCCCCATTTTCTGTGTAGTATTACGGGGTGCTTACCACTAAGCCAAACCCCAACTACACATGGAGATATTATTCCCTATGAAATAGGCAACAATTCAACTCTTGAATTGTTCGAACATGTATTTTTCAATACAATGTCACTATATGCACAATTGACTAGGACCAAGCAGCCTATAAATCTACCTTAGTAGAACCTATTCCCTAGAACTTAGGTTGCTACTTTAAGTCAACCATTGGAGAATAAATTTCACTTTGGTCTTAACTAATTTTGAGACCAATGTCTATTTTCCATCTTTTTTTGAACATGTTTCTTATTGGAAAACCATAGTGCTCCCACTAAACTCTGGTAGACACATGAAAAACATTTTTTTAATGTATATTTTATGATCATGTTTCTTACTTTAATCCTAAGCCAGATTTCAGTAACTTGGAACCTTTATTATCATTTTTTGATGTGACCATCACTTTCGAGTTGTGTCGTATAGACATCATCCACGATTGGTTGTCATGAAATCCAATGCTAAATAATTTGATCATAGATATTAGCTATGATAAGTAAAATTCTAACGGATTTAGGCATAATGACTTGGTGAAACCAATCCAGCCTTTTTGGTACTAAACTTGTACCATCCATGTATCAATTCAATTGAATACCCACTGCAGTATTAAAAATAATAAGCCCCTTTTCACTTTGATACATGTAATCCATTAATTGAATTTTAGTTGGTCTTATCAATTTTAGCTAATTTCCATACACTGCTTACTTGTAAGAAATATTATTCACATTGAATAATAGATCACCGACCATAGTGAATATAAAACCATCACCCTGGTTTTATCCTTCCTAAGCAGTATGTGTCTCTGGAACATACTTTGTTCCACATGTGCTTGTGGAACTAGTTCATATTCCAACTATTTGTGCATTTTGAGCATTGACTAAACATTGGTCAATATAGCTCCAACTATCTCTAATAGAGATGTGCACCCTCTTATAGAAATACAATATATAACTTGACTATTTCTTTTCTATGACAGGGATTTTGTTATATCCTAAGCAATTGTTAGGATTACTATACTAAATGCACAATGTGTTTGTCTTGATGCAAGTTTATTTATTTCTAAACAAACTATTTGCATCCAAACGCATGTCCTTATGACATAATGGATCTATATCATACTATGACTCATATGATATACATTTTTCATTATAGTTGGCATAAGGTTGTGGGATATCTCCATTACTTGCAAACAATTTCAAAAAATATAATGGTAGTTTCAGCTAGTTCCAACATTGATATTACTTACATCAATACTTTGATGTATAAAATGTGCATTTAGGAATTACACCACGCTATATTTCGTTGATCAATGTAGATATGTAAGACTTCATCATCAATCCTCCTCATTAACATCAATGTCGTGATGTCGTTAAGGTAATGTGCGTTTAGAAATTTCTCGATGCTACATTATCATGATTGATGAATGCTTGGTCGAGATATTCTTCGGCATCCCAACCCGAAGCAACTCATATCTCTAGACCATTCATATACCTCACTTTGTTATTCCTTAATTACTTAAAGGAATATTATGAAGTATATATACCTCTAGATTATACTTGGAATAGTTTATATTTATCTTTTTGAACTATTTAAAAATGCTTTGTGACATACCTTTATTTCTAAAGAATCCTTTGCCCATACTAAACACGTCAATAATACCAAAATTATTTCGTTTTATCGAGCCTAAATACCATACTTGGAATATTCATGATGTCCACTTTTAGTATAACTTGAAAAAGAATTATCTTGTCACAACTGGGTATTGGTCTTACATTTATATTCATCACTAACTGCTTATGATTCATGTATTACTGAACTAGTGATTGAGTTTACCAAAAGCAACATTCATTCTAGAACCTGAATGAATGTCTCCTTGCATCCAAGGAGACATGATATTAATGTTTGTGGTTATAATCAATAATATCTCAACATGAATTTTTCAATTGGAAAATAAGAAGTCGTGTACTTCTCACCACTAGCCAAGGTATCACCATTTCGCAACCACTTAGAGAATAAAATTAACTTCTAGTAATGTTTCTATACTTTGTTATTGTATTTAAATACACATATGTAAAAAATCATATATTATTAAATACCCAAGTAGTAAAAGAAAACATTACATTGATGAATATGCCTGATGTAGAAGTGGCAACTTGCTTCTTTAAATTAGTTTATTGCTTTTGAACTTCCATAGTATTATTTTATAATATGAAATGAAAATAACCATTGTTAATACCTCATTAATTGAAAGACATCATGACTGTATCATTGGAATTAAATGCCTTTGACCTTTAAACATTGTCTTTCAATTTATCTACCATAATAATTAAAGCTTATTTGTCTTTTATTCTTATTATCTTGGTGAATCTTACTTAAATTGGTAATGAAGAGTTTACTCAATACTTGTTCATTTTTTTAACTTAAAATGAGACATGAGTAATTTAGTGAAAATAATATTTAATGATCATGATCAATCATTCAATTTACACAAGCCAATGTAAACTATCACCTTATTCATGTCATTGCTTCGCTTTCTCCTGGCAAACATCCTAGAGATGAGACATCATGTTATATCATCCATGTCCTGGTGTAGCAAATGCAACTAACACCGAACATTGATAAAAGCATAATGATATTACTATCAAATGATTTGTACTTTAGTCTCCTACAGGTAATTTCACCCTCTCTTCTTAAGGTAGTTTAATAGTGTTGGGGACACTGGCATCTTGAGTTTCCTATATCATAGCACTATGTGCATGCACCTGTACTATTCATGGATACTCATGTCAGTGTGGACATTTTTCTTTGTCCAATATTTATCACAGTTTAAAATTGTGGTATAACATTCCATTTTTCTGAAAAAATGAATTTTAGAAGATGACTGCCTTTTATCTGGATTACCGGTTTAGACATTTTTTATTAAAATAATTAAATCTTTTAATGTCTCCCACTATTTTATCAAATTCTAGGAACCCTCTGTGCTAGAATCAGAATACTATGTCGTTAGAGTATTTTAGTGGAAAGGACCCTGAAACCACCCCTCGTAGTCTACAAGCTATGGCTACATCACTACTTGGAGGGTTCTAGGTAAGCTTTTGGCTAGACAACCACTTTAACTTGCGGTCCCTTAAACTGTTGTGTGAAGTCCCAGCTTTTAAAATCAGAACTTGATAAACTCAATGCTTTCCTATAAAATTACAATGAGATATATATGGCTATTTCATTGCTGTAATTTTAGTTAAGTCAACCCATAATTCTTATAATGACTCCCCGGTAGTAAGAGGTGCCCTCAGCTATGGCATGATCAACCCCTCAAATTTCCGGTTATGTCCAAATTTGAATGACGGAAGGTGGTTATGACTTAATATATTTTTGAGGGTTTTATTATTTTTTGCGTGATGAAAGAAATATTTTTCAATTTTTATAAACACATATTAGGTGATCGCACTCACAACTGACCATTCAAGAAATAGAAATTTGTTTTCATCACATGTTCATTTTATTTTTCATGCTTGTTTATTATTATTCTATGTGATCGTGCAATAAACTACACATGCACAAAAAATAATAAACCATGAAAAAGAAAATGAACACCTGATCATGAGCCGATACTATTTTTTTATCCATTGATTGAATAACGGACCAACTGAAACCCTAGGGGTGAGTACCTTTTAGTCATGTGGCTTGCAACTTGAATAGAAACATTTTCTCATCCAAGGTATCCAAATATTGTCAGGTGTTATCGCCGTCACATGGTGCGAAGTTTGTCTCACCTCTTCTCGTCATTATACAACTATACTTGCATGCAGTAGAGGGGGTCTCAGGGAATTAATATAAAACTCTTAGAATGGGCGTGCATTCCCTTATACATATAATGATTCTACGATGACATGCAAATCTCATTTTTTTAATTAAAATTATTATTACAAAACCATTTCAAAAAATAAAAAAAATAATTAATTAGTTAATTAAATAAAAAATGCACCAAACATGCATTGGTCGGTCTTAGCACATGATCAGACATATACGCATTAAGCTCGTGTATATTAAATAAATGCAGAATAAATATTAAACTTGAATTAAAAATAAATTCTGAGGGAATCTTAATTTAATTAAAAACATCACTCTTGTTTTTAATTCAATATCATGTCATTCGGTCTCGATTAATTAATTTAATTTTAAAAGTAAAAATTAAATTAATTAAATAATTTAATTAATCTCACAATTAAATTTATTACGCCGCATTTAAATATTAAAAACCAAAAATTAATATTTAATTAATTTAATTATCAACTATAACTGAATTAATTATTTTAATTAATTTTTTATTAAATTAAATCACCCGGGCCCATAAAACCTTGGGCAAGGCCTGTGCGGGTCTGGGTGAACCTGTGTAGGCCCATTCCAGGCGATAACGACCCCATGCAGGGGCGTTCTGGGATGGGAAAGTCTGCCTAAGTCCCTTCCGGGATAGGAAGACCCGCCTGAGCCTATTTCAGGGCAGTGTAGGTTACCTTCCTGCTAGGAGGACCATTTAGTGGCCGGGGTTTATTGTCGACCAGTGTGATGGATTGAAACAGGATGTCGCGGCTTCAGACAGGCACTGAGGGTTGTGCGTAGACCAATGGGAGATGGTAGCCGTAGTAGGGTGTCACGCCACTTCTGCCACTGCAGAGGGCCACAGAAGCGAGAGGATGTCGGTGGAGGGAGGAGCACGACAGGGCTATCCGCGACCAACAGGGGCACTGCAGGGCGCCAGTGTAGCAGTCTGGGAGAGGGTCGGTAGGCCTAGTGGATGGGAAGTGTGGCTGGAATCCAGCGATGCTGCCTGAGGCACGAGTGTGCTAGAGAAGGCTTGTTCGGCATGGCCCATGGGGTGAAGGTCGGATGCCTGCTGAGGGAGAAGACCCCGGACAATTGTGGTGCACTAGAGGGAGACACAATCTTGCCGCTTGCATCAGTGGTACGCCACTTTAGGAGGCACTGGGGTCCTGAGAGAGGCAGGCCAGAGGGTCCCCACTGGTGTGTGTGGCACTGGGTGGTGCCCTGTTTTGGGAGTCCGTAGGTGGCAGACTTCCATAGATTGAAGGAGAATGGATAATAGGGTGGTTTAAGGACATGATGTGCGGTCCGTTGAGGCGAAGAGAAAGAAGAGGAGGTGGACCTGCAAGGGCTACTCCGTGCGGCTGCTCCGCACGAGGGAGACCGGTGTGAGGGTGCTGGAGCGCGTAGTCCAGCACTGGTTTGTCAGCCCTGAGCCAAGGTTGCCGCCGCGTGGTGAACAAGGGGGTGGCGATCAGCCCCCCTGTAGTTCTTTTAATCTCAACCGGCTATTCCTCCCCGTTACCTTCAAAAAAAATCACGACCTCCACATGCAGGTCATCGCCCCCCCCCCCTCACCCTTACTTTTTTTTTCTTGACTTGGAAAGGAATGTCTTCTCCACTAATTTTATTTTTTTATAAACATGACCCAATTGGGTCAAGGTCACCCCCTTCTTTTTTTATCGAAATCCTATCTTCTAGGGTTGAGAAAATTATATTATTATTTTATTATTATAATATTATAATTATGATAAAGTAAATAATATTATTATAATAGGATATTATAATAATTATTATTATAATAAGACTATTTTATTATAATAAAATTATTATAATGATAATAATAATAATAAAGATTTTTATGAAGAATCTAGTCCCGGAAAACACTATTCCGGTGATCGGAATTCCATCGGGGTGAAAGAGCTCTTCCGATTTAAATCTTCGGATGGCCGAAGATTGGCCATCTGATATAGGATTTTGATTCGGTCTGCTGCATTGGAATTGGAATGACACCTTCTTCATTAATTAATGAAAATTTAATTTATTTGGCTTAAAATCAACATACATCCCTCTGATACATCTTGTTGGAACTGGGGGTGCAGTAGATGCCCCAAAACATGTGGGTTTTAAAAAATTTCCATCGACGATCGACGTAAACATGTTGACGTCCATGAATAGAATCTTGATTAAATCCAAGGATCTCACATGAAGGTTTTTAAGCACAAATATAAACCATAAAAATACCTGGTTTAATTCTGATGTCGTGCATGATGTCTGCTCGTCCTTGGTGATCGCTGCTCGAAGAATTTCAATCCAAATTCCTCTAGATCATCCACACACGCTTCAAGGAATCTGCTAGAGTGTCATTCGCTTTAATCTGGGTGCTAGCATGGAATTGCGACGACGCCTTCAACACTCCAGTGATCACTGCACATCTTCTCTAGTGATTCCTGAGAGAGTGATTGATCCATGCTCCGTGGATCCAGTGCATCTCTCTTTAGATTATGGGATAGATGAGAGGAGAGAGAAGCTCTATGAATAGTAATTAGACATCTCCTTTCCTCTAATATTTATAGTTGTTCATTAATTACCCAAAAATGCCAACCAGGCCTCCTAATACTTAACACACTATCAACAACATTTTATGACTACTAAATTAAGTCATAAATATTATTATCACTTACTTGTAGTATATTAAATTATATTACATGATAATAATTAAGTCATTAACATGACTCGTCACTCCAATAAATATTAATTAAACCTTGAATAATTTAATATTAGTCAATTAATAATTTTCATGTATTTACATAAAACTCATAAATACATTTAATAAATAAATTAAATACTCATTATTATAAACTCGAATGATATGAATTTATTTATTACGTTGGTGATTGTTTAACTCTGGAAAAATTCCGGACCCCTGTGGTGGGGTCAACAATGTCCAAAACTCTTATTCAACTGAATAGGCAAGATTCTTGAATACGCTATTGTGTGTAACCCTCTAGGCCCTTATCTCGACAACAGTGAATAGTATTCACAGACCAAGAGCGGGATCTAGAAACCCATCATGGACCTTGAAAAGATAAGAATTTTCATAGCAGTTACAACCAACCTATGAACACGCATTGTGTAATATAATCTCTTTGTCTGTAATATCTCATAAAGCAGGATGCACTCACGTGTCATCGCCTTTTTTCTTGCTTTATTGTTTGTTAATTTAATTTGACTGATTTACCCTTGAATGTCATGGCCATGGTCTTATAAAGGTACTACCATCCATATCAACATGGCCTGAGATATATTACTTCCATGACCTGGAAGAGACAAATCCTTTCTTGAACATTCAACCAATGACATGCCAACAATGACGAACCTAATACAAACTACCTCACCACGAATTCATCTCTATGGTTTTCATCTTGCATCAATGTACATAATCAAATAACATACATTGGTAATGATCTCATGTCATGAGACCATTACACATGATCATAGATAGGAACACCCAATGACACCCAAAACATGTGGAGTTCATATTAGCGGTTCAATCTTCAGGATCTCACTTCTAGAGATCACCAAGTGCGAACTTCATTAGAATAAGTCTCAATGCTTATGATCCCCCATCAACTGATAGTCAAACATCTAATATGTCCAATCAGTAAGATGTATCTAGACTATAGAATATATATTTAAGATTAATGTCATAGTAACTAGAGGTTCTCATTATAGTCTAAGAACATTTATAACCTTTCGATATGACAATTAACCTGTGGAAATTACCATTTTAATAGTGGATGTAGAGAATTATACAATATAATGGTAAGATGACATCATGCATAGCTAACTGTATACATAATATGATAATCAAAAGCACTGAATAGTTGGGTCTAGGGAATCCACTATTTCAACATTGAGTACTCTAGTTGGAGGTCAGAACAACCTATTTAATGTTTTTCAAAGATGTAAACTAATGTTGGGGCTGCATCAGTCCAATAAGGATCTTCTTCTGCTATGAATTCAACCATATGATAGAATCCTAGGAATCTACTAGTTGTTTTATGTGCACACTGTTATTGACTACTTCTGTAGATGGGTCATGTTCTCAAATATGGGCAGCCAACGTGTAGCCTTCATTAGAGAGATGAGTTTCTAAGAGGAAAACCAGTATGTGGAGCCCCTTCTTTATTTTTTAGCCCAGCTGTTAGTGGAATCAGTAAAATCATAGATGGTGGAGGTTCTAGGGATTGTCAGTGAGTTCTCGGACATCTTCTCAAAAGAGGTTGTGACTTTATCCCCTCGATGTGATGTTTAGTTCAGGATATACTTACAACCCGGTGCCCATCTAATTTTGATGGATCCCTATCAGATAGAGCCTTATCAGTTGTGGGAGTTTCATATTCAGGTGGATGACCTGATGAAGAAGGGTATTATCTGACCAAGTGTGTCACCATGGGGTGCTCTAGTCTTTTTCATGAAAAAGGTAGATGGTGGTCTCAGGATATCCATAGACTACTAGAGACTAAAACAGGTGATGGTCAAGAACCGTTACCCCCTCCCATGGATCGATGTCCATTTTTACTAGTTTAATAGATATGTTTGGTTCTATAACATCAACCCGAAGTCTAGATATCACTAATTAAGGGTGAGGGAGGGTGACATCCCAAAGACTGCATTTAGGTGTTGGTGTGGGCACTTTGAGTTTGTGGTCATGCCGTTAGGTGTTACGAATGCACCGGCTGTATTCATGGGACTCATGAACTCTATTTTCTACAAGTATCTAGACTGGTTCGTGTCTGTGTTCCTCAATGACATCTTGATCTACTTAATATTAGAGGAGGACCACACTGAGCATCTCAAGATAGTTTTGGAGGTCCTCTGACACCACCAGCTCTACAAGAAGTTGTCCTAGTGCAAATTTTGGACATGAGAGGTGCTCTTCCTTAGAAATTTGGTGTCCCTGCATGGAATAGAAGTGGACCCGTCGAAGGTCGAATAAATTTTTTCTTGGGTAGCACCCAAGAACTTGGAAGAGGTTCATAGTTTCCTAGGTCTGGAAGGTTACTACCGGAGTTTCGTACCCAGATTCTCTTGAGTTGTAGCTCCATTAATGTCTTTTAATAAGAAATATCAGGCTTTCATATAGAGTGAGAAGTTCCATGTAGCTTTCACATATCTGAAAGAGAATCTAGTCAGTGCCCCAGTACTGACATTTCCATAAGAAGGGGTGACGTTCAAAGTATTTTGTGATACTTTCAGTCAAGGCTTGGGGTGTGTGCTGATGCAGTAGTGGGGGGTGATCTCTTATGTGTCTAGGAAGTTATATCCTCACAGATGTAACTATTCCACCCACAACATGGATCTTACAGCGGTGGAGTTTTCATTGTTGTTTTAGCGCCATTACCTCATCAGGTAAATCGTTATGGTCTTCACAAATCACAGGAGTTTAAGGTATATCTTCTCCTAGCGAGACCTAAACTTGTGGCAGTGGAGGTGAATGGAGTTTCTTCAGGACTACGACTTCAATATATTCTAAACCTCAAGAAAGGGTAATGTTTTGGATTATTTCTTGATTTGTAAGTCATAGAGGGAAGTGATTCGGAAGTCTGCAGATGCTTGGAGAGAGATGGATTAGCTGGAAACATTACACTTGGATTAAAGGGTAGAAGGTCGTAGAGGCTTTTTGTTTCATATGAAAGTGTAGTCCTCTCTGATGAGGTATGTGGGGGAGTCTCAATGGGGTGAATAAGATACTAAAGTGATGTGTGATAGCATTGACCCAGTCAATGCTCCAAAAGGATGGTCAAAGGATGGTTATAATTAGTTGATTTTCTACAAGAAGTTGTTTTTTCCTGAGACTATGTGTGAGGGAGTTCTCCATCAGTTCCATATATCTGACTTGGTGGTACACCCAAGAGTTTCCAAGATGTACATAGGATTGAGGTAATAGTTTTGGTGGCCCTGGATAAAGCGGTAAATGGTAAAGTTTGTGTCAAGGTTTCTAGTTTGTTAGTAGGTGAATGTTGAACCACGTCTTCCTAGAGGTTTGTTGTATCCATTATACATTCTCGAGTGGAAGTAGGATGATATGTTGATGTATTTCTTCACAAGACTACCTAGGGCTGAGGGAGGTTGTGATGCCATCTGGGTTGTAGTGGACCGATTGATGAAATAAGCTCAATTATTAGCGATTAAAGATTCATGAGCAGCGAATTTCTTAGCATAGAGGTATGAGGGTGATGTAGTGCGATTTTATGGAGTTCTGAGTTATTTTGTCTCAGATTGGGATACCTGGTTTACCTCACAATTCTGGAGGGGATTTCAGCATGTGTTTGGCACCCAACTATGCTTTAGCACTTATTCTCATCCTTAGACAAATGGGGAGATAGAGCGGATCATCCAGACATTGGAGGATATTCTATGGGACTATGTTCTAGACTTTGAAGGATCTTGGGTACGACACTTACCACTGGTAAATATTGCCTACAATAATAGTTATCACTCAACCATTAACATAGAACCAATTGAAGCCTTGTATGGAATACTGTGTCATTCACTTGTGTGTTGGACTGAGGTTGGGGAGGTAGGTGGTCTTGGACCAGAGGTAGTGAAGAGCACAACAAAGAAGATTCAACTTGTTCATGAGAGTATGAAGGTAGCTCAGTATAAGCATAAGTTAAATGCCAATCATAGGAGTCGGCCCTTGGAGATCGAGATTGAAGATCATGTGTTCTTAAAGGTTTCCGATATATGTGGGAAATGATGGATCGGTAAGGGGAGAAATCTATTTCCTAGGTTCATCGGGCCTTTCGAAGTGTTGGGGATAGTTGGTGAGGTGGCGTATCAACTGGTGTTAACACCTCAGCTGGAAAGGATCCAAAAAAAATTTCATGTCTCTCAGCTTCATCAGTATCTACATAATGACTCCCATGTCATTGATTGGGGATAGTTGGATGTCATGGGCGATGCAATGTTTGTGGAGCAACCAATAAGAATCGAGGGTCATAAGGGGAAGGTGCTTCGTGTATGGACCATTCCTTTTGTTTGTGTGTTGTGGAGGCACTATGTCCTTGAGGAGAGTACTTGGGAGCGAGAATCACAGATGTGTGACCAGTACCCAGAGTTATTTTGAGTTTATGTTTTGAGTTTTCTTTTATGTTTTTACTTTTTTGATTTTTGTGATGTAATGATTGACCTTATTGACTATAAGATGGGTTGTTTCCTTTTCTCTAGGAATGTGTATGAAAAGTCCCAACATGTGGGGAAGGGAGGACCTAATTCCTAATCAATACACATTAGTGAAGATGCGATTAAACCCATGTGGGTGAATCAGTGATGCCCAAAGAAGATATTATCTTGACATGGAGGAATGAACACCCAAATCCATGTGTCAGGATAGTGTGATCTTTGAGGTTCGTGTGACTATTTTGGGTGATATTTATCAGGAGGTGTTCTTGGATTTCACGGTTTTAATCCTACTTTCGAGCAACTCAGGGTTTCTTATTGCTGAGAGGTATTTTACTAGGTGGTTGTTTAGAACTCATCCTTCTTTGGGTTTACTCTTGATTCATGAGGAAGAGAATAGTTTCATAGGTATCTGATGTAATGGACCAGACCTTCTTGGTCTATTACTTTGTCAAATTCTGGTGTTTGGGGTTTCTTGGAAACCATTGGTGAGTCAGAAGGGCATCAGTGGTAGGGTGTTGCTGTCGTGTCACCAATCAGTCCCACCAATTGGTGCTACACCCAAATTGTACCACAATGGGGTGTCAAGTTTCCTTTCTACCATTCATCCCATAATGTCTCATTTAAGTTTTAATACCTCTTTTAAAGTGCATTATGATCGTTTTAATGCTAGTAAAGGATATCTTAAATCCCCTAAGAGTGGGGAGACCCTTGAATTACGAAAACATGCGGCCTTTTATTCAGTTTCACACCATTTTCTGTGTTTCCAATTACACCCATGTTATGTATTTTTCTTGATTTAAATATAAACTATCAAATCTCATTCGTGTGATGGTCTATCTCACTATATTCGATGAAATTATTAAATCTCAATTAATTAGAATGTGTGCAACCTCCCAAACTCTTGGTCAAACCACAATTCACTTTTCTAGAACTTTGAGATTGCACATCCCATAACTCTAGGATCGGTCCTTTTATCACACTGAGATCTTATTCTTCCATGGTCTCTTTATTTTCCCTTAGTATGCTTGGAGTTCCTCTTCTAGAGACAAGTCTTACCTACATGAGAGACCTCATGTTCAGTTCATCTTGGAGTTTCTGGTCACGTGACCCCAGTTCTTGGCACAAGGAGAAAACTTTGATCCTTGATCATCCAGGTAGGGATTCTTCCTTTGTATCCATTTATTGTGCATCATACGTGGTGGGTATGATGATATTCCCCTGGGAAGTTGATGAAACCAACTTTAACGAAGATAATAAATAGGAATTTAAAGAATGAAGGGGTGGGGAAGATGATGATGTGGTTTTATCTTGCATTTTTTTATGTAGTGACTTGTATGGGATCATGTCTAAGTAAAATCATGGCATTTGTTGGTCCTTTATTGGACACTAATGAAGCTCTGTTTTTCAAGATAATCTAGCGATTGATTGATTGTAACATGGAAACTAATTAATGATGTAAATTGTAAGGACCTAACCCCAGTTTCCCAGAGTCGGTTCCTTATTTGATTACGTTGGCATACATATAAGGAATAAAAAACCCAAAAGGCCGAGTAGTTTAGTATTATTTGAAATAGGTTACATACATAAGTTTAACATTACAACATGAAGGGATTAAAAACACTATTTTATTCCACTAGAAACATCATGTCTCCTAGATTATGCTTTCAGGTCATTCATAAATTACTTCTTCATATCCTGAGAAAATGAAACATAAAAAAGGGGTGATCTCAAATGCTCAGTAAGATTAAGAAATACAACAAAAGATAATATAAATAGTAAACATGATGAATAATTGAAAACACATTCCTTTAATAATAAACTTTAAACACATTATGGAAGGAATATGAGTTGAGTAAATAATGCCATAATAAAACATAATAATGGGTATTCTAATAGTCAAATAACCAAATGAACATTAAATTACTTGATTCATAATGAGGAAAGTGCATATTCCAGAAATTTTGGAACATTTTTTCAAGGCCTCGGCAAGACGTCTAATGATTAAGGCCTCGTCCAAAATCCATATATCACATTGGGAAAGTCCTCGGCCAATTCCATGTCTATTTGTCTCATGAGAACTACCAATGCATTGATGAGATATAGTGGGGCCCACCTATCAAATAATAAGTCCAATGAATTCCTCATATGAGTGGGGATAAACATAAACAACATATACATTCATATTTAAACTATCATATGAAATGTAACTATCTCTCCCCAATCATTAAACATAAAACACTAACCATTCCGAGTAATATAGTGAATGGTTTTAGGATAGATCATCCACAATAGATTTAGTCATAAACCATTAAATAAAATATTGTAGATGACTTCATAAATTATTAACCCAATAATACCATGGAATCAACAAGAGTGTTGAATTAGATGAAAACACTCTTATAAATTCATTAAGCAATTCTGGAGATAAATACTCTTTTATTTTGAAAAGAAGAGTTCTTTTGGAAAAATCATTATATAAAACTAGAAGTGAAGTAAGAAAGTATTTTCATAATAAAATGAGTTATTTTATAAATATAATGGTTTCCAAAAATAGATTATATATTTCCCTTGAAAATACAAAAGAATTTGAGAAATTCCCCTGAATCGGGCTCGTATGTTTGAAACAATTTTTAATATTCCTTTAAAAATGTGTAACTATCCATAAAATAAGGAAGTATTATGGTTTGTAAAAATATATATGATACTCACACAGAATATATGAGGAGTAAATAACAATACATAAGATTTTCATTGAGTTATTTAGACAATGAAAGTATCCCAAATGAAAATGGAAGTTCGGGTGGAAAACCCCTTACCTTAACTCCAAACGCGTTCCACTCTTGAAATTAAGAACCTAGAATATGAAATTATACTTATTAATAAATTATTTAAGAACCTATAAGACATGTATTTAGTTTATCATAATTTTGTTTAGTTCATTTATACCTCTATTTCTAAGTTATTATATTGAATTTCATTGTTCTTGGGTGTTCGTTTTCATTATTTTTATTACCAGTTTACCTATTTTTAAGTAATGGAGTTCATGTGGAAGGGTTATAAATCTCCAGGATTGGAATTATAAATAATTGGTAATTGTCATTTATATCATTTGGTTACATGGAATGATGATGTATCATTAGATGACAACCACTTTGATTATTGGACGGTATTTGGATTATTACTAACTAGTTTTGTCATATAACTTTATTATTTGTACATATTATGGTTCCTGAAAATTAATTATGTTATAATAAATATATTATAGTCTTATTAAACCATAAATATGGTTTAATTACCAGTAATGTATAAGAAATTGATGAATGAATCTTCGTCGTCCATGAAGGCTATAAATTGGAACCTCATGGACGTTGATTTTGTTTATAAAAATAAAAGGGAGGGAGTAAGAATATTTATGATGGTTCTTCCATTCACATGATATAATTCTAGTATATAGATGATACTGGAGTTATCATGATCATTTGGACAGAGGAGGTGAGGAGAGGATAGCAAAAGAAGTTAAATTGAAATGAAATCAAATGAAAACGAAGAGTGTTTTACATCTTGAAATAACCTCCTTGTGAAACTCCTTAAGGGAAGGGGTTTTGGACTTTTGGAAAGACCAGAAGCTTCTTGGACGTGGAGAGATACTAGGGAAGGGTAATTGGGTAGAAATTTTAGGAGCTTCAAGGCTTATAGGAGTGAATATAATAGGGAGTGGTGAGGGGTTTTTATAGTGGACGAGAGGAGTAAATTTTGAATATTTAATTCATTATTTTATTATTTCCCTCAAGACAACCAAGAGTGTTGGTTCATGTGACCTCTAATAGTAATAAGTGCATGTGATATCGAACCAAGTGTCCTTGAATCACTTGTGATGTCATGAATAGTGTATTTAACTGATAATTTTTAAATGCGGTATTTTATCGTATTTCACTATTTATAAAAAATTCTAGAATTTTAGAAAATTACTAAAAATTTACCACTACCATTTTTTGACATGTAGAATTAAAAATTGAAATCCATTTTTCAAAAATTATTTTCTAAATATTATTAACTAAATTTTTAAATAAGGTCATAGTTAATTCAAAAAATAACAATCTTAAATTGCAATTAGTTTTTTTCTCATTGAAAAAAGATCTCATTATCTTATTGCCTTAAGAAAATAAAATAATATTATTATTTACTATTCATAAGGTTCATATTACTATTCATATTAATATTCATAAGGGTATGTTACTATTCACCAAAAATCAAGTTTGTTCTATCAAACTCCAAATGACTTACTGAACACCACTCTAGATAGCCATTTTTCGAAATTCAAAACATAGAAGAATAAAAGTTGTGTTTAATGGATAGATTATAAATTTACATTCTATATTTATTTTCAAAACCTTGGGGTGTTACATAAATTTGGTTGATTAAATGAATTCTTGATGAATAATAACACTTTTTTGATCACCCATGTTAACCAAATGGATTTAAGGAACAATGTTGGTTGAATCTGAATTTACACCTATTTGGTGGGTGTAGTTATGTGATGTGTGTTATAGTTGGGTTTTCATGGATTTTTTATAATGGTTGAGCTGTGGGAAAATGATTATAGCCATGTTTGTGGGCTGATTTTGGAAAGGATTAACTTGTAGGTAGTAGAAAATTTCCTTGGTTTTGTTGTGGTTGTGGGACGGACTTGTATGGTGTGACTGCAATGTGTTTTGGTGGTGTTGTACAATGGGACTGCAACTTGTTTTTATTGCAATGTTGAATTGGTTATGCCTGTTAGTTTCCTAGTGGTAATGGAATATTTAAATGGAATCACATGAACTTGATAACATTAATGGGTACAATGGGGAACTATTTTCTAGAAAAGGGTTGTTCCCTAGTTATGGTTGTTGTGTATTTGAGCATGTAGAGGTAGAAATAAGGGTGGTTGTGTGTAGGCTGGTTGTTTGTTTCGAGAACCTTAGGTTGAGATGAGTTATTTATTACATATATGTATAAATTTTAGTTTTTTTTACATATATGCACCCCAAATATGTTGAGAACTTCGTGCAGAACACCCCCATTTCATGGGAGATGGAATCTTTCCCAACATTCCTATGAGTGGATCATGATTAGCTTATTTATTCTCCCTCTAACAGACAGCGCGAGTTATTCAGGAAAGCTATGACGACCTGATGTTTATTAAAGCCTAAGACTCTTCAGGAAGGGTGTGTTGTGGTGGGTTGTCCTAGGTGTGTGCGGTCAAGTTTGTTTCCCATGTTTCTTCAGGATGAGACCCAGGTGTTTTCGAGCAAGTGGAATAGTTTTTATTTCCCATGTGTCTTTAGGATGAGGCCCAAGTGTTTTCAGGTAGGAAGTGTGGTTGTGATGGGCCAGGTGTCTACGGGTAAGATGTGTTTTTATGGTGGACCAGGTGTCTATGGGTAGGAAGTGTGGTTGTGATGGCCTAGGTGTCTGTGGGCGGGATGTGTGGTTGTGGTAACCTAGGTGTTTATATGTGGGATAAATCTGTGGTTGGGATGACCCATATGGTTGTTGATAGGGGAGATAGTGGGAATGTAATGGGATTTTTGGAGGAGGTTTGACGCGTAAGATGTTCTAAATAAGCAGTGGGAAAGTGGTGCGGGGTACCCAATTATCGATGTTCTATTACTATTACTTTACCTGACATACATTATTTGGAGAGTTTTCCTTGGTGTGGTGGGTGATTAGTTTACTTGATAGGCGCCTTGGTTTCTGCTATCCTCATAGGGACATTAGTATGTTCCCCCACTAGTGCATGAGGGACTTGGGTTTCCCTATTGAGAATACTTGTATACTCACCCTATGTATAAAAACCATCTTTCATGTTTCTAGGAGGACTTTGAGGACCATGCAGGACCTTAATATCTCAGATGTCGGTATAGTTTTCATTGCTAATTTTCATTTTCTTTTGGTACTCTCCTTAATAGTTTTCTTGATCTTTGTATTTTTTCACTTTTGAACATGAATGATGGAATGGATTATGGTTTTCCTCTTTTCCTTTAGTGTTTAGATTTGTTTGGATTTACCACCTTATCTCGCAATTTATTTTCAAAAAAAAGTTAATTCCTTCCGTACTATGTGATATTTCATTCCCTTGGTGATATTCTCCACCTCGGGGCCTACTGAAGGCGAGACTCGATGTTCATTATCTCATTTTCGTATTGGGTAAGGAAGGGTGTGGCACTCTGTTGTCCCTTCCATCATCTTGATGATGGTGGGTTATGACAAACATAGTATAAGAAAACCTCTATAGACTAAATATTTAGGAATTTTAAATATAAATAAATCCATTAGGAATAAAAAGGTCATCAATATCTCTCATTAGTAGGATACCTCTAAATATGATGATGATTAAAATAAAAAAAAATTGAAAAAAGGGATCATGATATCGAGGGAAATATTGAAATTCATATAGTTCAGTTGTTAAAATTACTTCTAATTATATTATTTATATAAAAAATGTTTAGGGATATTGGTTTATAAACATTGAGGCTTTCAAACAAAATAAAAATATTAGTAAAAACAAAATAAAAATATAACCTTTGAAAGAAATTTATAATGTATACATATATATGATGAAATTATAAGTTATTTAAATAATTAAAAATTCTTATGATACTTTCATAAATAATTAGTAAATTAACGAATCTATAAAGAAGAATGATAATATTGAAGTAATAAACATGAATAAAATAGAATTTTTAAATAATCAATTAAGTGATTAATTTATTTTTGAAAAATTACCACACAAGAATGAATTTTTTAAAACATAAGAGTTTTATTAAAATTATGATTTACTAGATATTTTAAGTTTAATGTAAAAAATATGTAATGTTAAAACATATTCACCCTTTTCATTTAATTCACTTAAGTAAAAATTCATAATTTGAATAAAAATTGGCCAACCCTTCTGCCAAGGCAGGGACCCCTTAAAACACAATGGGACCCCTAAGAGTTAACCATATAGATAACACTACCCTAGCCTAGCCCAAGTAGTATTAGAGGGATAATTAGGTTGCCTCACTGATATCGTGCATAGGTTACCCATATCACGTGGCCTCTAGAGTTAGAAGATGCATAAGTAGGCCCTAACCCACATGGGCCCATGTACAAGGCTCGTGTTTTTTATATTGTTATCGAAAGTCACATTCTAGATTATAAAAGAGAATCCATTAATACCTAATTTTTATGTGAGATCAAAATGTTTGATCTGGTTAAATATCAACCATCAGATCAAGTCAATCTAACTATCTGATCATCCTCCTGAGTTTTCCTCTCCTCCCATGTCATCTTTTACCTCGTGACGCTAGCCGAGCCCTTGCGGTACAACCAGATTCTCAAGAATTCCTAAACCATCTGATCTACCTCTCCACTTGGTCTTAAAACAAGGCATATTCTTCCCTCATCCCTTAAATATTCACCAACCTCACCAGTGAACTATACCAAATATGGCAAATTCCACCCCCTCTCTACTTCTTGAACCTCCTTCCGGATCATGGAATAAATATTACCAAAACCTACTACTCTATTAACCATTGATTTTACCCAACAACATGAACATAAATAATGGTAATTAAAACCATTATACCCCAAACTCATCTACCCATAGTGCCCCTTTCTTCTCATATGAGTTTGAAATATAATACATACACTATTTTATATGTGAAAAAAAATTAATTGAGTTTTCTGTTTTAAAATAAAATCAATAGTCTTTTAACCCATTATTTATTTTGGGTATCCAAACATGTATATAATATTCAAATAAAAACAAAAATACACATTATTTGAGTCTAAAGAGGAATCCCTACCTGATCTAATCCATATTACTTACATTTCATCTTATTTGAGTACCCATAGGAAAGGAAGAATGCCATGCGTCCACTCAGTGAAGATGAAACCCCCACATCCAACCGGTTATGCCTTTTAGTTTCCTGCAAATAATATTAGGGGACTTCTATATTTTTAAAAACTATTATATGTATTTTTTTCAAATTTCAAGTTATATATATTATTTTTAAAAACCTAAAGGTTATATTTATAGGATTTAAATTCATGTTATATATATATGTAGAAAGAATTTTAAGATTATGATTTTCATACATGTATATATAATAATTATTTACATCATATATGATTATTTACTTCAAAATAATGTAATTATTTTAGGAGAGTATAATATATATATATATATATATATATATATGTCAGTTATATTATTCATGTATATATACATATAGGATTTATTAAATGTTCAAGATCATTGGCTTATAATTTCAAGCTTATAATTATATATATATATATATATCTTAAATTTTATATTCTTAAAAACTTATGTGCATGTATTTTAAAATTAAAATCTTATTCATTTTAAAATATGTATGTATTTCCCATTTTATAATCATATAAGGTGATTTCATTCATTCCTGTATAATTTCATTTTAAGAATTTATGAAGCAATATGGATTCTACTTAAAACCCATTATATTTTAGGTATAAGGGTTCTCATAATTTGATGTACATGTATATCTATGTATATATATGTGTGTGGGTGCAAGGATAAATTTTTATTTTAAAATGTTACTTTTATAATTTTATGCATGATATATAGTTTTGTATTGCTTAATATTATTTTATGAATAAAAAATTATATATCTATAGTTTTATGTGAATAGAAATTTACTATTGATATTATTTTATGTGAATGGATTATATATTTATGTAATTTTTTTATGTATAAAATCGATTAATTGAATTTTCAATTAATTTTTTATTCAATATTGAGTTTTAAATGATAAAATCTATCATTTTATATGAAATGTATTTCATGAATTGATAAATGATATTTTGAATACATGGATGTTCATTATTATTGACAGTCCATCAAATGTCTAAATGACATGAGTTTTTATTATGCCGAATCTTGTAAGCGATTTTTTCAAGGAAGTTTATATTTATAAATTTATATATAAATGTAAGTGTATATGTATTTAATGCATGATTAATTTTTTAAAGGAACAAATATAGTAAAAAAATTTATATATGTAATTCATGCATGTGTTTTTTATAAAAAATGGCACTTGGACACTGTAAACATGAAAGGGGAATGAAGAGTGGACCCATTTCTAAGGAAAGTGGGTGGGCGTATACAATTTTTAATGGTTAAAGTGGCCCCATTATTCTATTTTCCATAGCATACTAAGAATTTATTGAAAAATCACTAGATTATTTTAAATCATTTCCAAATCATATGTATTTTTAAAAACATTATAATTATTTTATAAACATATGTATTTTCAAAGGATTTATTGCATTTCTAAAAGAGTAAGTATTTAAAAAGAGTATTATTAATGTTTCCAAGGGGTTATATATTTTCAAAGGCATTATAAACATTATAAGTAATTTCAATGGTATTTTTTGAAGTACTTTCAAAGGTATTTCCAAAAATGTTTTTTCACTATCCTTAAAAAATCACTTAATGTGTAATTTCTCTCAACCTATGTTTTTATAAAATATTTTCAAGTTCATTTATAGGTTTCATAGAGTTTATATTCAATATTAATCTACCATGAGAATGGTATTATCGATTCCTTTTTATTTATTTTTTTAACTTTGATAATATATAAAATTAGTCCTTTAACTACAAATCCATGATGGGAAAAGATCATCAAATATAAATGGATGTATTTTTTCAGTTACTTTTTATAAAAAAAATATACAGATTTTTTTTATTGGAGGGGAATCACGGTTGGTATCCAAGGAATGGTTTAGATAATTTTGAAGATTAGTATATTTTTCTTAAAACATATGTTTAAGAAATTATATATATATATATATATATATATAGTTTACAATTCTATGGTATACTTTCATTCAGAAAATCCTTTACTCCTTAAATTGTTTTCATTTAAGGAGTAGTTTCAAGAATGGAAGGATGAAAATCTTAGACAACACTTTTATCACTTACCAATGACATTCTTGTGATTATAATATCAAATTCATGCACTTTTTGAATCAAAACCTTTAGCAACATTCAACTTTCCTACAAAAAATTGAGACATATACAACACTTCCTCTATAATCCAATATGACCATGGATAATGGGAAGTTTTACAATAAGTAAAATATTGCAAAATATATCTCCTATCCTAGAAGGGAAGTTATCACCAAGTAATTTATATATACTTTTTTGTGTACCTTACTTTTGAAGAACATTATGATTTCTTTTGTGGCCATAGAGTAAGTTGATCCATGTGTTGCCTATCAATATTTAATAATAACCCATAATATTCTTTGTCACACACTTGGTATTTTAAAGGGACCCCTGATCGAATGTTTTAAAATAAATTCAGTTTGGGTGTATTATAAAAAACCAATTCCTATGAGATGTTATAAAATTATATTTTAGAAAGAATAATTTTTCCCAATCATTCCCTTGAGATCGGAAATGCAACCCGAGCTATAAAATATTATTCTAGTGAAAATAAGCATGGATCTTTGAGGGTGATTCCAAATATTATTGCATCATCTGGACTAAATACCTCCGAGAGTGACATAGTGATGGGGGTATGTCGATACATTGATTAACGTATGAGTTATTTCAATAACATTTTTAAATTAAAATTCCTAATGATTAGTGATAACAATGAATACTTTTTGTAATGGTAAATAATGTTTTATCTAATTCTTGGAGTGGGGGAATTATTCTTTTTCATGTGTAAAATAATTACTAGGGCAAAATTCCATTTAAGGGTGTAGAATGTAACATCCCATAATATTAAAAGGATTCTATTTGTTAATTGATGCAATAAATAAGACTTTTCAAGTAATATAACTTTTTAAAATGTTGATGATATATTAAAACATAGTAGAATAACACTTTTTTAGACAAATGGTTCTGGAATTTTATGTATAAAATAGAAATTAAGAATAAAAGGGTGGAAAGTAAAAAAATCATAAAAGCTATGAGATTATTTCTTGATTATTTTGGATCCATCATCAATAGGAGCCCTATGAAGATGATGATTATAAAAATAAAAATAAGTGGAAAAGTAGGAATTATTCTCTCGAGAAAAATATTGAAATGTGTAGATTACAGTTATTAAAATACATTCTAAGTAGACTATTTATAGAAAAACTGTTTAGGGATATTAGTTTATAACCATTGAGGATTTAAAAAATTATTAATAATAAATTAAAAATATAACCATTGAATTGTTTTATAACGTATAAATATATATGATTAAATTATAAGTTATTTTGATAATGCACTATGGAAATGATACTTTCATAAATAATTATTAAATTTATGAAATTGTAAAGAATAATTTTAATATTTAAGTAATGAAAATTCAAAAAATAGAATGCTTAAAGAAACAATTAAGTGGTTAATTTAGTTTTGAAAAGTTTTCACATAAGAATTAATATATAAAATAATACGTCTTTTAGTTAAATTTTGATTCACTTGATATTTTAAGTTGAAGGAAAAAATATATAATGATAAAATATTTTCATCATTTTCTTTTAATTCTATTAAGTATAAATTCATAATTTGAATAAAAAATTGGCTAGCCCCTTAGCCAAGCCAGGGACCATCAACACACTGTGGGACCCCTAAGGGTCAACCATATAGAGAGCTCTACCTTAGCCCAGCCTGAATAGTGGTATAGGGATAACTAGGTCACCTCATTGAGGTCATTCAACATTTAACCGAAGTGTGTGCACGCCATAGTTAGAGGATGCTTAGGTAGGTTGTTCCCCACATTGGCTTGTGAATAAGGCCCATTTTTTCATCTATTGATTTAAATCCACATTATTAATTATATAGAAGTGTCCATTCATTTCTTATTTTTATGTTGGATTGAAATTTTCAATCTGGATAAATCTCACCCATCAGATCAAGTCAACATGGTCGTCTGAGTATCCTCTTGAGTTATCCTCACATCCCTTGTTGTCTTCTACCTCGTGACACCATTTGAGTCCTCGCAGTATGACTGGATACTCAAGCACGCCACAACCATCTCATCTCCCTGTTCACTTCATCTTCATTCTATACATCTTATTCTCTCATCCCTTCTCTATTCATCAGTCTCATTTACAATATTTTCCAAAGATTGAAAATTACACCCCCACCATCTTCTGAAGTCTCTATCTGGATCCTAGAATCAACATTACCAAAACATACTACTCAATTAAACATCAATTATTTCCAATAGTATGAACATAAATAATGATATTTAAAACCATGATACATGAACCTCATCCACCCATAGCTCCCATTTCTTCTCAAATAACCTTGAAAGATAATACATACAGTAGTTTATATTTGAACAAAATTGTAATAAAGTTTTCTTCTTTAAAATAAAATAGGTTTTTTAACAAAAAAATTATAACAGGTATGAAAACCTATATAAAATATTCAACTTACACCAAAAGACCCATTATTTCGGTCTGAAGATGAACCCCTACTATAGAAAAGAGAACTTCATTCCATTCTATCTTGTTTGAGTACCCACAACCAAGGTAGAAGGCCACACCTACACTCAGTGAAGAAGAAACCCCCACCTCTCTTTTTTTACCTTTTGGTTTCTAGAAAATCATGTAAGCGGACTTATTAATTTTTAAAGTCTTTGTCTGTTTGTTTTTCAAATTTCAAGTTTTATGTATTATTTTTGAAAACCCCAAGATTATATTTTTAGGATTTATATTCATGCTCTGTATATATATATATATATATATATTAAGTTTATGTTTGACATACATATATATATTTATGTATTATTTTCATCAACTATGATTATTTACTTCAAAATTATGTAAGTATTTTTAGGGGAGTGTTTAATATATGTACTAGTTATATCTTTCAAACATATATACATATATGATTCATTCAATATTAAAGATAATTAACTTCTGCTTTCAAGATTATAATTATTTATATATGTATTTATTTGTAAATCTTAATTTTTTTGTTCTTTAATGGTTATGTGCATGTATTTTTAAATTCTAAACTTATTCATTTTAAATTATTGAAGTATTTACAATTTTATAATCATGTATTGGTATTTCATTCATGCATGTTTAATTTCATTTTTATAAATTATGAAACATGATGGATTCTATTAAAAAGACTTTATATTTTATGTATAAGGGATCTTATACTTTTATTTACATTTATATATATATATATATATTTGTGAAATATTGAAATTTGTCTTTTAAAATTTTTTCTTTTTTATTTTATTTGAAATAAATAATTTTTTATTTAATATAATTTTTTTAATAATACAAAATTATATATAAATTATTTTATGTGAAGGGTTTATACATTTCTGTAATTATTGTATGCATAAAATAAATTTAGCAAATGTGACTTTAAATTTTTTATTCAAGATTGAGACTTAAATTATAAAAGTGATCACTTAATATAAAATTCAATTCATGAATTGATTAATGAAAGGTTGAATACATATATGTCTGTTATTTTTAACAGCCCATGGAATGACTAAATGACATGAGTATGGTTGAACTGAATCCTTCAAGTTATTTTATTCATGAAGTTAATTTTTAAATATTTATATAAAATTAAAATTGTATACATATTTAATTCATGGTTACACTTTTAAAGAAAAAATACATTGAAAATTTTATATATATGTAAGAGAATATCAAAATATTTTTATAAAAAAAGTACTTGGACACTGTAAACATGAAAGGGGAATGTGGAGTAAACCCATTCCTAAAGACGTTGGGTAGGACAAGACAACCATCAATGTTTAAAGTGGGCCCATATTTTGGTTTTCAATTATTTTATTATTAATTTTTTGTAAAATCACTGGATTATCTTAAAACATTTTCAAAAAATAATTATTTCAAAAATAATTATAATGTTTTTAGAAATGTAAGTATTTTTAAAATCGTATTTTTAATGTTTCCAAAGGTATAAGTATTTTCAATTGTGTTTTTATAATTATATATAATTTAAATTTTATTTTTAAAAATAATTTTCAAAAGGTATTTCCAAAAATGGATTTTCAATGGATTTTAAAAAAACCCCATACTGAGAAATTTTTCTCACCCTATGATTTTGTAAAATGTTTTCTGATTAATTTAGAGGTTTTATGGATTTTAGCTTCCATTAAAAGGCAGTGTGAGTAATGTCTTATCACTTAATTTTTATTTATTATTTTAACTTTGATAATATGTAAGAGTTGTCCTTTTTCTCCAAATCCTAGACCAGAAAAGATACTCATAAGTAAATGACTATATCTATATTAGTTAATTTTTTTAAAAAAAATATAAGAAAATTTTGTACTGGATCATGAATCATCGGTCTGGGGCATTACACAATTATATCAGCTACATACAACACTATAAACATACCTATGATCCCGCTGTATTTTCTGTATATGCATGGTTCATCATCATTTTTGATAAATTACAATTCATTGATAGCTATATCAAACCACATATTATAACACTGAGAATGTTTTTTGAATCCATTAACAGATTACTTCTGATTGCAAATCTTAAATGCATTTCATGGATCATCAAAACATGTGTGTTTTACCATATATATATCGATGAAGAATTTTCCATAAAGGAATGTGATTTTTAATTCTTTTAATAAATCATATAATCATAATATGTTATTATGAATAAAATTATTTGAATTTATTTGATCATATAAACAAGAGAAAATGTGAATTTATACAAAAAATCATGAATTTATTTATAATAATTATTCACTATGATATCATTGTAGGTTAACACTCTATCATCCTGGTCAATCTCCTTATAAAATAACCAGTTTCACCCAATGGGTTCCACACTATTTGGAAAATCTACCATATTCTAAATAAAATTAGTGTACATGGATTTCATTTCAAATTCCTTTTTAACCATTATTCAAATTTAAAATATATTATTGAATCTTGGTGTGATTTAGAATCATCTTCTATGATAATTGCATCAACTTCATCAAAAAAAGATAAAGGAAAATATCTTAGGTTCTTGATGAAATGTATGAAAACATTATATCTTCAACTAATTTTATAGAAATAATTTCCATTTACAGAATTACAGTATTTTATTCTACAATAAATTCTTGATTTTGGAGATTCTAGAAATATTAACTCACCTTTCCTTTGTGATAGCTAATAAATCGACTTTTTATTAATTGAGTTCAAGTTGTTTTGGGAAATACATAATAGATCTGTCAAACTACCCTAAATCTTCATGAAATAAAAGAAAACATAATTATGAATCTATATTTCTTGTAGTTCATTTCAAATAGACATTAATTTTACACAAATTAGGTTAATAAAGAAATATCTAGATCATAACCACATAAATAAATGGGAAGGAATTCATGACTCATATTATACTAAACCATGTTCATCAAAATCTAATTTCTCCCTTTAAATGAACCATTAATGTATGGTGTGTACCACATCAAGCTTCCACGGTATTCTTCTCTTTCAATAATGCAATAGCTTACATTGTACGCAAGTTTGAGATTCTAACACACCGCGACCAATCATAGTAGCCATTATGAATAGTAATACACCCTTTTTTGAAATTTTATAAATTTAATTATTCAAATTGGACTTCATTTTTGGTTTTGGAATATCGAAATTATCCTAAGTTGAATTTTTGGTTTTTTCTGAGAACATCCATTTTTTATGAATAGTGTATGATACTAAACATTAATTAAAAACAAATTTTTTAATCAAAATAATTAATAGTGATAAATTATATTATTTAGTGGTTTTAAAGTATAATTAGAATATATTTTTACCATTTTATACAATGTTGTTCATTATAATTAATTTCACATTGAAATTGGACATAAACAATTGTCAATCTTTTGATTGACATTCTTTCGTTAAAACATGCTATTTGTTTTGACAACGGGAATTAATTATAAAATTAATTAATGAAACTTATATGTATTTAATTTATTAAAATATAAATCATCTTTGAATTTGGAATATAAAATATAGCTTAGGGTAAATTTTTAGTATTTTTCTGAAAAACTTCTATTTTTATGAATAGTGAAACCACTAAGTGGTAGTTAAAAAACTAATTTTTCGTTTAAATGAAATTTTACCGCTTCTGTGAATTTAATATCAAAAATACGACAAACATGGTTGTAATTAGGAAGTAAAATTTGGTTCAATGGGACGAAAATAATTTTTGGTGAGTAGTAACTTTTGAGTTTTATTAACCACGATTAGAGGTAATTAGAGTAATTTAAGGTAAAAATAATGTTATAATAATAAGAAATTACCCTGAAACATGTCCTGCTATTATTGGATGACTCATGGCCGACCAAGACAATCCATGGGTCAATTTGTGGGTCCCCATGGAGCCACTTGGGTAAGATAATGACATTAATACCTTTTATTTAAAGTAAAAATAAAAATGTCACAAACATGTATTGCTTTATTAAAACAATTTTTACAAGGGGTTATACAAGTTATCTATTTGACTATAAATATCCATTGGAAAGATAAAACGATTTCCTACATCATGGTAATTTTTTTATAATTTTTAGGCATTAAATAAATACATTTATTTATCACACCATGATGATGCAGCGATTACTTCATTAATGAATGATTTAAATAAAATGAAAAGACAAGGTAAAATATAATACTTACACTTGTCTAAAGCCTATTTTATGGGTTTATTTAGAACCCTTATCACCTTATCCTCGAAATATATCATTGTGTGACCTTTTAAATCAGAAAATAATTTCATAATAATGTAACATTTCATGACTTTCCAAGAGTGCCCCTCCTCTCTTCTTATAAAAGGCCCCCACCTCTACCACCTTATTCACACATTCAAATCAATTTAGCTTGGCCAAAATCTACCCAAATACTCTCTAAACTTCCTTCTATTACTACTAGAATCCTCAATTTGGGCATAAGTCTTCCCAAGGAAGTCTTTGTCTCAAATCAAAAAGATTTACCCGATTTTAAGGAGATTAAAGAACGATCGAGTCAAGTCGGACATGAGGTAAGGGACTTCGTCTCAATCTCCTTTCATTGAGGAATATTTTGTTTTATACAAAACTTCATTTTATACGATGTATAAACCCCTTTGAATTTTTATTTTATTTAGTATAAATATTTCTATACGAAGCGTTTTTACTAAAGGACAAAAGGAATGTTTTGTCTTATGTATGCGGCGACAACAACTTCTCCGCCGCTGTGACCATTATTTAAGTTTCAGCTTCCTCTAAAATCCATAACTATTTTTAATTGAAAAACAAATACCATGTTTTAATTTTCTTTTATTTTTGTATTAAAAATGGTTTTGATAATTTTTTTATTATATCAATATGTTGTATTTATATCTTGTGATTGAAATGTGGAAATGTTATGTTTTTTATGCATGTTTTATGTGATACAATTATGTTATGGTTTATGATATGTTTAAACCATTTCATATAAGTAATGAATTGGACTTAATAAGTGATAGGTGGAGCCCGCTACAGCTCCTTGATGCATCGGTAGGTCTCTTGAGACAAACTAGTGTCTTGAGACGAGGCCTTGACAAAACCTTATTTGTCTTCTTGGCACGAGGCCTTGGATACATGGTTATGATTGTCTGGCATTATGCATTCCATCATTATGAAAGTAGTTATTGATATTTCATGTGATTATTCTACTATTATAACATCCATGTGAATATGTAAATGGAATTACTTCATTTTATTTTTTCCATATTATGTTGAAGTTCAAGTTTAAAAGGCTTTTGTTTTAGTTATACTGTATCGCCCCGACCCCAGCTACCCAGAGTCGGTGCATTACTTCGTAACATTGGCATGATCACAAAAGATCAAGTCTTGAAATACCGATTAGTTTAGTAACCTTGGAAACACTAGATACATTCATAAATTTTACATTACATCATAAAGTGAAATACTACAATAACAAAGTCTCCATAGTCCACACTCATATCCTCTTCTGACTATCCCTACAGGTCATTCATAAAATACTTCTTCACATCCTGGAAAATATTAAAACATTGAAAGGGGTGAGCTCAGATGCTCTGTAAGGATAACAATATTGCGGAAGCTTTCATAAATAAACATTAACATTTAAGGAAATGTATAACTAAAACAAAAGCCTTTTTAAACTTGAACTTCAGCATGATATGGAAAAAATAAAATTAAATAATACCATTTACTTACTCACATGGATATTCTAGTAGTCGAATAATCCCATGCAATATCAATAACCACTTTCATAATGATGGAATGCATAATGCCAGACAATCATAAGCACATAGCCAAGGCCTCGTGCCAAGACCACAAATATGATTTTGTCAAGGCCTCGTGCCAAGACACTAGTTTGTCTCATGAGACCTACCGATGCATCGAGGAGCTATAGAGGGCTCCACCCGTCACTTATTAAGTCCAATGCATTCCTCATATGAATAGGTTTAAACATATCATAAACCATAACATAATCGTATCACATAAAACATGCATAAAGGAAACATAACATTTTCACATTTCAATCACAAGATATAAATACAACACATTGATGTAATAAATACACTTTCAAAACCATTTTCAATACCAAAATTAAAAAAAATTAAAACATTGTATTTATTTTTCATTTAAAAAAGTTATGGCTTGTAGAGGAAGCCGAAACTCAAATAATGGTAATGGTGGTGGAGAAGTCATTGTCGCCGCATATTTACAGCAAGAAAAACATTCCCTTTTTTTCGTTTAGTAAAACACTTCATATAAAAAATATTCCTTTTGAATAAACGTAAAATTCAAAGGGGTTTATACACCGTATAAAAGAAAGTTGTGTATAAAACAAAATATGCCTCAATGAAAGGAGATTGAGACGAAGACCCTTACAAAGATAATTTTTTTAAATAAAGTAGATATATTATGTGTATTCACTATAAGTACACTTAAATAAAGTAAAAATACAAGATAGGATATAATAATATCATTACATAATTTGAAAGTAGGAGATTAACCCAAAGAATGGAAATCGGGTTAAGAAGTTCCCTTACCTTGTGTCCTGTCTTGACTCGACCGTTCTTTAACCTCCTGAATAATATACTAGAGTTAATTTATAATTGCTTAAGAACCATTTTCAAGTTTTTTATTCCTTTTATATCACTTATTACCATGTTATGAACATTATGTAATTATTTAAGTTAATAACGGTCGTTTTGTCGATCTTTGGTACTTGAGTCAAAAATAAACTTCTTATAATTACAAGGTGTTAATGTGGGGATATATCCATTATATCCAGAATTATATTCATGATATAGATATCATATATCTCATATATATCCAGTATATACATGCATTTTTATTATTCCATAATGTTTAGAGGTAAGAAATGAAATGCACCGTTCTTGGAGACGGTAAGTCGTACGTACGCATGAACGCTACTTTCATTTCTATTTCATATTTAATGAAATCATAATGATATAAAGGTATATTATAATTCCAGTATAATATCATATATAATATCATTCACTCCATCCTTTATAAATCCACATATGGGATTAATGATTCAAATCACTTTGAGGGGGCAGTAGTCCGCACTTCCTAAAATGAAAATATCGCGTTTACCCATAATGGAAACAATAAATGTATTCCATAAATGAAAAATACAGAACCTTAAGTAAAACATAAACATAATATATATCATATATATAAATATAGTTACATCTTAATGGCCACCTTTTAAGGTGTTATATGAGTGTTGAACAATAATCGTTTCGTGAGGCAGAAATTCGCCATCCACAGAAACAGTATGTTCATTAACCATTAGATGTAGGTGTGTGTAAGTGTAGCTAGAATAATTATTATAACAACATCCTAGTATATTGAGGATACTGGTTTTGTTACAAAAGAAATGAATAAAAATAGTTTAGGGGGTTGGATAAGCAAAATAAAACAAAATAACATAAGAGAAGACGTTACCTTAAAATCGGGTAACTCTTTTGATTTGAGCCAAAGGCTTCCTTAGGAAGAATTCATCCCAAAGTGAGGCTTCTAGGAGTAAGGGAGGGAAGTTGGGAGAGTATTTTGGCAGAGTTTTTCCGAGCCAAAAGGCTTTGAAAGTGTGAGTAAGGTGGTAGTGGTGGGGGCCTTTTATAAGTGGAGAGGAGGGGCACTCTTGGAAAGTAAAGAAATGTCACTTTATTATATAATGAGTTTCTGATTTTAAATGTCCCAAACTTATATAATTCGAGGATAAGGTGATAAGGGTTAGAAATATACTCATCTAATAGGTTTTTTACAAGTTTAACCTTTGGATGTTTCATTATCTTTTCATTTTATTTAAATCATTAATTAATGAGGTAATTGCTGCATCATCATGGTGTCATAAATAATTTAATTTATTTAATGTATAAAAATTTTAAAAAAAATATCATGATGTAGGAAATCGTTTTATATTTCTAATGAATATTTATAGTCAAAAATATGACTTGTATAACCCCATTTAAAAATTGTTTTAGTAAAACAACTTATGTTTGTGGCATTTTTATTTTAACATTAAATAAAAGTTATTTATGTCATTTTCCTACCAAAGTGTCTCCATGGGGTCCCCAAGTTGACCCATGGATTGTCTTGGTTTGCCATGACACATCCAATAGGGGTAGGACAAGTGTAAAGGTCATTTCATATTTTTATAATACCATTTTTACCTTAAATTTCACTAATTACCTTTAATCGCGATTAATTAAACTTAAAAGTTACTATTCACAAAAAAATTATTTTAATCCCATTGAACCAAATTTTACTTCCTAATGACAACCATGTATGTCGGATTTTTGAAAATAAAATCACAGAAGTGGTAATGTTTTATTTAAATGAAAAATCTGTTTTTCTAACTACCACTTAGTGGTTTCACTATTCATCAAAAATTGATGTTTTTCAGAACAATGCCAAAATTTCACCCTAAGCTATAATTGATATTCTGAATTCAAAAATGATGTCTATTTTAAAAAATTACAAACATATAAGTTTGATTAATTAATTTCATAATTAATTCCCGCTGTCACAACAAATAGCGTGTTTTTAAGAAACAATATATATCAAAATATTGACAATTGTTTATGTCCAATTTCAAAGTGAAATTAATTCTAATGATAACCATTGGATAAAATGGTAAAAATATATTCCAATTATACTCTAAAATCACTCAATAGTATAATTTATCACTATAAATTATTTTGATTAAAAAAGTTGTTTTTAAGTATTTTTCACTATTTATAAAAAATGGAAGTTCTCAGAAAATTACAAAAAATTCAACTTAGGATAATCTTGATATTACGAATACAAAAATGAAGTCCATTTTGAAATATAAAATTTCTATAATTTTAAAAATTGGGTATTACTATTCATAATGGCTACATTGATTAGTTGTGGTGTGTATTTAGAACTCGAAGTTGCGTACAACACATGCTGCTGTATTATTCAAAGAGAAGTGTATCATGAAAGCTTGGGGTGTTACATATACATTGCTTTAAATGTTTATGTTTATTTATGAAAGTTTTCGCTATATTGTTATCCTTATTGAGCATCTGATTTCACCCCTTTCTATGTTTTATTTTCCTTGGATGTGAAGAAATATTTTATGGCTGACCTTCAGGGATAGTATGATGGGGATATGAGTGTGGACTATGGAGACTATGTTATGTTATTTTTTACTTTATGATGTAATGTAACATTTATGAATGTATCTAGTGTTTCCAAGGCTACTAAACTAATCGGTCTTTCGAGACTTGATCTTTTGTGATCATGACAATGTTACATAATAATGCACTGACTCTAGGTAACTGGGGTCGGGGCGTTACAGTTAGTATCAGAGGCAGTTTAGTACTAACCTTGGAAGCTAGATTTAGATAAATTCTAATTAGAGAACATAGCCCTAAGATAGACTTTGAGGATTAGTATAGATGAAATTCCTAGAATTTTGGTATTCTAGAGATTTTGTGAGTATTTCGGGAAATACATCCATGTCTGGATACAAGCAGGTAGAGGCGGCTCGGGCACAGATGTACCTAGGGATAAAACCTAAAAACACCTCTTTGAGCTAGACTTGAACGGGAACTGGTGCACGACAAAAAGCTTTGCTGCACTCTTGGTTACGACACTCCCAGGGGATATGCTTAGGATAATTCACGATTTCATTACAAACCATTATGAAGGGTTTATGAGTATATACTTCCTCAAAGAAAACATTTTTATGATTATGGATTATATCTATAATCTGTTCAATTTATGTTAGGTGTTTTTCAAGATTGTTATTTTGTATTTTGATTCATAAACTAATCTAGTTTATGCCATTGTTTAGAAATGGAGCCTAGTGGAAGGAATGAAAACTGTATGAATGCACTCACTCTATGTAGGGATTTCCCTCCTGCTCAAGATAATTATAGTGGAGTAGGTGATACAACTGGTGCTGATCATCTTATCACCATACAGGGACAACTCACTCATTTATGAATAATAACCTTACTCATATGGAGCTCCCTGATCCGCAATGTGGAGGATCAATGTTAGACCGCTTCATGAGGCAACAACCACCAACATTCAATGGGAGTACAAATCCCTTAGTAGCTGAGAAATGGATAAATTCCTTAGAGAAAATATTCCATGCCTTGGGGATTAGTGAAAGGGAAAAGGTTATCATGGTAGTTTACCGCCTCACTGGAGATGTTGATCAATGGTTGTCATTGATTCAAAATACAAAGGAAGATGAAGAATTATCGTGTATGGAATGGAGAGAGTTCAAAGAGATTTTCTTACAAAAATACTTTCCTCGTGACCATCGAGCATATATGGAAAGGAAATTTCTAAGTCTGAGTAAAAAGGAGGATGAGAATGTCGCAAATTATATGTCTAACTTTACAAGGTTAGCGAGGCATGATGCAGATTATATACATAACCCAAGAAGTAAGATTGATCTTTTCTTTGATGGGTTAAAACCATTTCCCCATATAGATTTAGTATCACAATCTTTCTCAATGTATGAAGATATAGTCTCGTGTTCTATCAAGACAGAAAATAAATTCTCTAAATCTTATGAAAATAAAGTAAATCAAGAGAATAAGAGAATGGTGGAACAAGAGACAGATAAAGGTAAAAAGGGAAATAAGGATTTTCCATTATGCGATAATTTTGGGAAGAATCACCTCGGTACTTGCCTAAAAGGAATGGGAGTTTTTTATAAATGTGGAGAAAAAGGTCACTAGGCTTGTGATTTCAAGGGAAAGAAAGAGGATGTCAATTTTGAATGCTAAAGTTGTAGAGAAATGGGGCATTATGCAAATTAATGCCCTAAGAGCCAAGGAAACTTACCTCAGAAATGGCCAAGGGAGCAAGGCCAATCTTATGTTGTTACTACAGTTGAAGTGGAATAATTATTGTATTTGTGTTTTTGGACTCAAGAACTATATTATGGTTATAATAATAATGTGATATATATAAGGATTGTACTGTAGTACTTGTTGTTTTCATTAAGGTTTTAATATGATGAAGGTAATCATATTTTTAGTATGTGAAAATAAGAGAATATTTACTTTGTTTGGGGAATCAGATAAATTGATTTTGGAATTTAGAGACCTTTTAGAGAAAGTCTAGACAGAGGTATTTTGGATAACTATAAAGGTTGGAATGGAATAAGTTTAACTTTGGATAGTATTGTTTAAGGTTAAAACATTTCTGAAGATTATTTTTGGAATATTATAATACAATAGTTTTGGGAAAAGGACAACCTGCAGGTTGGGGGATAACTCGTCGCGTCGGACAAAGCTGTAGGAATCAAACCCATAACCATAGTGTGACAGGCCTTTATTACCAACCACTATCCTACCGGATGTCCCTGGTTATTAAAAAATAGTTTTCCTAATCTAAATGGTTTGTGTTAATATTTTTAACCTTGTATGATTATGATAAATATAATATTTTTGAGTTCTATTATATTTTTGAGAGAAAGATGAGTTTGTGGTTGAAATTAGTTGAAGGTTGAAACTCTACTTGTCAAGAATATATATATATATATACCTATCTCTTATTCTATGAATAAATTAATTCTTAAACTTTAGGAAAGGGAAATTAAAACATAAAAATTCATTATCCTAAAACATTATGTTTTGTTGAACTGATGATATTTTAAATCAACACAGATTGAAGGCTTTGAGGCCCTCAATTTTACACTTGTTTCTGATTGATGACTTCAATCACTCCCTATAAATATTTACGTTTTTCCTCCAATTATATATCTCTAATTTCCACAAATTTTCTCCTAATCGAGATCATAATTTGGTGGTGACATTTTCATTTCCCTTTCCCTCTTATTAAGGCTAAATTTTATTAACCTTATTTCCAATGTGGGTTTTCCACAAAGGTATTTTCTATTTTCAGCATTTTATTTTCGAAGAAAATTTTCAAATTACGAGGAAGCAATTTATTGAAGGAGGGGAGAATGTAACACCCTAAGCTTCCATGGTATTCTTCTCTTTCAATAATGCAATAGCTTTCATTGTACGCATGTTTGAGATTCTAACACACCACGACCAATTAAAGTAGCCATTATGAATAGTAATAACCACTTTTTGAAATTTTATAAATTTTATTATTCAAATTGGACTTCATTTTTGGTTTCAGAATATCAAAATTATCCTAAGTTGAATTTTTCGTTTTTCTAAGAACTTCCATTTTTATGAATAGTGTAAAATACTAAAATTTAATTAAAAACAAATTTTTTAATAAAAATAATTTATAGTGATAAATTATAATATTTAGTGGTTTTAAAGTATAATTAGAATATATTTTTGTCATTTTATCCAATGGTGGTCATTAGAATTAATTTTCCTTTGAAATTGGACATAAACAATTGTCAATATTTTGATTGATATTCTTTCGTAAAAACACTCTATTTGTTTTGAAAATGGAAATTAATTATAAAATTAATTAATGAAATTTATATGTTTTTAATTTGGTAAAATACTCATTATCTTTGAATTTGGAATATCAAATATATCTTAGGGTTAATTTTTGGTATTTGTCTGAAAAACTTCAATTTTTGCTGAATAGTGAAACCACTAAGTGGTAGTTAAAAAACTGATTTTTCGTTTAAATGAAATTTTACCACTTCGGTGAATTTAATTTCAACTATTCAACATACATGGTTGTAATTAGGAAGTAAAATTTGGTTCAATGGGATGAAAATTATTTTTGGGGAATAGTAACATTTGAGTTTTATTAACCGCGATTAGAGGTAATTAGAGTAATTTAAGGTAAAAATAATGTTATAACAATATGAAATTACCTTGACACATGTCCTACTCTTATTAGATGACTCATTTCTGACCAAGACAATCCATGGGTAAATTTTTGGGACCCCATGGAGCAACTTGGGTAAGATAATTACATTAATAACTTTTATTTAAAGTAAAAATAAAAATGTCACAAACATGTACTATTTTACTAAAACAATTTTTACAAGGGGTTATACAAGTTATATTTTCAACTATAGATATCCATTGGAAATATAAAAATATTTCCTACATTATGGTAATTTTTTTATAATTTTTAGACATTAAAAAAATAAATTTATTTATCACACCATGATTATGCAGCGATTACCTAATTAATGAACGATTTAAATAAAATGAAATGATAAGCTAAAATCTAAGACATACAGTTGTCTAAATCCTATTGGATGAGTGGATTTCGAACCATTATCACCTTATCCTAGAAATATATAATTGTGGGACCTTTAAAATCCGAAAATCATTTCATAATAATATAACATTTCATGACATTCCAAGAGTGCCCATCCTCTCCTCTTATAAAAGGCCCACACCTCTACCACTTTATTCACACCTTCAAAGTAATTTGGCTCAAAAAACCTCTTCCAAAATACTCTCTCAACTTCCCTCTCTTACTCCTAGAATCCCCAATTTGGGCAGAAGTCTTCCCATGGAAGCGTTTGGCTCAAATCAGAAAGAGTTACCCGATTTTAAGGAGATTAAAGAACAATCGAGTCAAGTCGGACACGAGGTAAGGGAATTACTCTCAATATCCTTTCATTGGGGCATATTTTGTTTTATACACAAATTTCCTTTATACTGTGTATAAACCCCTTTGAATTTTACTTTTATTCAAAAAGAATATTTTTATACGAAGCATTTTTACTAAATGACAAATGGAATGTTTTGTTTTACGTATGCAGCGACAACGACTTCTCTGCCACCATGACCATTATTTGAGTTTCGTCTTCCTCTATAATCCATAACTTTTTTTAAATGATAAATAAATACCATGTTTTACTTTTTTTTTATTTTGGTATTGAAAATGGTTTTGATAATGTTTTTATCATATCAATGTGTTGTATTGATATCTTGTGATTGAAATGTGGAAATGTTATATTTCCTTTATTCATGTTTTATGTGATACAATTATGTTATGGTTTATGATATGTTTAAACCTTTTCATATAAGGAATGAATTAGACTAAATAAGTGATAGGTGGAGCCCTCTATAGCTCATTGATGCATCGATAGGTCTCATGGGACAAACTAGTGTCTTGGAACGAGGCCTTGACAAATCCTTCTTTATAGTCTTGGCACGAGGCCTTCGCTATGTGGTTATGATAGTCTGGCATTATGGATTCCATCATTGTAAAAGTGCTTATTGATATTGCATGTGATTATTCGACTAGTAGAATATCCATGTGAATAAGTAAATGGCATTACATCATTTTATTTTTTCCATATAATGTTGAAGTTCATGTTTAAAAGGCTTTTGTTTTAGTTATACATTACCTTAAATGTTTATGTTTATTTATGAAAGCTTCCGCTATATTGTTATCCTTACTGAGCATCTGAGCTCACCCCTTTCTATGTTTTATTTTCCCAGGATGTGAAGAAATATTTTATGACTGACCTGTAAGGATAGTCTGAAGGGGATATGAGTGTGGACTATGGAGACTATGTTATTGTGATTTTTCACTTTATGATGTAATGTAGCATTTATGAATGTATCTAGTGTTTCCAAGGCTACTAAACTAATCGGTCGTTCGAGACATGATCTTTTGTGATAATTCCAATGTTATGTAATAATGCACCTAGTCTGGGTAACTGGGGTCGGGGCATTACATGGTGTATGAAGTAGAATAAGTTATGATACTATACAACAATTTACTAGATGGTTATAAAATTATTAGCTCTTGTATTCCCCAACTAGGTCAGATCATTGTATTTTAATATGTTTTTAAGTTGATTTTATACTTCATTTTTAACAATTTGATCATTTTTATAGATTTTTACTTATGTTTTATAATATAAATACACCCATACCTAATACATTTATTAGAAAATTTAATGAATCACTAAAATCCACTTTGCTATACATTACTTATCAGACCACATAACATATGTATAAGTTGCAAAAAAACCATTAGATATTTTCCCTTTACCCTTGAATGATGATTTAAGAAATTTACCTAATAAAAAATATTATTATACATTAAATAATTCATTATTACACAAATTCAATAATCCATCGTTATATAGCCAGGATAGGTGATTCTTACTTTTATGGACTACGTGAAAATTCCAAAGATAAGTGAAATTAAAATAATTAATTCTGAGTATATTAATATTTACATTTTATAATGTATTTTCAACATCAAATATTCAAAAAACATTGAAATTTTTTGTGTATCCATAAAAAAAATTATTTGAATAAATGGAACAAATATTAATATTTGTTAAAATTAAAAACCTTCCATATTTATATAATAAATAAAATAAAATTCTTGTTTATTGATGGTAAATGAAAAATAGTTTTAGTATAAAATTAAAAATAACTAGGAAAAAATTAATTATCTATATATATAAATAATATAGTAACTCTTTCTTCATTCCCAAATCATATGTCCATCACCCCATTAATTAATTTTTTTCATTAACTGAGAATTATTACATTACCTTAAATATGTGATATCTATTTGATATGTAATGACCATGATTTTGAGTTATATAAATAAATTTATATAACATAAATACCTGATGTAGTCAACCAATCACAATATTTCATATTAAGAATCATCAAGTGTTGATGAAAATTAATATTCTAATGTATATATTGTTTATATAAGAAGTATTTTCATTCCATTTATATTATCCCTATAACACATCATACATTATTGAGGTATGAACCGGATTGAATTTTTCTGTATCTATTTTTGTTTGAGTTCCATTGGATAGTTAGCGGTGCTAGCGGAGGACCAGGAGTTGTTTCTATGATTTTCAATGGGTTTTGGATAAATTTAGGTAGTATGTTCCTAATAACATAGAAAAATTGGGGTTGTTCTATGAATGAAATCTAATGGGGAAGGAATTTCACTATAATATTATTTGGTTTGGTTGTGGTGAGAGGATATATTATGTTTATTTTTTCAGGCAAGTCTGGGACCACATTTCAACTAAGGTATTTTTTACATGGTGAGTGTTACATAAGGATTAATTATTATTGATTAAGAATATATTTTGGAAAGGGTTTAAGGATCATTCTATAATAGTATAGGGTTATCCCATAATGAGGCATCATATGATTAACTCTTGATCCATGTTAGGATAAACCATGTCATATCCTAAGGTTTTGTTTTATGGTGAGGGATACATAAGATTAACAATATTACATGGGAGGTTAGTCACACCATCACTCCCATAATATGTAGTATGAATGATTTCACATGGGTGAGGCACTATGATATATTTTATAAGGGATACATTACAGTAATAATTCTTGTGGGGGATATTACAACATGAAGGGTAAGGGAATGTTGTGATAGCCTAAGAATGGGTTTTTTGGTTATTCTTGATAGAGGGGTGTTGTTTCATAATTGGAGGGGATATGCCATGAAAGAGGTAATTGGAGGGTAATTGATTCATGAACATTATGGTCACACCCCAATCCATGATCAAGATATTTTTCTTTAAAATTTAATAAATTAAATCATTTTAATTTAAAATGTTATTAAGTAAAATTTATCCTCATTTGTCTCAGTGCATAACTATAGATCTTATCCTTTATCCTCCAACCTTTAAATGATATCTTCTCTATTTATCATTAGTTTCAAGTTTCATTAATTATACTATATCACCTCCACTAAGAATATCTCACCTATTGTGGTATTCCTTTGTTTACTTTCTATTTTGTTGGCTTATGCTAATGATCACTTTTTATGCCAATATTTAGGGGTATATAGTTTCCTGATTTCACTCATTTGGTAATAAATCCACCACTAATATTGAACATTAATTTAACTATATAAATATTCTATGAAGTCATTAATACATAACTAAATCCTTTCTTAATTTTTAGTGTCTGTGATGTGCGGTCACACTGAATTATTGTGCTTTTTACCTAAAAATATATTAAATATTATCCTTCTTTATTTCCCATCAGATTTAATTTTCTCCGAACATATTTAGTAATTTTATGATTTTATAACCAAATATTCATGAACTATGTGAGGAAGATCTTAATCTAATAAAATTTAAAATTGTTAAAAGAAATCTGGAAGGGTTCCCTTAGTGAGACTCATGACCTAGCAATTTGAACTTAGATTCATTAAGATTATTCCCTTGATTGGGAACATGTTTCAAATGTGGGATATCATAAATGTATCTTTATGTGACTATGGGTTTGGGATATGGTTGATCGTGTTACTAATTTTTTGAAACTGATGCATGTGTTTGGGTTGAGTGAGTTACTGCCCATAAAAAACAATAATGCTAAGCTTGGTATTCGATATAACATTACATGAAATTAAATTATGATAGGTATATATAATGGCCATTTTTAAATTTTTAAATTTTATTGGTGTCTTATATTTAATTTTAAACACTATATAATTATTTATAAAATTTTTATGGGTTAGTTGCTTATCCAACCAGTGTTTTGATTTTTTTTATTAGTGATGGTACCATGAGTAGGAGACATTCAGACCCATCTGAATAGATGATATAAGATGGAACCTAGGATGGTTTAAAATTTTACCTATCATATCATGAGATGATATGGGATAATACTAATGGAATCCAACATTTCGTACCTTGGAATTTAGGAATTGTAATGAGAGATGATATGTGTCAAAGGAGGGAGTTATTACGACCCATAGCTTGATTATAACAGCCCAAAATTTTGGTATATATATTGAATTTAAATTTTATAACTTTCTTCACATGAACTAAAATTAAAATTATGATACATTAATAAATTATGGTTAACAACTTTAAGAGATTAATATGCATTAATACGTGATCTATCACATAGAAATTATTTCAATTGGAATGTTTGTATAAAATAGTATTAAAAAAACATAATTATTAAAAACACCTTTGGTTAATGAAAATATTTTTATTTTTATTTCCAACTAAAAGTTAAAAATTTTATTTTAAAAAATATAATTATATAAAATTTACTTTATTTTTTAATTTATAATAGCATAATTATCTGGTCATTAATTTTTCTTGTTTTTTCTTGAAATAATAATTCTTTTTTTAATAGTAAAATATATAATATTTTGCTAATTTTAATGTAAATTATGTTATTATCATTACATAATATGATTAATATATTTATGAAACCTTTTTTCTCTCAAATTATATATTTTTATTTAACATATCATCTTTATAAACCCATGATTAACATTTTTGAACATAAGAAATATTTTATTATTAAGGATGTTTTTGATATATTATATGTTTTAAATTAAAAGTAACTTTTTTGTTATTTATATAATGGATTAGATTAATTAAAGGATAAATTTTTATTTATAACTTTTAATTTTGGTGGGAAGGGTTATCTTATATTTTTATTAATAAATTAATTATGATGATTAATATTTAATTAAGACTCATTAGTGTATAAGAGAGTAATCTAATGTGGAATAAATTTTCCAAAGATAAATGACTTTTAAACCTTATATAAAACCTTTTTTAGGTTTCACGTTAATAACAACATGTCTCAAAAACCATTCCAAAACTAAATAACCCAACTTTCAGGAATTCCATTCTTACCCCATAACATTATTTTCCATGCAAAGTTCCCTTTTATTCACTTATAAAAGGTGGAAACTTACACCCCCTTCCATACTTAACATACCATTAAAATTAATATTTAAAATAATACCTATCTACCTATCATATAATTTACATACACTAATTTAATCCATTGGATACCATAATATATTCTAACTCCTCTATTTTTAACAAGACTTTAAAAATAATGTTTAAAGTATCGGTGAAGGTATCACATCTTTCTTAATATTTATTTATTATTATTTATTTATTATACCACATATAATACATTATATAAAAATATTATGATAAAATAAGTATTATTTATATTCTGATATATTATTATAATAATGTATTATCCCATTAATTTCTTTATCAAAAACCATTTTGTAAAATAAAAACATCTCTATACGTATGTGAGGACTGCCACTGCTATACACAACAAGTTCTATTTTTCAACCCTACATTGATTGGAAGGTTAAAAATGTTTATTTAGTGAATAAATATTTTATTTATTACATTTTTATTATTCTTAAATGATGTTTTTGATCTTGTGTATGTACGGATTACCGCATCCACATAATGATGTTTATTGTTTTACATTATAACCTAACATGGATGAATTTAAAAATATTTTTCATGTATAAAAATTATATTTATTACACTATTTATATTAATTAGTTTTGGAATTTATTTTTATGATAAACCTAACCATGGTTAACATGTGAAGTGAATCATTTAAAAATTGATCAAACAAACTCAAGTAACCAACAAAAGTGGAAAATATTTAATAAATGAAAAAATTATGAAAATAATTAGAAATTAAGAAACCAATTATATCTAAATAATTTTATTATTATTGTTGTTAATTAACTTAATTAAATTATATATGAATATAAGTACAAGTAGAGAACACTTTCATATATAAAGGTAAGGAATCTTCTGAACTCCCCGTGTTCCTTTACAGTTAAACTTACTTGTTATTTTCTCCATTATATGTCAACATAATCTCATTTATTTCTTAATTTTTTGAATATATATATCTTTCATATATACATATTTAATTATACATTATATTTTTAGGTTATAAAAGTTTTAAGTTCCTTTGAAATACCCACTTTTGAGGAACCCTGGTTTAAGGGGATTTTTAAATTATGATTTATCATCATTCATCACACCCTAATTTTTTTAGAACAATAATAAATTTTCAAATTCCTATTTATGTTATGTGGAATAATTTAGTTTATATTCTAATTTTAAAGGGAAAATTTTCTCTAAAATATCCATTGCTTATTTTGAAATGCATAACCAAGGTGGTTAATTTTTATGCTCATATATCCAAAACTTCTCAAGGATTTATCTACCATGGGAATCCATTATAAATAATTATGTTATTTTTCAATATGAATTTATAAAGAAATTAAATTCATTCTTCTCATTAGAATCCTTATGTTATATCTTTCATATATTATTTAAGATAAGATCATGAAACCCAGTTCTTTCGCACGAGTTTTTACAATGTTTATAACTTATGTATGGTTTTTTTCAGGTAGAACACATATATATGATCTTAATTATTTCATGGGTGAGCCTATAATTATATATCTCTCCAATTAATTTTGATATGTTTCTATATCATGAGATATCAGGGTGTTTGAGTAGTGATCCTAGCTAACTATGGTACGTGGGTAGTTTGTCTAGCAATATATGTTATGTAAACAAGGTAGGGAGCCTTGAATTATGATTATAATGTCATCATTGTGGTGTTTCCACATTCCATGATTACATGTACTTATTATATGCTCATGTTTACTCCATTGTATTATGTTATCATTATTATGCAATTATTCCATGAATATGATCATTCTCTTTATGATATCATGTTGTACCTTCCATGTTATGACCCTTTATCATGTTTATTACATCAATATAATTTATAGATCACCCTTTCCCTTAATTATTACCCCTAGGTTATCCTATAGATTTTTAGGAGGACAAATGAGTGTTATTATCCCTCTAAAAAGATTAAATTAGGGCAATTATTCCATATTCTATAATGTTTTATTTATGTGTCTAATCCTCTAAAGAAACTAAAACATTAATCCTAATGTTTTTTTGTAAAATATATTAAAATTTAATAAATTATTTGTTTTTATGGAATCAGTTACTATATTGATAATGTGATATGAACCATGCATAGGTTCTTATACAACCCATATGGTGTAACCCATGGAGTGGAAAATTTGAGATGATACCCAAGGAGTGTTCCAATTCGACATTGTGGATTGATGATAGGATATAAGGGTACCTAAGGTGAGAAATTATCCAAAAAAATGGGATTGATGATGAAATATAATTCTTCCATGGATGGGAACCTATCTAAACCATGGGGATAGATGGTGACATATTATAGTATCTAAGGTGGGAGCCTATCTGACCCTGATGATTGATGATGGTAAATAATGGTATATGTATTGAGTGCCAATTTGATATCTGGGATTAATGTTTACATGTGATAGTACCAATAGTGGGAACTTATCTAGCTCTTGGGTTTTGGTTATGCTTAATAATATTATTAGAGAGCACTACTCTGACCCTGGGTTTATTATTATACCTTATTTAAAAATACTAAATCACTGGTTGAAGAAGGTATCTTGAATATTGGGTATCACTCGGGAACCCATTGATTCATTCTAATTTATATTATTTCCCTTATTGTTATTTATTATAGCACATAATCATGTTCACTTTTTAGATGGTATATATTTAGGTACGTCATTGTAATTATCCTACTAAGCTATACTAACACCCTTATTGGGCATCACAAGTACTCAAAAAGACTTCATTATTGGATGTTAGGAAAAAGGAAAAGGTACTATTATAGGCACTTGATATGATTTGTTGAGATAGTTCTTGAGATATTGGACTCAACCAGAACTCAATGCCTATTTTTTAGTTATCTCATGTTTTGATTTACTTTTGTTTTATTTTCTGACCTGATATATGTGATCTATCCAAAATTACTGTTGATTATATTTGTATACCTTTTATGAGATGTTTAATTGATCATATTATTATATCATGAGTTGATGTATTAATCTACTTTTATTTATCTATGATTTCTATTTATTCTAGTTTCATTTTAATGGTTTTTATTATTTCAACTTCATCCCTTATTTATGGTTTCCAAATATAGCAGTATAGTATCATCATCTTACTATCAGACCCCTTGTAATAATTGGTAGTCTCAATAATACATGAATCCATACCTAAGGTATGTAGACACTTAGTTTGGTAATGATAGGGGTGATCTAGGTCAGAGATGTTACACTTAATGTTTTCATTTCTTTTGGAATTTATATTAAATAGACTTTTCATTCTTCTTATTCTTCTTTTACCTGACATTAACCTTTCCATTATTAATTTTAATGATAGCAAGTGACCTATATTTTATCTTCTATATTTTTCTTAACATACTTAGTATCTAGTAAAAGGAATAATAAATCATTTACATATTAAAATTTATAATAAACTAATAAAATGGTGTATGTAATAATTTTGGAACCATGTAAATGTCTATCTATTTTTGATAGGGAACCATAGTCCCTCTATGTTGTTTATGTTAAAAGATATTTTGAACACATGAGTAGATTATGAGGACACCTCTAGAAACTTTCACTAAAAATTGATTTGGATACACCAAACAATTCAATTATATATTATACCTGATTGATATCTTTAAGGTTTTTAATCATATTGAACACATATAAAGATTCATGTATATCATATTACGGAATAATCATGGAATCTATCATCAAACATGATGCATAAAAGTAATATTTCAAATATATATTATAATAATTCCTATTAGTAAACATATGAGTGGTACTAGGTTTATCTGGGATATACTTCTCTATAATATATAGTTTATCCTTTTATTATATAAAAATTATTAAATTACGATACCAATTAAGGAAATTATTACCATTAAATTTTCTATTTTAATTTACTAATATCAATGATTAGTTTTAGTTTTTTTCCATGGCATCAATATCTATGAAAAAAATTCAACAAAAATATCATGTATATTATTATTCAAAATGGTATTTCATTTTATATGATTACAATAAAAATATCACTTGATGTTGTACAAAGATAATATAGTTTTTTTAGATATTTATTATTATATTTCATTTATTCTAGTATATTAATAAATTTAAATAATTTTTGAAAATCTTATAAATTGAATCAAATAAATCTTCTGGAAAATTGAGTGTATAGATATTAAAAAATTAATATCATGAATTTACACATCACCATGCCTTTTTATTCTAATCTTGTTAAGTGACCTAGTAACAATTCACCCAATATTCATAATAGTACAAATAGTAACCTTTTAATTTAAAAAATATTAAGAAATGATGATTATCTTTGCACAAACCATCTATTTGATTGATCATGGTCTTGAAGTGTGTTGTTATTATTGGACTAAATTTGACACTTATATATTTTATAAAGGATTTTATATAGTCTTTAAAATAAAATTATATGAATTATATGAATAACACAAATATATATATAATATATCAATTATATGTACCACATACATAATTTTTACATCTCATTCATATTAATTACTATTTTATTTCATTAATTTACTCTTTGATCTCATATAAAGTACATAACTTTAATCATATACTCTCATAAAATAATTTTAGGTGTTAAATTTTATTTTTGAAAGCATAAATGTTCAAGAATTATAAATAGTTTTGGTATACTACATAATAGGGAAAGTGATATTTTACATAGTGACTGTGGGAAACCATATTATATGGAAATAATGTTATATAGAGCATCCTTAACATAAAAAATTCCATTAAATTTTTTATTTGTGTTAAAAGTATTTTATATAATTAGAATTTATCATGAAACATAAATAGTGACAAAAAAATTTCATTTAAATAATCATATATTAAATTATATTAAATTCAATATATATTCTTGTGTTTTTATTAATCAAGAATGAATATAATAACATTGTAGGAATTATGGGGTTATTAAAACACTCAAAACATAGTGAAATAAAAATGAAAACATATCCAAGATGATTATTAATGAATAGAAATTAAGAAACAAATTATTATAATAAATCTTAATTTTTTTATAAAATTTTGAAATATAAAATAAAACACGAATAGTCAAATTTGAGACTCCTATAGCATCTACCGATTATACTAATTACCAATTCCATGGTATGACCTTTTTCTTATCGTATTTATTCTAGTCACACCAATAAAATAAGTTGAATGTTTGGATAAAGCAACACTATATAACCACTCTAATCATGACATGTTCTTTCTTACAACTGAATGAATGAATTCAACCCCACTCCTTCCTATTTAGATATAAAGGGGTGATCTCAGTTCATTCATTGGTATCTATAAAGGAAAATCCAAAATCACACATTAGGATATAAAATAACTTCTAAAGTCTATTTTGTTCTTTAAAATACTCTAAAAGTTGATAAGGATGTGAACCAATTTCGGATGTGACACCGACAATGCTATAGAGTTATATTTATTATTGTTATTATTCATTTTAATGATTTTGTTATAAATTTGGAAGTTAAATTAGAAATTTGTGAAATTTTCTGGAATATGACACTAGAATATAGAGATAGAAATACTATTAATTTTTAGTTATACAAGGTTGAGGGGGGTTTCAGGTGGGAAATATACAGTCACGTGTATGTTACGGAATAATTTGTATCTCAGAAATTAATATTTTTAAAACATTGTTATGATTTTTATTTTAAAGTATGGTTTTTTAATTTCTTACTTATATTATCTTGTATGGACTTTAACCTTTAAATATGAATGTTTCTATGGAAATTTCATCTCATTCCCATCATTATATCCTTGATTTTAGTTGATTTTATAGAGAAAAATAAATTTTAGGGATTCACTTTTATTATTTTTTTACATCCATATCTTTTAATTATTTTCATTTACCGTCATCTACTTTGGTGTGAGGATTGTCTCCCTATTTTTTCTAAATATAATATAATTTACATTTAATTAGGGAAGAATCATTTTCAAACAACAGTTTACTTGTAACATAAAGAATCATTGTTTTTTTCATTTGATTTTTAAGGTGACTCTACACCTTTCAAATTCATTATAAAAAACAATGTTTTTAACTATTTTTTAACAATTATTTAAGGAAATAATTCCTCTCTTAATTATATAATTTTGTTTCATATTAAATTTTAGTTTTTACATTATAATTATAGGTGTTGGAAAATATTTTTTACATGGTCTTATATAAAAAAAATTCATTGATTTATATGATTTTTTTTAAATGAGTTAGTTGGATTTTATTATACCATGTTTAGATTTTTAAAATTATAAATTATTTATTGTTAAATTTTAACGAATAATTGATGTTTTTAAAATAATATCTTTAGTGTTTTAATTCATGTTTTGTTATAAAAAGGGGATTTTGAATTTACTATACCTTATTGAGATGGTCCTTATGATATTAGATTAATTATTTCATTTTTATAATAATTTTTTTTCTTTTTAATTCTAAATGGGTTGTTATTATGTAATGATTTGTGGTAAATTACATCAGTTATTTTATTAAAAATACCTCTTTGATAATTACTTCACAACATTCTATTAATTCTTGGGTATCTGAGAGTGATGGGTGTCATACTAGTTATGAATATTTGATGAACAACTGAAAAAGTTATGATCATTCTCTGGATAATGGGAGGAACTCCACCAATTTGGATATATACAAGTAGGGTGTGATATATTTTACCATCAAATACTAGTGATACGATTCCATGGAACCATGTATATATCTTCTCCTTTAGGACATGGGAGTTTTACCAATGAAAATAGAGTGTTTTCATAATGATTATGTATTCCATGATGATTTTTATTCTTATGAGAATTTATGGGTGAGTAATATTTTTGTTAGGTCATGTTTATTTAACTTGTAAAGTTTTCATGAATTATTTTTTGTTTTATGTAATTATAAAATTATTATTATTTATTAATCATACTCTTCTATAAAAAATGAGTTATGTACTTCTTTTATTTTAAAATATCATATTTAGTTCATCTTAGGAAATGAGATTTATAGGAAATTTTATAGTATCCTATTGGGTTTATACATGATCCCTACATATACATGCTTGTGTAAATAAATATCCATTCATCTATGACATAAGTAAAGACAAGGTGACCCTCTATTTTAGTTATGGACTATAGGTATACATATGGAGATATGATGGTGGATGATATATGAGGGATGATCTTATGTATCAAGGATATAGATTTCATGAATCCATTGGTATTGGTTATTATTTGATTTTGCATATGTCTATTTATCCCATTCTATCTATTCCATTTTTTGTTTCAAACCTTATTTTTGGGAACTCAAGTATATAACATGTCCTATATTTTATGGTCTATGTGATATTGGGTGTTCATAGATTTTGTCTATTTTCTGAGTAATTTATATTGGTCTATTACATGAATTGAGATTATCTATTGTTTATATTGTATTATTTAAAAAAAATTCATTTTATATAGAAATTACAATGTTCATATACCTCATTACATATTTTTTATAAAACATTTGGTACTTTTATAAGATGTTAGTGAGGGTGAAATCATTTCAACTGTATAATTTTTGAAACCATTGGAACTTGTACCAACCTATGGCGATTGAGAACATATTTTAGGCCTTGTGGAATACCTTCTTGAGTGTTGATCTTGAATGTTTGTGTTCGTGTGTTAAAAAATAATATTATAGGCTTATGAATATATATATATATATATATATATATATATATTTTAAGAATTTTGTGTTGATAATACATAATATCAATGAAATTGAATGGTATATCATAAATAAGTGTATATATAATAATTCTAGGATTAAATATTGATTTTACATAGGAATTATAAAAAGTTATAACTGATTAAAATATTTTTTGATAAATTATTTCCATGATATGTGTATTTAAATTAGTTTTATTAAGATTTATTTTGATTAACTAAGGCTTATTCTTCTAATTTTAAACTTTTAAAGTATAAAATGGAGAAAAAACTAGGTTTCTTAGTAGCGATACATAGTCTGAAGACCATTCATATGAAATGTACAAATCCCTCAATGTCATATAATTGGTGCTATATAGTTTGGTTCATGGTTATAAGAAAATTCATTCAAAACCGTGTATTTTGGGAAACCCTTATTTTTATTTTTATTTCAAAGATTTTATATAGAATCCATGAAAATTTATATGATATTTGAATGTTTTTATGAAAAAAATTAGTATCATAGTATAATTTTTATATTTGGGTTTAATTTATGTTAATTTGAATTTTTTGATAGGTTTTGATGTGATTTTGTATTTTATATATTTTATAGAACCATTCCTCTCAGAATAGATCTATAAAATAAAATATATTATGTATTTGGAAAAATATTTCAATGGATATAGTGATGATTTATCAAGTATTTACTTGGGAATGTTGGAGAGCACAACCCCTCCCTTATCACCAGGGGAGAGGTGGGTCCTTCAGTCACCATTATCCTTTTCAAATTTTATCACTTCACCCTTCTCTAAGGTTTCCCATGATACATAAAATGTTGAATCAATAAGGTTTCTAAATGAATTTTCCATTCCTTTATGTTTTAAAAATCACAAATACTCCATCATAAAGAAAATTTTATTTTCCTTAATAAGGAAACTTTTCCTTCCCCAGGGAAAATTTATCCTTACCATGTTTTCATTATTCATGTTTTAGTTTCTATAAATATAACTCTTTTGTTCCTAAGTGTAAAATTATGTTTCACATCAAAAACCTCAGAATTCTAAAAATGATTAGATATAGAGTATTTTGTTTTTAGGTTCCGAATTCAGACTCTGAATTATCTAAAATTTAGACTCTGAATTCTCTGAAATTCAGACTCTGAATTCTCTAAAATTCAGACACCAAATTCTCTGAAATTTAGACTCTTAATTCCTTAGAATTCAGACACTAAAATCTTTAGAATTAAAACTCCAAATTCATCATAATTTACGTTCCAAATTCCATAGAATTATGACTCCGAATTTCATAGAATTCAGGTTCTAAATTATTTAGATCTTAGGTTCTAAATTCATTAGAATTCAGAATCTAAACTCCTCAGAATTCAGGTTCCGAATTCCTTAGAAGTTAGGTTATTAATTCCTTAGAATTCAGACTTTGAATTCCTTAGAATTCAGGTTACGAATTCTCTAAAATTTAGGTTCTAAATTTCTTAGAATTCAGGTTCTGAATTCCTTAGAATTCAGACTCTAAAATATATAGAATTCTGATTCCAAATTCCTTGAAAAATAGATTCTGAATATTCATGAAATACAGAACTTGAATGTTCTTAGACTCTGAACGTTATTTTCCTTAGACTCCAGAAAATTATATTTGATTGAGCAACCATATTTTCAATACATTTGTTATAATTATGAAATGATGTCGTGTGTTTTGTTTCTAACTAACCGTTGTTTGAGTGACATGTATACAAGTCCCTCTGATATGCAAGGAAAAATATGATTGTTGGAAGAGGGATCTAACCATTGGAGATGTGCCTAAAAATAAGAGCTCATTTGAACGAGCACATAACAACAAAAACGACAACTGACTGATCTACAACTCTAGAGATTACATGATATTAAAGTGATTTTTAGAGAGAAATACTCTCATGCTTTGTGCATACTGAACAACTTGTTTAGCTTACTTTCTGTGACTCCGAATGTTGCAGAGTACATTCGACGGCTTCTGGGGATAGGAATATAGAGGTTCTGACTACATTAATGTTTGTGGACTTCCTTGATAAGGAAGACAGAGGTGTTGACTACCTTGAAGTTGGAGGGCTTGCAGGGATAGAAAGACAGACTCTGGTATTCCTATCGAGGGATTACCCTGGTGTGGGTAAGACAGACTTTCTTGAATGTATAAATCAAGAGACCTTTATCCAAGGTTGTTTGATACCCTACTATTTGGGTTAAAAGATTTCATACTTGTTACTTATTTTGTTTCAATTTTGTTTTCCACTGCATTTGATTAATAAGAAAAGTATAACTATCTTATACTTTCTTATACTTGTAATCTGATTAATAAGATTCTATATTCTTTTAGGTAGAATCTTTTCCCTTGTAAAATTTTCTGAAGTTTCATTTTTGAACCATATTTTTGGAATCTAGTGAGTTTTTAGAACCAATAGGTTTTATGAATTTACCATTTTTAACTTTGTTAAATAATAGAAAGGTTTATATCAACTTTAAAAGTTCCAAAGGAACTTTTAAAGGATACAGTTCACCCCCCCCCTCTTGTATATTGAGAATCTACATCATATTCCAAAACTACAATTGGTACCAGCGATCCTACAATTTGTATCAAAGGAGGTCTCTGAAATACTTATATTCACTTATAAGTTTTCTTGCTTAAGTTTTCATTGTTCTATATTTTGAATGATTTAGAATTTTTTTCCAATACTAGAAATGAAAGGTATACCAACGGTTGAAAACTGTTGGTATAGGGTGGAGAACTGTTGGTATAAATAATACTAATGGTTTTAGAAACCATAGCCAAGTAATCCATGACAATAAACATATACCAATGGTTTGATATAAACCGTTGGTATATGTGATGAAATCTACTCTATACCAACGATTTATGTAAACCGTTGGTATAGAGTTCTTATACAACACATATTCCAATGGTTTCAAAACCGTTGGCATATCTTTTTTAGTCTTCCATTCACACTTATACCAATGGTTTAAACAATTGGTAAAGGTTTTTTCCATCGGTTTAGAATCATTGCTAAAAAATATATAGAACATATACCAACGGTTTAAAACCATTGGTATAGGCTTTGATGCACAATTCACATAGCATCCTGATCTGTGTGCTACTGTTTGAATTGTACAGTAGTAAATTCATAATAAAATACAATACATAATAAGGATATATAATTAAAACTGGTAATTATAAGGATACATAATTTAGTAATCAATTATGAATAAAATACATTAAAAACTGAATACGTAATGAGCTTCTATGACTTTGGGAATATAGTTGTCCTTGAAATATTAAATGTCATGTGCTTTAGAATAAAAGGTAGGAGTTCCTCACATTAGAAGTGGATTGTGTGAGGCTGGACCATGGATCGTTGTGCTAAAGTATCAACACAATCTGAATACGTTTGGTCGGTTTTCCGTATGCCAGTTGTTTTTACTTAAAATGATGCTCATTTCAAACAAAAGAGAGAGATTTAGAGTGATATTTGCCACACCATGCCTCATATTGTGGCGAGTTTGACTCGTACACTTCACATATGACCCATGGATCATTGTCCTAAAGTATCAATACAATCTGAATGTGTATGGTTGGTTTTCCGTATGCCAGTTGTTGTTTTCACTTAAAATGTTGTCCATTTCAAATAAAAGTGAGACACTTTGACTGGTACCGGCCACATTGGGCATCAGATTGAAGATCGGTTGACTCTTACACATCATAAATGACCCAGGGATTGTTGTGCGAAAGTATCGACACAATATGAATATGTTTGGTCAGTTTTCCATATTTCAGTTGTTTATATTTAAAACAGTGTCCATTTTAAACAAAAGAGAGACACTTAGAGTGCTACTGGCCACAAAGTGCTTCAGATTGAGGAGGAGTTGACTCTTACATGTCACAAATGACTAATGGGTTGTTTTCCTAATGTTCAACACAATATGAATGTGTTTGGTCAGTTTTCCACATGCCCGTTGTTGTTTTCATTTTAAATGTTGATCACTTCAAATAAAGGTGAGACACTTTAATTGGTATCGACCACACCGCACCTTGGATTGAGGTGAAGTTGACTCTTACACATCAAAAATGACTCATGGATCATTTTCCTAAAGTATCAATTGAATCCAAATATGTTTGGGCCATTTTCTGTATGCCAGTTGTTGTTTTCACTTAAAATGATGTTTATTTTAAACAAAAAAGATACATTTAGAGTGGTATCAGCCACACCGTGCCTCGGATTGATGCGGGATTGACTCGTACGCATCCAAAATGTCCCATGGATCATTTTCCTAAAGTATCAACATAATCCAAATTCGTTTGGTTGTTTTCCGTATTCCAGTGGTTTTTTTCACTTAAAATGTTGTCCATTTCAAATAAAAGTGAGATACTTTGAGTGGTATTGGCCACACCAGACCTCGGATTGAGGCTCGGTTTACTCTTATACCTCATAAATGACCCATGTAATGTTTTTATAAAGTATCGACACAATATGAATATGTTTTTTTGGTTTTCTGTATGTCAGTTGTTTTTACGTAAAACAGTGTCCATTTTAAACAAAAGAGAGACACTTAGAGTGCTACTGGCCACTCTATACCTCAAATTTAGGTGAGGTTGACTCGTACACATCACAAATGACCAATTGATCATTTTCCTAATGTATCAACACAATATGAATGCATTTGGTTGGTTTTCCGTATGCCAGTTGTTGTTTTCATTTAAAATGTTGATCATTTCAAATAAAGGTGAGACACTTTGAGTGGTACTGGACAAACCATGCCTCGTATTGAGGTAGGGTTAACTCATAAACATAAAAAATGACTCATGGATCGTTTTCCTAAAGTACCAAAAGAATCTGAATACGTTTGGTCCATTTTCTGTATGCCAGTTTTTTTCACTTAAAATGATGTCCATTTTAAACAAAAGAGAGACATTTAGAGTGGTACCAGCCACACAATGCCTTGGATTGATACGGGGTTGACTCATACACTTCACAACTATCTGATGGATCATTATGCTAAATTATCAAAAAAATCCGAATGTATTTGGGTTTTTTTCATATGCCAGTTGTTGTATTCACTTAAAATGTTGTCCATTTCAAATAAAAGTGAGATACTCTGAGTGGTACTGGCCACACCGCACCTCGGATTGATGCAGGGTTGAGTCTTACACATCACATATGACCAATTAATAGTTTTCCTAAAGTATAAACACAATCTAAATATGTTTGGTTTCTATATTCCATTTGTTTTTACATAAAACAATGTCCATTTTAAACAAAAGAGAGACACTTTGAGTGATACCGGACACATCGTGCCTTATATTGAGCGGGTTGACTCTTACACGTCACATATGACTCATGGATTTTTTTACTAAAGTATCAACGCAATCCGAATGTGTTTGGTTGGTTTTTTATATGCTAGTTGTTGTTTTCACTTAAAATGATGTCCATTTTAAACAAAAGAGAGACATTTAGAGTGGTTCCGGCCACACTGTTCCTTATATTGATGCGTGGTTGACTCGTACACATCAAAAATTTCCCATGGATAGTTTTACTAAAGTATCAACACAATCAGAGTGAGTTTGGTTGGTTTTTCATATGTCATTTGTTGTTTTCACTAAAAATGATGTCTGTTTTAAACAAAATAGAGACATTTAGAGTGGTACCGGCCACACCGCAACTCGTATTGATGTGGGGTTGACTCCTATATGCCAAAAATGTCCCATGGATACTTTTACTAAAGTATCAACACAATCTGAATATGTTTGTTCAGTTTTCTATATGCCAGTTGTTTTTAATTAAAACATTATCCATTTTAAACAAAAGAGAGAAACTTAGAGTGGTACCGGCCACACTGTTCCTTGGATTGATGTGGGGTTGACTCATACACGTCAAAAATGTCCCATGAATCGTTTTCCTAAAGTATCAACACAATCCGAATGCATTTGGTTGGTTTTCTATATGCCAGTTGTTGTTTTCACTTAAAATGTTGATCATTTCAAATAAAGGTGGGAGACGTTGAGTGGTACTGGCCACACCATGCCTCAGATTGATGCATGGTTGAATACTACATGTCAAAAATGTCCCATGTATTTTTGTACTAATGTATCAACAGAATAAGAATACGTTGGGTCCATTTTCCGTAAGTCAGTTGTTGTTTTCACTTAAAATGTTGTCCGTTTTAAATAAAAGTTAGAAACATTGAGTGGTACCAGCCACACAATGCCTCATATTGAGGCGGGGTTGAGTCGTACATGTCACATATGACCCATGGATCATTTTCCTAAATTATCAACACAATAAAAATAAGTTTGGTCAGTTTTCCCTATGCCAGTGGTTTTTACTTAAAAGGGTGTCCATTTTAAATGAAAGAGAGATACTTTGAGTGATACCGGCCACACCATGCCTCGGATTGAGGAGGGGTTGACTAATACATGTCACATATGAATCATGGATCATTTTACTTAAGTATAAACACAATCCAAATGTGTTTGGTCTGTTTTCCGTATGCTAGTTAGGCAAATCGTGCAACAACATTAATAATATCTTGTATTAAAACTATAGACATTGTGCATGATGTGCATCCCATGGTGCATGGTTAGGGAAAATAATGCACATTGATTATAATATATTTCCATATATGGTTGGTAGATACCATATGGGATGGACATAAATTTTTTACTAACCGTGAGGCATAGTGTTTTTCTACACCGATTAGGGTTCTGAGCTCCAAACAAGCCCCAAAAGACCCATAAAACATTATAACATCATTAGGATTCCATATTTGGTCAAAAATGAAGAATTATAATGAATTCAAAAATATCCATACTGGAGTGAAAAACTAGGCTCTTATATTCTACCCATTTAAAGGAACTCATCCTGAAGTTTTCTTTCAATGGGTGGTAAAAATTTATTTGAGAACAATTATGTCCGGGGGGGTTGTCCGGGGTCCAGGGGCTGTTGGGAGGGCTGTCTGGGGGGCTTTTCGGGGTCCAGGAAGGAGGGTGGGGGGCTATCTGAGGGGCTGTCTGGGGTCCAGGGAGGAGGGTGGGGGGCTGTCCGAGGGGCTGTCTGGGGGGCTGTCTGGGGGGGCTATCCGGGGGGGCTGTTTGGGGGGCTATCTGGGGTCCAGGGAGGAGGGTGGGGTAGTGATGGGTGTTTTTAAGGTGTGATAGTCTTTGAATTTGATCGACACATCCATATAAATCAAAAATCAAATGTCATAAATATCAGTAAAAAAATGTAATGTATCAATCTGCCCCTGATCACCATCACTATCACCACTATCATCATTAGCCTCATCCTCACCGCCATCTCTGTCCTCTTCCTCGTCCTCGTCATCATCCCCGTGCTCATCCTTGACCCCATATTTACCCTCGTCTTCATCCTCATCCTCTCCCTCACCTTCATCCTCACCCTCGATCTCGGTATCAACATCATCCCCAACGTCTTCCTGTTCAGCATACTCATCATCACAAGGAACGTCATCATCTTGACTGCCACTAGAACATCCGCCTGGTGCATTGGATAATGCACCCATCAATGACATATATGTCTAACAAGCCGCACTGGCCTCTGGTGAAAGTGATGAAGATAAATCTTTGATTAGTTTCATAAATTATTTCTCCCTCATTTGAACCTATTCTTCCAACTCTGTGACCCATTTATTAGACTATCTTGCATGCTCCTTGACATTTTCCAACTCAAAGGTACTATAATGGATACCTGGAGAGGACCAATACCTCATCGGTACTATATTTTTACCAGGTTGGCAACATACTCGACCAGAGTGCTCATCTCCCCAAACCTGATATAAGTGATCGTGTGGCCCAAAATTGTCAGGCTTTTGGGCATCAAGGGCCTCTAAATCCGCCTATTAAAAATATTAATAGATTATTAAATTTCAAAATAGATATTAAACTTTGGAATAAACAAATTAAAACTTACAGTATTTTCTTGTGTCTGTTCATTAACCACAGTTCCATCTTTTTTCCTTCTACTTGAGAAAAACAATTTTGCTCAAGGGTGACATCCTTCAATATTTAATCTATGCTTCTGTAATGACATAGAAAAATATAAAGTGCAATTATAATCATTTATTAAATATTCAATAAATCACATAATTTAAGTAGGAAACAATAAAAAGGGCAAGTCCTAAAGAAAAATTATAAACAACTATATCGTACCAGCTGCCTCCCATGATCTGACATAGTAGTGCTCCCCAAAGTGTGGAGGTATTGATTTTAATAAATATTTTTTTTATTTTTTTCAGAATATTAATAAATAATTTTTAATAATAAATAAGATAATATTAATGAAAAATATGAAAACTTTCATTTCAATACCTCAAATGGGATTAATACCTTAAATTTTGCAGTTGGCCAATGGGTAATCATTTGGCAAATATTTCATTATCGGTAATTCATCCACGGTAGGTATTTCCTCCAACTCTGTGCCCACTCTATCACACCAGCCAACATACAACTCATGCTTATAAGCTCTCCAAAGCTCTCCTAGCTCCTTTAAACGTGCTGGTCGTGCACCCTCGCCATTAGGGAAGTTAAACCGAAGCTGACACCCAATAGATTAATTCATATAAATATAAAGAAAAACTACATTAAATACAATATATTTTTACCCATATTTGTGCCCACACATTATCCTTGACTTTGTGTGGAAGATGTCTCTAAGAGAGAGGGCTGATTGGAATGATGTCGTAGTATCTGGATAGCGTCTCCAAAAAACCCTGACATTCCTGCCCAGGTTTATCAATCATCTATCCATCATCATTGAATTCAACCATCAACTGTGTTTGGAGGTTCCATACCGCATGCAAGCGAGTACTCCCCCTCCCCCGCCTCCTATCAGTAGATGAATATGTTATTAAAGAAAAAAAATATCAGTGCAATTTATAATAAAAAAAATTTTGGTATAATTTTTTTTAGAGTTATATAAATATACTTGTGGTAGTCGGATAAATGGGTGTCACTGGATGTGTAGAAGCTGAAGGAATATCCTGTACAGGTGGAGTGTCCCTCAGTGTAAGCTCCTCAGCCACATACTATGTCTGAGCAGGAGTCGAAGAAGGTGGAATATAATAGCTCTGAGATAATGAACCAGAAGCGAAAGATAATGGAAAAGACATTTGGCCAACTAGTAGTGTAAACATCATAGGCCTAAATATCCCATGTATCCATAAAGAAACACCAGGATCAAAATGGTGCGTAGAGGATACATTTTTGGTAGGGGCATAGTCCAATCGTGTATGACCAGTGGATGATATAACTCTCGCACCATGAGCCCTCATACCACCAACCTCAGTACCAGGACCACCAAATGATCGTCTAAATCTGACACCACCCCCCACCATCCCACTACCTCCAACCTCTGTACTGGGAGAAATATCAGGCTCATCGTCGGATATCTCTCATCAAGGGGGTGGATCCTGAAAATAAATTTAACACAAAAGTAAACACATGATATTTTAAGTTATTGAAATATATATATTTGAAATAAAAAACCCAAAAAATGGATGAGTGGAGGAACATTGATCTGTGTCATGCGACAAATATTTTCTATCATCTTTTTCCACCGCATCTCTTCACTGGGTGTCATTTCCAATAATGAAAACAAATATGGAAGTAATTATAAAAAGATAAATAATGTGTAACCCAACAAACAAAATATAGAAAAACCATTCTGATAAACAAACATAAATAAATAGAGGATTTATGGTGGTTTGAAGGTATGTACTAGGATGCACACTCTGAATGATATAGGTGAAACATGTAGGTGAGAACATGACTATATGATTCTATATATTTCCCACCATAACTTCGGGTTTACAATCAACTCTGAAAATTGATCTATTGGAGTCATCATAAGTAATAAACGGATTATTTCTAATTATAGTAGGGAAAGTGTCAACTTCTTCATCACCATCATCAAAAACATGTCTGGGATTTACTTCAATAATTACACCAAATTTAGGATGATGATGATCTTTGACATAAAAAACTTGTTTCACCATTAATTCCAATACATATGGTTCATCGGTGGTAAGAGTGAAAGTCAGGTCAATAACTCGAAATCAACAATCATCAATATAGGTGTATTGTTTCGTCATTGAATCCAACCATTGAAATTTCATCATCATGACTCAACCATGTGAGTAATAATCCAAAATTATTGTTTTCTCCATGACTCTATAAAAATCTACATTTTCAGAATGATGTCTATTATCTGATGAACTGGCATAACAGTCGGTTGTGGTAGTTAGAAAAACGCCATCATGTTGTGTTCTCTTGTTTCTTTCTCATTCAGTGATAATAAATTTTTATCCGTCGATCACAAGATATTTGCAAGCACGAACCATGGTATTAGGACCAAAAGACAAAGCTCTTATTTCCTCAGAAACAGATTCTGTAGGCAAACTCAATCCCTAAAATATAGACAAATAGTAAACTTAATTAAATATTATTTTTATTTAGTTATTACGGAAATATTTTTACCTTCAATTTCAACCAAGCAGAAAACTCTTTGCTATGAAAAGTCTCTTTCCTTCTCAAAGATAAATAACGATGCTTTCTATATATCAATTATTTATGTTCCTTGTAGATAAAAATAATAATATTTTAACACATATTTAAAATTACAAGAGATAAGATAAGAGATGCATGTACAATTTAGTTACTTGATATACTCATCGAAAAAATCACAATTGAACAGCACTGTGTGATGTTCCATCTCTCACTCTTCAAGGCTTAATGTCGTCATTGTATATGATCCCGGAATTCCTCCTGTCTGAGGAAGTGATGGGAAACTGAGTTCAATTTTCTCATATTGTTCTTCTTCATTTCTCACTGGTCTGTTTATTCTCATAGTAAGATCAGACAAATACATTGAGCAGAAATACATACATTCTTGATCCATGTAACCATTCACAATAGAACCTTCGGGATAATTCATGTTCCGAACATATGATTTCAATGTGTAAATGTTTCTTTCAGTTGGATACATCCAACGTAAAGCAATGGGTCCTCCAAGAAGTATTTCGGTCGGAATATGGATAGTCAGATGTAACATTCTTGTAAAAGATAATGGAGGGAATATTTTCTCTAACTCACACAAAATTAATGGTGTCTTTGTCAATAGTTTTTGTAAGAAGGATTTGGAAAAATTCTTAGCGCAAAGATCTCTAAAAAAATAGCACAATCGAATAACTGAGACTCTTACATTATTGGAAAAGAGATGATGGATTTCTGTTGGAATAAACTCATGCAAAAAAGATATGATAATCATTATTCTTCAATGATTTCAGCTTCAAATCTTTTCTGTTGACCCGTTTTGATATATTTCTTGAATAGCCATCAGAAGCATTAATAGTCTCTAGCACTTCTAGAATTTTTTTTGCAGGTTTCATCACATGAGAAGCACATGGAACTTTCCATTTATTTTCACTAATACATATAGGATGCAATTCTGGTCTGATCCCCCAATCTACCAAGTCATGCTGAGATCTTAAATCATCTTTTACCTTCCCCTTGAAATTTAGAAGAATCGAAAGATACATTTCAAATATATTCTTTTCAATGTGCATTACATCTAAGAAATGACATAACAAGTTGGTGGACCAATATGACAACTCAAATAATATAAACTTCTTCTTCCAATTGTAATAGGTATCATTGGAAACGTTTTTCCACTTTCTAGATTTCATTACACCCTCCCAAATGAATAACTGAAATCTTTCAATTCATTAAACACATCAGTTCCAGACATATACTGAGGTGTATCATCAGTCTCCATGGTATTCTCAAATCGTCGACGATTGTTTCTATATGGATGTTTCATTGGAAAAAATCATTGATGTCCCATAAAACTAAAACTATGATGATATTTCAGTCTTCTCAATTGATTATTTTCATACAAATAGGACATGAAAATTTTCCTTTTGTGCTCCATCTAGAAATCAATTCATAAGTAATAAAATCATTTATCATCCACATAAGCGAAGCATGCATCTGAAATATGTCTTTCAAACATGCATTGTATGTGGGCACACCCACATCCCAAAGAAGTTTCAACTCTTTTATTAAAGGTTGCATGTACACATCTATATCATTTCCAGGATCAGAAGGGCCATATATCAGTATACTCAAGAAAGTGTAAGGATTTTTCATACACAACCATGGGGGAAGGTTATAAATGTGTATGAAAACCATCCATGTAATGTGTTAAGTAAGAATCTTCCCAAATGGATTAAAACCGTCACATGAATGTCCCGGTCTCACGTTAAGCACGTCGGCTACAAATTTAGGATATCAAGAATCAAATCTCTTCCATGAAAATCCATCTGCAGGGTGAACCAACTCTTCATTATTATTTTTTGTCTCAGTGTCATGCCATTGCATTTTTATGGATATTTCATCAGACATGAAAAGGTTCTATAATCTGAGGATCAATGTAAAGCTCCACATTAATTTTTGTGGCACATGAGATGGTGTTCCATCATATTTTGGCTTCCATTGGGAGGTTCCACAGTTGATAAAATCATTTATTTCACCAGTTTCCTCCCAAAATAAGCTGCAATCATTCGTGCAAGCATGAATTTTTTTTTTGAGAATCCAAGTTCATCAACTAACTTCCATGCCATATAGTGGTTTGAGGGAATATCTGCATAATCTAGAAGTAAGTACTTCAAGAAGGTAAGAATGTAATCAATTATAGTATTTGAAATCCCATACATTGTTTTCCCATGAAACAATCAGATTAAAAATTCTAACTTTTTCATTTTACCACATTTCCAATATACTGGAGTCGTCGCAACATCATTCAATTTTTTAACCTATCAACATCATCATTTTCATTGGATGCATCATGTGTTCTTGTATCGAAATCTTGTTGGTTGGATATCCTTTCCTTCTCATGATGCTGAATAAATGAAAACCAATCATATATCAAACTCTCCAATTCAGTTATATCATTTGGATCATCAACATTATGAGATTCCATTTTCTCTCCATTGTGATACCACACATAATAGTTTTTTTGGAAACCATATTTGGTTATATGATATCTAACTACTTCATGACTCAACCAAGGTCTTCAAACATAATTAGAACATGGGAAATGAAACCACTATCTAAAGCCTTGTCAAATGTAAAATCTAAAAATTTGTTTAAATTATTTTTGAAAATTGGTTGAAATCCGATCAGTTTCGTACATCAAACTTCTATTCATTCTGTAAAAAAATGCAATAAGTCATTTCAAATAAATTCTATAATATTTAAGTTCAATCAAAAAAATATTTACGTAAATGACAATTGTTTACTTTATATAAAATCATAACTGACACATTACTCTATATGAGAATCATATTGAGAAACACAGCAAAATACAGTGTATATAAGAAAATAAGATACATAATTTCTAATTCCTATATTCAAGGATTTCCCAGTAAGATATTGGAAGTGGATCAAGGAATACATAATCCTTAAGGGTCTTGTTGGGAGTACATGAGTTTTATACTTTAACTTATTTGGGGAGATCAGGATGAAGAGTAGGATGAGTATCACATCAAAAGTAGTTATGGCCTCATCAAGTTTCACCTTAACCATGGATTAAAGGATCCTAGGTTTGGGGCCATAGATCATAGGTTCGTAGGTTGTATTCATTGAATCAATTCCCAGTTGATTTTAGAGAGGGACCTTCAATAATTATAGGTATGGATTTGATTATATTAATTCTATTAGTTCCCTAATGTACTACTCGGTCTTCACATTCATTTATTTCTGATCTCATTTTTTCTTTTTTTTGGTTCTTGATAGATTTTCCCCCTATTTTTTGGGCCTTAATAGAAGCCTTTAGAAGAGGATGGATCATTATTAGAAATGACCAATGTTTCCTGTAGTGGTTGTATGTTATAGACATCAATGGTATATCATGATCCAATATATTAAGAACGTTGATGTTATTTTTGGTACGAGATAGTTTACATATTATAAATATCACATTGATTTTTATAATAAGTGGATTTATTTTGCCACCCCTAATGACTTGGAGTACATCATTACTTGGGATTGAAAACTAGAGGTATGTAGAGCATGTCCATGCCTTTCCATGATTGCGTCAATTATGGAATTGATGGTAGGTGTGGTTCTTAGAATGTGGAGGCATTTATGACTTGGGTATAACCTAGAAACGTGATTATGTTTCAATGTTTTCAATCAGTTTGGTTGGTTCATTCAGTAAATTTCTTGTTTAAAAACACCTATAAAAAGGATATCTGGGAATTGTGACGTCCCAAACTAGGATTCCACTCATTAGTGACCTGAACCTAGATGGCCACATGGCCTGAAGCACATCTACCAAAATTCCAAATTTTATTTACTAATAGTGAGAGCCGTTGGTGTGTCTGGGGGGAGACTATTCCCTCATTACCTAAGTTGCACAATTTTAATATTATCAGTTAAAAAGTGGAAGAAAGATAAATATGAGAAAATATTGGAAATGGATGAAAATAACCTAATCAGTAATACCAACTAATAACAAATTCATAAACTAAATCATTGTAATGTATGTCATTTATCAAGAATAAAAACATAGTTACAACTAGTAGGAAGTAGTACTATACCAGAGGCTCAATAAATACTATGATTCAAACTAGATTCTTGAGATAAAACCCAATCATCTGCTACATGTTCCATCCTATGTCATGTGAGTAGTTATGAATCTATAAGATGGTGAATCCCCTTATCTAAACATATAATCATGTAGTTTATCCGGGTACCCAATGGCATCTCAAATAATGTGTGAGATACAATTTATGTAGTTGACCACTGAGAGGTCCATAACTATCCAGTCTATTTATATAACATTTTAATATAATGATATAATAAATTAAAGTGAAAACTAAAAAATATAAAAGGGTTTTTTATGGTTCTGGTGAAAAAATCCCTTCATCTTTGATGGAGGGTTAAAGATTGAATTAATTAAATGGATTCAAATGATTAAATTATAGGTTAAATAAATACAGAAACAAAAACATATACACATCAAAATAAAAATTAAATACTGAAATATTAGATAAATTTCAATAAAAATAAAGTACCACTTAAGAAAATACCTTATTTGGGATGGGTTGGGTGGGTATTCAGTAGGAGATTCAGCAGCTTGGATGGGATAGAGGAAGATGAAGCCAAAGGAGCTCCTAGATCGTCGTGAGAGAGGGGGCTGCTGCAAATTTGGGGGAAGTGCTCTAGTTTAGGGTTCTGTCTTGCGAATGGGGGAGAGGAGGGGCTGCTGTTAATTTTGGGGGAAACTTTTACCAATAGTTTTTAAAAACCATTGGTAAAAATGTTAGGGCCACACTTATACCAATGGTTCCTTATAATCATTGGTAAAAGGTCCCCTAAGCCATCCTTTTACCAACGATTCTATTTAAACCATTATTAATGGATTCTTATGAGGTGATTCACCAACGGTTTTAGGAAACTATTGGTAAAACCCTTCTTTAACAATGGTTTTATGAAACCATTGGTAATAAAGTGTTGGGAAAAACCCACATTCTAGTAGTGTTCCTTGTTTACAAACTTTTATTACTCATAAGTTTGTGTGGAAAGATATTTTCTTTTAGATTGCAGGAATTAATGTTGGTTCGATTGACAATCTTAATCATACTAGACCATCTATCTTTTATGGAAATGATTATTGATATTAGAGAGATTGTATGAAGACATTTGTGATAAAAACATGTGTAGGAAACTACATTATGTTAACTAGAGAAAATAAGATTCCAGATAAAGAACTTAGAAACTTTACAAATCCAGAAAAGGTGGAATACCAGCTGAACTTTAAGGTATGAAATACTTTTCTTTATTCTATGACTAGAAATATATATAGCCAAATTTCATCTTGTGAAGCAGTAAATAGTATTTGGAAGAAACTTGATGTAACTAACTTTGGAACTTCCAATGTTATTGAAACTAGAAGAGATATGCTCAGAGATGAATATCATGGTTTCTGCTTTCTTTATAGAGAACCCATATGTAAGGTACAACAAATATTCATGACCATTGTCAACAGTTTACAATCTATGGGTGATAAAGGTTTAGATTATAAGGTACTTTTGTACAATATTATAGATATCATGCATAATGAGTGGGAATCTAAGAGAACAGCTATTGATGAGAATAGGAAAGTCTTAAAGATTACTCTTGATGAGATTTTTGGAACTCTTCTTCAACATGAAACCATAATGAAGAGAGATTCTGACAATGTTAAGAAGAATAATGGAAATGGAAGTATTGCTTTTACAACTACTTCAAATCATATTAAATCCAAGACTCCTGAAAGAGTTACAAGATCCAAATCTACGAAGGTTGTTATTCAATCTGAATCCAGTGGAAGTGAATCTTCAAAAAATGAACCAGCTAATCTTGATCATAGGATGAAAAAGATAGTTGGGAAGAAAGGCTTTCAGTCTAGATACAAGAAGAAAGAAATAAGGGATAAGAAAGACTCTGAAGTCACTTGTTATGAATGAAAAAGAGCAAGTCATATAAGGCCAGATTGTCCAATGCTCAAGAGAAAGGATAGAAAGGAAAAGGATTTTGAGAGGAATAGAAAGAAATATTATAAGGATAAGGATATGAATGTTTTGAAAGCCAATGACACCTATAGTGCTAGTATTGGTGACTCTTCTAGGGAATCCTCAATGTATGAATCTTCTGGTCAGAAGAATCTTGGTTTACTTGCCAAGTTACCTATTAAAAATCACTGTTTAATGTCCAAGGTACACAATGATGAATCTATTACCAATGTATCCTTGAATGATAATTATATTGATAGTAAATATTATGAATCTTTATATGAATAATCTTATTCTGATAAAGATAATACTTTACCTACTTATGAAGATGTTTCTAGGTTTTTTAAGATCCTTGAGAATGAAAATTCTAAAGTAAAAAAAATCTTGATAAGGAAAATTATAGAATTACTATTCGTACTTATGAAATATAATATCTTTCTAAAGATCCTGATAAGAAGAATTTTGGTTTTGAAAATGTTTCAAAAACCCTTGAGGAAGTTAATTTTGAGAAGGATAAACTTTATAAGGATCTAGAAAAAGTTATTTCTAAGAATAATGTTTTAGATCCTAACTCTAATGCTAAAACTAATGTTTTTGAAGATAATAACATAGTTATTAAACCAATGTTAGAAATATTTTCCTTGAGGAAGTGTTTGTCAAATTTTACATTGGGAAAGGAAAATTTTGATAAAATGTATTCCCAAATTCGACCTCTAAGGAATAATTATGGATTGGGTTATACTAGTTCAAAACCAGTTTTAGTAACAATTATTTTGTTCCTCAAAGTGCTCCTTTCTGCACTAAATATTAGTGTGGTGGGCATTGGTAAAAAAGTGTTCCTTAAAAAACTCAATATTTAGGTTTTCATAAAGCTTATTTTTAAAAGAAAATGTGGATTCTTAAAATTTTGCTTTCCGAAGTTTCCGAATCCAAGAATGTTTGGGTTCTAAAAGTCTAAAACTATTATTTTTAGGAAAATAAAGATAGTACCAACATAAATACATGGTAACTGGATAGTGGACGTTCTTGGAATATGACTGTTAACAAAAACGTCTTTAAAAATATTATCATGACGATGGGAGGAAAAGTAACTTTCGGAGATAATGCTCAGGGAGAAATTATTGGTATATGTAACTTTGTTCTTCTTGGAAAATATTGATTTCAAATGTTTTGTTTTTCAAGGGTCTTATGAAAAACCTTATTATCATAAACCAATTATGTGGTGAAGGTTACCTTGTGAATTTTAGGAATGGCTAGTTCTTAGTACACACTTCCAAGTAAGAGTTTATTATTTATGCCCATAGGAAATAGAATGTATACACACTAAACATAAAAGACCATAGGAGACAAGATCTACCTTGTCTTAGTGAAATGGAAGATCATTATTGGTTATGTAATAGAAGGTTAGGACACTGTAATCTTAGGAACCTATGAAAACTCTCTACGAAAATACAAGTTAAGGATCTATCGGAGCATATTGTTGATTATTCAAAATTTTCTGATCCCTATCAATATGGAAAGAAGAACAAGTCAAGTTTTAAATAAATTAGTGAAGACTCAACTATTGATTCATTACCGTTAGTGCACATGAATATTTTTTAGTCCAACACAAACTGGAATAATTGGAGGCAAATATTATGTATTTTTTTTAGTTGATGATTACACTAGATTTACATGGGTCAATTTTCTACAAATAAATATGAAGATTTTTATTATTTCAAAAGTTTTAGATGTAACAGCCCAAGATTTTATGAAAAATATTCTTTTTAATTCTATTAATGTCTTGTGTTGTACGCTACACCAAAAGGAGCTTGCACAACACGCATCCTTGACTTGCCTTGCATTACACGCAATCGCAACCTTCCTCGATAGTGTGTGTAGTACGCAATAACGAGTTTCACTAAACAGCGATATGCTATTAAAACTAGCCGTTATGAATAGTAATAACCACTTTTTGAAATTTTGTAAATTTTATTTTTCAAAATGGATTTCATTTTTGGATTCGGAGTATCGAATTTAGCCTAAGGTGAAATTTTGGTACATTTCGGATAACTTTCATATTCTGATGAATAGTGAAAATTACTAAATTATAATTAAAAACAACTTTTTTAATCGAAATAATTAATAGTGATAAATTATTAATTTGAGTGGTTTTAAAGTATATTTAGAATATATTTTTACAATTTAATACAATGTTGGTCATTGGACGTAATTTCACATTTAAACCTGACATAAACAAGTGTCAATCTTTTGATAGATATTGTTTCGTAAAAACACGCTATTTGTTTTAATAGCGGGATTTAATTATAAAATTAATTAATTCAACTTCTATGTTATGAATTTGGTAAAATAGACTTCATTTTTGAATTCGGAATATGAAATATAGCTTAGGATGAAATTTTGGCATTTTTCTGAAAACTTTCAATTTTTGATGAATAGTGAAACCACTAAGTGGTAGGTTAAAAACTGAATTTTGCATAAAACTTAATTTTACCACTTCTGTGAATGGAATTTCGAAAATCCGAGAGACACGGTTAATATCAAGGACTAAAATGTGGTTCAATGAGATGAAAATAATTTTTGGTGAATAGTAACTTTTTACTTTTTTTTACCGCGGTTAATAGTAAATAGGGTAACTAAGGGTAAATATGATATTACTATTACCCTAACACATGTCCTAATTCTATTGGACAAGTGTAATTCGACCAAAAACAAACTTAGGAATAAAATATGACCATTTAGGCCCACTTGGATTAGATTAGGACATTTATTATGAATTTATTTAAAGAAGGGTTAAAATAGTTAAAATCAAAGTTTAATAAGTAAATCATTTTTAATATGGGGTTATACATAAGCTAAATTCGATTGTAAATATTCATTAGAAAGCTAAAAAGATTTCCTACATGATGGTATTTTATTTGTAATTTTTAGACATCAAATAATTTAATTTATTTATGACACAACGATGATGCAGTAATTATCTTATTAATGAAATATTGACATAATTGATGTTATAAACACCAAAATAAATGTAATTTGAGATTTTTTATGAATTACACTAATTTTATAGGTTACTATGATATATTAATGTTGATTTAATCAACTTGTTTCGAACATATAATTCTGTTATGACTTTCACAAAAATCATATATCAAATAGTGTCAAAATTGACACAAAATAGTTTTTAAATCAAATATTATATTATTAATTGTTCTTTTATTCCTAAAAATCTAAGGTTCGGCCAAATGACTTAGATAAGGATATATATATTAATAATAAACAATTTTTGGTTCGTTTGGCATGTTATAGTAAGTTTATTAACCATATAGTGAAAGAAAACAAAAAGACACGGTAAAAGTTAAATTATTTAACTTAGAGTTAAATATAATTGATAAGGTTTAAAATAATATCCAAACATGTCTAAATTTGATTGGTTGATGAGATTACAACCCTATATCATCTAATCTTCTAATATGAGTCATTTTTGGAGGTTTTTAAGTGGGGTTAGATTTATTATAAATTAATATTTTTAAGAATTCCTAAGGTGCCCCTCTCCTCCCTTATAAAAGGGCACCTCCTCCCCCTCCTCCTCACACCAATTTTGAGCACTCAAGCTCGGCCAACCCCTGCCATTTTCTCCTCTCCACTTTCCTAGAATAATCCTAGAGGTTCTGTTCTTCTCCAAAGACCAATCTTAGTTCCTTAAGTGGAGGATTCAAAGAGGCGTTCCAAAGAAGAGGTAATATCCATTACCGATCTTTTCAATTTCTTTCTTCTTCAACTTCTTCTTATTTAGTTGTTTCATGATAAAGTAATAACATCAGTATTACTTACATACTTATATGTTATTATAAATATGAAACAACCCTAATTCACCTTCTATCCATCCTACGGAAAAATGAAATCACCGCGCGTGCGTACGTACGGAATACCGTCTCCACGCCGTGGTGTAATCTATTTTCCACCATCACCTTACAAGGATGGGTATAATGGTGTAATGAGTAACTACATATGATTATTATGAAGTAATATTGATACTGAAATAATATATATATACTCCAATACAATTCCACGATCATAGGAACGATATCATCACTCGTGCGTACGTACGGAATACCGTCTCCACGATGTGATGCGACTCGTTCTACATGATCTTCATTTCATAATGATTATATAAATGAATTGAATGCATGAATATGGTATATACTACACTAATACCATTCTGGAAATTAATTATCTATAACCTAAATATAAGAATAAGAATTTATTCGACAAAACACGCATAAGAACAAAAAGTTATAAAGACCCGAGTAACAAGTAACAATGAAATATTACTAACAAGAAGCTAATAATATGACAATATATGATATCATATCAATATGTATGATTCTGGAATAAGTCAATAACATTATTTAAACCATTATACAGGAGCTTCGGACACGTACAAAGCTAATCGGACCTAAGGTAAGGGAAATATCACAATCTCATTTTTATCCGAGATTGTTTATTCGTAAGTATTTACTGGGGTGTATTTTATCATCCACATCCATGTTCCCTCAATATGAAATATCGTTTCCATCCACTTTAAATAGTTTAAATCCAATTTTACCCTTAGGTGAGTTTTTAGTAAAGAATATGAAAGGAATCTTTTGTCGTTTTTCCGTACGAGGTACTTTTTGACTTTTCCGACAAAAGTACGAAGAATGTTTTTTTTAACTTATACGACATGAATGGATTTTTAAAACATTACTTCAAAGAAGCTTCCTTTAAAAGTTTTCAAGTTTATTTTTAATCAACTTCTTTTATTTTAAAGTTGTATGACATGTTATGAAAGGAAAAATGTTTTTGAAGAAAAAGGATATTTTCCTCAAGAATTCAATTCAAGTGTTTTATCAAAATTATTTTCCATCTAAGATAATAAAGGGTTCTGTTTCTATCCATATTTTTACATTGATTTGACTATGTTGTGATGAAATTATGTTTATGAATTCCTTTATCTTATATGAATGGTTTTATGATGTCATGTTGTTTAAGAATCCCATTTTTATTACATGGGTTATGCAATGATGTATGATTTATGATTTTGTGGCACACATAAGAAAGGATTCATTAAGAGATGGGTGGGACCTATATCTCCCTCCAATGCATTGGGTAAAGATTTATATCTCATGAGATAGACATGGCTGGAACGGAAGGTTATTTCGGTTCAGTGAAACAGGACTGAAACGAGGAGTGAACTCGGTTCAGAAAGGGACTTTGTCCACTAAGATAGTCTTGCCAATGATTCATGACTAACAAGAAATGATTTTCCATGATTATGTGTGCATGCCACAAAGTTTCAAGTTTCATGTTATGATTATGGGGATCTCATTTTCACTTCTATGATTTGTTCCATGTTAAGATATTATGATCTCTTTTGCAGGTTGTGATTTTCAAAAAGATAGGATATGATTTTTATTTCTTTTGTATACCCTTACTGAGCATTTGAGCTCACCCTTTTATGTTTTCTTTTCCCAGGATATAAAGAAAGGTTTTAGGTAAAAAAAAATGGAAGATCTTTACGGGAGATATTGAAGATCTTTCACCAGGATTAGAAGATTATGTTCCGAGTTTCCAAAGACACTAAACTATTACGATCCTTTAGTGTGTGTTTTTGTTATGTACTAAGTATTCCGCAAATGTAATGTAATTTCCATGTACATCAGGATATGGGTCTCTACAGTTGGTATCAGAGGCAAAGGAGGTAGGAATGTATCCAATCCTTGGGAACTCTCACATGTGAGCGTTGGACGAAGCATGGCTCTCCGCCCAAGGGCTTCATGTGGAAATGGCTGCCACTGGGGATGGTGGTGTGTCCCGCCCAGGGGGTGTAGCCGCCCATGGAGTGCCCTGATAGGTATCAATTGTAGTCCACTGGAAGTAATTCTAGACCGCTACAGTTGGTATCAGAGGAAAGGTTTAGTCAACCTTTGGAAACTAGGATGCGAAAACGTTAGTGAGATCCCTAGAGATATTTCTAAGGTATGTCTAGGGATGTCCCTAGGGATAAGTATACGTATAGGTTATAGTAATAGAATTACGCTAACGATCATAGAATTAAACCTAAGATGTTGGATATTGAAGGTACTCCCCCTTTATTATGTTGTTTTCCCTAGCATGATTTTTGCCTCTCACACTATTCTTTTTGGGTTTTAGACGATGGCTGGAACCCGAAGGAACCGTGTTGATCAATGCAATGGACAATGCAATGATTGCCCTCCTGAACAAACAAATGTTATGGGAGATGGAGTGCAAAATCTTATTTCTATACTTACACAAGCTATGAATCATTCTGGACTTCCAAATGAGCAGAGAAGGGAACAATATTCTATTGAGTCCTTCATGAGGCAACGTCCACCTTCTTTCAGTGGGACTTCCGATCCACTTGTTGCTGAACAATGGATCAGTACCACTGAAAAGATATTTTCAGTTCTTCAATGTTCTGAACATGATAAAGTCATCTTAGCAGTATATCGTTTGGAAGGTGAAGCTGATCAATGGTGGAATCTTATCAAGAATACGAGGCCAAGGGATGAAATTGAGTTCATGGAATGGGACGAGTTCAATAACTTGTTTTTCAGTAAGTACTTCCCTCGTATTCTTCGAACAAAGATGGAAAAGGAGTTTATTGAGCTGAAGCAGAAGGATGATGAATCTGTTGGTATATATGAAGCGAATTTTACAAGACTTGCAAGGTATGCATCTGGCATTATCATCCAACCTGAAAGTAAAGTTGATCGATTTTTCAGTGGCTTAAAACCAAGTCTTCGAAGGGCATTAGCTATAAGAGACTTCAGTAGCTATGAAGAAATTGCGCGTTGTGCTATCAAGGTAGAAATGGAAGTTGGTGTTACATATCCATCTCATGGTTTTGACAAGAAACGAAAGATGGAGTTCAAGGAGAAATCTCATAATAATGGTGAAAAGAAGATGAATGTTTCCTTATGCACAAAGTGTGGAAAGAAGCATGGTGGAGATTGTCTTAAAGGAACTAGAAAATGTTTTTAAGTGTGGAAAAGAAGGTCATCGAGCAGCTGAGTGTCGAAGTAATGGAAAAAGGGTTTCTAATGATGTGAATAAAGCAAACACTGCAGAGAACGCACCGCCAACACTTCAATGCTTCAAGTGCAAGGAAATGGGGCATTATGCTAATAATTGCCCTAATCCAAGGGTTAGTGATGATCAACATGAGCAACCACTGAAGGCAAAGGACAAAGGGAAATCACATGCGATCACTATTGGCAATGTTGAATATGATAACGATGTGGTGGAATGATTAAGTGTTTATGTAATGGGATTCCAAAATAATGTTGTATCATGGAGTATTGGAATATTTATGTATTGGTTTAATGTGGTATTCAAAGTGATTGAGATATTTTTGGAAATAAGATGATATGCGCATAATGAAGGGAAAATAAGAAAATGAAATGTTTAACAATATTCATGAGCTCATGATTGATATAAGGACTAAGTGATATCATGGATTGAGTATATAGAATTTTGAGGATTTTGGTATGTGGAAAGTGTTAACTTTTAACTGCATTCATGTTTTCACTAAGGTATTCAAGAGAATACATGATTAAGGACTTTGAATGTTTAGAATGTGACCAACAAAACATATCTTATGATATGTGGGGATCAACGACAGTATTAAATCTCTGGTAATCGTTGTCACTATATTATGAGAGTGGACTGCAGTATTATGGATAAGCCTAAAGATTGAAATGGATTATGTTGGACATAAGTGAGTATTGTTTAAGGATCGAAGTTTTCTCGATATTATTGATGGGATGTTATAGTAATATAGTTTTAGAAAAACGACAACCTGCAGGACGGGCGACAGCCCATCGCTTCGGACAAGGCTGTAGGAATCGAACCCACAACCGAAGTGCGACTGGCCTTTATCGCCTACCACTGACCTACAGGAAGTCCCTATTTAGTAGAAACTAGTTTTATTATATTAAGCAGTGTGATATATGAAGTATAAGTCCATTTTAGGAACCATATATGATTAATCTCACTATAGATCGATTTATGCATATAATTTTTGCTAACCTTTTGTTTTAGACAGATGGAATGACCCGTCATTCTATCACATTATCTGCTAACACTTCACGAATAACAAATTCAACTTCATTTATTTAAGAGATGAAGTGGAAATTGTTCAAGGCACGAACAACAGTGAGATTGTACCAAAATAAAGTAAGTATTTATTCTAATTCAAATTTTCAACTTTAGGGAAATGATCTTGAAAACCAAAAATGTTGTCCTAGTGATCTTATACCCGAGGAATCAGATGGTACCTTATATCATCACAAATTTATGGATTTGTTATTTTTGGCTTTTCCATATCCATGTTCTCTACCACTCTCCATCAGAACATGATGGTTAGATTTTTCTTCCATATCCATATTTTTACCTATGTGGAAACCCAACAATTAGTTTATTTGGGTAATTGTTACATTTCATACTTTAGTTTTTTAAGCCAAGTTTTGGTATTCCTTTTTACGATGTGGGAAACTTTCGAATAGAAAACCATTTATAACCCCGACGAATTTCGAGGGCGAAATTCATTTTAAGGGGGGTAGAATGTAACAGCCCAAGATTTTATGAAAAATATTCTTTTTAATTCTATTAATGTCTTGTGTTGTACGCTACACCAAAAGGATCTTGCACAACACGCATCCTTGACTTGCCTTCCATTACACGTAATCGCAACCTTCCTCGATAGTGTGTGTAGTACGCAATAACGAGTTTCACTAAACAGCGATATGCTATTAAAACTAGCCGTTATGAATAGTAATAACCACTTTTTGAAATTTTGTAAATTTTATTTTTCAAAATGGATTTCATTTTTGGATTCGGAGTATCGAATTTAGCCTAAGGTGAAATTTTGGTACATTTCGGATAACTTTCATATTCTGATGAATAGTGAAAATTACTAAATTATAATTAAAAACAACTTTTTTAATCGAAATAATTAATAGTGATAAATTATTAATTTGAGTGGTTTTAAAGTATATTTAGAATATATTTTTACAATTTAATACAATGTTGGTCATTGGACGTAATTTCACATTTAAACCTGACATAAACAAGTGTCAATCTTTTGATAGATATTGTTTCGTAAAAACACGCTATTTGTTTTAATAGCGGGATTTAATTATAAAATTAATTAATTCAACTTCTATGTTATGAATTTGGTAAAATAGACTTCATTTTTGAATTCGGAATATGAAATATAGCTTAGGATGAAATTTTGGCATTTTTCTGAAAACTTTCAATTTTTGATGAATAGTGAAACCACTAAGTGGTAGGTTAAAAACTGAATTTTGCATAAAACTTAATTTTACCACTTCTGTGAATGGAATTTCGAAAATCCGAGAGACACGGTTAATATCAAGGACTAAAATGTGGTTCAATGAGATGAAAATAATTTTTGGTGAATAGTAACTTTTTACTTTTTTTTACCGCGGTTAATAGTAAATAGGGTAACTAAGGGTAAATATGATATTACTATTACCCTAACACATGTCCTAATTCTATTGGACAAGTGTAATTCGACCAAAAACAAACTTAGGAATAAAATATGACCATTTAGGCCCACTTGGATTAGATTAGGACATTTATTATGAATTTATTTAAAGAAGGGTTAAAATAGTTAAAATCAAAGTTTAATAAGTAAATCATTTTTAATATGGGGTTATACATAAGCTAAATTCGATTGTAAATATTCATTAGAAAGCTAAAAAGATTTCCTACATGATGGTATTTTATTTGTAATTTTTAGACATCAAATAATTTAATTTATTTATGACACAACGATGATGCAGTAATTATCTTATTAATGAAATATTGACATAATTGATGTTATAAACACCAAAATAAATGTAATTTGAGATTTTTTATGAATTCCACTAATTTTATAGGTTACTATGATATATTAATGTTGATTTAATCAACTTGTTTCGAACATATAATTCTGTTATGACTTTCACAAAAATCATATATCAAATAGTGTCAAAATTGACACAAAATAGTTTTTAAATCAGATATTATATTATTAATTGTTATTTTATTCCTAAAAATCTAAGGTTCGGCCAAATGACTTAGATAAGGATATATATATTAATAATAAACAATTTGTGGTTCGTTTGGCATGTTATAGTAAGTTTATTAACCATATAGTGAAAGAAAACAAAAAGACACGGTAAAAGTTAAATTATTTAACTTAGAGTTAAATATAATTGATAAGGTTTAAAATAATATCCAAACATGTCTAAATTTGATTGGTTGATGAGATTAAAACCCTATATCATCTAATCTTCTAATATGAGTCATTTTTGGAGGTTTTTAAGTGGGGTTAGATTTATTATAAATTAATATTTTTAAGAATTCCTAAGGTGCCCCTCTCCTCCCTTATAAAAGGGCACCTCCTCCCCCTCCTCCTCACACCAATTTTGAGCACTCAAGCTCGGCCAACCCCTGCCATTTTCTCCTCTCCACTTTCCTAGAATAATCCTAGAGGTTCTGTTCTTCTCCAAAGACCAATCTTAGTTCCTTAAGTGGAGGATTCAAAGAGGCGTTCCAAAGAAGAGGTAATATCCATTACCGATCTTTTCAATTTCTTTCTTCTTCAACTTATTCTTATTTTGTTGTTTCATGATAAAGTAATAACATCAGTATTACTTACATACTGATATGTTATTATAAATATGAAACAACCCTAATTCACCTTCTATCCATCCTACGGAAAAATGAAATCACCGCGCGTGCGTACGTACGGAATACCGTCTCCACGCCGTGGTGTAATCTATTTTCCACCATCACCTTACAAGGATGGGTATAATGGTGTAATGAGTAACTACATATGATTATTATGAAGTAATATTGATACTGAAATAATATATATATACTCCAATACAATTCCACGATCATAGGAACGATATCATCACTCGTGCGTACGTACGGAATACCGTCTCCACGATGTGATGCGACTCGTTCTATATGATCTTCATTTCATAATGATTATATAAATGAATTGAATGCATGAATATGGTATATACTACACTAATACCATTCTGGAAATTAATTATCTATAACCTAAAGATAAGAATAAGAATTTATTCGACAAAACACGCATAAGAACAAAAAGTTATAAAGACCCGAGTAACAAGTAACAATGAAATATTACTAACAAGAAGCTAATAATATGACAATATATGATATCATATCAATATGTATGATTCTGGAATAAGTCAATAACATTATTTAAACCATTATACAGGAGCTTCGGACACGTACAAAGCTAATCGGACCTAAGGTAAGGGAAATATCACAATCTCATTTTTATCCGAGATTGTTTATTCGTAAGTATTTACTGGGGTGTATTTTATCATCCACATCCATGTTCCCTCAATATGAAATATCGTTTCCATCCACTTTAAATAGTTTAAATCCAATTTTACCCTTAGGTGAGTTTTTAGTAAAGAATATGAAAGGAATCTTTTGTCGTTTTTCCGTACGAGGTACTTTTTGACTTTTCCGACAAAAGTACGAAGAATGTTTTTTTTAACTTATACGACATGAATGGATTTTTAAAACATTACTTCAAAGAAGCTTCCTTTACAAGTTTTCAAGTTTATTTTTAATCAACTTCTTTTATTTTAAAGTTGTATGACATGTTATGAAAGGAAAAATGTTTTTGAAGAAAAAGGATATTTTCCTCAAGAATTCAATTCAAGTGTTTTATCAAAATTATTTTCCATCTAAGATAATAAAGGGTTCTGTTTCTATCCATATTTTTACATTGATTTGACTATGTTGTGATGAAATTATGTTTATGAATTCCTTTATCTTATATGAATGGTTTTATGATGTCATGTTGTTTAAGAATCCCATTTTTATTACATGGGTTATGCAATGATGTATGATTTATGATTTTGTGGCACACATAAGAAAGGATTCATTAAGAGATGGGTGGGACCTATATCTCCCTCCAATGAATTGGGTAAAGATTTATATCTCATGAGATAGACATGGCTGGAACGGAAGGTTATTTCGGTTCAGTGAAACAGGACTGAAACGAGGAGTGAACTCGGTTCAGAAAGGGACTTTGTCCACTAAGATAGTCTTGCCAATGATTCATGACTAACAAGAAATGATTTTCCATGATTATGTGTGCATGCCACAAAGTTTCAAGTTTCATGTTATGATTATGGGGATCTCATTTTCACTTCCATGATTTGTTCCATGTTAAGATATTATGATCTCTTTTGCAGGTTGTGATTTTCAAAAAGATAGGATATGATTTTTATTTCTTTTGTATACCCTTACTGAGCATTTGAGCTCACCCTTTTATGTTTTCTTTTCCCAGGATATAAAGAAAGGTTTTAGGTAAAAAAAATGGAAGATCTTTACGGGAGATATTGAAGATCTTTCACCAGGATTAGAAGATTATGTTCCGAGTTTCCAAAGACACTAAACTATTACGATCCTTTAGTGTGTGTTTTTGTTATGTACTAAGTATTCCGCAAATGTAATGTAATGTCCATGTACGTCAGGATATGGGTCTCTACAGTTGGTATCAGAGGCAAAGGAGGTAGGAATGTATCCAATCCTTGGGAACTCTCACATGTGAGCGTTGGACGAAGCATGGCTCTCCGCCCAAGGGCTTCATGTGGAAATGGCTGCCACTGGGGATGGTGGTGTGTCCCGCCCAGGGGGTGTAGCCGCCCATGGAGTGCCCTGATAGGTATCAATTGTAGTCCACTGGAAGTAATTCTAGACCGCTACAGTTGGTATCAGAGGAAAGGTTTAGTCAACCTTTGGAAACTAGGATGCGAAAACGTTAGTGAGATCCCTAGAGATATTTCTAAGGTATGTCTAGGGATGTCCCTAGGGATAAGTATACGTATAGGTTATAGTAATAGAATTACGCTAACGATCATAGAATTAAACCTAAGATGTTGGATATTGAAGGTACTCCCCCTTTATTATGTTGTTTTCCCTAGCATGATTTTTGCCTCTCACACTATTCTTTTTGGGTTTTAGACGATGGCTGGAACCCGAAGGAACCGTGTTGATCAATGCAATGGACAATGCAATGATTGCCCTCCTGAACAAACAAATGTTATGGGAGATGGAGTGCAAAATCTTATTTCTATACTTACACAAGCTATGAATCATTCTGGACTTCCAAATGAGCAGAGAAGGGAACAATATTCTATTGAGTCCTTCATGAGGCAACGTCCACCTTCTTTCAGTGGGACTTCCGATCCACTTGTTGCTGAACAATGGATCAGTACCACTGAAAAGATATTTTCAGTTCTTCAATGTTCTGAACATGATAAAGTCATCTTAGCAGTATATCGTTTGGAAGGTGAAGCTGATCAATGGTGGAATCTTATCAAGAATACGAGGCCAAGGGATGAAATTGAGTTCATGGAATGGGACGAGTTCAATAACTTGTTTTTCAGTAAGTACTTCCCTCGTATTCTTCGAACAAAGATGGAAAAGGAGTTTATTGAGCTGAAGCAGAAGGATGATGAATCTGTTGGTATATATGAAGCGAATTTTACAAGACTTGCAAGGTATGCATCTGGCATTATCATCCAACCTGAAAGTAAAGTTGATCGATTTTTCAGTGGCTTAAAACCAAGTCTTCGAAGGGCATTAGCTATAAGAGACTTCAGTAGCTATGAAGAAATTGCGCGTTGTGCTATCAAGGTAGAAATGGAAGTTGGTGTTACATATCCATCTCATGGTTTTGACAAGAAACGAAAGATGGAGTTCAAGGAGAAATCTCATAATAATGGTGAAAAGAAGATGAATGTTTCCTTATGCACAAAGTGTGGAAAGAAGCATGGTGGAGATTGTCTTAAAGGAACTAGAAAATGTTTTTAAGTGTGGAAAAGAAGGTCATCGAGCAGCTGAGTGTCGAAGTAATGGAAAAAGGGTTTCTAATGATGTGAATAAAGCAAACACTGCAGAGAACGCACCGCCAACACTTCAATGCTTCAAGTGCAAGGAAATGGGGCATTATGCTAATAATTGCCCTAATCCAAGGGTTAGTGATGATCAACATGAGCAACCACTGAAGGCAAAGGACAAAGGGAAATCACATGCGATCACTATTGGCAATGTTGAATATGATAACGATGTGGTGGAATGATTAAGTGTTTATGTAATGGGATTCCAAAATAATGTTGTATCATGGAGTATTGGAATATTTATGTATTGGTTTAATGTGGTATTCAAAGTGATTGAGATATTTTTGGAAATAAGATGATATGCGCATAATGAAGGGAAAATAAGAAAATGAAATGTTTAACAATATTCATGAGCTCATGATTGATATAAGGACTAAGTGATATCATGGATTGAGTATATAGAATTTTGAGGATTTTGGTATGTGGAAAGTGTTAACTTTTAACTGCATTCATGTTTTCACTAAGGTATTCAAGAGAATACATGATTAAGGACTTTGAATGTTTAGAATGTGACCAACAAAACATATCTTATGATATGTGGGGATCAACGACAGTATTAAATCTCTGGTAATCGTTGTCACTATATTATGAGAGTGGACTGCAGTATTATGGATAAGCCTAAAGATTGAAATGGATTATGTTGGACATAAGTGAGTATTGTTTAAGGATCGAAGTTTTCTCGATATTATTGATGGGATGTTATAGTAATATAGTTTTAGAAAAAGGACAACCTGCAGGACGGGCGACAGCCCATCGCTTCGGACAAGGCTGTAGGAATCGAACCCACAACCGAAGTGCGACTGGCCTTTATCGCCTACCACTGACCTACAGGAAGTCCCTATTTAGTAGAAACTAGTTTTATTATATTAAGCAGTATGATATATGAAGTATAAGTCCATTTTAGGAACCATATATGATTAATCTCACTATAGATCGATTTATGCATATAATTTTTGCTAACCTTTTGTTTTAGACAGATGGAATGACCCGTCATTCTATCACATTATCTGCTAACACTTCACGAATAACAAATTCAACTTCATTTATTTAAGAGATGAAGTGGAAATTGTTCAAGGCACGAACAACAGTGAGATTGTACCAAAATAAAGTAAGTATTTATTCTAATTCAAATTTTCAACTTTAGGGAAATGATCTTGAAAACCAAAAATGTTGTCCTAGTGATCTTATACCCGAGGAATCAGATGGTACCTTATATCATCACAAATTTATGGATTTGTGATTTTTGGCTTTTCCATATCCATGTTCTCTACCACTCTCCATCAGAACATGATGGTTAGATTTTTCTTCCATATCCATATTTTTACCTATGTGGAAACCCAACAATTAGTTTATTTGGGTAATTGTTACATTTCATACTTTAGTTTTTTAAGCCAAGTTTTGGTATTCCTTTTTACGATGTGGGAAACTTTCGAATAGAAAACCATTTATAACCCCGACGAATTTCGAGGGCGAAATTCATTTTAAGGGGGGTAGAATGTAACAGCCCAAGATTTTATGAAAAATATTCTTTTTAATTCTATTAATGTCTTGTGTTGTACGCTACACCAAAAGGATCTTGCACAACACGCATCCTTGACTTGCCTTGCATTACACGCAATCGCAACCTTCCTCGATAGTGTGTGTAGTACGCAATAACGAGTTTCACTAAACAGCGATATGCTATTAAAACTAGCCGTTATGAATAGTAATAACCACTTTTTGAAATTTTGTAAATTTTATTTTTCAAAATGGATTTCATTTTTGGATTCGGAGTATCGAATTTAGCCTAAGGTGAAATTTTGGTACATTTCGGATAACTTTCATATTCTGATGAATAGTGAAAATTACTAAATTATAATTAAAAACAACTTTTTTAATCGAAATAATTAATAGTGATAAATTATTAATTTGAGTGGTTTTAAAGTATATTTAGAATATATTTTTACAATTTAATACAATGTTGGTCATTGGACGTAATTTCACATTTAAACCTGACATAAACAAGTGTCAATCTTTTGATAGATATTGTTTCGTAAAAACACGCTATTTGTTTTAATAGCGGGATTTAATTATAAAATTAATTAATTCAACTTCTATGTTATGAATTTGGTAAAATAGACTTCATTTTTGAATTCGGAATATGAAATATAGCTTAGGATGAAATTTTGGCATTTTTCTGAAAACTTTCAATTTTTGATGAATAGTGAAACCACTAAGTGGTAGGTTAAAAACTGAATTTTGCATAAAACTTAATTTTACCACTTCTGTGAATGGAATTTCGAAAATCCGAGAGACACGGTTAATATCAAGGACTAAAATGTGGTTCAATGAGATGAAAATAATTTTTGGTGAATAGTAACTTTTTACTTTTTTTTTACCGCGGTTAATAGTAAATAGGGTAACTAAGGGTAAATATGATATTACTATTACCCTAACACATGTCCTAATTCTATTGGACAAGTGTAATTCGACCAAAAACAAACTTAGGAATAAAATATGACCATTTAGGCCCACTTGGATTAGATTAGGACATTTATTATGAATTTATTTAAAGAAGGGTTAAAATAGTTAAAATCAAAGTTTAATAAGTAAATCATTTTTAATATGGGGTTATACATAAGCTAAATTCGATTGTAAATATTCATTAGAAAGATAAAAAGATTTCCTACATGATGGTATTTTATTTGTAATTTTTAGACATCAAATAATTTAATTTATTTATGACACAACGATGATGCAGTAATTATCTTATTAATGAAATATTGACATAATTGATGTTATAAACACAAAAATAAATGTAATTTGAGATTTTTTATGAATTCCACTAATTTTATAGGTTACTATGATATATTAATGTTGATTTAATCAACTTGTTTCGAACATATAATTCTGTTATGACTTTCACAAAAATCATATATCAAATAGTGTCAAAATTGACACAAAATAGTTTTTAAATCAAATATTATATTATTAATTGTTATTTTATTCCTAAAAATATAAGGTTCGGCCAAATGACTTAGATAAGGATATATATATTAATAATAAACAATTTGTGGTTCGTTTGGCATGTTATAGTAAGTTTATTAACCATATAGTGAAAGAAAACAAAAAGACACGGTAAAAGTTAAATTATTTAACTTAGAGTTAAATATAATTGATAAGGTTTAAAATAATATCCAAACATGTCTAAATTTGATTGGTTGATGAGATTACAACCCCATCTCATCTAATCTTCTAATATGAGTCATTTTTGGAGGTTTTTAAGTGGGGTTAGATTTATTATAAATTAATATTTTTAAGAATTCCTAAGGTGCCCCTCTCCTCCCTTATAAAAGGGCACCTCCTCCCCCTCCTCCTCACACCAATTTTGAGCACTCAAGCTCGGCCAACCCCTGCCATTTTCTCCTCTACACTTTCCTAGAATAATCCTAGAGGTTCTGGTCTTCTCCAAATACCAATCTTAGTTCCTTAAGTGGAGGATTCAAAGAGGCGTTCCAAAGAAGAGGTAATATCCATTACCGATCTTTTCAATTTCTTTCTTCTTCAACTTCTTCTTCTTTAGTTGTTTCATGATAAAGTAATAACATCAGTATTAATTACATACTGATATGTTATTATAAATATGAAACAACCCTAATTCACCTTCTATCCATCCTACGGAAAAATGAAATCACCGCGCGTGCGTACGTACGGAATACCGTCTCCACGCCGTGGTGTAATCTATTTTCCACCATCACATTACAAGGATGGGTATAATGGTGTAATGAGTAACTACATATGATTATTATGAAGTAATATTGATACTGAAATAATATATATATACTCCAATACAATTCCACGATCATAGGAACGATATCATCACTCGTGCGTACGTACGGAATACCGTCTCCACGATGTGATGCGACTCGTTCTACATGATCTTCATTTCATAATGATTATATAAATGAATTGAATGAATGAATATGGTATATACTACACTAATACCATTCTGGAAATTAATTATCTATAACCTAAAGATAAGAATAAGAATTTATTCGACAAAACACGCATAAGAACAAAAAGTTATAAAGACCCGAGTAACAAGTAACAATGAAATATTACTAACAAGAAGATAATAATATGACCATATATGATATCATATCAATATGTATGATTCTGGAATAAGTCAATAACATTATTTAAACCATTATACAGGAGCTTCGGACACGTACAAAGCTAATCGGACCTAAGGTAAGGGAAATATCACAATCTCATTTTTATCCGAGATTGTTTATTCGTAAGTATTTACTGGGGTGTATTTTATCATCCACATCCATGTTCCCTCAATATGAAATATCGTTTCCATCCACTTGAAATAGTTTAAATCCAATTTTACCCTTAGGTGAGTTTTTAGTAAAGAATATGAAAGGAATCTTTTGTCGTTTTTCCGTACGAGGTAATTTTTGACTTTTCCGACAAAAGTACGAAGAATGTTTTTTTTAACTTATACGACATGAATGGATTTTTAAAACATTACTTCAAAGAAGCTTCCTTTACAAGTTTTCAAGTTTATTTTTAATCAACTTCTTTTATTTTAAAGTTGTATGACATGTTATGAAAGGAAAAATGTTTTTGAAGAAAAAGGATATTTTCCTCAAGAATTCAATTCAAGTGTTTTATCAAAATTATTTTCCATCTAAGATAATAAAGGGTTCTGTTTCTATCCATATTTTTACATTGATTTGACTATGTTGTGATGAAATTATGTTTATGAATTCCTTTATCTTATATGAATGGTTTTATGATGTCATGTTGTTTAAGAATCCCATTTTTATTACATGGGTTATGCAATGATGTATGATTTATGATTTTGTGGCACACATAAGAAAGGATTCATTAAGAGATCGGTGGGACCTATATCTCCCTCCAATGCATTGGGTAAAGATTTATATCTCATGAGATAGACATGGCTGGAACGGAAGGTTATTTCGGTTCAGTGAAACAGGACTGAAACGAGGAGTGAACTCGGTTCAGAAAGGGACTTTGTCCACTAAGATAGTCTTCGCAATGATTCATGACTAACAAGAAATGATTTTCCATGATTATGTGTGCATGCCACAAAGTTTCAAGTTTCATGTTATGATTATGGGGATCTCATTTTCACTTCTATGATTTGTTCCATGTTAAGATATTATGATCTCTTTTGCAGGTTGTGATTTTCAAAAAGATATGATATGATTTTTATTTCTTTTGTATACCCTTACTGAGCATTTGAGCTCACCCTTTTATGTTTTCTTTTCCCAGGATATAAAGAAAGGTTTTAGGTAAAAAAAAATGGAAGATCTTTACGGGAGATATTGAAGATCTTTCACCAGGATTAGAAGATTATGTTCCGAGTTTCCAAAGACACTAAACTATTACGATCCTTTAGTGTGTGTTTTTGTTATGTACTAAGTATTCCGCAAATGTAATGTAATGTCCATGTACGTCAGGATATGGGTCTCTACAGTTGGTATCAGAGGCAAAGGAGGTAGGAATGTATCCAATCCTTGGGAACTCTCACATGTGAGCGTTGGACGAAGCATGGCTCTCCGCCCAAGGGCTTCATGTGGAAATGGCTGCCACTGGGGATGGTGGTGTGTCCCGCCCAGGGGGTGTAGCCGCCCATGGAGTGCCCTGATAGGTATCAATTGTAGTCCACTGGAAGTAATTCTAGACCGCTACATTAGAGCCCATGTTAAAAATGAGAAAAACCTTCCATTGATAACTATCCTTAGTAATCATGGAGGAGAATTTCAAAATTCTGATTTTGAAACTTTTGTAGTAGAAAAGGCATTACTCATAACTTCTCAGTACCAAAAACTCCTAAATAAAATGGTGTTGTTCAAAGAAGAAACATAATTCTTCAATAGATAACAAGAAACATGTTGAGTGAATATTCTATAGCCAAAAAATTTTGGGATGAAGGTATAAGTATTTCTTGTTATACTATAAATCGTGTTTTGATTATACCTTTTCTTAATAAAACTCTTTATGAGTAATGGAATGGTAGAAAACCAAGACTTTCCTACTTTAAGGTTTTTGGATGCAAGGTATTAAATCTAAATACTAAAGATAATATATAAAAATTCACACCAAAATCTGTTGAAGGGATTTTCTTAGGCTACTCCACAACCTCTAAGGATTATAAAGTTTTCAATAAAAATACTTGTACTATTGAAGAAACAGTAGATTTCAAATTTGATAAAACTAATCCTTTTGTTTTTAAACATCCTCAACCTACATCTTCAGATGCTTTTTCAAAAACTTATTATCAACCCTTGATAGAAGATCTTTCTAATAATTAAAATGTTCAAGAAATTTTTTTTTATGCATTTACCCCAGAAGACTTTCTACCGTATATTGATGAACAGGTTTTACAAAACCCAAATCAGTTGTTTCTTAAGAATCATCCCAGTGATAGTATCATTGGTGATGTAAATCAACCTATAAGGACTATAAGTTTCTTAATAAATAAAGTAGAACATCTATCATTCATTTCCCAAATATAACCAAAAATCATTGATGAAGATTTAGGTGTTGATGATTGGATAAAAGCTATGCAAGATGAGCTAAATGAATTTGAAAGGAATAAAGTCTAGACCTTAGTTGAAAGACCTAAAGAAACTTCTGTTATTAGAGTAAAATGGGTCTTCAGAAACAAGTGTGATAAAAATGGAATCATAGTAATAAATAAAGCTAGATTAGTTGCTAAAGGCTATAATCAATAAGAAGAAATATACTATGAAGAAACCTATGCTCTAGTATCCAGACTTGAATCTATTCATATTCTACATGCCTTTGCAGCATTCCTCAACTTCAATATTTTTCAAATAGATGTTAAATGTTCATTCCTCAATAATTATATCCAAGAGTAAGTTTTTGTTGAACAACCTCATGGTTTTAAAGATACAAAAAATCTTGAACTTGTTTTCAAACTTAACAAAGCTTTGTATGGACTTAAGCAGGCTCTTGGAGCCTGGTATGATAGACTTACATGGTTTTTGCTTCAAAACAATTATGTTAAGGGAAATTCTGATCCAACTCTCTTTATAAATAAATATAAGAAAATTTTTTGATTGTTCAAATTTATGTTTATGACATTATATTTGGTTAAACTCAACAATCTTTAACTGATTCCTTTGTGGATCTAATGAAATCTAAGTTTGAAATGAGTATGATGGTTGATTTAACATTTTTCCTTGGTTTTCAAATTTTTCAAAAACTAGAAGTAATCTATATAGCCAAACATAATTATATTAAAGATATTCCTAAAAAGTATGGATATAAAAACACTAAGAGTTTAAGTACTCCCATTGGTACCTCCAATTCACTTAATCTTGATAAAGCTGGGAAACTAGTAAATCAATCATCATTTAGAGGTATGATAGGAAGTCTACTTTACCTGACAGCTAGTTTTCCAGACTTAGTGTTTTAAGTATTCTTATATGAAATATATCAATCCAATCCTAAGTAAACTAGTTTAAAGGTAGTGAAAAGGATTTTTCTCTACTAAAAGGGAACCATGGATTTAGGACTCTTTTATACCTTTGGAAATGATTTTTTTGAAGATTTTTAAATGCTGACTTTGGTAGATATAGAATGGATGGGAAAATTACATCCAGAACATTTCATTTCTTAGAATATTAATTAGTTTCTTAGTCATGAAAAAAGAAACACTCAGAATCACTTTCCACTACTAAAGCTGGATATGTAGTAGCTGGAAGTTGTTGTGCTCAAGTGTTATGGATGCAACACACACTCACATACTATGGTATGAGTTTTACCAAAACACTAATATTGTGAGATAATATTAGTGTCATTGACTTAATTAAAAATATTTTACATCACTCTCATGCAAAACACATATATATTATGCATCACTTTCTTAGGGATCACACACAAAATAAGATATCATTCTTCAATTTATTGGAACGCAAGATCAACTTACTGATATTTTCACAGAATCTTTACCATCTGATAGATTTTAATACATTAAACAGAAGTTAGGAATGATAACCATAATTTAATATTACTTATAAACATATTTTTTAAACCTATCTCTTTAGATTAACAAACTTCTTTTTCATAGGGGGGGTACATTTTCTTGTTAGTTAAAAAAAAATTCGTAGTTAAATTTTTAGTAGTCAAATTTTTTTCTTAATCAAATTTTCATTTTCTAATTTTTTTTCATAATCTAAAATTTTATTAGTCAATTTTTTTTGTATTTAAAACATTCATAATGAATATTTTTGTATTTAAAATTTTTGTAATGATGATTTTTGTAGTCAAGATGTTTATAATAAAGGTTTTTGTAGTCAAAGTTTTCATAATCAGATTTTCATTTTTTTTTCTAATATTTTTCGTAGTCAAAATGTATGTAGTCAAAGTTTTCATAATAAAAATTTTCAGAATCTAAAGTTCTCTTAGAAATAATTTCCTCATTACGAATAATCTTCTTGATAATCCAAAATTTGTGTTTCCTTTCCTAATTCTTCATAATCATTTATTCCTTAATGGTATTTACATTTGTTTTTAAACTCTTCGGATTCACTTTTACTTAAATATAATTTTTTTAAAACCTCAAAAGATCAAAACCTATTAAAATCCATCTTCAGATATCATCTCAACCATTAGATATTCTCAAGAAGTTTTCAACAGTTGGATCAATCAAGAAATTTGAACTGTCACTTCAATTTCCTACATAAAGGACACCTAATGCTAATCCCACATCAAACCCCAAGCCTTCTCGTGCTGAAGTTATGCCTCTATTTCTAAATCTGTTCTAGATTCTTAAAGTTTCCTTACCTATGAATTTTTGGTGAGGCCTCTTCTCAGAAAGAAATTTCAACTGCTAAGGAAATCCTTGAGTGTAAAATTTATCGAGAAAGGTTAGTCAATCTGATGTTTTACGCCAAGTATGATTCCATTATTTCTAAGAATATCAAGCTGAATAGTTGTGAGAGTGTATGTATATCAAAACCTGTAGAACATGATCCAGTGTATCCAGAATTGATGTTTTAATTCTATGAGATAGTTATTTTTTTCAATGAAGGAGGAAGAGACAAATTTTCTTTCATGAGCTATAGAAAAAAATACTCTCTTTCTTATAACATGGCAGCAAATCTGATAGGAATTCTTTATGAGGGAGAAGTAGAGTTTTTCTTACACAAGCTTTCTGATGTAATAGGATCTTTTGAAAAGGAAAAGGTTATAAACTGTCTTGTACTGAAGGAATTGAATACTATGAAAATTGTTCATCTCTCTACAAATATTTGGATTCTTCACCAATGGGTTCATGGTTTTCTCATTCTGAGAAAATGGGACAAGGATACCCTGAAAAAAAATTATATTTATATTATGGATTTCTTGGTGAACCTATGAAAGATAAACCTAGTTAATCATATCTTGGTTATAATTGAGAATATAAAGAATGGAAATATTAAGTATCATATTATCATGTATCTGACCATTCTTGCAAATATCACTGTTCTGTGTCTTCAGTCTTTCAAGATTCCTTTCAGTTCTAAGACGAGAAATTTTAAGGTGATTCTTTTGAGAGATGATACTATAAGGAGGATGAAGATTGGATTTAATATTCAATCTAGATAATTTCATGATTTGTCAAAAGAAGAAGATGAAGATCTTTCAAAGAAACAGAAGGTAACTAAAACCTCTAAAAAGGGTGGAATGAAGAGGAAGGTGAAAGAATCGGAAGGAAAATAAAAAAACACTTATGGAGAAGGAAACTCAATCTGCACCCCCAAAACCTAAGAAGAAAAGGATTTATAATGATTAAGTGGCTTTTAAATGGAGAGAGGAAAAAAGAACAAGAAAGCAGGGGAGTCTTGTTTTGGTTTAGATCCTACTGAGTAAAAATACTTGAATATAAAGGTTGTTGATGAACTTAAAAAAGGAAGAAAAAGAAAAGAATCAAAGGAAGAAATTGTCAGAAGATAAAGTCATTCAATCTCTTATTAAGGATTCTGAAAAAGCCTTTGATAAAATTCTGGTACCAGAATCATTTTTAGTATAACCATTACCAGAGACTCTGGGAAAAAAGTTGGTGATTCTGTAAAAACATCAAGAAGAATAAATAGTGCAAGAAGAAGAAGTGGAAGAAGAAGAGGAAGAAGGCAATGGTGATACTGAGGACTTGATGTAGTAAGTAGATAATTTCCATGGGAAGGAAAGTCTTTCTGAAAAATTATCAATCCGAACTTCTAAATTTGAGTCTTCAAAATTTACTACCCCTGGAAAAGATGAGAAGGGTGTGGAAGAAGTGAATAAGTTGTCTAAAAATGAAAGTAGAAATCATGATTTCATTCAACCAGAGAATGTTGAGGCAGGAGCTGAGAAGAAAGAAGTTGATGAAAATAAAATTGTCCTGCTATCAGATAGTGAACATGAATCTTATAATCAAGAATAAATCATTCTGAAGGATGATAAGTAAAAACAAGTGGTTGAGGATACACCTAGGAAAAATGTGGTAAAGAAGAAAGAAGTTGGTGCTTCATCAAAGATGAAGGCTATTGAAATAGAAAAATAGACCTCACCAACCAAAGTCTCAGATTCAGAATCATCCTCACTTGGACATGACATTATTGTTCAGTCTTTGAAAAATCTTGTTGGAACTATTCCCTTATTTCTTAGTATAGAATCGAGATTCCAGATGCTTTAACATTCGTTAAATCAAAAATTGGATTTTGTTTCCTTGGTGATGGATAAATGTGTTAGTCTTGAGGTAGATTTAAAATCTTTTCTCATTAGCTATGAGGATCATAAAAGATCATTCAAGAAGATGATAATTTGGTCAAGGAAGACAATAGAAGAGATGAGAATCTTTTATGGATTTCAAGATAATGTCAAGGATGCTTTTGACACCAAATATGTGAAGATAAAGGATCTCACTAATAGTTTTGATGAAAATTTAAGTCTTAAAAAAACTTCTCAGAAGCAAGAAATTAAGGATCTGAATGGGAAGCTAAATTCTGTAGCCATGAATTGGAAGAGAGTAAGGGATCTCAAAATCGAGATAGAAGAGAAGCTTGTTAAATAGGAAGAAGTCTTGAAAGCACATGTAGAGAATCTTAAGGAACAAGATGAAAAGATACAAACCTTAGAGAAGAAAAGTGAAGATCATGATCAACTTCTCAAACATACATAGGAGGATCACAAAGAGCCAAAGAAGTTGAAAAACATTGTGAAGAAGCTGATTCAGAAGGGGAAATAAGGAAAACCTTTTCCAAATCCGATCTTTTGTTGTATTTTTCATGTTGTTCAAATTCTTTCAATCTTAATGAAATTTTTGGTCATTCTCTATTTTTAGTTTTTTATTAATAATCTTTTAGGTACCAAATTTCTTTTCCATTCCCTTTATTCCTTTTTAAAAATCACAATGAGGGAGAAACAAATGTCAAAAATACTACTAAGTAAAGAATAAATTTCCCTATGTAAGGGGGAGTTCATCCAAGGGGGAGTTTTTACCATGAAGATGTTCGTATGCAAGAAAATTGAAAATCTCATTCGTGAAATCAAGAATATGATCCTAAAGGTTTTCAAAACTTAATGGGGAGTTAGTCATATTCACTTTGATCCATAAGTAAAGGGAGATGAGTTTTTATTTTAAATTTCATAAAATTATAAAGTCTTTATATTCTTTTTAGTAAGGATGTTTATGTTTTCCAAAAAAGAGGAGATTGTTGAGTCAATAAGGTTTCCTTATGACTTTTCCATTCCTTTATGTTTTAAAAATAAAAAACACTCCATCTTAAGGAAAATATTATTTTATTTAATAAGGAAAATTTTTCTTCCCTAAGAAAAATTTATCATTACCATGTTTTCATTGTTCATGTTTTAGTTTCTCTAAATATAACTATTTTATTTCTAAGTGTAAAATTTTGTTTCACATCTAAAACTTAGAAATTCATTAAATAATTAGATATATAGTCTTTTGCTTTCAAGTTCTGAATTTAGAATCCAAATTCTATGAAATGCAGACTTCGAATTATCTAAAATTCATACTCTGAATTCTGTGAAATTCAGACTCCAAATTCTCTGAAATTAAAACTCTGAATTATCTGATATTTCGACTCTGAATTCCTTTAAATTCAGAATACGAATTTCTTAAAATTTAGACTCCAAATTCCTTAGAATTCGGACTCCAAATTCCTCAGAATTTAGGTTCCGATTTTCCTAAAATTCAGACTTCGGATTCATTAGAATTCAGGTTCTGAATTCTTTCGAATTCTAGTTCCGCATTCCTTATAATTCAGACTCTTAATTCCTCATAATTCAGGTTCTGAATTCCTTATAATTCAGGTTCCAAATTCCATAAAATCTAGGTTCCGAATTCATTAGAATTCAGACTCATAATTCCTTAGAATTCAGGTTCCAAATTTTTGAAAATTCAGGTTCTGAATTTCATTGAATTCAGACTCTGAAATCTAAAGAATTATAATTAAGAATTCCTTGAAAAATAGAATCCAAATATTCATGCAATATACAATTTTAATGTTCTTAGACTCCGAACTTTATTTTCCTTAGACTCCGGAAAATTAGATTTGGTTTAGCAACCATATTTTTCTTACATTTTTTATAGTTATGAAATGATGTCGTGTATTCTGTTTCTAACTAAACGTTATTTGAGTGACATGTATACAGGTCCATCTAATATTCAAGGAAAAATATGACCGTTGGAGGAGGGATCCAACCATTAGAGATGTTCCTATAAATAGGATCTCATTTGAACGAGATCATAACAACAAAAACAACAACTAACTGATCTCAAACTCTAGAGATTACATGATGTTGAAGTAATTTCAAAGAGAGATACTCTCATGCTTTGTGTGTACTGAACATCTTATTAAGATTTCTTCGTGCGACTCTGAATGTTACTGAGTATATCCAGGGGCTTCTGGGGATATGAAGACAGAGGTTCCAACTACCATAAAGTTCGAGGACTTCCTTGATAAGGAAGACAGAGGTTACAACTACCTTGAAGTTCGAGGGCTTGCGGGGATAGAAAGACAGACTCCGATATTCCTATTGAGGGCTTACTCGAGTGTGTGTAAGACAAAAATTCATGAAAGTATAAATCAAGGGACGTTTATCCAAGGTTTTTGGATACCCTACTCTTTGGGTTAAAATATTTCATACTTGTTACTTGTTTTGTTTAAAGTTTTTTTTCCGCTGCATTTGATAAATAAGGAATTTATAACTATCTTATACTTTCTTATACTTGTACTCTGATTAGTAGTATTCTATATGCTTAAAGGTAGAATCTTTTCCCTTGTAAAATTTTCTTAAGTTTAATTTCCGAAACCATATTTCTGAAATCTAGCAAGTTTGTAGAACCAAGAGGTTTTGTAAATTTACGTTTTTTAACTTTGTTAAACAATAGAAATGTTTATATCAACTTTAAAAGTTCCAAAGGAATTTTTAAAGGATAAAATTCACCCCTCCCCCCTCTTGTATATTGAGCATCAATATCATATTCTGATACTACAATTTGTATCAGTGATCCAACATAAAATACCTCGATCATTTTAGAAAATAAAGTTTTATTTTATATTTTAATGTTATCCATGTGAGATCTAAGGTCCTCAATGATTTTGAGGGACCTTCAAATGTTGTTACATAAACACATATTTTCTCAGAGGCATTGGTGTTTTTAGTTTCATCACATATTCTAAAATTTAGGCATTATAAGCCCTTAGTGGATGATTTTAGAATTTTTTTTAATAAAGGATGGGACCTAGAACAACATTTGTTGGTCCATACTCATGAATATAAACATTTAATTATCTATTTTTAAGATGTAGATTGATTTTTGATAGTATGGTCCTGATCTTCATGCCCCCTCATGTCACTTCAGATCCACCTCCTTTGTTGGAATAATGAATTCAATAAGAAATGTGACCCTTTAATGGAGACTTTATAGGTTTATATTTCGTGTCATCCACACCAATTTTAAAATCCATTGTCCTTTAAGAATGTGGAAATCTCTCTAGTTAATTTTGTATGTTATTATTATGGTAAGATTACCTTGAAACATATAATTTATCCTTATAGAACTATTGAATTAAATTATGATTATTCGTAGGAAAAAAATTTCTTGGTTAGGAACAAAAACTATTAGAATTATAGAATTTTTAAAACTAACATTCAATGATTTGATGGAGATGGTATAATAGTGTATATGTGATATATAATTCAAAAATATGGTATATCAGATAATTAAATTCAAAAGTAAGTGAAAAAAATATAAAGCTTGATTAAAATTAAGGTTGTGTATGGATATAGAGAGTAAAAAAATAATTTAATTTCCAAAAGAAATTAAATATTCTTTTGTAGGAAGGTTTTTGAAAACATAACATATTAGGATATTCATATTTATATAGGAGTGCTAAATCTTTAGAGTTTCTAGAAGCATGTACTATTTACTAGATAAAAGAGTTTATGTGGTGGATGTTATTGATTAAGAGAAGGTTTTTTTCAAATATAGGATATATGTTGATACCCTTATCATTAATATCATAATATAATGTTACATATTTCACCAAATAGACTCTACATTAAGTATTTGGGTGGAAAATTTGGTCAATAATGAATCATTGTATTGTAATCATATTCCATTCCCTGATAAAAGATAATGTAGTGTTTCCCCTATAAATATGGACATAATTACACACCAAATACAAATTTGTGATAATTTTCACCTTTGTTTCATTAAATTTTTATAATGAAGAAGTTCTTATCTGGTATGTTTCAATATTGAGCATTGTAGTTTGTTTATTTAGGTATGGCTTGTATTATAAGTTCAATTGTATTAATAACAAGGGTTAATTACAGTGAATATTTTCCTCATTGTAAGTTTCATAGGTGTAACGCCCCGACCCCAGCTACCCAGAGTCGGTGCATTACTTCATAACATTGGCATGATCACAAAAGATCAAGTCTTGAAAGACCGATTAGTTTAGTAGCCTTGGAAACACTAGATACATTCATAAACATTACATTACATCAAAAAAATGAAAACTACAATAACATGGTCTCCCTAGTCCACACTCATATCCTCACTGACTATTCTTGCAAGTCAGTCATAATACACTTCTTCACATCCTGGGAAAAATAAAACATTGAAAGGGGTGAGCTCAAATGCTCCGTAAGGATAACAATATATCGGAAACTTTCATAAGAAAACATAAGCATTTAAGGAAATGTATAACTAAAACAAAAGCCTTATTGGACTTGAACTTTAGCATAATATGGAAAAAGTAATATGAGATAATGCCATTCACTTATTCACATGGATATTCTACTAGATGAATAATCACGTGAAATATCAATAACCACTTTCATAATGAGGGAATGTATAATGCCAGACATTCTGAAACACTTTTTCAAGGCCTCGGCCAAGACGTCTAAAATGATTAAGGCCTCAGCCAAAACCATAAATCAAATTGGGAAAGGGTCTCGTCCAATTCCACGTCTAGTTGTCTCATGAGACCTACCGATGCATCGAGGAGCTATAGCGGGCTCCACCCGTCACATATTAAGTCCAATACATTCCTCATATTAATAGGTTTAAACATATCATAAATATTCGTATTAAAACTATCATACGAAATGTCAACAAATTCTCCATAAACTATGGATGGTATAAAAATAACACATCCACAATCAAATATTTCACAAAATGTTCAATGGAATTTTGTATCATAAATCAATTTCAATTAAACTTAAAACCCATCAAAGGATGTTGACATGGATGAAATCAAAGCTATTTGAGAGTAATATCTCTCCTTTTTGAAATCATTTAAAAGTCCCATAATTATAAAATAATACATTTACATTGAAGATATTCTTATAAGCTTTTTGGGGAAGCTTCGACGAAGTTATAATGGCGGAAAATAGCCGCACCCTCCGTATAAGTTAAAAAAAACATTCTTACCTTAAATTTGTCAAAGAGGTCAAAAAGTACATTGTTTGGAAAACGACGGTAAGATTCCTTTCAAAAATGTATAAGGGTATAAATGAATTTAACACATTTTCCATTTAATAGTAAAAATGTTTTGAAAGACATTTTTAAGAAACATGGATGTGGATGATAACGAGGTCCCAGTAGATAATTATGTATAAACAACCTTGGATAATGAAGAAGTTGTGAAGTAAACCCTTACCTTGTACTTTTCCTTTGTTGGGGTAGGTTAACCTCCTCTTCTTCGGGCTCTTCCTTTTGATTTGATCAAAAGGACTCCTTAGGATGGCTTTCTGACTAAATTAAAGCTTCTAGGATGAAGGGAGAGAAGTTGGGAGAGTATTTGGGCAGAGGTTGGCCGAACCAAAAGGCTTGAAAGTGTGAATAAGGTGGTAGAGGTGGGGGCCTTTTATAAGAGGAGAGGAGGGGCACTTTTGGAAAGTAAAGAAACTTCACTTTATTATAAAATTAGTTTCGGATTTTTGAGGTCCCACACTTATATAATTCGAGGATAAGGTGATAAGGGTTCGAAATCTCCTCATCCAATAGATTTTGGACATGTTTAGGTCTTAGATATTACATTATCTTTCCATTTTATTTAAATCGTTAAATAATGAGGTCATCGCTGCATCATCATGATGTCGTAAATAATTTCATTTATTTAATGTCTAAAAATTATAAAAAAAATACTATGATGTATGAAATCTGTTTAGATCTCTAATGAATATTTATAGTCAAAATTTGGACTTGTGTAACCCCACTTAAAAACTGTTTTAGTAAAACAACTCATGTTTGTGTCAATTTAATTTTAACATTAAATAAATATATATTAATGTCATTTTCCAACCAAAGTGGCTCCATGGGGTCTCCAAGTTGACCCATGGGTTGTCTTGGTCGGCCATGACTCATCCAATAGGAGTAGGACAAGTGTCAAGCTCATCTCATATTATTAAAACATTATTTTTACCTTAAACTACACTAATTACCTCTAATCGCGATTAAGAACTTAAAAGTTAATATTCACCAAAAAATTATTTTAATCTCATTGAACCACATTTTACTTATTAATGACAACCATGTATGTCGGATTTTTGAAAATCAAATCACAGAAGTGGTAATATTTCATTTAAACGAAAAATTAGTTATTTAACTACCACTTAGTGGTTTCACTATTCATCAAAAATTGAAGTTTTTCAGAACAATGCCAAAATTTCACCCTAAGATATAATTGATATTCTGAATTCAAAAATGGTGTCTATTTTACAAAATTCCAAACATATAAGTTGCATTAATTAATTTTATAATTAATTCCCGCTATCACAACAAATACCGTGTTTTTAAGAAACAATTTATATCAAAAGATTGACAATTGTTTATGTCCAATTTCAAAGTGAAATTAATTCTATTGAACACCATTGGATAACATGGTAAAAATATATTCTAATTATACTTTAAAACCACTCAATAGTATAACTTATCACTATAAATTATATTTATTAAAAAAGTTGTTTTAAGTATTTTTCACTATTCATAAAAATTTTGAAGTTCTCAGAAAATTACAAAAAATTCAACATAGGCTAATTTCAATATTAGGAATACAAAAATGAATTCCATTTTGAAATATAAATATTCTATAATTTTAAAAGGTGGTTATTACTATTCATAACGGCTACTTTGATTAGTCGCGGTGTTTTAGAACTCGAACTTGCGTACAATGCAAGCTATTGCATTATTGAAAGAGAGGCGTATCGTGGAAGCTCGGGGTGTTACATTCTCCCCTCCTTCAATAAATTGCGTCCTCGCAATTTGATATTTTTCTTTGAAAATAAAAGGTTGAAAATAGAAAATACCTTTGTGGAAAACCCACATCGGAAATAAGGTTAGCAAAATTTAGCCTTAATAAGAGGGAAATGGAAATAAGAAAGTCACCACCAAATTATGATCTCGATAAGGAGAACATTGGTGGCAATTAGAGACATATAATTGGAGGAAAAATGTAAATATTTGTAGGGAGTGATTGAGGTCATCAATCACAATCAACTGTCAAATTGAGGGCCTCAAATCCTTCAATCTATGTTGATTTAAAATATCATCAGTTCCACAAGACATAAGGTATTAGGATAACACATTTTTTTTGTTTTAATATCCCTTTACTAAAGTTTAAGAATTAAGTTATTCATTGAATAAGAGATAGGTATATATATATTTATTCTTGACAACTAGAGTTTCAACCTTCAACTCATGTTTCACTCAAAAAGATAATAGAACTCAAAAATATTATACTTATCCTAATTGTATAAGGTTCAAATTTTAACACATACCATTTAGATTAGTAAAATTATTTTGTAATAACCAGGGACTTCCTGTAGGCTAGTGGTAGGAAATAAAGGCCTGTCGCACTATGGTTGTGGGTTCGATTCCTGCAGCTTTGTCCGACGCGACGGGTTATGCCCCACCCTGAAGGTTGTCCTTTTCCTAAAACTATAGTATTATAGTATTCCAAAAATAATCTTCAAAAATGTTTTAACCTTAAACAATACTATCCAAAGATTAACTTAATCCACTCCAACCTTTATAGTTATCCAAAATACCTCCGTCCAGACTTTTTCTAAAAGGTCTCTATATTCCAAAATCAATTTATCATATTCCCCAAACAAAGTAAAGTTTCTCTTATTATCACATACTAAAAATATGATTACCTTCATCATATTAAAACCTTACTGAAACAACAAGTACTGCAGTACAATACATATATATATCACATTATTCTAATAACCAGAATATAATCCATGAGTCCAAAAGCACCAATACATTAGTTATCCTGCTTCAACTGTAGTAACAGCATAAGATTGTCCTTGATCCCTTGGCCTTTTCTGAGGTAAGTTTCCCTGACGCTTAGGACATTCATTTGCATAATGCCCCATTTCCCTACAATATTAGCATTCAACATTGATAGCCTCTTTCTTTCACTTGAAATCACGCGCCTGGTGACCTTTTTCTCCACATTTATAACAAACTCCCATTCCTTTTAGGCAAGTACCAGGGTGATTCTTCCCACAATTATCACATAATGGAAAATCCTTCTTTCCCTTTTTCCCTTTATCTATCTCTTGTTCCACCGTTCTCTTCTTCTCTTGCTTTACTTTGTTGTCATAAGACTTAGAGAATTCCTTTTCTGTCTTGATAGCACACGAGACAATATCTTCGTATGATGAGAAGGATTGTGATACTAAAGCTCGACGGAGAAATGGTTTTAACCCATCAAAGAAATGATCAATCCTACTCCTTGGGTTACGTATATAATCTGCAGCATACCTCGCTAACCTTGTAAAGTTGGCCTCATACTTTGCGACATTCTCATCCTCCTTCTGCCTCAGACTCAGAAATTGCCTTTCCATATCTGCTCGATGGTCACGAGGAAAGTATTTTTCTAAGAAAAGTTCTTTGAACTCCCTCCATTCCATATTTGATACGTCATCATCTTCCTTAGTGTTTTGAATCAGCGACCACCACTGATCGGCATCTCCAGTGAGGTGGTAAACTACCATGACAACCTTCTCCCTTTCGCTACTCCCCAAGGCATGGAATATTTTCTCTAAGGAGTTTATCCATTGATCATCTACTAATAGATTTGTACCCCCATTAAATGATGGTGGTTGTTGCCTCATGAAGCGGTCTAACATTGATCCTCCACGTTGCGGATCAGGGTGCTCCATACGAGTAAGGTTATTATTCATAACCTGAGTGAGTTGTCCCATTATGGTAATAAGTTGATCAGCGCCAGTTGTATCTCCAGATCCACAATAATTATCTTGAGCCGGAGGTCAATCCCTACACGGAGTGCGTGCATTGATATGGTTTCCATTCCTTCCACTAGGCGCCATTTATAAATAATGGCATAAACTAGATTAGTTCATGAATCAAAATACATAATTCCATACTTGTAAAACACTTAACATAAATTGAACTAATTATGGATATAATCCATAATTATAAAAATGTTTTCTTTGAGGAAGTATATACTCGTAACCCTTCATAGTGGTTTGTAAAGAAAATGGGAATTATCCAAAGCATATCCCCCGGGAGTGTCGTAACCAAGAGTGCAGCAAGGCCCGTTGTCGTGCACCAGTTCCCGTTCGAGTCTAGCTCAAAGCGGTGTTTTCGGGTTTTACCCCTAGGTACATTTATGCCAGAGCCGCCTCTACCTGCTCGTATCCAGACAGGGATGTATTGCTCGGAAAACTCACAACATCTCTACAATACCAAAATTCTAGGAAGTTCTTCTATACTAATCCTCAAAGTCTATCTTCGGGATATGTGCTCTAATCAGAGTTTATCTAAATCTAGCTTCCAAGGTTAGTACTAAACTGCCTCTGATACCAACTGTAACGCCCTGACCCCAGCTACCCAGAGTCGGTGCATTACTTCATAACATTGGCATGATCACAAAAGATCAAGTCTCGAAAGACCGATTAGTTTAGTAGCCTTGGAAACACTAGATACATTCATAAACATTACATTACATCATAAAAATGAAAACTACAATAACATGGTCTCCCTAGTCCACACTCATATCCTCACTGACTATTCTTGCAAGTCAGTCATAATACACTTCTTCACATCCTGGGAAAAATAAAACATTGAAAGGGGTGAGCTCAAATGCTCCGTAAGGATAACAATATAGCGGAAACTTTCATAAGAAAACATAAGCATTTAAGGCAATGTATAACTAAAAAAAGCCTTATTGGACTTGAACTTCAGCATAATATGGAAAAAGTAAAATGAGATAATGCCATTCACTTCTTCACATGGATATTCTACTAGACGAATAATCACGTGAAATATCAATAACCACTTTCATAATGGGGGAATGTATAATGCCAGACATTCTGAAACACTTTGTAAAGGCCTTGGCCAAGACGTCTAAAATGATTAAGGCCTCGGCCAAAACCATAAATCAAATTGGGAAAGGGCCTCGGCCAATTCCACGTCTAGTTGTCTCATGAGACCTACCGATGCATCGAGGATCTATAACGGGCTCCACCCGTCACATATTAAGTCCAATACATTCCTCATATGAATAGGTTTAAACATAACATAAATATTCGTATTAAAACTAGCATACGAAATGTCAAAAAATTATCCATAAACTATGGATGGTATAAAAATAACACATCCACAGTCAAATATTTCACAAAATGTTCAATGGAAGTTTTGTATCATAAATCAATTTCAATTAAACTTAAAACCCATCAAAGGATGTTGACATGGATGAAATCAAAGCTATTTGAGAGTAATATCTCTCCTTTTTGAAATCATTTAAAAGTCCCATAATTATAAAATAATACATTTACATTGAAGATATTCTTATAAGCTTGTTGGGGAAGCTTCGACGAAGTTATAATGGCGGAAAATAGCCACACCCTCCGTATAAGTTAAAAAAACATTCTTACCTTAAATTTGTCAAAGAGGTCAAAAAGTACATTGTTTGGAAAACGACGGTAAGATTCCTTTCAAAAATGTATAAGGGTATAAATGAATTTAACACATTTTCCATTTAATAGTAAAAATGTTTTGAAAGACATTTTTAAGAAACATGGATGTGGATGATTACGAGGTCCTAGTAGATAATTATGTATAAACAACCTTGGATAATGAAGTGGTTGTGAAGTAAACCCTTACCTTGTACTTTTCCTTGGTTGGGGTAGGTTAACCTCCTCTTCTTCGGGCTCTTCCTTTTGATTTGATCAAAAGGACTCCTTAGGATGGCTTTCTGACTAAAGTAAAGCTTCTAGGATGAAGGGAGAGAAGTTGGGAGAGTATTTGGGCAGAGTTTGGCCGAACCAAAAGGCTTGAAAGTGTGAATAAGGTGGTAGAGGTGGGGGCCTTTTATAAGAGGAGAGGAGGGGCACTTTTGGAAAGTAAAGAAACTTCACTTTATAATAAAATTAGTTTCGGATTTTAGAGGTCCCACACTTATATAATTCTAGGATAAGGTGATAAGGGTTCGAAATCTCCTCATCCAATAGATTTTGGACATGTTTAGGTCTTAGATATTACATTATCTTTCCATTTTATTTAAATCGTTAAATAATGAGGTCATCACTGCATCATCATGATGTCGTAAATAATTTCATTTATTTAATGTCTAAAAATTATAAAAAAAATACTATGATGTATGAAATCTTTTTAGCTTTCTAATGAATATTTATAGTCAAAATTTGGACTTGTGTAACCCCACTTAAAAACTATTTTAGTAAAACAACTCATGTTTGTGTCAATTTAATTTTAACATTAAATAAATATATATTAATGTCATTTTCCAACCAAAGTGGCTCCATGGGGTCCCCAAGTTGACCCATGGGTTGTCTTGGTCGGCCATGACTCATACAATAGGAGTAGGACAAGTGTCAAGCTCATCTCATATTATTAAAACATTATTTTTACCTTAAACTACACTAATTACCTCTAATCGTGATTAAGAACTTAAAAGTTAATATTCACCAAAAAATTATTTTAATCTCATTGAAACACATTTTACTTCTTAATGACAACCATGTATGTCGGATTTTTGAAAATCAAATCACAGAAGTGGAAATATTTCATTTAAACGAAAAATTAGTTATTTAACTACCACTTAGTGGTTTCACTATTCATCAAAAATTGAAGTTTTTCAGAACAATGCCAAAATTTCACCCTAAGCTATAATTGATATTCTGAATTAAAAAATGATGTCTATTTTAAAAAATTCAAAACATATAAGTTGCATTAATTAATTTTATAATTAATTCCCGCTATCACAACAAATACCGTGTTTTTAAGAAACAATTTATATCAAAAGATTGACAATTGTTTATGTCCAATTTCAAAGTGAAATTAATTCTATTGAACACCATTGGATAACATGGTAAAAATATATTCTAATTATACTTTAAAACCACTCAATAGTACAACTTATCACTATAAATTATTTTGATTAAAAAAGTTGTTTTAAGTATTTTTCACTATTCATAAAAATTTTGAAGTTCTCAGAAAATTACAAAAAATTCAACATAGGCTAATTTCAATATTAGGAATACAAAAATGAATTCCATTTTGAAATATAAATATTCTATAATTTTAAAAAGTGGTTATTACTATTCATAACGGCTACTTTGATTAGTCGCGGTGTTTTAGAACTCGAACTTGCGTACAATGCAAGCTATTGCATTATTGAAAGAGAGGCGTATCGTGGAAGCTCGGGGTGTTAAAATAGGCGTAACATAAATTGGGTTTTCAAAATTTTAATCTAAATTAAAAATTTGTATAAAAGATTCCATTTTAGAGATTGAAAAGAAAATACCTTGAAAATGGTGTTTCAAAGATTGGTTTAATAGAATATTTATAACCTTTAACTTATAGAATTATTCCAATATTTTTTTCTTAATCTCTTTTATATTTTCCATAATTAAATCAGAGTTTACTATATATTAAGTAATGGTGTGGGATGAGGATATGGTCCAATTGGAAAGGTTTTATAGAAAATATTTTAGATTTCGGAAATATATAGATAAAGGATTATATAAAATACAATATTTTCGATATTCAATTGATGGGTAAAAATCTAGAAGTGATGAGGAAGTAATAATGGGAGATGATATATAAGAAATAACACACTATGATTTGGATGTCACAATCCAGAAATGTGACTTATAATATTGGAGAGGTGAAGATAGCTTGAAACTTATAATGAATCTCACCAATATGTATGTGAAGCTTACAAAATTGAATAAAGTGTTCTTATTAAGGAGGTTGTTCGACATTATAATTTTAAATGGTAATATGGTGATTGATCATGTCAATTGTTTTAACATGATAAGAAGTATGTTTTAATTGATGAAACTGAACATTAAAGATCTTGAGTAGGTGATGATTATAATTTCATCAATCCTTGAGTTTTGGGATTTGATGCATACTGTTTTGAGTAATTCTAGTTATAAAGTAGATTCAATGTTTAAAGACATTATAAATCAAATATTGAATATGTAAATATACCATAATGAGATCTGGGTATCTACTAAAAATTTATTTTATGTGGAAGGTAGCGAATGTTTAGTAATCTATAAAAGTTAAAATAATTGAAAAACAATAAGAAATCAATGTCACAGAATCTCAAAAAATTTTCCCTATGTGTTGGAATAAAGGCTATCTAAAGAAATATTTTAGTGAGAGAATATTCTACATTAAAATATATACCTCTAGAAGTGCATCCAAAAACACTATATCTGATGATATGATTGGTATCCTATTGAGCGTCTCTATTTTACTAAAATCATGTATAATACAATCTTTGGATTCTTTCCTCTCTAAATAAGAGAGAGTTTGTACATGGAATTATAATTTTGGAATATATGGTAAAATAATCCTTATATATAGTGTCTCCATAAATAATATAGAAAAATGTGATATTTTTATCTAGGAATATAGTGGATGTTTGTTTCATTTGTAAGTAATGTATCAAATACAAGGGTTAAGTAATAACATAGTTTATATTGGATAGCTAGATGATGTAGGTTTAAATAAAAAAATTTGGATGGAGCATGGAAGTTTACATGTTATTCCTTGGTGGTTACCAAAAGTGTAAAGTATGGAATGTTATGCCTAATGGGAATAGAAAACGATGTAATGCATGCCAAAAAAGTAGCTTCCACTAATTTATGGAATTGGATTTTGGGTCATTTAAGTTAGAAATTGGTAAAATTTGCCATTATTAATGGAATGATAGAGATCAGAAAAATGGAGTATAGAACATGAGAAGAATGAATCATTGGGAAGTAGTAAAATGTGTTATTATAAATAGAGGACAAAACTCCAATGAAACAGAATTTAGAGTTAGTCTATATGAATGTATGGAATCCATTGTTGATTCTTTATCATATAGGTTTATTGTACAAAATTATCTTCATCAAATATATGAAATGAAATGTTTTATTTTTAGTTTTTAATAAAAATAATGAGTTATTTAAAATATTAGTATGATATAGAACCGATATGGAAAAAATACCATATGAAAGATTAATATTCTGAGGTTTGATAATGGTGGGGAATATGGAAGTTTGAAGATATGATGATTATTAAAGTGGAATAGAATAAAATTTGATAAATATACATCCAGAAATATAGAAAAAATATAGTTTTTTATAGGATTAACTTAACATTAGTTGATAAGATAAGAAGAATGATAATTCATGTTGTATTTATAAAGGAGTTTTGGGTGGAAGTGGAGAATTGTGTGGCTGACATGGTGAACATGAGTTTATCATCTCTATTGGTGAAAAACTTTATAGAAGATTATTTGTATGGAATAAAGATTGAACATACCTATATCATAGTCCTTATATCACCTACCTATGTCCATATTCATGTGAAGGAGATATATAAGATAAAGGCTATGTCTCAAGCTTATTACTTGGTAAGTTATGATGATAAAAACATTGGATTTTGACTTTGGGTTAACAACTCTTAGAAGAAAACCAAATTTCAAAATTTTATCTTCCATGAAGAGATATCTTATAAATATTTGAACATAGTTTATTTTTTAAATGATATATAACTATCATCACATGATGTGGTTAAACTAAATGGAAACGTGCATATTATGGATATTCTATAAAATTTATGGAGTACAACTATACTGGAAATAATTGACTGGTGGGAGGATTTTCTAGAACATTATCAATTTTTGTTCATGTTTCCATGTCTATAAGTTCCATATAAATTAGGGACTACAGAAGCATAGTGTAGAGATTCAAAAGTTAATGTTGTATAAGTAGAAGTCCTAGACAAAGCAAACCTATTGGGGTAATTGTGGAGGTCTAACTTGATTAGGAACAAAAATGAGAGTTATAGGTGTGATTTATATTATTTTATTCTTTTGGACAATAGAGATCCCAAGAGCTTATAAGAGGATATAATACTAGAGGGTATGAGATAATTGGATTTTAATATGAGGGATGAAATATATTCTTTAAATGTGTCTATAAAATGGAAGATTATGAAATGTCATACCAAGAAGATAATTCAATAGAATAAGTGTGTTTATTATCTAAAGAAGTATGAAAGGATACTAATAAATGGTTTTAAAATAATGGAAATATATATTTTTCCAATATAATTTCTCTAGATATTAAATAAATGACTATTTGGTTAGTACTTAGTATAGATTCCGTGGAAGGATTTCATATCGGCCAGTTTGAAATGAAGACATATTTTCTTCATAGTGTCATTGATGAAGAAATCTATATGGAGTAGGAAGAAGGTTTCAAATATGTATGGAACTTAAATATTATTTTCATGATGAGGATGATATTTTATGTACTGATATAAGAACCAAGGAAATGGAACCATAACTTCAATGCCTTTATGGTTGAATCAGAGTTCATCTGGAGAAATGCTGATCAATTTTTTTATCAAATGGTGTTTTATGATAGGATATTTATTATTTAACTTCTCAATATTTATTAAATTATTATTATTATTCTAGTAAAATAAAGGATTTATGAGATTAATGATGAATTTTATGGAATGTTTGAGTTAAATTATCTCAACCCTTCTAAATGAGCATTAGGGTTATGGATCGTATGGGATTTATGTTCTATAACATCGTTCAAGACTCATTTTGATTACATTTGTACGGTATTGGAATTAATTTTTTTAAGTGAAATGAAATCAGTTACCACTCCCTTGTCTAGACATTTCATATTGATAAAATAAAAGGAACCTAGAAAATAAGTTTAGGGTAAGTGCAAATAAAACGTTCCACATGAATCAATAGTTAGAATCTCAACGTATGACATGGTTTATACATGAATGGAAATTTCATGTAATGTGTGTGTAGAAAATAGATTCATAGAGAAAATCATAAGGGATAATCACAAAGTAGTAAATTGTATCTATGAATATCTAATTTTTTTAGAAGATATATTTATTTTTTTCTGATAGATGTACCAATATAAGGGTTTATAGTTTTAGACATCGTTAGAGATATAAACACGTAGAATAGTACAATGGGATATGTTCTCACTTTTAGAGTCATGGTTGTGAGTTTTATTTATATACTACAATAAGTGGTTTCAATTTAATTAATGATATAAAATTAGATTACCTTAACAGAATCTAGGAAGGACTTTATTTGTATGAAGGGAATATAAAGCGATATTAGAAGAATACAAGGTATATAGATTTATTTTATGATTCATATAGTGTGATCCACTTTAAGAAAAATATGACATTTCATTCTAAAACAAAAACATTCATTCAAAATATAACTTCATAATATAGTTGTTGGAGGATAAGGTGTAGTATATATGAATGTTGAATGGGGTTATAATTTTAGTCAACAAGCTAAAAAATGTTTTATCCAAGGTTTATTTAAGTAATTTTTTCATCTCAGTTGTGCTAGAATGACTAGAATCATGTAAGAGAACTATGTGGATGGATATGGGGATTGAGAGTGTAATAAGGCATGTGGATGGTTATAAAAGACTCGGTGGTGGAACTTAGAAATTTTTTCTCATGTTCTATATTTTTATGTTCAATAATGCAAATTTTTTTAGATAGGAACAAAATCTTTTGAAAATAGATATTTTGGAAGATTAAATTTTGATTCTTAGATTGAGATTGTGAAGTGGTAGCTTTGTCATATAGATGTTTGAAAATTAGGATATTAGATGATGTAATTTAGAACAAGGAAGATAGAAGATACCCCTTGACTAAAAATGATTATAGAGTTTGGAGAAACAATGGAATAATTTAATAGTCTTTATAATGGAAACATAAGAGTATTTTTCTAGATGTTTTTCAAAAAATGAATGTATTAGAGTCTTTAGGATGACACTTTAGATTAAGTTATATGATGTTTCTTGAATCTTGTATTTTTTATTAGATGGAGTAGTTGAGGAAATTGATGACTTTGATTGGGAAAAGGGTTTCCCACAAATATAGGATTTACATAGACATCCTCATTGTGAAAAATAGAATATATATTTACTAATTTCACTATATTGCCTCTACTTTAAGTTGTTGTGTATGAACAATTTTTTGAAATTGATTCATTATATTGTAATCATCATCTATCCCATAAAAATGATATTTTCGAGTTCTCCTCATGGATTAGGATTAACATTCGTACAAAATAAATAATTGTTTTTTTTATTTTTAATTTATTTATTTCAATAATTATATTATAGAATCTAGTATCTTTGTTGTTTTGAGATCATGTGTTGAGGTGGCTCAGCATAGGTATGTCATGTATTATATGTTTCAGTGCATTGAATGAACAAGTTCATTTCGATAATTTATTTATTTTTTATAAATTTTATAGGAATAAAATCTGGTTGTTTATCAGAAGTTATATAATACCCAACAAATTTAACATATCTAAGACTCTACCAAATTTTTTTTATAAATATTGAAGTGGAATATAGTAATATATAGCTAATATTTTATGAATAATGGATTTATTTCTATATTGTCTTCAATATAAAAGATTATATTTCAAACTACTATTGTTAAGAAATTTTTAAATGTATTGAATACATTTATGCCACAAAAAATTGTGATATTTAATTATTTTAAATTATATATTCATGAATGTATCTGCCTCACCAATACCCTTCCCCTTCATCCCGGTCTTTGATCTGATATCAGGTTCTTATAAAACATGGGGAGAAGACATGATGTAAAACTAGGTGGTTATAGGAAATGGTATTTCTAGTATTGGTGTATATATTTAAGAAGTGGTAAATGTTCATTCTATGATATAACCATTAGTTTTTATAGAAGAGGTCTCAAAAAATGCATTAATAATTTTTTATTATTTATACATTCTTTCATAATTTCTTTTGGTTGTCTCCCAGGTAAATGAGGGAGAGTCATATACTAAATGATTTTTTTTAATTATTCATAATTAAGGTATCAGGTATTAAAAAGTTAATGTATTTTCATGTTAGATTATAGAGACAAAATAAGGGTGATTTCATAAGATTTAAAGGGGATTTAGGTAAGAATATCCATTCTATGTGTGATCAGAAGACTTTATCTAAAGTCATAAAGGTGAAGGAGAATTGAGTCATGAATATCCAACATGTGGGGGTATACAATACTTTATTTATGAATTCTATTGAACCAAGACCATATAGTATAATTTATATATGATATTCATTCCCTTAAAGTTCCCCATTATAGTTCTAAATATTTAGAAATTCCATGGGTTATCTTTGAAATTTATGATAATAAAAAATAAACTATTACAATTTTCTAAAAGAGGGAGGATTCTATGGATACTATTAAAAGGATTACACTTAGTGGTATTAAACATGGAAAATAAAATAGTTAATGAATCAGTAAAGGAAAATGAGTAACAGACCTAAGTTAACAAGGAAAATGAAAAGAAAATAAAATAAAAATATTTTTCTAAATATAGTGATAAGTGTGGATTGAATTTAACAGATACCACCACAGGTCATTTGGATTTTAGGAAGTTTGAAATATTTGTGTATTGATCCAATTTTTTAGTTGTGGATGTAGATCAATAAGTGTCCAAAAATACACAACAATTGTCTCTAACCCTATTTCAAGATAAAGGGAAAGATGATTTAAGGGACACTTCTTCTAGTGTTATGATTTAAGAGGCTAATTATTTGGTCAAGTGATTTCTAGAGAAGATAGGTAGATAAAAAGTTATTTATAAATATACTTTAACTCTATATCAAGGTAAAATACATCCCTAAAAAGGAATACTCTTCTCAAATAACTATAGTAACAATATTAATGAATAAATTATCCAAATTAGAGAATGATACAATAGTGATATAGAAGGCCCACAGAATGTTCAATTATTTTTATAATGATTACTGCTTAAAATCCAAAAAAAAGTAAAATTTAACCTCTAATAGGATAATATACAAAAATTTAATGGGGATTTCCCTTAAAATTTTATTTATCATAAGATAAATTTAAATTGATTGATGTGTCAGACTAATTTATTCATGGGTGGATCATTGGAGGTTTATTAATCATTGATGAATATATTAATATTCTATATTTTATCTATTTTTAGGTCAAATATTTGAAAGATAAATTATCTTATTTAAACCATAGGCATCTCAAATAGATGTAATCAGTTCACCTCATATTCAACGCATTTGGTGTTACTTTTCTTTCTTGTATGTCTTGTGTATTTTTTATTCAACTTTATATTATGTTTTTACTCAACCATAAATTACATTTTAAATAACAAAATATATATTATAAATAATATCACTAGATAATACATAAAATATTTCATGGATAATCTGCATGGATTAATCCTCCCATTAACCCAAACCTGGTGGATACGAATGTCTAAATAAATCAGGAATTGGGTAGAGGACAATAAAGGGATATAGATAAATATATGGATCCTAATAAGTAATTTATTAGGAAAATATTTTCTATTTTATAAATGAATACAATACCTCAATACGATAAAGAGTGGTTGGGGATTATTTAGAGAATTTTCAATTTTCTCTAGATTTCCATGAATTTAAAGGAAAAGTTCCCCAACTATATATTATATGGTTCAAGAAATAAATAATGTGACTAAGTGATGTAGGTTTCATTGTATGAGGATAAAACCTATAAATTATTCAAGGATATATTTAACCGATAATATTATCTTGATAATATGAATATGGACAAGGATTAATAGTTTTTTTATGTACAATATGTTGATTTTATTACGGTGGATTATGTAACATATTTAGTTCAGTTTTTGAAATATTCACTCTATCTTATTTCAAATGATTTATTAAAAACTCATATTTATATGGTAGGATGGAAATAGAATTTATTTTAAATATGACCTAGTTTTTTTAAGTGGTCAATATGGTAATAATATACGAGACTATAATCATGGGAATGATAGGAATATGAATTACTTCTATTTCATCTAGGGATAACAGGAATACCTCCCCTAGTTAGAAATAGAAGTGTGAGGAGTGTCAGTGTGGAAGTAGTGGAAGTAGAAAATGATCATCTAATCCCATTTCTTCTTCCTCATGACATATACCACTAAATCGCTTACAATGTAAGAATCTAGGATATTTTAAAATTGATTCTTATAAGTCATTAAATAACTTTCATCAATTTTTTTTCTATTACATATACAATGGTCTTATATGTGCCCCCATAGTGTATTATGTACTGTTATTCTATTTTAAAATTATTTAAATTAAAATATAATAAAAAAATATGATAATAATTTCCCTTGGTGATAAGGATTATGTAATCAACCTTCTTTATGGTAGGGTTATGTGAAAATGTGATCTCATCAAAGTAGGAAATCTTAAGGCTATCCTAAATCAATGTAATTATTTATTATAGAATATGCACCTACGAAATCAAATAACTAACCTATGACAGTCCAAGGTATTGTAATTTTTGAATATTATATGGTTATGTATTTAATTTGTATCAATGTATCACATTATTCTATATCTATAAATTTTTTTAACTAGATGATATTGGAATTGTAATTCTTTTCATATGTGATGGATATTTCTACTCTTTTAGAAAAGAAAAAGGGTTAAGGATCCAATATTCCCTCAAGCAAGGCGGTAATTTCAAATATTGAAATAATATTTATATTCAAAATCATTAACATTGATAACTTTGATATTATCCTAGGAATGGATATAATGATTATCTAAAAGTCCCATATTGAATTTTAATGACCTGATCCTTATTACGAGATCCAATGTCTACTTTATTACATTATCATAATATACAAGGAATCACATCCTATAAGACTAAATATTATATTAGTCTTTTTATACTAGATACCTACATTGAATTATTATTGAAATTTAAAACATAAAACACACAATTTATTTTATTTGAGAATTCCATTTCTCCCATTAGTATATCCCCACATATCAATCACAAAACACATCCTAGTATCCTGGAAAAAATAATACATAAGAAAGGGGTGAGCTTAGATGAACAGTAAGGGTAAGCATAAAAAAAGCTATGAATAAATAAAGAATAATAAATATGGAAAAGTAAATAATAGAAACACATTCACTTTAATCAATTACTTGAGAATAATATGTAAGGAATAAATGATGATCAAAAAATCATATAAATAATCACATGAGCTTGTAAAATTAACAATCAATATTATAACTAATGGAATAATCATATGGAATATCAATAAATGAAATCATTATTATAGAATTAATAATTATGGACATTAAAAACACACTATCTAGGATTTTTTCCAATATATATAATATTTTATAGGCCTTGTTCTAAGACATTTATATAATTGGGTAAGGCCTCGGTTAAAACCCAATAGCAAACGCATCATGTGGATATAGAGGTCCCAATGCATCACTTAGAAATTCTAATGAATTACTCATACAAATGGGTTGAAACACAATAAACCTAAATATTCATATTCAAAATATATCATAGGGAATATTTATACATTCCCCAACCATTAAACATAACCATAAACCATATATAATAATATGGTGAATGGCAATAAAAGTGCATATCCTCCATAAAAATGATCATAAAACATCCAAGTAAATATTAAAGATGATATTAATACAATATATCCCCAGTTTATCATTACTTAAATAATGGTTGGATGTCGTTGATGAGTTTAAATAACATAAAAATATCATTAATATTTTTTGAGGAAAATAACCTTTTCACATTGAAAATGATTTCAAAATGAAAAGGTTCATTTTTTTAAACAATTTATTGGAAAATAATGTTTTAAAACTTTTAAAATAATATTTTAAAAGTTTAAAGGTTATGATAGTGGGAAATTTTATTTATTCCATACACATTAAAATAATGACACCTTTCACATTTTTAATAAAAGTCCAATATGCATTGTTTTGAAAAAGACATGCGGATTCCTTTCAAAAAAATTTGTAAAAAGTAAAAATGGGTAAAATTTTATATAATAAATAATTTTTAAAATATTAAAAACATTTTTAGAAATAATTTTTTTAATGAAAATGGATTTCTGACCGAGGAGAAGAATAAAGTTATATTTTCATAAAAACATTTTATCAATAATTTTAAGTACCAAAGTGTGGAAAAATGTTACTTTTACAAGATAAATTTCATGAATAAACATAAAGGAATAAAATATATTTATTTAAGATATAATTATTAAATAATGTTTCTAAGGGATACTTAAAAAAATCCTATATAATGATGATATTTTAAAATAAAACCCTACACTTCGGTAGGATTGGTATCATATTTCCAATGAAAGAAATAAAATTAAATAAAAATTTTAATAAAATAATGACAATTTAATTCATGATATAACATAAAAATAATTATATACACTGTAAAAATGAAATAAATTATGAATAGGTAATATGTTAAATAAAAGTAAAAGTTAGATGATAAAACCATACATTGTGTTAGACTCGTTATGTACGTTCTTTATGTTAATGAGTAATAAACTTATATTAATTATTTACTTTATTAAGAAACTTTTTCAAGTTAATTATTAGTTTTACTTAACTTATTACCATGTAATATAGTATTATATAATTAGTTTATTTTAAATTGGATGTTTCGACGATATTTTTCTTATGTATCAAGAAATGATTTTGGTAGGTTGACTATGGTCAAAGTGTTTATTATTTAGACATGTACATAAAAATATTAATTAAATAATTATCATACTCATACATCAATTATACATTTTAAACTAATAATTCATTATTATTAGGAGGAATTAAGTATGTTCTGATCATGGAGACGGTAGGCTGCATGTATACATAAGCAACATTTCCATTCATCAACAATCATTATGGAAAGTAACTAATATTTTATCCTTATATTATGATCATAATAACATACATAAAATATTATTTCTTTAAATATACTTATATATATCACCCATTTGGTGATCAAAATAGAATCACATCACTTTCAGAAGGCGATAGTCTACATGTATATGAAAGACGTTATCATCTTTCAATCAGTGAAAAGGTAAAAAAGAAAATGATTTTTATATTTTGATAAAGATAAATATTTCATGAATATAATAATTAGTTAATTTATATACCAAATATTCATTTACTTTATCATTATCACTATCCATGTAAATCATTTGTAAAAGATGAATCATATCGCTTCGTTAGGCAGTAGTCAATAGTACACACTAGTGATGTTATCGCATACCCTACGGAATGGAATGTAAAAAGGTTATATATTATATAATGAATAAATAGTTATAATAATTTGGTAAATATCATATATATAATTTATATCCATCACAATACCCATATTTTAGAGTTGGTAATGAAAAAACGAATGACAATGGTTTGCAAGGTAGTAGTCCTCTGTACACACCAATGATGATTTCTTTACCCATTTGATGGAAGTGGGAGTGGTTGTAGGTAATTAATATAAAATAAAAACAACTATTTATATTAAATATACTGAGGCTATTATATCATCATGGTGTAATAATAATTGAAGGAGGTGTATGAAGAATTAAAATAAAAACACTCATTGAAGAATGTTACCTCTTCATCGGGTAACCTCCTTTGGTTTGCAAAAAAATCCTTACTAGGATATCATTATGACCACAAAAAGTATTTTAGGACAAGGTGATGAAATTTGGTATGTGACTTGTGTAGTTATTTAATGATCCAAATTGGTTTGAAGGTGTGAAGAAGAGAAGATAGGGGGTGGATTTTTATAAGTGAGTTAAGTGGCACACATGTCATTTTTGAAAAGAAAAAGTTTTGACCATGTTTATCACATAACAGATGGGTACAAAATGGATTATGTTTTAAAATTATACATTATAAATTCTAAATGTGGACAAAAAATATATTTTAGACAAGTTTTTAGGTAATTTTTATTTTAGTTTAACCCTTAGTAAACTCATTTTTACCTTAAACATGGTAAATAATTTTTACTATTTTTACAGTTAATTATGGTAAAAGTTTATTTTGACATTATTATATAATAAAAATTATTATTATTAAAAATATTGAATCCATTTTTATAAATTCCATTCATATAAATGTAAATATTTAATTTAAAATTAATCCCACAGACGCGATGAGAAATTGTGGTTTCAAAGAGAAAATGTTCAAAAGTTTAAATGTTATTATGTCTAAAATAAATATGAAAATGATTACAATGAACTAAATTTTTTTAATTTATATATAATTGAAATATATTTACTTTAAAACAAATTTATATTATAATTTATCATTATAAATATTTAAAATGAAAAGTGAGTTTTAAATTAAATTCCAGCATTTTTCACTATTAATGAAATGGTAAAACATTTCAGAAAAACCCAAAATGTCACCCTAAGATAATTATGATATTATAATTTTAAAAATTAATTCCTTTTTATCTAATTAATTTTATAAAATTAGTAAATTTTAATTTTATATTATGTTCAAAAAGTGAGACAAAACTATCTTTTAGAAAGAAAAAAATATTTTTTCAGATAAAAAAATATATTTTTATTTTAAATATTTATTATTTTATTTATAATTAATATATAACCATGGTTTTAATAATTTATTTATTCATAATATTACAAACAAATTTAATTTCTAGGTTATAAAGTAAAATTTTAAATAATTATATATTCATAAAGTATCATGTTTTGTTCAAACCTGGTGTTGTGTGCATTGCAAGCTATCGAAGAGATTTAAATACCTAAAAAGGAATATTTTATAAAGTTTCAAGATGTTATATTCTCTTATACTATTGGTGTTTCATGTCATGCATGCTATTGAAAATGATTTTAATATTTTAAAACCCCAGGGTGTTATCTTCTGCCCCATTAAAATGTTTATGTCCTCGTAATTTAATCTTGATCTCAATATTTAAAGGTTTGTCATTAGAAAATACCATTAATGAAATCCCACATCATGAGAAGCATTAATAAAACATCCTGTTTATACAAGATAAATTTAAGTACAAAGTTTATATATAATAACACATAACTAAGTTTCTATGTTAGAGAACATTAGTGGAAAGTGAATATATGGACATGGAAGAAAAATGTAAACAATTATAGAGACTGATATAGGTCATTGAGATCATTAAAGTGAATGATAAATAGATATTTAAGGACCAAAAAACCATATTTATGTGACGATTTAAAATTCCATCATTTTATCATAAATAAAGGTATTTTATTATAATTGTTTTCAATATATTTTCCATAGAGTTGGAGAATTCCTTTACCATCTAGTTTAAGAATATATTAAAATATACTTAATTAATATATTTCTATTTCATAAGAATTATTTCATCTTTTGGTTGTGATTCTTTCAATTCTATTTTAATTTCTCACTACATGAAATGAATATCTTAGCTGAAATTTTTTTATACTTGAATCACTAAAATTAATATTTAATGGATTTTAAGATCTACAATATAATGAAAAATAATTCCTTGAATCTATAGTTATTATTATAATAAAATTTTTAGTAGAGGTTATTCAATGTTCACAAATATTAAAATGGTGAATTAATACATTAATATCTAAAACCTAGTCCAAATTTCAACATAAAACATTTCATTAATTGTTAACCTTATGACCCTTAAAAAATATTAAGATCCAAAAACATTAGAAATAAGGTCACTAATTTTCCAAAATTAACTTATCATTAATCACCTAGACAATATGAATTATCTATTAATCATCACATAGAAAACATATGAATAAATTAATCATTAATTCTCTAGAAACATTGCAATAAATTGAATTACCATAAAAACATATTGAAAACAAGCATGATTCCTTATTCTTTAAATTAAAAATATATTATTGGATATATTCTTTAAATTAAAAAAAGTTTTAAGCTCCATATATGATAGTGTAAACCAATTATCAACAAATAATTAACCAGTTCCAAGTTATTCAGTACTATCCAATTTAAATTTTCAACATAAATAATATTTTTATCCAAAAATAATTATCTCAATATCAAGAATATATTAAGGGTTTTCTTTCCCTTGATCATGTGTTTTCCAAGAAGATCAACTTGCCAATAAATAAATTTTATTGTTCATTAGTACTGTTTAACATATGATTTCAAAAACATAATGACAATGTACTATAGTACAATGATTATACATTTAACAATTCTTATAACCATGATATTGTTGATAAAATACTCAAATGACATAAATCGTGAATTCAAACATTATCACATTATTCATTCCACTTTTTGTGGTAATAGTATTAGCTTGGTCATGGTCCATTAGCTATTTTTGAGGTATATTCTTTTTATTCTTGGGGAATTCAGTTTCATAGTTCCCAATCTACTTATAGATGAGGAATTTGATATTAAAAACCTTTTTCATAATTATGAAATCATGAGAATGGTGGTGTTTCTCTCTAAACTTGTAGAAAAATTCCATCCCCTCTAAGAAAGTCTGAGGGAGTTTTTTTCATAATTATCACCTATGGAAAAATCTGTCTTTTCTTTTCTTCCCTCTATTATTATTTTTCTCTTTCATACCTTTTAATCCATAATATATATATAATTATTTCTCTTTATTTCTAGCATATTATACCATGTCCTCATTTGATGAGAATGTTTTTGAGACTAGTTCCCTTAAATATATTTTCATAATACCATAAATTAAATGATCATTATTACTCTTTAAATAATGTTCATTGATTCAGTTCCCATTTCTTATTCTACGATACGTTTCTAAATTATAGAATATACTAGACTCGATCAAAAAATAAAATCCCAAACATAGTGAAATACTTGACATAAATTTCAAAACTTATACATAGAAAATATTATAACCATAAACATGGTTTATTTGGGGATATCATTATCTTTAAATAATTTATAATGGTTTTTAAATAAATTGTGAATTATCCTATGCATACCCCCTATGATTGTGAACCCAGGTGAGTAATAAAGCATGTTTTCATGAAACAAGTGATGACTGGGTCAATCCCCATGCACCCTTTTTAGAGTAATTACCCATAAGTACATATGTTCTAGAAGCATGCCCACTTGTGTTATTTAGAAATGGATGTATTTTCATAAAAAATATATAATATATTCCTTACCAAAACATTTGGATACTCTTATATACTAATTATCAATGTATATCATTGGGTTATTTTCCTTATTCTATGTTTTCCCGAATCTATTTCCCAAGGTCTCTACTAAACTTCTCTGATACAAACTGTAGAGACTCGATCCCAGTAACCCAAAGTCAATGTCTGCTTTATTACATTGGCATATGACATAATGAATCAAATCCAAAAGGACTAAATAGTTTATTAGTCTAGGTAAAATAGAGAAATAATTGAAATTATTAATTATATTGAAAACATATAATACAAAAAAACATTTTCTTTTAGAATACCATTGTGCCCTTTAGCATTTCCCAACATATCCATCACAAAAAACAGACTCGTATCCTAGGGAAAATAAAATATAAGAAAAGGGTGAGGTCATTTTCTCAATAAGGTAAGAATATAGAGAAATATATTAATAAATAAGGTATAATCCATATGGAAAGGTAAATGAATGAAATAGATGTTATTTAATCAATAACGTGAGTATAATCTGTAAGGAATAAATAATGATCAAATAATTACATATAAATAATCACATGTGGTTATAGACCTAACCACGGATATTATAATTAATAGAATAAGCACATTGAATATCAATAATTGAATTCATAATGATGGAATGCATAATGATGGACATATAAGACATACCATTGAGGCATTGTTCCAAGACATCTAATACTATCAATGTAACATCCCAAGACATCCATATAAATGGGTAAGGCATCAGAAAAAAAACCTAATCTAGTTTGTCTCATGAGACCTATTAATGAATCAAGGGGATATATCAGAGCCTTATCATCGCATAAAAAGTCCAATTAATTCTTATTTTGAAATGGGTGAAACAAAATCAATGTAAACACTCGTATTAGAAAAAATAGAATATGACATGTTAATACATTCCCTCATAAATACACATAATCATAAACCATTGAGAGTAATATATAGATTGGTAATAAAATTATACATACTCAATAAAAATTATAATCAAGCATCCAAATAAATAAAAAGGATTATATCAATAAAACATATCCCTAGTGGATCAAAAGTTCAATAACAGTTTGATTTTATTGATGAGTATAAATAGAATTAAAAAATCTTTAATTTTTTACTGAGGAAAATAAACTTTTCACATTGAAAAATGTTTTAAAAATGTATTTTTAGAAAATATTTTGAAAACCCTTTTATTTGAAAATAAACTTTTAAAATCTGTAAAATAATATTTAAAACATTGATAGGTCTTGACTGTGGAAAATCATGTTCATGTTGTACATGTTATACCGAATATTCATTTCACATTTTCAGTAAATTCCAAATGAGCGTTATTTTTAAAATGACATGAATATTCCATTATTTTTTTTAAAAAAATGTAATAATGGGTAAACATTTACTTAATAAATTATTTTTAAAAGTTTAAAAAAAATCTTGAAATCATTTTTAGAAAACATGGGTATTGATATAAAATGATTTCCAACCAAAGAGGGACATAATGTCAGATTTTTATAAAAACATTTTCTTAATCAATATAAGTACAAAAGAGTGGAAAATATTAATATAACATGGAAAAGTTCATGAATTAATAGGGGAGAAGAAAATATATTTATTTTAATATATAAATATCTAATAATTCCCCCAAGGTATACTTAAACTAAAGCAATCCATAATAATGATGAGATGGTGAAATAAACCCTTACCAATTTGGTAACTTTTTTATCATAGGTACCATGAAATATATAACTTCAAATGAAATATTAAATACCATTAAGGTAAAATAATTCGTGAAATAATATTCAAAAATGGAATTTTATATTAAAAAAATAACAGGTGAATATAGAGTATGTCTCATGGAAGTAAAAGTGAGATTAGAAACCTTTACCTTCAGCCCGAATAGTCACATATATTCTTTGTATTCTTGAATAATAAAAATATGTTAATAATTTTACTTCTTGGGAACCATTTTAGTGTTTACTATTAATATTATTTCACTTATTTCCATGTTATATATGATTACTTAATCACTTAAGTTTATGTCGGATGTTTCGATGATATTTAGATTATATGTCAAGAAATGACTTTGGTAGGTTGAATATGTTCAAAGTGGTTATTATTTAAAAATATTAAAAATATAAATAATGAAATAACTAAAATATTTGTACATAAATTATATTTTTAAAACCAATAATGAATGATGGTTATGATAAATGAAGGATGTTATGATTACGGAGATTGTAAGCCTTATGTACGCATGAGTAACATTTCTATTTTTCAACAATCATTATGATGGAGGTAAGTAATATTTTATCCTTAAATAATTATCATAATATAATAAATATCATTTTATTTCATTAAATATACTGATATATATCATCTATTTTCTGATTTAAATATATTCACATTACTTTTTAAAGGAGGTAGTCAACACGTACACGAATGACATTATCATCTTTCAGTGAGTGAAAAGGTAAAAAACTAAAAATGATGTTTTATTTTTAATAATGATAAATATAAAATAAATATTATATTTATTTTATTTATTTCACATATATTAATTATCATTATCTACATTACTTTCCATGTAAAGAATTATTAAATAATGAATCACACTGGTATATGAGGTAATAGTTCATAGTACATATGAGTGACGTTATCGTATCACATATGGAATGAAGAGTAAAAAATGTATATATGATATAATGACTCCATAGGTATAATTATTCTATAAATATAATATATATATATATATATATATATACATTATATACATCATAATATCCAACCTATAAAGCTATTAATGAAAAAATGAATGATAATGGTTCATGAGGCTATAGTTTTCCATAGACATGAATGACAATTTAGTAACCCATTTGATAGTAGTGTAGATGATTGTAGGTAAAGAAATATAATAAAATATTATTTTATTTAATATTATTATTTTTTATATCTAGATTTTTTAATAACAATTTAAGGATGTGGAGGATGAAATAAAATAAAAACACTCATTGAAAACATTACCTCTTCTTCAGGTAACATACATAGGTTTGCACCAAAATGCTTCATAGGTTGGATTTCTGCCCAAACTAAGTCATTTATGATTATAAAATAAAATTTTGGATGTTTCTTTTTCAGGAATTGGGTGAACCAAAAGAGTTTTGAGGTGTGAAGAAGATAGGAGAGGGTGTGACATTTTATAAGTAAGGTGAGTGGAACACTTGTGTTTTTTGAAAAGAAAAGATGTACCCACATTTTTTACATGCCACAAGGGTCAAAAATGGATTATTATTGATCCTTTGACATTATAATGTCTAATTATGTCCATGGAATATATTTTATAAACTTTGTTAGTTTATTTTAGTCACTATCTTATTAGTTTAACCCCCCCCCCCCCCCATTAAACCCATTTTACCTTAACAATGGTAAATAATTTGTACTATTTTTCTATTCATTATAGTAAAAATTTCCTTTGACATTATTATATAATATATATTATTATGGTTCTAAATAATGAATCCATTTTTCTCAATTATATTCACATAAAAGGAAAAATTAAATTAAAATTAATTCTAGAGACACGACGAGAAATAAGGTTTTCAAAAAGAAAATGTTCAAAAGTTTACAAACTTTTTATATCAAAATTAAATAAAAATTAATTATAATGAAAAAAATTAGATTAATTGATATAATATTTGAATAATTTTACATTAAAACCAATTAAAAATATAAATTAACATTATAAATATTTTAAACAAAAAGAGTTTTCAATTAAAATTTTGTATTTTTCTATATTCAATGAAAAGTGAAACATTTTAGAAAAAAATAAACCTATGATAATTTTGATATTGTGATATACAAAATAAAGTTAATTTTTTCAATTAAATTTTCTAAAATTCATAAAAAATCATTTTATATCATGTGCACAAATCGTGATTAAACCTTCTTTTAGAATGTTTTTTAGGAAAAACATTACTTTTGGTTTTGAATGATTGTTATTTTATTTCTAATAAATAGATAAACATAATTTTAATAATTTAATTATTACTATTCATACCCACTAATTTAATATCTAGGAGATAATGTTAGTGTCTAAATTATAATATTTTAATATATTATCGCAATTCATTCAAACCTAATGTTGTGTGCATTGCAAGCTATCAAAGAGATTGAATTATTAAAAATCAATATATAATAAAGGTCAGGGAAGTTATATTCTCTTTTATACTTGGTGTTACATGTTATACAAGCTTCTGAATATTATGGTCATATTTTAAAATCACAGGGTGTTACATGAATTTTATCTTTGAAAAGTGGTGTTTCTCTCACATGATGGATAGAATCACATTTTTAAAGGTTAATGAGATCCAATATTGGGTATATAATGATTGAATATTCTATATATTGTTACTATATCATTTTAGTGATCAAATTGTATTCTATTGGATATAGAGGTAAATTCATTAAATCAACTTCTTATGGTAATAGATAGTTATCTATATATATTTTTAGTTGATTTATCTAGATTTTTATAAGAGTGGCATGTTGAGTTCTTGATTGATTTTGTTCTAGTAATGTGGCCCATTTATTTTAACTCTTATCATATAGATCTTGATAATATATATTTTTTCAAAATTCAACTGGAATATCAGGAAGGAAAGGGTTTTATTTTCCCAAGTGGGTCACTCTAGAAAGATGTAGTTCATTCTTATAGAAATTAAAATGGAATCCCTTTCTTAAACATTAATTACCATAAATTAAACTACATTATAATTGGGGGGATGAGCCCGTAAGGGGCACGATGCACTAGGGTTTCTCCCCTCGTCGTCGCCTCCTTCGTCTCGGGTTTCTGCGGTGACTCTTCTAGTGATCGGCGAGTTTTGGTGGTGATTCTGTGGCTGCGGTGGTGCTTTGTGGACTATGTCATCTCCCCATTTGTACCGTTGTTGGCCTCTCTCCACCCAGTTTCTTCACAACGGAAAGGGTCTCCTATGGCAGCGCGGTGCCGGGACGCGACCAAGATTCCAGATCTAGCGGCCCAAGACCTCCTCCTTGACTTTGGTGTGTGCTGTTGGTGATTCTTCGTGGTCTTCGAGTGCGTAATGGGTGGCGGTGAAGGGATCTGAGCGGTGGGTCTCCAATTTGGCATACTGGTGATCTCTTCTGTTTTCTATTTTTGTTTTTGATTTGGTTTGAGTTTCGTTGGATTGTGTTGTCTGTGCGACGGCATTGGTTCTCCCTTGCTGGATCCATTGCTGAGTCCTTGCATTGCGGTTGGTTCTTTCTTTACTGAATTTGTGATCTATGTTTCCTGGTAACTCGGCTTTCCGTGAGGTTGATTCTCTTTGAAGGTTTTTGAAAATTGCATGGGTTGGCAGCTTCAGAGTTATTTGGTTTTTGGTTGACTATGTTCAGATGGAAGGAGGATGATTTTGTTTTGCTGGAAGTGATTGGATTTGGTCTTGGTAGGACGTGGTTAAGGGATTCTGCAATCAGGCGAGGTGATTTCGTTTGGAGGCGCTGAATACTCTTATCCCTGCCCTGACCCCATGGTGCTCTGCTCCTCTCTTAGTTGGTGTTGGAGTGGTGTTTCCTCCAAGGTTTTGGGAGGTGGGATTTCGTGGCAGCTGAAGCTTCTTGCGCGTCATGTTTCTACTGGTTTTCTTGAAGTTTTGTATGTTCCTTCTATGGTGGTGTCTTCATATGAGTGTGGTGTTTGGTCAAGGATGATGGTGGTGGTGTTAAGCCGGTGATGGTCTGGTGTCAGGAATCAGCTAAACTTGTGGATGACGACATGACGTTTTCTGTTTCGAGTTTGGTAAAGATGATGAATCTTTCGATGGTGATGGCGACAGATGTCGGTGAAGCTTGCTGGCGGCCTATTTTTTATGCGGATAGGGTTGACGTCGCGTAAGGAGTGTGAATCGAGTAAGGGTGTGAGGCTTGAGGTGACGCAGGAATCGAGGAGACTCGTTTACCGAGTTCATTGATGTTATCTTGATTTTTGATGTTTGTATTTTATTATTTTTGGTAGGCCGAAGTGACGGTTGGGTTTTCCTATTTGAATTTTGAATTTTTATGTTGTATGGGGATTTCTACCTGGGGAATGTGCGGGTGATTGGTGGTGGTTTTTGTATGGTTCCCACTTTTCCTAAAAGTGGATTCTTTATATAATAAAAAATGGATTGTGTCAAACTATGTTATAATTAGGAATAAATACCTTTTGCCATAAATTTATGATATCATTGAATAACTTAGTAGAGTGATATTGTGTTATAAGGCTGATTTATGGTGAATACATCCACAGTTGATAATCAAGGACCCATACATTCATAAAACCACCTTTAAGTGTATATATAAGGGTCAAGAATTCCTTGTAAATCCTTGCATGGTTATGAATTATTATATAGTATTTATGGAATTGTAATACCATATCTTTTACAAATACTTTGACACATTTTTCATTTTTTTGATGATATTATTATTTACAACAAGTAAAATTAGATTAATAACAATTATGTTGAGTTTGTGTTGAGAAATATAAAAAATAATCTAATGTCTGATCAATTATATAAATGGAAATTTTAGATTCAGGACATCTAATTATTCAGTATTTTATTTATTTAAAATGTTTTCTTAGTTGAACCTAAGAAGGTAGATTATTTGAGATTGTGTTTATAATTTATAAAATTTAACTTCAGTAATGAATGATTTGAATCATAAGGTATTGAACTTTGAATATAGTGAATAATGTAAGAAATATTTTGATAAACTCAAAAAGAGGTTACCTTAAAGTCCTATATTGATTTTACCTTAGCTTGCTGAAGGTTTCAATGTTCATTGGGATGACTAAGGTATGGGTTTTGGTTATGTTGTAATATAAATTAATTATGTGTGTTAGGTCCACAAGGCTGAATACCCTGAGATGGGGGTGAATCAGGGTATGACTAATTTAAAATTAATGCCCGTTCTGATCTTGTTTCGCTGTTAAGCAAAACACTCTTCTCTCTCCTTCCTGTTGCACAAAGTAAATAGAAAGTAAAGCATGCACAGGACATAGAAATTTTACTTGGTTCACCACAAAGGGCTACGTCTAAGGTGCATACGCCGACAAGTTTTTGGTCGTACCAATTCCACTAAACTTCACTAGCTATGGATTACAATGTTCGGGCTAGATCACTTCTATGCCCAAGCTCACTGCCTTTCCAATTTTTAGGGTCAGCTCACTGCTTCCCCAAGGGTCACTCCCTGTTTCTCTCTCTCTCTGGCTCTCTGCCAGTGGAGAGGATCACCTTCTTTCTCTTCCTTTGCTCACTGCTCTTGGAAGGAATCCACTCACAGTTTATAGACCTGTAGGTCTCTTCATTTGCATGAAGGAATGCATCTTCCTCTGTAAGTAGATTCTCTTTTGAAGTACAACTTTCACTTGTAGATGAATATCTCTTTGCACTGAAGGTACCAGGAAAACTTCCAGCTTCCACACAGCCCGAAAATCATTGCTGGAAATAAACCTTACTTGGCATGCAAGTTAATCTTGGCGCGCAAGTATCAGCGCGCAAGTCACAACTGGCGCACAAGTCCTCCTTAGAAACTTGTGCGACACAATCTTCCCCAACTCTAAACTTGCGCGACTTTCTTCCTTTTACGCCCAAACCAATATTGGCGTGGAACTGCCAACCGGCGCGCAACTTCTCACACTGGCATGCAACTTCAACCACCGGCGCACAACTTCACTTGTGCGGCCCACACACCACTTGAGCGACCACCACACCTGCACGACGGGAGCTCTGATTTCTCAAAGTGTTTAACTCCGATGAAGAATGAGGAGGGGAGGTCCAGTATTTATAGGCAATCTGACAACCCTGCGCGACGGCGCGCAAGTCAACCCTCATCGCGCAAGTCTCAACGCGCAGGTCTCTCCCCCTGCATGTCACTTGCGCGACCTACTTCCAAACTTGTGCGAACCTCTTTCCTTTTCCATATTTTGATCTTCTGATCTTGAAAAACCATAGGCGCGCAAGTTCTCAAACTTCCAAGGAATCAGCGCGCAAGTCACCTATGCGACCTCACCAAAACATGTGCGAACCTTATCCCTTTTCCATATTTTGATGATCTGATCTTGAAAAACATATGGCATGCAAGTTTCCAAGCCTTCATGTACACGGCGCGCAAGTCCCTTTACAAAAAACCACTTTTCTTCATTTGTTGATTTTCAGGCCCAAAAATTTGGCAAACACTAGAAAATGGCGCCACCTTGTATCTGTTCTTTTGTACCGCCTCCAGATCATCCATTCCATTTGTCGACATTCTTAAATCAAACATGGATCTTTGACCTCAGTTCTTGAACTCGGCATTCCATCATGAAATAATCTTTTTCAAAAAATTTGTATTTCATTGTTTTGCTTTGTCAAGAATCACCACTCAGATGTCCACTTTGTCAACAAACACAATCACCTCAAAAATGCTTCAATGATGCCTTGAGGGATTTTTTCCCAACAATGTGGTATCATATGGTTCCCATTATTTATACCGATATGAAAATATTGATTTAACCTACAACCATGAATTTACAAATAGAATGCATTATCTAAAATTTTGTAGATATTAATATTTTTAGGAGATGTTTTTAGTTTATATGGATTAAAAAAATTATTTAGATATTTTCATAGAAGGATTTGAATATTAGCTAAATATGATTGGTAGAATTTTTATATATTTTTTATTTTTATTTTGTTTATATATTTTTTAATGAAAGTATTTTTGTAGTATTGAAATATGATGTAGATGCTCAATATACAAGAGGGGTGAATTGTATACTTTAAAAAATCATTTGGAACCTTTAAAGTAAATAGAAAACTTTCTTAAAGAAAGTTTCTTAACCATAAACAAATCTATTTCTTAAGGTTAAATAAGGAAACGTAGTTTAACAAAGTTAAACAAACATTCACAAAACCTCTTAAGGAAACCTTTTCTTAAAATTTACAATCATAAGATAAAAACTTAAGAAGGTTTTTTTTAAGGAAAGATTCTACCTTAAAGCATATAGAATCTATAATATAATCAGAGTAACTGAATTACAAAGTATAAGAAAGTTATACTTTCTAACTTTAAAAAATTTAATATTACAGTGGAATTAAAACAACTTGTAATAGAAAACAAGTAACAATAAGATTATTTTATCCCAAAGAGAAGGGTATCCAACAACCTTGGATAAAGGTTCCTTGATTTATACTTTCAAAAAAGTATATCTTACCCACACCCAGGTAATCCCTCAATCCAAAGATCAGTATCTGTCTTGCTATCCCTGTAAGCCCTCGATTTAGAAGGAAATAGGAACCTCTTTCTTCTAAACTCGGAATCCCATGATCATCATGATCAGAGTCTTTACAAAGCAAGTTTAAATAAGTTGTTCATGCCTAAACAAGTTGTTCAAGACATCCACATGAAGCACTGAGAGTTGTAAGAGCCTCTCTCTCTATTAATTGCTTCAAAAAGTTTGGTCACTTTTCAATTCAGTTTTCATTATCCCCCTTTTTTTGATCTATTCAAATGGACTTGTATTTATAGGCAAAAAAATTCCCAACGGTCAGCTGCACTCCAATGGTCATATTTTCCTTAAATTTTGGAGGGACCTGGACATGTGTCAAATAAGAAACGGTTAGTTTGTAACAAATTGTACGACATAGTTTCATGTAAAAAAAACAATGTTATGTTTAAGATAAATGTTGCGTCTAAGAAAAAAATATAATCCAATAATATTGTTATGATACATTAAACAACTTGAAAATTATAAGGAAAATGGATTCTTAAGAAAAAGTAAATTTTATTCTAACATTGTCAGGAAAATGAATTATTAAGAAAAAGTAAATAAAATTTTAGCATTATCAGGAAAATAGATTCTTAAGAAAAAGTAAATTCGATTCTAACATTATTAGGAAAATAGATTCTTAAGAAAATGTAAATCGAATATTAACATTATTTGGAAAATGGATTCTTAAGAAAAATTAAATCGAATTCTAACATTATCAAGAAAACATATTCTTAATAAAAAGTAAATCGGATTCCAAAAATGGTATCACATTTGTACCAGAATCTGGAATCATAAAACAAAATGACATCTACACCAGATACGGAATCATAAAACTGAATGACTTTTGTATCGGATTTGGAATCATAAAACTGAATTACTTTTGAACCAGATTCGGAATCATCAAACTGAATGACTTTGGTACCATATTCGGTATCATAAAACTGAATCTCTTTTGTACCGGATTTTGAATCATAAAGCAGAATGAATTTTGTACCATATTTGGAATCCTAAAGCAGAATAACTTTTGTATTGGATTTGGAATCATAAAACTGAATGAATTTTGTACTGGATTTGGAATCATAAAGCAAAATGACTTTTGTACCATATTCGGAATCATAAATCAGAATGAATTTTGTACCAGATCCAGAATTATAAAACTGAATGATAATTCTGTAAGTATAAAGGAATAAGAAATTCAAAACTTAAGAAAACATTCAGAACATAAGGAAAAGTGTTTGTTAGTTTCAAAACATAAAACCATAAGGAATAGATAAGTCATAAGATAGCCTTATTTTCTCAACAATCTCCCCCTTTTTTGAAAGCACAAACAACTTTTCTAAGGAAGAGTATATTGAATTTGATAAACAAGTATGAATAAACTTATCTCCCACTTTGAATGAGATTTAGGATGAATACGACTAACTCGCCCTTATTTTATGGTTCCCAAGGATTGTATTCTAGATCTTTAGCATCTGGTTTTCATTCTTAAGGGAAAAAACTCCCCCTTAGATAAACATCTCTTCATAAGAAAACTCCCCCTTAATATATTCTGCCTCTTTGGAGTCTTCATTAAATTCATCCCTCAAATAATTTCTCCCACATTGTGATTTTCAAAAAGGGATATAGAAGTATAAGATGTACCTGTAAGGGTTATGAAAACATACATGAAAAAACAAAAGTAGAATATGTAAGAAACATCTTAAGGAATTTTTTTTCAATAAAGTTTATATTACAACAAAACATCAGAAAAAAATCATATATCCTTCTTTTTCTCTGACATCATTTTATTTGTCAACCATTTGAGTTTCTTGACTTCCTTATGATCTTCGTAAAGCTTCTTAAACAATATATCTTGATCCTAGTTATTCTTTTCTAAGGAAAAGATTTTTTCTTCTTGATCTTTGATTCTAAAATCATGATTTTTAATGAAATATTCTTGAGCATCTACCTTTTTCACTAATTCTTCTCTAACTTCCTTATCATTGCTTACAGATCAGGCAACAGAATTGTGTTGACTGAACTTCTCATATATTTATTCCTTCACCTTATTAATCTCCATTTCACAAGTATTGAAGGTTCCATTTGTTGAATCCATAAAGTCAATAAACTATCTGAGCTCTTCATTGATGGTTTTGGTGTGCTTAAAGACTTTTTTCCATGTCACCTTCTGATCTTTTTAATCAATAAAAAGATTATTGAAGTCTACTTTTTTCTTAACAACCTTTTCCATAAGCGTATTGGTCGATTCTATTTTTTTATTCAAGGTTTCATGTATCATTTGACTCCAGGCATCTATATTTTCAAGAACCAGAATTGTGTTGACCAAATTTCTTAAAGATAGCTTGACAAAGTCATGTTCAACGGATGATGAGGATTCGTAACCTGAAACATATATTCCTTTCTCAACTCCTCTTGGAGTTAGGGATGTTGGTTTCCTTATTCTTTTAGACTTATGAGGTGTTTCGTTATTAGACGAGGAAACCAAAACACTCTTGCCTTTGACAAAATTTTGAACTGGGGATTGTTCATCGGATACATAGATGACATTAATATCTTCATGTTCATCTTCCTCCCCTTTAAACTCATGATGTTGAGATACTTCTTGACTTTCTTCTACCTAAATTTCTTCCTATTCACCATCTTATTGATCAACCATTTATTTTTCTTCTTCTTTGATTTCAATTCCAACTTTTTCTTCATCTTTAACTTCTACTTCTACTTCTTCTTCAACTTGTTCTTCAACTTCCTCTTCAACTTGTTCTTCAGAAATGGATTTAGAAACTGAACTCAGAGGAGTTCCAATGTAATCTTCCACTTCGCTTAAAAAATAATTATAATCCTTTTGAGTAATCTGATCTTATATTTCTTGAACAGGTTCTGATAAATATAGAACTTTCTTGGATTTCTGTATTTTTGGAGTGACAGTCGGTTTCTTATGAACAACATGAGGTGTGGGTACTTCTTGAGATTTCATATCTATATCTTTTAGTAATTAATGAAACACTTGAGCTTCCAAGGAATTCTTCTTCAGGATTTTATCCTTCTTTTCTTTCTCAAGATTTTCAACTTGCTTGATTTTTAAGGCCTTGGCCTCTGCAGGGTTTAGACCAAAGGAAATATCTCTTTCCTTTCTGGTAGCTGGCATTTATCTCCACTTTGCAACTATTGCATTGTAATAGGCCTTCGGTTTCTTTGCAGAGGGAGGTGCTGATACCGGGGCATCAGGAACTGGTACTGGAAATCTTGGTTCATCATGTTTCCTTTTATTGGGTACTGATTTTGAAGATTCTGGAACATCACCTTTGTTCTGGACAACCATATCTTCACAATTTTTGGATTCCTGAATAAACTCTACCTTCATCCTCCTTAGAGTGTCATCACTCAGCAACAAAATTTTGAAAGTCTTTGAGACTGATCGGCATGGTACATTCAGTTCTCGAAGACACGCAACAACTATCTTGGAGATAGTTGCTCGATACATAAGAATTTGAGATCGGATTGTTCTTCCTTTTATTACATGGATGGTGAGAAAGATGAACTTAACCATGTTGATCTTCCTTATGTTGACAAGAAAATCTAAAAGAATGATATCACATATCTTTATGGAGTCCTTATCTCTTTTTCTTAGAATAAGAAAGACTTGTATCTTCAGAGCTACCATCTTATGATTTATTATAAGAATTATAATCTTTGGATTCTAAACATACTTAAGACCAAGATAATCCAAAGCCTTGACTTTTTAAAAAGAACCTTCCTTCTCAGGAAGTTTTTGAGAGCATAGAAAATCTTCCCCTTCATATGGTATGTTGAGAACAATTGAGGAATACTTATAGGTAATTGTATAAGTTTTTTCATAACATTTGAACTTAAACAAGTCCTTGCCATCCTTTTGGAAAAATATAACAGATTCATAGAACTGAATAACCAGATTACGGAAAACTAGATCCTAAATCATTTCCTTAGCCACACAAACACTTTCCCTACCATTAGTTCTTATTACCTTAGAGATAAGGGATTCATACATTTCAAAGAAGTTAGGGCATACCAACCTTTACCTAAAGATTGACCAATCCTTTATTTACTTGGTAATCGGCATTTGTCCTACTGAGGATTCAAGAGACTTTCGGGATAAAAGAGTCAAAGGAATCGAAATGAGGACTTTGATGGAAACCGAACTTCGGCACAGAGGTCAGTAATATTGGTGTGGCACTTATAAACGAGGCACCCCTTATATAGACATATCTATGACCTTTCAACTTCTATAAGATAATAAAATAGCTAAAAATAACCTGATATTATTTTTCGGTTGAGGATAAATATAGGAAATATGAATTCTGATCTTTTGAAGTAAGGTAAACCGAAATTGAAAATTTTGAAATACCAACAATTGAAACATAAATTAAGGAAATAAAGGGTAAGAAAATGTACCTTTTGGAATACTATGAAGAATTTATAGGTGTTATAAGAATTCTCTTAGAATATTTAGATTCCATGATTTTAATTTAGTAAATGTCAATTTCGATGTTTTTAATTCCGAAGTTTTCAATTCAAAAATTTTCAATTCAGAAATTTTAAATTCCGATGTTTTCAAAAAAAAATTTAAATCATAAAGAAAAAAACATATGTAATTCCCCAGAAATAAAGAGTAATTCTGAAGGCCTTTTACAAAAAACAACATTTTAAATAATAGCTTTACCAAGAAGAATAATGTTACCTATACTAAAAATTTCTCCTTGAGAATTATCTCCAAAGGTTACTTTTCCACATTTATTATTTAAATTTTTTTTTAAATAGTATTTTTTACTAGTCATGTGTTAGGAACATCCACTATCCATGTACAATAAATTGTTAGTACTTCCTTCATTATCCTGAAAGATAAAGAGTTATATTTTTTGAATCCAAACATTCTTGGATCCAGAATTTTTAGATAATAAAATTTTTGGTATCCACATTTGTTTAGAAAAGTAAGCCTTATGAAACCCAATGGATTGAACTTTATTTAAAGAAAAATTCTTCTTCCAATGCCTACCATATTGACATTTAGTGCAAAAAAGGATCTCTTGGAGGAACAAAATAATTGTTTCTAAAAACTAGTTTTTCATGAGAATAACCTAATCCTTGATTATTACCATGAGGTCGGATTTGAGAATACATCTTGTAAAAATTTTCCTTACTAGAAGTAAAATTTGAAAGAAGTTTCTTCAAGGAAAATATTTCAGATTTTAGTATCAAGACTAAATTCTTGTCCTCAAGAATAATAGACTTAGAGTTAAGTTTATCCTCTAAAACATCATTATCTAAAAATAGATTTTTAAAATATTTAGAAGGCTTATCCTTCTCAGAATTAACTTCCTCAAGTTTCTTAAAAATATTTTCTAAAGCATAATTTTTGTCATTAAGATATTTGGAAAGATATGAAATTTATTTTGTTAAAATAAATTCTCTAGAATTTTTATTTTCAGGTTTCTTTGAAACATTGCAATTTTTCTTTTCAAGCAACTTAGAAAATCTAGATACGTCCTCATAAGAAGGAAAATCATCATTGTTGTCTGGTGAAGTGGATTCTTCATCTGAATAAAAACCTATATCTAGAAAATTTTCACTCAAGGAAATATTGGTTAAGGATTCAATAGTTTGTACCTTATCCATAAGACAATGGTTTTGAAATGGATATGTAGCTTTTAGACCAATATTCTTTTCCTCAAAAGATTCAAAATCTGAAGAATCATCAGAAGAATCTCCACCAATGGCACTCCAAGTGTCATTATCTTTCAAGACTTTCTTATGCTTTGATCTTTATAACTTCTTCTTGTTCTTTTCAGATTTTTTTTCCTTCTTGTCTCTTTTCTTAAGTAAGGGACAATTAGGTCTAATATGTCCAGTTCTTCTACATTCATAGCATGTAACTTATCCATATTTATTTTCTTTTCCATCTTTCTTCTTTTATATATATTAAAAGTTTTTCTGTCCAACAATATTTTTCATCCTCCGAGAAATATTGGCTAACTCATTTTCTAAAGCTTCACTTTGACTGGACTCAGATTGAACAACAACAATCTTTGATTTAGATCTTGTAACTCTCTCAGGAGTCTTGGATTTCATATGATTTGAAGTACTTGTAAAATAAACACTTCCATTTATATTCTTCTTCTTAATATTATCAATATCTCTCTTCATTCTATTTTCATGTTGAATAAGGGTTCTAAACTTCTCATCAAGACAAATTTGAGAAACTTTTCTATTTTCATCTATAGTAGTCCTCTTGGATTCCCATTCATTAGGCATGATGTCTATAATCTTTTCTAAAAGAATACCATCATCTAAGACTTTCTCACCCATTGATTGTAAGTTGTTGAAAATAGTCATGAATATTTGTAGTACCTTACATATAGGTTCTCCATACAGGAAACAGAAACCATGATACTCAGCTCTGAGTATAGATCTTCTAGTTTCAATGAATTTGGAAGTTCCAAAGTGAGTTACTTCAATATTATTCCAAATATTATTTTAAGATTCACAAGATGAAATTTGACTATATATATTTCTAGTCATGGAACAAAGCAAAGTATTTTATACATTAAAGTTCAGCCGGTATTCCACCTTTTCTGGATTAGTAAAGGTTCTAAGATCCTTACCAAGAATCTTATAATCTCCAGTTAACATAATGTAGATGTCTACACATATGTTTATCACAAAGGTCCTCATTCTGTCTCTCTAGTACTCATAATCATTTCCATAAAATATTGGTGGTCTAGTAGGGTTGAGATTATCTAGAGATCGTACATGAATGCTTTCCATACCAAAAATAACTTTTCCACAAAACTTATTAGAAGTAAAAGTTTATAAACAAGTAAGAAGGAAAACTTGGGCAAGAAAATTTATATGTGGATATAAGTATTTCAGAGACCTCCTTTGATACCAATTATAGGATCAAAATATGATGTAGATGCTCAATATACAAGAGGGGGTAAATTGTATACTTTAAAAATTCATTTAGATCCTTTAAAGTTAATAGAAAATTTTCTTAAAGAAAGTTTCTTAACCTTAAGGAAATATATTTCTTAAGGTTAGATAAAGAAACATAGTTTAACAAAGTTAAAAAAACATTCACAAAACCTCTTAAAGAAACCTTTTCTTAAACCTTACAATCTTAAGATAGAAACTAAAGACGGATTTTCTTAAAGGAAATATTCTACCTTAAATCATATAGAATCTATAATATAATCAAAGTAACTAAATTAGAAAGTATAAGAAAGTTATGATTTTTAACTTTAACAAAGATAAGATTACAGCGGAATTAAAACAACTTGTAATAGAAAACAAGTAACATTAAGATTATTTTATCCCAAAGATAATGGTATCCAACAACATTGGATAAAGGTTCCTTGATTTTTAATTTAAAGAATGTTTGTCTTACCCAAACCCAGGTAAGCCCTCAATCTAAAGATCAGTATCTGTCTTGTTATCCCCACGCACCATCGATTTAGAAGGAAATCAAAACCTCTGTCTTCCAAAACTAGAATCCCACGATCAGCACGATCGGAGTCTACACAAATAAAAACTAAACAATTTGTTTATGACATATGCACGAAGCAGTGAGAGTTGTAAGAGAATCTCTCTCTAGGAATCGCTTCACAAACTATGGTCTATTTTCAATTCACTTTTCATCATACCCTTTTTTTCTCTGTTCAAAAGGACTTGTATTTATATAAAAAACTTTCCAATAGTCAGCTCCACTCCAACGGTCATATTTTACATAAATTTTAGAGTGACATAGACATGTGTCAAACAAGAAATGGTTAGTTTGTAAAAAAATGTACGACATCGTTTCATGTATAAGAAACAATGTTAAGTTTAAGATAAATGTTACGTATAATAAAATATTAGAATCTGATAACATTAGAATGATACATTAAACAACTCTAACATTATCAGGAAAACAGATTCTTAGGAAAAAGTAAATTGAATTCTAACATTATCAAGAAAACAGATTCTTAAGAAAAAGTAAATCAGATTCTAACATTATCAGGAAAACTAATTCTTAATAAAAAGTAAATCAGATTCTAACATTATTAGGGAAAAAATTCTTATGAAAAATTAAATTGGACTATAACATTATCAGGAAAATGGATTCTTAAGAAAAATTAAACCAGATTCTAACATTATCAACAAAATGGATTCTTAATAAAAAAGTAAATCAGATACTGAAAACGGTATCACATTTCTACCAGAATCGGAAATCATAAAATGGAATGACATCTACACGGGATTTGGAATCATAAAACTGAATGAATTTTGTACTGGATTCGAAATCATAAAACTGAATGACTTTTGTACCAAATTTTAAATCATAAAACTGAATGACTTTTGTACCAGATTTGGAATCATAAAACTGAATGACTTTTGTACCAGATTTGGAATCATAAAGAAGAATGAATTTTGTATCGGATTTGGAATCATAAAGCAGAATGACTTTTGTACTAGATTCAGAATCATAATACTAAATGACTTTTGTACCATATTTGTAATCATAAAGCATAATTAATTTTTTACCATATTCAGGATCATAAAGCAGAATGACTTTTGTACCAAATTCAGAATCATAAAAATGAATGAGAATTCTCTAAGTATAACGGAATGAAAAATTCGTAACTTAAGAAAAAATTAAGAACTTAAGGAAAAGTCTTTGTGATTTTCAAAATATAAAACCATAAGGAATAGAGAAGTCATAATATAACCTTATTGACTCAACAATTTTCACTGATTATATTAGTATGAAATTGATAGTATAGTAAATAAGTGTCTATCGAGGAATGGAAGGTGATGATTATCCATTTTTATGGATTTAGAGATATTTATAAATGAGGATAGGGATATATAATCACATATTTAAAAAATAGAAATTTTTTGATTAGTCAAAAATTATAACATTATTTATCATATTTTGAACATTAGAATGTACGTATAATATTAAATAGCTTGGAGTTATTTAGTGAATAGTCTATATCTCCTGGAAGGAATTTTTATCAATTGACATGGGTTCCTCTATCTTTGAGGTATTATATGATGAAATATAACCATCATAAAACAAGTTTAAAAATATGGATTCTATCAATATTTATTATTGTATCAAGATTATTTAGTGGTTTCCAAGTATAATTCAATGAGTTTTTGAGTTTTTTATCATTGTATCACTTGTTAGTTGGTGAAATTTTATAACTAAAATCACATTGGTTTATTGAAACCCGTTATTATTTCTATATTAAAGTGACATGATGTGTTAATGGAAATTATAATAATAATTCCTTATTTCCCTCATAGAAATAAATATATTTGGTTGGTCATTCATTATTTGACTAAATACAGTCACTTCCTTTCCATCAAGTAAAATCTCAAGGTAAAAGATCTAAGAATGTTATATACGTAGGAGTTCATTAAACTATAGGGGTTCCATATGTTATTATCTCTAACTAATATACCTTGATTACCTCTCAATTTTTGAAGAGACATTAGGAGTCCCAAGGCCCTCAGATAAAATTTATAATCACATATCATCCTCAAAACAATGGCTAGACAAAGTAGAGTATTTAGATTCTCAAATTCATTATTTGTGATTTTTTTTATTGGTTTTATATGATCATGGGAGAGATACGTATAAATGGATGAATTATATTGTAATAAATATTTTCATACTTTGATCAAGATTATATTTATTGAAACTCTTTATCATTATTCTTGTTTATTTTATTTATATTAGGATAAAGTGGGTGAGTATTTATTAATGGGACCAAACATCATGAAATATTTCATAATGAACATTAATTTAATCTATAAATAACTAATGGTAGAATATAATCATTAAAATTATTATTCAAATTGATTTCATCTACCACTGTTGTTTATAATGGGTGATAAAGTGTTTTTTAGAGTTACCCCAATAATAGGATATAAAATATATTTTAAAGAAAGGTAAGATCTTGTTGATATGTGTTTGTACATTTGATATTATGGAACATTTTTATAAAGCTTCATATTAGATAGATCATCTTTAGTTGAACTATATTTATAATTTATTTCATATATCTTGGTCAAATAAGTATCAACCTGATTCATTATATGGTATGAATTAAAAAGTTTTTATTAGGATCACGATTTCACTTTAATAAAGAAACCTATTTATATTAATGATTATTGTAATATATTTTTTAGGGTAAATTAATTCCTCTTTTTACAGTGATATAGTATCTTGGAAGATTTGTCTTGAAAAATTAGAGATGAAATCCATGATCATGGACTAATTGCCTCATCTCTTGTAAAAAAGAATGAAAATAAATTTTTATGACCTAAAAGTGAAAATATATGGATAATTTTGACACCTATAATGCAATAGTTATATATTTATTTTAGTTATTTGACATTTTATTTTGTTCCCTAAGGTTTGGGTAAATAAATTTATAATTATGAAAATTTTATCTGATTGAATGGACCTAATAAGAAACCAAAGAGAAAATGAATCTTGATCTATATAGGGATATGGGATATTTTCTATAGGAAATGAATAATATAGTTCATCATCTATAAGATCATTACGTTAGGCCATGTATCATTTTAAAACATTGATATTTTTTTAATCTTGGAGTATTATTTTTATGTTTCGATCTATGATTTTATTCTAGTTACTTTAATCAATAACCAGCAGGGTTCCTTTGAAAATTTTCCCTCTATTTTCTCCTATTTGATTTTTTCTAAATCAATTCCTTGTTGAAAAATCATAGTTATGAAATTAATCCACTTTTTTTATTCCTTATTTCTATTTTTCTCATAATTATTTTCCATATTCTTCTATGTTGGGATAATTTTTTCTAGTATGGTTCTTCTATGTTTTAGGGAGTTCATGTTCTGCTGGAATTAGAGAACTATGAAATCCTATTTTACATATCATTTTATGAATCATTTTGGTTATATTTTATTTTATTATGTGCCTCCATAACTTCCCCATATTTAACAAATCCTTGTGTTCTTGAGTGTTATATTTCAATTTTCAATGAAAATAATTCCTCAATTAATTATTTAATTTAGTTTTATGTGAACTTTTGAGAAATATAGGTGTTTGTAAATATTTCTTCATGGTTTGATATAAAATTTTATTCTCAAAAGTTTATAGGAATTTTAACAATTTTGGTCAAAATTATCTTGGTTTTATTTTACCATGTTTATATTTTAAAAATGACATTTTATTTTTTATTATTTTATAAATATTACATTAATGGTTTTAAAATATATTTTAATGTGTTAAATCATGTTTTATTGTAACAAAAGTGTAAACTTTATTTTATTTTTCATCATTGAGTTCCCCATTAAATCTCATACTTAATTATTGCCTTTTTATGGTATAGAGTGGTTTTATATGTATTTGAAAGGGGGTTTTCTATATAAGGGTGTCAAGAAGATTACATTAGGGATTTTATATATGTTTAGATTTCCCTATTTTAATTTTTTTTTGAAAAATAATTTGAGTCCTTAGGTATCTAATTGAGAACTCATATGGTGAGTTTTTTAGTAGTTATGATTTTTCTCTGACCAATAAACTTAGTTTTGATAATTAATATTATTGTGGGAGGCCCCAATCCAAGACTTTAATATAAAAATCTTGTATACTGTAGGATCTCATAATATTCTAGTGTAATTTTCTTATATTTGTTTACTATATTGTCTCCTTTAGGGAAAATATATTTTTTCAATGATGATAGATTGTTCTCATTATTATTTACTATTCTTTAATGAATTTTTAATCTAGTGGGAATATATGGGTGATTAAGATTGTCATTATTAAATGTTTTATTAATGTTTTTAAGTGTTTTTAAATAATTATTATTTTAAAGTATGGATAAAAAATATTATTCTAATTATATCATATTTTTTTCTAAAAAATGAGTGTTTTCTTCTTTCAAAATTACGTATTTAACTTACCATCTAAAGTAGAAAGTGTAAATATATGGAGGTATCCTATTGTTTTTAAACTTAATTCATAAATATACATGCTTTTGTGTTAGTAGATGTTGTTATCCATGAAATATTTAAAGTGAATGTGTCCCTCTGATTTGGTGATATATCATAGTCATGAATAAGGATATTTTATGTTGGATGACATATGTGGTATGATCATGTGTTGTGTGGAAATGGGTTTTGTATTTTATTCAGTCTTGGGATAAATTTAATTTGGATATGTGTATATAGCCATTTAGGATATTCCAACTTATCCCTTTTTCTACATACTTGTTTTTAGAAAATCATATATATAACTTGATATATCTTTAATGATTAATGTGATTTTAGATGATTATGGATTATGTATAATTTACAATTTATTTATATATTTTTTATTGTATGACCTGATATTATGTATAGTTTGGTTTGGTTTAATTAAAAACATATATTTTTTTACATAGAAAGTAAAGTACAATGTATCAATATATCATTTCAAAATTATGGTATAAATATGAATACTTTTTATTAAATTAGTTAGGGTGAAATATTCCTAAATTATAATGGTTTATCTACTCAACACATGTGTTATCCTATAGCGATTAGAAACATGCATTATGTATTGTGGTGTATCAGTTCAGGAGTTGATCTAGAATAGACTGGTAGGTATGTTACATGGTATTTTCAATAATGAGAGTTTAAACATTCTCAAGTAATAAAAGAAATGCATAAATTAACTCAAAATGTGGACCTCTAATAATCTCTCATGTATTTTTATTTCTTTCATGTATTGTTATTTAGAGTCACATAACATCAACTTCAATGCCAAATATAATTTGGGCATTATCATTCCCCTTTTTATAAATTAATAATATAAATAGTTTAATATTTATATTATAATAATGTAATATAATATTTAATTAAAAAATTATTTTTAATTAAATATATAAAAAATCCTAAATACAAATATAATTTTTTTTGAGAAAAAAACATGTTAATACATGAACAACTCATATTGACCAAAAATATTGTCCCAAATTATCCTAAATATAACTATTTAATGTAAAACACCCAAGGGTCCTTTTTATATTATAAATTGATTATAAATTTTATTAGTAATCATAATATAAGTGTGGTATCAAGAAAGGCAACACAAAAACCCAAATTATAAAGGTGTTTTGTGTAATCTAGTTTAGAAAATGATCATTATAAATATTCCATTTGAAAGTTTTTTTGGGATTGATTAATATTTAATAACTTTCACAGAAATAAATAAAAACCCAAATTACTAAAATTTAAAGGGTTCTAAAACTGAAATAATGTATAGAAAACTGACAACACATTTTTTACATTAAACATTTGATGTCTCTGTTAATTCCTTCAATCATTATGCTTGATGACTATCCCTTTGATGCACCTGAAGGAATCCCTCATCCCTATTATATCCACGGGTTTATGTGAATCAAATAACATATGGGTTCTATTATACTAAAAACCCATGGCATGTTAGTGAATTTGAATGTAATGAGTGGAGGACAAAGAGAACCACATAAAAGATAATTGGACAAGACATTGGAAAGAACGGTCACATAAACATGATAGTGGTGGACCATTTTATAATCAATTAATGTTTATTCTCAATTATTCACACATTCACTCACATGTTACATAATATGGTATTTAATTAATTCAGTTACAATATTTTATAACCCCTAGTTAATCTATAAATCATATCATTTTATCTAATGAAATGATTTTAAGATGATGAAATCCTTTAGAGGAAGATTTACAAATCTTAAATAATAATATTTGAATTCTATTCTGAATCATATAGTTATTTTTGTTTTGAATAATACAATGAGTGAACTATGATTTTCCCAAGTCACCCAACATTTATGACATCGTAATATAATGAAAACCATGCTTTTTAATATGACCTTTTAAAATAATATAATATAATATAGAGGATTTGGGGAATATCATCTTTAATCCCACACCTGCACTAAAGCCTCAAAGTCTTAGTGTCATTTCATCCTATATTATATCATATAAAATAACATCTGCATCCAGATATAAAATTTCCTTATAGATATATTCCTATTTTTTAAAATCTATCATAAACTTAACCATTTATTAGATCTTGTGTAATAACATTTATATACCCATCTAGAACTCATTTTTAATAAACTCTAATACACTTTTAGAGATGTTTTATGTTAAAATTAAATCCCCATCCATTCATCGAAAAAGTGTGTCTCATGGGAATTTATAGAATTTACAGAAAATATAAATTCATAAATTCATAAATTTCAGAATATAAAATCCTCTAGAAAGGCATCAATGTTACTAAACATGTAAAGGGATTAGGATAGATCTCTATCAAACACGCATATCTCTATATCTATGTGGAATATCTACATAATAAACAATAATGAAATTTCTATATAGTCTATTCTACCAAGACATAGAGTATCCATTATACACTGAGTAAGTCAACCCCATAAAGTTACCCATATGTTCTTGATTATTTGAGTATAGACTAACTAGGTCAAAGAATACATTATATATCATTCACTATTATAGATGAGAAAATATCATACCCCTCACTTGATATATAAGAACATAATATGGAATATCTAGGTAAAGTTTCACAGTTCCTCAAACTATATCAATTGAGATCTCAATCATTATACTCGGTATACAATAGAGAAAATCCCCTCTTGGCAAAGCTCTAACTGATGAAATGAGAAAGAACCTATCTAAACAGACCATAATTATTTAACCATCAAGGATTGTATAAGAATTTTTTTACACTCCAAACCATACTGGTGTACCAAACTATTTTAATATTTTTAATGAACCACATGTATTCTTTTTATTTAGAATAGTTAATGGTGTTATTGAGGGGTCCAAGAGTCATTTCTTGCAGTTTTCTCTTATTTTATGTTAAATTTCAATTGTAGGTTCTTTATCATACCATAATTCCATGGTTTTTCAATGAATGTATGTTTTAGATAAAGTCCTTTTACTTTAGTAGTCTCTGTTTCGATTTGGTGATGTGCTACATCAAATTTAATTTTGAAGCTAGTCGAGGAACACGTTGTAGAAAATGTATTTATTTCATTTTGGGTATTGTGTAAGGAATAAATCTTCTAGTGTGAGATTAATTTTTTATAGATTTTTTAGGATTATATCATGGATATAGAGAGTTTCACCATGATGAGGTTTTGTTGAATTATCTATCAAGTCATGTAGGATGAAACACTACATAGTTTAAGGTACATTATTTTTTTAAAGGGTTAGTATGATTAAGAATATTACAAGGTAGTGAGTCAAATAATAAACCCATGTGAAACACCATGATGGAAAACCTAGGGTGAGAAATAGTGTATTGATGGTATTCACATGTCCTTACCCATTCCTGGTTAGATGTTGGATGAGGTGACCATGGATTTTTTGATGATGTTTCTAAGGAAATGTTGAGGTAATGATGTGGTGTGGGTTCTTTAGGACTGATTAGATAAGGTTTCTCATTTTCTATCAATATAATAGGCCTTATCTATCAATGATCCATGATTGATCTATGTTTAGGATATAATATATGTTAATGGGGTTAATCAGAGTATAATTTTAGATTGGGATTCTCATTTAACATTATTCTTCTAAAAAATATTACAGAAGTATAATGATACAAAATTTCAATTGAGAACTTCTTACTAACCATATATAGATAGGTAGTCTAAGATTACCATCCAAATATTATTAGGAATGGTTTTTGTGTGGGTGTCCTGGATTTAATGGGTTGATGGGAGAACTGTTTTTAAATAATTGAGTTTTTAGATGACAAAAAACTATGATAGATCTAGTCATATGATTCCTTTATAAGTTTTATATGGTTGGTTATGCCAATAAACTCTATATTAGATTGAGGTATGGGATTCAATGGTCATCAGGTTGAGTCTCATGCATGAGATCATAGAGTGTATCTATATTATTAAAAAGGGGTTAGTGGGAACTCAAAGTAGACAACACTCTTATTCAAACTGATGAAATCATTCTTTAGAGTTCAATATGGGTTATATGGTGTTCTTAAAAATGTTGCGTAGATTAGTACATATATTTATTTAGAGGTAGGGGATGTTTTCACCTAGGTTTTTTAGACCATTCAAGATTATTGATGGGATCAGTAGAGTGTCATACTAGTGAGTTATTTCTTAGTATTTCAATTTGATTTGATATTTATTTTACATATTTTGGATTATGAGATACTATCCTTATCCATCTTATGTGATCTATATTTATAATGTGGAGTTAGATATAGATATTCCATTAAAGGAATGATTTGTGCATGATGTGTGTTGGAGTGAGAATTCTATACATGGTAAGAGGGTTTCACAAGTATGAATTTAATGGTAGTACATGAATATCTAGGAGGAATGGGAGTGTGAATTTTACACATGAAATAGTGGCTAGAGTTTTTTACTAACTAGACTCGATAACACTTATGAACATAGATCAAGGATCAATAGCTATATGAAGGGAATACTGTAACACCCAAAAACATATTAGTTATGAAACCAATATAAATTTCATAAAACCATGTGTTTTTTAGTGTGTTCTGTTGGTTAGAGTTGTTTGTGGTGGATTGGGAGTCATTTTGAAGAGTTGGTCTGGGTTTGGGCATAATTTTGACAACAAGTTCCTAATAACACCAAAACACATAGGTTAAACCATAAAGTAATACTGGAGGTGAGGATCGTCAATTGTAGGGGTATAAGTTATGGTTATGTAAGTGGATAAAAATATTAAATTATCGAGGTTAGTTAAAGATAACACTACAAGAAAAGAAGTTAGGTTATGTCAGGTGTTTCATAAGGATCAGCTCTTTAGCAATATGATTGATTTTATAAAGGGGTTTGAGGATCATTTCATTATAGTATAAGATTCATTGAGTTTATTATATATAGTATTTCTGGTTGAGTTATGTTAATTTTAACCAAACTATAGCCTAAGGAGTTATATCGTAGTGAGGGCCATGTAAGATTAAAAATCTTTTGCACACGGTTGGTCACATGATGACCCCCATAAATATTTCCTTGAAGGATATTTAGGGGGTGTTACATTGTTGTGACATAGATTCAATATTAATCTGTACTAAGGAGAAAATTCAATATTAAGTGGTGGATGCATCATGATAGTTTGTTTAGTGGGTTTTTGATTCAGCATGGGAGATGGGTGTTACACTGTGACTAGAGGGGCCATGTCATGAGGGGGACCCTGGATGGTAATTTCACTATGAGTAGTATGGTCACATTTCTACATAATATTTTGATAATTTTTAAAAATAATAATAGATTAAATGGTCATAATGTTAATATCTTATTAGATAATATTTTTTTTCTCATTTGTCTCAACACACGACCATAGCTTCACTCTTTGTTCCTTTCCTCTTCAAGTGAGACCTCCTCCATTCCTCATTGGTTTCATTTTTTATTAATTATATTGGATCACCATCGATAAGGTCTATCTTGATAGGAAATTATGAAATATATATTACTTGGAAGAGTTTAATTGTGAAATGTGATTGTTTTATCATATTTAATTATTAATACATCATAATTGTTTATATAAAGGGATTAAATTTGGAACTTATCCAAATCAAGTTGTAAGTGGTGAATAGAGATGGTACTAAGGGGTGGGTGATGTTAGGTCTGGTATGGAAATAATAGATGGTCTAAAGGCGGGTGAATAGTCCAAATTAAAAAATTTTAAAAATAATAATTATCCTATTAAGTATTATAGTTAATTATTAGATTATTTTATCATGCACAACAGTCAATAATATTCATCAAAAAATAAAATAATGAATGCATTTATTTTTAGATTAGTTTGGTTCATCTTTAAACTACATCAACTCGTACACCTTTCTACTCCTTGAGATATATGTTGTGCACTATAAACATTATTTTTTATTAGGAATAAAAAACCTTTAAAATTAAACCTATTATAGTGTAGGAATAATTAGACACACTAAATTTTGTGAGGGGAGTCACAGGAAAAGGGATTCATAGCCCAAAAGGTCATAACTTAATAATTAAAGAGTCGCAATATAATATAAATAATGATTTTAGGTGGTAAAAATATAAAACGATTTAAGAGAATATGTGAGAAAAAATAATTGATACTAACACTAAAAAACAAGTGAAAAGATGATGATGTATACTGATAAAGAACAACCTTTGGTTCTTAGGTAAAGTATCGATATTTATCTTCAAGATGGTAGTAGTGGTAGAGGATTTGGTTCTTTCTTAAGAGATCAACTAGTATATGTAAGTAGAAACTTTATTGTATCAGTATCTCATCTCTTTCGAATGAGTCTCAAATCTCATTAAATAGGATTTATATACACTACACACTGGTTTAAATAGCTAAAATAATTTAAAATAAAAATAACAATGATATCCAAAAATATTATAGAGGGTAAAATAATTTTCACAATTATCATTTTAATTCAAAAAATAAATTCAAGATCAAACAATTTAGAAATTATCTTTTAAATAATACCACAATAATAGGTCAATAACTTCCCTAAAATATCACATACATTTCCATTAAAAATTTCAAAATTTGAAAATTACATACCCTATACATGGTGAAATTTTAATAATATTTATCCAACATTTATACTCTTAATAAAACTCCTATAGATAAAAATAGATTCATAATATATAAACAATAACTTAATTCAATGAAATAAACTTATAATATATAAATTAAAATATTAAAAAATATTGTAAGTTTATATATGAACCATTACCAAAATTAATCCCTTTTTAAAATAGATTAAAACAATAAAACAATTATTCACATGGTTTCTAGATAATTAAATTGAATTAATAAAATCGATAAAAAATATAACAGCCCAAGGATTTACAAATAAATATTAATATAGAATGAAATGTATGAAACACTAAGTATCTACGTAATGGAACATTTTAAGGAGATAGTTATAATGTAGTCGTGAAACTAAATTTTTCTTCTTATATGTTTTTAATTTCAAAAAATGAATATACACAACTGTGAACAATAAGTTATTTAGAGGTTTATAGGACCAACTTTATTTTTTGTGAACAATAACCTACCTTTATGAATAGTAATTTTACCCTTAGGAATAGAAATATGACCCTTATGAATATTAAATTAGCTAAGTTAATAGTAACCTCACCCATGATTGTCTAAATAAAATTTAGGCATCTTATAAGTGACAATATGATCATAGTATAAGTGTTGGTATTTTTGTAAGTCATTAATGTTTAATTACAATTTTATGATTAATTACTAATTTAAATAAAAATTTATTTTCATAAAATGTAATCATAAATTATTATTTTATTGTCTTATGGTCATAGTATAATTTTATGATACCTTGAATAATTTTTTTTGGTCTTATAAAATCAGTTATTGTTTTAAAATTGTTATTTTTCGAATAAATTATGATTTTATTAAAAATTTAAATTTCCCATAATTAATTAAATTATTTTGATAAAATTTTGTTAATTATTAAATTATACACATCAAAAAATTGTTGAGATGATGTTTTTGGATTTTTACAAAAAACATGATTTTTTTGGTGAATAGTGAATTTCGATAATTTAAAAAATATGCTATTAAATGAATTTATGCATCATGCTTGAGTCATGGATGATGTAAATGGCCATTGGTTCGAAATCAAATTCACTTATTACTGTATTTATTCAAAATAACCAACACTATTACTTGTCTTATACAAAATAATAAAATAGTGATTAAAATAATTGAAAACCCCTCCTCTCCTCCACAATAAATACCACCCCTCACCCCCTCTTCCTTACACACCTCTCAAGCTTTGGGCATTGTCTAGATTTGTCCAAATCCTCTTCCCAAGACTCTTCCCCAATTCCAATACCTTATGGTCTCACCAAAAGTACAAAACCAAAGGCCTTAAAGAGGATCTCAAGGAGAAGATACCAAGAAAATGTTTAAACACATTTGAAGTAAGACAAACATGATTTAAGGGAATTATTATCCCAATTTCCATTCATTGGGTTAACCTTATAGTTCATTGATTATGTGGAATTAATATTATTATTTTAATGAATATTTTTTTATATTATGGTATATTATTTGGATTTATAGTGTATACACATATTCCATTCATTCTATTAATTTTCACTTCAATTATATGATATTTATAAGGAAATTTTGTTTAAAAATCCTATTTTAAAATTATATATTACAAAATTCAAAAGAATTTTTTTTAGAGAATTATTCATGTTTTATGATTATGTTATGGTTCTTGGGAATTTTTTACGATGTATTTTGGGACCTATATCTCCATCCAATGCATTTATTATGTGTAAGTTGGAGGTCGGTCATACGGTTACACCAAGTGTAACTGTGATGGTTACATGATAATGTAGTCATGGGGGTTACATTGTAATGTAATTGCAAGGGTTAAAAATCATAAGGTATCCATGAGGGTTACAATATTATGTAAGTAATTCCACAAGATACCTTTCTTATTTTATCTATGTTTTCTATGAAAATATCATGTTTCAGAAAGTAAGTATATGTTACACTATGGGTGAGAAGCATATCTTTGTGAAAATGATTTCATGAGTTTATAAGTATTCATAGAGTAATTTTTTATTTTCTTTTTTTTATATCCCTTACTATGATTTTGACGCTCAACCCATTTTTTAAATGTTTTCACAGGTTATAAGGATGTTTAAGAGAAAGAAGGATGTTAAGTTAAATGTTATTATGATTTTTAAAGGAAATCATGTTATATTTTTTATGTTTTGTGTTTTGGGAGAAATGGATACTATTTTGGTGGTGCCCATATTATATGAATGCTTGTTGATATGTATAAATTATGTCCTAAAATTCAAAACCTATAAATTGAAAATATCTATTGGAATGTAAATAATTGAATTCTAATGGAATTTCATATATTATGTAAAGATTAAGGATAATTCCATGTAGTTGGTATCAGAGCATGGTTATGATAACTTTAGGGGTTAAGATATTGTTAATGGAATAATATAAATTAATTTTAACTTATATTTATGTTTAAATTATATATCATTTATATATTAACTTATTTTTTCATATAAGATATGTTTGATCAGAATGATTTTCCATACAAGAAATAGAAAAGATGAAGTAGGAAGGCACTGAGAGGATGATATCTTTATGATTCCATAACCTGGAATGGTGAGAATTGGAACTAAATTTTTTGTGACAGTAATGGATTAGTTTACATAGGATATAAATGGAGGTTGAATTCATGAAAGATAACAACCATAACTACCACAACGGAACATGATGATAGTGGAAATTTTTATGAGGAAACACCCTCATACTTTTAGTGGATCTTCTGACCCAGTGGTGTCTGAAGGATAGATTAAAGACCTTGAAAAGATATTTAATGTTATGGGGTGTCTAAAAAATCAAAAGGTTAGTCTTTCCATTTATCATTTGATGGTGAAGCTGATTAGTGGTGGTAAATGGTTAATAATATCAAGGATAATGAGGATATTGATTCCTTGGAATTAGATGAATTTAAAAATCCTTTTCTTTAAAAATGTTTTAGTTTGTTTGTTTGAAATAGGATAGAAAAGAAATTAATTTAATTTAATCAAAATTAGGAAGATAAGATGGATGTGTAGGAAGAAAACATCACCCGACGAGCAATGTATTCTCCAAATCTTATTTGGGATCTTGATAGAAAAATCAATCATTTTTACTCAGGATTGAAGCCCATATATCAAAATGAATTGGACTCTCATGAATTAAAAAGTAATGAGAAACTTTTTCGATCTACTGAGAGGGTATAAATGGAGTTTTATGATGATTATGTGTACTTTTAAAATAAGTATAATAGGAGGTCCAAATGTCTATCAATGGGTAATAATAAATCAAAGAAATATGAATGTTAGAAAGTCAAGTATCCAATTTGTAAAAAGTGTGGTAAAAGGCACCATCGGGAATGTTTTACCAAAACTATAAAGTTTTTTTGATGTGTTAATTTTAGATATATGACCTGATATTTTAATGAAAATAATCCTAAGATTAATCCAAATAATAAAACTATAAATTGTTTCAAATGTGGTGAGATGGTTCATTATGAAAATAATTTCCCAAATAAAGATAAAAATAATGGGAAGCATCTAGATTATAAGCATAAAGGTGCAGTGAGATTCATTGTGACTACATCAGCAGTTTTTGGTCCATCCAATGAAGTGGTATCAGGTACTTTTTTTGTTTAATCATATTTTTCTAATGTTCTCTTTGACATGGGGTCAACACATTCCTTTATTTTTGAGGAATTTTCTAGTAAATTTGAAATTCCACCTCAAGAAATAAGACAAAATCTTGTGGTCAAAAACTAGGGGAAAATATCATAGGAAAAAATAATTATAAGAATCTTCTTATTGTTATATAAAGGAATAATTTACCTACAAACCTTGTTGTTTTTCACATAGTAGAGTTTGACGTCATGCTGGGTATGAATTTTATTTCTGTTTATCATGATAAGATTGATTGTAGAGTGAAAGAAGTTGTTTTTTAGAAAGAGATTCATTTTTTATAAAATAATGAACCCATAAAATTGATAACATATCGGGAAGCTAAAAAACTATTAAAATAGGGAAATGAAATTTATCTTACTCATATTATTGAAAATAAGGGACCAATTTAGATTAATGATGTGCTAGTATTAAATGAATACCTTGATGTTATTCCTGATGAGTTACCCAGTGTTATACCTGATAGAGATGTTTAATTTAATATTGACTTGGATATTGATTCTAAGACAATTTTAAAACCCCCTTATTGAGTGGCTCAATTGGAACTTCTTGAATTGAAAAATTAGTTGCAAGAGTTACTTGATAAGGGCTTCATTCATCCTAGAACTTCACTATGGTGTGCTCATGTTTTGTTTTTTTAAAATAAATATGGTTCCATGAGACTCTACTTTGATTATAGAGCTTTGAATAACATTAATGTTAATAATAAGAATCCATTACCCCATATCGATGAAGTGCTTGATCATCTCCATGGAGCTTAGTATTTTTACAAGATTGACTTTAGATCCAGGTATCATCAGCTGAACGTGAAAGAGAATAACATCCTGAAAATAGATTTTCATACTAGATATGGCCATTATGAGTTTGTTGTTATGCCCTTTGGTTTGAAAAATTACCCTGCTATATTCACAAAAAATATTAATAGAATATTCCATAAATTTTTGGATAAGTTTTTTATTGATTCTATTAATGATATTTTGGTCTTTTCAAAAAGTTACAAAAATCATGAAAAACATTTGGGATTGTCCTGCAAACTCTCAAAGAAAAAAAGTTATACAAAAAATTATAAAATGTGATTTTTTTTGTTACAACTAATTTCTTTTCTTGGGAATATTGTAAATAAGGATGTAATAATATTTGATCCATCAAAAAAGATGTTGATGAATATATGAGACCAAAAACTATTTCATAGATTCATATTTTTCTTTAATTAGTAGGTTTTTACTGATAGTTTGGTAAAGACTTTTCAATGTTATCTAGCCCACTTTCTAAGTTAAAATGAAAAGGGGTAAAATGTATTTTGATAAAAGAATGTAATGTTTTTTGGAACTGAAGAAAAGATTGGTGAATTCTCCAATTTTTTTCATGCCTTCCAGAAATGGTAAACTTTTCATCTACAGTGATTCTTCTTTGAAGGGACTTGGTTGTGTTATGAAGGAGAATGATCCAGAAATTTCATATTATTCAAGAACAACGAAACCTCATGAGTTAAATTATCCCACACATTATTTTTAATTAGAATTTGTGGTTTTTTTAGTGAAAATTTGGATACATCATTTTCATAGTGCCAAATGTGAAATATATACTAAATATAAAAGATTGAAGTATATATTCACTCGTATAGAATTAAACATGAGGAATAGATTATGTCTTGAACTGATAAAAGATTATGATTCCATGATCAATTACCATCCAGGAAAATCAAAGAAAGTGGTAGATGTGTTGAGTCAAAAACAACGTGAATCATTAACCATGTTACATTTGGAACCTGACCCTTTGATTAATGATTTAATGAATTTTGTCTTAGAAGTAATTGGTATAGGAAATTCATCTATTTTATTTCAGGTTTCTATAAAGTCATTTCTATTTGACAGAATTAAGAAAGTGTAGAAGGAAGATAGTGAGTTACAGAAAAAAGTATAATTAGTTAAAATGGGTAAGTTTCAATAATTTAACCTTGATAAAGATTATTTTTTGAGATTTTGAAGAAGAATATGTGTGCCTTGTGATTCTCAGAGAAAGAAATATTTTTTGTGTGAAGCTCATAGTTCTCCATTTTTAGTTCATCCTAGAAATACTAAGATGTACAGAGATCATCAGAAGTATTACTAGTGGTATGGAATGAAAAGACATATTTCTAATGTTACCATGAAATTATTGATATGTAGATATATTAAAGTAGAGATACAACTACAAAAGGGGATGCTTCATCCTTTTCCAATGCCAAATTATAAATGGTAAAATATATTAATGGAATTCATGGTGGGACTACCAAATACTTCTTGAGGAAACAATTCAATTTGGTTTATTGTTGACCAATTAACTAAATCTACAAATTTAATTCTTACACAAGATACTATGTATTTTGATTAGATTTAGCGATTGTACCTTAAATTGATTTTCAAGTTACATGGATTTACTCTTTCCATTATATTTGACTAAGATCCCAGGTTCATTTATAACTTTTTTAAAGGCATTCATAATTCATTGCACACATAATTCTATTTCCTGGTTGGTTTTCTTTATCAATATGATAGACAGACAAAGAAAAATATTAATACATTGGAGGATATGATTTGATCTTGTTCTATGGATTACTAGGGAATTTGGGATCAAACATATTTCATTAGTTGAATTTTCTTATAATAATATTTTTAATTATAGTATATAGATGGCACCTTTTGAGGTATTATATGGGATGTAGTGTCGAACTCCAGCATTTTGGGATGAATTCAGGTAAAAGAAGTTAATGGGCCCATAATTAGTAGAATAAGTGGCTAAGAAAGTGAAGATGATCTTGAAACACATGAGGATAACTTAGAGCATGTAGAAAAGTTATACAGATGATAAGATGAAAGACTTTTCTTTCAAGGTAGGTGATCATGTTTTTCTTATAATCTCACCATGGAAAAGTGTTATGTGTTTTAGTAAGAAAGTAAAGTTAAGTCCATGGTTCATTGGACCTTATAAAATCCTAGATAAATTTGTACCAGTCCCCTACTAAGTAGATTTTACTATTAGTTTATCTTAGGTACACAATGTTTTTGATGTTTTGATATTGAAAAAGTATTTGCAAGATTCAACTCATGTTTTGAGCCTAAATATAGTACAGTTGGAAGAGAAGATTTCTTATAAAGAGAAACCTATTTAGATACCTGAGCTAAGGGAGAAAGTATTATAAAATAAGGTAATCTACCAGGTTAAGGTTTTATAGAGAAACCAAATTGTTGAAGAAGCAACATGGGAATATGAAAATGCTATAAGGGAAAGGTACCCTCACTTATTTAATAAGTAAATAAAAATTTTGAGGACAAAATTTCGAGAAGATGAGGAGAATATAACCCCCCAAGAATTTACAAATAATTTTTAATATAGAATAAAATGCATGAAACATTGAGTCTCTGTAATGAAACTTTTTTAAGGAGATAGTTATAACCTAGTTGTTAAACTAAATTTTGTATCTTCTTTGTTTTTAATTTCAAAAAACAGACATACATGGTTGTGATCAGTAAGTTATTTGTTGTCTAGTAGGACCAACACAATTTTTGGTGAATAGTAACCTACCCATATGAATAGTAATATAACCCTTATGAATAGTAAATTGGATAAGTGAATAGTAACATCACCCATGAATGTATAAATAAAATTTAAGAATATTATAAGTGGCAATATGATTATAGTATAAGTGTTGGTATTTTTGTAAGTCATAAATATTTAATTAAAATTTTAAGATTAATTTAATAATTTAAATAAAAATGAGTTTTCGTAAAATGTAATCATAAATTATTATTTTATTGTCTTATGTTCATGATATAATTTTATGAGACCTTGATTAATTTTTCATTGTGTTAGAAAATCAAATATAGTTTTAAATTTTTTATTTTTTGAATAAATTATGATTTTTTTAAAAATTAAATTTCTCATATTTAAAAAATTGTGTTCATAAAATTGAGTTCATTTTTTAATTATACATGCTGAAAAATGGTTGGGGTGATTTTTTTTATTTTTCTGAAAAACATAAATTTTTGGTGAATAGTGAAATTTGATAATTTACAAAATATGCTAAATAATTAAATTTATGCATCATGATTAAACCATGGATGATATAAATGGCCATTGGTTTAAAGTAATATTCACTTATTACTATATTTATTCACAATAACAAACAATATTTCTTGTCTTGTGAAAAATAATAAAATAATTATTAAAATATTTGAAAAACCCTCCTCTCCTCCACTATAAATACCACCCCTCACCCCCTCTTCCTCACACCCCTCTCATGCTTTGATCATTTTCTAAATTCTTTTCAATCCTCTACCCAAGGCTCTTCCACATGTCCAAGACCTGTAGGCCTCACCAAAAGTACCAAAAAAAGGCCCTAAGGAGGATCTCAAAGAGAAGATATCAAGAGGAGGTTTAAACATGTTTGAAGTAAGACAACCCCGGTGTAAGGGAATTCATAACCTAATTTATATTTTTTTTGTTAACCTCATAATTCATTGATTATATGGTAATAAGGTTATTTTTGTAGTGAATCCTTTGTTTATATTATGTTTTATTATGAGGATTTATAGTGCATACACATATTCTATTAATTATATTTATTATCACTTTAATTATATTATATTTGTCAGGGACTTTTGTTTAAAAATCCTCTTTTAAAATTATATTTTACCAAATTCAAAAGTGATGTTTTTAGGGTATTATGCATGTTTTATTATTATGTTATGGTTCTTGGGAATTGTTTATGATGAATGGTCGGGCCTATATCTCTATCCAATGCATTAGTTATGTGTAAGTTGTAGGTTGGTCATATGGTTACTCCAATTGTAACTGTGATGGTTAAACCATAAGGTAGACATTAGGGTTACACTGTAAGGTATCCATGATGGTTATAAATAATTACATATCCCTGAGTGTTACAATATTATGTAATTAATTCCCCAAGATACCTTTCTATTTTTATTTATGTTTTCAATGAAAATATCATGTTTTACAATGCAAGTATATGTTACTTTATGGGTGAGAAGCATGTCTTTGCGAAAATGATTTCATAATATTATAAGTATTCATGGAATAATGGTTTCTTTCCTTATTTATATATCCCTTAATGAGATTTTTATGATCATCCCATGTTTTTAAATTTTTTCATAGGTTATAAGGATGTGTAAGATAAATAAGGAAGTCAAGTTAAATGTTATGAAGATTTTTCAAAGAAATCATGTTATATTTTTAAAGTTGTATGTTTTGGAAGAAATGGATACTGTTTTGGTGGTATCCAATTTGTATTCTCGTGGGTTGATATGAATGAATTATGTCTTAACATTATAAATCTCTATACTAAAAATATATTTGGGAATGTAAATATGTTAATTCTAAAGGAATTTCCTTGATCATGTAATATTTAAGGCTATGTTCTTATAAAAAGCATGCTTAATTTATACAGGTTTAATATATAATTATTGTCTATGGAATGGGATAATTTATATATTCTTATAACACTGACCATAGTGTAAGGTATTATTAAAACTATTTAACTATCTAGATAGATATTTCATTTAAAAATTCTTTCATTGTTACTTTATTCTTCTAAAGTCCTGTAAAATGTGAATTCATTTCACCCACATGAATCATATATAATTAAGAACTGAAAAGATTCATTGAGTGTGAAACACTTTTATAGGTCAACATGAGATGAAAAAAACCCATATAGTTAATTTTGGATTTAATCATGCAATCGACCCTTTAGACATGGTAAATTAAAATATCATGTTATTGCATCAAAATTACATCTGTTGGTAAAAGTGTCACTATAAAAATTAATGTGGTCGGTTAAGGATTACTGGTGTGTCATCTTCATATTGATGGTTTAGAATAGGGTCATGATAGCTCATCTTATTCTCATTATAGGTATATAGTACTCATAGTTGGTTGAAACATTACTCATACGGTATGTCCATGGCTTCACAGTTGGTTGAAATATTATATTCATGTGGTAAGTCATGCTTATATGGCCAATCGCCATTATGAAGAGTAAAAGTCTTGTGGTAGATTAGGAAGTCACATTTTTTATAAACTTATGGTTGATACACTATAGTATGTTCATACTCCTAAGAAAACAAATATAAAAAATAAACGTTTAAAATTAATGAAAAAAATAAAAATTCAATTATAAATAACTTAAATTAAAATTAAATAGGGAATAATATGGCTAAATATTGACTGAAGAATACCTTAAAATTATTATATAGGAAACAATTTTTATAAGAAATTATAATTATCTATTTTTTAAAAAAATATATTATAATTGATAATATATTTTAGTGAATCGTAATATTCAAAATATAATCAAAATTGAACATAAAAAACTACAAAATTAGTCATATAACTAAGAATATGTACCTTTTTAGAAATTAATGAATGAAACAAAAAATTTGTAAATTTTATATCCTTTTTTAAATTTATTGAAAATTTTATAATAAATGAAAATTAAAATTGAGATATTTTATATAAAAAATACCTATTAATAAATTAAAACACATAAAATAATATTCCAAACTAAATTTCCATCATTCCAAGTTAAAATTTAATTTTATCAAAAAATTTAAAATCCAATGGTTTAGTAGAAATATCAACATGTTGATTATCAGTTGAGACATATTCTAAATCAATATATCATTTATAAACATAATCTATCATAAAATGAAATTTAATGTCATTATCCTTTATTTTATAATACATTAAATGATTCCTTGAAATTAAAATAGTTGATAAATTATCACGATATATTAGGATTTTTAATAAATGATGTCCAACATTATATAATAATTTTTTAATCAATAGTGATTGATACCAACATGAAGAAATAGAAATATATTCATTTTTATAGTAGATAAAGCAACAAAATATTGTTTCTTTAAACTCCAAGAAACAATATTTTTACTAAGAAAAGGACACATACCTGAGGTATGTTTTCTTTAAATTTTTTATACTCCGATGTCAGAATTAGTAAAACTAATCAAATGAAAATAATTTTTTCTAAAATAAAATGGTCTAGTATTTATAGTTCCTTTGACATATCTTATAATTAGATTAACAAATTATAAGTGATATTCCATAGGATTGGATTGAAATATTACACATAAACAAATAAAATACATAATTTCATGTCTATAAGCAGTAAAATATATGAAAATAAAAATCATACCTCTATAAATTTTATAAACAGTATATTTTAAAATTTTATCTAAATATAACATAAAATTATTACTCATTTGGGTTTTAAATGTTTAACAAGAATCAAATCCAAATTTTTATCATATTTAAATTTATATAAAATACAACATCATTTCATTGAATTTTTTTATACCTAGTGATAATTTAATTTCAACCATGAAACTCATTACAAGTTCACGTTCCATTAAATTACAAAACTATTTACAATATAATTCCATTAAATATCAAAAAAATATCATAAAAAATAATTGATTAATCAAAATATCATTTTTCCATATTATTTTAATAAAAAAATTAGGATATAATTCACCTTTATTAATATCAAATTTCAATAAAAAAATCTATCAAAACAAGCATGAGGTTCTTGATTAAGACTATATAATGATTTTCTTATTTTAAAGACATGATTAAAAAAATTTCATTTTTAAAACAAAGTTTCTATGAAACATAATTTTATTAACAATTAAAACCATTTAAAATATAATTTTAACATCCATTTAAAATAACATAAAAGTATGAAAATCCAAAAAAAGTATTAAAATTATAATAGATTCAATTTTCCAAAAAATAATAGAAGATTAATCGAATATATCCTTCTTCAGGATAATAACATTGATCTGTAATTCTAGATTTATGATTAAAAGTACATCCAGATTCATCAAATTTATTTCTAAAATTTTATTTATTTCCAATAACATCCTTATCTATAGGGGTTAAACTAAAAAACAAACAGTATCCTTATAAAATTGATTAATATCATCCTTCATGGAAATAATCCAATTATAATCATTCAAAGAAGAAAAAACATCATTTGATACACATTCAAAAAGAAAATAACAATTTCAAAAGTAAGTTAAAAATGAATTTCTATTTTTGACACCAAAATCAACGTTACAAATAATATTATCAACATGGTGGTATTTTTGAATTTTTAAATATTTTCGATCAAATTGGTAATTAGGAGACTCTTCTTTAATAATTACTGAAATATCTTGAGGTTTTTCTTCACCACAATAAAATTCATTAAATATTTCTTGAGTCATAATCTTTTTTTAAAACATCTTCATCAAATTTAACAAGAAAATTTTAGTCTATAACCATATTTATTTAATTATTAAATCTATAAGCCTTCATTTTAATAAAATATCCTCAAAAAAATATTTCTCTAATTTTAGAATCAAACTTATCTAAATTATAATTAGTAAATAAAAAAATTACACCCAAGAACCTTGAAATAACCAAAATAAGGTTTTTTTATCTTTAAACAAATCATAGGGTTTTTTCATTAAAAATGGTTTTTGTAGAATTATATTTTTAATATAATAAGGTGAATTAACAAATTAAGCCTAAAATATTTCAGCATACTATTTTAATTTCATATAGTTATATTAATTTATAAAATAATACTATTTTTCACTCTACAACATCAATTTTTTGTGACATTCTAAGAGAAGAAACTTTATTAAAATAACCATTTTCTTCAAAAAAACATTAAAAATAAAAAATCAAAAAATGAACCTCAATTATTACTTCAAATATCATTAATTAAATAACCATTTTATTTTGAACCAATATACCAAAAGAAAAAATATAGAAAATGTTTTTCTTTTATTGGAAATAAAATAAATATAAATAAACATACTAAAATGATCCTCAATTATAAAAATGTATTTATTACCTCTTAAACTAATAAAATACATAGGACCTATAACACCCTAACCCCAATCACTAGTTCCCATTCAAAGTGTCGTGTGACCTCATTCCTACCTCCTCATGTGAAATAGGTTGTTGACTAATGGTGAGGGTCTGGAGATGTCATGGGAAGACTATACCATCAGTTATCATAGCCTTGCATACAATATAAAAAACTAATACCTAAATCAAATAAACATCAAAGAAGAAAATAACATAAATGAAATTCTATAACATATGTCATGTAAGGTAATAAAATTTCAATTCTAATTTACCCCAATGTGGTAGGTTTACATTTATAAGTAGTACATCTAGAATAAATAAATAAAATATGTTGAGGTAGCAATCTAGAGCCTATCATGGTAACACATCCATCTTCGAACTCCAATCTCCCCTTTAACATACCATTGGTCCCTTTATCTTCTCTATATCCCAAATCATGAAGTCTTAAAGTGCACTGATATGACCATTCAAGGTTTGAGTATAAACCCATTAGAAAATCATCAATGTTCCTTTAACAAAAGATTGTGTGTGTGTGTGTGTGTTTATAGGTGTATGTAATGATGGAATGGTAAATTCACATACAAGTATAAAACCAATCATATATTGGGTGATCGTACACTAATTAGGTTGCTATGAACCCCTGTAATACCTACTTTAGAACAATGTCAGAATATTCTCATAAGTTTTCATCACATGACATAATTTATGCAATGTAACTCTAGTATCATTTAAGGATAATACATGTTCTTCCTTTAAGGAATAACTCTACACCAACCTTTAAAGGAATTTCATACCCATGAATCCTGGATACATGCGTTCCTATGGTGGAATGTATGCTTGGCACATGTGATTCAAAAGAAATATGCAAATAAATTAGGAAATTCCCCATTAGTAAATCATGTTGGCTTATGGGCCCTTACCAACGGTGGATGGAATTCTCCTCCATGATGGACTAATCACATTCCAAGATCTGAAATTATCTATCCTATTTCTAGAGTGAAAATCTAAGATTCATGTCATCCAAATCCCCCTCTAAGGGGATAGCTAAAATCCATCAAGTTCACATGTAAACTTTAAAATTCAAACAAATATTCCACCGACAATGAATAAATCCACATGTAATGAAAAACATAGAAAGTAATAATATATCACAAACAATATTACATAGAATATGAAATTTGATATATTAAAGTCAAACTTCATAAAATAATAATCATAGAATATATAATACTTAATGGATATTAAATTACCACATATAAAGCGTGATTCAACAAGGATCACACAAGACATACTAAATAACATCTCAGAGGCTAGCCAGACATAGTAAACATACTATATCATGAAAGGGTGTTTACACTAGGCATAAACACCCAATCCAATAATGTTTAACAAATCTATAAACGTCCTAATATAGTAAGGACTTCCTGCCATTAGTTCATTGATGCAAATTCCATTATTCATCAAGGGATGACACCCAGATCATGAAAATGCATCGATGTTCAGAAGAACAAGAAATGGGGTATCATAATAGATTATCTATAGTTTGTATTCAAGGAAAAGATCAATCCAATATATAGAATCTACATAAATATACCAACATATATTATTTTATCAATTTTGGATTTATATCCACTCAGTTAATAGATGCCAATTCTCTAGATCATCTAATAAACAACACATAATTTTCTATTAAACTTTAAGAGAATCCATATATCTAGACAACATGGCTTGGTTATTTGATTCATCTCAAAAGAGAAAGTGGATATCTAGGATAAAAATGAATAATGGAATAATAAACAACCTATTACCTTGAATAATCATGATTAAATTCCCTAGATCCTTTAATTTTTGAGTATAAAGGGAGTGAAACCACCAAGAATCACCAATAGAGTCCTTAGATTTGACAGACCTAGACTTAAGAGAAATAATGAGGATTTTTGAAGAGGATTAATGTTTCAAATATTATTATCATATCAATTAAAATGCATTTAATGGTTTTTTTGTTGGGTTTATAATCCATATGCCAACCATGAAAGGTTAACTTCCTCTTCTAAAAACCTACACAGTTTATCCACAAGGTTTTGAAAAATAATGTGTTAACCCTAAATTTCACCTCTATCATAATCCATATATTTTTTGGGTAATGTATCATAGTTCTCTCTAACCATGAACCAACCGTTTGGTACCCACTAATCTTATCTAAACAAGTCACCCTATTTCCTAGGGTGAACCACAAGGTTTCCTCTAAATATGTGTAAGACGTGAACCCCTTTAAAGCTTATAAAACCCTCCAAAACCAACTATAAGATACCTAATAGTTCACCCAAGAAAATTATAACTCAAAAACACTTAATGTAGGGTTGAGATTACGGTGTTAGCTACCTAAAAAAATCTGGCCCATTACAATCCCTCCCAATAAGGACTTTTTATCCTTGATAAGTGTCTCTAGAGTTCCTGATCAAAAAAATTGGACATTGGGATCATACAATATATTTAGGCTCCAATATATCATCTTGAATACACCAATGCTTCTATAAAACATTGAAGATTTTCATATTTAACCATTGTTATACATTCTCTCTAAGGTCTATGATTCGCACTGGGTGCTCCATAAATGATACATCAGGCTCCAACTCAACATTTTCACCGTTAATCATATGCATAGGATCAGACATGTGTCTTTGAAACTGAGATATATGGAACACATAATTTATAACATAGTTCCATAAATGATGATCTAAAATTTATAATATTATCTTTATGTGATCAATAATCACAAATTTTCTAGAAAATCTTGGTTCCAACTTCCCTTGATTTTGTAACCATCAATGCCCTAATCAAGGATTCACCATCTAGAAAACTTAGATAGCCAGATCATACACAAAAGGTTTCCATCTCTTGTTGTTATATAATATTTTTATGATCTAAGTGGTGATTAAACATTTCCTAATTAGCTAAACTCTATCAGAGGTATCATGTACCATACTCATCCCCCAAACAACTACCTCACTAACCTCATGCTATTAAATAAGGATTGATCGGTCCAACCATAAAGATCCTCAAAAGGTTCTATGTGAATTAAATCCTAGAATCTATTCCTATAAACAAAATAAAACAAGTATAGGTGATTATACCAAGATTAACTAAAGATTGTAATGCTCTCCCATGATGTATCCTCTAATGTATATATCATCCTCTCTTACAATCCGTTAGTATGCAGATGATACATTGTATCAAGTTTTAGTTGGGTACCAAAATCATTCATTTTGAAATTCCAAAATATCATCATGAAGTGCACATCTATGTTTGATATGATTATCAAAGGATATCCATATAGGAATAAAATCTCATTTATATATGTATTTCCAAACTCATCCACTTAAATCGTCTATCAAATTGGCAAGTAATGGTCCACTTTCATCAGCCGATCAACAATCACTCAAATAGTATCATGAATCCTTGGGGTCCTAGGTAACCCATCATAAATTCCACCTTCACGTTGTACCAATTCCACATAGGTACTGGAAGTTGTTAAAGAAAATGACAATTATTTTGATTCTTGTCCTTTATCCTCTGGTAAGTAAGGAATCACAAAACAAAAAAAGGATATGTCTCACTTTATACCTAGACATAGAAACAGATGTTGGATGACATGGTATATCTTTTTGAATTAAGATTCACTGAACACTTTGAAATATTATAGTATTTAATCAGTTCCTCCCTCAAATTATCAACACTATTAACCTCTCATTAATGTAACTCACAATTTCATCACCTATGAACTATCTTATAACTAGTTTACACCCTGTGAATTTTTTTTTGCATCACCACACACTCGAGATCTAAATTTTGGATCATTGTTTTTTTCACTAATAAATATATGATAAATTAATTTGATAATTTTATCACTCCATGATCCTTATTTTCATTCACTAACCACTCATCTATGAAATTCATCAGACACAATTATTCTAATGAAGGATTCTATCCAAACTCTTGTGTCTCTAATCTTTTAAAATTGAGGTAATCTTCAATGAAATTACCTTTCCCTATATTATAGTTTATCATAAAATAATATGTCACTAGATACTTCACCTAAATCCACTACCTCATATTTAAATCCCATTGAGATGAGATTTATCTAAATATATTAGGGTTTATGTAGATGATAAACCACTCACTGAATAGGTACTAACACTAGAACATCATAGCACAGACCACTACTACCAACTCCAGGTTATGTGTCATGTAGTTCCACTCATGGGGTAACAATTGACATAACCAATAATAGAATACTTAATACCTATGCATCATCATAGCTCCTAAACCAACATGTGAGGAATTAAATGACATTATGTATCCAATCCTAGGATCTGGAGGAATCAAAATTAGAGTTATCATCATTCTCCTATTCAACTCTAGTAATTCTTATTCATGCTGATTAGACCACTAAAACTTCACCCCATTTTGTTTATCTCTATTTTTGGTTCTTCCAAATGAGGTAATTCATGGAGGAAACATAAATAGTACCCCATGATACCAAATAGGCTCATTCTCTCAAAGAAGATCATCAGATATGACCAAGACATCACAACCTCTACTTTCTCCAGGTCCACTGAAATTACCACCCCAAAAATAACACAACCAAGTAATTTTATCTCCTGAATCCAAAAGTAACTCTTTGATAGTTTTGAATGAATACAGTGTGTCTGAAGTGTGCTTAATAAAATCTCAATGTGTATATCATTCATATCCAGAGTCCTCAATTATATCATGATATCTTCCACAAACACAATGATAAGGAGTTAAGGTATAGATGCAAAATCCTATTCATAAGAGATAGGAACACTACTGTAGAATTTTTCAACCCAAAATAAAAGATAAGAAACTCATATAGTCTACATCTATAACTAATCTTGGTCTTGGTAATATCCATATCTCTAACCCGTAGCCGATGATGGTATTAATGAAGATAAATCTTGGAAACCACTAGGATCCACATAACCTATCAAAAAGATAATAAATCATGGGTAAAGGGTGTATGTTCTTAACCATTATCCAATTAATTTTCCTATAGTCGACACAAATCCATAGAATACCAATAGCCTTATTAGAAAACAACTTTGGAGCACCCCAAGGATATGATCTCATTCTAATAAAGAACTTCACCTCCAAATCCTCTTACCACACCTAAAACTCTCTCAACATAGTAGGTTCTATATGATATATAATATTGTTTGGGTTCTCAGAACATTAGAAGCATGTGATGGGTTGTTCCTAACTTTTATTTCCTTTCATCATAGATGATCAATACAAAATTTACACAATAATAAATGTTGTGACTTATAGAATTGAATCAATGAATATAGATAAAGTATGGAATGGTGGGACTAGAGACAAGATCATTGCATATTATCTATAATAAATATAATTAATTAATTAATTAACTTTTTTGAATTATTTATTCATTGATGGATATAAAAAAGATCTATGTTGTACCATCACTGTGTTACTGGAATCAAGAGAAAATTAACTATGGAGGTGATCCACATGTGTTCCAAAAATATCTAAACATTGTCATGGGAATATATCAGTTCTATCATGATAGATCCTACCACTTTCATTTTCCACCTTTGATCTCCTCAAGAACCACTTCCAAATCATTCTACTTGATCTCTCTTGACTTCAAAGTGGGAGGTGGAGGAATATCTCTCTTAATTCATGGAGTATTCTTGGATAAGTGATCACTCTAGGGATTGATAGGATTCTATAAATCTATTGTACATAACCAAAAAATGAATTGGCTATATGAGAAATTAATATAATTGGGTTTATATGTTACTAGGATAGAAATAAAAAATCTCACAAGTTCCCTTTGTTACTTAATTAATACCTATGGAACCCCATGTCAAATAATATTAATAATAATAATATTTCTTGACGTGTTCTTAACTTGGGAATTAATTAAAATATTATTTAATCAAATAACATTGAATATTTATTAGTTATAATCAATCCTTTAAACTCATTCCTCCATTCCTCTACAATATTTATAAGGGGTGAATAATGGATATTTATTTATTAAATAAATATCATTTCATTATTCTCTAATAAATAAATAAATATTATATTCACTAAATAGTAAATAAATATTTATTAAATATTCTCAAAATATTATATTCTCCTGATTAACAAGTTAAGAAATACATGGGATCCAGAAAACCTAAATAATTATTGAACCAGATGTGGGAATATTATTCAACTTATTAAATAATAAATAATAAATAATATTATTACTATTTAATTGAGATTATGGATACACTTAGTGTGTGACCCTCGATGCCTCTTTCCCAGTGGCATTGGGTGAAGCATCCTAAAGTCCAAGGTTAACATCTAGAAACATGAAAAGGAACCCATAGTGAATGAATTTAATGTTTCAATGGCATAATACCTCATATGTATGCTTACTATGAAATATAATACCTTTATCATTTTATCTATAATAAAGAATGATTCATGCCAGTTTTCTCAAACCATGTGCTTGAAGTCTATTACTTTGACTTCCAATAAATTGAATTTCTTATATAACATCAAGGACATAAATTTATGTAGAAAATATCATTTCCATCAAAGGGCTTGAGAAATATAATTCCTTCAAAGAACAAAAGGGACTAATCCTTTCTCACAATATTCACTAATTCAATATTATTCATGATGCACCCAATGTATCTTACCAAACCATTAACATTTGTTATCACAGTTTTCATCAATACATCATATCACACTACCCATAATACTCATTAATAATAATCTTAAAGTCCATGGAATAATACACATGTCCACATATAAGAACATCCAATGACATGTATAAATGTGTATTTTCTACTAGTGGTTGTCATTCCCATAATATTCTACTAGATATTACCAAGGGCATACAACATGAGAACATTCCTCAAAGTACTATGAGTCTATAACCCAGATAGAATTTATCGTTTGTGTCCCTAAAATGATTTCATCTAGCTATAGAGCATATATTTAAGAATAGTTTCATATCACTTCCCAGTTTTCATCATAGTAGGGAACTACTATGACCTGTTAGTGTGAAAACAACTCTTAGGACATTATCACATACTATGTTATGCTGAATAAAAATCATGATATGATAAAGAGTTTATTAATATTAAAATCCAAGAATAGATGCTATCATAAAGTACACTAAATTTGGTTCTAGGGCACCAACTCTAACAGACTCCCACTTGCACTAAAGCCAAATGATAACAAAATTCAGTCCACTATCTCTCACATGATACTCATACTTCTACTAAGATAGGCCTCTAGTCAAGGGGTCATTCGCATTCTCTTACATGGGTACTTTTATTACTTCAAATTAACCCCTATGATAAAATCCCTGAATAGGTTATACTTACAGAGTATGTACTTTTTCAGTTTGTGTGACCTTGTCTCTTTTGTAAAATCCACCACTACAATATTTTCACAACACAATGTGATTAGTTCTTCACTACTATGTTCCACATCAAGATATTGGTAAAATTTCCATATCCAAATGGTTTCCTTGGCTGTGTCAAAAGATTCTATATATTCAGAATCCACTGTAGAATATACAACAACTAGATGCTTTAAACTCTTCTGGCTCACAGCTCCTCTATTGAGAAAGGAAACCTATCCTAATCACGAATTCAGATATTTTGGATATATCTGAAAACTATAATCAGTATATCCTATAATGACATAGTCCTCATCTCCTCCATACACCAGGAACATATCCATAGTTACCCTCAGATACTTAATTTTATCCTTAAAAACAAACTGATGTTGTTGTCATGGATCTTCTTTATATCTTCCCACCATGATCAATGCATAGTAAACATCATGTCTAGTATATAACATGGCATAAATTATTGATCCTATCACTGAAGAGTATGAGATTTTACTCATTATCTTTTCTCCTATTGTTTCTGATGACACATTTTCTTAGAAAGATGTAAACCATGTGAAACTAGAACTAATCCCCACATGGATAGTTCCATGCTAAATAACTTTAGTATCTGGTAAACATATATACTTTGACTTAGTCAAAGAATCCTCTTGGATCAATCTTTAATGATTTTGATCCCTAGAATATAGGCTAGTTCACTTATGTAATTCAGGGAGAAACACTTGTTTAATAAGTCCTTAATAGACTATAAGACTGGTACGTCATTTCCAATAAGTAATATGTCATCAACATGTAATACTAGGATAAAGACTTTATTTCCTCTAAACATATTGTAAACACATGGATCACATTCATTATTAATGAATCCAAATTCTTTTATAGATTCATAAAATTAGATGTTACATGACTTGGCTTCTTCATTCAATCCATAAATGGATATATGCAACTTACAAATCCTTTTGGCATAACATGGAGTCACAATCCCTCCTCACAGTTTCATATATACATTATCTTGAAGGTTTCCATTATAGAATGAAGTTTTTACATCCAACCTTTAAATCTCATAGTCATGTTAAGATATTATAGCAAGTAGAATTTTTATGGATTTAAACATGGAAAATAGTGAAAAGGTTTCATCATAGTCAATTCCTTTATGTTTTTTAATACCTTTGACCACTAGCCTTTACTTATAGGTATTTATATTACCTTCCATGTCTATTTTTCTCTTGAATACCCATTTTCACCCAATTGGATTTACATAAAATGGAGCATCAAGCAGACCCCAAACTTGGTTTTGATGCATGGAATCCATTTCAGAATTCATGTCTTCTTTCTATCTTGCAGTTTATGATCTCTCTACTACATCTTTGTAAGAGAGAGGTTCATTATTGTTAACCAATAATAATCCACCATATTCAGTTACTAGAAAACCATATCTCTCTATTTCTATTGCATCCCTTGTGCTCATACAAATTACTTGTGTTTTAGGAACTAATTCTTCCATCGGGACTTGTGGAACCTATTATTATACCAACTTTTGTGTATCTTGAGAATAAAATAAATCGAAATCAATATTTCTCTCACTATCCTTTTTTAAGATGTGATCCCTCTCAAGAAATAAGGCTTATCTAGAAAAAATCACTTTCTTTTTTGAGGGGTTTTATAGGTAGTATCCCTTTGTTTCCATGGGATACCCAGAAAGATACACATTGTGCCTTGAGGTGCTAGTTTGTTTCCGGAGAATGCCTAAACACACTGCTCGAAAGTTAGTCTATACCAACGATTTCAAACCTTTTGTATAGGCATGAAAAAGATTGGTATGCCCTATACCAACTATTTTCCAAACCATTGGGAAGTATGGCATTGGGATAGGTCTATACCAATGGTTATTCCTAAACCATTGGTATAGGACATTGTAAATTCTAATAAATCAACAATTTTATAATAACTTCTGGTATAGATGTATACCAATAGTTTATTCACCACTGGCATATAGAATCATTACACAGTTTACCAAGGGTTTGAAAATTGTTGGTATAGATATCTTGTTAAACACCATGCCAACAGTTTTGAACCGCTAGTATAGGTTTTCCCAGAATTCTTCCAACAGCCTTCCCTCCTTTTCATACACTCACATAAAACACTTAAAATAGCACAAAAAACCATTGTAATATCACATAAAAACAGTATCAATAACACATAAAAATAGGTTGTAAACATGTCCCATTATACCTTCTTTAGAAATCTCTACAATGATAATTTATAGGCTTATGGTTATACAGATTTTGATATTGAAAATGATGAAAATATAGTTGAAAATATACTAAACAAAAATTCTATTGACAAACAAGTGTTGTACATTTTCCTTAGCTTGATATCATAGGTAACATCTTGATTTAAACTACTATCCAAATCTCTTCAATTGATTATGTGTAAATAACGTGTTATTCCATATTTTCTAAAGGAGGATGAACCTAGAGGGTTTTATGAAAGGTGCCTTAAATTCCATCAGCTGCGATGGTGGCATGAAAGAGAAAACATAATTCATCCTAGAGAATTCCATTGTATTAAATTGGCCATTTTTTTATGTGTCCATATGAGTGTATCTAAGTCTACAAGGTTATACCTTTTGATATCTATATAAACTGAATGAGGAACAATATAATCAGATCTATTGTTAAGACTGGATTATTTGGACACCATCCATTTTAAATTCTTCATAATTTCATGGTAGGAATGGTTGATAGTGGTCCTAATATATGATGAAAGATAATAGTGATTGTGTTATATCATAACCACCTCAGGTTCCCAGGTATGATTTGTGGTTGTGTGAGACAAGGGTGTATTAATATGGGCTCATGGGGGTGTGTTCATGAAAATTAAGTTGTCACTAGCTTGGGTATGGGATCTCAAGTGAAGAATAGTATGGGTGTGGAAAGGCATGGAAGGGCATGAGAGTGGCATGAACAGGTGTTGTAATGACAAAGAAAGGCATGAGAATATGGCATGATATAACATGAGCACTAAAATGCATTGGGGAAACACCAGTTAGGTCACTTGACCACTCCCTCTATTTTGAAACTCTCCATATTCCCTTTAAATATTCACATAATTTTGTTTTATAAAACATGAGTTCCAAAATATGCTTAAAACCATGGAACAAACAATTTCCATTATAAGCCATAATATATCAACTAAGAATTTTGAAAAACTAATAACACAAGCATAGAGACAACAATTTTGTGGTAAACCCCTCCTCTCATTTTATTGAAACCATCACGAAATGGTTAGATTCCACTGGGTAGGTCAATCACAAAGTTTCATACAAGATTAATTTTCCATGATTTCTAGAATTTATACTAAAGTATTTTTTTAGTATCTTACACATGGTATGTTTTCTATAGATCCCCCTAAAGACGCACCTTTTTATAAATGTAACTTCATCACTAGAGACCCATTATCCATTGATAGTCCTACTAAATCAAATAATTATCTATTATGGATCAATCAAAGTACATCATCCACCAGAAAAGTATTAGTCTATTGATCCACATAGGGGATATTTGAGGGAGGAACTACACCATAAATATCATTAAACCAATAGCCACTTACAACATTAAACATTATTCTTTAAAATGGTTTAATTCCCTTAAATTCACATCAGGGGTTAATAATAATGGGTAACATTAAACTCTTATGGAAGACACTATATCAATGATCAATTAAAATTGTTCGATATGGGGATTTGACATAACCATCTTCAGATGGAGGTAGATGTCTAACATACATAATAAAAAAGACAGGCAATTTCACCACAAAACCACCTACAAGAAGAACATAAGTCACTACCTTCAAAAAAAATACCATCACTACATGAAAAACATGAAAAAATAATTCACCTACAATCAGAACTACTATCAATCAAAATAGAAAATAGTAAATAATGTAACTAATTTCCCACTTCAATGAAAACACCAACAAAACATCCTCAACCTGTAATGAAACAAACAAAACATACAATGAAACCAATAAAGAATACTCAAATACCAATAGACCAATACAAAAATAATGATAATAGAACAAATCAAATTATGAATTTATACATTGATTACAAACATACAAAACATCACAAATATATTCAGTAACAACAAAACATCAAACATCAAAGGTAAATAAATATTAGTCAAAAATGTAACGGATCAATACATTACTCATACCAATCACTATAATCACCATCATCATCATCCCCATACTTGTTCTCATCCCTATCTCAATATTCATCCTTATCCTCATCCTCAGCCTCATCCTCACCCTTTTCCTCCACCTCGGTCTCGACACCATCCTCTTCCTCGACCTCTTCCTCACCAACATCCTCTCAATCGTCATCACCAGGAATGACATCGTCTCGACCAACACTGAGGCTTCCTCCTAGTGCACTGTATAATGAATGAATCAATGACATATATTCATCACAATACATGATGGTCTATGGTGGTTTTTATGGACATAAAACTTTCATCAGTTTCATAAATTCATTATTTTCTCTTTCAACCCATTCTTCTATATGTGTGACCCTTTTTTGGCCTATTATTCCTATTACTTAACATTTTTTAACATGGTGGTACTAAAAATTCAACCTAAATATGGAAAATATCTCATCAATAATATACTCTTCCCAGGTCAGCAGCGTACTCTACCATCATTCTCATCTCCCGAAACCTGATTTAAGTGATCATTTGTCCCAAAATTTTCTGGTTCCTGGGCATCAGGGCCCTCCAAAGCAGCCTATGAAAGATATAAATAGATTATTAAGTTAAAAATAGATATTAAAATTTTAAATCAACAATTTAAAGATTAAAATCTTATGCTATGAAGCTTCATTAACCACACTTCCATCGTTTTTCTTTCTACTTAGGCAAAATAGTTTTGCTCGAGCCACACGTCCTTCAATATTCAATACTTCCCTCTGTAATGACATTGAATGTAGGAAACCATAATTTAAAATAGGTTTCCAATAATGAATTTAATAACTAAAATTATATCAAAACGTTATAAATTTAATGAATTATGGAAGAAAGAATAGAAAGTATAATTGATGAAGAAAATTTTTAAACGACTGTTGTACCAGCTTCCTCTCATGATCTGACATCATAGTATTCCCAAAAGTGTGGAGGTATTTTTTAGCATCAATGTTTTTTATTTTTTCCAAATGATTATTAAATAAAATTTAATAATACAAAATACATTACTAATGAAAAACATAAAAATTTTCATTTAAAAAACATCAAATGAGACTAATACCTTAAACTTGGTAGTTGTCAAATGAGTAATCATTTTATGATACTGTTCTATCAGAAAATCATCCAAGATAGGTAACACATATAACATAGTGAAAACTCTATCACACCATCCAATATTCAACTCATTATTACAATCTCTCCAATTATTTCTTAATTCCATTAGATGTACTGGTCATATACCCTCACCTTTAAGAAAATTAAAAAGAAACTAGCAACAAAATAGTAATTCATATTAATAAAAAAATAATATTAAATTAAATAAAATAGATTTTTTAACCCATTTTTTTCCCAATCTTCATCCTTGAATTTTTATGGAAATTATCTCCATAAGAGTGGGCTGACAGGAATGATGTTAGAGTATTTGGAAAGTGTTGCAAAAAAACTCTGACATTGGTGCCCTGTTTTTTAGATCATTTTTTTTCTCTTCATTATTGTTCACTATCAACTATGTGTGGTAGTTCCACAACACAATCATGTGTATATTACCCTTATTATTATCATTAGATTTAGTTTTTATAGAATAATAACAAATATTATATCAATACATGTTATAATGAAAATAGATTAAGTAAAAAAATAATTACGGTTCTACAATATACCTACGATATTCTGATCAATGGGTGTCACTGTTTTAGTTGAAAATAAAGGAAAATCACCCTGTACAGGTGGAGTGGGTCCCAGTGTATACTCTGTAGGCACAAACTGTGTAAGAGTAGGAGTTGAATAAGGAATGTAGAAACTCAGAGAGAAAGAAGTATATGGTAAAGAAGATGGCATGGATGGACGAAAAAATGCATTATATGGATGAGTGGGAATCATCATCGGATATAGTAAATATAGGTGAGTAGGATCAGATGTAAAGGTTGGTAAAAACATGGGAGGCCTAAATATCAAGTGTGTCCCTAATAACATGGTAGGATTAGAATGTTCGGAATATGGTACATCAGTGAGAGATACATAGTCTAATTAGGTACATTGACTGGAGTGCCTAGCTCTGATACCACCCTCCCTCGTACCACCAGCCTGAGTACAATGACCACTAGTAGGCTGATCATCGAATAACTTAAACCTAAGTGGTGGATCATGTAGAAAATTTAAAACAAAATTAGTCAAATTAAATTACATGTTATTGATATATATATTTGAAATAAAATACTCACAATAGACACTAATAAAGTAATTCCCATCTCTGTCAATTGAAAATTGTTTTTTGTCATCCTTTTTCTTCATTGATCCTCAATAGGTTTCATTTCCTTCATTTGAAAACTAATATGGAAGTAACTAGAAAAGGAAAAATAATGTGTAACCAAAAAAATATGATACAGGACTTATTTTTTGAGGGACAATTGGTTCATATTTTCTTTTTGATAATTTAGCTATTTTTTTGTTAGGTCGTTATTTTTATTTTTTTTTTGAATTTCATATCAACAAGTTTAATATGTATAATTATATTCCTCTTGTTTTTTAATATAGTGTAATTTTTTTAGTTGTGTTTGGTTTTTTAGGTTTGAATATAGTTCAATTCAATAATAGAAAATGAAACTCAAATAAAACTGCAACCAATAAATATTGAAAATTAACATTAAGTTCATGTTCTATACAAAATATTTGTAATCAATATTAAATAATTTTTAATTTTAACAACCTTAACAACCCTAGTCGAGCTAGACCAAAATAAATGAGAACCTATATGAATGATTCTAAATATTTCCCACCACAACTTTGGGTTCAAAATCAACACTGAGAATTCAGTTATTGGAGTCATCATATGTAATAAATGGATTGGGTCCAATTGTAGTAGGAATGGTGTTAATTCCATCATAACTATCATCCAAAACATATCTTGGAATTACTTCAATAATGACACAAAATTTCGGTCAAATATGATATTTGAAAAAACGGTTTGATCATTGATTCCAATAAATATGTTTCATCAGTAGCAAGAGTGTGAGTCATGTCAATAACTCAAAATCCACAAACATCAATAAAGGTTCTAGGCCTATTCAACGAATCAAACCACTATAATTTCATCATAGTGACTCCACCATGAGATTAATAATCCAATATTATTATTTTTTCAATGACTCCATAATAAGGTACATTTTCAAAATGAGGTCTATTATTTGATGCCCTAGAGATGAGATAAGATATAAACGTTCAATTTACTTGATGTATTCATCGAAAAAATCATAGTTGAACAACACCATGTGATGTGACATCTCCCGCTCTTCAAGGATTAATTTCATCAATGTATATGATATAGTAATTCCTCCTGTTTGGGGAAGTGATGGAAAATTGGGTTTAATTTTCTCATACTGTTCTTCATTTCTCATTTGTTTGTTCATTATTATAGCAGCATCAGACAAATAAATTGAGCATAAATCCATACATTCTTGATCTAAGTTACCAATATTGATAGAACCTTCTAAATGATTCATGTTCTATACATAATAGTTCAATGTGTACATATTTCTTTCATTTGGATACATCCAATGAGAATCATCAGGTCTACTGAGAAGTATTTCAGTTGGAATATGGATAGTCATATGCAACATGAAAGTGAAAAATGATAGAGGAAATATTTTCCCTATCTCAAAAAATATTAATGGTGTCTCTACCAACATTTTTTTCATGAATGAATTGGAAAACTTCTTAGCATAAAGATCTCTAAAAAATGTCACAACCGAATAACTTACACCCTTACATTATTTGACAAAATATAATAGATTTCTATTGGAATAAACTCATGCATAAGGACATGATAACCACAATCCTTAAAATATTTTAACTTAAACTCTCTTTAGTCGACCCATTTTGATATATTTCTTGAATAGACATCATGAACATTAATAGTCTCTAGTACTTCCAGAAATTGATATTTTTTCTATAGGTGTTATTACATAAGAAGAACATGGAACTTGCCATTTTTTCCACTGATACACACAGTATGCAATTCTAGTCTGATCCCCCAATCCACCAAGTCATTGCAACATTGTAAATCATATTTTTTTTATTTCCCATCACTTTTAGAAGAATTTAAATCAACATTTCATATATATATTTTCAATGTGAATTATGTCTAAAAATGACATAAAAAATTGGTTGACTAATAAGGAAACTCAAAGAAGATAATCCACTTCTTCCAATTGTAATATGTATCAATGGAAACATTCTTCATCTTTCTAGATTTCATTTGACCCTTCCTAAATGAAAAAATGAAATATTTAAATTCATTAAGAACATCAGTTTTAGAACTACGTTGAGGTGGATCGTAGGTCTCCATAGTGATGTAAAATCTTTGACTACTATTTGTATATGGATGGTCCATTGGTAAGAATCATAAATGTCCCATAAAACTAAAACTATAGAGATATTTCATTATTCTAGATTGAGTATTCTTCATACAAATATAACATGATAGTTTTTCTTTTGTGCTCTATCCAGAAATCATTGCATAAGAAGGGAAATCATTGATCATCTACATAAGTACAACACACATCTAAACTATATCTTTCAATCATGCATCATATGTGCACATAGGTACATCCCAAAGAAGTTTCAACTCTTTTGTTAAAGGTATTATGTATATATCTATATCATTTCTATGATCAGAAGGGACAGATATGAGTATACTCATGAAAGTGAAAGGTTTTTTCATACACAACCATGGGGGAAGTTTATAAATATGTATGATAACGGGCCATGTGTTGTGGGAAGTAAGTATCTTCCCAAAAGGATTAAAACTGTCACATTAAATACCCATACTCACATTATGCACATCACATGAAAAATCAGGATATTGAGAATCAATCACTACCATGAAAATCCATCTACAAGGTGAACCAACTCTTTATTATTCTTCTTTCTATCCATATCATTCCATTACATTTTTATTGATATATCATCAGACATGAAAATATTTTAGAGTATAGGGATCAATGGAAGGTTCCACATTACTTTCTGCAGAACACAGGATGGTGTTCAATCAGCTTTTGGATTCTATCAAGATGTTCCACATTTTATACAATCATTTAATTCAGCAGTTTCTTCCCTAAATAAGTTGCAATCTTTCTGGAAAGAGTGGATGTTTTTTGAAAATCCATGTTCTTTAACTAACTTTTATTCCATATTTTGGTTTGAGGTAATATCTTCATTATATGGAAGTAATTACTTCAAGAAGGTAATAATGTAATCGATGGTAGTATTAGAAATAATATGCATGGTTTCCCATGAAACAATTAGATTAAAAATTCTATCTTATTCATTTTACAACATTACTGATATACTAGAGACAAGGAAGCATGATTAAATTTTTTCACCTAGTCAATATCCTCATTTTCATTAGACACATCATGTGTGTTCATATAGAAGTATTATTTGGTCTAAATATTTTTCCTCTCATGATGATGAATAAATAGAAACTTAAAGTATAACAAATTCTCCAATCTAGTCCTCTGATTTGGATCATCAACATTTTGAGATTCCAATTTCTCCCCATTCTGATACCATACATAGTAGTTTGTTTGAAAACCATATTTTGTTATATGGTTGCTAACTTCTTCATGGCTCAACCAAGGTATTCCAACATAATTATGACATGGGTAGTGTAGGTGAACACTATCTAAAGCATTGTCAAAGGAAAAAATCCAAACATCTCTCTAATTTTTTTTTTGAAAATAACTTTATATCCAATTGGTTTCATATATACAACTTCTATCCATTTTTGTAGAAAAATGTAAAAAGTAATTTTTGTGAAAGAAATTTAATTAGATTGAAGTTTAATCGAAAATATATTTAAGTAAACAAGAATTTTTCACTTCATATAAAACCATAACTGATACACTACTCTATATGAGAATCATAATATGACATAAAACAAAATAATTTGTAGATATATTTTGTTAAGTAAATGGGATTTTTTTAATTCAATTCATTTTTTGTCATTACTTTATAATTTCTTTTAGTTTGGTTCACTTTAGTTATATTCTTTTTATTTTAGTTCATTTTGATGAAATTTAGTGTTTTTCAAGCCCAATCAAGTCTACTAGGATCAAATCAAGTCATTTCATTTCAATTTAGTTGTTTTGGTCAAGTCGGCTCTGTCATGATATAGATAGGATTTGTTAGTTTGATTGGGATTCAGTATAAAGGGTTGATAGGTTTAGTTCATTTATTTTCAAGAGTAGTTAGGTCAGTTAGGTATAATTTAGTTTTCCTAGGGTATGATAAATTCTTTAAAATTTAGTTTATTTAGTGGGTCATCATAAATGAATAAATAGGGAGATTATGAGAAACATAGTGGATGTTATAGAAAATAATTGTATAAAGACCATATTAGTGGATGATGTCATTATATCCTAGCTATGAAACATCCCCTATTAGCACTATATTTTCTCCCACTCATTTCACAATAAAACCCAAAATGTTATAATATGTATAAAAAATAATATTATCGTGATTTAAAAAGTATTATAGAGCCAAAAAAATTAAATCTTTATTTAAATAATAATATAGCATGTATATATCATTAAATACATTGTCAATCATATTTTATCACTTCATAACATCTTCCACAAACTACCACCACCATATTATGATGACTCATGTCATATGTTATGCTTATACCCTTTTGTTCTTATTTTTTATTTATGATCCATGTTTATTTGGGTTTATGCCTCCTGGTTCGAAAATGAAAGTTACTAAATAGTTTTCACTCTCATTCAAAAGTAATGTTTCTATAGTTGATATTTATATATTTGGGATTAGAATTTGAAGAGTTGATGAAAGATCATGTGAATCCAAACTACTTTAAAACCTTGGATTCTCTTGTTTTTTATTATCCTACAAATACTAAATACACATAAAATGCACTTATTTTTTAATCAAGATAAATTTTCTGAAGACCACATTGTTTTACCTCCCAAGGTGATATAAGGCCCAATTTAGGGATAGGATCCCTCTATCAGTTCTAATTCCAATTATAGGCATCCCCCCATGTATTAATATAATAATGAAACACAATTAGAATAAATATTTATTAGAACTGAATTGTATTTTATGCTTCTAAGGAGCATCACTTACACATACTTGAACTCCTAGGCCATATTGATGCAACTGCTTATCACACCAACTCACCTTCCTTATGTGACCATCATACCAAGAATAAAAATGAATATAAGTTTATAAATAATTTAAGGGACCACCCTCTATAAAATATAGAGAAAACCCTATCATTATAATGGGATTAATCTCCTTTGATATCCTAGAATAATAACAGAAGATTAAAACCCACAAATATTTGGGATTTTTGATGATAAAAAAATCAACATGAAAAACTATAAAAAAATGGATACCCATGGTAAGAATTGAAACTAGGAGACCCAATATATAGATTTATTAAAAAAATAAACAAGATTCAAGGTAGGTATAAATCATCAAGAACCAAAATTATTGATCAAAACACAAAACAAAACACAACCCTATCTTAAAATCAATACGAATGAAAAAAAAGGAAAAAAATGGAGGCAATACATATAAATTAGTTAGAGCTTACTAATTTAAAGTGGAATAACAAAAAATGTCTTGAATATGGATCCTCTGTTAAGAAGAATGGTTCACACACTAAGAGAAGAATGAATTTGTTTTTTAGGGAAAATCAAAACACAAAAAAATTATGTAAAACATTATAACTAAGTTAGAACTTATAGATTTAATTTTGTAGAACAAAAAATGTGTTTAATCAAGATGTATTGACCATTGTAAAGTAGGTTCGAAGGTTGGGGAAGAGGGGAGCTTCAGTTTAGGTCAACACATGGGCGAAGGGGGAATGTAGAGGGATGCTATTTATCTAAGGTCATATTCCAAAATGGTTTTAAAAAACTATTCTGATAAACTTTTATAAAGTACCATATCCTTACATTTTATTTAAACTGTTGGTATAGGGTGGTCTTATTCCAATGGTAGTCTAAACCCGTTGGGAAAGCTATCTATAAACAGTCCTATACTAGTCATTTTTAAAAACTGTTGATATAGGTGCATTAGTATAGAGTGTATTTATAGTAGTCACTAATTCCTCACAACCCCATACACATGTATATGAAAAAATAGGTTTCTTTTTACTCTATGACTTAAAAAGAATTCCATTTTAAGCTTTACCTTTACTCAGTTTAAGTTGTATTTCATAGTTTGTAATGAATATCCCCAAAAGTATAATGGAAGATCTATATGAATCTTTATCAACATTACCATGTCTAATAGGGTACGATTCCTATTTTTCCTAACACCATTCCACTCTAGTGTATAAGGTGGAGTGAGTTCAGATAGAATCCCAAACTCTTATAAGAAGTAGATAAACTCTAGGTTAATATATTCACTACTTCAATCTGATAAAAATGTCTTTATATTCTTACCATGTTGATTCTCTACTTCATTCTTTAATTCCGTGAATTTCTCAAAGGAAATGGACTTATACCTCATCATGTATACCTGACCATATCTACTCAAGTCCTTAGTAAATGTTATGAAGTAAGAATATCCACCTCTATCTTCTAAAATAAATGGTGCACACACATCAATTTTACCAATCCTAGAAGCTCTATGGATATTTCACCCTTTCCACCAAATGATGGTTTGTTCATTTTTTCTTGTAAACAAGAATGAAATATTTCAAGTGGTTTTAGATCAGAAGATTCTAAGTAACCATGTTGATAGAGCTTTTTCAAATGCTTCTCATCTACATGACTAAGATAGAGATGCCATAGTTGGGTGTTACATGAGTCGTGTGAACATAATTCATTATCAATTACCAATACTAGGTTTTCATAATTTAATATATAAATAGCATTATTTAAATTTTCCATACAATAATATATGTTGTCTTTGTAAAATAAACAACTTTTATTTCCAAGATTGAAAATAAACACACCTTCATATTTGAATGATACATAAATTTTGTTCATGGTAACCATAGGTACATAACAATAATATTTGAAAAACCAAATCATTATCATTGTAAATGAATGTTTTTATTCACCAATGGCTAGAGAAGCCAACCTCATACCATTTTAAGCTCACATATCCACCTCTCCTCTAGTAAAATTTTGAAATCTACTTGGTTATTATATTTAGATACAGATGTTAGAACCACTAGCTATATATAATACATAATGTTTAGATATTGAAATATTAAACTTGATAATGAATTCACCATTATATTCCCATTTCTTCTGGGTATAGTTACTCCTATAGTGTCCTATCGTGCCACCTGAAAAACATACCACCTCATTTTCTTTTCCCTACCACTATATCTTACTCTTCTTGGAAGGGAAGTGCTTGGGATATTAAGACTTTTTATGAGTCTTGGGCCCCTTTTATTGTTATTCTTTTTCTTGTTCACCAAAAGGTTGTGATCTTTTCATGACCCATGTCCTTATCCACTATGAAAATTTAATTAAGAAGTTTCATAATAATTTTCTAATTATAACTCATATTGTAATCAACAATAAAACTGGATAAGGTCTTGGGTAGTGATGAAATCATGATATTTGTACACAAATCATCTAGGAATTTAATCCTTAAGATATCTATATGTTTAATATATCCAATAAGATTTACTACATGAGGTCCAATTGGCACAAAATCTATAATATTAGTTTTAAATAAATAATTGGATATCTTCTATCTATCTTGTGTCACCTTCTCTTGATAATGATCCTAAAGGTGAGATATCATGTTATACCCATCCTTGTCCTCATATTTCCTCAGAAGATAATTGGACATGGATGATATCACGAAACATTGAATATTTGTGGAATCATTAAAATGTTAATCATAGAGTGATAAATCTTCACCACTTTCCCCATTGCTAGGCACATCAGGAAAATTTTCTTCAAGAACATACAATTTCCTTTCATGGAGAAGGATAATGGGTAAGCACCTTCTCCACTCTTGGAATTTTTTTGGTGAGAAGGTTATCCTTATCAAGTATGAATCACAATAATATGTTTGAATTCATTTTAATGTTTTTTCTACGAAATAAGATGATAATAATTTTAGTACATTATCTGATAAAATTTAGAAAAATAAATAAATATTATATTTATTAATCTCCCACTATTTTATCAAAAACAAAATAACCCTCACCATTGGATTCATAATATCCTATTTCTTTTACATTCTTGTAGAAAGGAGTCATATTCACCTTCTCATTACCCCAAACGTGGTTGGTCAAGAAACATGAATGGTTTTACATAGGCTTTCTAAATGCAAAATGCATTAATTTACAGTTCCTTGATCTGTTGAGTGGACTCCCCAATCCTAAAATCCTTAAATTGGGTTTTCTAAAACCATGCCCCTCAATTACACTAGGTAGTTCTTTGGCAGTCAAATCTTGATGTGAACTAAGTTAATTCAACCCAAAACATCATGTTAGAATCCCCCTATAATTGAAATCACCCCAACTTTGGCTAGTCAAGAACATTGAACTATGGTTCGATTTTAACTAAAGTAGTGGAAGGCTATACCGAAAAAATATATATAATTGAGGGATTTTATCTTTCTAGGAATAAATTTTCAATTATTATCATTATTAAATTCTTTTCAATATTATGTGGATTTAATTAATTTATTAAACATGCCTTATATAATATTTATGCATAAAGAAAATTTATTTTATTTCTATATTGCATGCTCATTAATTTCATTAATTCATGTGGTCGTGATAAAACATCCATAATTAAATGACCATGAATCTGGAAAAAAAATAAAATAATAAAGTGGTATGACCATGATAATTTAGAAATGTTTAGTTTTTCTAGTGATTGATAAACTAACTGTTTACATAGGGGGAACCCTTGAACTAGTTAAGGTTCATTTTACAGCTTTCCATATGTCTACCTTTGTATCTCTCTTGGATTGGTTTCTCCTCAACTCCAAAATATAACTGTCTTTACAAGATTTGGAGATCTTCCCATAACATACACCTTTACTCACATGTAGGTGAGGGAAAAAGAGAGTTTATATAATTGAAACCATGGGTAAGTCGACCATTACATAATAATAGGATAGAAGGAAAAAATGCCAAAAAATTTATTTAAAAATAAAATAAATTAAAATAATCTCATATAAATGTATAGTCCATGATCATGATCATCCATATGCATGAAACTAATCATGAATTTAAAAAAACTAGCATTCAATTCTTAATTGTTCTTATTTAAGATAAATCACACTCAAATAAATTAATTGTATTCTTTAATTAATCAATTATATTATCTTAATTCTCATATGAATTTTCTTTAGAATCATATTCGTTATAATTTCAGACAAATTAAATAAATTTATTTAAAATTAACTATGTACCAAAATGTACCTTGGAGGCAATTAAATTAATACCCATACAAATATACAAAACATTTATTATACTCATATAATATTTAATCTTGTTATATATGGAATACCACACTTATAATGTACTTTTATGACATGTACTATCAACTTAATGAGTACATGAATTATATGATTTTTCAGTCATGTGTTATGCATCAATGTTCATAGAGTAACAACTGTGATATGAATCATACATGATATATAGATATGAACATTATAAAAATATTAAATAGTCATATATATATATCAAAACCTATCACATGGAGTGTCCAGTATACTTAATGACCACATAAAATCACATTTGATAAGGTTTACAGATTATAATAAATAAATTTTAAACTTTCATAATTTGTTATAAGTACATGATGTGTATTGGTGGGATACACAGTGTGTACATATCTCACCATATATTTGATTTTCTTACCTTGGTACTTAGTGTGTAAACTATGACTCATAAAATTGGAGTGCATGAAATGTATAAGCGACTACACGGCGTGCTTTCTCTGGGTTACACATTCACTTGTCATGTAGGTCGTGTATAGAAATACATAGCCTATCTGTGACTCAAAGGCACTACATGCCATGTACATAGGCTATACGGTGTGTAATCTAGCTGATTGTGCACCAACCTGGCTCATCCAACATGTGGTTTAAGAAATAAATACTCCACGTGTCATCAACGCACCTAGTTTCAATTAATTTATGAATTAATTCTTGATGAATTGAATACAAGTAAAAGTCATGTAACTCTGGTTACATAGTGTGTACTCCAGTGTTATCCGACCATAATACTTGGAACCTCTGGATGAGATCTTTGATTTTATTTCATTCATTAAATTAATCATAATTATTATATCTATAATAAATGAAGGAGGAAGAATAAGATCTCACAATTCAGATTAAATAAATGATTAATCTCTGATTAAAAACTAAATCACAAATTCATAAATCAATATAAAATATTTAGAATTATTATAAATAATTATGTGGTCGCTCTAATACCACTTGTAGGTTTTTGGAATAGAGGAAGCATGTGATTGGATGTTCCCAACTGTATTATTTTTCATGATCGATGATCATTTCAAAATTTACCCAACAATAATCATCGTGTTCTATAGAATTGAATCAAAGAATATAGACAAGGGATAAAACACTAGAACCAGAGATAGGATCATCACATATTATTTATAATCAATTTAATTAATTAAAGAATTACGTTGTTGGACGTATTTTTTCTTTGATGGATTTGAGAATAGATCTGCATTGCACCATCACTGGATTATAAGAATCAAGAGCAGATTACCTCTAGTGGTTACCCACACATAATCTAAAGATATTTGAATGTCTTCAAAGGAATATCTGGGTGCCAGCATAGAAGATCCTATCACATGTTCTGTTCTCCTTTGACCTTCTTGATAACCACTTCCAAAGAATTATTTTTGATCTCTCTTAACTTGAGAGTGGGAGGTGGAGGATGGACACTCTCTATTTTTGAGATAATTCTTGGAGAAGTGAGGTCTATATGGATTGATAAGATTCTCTAAATCCATTGTGTACAATAAAACAAATGAATTTCCTCTACGATAAAATAATATAATTGGGTTTATATATCTCTAGGGTTAGAAATAAATAATTTCACTATTTCCCTTTATTATTATTTTAATCCCTATGGAACACCATGTCAAATAATAATATTATTATTATTTCATAAAATGAACATAACTTGAGAATTAAATTAAATATCATTTAATAAAATAATATTTATTATTTATTATTTGTCACCAAACCATTAAAATCGGTCATCCATTACTCTGAAATATATATTATGCCTTGAATAATTATTCTTTATTTATTTAATAAATATCACTACATTATTCTCCAAAAAATGAATAAAAATTCTATTCACCAAATAGAAAATATATATTTATTAAATATTCATCTCACATTATATCACTTAAATAACTACTGACAGAATATATGTGATCAAGAAAACATAAAAAAAATTATTAAACCATATGTGGGAATAATATTTATTCAACTTATTTAAGGATAAATTATTATTATTTTTATTATTTAATTAATATTTTGGATATACTTAGTGTGTGACCGTCTAGGCCTTTTTCTTAATAGAATTAGATGCAACCACCTAAATTCAATGGTTAGGATCTAGCAACACGCCAAGGCACCCATAAAAAAATTAATGATAAAATAATACATCATATGGATGTTTACTATAACATCCTAGACCCAAATAGCCACCTGAACAATGCTAAACGGGTCGGGTGCTACTACCTTAAGCACACCTCCCCGAATGCCAAAGGCTGCCGACTAACATCGAGGGTCTTATATATATAGTGGGGAGGCTATACCCTTTCGAAGGATAATAAAAATGGTACTGGTCCGAGTAGAATAATAAAGATGAAGCGGAATAAATGACTCAGCAGACTTGAACCAGACCCGCAAAGCCGAAGCACAATCAATATCAATAAAATATAAACAGCAACAGCAGAAGGTAAACACAACAGCATGTTGATCACTTGTAACTACTACTTAACAATAAAACATGCATCCAAAGCAGGTCATACATATCTAAATATAAAAAGGTCACCAATGGCTAACAATCTGTAGCTACAAAACAGGTAAGCATGCTGATACAGAAAATATGCAAAACGTAGTAAACTCTAGCTAGGAACGACCTCAAGGTACATACCATCTCCATGAAATAGCTAATACAACCCATCTCCTGAAGTTGGCCTCTTCCCTACATGCAAATCAATAATGTCCACACGTGTCCCGAAGGGCCTGTACAGGGTGTGAGACGAAGCTCAGTAGGATACCACCCAATGGTGCATACCTAATATAAGTGTTTAAGCATTCATGTATTTATAAAGTAAATAGTAAATAATATGATGCACAAGTAAACACAAACTCCACGGGTGCTCAGCAGCCACCATGGAGTATCACCTACTTCGGCCAACTTCGGAATCTCTGTCATGTAACCCAGCACCATGTGCCCCCTGACACCACGTGTCTCAAGTACCGACATCCTGAAGGGATGCCCAATAATAGTAACCCAGAGGAACAGAGATGTATGTCCTCAAATAAGTAACCAGAGGGATAGCGATGTTTGTCCTTGAATAATGTAACCAGAGGGACAGTGAGGTCTTCCCTCAAATAAGATATCCGTAGGGATAGCGATATCTGCCCTCAAATAAAAAGTATCTGGAGGGACAGTAATATCTACCCTCAAATAATGGAGAGCCTATGCCTCTAACCCGATAGCCTCAATGATATCCCCTGAAGGCTCCTCACCTCCCATGTGGTTTCCTACAGCATGCACCCCCAAACCAATAGTACCTAAACCACAACTAACAGGGGCTTCTACCCACATGAGTGGTCAAAACCAACTCATCACAGAGTATCTTTGTGTGAGCACTACTAAATTTTTCAGGTGACAAGTAATCACCAAAATAGTACCCAAGCCCCAACATCTCCGACACCTTGTGTCCCTACGACCATGTCTCTCAAGTCTGATGGTATCATCATCCCAATAATATTGTGGTTAGAATGACCCAACGTAACCCCATGCTAAGCACAACCTGTGATCAGCATCACTCAAGAATATCTGGTCCATTCCCAACACAATGCTAGGGTTTCAGCATATGCAATTCAGCAATTGCATATATAACATATTTAAATAGAACACATAAACATGAAAAACAATCTAAATAGTTGAATTTCACTATGCAAGGTGTTGTTACATACCAGCACTGAGGTCTTGAATGCCTCTAACAAATTTATATCAAGTTCAAAAAACTAAACTTAACAGTATAAAACATTATAATTCAAAAATAACAATTTTGGAATCCCCCAGCCAAATTTCCTTGATGAGAAATGACCCCTCACCCAGCCCCGCTCAAGAAAAACTAGTAACAGGGCATAATCAAAGGCATCCCATATGTTAAAAAATCAATTCAATATGAAATAACAGATAAAACGGGTCCCGCTCAAAATACCTGAAAACGCGCTGAAGGCCGTGTCACCCAAATGACCACAAAAACACAAAAAGAGGTATGAAACACCTACCTGATACTCGTACGATGCTACTACTCTGGTAACATCCTCAAATTAGGTTTAAACGAGGTATATCTACAAAAGAATCAAAATTGTTCAAACCCCTATAACTCGTTCTAGAACAGAAATCAAGAAAAACGGATCAGGAGGAATTGAGGCCTTACCCAGGGGGTTCCAACACATCTAACCATGATTGAATCTGACTTCGGACAAAGAGCAGGGAGAGGAATTATGTTCTAGATGGATTGGTTTACAAAACCAAGCCAAAATATGTGTTCTGCCTAAAAAATGAGGCTACTGCCTGTTTTAGAGAAAAAAAAGTACATGGTGTGTACTTCATGACTACACGCCGTGTATATCATTTAAATGTGCATTTGGTGGCTGGAATTCCACTGACTTACTTTCTAGAACCTGTCGACATGTTTACACGGTGTGTACCTAGGGGTACATGGCGTGTACTTGGTTTTACTTCTCTTCCTCACCAACTTGCCACACACCATGTATTCCTCTCATACACGGCTAGACTACACGGCGTGTCCAGGTGGGACACGCCGTGTATTTGGTTAAACAATTCTATCTAGCCAACAGGCCTACACACCATGTATATCCCTCATACACGGCCAGACTACACGGCGTGTCCAAGGAGGACACGACGTATACTTGGTTAAATGGTTCTACCCGGCCAACAGGCCTACACGCCATGTATGGCCTTCACATGGTCAAGGGTACACGAAGTGTCTAAAACTACACGTAGTGTAGTAAAAAAAATTTACACAGTCATCACACGGCATGTACTTGGCGAGCACATGGCTAGTCACTCGCCTAACATATACACGGCGTGTACTTAAACTACACGACGTATAGCCTGGAAATTTCCAGAAAATGCCCAAATTCTCCAGTTCTCTCAGGGACATGTCAAAAAATCAAACAGGGTCGGAATTTTGACCCGTTATAAAAACCCAGGTTCTTACATTTATGGTGTAATATAATTCCTTTATCATGATATCTCTAATTAATTAGGTTGTATACCGGTGCCATCAACCTATAGGCTTGATGTATCTTTCTTTGACTTCTTGGAAATTGAACATGCCTATAGAACACCATGGCCTCAAATTTATTTAGGCTATCTCATTTCTAACAAATGACATGAGATATCAACTTTTATCAATGAAAAAAGGGGGAAATCCATTCTCACATTATTCATTAATGAAATATTACTCATGACACATCCAACGTATCATACCTTTCTACGAACACTTGTCGTCACAGTTTTTGTCAATACATTATAGTATACAACTCATAGTACTCATTAATAATAATATTATTATCTAAGTACCAATACACACATCCATAGATAGGAACATCCAATGACACATATAAATTTGGAATTCCTACTAGAGGGCCTCATTCTCATAATATCCTATTGGATATTACCAAGGGTGTACAACATGAGGAGGTGCCACAGATTCCTATAAGTATCCATCCATGATAGCATGTCATATTTGTGTCCCTAAAATGATATCATTTAGCTACATAAAATATATTTAATAATTGCATCGTAGAACTTCTGGGTTGTCATTGGTGGGGAACTGTTATGACCTTTTAGTGTGACGGCTACTCTTGGGACATTATCATATACTATGTTACGCAGAAGAACAATCATTATGTGATAAGGAGTTTATTTATATTAAAAACCATGAATGAAGGTTACCATAAATTACACTGATGTTGGTTCTAGGGAACCAACTTCAACAAAATTGATATCAGTTATTCCCCAGGTATATGATAAATCTCAAATGAAATTACTATTTATAGAGAAAGACCTAAAATGTCATATGGGAAAATAGCCTGATAACAACACAAAACTATATAGAATATATATTGGTCTATTATTTATTCTTTCATGAGATCCATGTATGTTGCATGCATCACTATAATGATTCAAGTTATTGTAAATACAATTCCCTTTTTTAAATGATTAAGTGCCTTATTTATGTAATATAAATATAAAGAACACATCCACTAATTTGGTGATCTTGGTTCATTTTAAGTTATATACAATCATATTCAAAATACCATTAATAATCATAACCATTGAAAATGCATCCATTTAACAATGATCATATGATTAGTATATATTAAATGTTATATAAATGTCTTATTGATAGAGATAAAAGAAGAGATAGCTGCAACCAGTAAAATTGTACACTATAAATCCCATTTATCAGAGCTTCCAAGGGAGAGAGAATCTATGTTATTTTCCCCTGATCAAGACCAATATTAGATCTAACAAAAAAATAACAAGAGAAATAGATTATTGGATAATCTCAAACTCATTAAGATCATAGCCAAAACTATGTTCACTAAATAACCCCATGAGAATCTCACCATCACAGACCTTATCCTTGGGGAGTACACTAGTGTAATAAGGGGTTATGCATCTCAAACATAATAGTATGAATTAGTATATTTTCTTTCTAATAAATTCATGATTATATTTATTCCTTATTTTTTTACTTTGGTAATGATTATGTAATAAGTATTATAAAAATTATATTTCAATATGAGGAGACTATAATTGCCTTCTTGGGTAATATTCAATTTAAATTACGGAATTCTTTTGATGGATTTAAGCATTTTTCAAATAAAATTTCTTTTAATAAAATTTTATTATTAATTTTTATATATCAAATATAATTGAAAATATAATTTTATGAAGTGAAAATGATGATTTTATAAGAGACAAAAAACTATTATTGTAAAAAAACCAAATATTTTTCAATAAACTAGGATTTTAATTTAAAATAATAATTTATAATATTTATAAAATTACCTTGGTAAAATAATTTTTTTTTTTTGAATTAGACCATTGAAAATATCTAATGGTGAATTTTCCATATTTCATCTGAGTCAAATTTTCAGGTAAAAATTAAATACAATATAAATATATGATGTGTATTATGACATAATAATGACCCAAAAGTGTTGTAATATATTCGATGAAAGGTATCCATGACCAAATATATATTTAAAATTTAAATTAATGTTATTTAGTTTATTTGATTAATGTTATAAACTCTTTATTAATTCTTTAAAAACTATATAATATTTAAGAGTTTTAAAATCCATTATTTGTAATCATGACTAACTTTCTCATTACCATGGTTATTATTTAAATTTTATAGGATCATGGAATTATAAAATAATTAAAACCACTTGTCTTTGTTAGAAAACATGGGAAAAAACTAGGGGACGTTTTGTATTTTTTATTACTTTATTGTATAGAGTCCAAAACATATGTTTGGAAAATAATAAATAACTCCCCTCTATTTTCATATATAAACCCACCCAATATCCCATTAATCTTCACTAAAAACAATTATATTAGGAATATAATCTATAATTTCCTCACTATATCCCTCCTAAGGTTCCCCCAAGCTCACAATAAGCTCCTCCCAAAATTTTGGAAACACCCTCTCAAGGTAAGGAATCCTCTCCTTCTTCTCTTTATTCAAGCACTATCTTTATGCAATTCCTTCTATCTTTCAATTCATATTTATGGGATATGCTTTTACACATCCCTATTAATTCCCTTATGATGTCCAAGTAATGACAGAAACATTTCACTCTCATTAATCCCTCCCATTATTCATCATATACCCCTATTATACTATCAAATGTATCCTGTGATTTTCCATGCTAATCCTTTAAACTGTGAATACTATCTCTATTTCCCATATAGTTTACTCACCTAGACATAAATATAATTATTATATTAGGTAATTACTTTTATTTAATCTATATTCCTTAATCATTGGATTTTATGTGATGAAATATGGTCTTATGTTGAATGGTCTTTGTGGCACACTTATGTATGTACATGACATGAATGTAATGGGTACACAAAATATTATATAGAACTCTAATAAATTGGGTAATTTTTTAGACTCATGTGAAATAATTTATGTGATTACGAAGTAAATATAATTAATTTTGGAAATTTTTACACCATGTTATAATTTCTTTGTGATTATCCTTGACCTATGTTCATGATGTCATGTTTAATGTTGTTTCCGCATTCCCTTGTTCCCTTTATGCTACCTTATTATATCATACCACATTATTCAAAATTATTATTCTTAGTCATTTTATTTCCCATTGAAATTCCTATTGACTAACATGTAATACTTTTATCATGTTATGATTTTTTATTCCCTTACTGGGAATTATAGATCAAACCTTTCTTATTTATGTTATGTGGTTATTCTGTAATGTTTTAAATGAGAAATGGAATTTTAAAATAATTTTAAGGAATTTTTCAATAATATTTTTGTAACCACGTATCAAGTTAATGTGATATGTAAATAATTTCTCAAAGATAATAGGATTCTCAATCTTTTGGGATGTACTAACTGTGATTTGATGAAATAAAACAAGAATTAAAGTGTATTAAAGAAAAGTGTTTTCATAGATGGTATCAAATAGAGGTTCTAGTTATTTCTAATATTAAGATTATAAAACTATATTTAAATCCTTAGGGATAATACTAAACGTAGGAAAACATCCCCATATTTTTATAATTTATAGAGTAAGTGGTTTAAAAAAATATATGTCTAGAGACAAAAAGTAGATTTGGATCTGGCATAGAGGTACCTGGGGGTAATAACCATGAAAAGGGTGAATTTAGATAGACTTTTTCATCACATAGTTCATTAAAACAATCCTTGTTGCACATATGGTTTTACACTCCTGTGATTTATTCTTTGGTAAATAAAAAAATCTCCTTACGAACCATTATTAAAGGAACAAAAATTCCCATTGTATTTAATTTTAGGAAATAGATCATGGATAACATATATTGAATAGATAAAAATTCATAGGGTAATGAACACATGTTATTTATGAGTTATCCATTTAATGATCACAATTTTGCATTTATATTTTTAAATTGTTAAAATTATCATCCCAAAGTTTATTTTGGATAAATTAAATGATTAGAACTAGAATAAAATAGTAAAGGGTGGGCTTATCATCTATGGTTCTATGAATTATTTTATATCACATAAATTTTGTAGAATTATTAAAATAGAACCACAATGAATGGAAGTAGAGTTATTAGTGAAAAGGGAAAATGGTGTAATTATGACATCCTAAATATATAACTACACCCTCATAAATTTTTTGGATTAACTTCCCAAAAAACCTTATGATAATCCCTTTAGATAAATACAATGGTATTCGAGGTATGAATTATATTTCCTTATATAGATCCCAAATAAACTGTTGAGATATGGAAATCATCCTTTTTATCACGAATCACCCTCCAGTTCAATACAAGTACAAGGAAAAGGATGAATATTATTTTGTACTAACATCTCAAGAATTGATATTATTTCCTTATGATAAAGAGTATTAAGAACAGATTATTGACATTAATGAAAATTTCATCCTTGAAGACCTCCCTTTTTTGAGTGAATACACTAATGTGTTTCCTGAAGAATATATCAATTTCCCTCCTAGAATATATGTTAAATTTTAAATCAATATTATACTTAGGAACATTAAAATATCTATGAATCTAAGTATAATGGACATTATTGAACATGACGATATAAATAAGAAACTATAAGATAATAGGGATAAGGAATTTATATGCCCAAGTGCTTCACCTTGGGGTGAATCTGTCCTCTTCATCAAAAAGAATGTTGGATCAATGCATATATACATTGACTGCCATGAGGTCAAAAAAATCAAGATAAATAACAAGTATCATCTTCAATAGATTTATAACTTGTTTTATTAGACACATTAATCCCATTATTTATCTAAGATAGATATTAATTCATAAAATAATAAATTAAAGGTATAGAAATAGTATATCCACAAGAATTAATTTCATACAAGGTAAGATCACTAAAAGTTAATAGTGATTCCATTTGGAATCCCCAATGCTCCAAAAATCATCATGTATTTGATAAATAGATTCTTTAGTGATTACCTCAATAAATTATGTTAGTCTTTATTGGTGATATTCTTATCTACTCCAAAATAAAGAAGGAAAATTGGGAGAATTTGAATACTGTATTAAGGACCTTGTGGAATGAAAAGGAGCATGAAATCTATAGTAAATGTGAGTACTGGTTGGAACAAGTAATCTTCCTGGGTCATGTCATCACCAACAAAGAGATATATATAGATCCTCCAAAAAATGTAGATGACTGAAGGGTTGTTTAGAGAAACCTTTATGATTAAATTTTTTTTAGTTTCCTTGGATTATCTAGGTATTATCATTTATTTTTTGAAAATTATCCCAATTTTCAAGCCCCCTAAAAAAGATAATTCAGATAGGTTTTAAGAATATCTATAATGATGAATATGAAGAATGTTTTAAAGAGTCAAAGAAGAGGATAATCACTATACCTGTACTCACATTACCAACAAGTGGGAAAGTATTTTTGATCTATAGTGATGCATCTAAAAAGGTATTGGGCTGTGTGCTCATGAAAAATTGAAAATTTATATAGTATTACTCCCGCCAACTAAAGATCCATAAGCAGAACAACCCAACTAATGATCTAGAATTGGATTCAGTGATATTAACATTAATTATTTAGTGAAATTATCTCTACATGAAGAAGTTTGATATATATACGGACTATAAAAGCCTAAAGTATGTATTCATGAGAAATTAAATTGATATACAGTAACATAGGTGGTTAAATATTATCAAGTATTATGAAACTTCAGTTTATTACCATCCTGGGAAGGAGGAAAAAGTGGAAGATGCTCTGAGTATAAAGGATCTTAAAACTATACACATGATGTAGATTTCATGGGATAAAATCTGTACAGAAACACCAACGATGGATATAGGAATAATAAAAGGCTCTTTATCCTACATTTCAAAAATAATTGGTTAACAATCCCTTATTAAGGGGGTCAATGAGTCCCAGAAAGACGATGAGTTTCTAAAAAATAAGGTAGTGAATATTCCAAAGTTTAACATTATTGAAGAAGAAGTTATAAGTATGGAACCCAGATATGTATCCCATAAAAACCAAAACAAAAGAGGGAACTTCTAGATGATGTAAATATATTATAATTCTCTATTAATCAAGGAAGCACTAATATGTATATAGATTTGAAGCCAATTTTTTGGTGGGGTAACATGAAGAGATAGATTGTAGAGTTTATGACTCGATTTTTAGAATGCCAAAAAGTTAAGTTTGAATGAGAGAAGTATAAGATTATGATGAAACCATTTCTCATACCGGTATGGAAATGGGAAAACATAACCATTTATTTCATCATAGGACTCCCCAAGACACCCAATTCTAATAACACCATCTAGATGGTATTTGATATCCTTACAAATATAGAACATTTCACTGCTATGATGGATGGTTTCTCTCTTAAAAAACTCGCTAAGATATTCATAAGGGATGTGGTAAGACTACATGGATTGAAACTCTACATTATATTTAACTGAGATCTGAGTTTTACATCCGGGTTTTGGAGAATCTTTTAGCATTAATTGAATACAGAATTGATCTTTAGTACTACTTATCAACCAAATAAGGATTGTAAAAATGAAAGTCCCATTAAAACTCTAGAGGATATATTGAGATCATGTTTAATGGATTTACAAGGATTTTGGGATAAAAAACTTCCCCTAGTGGAGTTATTATATAACAAAAGTTTCCATTCTATCATTAAAATGGCTCATTATGAGTCTCTTTATGGGAAGTTGTGTTGGAATCTAACATGAAAAGGTTAATTTAGAGATGGGATACTTATGGGACCTGATCTTGTCCAAGGTATGATAGAAAATGTTCAAACCATTCAACCCCATATGAAATACACACAAATTCATTAGAAAAGATATGCATACAATTGATGATTTGTTATAGAGTTTATGGTTAGATAAAATTTATTCCTTCATATATCACCATAAAAGAAGATCATGAGGCTTAGGAATAAGGGAAAGGTTATTCCAAGATACATCGTCCCCTTTGAGATCCATGGTCTCATCAGAGTTGTGGCATATTGATTAGTGCTCCCACCTAACCTATCTGAAGTACATGGCATGTTCGATGTTTCCCTCTTTAGAAATTACATAAGAAAAAACTCAGATATACTAAATCAAATGGTGGTTCCATTAGAGAATTTTCTTTCATATGATAATAATCCAGTGAATAAATTAGAAGGTAGAGACAAAATTATGTGAAATAAAACAACACAACTGGTTGAAGTGATATAGTGGAACCAAAAGTTTAATGATGTGACAAGGGAACTAGAAGAGGCCATGAAAACAAAATTCCTTCAAATATATCTTAGTGTAAAAACAGAAATTTTGAGGGAAAATTTTATCAGGGGTAATAATGTAACGGCTAAAACTTTTATAAATTATGTTTCCTTTCACAATGAATAAGTGCCTTATTTACGTAATATAAATATAGAAAACATGTGGACTAATTTAGTTATATTGGGCTATTTTAAGTTATATAAAATCAAATTCAAAAGACCATTAAGCATCATAACTATTTATAAAATAGTCATCTATTAGTGATAATATGATTAGTATATATTAAGGGTTATGGTAAAGTCCTATTAACATGTACAAAAGAAGTGATATCCTCATCCTAAAGAATCCTACCCTATGAATCACATTTATCAAAGATTACAATAGAGGTATAATATATAGTATTTTTCCTTGATAAAGACCAATATGAGATTCGATTACTAAAGAACAAGTGAAACTAATTTTTGAGAGAATTTCAAGCTCATCGAGATCACAACCAAAACCATGTTCCCCAAACCACACCATGAAAATCTCACCAACATGCACCTTTCCCTTAGGTAGTTCAATATTGTAATGAGAGGATATGTATCTCAACCTCAGAAACATGAATATGTATACATTTTTTTTCCAATAAATTAATTATTATATTTATTTCTTATTTCTTTTACTTTATAAAATATTAAGTAATGATTTTGATTAAAATTATATTTTAATACGACAAAAATTGAATTGTATTTTTGGGTAATATCTTATTTCAACTATGTCATTACATTTAATGAATCCATTAATTTTTTAAATAAATTTTATTTTAATAAATATTATTATTAAATATTATATATTAAATATTAATGAAAATATGACTTTGTGAAGTGAAAGTATAATATTTATGATGGTCAGAAAACTTGTATTTTAAAAAAGCCCAATATTTTTAAATAAAGTTTAATTTTAATTTTAAATGTTAATTCCTAAAATTTATAGAATTATTTTGTTAAAATAAATGTTATTTTTTCATTTATTAAGTTGAAATTATCCAACAGTGAATTTTTTATAATTTTTTGAGAAAATCGAATTTTAGGTAAAAAATAAATATGGTATAAACTGTTTATGTGTATTTTAACATCATAATAAACCAAAAAATATGTAATATGTTCCATAAAAGGTATCCAAAAACAAATAAATATTTACCCTTTACACTAATTTTTTTCTTAGGTTATTTGATTAATTTTTTAAACCCTTCATGAATCCTCAAACATATAGAATATATTTAAGTGTTTTACAATCAATTATTTGTAAACAAGTCCCACTTCCACATTACCAAGGGTATTAATTTAATGTTCTCAATTTATGGAGTTATAAAATAATTAAAAATAATATTCGTTGGTAGAAACCATTGGAAACCCCATGGTAAGGTTTCAAGTTTTTATTACTTTATTCTATATCTACCAAACACTATGTTTGAAAAATAATAAAGAACTCTCATATATTTTACAATATAAACCCACCCAATATCCAATTAATATTTAGTAGAAACTATTGTATTATGAATATAATTTAGTGTTTCATCAATATATCCCTCACAAGATTCTGACAAGCTCTTAAGAAGCTCCTCCATACCTTTTGGAAACACCATCTGAAGGTAAGGGATACTCTCTTTATCCTCTTTGTTCATGCGGCTTCTTTATATAATGCCTTTTTTCTTACAGTTCCTATTTATAGGATACTCTTTTCACATTACTAATACATCAATTATTATTTACGAGTAATGAGAGACACCTTTCACTCTCATTAATCCCTCCTATGATTCATTATGTACCCCTCACTATGTTGTTAAAATTATGATGTTATTTTTTCATGTCAAACCTTTGTATTGTGAATAAAATCACCATTTCCACTCTAGGTTACTCACCGATAAATACCCATCCTTATTTTATTGGATTATTTCGTGAATTTAGTCCATAATACTTATTTTTGGGATTAAATTTGATTAAATATGATCCTATATTGAATAATCTATGTGGAACACTTATGAATATACCTAATATTAAAGTGATGGGTGCCCTCAAAATTATATAGAACTCCAATGAATTGGGTAATGTTTTAGTCTCATGAAATTTTGTGTATGGGATTTGGAAGTAAACCTAATCCATTATTAGACATTTCCACCATGTTTTTATGCCTTGGAGGCTAGCTTTGGTCTATGTTTCTATGTCAATTTTATTGTCGTATCTGCATTCCCATGTTGATTTTATTCAAACATGTTGTATTGGACTCATTGTTCAAGATTATTATTATCACCCCTTTTATGTCCCAAGGAAATTCTAATTGACTAAAATTTAATAAATTTATCATGTTATTATTTTTGTATTCCTTCTATGGGATTTATATCTCACACCTTTATTATATATTTCCCATATTTATACTATTTATTTTTAAATGCACAATGGAATTTTAGAATAATGTTAAGGATGTTTTCAATAAAGTTGTTGTAAACATGCATGATGTTGATGTTCTATATACCTAAAATCCCAAATACACTAGAGATATTGATCTTTTAGGTTGTAATAAGTGTTATTTTATGTAATAAATCCTGAAATAAAGTATATTAGAGAAATGAGTTGGCATAATAATTATCGATCCAATATGGATCAGGTTTTTTCCAATGTTGTATGCTCTAACATCTCATTCATAAGGTCATCAAAAACCTCTATCCTCCATGTATGGTGAAAGATAAGCATATCTAGTAAAAATAAATATGAGCTCGATAACCAGTTTACCAGTCCATTCTAAATATCACATTAAAACTAGTCATTTATTAGATCATGAAGGCTCATAGTTTTTTACATCCATCACGAACTTTGATACAATAAAGACATCACTGGAGATGGTCTACTTTCATTACTGTTTTCATTTATAGAGTGAGAAACTCAAAATATAACTTTAGTGGTAAATCTAATCTAGAAATTAATTAAGACAATATTAAATAATGGAAGTATTTTTTATAAAAAAAATATTAAATAGAATAGATGTAATAAAAACCATACCTATAATTTTTGTAGTTCCTTATCCATAGATTGAAAAAACCTCATCTATCACATAAATTTTTCCTTCCACTAGATCCCAACATTGCCTCTAAGGTTTATGAATCGACTTATTCATCAATGTATGCAATGTTTGGGTCTATAGTTTGGGATCCCATATGACACACTAACTTGACCACCTAGATTATATATCTAACACTTTTAAGAAAAAGAGCTAGATATGACACATCATTCTACACTATAAACATTCCCTTAGTTTCTTCACACATGATGAACTAAAATTTCCCCTATGTCATTAGTTGTTGAACTTAGTAAAACCTCCTCCAATAGAGTGACTATAATAATCCATACTCTGATCAACCTATTTACCACCCTACTTTACCTCCTTATTATTACTTTTCCTACTACCTGAATAGGTGCACACTATAGCATTATGATGTCTAGTTTCCAAAGCAAGGAAAAATGGAAGAAAACATGAATGAATTTCCTCCTCTAGCCCCATCCCAAAATCCATGGCCTTACGTTGTACCTCTACATAATTCATTCGGTCAAAAACCCCAACCTAACATATATGATCTAGATGAAGTATGATATAGAACCTCATAAACTTATATGAATAATTCACAACTAAAATAAATAAAAAGTATAAAAATATTTGAAACAGTATGATTAATAATAAAATAACATTTTCACTTACTATAGCTACGTAAAATACTATTCTTAGTCTAGTTTCAGCATCTGAGGAATGAAGTCCTCAAAGAACAGCTCCTTTAATGTCTCTAAATTAAAACACTCATTTTTTTATGTCTATCCCATAATACCAACCACCTCCTATAAGGTCCCTGAAGAAAAGAAAGGAATATAAATTCACCATTATATTCTTAGAAGTATATACCATATCAAAGATTCCCCTGATAATTTCATTCTAGTCCTTAGAATCATGAGGACCAAAGGTTCCCTTGAAGGGTGTCTAATACTAGAGGTTTAAATATTTGGGATAGTCAACCATTATCCTATATGCCCCTCTACCTAGAGAAGGTATAGTATGAAATACACAAATAAGGGTTGATTTTACTACATGAACCACCAGAGTAAACATAAGAGTATGCTCAAGTGAATCATACTGAATAACCTGTGATAGAACTAGCATGTCCTCCCTGGTGGGATAATTCTATCATAAATCACCAAGTGGTCCCATCAACTACATCTGATATGGATTTTTTTTTTGGAAATTACAAAATATTGATTAAAATTCTTAAAATAACTTTCTTATGAGTACTACTTAAAATGTATAAGGAACCCACATTTGATTTCTATAAGAAGGATGATCTTAGAAGATACCCACACATAATGTATAACCCTCCTAGTTCTAACAAAGGATCAACCCTAGACCTTCATACCAACACGTCAGTTACAATTATGTATATAAATCATAATAGTATACACAAGTTCATATAACTAATTTTAGCATATGTATAGAAAAATATCATAGTATAAATATATATCAACAAATAGATAGCTCAAAACAAGGGATTTAATTAAATAACTATATATAGTATCAACAAGTATATAAATTACTTATGAATCTATATGCCTATTCATGATGAATGAAAGCACTCAAATCCCATAAACTGTAAGAGAAAGTCTATCATAGTAACTTGGAGGTCCATTACTCATGAGCTAGCTAGGATCATGGAAACTCAACTACCTAACTTTATTACAAACCATCTCTTTTCTTACATATATCAAAATATAAAATAATAAAAGAAGGGAAACTTATTTTTTGATATCATTTTGTGACACCCCAACTCAAATCATTGAGTCTGGGCGGAAGTGCCACATGACCTCAGGCGTTATTCCTTGTATACAAGAGGTTGTACACTAACAAAGAGGGTCTTAAAATTTAATGGGAAGAATATATCCTTGGTTTTCATAGTCATACATGGAATATAATAACATATAAATAATCCAACTAAATATCTTTGATGAAAATAATAGAAATAATAAGATATAACATATTTAATGTTGGGTCATACAACGTGAAACCAAATGGAACCCCAATGTATCAAGTCAAAAAGTATGAGTAGTAAAACTAGAATAAATAAATAAAATATGTTTTCGTAGCTATCCTATGTATTTCCTGATACCATTTCCATCTTAAAACTCTTATCTCATCAATAATATATTTTTTGGCCCTTTTCCTTCTCTAGATACCTAATCATGAAGTCTTCATGTTCACTATGAATGTTGTGTAAGGTGTGAGTATAACTATTGTAGGACACCAGCAATTAATCTTAAAAAAAAATATCACACACAAATATAAAGAGGTTTATGTATGTATAGAAACTTAAATTTACATTTAAAGGCAACAAATCATACACTAAGTGATCATTGTTGTACCTACATGGGTTCCATTATAGAATAATTTCATAAGTGGTCATCCTGTGACATAATTAATTCTATGTGACTCCATCTACATTTATGGAAAATAAATGTTTCATGCTTATGTATCAACTCCACACCTACCTTTAAGGGAAAGTTACACCCATGAATTATGGATACCTATTTCATATAATAGAAATCATGCTAGGCATACCTCAGTTATTATAACTCTACACATATGAGTGGACAATCTCCATTGATACATCATGTCTGCATATGCGCCTTCTTCCAATTGGGTATGGTTTTATCCTCCCCCAATTTTTAATCACATTCCAATATCTAGCATTATCCACCATATTTCTAGATCCATTATTTGTGATTCATTTCATCCAATCTCCCCCTATAAGGGGAAAACTAAAATCCATCAGGTCCACTTGTCAACCTGAATAATTAAACAGATGTTACACTAGCCATGTACAAATCCATACATAAGTCATGCCATAATAAAGAAGAATATATCATAAATAATACTACATAGAACCTAAAATAGTATGTAAGAACCCGTGTTTTGCTACGAAAGACTTTGGAATAATCTAGATGATATTCCAGAGCAGTGCCTTCAGACGGCGTGCGATTCCGAGCCCCGGAGTGGCCGGAATTAAATTTTCAGTGCGTTCACACTGGAAATGCTAAATAAATGGGATAACTCCTAAAAGGAGTTCTGGATCAGGGATCCGAGTGTACGGATGAGTCTGTAATGGGGTGTTTACCATAGGAACGACATAAAACTTGTCGGCGCGGGACGTTTGGACCCCTCGCCCGCTTCTGGAACGTTAAACGGATTAATTAATTAATTTATTTATTCATTTATTGGTGAAACGCAAGTATCTCTTAAACGGTAGCTCGGATTGGAAAACTGAGGGCACCGTTGAGTTCGGAGCGTGCCGTTTACCCTAGGAGGGGTATAAGTTTCACGGGTGCGGGCCGTTTCCGAAAAATGGTCCCAGGGGCGTTTTCGTAATTTGGCGGCCTCGGGCGCTAAGTTTAGTAACTTTTGAACGGGGTCTCGGAATAAAATTCTGAGACCGCCGTTGCGCTCATAGTGTGCTTCTTAGCCAAGGGGAGGCTAAATCCCGACCCCGTCGGGAGTTCGGGTTCGGGGCTGCCGGGCGGGCGTTTAAGTGATTTGTACTTAAACACCCCCCCCCCCCCCCTTCTTCTTCTTCTTCTTCCTCTTCTTCCTCAAACCATACCCCCCCCCCCTCCTTCACCTCCGGTGAGGCGAGCTCCGGTGAGGCAACTCCGGCAAGGTGCGGTGGTGCCGGCGGATCGACGCGAAGCTCCGGGCGAAGCCCAGCGAGGTAGGTGGTGTTGTTGAGTTTTAAATCCCGAGCCCCCTTTGAACCCCAATTTTAGCATCGGTTCGTCGTTTAATCTTCGAAAAAATTCCATGGATGCGTAGTATAAAATTTTCTCTTTCCGAATCTTGTTTTGGATTTGAAATCAGAGGTCGGAGGCAACCGCAATCGCTCGCCGAAGTTTGCGGGAAATTCGAGAGGTTCAGGGTGTTTCCGGCGGTTTCCGGCAGTTCGGCGGCTTAGGCGGCGGCGGTCCGAGGTTGGGAGGCGGCGGCTTCGCAGGGCAGGGCGGCGGCGCTTCCGGGAGGCGGCGGCGGCTGTTGGAAGCCATCCGCGGGCGCCGGCTGCAGGGCACCAGCGAGAGGCAGGGGGGCCGCGCGGCTCACGGCCCCGAGCGGCAGACCGCGACCCGCGATAAGCGGGTCGCTGTTGGAATCACGACCGGCCAGTTGGCCGGTCGGTGAGGAATCCCTCGCGGCGGGCGCGCGGGTGTGAAGGGGGAGCGGGCCGCGGAGCGGCGGCTTGCGGCTCGGCTGGACCAGGCCGGCCGGCGCGGGCCGGCCCAGGCAGGGCGGACCGGCCGGACCGGGCCGGTCCGGCCCAAAGGGGCTTTGCCCCTCAGACTTAGGACGCCCATATTTCGGGCTACGGGCGTCCGTTTTGCACGTCGTCTGCGGCAACGCAGAGCTTGCATCAAGACGGAGTTTTTGCGGTGGTTTTGGGAATTTTTAATTCCCGAAACGAGGGGCCGCTGAGGCGCGACGCGTCCTTAAGTGGACGAGCGTTTTTCCGGGATTCTTGTTTTGGACGGCGCGGACGCATCCGACGTCCGTTTTGAGCGTCGTCAGTTGCGTTGGGACCCTGGCGTCAAGGCGGAGGTTTGCAGGGTGGTTCCAGGCATTGAGGCCGGAGTTGAGGCAGGGGCCCCACGGCCCGTCTCTTGAGCTGCGTGCGGCGTTTCACGACTTTTTCCTCGGACGTCCGTTCGGGGCGTGCGAGCAGTCGATGTTGGGTGTTTTTTCGAGGGGATTGCAATGGTGCAATCCGCCCGCTCAATTTCGGCACGATGGTGTGGGGCCCACGAGGGCGGTTTGGGGCGTCGACGGTGATTTTCCAGCTTTATCACCGGGCGACCGTTTTGGACAAGTGAGTAGTCCATCTTGTGTGCTTTTTCGAGAGGATCGCAACGGTACGATCTGTTCGTTGAGTTTCGGGACCGGGTTGCGGGTCCCACATGGCACCGCTGGTGTGCGGTACGCCGGAAGGCATCTTTTCCTCCGGGTACCCGTCCCACGCAAGTAAGCAGTCAATCTGACGTGCTTTTCCGAGAGCATCGTGATGGCACAGTCCGCCCGACCTCTTTCGGAGATGTGGTGTGGGTCCCACCCGACCGAGATACGGTGAATAGTACCTTTTCACCGGGTGTCCGTTTTGGGTGATTGAGTACTCAATCCCGTGTGTTTTTTCGAGGGGATCGCATTGGCGTGATCCGTTGGTTCGGTTTTGGGATCTTGGGGTGGGTCCCACCCAGGTGGGTCACGATGAATAGTACCTTTTTCACCTATTGATCGTTTCGGGCGAGTGAGTAGTCTAACTCACGTGTTTTTGCGCAAGGATTGCAACGGTGTGATCCTTTTGGCTGTACGGAGCCTCTTGCGCGATCTTGAGAAATGAGGAAAGCACGGAAGGTGCTCCAGTGGTGGTTCTCCCTACTTTGCTTGTAGCGGACCTTTGGCGAGTGATCGCGTGCACTCCCGTGTGAGTGATGTAAATGCTTGAAGTGATGTGGTTGGTCGTGCTTGGGCCTTTGAGGTGGAATTGTTATGTCACGCCTTCGCGTTGACGTTGGGTGCCGTGTGCATGGTATCCCTTAGGCTGGAGACGTAGTATACTCTCGGAGTATACGAGAGTGCTTGGAGGTACATGTGGTTGTTCGTACCTAAGAACGTTGGTGCGTTCGGTTGGGGTTGAGATGGGGCCACACGTTGTGTGGGCCCCACATGCGTGCCGGGTTCTGCGTAGCGTACTTTGACCTCTTGCGACGTAGTGGGTCCCTCAGTGTGTTGGTTTGACCAGCAGGGTGGAGTTTTCCCCTGGCTCGGTGCTCGTTGGTTGACCAGTAGGGTTGAGTGGTCCCCCCCTAGTTTGTTCTCTATGGATTGGCCGGTAGCGGTGCTAGTGACACCCAGTGCTGGAGCAGACGCTGCACCTCCTTTGGGTGAGTTGTTCTGGAGTTGGGAGGTTGCGCGATACCCACTCCGTGTTCAGTTGGCCAGTGTTGTGCCCTCTAGTGGAGATGTCTAGAGCAGTTCGGAGTTCTACCCTCCAGTGGGGCTGGGCAGTGGGTTACTCATCGACTTCCTCGGGCTTACCCTCTAGCGGGGCTGGGCAGTGGGTCGCTCACTGAATTTTAGGGTTTACCCTCCAGCAGAGACTGGGCAATGGGTCACCCGATGTTATTAGGGTCTACCCTCCAGCAGAGACTAGGCAGTGGGTCACCCGACGACCTCTTGGGGTCTACCCTCCAGCAGGGCTGTAACAACCCCCAAAACTGGGGTGCTTAATGAGACATGATATACTTAACGTTACATCATTACAAGTTAAATATCATGTCTCATTACAACAGAAGATCGCGAGGCTCAGGATTCTGGGAATCCAGCTGCTTCTGATTAGCTTCATTAGTATCAACCGTGCCTGAAAAATTTTAAACAAAACGTAGCGTGAGCAAAAATGCCCAGTAAGGGGTTTTAAAACATTTTAAGAAAGTCCTTTCTTAAGTCCTTTTGAAATGAATAAAAATACTTTGCTAAAACAAAACATTGTCATTTCTTAAAAACATGAAATTCCATCTTTGTTTGAAAACCACTTGCATAAAGAGGCACGTACTTAAAATAAGATTTAATGTAAAGATGATAAGAGTGCACAATATAAACAATGCATAAAGTGAAAACAAGGTTACTTCAATTCTAAGTGAATTCTATGGCTAAGCAGGAAAAACATGCATATCATGGTTCATGAGTAAAATGCAGTTCATCTAACAGTTTACCATATGAAAAACAATTCTTGTTACATAGAGTACATTTTCATGATCTTGGGAGCTTTCAACTAGGGGTTGTCCTGTTAGTTGAACAAACCCCTGGTTATCCTTTATCATTACATGTAGAGGGAATGTATAATTCTGGACTTTGTCATGACTTTTCATCATGACCGTATAACATACTTAACAAGTCGAGGCTCACCGCCCGCCCTGTTTCTTTAGCACAAGTCAAGGCTAACTGCCAAGACCGTCGCACATGTTCGTCTCATGAGACTCTTGCTTTACCCAATGCATTGGAGCGCTGTATAATTCTGTGCGCACCCGTCACATCATTCTTGTTGCGCTATATAATTCCGGGTGCACCCGTCACATGTAAGTCCTATACATCCCTCACATATCTTGACATGGTCATTCGTTAATGGGGTTCCATGCATTCTTACTTCAACCCCATTTTCACATACATAACATGAAAACAGTTCTTTCAGTAAAAACATTAAGACATGCATGATCATGCTTCGTGCACATAAAAAGTTAACATTCGAAAACATGGTTTTTAAGAAAGTAAGCATAATACTTAACATTCCATACATCAGAATTCCCAATTAAAGCATGGTCACTCATTAATTACACATGTGATGATAAATGGATATCCTAGACGTTTAATACAGGCAGCTGAGGTTACAAAGTTCATAATCAAGTTCATCATGTATATTTGTGTAAACTCTCACATTATCACCTGAGAACACACCTACTAATACATGAATGCATTTATAAAAGTTCAAGAAGCCCATACTATCCATTTTAAGTAAAATCCTGATTATCCAAAGCAGTGATAAATGAAAATTCTCAGTTTTGAGAATGATTTTGAAATCCAAACAAACCATAAATTCATCATGCTATACCGTAATACATTACAACAAAGATAAGAAAAACAAGTACACGTTGGTGTACATACACATTGATATAATCGCAGGTATGTATTTACCAATATACTTCGTATACTTGCATGATTTTGCATGTTCGTACAATTACCCAAAACCTCCATGTTCATAGGCGAAATAAAAAAATCAGGGTTATAAATATGAAAGAAGAATTGTATATTTGCATATATCCTCTTATACTTATGTGTATAAATGTATATATATATATACATTTATATACACAATGTGTATAACATTAAAACTGAGTTAAAATGAACCCCAAAAGAAAACTGCTCTTAACTTGGTCAAATTCTGGATGATGAAAATAGTGGTAACCGGTCCTTAAGGCCATGATGCAAATTCATATACACGTATATATTTATGTAATGTGTGTATAAATTATAGTGTACCAAGGCCGGAGGAAACTAAACATAAGAAGGGGTTTTCCCTTTTTACCCACTATTCGATTTATCAAGCTGAGAGAGATCTCAAATTCTGGGTTCACACCCGGTTCACATATACCCGAAATATATACACACATAACATGTATATATATATATACTCCAAAACTCAAACACAACAAAATAAAAATTCCTCTTACCTTCGGAGAGGAGGAAAATAAATGATAAATGAGGCAAGGGGAACCAGGGGTATAAACATAGAAGTTGTAGACACATATATATACATATCTATAATCCGAATATACACATGTTTATAAGAAAACCAAAGTTTAAAACCAAACTTTAGAAATAGAGTATGATCCTTACAAAATGGAGAGGAGGAGAAGAGAAGGCGATAAAACAAGTGAAAAACAGGTGCATAACCATAGGATGTATATATGTATATACATAACACATATATATATATGTATATATAAAAATGAAACTCAAACGGAAACCACGGCAAAACCTCTCCCTTACCTTAGCTCGACGAGGAGGAGGAGAGGAGGGGCAGCAACTGAGGTCCAGAAGCCGAAGAGATCGAGGGATCCAGTCCTTCGGCCTTCGGTGCAACAGGGAGTTTAAGAAGAAAAATGAAGAAGAAGAAGAGGACCTCGGGGGAGGGAAGAAGTCATCGGCCGAGGCATCTGGGGCGAGGAGTCTACGTCAACCCGTGGAAAGGAGGGAGCAGCGCCGGTCTTATTCGCCGGCCTAAGAGAGAAAAAAAAGCCTACGCTCCACTGGTTCAGTGGCGCAAAGAATGAGAAGAAACAGTGGAACGCTGGGAGAAGGAAAAAAAATGAAAACCAGCGGATGACCGAGATTAAATGAGGGAGGGATCGGACGGCTGAGGGGTTTCACCGCGGTTTTAAAAGAAACGTGGTTCCTGTAGTTTAAAAAAAAGTTGCTTTAATATTTTTATTTTTATTTTTATTTTTAAAGTATTTAAACGATTAATCCAGATTTTATATATATATATATATATATTTTAAAAAAAAAGGTCATTGGCCAAATAAAATATATACATTGATTCAATAAAAGCATATTATTATATATATATAGATATATTATTTTTAAAACCCCAATAATTCATATTATTCTATCATTATTATTATTAAACCACTTTTATTATTTTAATAAAAACATTGGTCAAATAAAATTATAAATTGATTTAATCAAAACATCTTATTATATGTAAATACATATATATTTCTTTTTTTTTAAACATCCACAATTTTTATTATATTATCATTATTATTAAACCTTATTTATTAACTACTTATTATTTCATTATGAGAATTAAGGATCAAGAACATTGAGTAGTAAAAACATAACACAAATATATATTTTAGTTTCCTTTGCTAGTTAACTACCCTAATTTTCTTAATTAATTAATATCATTTAATGCAACTATATTTTATCACACATAAAAGTGTGTTGATGAAAATATTATCACCACAAAACACACAAGTGAAAGAAACCATAATTTGACATAGTTTCCAAAATAGTTAATAAAGGTCAAATTATACAAGAAATAATGTATCTAATTTGATGCAGTATAAATATATAACTCATAAAAGAAATCCATCAGGTTTGATATAACTAGAAAAACAAAAGTTTAATTGTTCAAATCAAAATGTATAGTGGAAGAAGACAATAATATTAATTTTTCTCCATTTTAAACATAAAATAAAATTCTTGTTTTGGAAAACAAGAGATAATTAACATTGATGTCATTTTAAAATATTAAAGCAAAACTACACCTTTATCATTCCGATCATTTTATTTCCAACGGTCAAAATGGACATTGGATTCTTTGGGAAACCAACGGTCGGATTTGTGGTCGTTTGAGGTCCAACGGTCATATTGGTGCTTATAAAAGGGTTTGGTCTCGGGTGTCCCTTAACCCAAGTGACCGAAGAAGATAAAGGAAGATGGTTCGTGTGATCCCCTTGGTGCTGAGCACGGTCGCGGTGGATTCAGCAATTCTTATGTTCCTTATGATGGATCCTCAAAATCCCTATCACATTCTCGGGATCCTAGTAGTTCTAAGCAGTCTTCCCATCGTTGTAATTGGGTTCTTGGTTGGGATCTTTGGTTAGTGATGTTTTGATCATGGGGAGTTGTAATCGTCATGTTTCTTAATAAATAAGTATTTCATTCATGCTTGTTGTTACAGTTTTCGTTTATTTTCATTTTCTTTTTATAGAAAGATGGTCCAGTTAAAGGGGAAACATATCATTACACGAAACATGAATTATCGGGTTGTTACATCATCTCCCCCTTCAAGTAATTGCTTCCTCACAATTCTATTCATAAAAAGACAAGAAAAAGACCTCGGTCGCACAACATTACCAAAACTGAAGGCCTAGCTCGGTTAACGGAACCCCTAAACTGGTACATAGCTCCTTTGTTTCCCTGACCCAGATACACTTTGAGCAATAAGACTTGTACTCCTGCTCATGGGCACTACACACAGGCTTCCACAGGGAGGCCCATGCAATAAACAGCTCTGAGACGTCTGAGCAGACGAATCCCCTAGTGACCCTTCGAACTTCATCACGCTCAAGGTAGTTGAGGGGAACGACGCGATTGAGAAGGCCGACGTTCAGGATCTGGAACATGTAGGCGGCATTGAGGTGGCCATCTTGAGCTGCTATGAGAAAGCAAGCTCTGGAGGAGAAGTTCCATGCCATAGAGAAACACTGAAAAATCCCTTCATGGTATCTCCCCCTTCGCCTATAGTAGGGGAGCTGGGTGGTGGCAAGGAGGTGAATCACATGTTCATTCTCCTGACACGCGCGGAGAATTTCCGCACTATTTTCTATGTCCAGAAGACGTTGACAGGACCCTCGTAGGTGGAGAAAAGAGGGAAAGTCCACCATACAAGTTCTGATCAAGATAACCTCTACCAACTCATCAGGTAGAGACGAGAGGTCCATCTGACCTGCCATCTGGAAGAAAAGGTATACAAGAGAGGTCACTTAACAACACTAAGAAGAAAGAGATCATAAACTTTTTAATTAATAAAGTTTACACATTAATGTCTGAGTTTTCCAGACGGACACCACAAAGAGAGGCGAAACTCTCTAACTCCATAAACCATACATAGGATGAACATACAAGACTAAACTCATGGGAACATTTATAACGCCTCTTGAGTTTCGCGTGAGGGGTGTGGAGTTGGGAAACGTCGGTGTACACTTCTTGCATAAGAGACACATGTGTGGAATCATTCTCCAATGATCTGAAGTCCATTAACTGGCCCCAGAAGCCATAGTGCAGGTCCTGGCACAGATAAGCCGCTCGGAGGTCTCCGGCAGCAGCAGCTTCTTGAAAAGGGTTATCTAGAATTGTGCCAAATTCCTCGCCAGTTGTAAACACTCGGAAGAGTCCTTCATGATACCTTCCCTGATGTGCATACGAGGGAAACTGGGTCATCATCATTAGGAGATAGTCCATCCACATTCCCCGGTGGAGACTAAGCACCCTAGATGAGTTTGACACATCGTATAGGCGTTTACACGTCATGCGAATTTGGGCATAATTCAGGAAGTTTTCACGGCTAGCTAGAGATATAATGTTCTCTAGAGCATCGGTGGGGAGTGACAAAAGGTCGGTAGGTACATCAGCCATCTGAAAATTATTTTTACTTAGTTAGTCTTAGCAATATATTTATATCATCTAGTTTTCCAGAGTTTCCTGAACCCATCCTCTGATACCAACTGTAACAACCCCCAAAACCGGGGTGCTTAATGAGACATGATATACTTAACGTTACATCATTACAAGTTAAATATCATGTCTCATTACAACAGAAGATTGCGAGGCTCAGGATTCTGGGAAACTAGCTGCTTCTGATTAGCTTCATTAGTATCAACCGTGCCTGAAAAATTTTAAACAAAACATAGGGTGAGAAAAAATGCCCAATAAGGGGTTTTAAAACATTTTAAGAAAGTCCTTTCTTAAGTCCTTTTGAAATGAATAAAAATACTTTGCTAAAACAAAACATTGTCATATCTTAAAAACATGAAATTCCATCTTTGTTTGAAAACCACTTGCATAAAGAGGCACGTACTTAAAATAATCTTAAATGTAAACATGATCAGAGTGCACAATATAAACAATGCATAAAGTGAAAACAAGGTTACTTCAATTCTAAGTGAATTCTATGGCTAAGCAAAAAAAACATGCATATCATGGTTCATGAGTAAAATGCAGCTCATCTAACAGTTTACCATATGAAAAACAATTCTTGTTACATAGAGTACATTTTCATGATCTTGGGAGCTTTCAACTAGGGGTTGTCCTGTTAGTTGAACTAACCCCTGGTTATCCTTTATCATTACATGTAGAGGGAATGTATAATCCTGGACTTTGTCATGAATTTTCATCATGACCGTATAACATACTTAACAGGTCGAGGCTCACCGCCCGCCCTGTTTCTTTAGCACAAGTCAAGGCTAACTTCCAAGACCGTTGCACATGTTCGTCTGATGAGACTCTTTCTTTACCCAATGCATTGGAGCGCTGTATAATTCTGGGCGCACCCGTCACATCATTCTTGTTGCGCTATATAATTCCGGGCGCACCCATCACATGTAAGTCCTATACATCCCTCACATATCTTGACATGGTCATTCGTTAATGGGGTTCCATGCATTCTTACTTCAACCCCATTTTCACATACATAACATGAAAACAGTTCTTTCATTAAAAACATTAAGACAAGCATGCTCATGCTTCGTGCACATAAAAAGTTAACATTCGAAAACATGGGTTTTAAGAAAGTAAACATAACACTTAACATTCCATACATCAGAATTCCCAATTAAAGCATGGTCACTCATTAATTACACATGTGATGATAAATGGATATCCTAGACGTTTAATACAGGCAGCTGAGGTTACAAAGTTCATAATCAAGTTCATCATGTATATTTGTGTAAACTCTCCCATTATCACCTGATAACACACCTACTAATACATGAATGCATTTATAAAAGTTCAAGAAGCCCATACTATCCATTTTAAGAAAAATCCTGATTATCCGAAGCAGTGATAAATGAAAATTCTCAGTTTTGAGAATGATTTTGAAATCCAACCAAACCATAAATTCATCATGCTATACCGTAATACATTACAACAAAGATAAGAAAACTAAGTACACGTTGGTGTACATACACATCGATATAATCGCATGTATGTATTTACCAATATACTTCGTATACTTGCGTGATTTTGCATGTTCGTACAATTACCCAAAACCTCCATGTTCATAGGCGAAATAAAAAAATCAGGGTTATAAATACGAAAGAAGAATTGTATATTTGCATATATCCTCTTATACTTATGTGTATAAATGTATATATATATATATATACATTTATATACACAATGTGTATAACATTAAAACCGAGTTAAAATGAACCTCAAAAGAAAACTGCTCTTAACTTGGTCGAATTCTGGATGATGAAAACTGTGGTAACCAGTCCTTAAGGCCATGATGCAAATTCATATACACATATATATTTATGTAAGGTGTGTATAAATTATAGTGTACCAAGGCCGGAGGAAACTAAACATAAGAAGGGGTTTTCCCTTTTTACCCACTATTCGATTTATCAAGCTGAGAGAGATCTCAAATTCTGGGTTCGCACCCGGTTCACATATACCCGAAATATATACACACATAACATGTATATATATATATATACACCAAAACTCAAACACAAAAAAATAAACATGCCTCTTACCTTCGGAGAGGAGGAAAATAAATGATAAATGAGGCAAGGGGATCCAGGGGTATAAACATAGAAGTTGTAGACACATATATATACATATCTATAATCCGAATATACACATGTTTATAAGAAAACCGAAGTTTAAAACCAAACTTTAGAAATAGAGTACGATCCTTACAAAATGGAGAGGAGGATAAGAGAAGGCGATACAACAAGTGAAAAATAGCTGCATAACCATAAGATGTATATATGTATATACATAACACACATATATATATATATGTATATATAAAAACGAAACTCAAACAGAAACCACGGAAAAACCTATCCTTTACCTTAGCTCGACGAGGAGGAGGAGAGGAGGGGCAGCAACTGAGGTCCAGAAGCTGAAGAGATCGAGGGAGCCGGTCCTTCGGCCTTCGGTGCAACAGGGAGTTTAAGAAGAAAAACGAAGAAGAAGAAGAGGACCTCGGGGGAGGGAAGAAGTCATCGGCCGAGGCATCCGGGGCGAGGAGTCCACGTCAACCCGTGGAAAGGAGGGAGCAGCGCCGGTCTTATTCGCCGGCCTAAGAGAGAAAAAAAAAGCCTACGCTCCACTGGTTCAGTGGCGCAAAGAAGGAGAAGAAACAGTGGAATGCGGGGAGAAGGAAAAAAAATGGAAACCAGCGGACGACCGAGATTAAATGAGGGAGGGATCGGACGGCTGAGGGGTTTCACTGCGGTTTTAAAAGAAACGCGGTTCCTGCAGTTTAAAAAAAATTTGTTTTAATATTTTTATTTTTATTTTCATTTTTAAATTATTTAAACGATTAATCCAGCTTTTATATATATATATATATATTTTTTTTAAAAAAGGTCATTGGCCAAATAAAATATGTACATTGATTCAATAAAAGCATATTATTATATATATATATAGATATATTATTTTTAAAACCCCAATAATTCATATTATGCTATCATTATTTTTATTAAACCACTTTTATTATTTTAGTAAAAACATTGGTCAAATAAAATTATAAATTGATTTAATCAAAACATCTTATTATATGTACACACATATATATTTCATTTTTTTTAAACATCCACAATTTTTATTATATTATCATTATTATTAAACCTTATTTATTAACTACTTAGTATTTCATTATGAGAATTAAGGATCAAGAACATTGAGTAGTAAAAACATAACACAAATATATATTTTAATTTCCTTTTCTAGTTAACTACCCTAATTTTCTTAATTAATTAATATCATTTAATGCAACTATATTTTATCACACATAAAAGTGTGTTGATGAAAATATTATCACCACAAAACAAACAAGTGAAAGAAACCATAATTTGACATAGTTTCCAAAATAGTTAATAAAGGTTATATTATACAAGAAATAATGTATCTAATTTGATGCAGTATAAATATATAACTCATAAAAGAAATCCATCAGGTTTGATATAACTAGAAAAACAAAAGTTTAATTGTTCAAATCAAAATGTATAGTGGAAGAAGACAATAATATTAATTTTTCTCCATTTGAAACATAAAATAAAATTCTTGTTTTGGAAAACAAGAGATAATTAACATTGATGTCATTTTAAAATATTAAAGAAAAACTACACCTTTATCATTCCGATCATTTTATTTCCAACGGTCAAAATGGACATTGGATTCTTTGGGAAACCAACGGTCGGATTTGTGGCCGTTTGAGGTCCAACGGTCATATTGGTGCTTATAAAAGGGTTTGGTCTCAGGTGTCCCTTACCCCAAGTGACCGAAGAAGATAAAGGAAGATGGTTCGTGTGATCCCCTTGGTGCTGAGCACGGTCGCGGTGGCTTCAGCAATTCTTATGTTCATTATGATGGATGCTTGAAATCCCTATCGCATTCTCGGGCTCCTAGTAGTTCTAAGCAGTCTTCCCATCGTTGTAATTGGGTTCTTGGTTGGGATATTTGGTTAGTGATGTTTTGATCGTGGGGAGTTGTAATCGTCATGTTTCTTAATAAAGGAGTATTTCATTCATGCTTGTTGTTATGGTTTTCGTTTATTTTCATTTTATTTTTATAGAAAGATGGTCCAGTTAAAGGGGAAACATATCATTACATGAAACATGAATTCTCAGGTTGTTACAAGGGCTGGGCAGTGGGTCACCCGTCGTCTATTCCAGGTCTACCCTCTAGCAAGGCTAGGCAGTGGGTCGTCTGTCGACTTATTCCAGGTCTACCCTCCAATGGGGTTGGGCAGTGGGTCGTCTGATGATGTGTTAGGGTTTACCCTCTAGCAGGGCTGGGCAGTGGGTCACCCGATATCTGATTATGGTTTACCCTCCAGCGGGGCTGGGCAGTGGGTTGCCTGATGATGTATTAGGGTTTACCCTCCAGCAGGGCTGGGCAGTGGGTCACCTGATATTTGGTTATGAATTACCCTCCAGTGGGTCTGGGCAGTGGGATACCTATTAGCATTCCAGGCTCAGTCGTTTCTACTAGGCTAGCCTGTGGCTTTCCTCCGTGATTACCGGAGCGGGACCCTTGGTTGTACGGGTCGGTGATGGAACGACTTGACTTTGAGAAGACCTCTCGACTGCAGGGCAGTGACGAGGCGTGGTTTGACTTTCCTAGAACTCTCAAGTACGAGGGGCGCTTTCCCCACCGAGACGCGTTCTTGCGACGCGATCTAAAACCGTGCGGGCGAGTCATTGCCGCCCAAAGCGGATAGTATCAAGGTGCAGTGACTGAGCCCCTTGGCTTGCGGTTCAGGGCAGACGTGTGGGTTGTTGGGAATCGATGATGGGGTTACTTCTGGGATTGTTGGCGACTCTTTCTTGGGCTGAGCTACGGTATGGGGATCCCCTTACGACGTCGTTCGGGTTTCTTTTTGAGCATACTGGATATGTATATACCTTATTCTGGTACCCACTCCTTGGGTTTTGGCTACTCTCCTTCCATAAGGGGCGAAGACGCGCGGGGTATGCCACATGCTTTCCGTGTCTAGCTTCTCGTGGTTGGATGAGTCTACTCTCCTACTATAGGTATTGAAAGCTCGAAAAGAAGTGCATCTTCTCACTGTTCCTAGCTCCTTGTTCTAGGACGAGCCTTCTACGTTTCTCTTGTTGGGTTGAGCTGGACTCTTTACTTCGCCTTCAGTTGTACTCCTCTACTTTTCTGTTCGCTCTACTGCTCACCCTTCAGTACCTCCTTTTGTTGCTCCCTCGAGCCTTCGGGGTATCCTACTGAGTATTTTTATACTCACCCCTGCTTGGGCTTTGCCCGCACTTGGTGTGCCCTTGCAGACGACGGACAGGTGGAGCGTGACTTCCGGGGAGCGTAGGAGCTTAGGAGCTTGGACCGCGTGCGGTGGTCGTGACCGGGTTCTAGGTGGAAGACCCGTTAGCTATTTCTTTTCGTTTACCTGTTTCCGGGTTGTGGCACTTTTTGGTTGGGTGCGTGTTTTGCCCCTTTTTCCTTTTCATCACTTTACTTGTATCTTGTAGAGGTCGATGCACTATGTGGTTTATTTATAGCAGTTTCCCTTTGCTCTTCCTTTTTACTCTGCACTTTTGCATTGAGTTTGATGCGTGCGTGTGTACAGGTACTTAGGCAAAGGCCTCCCCGAGTTGTTGTGCCTTCGGCGCTGGTCGCCAGCCCCTGGCCTATTGAGGCGGGCCTGGGGTAGTTGCGGCTCGAGCACGGGTAGGGTCGGGTCATGACAAAGTGGTATCAGAGGTGGTTCGTTCCTTGGGACGCTGTTCGGACGTCCCTAAAAGAGGAATTTGGTTGGGATATAGGGCAACAGTGTTAACGTGTCTCGAGAGCAGCTCTCAGGCCAGGGAGTCCAGTGATGGTGCGGCGGCCGACGTATCCATTCACCAGGACCTTGATAACCCGCTTGTCGACTCGGCATGCTGAGACACTTGTTGCAGGGAAAATTGGTTTGTGCATCACATAGGACCGAGTCTTTGACTGTCCTTCTTGAGTCAGCTCCCCATCGTTGTTGTTATTGGTATATACATATATGCTCATCTGACCGCAGCACTCCTTGATAATATTCAGGGTATATCCGTGAGGACAGCCAGCCAGGATACCAGCTTTGGTTCATGATGATGACCCTATGAGCTACGAGGCCACAGTCCAGGACCCATCATGTGAGCCCCTTTCTACGGGTGGGCCGGTAGCAGCACCCCCACCTGTTGAGCAGCAGGCAGTTTCAGCATAGCAGGCTGAGCTTGAGTGCGGGTTGAGCGCGCTCCGTGAGTTCCAGCGGCAGAGACCGCTGAGGTTCAGTGGTGAGCCAGACCCTCAGGCAGTAGAGGTTTGTCTCGAGGCAGTGGTTCGCCTTTTCAGGCTTGTGCAGACGCCGACAGGTCAGAGAGCGGCTTTGGCAGCCACCCCTTTTTGTGGATCGGCTTGGCGTTGGTGGAGTCTGGTGACTCAGTTTCTTGACGAGTCACCATTTTCGTTGGATGAATTTCAGTTGTTTCTCCATGAGGAGTTTTTCCCCTCCTGCTTGCGCTCCATTCGGATTCAGGAGCTCCTACAGTTTCAGCAGGGAGGGATGACGGTGGCCGAGTATGCGGCTAGTTTTGCAGATCGTGCACGCTTTTACCCGGACTTGGTCCATGACGACAACCTCCGAGCGCGGAAGTTTGAGCAGGGTCTCCGCCGAGAGATTCGTGCTGTCATAATACCCTTGGGCATTTCCACATATGCCGGGGTGCTAGAGAAGGCGCTAGTGACAGAGGGATTCCTGTCATGTTTTGCGGTTGGTAGTGGCAGTGGGCGCGATGGAGCCAGGACGTCTGTCATAGCTAGAAGGCGCCGGAGGACAGGGCCTCAATGCAGGTGGCCTTCCCACTTCCGGTTTCGGAGACATGGTCGTATACCACTGTGGCGAAAAGGCATAGGGCCTCAGCCGAGGATGCCCTTTCGTGAGTGGATCCCGGGCCGTGGTCGTACACCACAGTGGCGCTGGAGGGTGCCAGGGCAGCCCAGAGAGTGTTGGTGCTATGCTTGTGATGGGAGAGGTCACTTGGCACGAAACTGCCCGACCCGAGTTACTGAGAGCTTCGGGCAGGCCGCAGGCGCACCACCACGGTAGAGGCAGCACCGTGATCGGAGTGGTACCCAGACAGGTGGTGCTAGAAGAGGAGTGAGAGGAGATGGAGGTGGGGGACGACATTACGAGATCTCCCCATCACCACTAGGTGGTCCACATCAGGCTCCGGGAGCTGATAGTTGGGACCGCGGGTAGCCGCGAGCTTTGGATGTCTACGATCCTGCAGAGCACGGGATGGTGAGAGGTACCCCTTGCGACCCTTCTACTGCTTGCAGTAGAATTGTTAGGCTCTACGTGTGAAATTCTTCTCTCCTGACTCCTTGTTCGAGGTGTTACCAGGGTGACGCAGGGCGTCGGGTGTAACCCTGTGGTGGTAAGGAGAAAGGCGCGAGACCTTTTCCTTTAGTCGATGGTGTTGACTCCTTCACCTTTTGAGCGTGTAAGAGAGCATCGACTGTGGAGCCTCTAGCATGACCAGATATCCTTGGGTGTTTCACCATATGGGTATTCTGAAGGAGGGAATCACCGGTCCTTGTTCTAGGTGCGGGCGGTGATTCCAGTCGTGACATGCGACGTAGAGGTTTGACCGGGGAGGTGAGATACCCCTGAGGGCCTTCGGGCCATTTGAGACCGTGTAGAGGGATGTCGAGGCTCTCTACCGCCTTGCCCTAACCCCAAGGTCTAGAGTGGGTGCATGACATCGGAAAGGGCCGACCTCGCGTGAACGGATCAATCCTTTGGTCTGTGTGTAGTGACGCAGAGTTGTGCGCGGGTTCTTCTGGGTATGGGAAAGCCATGTGTGGGCTTCATACCCTGTATTGCTCCCTAGTTTTGCTTTTCGAGGATGAAAATCTTGAAATATGGAATGATGTAAGAACCCGGGTTTTGCTACTAAAGACTTCGGAATATTCTAGATGATATTCCAGAGCAAGGCCTTCAGACGGTGTGCGATTCCGAGCCCCGGAGTGGCCGGAATTAAATTTTCAGTGCGTTCACACTGGAAATGCTAAATAAATGGGATAACTCCTAAATGGAGTTCCGGATCAGGGATCCGAGTGTACGGATGAGTCCGGAATGGTGTTTTTACCCTAGGAACGACATAAAACTTGTCGGCGCGGGACGTTTGGACCCCTCGCCTGCTTCTGGAACGTTAAACGGATTAATTAATTTATTTATTCGTTTATTAGAGAAATGAAAGTATCTCTTAAATGGTAGCTCTGATTGGAAAACAGAGGGCACCGTTGAGTTCGGAGCGTTCTGTTTACCCTAGGAGGGGTATAAGTTTCACGGGCGCGGGCTGTTTGCGAAAAATGGTCTCAGGGGCGTTTTCGTAATTTGGCGGCCTCGGGCGCTAAGTTTAGTAACTTTTGAACGGGGTCTCGGAATAAAATTCCGAGACTGCCATTGTGATCAGAGCGTGGTTCTTAGCCTAGGGGAGGCTAAATCCCGACCCCATCGGGAGTTCGGGTTCAGGGCTGTTGGGCGGGCGTTTAAGTGATTTGTACTTAAACACCCCCCTTCTTCTTCTTCTTCCTCTTCTTCCTCAAACCCTCCCCCCCCCCCTCCTTCACCTCCGGCGAGGTGAGATCCGGTGAGGCGATCTCCAGCGAGGCGACTCCGGCAAGGTGCGGTGGTGCCGGTGGATCGAGGCGAAGCTCTGGGTGAAGCCCAGCGAGGTAGGTGGTGTTGTTGAGTTTTAAATCCCAAGCCCCCTTTGAACCCCAATTTTAGCATCGGTTCGTCGTTTAATCTTCGAAAAAATTCCATGGATGCGTAGTATAAAATTTCTCTTTCCGACGCTTGTTTTAGATTTGAAATCGGAGGTCGGAGGCAACCGCAATCGCTCGCCGAAGTTTGCGGGAAATTTGGGAGGATCTGTGTGTTTCCGGCGGTTTCCGGCAGTCCGGTGGCTTAGGCGGCGGCGGTCCGAGGTTGGGAGGCGGCGGTGCTTCCGGGAGGCGGCGGCGGCTGTCGAAAGCCGGCCGCGGCACCGGCCGCGGGTGCCAGCTGCAGGGCACCGACGAGAGGCAGGGGGGCCGCGCGGCTCGCGGCCCCGTGCGGCAGACCGCGACCCGCGATAAGCGGGTCGCTGTTGGAATCACGACCGGCCAGTTGGCCGTTCGGTGAGGAATCCCGCGCGGCGGGCGCGCGGGTGTGAAGGGGGAGCGGGCCGCGGAGCGACGGTCCGCAGCTCGGCTGGACCGGACCGGCCTGCGCGGGCCGGCCCAGGCAGGGCGGATCGGCCGGACCGGGCCGGTCCGGCCCAAAGGGGCTTTGCCCCTCAGACTTCGGACGCCCGTATTTCGGGCTACGGGCGTCCGTTTTGTGCGCCGTCTGCGGCAGCGCGGAACTTGCGTCAAGATGGAGTTTTTGAGATGGTTTCGGGAATTTTTAATTCCCGAAAAGAGGGACCGCTGTGGCGCGACGCGTCCTTAAGTGGACGAGCGTTTTTCCGGGATTCTTGTTTTGGATGGCGCAGACGCATCCGACGTCCGTTTTGAGCGCCGTCAGTTGCGTTGGGACCCTGGCGTTGAGGCGGATGTTTGCAGGGTGGTTCCAGGCGTTGAGGCCAGAGTTGAGGCACGGTCCCCACGGTCCGTCTCTTGAGCTGCGTGCGGCGTTTCACGACTTTTTCCTCGGACGTCCGTTCGGGGCATGCGAGCAGTCGATGTTGGGTGTTTTTTCGAGGGTATTGCAATGGTGCAATCCGCCCACTCAATTTCAGCACGATGGTGCGGGGCCCATGAGGGTTGTTTGGGGCGTCAACGGTGATTTTCCATCTTTATCACCGGGCGACCGTTTTGGACAAGTGGGTTGTCTATCTTGTGTGCTTTTTCGAGAGGATCGCAGCGGTATGATCTGCTCGTTGAGTTTCGGGACCGGGTTTCGGGTCCCACGTGGCACCGCTCGTGTGCGGTACGCTGGAAGGCATCTTTTCCTCTGGGTACCCGTCCCACGCAAGTTAGCAGTCAATTTGATGTGCTTTTCCGAGAGCATCGTGATGGCGCAGTCCGCCCGACCATTTTCGGAGATGTGGTGTGGGTCCCACCCAACCGGGCTACGATGAATAGTACCTTTTCACCGGGTGTCCGTTTTGGGCGATTGAGTACTCAATCCCATGTGTTTTTCCGAGGGGATCGTAGTTGCGTGATCCGTTGGTTCGGTTTTGGGATCTTGGGGTGGGACCTACCCAGGTGGGTCACGGTGAATAGTACCTTTTTTACCTGTTGACCGTTTCGAGCGAGTGAGTAGTCTAACTCGCGTGTTTTGCGCAAGGATTGCAACGGTGTGATCCGTTTGGCTATACGGAGCCTCTTGCGCGATCTTGAGAAATGAGGAAAGCACGGAAGGTGCTCCAGTGGTGGTTCGCCCTACTTTGCTTGTAGCGGACCTTTGGCGAGTGATCACGTGCACTCCCGTGTGAGTGATGTAAATGCTTGAAGTGATGTGGTTGGTCGTGCCTGGGCCTTTGAGGTGGAATTGTTATGTCACGCCTTCGCGTTGACGTTGGGTGCCGTGTGCATGGTAGCCCTTGGGCTGGAGATGTAGTATACTCTGGGAGTATACGAGAGTGCTTGGAGGTACATGTGGTTGTTCGTACCTGAGAACGTTGGTGCGTTTGGTTGGGGTTGAGATGGGGCCACACGTTGTGTGGGCCCCACGTGCATGTCGGGTTCTGCTTAGCGTACTTTGACCTCTCGCGACGTAGAGGATCCCTCTGTGTGTTGGTTTGACCAACTGGGTGGAGTTTTCCTCTGGCTCGGTGCTCGTTGGTTGACCAGCAGGGTTGAGTGGTCTCCCCCTACTTCGTTCTCTATGGATTGGCCGGTAGCGGTGCTAGTGACACCCAGTGCTGGAGCAGACGCTGCACCTCCTTTGGGTGAGTTGTTCTGGAGTTGGGAGGTTGCGCGATACCCACTCCGTGTTCAGTTGGCCAGTGTTGTGCCCTCTAGTGGAGATGTCTAGAGCAGTTCTGAGTTCTACCCTCCAGCGGGGCTGGGCAGTGGGTTACTCATCGACTTCCTCGGGCTTACCCTCCAGCAGGGCTGGGTAGTGGGTCGCTCACTGACTTTTAGGGTTTACCCTCCAGTAGAGACTGGGCAGTGGGTCACCCGACGTTATTAGGGTATACCCTTTAGTAGAGACTGGGAAGTGGGTCACCCGACAACCTCTTGGGGTCTACCCTCCAGCAGGGCTGGGGAGTGGGTCACCCGTCGTCTATTCCAGGTCTACCCTCCAGCAAGGCTGGGCAGTGGGTCGTCTGTCGACTTACCAGGTCTACCCTCTAGCGGGGCTGGGCAGTGGGTTTTCTGATGATGTGTTAGGGTTTACCCTCCAGCAGGGCTGGGCAGTGGGTTACCCAATATTTGATTATGGTTTACCCTCCAGTGGGGCTGGGCAGTGGGTTGCCTGACGATGTATTAGGGTTTACCCTCCAGCGGGGCTGGGCAGTGGGTCACCTGATATTTGGTTATGAATTACCCTCCAGCGGGGCTGGGCAGTGGGATACCTGTTAGCATTCCCGGCTCAGTCCTTTCTACTAGGCTAGCATGTGGCTTTCCTCCTTGATTACCGGAGCGGGACCCTTGGTTGTACGGGTCGGTGATGGAACGACTTGACTTTGAGAAGACCTCTCGACTGCAGGGCAGTGACGAGGCGTGGTTTGACTTTCCTAGAACTCTCAAGTACGAGGGGCGCTTTCCCCACCGAGACGCATTCTTGCGACGTGATCTAAAACCGTGCGGGTGAATCAGTGCCGCCCAAAGCGGATAGTATCAAGGTGCGGTGACTGAGCCCCTTGGCTTGCGGTTCAGGGCAGACGTGCGGGTTGCTGGGCATCGATGATGGGGTTACTTCTGGGACTGTTGGCGACTCTTTCTTGGGCTGAGCTACGGGATGGGGATCCCCTTACGACGTCGTTTGGGTTTCTTGTTGAGCATACTGGATATGTATATACCTTGTTCCGGTACCCACTCCTTGGGTTTTGGCTACTCTCCTTCCAGAGGGGGCGAAGACGCGCGGGGTATGCCACGTGCTTTCTGTGTCTAGATTCTCGTGGTTGGATGAGTCTAATCTCCTGCTATAGGTAGCAAAAGCTCGACGAGAAGTGCATCTTCTCACCGTTCCTAGCTCCTTGTGTTAGGACGAGCCTTCTACGTTTCTCTTGTTGGGTTGAGCTGGACTCTTTACTTCGTCTTCAGTTGTACTCCTCTACTTTTCTATTTGCTCTACTGCTCACCCTTCGGTACCTCCTTTTGTTGCTCCCTCGAGCCTTCGGGGTATCCTACTGAGTATTTTTATACTCACCCCTGCTTGGGCTTTGCCCGCACTTGGTGTGCCCTTACAGACGACGGACAGGTGGAGCGTGACTTCCGGGGAGTGTAGGAGCTTGGGATCTTGGACCGCGTGTGGTGTTCATGGTCGGGTTCCAGGTGGCAGACCCGTCAGCTGTTTCTTTTCGTTTACCTATTGCCAGGTTGTGGCACTTTTTGGTTGGGTGCATGTTTTTCCCCTTTTTCCTTTTCATCACTTTACTTGTATCTTGTAGAGGTCGATGCACTCTGTGGTTTATTTACAGCATTTTCCCTTTGCTCTTCCTTTTTACTCTGCACTTTTGCATTGAGTTTGCTGCGTGCGTGTGTACAGGTACTTAGGCAAAGGCCTCCCCTAGTTGTTGTGCCTTCGGCGCAGGTCGCCAGCCCCTGGCCTTTGGAGGCGGGCCTGGGGTAGTTGCGGCTCGATCCCGGGTAGGGTCGGGTCATGAAATAGTATATAAGTGAGGTAAAACACCGTAAGGAACAATCATGGAATATAAAATACTCTATGACTATGAAATAACCACATATAAGGTATGATACAAAAAAGGATTGCAGAGGCTATAAAAAATAAAATCTCAAGCTACCCACGCACACAAAACATACCATATCATGAAAGGGTTTCAATACTAGGAACACACATCCAAGGAAATAATGTCGAATAACTCCATAAAAAATCCCAAGATGGGAAGGAATTTTTACCTTTAGTGCATTGAATATAATTTCAAAGATCCATCAAGGGATGAGACTGGTATAATTCCCATACACCAAAGATCACTAGAATAAGACACAATATATCTTAATGAAATCTATAGAATTGAGATTCAAAGAAGATTTCAACTTAAGATATATAATCCAAACTATCATATAAAAAGAGATTTATTACCATCAAAGGTTCTAGATCTACTAAAGGATGAGATTCTAATTCTATAAATTAGGTGCCTATTGAACAATCAACCAAGAATTATCCATTATATTATTGTAGACTACATAGATCTTTCCAATATGGATTTGATCTATGATTCATATTAAGAGAGAATTATTATATTTAAGATGTGAATTAACAACATATGAATAAATAACAATCTACCTTTATCCCACCCAATTAAACATTTCAAATCCTTTAGATTCAGAGTACAGAGGGAGATGAACTACTATGAATCACATTTTTGGTCCCTAGTTTCAAGATATATATGAATAACATAAATTATTGGGAGCTTCGTAATCAAATTTTATAAATAATTAAAACCAAGAAATGTTTTGTTCATGTGGTCTTTAAAACCTTCCACCAACCATGTGAGGATTTCTACCACTTTTGGGAACCCACATGGTTTGGGTAAACCATATAACAACAATTATTTTAAACTCTATTCCAATCCATGTGGTTTATAGGGAATGTTTCAAGGTTAGATATAAATTTTTGCTAACTATTATAAATCCACTATCCTTATCCAAAAAAATGAATGGATTATTTAGGATAACCACACGGTTTTCCCAAACCATGTGGAAACTATGCACCCCTATACGACCTCTAAACCCCTCTAAAACTAACCAAAATCTACTTGTGACTTCACCTAAGAAGAGAAAAACTTAGAAACACTTAAACACGGGTTGAAAGTAATCCAAATGGTACATAAAAAAACTACATGCCATTATAGGAATAAAAAATTCTAAATGAATAAGTTCTAATGATCCATATGTTCAAAAAATAATAAGATATTTAAAACTCATTATACATTGCTTAATATTTATACAAGAGTCCCAAATAAAACTCATACTAATTTCCAAATCATGTTGTTTTTTTCATGTAATTTCTTTAACAGTTTTTATAATAGTCCAAAATTCACATGTATAAGCCTCTAATTCAAAAAAATATCAAATAACTATATAACATTCATACACTAAACACTCATGTTAGTTAACATAGAAAAAATAGAATAAATATTCACTTTCATATTCACATTAAATAAAAAGGATTCATTTTTGAAAAAATATATTTATCATAGATCAATTTAACACTCGTTATATCATCATATAATTTTGACATACTAATGAAGCTATGATTCAATCCTTTAATATATAATAATTTATAAATTTAAAAAAAATATTTGAAATACTTACTTCACCAAATCTATTAACCTTATATTTCAAGCTATAACCAAATATCATAGATACACTAGAACATTTATTATTAGATAAAAACATATATGGATCTCCAATCATATATTTAGATTATTCATTGTCCATTTACCATATATCTTTGATAATCTGAATGAATGTTTCCTTAAAATGTTAATTATTTAGAGAACAATTTTTGTACCCATTATATATTGTGTCCAATTGGGTTTGTATAAGAACTGTTAGTTACCCAAAAATATTTTATTAATTTATTATAAGGTGTTATAGAAGTTAAATTCTTATAAATAATTTTTTTATTATAGCCAATAGATTGATGAAATCATAAATACTATTCATTAGAATTATGTCCATGCCTGAAATATTTAATGCTTGTAACTATAGACCATTTTCCTTTATAAATTCTAGTAAAAGAAGTCTTTAACAACATGGGTAAATGTATATGATAACAAAAAAATTATATCATTATTTTATTTCATTTGGGACATCATATTATCATACTTTTCTTCATATTGAAAAAATATAGACAATGTTTCATTCAAACTAGAAACTTATTTTTTTTAATTATCATTTTCATTTTCAATAGAATCAATATCGTATTAAATATTTATATTTTTTCATGCATATGAATTTCTCAATTTCTCAATTTCATCCTTCATTTTAACATTTTATTTCCAAAAAAGGACACATCATTGGATTTCCATTCATTTAAACAAGAAACTGAATTTCGTAGATTTTTATTTTCAATATTGATTTTATTACTTCCCTTAATAAGATATTTATTCTCTTTAATTATTTATATAATTCCATACCCCTTAAAATATAATTTTTAATTTTTTCATTTTCATCATATAGATTATCTAATCTGTACCCATATGTATCAGAATCATATCCAGAACTAGAATCAGGATCATTATGTACCGCATTTATATTTTTTTCATCAAATATAGGTTAATAGAATATTATTTCCATCTAGATCCATTGTTGTAATATGATTCCTCCATAAAACTATATCCAATAACATATGGAAAAATATACTTTTATATTTATTAAGTTTCCCATTTTGTTTTATTTTTGGACAGTCGTATTTGATTTGTCCCCTTTTGCTATATTCATAACATGCTTGTTCTGAAACACTATTATATTTACTAATGGATTATTTCATTCCATTTTTTCCATACTTCCCATCTATTCTGGTTCACTTATTTAAATTTCTCCTTTTATTTATCAAATTATAAATAACTTTTATTATATTATCTATTTATCATTTGTCACATTCTTATGCCACAAATTCCGAAGAGTTTTAGGTATCATTTATATGTTATTTAAATGAAATTCATTTCTTATTTTAAGCATCTATTTTTAAACATTATTTAACTAAATATCATGTTATATTAGTGAAATGATGAGTTCATATAATTTTTACTATTTGAAATTCATTCCCTCATTGATCACAAACTTATTTGTCTACCACTTCATGGGTAGATCTCATATGAGTCTTTAATGAACCACTAGTTTCTCTAAAGATTATCTAAGGGAATTCATTCCTTTCATAATTTTTTTGAATTTGTGGTACATTTGGATGGTCCTTTCATATTCATCCATCTATAAATATTGATATATAACCTAGATCATTCAAGTCTTAGTTATAATAAGCACATCTAAGCTAAGGTAAGTAACTTAAAAAAGCAACCAAATTTCAGGAGTTTCCTTACACATAGTAACATGAGACAAATATTTATATTAATAAAAAAGTACAAAATATTCATAATTTTTTAATTCAAAACATAATTTGCAGTATATTTTTTTATTAATTCAAGGTTAGAATCAAAATATTTATTTTGTTTTATCATGTTATATTAGTGATTTATACTATGTAATTTGAGGTATGCATCCATTCTTGATTGTCAGTAACCATAATCATTTCTATCTTATTTTTGTTTCTTTTGATGAATCCAACCATCATTTACATTTTTTCTTGTCATCTTTAAAAGGTAATTTTCTTTAGACTTCTAGGTTTAGTAAAGTCAAGTCAAATTAATAAAATTTATTGAAAATATATTTGAGAATAATAGGCTTTAATACCAAGTGTTAGGTCTATGATGGTGATAATAGATGATCTATAGGGGTGTAATATACTATATTAAAATGTTAATGAAAAAAATTAAATTATATACATAATTATTAATGTTGATTACCAAATTTAATTATAATTCACAAAATATTAATTTGAAAATAAATCTATAATAATGTTCAATGGCTTTCCAAAAATATTTCCTAATGTTCACTTTAATAATTTAAAATTTTTAAAAATACATACATTATTAATGGTGAAAATGGATACTTTTTATCCTACATTTACATTATTAATAAAATCAATAGGTATAAATAGATTTCTTAGATATAAACAATAAATTAAATCAATGAAATCAAATCATAAGTTATAAATTCAAATATTCAAAATATATAGTGTAAGTTTATAATTGAAAATGACTAAATTTAATCTTTATTTATGACTGATTAAAATAATATCAGAATTTTTCTCAAGGTTTATAGATTATTTAAGTGAATTAATAGATTCAATAAAATATAAACATGAAAAATATATAGATTGTATTACTAAATTTAAAGTGTTCATGGTGTGGAATAATTTTTATCTTCATATAACAATGACCATGGCCCAGTGTATTGTGAACATATCTCAATATAGCATATAAACTCTACAATTACAAAATATTACAGTGTTTATTCATTCTTATCATGTCCTAAAAAAATTTATTACATTATTCCTAAAAGAATCACATATCCGAATGATTTGAAATAATATATAAAGCATGAATCACTATAGTAAGTCAAAATGAGATACATAAAACTCATATAATCGGTTCTATATTTATTCATGTGGTTGAAACTTCAATCATAATATATTAAAATATCATGTGGTATATTCAAAATCATATCTTGATGTTGATTCAACATTATAAATACTAAATGTGGTTAGATAAGGCTTGCTGGTATGGTAGCTTTATGTGTCAGGTTCATAGTTGGTCATTTTCAGCCAATAACATGTTTATGTGACTAAAAATCAGTTGAATAATTACACATGTGTATAGTTAATGGATTTAAAATTCGTTAAAAGATCACATTAATGTGGTAAGTCATTCTCAAATGGTCGATCATCGTTAATGAAGGTACAAGACCTATCCTAGCCTAAAAGGGAACTTTTTATCTAAGATTATGGTTTCTACACTACGTTAGGTTCATACTATTGAGAAATAAACCATAAAATATAAACACTAAAAATTAATGAAATAATAAAAATTCAATGATAAATAACTTGAATAAAATTTAAATAGGGAATAATAATGTTAAATAGTGAATATAGAGTCCTTTAAAATGAATATTGAGGTAAAATTTGTTGTGATAAATTGTAATTATCTACTTTAAAAAGTATAAAATATAATATATAAACTATTGTGAGGAATTTTAATATTCAAAATATAAACATAACTCAACACAAATATGGTAAAAAATCAGTTCTAGAACTAAAATGATACATTTTAACTCCTATGTATGTATGATCTGAGATGGTTTTGAGAGAAATAAATATTATGACCCATGGCATTGTGAGTTAAAATGGGACAATACCTATGGTGGTCTCCTTTCTAACTCTTATATTGATTATGTGAGATGGAAAATAGGAAGAAACATATCTATCATGTGGGGTTGATGACATGTGATAATATCTTGGGTGGTCACTTATCTGAGCCTTTGAGTGGAAGATGTTTGATTGTATAAGGGGTGGGTTCCTATCACACCCTAGGGATTAATGGTGATATTTGGTTGTATCTAGGGTAGGAACCAATTCAACCCAAAGTACTGATGATTAAATATAATGGTATTGGAGGTGTGATCTAATCATACCCTAATATTAAATACAACATATGATGGTATCCTTGGTGGGTGCTTATCTGACACATTGGTTTTGGTGATGTTTGATGATATTATGGTTGGGATCCACTCCGAACCTTGGATTTATTAGCTACCATGTTCAATGACACCACAACACTAGATAAAGTAGGTATCCTCAATATGAGGTGTCTCCATGGAACCTAAGTTCTAGCAGTGATTTATCTTATTTTATGTTCATCTATTAATTATTGCACATCAGTATTCTTATAGTTTTCCTTGGTAATATTTAGGGACACCTTTGGTGGTGGATACTAAGTTCTAATCACACCCTAATCAAATTGAATGGGTACTTAAAATAAATACATGGTTAAAGGTCATTAAACGGGTAAGTTCCTTATTCTTGATGATTGATTTGGTTAGTTGGGATAAAGCATGTGAGATATGCTTGGGCATAGAATTAGGGCCAATTTTATGGTTATCTCTAGTTTCTATTCACTTTTTGTTTATTTAAAGAATTTATTTATGTGATTAATCCTTGTGGGATCATTCTTATATATATATTCTTTGAATTCCATATTAGTTTTTAATTTTTTTTAACAAAGGTTGGTGTATTTGTTTACAAGAATTTAACTATGTTATCAATTTACTATGGTTTAATTTAGATTTTTATTATTATTACCTATATAATTTTTGAATACCTTTTCCTAGGGATAATTTCTCGATATATTATAATTAGGCTTCACCAAAGGTTTATGGCCTTTGGTGTAGAGGGATCCACTCCTGAGGCATTTAGTGACCAGATTTGGTCATGTAATAGCTGAACTAGGATAAAAATGTTACAAAGAGGTATCATATCCTAGTTTCTTTTATTTTACCTAAATATTTGGATAATAAAGATTGTAGATAGAAAATTTTCAAATATTGGTATGGATCATTTTCCTAGAAGTAACAAACCCATGTATGACGGAATTCCATGTTACTAGGTGTTCTATTATTATTATTGGTTTTCTATTTTAAATATGGGTTACTTTACTAAATATGATGCACTTTCATATGGATTTATGATTTATATTATTTTACACTTATCCTAGGGTTGAAATAGTGAACATTTTTATGCATCATGTCTGGAATTTAGTATTCACATTACATTCATGTGATTTCATGTGATTGATTATCCTACGTATTATATGGTATTAGTTGAAAAGGATTATATAAAACATATACAATTTATTCCCCTTTAACATGTTATCATAATTAAATTTAATTGAAACATGGTTATGGTACTCATATTATAAAAATGTATATGAAATGATTTGAATCCTATATGTATATGATGAAAGGGAGTAGAAAGAGGAAGTGTTCATGTTATGAGACCTTTTGTTATGGGGTGTGTATAGAGTAGTGTATGGACATGCCTATTACTATTTTCCATAAGCTTTTATACCATTAAATGTGATAGAAAAATGTTTTAATATGGTAATTTGGAATTATAGAGACATTCCATTATGAAATCCTTAGGTAGATAACCATAAGTGTAGGGATGTGAATTCACCATATGTTTTTGTTACTAGAAACCCCTATTACAGCAATATTGACAATGAATGATCATCTCTGAAAGGGGTTGCTATGGGTTTTATAGTTGATGGATAGGAAACTTTCTTGAGCTACAATATCTATGTTCAATATTAAATATGAGTTATAGATGCAACATACACCACTGTTCATGGGTGAATATGGCATATATGATGTTAAACAGAAGGTGGAGTTGATACAAACAATATTTTACCATCTATAGAAATCCCTAGAGAGGTGCGTAAATCTAGAGACTTATATTCTATATGGTCTATCAATGTACTAGTGATATTTCCTGATGTAGGTTAACTAGTTAGTTTTTTTATCTTGGAATGATTTTTAGGTTCATTTCTATGACCATTTCATCTAAAAGACATTGAGGGATGATGGGGCCTATGAGTTAGTGTATCTCATCCAAAGGGGGATATTGGTTAAGGAGTATTTCATATAGTTTATAGAGTTCCATAGATTTTCGTTGATGTTGGATGTGGATGAGAAATTTAGGGATATATGATTTAAGGATGGTTTAAGTATTATATTTAGGTTATATTGAATTTATCTCTGCAATATTCATTATGAAATATCATTAATCAGACCATTATATATGAGAGTAACTTAAATGAGAGTAGTGGCTTTAGGCAGTTTCCTTCTACTGAGGGTATCCACAGTTTGACTCTGAGCATCATCAAGCATCAGTTAGATGGATCTTGCATGTTTACTGGCGGATAGAGTATCCATGTAAGTTGTTCAAATTATCATCTTAAGAGGGGATATTATTAGGAGTGTTACCAATGTTTTTGTATTGTGTATGTTCTTTCATAGAGAAACCAATATCTAGTTTATTTATGATTATTTAAGAAATTGGGGAACTTATAGTGGGTTTTCACAAGTTTTCGGTGTTTATCTAGTGGTAGAGGATTTTTTCCGATAATGGGTTCTAGGTAATGAACAAGAGAGAAACAATAGAGTGTTATTTGGGGGTTCTACAGGATGCTCGGGTTGTGCTGGAGGATGTATTTCCCAATGGAAAGAGAAATAGTTTTATTAGGGGGATTCATCTTAGGGGAGTCATGTGAGAAATTTTGGATGAGGTTATGGATACTTTTATATTATTAATCCTAATCCTAATGAATATATCAATGGAAAAACTATGATTTGAGTGGTGGTTTTAAAATATTCCACAATGGAATATACTTTATTTTATACAAGTGTGTCATATAATTTCATATATTTTTTACTTTTTTGATGGATTAGAGATATCCATAGAGTAACTTTATATGGTGATATCGATTGATACACCTTTAAGGTAAACATTTAATGATATTAAAATATTTTTGGACTAATCCATATTTATTTGAAATAAAATATTCCCTGGGGATTTCATCATTCTTGAGATGAGATGTTTTGATAAAATCTTTAGAATAGATTGGCTAGTTTAGTATCAAAGACACATCAAAAAATATCTTTTATGGGAATCATTCAAGTCTACTAAGTGTGAAAATTATTCCCATGTTAGGTAGTGGGATATATAGGTAGGTAATGTGGGGCCTAAAAAACCAAAGTAGTGATAAATCGCAACCAAGATTTCTAGTCTCATTGTGGGTGATTAGGGGATGCATTATGATGTATTTTAGATTTTACTTTATCAGTATCAATAAATTTTACCAAAAAAAATATTGGAGTTGTCACCATAGAGAGTTAATTAGTTCAAATTAATATTATTTTGGGCATCGAGCCAATATCCATTTCACCATACATAACGTATCTTGTAGATCATTGAGAGCTGAAATCTAAGTTAGAGGATTTGGAGGAGAAATAGTTTATACAACTGAGTATATCCCAATAGGACACTCCATTCTTGTTTACTAAAAATAAGGATGGTTTTATAGGGTTGTGTTTGAATTATCAGGATTTGAATTGGGTAACCATTCAGAAAATATATCTATATCCATGAAATGATGATCAATTTATCCAAACGATATATGATATATTTTTATCCAATATTGATTTGATATCAATCTACCATCCATTTAGTATGATACCTTGTAATGTACCATTTACTACAATAAGAATTAGGTGTGGAATATATAAGTACCTTGTGAATGTTTTTGGTTTACAAATTCACTAGAATTGTTTATAGCCCATCTGAATCACGTATTCTATCCATGATTGGATTTATTAATGGTCATTTTTTCGATAGTATTATCATGTACTTTGGGTCAAGGGAGGATAAATATCTAAAGTTTGATATTATTCAGACTACACTTAGAGATAATTGGATATATTTCAACATCTTAAAGAGTTGGTTTAGATTCAATTAGGTCCACTTATTAGGGAATCTGATATCATAGGTTGGTACATTAGTAGACCCTAAGATGTTACATGTTGTAGTTTCTTAGGAGTAGAATAAAAATGTTTTTGAGATCCAAAATATCCTGATATTGGTTGTTTAATACTATATATTGAAACATTAATTATCCTAATTGTAATTATTGATGATTTCCCTAACTAAAAAGAGGGATGATTTCCTCTTGTACAATGTTTGGGAGAGATAATTTTAGGAACTAATGGGAGGTTGAAGAATAAACAGATCCTATAATTACTTGAGTTGGGTAAGGAGTATGCACTATATTGTGATCCATTATGACTTAGTCTTAGAGAGGTTCTTATGTATAATTTTTTTGTAAGAACTTATGGGTATGAGTAGTTGAGGATGCATGAGATAAAAAACTTAAATCATGATATAGAGATGTAAATAGAAGTCAAATATTTGGGATATTAACATCACTATCTTTTGAGTGGGAGGTTCATGGTGTTTATAGATAATAATAGCTTGGGATATATTTTATCATAGTGTGACTTAAACCTTTTTTAGTGTAGGTGGTGAAGTACCTCCATTCATTTTAAATTAAATTATCGTATACCACAAGAAACGGAAAAATCATCATTGACATGGTATTGTAGGAAGGATCAAGATCATGTAGCGTATAAATTGAAAAAAATTTGTAAGATAATGTCCATATTTACTGATCTACATCTTAATGTTTAGGATTATTAGGATGGGTTGCCACTAATATCTACAAGTATTGCCTATTCACTCTTTGAAAGGGTAAAGTCAATACAAATATCATATTCAAAATATATTTGTGATTTGTGAAATTAAATATGTTGGGGAGTGTCCATTTTATTGATATCTTAACATTGATGAGATTATTTATGTATGAGGTAACATTGTGAACTCTATGAGTATGTTTAAGGAGTTTATAGTGGAAATACATGCACACACACACACCTTGAGATGGGGTATTAACTTATGTTTAACCTATATATGCCATGATATTTATAGACAGTGCTGATTTCTAAGAATGAAAAATGACATAGTAGATTTTTTCAGGAATTTTTTAACTTTTCAACTGGTTATGGTGTAGAACCAGTTCCCCCCATTTATCTTCTCTATTTCTTACCCATTTCCAAGTGTAAGTGGGATGACATGACCACATATTTTGTGATGGGGTTGTCAAGGATACCCTAAGGGAGTGATAAAATTCCGGTTAATATAGAATAGTTGACTAAGGTTTCTCATTTTATACATATCTTGAGAGAACTTTTCTTTTGAGGAGCTATACCATCTCTAGGATCTGAATATAGTAAATATATATGTAGTTCCACTAAGTATCATTTTATATCATGATTAATGTTTCACATTTTCTTCTAGAAAGGGTTAAAAAGGGCTCTTGATATGAAGGTGTGACAGATCACTTTTAACCACCGTCAGATAGAGATTTATTCTAAGTGTACCATATAGATATTAGTATAACATTAGTAGACATTTTTTCTATATTTTGGGGAATGGGAGAAAAAATTATAATTTGATGATTTTTCCGTTAAAAACAACTACTAATTATTGATACATATGGTTCCTTTTGAGGATTTATATGGAAGATCATGTCAATCACCTCTTTATTGGATAGAGTTTGGGGAGTCATTGGTTATTAGGCCAAGTCTCATAAATGATATTTCTCCATGTATTTAGATTATTATTTAGTGTCTAGAGACTATAGAGAGTATAAAAAAATAATATTCCAACAGATAACATCATCCTATGAAGTTCAAGAAGGGTGACAATTTTTTGTTAAGAGTATCAGTAATATTTGGGTATCTTCATATTTGAAGGTATGGGAAATTGACACCAAGGTTTATGGGGTTATTTGAGATTATCAATTAGACCAGTGCACTATCATACTGATTAGTTCTTACATATCATTTTAGGGTTATACGTGATTTATTTCATGTGTATCAGTTCAAAAGATACAATCCTGATCCATATTTCATGATCTATGTTGAGAGTGTCATGTTTTATCCTGATACATCATTCAAGGAATGGATAGTTAATATTGTCAAATAAAGTGATAAAACTCTTTATAGGAAGATGTTTCCTCTAGAATGTGTAACATAGTAAGATGAGAATATCCAAGAAGAGGCATGGGAATGAGAATTTAATATACATGAACAATGGCTAGAGGTGTTCACTGATGAGGCTTAGTAATAGTCAAGAACACAACTCATGGATTAAAGGTATATGGTAGGGAGGTTGTTACACCTCAAACCTTATCAAGGTATAAACATAGTATAAATTTGTTTAAACCATATGTGTTTATTTCATAGGGTTGTTTAGATGTGTTATTAGTGGCTCGAGCATTATTTTTGGGAGTTGGCCATGGGTTTAAGATTAATTTCTATATCACATTACTGATGATTATAAACACCAAGGTTTCACCATGAATGTATGATGTAGGTGAATACATTGTGTAGTATAGTTCCTATTTAAGACATGGAAAGGGGAAATATCATATTAAATCATTAAGACTGGTCAAGGATCATGCTATAGCCAAAGGGTTTTTTAATAATATGTGTTTCATAAGGATTAATTATTTAGTCATATGATTAATTTTATATTGTGATTTGTGGATTATTTTATATGATTAGTGGGTTGAACTGTAATGAGGGTTTAAATAATTAACTCTTGATTCATGTCAGGATGAACAACATCACTGCCTAAGGGGTTATTCCCTACTGAGGGATGTATATGATTTACAATCTTAGGTAGGTATCTGGTCATTCTATGACACTCTATTTTGTACTATATAGGATATTCAAGGGGATACATGTTGTGTTATGGCAAGAGAGATTCACTATTAATCCAGACTAGGGTTCTGATTGTATAGTGATGGGGATGGATGCATCATGATATCCTATGAAGTGGGTTTTTTATTATTCCCATAAAAGTGTTGAAGTGCCATGATTAAATATACCTTGAAATTATGGGAAATATAGAAGGTCATTTTACTATGAAAAGTATGTTCATTCCACAATGAAATACCTTTGAAGTCTTTTTTTAAAAAATAATTAATTTTCATTAAAAGTAAAATCTAATTAGATTCTATTTTTCCTTAATCATCTTAGTGCACAACATTATCTTCTCCCCATATTCCTTTAAATATCAAGTTATATATCCACCATTCCTCATTTTTTTCTTATGATGTTCATTCCATTGGATAAATGTCGATGAGTATGCCAATCATCATATAGTATTCTTTTTATTCTCTTACTATTGAATATAATTATGCTAGTAATCTCTATTTATGCCTATTTTTATGTTTTTTATTTTATTTTATAATTCATATCATTTGTTATCAAAATGAATGAAAATATTAAATGGAAATATTTTTATATGAATAATTTAGGTGGTCCTTAAGATATCCCTCAGTTATAGTACCATTTTATATGTCCATGTGACGTGTGGTCATGTTGAACTATTACATGATTGATCTAAAAATCAATTAGTTTAATATTTTAATTACCCAATTTAGATTATAGGAAGTTTGTTGATTATTGTAGAACCTATAATTTTTCCTCAAATTAATTTGGGTCTTAATAAAATTAAAGTTAAAATTTCGATGGAAACCTAAAGGGGTGAACTTTATTGAATTCATGAACTAGTGAGTTGAAAAAAACACCTTAGGATAATTCCCTTTCCTTGTAGGAAAGTTTCAATTATTGGATAACATGGGAAAATCCCTTGGTGGGTATGGTTTTGGAACATGGATGAGCACATTATTTTTTTAAACCCATACACATGTTCAAGTTGGGTGAGTTCTAACACCTTGGAAACTATAAATTTAATATTGAGAGATGATATGATTTGGATTGATAATATATTTTCAAAATTATATTACTTGGTTTTTCTTAATTTTGAATTGTGAGTAGAATCTCATTTTTAATTGGGAATAATAAAAAATTGTTTATATAGAGTTTTTAGGTTGTTAACATATCGAACTAGAGTTATTAGTTGTGATAAATGATGGTACTAAGGAGGGAGACATTCCAACCCCATTGTATAGATGATCTAAGATGGATTTAGGAGTTATTGTCACTATATACCATGATAATATGAGATGACATGATATAATACCAAGGGAAGGCACCATTATAACCCTCATCTTGAAAATATTGGATGGAAAATGGGTGGGTACTTATCATACCGATGGGGTTAATGACATGAGATGATATATATGGGGGTATTTATTCGATCATTGGAGAGGATAATGTGAGATGGTATCTAGGGAATCCACCTTTCTAATCACAAGGATTGATGATAAAATATGATGTTATCTATAGAAGATTACAATATGAACTTGAGGATTGGTTATGTCATATAATTCTATGTGATGTGGGTAGTTATGTAACATCGATATTAATGAGGAAATAAGTTGTCATCTAGGGAGAGATCTTATCCATTCTTCATGTTTTGAATATTTTTAATAATATATTGGATGTGTGCAACCATGAACCTTGTTTTGGTTATGTACATTGTTCAGTGACAACTTAACACTATTTAAAATAGGTATGGTTGATCTTATGAATCACCATAGAACCCAAAGACTGATATTGATTTTTCTTATTTAACTTTCAGTAATTTATGATAGCACATCAACATGGTCATAGTTTACACTTGATATATTTAGGCACGATGTTGGTGGTATCCTAATAAGGTGTACTCACACCCTAATTAGATACCATGGGTACCAAAGTATAATTCATGGTAGCAAATATATATAAGGGAAATAAACCTATATTTTATATACAATCTAGTTATTTTTTATGGAGCTTAGGTGACAGATCAGGCCAAGACTCAAGGCCATTTTTATGGTTATCTTGATTTAGTTTATTTTTTTTATTGGAATAATTAATTTATATGATCCACCAAGAGTGGATATTTATTATGTATGTATCCCTTAAATGAAATGTTTAGTTTTTTATATAACTATAGCATGGGTTGATGTATTTTTTTAATATCATTTTATATTGATGTCTATTTATTTTTGCTTTATTTTTATTGTTGAAAAAATATTACATTTTTATTTTTTACCTAATCTATGTGTTATAGACTCTCCACATTATTATCAGACCCTCACTATTAGTCGACAACCTCTACCATGTGGGGTGGTTCCTTGAGGTATATAGTGACTAGATTCAATTAAAGTAGAGGTTAATTAGTACAAGGATGTTAAAATATGGTATCAGAACCTAGTTTATTTTCTTTTATCATACTATTTAGGTAATATAAAAAAGATATAAGATTTATTTGAATATTGGTAAGGATTGTTTTCTTAGAAGTGGATAACCCATTTATGAGGGAATTCCAAGTGTCCTGGGATTGGACTATTTCTATTTGTCTTTACTTTTATAGTTGAGTTTATTTATTAAATATGAATCAATTTGATATTTATTAATGATTTATGGGATTTTACTCTTGGATTGGGGTCTTAAGAGGGAATTTGTTTAGGAATTTATTAAAACATATGATTTAAAATACTTTAATTTTCTTTCCTATGGTTGATTATTCTATTTATAAGTATTAGTTAAATAAAATTCATATAGAAATTTATAGTGTATTCCTCAATAACTTGTTATCATTATTTCATTTTACTAGACCATTATTATAATACTCATGTAATAAAAAAGGATATCAAATTATTTATATCTTATATGTATCTGATAATGATCTTGATAGTGAGTAGATGGGGCTTGGGGATGTTCCCATATTGTGAGAAATTTTTTTATGGGGTGTCTATAGAGTAGTGAGGTGTTATTCCTATTACAATTTTACATAAAATTTAAAATAATGAATTTTGATAAAAAACATATTTTATTATATGAATTCTTAATATACAAAAATTTCACTGTAATTTCCTCATGTACAATTCTAGGAGGTGAGATGAGCTTGCCCCACTAATAGTTGAGATGAAATTCCCAATTACACTAGAACTGACTATGGATAAACATCTTTGAGAGATAATATTTATAGTCTTGTAGTCAATGGATAGGAATCCCACTAAAGATTTAGATTCTATGTCTATGTTATCCCTAGAGTTTTAGATAAATAATCCAATACTATTTATGGGTGAGGGCGGCCCTCAAGCTACTAAGAACTATGTGGGGTTGATGAATACTATACTTAACCATCTCAAGACACCCCCTATGACGTGAGTAAAGCCAATGAATTGTGTGTTATATGGACCATAGAATTTTTTTGGGATATATTAGAGTAGGTTGATCAGTAATTTCAATTATATTGAAAGGGTTTTTTTATGGTTTTACTATCATTTCTTCCAAGAGACGTTGAGGGAAGATAATACATAATAGTTCATATATCTCACCCATAAGGGGACTTCAAATATGTTTTATTTCATGAAAATTATAGAAATCGAACAATTTTCCTAGATAATGGATAGAAAGCTAGGGATATAAGCTTTGAAGATGGATTGAGGTATGATATTTTGGTTTTTGTGGATGTATTTTTCTTAATTTGTTTCTTCAAGGCTATGAATAAAGACTTAACATCTGAGAGGAACTTGAATGGGGGTAGGGGTTCTGGGTAGTTTAATTTTGATGGGGGGATAGATAGTGGGAATTCAGATAGAATTTATCATCTGTTTGAGGTTATAGTTTTTTAGAGTTTCCATATAATTTTTATTAGTTTCATGGTATTGTTAATTTAATATAGTAGATTCATAAAATAGTTCCCCTAATAGGAATTTCTAATGAATACCCTAACTAGGAAGGGGGTGAAGTTATACTGGAAAAATACCTATGAGATTTTCATCCATGAGAATAAATAGAGGTTTAATAATATATTGATTCTAACCTTAACTAATATAGAAAATAAGTGTACACTATGTTTGGATTCATTACGAGTCAATCTTGGATAGGTTCTATTGTAGTATGGTTGTGAATTCTCTTATAGTTCCAAGGTCACATACACAGAACTACCTGTCACATGATCTATTGTGGTCAATGGTATTGTATGATCTGTGATGTTATAATGACTATATTTTGGTCATGTGGTTCATGGTTAAGAAATATATTATGTTTCTAAGATATATTTTCTCACATGATTACATTAAACTTCAATAGTGGAGGTTGGGAGAGTATCTTCAATCATTTGACTCCATGTTAACCTGCACCATTGGAAAGGGGAAAATATAAATAGACATGATGAGTAAGAAAAATAATTCTCAAGTGGTGATGAAATCATTAAGTGAGTGGAATATTATGGAATTATTCTTTGAGATTAATCCTTATGTTCAGGTTTATTAGGGTAGTCTAAACTTAACAACCATAAACATTACCTCTTCGGTAACATCTAGAGATTTTGTGAAATTTTTTTGAGTTAATTTTTTATTTTTTATATTTAATTTTATATTCTTGAAACACCAAATTTAGTATGTATTTAGTTTTATTCAATATCATGTTAAGATTTTTCTACACGCAACACTTAGATTATCTTACGGTACACATAAGACTGAGTTTTACCGCCTTTTAATGGCGCATATATTTTTAAATTTTTTTGACGCTTTTATGAATTTTATTTGTAAAAATAAAAAACATTTTTAAATTCATTATTTTAAAATTATATTAGGATGATGTTTTGGTATTATTCTGATAAACTTCTTTTTTTTGATCAATAGTGAAAAATATTGTTTTTTATTTAAAAATCGCTTAATTGTTTAGATAATTATTAATGTTCAATTTTATTTTAAATTGGTTTATAAAGTAAAAATATATCAATTATACATATATTAATCCAGTTTAGGTCATTGAAATCATATAATTATTTAAAATATATATAAATAATTATTGAACTTTTGAAAGTTTTACGTTAAAAAATGCTTTTTCGCCCCGTCTGTGGGAATATCATTAAACATAATTTTACCACTTATATGATTTGAATTTTGAAAAATGAAATAAAAAGTTTTAATTATTATATTATTTTTGATCTAATAAGATTAAATTATATTTTTTAACAAAAATATTAGTGGTAGTGATTATAATTAATTATGGTTATTAAGGTAAAATTAAACTTAATAAGTGACTAAAACATAATCTTAAGGACCAAAATGACCTAGAAATTTGTTTGAAGGACATTTAATGCCAATATTTAAACCATATTCCATAATTATTCTAATTATATGGTTTATAGTGATATTATTAAATGGTATTTCTCTATATAAAATGTTAAGTACGGAAAAAAGATAAAAAGGGAACTTTCCTCACCTTTAACATTTATAAAACATTGATACAAGTTAAAAACATCATATTTTAGGTTATACATATAATTTTTAATTATAAATGGGTTATTTTTATTATAATAATTTAAAATTAGTTTTTAGATATGATTTAGTAACATAAAATTCTTATGAAACACCAATGCATTGATTATTTAGTTAATAATTAACTAAATAAATGATACTATAAGTACTAAATTGAAGTAAATTGATTATATTATTGGATATAATTATTCTTGTAGATTAATATATCATTTAAAACAATTTTATAATCAATATATTTTAATTCCTATATTTTTTTGATGTTTTAAAATTAAAAGTATATTAATAATGTTAAAATTGGCATTAATGTTATTTTACAATAAATGATATTTTATTAAATGATTTAAAATTAATAAAAATACTAAATTATTAAATGTGAATTTTAAGAGTTAATAAATATTAAATATGGACTTTTAATTTAACAATTTATCTTTTATAATTAACACAATGACCCATAGATTGTAAAAACATTTTTAGCATCGTCCAGGTTTAAAAATTATTTTTGTGTGTCACATACGCTTGTTTTAATATTAATTTCCAAAAAAATGATATTTTTATTTTATAAATTATATATAATATTAATAATTCACTTTATATATATTTTATAATAAATATCAGTTCATTTTATTTTTAATGGTTAAATTTTGTAGGTTAGAAAACTATACGCTTTAATAAAAAAATTGATAATATAGGGGAATCTTAGAAGTTAAAGAATAAAATTATTGTAATGAACATATTTTTGAGAATCAATGGTTTTTATCGACCATTGTTCCCATTTAATACATTTTTTCCATTTTTTAGTCACATTAGGTAAGGTATACCTCCCATTAATGAACACATTTTGGTATTTACAAGAGTTCCACTCCCCTTCCACTATAAAAATGAAAGCACTTTCACACTTCCTCACACCACTCAAACCACTTATGTTTGGCCAATATCTACCCAATAAACTTTCCAAAAAACCATACCTTCCTCATTTAATCCTCCATTTTTTAATAAATACTTCCACGGAATCCATTTGGTGCTAACCAAAAGGATTTACCCGATTAATAGGAAAATCGCTCCCTCAAGCTCCTTTCTTTTATTTTAATTATCCACTCAATAAACTCTTATTATTCCATGATTGTATAAAAAAATATTATCCACAATATACTAGGATTTTTTTATTCTAATGGTGTGATTTACACTTACAAAATCTTCCATCTAATGTGTAACGAATATACTATTTACGTGTACGATGATCTACCACCTCACAAAACGATGATTGTTCATTTATCCTTTACTGTCTCTCATGGTGGACATTATGATGAAAACTATAATTATATATGATATATATTATATTAATAATGTCTCTAGGCTTATGTAATTTTTATTTAGTGCATAACATTATGTTTTCTACCTTTTATAAATATGATAATTTCATTTGAGGAAGTGTGGACTGCTGCCCCCTCAAAGCGACGTGATTCATTCACACAATACATGGGATATATTAAGGATATTTTTAGTGAACCTATATGATTTTTATGAAATAATAATTCTAATATAATGATATTATATACATATATAAATATACATATATTTCGTTTTCTTTTATTCCTTTAATATGTCAATAAAATGGAAGCAATGTTCATGCGTACGTATGGCCTACCGACTCCAAAAATAGTGTATTTTACTTCATAATTATATATTATATATTATATATATTATTATAAAAAAACATAATTAATATAAATTTTATTCATATAATGGTTTAAATTTTTTAAATCGTGACATAATTATAAGGACTAATGATAAAAAAATTAAGACACAAGAAAAAAAGAAAACAAATATTACTTGAAACGTAACATTAACATAAAATTGTTAACAAGTGGGAAATATAATATCATAATAAAAAAAAATATAGTATTATATATAGAAATATTATTCTTTAAAATATTTATAATAAACTTACATTTATTATATAGGAGGTTCGAATGAGTATGGTGAGAGTCAAGACACAAGATAAGAGAATTTCATCGCACTTTTCTATGAGATACATGATTCATTCACCACCCAATCCTTTTGTGTGGTGTGTATAATTCCCATGTATTAATTATATGATTATTATACATAAATTTATGGTATTTAAAAATAAATTTTTTTATCTTTCTTTCATGGGTTTTATGTTTCAAAATTTACCAAATCGGTAAAGTAATTTTGTCTCAACTTCCCTTCTTTGAGACACCTACCTTATTATAAACCTATATTTTTACATGAGGTGAACATATTGTCTTTGAAATTTTATTTCATGAATTTAATTATTTTCATGATATTTTAAGCTTCATTTAATTTAATTTTCTTGAATGGGGAGTATGGTTTAAAGTTACCAAGTGGTAAGAGTTTATTGAAAACAATCTCATCGCTTTTTGATATTATTTATTATTATGATTACTTTGATAAAATATTATGATCCATCCCTCAAAAAAACTAATGAGTTTAAAATACATATATTTATTAAAGATATATTCATATATTGGTACCATTATTTTCACTATTTGGTACATAATATTTTTAAGAATTTTTTTTAAAAAAGTATGAATTTACCTCACGCTTCAATCTGAAATCTATATTATTTCAAAACCATGTTTTCTAAAAAGGTTTTCAAATTTTTTTCAATAATTCATTATACATTTTCAATTTATTTTAATATAAATATTTTTAAAAATGTTTTCATTTTTTATTTATATTTTTTCAAAGTATTTTCAAATAAATGGTTTTCAAAACATTTTCAAGATTTCTTCATAAGTTTTCAAAGTATTTTCAAAGAAATGGTTTTCAAAACATTTTGAAGATTTAATTTATATGTTTTAAAATTATTTTCAAATCAATGGTTTTCAAAACATTTTCATGATTTATTTATAAATTTTCAAATTATTTTCAATGAAATAGATTTCAAAAAAATCTTATGCTTTCATTATAAATTTTAAAATTGTTTTCAAAGAAAAAGGTTTTTTAAATGTTTTGAAGCTTATTTTATAAGTTTTCAAGGAAAAAGGATTTAAAAATGATTTTCAGATTCATTTTATAAAATTTATAGGGAAATTTTTTTAAAATTATTTTCAATCCTTCTTTCAAAATTTGTGAAGGATTTTTAATTAAAATGGTTTCCAAATGGTTTTATGATTTAAAAGATTATTTCAAAGTAGAAATTCTATTTTACTCAAGAAATGTGTCTAAAATACCTTTGAAAATTATTTCCCTTATAAGATGAAATTAATTAGTGTTACTCATGACTTTTTATGGAAATTATTCAATGTGTACATTCATATTATTTTTCTGAATGGTTTATGTTTTGATGGAATGTTATTTACAAAACCAGTTTCTATTTCACAGGTTATACATTTATGAAACCCATTTATCTTTCATAAGTTATATGATTATGAAACCCACTTCCTTCCACAGGTTATGCTTTGATGAAATGATTATGAAACTATTCCTTTTCTATATGTTAATATATAACGACATGTTTATGACACCCATTTCATTTCATGGGTTATTATATAATTGTTTATGATTTCATGGAAAATATCTGTATGATTTCATTATGAGATGGGTGGGACCTATATATCCCTGTAATGTATTGGGAAAATATTTATATCTCATGAGATAGACCTGACAAGAATGTGAAATTAATTCATTGTTAAGTAAATAAGTATCCTTATGACTTCTTCATTCCTTTATGTCTTGAAAATCACAAAAAACATTTCTTAAGGAAAACTATCTTTCTATAAGAATTATTTTCTTATGGAAATTTTTCTTTCCACAAAAAAAAATTATCCTTACCCTTGGTTTTCAATGTATTATTTAATGTTTTCTCAAAACATATCTAACCATATTTTTATTAATCCACAAATCATATCCTTACATAACTTAGAACCTTATAGTTTCTTATAATATGATTTCCTCATAATTTTGAATGTGATTTCTTCCAAAATAAAACTCTGATTTCTACTAAAATCAGACTCTGATTTCTTTTGAAATGAGACACTGATTTCTTCTAAAATTAGACTCAGATTTCTCCTGAAATTAGAGTCCAACTTCTTCAGAAATCAGATTCTTAATTATTTGGAAATATGACTCTAAAATCACATTTTTCCAGACTCTGAAATCTTTATAAATCAGATTCTAAATTTATCATAAATCATATTCTGGATTCCTCAGAATTCAGACTCCAAATATCTATTATTTAAAAATCATATTGTTCATATTTTTATACTCTAATTCTCAATTCCTTAATAATACTATTAAATGTTTTTCTTATAGTTACCTCATTTCCATAAAGTATCATTTCATTTTATCATATCCTAAACATGATAATGTTTCATAAATGTTTTCCTTACAATTGTTTTCTCGCACAAGATAATGTATCCTAAGTTTTCTTACATTAAACAATGTTGTACAATCTGTTTCAAACTAACCATTGGCTGAGTGACATGTATACAGGTCCCTCCAAAATTTAAGAAAAAATATGACCATTATAGGAGGATTTGAACATTGGTATTTTTCGCCTATAAATACCCATCCATTTGATGATTTCGAGACTTGTTGACACAACACATAAAGAGATTACATGTTGTGAATATGTGAAGTGATTTATAGAGAGAGGGATTATCATTCCTTTTGTGAATGTTGTGAACAACCTATTCAAGCTATGAACAACTTGTTCAGCCTGCCTAGTGTGATTCTGATTTTTAGTAGTCAATCAAGGGATTCTAGGGATATGAAGATAGAGGTTTCAACCACCATAGATATTGATGGCTTGTGGTGATAGTAAGATAGAATCTGATATTCATATTGATGGATTACCTTTGTGTGGGTAAGATAAACTTTATTTAAAGTATAAATCAAGGGAGATTTATACAAGGTTGTTGGATACCCTTGTCTTTGGATTAAAATATTTCTTATAATTTTCTTATTTTTTTACAAGTTTTAATTCCACTTCATTTTTTTATTGAAAAAAATTGTAACTTTCTTGTACTTTCTTGTACGTGTATAATCTATGATATTAAGATTCTATTATCTTTAAGGTAGAATATTTTCATAAGTAAATTTTTCTTAAGATTCCTGATTGGATCCATATTATCGGATCCAAATAAAGTTAGTTTCTTAGTTATGAACTAAATAGTGTTTGTGAATCCATCTTGTTTAATTTTTTTAAGAATAAATTTTATTAAGGATAAAAATGAATGTTTTTAAACCTACAATTCACCCCGTCTTATAATTTAAAATATTCATCTACATTTTGATCATACAATTGGTATCAGAGGAGGTATCTGGGATACTTATACTTATATATAAGTTTTCTTGCTCAATTTTAATTTCTTATCATTACTTGTTCATGTTTTTCTTAATTATTTTCTTTTTAAAATCTTATGTTAAGAATCCTTTTTGTGGAAAATACGTTTTGAATTTTTTTATAAAATGGTAGGAATGAATGTTGGTTCTATAGAAAATCTAAATCCTACCATACCACCAATTTTTTATGGAAATAATTATGAATATTGTAGATATGGGATGAAGACTTTTTTTATTAACATTAGAGTGGATAATTTTTCCATTCTCACTAGTGAATACAAGATTCTTGAAAAAGAAATCAAAACATTAACAAATAAGTAAAAACAAGATTATCAACTAAAATACAAGGTACACAATACTCTTTTATGTTCCATGAATTGGAATATCTACAGTCAAATATCCTCTTGTGAAGCTGCTAATAGTATTTGGATGAAACTTGAAGTTAGACACTATGGAACTTCAAAAGTGAATGAAACTAGAAGAGATATGTTAAGAGCTGAATATCATGGTTTTATGTTTCTTTATGGAGAACATGTTTGCAAAGTGAAATAAATATTTATGACTATCATAAATATCCTTCAATATATTGGAGAGAAAGGACTTGATTATGAGATTCTTATGGACAAGATAATAGATATTATTCCCTAATGAGTTGTAATCTAAAAGGAAATCAATTTATGAGAATAGGAAAGTATCTAACATCACTCTTAAAGAGTTATTTGGAACTCTTATTCAGTATGAAACAATAATAAAGATAGATATATACATTAATAAGAATAATAACTGTAATGGAATAATTTCTTTCACTGCTACATCTAAATTGAAGACTTCAGAAAGGGTAACTAGATCTAAATCTAATGAATATACTATAATATATGAATCAAGTGACAGTGATCAGTCTGAGAATGAACTAGCCAATATTACTTGAAGGATGAAAAATTTTGTGGAAAAGAAATACATTTAGTACAGATATAATAATAAAGTCAAAAAGGAAAAGAATGATTCTGAAGTAACTTATTTTGAATGCCAAAAGGCAAGACATATTAGACCGGATAAACCTATGCTCAAGGGAAAATACATAAAGGATAATCATTCTGAATGTAACAGAAAGAAGTACTAAAAATTTATGGCTAAGAAATTCCGGAAGTATAATGACACCTGGAGTGCTAGTGGTGGTAAATTTTTAGATGAATCCTCATAATATAAATCTTATAGTTAGAAGAATATTGGACTTATAGCCATATTACTTATTAAAAATCATTATCTTATGGATAAGGTACACAATGATGAATCTTTAACCAATAATGAATTAAATTAAAATTTTCCTAATTAATAAGTTTATAAATATTCAGATGAATAATCTTCCACATCAGAAGATAATACCTTACCTTCATTTGAAAAATTATCTAAATTTGATAAATTACTTGACAATGAGAATTGTAAGATAAAAAATAAGTTATAGAAAGAAAATTCTAGAATTTATGTTCTAACAAAAGAAGTGTTATATATTTTTAATGATCTTGATCATAAAACTCTTTATTTTGAAAATGTTTCAAAAAATATTAAGGAAGTAAATTTTTAGAAGGATAAACTTTCTAAGGAGCTTGGAATTGTTATTTCTAAGAAAAATATTTTAGAGGCTAACTCAAAACCTAATACTAATGACTATGAGGATAATAATTTATTAATTAGAATAAAGTATGAAGTATTTTAATTAAAGAAACATTTATCAAATTTTACATCAGGAAGGAAAGAATTTGATAAAATGTATTCACAACTTATTACTATTAGGAATAGTTCTATATTTGGTTATACTAATTCCAAATTAGTTTTTAGTCATAATTACTTTGTTCCAAAAAGTTCTCCTATTTCACTAAGTGTTAATGTGGTGGAAATTGGGAGAAATATTTTTCTTTGAATAAAACCCAATCCTTAGGTTTTTATAAAGCTTATTTTTCTAAGAAATTGTTGATACCTAAGGTTTTATTTTCTACAATTTCTGGATCCAAGAACATTTAGATTCTGAAAGTATAACTATTTTATTTACCAGAAAAATAAAGGAAGTGAAAAAAATTACACATGGTACATGGATAGTGGATGTTTCCAACACATTAATGGTAACAAAAACTTCTTTGAAAATATTATCAAGACAAAAGAAGGAAAAGTAACTTTTTGAGATAATTCTCAGAGAGAAATTATTGGTATAGGTAATATTTTTCTTCTTCGAAAATCTTTAATTTCAAATGTTTTAATTTTCAAATGTCTTAAAAAAACCTTATAAACATAATCCAATTATATGATGAAGGTTACTATGTGAATTTTAGGAATGATAAATTCCTAGTACATAATTCCAAGGAAGAGTTTATTCTCTCTTCCCATAGGCATGAGAATATTTATACACTAAACATAGAAGACCTTAGGATCCAAGATTTACCTTGAATTATTATAATAGAAGATCAATCTTGGTTATGGAATAGAGGACTAGGACACCGTATCCTTAGTAACCTATGAAAACTCTCAAAGAAAGGACTTGTTAAGGATATACCAGAGCTTAGATTTGATTATTTAAAAGTTTGTAATCCTTGTAAATATGTAAAGAAACATAATTCAAGTTGCAAATAAATTAGTTAAGTATCAAATTTTGATGCATTATAGCTTGTGAATATGGATCATTTCAGTCCAACACAAACTGGAAGTATTAGAGGAAAATACTTTGTATTTTTTTAGTTAATGATTACACTAGATTTACAGGGGTTTATTTTCTAGAAAATAAATTTTAAGCCTTTTCTTATTTTAAATCTATTTTAGCCAAAGTTAAAAATGAGAAAAACATTTCATTAATAACTATTCATAGTGATTGTGAGGGATAATTTGAAATTTTATATTTTGAAACTTTTTGTAGTAAGAAATGCATTACTTTTAACATCCTATCTTAAATAAATCCTCAAAAAATTGGTTTTGTTGAAAGAAGAAATTTAAATATTTAAGAAATAACATGAACCATGTTGAGTGAATATTCTATTACTAAACACTTTTGGTCTAAAGCTGTAATTACTTCTTATAATACTATGAATTGAGTTTTAATCAGACCTTTTCTTGATAAAACACCTTATGAATTGTGGAATGGTCGAAAACCTAAAGATTCTTACTTCAATGTATTTGGATGAAAAGTATTCATGTTGAATACTAAAGATAAATTTTATAAATTCACACACAAATCTGATGAAGGAATTTTCTTAGGCTATTCCACTACATCTAAGGCTTATAGAGTTTTTAACAAAAATAATTGTATTATTGAAGAAATAGTGCAAGTTAAATTTAATGAAACTGGTCCTTTTGTTTTTAAACAACCCCAACCTAAATTTTCATATGTTTTTTCAAAAATTGATTATCAACATTTTATAGAAGATTATTTTAATAAGGAAAATACTCAATAAAATGTTTCTGAAGTATTTACCCTAGAATCTTGTTTACCTTGTGTTGATGAACAGGTTTTACAAAACCCAAATCAGTTGTTCTTTAAGAATCATCCTAGTGATAGTATCATTTGTGATGTAAATAAACCTATAAGGACAATAATTTCTTTAAGAAATTATGTAGAACATCCATAATTTCTTTCCCAATTAAAACCTAAAATCACCGATGAATCTTTAGGTGATGATGATTATATTAAAGTTATGTAAGAAAAACTGAATGAATTCAAAAGGAACAAAGTTTGAAACTTGGTTGAAATACCTAAGGAAACTTCTTTAATTGGTGTAAAATGGGTCTTTAGAAATAAATGTTATGAAAATGGAATCATTGTAAGAAATAAATCAAGATTTTTTCTAAAATCTATAATAAAAAAGAATGAATAGACAATGAAGAAACCTACACTCTGGTAGCAAGACTTGAATCTATTTGTATTCTACTAGCCTTTACAGCATTATTCAATTTAAAACTTTTTCAAATGTATGTGAAGTGTATGTTCCTTAATGATATGTTCAAGAGGAATTTTATGTTGAACATCCTCCCAGTTTTGATGACCCAAATAAACATGAACATGTTTTTAAACTATCTAAATCTTTATATGGACTTAAACAATCCCCTAGAGCATGGTTTGATAGACTAATAATATTTTTGTTAAAAAAAATTATGTTAAGGAAACTATTGATCCAACCATTTTTATAAATAAATATTAGAATTTTTTTTTGATTTTTCAAATTTATGTTGATGAAATTATATCCGTATCAACTCAGAAATCTTTAACTGATTCAGTTTCGAATCTCATGAAATCTGAGTTTCAAATGAGTATGATGGGTGAGTAACCATTATTAATTTGTTTTCAAATTTATCAAAAACCAAATGGGACTTATATATCTCAACATAAGTATATTAAATATCTTCTTAAGAAGTATGGATATTACATCACTAAAAGTATAAGTACTCCAATTGATACCTCAAATTATCTTAATCTTGATAAATCTAGAAAAATAGTAGATCAAACATATTTTAGAGGTATAATAAGAATTTTATTATACATAATATCTAGTCATCCATAATTAATATTTTCAGTATGATTTTTTAAAATATATCAATCAAATCTAAATGAATCTCATTTAAAAGTAGTGAAAATAATTTTTCTCTATTTAAAGGGAACCATAGATTTAGAACTTTCCTATTCTTTAGGAAATGATTTTATTTTAAAAATATTTTTGGATGTTGATTCTGGTGGATGTAGAATGGATAAGAAAAGTACATCCATAACTTTTCATTTCTTAGTAGATTCATTAGTTTCTTGGTAATGTTAGAAGCAACACTCAGTATCACTTTCCCCTACTAAAGTTCAATATGTAGCAGTAGGAAGTTGTTGTTCTCATGTTTTGTGGATGAAACACACACTCACATACTGTGGAATGAGTTTAACCAAAACATAGATAAAGTTTGATAATACTAGGTCCATTTACCTAATAAAAAACCCATCACATCACTCTTATGCAAAACACATAGACATTAGGAATTAATTTCTTTGGGATCACACACTTAAAGGGCATATTATTCTTCAATTTATCAGAATGCAATACCCACTTGTTAACATATTTATAAAATCATTACCCTGTGATAGGTTTGAATACATTAAACAAAATTTAGGAATGATAACTATAAGGTAATCATCTATATTAACTTTTTTTTGAAACCTATCTCCTTATATTAAGATGATTTTTTTCATAAAGGGAGTACATATGTTTACTATTTTATATTTACTTAAAAAATATCAGAACCTAAAATTTTATTTCCCTAATAAAAATTTCTAGAACCTAAGTTTTATAATAATATCCTTATCAATATTAATAATTCATACTGTGAAATCCAGAATGTATGTTTCCTTACTTAAATATTCATAATTTTATTTTTTTTTACTTGTTGGTATTTATATCTGGTTTTAAGAAAACCTTTTTTGAATCACTTTCCTTAAATACAATTTTTCCTTAAAACATTAAAAGATCAGAACCATAAAAATTATTCGTTTTCATTGATATAAACCATCAGATCAGATCAAGGGAATATCAACCATTGTATTTATTTATGAATATGAACCATCTCCGCAAAGCCTATATAAAGGATCCTCGGATTCACGTCCTACATCAGTTATTCGAGTGTTTTTTCACCAATGGATTACCTATATTCAAATCATCCATTCAGTTTTCTCTATTTCCTTAAGCTTTGAATGTATCTTAAAGTTTCCTCTAAAAATATGACGACCTCCAACAAGGAACTCAAGGATTGGTTAATTTACAAAGAATGGTTGGTGGACCCAAATTTCATTCTTAAGTATGATTCCTTGATTTCAAAAATCATTAAGAATAATGGATGAGAAAATCTTTTCATTAAATTAGGATCCTATTTATCTTTATCTCTATATAGAATTCTATGTTACATTTTTTATGAACATAGAGGAAGAGAAATGTTTTCTTTCATGAGATATAGAAAGACTTATTTTTTATCCTTAAATAAGGATACAAGCATTCTAGATATATGTTATGATGGAGAGGATATGTTTTTTTCTCACAAGTTTCAAGAAAAGGAAGGTACTTTTGAGATGGTTATGTAAATTGAGTGCCTTGGACTTAAAGGAGTTATGTCACTGAAGATAAATCATCTTTCAACACACTATAGATTTCTAGCATTGTGGATGAAAATTTTTCTCATTCCAAGAAAGGGAGACAAGGATTCCCTTAAGAAATTTTATATCTTCATGATAGATTTCTCATTGAATATAAAGAAGATAAACCTCATCAAGTATATTCTCTTGACCATCAGAAATATCAATAATGGCACCCTCAAGTATTAGATTATAATTTATCCAGCAATATTTTTGATGACTATTTAACTTTTCCTATAATATATCAAAATTCCTTGCGGTTCAAAACAAAAAGTATTTAAGATAATGATATTAAGTGTTGATACTCTGAGAAGGATGAAAATTGGTTTCAGTATTAAGACAAGAGAGTTATTTGATCTTCTTGATAGTGATTTTCAAGCTATCAATAAGAAATGTGAAGTAGGTGAAAGGTCCAAGCAAGACCCAAATAAAATAAAAGAATCAAAACCGAAACTAAATGTATTAGTATCAGAGTCATTACCTGCTCCACCCAATCCAAAAAAATCAAAAGATATTTTCTGATGAAGTGGTATCCAAGTGGAGAGAGGAGAAGAATAAAAATAAGGAAGAAGATGCAATGTTTGGATTAGACCCTACTGGGGCTATGGGCTTAAAAATTCAAGCAATTTAAGATTTTGAGAAGCAAGAAAAAGAGAAAAAGATAAATAAGAAGATGTTAAAATCCAAGATTGTTCAATCTTTTCTTAGAGATATAGAGAAGGCATCTGAACCAATCCAGGTGCCAGAATCCTTCTTATAAGAATCAGTTCATATTGAAACTCTGGGTGAAGATAAGAGAAATATAGTTCCAATTATATAACCCATTATTGAATAATAATTATACTAAGAATAAGAACAAAAATAATAATAGGAAGAGTAAAGTGAAGATTTAATCAAAATGGGGGAAGAATACTAAGAGAAGGAAAGTACTTCTTACTAGTTTTTCTATCATAACTTCCCAAGATGAATCAACCTAGATAATCTCATAAGGGAATAATGATGATGATCAGGATGAAGTTGATAAAACTTTAGATTATGAAAGTAGTAATCATTGTTTTATTCATCATAATTTTGTTAAGAAAGTTGTAGTTAATGTTGGTGAAAAATGTTCTCATGATGATGGTAAAATTATTCAAGTTTCATACAGTGAACATTGGACTCTAAAAGATGATAAGTCAATCTCTAAAGCTGAGAAAGGAAATAAAGTGGTTTTTTATTCACCCAGGAATTATGTGGTTGAAAAATCCAAGAATTATGATGTTGGAACATCAAAGATGAATGAAGAAGAGCAAGATAAACATCCCTCATCAATAAAGGAATATACTTTAGAATATTCATCTTCCTTGGGAAAAGATTTTTTTGTTTATTCCTTGAATAAGATAGTGAATATAATTCCTTTATTTTAAATAATTTACTCCAGATTCCAACTTCTTCAACAAACAATCAATAAAAAGTATTATTCAATAATAATTCTCCTACAAAAGTTTGTCAAAATTGAAGTTGAGTTTCAGAATTTTCACATTGGTTATGATTCTCATTGGAGATCTTACAAAGAAATAACCAAGTGGTATAAGTCAATGATTGATGATTTCCATGATTTGGAAAAGGATGCCTTTGAGAATTCAGATGAAATGATCAATAACTTGTTAACATGTCTTTCATAGAATTTGAATCAAGAGTAAGTTTTCTAGATCCCTGAGGATAAATTCGTGAATGGAAAGAAAAATTTTGTTAATTTAAATTTGAAAAGGGAAAGAGAACTTAGGGAAGATATGGAAGAAAAATTCAAAAAACAAGAAGTGGTGGTAAAGTCTTAATATGAAATTATTAAATCTCAAGAAGAAAGAATCAATGTTATTAAAAATAAAAATTGGGATCAGGATTATCTAGTCAAGAAGTTTGGGGATAATCATAAAGAGTTGAAAATGTTGAAGGCTACCCTGAGAAATTTGATGCCAAAGGAAAAGAAGAATGACTAATTTCTTAAAATCTGATCTTTTTTGTATTTTTCCCTGTAACAAATTTTTCCCATATCAATGAAATGTTTTATCTTTATGTTGTTTTTTCTTGTATATTCCAAACCTTTTAGGTATATTTTTTTCATTTCCCTCTATTCCTTTTTTAAAATCTCAAAGGGGGAGAAAATAATTATCAAAATGAATATTAAGAAAGAATATTCCTTAGTAAGGAGGAGACTACTTAAAGAAGAAATTCTTAATTATGGGAGAAGTAACGTAACTAAGAAATACAAGATTATGATCCTTAGAGATTTCAAAACCTAAGAGGGAGTTAGTCATATTCATTATGGTTCATATGTAAATGGAGATAAGTATTAATTTTAAAGTTCAAAAGTTGAAAACCATATTCCTTATATTTTTTTCAAAAATTTGTTTCTTATTTCCAAAAAGGGGGAAATTTTTATGTCAATAAGTATCCTTATGAATTTTACATTCCTTTATATTTTGAAAATCACAAACACATTTATTAAGGAAATTTATCTTTCTCTAAGAATTATTTTCTTAAGGAAATTTTTATTTCTTTATGTCAAGTTTTATCCTTGCCCTTGTTTTTCAATGTATTATTTAATGTTTTCTAAAACCATGTAAAATAATCTTTTTCTTAATCTAATAAATCAGATCTTTACATAACTTTTTACATTATAGTTCCTTTGAATCTGATTTCCCCATAATTGTGAATCTGATTTATTTTGAAATCAGACTTCGATTTCTCCTGAAATGAGACTCTAATTTCTTCTGAAATCAGACCTTGATTTCTTCTGAAATCAGACACTGATTTCTTATAAAATCATACTCCAATTTATTCATAAATCAAACTTTGATTTCTCCTAAAATTAGACTCTGGTTTCATCTGAAATCATACTCTGATTTCTCTTAAAATTATACTTTGATTTCTTCAGAAATCAGATTCCAAATTCTCAAAAAATCAGTCTCTAAACACTCATTTTTCTAGACTCCAAAATATTCATAAATAAGATTCTAAATTTATCATAAATCAGATTATGGAATCTTTATAATTCATACTCTTAATATCTATTATTTAAGAATTTTATTGTTCATAATTTTGGAATCCAATTTTAAATTCCTTATGAATATGATTTAATTATTTTCTTACAGTTACCTCATTTCCTTAAAGTAACATTTCATTTTATTATATTTGAAACATGTTAATGTTTCTTAAATTTTTTCCTTGCATGTTTTTTGTTTATCACACATGATAATGTTTCCCAAGTTTTCTTACATGAAAAGATGTTGTAAGATCTATTTTTAACTAAATGTTGGATGGGTGACATGTGTACAAGTTCTTCTAATATTTAAGGAAAAATATGATTGTTGGAGGAGGAGTTGACCATTGGGATTTTTCACCTATAAATACTCAGATATTTGAAGATTTCAAGACATGTTGACACAACACATCTAGAGATTACATGTTGTGATTCTATGAAGTGATTTATATAGAGAGAGACTCTCATGCCTTATGGGAATGGTGTGGAAAGCTTTTTCAAGTTGTGAACATCGTGTTCAGCTTGCCTAGTGTGATTCTGATTATTATTAATCAATTAAGGTCTTCCCTGGATAAGAAGACAGAGGTTCTAATCACCTTAATGATCGAGGGCTTGCAGTGATAGTAAGGCAGACTTCTATATTCGCATCGAGGGCTTACCCTGGCATAGGTAAGATAGAATTTTTTGAAAGTCTAAATTAAGGGACCTTTATCAATGTTTGTTGGTTACCCATCTCTTTGGGATAAAATATTTCTTATACCTGACATGTTTTGATGTAGGTTTCAATTCCACTTCTTTATTTTTTAATGAAAGAAAGTATATCTTTCTTATACTTTCTTATACTTGTATACATTGTGATAAATAAGATTATATATTCTTTAAGGTAGAATATTTCCCTAATTAATCATTTATTAAGTTTCTTTATCAGATCCATATTATCATATCCTAAGAAAGTTAGTGTCTTAGTTAAGAACTAAAGAGGGTCTGTGACTCCATATTATTTAATTTTTTTAAACTTTGATTTTATTAAGGATAAAAATGAATGTTTTTAAACCTAAAATTCACCCCCCTCTTATAATTGATCATTTTTATCCTATAATCAGTTCAATATTACAGGGCTAGAATGAAAAATAAAATCACTTCGGTATTATAGGTCTGAAAGTAAGGGAGAACTCAGTTTAGTAATATAGGTATAGAATGGGGTGTGAACCTGATTCTGTGAAAGACTTTTTCCACTAATATGGACTTGGTAGAAATTCATTAACTAATATGGAAATCATTATATATGCCTATTTGTCTACCAGAATTCCATGTATTACTCCTATGTTATTATTTCATATCTTATGTTCTTTATTTCCTTATGATTCATGTATTATGAACTACCAAGATTTATAAAATGATTCATTTTTATAATATTTGATATATAGGGTATGATCTTCTATTTTCATGAATATGTTCTCATACCCTTATTCTCAATATTATGTATACATAACTCCCTTTTTTATGTCTCCTTTCCCTAAGGTTTTTAAGATACATATGATGTTTTATGTTTCTAAGAAAGGTTATATTCAAGAAGAACCCAGTAGAAGATAATTTATCCCATTTATGTACCTGTATTTATGTTTCCATTATTCCAAAGGCACTAAACAAATATGCCCTTTGGGTGTCTATTTGTGTAATTTTTAAAGTATTCTTCAAAAGTGATGTAATGTTAATGTATGTAAATAGTAGGTTGTTATACCTTCAATCATGGAGATAGTGATGTTAATCAGACTATCATATTATGATTATCTTGTGATGAGGGAAAATATATATATTGGGGATTGTAAGAACCCGGATCTTCTTTTCAGGTCAGACTCATCCAGGAGCATCTGTGGCCGACGATTCTTCTCCGAGCCCCTGACTCACCATCCATTCTCTAAATCGACCACTGTCGATTGCTTTGGAATCTCCATGATCTATGGATTTCTAGGGAGATTCAAGTCATGAGGTTCACATATATCATTCGTACAATGTCGAGGTAGGTGGTTTGTGCCTTTCTGTAGTTAGTATTTGAGTTATATGTGCAAAAGTGCCCAATACCCTTGTTCGGAGTATTGCCTATTTATGTATTTTAGCCCCGATATTGCCTACTATGCTTGTGTGCTTGAGTAGAGGATTTATGATTGTAAATAGGGTTATTTTTCTTTCTATTGATGTTTTTTTTCATACTTGTTTGATTTTGGACGTTTGGTCTAGCCTTGCCTATTAGGCTATTGTTTTCCATTCCTAGTTTTTATAGGATGGAGTGATTATTTATCTAATACAATGTGTCATGCCTTGTAGCTAATTTATCCATGTATTACTTTGAGGTTTAATTTGGCTGTTGATTATCATTTGGGTACGATTTATTTACACGGGGCTGTAGGAACCTGATGTAGTGAGACTATAGGGGAAATTGACGTTGAGGGAATTCCCAGAGTGTCTGTTATAATTATCACACTGCGAGACCATAGGGGGGATTGACATTGAGTGCTCTCTTAGAGTGTCTATAGTTACGTTATGAGACCACAAGAGGAATTGATGTTGAGTGATTCCTCATAGTATCTATAGTTTACCATTAAAAGACTATAGGGTAAATTGATGGTGAGTTCTTCCTCAAAGAGACTTTGATTACACATGACCGTAGGGGGAATTGATGGTGAGTTCCTCCTCAGAGAGTCTTTGTTATATATTCTCTTATATTTTTAACCAGAGGGGTTAGGCTATGAGAACTACCCATAGGGTTACTTGTATTTGTTTTTGGTTGATTAAATACATAAAATTAAATGTTTGTAAATGAAACTGTAGGACTGTTTACTTTTGAGTACTTCCTTGATTATTGATACTTTTTTATTATTGTATTCCATATATATATTCACTGAATATTAGGCATAGATATTTGGGTGGTTTCCTACTAGGATTTGTCTCACACCCTGTTTGGGTCATACTTTTAGGCCCAAATAGATTATATTGTTGCAGGTATAGATAAGGGCAAGCTCTCTTCTACTTCAGGTACTTGATTTCTATGGAGCTAGGGAGCATGGGACCAAGCTGAGGCTTGCGATCCTATGGGAGTTTATTTTTTTTCTTTGTACCTTGGTTTAGTACTGTATTCCAACATTGTGACTTGTTTGGATTCTTTCTTGGACATACGTATCATGCATCATTTATATATGTACTCTAGTTATTTATTTATTTCAGGCTTCCACTGTCTATTGTTGTATGGTATCATTATTACTTCTGCTATTGTTATTTGTTTATTTCCATTGTGTTACTCTGCCAACAAGGGCATAGTTTCCCCACTATCACACCCAAGGCCCTCACTGCTAGTTGGCAGCCTCTAGTGTTCGGGGAAATGCGCTTGATTCCATGTGACCAACTGGGTACAGGGCACCTCTGGGCGGCTTCCAGAACTGGGACGTTAAAAGGAGGTATCATAGGATTTTTATTTCTTCTTGACATACTATTTGGAGCTTATAGCCAAGGATAGAAAGGCATAGTTACTTGGTAATAATATGTGCCCAGGAGTGCCTAACCCATGTACAGGGAAAAGCCAAATTACCTCGAATTTTATGATTTTTTTGGTTTTTCAATTATTACTTTTGATTTGATTTCACTATTGGGTGATTCACATGTATTGAACTATTATTATTGATATTATTGAGATTCTATTTCTGTTGCAACCAGATGAGATGAGGGTATGCCATCTCATGCATCATAGAATCACTTGATAGAGATGACATGTCATGCATTCTTATCATGCTGTTTAGGGTACATTAGTGATTACATGTTGTTGTGATAGATGTTGTGCTAGATATTCATGATGTTGTGATAGATGCATTGATAGAATACCTTCTATTTGATAGGGTATTGGATTACATAAGGTTTTGTTTTAATGGATTCCAAATATTGGTTCTTGAGGTGTTATGGGCCCTCATGGATCGGAATTTGGTGGATCATTACACTATTATGCTTGTATATGACATGTAAAATATTCCAAACATTGATTTGTGGGGAGTATGGACCCTCACAGATTGAGATTTGGAAATTTAATGTTCATTTCAATGTTATTTGGGGTTCTGAATTAGTTTCTAAGGCTCAATATCCAGAAAAACCCAGAATAGACATCATGTAGTGATGAATACATTCCATGTGTCCTTCTGTTCGGGAAGGAACCGTTTTTCTTAAATACACACCCTGTACATATGTACACGTCATGTAGTCCCTAATTGTGTCATTGGCTTTGTGGACAAAGACACGGGGTGAGGAAATCTTTGGGCAGACAGGATGTGTACCGGTTGTACAAGTCGTGTTGTAAAGACCATGTACCTGGCTATGTGACTAATGACACAGGTAGATGAAAAAAATCAGGAAGTATACATTGTTCCCATTAAGAACACATCGTGTAGAGTGATCTGTGTATCCAGATATGTATCAAACAACATGGGTTGGTAAAATCCTTCTAGTACATGTTGTTTCTAGCACAAACACGCCGTGTAGAATCAAATGTGTCTCCCGACCGTGTGTCTAACGACACGGGCGGTTGAAACATAAGTGGTACACACTGTGTTCAAGAAGAACACGCCATGTAGTCTTGTTTTAGGAGAACCATGTGGGTTAGTCGTGTAGAAGAACTTGGGCAGAGGAAGAGGATTCAGGTTCACACCATTTCTTTGGAGAACACACTGTGTGTATGGGGTGTTACATGAAAAATTTTGGCAGAAGTACACGCCCATTTGAAGGCTTAAGGGAACACACTGTGTAGGTGTTATACATGCTGTGTATCAATGTTTTGGAAAACTTTAATTATTTGTTTATCATGTTACCTTAATACACTTTTAGGTTTCACTCCTTGATAATCATGATCTATAGTGTGTGCTTGACCTTGCAGAGTCTTTCCACTGAGACATCCTCTGGTTGTACGCCAGTTATAGGGCAGTGATCAGACACTAGACATGGATTATTGAGGACTACCAGTAGATCCTCCTATAGTGACAGTCTTGGCACAAGCCGTCATTCCGAACACAGGTTCTGATGCACAATTCGGATAGGTATTTATGAGGTTCATGCAGTCCTTCTATAATGCATCATATCCTATCATGTCAATGGCATAATTGACACGGGTTTTCCAGCAGCATCATCCTCCCACCTTCATAGGGGAAGGAGGACCTCAGGCTATAGAGTCATGGTTAGAATCCAATCTTTATATCTTTGAGCATCTGGAGATGCCTCTAGAGAGAAGGGTGAAGCTCTCTGCTTATATGCTTCGAGATTCCACCAAGAAATGGTGGGATGTGGTTTCGTAGGAAGGATACCAGCAGGGTATGTCTTGAGATGAGTTCCAGTGTATCTTCTAAGATTACTTCTATCCAGAGACCTTGAGGGCCTATTGAGCCTGATAGTTCATGATTTTGAAGTAGGGTACTCTTTTAGTTATGGATTATTCTTCTCGCTTCACAGAGCTACAACACTTTACACCCTTTTTAGGGGGATATGATTTATTCTTATTGAGGAAGGTTGGGGATGGTCTTAGGCAAGACATTCGGGCTCAGGTGAACATCATCAAATTGACTTCCATCACTTCTATAGTCAACCTGGAACTGATCATGAAGCACAACCTAAGGGATTCTAGAGTTGTGGGCCAGGGAAGTTCAGTATCCAGAGTTGGTACTTCTCCAGCAGATAGTAGGAAGCACCGCAGAGAGTCTACACGTGGAGATCTGAGTAGGTGGGATGCACCTTCAGGTAGCCAGGTGGTATGCTACCAGTGCGAGAAGGTCAGGCATACCAAGAAACATTGCCCGAGAGACCCAATGTAGTTCTGATATTTTTGAAAGATGGGTCATCTACAGTGCTTCTATCAGTTCTTCTCACCAGCATCGGGTCATAGGGATTCTTCTATGACTCTGCATTTAGAAGCAGCACCACCAGTTTCTCATCAGTCTAGGAACTGGAGTTCTTTTGGTTGTTTTGGATGAAGTGGAGGTCTTGACCGTGGTGGTCAGATGTTGGGTTTTTGACATCCACAAGGTGGATTAGCTCAGGGATCTTAGTCAGCTTCATAGGGCCATGGGGCATGTCAGGCTTTTGCGGTGGAGCAGACCTAGTAGGAGCAGGATCTAGGACCCTCTACAGTTTGAGGTACGATCCTAGTTGCCTTAGTTTTGTCTTATACACTTTTTGATATAGGGTCTTCCCATAGCTTTATATCTATTGCTATTGTGGAGATACTTGGGCTCTGTATCTTTTCTTCTGTTGATATCTTGATGCTAGAAACTCCATTGGGGACTATAATGGATAGTGTATGTCAGTGCAAGGAGTGAACTCTCAAATTTTGTGGGTGTCACTTCTTATAGGACCTTTATGTCCTTGAGATGGCAGGTTATGATGTCATTCTTGGAATGGACTGGTTAGTTCCCTTCCAGGATATTATCGACTGCAATTGTCGTAGGGTGAGTTTCACATCACCAGAGGGTGGATCATTTCTTTATAAGAAAGAATCGGATGTCCATGAAATAATAGAAGGACCTGAGCATCATGGATTGGGAGGAGTTATAGCCCATATTTTTAGTCTATATCTAGATGACTATGGGACTTCACAGTTGGAATTTCCTCTAGTGGTCAATATTTTCACGTATGTCTTTCTAGAGGACTTTTCAGGATTGCTTTCAAAGTAAGTGGTGGAATTTTCTATTGATCTTGTGTCAGGAGCAGCACTGATGTCAATTCCTCTTTATAGGATGGATACACCAGAGTTATAGGAGCTCAAGAATTAGCTAGATGAGTTATAGGATAAGGGGTTCATCTGACTCAGTACTTCTCCTTGGGGTTCGTCTATCCTGTTTGCGAAGAATGAGGATGGAACCCTCCAACTTTGTGTGGATTATCAAAAGTTGAACCATTTTATGGTCAAGAACTGATATCCCTTTCCAAGGATTGATGATCTCTTTGATCAACTTCAAGGAGCCTAAGTGTTCTTGAAGATTGACTTGAGATCTGGTTATCATCATTTGTGCATTAGACCGTCAGATATACCTCTTATATCCTTTTGGAGTAGGTATGGTATATATGAGTATGTGGTTATGTCATTCGGTCTCATGAACATGCCTGTAGTTTTTATGGAACTAATGAACCGAGTGTTCCATCCATACTTGGATTCTTTCATGGTGGTCTTCATGGAAGATATCTTGGTGTACTCTCACACTTGACATGACCATTCCACACATCTGGATATCATTTTGAGTAGACTGAGTGAGAATTACTTATATGCAAAGATCTCAAAATGCCTCTTTTGGATAAACCAGATTCACTTCTTGGTTCTTGTAATCTCAAAGACATGAATATCAATAGACTCATAGAAGGTGAGAGCAGTAGCTTCCTGGGAGAATCCAAAGAATGTATTTGTGGTGCAGAGTTTTCTAGGACTGGCAGGTTACTACCGACGTTTCATACAAGACTTCTCACGCTTAGCAGCACCATTGACGGGCCTGACTAAGAAGGGTGCGAAGTACTTGGGGTTAGATTATTGTGATCCTTTCAAGAGCTGAAAGGGGGGTTGAATTTAGCACCAATACTAGTATTTCAAGAGGTGGGAAAGAGCTATATTATATACTATGATACTTCTGGTATCGGACTAGGATATGTGCTTATGTATGGAGAAGGAATCATTGCATATGGGTCTCAGCAGTTGAGGCCACATGGGAGTAATTACCCGATGCACGATCTCAATTTGGTTGTAGTTGTTCATGTTTTAAGCTGTTGGAGACATTATCTATTGGGAGAGCATTTGTGGTTTTTACCGATCACAAAAGTCCCAAGTATATATTCACTCAGCGTGATCTGAATCTGAGATAGAAAATGTGGGTTGAGTAGCTTTAGTCCTTTGACTTTGAGCTTGCCTACATGCCTAGGAAAGGAAACACAGTGGTTGATGCGTTGAGTAGGAGGACTCAGATACAGGCTGTTCGGGAGGCCAGTAGTGAGTGGAAACTTATGGATTTATTCTATGATATTAATTTGGAGGTGCATGATAGATAGGGGAATACATTTCTTTCTTCTTTGGTTGTTACCTCTACTCTACTCAATCGAGTGAGAATGAGGTAGCTATCAGATTCTGAAGCCCTAGTCTTATGGGAGAGTATGTCAGGAGAGGACCCCATTCCTAGATGGACAGTAGGAGAGGATGAGATCTTGTGTTTTAATGGATGCATATGGGTGTCAGCATACATTCGCGAAGAGAGGATTCAGTATTTTCATTCCTTAGTTTGGTAAGTTCATCTTGGTGTCACCAAGATGTATCAAGATCTGCAGCATCAGTATTAGTGGCCAGGTATGAATGGAGATGTTTCTGGTTTTTTCATGAGGTGTTCCACCTGTCAGAAAGTGAAGGCGGAGCATCAGTGACCAACATGGACTTTTCATCAGTTGCCCATTCACGAGTGGAAGTGGAACAATGCTGCTATGGACTTCATGATAGGTTTACCAAGGTCACCTCGAGGGAATGATGTAGTATGGGTTGTCATTGACAGACTCATGATGGTTACTCACTTCTTACCAATCAAAGAGACCTTAAATGTTTGATGAGCTGGGAAGGTTGTAAATCTAATAGATTGTACATCTATATGGGATTTCACATATTATTGTTTCAGACAGGGATGAACGTTTTAATTCTCAGGTCTGGTAGGGACTACAGTGGGCTTTGGGTTTCCAGGTACTTCTGAGTATAGATTACCATCCCCAGATAGATGGTCATCCAATATTATGATTCAAGTGATTGAGTACATGCTAAGAGCATGCATCCTTGATTTTGGAGGTTCTTGGGAGAAGCATATACCTCTTGTGGAGTTTTCCTACAATAATAGTTTTCAAGAAACTATTCAGATGGAACCTTATGAGGCTTTGTACGGTAGGCCATGCCAATCACCCTTATGTTGGCTGGAGGCAAGAGAGGTATCTATGTTGGGACCTCATCTTATCCAAGAGACTACATAGCACATAGAGTTGGTTTAGAAAAGGATGGCTATTATACAGTCATGAAAGAAGTCTTATGCTAGTTGACGGAGACGACCCCTGGAGTTCGAGGTCAGAGATCAAGTTTGTCTACGTGTCACACCAAGGTCGGGACATAGAAGGATTCAGAGATAGGGAAGGATTTCATAGAGATACGTCAGGCCATTTGAGGTTATGGAAAGGGTTGGGAAGGTTGACTATCAGTTGCAGTTACCTCAAAGGTATCGGGAAATGCACAACATTTTCCATGTTTCTCAGTTGTAGCATTACTTCTCAGACTCGTATCATGTCTTTCAATGTGAGAAGGTTAAGCTAGATGTGGATGCATCTTTCGAGGAGCATCCTGTCTAGATTTTTTATGGTAGTGCAAAGTTTCTTTATGGTTGTTCTATTCCTCTGGTACAAGTGTTATGGAAGCACAGGTAGGTATAGGACGAGACTTAGGAGAGGGAGGCTGACGTACAATCACAATAGCTAGATCTATTTGAGGATTCTTCTTCAACACCACATTATTAGGGAAATTTGAAGACAAATTTATTTAACAGGGGAAGTTTGTAAGAACCTGGATCTTCTTTTCAGGTCGGACTCATCTAGGAGCATCTGTGGACGATGATTCTTCTCCGAGCCCCCGACTCGCCATCCATTCTCTCAATTGACTGTCATTCATTACATTGGAATCACCACAATCTATGGAGTTCTAGGGTGATTTAAGGCCTAAGTCTCATGTATATCATTTGTAAACCATCGAGGTAGGAGGTTTGTTCCTTTCTATAGTTATCCTTTGAGTTATATGTGCAAAAGTTCCCAATGCCCTTGCCCAAGGTATTGTGTGTTTATGGCTTTTAGACCTGATATTTATTTTTATGCTTGTGTAATTTAGTAGAGGATTTTTTATTGTAAATATGGTTATTTTCCTTTCTATGGATGTGTTTTACCATGCTTGTTTTATTTTTTCCATTTTTTCTATCCTTACTTATTAGGCTATTTTTTCCATTCCTAGTGTTAATAGGATGGAGTGATTATTTATCTAATACGATGTTCCATTCCTTGTAGCTAATTTAGATAAGTAGTACTTTGAGGTTTAATTTGGCTGCTGATTATCATTTGGGTATGATTGATTTACACAAGGTTGTTGGAACATGGTGTAGTGACACCATAGGGGAAATTGACGTTGATGGATTTCCCAGAGTGTATGTTATAATTATCATGATGCGAGACCATAGGGGGTACTGATGTTGAGTGCTCCCTCAGAGTATCAACAGTTATGTTATGAGACCATAGGAGGAATTAACGTTGAGTGATTCCTCAAAGTTTCTGTAGTTTACCATTAAAATACTATAGGGGTAATTGATGGTGAGTGATTTCTCAGAGAGTCTTTGATTACACATGACCATAAAGGGAATTGATGGTGAGTGCTTCCTCATAGAATCTTTGTTATATCTTTTCTTTTATTTTGAACCATAGGGGTTAGGTTGTGAGAACTATCCAGAGGGTTACTTCTATTTTTTTTTGGTTGATTAAATACTTAAAAGTAAACATTAGAAAATGAAACTGTAGAACTGTTTAATTTTGAGTACTTCCTTGTTTACAGATAATTTTTGCTTATTGCCTGCCATATATATATATTCACTAACTATTAGGCACAGATATTTGGGTGGTTGATTATTGGAATTTGTCTCACACCCTGTTTGGGTCCTGATTTTGGGCCCAAACAGATTATATTGTTGCAGGTATAGATAAGGGGAATCACCCTTCTACATCAGGTACTTGATTGTTGTAGAGCTAGGGAGCATGAGACCAAGTTGAGGCTTGTGATGTTGTTAGAGTTTATTTGTTTTCTTTGTACTTTTTTTTAGTATTGTATTCTAGAATTGTGACTTGTTTGGATGATTTCCTATACATATGTATCATGAATCATTTATATATGTACTCCAGTTATTTATTTATTTCATTCTTCTGTTGTCTAGTGTTGTATGGTATCATTATTGCTTCGATTTTTTTTATTTTTTTATTTCTGCACCATCACTCTGCCAATGAGGGAATAGTTTCCCCACTATCACACCCAAGGACCTCATTGCTAGTCAGAAGCCTCTGGCATTTGGGGAAATGTGCTTGAGGACATGTAACTAACCGGGTATGAGGCTCTTCTGGGTGGCTTCCGGAACTAAGACGTTATAGGGATCCACCTACTAATTGGACTCTTCATACAAATGTGTTCCTTTACATATGATTTTATTTTATCATCCCTAAAAACATACATTAGGATCTTATTATGTAATCACTAACCGCAATATGGTTCGTTTACCCTTTAACCAAGATGTACCATGATAAAATTATGTGAATTTCAAGAACTAGTGTCTCGTTGATTATATCCAGTTCATACCCATTCCTAAGTGGAATTGGGATGTGGTGACCATTGGTTTTCTAATAAGGTTTCCAAGGATGCCATGTGTTGGTGATATGGTGTTGGTTGTCATGGACTAGTTGACCAAGGCTTCCTATTTTCTAACGATCTGATATACTTTGTCTATTAACAAGATATGGCAGCTCTATGTATGAGATATAGTATATCTTCATGGGGTTCCTCAAAGTGTTGTGTCAAATTAGGATTCTTATTTCAAATTTTACTTATAGAGAGGTTTACATAAGGTACTTCATATATAGGTGTAATTGAGCACTACTTACCATCCTTCTACATATTATAATTTTGTGCATACCATCTATATATTAGTAGATAACCTATATTATGTATCCTATATTTCAGGGGGTTTTGATAGAACCATTTAGTACTTATTGAGTTACCTATAACAATATCCACCAAGAATCAAATCACATCTTTAAATTCAAGGCCATATAGGGCATTTCATGTTGATCTACACTACGTTGGATAGAGGTCGGGGAGTCAGTGGTTATTGGGTCTAGCATCATGTAGGAGTTATTATAGTTTGTCTATCTTATTAAGAACTAATGAATAACTATATAAAGTATACAGAATTCTTGATCCAACCAATGATATTGGTCTTTATAGTTAAACATCGGTGACCAAGTGTTCTTAAAACTATCACCTAGATTAGGATATAATCGTATTTTAAGGCAGGGGAATCTTGAACCCAGGTTTGTGGTGTAATTATAGATTATCAAGAGGATCATTACAATGACATGTTAGTTAGTTATTCCTTTTAATTTTCTATTGATTAATGATGTATTTCATAAGTCTCATTTCATAAAATACCATCCCAACACATATTATGTGATCAAAATTGAGAAAATAATGTTGAATATGGATATATCATTCAAGGAATTGATAGTGTATATTGTGGATCAAAGTAAGGAAACTCTTTGTGGGAATATGGTTCCTATGGAACTTTGCAATAGTAGCACAAGAATATCCAAAATGAGATTCTAGAGTGGGGATATAATGAGTGGTCACTAAGTCTAGATTATCACACATAAGAGGCTTAATAACACTTTGGAACACAACGTGAGGATGTGTGACTATATGGTGGGGAGGTTGTTACACCATGGACCTTATTGATGTATAAACCTGGTATAATTTTTGTTGAACCATGTGTGTTTTAGTTATTTTGGTTGTTTATTAAAGTTAGTAGGTTCCTAGGAGACATTTCTGAGAGTTTTCCTTTGGTTCGAGCTTAATTTCCATAGAAAGTTCCAAATATAGATATAACACCCAGGTCACACCATGAAGGGACACTGGAGTGAAAGGTTATTCATAGTGGTTGACATAATTTTGGTTTGGAAAGGGGAAATAACTAATTAAATTGTTGAGGTTGGTTGAAGTCCGCACTAAAATCCTAGAGAGTGTTTTTTAAGGATGAATTATTCATATTTAAGATTAGTTTTATATAGATTTTTGAGGACCACACTATAGAATTAGAGGTTTCTAACATGATAAGGCTATAAATAATTAACTCTTGATCTATGTTAGGATGAACCAACCTACATATGAAGGGGTTGTGTTTTCATGATGGTCATATTATATTAGAAAACCTACATTGGTAGTTGGTCATGCCTCAACTTCTAATATTGTTCATTGATCGACAATCAGGGGAGAAGTTTCACCACCATAAGTGAGTTTCACTATGAATCTAGACCAGAAGGAAACATAGAATGATGAGGGGTGGCCACATCAGGATGGAATGGGATGTGGGTTTTTGTTTCTACCTAAGAGAAGGATATTGCATCATGACCAGAGGAGCCATGCCACGATGGGGGATACTAGAGGGTCATTTCACTATGTCCCTTATGGTCATTCCACAATTTATGATCTTTATATTTTTATAAAAAATAAATAATAAATCGTTTTAATGTTAAAATCATATTAGATGAAAATTTTCCATGTCTTTCATAGTGCACAACCATATATTTTCTTCATCTCCCTTTCATATTCATGTGATATATCCTATATTCCACATAAGTTTATTTTTTTGTTAATTCCATTTAATAACCTTTAATGAGACTACCTATCTCCTTGTGGAATTCAATATTTTCTCTTTATTTTTTAAATACTTATACTTGTTATCATCCTTCATTCCTACTTTCAGGGATTTTCTCTAATTTAATGAGTCCATCTATTTAGTATCAAGTTGATCAATTACAATCAATATTAAACTTCTTATGAGAATAAATTAAGTGGTCCCAAAGATACTCTAAATTATAGTATCATTTTTAATGTGCATATGACGTGAGGTCAGGTCATCCGATTATTTTCTTGACTTATAAATCAATCAAAGGTTTTCTTTATTGTTTCATATTGTAATTACACTATTCATACCATAGCTTGTCTATTGAGTATTTTAAAACCAAATATTTATCCCCCAACTGAAGATAACCTCAATCTAATGGAAGTGAAAAATTTTGAATGTAACCTAAAGGTGTTCTCATATTGGTATTAGTAACATAGTGAGCAAAAAAATAGATTCCCTAATACGGTTCCCTTGATTGAAAACATGTTTCAAGTGTGGGATAGAATGTAGGAATCCCTAGGTGATCATGTATTTGGGACTTCATTAAGTTCATAATCATTTTATTGAATCCCAAAAATATGTTCAGGTAGGGTGATTTTGAAACCCTTGAAAACAATAATGTAACATTATGAGATGGTATGATTTGTCTTGATTGCAAATTTTGAAAATATTATAACTTGGTTTTACTTAATTTTCAAATTTAATTGGTGTATAATATTTAATTATAATGAATAGAAAATATTTATATTCAATTTTTTGGTTTGGGAACTTAACTAACAAGAGATGTTAGTGGGAATCAATGATGGTACTAAGGGTAATAGAATTCTATCCCCTGTGTATTTTTTATCTGAGATGATTCTAGGATTGGGTTCCATTTAGAATAGTGGAATTATGAGATAATATGTTATACTACTAATGGTGGGTTACTTTTCATTCCTCAACTTGATGATGTGATACAGATCAAGGTTAGGTTTTTATCTAACCCATGGCATTGATGTCATGTATTGATATCAAGGAAACGTTCTTATCTGGTTGTTGGCGTGGATGATGTGACATGGTATCTGGGGAAGGTACCTATCTAACCATAGGGATTTATGGTGATATATGATTATATCTTAGGTGGTAACTTATCTAACCATATGGATTGATAATTAAATGTGATATTATCTAGCTAGTGAACCAATACAACCAAAATATTAATGATTCCATGTGGTAGTATCTGGGGGAGCTTATCTGACCATTGGGTTTTGGTGATGTTTTCAAATATTATGGGAAATCTCTAATATATCCCTTTGTATTTTTATGTACAATTTCAATAGACACCTCAACATTGGCTGGAGTAGGTATGGTCCATATCATGTTTCATAGTGGAACCTAAGTATTGATAGTGACTTATCTTACTTTACATTTAGTTATTTATTATGGAACATTATAATGCTCAATTTTTAGACTATAAATATTTAGAAAAAACATTAGTTATGGAATATTTATTTGTATAAACACCATTATTGGAATCCTTGGGTACCCAATAGAACTTCATGATTATCGATCAAGACAAGGTCATTCGAACTATGCTTAACAATTGATATAGTCAGTTGGGAGAGATCTTGTTATATGAGTTTGAAAAAGGCTACAAGATGAGTTGGTGATTATATCTTTTTTTACTTTTGTGTTATTTAAAGACCTAATGTATATGATCTTGCCACATGGTATTATGATTATGTATATATACCTTTTATGAGATGTTCAACTATTTATAATCCATATCAGGGGTTAAAGAATGTGTATAGTTTTATTTATCTAGGATGCTTGTTTATTTTGGTTTCATTTGGATGACTGTTATTTTTTCTAGTTCAGTTGTTATTTATGAATACATAATTCAGGATGTTTAGTCTCCCCATAATTATTTAGACTCCCATCACTACTCAATAGCCTCTAGAATATGTGGTGGTTCAACTTAGGTACGTAGCAACCCAGTTCAGTCACAAAAGATATGAACTAGACCCAAGATGTAACAAAAGGTATCAAAGGATAAAGGTTATAATTATAGGTACCTAACCAACCTCATATACTATGTAAATATTAATATGAACCATTAATTCTTAATATAATAAAAAAATATTTTATTAAACTATGTGCAGAATACATTGAGGACCATCCTACACAAAAAACACATTTTGGGATTCATGTGCATATTTTATATCCTCATACCAGGAATGTACTCATGAAAATATTAATATTTCATCAAAACCTATAATTTGGTAACTTTCTTTTATATAACATGATAAATTTTGTGTCATTAAACCCATTTTATAATTATAACCATATCATACATAATCCCTTGTCTTATACTATCATAAATGATAGACTACCAGATCAACCTTATGCATAATGAACATTTAGGTCTTCATTCACTCATTAAATCTCAATATAATTCTTACCACATCTTTATGTGACCATATGATAAAACCCTCTTACTAAACCATTTGGTGGGTAATATCTATAAATAAATACATATTAAATAATAGTGATAGTTTGGGATATTTTTCATAATTTTCAACTCATTAAAAAATTATTCAAACTTCTTTACTGAACAAAATCAAATGCTAAGATGTTAATAACAATTGGTTTTTACTTAGAAACAATTATATTTGTTAATCCCCATTAATATAAAAAAATTCCATTAAAAATTTTATTCAATTGTTTTAGTAACTAATGTAAGTACTTATATTATGTTATCTTTACCTACACACCCAAATTTCCTTTAGTATATAGTGTGATTTTAAATTTGTAAAAATAACAAAATGTAACTCCATATGTTTCTCTTTATCATTATACCCTAAAATATGTTAGTATATTAAATGATATTCACTTTGTATTTCAATTTTAATAATATTTTACATATTAACATTGAACTTATTAAAGTACAAACATACTCCAACAAGATTCTTATACACTATATTCTATCCCGAATATCATGATAAAATATACAAACTCCTTTGTGTCAAGGAAAAAAATTATTTTATTTAGTAAGAATATTTTTTAAATAAATAACTGCATCAATATATTGTATGTTATTATATCTATTTGAAATAATTTATTATTATGAAAATTATTCCTTAAAACATTCCACTGATAGTGGGATCAAATTCCTTGTATTTTAATAAATAACTAGACAAATGTTTTTATCCTAGAGAAAATATTTTTACTTCTTATCTTTTTTTAAAGATTGTTTTACAATCTAATTAATCCTAAACCATGTGCATAATCTAATTTTATTCATAAAAACTTATTTTTTATATTTTTTTCTTTTCATATAATAGAAATATGGTGAAGATAAAAACCCTTTACATAGATCTTGAAGATATTTATATATACCTTTACACTCAAATATATTATTTAAAAATCATTTGTTTCATCATTTTACTTAAAACTACCATATCTATTAATTATTTATTTATTTATGAAATACATTATATTTATAACATTTATAAAATATATATTTGGTATCAAATACCCTTTAAAATCAATGAATTGATTCTCTAATAGAGATACCTGATATGGACATTACATAGAATTTCTCAAACTTCTTAAGATATTCTGAACAATTCCATCCTATAGAATAATTACTCCTCCTTCATGAAAACTTATTATGATTTTAGTTTCCTTGATTAGTTTCTTATAAAATTATCATTCAAATTTCCTACAAAATATTCTTCTTCAAGTTTAAACTTTTACCCACCTATAATATTAACACATCACTAGAACATAGAAATCACATGCATAGTTTGATAATCCTCAATACTTTCATAAAATAGAGGAAACATTTCTTATGATTTGGTCACATTTCTAGAAAATTTTGAATGATGATAGCTGAATTTATTTCATAACTCGAATAATCTAGAAATGATATTTTTAGTCTCACCAAGTTATTGACATGTCTAATCATATTGAATATATGATTAGAGGATAAAATTCCTTTGGTTATATTTTATATAAAAAATTTGATACATTTATTGAATCATTGTATAATTATCATACACATCTATATTTACTTTTTGGATAACATAAAAAAGATTTTTACTCATGAAGGTATTTCTCAAACACAAATAATTTTTCCACTTTATTAAGAACAATTCTTAATTTTATATAGAAGTTTATAGTTTAGATTATATTAAGATTATACTTTTTCAAAAGTCTAATCTCAATGTTAATCCATATAATGATGATTTTATTTACCTATTACATAATCTATTATAATATGAGTACTTGGTTTTATAAAGATTTAATAAAGAAATTTGTTAATTTTTTCCCAAAAAAATGATGATCACTTTCAAAGTCATCATATCCATTAGTGGGACCAGATTCCTATTTCACTAAGAAATGAGTCTGATTTAGCATTCCTATCACCTCTTGTTTATTTATGTAGATAATCATCCCAATCATATAAAATATTTATAATGGGTTTTTGAGCAGAAAACTCTTTGTCCAAACCATTATATGGATAAACCGAGCTCTATTCCCCAAATATACTTCTAAAATTTTCCTTAGCTAAGTGTAACCCAAATATCATAATGGTATTTGGTTTCCTAACTCTTTATAACACCACTATATTTTATGGTTTTTTCTTCGAATAAATTTAATTTCTTCGATACCTTTCTTCACACGCAACACTAAGTTTTTTAGCAAACCATAATATATTATTAATATTATTATTTAAACAAGACCATTATAATATTACCATTAAACATGGAGGTATGATAGGAATAAAAACTTTTTAAATATTAATTTTAATGGTTTTATATAAATAAAACATATTGATAGTAAAAGTAATTTATTTTTTGTAAAGTATTTATCTGTTTCAAAAATACTATTTTTTTCAAATAAATGATTTTATAATATTTTTTAAAAAATAATAAAAGTAAATTTATCTAATTTTATATTTTTTAAAAATAAATTTATTTTTTGAATCTAAATTTTAAATTTATCATTTTGTGAGTTTTTTGAAATTTTCTGAAGAGATTAATTTTTGATGAATAGTAAAAAAAATGAATTTTATTAAAAAATGAATTTTCATTTAAAGAATTTACAAAGTTAAATATTATTTATAAAATTTATTAAATTTAAAATTTGTTCAATTATATTTTAATTAATAAAATTTAGTTCATTGGAATCAATTTCATATTGAATTTTGATATTAAAATACTATACACTTGTGAAAATGCTCTCTTTAGAAAACTGCTTTTTCATCACATCCATGTGCTTTATTTTAAATTAAATGCTTCCACTTATGTAAATGTATTTTTGAAAAATTTATTCCATATTTAAAATAATAAAAAATATATTATAAAATAAGGTTAACATAATTTTTTCCCAAAATTAATAGAAAAAATAGAAAAAAATTGATTATTGTGATTCAGGTTAAAACAAGTTTATCTAGGGTTAACTAAAATGATAAGGGGTAAAATTACCTAAATACATTTAAAAATCCAATTTTATGGAAATATTTTGACCTTATATCATATAATATTCTATAATGATCCATATTTTATTATTTTTCCAAGTGAAAAATGTTGGTACAATTTGTTCATTTCAAAAAAAAATCAATGTGTGTCCCTTCCACCCTTATATGAGGCCACCCCCTATCCTCTCCACTTCAAACATAGAAAATGATTTGGTTAAAAAAATAAATAATTAAATATCTTCCTTAATTAAATCCCCACAACTATAGGCATTATTTTTATTTTTAGAGCGTCTTAATAATTATTTAGGTATAAATTTAAAAAGGTTCTACAAAGAAGAGGTAAAATTCATCATTTTTATTTAATTTTTTCTTCCACCTCATTCAAATATTATCCAACTATGGTGATATAATAAAACTCATATATTAAATATAATTATATTTTATTATGTTAATTGAATAACCTATTTCTATTCCCTCCTCCATTAAATCAAAAATGAAATCACAGATCATGTGTACATAAGACTACCACCATACAAGTCAATGTAATTAATTTTCTCTCAACACATTTAAAAGGTGAATATAATTAGGGATATAACATATTTATATGATATTTATGATATTATTGTAATTATAGAATTATAATATCACATGTACCTTCTTAATTCCCACTACATGGGAATACGAAAATGTTACTCATGTGCATGGTGGACTGCCACCTTGTGAAGTGGCATGATTCATTTTTCACTTACTCTTTACATGGAAATTAATAAGGATAGGTTTCATTAGGATGTGTGATATATATAAAATAAAAATTATTCAATAAATTTAATATATTATTTATCTATATTTTATTTCATCCGCTAAGAAAATGGAAATTGCATTCATGTGTATGTGCGACCTACCATCTCTGTGAATGGTGTAATTAATTTTCTATATATAACATTAATGGATTACAATAAATACATAGAAAATACATATATCTTATATTTATATCATGGTTATAATTATGGATATGATTGAACTATGATAAAACTAAAATGGTAGAGAATAACAAACCAAAACATACATGAAAAATGAAACAATTATTAACTGAAATGTGATTTAAACAAGGAATTATTAATAAATGGTTAATAAAAAGTCATAATTAAATCATATGTGGTATGAAAAATATGAGTATGGTTATGTGATAGATTTATAATAAAATTATATTTATTACAAATTATTATCAAACATCTATTATGGATTTTGATACTTAAGGTAAGAGATTTTGAGTCTCTTTTATTTCCTGGAGACATATTCCATATTCACCACTTGATTATTTTGTGTGGTATATATACTACACATGAATGTATTTTATGATTATAATCATGAAAATTATGGGATATTAAACATCAATGGTTATCTATTTTATAGGGATTACTATTTAAAAACTACCAATGTAAGGTTTTGATGTAACAATCTCATTGTTTATCAAGATTTTTATTGATTATGAACATTGAAGATGAAATAATATGATATATTTATCAAGAACCACATGAAATTTTTTTATCATCTATTTATCTTTTTATAATACATATTTTTCATTTATTTTACTCTCTTAATGTATTCAATGTTTCCAAATAATGTTTTTAACGAAAATTAAATTTATTTATCTATTCAGCCAAAAAAAATTATTTCATATCCATTTTTTATAAAAATGTTTTAAAAAGTTTTTTAATGTCTCTCTATTATCTTTAAAGACATTTTTACCCTTGTTTTTCTTTTTAATATTTTTCAAAGTAATATTCATGTCATTTTCCAAACAAAGACAATTTTAATTTTTACTGAAAATGTGAAAGGAATTTTTTTAACACGTAAATCATGAAATATATTTCCTACTATCATAACCACTCAATAATTTAAATATTCCTTAAAAAGTTTCAAGGATATTTCTCCAGAAATTTTTTTCTTTAATATTTGGTAATTTTTTATATTATAAAGAAGTGATTTCAAAATGAAAAGGATATTTTCCTTAAGAAATGATCTAACTGATCATTCAAAATAATTTTCCATATAATATGACATCCCTTGATGTTACTTATGATTTATTGAGGATATGATATAATGATACCATCTTAATTCTTTTACAATATTTTTTATGTTTATGATGAAAATATGTTTATGAAACCCATTTACATTATATTTCTTATTAAATGATGGAATGAATATGAAAACCATTTATTTTTATGGGTTCTTATTTGTTAAATGTTTTATGAAGCCCATTTATTTTTAATGCATTCTGAAATGATGATTGATTTATGATCTCATGGAACACATATGCTTGATTTTAATTATGTTATGGTTGGGAACTATATCTCCCTATATTTGATTGGGTAAATATTGATATAACATGAGATAAATTTGATTGTAATGGGGAGTGAACCCTATTTATAAAGGGACTGTATCCACTATAATTATATTGGTAGTGATCCTTGACTACTAGGATGGTTTGAGGAGCAAACCCATTCCACTATGATAGTTTTGTAAAGGATCATTGACTACCAAGTAAATGATTTATATTCTTATGTGTATTAAAAATATCGATGTCTTATGAAAATTTTATTCTCTCATGGATTATGCTCTTTGAAGAACCTTTGTGGTGATTTGTTTAACAATGTTTTATATTTGTTGACAACTAATATTTTTGTTGAAGAATATTTTTGAGTTACAGAAAGTTGAAGTTGTTGGTTGCTGAATATTTCCTTAAAGAAGATTATGTTAAAGAATAAGAAGTCGAAAGTTAAGAAAGTATCTCACACTTTCTTAACTTAATCAGACGATGCTTTTCTAATATTAAAGTTCTCACAAATCATGAAAATTTCAAGATAAAAGCTGGTTGAAGAAATAGTGAATAATATTGGTGTTTTTCTCTAAGAAAAATTATGAGAAATTTTGGATCCAGATATTTGGAGTATACTTCCTGATCTAGATGTTCGGTATCTACTGCCTAAAGCCACAAATTCAGAGTCGACAATCCTGAGCCAAAAATTCAGAGTCGACTTCCTAAGTCAGAAGTTCAGAGTCGACTTTTTGAGCCAGAAATTCGGAGTCTATTTGCTGAACTAGAAATTTGGAGTCTACTTGTTGAGCCTGAAGTTTAGAGTCTACTTGCTGATACTGAAGTTCGGAGTCTACTTGTTGAGCCAAAAGTTCAGAGTCTACCTCCTGAGCCTGAAATTCATAGTCTACTTGCTGAGCCTGAAGTTCGGAGTCTACTTGTTGAGCCAGAAGTTCAGAGTCTACCTCCTGAGCCTGAAATTCATAGTATACTTTTTGAGCCTGAAGTTTGGAGTCTACTTGCTAAACCTAAAGTTTGGAGTCTACTTCCTGAGCCTGAAGTTCGGAGTCTACTTGCTGAGCCTGAAGTTCGAAGTCTACTTGCTGAGCCTAAAGTTCGGAGTCTACTTGTTGAGCCTGAAGTTCGGAGTCTACTTGCTAAACTTGATGTTCAGAGTCTACTTGCTGAGCCAGAAGTTCGGAGTCTACCTCCTGAGCCTGAAATTCGTAGTCTACATGTTGATCCTGAAGTTTAGAGTCTACTTTCTAAACCTGAAGTTCAGAGTCTACTTCCTGAACCAGAAATTCAGAGTGTACTTCCTTAACCAAAAATTTGGAGTGTACTTCCTAAGGTAGAAATTCAGAGTGTACTTCCTGAACCAAAAATTCGGAGTGTACTTCATGAACAAGAAATTCGAAGTGAAAATCCTGGGCAACATACTGAGAAATTCCGAATTACAATCCTGAACAACATACTGAGAAATTCGGAATGACAATCCTGAACAACATGCTGAGAAATTCGGATTGAAAATTCTGAGTTCAAGAAAACCAAAATTTCAACTTTGCTTAAATCTTGGAGAAATTTAAGGAGATTTGAAGAAGTCAAAGATTAAAGATTAAATGAGAGAGATTTGCAAAGTTTTTGAGATTTGAGGAAGTGAGAATGTTTTTCAAGATTCCCGCCTTTTGTTTTCTGAGTTACCTATAAATATGTGCTCAGATCATTCACTCATTAACAAGTTTTTACACACATGGAAAAGGCAGAGCGCTGGATAATTCAAAGTAAAAATCATATACCATCTTGAAGAAGTTTCCTTGAGTGTTTGAGAATAAGAGAATTAGATCCATTATTTACTTACTGAGAAGTTCAGATTCAGAAGATCGGATCCAAGAAATCCGGAGTGAATATTCGGAGTGGGAATTTCTTCGGAATCATTATTATATTTTTGAGAATATTGGTTTCAGAAAATCAGATTCAATAAATCGGATTGAAGATTCAGAGTGAGAACTTGTGCGGAATCATATTATCTTACTGAGAAGACCGATTTCAGAAAAATCAGATTCAAGAAATCAGATTAAAGATTCAGAGTGAGATTTTGTGGAGCAGCTTAACAAAGTTATTATTCTTATGTTCGGATCATTTTTTCTTTAAAAAAACATTGTAAACTGGTGGGATTTAGTATAATCTTTTATATCGGGAGATAAAATTTGTCCAGCGGGAGTTGTCACAAGTTGTATTCACTTCTTCATTATAGTGGATTTCCATAGACCCATAGGAGTGGTTATGGAAAGGACGTAGGTTCTCTTATTGAGATCGAACTTTGTAAATCTTGTGTTCCTTTCTTGGTTTTCCTTTCTTGCATGGTTGAGTATCTTGGCAAAGGTTGATAAGGAAATAAATCCTAACAAGTTGCAATGGTTAAGTTTGTTAAAGTCTTGAAACTTATAAAAGTTAAACAACTGATTCAACCCCCCCCCCCTTCTCAGTTTTCATTTGATCCTTATAACTTCAAGTGGTATCAGGGGGAGGTTCCCTTGTTTAATCCTTATCATGGAGAATATCAATTTTTTCAACAGTAGACGGATTACTACGTTTGATGGCAAGAATTATTATGGATAGAAAAATAGGATGATTCCTTATCTCTTATCTCTTGGCCTTGAAGTTGTTGATGCTGCTACTATTGGCTTTCCACCTATTGAGAAAAATGATCCTATGACATTTGCTGAAAAGAAAAACATAGAAGTTGATGGAAAGGATAGAAATTATATTATCATGTCCTTATGAGAAAATGTTTATCAGAAGGTGATGGGTCTCACAACATTAAAAAGCATGTGGGACAAGTTGGAAAGTGTTTTTGAAGGAAACACAAAAGTCAAGGATGCCAAGCTGCAAATCTGGCATAGTAAGTTTAAAGACATCAGGATGAGAGATGATGAAACAATTGATGAATACTTCACCAAAGTTAATAAAATTGTATGCAACATTAGGGGATTTGGAGAAAACTTGGAAGATTCTACAATTGTGATGAAACTTATGAGAAACTTTCCACACATGTTTGATTCTAAAATTTCAGCTTTAGAAGATAAGGATGATTTATCTCTTAATGAACTGTATAACTTTCTTTTTGCCTATTAAATAAGGAATGCTCCAATCGTTAAGAAGAAGATGAAGGATGAAATGGCTTTTGAATCTATGAGAAAGATGAAAATCCAAGATGATGAAGAAGCTGACCATTGTGAGTCTGTTGATAAGGAAGATGAATAATTGAATGAAAAAATAATGTCCCTCATATCCAAGAACTATCTAAGAGAAAGAGGAAAGTATGGAGGGAAACTTCCTCTCAAATGTTTTGAGTGTGGTGGAATTGGACACTTTGCTATGAATTTCCCTAAGAAGAAAGTTTGAGAATATCAAGATGTTTTTAATGAGAATTCTCAGTGGAAGAAGTATAAAAAGAATGAAAAAGACGAAAAGACTTCAAAAGAATTCAAGAAGACGTTTTCATGAAAGAAAAGATGTATGTTGAGCAAGAAGGTTGAATCGGAATCATCTGACAATGATTCCTCCGAAGTTGAAAGTAAATAAAGATTCAGAACCTTCATTTGCAAAAGTTGAGAAAACAAATGATTCTTCATAAAGTGAAGAAGGTGGTGAAGAATCTAACAGAGAATATCAACTAAGATCTGAACTCCTTGAATGTATTGAGAAAAACAAATCTCTCAAGAAAGAAATTCGTGTGATGAAGAAAAATAATGAAGAAGTTTATGATGGAAGTAAAGATGTCACCAAGAAGGAAGATGAATACATTCAAGAAATTTTAAGTTACAAACTTAGAATTGATGAACAAGGAAAGATGATTGAAGATCTTAGAGATAAGCTGGAAGCGAAGGAAGAAGAAGCAAACAATGTGAAATCAAAACTCCTTGATTCTGAAAATATCCTATGGAATATGAATTAAAACTTCAAAAAAGATATATAAGTAAAAGCTGAGACCTCTAAAAATGATGTGAAGGCTCATTATGAGAATCAGGTGAAATCTTCTCTTACCAAAAATAATGTTTCATATGATTCTTATAACATTTTAGGTTTCGGGAGAAGTTTTAGTAAAGCTTGGGTGGAGAAATGATGTAATAAATCTATCAATCCTATAAAAGTAGAAGACTCTCTCAAAATGAGAGATGGCCTACATCCTGAGTTTTCTAGAGATGAAAGAAGTTATCAACCTCAACAAAGTTTCTATAATGAAAGATCATTCATGAATATAAAATCAAGATTTGAGGGATATTGCTGGTGTTGTGGAATATATGGGCATAGAGCTTATAATTGTTGGCACAATTTATCTCTACTCGGAAGAAGGTTTGAAAAAAGTGGAATAAATAGTGAAAGAAGGATGAGTAACTCTCTGTACTCACAGAAAGTTGAAAAGGTGAATTTTCAAGATATTAGAAACATTCCAAAAAAGAATCAATTTAAATGTTTGGAAGAAGTTTTTGGAAGATGTAAAAAGTTTGGTCATCATGCCAAACGATGTATGACACTCCTTCTAAAACAAGTTTCATATGATAAGAAAGAAAAGAATGCTGAAAATAATAAGGTTGATGGGAGAGCTTTTGTTGTTGAGACAACTTTGAAAGCAAGTAAGAGGAACAAACCATGGATTCTTGATAGTGGTTGGTCTTCACACATGACAGGTGATATAAAAATCTTGGAACATGTTGAAAGTCATGATGGAGGAGCGGTTATGTTTGGAAATGATAGTTCCCTAAAAATTAAGGGAATCAGAAGGGCAGAGATTGAAGCAGAGAAACTGAAATCTAAGTAAGTATTTCTTGTTGATGGGATAAAACATAACTTACTTAGTGTAAGTCAACTTTGTAATGATGGAAAAGAATTTATCTTCAAAAAGGATTCTTTTATCATCAAAAGTGTGAAAAATGGAAAAGTTATTACAAAATTAGACAGAACCAGTGGGAATGTCTTTCAAATTAGAGAATCCAATAACTCTTTTTATTTGAGTGCTGAAGATGAAAATAAGTTCTGGCATCGAAGACCTAGCCACCTTGGGCAGAAGAACATGATTAAGCTTTCTAAATTTGATGTTGTTCGTAATTTTCAAGAACTGAAAAGAAGAGATGAAGATGTATGTATTACTTGCCAGAAAGGAAAGATGACTAACAAAGGTCATAAAAGAGTTGAGATTCAATCTAACAAACCACTTGATCTTATTCATTCCGGTCTGTGTGGGCCGATGATACATCAATCAACAAAAGGATATTTATACTTTATCACTTTTATTGCTGAATTCACTCGGATGACAAACATCATGTTCAAGAAGCATAATTCATAGTCTATTGAAATGTTTAGATTCTTCAGAAGAGATGTTGAGAAAGAATTGGGGGCTTCCATAAAGAAATTGAGAACAGACAACGGTACCGAATTCATAAGAAATGAATTTGAAACTTACTTAAGGAAAAATGGTATCAAACATCAGTATATTGCTCCCTATACACCACAACAAAATGGAGTTGCAGAAAGGAAAAATAGAAGCTTGGTGTAAATGGGAAGAAGTATGTTATCAGAATACAAACTTTCAAAATTCTTTTGGAGAGAAGTTATTATCACTATTGTACATGTTCAAAATAGATGCTTGTTGATACTAGAAACCTAAATGACTCTTTATGAGATGTGGTATAACAAAAAACCTTCTTTTAATTAATTCAATGTTTTTGGAAGTCCATGCTTGCTCAAAATCAAAAATCTGAACTTAGGAAAGTTTGATGGGAAAGATGAATAATGAATATTTATGGGTTATTCACCAAATGGAAGAAGTTTAAAATGCTGGAACAAACATTTACAGAAGTTTGTGGATTCATATGATATAAAGGTAATTGAAAATCTAAGTTATTTTACAAAAAAATTTAAGAATACTAAGGAAGATAAATTAGAGAATCCCCACCAAAGTGAGAATGACTCAGATAAGTCACATGGGGAAGAAAGTGATGCTGGTAAATGAAATGTGAGTTTTCCTACATTACAAAAACAAGTTGAATCTGAAAATATTACTGGGGATCAGAAGGCTCCAGTTCAGACAAGAAGTAAGTTAAGATTAGAAAATCAAACTTCCCTTATCTCAAAAGTTGAACCATAATCAGTTTATGAAGCTATTCAACATAAAGAATGGGTGGATTCTATGAATGTAGAACTGGATCAGATTGAGAAGAATGAAACATGGGAACTTGTTCCAAGGCCAGAAAATAAGAATGTTATCAGAACCAAGTGGGTTTATAGAAATAAATTGAATGAGCATGGGGAAGTTATAAGAAACAATGCAAGGCTTGTGTGTAAAGGGTATGCACAAGTGGAAGGTGTTGATTTTGATGAAACCTTTTCCCCTATTACAAGGTTGGAAACTATTGGAATGTTTCTTGTAGTGGCTGCTCATCGGAATTACAAGGTTTATTAGATGGATGTAAAGTCATCTTTCTTAAATGGTGATATTGAGTAATAAGTTTACATTGAAAAACCTTGTGGGTTTTTTCTTGATAAGGATGAAAACAAAGTTTTAAAATTGAAGAAGGCCTTGTATGGGTTGAAACAAGATCCATGGGCATGGTATTCGAAGCTTGACAATTCTCTGAGAAAGAAGAACTTTTCTAAAGGAAAGGTTGATAGCAACTTGTATGTTAAAGATGTTGACTCTGGAACTTTAATTGTAATCATTTATGTGGATGATATAATTTTTTCTGGATATGAAGAAAAGGTTTGTGAAGATTTCGCTGAAGAGATGAAGGAAAATTTTGAAATGTCAATGTTGGGAGAATTAACTTTCTTCGTTGGCTTACAAGTTCAACAACAAGAAAACTACATTTTATTATCCCAAGAAAATGATGCCAAGGAACTGTTAAAGAAGTTTGGGATGGAAGAATCAAAAAAAGTTTCAACCCCTATCTCAGTGAGCAAAAAGTTGAGCAAAGATGAGTTAGGGAATAGTGTGAATCAGAAAGACTTTCAAAAGATAATAGGAAGTCTTAATTATCTTACAGCCTCAAGGCCTGATATTTCTTATGTTGTGACTCTCTGTTCCCGATATCAAATTAATCCAAAAGAATCACATATGTTGGTAGTTAAGAGGATTCTGAGATATTTTAAAGGAACAACTTCACATGGGTTGTTATACAAGAGAAACAATGAGATAAAGATTCATGGTTATACTGATGCTGATTGGGCTGGTGATTGTAATGATAGAAAATCAACATCAAGAGGAAAATTTTTCTTAGGGGAATTTTGTGTGTGTTGGCACAGCAAGAAACAAAGTTCAGTAACTTTAAGTACAGTTGTATCAGAATATGTTGCAGCTACTCAGGCTTGTACTCAAAAGATGTGGATGAAATTTCAGCTGGAAGATTTGAAAGTGAAAGTTTCTAAACATTTGAAAATACTCTGTGATAATCAAAGTGCCATTGATCTTTCCAAGAATCCTATTCAACATTCAAGATCAAAGAATATTGATATAAAGTATCATTTTTTAAAAGAGAAAGCTGCCACTGGAGAAGTCTTTCTGGAATATATTTCAACAAAGTATCAGATTGCTGATATTTTCACAAAGGAAATGGCAAAGGAGATGTTTGTTGAACTGAGGCTACAACTCCATGTTCAGCCTCCTCCCATGACTTCCTAAAACTCATAAGAAAGTGTCCCCCACCGTGCTTTGGATTATGTTGTCAAAGGGTGAGAGTAAGTTTTCTTTTATGAATCTAAACTTGTGGTTATTATATAATGGAGAAGAGAGAAAGAAAAATGAGAGAGAAAGAAAAATGAGAGAAGAAAATAAAAGTGAGAAAGAAAAAGATAAAATTTGAGGGGGAGTTTTCATAAGGTGAAGTTTATCTTTACATGGCCGCAAATTTTTCTTGTCACCGAGGGATGTAAATCCTTAAAAAAACATTACTTTATCCAAAAGTGTGGTGTCAGGACACTCTTTTTGAGAAAGGCAATGTTTTGGTAAAATTCAAGAACTTGAGATGTAAATTTTTTGAGAGGTGAAAACTTGTTACCAAGGGTTACCAACAAATCCAAAGGGGGGATATTGAAGAACCTTTTTGGTGTTTTGTTTAACAAAGTTTTGTATTTGTTGACAACTAATCATTTTTTTGAAGAATTTTTTCGAGTTACAGAAAGTTGAAGTTGTTGGTTTTTGAAGATTTCCTTAAAGAAGATTATGTTGAAGAATAAGAAGTCAGAAGTTAAGAAAGTATCTCACACTTTCTTAACTTAATCAGACAATGCTTTTCTGATCTTAAAGTTCTCACAAATCATGAAAATTTCATGATAAAAGCTGGTTGAAGAAATGGTGAAGAAGATTGGTGTTTTCTCTAAGAAATATTTTGAGAAAGTCCAGATCTAGATATTCGGAGTCTACTTCCTGATCCAGATGTTCAGTATCTACTGCCTGAAGACAAAAATTTGAAGTTGACAATCCTGAGCCAAAAATTCGGAGTCGACTTCCAAAGTCAGAAGTTCGGAGTCGACTTTCTGAGCCAGAAATTTGGAGTCTATTTGCTAAACCAAAAATTCGGAGTTTACTTGTTGAGCCTGAAGTTCGGAGTCTACTTACTGAGCCTGAAGTTCGGAGTCTACGTGCTAAGCTAGAAGTTTGGAGTCTACCTCCTAAGCCAGAAATTCGTAGTCTACTTACTGAGCCTGAAGTTCGGAGTCTACTTGCTAAACCTGAAGTTCGGAGTCTACTTGCTGAGCCTGAAGTTCAGAGTCTACTTTCTAAACCTAAAGTTCGGAGTCTACTTGCTAAGTTTGAAGTTTGGAGTCTATTTTCTAAGCCTGACGTTTGGAGTTTACTTGCTAAACCTGAAGTTTGAAGTCTACTTGCTGAGCCAGAAGTTCAAAGTCTACCTCCTGAGCCTGAAATTCATAGTCTACTTGCTGAGCCTGAATTTTGGAGTCTACTTGCTAAACCTGAAGTCCGGAGTCTGCTTCCTGAACCTGAAATTCGGAGTGTACTTCCTAAAATAGAAATTTGGAGTGTACTTCCTGAGCCATAAATTCATAGTGTACTTCCTAAACTAGAAATTAAGAGTGTACTTCCTGAACTAGAAATTTTGAGTGACAATCATGAGCAACATATTGAGAAATTGGGAATGACAATCCTGAGCAACATGATGAGAAATTCGGAATGAAAATTCTGAGTTCAAGAAAACCAGAATTTCAAATTTTCTTAAATCTCAGATAAATTTAAGGAGATTTTAAGAAGTCAACGATTGAAGATTAAATGCGAGAGATTTGCAGAGTTTTTGAGATTTGAGGAAGCGGGAAAGTTTTTCAAGATTCTCACCTTTTGTTTTCTGAGTTGCCTATAAATATGTGCTTAGATCATTCACTCATTCACAACTTTTTACACACGCGGAAAAGGTGGAGCGCTAGAGAATTCAAAGTGAAAAGCATCTACCATCTTGAAAAAGTTTTCTTGAGTGTTTGATAAGAAGATAATCAGATCCATTATTTACATACTGAGAAGTTCAGATTCAGAAGATCAGATCCAAGAAATCTGGAGTGAATATTTGGAGTGGGCATTTCTTCAAAATCATTATTATCTTTCTGAGAAGATTGGTTTTATAAAATCAGATTCAAGAAATCGGATTGAAGATTCGGAGTGAGCACTTGTGCGGAATCATCTTATCTTGTTGAGAAGACCGATTTTAGAAAAATTGGTTTCAAGAAATCGAATTGAATATTCAGAGTGAGATTTTGTAGAGCATCTTAAAAAAGTTAATATTCTTGTGTTTGGCTCATTTTTTCTTTAAGAAAACGTTATAAACTTATGGTATTCAGTATAATCGTTTCTATCGGGAGATAGAAGGTGTCCAACGGGAGTTGGCACAAGTTGTATTCACTTCTTCATTATAGTGGATTTCCATAGACCCACGGGAGTGGCTATGGAAAGGATGTAGGTTCTCTTATTGATAGTGAACCATGTAAATATTGTGTGCCTTTATTGGTTTTCCTTTCATGAATGCTTGAGTATCTTGCTAAAGGTTGATAAGGAAATAAATCTTAACAGGTTTCAAGGGTTAAGTTTGTTAAAGTCCTAAAACATATAAAAGTTAAACAACTGATTCAACTCTCCCTTCTCAGTTTTCATTCGATCCTTGGAACTTTACTCTTTGATTCCTTTATAATTCAAGTCTTATGAACTGCAAATATTTATACAATGACTCACGTTTATGATCTACAATATGAATGGTTTGTTTTTTAAAATGTTATTCTCATGTTCTCATACCCTTATTCCCAAGTTATCTTTATATCTTCCTTGTTTACCCTTACTGAGAATTTTATTTCACCCTTAATTATGTTTTTATACCCTATTTTATGAAGAAGGGTATTATGTATGATATATCTAATAAGGGTGATAGTTATGAAGAACATAATGGGAGATTTTCAAGATCATTTATGTATACATGTTTCCAAAGGAATTAAAACTAGATTATTCTGGCATGGATTGTTATGTTATATTTTAAATATACTTTTACTAAGATGTAATATCTATGTGTGATAATTATGAGTCACTATAGTTGGTATTGAAGAAAGGATTAGTTAAACCTTTGGAAACTTTGATGAAATATATTTGTGTAGAACCCTTAGGATGGGACTAAGTATAAGATAAAATTCAAAAGTGTTGGTAAGGAATAGATTTTGTGTCTTAGCTAGCAATACATCCCTTTCTGGATACAAAATTGGATGTGGTTCTAGATGAATCTAGGTATAATAACAATGAAAAAGGTGTATTGGTCTTGACTTGAGAATTACCTTGTATATTACTATGGGCCTTACTACACACCTGGTTTGACACTCTTAGGAGATATTCTTTGGTTATTTAACATTAAATTTATGATCCATCGGGATGGTTTTGAATAATGACCATGAACGACCTAGGTTAATCATAAGGTTTCATACATTGAAAATAATTTTTCATGATTTTGATATCTAATAAGTGATTTTTAATGATTATGTGGTTCCCCATGGTCATTATTGTTACTTACATTATACTTCTTGATTTTAGTTAATGGTTGGAACTTGGAGGAACCGTGTTCATGTTGAGTGAAATGAACATTGAAATCATTTTCCTCTTGAGAAACCAAATTTTATGGGATCTAGAATGAAAAATATCATTATTTTTTTCACATAACACTATTAACCAATGAATCATGTTGAACTTACAAATTAGAAAACGGGGGAAAATTTTCTATTGAGTCCTTTATGAGGAAAAACCCACCTTATTTTAGTTGTTATGATGATCCACTAGTTTATGAGAAATGGGTTAATACTATTGAAAAGATATTTTCCATTATATATTGTTCAGATAATAAAAAATTCGTTTTGGGTATCTATTAATTAGAAGGAAAAGTAGATCAATGGTGGACTCTTATCAAGAATACGAGACAATAAGATGGAATTGACAACATGTATTGGGATGAGTTTAATAACTTGTTTTTCAATAAGTTATTTAATCATATTCTTAAAATGAAGCTAAAGAAGGAATTCATGGATTTATAGAAGAAATATGATGAATCTATTGGTAACTATCAGGTGATTTTTTCAACAATTGAGAGATGTGTGTTTGGTATTATCATACAACCTGAATGTTAGGTTGATCGGTTATTTAGTGTCATAATCCCAAGCCTCCAAATGGTGTTTTCCATAAGGGACTTAATTAGCTATAAGTAAATACATCTTTGTGGTATCATAGTAGAAATGGAGATTATGGTTACTAAGAAATCATGTGGTTTTGATAAGAAAAGAGAGATGGAATTTAAAGGAAACTCTAAAAACCACGAGAAAATGAATATAAGATTTACTTCATGATCAATGTGTGAAGGGAAACATAGATGAAATTGTGTTAAGGGGACTAGTAAAATTTTTAAGTTTGGAAGGATGTTCAATGAGAAATTGATTTTCTATGTGATGGAAAAAATTTATCTAATGATATGAATAGATAGAGATGTCCACAAAATGAACCACCCACACTCTAGTGTTTCAAATGAAAGGACTATGAAAATTATGATAACTAGTTCCCAACTTTAAAGGTTAATGATGACGATCAAAGTTAGCAACCTCTTAAGGTGATAGGAAAAGGTAAATCTCATGAAACCACTATTTCAAATGTGGGGTGAGATTAGGATGCTGTGAAAGGTACCTTACCATAGAATCTATTATTGATAATTTAATATTTGTCTATGGATATAACCATTATTTTATATATGATGAATTTGATAAGGGTATAAAAAATACACCTCAATGATTATATGTTGAATTATCCATGGAAACCCCTAATTGTATAATGATCTCATTACATGTATATGATTATTCTCTAGTTTAAGTTTGTAGGAATGTGCTTTTTCAAATATTTTTATTCTCAATCTATATGAATTTGATGTTACCATAGGCATGGATTTGATTCACCATATAATTACTATATCAATTGATGAGGAAGGGAATTCATGTTTTATATTCCAAACCAACCTATGATTTTCTATCAATAAGATGATAAATATAAAATTTCTATGGAAATAAAATCCATTGTATGGGTTTTCATTCCTATTCAAAAAGGGTGATTAAAATGTCTCATCTAAAATTTCATTAAACCGGTTCCTTGATCCGGTGTACCACAAAACCGGAAGTGCACCTCCTTGTACAAAAGAGGCCACTAACTAGAAGTGGGGTCTAAATTATAATTACGAAGAGAATATACCCACATATTAGAGTATATAACCAGAAGTAAATAACTATACATCATACGCATCATAGTACATAGAAAGAATAAATATACTGAAATAGATCGCACAATAATATAAAATGAAATGCTTGAATGCCAAAACAACAATTTCATATATACAACATCGATCACCCACTTCGTTGAGCTCATATATAAAATTAGTGACTAGGAATAAATATACCAAGCCATATAGAAACATTGAGATAAACCCCACCACAATGTCAGATACAATCTGAGCCATCCTACTCGATCATGAAAGACTCATCATGGGCCTCAACCCAAACCTATGCCTACAATAAACATGTGAGTGCTTCAAGAGAATCCATGTGTAGTGGCGAACTGAGTAGGGTGTGAGTACAACTAAGTAGTCCACACACAATAGTTCCTAAAGAAAATACCGGTTAGTAAAACAATATATGCAGATATTTTTTAGGATAAATTAAAAAGGCAATAAAATATGAATGTTCATAATAAAATGTTTATTATTTAGTATTTTTAACTCTTCTTTTTCATCATGTCATCCAACAAACCAAACCTTCTTCAAAAATTCTGAGATTCTATATCATATTTCAAAGGTTTCATAGGTTGGCATACAAGGAGATTCAATCCAAGTATCCAACCATGATTCAGAACACCATGTATAACCATCCCATACATACATAACACTAGTTTTTTCCATCACGTCTGTTCAACACCTAATCCATGGATGAGGATCAAAATATACAACACCCTAATCCATTGATATAGAATTCCATTAACATACCCTTGGAGTCAAGAGCATCAGTCCATCCATTAACAACAATGATGCATTAGGGTTCCTAGAGAATCATTTTTTCCCAATCAAGGGAGTTGAACATCATTACAACATCCCACCAACCATATATAATACTAATGATTCATAGAGTGTCATTCAATGACCTAATATAAGTATGAGTAATTCCATTCCCAATATCCTAAACTGTTTCATCATCAATCAATTTCATTATTCAAGTTTAATTGTAATTAATCCTTTAAAAATATCAACATCAATGGTGAACCACCATTAGTTTATCAATATTAAAAACCATTATTCAACACATCATTTACCAAGGTCCAAATGGGCTATTAAAACCAGAAATTCCCCAAAAAATACCCTTTTCACATGTCATAAAAATACTAAAACCAAGCACATTGTTTAATCTTTTAAACCAAATTTGTTAAACATCGTTATTTCTCATTGAAAACAAAATGAGGCCTAGGAGACACCATTTTAATGTGATTTTGGGTAGCCACATTGTTTGGTTGCATGGTTTTTTAAACTATACACCAACTGTGCGGTTGGTGTAATGTCTTGGGTTTTTTGGTGGGACAAAATTTCTTAACTTGTTTGACTTTTTTTGTTTGGTGAGTGTTCCAAATTTTCTATTAATATTAGGAACCTAATTATAATAGTGTTATTGATTCATGTTCTTGTATTTATATGGGTTTTAGGGACCAGAAGTTCCTCGAAGTTTCTAGTGAGTTTTGGGTGTGGTTGGTCTTGAAAACTCAGTTATAAGAAACCCCAGACAGAGGCGCATGGTTATATTTATCTATGAGGCCTCCCATGAGTAACTATTTGGCCCAATTACATTACTCAAAAAAAATTAAGCTTTTTTGATTGGATTCACATTCGTAAGACACCTCTAAAATTTTTAATAGACATGATATTTATAGTCTATACATGGTTTTGAAAATCATGCGCCTGTCACATCCACATGTGGAGCTTGGGAAGTGAGCACTGAATGGTTAGAATATAGTTATTCAAACAATGTGTGTCTTTAAAAAGTGGTAAATTAAAAATTTTACCATCCTCCCTTTATATTTCTTTCTCCCCATGTCTCCTCCATTTCTACCACACACAGTAGGGGTCTCCTCCCATTTTCCTCTCCCTTAGTATTTTTCCTCTACTGATCATCTGAGATCATATTTAAGATCCATTGGTGGATATAGATTCTTCTTGGTATGTCCTTCAATATGTTAACTTATTTTTCTATTTTATTTCATAGTATGCTTTGTGAAATTCGTGTGATATCTTTTTCTTTATTTTTTTGGTGTTCATATAAAATGAAAATTTTTATTGTTTTGTCTTGAGTTAGAGGTTGATATTAAATGATTGAGAACCTAAAAGTATAAATTAAATGGTTCCTTGATTTATACATGTTTTTTAGGAATTACTCATAAATTCATAATTACTCATGGGGTGTGTGACCAATTGTTACTCTATTAATTTAATTTATTTTTTTTAAATTAATAGGGTGATACCATGGGATGTTGTTGAGAATGCCCAAGTCCATTGATATTTTATAATCTAGGAAAGTCACTTGAGACAACTAGGGTAGATTAGTATAGGTGTATAATTTGAATTAAAATAAATGGTTTATATTGATAGTTGAATTCCATAGTCACATGATGGGATAGGCTCAAGGATAGAGGTGTTTTTTATCACCTAAATAGAGGTGAAATGGTCATCAGACATAGGGAACAACCTGAGACACGTGGGGTAATGATGATTACTAGGTTGAGGTGACTTGGTTATCAGGTTGAGGTGACAAGGTCATTAGGTTAAAGGATTAGCTCTCAGTACATGGGGTGGTGTTTACCATTGGGATCGAGTGACATGGTTGTATGAGCATGAGGTGTCAGATTATGTGGATTTTTTTGTTTGGTGATTTCCACTCACTGTTTTTTGGTTAACGTGTTGTTGGATTTTTGTACACATATATAAGACTCTGTCAAGGTGGTTTTGACCACTCGTTATTTTTGGATTCCCCTGTAGACTATACGACTTAGTGGATGGTTTTGACCATCAGATATGTTGGGGGCTCTCACCGTAGAGAGCCACGTGGATGGTGATGGACCATCAAGTGTTGGGTTGAGACCATCAGTTTTAGGCTAAGGCTCGCCATAACATTTTATCCCAATGGGATAGTATTATTAGAGGAAGGATATTTCCATGACTCAAGACATCACCTATTGAGCCAACAATGATTATTTATTTTAAGATAGATATCATCATGCCTCAGGATGCCAGTCGTCGGGATGATAGTTATTTTATTATCTAAGATATTAGGGGAAAAGGAATTTATTAGGAGTTCCATTTGGAATCTAGTTAAATGGTCACGTGCATGAGGTTCTGGTGCTATTTTTATTGGTGGAACCTAAGGGGTCACCTGATATTCTATTATGCATGGTATTCATTTTCCATTAATCCATCGGTCCTTTCCATTATATATATATATATATATATACATGTGATCTATGTCATATATAAATATTTGGGGAACATATTCAGAGTCATACTGACATTGGAAAAAGTAGGTAAAGACTTCCTTATGGATGCTGAGAAAAAGGGAAGTTCTAAAATTAATAATTAATTTATGTGCACTACTTTTTATTATATAAAATATACACCTGTAGAATTATAGATGTAAGACAGGAACACATTGGTTATGTCCTACTAATTTTAATCACACACCCTCCATATGCCATTCAGGATGCATGTAGACTTTATTCTTTTGATATCTGGTAAGGATTCAGGCTCGAGATCTAGACCTTAGTGATCAAGTTATAACTTTTTCATGAGATGTATGGTAGTTGACCAGGTAGTTCCCCAACATTGAGCTAGTTTTTTCTTTATAATTTTTTCATTCATCTGTATATTTGTGTAACGATATGGTCATCCACATGTGACCTTTATTATCTATTTTATATGACTTGAATCTTTTTAGTTTTTCTAGAAATGGGATTTATGTATTTGGGGTCATTTATTATTCTATCTCTATTAAATTGTGTTTCCCTTATGTTATTATATTTCTGATGTTGAGTTTTGGTTATTATTCCACTGCTATATTTATATATGGACAATTATCATTATCACAATTTAAGGTTATCGTATCCCCACTATCACTTAATTAGAACCAAACTGCTATTCGGAAACCTTTGGCATATGGGGAGGCATGCCTAAGGCACAGTATCCAACCAACTTGGAGCACTATTTGAGTGGACATTGGGTTGGGGAACTACAAGTGGTGTTAGATTAGGTTCTTGTTGGTGTTTCCTTACAATATAAAAAGGTTTGACTGTTAAATGATAATCACATTTCACCAGTTATAAATGATATCAAAATTTCATTTTCATTTTTGGTCTTAATATTTGGGGTATGGTAGATTGGATACTAGGATGTAGTCGGAACTTGGTACAGAGCTAGTTTTTGGTTTCCTATATCCCCATGCATGGGGAAATCCAAGATCCCAAGGGTAGAAAGTTTATTCTAATCTATGTGTTTCTAAAATTTATTTGATTTCCACCACAGGTGGTGAACTTAGGTGTGATTTTTAACTATTATGTGGATCTTAACCCTTGGCTCGGTATGGTAAGGTATTATTTTTCATGCATCATGGTAGGCACATAGGATCATATGATGTTTGTTTTCTTAGGATCATCATTGGGAACATGGAATGCACTAAGAGGGGTTGGTTTGTTTAAAGTTTCAATACAGAAGATAAATAGTGTTTGCCTGTATAGTCTATTTGGTGAAATTATACTCATCCAGCACATGTATGTGGTTTTTCATGAGACTGATATGTGATTATTTGTGTATATAGTATATATGGGACTAACCTTGATGAGGGTAGTAAGGGATGATGATAAGGGACGATCTGTATAAAGTGTCAACAAAGAAGCTAAGTATTGTTTTCCCGTATAGCCTCTCTGGTGGAATTCTACTCAGCTACCTTAGACTGATATACACTATATATGGTGTGTGAACCAGTTACGTGAAGGAAAGGGTCCATGATTCCATATTAAAATTGATTCATGACTTTGATATGGGTAGTCAGAGGTCCATGAGACTAGATTACACTTGATACCAGACCCTGATATGGGTGGATAAGGGGCCATAAGGCGGGATGTCTCGTGACATGGGTGTGTAAGGGGAGTGGAATGGTGGTGAGATGTGCTTCCTATTACATATTTCTATATCTAGAATATATATAGATATATATGTACACTTCTATGCCTATTGTCTATGGTACTGGTATTAAGTGTGATTCCAACTATACGGCTTATGATGATGTCTCCAAAGGGTGGTGATATGGTGTCACATGAGCATTCATGGGATGACGCCCCTGAGGGTCAGTATAATCATAATCCATTGGTATAGTATTTGGTACAGGTGGGTAATCCACATGGGATGGTAGACTTTGGTCCATTTCTTATTGAGTATATCAAGGTGAGCTGGGTATGTGTCATGCAGATCATTGATAGAGGAGCTCAAGGAGCTGATCCTTGTATGGAATACTTGACATGTGAGTTCTAGTCTCAAAATCAATTTATATTTCAAGGTGATGGTGTACTGAATTCATTAGAGAACTTGATCACATCAATCCATACTATCTTCGAATAGCTTGAGACACACCCAGGTCAAAGGATGAAGCTAGTGACCTAAATGCTATGAGGACTGGAAAACTGCCAGTAGGATATACTAGTACTGGAAATAAAAAACATTTGGGAGTTGTTTAGATGGATTTCAAGGATATTTTCTTTGATAACTTCTTCCTATAGACACTAAGATAAGATATAGACCACAAGTTCATTAATATTTAGTAGGGAGAAACTTTTTTCATGGATTATGTGGCTAACTTCACAGAATTGACTCATTTTTTACCTTCTATAGTGGGAAATGAAATCACCAGGTTAAAAAGTTTTGAGGATGGATTGTGGAATACCATCAAATTGTTGGTAGATATCTTCATACTGACCTCATTTTTAGAGGTAGTTAATCAGTTGTTGATAGAATAGGTAAATATTATAGACCGGTCTTATTCAATCTGGGTGGCGGTGTTAGGTGATTTTAGTGGTGATTCTTTATATAGATGGAAGTGGTGATTTGAGGGGTATTAACAAGGAATTCAGGATGGATATTTAGGTAGACCATTAAAGAGTGTGTTTCTAGTATTTTTATTCCATTGTAAGTAGTCGGGACATGTTTTGACCTAGTGTTATTAGGTTCCAAAGGAATATCAGGTGTGTGGCCAAATGGTCCATTTGGATAGGTACTATAGGAATTATTCATGGTAAGATAAGATCCAGGGACTATGTTAGAATCAAGGATCTCATGTAGAATCGGTAGAGGTACCAGGGGCTGGATTTTGGGATTCAACAACATGCATAGGTCATGCTAGAGAAAGTGTGACCCAGTAGTGGTGTTAATGGCTATTAGCTAGTGCAGCTCCAAGGAAAGTCCATGACTCAGGTATTTGGGATTCAATCCCTATGTAGAGTAGTCTGAGAATATTATGACAAATAAAGGTACACCATGGTCATGATAGAGTTTATTTTGTTTGGTATTTGGCCAATTTTGGTGCACGGGGTGTGCGGGTTTAGTTTTTAGACTCACAAGGAACTAGTTAGTTGGTTGGTATTGGTTATAATGCGTGATATATATATATATATGAGATGCATTAGCATATGGATGTTAATAAAATGCGGATTTTACAAACGGTGCATGTCAAACAGTCTTTTTATGGGAATGAATATGTATATATGATGCAATGTTATTTTTGAGCATGTATTGAGATACATGATTTATGGGAATATGATGAGATTCATATTTTGATGAGTGTAATGTTTGGTATAGGTACTTATGGGCATCATATAGGATGCGAGACTTGATGGGTGTTAGATATGACAAAGGATTAAATTGAGAAATTGATGAGGTGTAAGGAAAATTATGCATCATTGGAGAAATTTTGAGTCTGTGGATGGTCAGTGGGTCATTATAAATTTTTAATTTTGGGTTGGGAAGAGAATGGGTAGGTAAATCTTAAGGAGGGGATTTCCTTGAGGGGAGTTGTTTTGTGAATGATGACCAGGGTAGATTAGTTTGAAATAAATGTGATGGATATGTTTAGTACAATCTATGTGTATTTCAAGATAACTGGAAGATGAAATAATATAATATGGGTAGACTGTAACATCCTGGGTTTTTGAGAGAGTCAAAATTCCCCAACCTGTCGGATTTGTTTTGAGTTTGTTGAGCAAGAAAAACTTTTCTCTCAATCTTTTGAACCTAATTGTGAGATTTTAATTGACCCAAGGTCTTTTTTCAGATGGAATTTAAGTCCCAAAAAATTCTTTGAGGTTTTAGGTTAGTTATGAGTGTGGAAAGGCCTAAAAACATAGTTTCTGGAAAGTGAAGACAAAGGCGCATGGTTAGATTTAACTATGTGGATCACCTAAATCAAGGGACACATTTTGTTAAACCATGTGGGTGGGGGAACACAACCCTATGGCAACACTAAAATTTTTAATAGTGTTAATATGCAAGCTCTGTTCATGGTTTGGATAACTATGTGCCTAGCCCATGCACATATGGTTCTTGGATAGTGATAACCACATGGTTGGCACATATCTTGGAAAACTATGTGGACAAACCATGTGGGTCTTTAAAAATTGATAAATTAAACATTTTACCTTCCCCCATTTGTCTTTATTTCTCCCCATTTCTCCTGAATTTCCACCACAAGCAGTAGGGGATCCTCCCATTTTTCTCTCCCTTAGGATTTGGCCTCCACTCCTCATTTGAGATTAGATTCACGCTCTGTTGGTGGATACAAATTCATCTCTATAAGGCTTTAAATCCATTAGCTCCTTTTTAGATTTTATATCTCTTTATGGAGTACTAAATCCATGAAATCTATTTTATCTTCTTTCAGGGCATTCATCTAAAATATTAATTTCTATTGTTTTCGATCATGTTATAGGTCGATGTCAGTCAAGTGAGTGCCTCCAAGTATAAAGTAGATAGTGACTATTTCTACGTTATTTTATGGGAGTTATGCATGGGTTCTTAATTAAACATGGGGTGTGTGACCAATTGAGACCTCTAAAAATTTAATTTATGCTTTCAAATTAATAGTGTGATTTCTTGGGATGTATTTGGGAATTCTCAGGTCCATTTATATTTTCTAATCTTGGTATGAAGCTTGAGAAAAATTGGTGAAGATTTGGATGTGTGTGTAATTTGAATTAAATAAAATTATTTATAATGATTTTTGAGTTCCATGGTAAGATGATGGGATAGGCTCATGATAGAGTTGATGTTGATCACCTTTACTGAGGTGATATGGTCATCAAGATGAGGGCATGCCCTAAAACTCATGGGGTGATGATGATCACTAGGTTGAGGTGACATGGTCATTAGGTTGAGGAAACTAGGTCATCATATTAAGGGGTTGGTTCTCAGGACATCAAATGGTGTTCACCATCAGGATTGAGTGACATTTTTGTAGGGGCATGAGGGGTTGAATGATGTGGATTAGGTTGTTTGGTGATTTTCACTCACTTTTTGTTATTGATGCACCATTGGAGTGACATTTTTGTGGGAGGAGGCCCCCATAGACTATGTGGATGAGGGGATGGTGTTGAACATTAGATATGTTGGGGGTGATCACCATAGAAATCCACATGTATGGCGATGGACCATTGGGTGACGGGTTGAGACCATCGATTGGGGGATGATGCTTGTCATTATAGTTGAGGATGATGGTCCCAGATTATATGAGGATGAGTTTCTTTAAGCATCAAGACGTCTAATATTGATTCAATAGTGATTATTTATTAGAGGATGGATATCCCCATACCTCAAGACATCGATCTTTCAGCTGATGATGATTTTATGAGCTGAAGTCTGAGTGACCAAGGACTTGATTGGAAAGTCCATTTGGAAATCGATTACATGATGGTGGGAATGAGGTGCTGGTGCTATTTTTATAGGTGAAACATGAGGGTTGACATGATATTCTATTAATCAGGGGATTCTTTGGGTGCTAAGCCATGGATTCCCCCCACTGAAAATATATATATCAGGACACATGTTTTATGCCATATATATATTTGGGGTAAAATATTCAGAGTTATAATAGTGTTGACTAATTTAGGTATAGGATTCCTCATGGATGATGTGGACACATGAAGCAGGAAAATTAATAATGAACATGGGTGCATTGATTTTTATTATATACAACATACAACTACATAATTATGAATGTAATATAGGAACTCATTGGTTGTTTCCTACATAGTTCATTCTAAAAACCTACATAGGACCTTTGGGATGCATATAAACTTTATTTTTTTGCGTTCAGATATGGATTTAGGCCTGGGAGCTAGACTATGGTGTTTGAATCATACCTTTTTTATGAGATGGATAGTGGTGGACCATGTGGTTCCTCTACATCGAACTGGTGTTTTCTTTTATAGATTGTTTATGATTACATATATTTATTTATTGATATGGTTGGCCATGGGAGACCTTGATTATTTATTTTTAATGAATTGACTATTTATGTTTGTGTCTACCGATGGTATTTTGACCTTTGGGGTTTTTTTATTATTTTGATGTTGTTACATTATGGTGACACTATGATATTTAGTTGGTTAATCTGAGTATGGGTTCTCCTACCATTTATATATTTATATATAGACCATTATTATTATCACCACCTGAGTGTATATTCTTACCACTATCACGTAATTAGACCCTCACTACTAGTTAGCATCCATTGGCATATGGGGAGGTGTGCCTAAGGCCCCGTGGCCAACTTGCCTAGAGCACTATTTGAGTGTAAATTGAGTCAGGGAACTATTGTTGGAACTGTCCAAGACAAACCTTATGAATGATTTTCCAAACAATTCACCAACCATGCACACCCAATTAGAAAAGTTATTTAATTAGGTACATGGTTTGTTAGAAACTATGTGTAGGTTGTGCCCCTTTCTTAGAGACTCATCATCCTCACATGGTTTCCCCTTAAACCTTGCATGTGGTTTCCTTAATAATGTTATTAATTTGTAGAAAAATCATGCTTAGTTCAAAATTTATTGGAAACTACCTAAGCATCATTGTGTCGCATGGTTTCTCCTAAACCGTGCACACCAAACCAGACCCCCTTTCTAGAAAACTCTAAAACACCATAAACATAACCTAAAGCCTCAAATACTCCAGAAAACACCTAGGATACCTCTCAAGCCTCATTCCTCATCTCAGAAAAAAAGATTGAGGCATTATAACTCACATATTTTCATTCGGAGTCTTGGTTCATAATTTCAACTCATCCGGTAATGAAAATTAAAATTCCTTCATAAATTTTCAACTCGCACAAACACATGATCTTACAAAATCCCAACCATTATAATTATCATACACGATAAGTCCCAATGTTACTTTATCTATACCTCCCGACCTATGTTGGTGACCAATTATATATAATAGCCTCATTCCATTTCCAAATTCGAGAAAACCACCCAAGAAGAACCTTAAACTCAAGTCACTCAACTAAAAAAACTCAATCTAATGCTCGTTTTCAAAACAAAAACACTAAGATGGAACTTATACGAGCCCATCCAACTAAAAAACTTATTATTTAATCCCTAATATACCTATTGAAGCTATAACACTCCCCACAATAATCTTAAACTTATAACCATCAAAATTCGATAATTAACTCTCTTTCCATCCGGAAATCCTTATAGAACATGGACTCCCACTCCCACCAACCACTTTAAATGGTTCTCAACTTATCATGAACCAATACGCATGAGAACACTAGTCGTCATAGGAACCCATCCACATCACTAAAAACCATCTAGAATAGATTCACACTTGCTACCCAAGAACAAATAAAGAACATACTAGTTTTTTCTTTATGGACGAATTCAAACAAAAAAAGAAAATATCATTCCTAAAACGATACACCCAATGTAGCCAGAGACATTTTGCACCACATTTTCAACTAACCCAATTCAGACTATCCTCATCTAGATCAGCCTCAAATTGCTTGGATCAAATAGTTTTCATGTTTCCATCTCACATGATCTCAATGAATCCACTCCCAAATGCATTCCATAGTAAACCAAACTTTCCCATTAGAGTAAATACCTGATCCCTAGTGATATTAGGTTGTTATATCCTCTACATACTCAAAAACTATGTTTTTTCCTACCACACACATCATCACCTCCAACAAAAGAACCTCAAATTAATTTTTGGTACGAATTTGAGCCTAAGTCAAATTCTCAGATAGAATATACCCCACAAAAAACAAACTTCCAATTGTTATTATATTTAGAATTTAAGAACACACCTCAATTGTTCTACACTAGAACAAAAATTCCAACATGACTGATCCACCACTGTTCCACACACCTATGATGCTTCTAAAATGTGGATCATATCTCTATGACTGACACATCACTCCCCACCATAGTAGTGTCATTTTCATCACCTCACTCTAGAAACTCCAACCATCGTGTCTCGTGATTCGTTCACTTCCTACCCAAGAATTGAATGTGTTCATCTCTCACTCACTAGAAAAAAATGGCCACTATCACCCATCCCCAATATACAAGAACGGTACCATAAATATTTTTTGATATCCACTCCATCCCAAGGAACTACTCACATACAATTGTTGGTTTACCTCCACCATACAGATCCACTAACATCACTCCATGAGCTCCACCTGGAAGGAGGCCCTCCATTAAACCATAAATGACATTATGTTCATTAGGAATATAAAAATATTCCTTCGAGTATACTCATGAGAATTTCAAGATATGGTTCACGATCATCTCTAAACTTAATATACACAAATATTTCATCAATGAATACAACCAAAACTCATCTATTTTCAATTTCACCTCTATGTAAAGGTACATAACAAACCCATTAAATTGTATAAGCCTCCCTTCCCACATGCATCTCATCACACCCACATGCTTTATTAGCCTACTCATAAATTATTTCTTAACCCATGCACCCCAAGCATACACTCATGTAATGTCTAGTTCATATGAAAATTGGAATAGCATGGATTAGCACCCTTTATGTGGCTATATTTCACTGTTTTTTCCCACATAATTTTTTCACTTTTTCTTCTATTTTTATTATTAAAATAATTCATTTTGTGTAACAATTAAAAATTATTATATTTTTTAGATTAAATTGTAAAAAATGTGTTTCTGTATAAAAGTGTGATTTTGTTGTTTATTTTTTTTTAAATAATACATTTAATATATTATCTATATTCATTTTTTATTATTTTGTTTAAGTTTAAATTTTTTATTCTTTTATTTATTTAATTATATCATTGTTTTATGTTTTCAAAAATAACTTCATTTATTTAATTAATTAATAATGTGATTAGTTTTTAATTGAATAAAACTTGATTCATTAATTCAATTAATTTTTGGTTTAAAAATGTAAATAAATAATTAACTTGTGGTTCATTAAATAATTAAATTAATTGTAACTATTTAATTCAATTATTTAATTATTTTAAAACTTATATATTAATTAAGTTCTTCAATTTAATTAATTATTTAATGAATTAAGTTATTGATTAACTTAACAAACTTGATTTGGGATTATTAATTTTGTGTTTTAAATTAATTGTGAATAAATTGTATTGTATTAATGAATAAATTGTAAAAAAAATATTTTGTTTTAAAATAATTCATTTTTTAATTTATCAATTTACTAAAAAAAAAATTTTATTTAGTTGCTTAATTTTTTGTTTCAGGTGACACTGACAGCTCCCATCAATGACTTAAATGAGTAACTGACACCACCTATAGATGACTCAAATAAGTCACTGACACCACCCATCGAACGTCACCCCCATTATGCTTGTTTGGGACTCAAGTCACTGATACCACTAGAACTCATCGAATGTCACCCCTATTATTGTCGTCCCTACCTCCGTCGGCCAAGCTACACCTCCTCGCCAGATCTAAGAAGATCGAATCTGTCACAAGCCACCTCACTAGCTAACGGCCAAACCTCACCTCACCACCGAAAGTGAAACCCACTACATTCCCTCTTTTCCTTTGGCTAAAACTGAATTCGACCCTCCATCCTCTACACCTTGCAACATAAAACCACCACCCTACTTCCTTTGAGCCGCACCACCACCCTCCCTTACCCCATCTACTCCATGATCCAAACCCTAATGCATCTCAATTTTTTCAATTTTTTTATTTTATATAATATATAATATATATAATGTATAAAATATATAAATAACATATTTGAAGATTAATAAAACTGATATAATAAAATAATTTACATAAAAAATATATTTTTATTTATTTATATATTAATATTTTGATATTTGTTTTATTGTACATAATTATTTAATTAATATATATATATATTATAATAATAGTTACTTTGTTTTAACATTCTGATGCTTTGTGTGTTTTTTCTATTCTACAAAGGGGAAGGTGATGTTGGGAACATGGAATCCATTAGATAACATCAGCTTCAGTTACAGATTGGGAGGAGGTTTCGTTATGAATGTGCCACATGGAGTCTAAGTAAGTGATCTGTGAGTTGTGACATAGGCATGGAGAATAAATAAGACTCTATAAGTAGGAGAGGTAGGAAATGAATTGTTGATTCATCTCCTACACATTGGAGGACATCATAGAGGACCATCAGGGAGCATATCATTTTTCTCCATGACACCACCCTGACTATCCAACCTCCATCATCCATCACCACTCATCCATACTAGGATTCACTTCATTCTCATACATTCCTCTAGATCATCCACTCATCCATTCCACTCCATTGAATAGAGAATAGAGAAGGTATACGATCGAGCAGAAAATATAGCATTGGAGCATGAGCTGAGGAAGGAAGTCATATCGGAAGAGATGTTTTCTATTTTATTATTCTTGTTTTCTATCTTTGTTTTCATTTTTAGTTTCTGAAGATAAATTTCATAGGGTGAATTAGATTTTCATGTTTTGAAATTATTTTTTTGTTCTACTTTTAATTTATATAATTCACATGGTTCACATTAAGCTCAGATATCTCATTTCATTCTTCCTAAGCATCATTTTCTCCACTATGCTATATACTGATGAGAGATGATAGAGAACATATTACCTTTAAATCATGAAAAAAGTAATAAAAATAGAAAAGTTTAATATTCTCTTTTACATTCAGAATCATTTTCATTCCCAAGTGATGATTGAAATATCATTTCTAATAAAAGATAAAAGATATGTGTTGATTTACTAAAGTGAGAGCTTATTGGATCAACACCCTTTTTAGCACTAATTCAATTGTATTTTATTTGAGTGTGGACCAAAAATATTTAATTCAATTCATGGAATTTTGATCCCCTAATCTTATCCACTACCTTTCTCTATCTCTATCTACTTTTTTTCTCTATTCTTCCACACCCTATTCTGCTTTCACTATTTTCTTTTAGATTTTTTAGTATATTTTATTTTTTTTGTTTTTTTGGCTTCGGTCTGTAGAAAATTTTTCCTTCCCTATGGTTCGACACCCTTATTACCACCATAATAGTAGTTTTTAAGGTATTTAAATAATAAATTTCCATATACCCAATGACATGCATAATAAAATTGTGACACCTTTTTCGAGGAAGGCATGTGCGACCAATTAAAAATCAAAAAAAATTAAATATAATAAAAAATGAAAAAAAATAGAAAAGATAAAATCAAAAAAAATAAAAAACATAAAAAATATGAAAAGAAATCTCAAAACACTTGATGAAACTAGTTGCAAACTAGAGATTCTAAGTCAATACTTGAAACACTGATTTCAAACATCAACAAACATTATTTTATTCTTAAAAAACAAAAATAGAAATGGAAAATATTGAAAACATTACTGAAAATCAAAATATGAATGTTCCACAACACATGGTTCCTACCCCTAAGAAACCTAGACTTAGGGAGTTTCAAATTCCTACGATGTACAGAAACCCATCTTGTATCTCATTGTCCTCTAGGTCTAGAAACTATGAGATCAAACAATCTCATCTCTCCCAACTCCCTTCATTTAATGGTCTTCAAGCAGAGGACTCACATGAGTTCATTAGAGAGTTGTATGGGCATGTCTAGCAGCTGCCTTTGTGAGATATAAGTGAGGATGAGTTGAGGTAGCGGTTGTTCACATATTGTATTAAGTGGAGGGCTAGTACTTGGTTCCAAATATTCTATGAGGAAATATTTGAAACTTGGGATAAGGTGTTTAATGATTTTGTTTCCAAATTCCATCCTAGGAATACGACCATTGAGGTTAGGCACAAAATCATAGGCTTTGTCTAGGAAGAGGGAGAGATATTTCATGATGTGTGGGATAGGTTCAGAGGCCTTCTTGGGAATAGTACCACCCATCAATTAGCTCCTCATCTTCTCATAGACACCTTTTACAATTCTCTCACCCCTTACAACTATAACTTAGTTTCCAATCCTGTGGGGTGACTTTTATGACTCCACTGTTAATGTTCTTAAACAATTGTTTGTTAGGTTGGATCAAAAGTCCCCACACAAGTGCACTAGGAAGAGATTCATCTGTAGGTATTAGATCATTCCCCAGGCTGTTGTTGTTGATGATAGGGTTCTTAGGGAGTAGTGTTTTTACTATTGGATGTTCGACCACACTAAAGAAAGATGTCCCAATTTTGACCTCCCGATCCAATTTGAGGAAAGTGTCCAATTTTGGGATTTTAGTGCTATAAAATAGGGTTTCCAAGATCCTTTTTCCAATCAGTACACTTCTATTTATCAATTTCATCCCAACCAATCATGGAAGGATCCTGGGGTGATCAAGTAGTCCACTACCCCAAACTACCAGCCACAACCCAAAACTTATAACTCAAACCAATATGGGGTTGAATCTTCAAATTCTCAAGGGGAGATTAAGGGAATGAATAAACAAATGCAAGGTGAAATTATTTCTTTGAAAAAAAATAGAGACTCTAGAATTCACATTTTATAGCTTAAATGGGTTAACTAGCTAGAGATCAGGGTGGTGGGGAAAAGGGAAATCTGTCCAATACAACAAAGTCAATCCCAAGAGAAAATTTCTTCGTAGTAACTAACAGGTCAGACATAAAACTTCAATAGCCATACAGAGAACCACCTAGGAAAGTGGTAATTAATTCTAAAGCTAAAACTGGAACTAAAAACATGAAAAATCCCAGTTCTATAAATCTGGAAAGATTCAAATAAACTGAAAAAATTGTTGACAATTCTCAAGAAAAACCCCAAGAACAAAGAAAAATAATGTCGGAATTAGTAAAAAAGGCAAATAAGAAGGTAAGGTTTTAGGATTATAAGTATAACCCACCTATTCTAAATAATGACCCATCCCATAACTTTCCCTCAAAGGTGGAAAAAAACCAATGATCATGACTATCTAAAGTTTCTTCATATGTTTGGGAGATTTAATATCGGCATTCCCTTTGTAGAAGCTTTGAATAAATTCCCTTCATACATGAAATTTCTTAAGATATTTTTAGCTAACAATATGAATTTGGGAGAGATATCAACAGTGATCTTTAATGAGGAGTGTAGTGCAATTTTCCAAAAAAAAAATCCACCCAAACTAAAATACCCACGCGACTTCATCATTTCTTGTAAAATTGGTCAAATTGAGAAGATTAAGTGCTTGTGTGATCTTGGATCTAGAAAAAATTAGATTCCCTATCCCCTGTATGAAAATGTTGGCCTTAAGAAACTGAAACCAACTTCAGTTACCCTATATTTAGATTATAGGTCACTTCCCTACCCTTATGGGAGGGTAGATGACTTAATGTTTGACGTAGGGAGACTTTCCATGCCCATCGACTTTCTTATTTTTCATATGTAGTGTGATCACATTATTCCTTTAATTTTGGGTAGGCCATTCTTAGCCACTACTGGGGATCTCATTGATGTATCAAAGGTTAATCTGACCCTTTGAGATGGTTAGGATCAAGAGGTTTTTCAATTATACAAAGAGTCTCCACATGAGGTGAGTTGTAAGTTAATAGATGTGCCTGATGATGTGTTTAGAGCTAAGATGAGAAGGGAAAATCATCATCCCTTTGATGATTTAATAACTGAATCTATCAGGAAACATTTTCAAGAAATTTTTTTTGATTATAAATCCACAAAGGATTAGGAAATGTTGGGGAGTATTGAAAATAATATTAGGAAATACATTGCTGAAAACCATGTGGTGTTCCTTCCCACACCATGTTATCTCACTGGTAGAATTTTCTTAAACTATTTAGTATCTTCCATCCACCCAATATCCCAACCCTGATGTTGCTTCATGTTCTGTACAACCTGTGGGAAGTCATTCTGTTTCTAGCACTTTTTCTACACATAGTGAAAGTGTTAGAGCTGTAGATAAGTTTGGATTCAACCCTGTTCATCCTAAAGTTGAAATTGAGTCTTCTGATTCTTCTAAGAATGATTTGGAGAAGTTGTTGGGATTTTTACCAAATTTGGATAGTAGGTTTTACCCTTCTTCTTTACAACATCTAGATGATAAAAAATTTGTTCATGAGTTTGAGATCTACTTTGAACAACATGATTCTTCTCCCCCAACTACACCTATGTATGTTCAATCTAAAATTCACTCTATTGTTAAGAGTAACCCACCTACACAAACTTTTATCTATTTTTTTGAACCTGTTAATGAAAAAAGTGTTGTTGAGAATGTCAATGAGTCTTATTGGATTATGCTGGATCACATTAAATTTTTTACTGATCTTTTCACTACCCTACCATTTTATTTGAGTGATGTTCTGAGTTTTGAATTTATTGGTGACTTCCTAAAGTTTCTGAGTTTCATGATGTGTTGTGTAAACATACTATATTTTCCAATAGAAACATTGAGGAGTCATGTAATTATAAATAACTACCCTTGAATGATCATGGTTAGAAATTTGTTTAGGGAAATACATTCATTTTGGGGACTTTAAACCTTTCACTTCATGGGATCCAACCCATGGTTTTCCCTATTTTATTCTTTACATTTTATTGTGAATAAATGTTCCTTTCTCGGTGGTGTGTTTTTCTGCTTTATATACCATAATTGATGAATTTTATTGACATATTTTTTCTCTTGATTGATGATATTTTAATTCATGCTTTATATTCTCATGTGGTTTAGGTGGTCTGAGTTATCTATGAGAATTTTGTTCCAATGGAAGCCTCATTTGGTACATTTATGATGGAAGGAAGCTGGTTTTCGAAGAACACTGAATAACCCACCCTAACTCACACTTTGGTTTCATTTCACTTTGATATTCAATTTTTGAAGTATAATGATAATTTTTTTACATCTGGTAGGTATTTAAATGGGGAATATAGAATCCTTTCACAAAGAAACTTGGGGAGACTTCATAAAAATTTGAAAAGCTTCTACATCAGGGGAGTGCTTGTTTAAATTTTTCCATTTTAATTCATTCATTTTTATTGATTCAATGAACTAATTATGGGAGAACTCCCCCTGATTTTTGAAAGATGGACTTTATTTTCTTTCATGGGTATTTATATTCTAGTATATAGAGAATTGAAATTTATTTTTGAGCTACATTTTGAAACATACTTGCACCCACTATTTTCATTCTTTTTCACTGTATTTTTGATACTGTTATACTTCATAGATTAACTTGATATTTTCTTGAGATAATTTGAAAAATCATTTGTCTATTTGTAAAAACTCTAAATCATGAACATTTCGAGAATTGAACGTGACTTATGTTGGTGGTTTCTTATGTTTTTGTTCCTTTTGTTTTTTTTTTCTTTTCTTTTATTTTTGTATGTGTAAATCATTCTTTTGAGCTTCAATGCTACCCCTCCTAATTCTTTTAAGTTCTTAATTTATAATTTGGTTTGAAATAAGAAATCTCCTGACTTATAAATCAACATTGGGAAAATTTTTGAGTTTTAATTGAGGGGTGTAGGGGTCATTTTTCCCCTTCAAATTCCCCCAAATTGTTTTCATAAAAAGTCAATTTTTTTATAAATTTTCAAATTCATTCAAAAAGTTTCAAATTTTATTTCACAAACTAAGGGTTATTTGGATACAAATTGCACAACAGTTTCATTTAGACTAGTGGATACCAACCTACTAGAAGTTAATGGTTGCACTAAGCCTGATGTTGTTGAAGATGAGTGATTTTTGAGTGAGTAGCACACTGTCTTTTTGAAAATTCAATTTAGAAATAGAGGAAGAGAGTGTGATATGATAGATTTTTTTGTAATTAGGATCATGATTTTAGGAAACTATAAATTTTAACTATATTCTAGGAGACTCATATTTTAATAAATTGAACCTACGCAAATGATAATTATTTAATTCCTTTATAACTAGATTAAAATGTGAAAATGAGGTCCCACGGTGAGTCTCTGAGACAGGTGCACTGGGTGCATTTTTGCGAATAAATAAAATCAAATTTCACTTTTAAAAAGTAATAATAAAAATTAATTTCACATGAAACATATATAGGATAAATTAAAATAAAGTGCCTTATCAAAAATAATCTCATTTAGGTGAGGTTAATTTTGAACCCAAATGAAGAAGGGAACAATTTTCTTAATTAAAGATGATTTGAAAACTATCAGTGAAGTTATTCAAAAAAAATAAACATTTTTTGGAACCTATGAGAATGATGGAATTGAAGGTGCCTTTGCTTAAAGTTTTAATTCCACTTTTATCTAACATGTCTATCACTTTGTGAATTGGAACCTGAATTGGAATTGAAGTCATATAGTTAGTGAAGTTCATATAGGAGGTATGGCATCTTTAAACAGTTAATGAATCTATGATGCTCTTGATTTCCAATATGTGTTTGAAACTATGCATGAAAACTTTATTTCTAACATTTGAAAATATAGACCATGTAATCTTTTTATCCTTTGTTTTTAAAATTCCATTCATGTACTTTTTGAGTTGAATATGGAAAAACAATCATTCTTTTTTTAAAGTCAATAAGTATGCATTTTTTAGGACAAAAAAATGATTTAAGTGTGGGGGAGTTTGATGTGAGAATTTTTCATTACATTTCACCACATCATTTTTCACTTTTCCTCTCTTTTTATTATTAAAATAATACATTTTTGTCATAATTATGTTTTTTTTATTTTTTTTATTAAATTGTAAAAAAATCTCTATAAAAGTGTGTTTTTAGTGTTTACTTTTGTTATTTTTTAATAACAAAATTAATTTATTATATATATTCAATTTTTATTCTTTTGTTTAAGTTAAATTTTTTTATTCTTTTATTTATTTCATTGTTTTTTTTTCCAAAATCACAACTTCATTTATTTATTTAATTCCTTATGTAATTAGTTTTAAATTTAATAATGTATGATTCATTAATTTAATTAATTATTGAATAAAAGAATAAAAAATATATATATATTATATATATAATAATAGTTATTTTGTTTTAACTGTCTGAATCTTCATTTGTTTTTTTATTCTGCACAAGGGGAGGTGATAGAAGGGATGTGTATTCTGTTAGATAACTTCAGCTTCAGCTACTGACTGTGAGGAGGCTTCATTGTAAAAGTTCCACATGGAGTCTAAGTAAGTGATTCGCGGTCTATGACATGGATAGGGAGAATCATGAATACTTGAGAAGTAGGATAGGTGGGAAATGAATTGTTGATTCATCTCCAGCACATTGGAGAATATCAAGGAGGAATATCAGGGAGAAAATCATTTATCTCTATGACACCACCCCAACTATCCGACCTCTATCATCCATCATCACTCATACATAGAAGGATTCACTCCATTGTCATATATTCCTCTCAATCATGCTCTCATCAATTCTACTCCATACACCATAGAATAGAGAAGGAAGGTGTCTGAGAATAAAATAGATCATTTAAGTATGATCTGAGGAAGTAAGTCATCTCAGAAGGGATGTTTTCTATTTTCTTCTTCTTGTTTTCCATCATTGTTTTTGTTTTAAGTATGTGTAGTTAAATTGAATAGGGTGAATTAGATTGTTATGGTTTGAAATTATTTTTATGTTCTTCTTTTAATTTCTTCAATTTACATAGTGCACGTTAAACTCATATATCTCATTTCATTCTTGATGAGAATAATCTTCTCTACTATGCTATGTATTGATGAGAGACGATAGTGAATATTTTAACTTTGAATCTGAACTGATGTATTGAAAATAGAAGAGTTTAATATTATCTTTTCAATTTATAATCATTTTAATTCCCAAGTGATGATTGAAATATCATTTATAAGGAAAGATATAAGATCTGTATTGATTTTATAAAGCAGTAGCTCAATGGATCAACACCATTTTTTATTAAAAATTCAATTCCAATTTATTAGAGTGCGGATAAAAAATATTTTATACAATTCATGGCATTTTGATCCCCCTAATCTCATCCACTTCTTATCTCTATCTCTGTCTGCCATTTTTTTCTCATTTCTTCTATACCCAATTCAACTTTCATTGTTTTCTTTTAGTTTTTTTAGTTGCTTTTGTTTTTTTGGGTATCTTGTCTATGCCAACCAAATCATTTTTTTGTAATTTTTAAAAATCCACTCTATGGTAAGTGGTAACCTCACAAGGATTCAAATCAAACCACCAATTTCAAGAGTTGAGACTCTACCGAAACCACCAAATAGACAACCACATGACCCAAAATTCAAATTCAAAACAATCCATGCATGCCTTGGGTCATGAAAGCTTGGGCAGCGAGCCGCTTCCCCTGACAGTTCCACCTATATCGCCTCCACTTCGCCAGAATGGAACCCACCGTCCATCATCCCAGTTCTCCGGTGAGAACCAACCTCCAGATTCCAACATCGCTTCCATTAAAACACCATTTCTTCCACTCATCAAAGAAGAACAGCACAGCACATCAGAACACCGAACCTGGAAAAAAGAAAATCCCATCCCTCCGCTAGTCACCGCCGCTGAACCAATCATCACTGACGTCGAAGATAAAATCAAACTTCGACCAAAATTACTAAAGCTTAATCGAGGGAGAAATGTTGAAAAGAAGAAACACATCAGAAATCAAACACCCAACGTCGTTGAAACCACCAACGTCGGTTGGCAGGATGAGCCTCCTGAACCACCACAGTCCGCTCGAACTGCACATCCCAAAGCCACTTAGAGAACCAACACACCAAACCACTCTTGTGGGGAGTGAAGGAACTTAGGAACCAAAGTAGAGAGGGAGCAGACAAGGGATTCAGCATCAAACTTCAACCATGCCAGGACCATCAACCCAAACATTCAAAAAACTTCAGTCACGTCTTCAGAAAACACAAGATATCACCAGAGTCGAAGCAATGAAACACCGCAAGAAAAAAAGTAGAACACCACTCACACAAATATCCCCAAACCAGAAAGACTGAAGACCCAAACCAATGCTCCACTATCACCATCCCAATCTGTCATCGGAACCATCATACTGGACCAATATGGGGTCTAGCATGACAGGGAAGACGAAAAGAGTAGCGAAGGAGGTAGACTGAAGCTTCGGTCCCGGAACACCACAAAAGTAGAAGCAATGAAATCAACCCTAAAAGGAGAAAGGGAGAACACAGAAAAGGGAGAGCAGGCGATCCAGAAAAAACTGAAGAAGGCCCCATGCAGAGGAGGATCTAGCATGGCTGCCATAGGTTTCAATTGAAACCCTAGCTATCGCCGAGAGAGCTGAGAGGGCTGCTCCCTGGAGAATGCGGAGCCATACGGGTATTTGGTTTATGCATCATCAATCCTTCCCTATGGTTCAACACTTTTCTTATCACAGTACTAGTAGTTTGTAGGGTTTATCAATATTAATTTTTCAAGTAACCAACGACGTGCGTAGTCAGTTCTCATTCCCGCAAGATCCTATTAATTTTTATCCATTACATTCTCTTGTGTAACCCAACCACAAAACCTATTTACAAGTTCAATGAGTCACATATCACGAAAATTTATCCCACAATCCCTATCTAGTGGCCATGACTACCATGCATGGCCATCTCACCCAACATTGAGAATTCTTGGTGATTACCAAAACAAAAGGAAACTCACATAGATAAAATCACTTGGCCAATCACTCAAGAATTGAGCATCATTAAAAAGTTACAATAAGTTCATGTACACCCTCACAATATTCATAGAGGCACATCTAGAGCTTGCAAGGTCTAGCACCTTGCTGGTCCTGCCCCCAGAAACCACATGTGTTACCGAATCGATTGAAATCCAATGAAATTTTCATCTAATTGAAACTAGAAATATCCATGTGCCTATCAATGTGAACATATTAGGTATACCACACCTGTATAGAAATCACCCAATGTAAAAACGCAGGCCTGGAACCACATACCCTCGAGCACCACTTCTACTTCCAATCTAGCTCATAACCACCAGGAAAACCCATATTCACATACATTTCCTAGTCTAGGAAATTAAAATAAATTTTCCCTTTTCAAACCAAGCACAAGTCTAAAACATCATCACTCAAGTTCTATTTCTCAAAACCAAAGGCATCAAATATTACAAATACTCATACTAGGATAAGCCCTTCTTGCACTATTTTCAGAATTCCAAAACATCCATATTTACCTCACACACCCAATATCACACATAACTTGAACAAACCCTCTCATGGATCACCCTTGAATGCCACACTATACAAACACACTAAACTTGAGTTGTGTCAAGAAGGTCCCTCGACTCTCCCAACTAGACCCACCAATCAAGCCTCGCGATGGTCATTAGGTCCATCCACCTTGGTCTATGACAACTCACATAAGGCCACAAATAAAAAGATGTGAATAATGCTCATATACCAATTACATGAAACATAAATATGTCAAAAAAACCATCTATATGGTCTCATATATATAATCTAACACTTTTCAAACCATCTGACCACAACCAGTGAAACTTTCCTCTATGAGAATTTGCACGTTAGACCACTCCTTAGAAGGCCTAGTTGCATACATTGGAACATATACATGTACCTGAATCCAAACAACCGAAACCCACAACTAGGTTTTCCACCCTCTATGGGAATCTTCACATCACACTACTCCCTATAATACCTATAGATACTAAAAACCTTGAACTAAACCCACCCATAAGGGTCCAATAGTTATAAAATTATGCCGCACTAACATACCAAGTTCATTGTTCTGACTGTAAATTAATATCACACTATCATACTCATCATTGATAATCATAATATAGATCTAGATAACCTGCTATCATAAGGAAATCCATAAATTCACACACCAAAAGGCATATAACATGGGGTTTCTATGTTCCTAACATAATTCAAGAGATATATCTTGCCTCTATAGATCGAGAGTTAAAATCAAGATGTAGGCATCTTGCTTATGGGAAAACACTAGAAATTCAAAATAAGACATAAAATCCAAATAATGTGTTCATCGCTGAAAGAGAAAATCATATACAAGCATAACAACATGAACCAAGAACCGAAATACTATCCCTAGTAACTAGGAATTCCTTCTGAAACAGGTGTTCATGATGCACCTATCTGACATCCATCACTAGATCTAATTCATTCCTATATCTTTTGTGTACCAAATCCTAAATTTTAAAATAATAGAAAAGTAAAAAACTATAATTCCACTTTTTAATTATCCAACCCAGATGCCACTAAACTGATTCCCTGATCTGGTGCATCACATGACCTCATGCATTCCTCCTCATATGCCAGAGTCAGCTGACTAGAAGAAGGCATCTAAAGTGGAACTGTGATGAGACTATACCCCCATATCAAAGTGAAGTATCATAAGTAAAAAAATAAACATAATACATATCAGAGTACATGTAAATAATAAATAAACCAAAAAAAATATCATGAAATAATATAAAATGAAATGATGGAAGAACCAAACAATTGTGTCATATATACAACCCTAGTCTCCCACTCAGATGATATCACATATAAAATAATCAGCCAAAAAAAATACACATGGACCTATAGAAACCCTGAGACGAACCACCCCACAACCCCTTATACTATTCAAGCTATCCCGACCGATCCTGAATGATTCAACATGAGCCTCAATCTAAACCTATATCTATAATAAACATGTGAGGGCTACTCATATACACATGTGTAGTGGTGGCCTGAGCAAGGTGTGAGTACAACTCAGTAGGTCACAACTAATGGTGTCTAAAGAAAATACCAATCAGTAAAATAATGTATGCAGATAAATAGGTGTATAAAAAAACAAGGTTATATAATAAGAATGATCATAATTAAACATTTATTATTTAGTATTTCTAAATCATGGGTTTCATCATGTCATCCAACTAACTAAACCTGCTTCGTCCATACTAAATGTCTGTATCATATGTCAAAGGGTGTGTTATAGTTTGGCATACAAGGAGCATCAGTCCAAGAATCCAATTGGGATTTGGAATTCCATATTAGACCATTCCTACAATACATAGTACTAGTGGTGCCTAGAGGGTCAGACATAACCAAATCCATGGATGAGGAACACCATGTTCATCACCTTAATCCATCGATATGAAACACCATGTATACCCTTGGAGTAAGGATAATTAGTCCATCCTCCAAAAAATATGGTGCTTTGAGGTTTCTAATGATTCATCCTATCCCACCAAGGTAGAGGAGCATGAATCCAACATCCCCCCAACCTTATATAATACTAGTGGTTCCTATAGGTTTTGTCCTACACCTAATATATAGATGAATAATTACATGTCCAATATCCTAAAATTTTTCTTCATTAATAAATTTCATTATTAAACATTAAATATACGTAACCTTTTTAACATATTGACAATAATGGTTCACCACCATTTATTTTTCAATTTTCAAAACCCTTATTCAATTAATCATTTACTAAGGTACCAACAATCCTTGAAAAGAAAAACATGCCTAAGGAAAACCCAACCACTTTCACATGTCATAAAAATAATAGAACCAGACATCCTAATTTAAAATCTTAGAAACCACCTCTTTAAAAAATGGGTCTTTATCTTTGAAAACAAAACAAAGAGATTCATTTTCCATCAAAACCATTAAATGATTCATTAGTTCATATTCAACCATGAGGGAACCACATACTCATTTCCATCAATTTTGAAAACTATTTAATCCTTTTAAAAATATCCTTAAGGTCAAGAACCCATTTAAAAACAACACCCTTTATAAAACATAGTTTTCGCACATTGTAAAGCATAAAAATAAAAATCTAAAGACCCCCATTTAATAATTTTAAAAGGAATCGTAGGTTTATTACAAAACTCCACTTCCTAAGAATTCCATTTTTCAAATGTCGCACACCCTATGGGTGTCCATAAGTCTGATCTAACAACACCATGGATCCATTTGGATCTATGGAATGTATAAGGAAAAAAAATAAAGGCCTAATACATCAACTTAAACCAAGGTGAAACCACACCACACAAGTTCTCTAAGGTGCATACTGTATACACAGAAAAAATTATCAATACTATGGGTAAATATCATAAATCCTTGACCTCATTAGTGAAGCTTTCCATAGAATTTCCAAAGCACAGTGAACTTTTCGAGGTCTATCCATGTATCGTCCAACATATTTGGCATTAAATTGAGCTAGCTAGAACTATAAAATCTCCAAACTCACACCAAGAATCAAAAATTAATTAATTACAACAAATATAGTAAATTAATGAATTAAACCCAAACTCAATATATTGATGGAAAACCCACTAGGAAATCACCTATAATAAAAAATTCAAGAAACTAACACGGATGGTCCACAATGGACTCATGACACCATTTCCAAAAAAAAGTTAAGAGGATAAATAATTTCAATAATTAATTAAATTAATCTAACTGGTAAAACCTAATAAAAATTTATAATAGTTTCCTACCTTATAAAAACTCCATACAAAAACGTGCAAAATTCATCTTGGTATCTTTAGTACACAATCCAACCAAAATCCTCATCATACATGTATGATTTCACCATGCTCTGGTGGAATATTCAACAAAAATTAAATGGAATACATCCAAAATTAGAGAGAAGTAATAAAAGGAAGAAAGGAATTCACTAGAGGTTGATTCTTACCTCAAAAACTGAATAAGAATGAAAATAACACCTCATTGATGAAGATTGAAGAAGGGGGAAAGGGAGGGGAATCCCTCATCTAGTTCATGTATGGAAGGGGAATAGAAAGAGGAGGGGTTAGTAAAAAACCCAGAGAGGAAAAATGTTAAAATCACCATTTTAATGAAATTCTTGGAAACCATAGTTTTTGGCCTCTTGGTTTTTCAAACCATGTTCCAAATGCTCATTTTTCACTATTTAAGACAAACATCCCATATAGATTTCCAAATGGGGTTACATCCATTCACACGTAACTATAAAACTTGTACAATTAGGTGCATGGTTCGTCTAAAACTCTGCATAGGTCATGCACCCTATCTCAAAACCTCATCATACTCGCATGGTTTCACCTTGAACCCTACATGGTTATTCCTAAGCCATGATGTAACCATGAAACACAACCATTCTCTGTTCAAAATGATCTAAAAACACCCTAAGAATCAAGGTATTGCATGGTTTCTCTTAAACCATACATACTGAACAATTCACCATTTCCTAAAAACTCTAAAACTCAAAAAACATAACTTGAAGCCCGTAATACTTATTTGAACTTCCAAGATACCTCTCATGCCCCATTTATCATCTCAAAAAAAACATTTTGAGGCATTAAAACTATCATATTTCCATTATGAGTCTTTATTCCAAATATTGACTCATCTGGTAACAAAAATCCAAATTCCTTTAGAATTTTTTATCTCACATAAACACATGATAATAAAGTGTTTATCTCATATGGTTTGATAGAAACAAAATATTGATGATATGCCAATTTTTGGGTGTGTTTTTATGTTTATTCAGATGATTTTTATACTATTCCACCAAAACATGAATTTTATTTCTTAATAGAACTCATACATGGTGTTAGACCAATTTCAAATACTCCCTATATAATAGCCTCAATTAAGTTGTAGTAATTGAAAAAGAAAATCTAGGAGAACCTTTAAAAGGGATTCATTCATCCTATTGTGTCACCTTAGGGTGCACTAGTTTCAATTTTTAGAAAGAAATATGGATCAACAAAACTCTATATTTATTATCAGAATCTAAAGAAGATCCTAATTAAGAGAAAGTATCATTTACCACATATTGATGACCTATTTGATCAACTACATAGAGCTCAATAATTTTCCATGATTGATGTTTTGTTGGATATCATCAACTGAAAGTCAATAAGTAGGATGTACTCAAGACAATGTTCTATACATGGTAAGAAAAATATGATTATAAAGTGATTCCATTTATTCTTACTAATTCCCCTTCTATCTTCATGGATTTAATTTATAGTCTTTAGAGATTACCTAGATCAGTTGGTGGAATTATTTACCGATGATATTATCATTTATTCAAAGAGAAAGGAATAGCATGAATATTGCCTGGGAATTGTACTAAATACCATAAGGAAGGAAAAAATTTATGAACATTTTTAAAAGTGTGAATTTTTTCCACAAAAGGTTTCATTTTTGGGTCATATAATCTCAAGATATTGTATATCGATAGAACTATTAAATATGGAGTCTATTGAATGTTGTGCTATACTAAACCAAGTGATTAATATCCGTAGTTTTCTTGGTTTAAGTATATATTATCAATGGTTTGTGTAACATTTCTAATGAATATATAATCCACTCACCAAGTTAACTCTTAAGGGATCTAAGTTTTTCTGGACATATGAATATGAGGGAAATTTCATGGAACTGAAGAGAAGATTAATTATTTAACCTGCACTTACATTTCCTTGTATTAGAGAAGGTTTTATAATCTATAGTGATGCATACAAGAATGGATTAGGATGAGTTCTCATGAAGAATGAAATGTTCATATCTTATGACTCATGAAAATTGAATGTTCATGGAAAAAAATTACCCAAATCCTGATTTAGAGTTAGATAAGGAATTTTTTGGACTAAATATATAGAGGCATTATCTTTACATATATAATTGTGATATATATTCTGATGAAAAAAGTTTAAATTATATATTAACCTAATAGGCGTTGAATATTCTCTAGATAATATAGTTGGATTTGTTTAATGATTATGAATCCTCAATATATTATCATCTTGGGAAATAAAACTAGGTGGATGATGATTTTTCCTAAAAGGATTATACTAACTTATCAATAATGAAGATAAAAATGATCAAATATTTATGGTTTTGAAAAGTATAGTTCTTGAAATCTTAAAGTAAGGGGAGAAATATTATCTTTCTAATATAAGTTTTCAACCACATATCCATGTGTAAATAAAAGAGGCACGGAAGGATGACATTGAGATGAAAAAGAAGGTGAGAAATGTTCCTGAGTTTAACAATGATTATGATGTAATGATAAGGTTCCAAAATTGATTATGTGTTCATCCCATACCATATTTTAAGAAAAATATTTTATAGGAAGCTCATTGTTCTTCCTTCTTTATTCATCATGGATGTAAAAAGACATATATTGACTTGAAAGTTTATTTCTGATGGGATTTCATAAAGAGAGAAATTGTAGATTTTATATCTTAGTTCTTGGTATATAATAAATTTAAGGCTGAGAGATAAAATTATAGGGGTATGTTGTAACCATTAACTATACTATAATGGAAATGGGAAAACATCACCATGGGTTTTTTCATTGGACTACCCAAAACTTCTAAATGGAATAATGCTATATGGGTTATAATTGATCACATTAAAACTATTCACACTTCATTGATATTAGATAAGATTTATCTCTTGATCATATTTTTAGAATATAAATTATGGAATCTATAAGGTTTCATTGAGGATCACATTAAATTATATCCTGTTAGGATCTAAGGTTTACCTCAATGTTTTGGATAATTCTTCAGAAAGCACTTGATACAAATTTGAGATTCAACACTAAGTATGTTCCTTGTATAGATGGTAAGTTAAAGAGACACTACTAGAAAAGAAGGGTATACCAACGGTTTTAAACCGTTGGTACAGGCTGGAAAACCATTGGTATAGCCTATACCAATGGTTTTCCAAACTGTTGGTTAGTAAGCCGTGAGGAAAGCCTTATACCAACGGTTTTATCTAAACCGTCGGTATATTGTTTTATTAAATTTATCTCAATGTATACCAACGGTTTATAACCGTTGGTAATGCATTTTTTAGAATTGTTATACCAACGGTTCTAAACCATTGGTAATGGATTTTCAGAACACCAATACCAACGGTTCAAAACCGTTGGTATTGTGTTTTTCCAGAATTCCAGAACACATATACCAATGGTTCTGAACCGTTGGTATTGTGTTTTTTCAAAACACGTATACCAACGGTTCTAAACCATTGGTATAGATGTTTTTCCAGAATTACAGCACTCTTATACCAACGGTTTAGAACCGTTGGTATTGAGTTTTCCCAGAACTGCTGCACAGCAGCCCCTCCAGTAGCCCCTCCACTATACACCTACACCTGCATAAAAAATATCCCAAAAACCACATACAAACTTAAAACAGTATAACAAACACCTAAAATAGCACCAAAAAAACACATAACACCGTCAAATTCTTCCAAACATGTCATGTAATACAATTCTCTATTTCAATCTTCATATGACAACAATCATCCGAAAGTAATTCACCTCACCCCTGCACAACCCCCCAACCAGAACAGCCCCCCCACCTCCCCATCAAATTCTAATAGGCAGAATAGTATGAGAAATACCTATTAGAGTTGAATAAGAGTTTGAAATTGGCTCATATCCCTTTTTTTCTGATCATAGATTTGGGTATGTAATGATTTGTGATGAATTTTGCATTGAACTTGTATTGTTTATAATATATGGTGAAAAGGTATTTTCTTAGGAGTCTCTTCAATTATGACCCAATGAGTGAAACTACCCAACTCATGAAAAAGAGTTTGCGACTATCGTTGATGAGTGTAAATTTCAGTTGTATTCACTTAAAATGATGTCCTTTTCAAACAAAAGAGATACTTTGAGTGGTGTCGTCCACATCGCACCTCGGATTGAGGCAGGGTTGACTCGTACATGTCACATATGACCCATGGATCGTTTTCCTAAATTTTCAACAGAATCCGAATGCGTTTGGTCAGTTTTCCGTATGCCAGTAGTTGTTTTCACTTAAAATCATGTTCATTTCAAATAAAACTGAGACAGTTTGAGTGGTACCGGCCACACCGTTCCTCTGATTGAGGTGGGGTTGACTCGTATGCGTCAGAAATTACCCATGGATACTTTTCCTAAAGTATCAACAGAATCCGAATGCGTTTGGTCCATTTTTCGTATGTTAGTTGTTGTTTTTACTTAAATTGTTGTCCATTTCAAAGAAAAGTGAGACACTTTGAGTGGTGATGGACACACCGTGCCTCGGATTGAGGCGGGGTTGACTCATACATGTCAAAAATGACCCATGGATCGTTTTCCAAAAGTATCAACACAATACGAATGTGTTTGGTCTGTTTTCCATATGTCGTTTATTTTACTTAAAAGCGCATCCATTTTAAACAAAAGAAAGACACTTTGAGAGGTTTCATCCACACCACGCCTCATATTGAGGAGAGGTGGACTCTTACACATCACATATGACCCATGGATCATTTTCATAAAGTTTCAACAGAATCCGAATGCGTTTGGTCGGTTTTTCGTATGTCGGTGGTTGTTTTCACTTAAAATCTTGTCCATTTCAAATAAAAGTGAGTTAGTTTGAGTGGTAACAGCTACATCGTGCCTCAGATTGAGGCAGGGTTGACTCGTACACATCAAAAATGACCAATGGATAGTTTTCCTAAAGTATAAATAGAATCCGAATGCGTTTGCTCCATTTTCCGTATGGCAGTTGTTGTTTTGACTTAAACTGTTGTCCATTTCAAAGAAAAGTGAGACACTATGAGTGGTGTCGGCCACACCGCTCCTCGGATTGAGGCGGGGTTGACTCATACACGTCACAAATGAACCATGGATACTTTTCCTAAATTATCAATATAATCCAAATGCGTTTGGTCTATTTTCCGTATGTCAGTTGTTGTTTTGACTTAAACTGTTGTCCATTTCAAAAAAAGTGAGATACTTTGAGTGGTGTCAGCCACACCACTCCTCGGATTGAGGATGGGTTGACTCTTACACATCACAAATGACCCATGGATCATTTTCCTAAAGTTTAAAAAGAATCTTAATGTGTTTGGTCTATTTTCTGTATGTCAGTTGTTGTTTTGACTTAAACTGTTGTCCATTTCAAAGAAAAGTGAGACAGTTTGAGTGGTGTCGGCCACACCGCTCCTCAGATTGAGGTAGGGTTGACTCGTACACGTCACAAATGACCCATGGATCATTTTCCTAAAGTATCAACATAATCCAAATGCATTTGGTTGGTTTTCCGTATGCCAGTAGTTGTTTTCACTTAAAATCTTGTCCATTTCAAAGAAAAGTGAGACACTTTGAGTGGTTTCGGCCACACCGCGCCTCGGATTGAGGAGGGGTTGACTCTTACATGTCAGAAATGACCCATGGATCGTTTTCCTAAAGTATCAACACAATCCGAATGTGTTTGGTCCGTTTTCCGTATGTTGTTTATTTTACTTAAAAGCGCATCCATTTTAAACAAAAGAAAGATACTTTGAGCGGTTCTATCCACACCGCACCTCGGATTGAGGCAAGGTTGACTCTTACACGTCACATATAACCCATGGATTGTTTTCCTAAAGTTTCAACAGAATCCACATGTGTTTGGTCTGTTTTTCGTATGCCGGTAGTTGTTTTCACTTAAAATCTTGTCCATTTAAAATAAAAGTGAGTTAGTTTGAGTGGTACCGGCCACATCATGCCTCATATTGGGGCGGGGTTCACTCATACATGTCACAAATGACCCATGGATACTTTTCCTAAAGTATCAACAGAATACGAATGCGTTTGGTCCGTTTTCCATATGTCAGTTGTTGTTTTGACTTAAACTGTTGTCCATTTCAAAGAAAAGTGAGACACTTTAAGTGGTGTCAGCCACACCGCTCCTCGGATTGAGGAGGGGTTGACTCGTACACGTCAAAAATGACCCATGAATAATTTTCCTAAAGTATCAATAGAATCCGAATGTGTTTGGTCTGTTTTCCGTATGTCAGTTGTTGTTCTAACTTAAAATGTTGTCCATTTTAAAGAAAAGTGAGACACATTGAGTGGTTTCGGCCAAATCGCTCCTCAGATTGAGGCGGGGTTGACTTGTACACGTCACAAATGACCAATGGATCATTTTTCCTAAAGTTCCAACAGAATATGAATGCGTTTGGTCAGTTTTCTGTATGTAAGTTGTTGTTTTGACTTAAACCGTTGTCCATTTCAAAGAAAAGTGAGACACTATGAGTGGTGTCGGCCACAACTCTCCTCAGATTGAGGTGGGGTTGACTCATACACATCACAAATGACCCATGGATCATTTTCCTAAAGTTTAAACAGAATCCAAATGCGTTTGGTCGGTTTTTTGTATGCCCATAGTTGTTTTCACTTAAAATACTATCCATTTCAAAGAAAAGTGAGACACTTTGAGTGGTGTCAGCCACACCGTGCCTCGGATTGAGGTGGGGTTGACTCGTACACATCACAAATGACCCATGGATACTTTTCCTAAAGTATCAACAGAATCTGAATGCGTTTGGTCCGTTTTCCATATTTCAGTTGTTGTTTTTACTTAAACTGTTGTTCATTTCAAAGAAAAGTGAGACACTTTGAGTGGTGCTGGCCACACCGCGCCTCGGATTGAGGCGGGGTTGACTCTTACATGTCACAAATGACCCATGTATCATTTTACTAAAGTATCAACACAAGCCGAATGCGTTTGGTCTATTTTCCATATGTCGTTTATTTTACTTAAAAAGCACATCCATTTTAAACAAAAAAAAAGACACTTTGAGAACCAAATGCATCTGAAACAAAGACACCCTCCCCTCCCCTTCCCTACCCTCCCCTCCAACCTGCCCATCCCCAGCCCCTCCCCTCCCCCCTGCCCCTCCCCTCATGCCCACCCTTTTCACCCAGCATCCCCCCCTCCCCTCCCCTCCCCTTCCTTCCCTACCCTCCCCTCCAACCTGCCCAGCCCCTCCCCCTCCCCTCCCCCCCTTCCCCTCCCCTCCTACCCACCCTTTTCACCCTGGAGCCCCCTACCCTCCCCTCTCCACCTCCCCTTCCCCCTCCTGCCCACCCTTTTCACCCAGGATCCCCCTCCCCTCCCCTCCCCCGTCCCCTCCTCTCTCCTCCCCTCCCCTCCCCTCCCCTCCCCTCCCCCCCTGCCCACCCTTTTACTCCAGCAGCCCCCTGCCCCTCCCCTCCTTCCCACCCTTTTCACCCAGCATCCTCCTCCCCTCCCATCCCCCCCTCCCCTTCCCTCCCCTCCCCTCCCCCCTACCCACCCTTTTCCTCCAGTAGCCCCCTGCCCCTCCCCTCCTTCCCACCCTTTTCACCCAACAGCCCCCTCCCCTCCCCCCCTGCCCATCCTCTTCCCCCAGAAGATCCACCACTACTAAAACAAAAATCATCCCCTGAACAGAATGGAAATTCAAAAACAGCACGATTCACTTCAAAATCACAAAAATAAGAACATAATAAATAATGTACAATTATTACTTGCAAAAGCACATTTATTTGCATGTGATTATTCCATGCATGTTACTATCAGGCATAAAACTATCATCCATAAATGACATAAAATGCAGTTCTATGGGAAAATGACATAAACATGAAATACATGGCTAACTAAGAAAGATAAGTAATACAAAATAGAAAAATGGGTATCACAGTACCAAGGAATACTAAAGGTCTAGGTAGTAGACTAATCATACAATAAGAATAAAGTGCAAAAAAAGAGATCTGATAACAACATCCCTATGAAGCAGAGGAAAACCCCAGAGTGGAAAACCAGGTTCAAAAATATAGAGTTATACAGAATTCAAAAATGTAATGGATTAATCTGCCCCTGATCACCATCACCATCACCATTGTCATCATCGGCCTCATCCTTGCCGCCATCTCTGTCCTCATCGTCGTCCTCGTCATCGTCCCCATGCTCATCGTCGGCCTCCTCCTCATCCTCGACCCAATCCTCACCCTCGGCCTCATCCTCACCCTCGGCCCCATCCTCTCCCTCAGCCCCATCCTTGTCCTAATCCTCATCCTCATCATTTCCCTCATCCTCTTCAGCATCCTCGTCATCACCAGGAATGTCATCATCTCGACCGCCACTAGAGCTGTGGCCTGGTGCATTGTATAATGCACCCATCGAAGACATAAATGTCTGACAAGACGCGCCAGCCTCTGGTGGAAGTGATGAAGATAAAGCTTTCATCAGTTTCATAAATTCATTGTCCCTCGTTTGAACTTGTACTTCCAACTTTGTGACCCTTTTATCAGACTTTCTTGCATGCTCCTTGACCTGTTCCAACTCGGTGGTACTATAATGGATACCTGGAGAGGACCAATACCTCGTTGGGACTATATTCTTACCATGTCGGCAGCGTACTCGACCAGAGTGCTCCTCTCCCAAAACCTGATATAAATGATCGTGTGGCCCAAAATTGTCAGGCTCCTAGGCATCAAGAGCCTCTAAAGAAGCCTATTAAAAATATTAATAGATTAATAACTTTCAAAATAGATATTAAACTTTGAAATAAACAAATAAAAACTTACAATATTTTCTTGGGTTGATTCATTTACCTCAGTTCTATCTTTTTTTCTTCTACTTGAGAAAAACAATTTTTCTAGAGGGATACATCCTTCAATATTCAACTTGTGCTTCTGTAATGACATTGAAACAATATAAAGTGAAAGTATAATCATATATTCAATATTCAATAAATCATATAATTTTAGTCGGAAACAATAAAAAGGGAAAGTCCTAAAAAAATTATAAACAACTATATCGTACCAGCTACCTCTCATGATCTAACATAGTTGTGCACCCCAAAGTGTGGAGGTATTTCTTTGAATCAATGTTTTTTTTGTTTTTTTTAGAATATTCCTAAATAATGTTTAATAATAAATAATATTATATTAATGCAAAATATGAAAACTCTCATTTAAATACCTCAAATGAGATTAATACCTTAAATTTGGCAGTCACCCAATGGGTAATCATTTGGCGATATTCCTCTATCGAGAAGTCATCCATGATAGGTAATGTCTCTAACTCCATGCCCACTCTCTCACACCAGCCAACATACAGGTCATGCTTATAATCTCTCCAAATCTCTCCTAACTCTTTTAAACGCATTGGTCGTGCACCTTCGCCATCATAGAAGTTAAACTGAAGCTGAAACCCAATAGATTAGTTCATATAAATACACAAAAATACTACATTAAATCCAATAGATTTTTTACCCATATTTGTGCCCATGCATTATCTTTGACTTTGTGTGGCAGATGTCTCCAAGAGAGAGGGCTGACCGGAATGATATCGGAGTATTTTGCTAGCGTCGCCAAAAAACCCCGACATTCCTGCCTAGATTTCTCAATAATTTGTCCATCAACATTGTATTCAACCATCAATTGTGTCTGGAGGTTCCATACCGCACGCAAGCGATTACACCCCCTCCCCCGCCTCCTATCTATAGATAAATCTGTTATTAAAGAAAAATAATATCAGTACAAGTTAAAATAAAATAAATTTTGGTATAAAAATTTGATATTATATAAATATAACTGTGGTAGTCGGATCAATGGGCGTCACTGGATGTGAAAGAGCTGAAGGAATATCCTGTACAGGTGGAGTGTCCCTCAGTGTACGCTCCTCGGCCACATATTGTGTCACAACAGGAGTCGAAGAAGGTGGAATGTAATAGCTTGGAGATAATTAACCAGAAGCAAAAGATGATGGCATAGACGCCTGGCCAACTGGTAGTGTAAACATCGGAGGTCTAAATATCTCGTGTGTCCCTGAAGACACGCCAGGATCAAAATGGGGCGAAGAAGATACGTATGTGGCAGTGGATCGTCTAACTCTCGCCCCACGAGTCCTCGTACCACCAGCCTCAGTACCGGGACCACTAGATGATCATCCATCTCTGACACCACCCGCCTCCTACCACCAACCTCTCTACTAGGAGCAATGTCAGGCTCCTCATCAGATATCTCTCGTCTAGGGGTTCAATCCTGAGAAAGTTTAACACAAAAGTAAACACATGATATTATAAGTTAATTGAAATATTTATATTTGAAATAAAATACTCACAATAGGGATGAGTGGAGGAACACCCATCTGTACCATGCGACGATTATTATCTGTCATCTTTTTCCGTCATCATTGAATCAAACCATTGAAATTTCATCATCATTACTCGACCATGCGATTAATAATCCAAAATTATTATTTTCTCCATGACTCCATAATAAGAAACATTTTTATAAAGAGGTCTAGTATCCGATGAACTAGCATAACAGTCTGTTGTGGCAGTTAGCATAACACCATTATGTTGTGTTCTCATGTTTCTTGCTCGTTCAGTGATAATAAATTTGTATCCATTGATCACAAGTGATTTACAAGCACGAACCATGGTATTAGGACCAAAATCCAAATCTCTTATTTCCTCAGAAATAGAGTCTGCAGGCAAACTCAATACCTAAAATATAAACAAATAGTAAAGTTAATTAAATATTATTTTTATTTAGTTATTTCAGAAATATTTTTACCTTCAATTTCAACCAAGAAGAAAACCCTTTGCTATGCAAAGTCTCTTTCCTTCTCAAATATAAAGAATGATGCTTTCTATATATCAATTATTTATGTTCCATGTAGATGAAAATAATAATAGTTTAACAAATATTTAAAATTAAAAGAGATAAGATAAGAGATACATGTAAAATTTACTTACTTGATATACTCATCGAAAAAAATCACAATTGAACAACAATGTGTGATGTGCCATCTCTCGCTCTTCAAGGCTTAATGTTGTCAATGTATATGATCCCGGAATTCCTCCTGTCTGAGGAAGTGATGGAAAACTGGGTTCAATTTGCTCATATTTTTCTTCTTCATTTCTCATTGGTATGTTTATTCTCGTAGTAAGATCAGAAAAATACATTGCACAGAAATCCATACATTCTTGAGCCAAGTAACCATTCACAATAGAACATTCGTGATAATTCCAGTTCTGAACATATGATTTCAATGTGCACATGTTTCTTTCAGTTGGATACATCCAACGGAAAGCAACGGGTCCTCCAAGAAGTATTTCGGTCGGAAGATGGACAGTCAGATGCAACATGCATGTAAAAAATGATGGAGAAAATATTCTCTCTAACTCACACAAAATTAAGGGTGTCTCTGCCAACAGTTTTTGCAAGAAGGATTTGAACAACCTCTTAGCACAAAGATCTCTACACAAATAGCACAACCGAATAACTGAGACTCTAACATTATTGGACAAGAGATGACGGATTGCTATTGGAATCAACTCATGAAAAGGGACGTGATAGTCATGAGTCTTCAAAGATTTCAGCTTCAACTCTTTTCTGTTGACCCGTTTTGATATATTGCTTGAATAGCCATCAGGAACTTTAATAGTCTCTAGCACTTCCAGAAATTGATTTTTTTTATCAGGTGTCATCACATAAGAAGCACATGGAACTTTCCATTTATTTTCACTGATACAGACAAGATGCAATTCTGGTCTGATCTCCCAATCTACCAAGTCATGCCGAGATCGTAAATCATTTTTTTTCTTCCCCTTGACATTTATAAGAATCGAAAGCAACATTTCACATATATTCTTTTCAATGTTCATTACATATAAGCAATGACTTAACAAGTTGGTTGACCAATACGACAACTCAAAGAATATACTCTTATTCTTCCAATTATAACAGGTATCATTGGAAACATTTTTCCTCTTTCTAGATTTCATTACACCCTTCCCAAATGAATAGATTAAATCGTTCAATTCATTAAGAACATCAGTTATAGACATACGCTGAGGTGGATCGTCATTCTCCATGGTATTGTCAAATCTTCGATGATTGTTTCTATATGGATGGTTCATTGGAAAGAATCGTCGATGTCCCATAAAACTAAAAATACGACGATATTTCAGTCTTCTCGATCGAGTATTCTTCATACAAACAGGACATGACAATTTTCCTTTTCTGCTCCATCCAGACATCATTGCATAAGCAGGAAAATCATTGATCGTCAACATAAGCGCAGCACGCATCTGAAATATGTCTTTCGAACATGCATCGTATGTGGGAACACCCACATCCCAAAGAAGTTTCAACTCTTTTATTAAAGGTTTCATGTATACATCTATATCATTTCCGGGATCAGAAGGGCCAGATATCAGTATACTCAAGAAAGTGTAAGGATTTTTCATACACAACCAAGGGGGAAGGTTATAAATGCATATGAAAACCGGCCATGTGTTGTGCGAAGTAAGCATCTGCCCAAATGGATTAAAACCGTCACATGAAAGACCCAGTCTCACATTACACACGTCAGCTGCAAATTCAGGATATCGAGCATCAAAACTCTGCCATGCAAATCCATCTGCAGGGTGAACCAACTCTTTATTATTCTTTTTTCTCTCGGTTTCATGCCATCGAATTTTTATGGATATTTCATCAGACATGAAAAGGTTCTGTAATTTGGGGATCAATGGAAAGTGCCACATTACTTTTTGTGGCACACGAGATGGTGTTCCATCATCTTTTGGCTTCCATCGGGAGGTTCCACATTTGATACAATCATTTATTTCAGCAGTTTTCTCCCAAAATAAGCTGCAATCATTCTGGCAAGCATGAATTTTTTTTTTTTGAGAATCCAAGTTCATCAACTAACTTCCATGCCATATAGTGGTTTGAGGGAATATCTGCATCATCTGGAAGTAAGTCCTTCAAGAAGGTAAGAATGTAATAAATTACAGTATTTGAAATTCCATACATAGTTTTCCCATGAAACAATTGGATTAAAAATTCCAACTTTTCCATTTTACCACATTGCCAATATACTGGAGTCGTCGCAACATCATTCAATTTTTTCACCCTATCAACATCATCATTTTCATTGGACGCATCATGTGTGATTGTATCAAAATCTTGTTGGGTGGATATCCTTTCCTTATCATGATTCCGAATAAATTGAAACCGATCATATATCAAACTCTCCAATTCAGTCCTATTATTTGAATCATCAACATTTTGAGATTCCATTTCCTCTCCATTGTGATACCACACATAATAGTTTGTTTGAAAACCATATTTGGTTATATGATAGCTAACTGCTTCACGACTCAACCAAGGTCTTCCAACACAATTAAAACATGGGCAGTGTATGCGACCACTATCTGAAGCCTTGTCAAATGAAAAATCTAGAAAGTTGTTCAAATTATTTTGAAAATCGGTTGAAATCCGATCAGTTTCATACATCCAACTTCTGTCCATTCTATAAAAAAATTCAATAAGTCATTTCAAAGCAATTCAATAATATTGAAGTTTAATCAAAAAATATTTAGGTAAATGACAATTGTTTACTTTATATAAAAGCATAACTGACACATTACTCTATATGAGAATCATATTAAGAAATACAACAAAATACAGTGTATATAAGAAAATAAGATACAGAATTTCTAATGCCTATATTCAAGGATTTCCTAGTAAGATATTTGAAGTGGATCAAGGAATACATAATCCTTACGGATCTTGTTGGGAGTACATGAGTTTTATACTTTAACTTCTTCAGGGAAATCAGATGAGGAGTAGGATGAGGATCAGGGGAGTGGCGGGACTATCCAAGGGGGGTGCAGAGTGTCCAAGGGGGTGCGGGGTGTCTAGGGGTGGTGGGGCCATCTGGGGGGTCAGAGGTGTCCAGGGGGTGGGGGCTGTCTAGGGGGGTCAGGGTGTCCAGGTGGGTGGGCTGTCCGCGGGGCTGGTCAGGCTATCCAAGGGGGTAGGGGGAGTCCAGGGGGGTGGGTGGGCTATCCAAGGAGGTGAGTGGGGTGTCCAGGGGGTGGGTGGGGCTGTCTGGGGGGTATGGGGTGTCCAAGGGGTGGGAGGGCTACCCATGGGGGTGGTGGGGCTGTCCAGGGGGTCTAGGGTGTCCAGGGGGTGGGCGGGCTGACCAGGGGCTGGGAAGGCTATCCACGGAGGGTGGTCGGGCTGTCCACAGGGGTGGCGGTGCTGTCCAGTGGGGTTGGGGGTGTCAAGGGGGTGTGGGGGGGCTTTCCAAGGGGTGGGGGCGTCCGGGGGGATGGGGGTGTCTGGGGGGTGGTGGGCGGGTGTCCGGGGGTGGGGTGGGCGGGCTGTCAACAAGGGTGGGGGGCTGTCCAGGGGGTACGGGCTGTCCAAGGGGAATTGTCAAACCTTTAATAGATGAGTTCTTTTGAAATAGCCTAGATTCTCCTACTGGAATGTCAGCATTAACGAAACATAATTTCCTACTACCACAGAACCCTATGATAAATCTAGATAAATCAGGGAATTCAATCCTAATTATTGAATTCTTTTTAATTTTTTTAAGTATCTTGATATTAAAACATTATACTTAATTTATAGTAGTGAAATGCCTTAGAAGTATTATTACCTATGGGTCTATCACACACTCAAATCCTTAGAATATTTTTGGGGATCAATGACAACCTATAAATAGGTTTTATCATCATCATTGTCTGAATTAATTGGATTCCTAACTGATATCATCACGAGCTATAATAAAATGTTTTAACCATATTCTATTGATTTTTCTGGTTATGATCCCTCAAATGAAAGGATTCACTTGTACACATTCTATAGATAATTCCCTATATTATAAGTGACTTGTTCTTCATTTACTATGGAGGATAACTCATCCCATGGCGCACACTCAACCCACTATTAAAGATGAGTTGTAGATGTAGCCAAAAAATACATTTACCAGGCACCAAAATTAATATAGTGGAGAATGAAACAACTTTAAATTATGTTAAAATAGATTTACACTAGATGTATGTGTGATGATCTCTCTAGTCACAGTCACACACTTCATTGGAAATAGGAATATTATCTAAAAAATAAATTAATTATTGGTGTTAAATGACATGGTCCTTTTGTAATGTAATCCCCCCTATACAAGAAAAACTATGTATTATCTATACATTTAGGTCGTTATAAATTATAAATAACCCATGAATGTCATTTTACATCTCACATATAAAAAAATTCTACCAAACAAATATAATTCATTTCAATAGTTTAACAAAATCATAGGTTCCACATGAACAAATGTGTTTTAGATCTATATTTCACTATCATAGTTTCACACCAATTAGTACATTCTATTGGATCATCATCCCTATGAATCCAAGTATATAATATCTCATACAAGTAATTTTCTCTAGAGTTTGATTAACTCGTATGACTATTAATCTTGCTAATGACTTCTTGATTCATCGATCAATGATTAATAATAAGGTTCATGTAACCTTCTATGTTTTCAACCATTCTCTAGGAATGTATAACTCACAAAATCAATGAATTCTCTGAAGCTATAACCCTTATGTAGTTTCAATTTATAAAATGAGGACCCATAAATAATTGGTGTCATTTTATAAAAAAGAACTCCCACATGGTATGAATGGTATCATAATGACACCTATATGTTGAAAATATTCATATAGAATTAGAAATAATTTTATGTTATTAGGTTGATAAATCTACCTATAGAATAATTTAATCATACCTTAAATGAAGGTCAAAAAAATGAACGCCGCGTTATGGTTTTAGCATTGACATTATAACACAAGTGATATTCCATGGGAAACTAATTAATTAACAAAATATTGGTTCATTTCCCTATTTTTCACGGTGAAATCACATCAAAATCCAAACTTAAAACTAAAATATTAGATCAATAACAATAAAAACAAGGTAGAATATGTTTATAAAGAATAAAATACCTGATTTGAGATGATTGAGATGGTTTTTCACCTGTTCGGATGGGGGACTTCACGAGAGGAGCAGAGCACCGATTGAAGTTAGGGTTCTGTGAAGAATGGGAAATAGAATCAGCCCAACTGGTTTTGGGGAAAACCTTTACCAACGGTTTTTAAAAACCATTGGAAAAGGGTTCTTGAGGCCACCCTTGCCCAACAGTTTCATAAAATTGTTGGAAAAGGGTGACTTAAACACCCCTTTGCCAACGGTTCACTAGAACCGTTGGGAAAGGGTTCCCTAAACCATCTTTACCAACGGTTTAACCAAACCATTGGTAAAGAACTGTGGGTAAAAATTCCATTTTCAGTAGTGAGAACAATTCAAACCCTAGATAATATTTTAAGAAATTGTTATTTGTATTTCAAATGAGGTTGCGATCAACACCTTCATCTAGTCAGGTTTTCATAAAACAATAGCTTTCACTCAAACATTCAGATGGATCCTTAGGAATACCTCTATGGAAAGAAGTTTAGAACTCCAATGTACTAGAATAAATTTTGAGAAATACATATATTATAACATAATATATCTAAAGAAATGATAGAGAAGTTTAGATACATTCGACAACAAATAAGGGAATTAAAAATTTAGTAGAAAATTTATGTTGATAATCACGGATGTGATATGGAATTTGAAGTTCATGATATTGTGTGTCTAAGAATATAACCATGGAATAAGGTTATAAGATTCAAGAAGAATTGTAAAATAATCCCTAGGCATATCATTCAATTTTAAATTTTTAATTTCATTGGGATGATACCTTATCATTTGGTTTTTCCCTTAAACCTTTATTAAGTCAATAGTGTGTTCCATATATCTCTTTTGAAGAAGTACATACTTGATCATTCACATTTATTGAACTCATATGTTATAGCATTGGAGCATGATATTTATTATAAGAACAACTAGTGTAGACTCTGTATCATATAGATAAAGTAATATGAAACAAAACCACTCACATTGTCAATGTTTTGTGGAGAAATCACCAGTTTGGGGAATCTATGATGGAACCATAGTATGTAAAGAGGCATAAGTATCATCATTTTTTGTACCAAAGTGATGGAATTTTAAGGTAAAATTTCTTTTTAATGGGCGTATAATATAACACCCCAATATGTTTTGAATTTTTTATTTAAATAAATTTAATTTCTTTGATATCCTAAATTACATGTAACACCATGATTTTTTAACAAAAAATGATATATTATTTATATTATTATTTAAAAAAGACCATTATAAACAAGCTACAAAACATGGAAATTTGAATATGAATAAAAAATTTAAATATTAAGTAAAATGGTTATAAATAAATAAAACTTTTTTAAAAAGTACATAATTTTTAGTAATGTCTTTATATGTTTTAAAAATATTATTTTCTCAAAAAATATTTCTATTTTATTTTTTAAAAATGTAATAAAATTAAGTTTTCCGAATTATAGAAAATTTATTTGAAAAAATAATTTTCAATTTTTAAATATACATGTGAAAATTATATTTGAGTGAATTCTAAATAATTTTCTAAAAATAATTATTTTCTGATGAATAGTAAAAAAATATTGACTTTTATTAAAAACTGACTTTTAGTTTAATGAATTTAAAAAGTAAAAAAATTATTTAAAAATGTTTTAAAAGAATAATTTGTTCAATTATAAATTTATTAATCTAATTTACATTATTTGATTCAATTTAATATGGAATTTTTATATTAAATTTTTTTATACTTATTAAAAGTTTCTCTTTGGAAACCCACTTTTTTGTCACATGTGTTGAATTAAATTTAAAATAAATTTTTTAAATTATTTGAGTGGAATTTTAAAAAGTGTATTCCATATTTTGAATCAGAATAATTAAAATTATATGATAAAGTTAGATTAATTTTTTTCGAAATTAATAGTAAAAATAGTAAAAATTAATTATCACGGTTAAGGTAAAAACTATTTTACCAAGGGTTATTCTAACAAAATGAGTAAAATGGGATAGAAAATTGTAAAAATATAATTTTAGGGAAAAATTTAGACATTATATTTTTTCAGTATTTTGGATTTTTATAAAATTCAGATCCAATTTATTCTATTTAAAAATTCCATGAATGCCTTATCCCCCACTAATAAAAGGTCACCGTCACCCATCTCCTATCATCTTCACACTTTAAAGAAAATATTTTTCCAATAGATAAACTAATACCATCCTTACATCAATCCCCACATCATAGATTAGTTATTTTTATTATTAAACTCCTCTAAAAAGGATTTAGGTATAAACCTATAGAGGTTCTCTGAAGAAGAGGTAAAATTAATAAGCATTAATTTTTATTTTAAATTCATAAAATATTATCCAACTATTATGAAATAATGAAAATATTATGTAACATATAATAAGATTTTATTATGTTAATTTAATAGTATATATTTATCTCCTCTTCCATTAAATGGTAAATGAAACTATCAGTCGTGTGTACGACAGACTACTACCTCATGAATTGATGTAATTTATTTTCCATCACCACATCTCATAGATGGATATAATGACAGATTTAACATATTTATATGAAATTTTTACATTAGTGTACTTATTTAATTATAGCACAACTTAGACATTCTTATATTCAATTCTTTAATAATACAATAATGGTACTTGTGTATACATCAGACTACTACCTCGCAAAGCAATGAGATTCGTTTTTCACATTTGCTTTTCATTGAAAGTAATAATGATAGGTTTAAGGAAAATATGTGATATTTATGGAATAAATATTATTTATAAAGATAATATATTATTTACCTTTATTTATTTTAATCTGTAATTGATAAAACACTATTTTATTGAATATTTTATTGATAATAAATGATATAATTTCCTCACATTGTGTTAAATATGTTTATTTATAAAATATTTGGGATTTGATCATTCATTTGAAAATTTGGTGAAAATTCCAGTTTTACCCTTAATAGTGCACTGTATTATTTCGAAGATAAATATTTTTATATTTATTATTTGAATTTGAAATTTTGTAACAGTGTTCCTAACTTAATTATCTACAACTTTTATTCAGGACACTAAAGCTAAAGAGTTAATTTGGTTGTTGAAATTGGGACATGAAGTCAAAGTTGGGCTGGGCTCTCCAGAATGGAGAAGGTTCTGTATTTGGGCCATATCCTCTACATACGGGCTTGGATTGAGCCCAAATTTTGAGGAAAGCTCGGGGACATGATGTGGCAAAAATCATCCTTCTGGAAGGCCGGTCAATTCACGCGTTTTGGAGGTCAAATGGTCGGTGCAAGTTTCATTAAAATATTTGGCCGAGATTTTGCATTCACACTTGAAACCACTTTAAACCTAGCCTCCCCTCCACTCTATAAATTAGTGATTTTCTCATTTGGAGAGGCTGGTTCGTGCATTGGGAGATTGGAGGCAGAGGAGAATTGGTTTCAACCAAATTCTACAACCATTGTAAGAGAGGTAGCTCTTGAAGCAAGGATCCTCTCATCGAAGCCTCCTTCTCTCCTTCATGTTGTAATTGTTTTGTTTGTGTAATAAACTTCTTTGTTATTCTTTTATTTCTTCTCTTTTCCTCTGTTTTATTTAAATTTATTCTTCTCTTAATCTTCCTCTTGGGGCTGGAATTCTTGAGTAGAAGCGATATTGGGTTATACCCATTATAAACCTTTGCACATGCAAAACGCTTCTACGATGATTACGCCACCCATGGAAGAGTAATTTTTAGTGATCGATCTATCTTCTACCCTCTTCATTTAATTATTTTGAATCATTGAGCCTACTGTAATTCACTTAATATGATCCATGAATCATGTTTTTAAATTTTAAGAAACTAAGCAAGCAATTGAACAATTAATACAAAAACACGCGAGGTCGAGATTTTGTGTAAATTGTGAGAGTGCGAGCTTAATCGGTAATACAAGACCACTTGGGATAAATTTGTAGAGTTCAAATATAATCCCTAAACACAACTCATCCTCATTTCCAGAATGGATTTGTGCTCTAATTAACCACTGACCATAAGCTAACCTTAGAACAACAATCAAAGCAGGGTTCTGCGATTGCATGTTCCGAAGCTAGCCTAGGGTTTAAGTAATTCCATCTTTGTGGTTAAGTTAACTCTTGTAGGGTTCGAGGGTTAACAAATTAGAGGATCATAATTAAGTGGATATTCATCTAAATGATAATGATTAATATGTAAATGAAGAGGTAGAGTTAGATCGATTACGCCTTTTAAAATATTTTCTAAAAAAAAAACATCTTCTTGTTGTGTTATTTTAATCGGAATTCATTTCAAAACTAAAAACAAAAAAAATACAATCTTCTTCCAGCAAACTTCTTCTAGATTCATAAACTATAAACAACCCCCATCCTTTTCTAGTAGTGTTTTTATTCTCTTTTGTTTTATTTTTAGAATACCTCTAATAAGATGTTTTAATTCACTTCCTCCTTTGAGAGACGACCTTGGTTAGCCCCCTATGCTACACCAAGTAAACTAAACATTAGCTTCATAGAGTGTTGTGCTTGGAGTTTTATCCAACGTAACTCACTTTTGAAGTTCTTTTGAGAGCGCGTGCGACAACGCTCTTTCAAATTGGCGCCGTTGCCGGGGAGGCAAGTAATTATTTCAACCAACTAGAGGTATTTATTTTATTTTACATTTTATTATTTTCCTCTCTTCTTTCTTCCTTCTTTACCCAATCTGATTTTTCATCCTCTTCTTTTATTTTCTCCTACTTCTTTGTGGACCATCAACTCAAACTTCTCATTTTTATTTTACTATGGTCCACCTTCTTTCTTTTCATTTTTATTTGATCTATGACACGAACTAATCCCGAAGATCTCTTAGATCTTGACCCTGAGATTGAACGTAGCCTTAGGGCACGAATCAGACATTCTCAGTCTACGGGAAGTTTCAACATTCAACCAGTTGGTGAATTACTCCAATATCAGAACATTGAAATTGGAAGCAATTCAAATTCAAACATAAAAGAGGAACCAATGGCTGATAATAATGGAAATGAACTTAATAGAACCATTCGAGAATTGGCTGCACCTGATATTAACTATCAACCAAATTGTATTGCATACCCAAATCTCGAATCGGACTTTGAACTAAAATCAGGGTTAATTCACTTACTTCCAAAGTTTCATGGCCTCTTTGGTGAGGATCCGAATAAACATTTGAAAGAATTTAATGTGGTTTGCTCAACCCTAAAACCTAAAAATGTCTCTGAAGATCAAATCAAACTAAGAGCATTCCCATTCTCACTTGATGGAGCTGCAAAAGATTGGATGTATTATTTACAACCTGAAGATGTAACTTGTTGGAACGATTTGAAACGAATTTTCTTGCAGAGATTTTTTCCAGCATCGAGGACCACTTCCATTCGTAAGGAGATCTCGGGGATCAAGCAAGCACAAGGGGAGTCCATGTATGAGTATTGGGAGCGATTCAAGAAGTTGTGTGCAAGCTGTCCACATCACCAAATCAGTGAGCAACTCCTCATTCAGTACTTCTATGAAGGACTCACAGCTATGGAGAGAAGCATGGTGGATGCCGCAGCTGGAGGGGCATTGGTGGACAAGACACCAATAGCCGCACGTGCATTGATTGACAAGATGGCCCAAAACTCCCAACAATTTGGCGATAGAGGTACACTACATGTCAGGGGAGTACATCAGGTAAGTCCTTCTTCTCTTGAGAGTCATTTGATTGATACCAAGTTAGAAGAATTGAAAACTATGGTAAGGCAGATTGCTTTGGCACAAAAGACATCTTTACCTCCTCCTTCAAGGCCTTGTGGTATTTGCACTGAGACAAGCCACCCAACTGACTGTTGCCCACAACTCCAAGAAACAGAAGATTGTGCAGCAGTGTTCCCTGGGAGACCATATCAGCAGCAGCAGCAACAACCATATCCCCAGAAAAAGTTCGATCCAACATTCAACCAAGGGTGGAAAGATCATCTGGACATGAGGTATGGCTCTGGACAACAACAAAGGCCCCCTTTTCAACAAAACTTCCAGCAGCCTCCACCTTACCAATAGGGTTTCCAACAACCCCAAAGGAGATTTGAAGCTCAAACATCAACAAGTCAGCAACAAGGGAATCTCCAACCCAAGGTAGACTCTAACACTGATGATCTTTTGAAACAAATTGTTCTTAATCAACAGAATGAGCTGAAAAGTCAAGGTTCGGAGCTGAGGGAGTTGAAGACTCAAATGAGCCAGATTGCCACCGCCCTCCATGAACTTGTAAGTAAGAATTCTGGAAATCTACCTTCCCAACCCACTCCAAATCCAAAGGGGAATGTTAGTGCCATAACATTGAGAAGTGGGAAGCAAATGAACGATACAGCTGTACCAACCATTCCACCGGGATTCACCTCAACTTCAGAGAATCCACATTCCATACCAACTGATGAACAATCCAAGGAGAAAGATAAAGGTAAGAAAAAGATTGATGATGTTCCTCCTAAACCACTTCCTTTTCCAAACAGGGTTGTTCAAACCAAGAAGATGGCTGAAGAAGCAATGCAAAAGGAGGTTTTGGACACATTCAAGCGTGTGGAGATCAACATTCCTCTACTCGAAGCCATTAAGCAAATCCCAAGGTATGCCAAATTCTTAAAAGAACTTTGTACCAATCGAAGAGGGCTCAAGGGAAATGAGAGGATCAACCTTGGAAGGAATGTCTCAGCACTCATTACACCAACTCTAGCAATGCCAACAAAGTGCAAGGATCCCGGGACATTCACCATCCCATGCACCATAGGGGAGTTTCACTTCTCTGATGCTCTTTGTGATTTAGGAGCTTCAATAAATGTGATGCCTCACTCTGTTTTCTCTTCATTGCAGATTGGTGAGCTCAAGCCTACAAGGGTAGTGGTGCAGCTAGCGAATAGAGATACAGCATATCCGGCTGGTGTCCTTGAAGATGTGTTGGTAAAGGTAAAGGACATGATCTTCCCTGCTGATTTCTATGTACTAAACATGCAAGATGACCAGGTAAGTTCTCATGCCCCTATCATTCTTGGTAGACCCTTCCTCAAAACTGCTAAGACCATTATCAATGTTCATGAGGGTACTCTTTCCATGGAATTCGGGGATGAAATCGTGAGGTTTAAAATCCTGGATTCTATGAAGTACCCACCAGAGGAACACTCAGCATTCTTTCCCTCTCATTCTGAGTCTCCATGTGATAGTCCCTCTATTTTTGATTCCCAATCTCTTGGGGACTGTTCACTTCTTAATGAAATAATGAGTATTGGGTACAACTTGATGTCTCATTCTACTTCATCCCCTTTAATTCATGATCTTTCTGATCTTGGGATTGGTTCATTTGTCCAATCATATTCGAATTCTGAGCATGTATACTCTGATTATGATATGGCTGCTAATTTTTCTGATGGATTTGATGCATTTTTCTCTCATTCAGATGATATGTATGATTGTGCACAGATGTCTACGCCACTCATGCTTCCATCCATTCAGCAGCCACCATCACTGGAACTAAATCCATTGCCACCAAATCTCAAATACTCATACCTGTTAAGTGGTGAAAAATTACCTGTTATCATTGCTAACAATCTCTCTTTTGAACATGAAGAAAAACTTTTGAATCTTTTGAGGGAGAACATCAGGGAAATCGGGTGGACCTTGGCTGACATATCAGGTATTAGCCCCTCCATTTGCATGCATAGGATTCTTTTGGAAGATGGAGCTAAACCGGTGAGGCAACCACAAAGGAGACTCAATCCAACCCTTCTGGAGGTTGTTAAAAAAGAGGTTGAAAAATTGCTCGAGGCAGGTATAATCTATCCCATTTCAGATTCTCAGTGGGTAAGTCCTATTCAGGTTGTGCCTAAGAAAAGTGGTGTTACTGTTGTTAAAAATGAGAAAGATGAGTTAGTTCCAATGAGGGTACAAAACAGTTGGCGCGTGTGTATTGATTATAGGAAACTAAATCATTCCACTCGCAAAGATCATTTCCCCCTCCCATTTATTGATCAGATGCTTGAGAGACTAGCTGGGAAGACACACTATTGTTTCTTGGATGGATTTTCTGGATATTTTCAGGTTCCTATAGCTCCGGAGGATCAGGAGAAGACTACATTCACCTGTCCCTTTGGGACATTTGCCTATCGGAGGATGCCATTTGGACTTTGCAATGCCCCAGGTACCTTCCAGAGATGCATGGGTATCATTTGATGAGCTAAAGAAGTGTCTGACCACTCCACCGATCATACAGCCCCCATGGTGGGAGATTCCTTTTGAGCTTATGTGTGACGCCTCCAACTTCGCGGTTGGAGCTGTCTTATCTCAGAGGGTGGAGGGACGTTCACATGTGATCGCCTATGCATCGAGGACACTAGATTCAGCCCAATCAAACTACACCACAACAGAAAAGGAGTTTCTTGCTGTTATATTTGCTTTAGATAAATTTCGTTCATATTTATTGGGCTCTAAAGTAGTTGTTTTTTCTGACCATGCAGCTTTGAGGTACCTCCTAAAGAAGCCAGATGCAAAGCCACGACTTATCTGTTGGATGCTACTTCTTCAAGAGTTTGACCTTGAGATAAAGGACAAGAAGGGGTCAGAGAATTTGGTGGCAGACCACATGAGTAGGCTTACTCACACACTAGAGGGTGACACCTTGGACCAGGTACCACTTCGGGACACTTTCCCCGATGAGCATCTCTATACCATCTCAGGTAAGCATCCTTGGTATGCTGATTTAGTTAATTACATTGTTGGCTCTGAAATCCCAGTAAATTTGAAGAAGCATCAAGTCCAAAAATTAAAAAGTGAGTCTAGGTATTATGTGTGGGATGATCCATACCTCTGGCGCATGTGTAGTGACCAAGTCATTAGGAGGTGTGTTCCCGATCATGAGTTTGAGTCTGTTTTGCATTTCTGTCATACACTTGCTTGTGGTGGACACTTTGGACCCCAACGGACAGCTAGGAAGGTTTTAGACTCAGGATTATATTGGCCTAGTTTATTCCATGATTCCCATGTATTTTGTAAGTCATGCTCTCGTTGCCAACACACTGGAAACATTTCAAGAAGACACGAGATGCCCCAACAACCCATTTTATTCTGTGAGATTTTTGACATTTGGGGAATTGATTTTATGGGACCTTTTCCTAGTTCATTTGGTTTCTTGTATATCCTTGTTGCTGTCGATTATGTGAGTAAATGGGTGGAGGTCAAGGCCACCAGGACTGACGATTCTCATGTTGTTGTGGATTTTGTCAAAGCACGGATTTTTTGCAGGTTTGGAGTACCAAAGGCCATCATCAGTGACCAAGGGACACACTTTTGCAATAGGAATTTTGCTTCCCTCCTTCGGAAGTATGGGGTGACACACAAAACATCAACACCATACCACCCCCAAACAAATGGCCAGGCTGAGGTTTCAAATCGTGAGTTGAAACAAATCTTGGAGAAAACCGTGCAGCCAAATAGGAAGGATTGGAGCAAGCGCTTGGATGATGCATTGTGGACTTATAGGACAGCATACAAGACCCCCATTGGTATGTCCCCATTTCGGATTTTTTTTGGGAAAGCGTGTCATCTCCCCGTGGAAGTCGAGCATCGGGCATATTGGGCTATAAAGAAATGTAACATGGATTTGGCCCAAGATGGAATTCAAAGGAAGTTGCAAATTCAAGAGCTTGAGGAGATTCGCCTGTCATCATATGAGAACTCAAGGCTCTACAAGGAAAGATCAAAAGCAGCTCATGACAAAATGATCCAACAAAGGGAGTTTCATATTGGAGAGAAAGTCCTTCTCTATAGTTCACGACTGAAGTTGATGCCTGGTAAGTTGCGTTCCAGATGGTTAGTTCCTTATATTGTGTCTAATGTTTTTCCTTATGGTGCAGTGGAGATCACACAAGAGGACACTGGAAGGAGCTTTACAGTCAATGGGCAACGTTTGAAGAGATACATTGAGGGACATCCTACTGATGCAGTGGATTTTATCACACTGCATGACCCCATCATCACTTGATCACATCAGGCTGTTCCTAACCCTTTCACTTTTATATTATTTGTCCTATTTAAAAATTCTGCATTTCATGTGCATATATCATCTCACGGGTTCACATTGAGGACAATGCAATATTTTAAGTGTGGGGGAGGGAACCTTTTAGTTTAGTAATTTCAATTGTTTTCCTGTTAAAAAAAACCAAAAAACAAAAATTGTGTGTTTTTCAAAATTTGTGTGTTTATTTTACAATTTTCTGTGTGTTTTTGAAACTTTTGAGCTGAAATGATTCTTATCAACATTTTTAAATCCATATCAATAAGTGAAACAATTTACCCCTTGAAACTAAGCTTAAATGAATGCTGAAATGACTTTGTTTCAAGTTCAAATATTTAGTAATTTCATGCAAAGTACGCTGAATTTTGAATCCCATGCCAATCTCACTGTCTTTATATTTGAAATCACTTTCCTGTGAGGCTTCTAAACCATTATTTTCATATTCTTTACATTCACCTCACTTCTTGAGAGAGCCAAACCATACTTGATTTAACCAGAATTTGATCTATTCCTGTCAAAACTTGAGGGTTTGAGGTACTTGTGTTTAAATGATTGAGGCATTTGTTTGGTATTAAAACCCCTATTTCAAATAATCCTTTTTTTATAATGGCCTACCTTGAATATTTAATCCTTGTAGCCCTTAGAAGCCATGCACAGCCTGTTAGGTTAAGCCACATTACAAGCCAATTTTCCCTATCCAACCAACTCTTGAAGTGAAATTTCATAATCTAGTTGAGCTTAAGTGTGGGGGAAGCTGTCTTGTGTTGTGCCACCACATTATGTGATACTTTGGGTGGAAAATTAAATTCTGAAGAGATGTGTTTGCTGCTAAAGAAAGTCATTATATTGAAAGCTGTGCCTTTTCTGGAGCTTTCATGACAAGTGAAGTTGTACCTTTTCTGGAGCTTCTAATTGAGGTGGAAAGTTGTGCCCATCTGGAGCTTTCAAGAAAATCATGTTTTAGAAGATTGGCATTTTTTATGCTGAAATGATGAATGGTGTAAACCTTTCATGACTTTTCATGATGATGGAGCTGAATTGATACTATGGGGATTGAAGAGAAGACCATATTTAAGTGAAAATTAGATTAATGCAATTTTGCTTTAAAAGAGTCAAGCCCTCCTCATTCAGCCTCAGAGTTTTTCACATCTTAATCCTACCAACCAAAAGCCACAGAACAACCCTAAAAAGTCCTCATGATAAACATATGTCCTTGACTCACATCGGGTAGCGATGTAGGAATCTATCAAGCCTATGGTGACCCTTGTATGAGTTTGGATGAGAAAGACATTGCAAAAAAATTGATATTTGAGTGATGAGAGAAAATTCAAGCGAGGTAAGTGTTTTGTGCATGGGTGGATAAATGAAGTGGAAATATATTGAATGATATAAATGGAGAACCTGAAATAAGGTTTTTTATGAGGCATGATATCTTTTTTATTCTTGGTGTGAAATTGATTGATCTTAAAGATATGTGTTTTAAAATTGGTTTTGATTTGATATTGATGTTTACTTGATATGAGGTTTTGCCCAGGTGTGCAAAAGGGTAAGTGTGGGGGAGTTGATAAAACACTATTTTATTGAATATTTTATTGATAATAAATGATATAATTTCCTCACATTGTGTTAAATATGTTTATTTATAAAATATTTGGGATTTGATCATTCATTTGAAAATTTGGTGAAAATTCCAGTTTTACCCTTAATAGTGCACTGTATTATTTCGAAGATAAATATTTTTATATTTATTATTTGAATTTGAAATTTTGTAACAGTGTTCCTAACTTAATTATCTACAACTTTTATTCAGGACACTAAAGCTAAAGAGTTAATTTGGTTGTTGAAATTGGGCCATGAAGTCAAAGTTGGGCTGGGCTCGCCAGAATGGAGAAGGTTCTGTATTTGGGCCATATCCTCTACATACGGGCTTGGATTGAGCCCAAATTTTTAGGAAAGCTCGGGGACATGATGTGGCACAAATCATCCTTCTGGAAGACCGGTCAAGTAACGCGTTTTGGAGGTCAAATGGGCGGTGCAAGTTTCATTAAAATATTTGGCCGAGATTTTGCATTCACACTTGAAACCACTTTAAACCTAGCCTCCCCTCCACTCTATAAATTAGTGATTTTCTCATTTGGAGAGGCTGGTTCGTGCATTGGGAGATTGGAGGCAGAGGAGAATTGGTTTCAACCAAATTCTACAACCATTGTAAGAGAGGTATCTCTTGAAGCAAGGATCCTCTCATCGAAGCCTCCTTCTCTCCTTCATGTTGTAATTGTTTTGTTTGTGTAATAAACTTCTTTGTTCTTCTTTTATTTCTTCTCTTTTCCTCTGTTTTATTTAAATTTATTCTTATCTTAATCTTCCTCTTGGGGCTGGAATTCTTGAGTAGAAGCGATATTGGGTTATACCCATTATAAACCTTTGCACATGCAAAACGCTTCTACGATGATTACGCCACCCATGGAAGAGTAATTTTTAGTGATCGATCTATCTTCTACCCTCTTCATTTAATTATTTTGAATCATTGAGCCTACTGTAATTCACTTAATATGATCCATGAATTATGTTTTTAAATTTTAAGAAACTAAGCAAGCAATTGAACAATTAATACAAAAACACGCGAGGTCGAGATTTTGTGTAAATTGTGAGAGTGCGAGCTTAATCGGTAATACAAGACCACTTGGGATAAATTTGTAGAGTTCAAATATAATCCCTAAACACAACTCATCCTCATTTCCAGAATGGATTTGTGCTCTAATTAACCACTGACCATAAGCTAACCTTAGAACAACAATCAAAGCAGGGTTCTGCGATTGCATGTTCCGAAGCTAGCCTAGGGTTTAAGTAATTCCATCTTTGTGGTTAAGTTAACTCTTGTAGGGTTCGAGGGTTAACAAATTAGAGGATCATAATTAAGTGGATATTCATCTAAATGGTAATGATTAATATGTAAATGAATAGGTAGAGTTAGATCGATTACGCCTTTTAAAATATTTTCTAAAAAAAAACATCTTCTTGTTGTGTTATTTTAATCGGAATTCATTTCAAAACTAAAAACAAAAAAAATACAATCTTCTTCCAGCAAACTTCTTCTAGATTCATAAACTATAAACAACCCCCATCCTTTTCTAGTAGTGTTTTTATTCTCTTTTATTTTATTTTTAGAATACCTCTAATAAGATGTTTTAATTCACTTCCTCCTTTGAGAGACGACCTTGGTTAGCCCCCTATGCTACACCAAGTAAACTAAACATTAGCTTCATAGAGTGTTGTGCTTGGAGTTTTATCCAACGTAACTCACTTTTGAAGTTCTTTTGAGAGCGCGTGCGACAACGCTCTTTCAGTAATGAAATTGGAAACAATGTTCATGCATATGTACGAGTTAATGTCTCCATGAAATGTGTAATTAATTTTCTATCTCTACCATAAATGGATTGCTATAAATACATATATGATGAATATATATGATAATTATATCATTTTAGAAATTATGTAGATGATGGAACCATTATCAAATTAAAATGACTGGGAATACCAAACCAAAACATATATGGTAAATGAAACAATTATTACTTGAAAAGTAATTTTAAGAAGGAATTGTTAATAAATAGGAAATAAAATGTCATAAGTAAATAATATATGGTATGATACATATAAATATGGTTCTATAATATATTTATAATAAAAATATTTCTATTATATAAGATGTTCAAATTTGTATGAAGGAATTCGAGACTTAAGGTAAGATATTTATAGTCTCTCTTTTATTTCTTGGAGAAATATACTATATTCACCACCTATGTATTTTTTGTGGTGTATATACTACCCATTAATATATTTAATTTTTATTATAATGAAAATTATTATCTATAAATATTAATTTATTTTTATCTCCTTCATAGGGCTGATTATGCAAAATGACCACAGTGGTAATGGTTAGATGTTACAATCGCATTGTTAATCAGGATTGTTTATTATTATACTATGGATGATGAAATATTATGATCTATTTCTAAAAAGAATCATTAATTTATACTATTTTTATTTCTTTATAATATGTTATTTACCTTCATTTTACACTCTTTATGTACTCAAAATTACAAAATAATTTTTTTTTAAACTGAATTTATTTCTCTCTTTGATCAAAAACCATTTTTCTTCCATATCCATGTTTTCTAAAAATGTTTGAAGAAATGTATTAATGTAACTATACGATTTCTTGAAGAAACTTTTACCCATTTTTGAACTTTTACAAAATGGATTTATTGTATTCTTTATTTTATTTTTCAAACAGGGCCATTTTGGATTTTTACCGAATATGTGAAAGGAATATTTGTTTTTAACATGTATAACATGATTTTTATTTCCTACTATTATAAACACTCACTGATTAAAAGAATATTTTACAATCATCAAAGGATATTTTTTAAAAAAAAATATTTAATATTTTGTAATTTGATAGGTTTTAAAGAAATGATTTTAAAATGAAAATTATATTTTCCACAATAATTGTTCCAAGTAATCATTGAAAATAATTTTATATCAGAGATGAAATATTTTGATGTCACTTATTCTTTAATAGGGATATGTTCTAATGATAAAAACTTTTTTCTTTCTATTGATGTATTATTTTTATAATTATATTGTTTAGAAAACTCATTTACATTCAGTGGGTAATTATATGATGAAATTTTTATGAAACAGATTTATTTTCATGGGATATGACGTGATAAACATACTATGGATCCCAATTAATTTCATGGGTTATGATATGATAAATTTTTTATGATCTTTTGGAACATGTATGTATTATTTTCATTATGTGATGTGTGTGACCAATATCTCCCTCCAATTCATTGGATAAATATTTATATCTCATCAGATAATCACGGAGGGAATGGGGAGTGAACCCAATTTAGTATGGGAAATTTTACACTATGATAGTATCAAGAGTGAAGCTTGATTACTATAATGGTTTAGGGAGTGATCCCATTACACTATGCTTGTTTTCAAAATAATCCTTGACTACTAAGTAAATGATTTTCTATTCTTATCTGTATGACACAAATATTCATCTTATGAAAATGTAATACTCTTATGGATTATTATCATTGATTATTTATTCTTAATTTCTTATGACCTACCATGATTTATTCCATGGCTCAGGTTAAAAATATATGATATTAAGGGTATGATTTTATCAAATGTTATTCTCATATTCTTATACTCTTATACTCACGTTATGTTGATATCTCCCTTATTTACCTTTAATAACCATTTGAGGACACCCTTTTTTATGTGTACATTACCCATGTTATGAAAAAAGTTATTATATATGATATTTCTAAGAAGGGTTCTTTTATAAAGAGTTTAATATGAGAAGATATAGATCACTTATGAACAAGTTATTTATGTATCCATATTTCCAAATGTATTCGACCTAAATGATTATGGTGTGTTACATTATGTTATGTAATGAAAATTCATCTACTAAGAAGTAATATATATGTATGAAAAGTATGGGTTGCTATTCTATTAAGTTTATCTATCACTATCAAGTCGTACATAAGATAATCAATGTGCACCCTACTTTGGTAGAACCTACCAGGTTTAATTATTTATGTCTTGACATGTTTTTCCTTTGGTATGAATCTAAGAGTTTATATTTTATAATGGTATTTAATCTGAAAATATTATCTCAGGTTATTACCCATACATGTATGCATGAATCTAATGATTTAGTTCAGAATCTGATTCTTTCCACCAAATCAATAATTTCAAATAGGATCGATGAGTGACTATTTATAAAACCCATATCTTCTGTTACTATACCAAATTAAAAAAAGCCAACTATATTTATATATATTCAAATTCATCATATGAGTAAGGTATATGAAACCAATAATACCCATAAGAGTAAGCTTAAAGTGATATATAGTCAGACCCCACTTTCTGCGCAAGTCATGAGCCTCTTGACCAATGAGAAGCTTGACCCCAAAGTACCTCTACTCAATGACAGTTTAATTAAGAGATATCTCAATTCCAATAAAATTATATCATATATTATGTATACACTATAATCAACTACTAAATTCATTCCCATAACCTATTAAAAACAAATTGAAGGTTGAAGAAAAGTAAATAAATTATCATACTTGGCATGCCACTCCTTAGATGTGTGAATGAAATATTATAGAAGTGTTTTAACTCTTTAAAAAATATATACACATATTTATATTATAATAATCATAACTATGAATAATACAGGGTATAAATTGAATAAATAAAAAATTTAAATATTTAAAAAAGAGATTAAACATTTATGAAAAATCCATAAATAAATAAAATATTAACACTATATAATTTAGCAATGAATTATAGACAATATATAATTAAATAAATTTAAATAATTTATATTATTTTTGAATATGACTTTTATCATATTATCCTTTTATATTTCATTAAAATTAAAAATAAAATTTATTAAAAAAAATCATTACATATATGACTTATTTATATATATTATGTAAATATCTAAAATAATCACATATTTATTATTATTTAAACCATAAATATATTAATTATAAAAATATTTGGTATTTTTAAAATAATTTCATCAAATAAGGCTCTTCAATTTGAATATTTCAAATTAATAATTATAAATATTTCATAATATTAAATATAATCTATTTTATATGTAGTTATATTTTTTTTATTCATAAACAAATTTATAAATTAAACTTATAATTCATATATAAATAGTTTATATCTAAATTATACATTATTCAATATATTTTAAAAAAGGTATTTTTTATATTTAAATTTATTATTATGGATATTTATTTAATATATGCTTCAAAATTATTAATATTTAATTATAAACAACTTATAATTAATTAATTTCTAAACACTCAATGATTCAAAAAAAATATCCCAAAATATCTTTTATATATTGTTTATGCACCCCACCTTTTATGTGACATCATAAGGGATGTGAGTTTTAGAAATATATATTTCTATAGCTAACACTAACTACTAAAACATAGGATATCAGAAGTAAGAATTTGATCCAAGGAGGAATAGGTAATCTCAACAACATCGCTCAACCAAATGTTAAGATTTCATTATCTTTCTAGGATCGTGGAACTTAATTTAAGTAAGTTTATTTAATGAAATAAATAATCAATCCAAAATATAATAAATTTATACATAAAGGATGAAGAGAAGAGAAATTGGTATCCATGGGTAGTTTTCGTAAAAAAGAAAACCCTAATTCACTCATGAGATAATCAAACATAATAGTTATTAAATAAATAATTCTATATAATAGTAACATAACCAATTCTAATAAATACTAGCCTAAAATCCCAACTCATCGTGGTCAGATTAATTACTATAACAATAATTCATTAAGATGTGATAGCAAATAAAAAATATGTAACTACCCGGACCCAGCCAGCCACCCGAACAATGCCGAACAGGTCGGGTGTCACTACCTTAGGCGCACATCCCCTGAACGCCAAAGGCTTCTGACTAGCAGCGAGGGTCTATTAGGTATAGTGGAGAGGCTATACCCTCTCGAAGTATTATAATAAGGGTACTAGTCCAAGTATAACAGTGAAGATGCAGCGGAAAGAAAGACTCAGCAGACTCGAACCAGACCCGCAAAGCGGAAGCATAATTTATATAGATAAACAGCGGAAGCAATAAATATAAACAACAGCAGCGGAAATAAACACAACATCATGTTGATAACATGTAACTACTATTGAACAGTAAAACATGCATCCAAAGCAGGTCATACTCAACTAAATATAAAAAGGGCGCCAATGGCTAACCAACAGTAGCTACAACAAGTAAGCATACCGATACATAAAAGTAAACAAAACAATGTAAACCCATCTAGGCATGACCACAAGGTCTATACCATCTCTAAGAAATAACTAACGTAGCCCAGATCCTGAAGCTGGACTCTTTCCTGCATGTAAATCCATAAAGTTTGCAGGCGTCCCGAAGGGCCCGTGCAGGGTGTGAGACAAATCTCAGTAGGATACCACCCAATGGTGCGTACCAAATATATGTGTTTAAGCAGTCATGCATTTCTCAGGAAAGCAATAAACAGTACTATGAACAAGTAAACACCAACTCCACTGGTGATCAATAGCCACCATGGAGTATCACCTTCTTTATCCAACGTCGGAATCTCTGTCATGTAACCCGGCACCATGTTCCACCTGACACCTCATGTCTCAAGTACCGACGTCCCGAAGGCACACCCAATATTAGTAACACGGCACCATGTGCCTCCTGACACCTCGTGTATCAAGTTTTCCCCTGAAGGCTCCTCACCTCCCACATGGCTTTCTACGGTAAGCACCCCCAACCAAAATACCTAACCGCAACTACGGGGGCCTCTACACACAAGACTGGTCAAAACCACCTCATCACAGAGTATCTCTGTGTGCACACTACTCAAAGTCCTGGGTGAGAGGTAATCACCAAATAGTACCTAAGACACCAAAACATCTGACACCTCATGTCCCTACGACCATGTCGCTCAAGTCCGATGGCATCGCTATCCTGGTAACCTAGGCCATGCCTATCATGACCCGCCTTCATCAAAAGGAGGGAAGGGTTAGCAGATTGCCAGGCCCTTCCTTCTTTAAGTTGAAGGAGAGAAAATGACCCCCTAAACCCACCTTCAATTGGTCCCGGTGTGTCTACTAGCACCAAGGGTATATAATTACACACAAAAAGGAAGGCATTACCCTTTTTCTTTTAATAGGATCAGGAGATAAGATGGTTAAATCCCAACAACACCAAAAGCGGAAAGTAAAAGTAAATCCAAGAACCATTCACAATGCATGTTACAAAAGTAAAATCCACAAAGTTTAAAGTGACTACAAGGGTAAAGTACCAAAGAAAGAAAAAGAGCAACTGCAACTGCCCCAAAGGTCCGAGCTAGTATGGTCCCGTGCGATCCCCGAAGTCCTCCTGGAAACCTGAAAGCAGTTTTATATACGTAGGGTGAACATACAAGTATACTCAATAGGGAAAACCAAAGACTCTCATGCATAGGTGGGGGAACGTACTAAAGTACCATGAGAAAAAAAAAGTAAACCAAACACCTAACAAGGTAAAATATCCACCCAAACCTCACCAAGGCACACTCCCCAAATAACGCAAGTCAAGTAATGTATAGTAATAGCACATCGATGTTTGGGTACCTCGCGCCACTTTCCCACTGGTTATTCAAGACATCCTACGCATCGAACCAATCCCGCCATTCTCATCATAGTTCCACTGCCATACCCCGCCCGCACACACCTAGGCCACAACCTCACCGCAGTCCCACTGCCAAACCCCACCCGCACACACCTGGGCTACAACTGTCACACGTAACCACGCCTGCAAACACCTAGGCCAGAACAACCATCGCCACACTTGTAGACACCTGGGCCTCATCCCGAGGATAATTGGGAAACCAGCTACCCGCACACACCTGGGCTAACCACCACACAACCCGGCCCGAAGATTCTTGGGCTAATAATGGACTTCAGGCCATCACAGCCTACCCGAAGATACTTGGGATATCCGGGAAAGGGAGCAGAAAAGAGCTAATAACTAGCCACTAATATAAGTGTCGGGAAAAACACCCTCCCCCATGAAATGGGGGTGTTCGGCACTAAGTTCTCAACTTGGGTGGGGTGTGAATAAGAAACACAAAACTAAAAGTATATGTATAGGTAACAAGCACTCACCCAAGTTTTGGTTTTTCTTAAGCCAGCCTAAAGAACACAAACAGTACCCCTATCCACATCAAAAATCACACCAAACAAAAACCTATTTGTCCCATCCTTGTTTTCATGTTTGGTAATAATGTTTAAATAAGTTTATGCACCACTGGGAAACTAACACCATAAGCACTAACCAAGGGAAAGGATCCAGCTAAACGTCAATTTAAGCATTCACACCCAGTTATCTTGTAAATCCACAACAACCAAAGAAAACCCCAAGATACATCCCCATGTCCAATATCCGGGAGCCAAAAGTTTTCTCAACAACAGAGGATCCCACCCCAATTCATGATATAACAGAGGATCATATCCTCAATTTTACAACCACCGAGAGTATAATAACAGGGGATCCCATCCCCACCCACATCACCCAACAATCGGCCCGTGAACAAAAAGAAAGAACAACCCACTACCATCAACACAAAGCAGTCCCATGCAGGTATTTTCATATTTAAAAGATTTAAAACACTCCATGATTTCAATTTCCGTTGTAAATTAATTGGGGTTATCACAAAAAAGGGTTGATCCTGGTGATTTTAAATTTGTTTAGCCGGGTTTATGTAATTAACCAAATTCCTTTACACGGTAAGGTTTCAAAACCGCAATACAATCCGTTTAAACATCACCAGAGGTAAGGGTTCATTAGTGCACAGAGAAATACCACCAAAGGCCATGATTTTCTATAGGTGTAAGCCCGCACAATTCAGAAAAGAAGATCATAAAACAAAGCAACATCATTGATCACAGCCCCCCCCCCCCTTCATTCCTTAGAGTCCGTTCATTATCTTCATTAAGGTTTGGTTAATCCAATTCCATAGAAGCAATAGCATACCCACCCTGCATGATACACAAAAAGGAGAGATGAAGGATAAATTCCCTACTTGTTGATCAATGATGGATGCTAAGCCTGGGCGTGGAACTCCACAGATAGTGATGCAGCTCGTCTGAACGAAGGGTACTCCTAGCACAGGGTGATCGAGAAAATAAACCTAGGGAGAACTCTTAGGTTATAAAGGGTGAGATACAGCATGCCCTGGGCCGTTAAGATATGGAGAAAAAAAACTCGAAACGACGTAAGGCACGGGGTCGTGGGTTGACCACACGGTTGAGACACCCCACACGTCATTAATGGGTCCCTGCGGTTTAAACCAAATCACACCTCACAATAATTTAAATTAATTAGAGGCCATTTATGGGTGTTACTGGGCTTTAAAACAAGCTTAGAGGGGTCGAAATAGGGTTTAAAACCCAATTTGTGCAAAAAGGAGTGCTACTGGAAAAACCTGTGGGGGTAGGTGAGAGCAACCGGTAGCCGAGAGCTATCGGTAGGCTGCAGCGACCGATAGTAGAGAGCTACCGGTGGCTGATAGCTACCGGTAGCTGAGCTACCGGTAGGCCGAGCTACCGGTAGGTTGTGGCTACCGGTAGACCAAGAAATCGGTAGGCTGAGATACCGGTAGGATTCGGCCACTGGTAGACCGAGCTACCGGTAGGCCTTCTACTAGTAGGCTAAGACTACCGGTAGGCCTACCGTGGGTCAAACTTTACCGAGGAGTTGGGATGGCCTCCCAGACCACCTAGAACGCCTCAAGTATCATATTTTTACTAAGTAATGGTCCTCCAACAACCTGGGACATTACATCAGATACCTCTCAAACTATTCTCACCCTCGAGAATCAAGACAACCCATAAGTAAAGAGAGGGTCCGAACAACCACCTCGAAAGATACCTCTCAGGAGTGAACCTCGTTGTCAACTAAAAACACATTTCTCTTAAGAAAAAGAAACATACATGTCAGACTGCCCAGTCTGTGGGTTAGTGAGTCTCTTCACCCATGTCAAGATACTATCTTCTTTGGGCGGCACTGACTCGCCCGTATGGGTTTAATCGCATCCACCTTAATGCGTCTTGATTAGTGGTCTGATCCTCCTCTCCCCATAGCCAGGACTTTTCACACACATTCATAGAGGAAAGAAAAACCACATTTTTCATAGCCAACAAGGTAAAACGATCCACCACAACAAGTATAAATAGAACAACACAAAACTCAAAACAACTCTGGGTACTGGGCATGCATTTGTGATTCCCTCTCCCACGTACTCTCCTCAATCCCACCGTGTCTCCATAACACGCGAACCAAGGGAATGGTTCACCCAAAAAGCACATTCTCCTCATGATCCTCGACCATCACTGGTCTTTCTACAAAAGCCACTTTGTCCTTGATGTCTAGCTCTCCCCAGTTAAGGATGTGTGAATCATCGTGCAGATTACGACGGAGCTGGGACACATGGAAGATGTCATTCACCCTCAGTAGTGGTGGTGGTAACACTTGCTGATAAGCCACTTCGCCGATCTGTCGTAACACTTCAAAGGGTCCGATAAACCTGGGAGAAAGCTTACTCACCTTGTCGAACCTCCGTTGTCCACACCGAGGGGAGACCTTTAAGAACACGTGGTCTCCAACCTCAAACTCCAAGGTCCTCCTCTTGGTATCAGCATACGACTTTTGTCGGTCCTGGGCCGCTTTCATCTTTTCCCGTACAAGCTGAACCTTCTCCGCCGTGCTCTGTACCACCTCCGGGCCAAGGATTCCTGCCTCTCCGACTTCGGTCCAACACACAGGTGAGCGGCATGGCCTCCCGTACAAGGCTTCAAATGGGGCCATACCAATGGTAGAGTGGTAGCTATTATTGTAGGCGAACTCTACCAGAGGCAAGTGTCACACCCATGATCATCCTGAGTCCAAAACGCATGCCCGCAGCATATCCTCCATGGTCAGGATGGCGCGCTCTGTCTTCCCATCTGTCTGGGGGTGGAAAGCAGTGCTAAGATGTAGTTGTGTACGAAAAGCATGTTGCAATCCTCTCCAGACTCGTGAGGTAAACCGTACATCCCTATCCGAGACTATGGACCTCGGAATTCCATGCAACCGCACCACCTCATCCACGTACCTTCGTGCCAAAGCATCCACTGCACTTGACTCCTTAATCGCCAGAAAGTGAGCCGATTTTGTCAACCGGTCCACTACTATCTAGACGGCATCATATCCCCTTGAACCTTGGGTAGTCCCATGATGAAATCCATCGATATGTCCTCCCACTTCCACTCGGGGACATCTAGAGACTGCAGCAGGCCGCCTGGAACTTGGTGTTCAGCCTTCACCTGCTGACACACTAGGAACTTGGCCACAAACTCTGCCACTGCTCTCTTTACTCTAGGCCACTAAAGCTATCTCTTCATACCCTGGTACATCTTGGAAACTCCGGGGTGTACTGCTAGGGGTGAGTTGTGGAACTCACTGAGAACCTTGCCGCGCAGCACTTCTGGAACAAACAGCTTCCCCTGGAAAAACATCCAGTTTTGACCATCCTCCGTCCATCCTTCCGGAGCATTACTCTAGTCAACTCGGTCACGCATCACTTCACACTCTGGGTCTCCCCACTGAGACTCCTCCACTTGCTGAAATAGAGATGACTGCACTGCCATCTGATACAAGAAACCTCTACCACTATCCATCCTCGCATCCAGGTGTAAGGCAGCCAACTCCTCCATTGCCTTCCAGGTGTCTGCCAACTCTCAGACCGCATCCTTCTATGATCTCCTGTTCAAGGCATCATCCACTACATTCCCCTTCCCTGAAGTGTAGGAAACCTCAAAGTCATAATCCTTGAGGAACTCCACCCACCTTCGCTGCTGCAAGTTTAGGTCCCGCTGGGAGAAGATATACCTCAAAATTTTGTGATCTGTGAAGACCACAAAGCATTCTCCAATGAGGTAATGCTGCCATAACTTTATCCCAAAAATGACCGCTGCAAGCTCTAGGTCATGGGTGGAATAATTATGCTCATGAGGGCGTAGCTTCCTAGACCCATAAGCGATCATCCCTTGTTGCTACATCAACACACATCTGAGTCCTTGCCCTAAAACATCACAGAACACCTCATACGCCACCCCTTCTTCTGGTAATATCAGCACTGGGGCACTAACCAACTTCTCCTTCAGATAGCTGAAGGTTGCCTCGTACTGCTCACTCCACACGAAAACCTGGTATTTCTTGGTCAAGGCTGTCAAAGGGGCTGCAACTTAGAAGAAGTTGTGTATGAACCTCCAATAGTAACCTGCCAGCCCGAGGAAGCTACAAACCTCTGCCACATTCTTGGGTGATTCCCAAGAAACAACTGCTTCAACCTTTGATGGGTCCACTGCTACTCCTTTCTTGGACACTATGTTCCCAAGTAAGTGCACTTCTCACGTCCAGAACTTGCATTTTGACAACTTACCATAGATCTGGTGTTGTCGGAGGACCTCCAAAACCATCCTCAGGTGCTCCACGAGATCCTCCTCTAATCTTGAATAGATCAGGATATCGTCAATGAACACAACTACGAACCAATCCAGGTACTCCCAGAAGATTGATTTCATAAGCCCCATGAACACGGCTGGGGCGTTCGTAACACCGAAGGGCATGAATACGAACTCAAAGTGTCCATATCTGCACCTGAACGCCATCTTCGGGATGTCGCCCTCTTTCACTCTCAACTGGTGATACCCAGACCACAGGTCGATCTTCGAGAACCACCCTTCCCCTTTCAGCTGGTCAAAAAGATCGTATATCCTCAAAAGAGGGTAGAGATTCTTGATCGTTACCTGATTCAGCCTCCTGTAGTCTATGCACAACCTGATACCACCATCTGAATTCTTTGAGAACAAGACTGGAGCACCCCATGGTGATGCACTTGGTCAAACATAACCCCTCTTCATCAGATCATCAATCTGAATCTGCAACTCCCGTAGCTCCGAGGGTTCCATCCGGTAAGGAGCCATCGAGATCGAATGAGAACCAGGCTGCAAGTCTATCCCAAACTCGATATCCCGTTGAGGGGGTAGAGTCGTCACCTCCTCAAGAAAGACGTCCATAAACTCACGGAAAATCTATGGCACCTCCACCATTTTAGCATCTACTGACTCTACTGACAGCTCAGCTAACAAGGAGAGGAGGGGTTCCTCTCGCCTGCTGCCCTTCTGACTGCTCCGCTCGCCGATGAAGGTAACACGCCGGCGGACCAAGTCTGAGAACACAACCCTTCCTCGGAAGCATTCGATGATAGCACACACAAAGAACAGCCAGTCGATTCCTAAGATGACATCGTATGGCTGTATCTATAGCAGTAGTAGATCCCTGACTGACTGATGTGGCCCTATCATTAGTCTGCATCCTCGACAAACATATAACAAGTCGGTCTGACCTCCGACTGGTGTGCTTAGCACCAGTGGAACTGGAAGTCTCTCGGCATCTAGACCCAAGGCACGGGATAGACTGGGAGCAACAAAGGAGTGTGAATCTCTGGTATTGAACAAGGCATAAGCAAGGGTGTTAAACAAACTGATCGTACCTCGAACGACCTTCGGCCCTGCTGGAACTGCTACCTTCGCGGTGTGAAACTGTCCACACCCAACTCCTTTTCCCCTCGGCTGTCGGCTACCTCCCTGACCATGCCCAGGTCGGGGTCCTTGAGGAGCACTCTGAGGTCGGCCTCCTCCTGCAACGTCTGCCCTCGGAGGAGCAGGAGCTCGCTGCCCCTACTGCTGCTGCTGGAAAGGCCCAGCTGGAAGCTGCTACTGGGGTGAGTACTGGGGTTGTTTTCCACCTCCGTACTATACTTGGTCCGGGAACTGACTCTGGAGATGTCCATGGCTCCCACAGACGAATCACTGCAGTCCTGGGCCCAAAGGAAAAGGGTGAGGACAAGGGGACCGGAACTGAAACTGCTACAGCCTATTCCTGCTGGTCGGAAACTGGAGGGTCCTGACGCTGGAGGCCTAGTGGTGACGGCCTTCCCCTTCGATGGTCCCAGCTAGATCCCCTCTCGTGACACACCTCCTAGAGTGTGCATCCTTTCTACCACTTCAGCCTTCTTCTGGACCTCCAAGTACGTCGGCAGGGTAAAGGGGGTAACAGCATACTAGAGGGAGGGTCGGAGCGCCTCCTTTAAACGTCTTTCCCGAGACTCCTCATCGGGAAAGAGGTCCGGAGCAAAACATAGGAGGTCCTTGAACCTGATTCCCAGCTCCCTTACTGACATACTCCCTTGCTGGAGGGAGAGTAGATCCTACCTCTTCTCCGCCTTCATCGTAGAAGAGAGGAATTCTGCCCGGAACTCCTTCTAAAAATCAGTTCATGCTACCTCAGCCTCTCTCCTCTCTCCCAAGTAAAGCATCAACCACTGATGCACTGCTCCTCGCATCTGGATAACGTCCAGAGGAACCCAGTACTCGGTCGGATCCCAAATCAGGCCGAAGGCTATCACCAGATCCTCTATCCAGCTCTCTGTCTTCATGTCATAGGTGTTGCCCTCATATTTCTCGAGGGTCTGTCACTAGAAGGCCCGAAGTGTCTTCTTCCACTGGTCGTCCTCCTCCTCTCGATCATCTCTTTGCCGATCGGACAAGGTAGTCTCCAGGGCCTCGATCGCCCACACCAAACATGGTCGCCTTCCAGGTGCCATAGCTGCAAGGTAACAAGGAATGCCTAATCCAAAGTAGTGCAGAATATTGTTCTTAAAACTTCTTACACTTTTTATTTATTATTAATTCCCAAGACACCCAAGAAACACGAGAACACAAGTCATTATGATGCATGTACCTTCCCTAGGGTATCTACCCTGCAATCATTATGGCCTCACTTTGTCGTTTGGCAGGTCCAGAGTCCTTGCATCGGATCACGGGGGCCCTAAAATCCCGTGTCCTATCCAGTCTTCATTGGCCTAATTCACGCACCAAGGTCAGACAACACTGTTTCCCTACCATCCCATGCAATCCTCACTGTTCCTAACTCCATACTCCATCCTATCTCTCAACCATAGCCTCTAATACCATTCTATCACGACCCGCCTTCATCAAAAGGAGGGAAGGGTCAGCAGATTGCCAGGCCCTTCCTTCTTTAAGTTGTAGGAGAGATAATGACCCCCGAAACCCGCCTTCAATAGGTCATGGAGTGGAGAATAGCACCAAGGGTATAGAATTACACACAAAAAGGAAGGCATTACCCTTTTTCTTTTAATAGGATCAGGAGATAAGATGGTTAAATCCCAACAACACCAAAAGCGGAAAGTAAAATTAAAGCCAAGAACCAATCCCAATGCATGTTACAAAAGTAAAATCCACAAAGTACAAAGTTACTACAAGGGTAAAGTACCAAAGAAAGAAAAACAGCAACTGCAACTTTCCCAATGGTCCGAGCTAGTATGGTCCCGCGCCATCCCTGAAGTCCTCCTGGAAACCTGAAAGCGGTTTTATATACGTAGGGTGACCATACAAGTATACTCAGTAGGGAAAACCAAATACTCTCATGCACAAGTGGGGGAACGTACTAAAGTCCCGTGAGAAAAAAAAGTATACCAAACACCTAACAAGGTAAACTATCCACCCAAGCCTCACCAAGGCACACTCCCCAAATAACGCAAGTCAAGTAATGTATAGTAATAGCACATAGATGTTTGGGTACCCCGCACCACTTTCCCACTGGTTATTGAAGACATCCTACGCATCGAACCAATCCCGCCATTCTCACAGAAGTCCCACTACCATACCCCACCCACACACACCTGGGCCACAACCTCACCGCAGTGCCACTACCAAACCCCAACTGCACACACCTGGGCCAAAACTGTCACACGTAACCATGCCTACAAACACCTATGTGAGAACAACCACCGCCACGCCCAAAGACACCTGGGCCTCATCCCGAAGATACTTGGGAAACCACCTGCCCACACACACCTAGGCTAACCACCACACAACCCTGCCCGAAGATTCTTGGGATAATAATGGACTTTAGGCCATCACAACCTGCCTGAAGATACTTGGGCTATCCGAGAAAGGGAGCATAAAGGAGCTAATAACCATCCACTAATAGAAGTGTTGGGAAAAACACCCTCCCCCATGAAATGGGGGTGTTCGGCACTAAGTGCTCAACTTGGGTTGGGCGCGAATAAGAAACACAAAACAAAAAGTATATGTACAGGTAACAAGCACTCACCCAAGTTTAGGTTTTTCTTCATCCAGCCTAAAGAACACAAACAGCACCCATGTCCACGTCACAACTCACACCAAACAAAAGCCCATTTGTCCCATCCTTGTTTTCATGTTCAGTAATAATGTTTAAATAAGTTTATACACTACTGGGCAACTAACACCATAAGAACTAACCAAGGTAAAAGATCCATCCAAACGTCAATTTAAGCATTCACACCCGGTTCTCTTGTAAATCCACAACAACCAAAGAAAACCCCAAGATACATCCCCATGTCCAATATCCAGGAGCCAAAAAATTTCTCAACAACATAGAATCCCACCCCAATTCATGATATAACAGAGGATCCCATCCTCAATTTCACAACCACCAAGAGTATAATAACAGGGGATCACATCTCCACCCGCATCACCCAACAATCGTCCCGTGAACGAAATAAAATAATAACCCACTACCATCAACACAAAGCAGGCCCATGCGGGTATTTTCAGATTTAAAATATTTAACACACTCCATGATTTCAATTTCCGTTGTACATTAATTGGGGTTATCATGGAAAAGGGTTGATCCTGGTGCTTTTAAATTTGTTTAGTCGGGTTTACGTAATTAACCAAATTCTTTTACACGGAAAGGGTTCACAACCACAATACAATCCGTTTAAACATCACCAGAGGTAAGGGTTCATTAGTGCACAGAGAAATACCACCAATGGCCATGATTTTTAGTAGGCATAAGCCCGCACAATTCAGAAAAGAAGATCATAAAACAAAGCAACATCATTGATCACAGCCCCCCCCCCCTTTATTCCTTAGAGTCTGTTCATTATCTTCATTAAGGTTTGGTTAATACAATTCCACAGAAGCAATAGCATACCCACCCCACATGATACACAAAAAGGAGAGACGAAGGACAAATTCCCTACTTTTTGATCAACGACGGACGCTAAGACTGGGCGTGGAACTCCACGGATAGTGATGCGGCTCGTTTGAATGAAGGGTACTCCTAGCATAGGGTGATCGAGAAAAGAAACCTAGGGAGAACCCTTAGGTTATAAAGGGTGAGATACAGCACGCCCCGGGCTGTTAAGATATGGAGAAAAAAAAGACTTGAAACCGCGTAAGGCGCGGGGTCGTGGGTTGACCACGCGGTTGAGACACCCCACACGTCATTAATGGGTCCCCGTGGTTTAAACCGACGCACACCTCACAATCATTTAAATTAATTAGAGGCCATTTATGGGAATTATTGGGCTTTAAAACAAGCTTAGAGGGGTCAAAATAGGGTTTAAAACCCAATTTTTGAAAAAAGGAGTGCTACTGGAAAAACCTGTGGGGGTAGGCAAGAGAAACCGGTAGTCGAGCAACGGCCCCTCACCCGAACGGTGCCAAACGGGTCGGGTGTCACTACCTTAGGCGCACCTCCCCTTAACGCCTAAGGCTTCTGACTAGTAGCGAGGGTCTGTTAGGTATATTGGGGAGGCTATACCCTCTCGGAGGATCATAATAAGGGTACTGGTCCAAGTATAACAGTGAAGATTCAATGGAAAGAAAGACTCAGCAGACTCGAACCAGACACGCAAAGCAGAAGCATAATCAATATAGATAAACAGTGAAAGCAATAAACATAAACAACAGCAACGGAAATAAACACAACAGCATACTGATAACATGTAACTACTACTGAACAGTAAAATATGCATGCAAAGCAGGTCATACTCAACTGAATATAAAAAGGGTGCCAATGGCTAACCAACAGTAGCTACAATAAGTAAGCATGCCGACACATAAAATTAAACAAAACAAAGTAAACCCAGTTAGGCATAACCTCAAAGTCCATACCATCTCCAAGCAATAACTAACGCAACCCAGCTCCTGAAGATGGCCTCTTTCCTACACGTAAATCCATAAAGTCTGCATGCATCCCGAAGAGCCTGTGCAGGGTGTGATAAAAATCTCAATAGGATACCACCCAACGGTGCGTACCAAATATATTTGTTTAAGCAGTCATGAATTTCTCAGAAAAACAGTAAATAGTACTGTGCACAAGTAAACACAAACTCCACTGGTGCTCAACAACCACCATGGAGTATCACCTGCTTCCACCAACGCCGGAATCTCTGTCGTGTAACCTGGTACCATGTGCCACCTGACACCTCGTGTCTCAAGTACCGATGTCCCGAAGTCACACCCAATAATAGTAACTCGGCACCGTGTGCCTCCTAACACCTTGTGTCTCAAGTTATCCCCTGAAGGCTCCTCACCTCCCACGTGGATTTCTATAGAAAGCACCCCCAACCAAAATACCTAACCGCAACAACGGGGGCCTCTACCCACACGAGTGGTCAAAACCACCTCATCAAGGATTATCTCTGTGTGCACACTACTCAAAGTCCTGGGTGAGAGGTAATCACCAAATAGTACCTAAGCCACCAAAACATCTGACACCTCTTGTCCCTGCAACCATGTCACTCAAGTCTGATGGCATCGCCATCCTGGTAACTCGGGCCTTGCCCAACCTGACAGTCGTACTGCCTCAAGCTAACATCCATGATTCCCAATCTCGTGGTCAAAACCGCCCATTGTAACCCGGGCCAAGCCCAACCTGTGATCAGAATCACTCAAGCGTAACCGGGCCAATCCCAACACAACCCAATGGTCAGTAGATGCAATTCAGAAACTGCATATGTAACATATTTAAATAGACAACATAAATAGGAAAATCATATTAAACAGTTGATTTGCACTACGCAAGGTGTTGTCCCATACCAGCACTAAGGTCTTGAATGCCTCTAACAATTTACAACAAGATTTACTAAATTAAACTAAACAGTTTAACACATTAATATTTCAATTAAAACCATTTTGGCATTCCCCGGCCAAAATTCCCCGATGAGCAATGGCCCCTCACCCGGTCCCGCTCATTCAAACTGGTAATAGGGACAACCCAAAGGCATCCCATAGGTCCAACAAGCAATTCAATATGAAATGGCATATAAAACAGGTCCCACTCAAAATACCCGAAAACGCGCCAAAGGCCGCGTCACCCAAACAGCTGCGAAAACACAAAATGAAGTATGCACCACCTACCTGAGACTCGTACAATTCTACTCCTCCGGTAACAGCCTCCAATTCGGTCTAAAACATGGTAAATCTACAAAAGATTCAATATCGTTCAAACCCCTATAACTCATCCTAGAACAAAAATCAAACAAAATGGCCAAAGAGGAATCGAGGCCTTATCGAGGGTGTTCCAACGCATCCAACAGTGATCCAATCCAACTTCAGATGAAGAACCAAGAGAATATTGACGATTCGGCTGACTTGGGGGAGGAGGTTATGTCTAGAACCTCAAAATGAGGCTACTGCCCGTTTTAACGAAAAAAAATAAAGTACAAGGCGTGTACTTCATGACTATACACCGTGTATATTTAATTAACTATTCATAAGACAGCTGAATCCCACCGCCTTACTTTCCAGACCTACCGACATGAGTACACGGCGTGTACCTATGGGTACACGGTGTGTATTTGGTTTCCCTTCTCTTCCTCTCCGACTTACCCACACGCCATGTATATCCCTTATACACGGCTAGACTACACGGCGTGTCCAAGGGGAACACGACGTGTACCAGGTTCTACCCGGCCACAGGCTCACACGCCATGTATGGCCACCACATGGTCGGGGTTACATGGCGTGTTGAAAACTACACACTGTGTAGTAAAAAATTTCTACACGGTCACCACACGGCATGTACTTGGCGAGCACACAGCCGACACTCATTTAACATATACACGGCATGTACTTAATGTACATGGAGTGTAGTCTGGAAATTTCTAGAAACTTACTATTTCCTCTAGTTTCCTCATAAACCAGTCAAAAATTTCAAACAAGGTCGGGATTTTGACCCGTTCTAAAAACCAGGGTTCTTACAAACTCCCCACCTTAACATTGCTCATCCCCATGTTGTCGAACGAAACCCGGAGATGGCATCGTTCATACCATTCCGATCAAACAACCTGGAGTACCCCGGTCCCAAGGTTCTGGATAAATTCCTCAAGGGGCTCCCCACCGTAGGAATTGTCTACTCAGTCTCAACCAACAAAACTCAAAGAAACCAAGGTTTACTAACCTGTTTTTCAGACGCATAGTCCTTCCCTGACGCATCGTCACCCCTACACCTCATTGGTACTCACGTGTCACTCCTGACACCCAACATAGCCCGCACCGCATCAGTGTCCGCCTCCACGAGATCCTGGTGCCTAGCACCTCAAGTAACATGCATCCTCAATGCCCTGATGCCCATGACACCATAAGTAACCTTCATCCTCGATGCCCCGATTCCCAAGGCACCCAAGGTAACCCGCATGCTTGATTCCCTGATGCTACGTATCTCAAACATATATATATATATATATATATATATATATATATATATACCACGCACCTGATATGGTGCCACTCCCACTGACTAGCATATAGTCAGTCCATAAAGATCCTGCGCACCATGTGCACTCAAAACAGACATGCCCTTACAGGTCATGCCAAAAGTGAAACATGGAGATCACGGCCACACCGTAGTGTACCTCTAACCGTTGTTGGCTCACCAGCCTACTCATCCTCTGGAAGCTCCACGATGTGCATTTGGCCTGAAACACGGTTTCCTGACGCCTGACCACCCTGTGATGCTGCTCCAATCACCGGCCGCTGACCCCTCAGCTGGGTCCCACCATCTCTTTCACGACCTCCGCACACAGATGAACCTCGACTACCCTCTCCGGGTACCAAACCTGAACCAACTCCAGATGATATAGTCTATTCGGGTCCCTGCCTACCGGCTATCTGATAAGGCTCCCTGCAAAACCTCTCTAGATGCTCGTCCTGTCCACATGTTCGACAATCCTTCGGAGGCCTATCGCACTACGCCCGAACATGTCCTGGTTGTCCACATTGGAATCAAATCACTAAAGAACTACCACGAGGTGGTCTAGATGAATCCCTAGCCTGACTTCCCTGTTGGAACTCATCTCGTCCTCGCTTCCTGCTGTCTGAACCATCCCCTGACGTTGTCACCCTGCCCAAGCGAGACATTTCTCTCTTATTGCCCTCAGCTATGACTGCCTGATTCACCACCTCAAAAAAATAACTCATCCTGAAGATGTTCACCTGGACCCGAATAGCGTGTCGTAAGACATCCTCGAAGCGCCTCACCCTAGCTGCGTCGTCGCTTACCATACCAGGTGAAAAGCGAGAAAAATCTGTGAAAGTAGCTGCGTAGTCCATGACAGACATATATCCCTGCTGAAGACTCAAGAACTCTCAAGCTCTCTCAGCCCTTAGTGTCTCTAGATAGAAGTTCTCAAAGAACGTGTCCTCGAAGTCCTTCCAAGCCAGTCCCTCATGCCGACGAGCCTGAACATGTACGTCCCACCAACGCTTCGCCGGTCCACTCAGCATTTACGTCGCCAGCTTGACCCTCCGCCCTGGAGGCATCCCCAGCTGCTCGAAAATCATCTGCATACTCTCTATCCAGTTCTCAGCCACCCGTGGACCACCCTCTCCCTAAAAAAGTAGTGGGTGTTGCGACTGGAACTCCCGTGTCAGATACGCCATAGAAGGATTTGTACCTTGTGTGCCTCTATCAATCCACTGTAAGACACGTACCAGTCTAGCTCGGAGCTGCTCGTCAATCCATGACCCGAACAATGCCAAACCCGGCTGTTGTCCTGCCTACACTGGATCCTGAACCTGATCCTGGCCCTGAGCCTGTACCTGCAGCTCGTGCTCTGCCTGTACGGAATTCAGAACCTGATCCCACGGCAATGTATCATCTCCTGCCTGACGCTCCATCGAACCGTGAAGGAGTAACCTACTGAATACCATAAATGGTCAGACAGCTCAAATATATATATATATATATATAACAATATATTCTACGCAGATAAGGAAAGCAGTAAAAGGCAGTGCATAACAACTACCCTTACTCCCCCTCACCGCAACCCATGCCCCACGGCATCCCGGCCTCATGGCCTCCTTACCCGCCCTCAACCGAGCCAAGTATCCAAAGTACCTCGGGCCATGCCCATCTTGACAACTCACGTTGCCTCAAACCGATGACCGAGTCACCCAATCCTGACAGTTACACTGCCTCAGTCATAGTACATGCCTACTCTCATAAGACCCAGACCCAAATATCATGCACATGAAATTCTACAGAAATAAAGCATGGAATCCATATTGCAATAAACAAGAAATTCTATCAGGAATTTCACAAAGTTACATTTCAAAGCATATAAAGCATGGCAATTGATATTTCATTCACATGGTATTATAACTTCACAAAGCATACGTGCAGTTATGATATTGAAATACCCTAAAATGTGCCTATCAAAAGCCAAGAAAACTAGCCTTGTCATACCGTGCCAAGGTCCACTTCTCCCTTACCACATCGGGCCAAGGGTTAGATATCACAATCAAGAACATCACACATCAAGTGAGACACCGAGTTGGAAATCATATAAACTATAATCTGAGAAAAAACAAACAGCAGTTCCCACCCGTGGAAACTAGTTCCATCCCTCGTACCTGGGGCTGCAGGCACCCAAGTTCAAGATAGAAACCCAGTCCCTGTACCAAACTATATCCAGTCTACCATATCCAAAATAGTAAAACCAGTAGAAAGAAACGAGAAGCCTCAATCTCATTAGTAGCTAGAAAACACTGCTACTAAATCCTTTCATACTACTTTGTAACGACCCGGACCCGGCCAGCCACCCGAACAGTGCCAAACGGGTCGGCTGTCACTACCTTAGGCGCACCTCCCCAGAACGCCAAAGGCTTCCGACTAGTAGAGAGGGTCTGTTAGGTATATTGGGGAGGCTATACCCTCTCGGAGGATCATAATAAGGGTACTGGTCCAAGTATAACAGTGAAGATGCAATGGAAAAAAAGACTCAGCAGACTCGAACCAGACACGCAGAGAAGAAGCATAATCAATATAGATAAACAGTGAAAGCAATAAACATAAACAACAGCAATGGAAATAAACACAACAACATGCTGATAACATGTAACTACTACTGAACAGTAAAACATGCATCCAAAGCAGGTCATACTCAACTGAATATAAAAAGGGCACCAATGGATAACCAACAGTAGCTACAACAAGTAAGCATGCTGATACATAAAAGTAAACAAAACAAAGTAAACCCAGTTAGGAATGACCTCAAGGTCCATACCATCTCCAAGAAATAACTAACGCATCCCAGCTCCTGAAGTTGGCCTCTTTCCTGCATGTAAATCCATAAAGTCAGCATGCGTCCCGAAGAGCCCGTGCAGGGTGTGATAAAAATATCAATAGGATACCACCCAATTTTGCGTACCAAATATGTGTGTTTATGTAGCCATGCATTTATCAGAAAAATAGTAAACAGTACTATGCACAAGTAAACACAAACTCCACTGGTGCTCAACAACCACGATGGAGTATCACTTGCTTCCGCCAACGCCATAATCTCTGTCGTGTAACCCGGCACCACGTGCCACCTGGCACCTCGTGTCTCAAGTACCGACATCTCGAAGGCATGCCCAAGAATAGTAACCCGGCACCATGTGCCTCCTAACACCTCGTGTCTCAAGTTATCCCCTGAAGGCTCCTCACCTCCCACGTGGCTTTCTACGGCAAGCACCCCCAACCAAAATACCTAACCGCAACAACGGGGGCCTCTACCCACACGAGTGGTCAAAACCACCTCATCACGGAGTATCTCTATGTGCACACTACTCAAAGTCCCGGGTGAGCGGTAATCACCAAATATTACCTAAGCCACCAAAACATATGACACCTCTTGTCCCTATGACCATGTCGCTCAAGTCTGATGGCATCGCCATCCTGGTAACTTGGGCCATGCCCAACCTGACAGTCGTACTGCCTCAAGCTGACGTCCATGATGCCCAATCCCATGGTCAAAACCGCCCATCGTAACCCGGGCCAAGCCCAAACTATGATCAGAATCACTCAAGCATAACCGGGCTAAGCCCAACACAACCCAATGTTCAACAGATGCAATTCAGCAATTGCATATGTAACATATTTAAACAGACAACATAAACTGGAAAAACATATTAAATAGCTGATTTGCACTATGCAAGGTGTTTTCCCATACCAGCACTAAGGTCTTGAATGCCTCTAACAATTTACAACAGGATTTACTAAATTAAACTAAACAGTTTAACACATTAATATTTCAATTAAAACCATTTTGGCGTTCCCCGGCAAAAATGCCCCGATGAGCAATGGCCCCTCACCCGGTCCTGCTCACGTAAACTGGTAACAGGGACAACCCAAAGGCATCCCATAGGTCCAACAAGCAATTCAATATGAAATAGCAGATAAAATAGGTCCCACTCAAAATACTCGAAAACGCGCCAAAGGCCGCGTCACCCAAACAGCTGCGAAAACACAAAATGAAGTATTCACCACCTACCTGAGACTCGTACAATGCTACTCCTCCATTAACAGCCACCAATTTTGTCTAAAACATGGTAAATCTGCAAAAGATTCAATACCGTTCAAAACCCTATAACTCATCCTAGAACAAAAATCAAACAAAACAGCCAAAGAGGAATCGAGACCTTACCGAGGGGGTTCCAACGCATCCAACGGTGATCGAATCCAACTTTGGACGAAGAACCGAGAAAAGATTGACGATTCAGCCGACTTGGGGGAGGAGGTTTTGTCCAGAACCTCAAAACGAGGCTACTGCCCATTTTAATGAAAAAAAAAGTACAAGGCATGTACTTCATGACTATACACCGTGTATATTTAATTTAACTATTCATAAGACGGCTGAATCCCACCGCCTTACTTTCCAGACCAACCGACATGAGTACACGGCATGTACCTATGGGTACACGGTGTGTATTTGGTTTCCCTTATCTTCCTCGCTGACTTACCCACACGCCATGTATATCCCTTATACACGGCTAGACTACACGGCGTGTCCAAGGGGAACACGGCGTGTACCGGGTTCTACCCAGCCACAGGCCCACATGCCATGTATGGCCACCACACGGTCGGGGTTACATGGCGTGTTGAAAACTACATGCCGTGTAGTAATAAATTTCTACACGGTCACCACACGGAATTTACTTGGTGAGCACACAGCCGACACTCATTTAACATATACACGGTGTGTACTTAATGTACACAGCATGTAGTCTGGAAATTTTCAGAAACTTCCTGTTTCCTCCAGTTTCTTCAGAAACCAGTCAAAAATTTCAAACAGGGTCGGTATTTTGACCCGTTCTAAAAACCAAGGTTCTTACAAAAGAACAGTCCAATTCAGTTTCCATAAATCATTTACATTTGTCATACTAGGTTTCAATTTTTTATTAATCACACTATAATAATGATTTCAAAACAAATATAGAAAACATGAGTCGCAACAAGAAAATATTTTAATAATATGATCCAATATATAAATAAAGATTTAACATATGTTTTTACACACACACTTCAACTAATTTCACTTTATCCTAAGAACATAGCCAATGATCATCAACTAATCATCAATGATGGATAGACCATGAACTATGGAATATTTAATATGTAATATAAGAGAAAATATAAAAAATAATTTAATAAATATCATAACTTATTTAAAATTAAAAAAAAAATAGGGAAAATATAACGACCCATACTTTTCATACATAGATATTACATCTTTTTATATGAATATTAATTAAATTATACAAATACATGCCTGAGGATCATAAATTCCTAGTGACTTTGAAAAATTGGAAACATAAAAAACTGGTTCGTAAAATACCTACATTGTCTCACACTAATTTTTCATTATTATATCCATTTTAGCATATTACACATAACACCTTTCTTCATATCCAGTGGAAAATAAACATTAAAAAGTAGTGATCTCAAATGATTGATATGGGTAAACATGGATGATATCAATTTATTATATTATAAAATAATAGGATAAGAAATATGGGTATGTGATCATTTTCATAACATACAAATTCCATACCCAACCTATCATGGATCATAACCATGATTCATGGAATAAAACATTAACATTTCAAATGAAATGAATCATAAGAATGAAAATTAATCATAAATCAATCATGAAAAATGTAATAAATGTGTGTTCCATCATTGTAAATATACAAAACCATTTCATATGTCAAGGTTAACTGTCAAGACTCTCATATTTGGACTTATCACATGTTTCACATAACGGATCAAGTATATCAACTTGTTTCCCCTAACAGGTCAAGAATATCGACTTGTTTCCCATTACATATCAAGAAAATTGAATTGTTTCCTATAACTACATCATGATAAATAAATAATTACCTAATAAATTAAAGGGAGATATAGGTCCCAGCCATCCTTGAATAAAAACTATTCATATTTTTTCCACAAAACCACAAATAAATCAACATCTCGGAACCCATATAAAAAAATGAGTTTCATAAACACTTCATTATAACATAAATTATTGAAAAGAAATAGGTTCCATAAATATCATTCCATCATAAACATAAAAAATTCGTAGAAATAATGGTATCCTTTGGTAATATGCCTAGTAAAGCATCAGTAACACCAAATAATGTCATATTAGACAAAAACTGATTTTTGAAAGATCACTTAAAATAATTATTGAGGAAAATATCATTTCCTTTAAGAAATAATTTTTTAAGAGCCACATAATTATAAAGGAAAATTTTTTCATTGAAAATATCCTTTTAATCTTGTAAAGGAAGATTCAAAGCATTTAGGTGTCATGATGGTGGAAAATCCACTCATGCTGTATAAGTTAAAATACATTCCTTATGTATTTTTGTTGGAAAAGTCATAAAGATCCTTGTTATGAAAATGACTAAAATATTTTTTTAAATCCATTTCATAAAAAGCTAAAACATGGGTAAAAATTATTTTAAAAAATGGTAGAAAACATTTTGAATTTTTTTAGAAAACATAGGCATAGAAGATAAATAATATTCAATGGAAACATTAACATAAACAGTCTCGAGTAATGATGATATTGTGAAATAAACCATTAACACTTTATAACTAGTGGAATCATATGACCAATGGGATAATGAAAAATTATATGGATATGTACATACCATAATCTTCAGGAAAAGACTCCTAAAAGGAATTCACATGAAATATATATACCACGCAAAAGAAATAAGTAGTGTATAAGGCATGTGTCCCACAGAAATAAAAGTGAGAAAAAAATCCCTTATCTCAAGTCCTGCCTTTCCTTGTTCACATTACAAGTTCCAATATAAAAAATATGGATTTAACATACATTTATTTAATAAAAATATATCAATAATACAATTAATTATTTGTTTAGAACATCTTATCACCTACTTATTAATAATATATAATCACTATTCTTTGTTATATATACCTCATTTTACAAGAATGATTTGATTAATAAGTCCCAATAATTATAAATTTTTCATGGTACCATAATTTAAAGAATAATAATTATGTTACACATATCATATATATTCATAAAATTAATCCTTATTACTATCCATGTGAAATATTGTTGAAAAATGAATCACATCACATCATAGAGATGGTAAGCCATATGTACGCATGAGAAATGTTATCATTTCACAAATTATTAGGTGGTAAAAAGGTAGATATGATATTATAATTCAAGAAGTATAATTATATCATAAATATCATATAAAAACATTAAACCCCTCATAATTACCTTTCATAAAATATGGTGATAGAAAATGAATTGTATCGCTTTGTGGAGACGGTAAGTCGTACGTACGCACGATTGATACTTTCAATTCATTTTTGATGAGAAAGGGGATGTATAATGGTGTGTTAGACATCATAATAAAATATAATAGTATTTTTATGATTAATTTATTAATTTATGATTTATATCATTGATTTAGGTGAGGTATAAAATAGTAAAAAAGGAGAGTGACCTTTAGAGTGATTATCTCCTCTTTGAAATGGATCCTTTAGATCTCCAATAAAGGAATCTATAGTTCGTCCTTTGATAAGAAAAGAGCCTACATAATGTGTCTAGGTAAGTGTATAAAATAATTTGGTATATTAATTTCAAGTTATAATACTCAATGTGGTGAAATTAGAAGATGGAGGAGGTGTCCTTTTATATTGAAGGTGAGGGGAACTTTTGGAATTTCTCAAAAGATTAATTAATAAAAATAATAATTATCAACTAAAAATTCCACAAAATTAAATTTTATTTGAATATAATGTGTGATATGGTGGTAATACCATAAAACAATATATTTTATACTTATTTTGGAGTAATTTTGAACCCTATCATTTTGATTAACCCTTATTTAATCTATTTTAATTTTAACTATGATAACAACTATTTCAATATTAAATGGTTTAAATTTTTAATTATAACGTTTAAATTGAACCATAAATGGTCCAATAATGATTTTCTAAAACATAATATATACTATCAATTATTATTTATGAGTTTTTTGATTTTGAAATAATTTAATAAAATGTTATTTTTCATAAAATATCATTAGTTTCAATTTTGACACTATTTGTTACATTAACTTTATGACAATCAATAAAGTAAGGTATATTTGAAAAAAAATAATTTAATACAACCCCAATACATCACAATCACCTATAAAATTTTTGTATCACCTTAATTAATTCAAGTTATATTTATATTACTATTTTTAATATCACTTAATTTATTTTTCCATTAATTGAATAATTATTTCATCATCATTGTGAAATTATTTAAGATAATTATTTCTTCTCTAAAAATTAAAAATAAAATATGATTATTTGATATAAATTTTATATTATATAATTATATTTATTATTGATTATATATTCTTTGTTTCCTCATGTTAAAAATATTATACTTATTAAAAGTAAGAGTGTGACATTTTGTCACTCCCTTTGATTTTAATAATATCGAAGTCATTTTCATGAAAAGGTGTCCATTAAATAATTAAATCTCAAAAAATATGCGTTAGGGGTATAATTGACTTTATCTAATAATTTTTTTATGTTTTATGTTCATTTTATAGTTCTTATAACTTTATTTTTAACATAAATGACCAAATTTCCATTTTACTATGGTAACAAAAACTACCAATGTTACTATTCATATTGGTCAGAAGCTAGAAGGATAAAGTTAATAAATTTGTAACTTATGATTAAAAATATGGAATTCATTTTTCAAAATTCAAAACACATAAGTGGCTAAAATTAGCTTAAAATTAATCTCATAAGTAGCGTGAGAAAGATTATTTTTAAAGTGACAATGTTTTATAGTTTGAAATGTTTTTATATCCAAATTCCCTATGAAACATATTAAAATGACCTTAATTAGATTAATATATGTGTTATTTGTTTAATTTTTCTTTAAATCCAATTTAAAGAATAATTTATCATTATAAATTATTTATATGAAAAGATGGGTTTCAATTAAACTGAAGTAGCTTTTACTATTCCTCAAAAATGATACATATCAGAAAAATACTAAAATTTAAACAAAAGTAAAATTTGAAATTATTCTTTTAAAAAGGATGTTTTTTATTCATATATAATTTATAAAAGTTTTGAAATTTAGTATTAAAACAAGTGCACCATTAAAAGGTGATAAAACTGCCTGTAGAAAAATATAGCTTTTAATCCAAAAAATTGAATTTCTTCTTGAAATAAATTGATTGAATATATAATATATAGATTTAATATTTTTTTCATACTATTAATTCCTTAAAATTTAATGTATATGGTATAATGATCACATAATAATATTTCATTGTTCGTTTACATTGGGTGTTTTGTGCAACATAACCATAAAATGATTAAAATCTAAAAAGGGACATACCATAAAATAATGGGGTGTTACATTATACCCCTCCTAAAATGATTTTCACCATAAAAATTCATCACTCAGTTACAAAAATATGAGGATACCTCTACCTAATCACATCCTCAAGTTCCCATGTAGCTTCCTTAAATTTGTGATTTCTACAAAAAAAAAATATAACCATATGAGTGGTTTTGTTTCATAAAAATCTATCTATACAATCCAAAATCTATATCGATTGTTCCTCATAAGAAATAACTTATTCTATTTGTACTACCTATGAGTTTAGAATATGTGATATATCATGTATGTACTTCCTTAATAGAGATATATGGGACACATCATGAAATTGGGAGAGATTCAATGGAAGATCCAATTGATAAGCTACCATCCTAATACAATCAAGAATTTCAAAAATAAAAATATACCTATGGAATATATTTCAATTATTTAAAAATCTCATTACTCTCTTCCATGGATATATTCTAAGAAATACCTTATCCCCCAGTTCAAACTTAAGATCTTTCTGATGATTTTAATCCTAACTTTTTGTCGACTATGAGTTGCTCTTATGTGTTGTTGAATAGAAATTTTAGTATTGGACATTTCATTAGATATATTAGGTACCAATAGATTTATCTCCTAAACATCATTCTATCATGTTTGAGTTTTCACTTCATAACATAGAGGTATTTATAAGTATCCATCTGAATTATATAGTGAAAACTATTGTTACAAAAAAATTCTACCAAAGGAAAGTGTTGATCCCAAGCACCTTATAAATCCATAAATAAAACTTTAAACACGTCCTCTAGAGCTTGAATCTTTCTCTAAGAAAGAAAATATGTCTGATGATGATAATAAGTGATAAAACATAACTCCGTATATAGATCCTTATGAAGACTTCACCAATACTTTGAGTTAAACATCAAATCTTGATCAGATACAATGGAAAATGGTACTCCATGCAAAATTACCACATCCTTAATATATATTCTATAAATCTAATCAAGATATAAATATTATTTAATAGTAATTAAGTTTGTGTACTTTGTAAGGTGATCACCTATAACCATTATAGAATTATGGCCTTTATATGTTTTGGGATGCCTGACAAAAAAATAGATGACAATGTTTTCCCATTTCTATTTAGGTATGGTTAATGGTTGAAACATACCCTTAGATTTTTTATCACTCAGCCTTAAATTTCTAACAAACCAAGAACTATGAAGAATTATCTTCAATATCTCTATTCTTGTCATCTCACCTGAAATATTATTTCATGTCTCAATACATCTTTGAACTTCTAGGATGAATAAAAAATGATGAACGATGAGCCTCATCCAATAGTCCCTTATTAAAATTCGGTATAATAGGTACACATACACAATTACTAAACCTTATTATTCATTCACAATAAAGGTTGAACTCATGAACATTTTTCACATTCTTTTAGGACTCCATATCTTCTTTTTGTGACTATTAAATATTCACTTAGATACATGATTGAGTATCCATTTGAGTTAGATAATATTTCACTCCTTCTATTATGATTTCCATACTCATCCTTTTAAAATATATAAATATTGTGTCTTTTGTGATCCTAATCAAATATTGGCCTCCATGGCCCTTTCTACTCAAATAATTTGTCACCTTGTTCTATTTCCCAGGGTAGTAATGTATTGAGATATCATAATCTTTAATTAGTTCTAAATAACTTCTTTAGCATATATTATACTCCTTCTATGGGAATATATACATCAATATTTTGGGATTAGTGTATATATCACATTTCTATCCATAAATATAATGCCTCTATATCTTTAATGAAATGATAACCCTATCTAACTCTAATTCATGAGTTGGGTAATTCTGATCATGAACATTTAGTTTTCCTGAGTCATAATATATAACTATTCTATTTTTCATAATAATGAATCTCAATCCCTTCTTAGATGAAACACTAAAAATTAAATACCCTTCTCTGTTGTAGGTTAATGTAATCATGGGGTCACTAGCTAATATTCTCTTTAGTTAAATAAAATTTTATTCAAATTCATTCATCCAAAGGAACTTTAAACCCTTTCATGTTAACTTGGTGGGTGGATTGGACAATCAAAAGAAATTATCTATAAAGAACTTATAAGATCTACAAAAACCAATAAAACTATTATTTCAGTTACCATGGTTGGTTTAGGCCATTTTTTTAATAACTTTTATATTTGAATGATCCACTAATATACCTTCACTTGAGATTAAATGTCCAAAAAAATGAATCTTTCTAAAGCCAGAATTCACACTTGGTAAATTTTTCATACAGATTTCCTTTCTAAAGGACTTCAACATAGTCCTCTAGTGATCTTCATTTTCTTCCATTATATTTTAATATAAAAGAATTAAATCTATATAAAACACCAAAAACAGATCAAGATAGTCTATAAAGACTCTATTCATCATGTTTATTAAGAAAGTGGAGAAATTAGTAAGAAAAAAGTTATCATTATAAATTCATAATGTACATACCTTGTTCAGAATACCATCTTTAGTATATCCACCTTCTTGAACCTCAATTTATAATATCTATAATAAAGGTCAATTTTAGAGAACTATTTAGCTCTGTGTAGTTGAATAAATAAATCATCTGTACAAGAAAGAGGATACTTGTTCTTGATTGTAATTTTGTTAAGCTCCCAATAATAAATCTTGAGACGCATTGACCCATATTTCTTCTTAACAAATAGAACAGATGTAACCCAAGTTTACACACTAGGTAGTATTAATACCTTGTCAATATTATCCTGGATTTTCTTCTTTAATTTTATGTAACTTAATTAGATCCATTCGATGAGGATTATTCCAAATAGGCATAGCCCTTGGTATGAGTTATATAAAAAAACCAACTTCAAGATTCAGTGGAAGACATATAAGATATTCTAAAAAAAGAAAAAAAATCCCATATAATAGTTGTATTATTAATTTTGAGTTTTTCCCCAACCATCTGAGATAGATAACCATCATGTATAGTAATTAAGACCAATAAGATGGAAGTAATTTCTATAAGAAGTTCATATTCATCATTTCATTGATAAATTAATATAGGTTCATTTGAAATATAGAATTTGAATTCTCTTCCTCAAAATATAATATGTGCTCTATATAGAAAATACAATTCATGCCAAGAATCAAATTGAATTTAACTATAGGGAGAATAATTGGATTTTCAGGAAGTAATTTCCCACAAAATTTAATCAGAGAAGAACTATAAAGAATAGATGTTACCATTATTCCATTAGGATTCTTCATAGATAACTCAACATCCAATTATTGAGGTTAAAATTTCATATACTTATAAAATTCCTAATAAATAAAAGAGTGGGTAGATCCAGAATGAAATAATGGATTAGCTATTCTCTAGTGGATGATAAGTGTACCTTTCACCACATCGTTCTCATAACCCACTATGGTTGTCATGATATAAAGAGATTTAACTTTATCATTAGCCTTTATAGTTTGTTTTAATTGATTATAAAAAACATTCTGATTCATGCACTGATTTGAAAAATTACTATACTCCTTTAATTTAGATTATTGGAGTATGGGTGGTGAATCAGTTGGAATATTCTTTTCAACCATTTCATTAACTAGACTATTCATTGAATTTCAAAATTCAAGGTATTTATGAACCACCTTTACACATTTAAAAAACTTTCCACTTAAATTTATACACTTACCTTAATGTTTCTTCCCACATTAATGTCATGTAAATGGATTGAATTTCTTTCTACCATGTGTTTTATTCGAGTTTTCATGAGACTATATCTTTCTTTTATTATCAAAATCATGCGAATGGTTTGTATCTACAATTTCCATTTCCACATTAAGAGAACGTAAAATAATTTATTTGTAGATATTGAGTTATATTACAGATAACACCCTTTAGATACTTGGTTTTAATCCCCTAAAAATCATTCAACCTTACATTCAGGTTTGATAATAATACCATAAGCGTACCTTAAAAGTCTTATAAAAAATTTCATTGTTGGTACCAATGGATTAATTATCCTTTTGATTTACCTCAAGAAAATAATTCACCATATTAATATAAAGAATATAATGGAATAACTTATTGAAAAATAAGTTCTTGAAAAATCATGTAGTGATACTTAATAAAATAAGGGTAGGATGAAAACATAGTCATGTAATGTGAATTATTATCAAGGTATTCAAAGTTTTCTAGGGGTTTAAAAAAAATAAACATAGGGAATGTATCATAGTGAAACAAAGTTAAAATAGATTAATCAATCTCCTCAATAATTTTAATGTTGTTTGAAATAAACTTTATTTAATTACACTATAATTAATGTTCTATAAGTGGTGCATACCCTGAGTATGCTCAGGGAATATGGTATGGGAAAGAAAATAACAAAATATTATTAGAACACACTTTGTGATGGGAATTATAAAAATTGATCTAGAGGTTAATATCAAGAAAAATAATAATCAGTTTACCAATTGCAAGATTTTAGGAATCAATACCTAGAATAATAATCGTATCGGTAATCATTTTTAGGAAACTCTAAATCAAAGTATTAATACAACCTATAAAAATATCTAAATATATCTATGACATTTATGATAATAATAATTAAAATGACACAACATGTAAAGATAATTATTTTAGGTGTTGATGTCTCCTAGATCAATTATTTTTTAACAAAAAAATCAAGTATTTGTGTATAAATTTAATTTATTTTATCTCATGAAAATATTAACCTTGTTTTTGAATAAATTGTATGAAAAATGTGGAGAGTAAAAATATAATCATGTTAAAATAGTGTTTCTCTTTTATGAAGTACTAACCTTTGGTATTCTTATTTATTTTTATCTTTATCATCCTATTGTGTACATCTAATACTTCTTTAGATCCTTTAAAAGAAAAAAAGTTATGTGAAAGTAAAATTGTATTACCAATACAACTCAAATAAAAAATTAAATCCAACTATAATGATATTTCATATTATAAACTAATTTCATAAAACCAAAACTAGATATAAATAAAAATTGATTTTCTCTTGAAAGAGTTGTTTTTATGGTATTTAATCTAGCACATTACTTTTTTGTAATGTAATGAGAGTGAGAAAATGTTACCCATTTTGAATTTATAATTGATATGAAATTTGAATTTTCTAGTTTAAATGTGTTCTTTATCCTCAATCATATATTTGGGATATATGTTTTTGGTAGACTCAAGATTGTGGACAGTTTTAAGTATTAAATAATTAATTTTAAATATTTCTTGATTTTTTAGTCTTCTTACTCCACTACATATCCATATCTCTTATCCTTAATTTTTGTGATAGATTTTTTAATTCATGTATCATTTTTATCTCTTTCTGCTATTGTTGAATCCTCTTATTAAGTGACTTTAGTAGGTTCTATAGGTCTTCTTCCCTTCAATATTTTCCCAATAATATCATAATGGAATTTTGTGATGCAATAATGAATTTCAAATAATTTTTCAACATCTTTTAGTGTCATATGATATATTCAATCATGAATTATAGCACCCTCTAGAATTCTTATTTAACCACTTCCATTTCTAAAATCTTCTCCTCGAATCCATTAAAATATTCCTATATAGCTATAACACTTTCTCCCTTTTTGGTGTTGTAGGTTGGTATTCCATTATAATATTATCATTTTCTTTATATTATAATTATAGAACTACAAATTTATTTTCTTCTTCATGTTTTGTGATTTATATAGAAATTTCATTAGCCTTGAAATCTTGTTCAATTATTGGAGGTTCTTTAAAAAATCAAAAAGATACATATTTTCCTACTCTACCTCTTCCCTTAATTTTACTTCTTAAATTTGCGGTATCTCTTTAGAACTAGACTACTAAAATTTCCCCTTTACTATACAATCAATGAGCTCCATCATCTTTTTTCCCCTTCTTCCTCTTTTAATTGAAATAGATTTACCATTGTTCATATTCTTATCTGGTAATAATATGTTCTTCTTATTTATGATTTTTAAGGATATCCCAATAAACATCATTATTGTTCTCCACCAAATATTTTTTTTAACTTTACTATTTTACTTAAATAGATTTAATTTCATTTTTATCCTCTTTTTCTTGAACCTATTTTACTTCGTCCACCCCCTCTTTCTATTTGTCTTCTTCATTCCATGTGTTAAAACATAAAATGAAGTTACTCACAAGGGAATATACTATCCCAATTGTTTTGTAAATGTTATTATCCATTACCCTTATTATATAATATCTTCATGTTACTCATCCATCCTCTAATAAGTGATTATATTATACATCATAAAAAATCTATCTTATAAAATTTTCTCATCAGTTACTTGAAAGTGAGGTTATCATTCCTGATCTTATGCATCCTATTATCTATCTTGTTCATTCTATAAATTAGGATCTCCTCTATAGTTTAGGAGGCATGTTTCATTCCACTATTTATATTGGAATTCTTTATATCATTAAGAATATTAATAATTCTATCCTTATATGTATTATGACCACCCTACAGAATTAGTTATCTCTCATGTAGTAGAATCTTCTTAGTATAAAAAAGTATCTATTTTTTATGTATATGAATATTTATCTGATATTTAATATATCCTTCACACCACCAATAATGATCAATCATTTAAAAGGAATGAAATAAACAATGACCTAAACTATAATTATAAAATATATATAGGAAAGTGAATTTTTTAGACATAATAAATCAGTCTTGAGTCATTTTCCATATTTAACTATTCATTTACAATGATAAAAAAACTTAACCATCCCAGATGGAATCATTTCCCTTGATGGGATACCATATTTTCTAAATATATAGTTTTATATCTAACACTAACTAATAAAATTTAGGATAGTGGAAGTACATGGTCTATCCCAAGAGGAATAGAGAATCCCAGTGATAAATCTTGGACAAATGTTAGGTCATCATAATATCTTTAGTATAGTGACATTTAATATAATTTAATTTAATTTAAAAAATTGAAGACTCGTGGGAAAACAGATGAAATTTTGATAGAAAGGACAAAGATATGGTAAATTAGTATCCAAGTTCGGTTATCCTAATAAAAAATTACTTTACCCCACTCAAAATATAATCTAACTTAATAGTTGCATGATCATTAATTTTATTAATACTAAAATAACCAATTATTTTCAAAACTCACATATTATCCCAAATCCTCAAGGTTAAGTGGGTTAAAATATCTATAATTCATTAATATCTAATCACAAATGTAAAATAATATTTTTATAAACTTTACTACAAAAACCTAGTACGGATGTCTATATTATTACATTTGTAAAAGATACAAGTTATCTCACCAAACATGATCAATTAGTTTATAAATATTGGAAAATGAGATATATATATATATATATATGATTTTCATTGTAAATTGTAAATTTTTAAATAATAACATAAGAAACATTCTTACATCTTTGATATTATTCATAATATTCTATTTTTTATCCTGGTGAAAGGAAAACAATAAATGGTGAGAACATATGCTCAATAAGGGTTATATAAATTGAAATATATCATAAATAGATAAGGATTATTCAATATGGAATGGTAAATAAATGAAAACACATTTATTTTAATTAATAACTTTAGAATGAAATGCATCCATGTGTAATATAAATGAATTAATCTCAAGGATAATAATAATTAAATTCTTAATAAAGGAATTGATTAATGTTGGACATCATGATCTCAAACATCATGATATCTTTATCATCCAAACATTGTACTAATATAGTTTAATCATTGGGTAGGTATATACCAAATACCTATTTAATGTGATTGGATAAGTAATTTTTCCCATGAGATTTATTTACATTTCAAGTGGTTATTTATAACCATTCCCCAACCATAATTTCATGTTCCATTTAATCTTTATATATTTAATGATAAATTTAATTATTTCCAATATGCTTTTTCAAAAAAAAATATATGAATAAAGAATAATTAATATCACTATTGCCCCAGTCAATAAATTAAAATTCATAGTAAATAATTTTATATTGAAATGGTATATGGTTTATGCAATAATCATATCCATTATACAAATAATATAGATAATTAAGAGAAATTTAATTTCCAATAAAATTCTATCACAGGAAAGCTAATGTTTCGTGAGAAAGTTAATGAACTCAAAATTAATAAGAGATAAAATATAACCATAAATTCATTATAAATATATGTTTTATACTAAAATAATATCCTTTTGAGAAATAAATAAAATTTAAGATAAAAATTAAAATAATATTTCATTAAATAGTTTTCTTTGTAAACCCGTGTAAAACTTGTAAAAGAATCTAAAGAGTGTAAAACATTTATGGCAGTAGGAAATCCTTTTAACATAGATGTTTTATAAATAAATTCATTTTAAACATTTATAAAGACTGTAAAAAATAGACCCTTTCATAAAAATTTAAAATTATTCCTTCCAAACCATGAAAAAATTCACAGATAACATTAAATGTCATTAATGTTGTGAAATTTTTTGATTGAAGGTGAAGTGAAGAGAAAGCGTATAACGATGTCAAATTCTCAGGATAACGATGGTGGATTAAAACATATCAATCACAATATAACAAGAAATAAAGAATATAAGTATATGGCCTTAAAAAAACCACACACCAAATTTCATTATCATGTCACCTGATTTATAGATTACAAAATGGTTGATCCAACAGACAAAATAAATTCTAATGAATCAAATCCAATGGTCACTATTGGAAATATGACCTATACCAATGATTTTGGGAAAAACATTGGTATAGTTTACTAATGTGGACCTATACCAACGGTTTGGCCAAAAACTATTGGTATAGGTCCATTATAGAGACCTTATACCGACAGTTTGGCCAAACCATTGGAATAGGTCCTAAAATCAAAGAACCTATACCAACGATTCTCAAAACCATTGGTATAGGTCTATACCAACGATTTTGAGAACTGTTGGTATAGGTACATGTATTTTTAATAGAATATTCTTACAAAGGACATTAAATAAACCAAAATTTAAAATACTTATGATAATACATATATATATTTATGAAATTATATTCACAAAAATACGTTAGGTTAGTGGTTAGGTCGTTCAATCACAAATGGGAGGTGATGCGATCAAAACCAACTGAATGAATATTTTTTGAATTACATATACCAGTGGTTTTATGGAACCGTTAGTATAGATTTTCATATTAATTATACCAACAGTTTTCCCAAAATCATTGGTATAGACCTATCCCCACGGCTTACTTGGCAACGGTTCTCCAAACCATTGGTATAGGAAATACCAATGGTTTAGAGGCCTATACCAATGGTTCCAAACCATTGGTATAGGGTATTTTTCCAGTAGTGGGTAAAAATACAAAAGTTTTGGCCATATGAAGATAATTTTTGGGAAATAAATAGCACACATTTGTTATGATTTATGAAATCCACAAAATTAATGATAATTCATAACACTCCACCTTGGATGTAATAACCCCATGGAATCTAATATAAATCTTCACATAAAAAACCTTGTTGAAAAAACAAGTGAAGACAAATTAAAAAGATTCTATGATATGCTGCCTCATTAAAAACCCTTTCAGAAAACCCAGTGGAAAAAACTGATTAAGGGAAAAGGAGTACATCATTCTCAACTCCCCCTCATAAAATCATGATATACTTTTTAGTCTTCGCATTCCAATTTTATAAGTCAATTTTTGAAATGTTGAAGTTGACAATGCCTTTGTGAACAAATTTGTGAGATTTTTCAGAAGACCTTATTTGCTGGTTATCAATATCACCATTATTTTTAAGGTCATGGGTGAAAAATAATTTTGGTGAGATACACATAGTTTTTTACCTTTAATAAACCCAACATTCAATTGTTCTATTCAAGTAGAATTGTCTTAAAATAATATGGTGGGAATATTATTATTCATATCTAATCCACATAAATCTTTAATATTATTAATAATTGATCATGACCAAACACATTATCAACTTGATTCATGAATAGAAATCAACTCAGCATGGTTGGAAGAAGTCATATTAATGTTTTGTTTTGTATAACACCAAGAAATAGAAGTTCCACCATATGTAAAAACATATATAGTTTTAGATCATGATTTGTGTAGGTCAGAAATGTATCTAGCATCAGCATAACCAACCAACTTTGGTTTTGAGGATTTGGAATAAATTAACCACCAATATTTTGACCCTTGAAGGTATATTAAAACATATTTTATACCATTCCAATGTCGAATAGTAGGAGAAGAACTATACCCTTCAAATAAATTCATAGAAAATGATATATCAGGTCTTGTATTATTTTCAAGGTACATCATTGCTCTAATTTCACTCAGATATGGTAATTCGGGACTAATTAGTTCTTCATTATCCACTCATGGTTTAAAAGGATCATTATCATGATCAAGAGACCGTACAACCATTAATGTACTTAATGGATGTGATTAATTCATTTTAAATATCTATAGAAATTTAGCAGTATATCATGATTGATGAACAAAAATTACATCCTGAAGATGTTCAATTTATAATACAAGGAATAAATTTGTCTTTACAAAGTCTTTCATTTCAAATTCTTTCTTCAAATATTCAACTAGTGTGGAAAGTTCATCATTAGTCCCAATTATATTTAAATCATCAATGTAAACTAAAATGATCACAAATTTAGATCCAATATTCTTAATTAAGACACATAGAAAAATTAGATCATTTTTATATCCTTCCTCCATCAAATATTTATTCAAAAGGTTATACCACATAAGTCATGACTACATTAATCTGTATAATGATTTATTCAACTTGACTGAATAAAGATATTGAGATCCATGATATTTTTCTGACAATTTGAATCCTTTAGGTATTTTCTTGTAAGAATCATTATCAATATCACCATAAAGATATGAAGTCACTATATCCATCAGGCATAATTCAAGTTTCTTATGTACAACAAACATCATGAGGTACCAAAAGGTTATTGCATCCATTACTGGGTAGTATGTTTCATCATAATCAATTTTGTGTTTTCGTGAGAATCCTTGAGCAACCAGTCGTGATTTATATCTCATGACTTTATTATTTTCATTTCTTTTTCTCACAAATACTTATTTGTATCCAACGTGCTTAATCCATTTAGGATTTTTCATGATCAACCCAAAAAACCTCACATTTAGCAAGTGAGTATAGCTCAGATTGGATTACAATATTCCATTGATCCCAATCTGGCCTTTCACAACATTCATTAACCATTTTAAATTCTTGATCCTCATCCATAATTTCAAGTTCTTCATTGTATAAAAATGTGTTATCAATAATGGTCTCCACTCGGTTCCAACATCTTCTAGTGTTGGTGAAATTTATTAAAATTTCCTCTTGACCATATTGATGTACTTCTTGTACATTTACATTATCTTCAAATTCATTCATATATTCTACCAAGATAGGTTATTTCCTATTTATTTTATGGGGACTTTTATCTTTTGAACCAAGTGGTGTCCCATGATTCATGTACTGGTTGGAATCATTGTTGGTAATACCATCAAATCGTCCTTACGTGATATCTATTCTTATCGGTGCATTCACAGTAAGTATATATGATTTTGTAACCCGTTTTGAATTATTAAATGAATCAAGAAATTGATTTAATAAATTTTGAAAATTAATGATCTTATAAACTTCTAGTTCACTCATATTTGTACGAGGATCAAGATGTGATAATGAAGTGACCTTCCATGATATATCTTTTGATGTCAATTGATTTCCCCCTTTGAGTGTCGGAAATAATTTTTCATCAAAATTACAATCAAAAAATATTGTTGTGAATACATATCCTGTCATAATATCAATATATTTAATGATCAATGGAGATTCAAAACCAATATATATCCCCAATATCCTTTGGGGTCCCATTTTTTTCATTGTGGGGATGCTACAGGCACATATACAGCACAACCAAATATCCTTAAGTGTGAAATATTTGTTTCATGGGTACAAGATAATTGTAAAGGGGAATAATTATGATAGCTTGATAGAATTATTTGAAGAAATGCTGCTGCATGAAAAAATTCATGTCCCCATGCTAAAATGGGCAATTTAGTTTTTATAAGTAATGGTCTAGTGATAAGTTATAATCGCTTTATAAATGATTCAGCTAGACCATTTTGTGTATGAACATGTGATACATGATGTTCAACACATATTCCCAATGAGATGAAATAATTATTAAAATAATTTAGTGAATATTCACCATCATTATCAATCATAATATTATTTATTTAATAATCAATGAATTGTGCCCTTAACCTTATTATTTGGGAAAGTAATTTCACAAATTACGGGTTGTGAGTGGACAATAAACACACATGGGACCATCGAGTTGACGCATCAATCGTGATAATAAAATATATGAATGGTCCACATGGTGGATGAATTGGTCCACATAAATCACCATGAATTCAGTTCATGAACAATGAGGATTCAGTCCCGATCATTTATGGTGATTGTCTTATGATTAATTTTCCTTAAGAACAAGCAGCACCTGAGAAATCATGGGGTGTAAGAACCCCTTTATCAACTAATTGATGACCATGACTATATTTAATTATTTTCCTCATCATTATTGACCCAAGATGACCCAAATTGTCATTCCACAAAAAAAATGTATCATGGTTGCTAAAATTTGGATTTACAATGATTGATTCAATTGTACAAATATTGACAAAGTACAATCCGGATGGAAGGCTAAACATCTTCTATTGAATCAATTTGTGCTCATTTTTAATACTTGTTATATAGAGTTATTCAACACCTACTTCATCCATTATCTCTATGTGATATCCATTTTTACTAATATCTTTAAAAATTATCAAATTGCATCGAGAATTGGGAGAAAACAATGAATTTTTTATCATAATTATTGTACCACTAGGTAGGTATATTCTTGCTTTTCCAGAGCTTTCGATTAATTTTTCACTGCTAGGTAAAGTATATACATGGTCACAACCCATTTTAATGATGATAAAATATTTATCAAGTTTAATAATTTTGTGCCTCATTGCACTATTGACAAAGAAAATATATTCATCATGGAAATTATTCCCAACAAACCAATTTATATAATCTATTTCTAGCAAAGAAAATAAACATGCATATAAGGAATAAAATAAAAGAAACCAAAATGAAACATGAAATATTTAAAATTATTACAAAACTAAAAACCATAGTTCATTTCAACCACAAGCATACAAAAACCAAAAATAAAACTTCAATTCCTTTATTATAATCCATGCTTGATCTATATTCTCATCACCTTTGGGGTGTACAAAATAATCGAAAATATCAATGTTTGTAATATCATCATCATCATATTTCAATGCCTAGTTGAAAAAAATCACTTCATCATTATTTTCCTTTCCTTTGATTGATTGTTGATAAAGATCAACAAAACTTTTTGGCGTATGACAAGTATGAAACCAATGCCCCTTCATACCACATTGAAAGAAATTACTTCCATAGCTCTTTTATTTCTTCATTTGTGTCTATTCATTATTGGAACACTTCTAGTGGTGACCTTTCCTATTCTCATTTGGTGTGTGACCACCTCGATAAAATGACTTTCCTAGGCCTCGATTGCGGTGATTATTCCCCTAGCCTTGGTTAAAAGTAGTTACATTCTCTTCATGGAATGGAGCCGCACCAATAGGTTGGGATTCATGATTTCTCATCAAGAGCTCATTATTTTGTTCAGTAATAAGAAGGCAATAAAGTAATTTATATTATTTTGTAAAACTTTTCTCGCAGTATTATTGTTATATAATGACTTTCGAGGCATGGAAAGTAGGATAAATTCTTTCCAAAATATAGGTATCATTAATAGTATCTCTGTTTAATTTTAGTTGTGATGTTATTTTAAATATTACAGAGTGGTATTCACTTACTAATTTATAATCTTGGAATCACAAATGAATCCACTCAAACCTTGCTCTTGGTAGTATTACAAGTCAAATGGGATTATATGGCTCCTTGAGATTATTCCATAGAACCAAAGGATCCTTCATCATGTGTTTCTCATTCTTAAGACCCTCATGGAGGTGATGGTGGAGGAATATTAGGTCTCAGTAATAGTCTTGAGTAAAATCATTGTTTCCAACATTAATTTCATTTCCAAGGCCGTTTGCATCAAGGTTTATCTCCGCATCTAGAATCCACGACAAGTAATTTTTCCTATAAATGTCTAGAGGGATAAATCCATGCTTCACAATATTCTCCATGGAAAATTTATCTTATAGGTATGACTAACATTTTTTACTTCATAGGTTAGACATGCTAATAATGTGTTGTGAAATTTTTTGATTAAAGGCAAAGCAAAGAGAAATCGTATAACGATGTCAAATGATCGAGATTATAATGGATAAGTAAAACTTCTCAATCACAATAGAACAGGAAAGAAATAATAGTAGTATAGGGCCACACAAAATCAGACACCCAATTTTATTATCATGTCACTATATTTATAGATTACAAAACGGTTGATCCAATGGACAAAATCAATTCTAATGAATCAAATCCAATGGTGAGAATAAAAAAAATTTGGCCATATAAAGAGATTTGTTGGGAAATGAATAGACCTAATTCATTATAATTTATTAAATCCACACAATTAATGATAATTCATAACATTTTATAAATATTTTGAGTAAATAAAAGGTGAATTTTTAAAATAATTCTGTAAAAATGGACATGGAAGAAAAATATCCCCGATCAAAAAAGAGAAATAAGGTTGTATTTTATTTTAAAATTTTATTTATTGGATTAAAATTTCAAAGATGGTGAAATTTTAATAAAAACATGGGAAATAATTAAATATCCAAATGATAATAAAATATATGGATAATATGAAAAATAAATTATAATATTCCTTCACCGAAACTAAAGTCTATCACAAAAAATGAGACTGTAAAATAAATTATAACCTCTTTGGAAACTATTAAATAGAAACTAATTGAAAGATTAAACTCAAATTAAAACATAAATAGCTCTAATAAATCATACATTCATGTTAAATACTTCAATTTGGAAGTATATACAACACATAAAATTAAATAGGTGCTCAAAAAATCATCTCAATTGAGTGGGATCTTGACGAAATGCCTTACCTCAAATTTGAATTTCCTCATAAGTTATTTAAACAACATGCATAATATAATTTTTATTTATTATAATTCTATAAAATAACTATAAAAATAATTATAATATCATATATGATCCACTTACAATATTCTAATAATTATTTATAAATTATTCTTTATAAAAATCATCATTTTTGGGTGTTAACTATTTTGTTTTTTATGTAAGTTTCTAATAAACGATATTGATCCTTAATTTTGGATCATTGTTAAATAATCTCATAATTTTAATATTGATATGAAGATAATATATATTAATTATATATATTTATCAAAATCCAAAAAATGTGTACATGAAAAATGTATCACATCACTATATGGAGGTGGTAATCCACACGTACGCAAGAGCGACATTATCCTTTTTTAACAAGTAGAAGAATGAAAATTTTAATGATATAATATATTTATAAAACCATATTTATGTCATAAATATCATATATATTCATTATTTTCATCTTTATAACCATCCAAGGAAAATGGTGATGAAAAAAGGATCACACCGCTATAAAGAGATGATAAGTCATATGTATGCATGAACAATGTTTTCAATTTCCATAGGATGAAAAGAGTTAGAAAATGGTTATAAAATAATTAAATATATATATATATATTGGAGTAATTACATTATTATTAGTATAAAAAATTTATAATTATTAGAAGAATAAATAAAAAACACAAGTACTCGGATAAGAGTTATACCACTTCATTGAGAAACCTCCATTGGCTTATAAATTAATCCTTGAATGGATGGTGTTTTGGAAATACCAGAAGATATAAGACATGGTTAAGGAATATATAAAGTTATTATAGTAGGGATTTTATGAGATATTATTCTCATGGAGTGTGTAGAAGAGAGAATAGGTGGTATCCTTTTATAAGGGTGGTAAAGGACACACTAAGAATTTATTAAAACATTAAATAATATAATCATAATAATTCGATAATGCAGTACCAAAGAACCATGAATTCAAGGATATAATTTGATAGGGTCTAAATAAACTCAATTTATCCCATTTTGGAAAGATTTTTGATAAATTTCAATCCTTACCTCTTAATTAAACAACATTAAACCCATTTTAATCTTAACCTTGATAACTTAACTTTTACTATGATAACATAATTATATGTCCAAAATAAAAGTGGATTTATTACCAAATTTCTAAATCATGATTCCAAATTTTTACTCACTTTTATAATATTTAATTTTTATTATTTTATAAAATTAATTTTAATATAATAATGTAAAACTCATGAAAAATGGTTTTTAGAAAACACCTGATTTAATTGTAAAAATATTTTTACCTTGAAATCAAGTAATAATATGGTTTTTGTGATTTTTTGGTTATAAAATAAAAATTTAGAATTTTATACAGTTTGTTAAATCCAAAATCATATTCCATATTCCAACCATGCCGTTAAATTCAAAGACCCAAAAATAGTTTATGATTTGGATAAAATATAACATATCATAAAAAAAGTAATCATTAGGTTCCCAAAATCAAAAAAAATATTTTAAAATAAATTATTTAACTTCATATAAAAAATTTGGTTAAACACCACCCTTATAATAGTTTAAAGGAAGGTGTTAGAGATATTTTAAAGTTTTATCTCATGGTTTAACCTAAATTTAGCTCTTTTTCTCAAGTGAAAAATATTTTCTAATGTTACTATTCATAATGACAAAAAATTAAGTTAAACTTATTAAATTATGTTAATTATGATGATTCTAAATATTTAATACATTTTCTAAAATTTAAACCATATAATTGGTATAATTTAATTTAAAATGAAACCATCAAAACATGATGAAAAGCAGTTTTCTAGAAAAAATGTATTCTTAAGTATAAAATGTTTTCATACCATAATCAAGAATAATATTTATTTTAAGTATTTTAATTGGATTAATTATAATATAAATGAACTAATGTAACTTTTAAACCATTTTAAAGTAAAATATATAGTAAACCAATCCTTTTATACATATTATTACATGTTTTTTAACCTAATCATCCAATTATTATAACCCAAAGATCATGAGGCCTAGTTTCTTTGGAAGAATAAGTACATGAAAAATCAAAAGATACATTAACATAACTTATTTTTTTATTATCCTTAGTGAGATCTTAAATATATTTGATCTCCTAAAATGAAATATGATAACCAATTGAATACATATAATAAATAGGTGAGATAAAAATCCCAATAAGGGAATGCTTCTATAGATCTGGTTTGATTTTTTGGATTTTTGTCATCTTCGATTGGGTTTAATGCATGTTTGTTGTTGGATCCATTTCTTGTTGGGTTCTGTTTCATGTTATTGAGTTTTTTATGCTTTGATGACCTCTATTTAGTGGTGTTTGGATGGATTTTCGCTCTCCTGATTGGTGATGGTCTGGCTGCTGTTTCTTCCTACACAGGCCCATTTTTTCTCTTCTCTGGATCCAAGCTTCCAAAGATCACTCCAAGGTGGAGTTGGTGGTGATTTTTCATGGATTTTGGGATGTGATCTTGAGTGGGCGGTGTAGGTAGGTTGATGGTGATGACATTCGATCTGAGACAATGAGGTATGGTAAGGCTCGGATGTTAATGATGATGGTTTTTGGAAGAGATGTTGATGTATGTGCGATGCTAGTAGGCTTGCAGTTCGTATCTCTTATGAATTTGAAATTTTCGAAATATGACTATTGGAGGGCATTTTGAGTTTGGATTTTGTATGGATGATACTCTTGCAATGAGTGGTTTTAAAGTTTTATGCTGGACTTGACCACATGTATCAGGCCCCAGAGGATGTTTTAGAGCTGGCGATTCATCTTTGCCGGGATTTTCAGATTTGGTTGTTTGAGAGTGTATGGATATTTCAATTGAATTGGGAATGTTCTTTGACATAGGACATTTTCTAGTCGAATATCCATGTTACAGTGGCGAGATTTTTCATGATCCAATGCTGGGGAGGGGCATCTTCTTGTTGTTAGTCTAGTTTTACTCTCTATGACCTTAGGGTCATGATATGTCTTAAGTTTTTTATTTATGTGTGGGTTCCCCCTTCTTCCCTTAAAAGGAGGATTTATTATTATAATAAACAATTGAAGGCCTTTGGGTAATTGTGGGATAGGGAAACATAATGCGTGATTCAAAGGTATAACATGATATAATAAAAGAAATGTATAAGGAGTAATCACATGGAAGATTAACTTAAAGAATATTGTATCATAATATCATAACAATATATAAAATCACAAAAACATGGTTCAAGGCTAACTTTCTAGAAAATATTAAATGGTTGAAAAGGTCACATAATGGATTATTCTTACTCCATAATACTATATATAACATCTCATGAGACAAAAGATTTACCCAATGAATTTGAGTGTTATCTGGGAACACCCAACAGATCACGTAAATTCTTATGTATTCCAAAAAATTAAATTAATTATAAGGAATAAATATAAGACTTACACATGTAAAGAAATGGGTTTTGTAATATTTCCTCATGTCGTAATCAAAAGAGATTTCATAAATAATGCATTTCTAAATAAACATAAGGTATCTATTATCCCATCCAAGGAAGTTAAAATTAGCTAGGTATATATATAAGAGACATATATAAATAATTTAAAAAAAATACATACCATATAAGTTTTTTGTAATTAATGAAAACATCATTAGATGATATGAAATATTTCTGAAGGGAAATGAACATCATTAAATGATCACATGAAATATTTCTGAAGGGAAATGCCATTTTCACATTAAAATTACTTCTTTAAAATATATACATTTAAAAACATTATAGAAAAAAATTATTTAAAAAAGAATAATTGGAACCTATAATGGAATATTCAAATAATATAGTGGGAATGATGGTAAAAATTTTCATTCATGTCATATGAGTGAAAAAGGAAACATTTCTTTCTCAATTTTATAAAAAAGGTAAAAAAGAACCCTGTTCAAAAAATTAAACCAAAATATAAGTTTTAAACCATTTTTTAATAAAGTCAAAAATGGGTAAAAATTCCTTAAATAAATCATTAGATATTAGTAAACATAATATTTAAAATATTTTAATGAAAATATAGACCTGGAAGAGAAATACTTGTTATCTAATAGAAGATACATGATCATTATTACTTACAAACAACATTATTAATTTTTATTAATTCAATAAGGGAGGAAATGGAAACCAACCATGTAAAACACATTGACGAACATAGGAGAATAAAATTTATGTGGTTCAAGAAAATAAATGTATATGATTTCCCATAAAGGATCTTTGAACATAAATAATCTCGAAAAAAAGGAGGTTGTAACATAAAGCCTTTGCTACTTTGGTAACTTTCGAATCAAATCTCCTTGGATTAATTAAAATGAATTTAAACTCAAATACCATGATGTGTGGAGGATTTATGAAATAATATTTAAAAGGGGTAGTATATAAACCATATAAGTTTTTTTGGTATATAACATTAAAATATTCCTCAATGAAGGGAAATTGAGATGAAATCCCTTACAAAGATCGTATCATTGAAGTGAGAATCAATAAATAGAGTGATTATGTGTAAAAATGTAAATACAAAAAAGTGAAAATAAAAAATAATAAAATAAGAGTTATTTTCACACATAATCATGTCATAACATAGATTTGAAGTATAACCTAATGAATGTAAATTGAGTTGAGAAACCCCTTACCAAGATTTTAAATCATCACCACTAGTGCAGAAAACGTTATTTACGTCACCATTTTTTATGTCGGTTATATATAACCAACGTGATAATATGTGAAACGTGGTTTTTTATGTCGGTTATAAAATAACTGATGTAACAAATGCGGTGAGTAGATTTTTAACGTCGGTTATTTTAATAACCGACGTTACAAATCACGCGTGTTCGGTTTTTACGTCGGTTATAAATTAACCGATGTAAAAAACAAAAGTGTGGGGGGGTTTTACGTCGGTTATTTGATAACTGACGTAAAAAACGAGATATCTATGAGTTTTTTACGTCGGTTATAAAACAACCGACGTAAAAAACCAAAGCATGGGGGTTTTTTACGTCGGTTATAAAATAACCGACGTAAAAAACGCAGCTTTTGAGGCCTTTTGGACATCAGTTATTTTATAACCGACATAACAAAACAACCCACAGAACGTTTTTTACATTGGTTATACAATACCCGACATAAAAAACTGTGATTTTTTATGTCTTTTTTACGTCGTTTATAGAATAACCTACGTAAAAAACCAACACGCAGATTTTTTTACGTCGGTTATAAAATAACCGACGTAAAAAAAGTTGTATCTGATACATTTATAATGTCGGTTATTATAATAACAAACGTTATAAATGTAAAAAAACAGTTTATAACGTTGGTTATTAAATAACTGATGTTATAAAACATTTAAAAATTTAACAAGCCTCGTGGATTGTCATTTATGATTTTTCGATCAATAGTCTGGTGGCTCGTCTCTCTCGCACGGTAAACCCTAATCAACTCATCGATCTCACTGCGTTAAACTCATTTTTCCTTCATCGTTTATTATATTTACTCTCCTCGGATCTATCATCTCAACTCGCATCACTCAAGTAAGCCTTCCACGAATTTATTTCATTCATTTTTTTTGGATAGTCTATATTTATGTTTTGCGATTTTTGTGTTTAAACTAGGTAAGATTCTTCGATTTCGAACCCTCTTACCTCTTTTTTCTATCATCATCTTATTTATCATCCCTAGATCTATTAGATAGACTAGCAATATTCATGTAAGCCTCAACTACTTCTATTTAGTTTGTTTTTGTTTCATGAATGCCCGACATTGATGGTAATTTTTGTTGTCATTGACAACTAATGATCTCATTCACCTATATTACTGCATAGAATGGTTATTGATTAAATGTACGAATTTGGAAATGATATTTCATGTGTTGTTGCTGCTTATGTTTATCCTCTTTTATATGAGAATCAATTAGACATATAATGTAATGGTTGTTGACATCTATGGCCCTTCGATGCATCGCTATGTCTCATGATTCCAAATAAAAATGGGTTCTGCTGAGGGATTACCATAGTATTTTTTGAGGCCTTAGCCAAGGCCTCGAAAATATGTTTAAGATTTATAGAATTATCCATTACCTCATTATGATATTAGTTATCGAGAAAAATTGTGATCATTTGACTAGCTGAATATCAATGGTTATTTTAATTATCATACGATCATTTAAGTATCCATATTTAATAATATTTAATTCCATCTATTTCATGCTGAAGTATATATTAAATTCATGTGTTTTTAGTTGTTCACCATGCCTAGTTTTTATATGTAAACCATTGTTTGAGGGGTTTTCCGTGGGGTGGGGGTAGTCCAGAGGGTTGGGGGGTGTCCAGGGGGGTGTCCAAGGGGGTGGGTGGGTGTGGGGGGATGTCCAAGGGGGTGGAGGCCTGTCCAGAGGGTTTTGGGGGTTGTCCGGGGGGTGGGGGGATGTCCAGAGGGTTGGGGGTGTCCATGGGGGTGTCCAAGGGGGTCGGGGTGGGGGTGGGTCCAGGAGGGGTGGGGTGCTGTCTGGAGGGGTGGGGTGCTGTCCAGGGGGTGGGGGCTGTCCAAAGGGTTGGGGGTGTCCAAGGGGGTGGGGGTGGGGGTGGTGTCCAGGAGGGGTGGGGGTGTTGTCTAGAGGGGTGGGGGCTATCCAGGGGGTTGGGGGCTGTCCAGAGGGTTGGGGGGTGTCCAGGGGGTTTCCAAGGGGGTGGGTGGGTGTGGGGGGTTGTCTAAGGGGGTGGGGGCCTGTCCAGATGGTTTTGGGGGTTGGCCAAGGGTGGGGGCGGTTCAGAGGGTTGGGGGGTGTCCCGGGGGGGGTGTCCAAGGGGGTGGGTGTGTGTAGGGGCGCTGTCCAAGGGGGTGGGGGCCTGTCCATAAGGTTTTGGGGGTTGTCCGGGGGGTGGGGGTTGTCCGGGGGGTGGGGGCTGTCCAGAGGGTTGGGGGGTGTCCAGGGGGGTGTCCAAGGGGGTAGGGGGTGGGGGTGGTGTCCAGGAGGGGTGGGGGTGTTGTATAGAGGGGTGGGGGCTGTCCAGGGGGTGGGGGCTATCCAGAGGGTTGGGGTGTCTGGGGGGGTGTCCAAGGGGGTGGGTGGGTGTAGGTGGCTGTCCACGGGGGTGGGGGCCTGTCCAGAGGGTTTTGGGGGTTGTCTGGGGAGTGGGGGTTGTCCAGAGGGTTGGGGGTGTCCAGGGGGATTGACTAATGCATCGTGGTTTATGAGATTATGACATGATGATTATGCCATGATGATTGGATTTACATTGTGATTTTCTCCATCTGAATTTTTATTTTAAATATGATTTGATTCTCAGGTTTACTCCATTCTCTCCAATTTTCTATCAACCATGTAGGCTCTATGGTTTTCTATTATTAAATGGAATTTAAAAATGTTATATCTAACTATATTTTGTTTTAATAATAATATTCAAGCATATTTTTTTAAATACGCATAGATTTGTTATATATTTCAAAATTGTTTTACATTCAAATTATGATTTTTTTCATATAAACTTATATTTGTCTTATCTTAAAAATATATATATTTTTGATATTTGTTATAGGTAATAATGAGTTGAAGTTAGATTACGGCACATCGAATGATCAATGAATATGAGTAAGGTGTTGATGCCTTTTTGGAATTTTCTAAACGAAATGTTCCAAGTAGTGACAGTTTTTTTCTATCCATGCCTGAAATGTTTGAATATGAAGAAGTTGAAAAGTAGAGAGATAAAAGATCATCTGATATGACATGGTTTTAATCCGAGTTACAGCCCTTGGATTTGGCATGGTGAAACTGGACGAAATTTCATTGATGATGATGATTCACAAGATGGTAACTGCGATGGAATTGAAGAAATGATTCGAGATATTGTAGCAGAAAAAATTGAGATAGAACCAACATTTGTGCGTCTATATGGTGATGCTGAAAAACCATTATATCCTGGTTTTACAGATTTTATGGTTTTTTCAGCAGTTTTAATATTGATTAACCTGAAGGCGAAACATGGATGGAGTGACTGAAGTTTTACAGAGCTGCTACAATTGATGAAATACATTCTTCCAAAAGATAATGATCTTCCAAATTCACATTATAAGGCCAAGAAAATATTATGCCCGATGGGATTGGGATACAAGAAAATACATGCCTATCCGAATGACTGCATTATATATAGTAAGGAGTATGAATTTCTGTCAGAGTGTCCTAAATGTGGGATATCATGGTATAAGGTGAAAGAAAAATCACAGGCTGATGTAGAGATTACAAAGCTCCCTTCAAAGGTATTTTGGTGCCTTACTATAATTAATCATTTCAAATGTTTATTTGCTAATTCATGTGATGAAAAAAGGTTAAGATGGCATGTTGATGAGCGGGTATGTGATGGAAAATACGTCATCCAGCTGATTATCCACAATGGAAGAAAATTGATGCGCAGTATTCTACATTTGGAAATGAAATAAGAAATATCATATTAGGGTTGTGCACAGATGGAATGAATCCATATCGAACCCTCAGTAGCACACATAGTTCATGGCCTGTTTTATTGGGAATTTACAACCTCTCTCCTAAAGTTTGTATGAAGCGCAAATATGTCATGTTGAGTATAATGATCTCTGGTCTAAAGCAACCCGGCAATGATATTGATGTTTACTTGTCACCGTTGATTGATGATTTGAAACTGTTATGGGCTGATGGTATTAGGGTGTATGATTCTTATAAAATGGAATATTTTTAACTGTATGCAGTGCTTCTGTTCACTATAAATGACTTCCCAACGTATGGAAATTTTTCTGGATACAGTGTTAAAGGGAATAAAGCATGTCTAATTTGCGAACAACAGACGTCATATTGTCAATTGCATCATGGGAGGAAAAAAGTGTACATGGGTCATCAAAAGTTTTTGCCTATGGATCACCCTTATAGAAGACTAAAAAAGGCATTCAATGGCTCACAATAATTTGATACTGCTCCAAAACCTTTATCCCCGGATCTGTATTTTGAGAGGGTAAAAAACCTTGATGTGACATTGGGAAAGACACAGAAATCTGGTAATAATAGACATATTTGGAAGAAAAGGTTAATATTCTTTGAGTTACCATATTGGAGGTATCATGAAGTTAAACATAATATTGATGTCATGCATGTGGAGAATAATATATGTGATTGTTTGATTGGAACATTGTTATATATTAAAGGAAAGACTAAAGATGGGTTGAATGCAAGATTAGACTTACTATCAATGGGAATACGTTTGGAGTTAGCTCCCACTCCTAAAGGAAGACGAACATTTCTTCCCCTGGCTTGTCATACATTATCGAAGAGGGAGAAAATTAGCTTTTGTCAGTGTCTTCATGATATCAAAGTGCCTCAAGGTTATTCTTCAAATGTAAAAAATTTTGTCTCATTGAAGGACTTGAAGTTGATAGGTATGAAATCACATGATTGTCATGTCATGATGCAACAAATTATACCAGTTGCATTGCATGGAATATTTCTCATTCGTGTCAGAAAGACTATGATGAAGTTGTGTTATTTTTTCAAATCAATTTGTAACAAGGCGATTGATGTGAATGCTTTGAACATTTTGGAAAAGGATGCAATTTTTATACTTTATCAATTGGAAATGTATTTTCCTCCAACTTTTTTTGATATAATGGTGCATTTAATGATTCATCTGGTTCGAGAAATAAAGCTTTGTGGACCTGTATATCTTCGTTGGATGTATCCTTTTGAAAGGTATATGAAAATATTAAAGGGGTATGTTAAAAATCCATATCGACCTGAAGCCTCCATTATTGAAAAGTATATTTCTGATGAGGTAGCATAGTTTTGTACAAGCTACTTGGATGTGACGCAACACATAGGTTTTCCTTCATCTCGCCATGAACGAGTTAATAATGAGGGAAAGGGGATTCGTGGCTTGAAAGTCAAATCATTGTCAGCTGAACAGATGAAGAAGTTAGAATCATACATCTTGAATAACATAGTTTATGCTCAACCGTATATCACATTGCATATTAATGAGTTAAAAAAATGTCATCCAAAGAAGAAATAAATGTGGATTTTAAATGAGCACAACAAAACTTTTTTTTCATGGATTAAAAAGACATTGCTTGGTAGATCAGATGTATTAGAGACATTAAAATGGATAGTGGGTGGTCCATGTTTAAATGTGATAACATGGTCCGGTTATGAAATTAATGGCTATACATTTCATATGAAAGCTCAGGAAAACAGAAGTGCGGTTCAGAATAGTGGTGTATTAGTGTTTGCAGAAGCAATGCATTTTTCGAGTACTAAGTAAAAAAACCCAAATTTCATGTTTTTAACTATAAATGGTTTATCGGTAACAACAGTGTCAGACACGATGAATTTGGAATGACACTTGTTAATCTGAATAGATTGGAAGACACATCTGATTCTTTTATAATGTCAACACATGAAAAACAAATTTTCTATGTAGTAGATCAATCAGATATGCAGTGGGTTGTTGTTTTACAAGGGAAAAAACAATATGTTGGTGAGGATAAAGTTGATGAAGATACTAATTTATGTGAGATACCTACTTCCATGGAAATATTAACAGAACATAATGATGAGAATATTGAAGACATGGTTTGTGCCATAAGGAACGATCACGACGAAGGAATTTGGGAAAACAATCCATTTGTACATTCCTAAAATTACAGGTAACATATGTTTATTTCTTGTTTACATTTATTTTTTTCATAAATGTTAGATGTTGTAAGTTTTTTATTTATTAAAACATGTTTTAAAACAAAATAAGTATAAGTTTTTGTTTGTTTTAAGTTTGTTTAGTTTACTTTATCATGTTTACCATTACATGAATTATATATCTATTATTTTTGTTCAGTGAAAATTACTTTACCATGTTTACCATGTTTACCATATTGACCATCTTTACCATCTTTACCATTGTTTAACATTATTACCATATTACCAATGTTTACTATTACGTAACTTAGTAAACTTTTCTATTTTCTGATTACAGTAGTATTAAAATATTTGAATTTGTATATTTTTGAACTAACGTTTGTTTTTTTGATTTGAAGGATAATGACAGATCATTCAGTTGATCAACCACATGATTCTGGAGATGAGAATATTGGTCATACCTCTGGGGAGGAACATTCACATACTCCTATTACGACAAAGTGTTCAAAGGTTGGTAAACGTGGGTGCACATGTTTACCAAAATTATCAGTTGCCTGTACGCAGGATCAGAGGATAGTCGTTGAGTTTGATGATGATGATATTCCTAGAGGTCCAAATGCAAAATATTTTAAGAGTTTTGTAGCAACTCAGGCTAAGAGCAAAGTAATCATTCTGTATGATGACTGGAGAAGTGTGGATAAAGCGATAATCTCTCAGTTATGGGAGACGATTTTGGTAAGATCTTTTTCTATTGTTTGAATATTATTTAAATGTTTCTAGTATATATAATATGTTTAACCTCTTTTTTATCAGATGACATTTGATATTCCTGACACTGGAGGAGTCAGGAAGAAATGCTTATCGTTGGCTTCCAGGAGATGAAGGGATTTCAAATCAACCCTCTCATATGATTTCATTTATGGTCATAGGAGTCATGAAAATCCATGTCATATATATCCTTTTATAGATAAAGACACATGGAGACAGTTTTTTGAATGTAGAAGAAAAGAGTCATTTTTGGTAAGGGCAGTGTAAACTTTTATAAGATTTATTATATAAATGATCTTATTAACGTTTTGTTAATGATTTATTATTCTTAATTTACAGTAAACAAGGAAAACTCATTAGGAGATCCAATCTAAAAATGTATACCCTCATAGTTTATCTCGAGGAGGGTATGCATTATTGGAAGAACAAATGATGGCGGAAAAATTTCAATAACTAAGAGCTGAGTCTTCAAGCTCTGGAGAGGTGGCCCCTCTATCCCCTCCATCTAGACATGAAAAATAGAAGAGAGCTTGGAAGGGGAAAAAAGGGAAATATCTTTCGGATTAATCGAGAATCTTAGCTGAGAGGATTGTAAGATATATATTTTATTTATTTAAGTTAACCATTTTCTTCATATAATTTCAATCATTACAGAAATGTTCAATTAATTAATACAGGACTCTCTTGAGGAGCAGAGTTCACAGGGGACATTTACAGTTACTGGGAGGGAAGATATTTTATCTTTAGCATTGGGAAGGCCCGAACATCCTGGTCGTGTAAGAGGATATCCGACAGGTGTATCGGTAAGAAAAGTGTTTCCACGTTCTTCAACTTCAAACGTTAAGGTGGGTTTATAAAAAAAATAGAATCCTTGGAGGCTAAAGTTCATAATATTAATGCGATGATGGAGGGAAAGATTAGAGCATCAGTGCAGTCTATGTTTGCATACATGCAAAGACAATTTCAGACTGTAGCTCCCACTCCTCCACCTCCCCCTGCAGACCCCATTATTTATCATCCACCTCCGCCTGTAGCTCCCACTCCCCCACCTCAGCCTGCTGACCCCATTTTTTATCCTACTCCTCCACCGCAGCTTCCTACTTATTGCGAGTTGTATTTTGATGATTCTCAACATCATATAGTAGCATATGGGTTGGTATATTGTATAGGAGATACAGTTCATCATAAAAAATTAGAGGTAGAGAATCAGAGGGTCACTGTACAGGATAATATAGATAGATCAGGTCGGGTACCATTACCTACAGATGAGGTGTCGACAGTTGGACATAGTATCGGCCATTTTTTAATTTGGCCATCCAGACTTCTTCGACTCATTACCACAGAGGTATGAATGTTATATCTTTTATTTTATTTTTATTTTATTAAAGTTGTTTTATCATTTGAAAAATAATATATTTTTCAATTTATTTTTATAGGAATACTTCAATGGTAAAGAAATACTGTATAGACAACAACAAAGACAAATGGCTATGACATCAAATACAGATTCTAGTAGTCTTGACAGATTGTCAAGATATTCAAATTTGTTGGTGGGTCATTTTGAGTTTCCAATGGAAGCTCATGTTTGTGGACGTGAAATAAATGTGGGGATTATGAAAACTGATATCATGGAGCTTGTTACTAGAGATAAGTTGGTCATCAACATGGTGCAAATTTTTTCCATGTAAGTCTTAACACTTTTTCCCTGCATTATATTTATTAAAAATGTATACTTATGTCTGTTTTGTATTAGGTATCTTTATAAAATTTGTGAGAGGAATGAGCTGACAGAAATATATGGATTCATGGACCCGCAATTGATTTCCCCTGAAGCATGTGCATTGGATGAGGAACAAAGAATGCTTTATATTGCTAAAAGACTTGAAAAGAATATAGTCACACAATGTTGGATGATGACTTTTTGTGAGAGGTATGAAACACATCTCTCTCAAAGAGTTAATTATATTTTAACATAAAAAACCACTAACGTTAAATTTCCTTTTATCAGTGATCATTGGATGTTGGGGGTTTTTTGCCCAAGGGAGAAATCACTTTATTGGATATGCTCTGTCCATGATGATGTGCGGGAAAATTTTAAGAATATATTGAAAAAGTAAGTTTCAATTTCTCAATAGTTTTATATATTATAATGAATTTTAAATTTACCCCATTAGTATTATTTTCCAACAGGTCATGGGCCTACTTTCGAAAACACACAAAGAAAAGGAATGCAAAGATCAAATATGTAAATGCGAAGGTAAATATCCATTTATAATTTGTACTTTTTGATTTATTACATTAAAATAATATATTGAATTTACACTCATTCAAATAGAATTGTCATGAACAACAAGGCATCATCGAATGCGGATATTATATGTTAAGATTTATGTATGAAATAATAACAACTGGGACAGTTGTGAATTTTGACCTGGTAAGATTTCCTCTTAAACTTTGCCATAATATTTCAATTTGATTTACTCATTATACACGTTAACTACTATACTTTTCATTTGTATCTTTTTGATGACCCTCAACCCTTTAATGTTGAAGACATCAAACACTTACAAGTGGAGTGGTCAAATTATTTTACAGGTTTGATTAAATTTTAGTTGTTTGTAATGTAAAATGTAATTTTGAATATTGTCGTTGTAATTGTGTATTTGGTAGTCGTTTAGGTTGGATTTAGTTTTTTTTTTGAAGTTGACAGTGTAAGTTTTGAATGTTATATATGTGAATGTTTAATTTTGCTCTACTTCTTGTTTTGGTCTACTTATGATGGTTTTTCTAGTATGGATTCTGGTCTGGGGGGGAGGGGTTTCAAGGGTGTGGGGGGTGTTCAGTGGGGTTGGGGGTGTCCAGGGGTCTGGGAGGGTTGTCCGGTTGGGTGGGGGGGTATACATGAGGGTGGGGGGGTTGTCGAGGGGTGTTTGGGGATGTCCAGGGGGTTGGGGGCAGTCCAGGGGTGTGGTGGGGGCTCCAATGGGGTGGGGGAGGGTTGTCCAGGGTGTGGGGGTATACATGAGGGTGGGGGGGTTGTCCCGGGGTGTTTGGAGCTGTCCAGGGGGTCGGGGGGCAGTCCAGGGGTGTGGTGGGGGCTGTCAAGTGGGGTGAGGGGGTGCTGTTCAGAAGGGTGGGGGTTGTAGAGGGGTGTTTGGGGTTGTCCAGGGGGTTGGGGGCAGTCCAGGGGTGTGGTGGGGGCTCCAATGGGGTGGCGGCTATCAAGTGGGGTGAGGGGGTGAGGGGTGCTGTTCAGGAGGGTGGGGCAGTCTAGGGGTGTGGTGGGGGCTCCAATGGGGTGGGGGAGGGCTGTCCAGGGTGTAGGGGGTATACATGAGGGGGGGGGGGGTTGTCCCGGGGTGTTTGGAGCTGGCCAGGGGGTCGGGGGGCAGTCCAGGGGTGTGGTGGGGGCTGTCAAGTGGGGTGAGGGGGTGAGGGGGTGCTGTTCAGGAGGGTGGGGGTTGTCGAGGGGTGTTTAGGGCTTTCCAGGGGGTCGGGGGGCAGTCTAGGGGTGTGGTGGGGGCTGTCAAGTGGGGTGAGGGGGTGAGGGGGTGCTGTTCAGGAGGGTGGGGGGGGGGGGTTGTCGAGGGGTGTTTGGAGCTGTCCAGGGGGTCGGGAGGCAGTCTAGGGGTGTGGTGGGGGCTTCAATGGGGTGGGGGAGGGTTGTACATGGGGTATACATGAGGGTGGGGGCTATCAAGTGGGGTAAGTTTTATATGTTATCAATGTAAATGCTTAAATTTTCTTTAGTTCATGTTTTGATATCCTTCTGTTTTTGTGGTACGAATTATTGATTTGGTTTTTGGTTGATTTTGGGGGAGAGCAGAGGACTGCAGTCGATTTTTTTTAAAAAAAAAATTCTTCCACGTCGGTTATTTTATAACCGACGTGATAAAGAAATCGAGAAGGGTTTATCACGTCAGTTTTTTTCATAACTGACATGATAAACACCTGTGGCATGGTTTATCATGTCGGTTATGTAATAACCGACGTGATAAAGGACCTGGGAAATGATTTATCACGTCGGTTAATCAATAACTGACGTGATAAACCCCCCTGGACTGGTTTAGCACGTCGGTTATTAAATAACCTACATGATAAACCATCACCCATGAGTTTATCACAAGGGTTATTAAATAACCAATGTGATAAACTCCCCCGCACGTGTTTATAACGTCGGTTATTATATAACTGACGTGATAAAGCCCCCCCCCCCCGGGTTTTTTCACGTCGGTTATTAATTAACCGGCGTGAGAAACACCGTGATGTTATGTTTGTTACGTCGGTTTTTAAATAACTGACCTAAAAAAAACTTTATTTATAACGTCGTCTGTATTAACATCGGCTAAAAACCGACGTAAAAAATGAAAAATAACCGACGTAAATAACGTTTTCTGCACTAGTGCACGTACATACTTTATATATGTAAATAATAAACTTATGTTAATTATTTACTTGATTAAGAAACTTTTCTAGTTTATTATTCCTTTTATTTTATTTATCACCATTTTATATTTATTTTCTTAATAAATTTAGTTCATGTCAGATGTTTTCATGATATTCGATTCATATATCAAAAATAGCCTTGGTAGGTTGACTATGGTAAATGAAGTTATTGTTCCACCATCTCCAGAATAATAATCATGAAATAATTATAATATTTATACATAAATTATTATTTTTAAACCAACCATGAAATATGGTTATAAAAAATGAACTGCTTTATAATCATAGAGATAATAGCCCATATGTATGTTTGGGTGACATTTCCAATTTTCAACTATCATGATGGAAAGAAGGTAAGTATTTTTATAACTTTACATATGATAATTATATCATAAATAATATATTATTTATTTAAATAAACATAAATATATCATCCATGTGATATGGTAATAAAAAACGAATCATATCATTTCATAGAGGTGGTAGTCCACATGTACACACAAATAACCTTATCATTTTCTTTAAATAGAAAGGTAAAAAAAATATGTGATATAATAATTTTCTAGAATGGGAAATAATTAATTAATATCATATATGTAATTTAAATGCATCATCATTAATATTCATGAGAGGCGATGATGGAAAACAATTTACATCGGTTCGCGAGGCGGTAGTCTGTCGTACACATGAATAATCGTTTTGTTTTCTATTTAATAGAAGAGGATACCGGTGTATATTATGAAATTAAAATAATAAAATATTAGTATATGGGATAAAATGATGTTATTATATCATTACTTTTAATAACATTTTATGTATTGGGAATAAGATAGAAAAAAACTGCTTGATTAAGAACAATATCTCTTCTTTAGATAGCCTCTTAAGGTTTAAACTAAAAGCTTCCCAAGGTTGGTTTTCTAATCACAAAAGGCATCTAGAGAATGATTAATGACATAAAGAAGGTATATTTTCAGGGATTGAACAAACCAAATGTCTTTTAATGTCTAAATAATATAAGATAATAGGTTCCCTTTTATAAGTGAGACGGAGTGTCATTTCTTTAAATACCAAAAATTATTCAATAATGGGAAGTTAATATCAATCCAAGTGCATTAAAAATTTAAAAATAAGGGATTATAGGTATCATAAGTTGAATAAAAATCTCCAACAATAAAAAAAACTTTTTTAAAACATATTATTCCCTTAACCTAAAAGGTTTCACACTATTTCTATTTTAGTTCTCACAAAGGTAACTAGTTTTTTTAGCTAGGTAATTTATTCATTAAGCATAGAAATAAAATGAGCCTTAATAGATAATTTGAAACCACTTATTCTAAATATTAAATCTAATTTATCAAATAAAAATCATATGTGTGTTCAAATTTAATTTTAATACAAACACATGTAATGCACAAAACCCTATTTTAACCATAACCACTATAATATTATTTTTACGCTTTAGGGGTCAATATAGTTACTATGAAAGGAAAGGTTTTCCATAAACAGAACATAGTTGATATTTTTAAAAAATAATAATAATTGTTCCAAATATATCATTTTTATGAATTTTTAGTCATTTAATAAACCGTTCTTTATTATAAAGTATCATTAATATCAATTTTGATATTATTTATTTAATTTGAATTTAAAAAGATCAGTATAAATATGGAATTAGAATATATACCTTTCAAAATAACCTAAAATATTATATCAAAATAACATATTTTTGTAACCTAATAATTAATAAAATTATATAACTTTTAACATTTTTACAATCATTAATTTTATTGTTTTATTAATTGAATAAATATTGTTTCAATGTCTCAAAATAATTTATGGTAATTTTATGATACCTAAAAACTAGAAATATTTTTCAACCAAGAAAATAATTTCACTACGAGAATTATGATTCATTAAAAACTTTATTGTCTCCCTATGTGAACATATAATATATTCTTAAAGGAAAGAGAGTGACATTTTGTTTTTTTATTTATTTAAAATATTATATAGGAAATTATCAAGTAAAAGATTCCTATAAATAAATAAATCTTGGGAATTTGGTTTTAAAAGTTAAATTAACTTCATAAAATAATAATTATGTTGTGAAATGGTGGCCTTATCACATATTTTTAACCTAAGATAACCTGATTTACACTTTTACCGTTGTGACGAATTTGTACTATTTTTACTATTCATTCTATTAAAAAATTAAGTTGGACGACTTCCTAATATTAATTATTATGATTCCAAATTTGAAATCCATTTTATCAAATTCAATTAATATAATTGGAAGAATTTTATTGCCAACGAGCCTGCACCCTAGTGGTACAGGCTCCTACTTGGCATCCAAAAGTCCCAGGATCAAATCCGGGCATGAGCGAATTTCTAGGTACTGTAGCAGTACTGTAGCAGTGGTGACACTGTAGCGGCGGAGAGATTGTAGCGGTGGCGGTATTGTAGCAGGTGTTGTAGCAGCGCAGGTACTGTAGCAGTACTGTTCACCGAGGGGTCCTTTGGGCCAAAAAAATGGTCTTTCAAGCCTTGTATTCATGCCACTTGGCCTTGGGCCTTCGGGCTATGTAATGGGTCACCCTCTACCCAGTCTAAAGAGGTCTTTGCTTTAAATAATAAATTGAGGCTTCGACCCCAACCTTTTAAAAAAAAAATTGGAAGAATTTAATTTTAAAATGAACCCGCAAAACTTATCGAAAAAGTGTTTTTCAAGAAATGTATTTTTCAAGCATAAGATGATCTACATTAACTCTATGTCTAGTAATCATCATTATATGAATATAAATACATATATGTATATATAATATTTAAATTTATTAAAATAATTCCTCATTAGGGGTTATTTTATTTAATAAAATGGAGAAACATTAAGCACTTAAAAATTGATTTAAGAAAAATGTGTTTTTTAGGAATAAAAATAAACTCATACTAAAATCCGATATAAATATGATTCAAATGTAATTGGATTATTCCTTACTAAATAATACTTATTTTAACTTTAAATAAAATTCAAATCATAATGGTACTTTCAAATTACTTAATTTATTGAAAAGAAATGATAGTTTTACAAAAACTATATTTTTCACTATTCATTGAAAAATCACTCATTTTATAAAAATAACAAAATTTCACCCTAAGATAATTTTAATAGTATAATTTCAAAAATAATATAATTTTTATAAAAAATATTTTCTAGATATTACAAAAATTAATTACAATATTCTCTCAAAAAAAATATTAAAAATTATTTTTGAAGGAAACATATTTTTGAAACATAATATAACATTTCAAAAATTGAATGATTACTTTCTAAGATTTAATAACTAAATTATTATTGCGTAGTGTATATATATATATATATATATATATATATATTTAAAATTTTGGTTGTTATTATCCATACCTGTAAATCCAATGGTTATTTTATAATGTTCAAATTAAAATAATAATATTTTGTGGTTCATTTAAGCTTGTTGTTTCCCGTCGCATACACTATTAAAAATAATTTTCATCATTTTAAATATTGGAGTGTTACATTATCTCCCCCCATAAAAAAACTATTCCCTCACAATTTTAACTTTATCTCATTAAAAAGATGTTTGACATTTGAAAATACTTTGTTTGTAATCCCATATCCTAAAGAGAGGTAATAAAACATCCTCTTGAAAAGTGGAAAGGGAAAATACAAAGATCATATAGGATAGCACATAACTAGGTTTATAATTAAGATAACATTAGTGAGAAGTGAAAATATGTACATGGATAAGAAATGAAATGTCAAAAAAAAATCGGAAAGTGATAGAGAACATGGTTAGGAGAAAGATAACAACCACAAAACCATAAATATGTGATGGGGGAAGAGACCACTGATTCAATAGAAATGAAGGTAAGAGGATTTATTTTAATATCCTTTAGTGTTGAAGAATTCATTACCATATCATATAAGGACATAAGGAATATATACTTACTTGAAATTTATACTTTCATCTATTAATCAATTTCTTCTACAATATCATCTCTTTCTCCAAACAGTGTGTATTGAAGATGAATTTTTTATTACTAAAGAATTAAAATTAAATTATAGTTTATCCCATAATCCACAAAAGGATAAAAAAGTATTTCTCTTATATTTATAAATTAATCAAAACCAAAATTGTTTTAAAAATTTAAGATAATTACCAAAATGAATAAACCTTCATGTGATTAAATACAACATTAATCTATAAATTCTCAGCAATAACACTCAAATTTCATCTTATATCATTTGATAAATAACTATCCTTAAAATTATACAAAATATTCTAAACTAATATTGAAACCCGAAGTTTGATGACACATTTTTTCATGACAAATTTAACATTTACCTCCAAATAACATCAATCACTCCTAATGTATCATATTAAAAATGTATATCCCTAATCATATAATATTCAAGATATGATAATAATTTCTATAAATGAAATGAATCACCATAAATTCACATTAAATTCATATATGATTCCAAAATATATTTCATCCTTCATTTCTAAAATAAAATCCCGTAATGTTCTATTAACATAATCATTTAATGTTCCCAAAATATTTAATCACCAAATCACATTTCAATCCCATGATTATCTCTAAGATAAAACAAATGTTTCCAAAATAAAATTAATGTTTATCTAATAAATAATTATAAAAAATAAATATCATACTAACCAAGGCATCACATAGGCCGGTGATTGGTGTTTCAAACTTTTCACCCTTTGGTTGTGGGTTCAAGCCCCATGGCCTTGCCGAATGGGACATGTTATCCTTTTTAATAAAACTATGTTAATATAATTCTTATAACATCCCTATAAAATATGATGAAAATCCATAACAAGCCTTAATCATCAAAATAAATATAAACCTTGAAGGTTATTAATACTTTTAAACTTATGTAAACTGCATTCTTCCCCACATAATTTTTTCACTAAACCCATACTAAACCCAACGGTTATATTAACATAAACGTTGCCCAAAATATTCATAATCATCTTAAACCCCTATCAATTAAAACATAAAAGGGTTATTTATTCCTTTGAACTTATGAACAACCTTAGACTTATCAACCCAATACACTTTAGTTTTATCACATATCACAATAGCATATCATAGGTTTCTATATGTTCTCTTCTCTGATTCATCATAATGGTTCATAGAGAAAATATGAATTAATCCAAAAATATCCCCATGAGGGTCAAAATAGGTGCACAGTAAGGGCACATTCACCATGCACCATAATGATGGTTGAGATATAATAATCCAATTATATTCAGTGTTTTTACCCTAGATGACCTGAAAATTATCTCCTTATTTTGCAAACACTTTTTGAGCGAAAAAGTGAGAACCCGTGCAAGTAAAAAATACAAAACATCAACAAACATATGAGATGGATGAACCATTAAAGTCTAATTTGAATATCCTTAAATAATTTCCATTGGAGATCGTTTAACTCTCTAGCCGGGTCAACTTTAAAAAGATCTTCAAACCAATAAGCCATCTTTTCCCATGTTTAAATAAACTCCTCCATTTTTAATTTCCCTGTATTGAAACATCTTACTATAATACAGTCCTTGTTGATCCACTATGTCTTCTCTTTATTGGTTTCCACAAGAAGCAGCCGCTCAGTCATCTTATCAGCATCCTCTAGTGATGCATTAATTGAAAGAGAATCCTCCAACATTTCTTCCTCGGAGTGGGCAACCAGCTCCCATAGGTTAGTAATATTTGGAATCCCCATATCAACATCCCATTGGTGGTTAGCCACACCCAAAATGAGATTTGTGGTGTTCCCATCCACCACCACTGAGCCATCCTGGCTCTTACTTAGAACTTCGATCTCAACCCCAACATCTTGTTCAGAGCCGACGGATAATTGGGTTCCACCATGGATGGCCGGCCTTAGTAAATCTTCCTTGGCGGAAAGATCTGCCATTGATGAGTCTCTTTGAACTCGGTCAACTGACACTCCATTTGCAATTTCTTGATCCTTGGACACTCCACATTCGATCGTGCCAGCAGATGTAGGCTCCATGAGCTTACCCTTTAGGTTGTCAACAGCAGTGATCACTCTCTTTTGCGGGAGGTCGCCTTTGCTAGAGGACCTTGTAATGGGAAGACTAGAGAAATAAGAGTAGTCCATACATCTTCACGGCCTCCGCATATGATGAATAAAACCATCGGAATCCAGGAGGGTGTTCTTTCCTTTCTTAAAAGAGGATTGAAGGTAGTCTTCCGCAAGTTCCGCTTCCTTGGGCTCTGAGGACCAAGAATCTGGACCTGAACCTTCCTCATCATTATTCTCTTCTTCACATTGTGAAGGAATCCCATTACTCAACATCGCAAGGCGATTTTGATAATCAAAACAGCATCCTGTGCTTTGCTGGTTTTAGTAGGAGGGGAGGCTTACAGCTCACTGATTCCAACCTATGTCCATGTCCCGCTGCAGCCCCCAGCTGAGCATGAACCTGCCTGTTACCACCCAAAATGCCATTCACACATGAATCCTGGAGCATGACCCCATGCAGGGAGACACTGTCATCCGTCACAGTATCTGCATAAGAAGGGGTCCTACAGCATCCTTGAGGAACATCAAAAAACCCCTCAACCTTCCCTGAGACGCCTTGAGCCCGACTTGCTGAGGAACTGATACCCAAATCGTGCTGCAAACGGGTAAACACATCCTTAACCAGCGGCCCAGAAGACAAGACCTCCTTCTGGATGCCCGAAGGATGCCCGAGCATCAAGGAATCCAGAGAAACCTCTTCCTGGATGGTGCACGCAGAGCCAGAATTCAAAGGAGAAGGACCCTCCTTCCCTGGGTCATGCATGGGAAGAACCTCGCCCAAAGCGGACTCCCAAGGATTAAGAGACGACCCCACCGACAACGGCTGGAATCGTGACCAAGTCACCTACAGTTCAAACAGAAAAGCCCGCGATTCAAAGCAAACTGGTTGATGCCATCTCAATTCTCCTTAAACTTCGATGCAAATGAGATCCAGAGGATTCTTGGAGACGTCCACTTCGATACAGATCCTAGGAGAAATAGGATGACAAACGGCACCGGTGTGGAGATCCGAGCAGAGAAAGAAACCCACCAAATTTCCAATCAGACGAAGAATCGCCGGGTTTTGGAAGGGCAGGGGAAGGCCAGGAAGGGAAACCCAAATCGCGGTAATAGGAGAATCACGTTTGAGGTGAAAAGAAAAAGACCACCGGAAGAGAGAAAAGTGGAAACCTGATAAAACTCACGGCGCAAAAGCCAGGGCGGAGACAAGATCTTCTTCACTCGTGAACCGGATCATGAGGTGTCTCGAATCCAACAGCCCAACGACCGCCGGATCGAGCTGCTTTCAGGAAGAGGAAACAGAGCTGTTAAAATCGTCCACGGAGGGGCGACGCTTCACGAAGCGAGCAACCAAGGTGAGATCCAGCATCGCAGAGGCTCGAGAAAATTCCAGGGAAGAAAGCGGAAGCGAGGGGACACCATTCCAGAAATTCTGAACTTTAGGGAATATTTCAATTGCGGGAAAAGAGGGAAGAGATGCGGGGTCCGTGAATGGGGAAAAAGGAGGGGCATGGGGATGTGAGGGATGCAGAAGAGGACCCTCTTCCCCCCTCGGCCGGGAGGGGCCTTACCTGTATGTATATGTTCCAAAGCAACATCCTTTTTGGAATCCATGTAGGAATTCATTACCTAGAAAAACACATAATATCATCTTTATCAAAACATTAGGATGTTATCCTTTATATAAACTTAGCCTCAGTGTTTTTTTAAGGTTCATTGATCTTAATCCCCAAAAATATCAAACCCCTTACTTTGATGCCAATTATAATGACCTAATCCTTTTACACATATTATTATATGATTTATACCATAAAATCCATTAATTACAACCCAAATAATGTGAGTCATAGTTTCCTTAGAAGAATAGGTATATAAAACAAGAAAAGAAACTAATACATGCATATTTTTATTATTCGCCATAGTGAAATACTAATTATATTTGAGCTCCATATACTTCATAGAATAAGCTGGGGGAATGCATTAACAAAAAGTGTGAGCTAAAAACCTAGTACACGAATGATCATGATAAGGAAACCTAACATGTGACTAAAAGGTATAGCATGATATCATAAAATAAAGGATTACGAGTAATCACAAGGGAGTGTAACATAAAGAACATGGTATCATAAGATCGTGAAAATATATTAAATGTGGAAGAAGCATAAAACATGAAATAAAAATGAGCCAAGGAAAAATTATTAGACAAAATCACATGGTGGAAAAAGTTCCATAATAGATTAGGTTTACTCCATAATCTCATACATAATGTCTCATGTGGAAAAAGATTTACCAAATGCATTGGAGTTCTATCTGGGTGCACCCATAATAACATGTACATGATTTTGTGTGACATAAAAATAAAATAAATCATAAGGTATAAACATAAGAATTACCCCTATGAATAAATTAGTTTTCTAGTCTTTCTTCATGTCATAATCAAAAGTGATTTAAAAAAGAAGGAATTTTATAAATGAATATAAGGTATGTATTACCCCATAAAAGTAAGGGACAATGAGAAAGGTATATTTTTAAGAGACATATATACATAATTTATAAAACACTCCATAACATCAAATGTTTAATTGTTGACGAAAACATCATTAAAAGATCACATGGAACATTTCTTGAGGAAAATACCCCTTTCACATTGAAATAACTTCTTTAAAATCTAGAAATTTCAAAAATATTGTAGAAAACATTTTATTAGGATATTAACATGGAAAATTCTAAATTAATATTCCAATCATTGATTGGTCACAATGGTGGGAAATTATATTCATTCCATATAACATAAAATAAAACATGTCATTTACACTTATAAAAAAATCCTAAAACATAGCTTGTTTAGAAATCGATAGAAAGATTCCTTTTAAACAATTTTTAAAGAGTACAAAATGGGAAAAATTCTTTTAATAAATTATTATAGAATTGTAAAAACATTCTTTAAAATATTTTATGTAAAATAAATACATATAAGTGAGAGATTAAATAGCTAAAAGAAGATAGAATATCGATATTACATACAAACAAATTTATTGATGTTTCTTTATTCAATAAGGGAGGAAATGGAAACCAAACATGTCAACTAAATTCATTAATACAGGAGAATAAATTATATCTATTTCAAGAAAATAATTGTATATCATTTCCCACAAAGGGACCTTGACCATAAGTAATCTTGGAAAGAAAGGAGGTTATAACATAAAGCCTTTATCGCTTTGGTTAATTTTGAATGAAATCCCCTTTGATGAATTAAAACGAATTACAACATAAAATATGATGATTTATAGAGGATTAATTATATATTATTTAAAATGGAAATAATATTCATCATATAAAATAAATTAGGTGCATGACATTAAATTGTGCCTCAGAAAATTTATAATATTTATTTACATTGAATGGAAATTGAGTTAAGAAACCCCTTACTATGAGTTTGAATCCTCACATACATACTCTATATTCATGAATAATAAATTTATAATATTTATTTACATTCTCAAGAACATTTTTTCAAGTTTATTAATTATTTTATTTTATTTATTTCCATTTTTATTTATGTTCTTAATCCACTAAGTCCACAACGGATGTTTTGATGATATTCGGGTCTTTTGTCTAAAATGAATTTGGTATGTTGAACTTGGTAAAAGAACTCATTGTTCCATCATATCCTAAATAATAATAATTAAATAAATATAACTTTTATAAATAAATTATACTTTTAAAACCTACTATGAAATATGGTTATGAAAAATTAACTACGTTAAAATCATGAAGAATGTTGGTCGTATGTACACATGAGTAGCATTTTCATTTTCAATAATCATCATAAAATGAAGGTAAGTATTATTTTATCTTCCTATAATGATAATTATATCATAAATACTATATTATTTATTTAAATGCACTTATTTATACCATCCATATGATGAGTTATGAAAAATGAATCACATCACTTCATGGAGGTTGTAGTACACACATATGCATGAATGTCGTTATCATTTTCCAGAGAATGGAAAGGTAACAAAATATATGATATATTAATTTTATATAATTATAAATATGTTAATAATATAATATATATAAAAATTAAATCCATCATCAAGAATATCCTTGATATTCAAGGATAGAAAATGAATTACATCGATTTAGGGGGTGGTAGTCCGCCATACACATGAATGATGGTTTTGTTTGCTATTTGATGGAAGAGGAGATTGATGTAAGTTGAGCCTTTAAAATAATAACATATAACTATATAGAATATATTTATATTATTATATCATCATATTTGAAAAATATTTAAGGTTTTGGAAGAATAAATATAACAAAAATATTTGATTAAGAACTACAATTCTTCTTCAGATAGCCTCTTAAGGTATGCACCAAAATATTCTTTATGTTGGATTTATGATAAAAAAGGCCTCTAGTGAATGTTTAGGGATGTAAAGAATTTATTAGGGGTAGGTATTGGATAATTCAAAAGGATTTTTATGTGTTAATAAAATAGGAAAGGAGACTCCCTTTTATAAGTGAGAAGGAATAATTTTTTTTAAATAGCCAAAATTATTCAATTATGGGAAATCAAACTCAATCCAAGTGCCTCAAAAAAATTTAAACAATGGAGTGTTGAAAATATAATTTTGATCCACAACTAAAATACTAAAAATAAACATTTTTTAAACATCTTATTCAGTTAAAACACTAAGGATACTCACTTTTACCATTTTAGTTTTCACCATGGTAATTAGTTTTTTAAGTAGGTAAATTATCCTTTAATTATAAACATAAAACGATACTTAATATATAATTTTACCCACTATTCCTAATTATAAAATCAAACTTATAAAATTAAAATACTATGTGTTTGGAAAATCAATTTTAACAGAAGAACATGTAAGGTGCAAAGCCTTATTTTAACCTCAAATAGAGTAACCAAGTTTTCACACTTTAGGGGGTCAATATAGTTTCTATAAAAGGAAAATTGGTCCATAATTGGATCATATATGATATTTTTAGACAAATAAAAATCAATGGGATGAGGTTATAATTTTTAGGAATTTTTAATCATTTATTAAAAAATTATTTATTATAAAATACCATTAATGTCAATTTGAACACTATTCATTTAATTTGAATTTAAAAATCAAGACATTGATGGAATTAAAATCTATACCTTTCATAATACTCTAACATATTATATTTATCGAAAAAAAATTGGAACAAAATAATTAATTATAATTATATTAATTTTAATATTTTTTAAATCATTAATATTTTTCTATTAATCAAAAAAATAATATGGAATTGTTTCATGATAATTTAAGTTATTTATATGATACCCAAAAACAATAAATAAATTTAGACAATTAAAATAATTTTATTATGATCAAAATTAGTATCAATTTTTTTTAAATTTGATTTTTCCCCGACATGAACAGATAAGACATTTTTAAGGAAAGATAGTAACATATTGTATTTTTATTTATTGAAAAGAATATATAGGTAATTATCATGGAAAATTTCCCCATAAATAATTTAATCTCGAGCCTTAGGTGACAAGTGTCAAAATACCTACATCCCAGGTTAACCTGATTTACCCCTTTACTGTGGTGATAAATTTTTACTAGTTTTAAAACTTATTATAACCAAGAATTTAGTTCATCATAATACCTAATATTATTTATGCTGATTCCAAATATGGAATCAATTTTATCAAATTCAATTCACATAAGTGATAGAATTTAATTTAAAAGTCATCTCACAAAATATGTGGAAAATAATTTTTTAACAAATGTATTTTTCAAATAAGATGATCTTACATTAACTCTATGACTAGTAATCATCATTATATAAATATCAATTAATATATATAGATATATTCTCTATTTATTTAATTTAAATCATTCCTCATTAGGGGTTGTTTTAATTAATAAAAACGGGGAAACAATATACACTTTAAAATAGTTTAAAAAAAATGCATTTTAAGCTTAAAAATATACTCATACCAAAATTTGGTTTAAATATGATTCAAATTTAAATTTATTATATATATAAAAATAATAAATATGTTACTTTTAAATTAAAATCAAAGAATTATGGGACTATTAAATTACATAATTTATTAAAATGGATTGACGGTTTTACAAAAAGAAATATTTTTGTAGGAAACATATTTTTGAAACATAATGTGACTTTAAAAAAATTGAATTATTACTTTCTAAGAATTAATAAATACATTTTTATTGGGTGTAATATATATATATATATATATATATCATAATTTGGTTATTCCTATTCATACTCACCAATCCAATAACTAGTTTATAACGATCATATTAAAGTATTCATATTTCATGGTTTGTTTAAGCTTATTGTTGTGTGTTTTGTACACTATCAGTCATAATGTTACTAATTTAAAATATTAGGTAGTTACAATATATCCTTGTAAATACTTGAAAAAAAATATGGTTTTCAATGAAAATTAGTATTTTTAACTATTCATCAAAAAATAAAACTTTTCTGAGAATTATCATAAATTAATTCAATGATAATTTTTATGTTGATTTCAAAAATGATATCCAATTTTTCAAATAAAATTTATAAATGTGGAAGAAATTAATTATAATATTTTATCATAAAAATTAATAAATACTATTTTTGAAGAAAATGTATTTTTGAAGCATTAGATTAATTTACCAAAAACTGAGTACTTATTTATTATACATTAAAAAAATCATTATATAATACCTTTATAATTATTTTTTCATAATTTTATTATTCCCATTCATAGAAAAAAATTTAATGGTTAGGTTATAATGGTATACTTCATTATAGTTCATCTAGACTTAGGGTTGCTTGTATGACAAGCTATCGAAGAAATTAAATTTCTTTGAAGAGAAATGTATCATAAAATTTTGGGATGTTAAATTATAATCCATTATAATAATTTCACCCAAGATGTTGCATCACTTTAATAAAAACAAATGAGGATACTTTTTCCTCATCACATCATTTGGTTCCAGTATAGCTTCTTCAATTTTTTGATCTCACCACAAAACTTTGACCCGAAGAGTGGTCTTATTTTAGAAAACATTATCTCTATAATATAGAATCTTTATAAATTATTTCTTAAAAGATATATATTTTTCTAATGGTATAACCTTTATGTTTAGTATATATGAAAGATCATGTATGTACTTCCTTAGGAGAGATACATGGAATACATTGTGAACTTAAGAGACATTCAGTGGAAGCACCAAGTGATAAGCTAACATCCCGATATGATCAAGAATTTCAAAGGGACCAATATATCTTGTTCTTAGATTTATCTTTTTCCAAATCTCATAAACTTCTTCCAGGAATATATTTATTGGAATACTTTATCCCAAAATTATTACTCTAGATCTCACTAGTGACTGTCATCATAACTTTTTTATTAACTCTGAGCTAATCTTGTGTGTTGTTGAATATATCTAACTTTCCCTACCATTTCCTAAGATGGATCAGTTCTTAATGAAATTCATTCTCTATATTTTTTCCAACATTTTGGAGTACTAAACTTCCTTCCATGTAGGTCTTTATAAGCAGCTATCTGAATTCTCTAGTGAAAGATATTGTGAAAGAATAATTTACCAATGGAAGCTGTTGATCTCAACCAACTTTGAAATCCATATATAAATATCTCAACATGTTTTTCTGAGTTTGAATGTTCCTATCATAATGACTATATTTTTTAGGATGATATGTAGTACCGAATATCATTTTTTTATCTAGATACCGCAAAAGGATTCACTGAAAGTTCGAGGTAAACCTCAGTTACTTACTATATACAATTGAGAGTGGTACTAATGAAATATCACAACTTATTGAATGTATAACCAAGTAATATTTTCAAGATATAAATCATTTTTAATAAAAATAAAATGTGATCATTTTGTAAGGAATTTGACTACAACCCAAATAATATTATTCCCTTTAGATGTTTTGGGGAGTCTGATGATAAAATCCATTGAAATGTATTACCATTTCCTTTCGGGAATGGGTAATAGTTATAGAATCACTATAGATTTTTTTCTCTCATCCTTAAATTTCTGACACACCAGGCATCATGATACATACTTTACAATAACCCATTTTATGCTATCCCTCCAAAAATACTCTTTTAAATCTCTATGCATCTTCATACTTCTATTATGAATTGATAATGATGGAATATTAACATAAACCAATGAATCATTCAATTATGGTATTGATCGAACATATACTCAATTCTTAAACCTTATTATTATAGCATGTTCAAGGTTGAACTAAGGAATATCCATCTCCTTTTTCTGTAATTCCACATCTTCCTTTTATTCCTTTTTATCCTATCATGAATGGATGGTTTAACATTCATATGAGAAAGATAAGATCCATCTCCTTTATCACGATTTCAAGAACCATATTATGAAAATCTATAAATACTAGATATCTTTTAATCCTCATAATAGATAAACTATCTTGGTCTTTCTGACATAGAAAATTATATACCTTATTAACCTTCACAGGGTGGTAATGTATTGAGAAGTCATAATCATTGATCAACTCGAACCATCTTCACTAGAACATATTTATCTCTTTTTTTGTAAATATATAACCCTAAATTTTATGATCAATATATATATCAAAATTTCCACTATATAGACAATTCCTTGACAAATTCAATGAAAAATTTATTGCTTCCATCTCCAAATAACAATTTAGGTAATTATACTTATGAATTTTAGGTTGTAAAGAGGCATAAAATATTACCATATCATTCTTCACGGGGATACATCACAATCCTCTATTTGATACATCACTATATATCAAAAACCCTTCTCCACTAGTGTGTAGTGTAAGAATATATACATTAAACAACCTTATCTTTAATTCTTTGAAATTATCCTCCCATCCGTCTTTCTAAAAAAGTTAATCCCCTCCAAGTAAACTAATAAAGTAGATTAGATAGTCATGATAAATATCTCACAAAGTGTCGATATTATCTATCCAACCCTATAAATCTATTAATATTGGTTACTATGGTCGGTCTAGACCATTACTCAATGACTTCAGTATTTAAAATATCCACTTATATAACCTAAATTTAAATTATATAACCTAATAATGAGCCTTTTTTATAACCAAAACTCATACTTGTTATGGTTGGAATATAGATTCTCCTTCCCTAGGTTTCTCAACACAATCCTCAAATATTCTACATGATATTCCTTTCTCTTTGAATATATAAGAATATCATCAATAAATACTATCACAAACTAATCATGGTAATATATAAATACTCTATTCATAAAATACATTAAAATATAAGGAGCATTGGAAATTAAAAATGGAGTTACTATAAATTCATAATGAACATACCTCATATGGAAGGCTATATTTGGTATATCCTCCTTCTTGAACCTTTTTTGATGATATCCAGATCAAAGATCAATCATTGAAAAATATTTAACTCCTCATAATTGATCAAACATATAATAAATATGAGGTAGAGGATACGTTTTCATTATATTGATCTTGTTATGTTCTTGATAATCATTGCAAAGATACATTGACCAATCATTCTTTTTATGAAAAGAATAGTTTTACCCCATGGTGAAGCAGTAGGCCAAATAAATCCCTTTTCTATATTTTCCTAGGTATTCTTATTCAATATATTCAACTAAGTAGGGGAAATTCTATATAGATTCTTTGATATTTGTATAGAACCATGTATGATTGATATTGAAAAAAAATCATTATTAAAGGGAAGTCTAGGTAACTATTCTGGAAAGACATCAACAAACTATTATACAATAGGCAAATATTCATTATTGAGATTCTCCCCAACCATATTAGATAAATATCCCTAATGAATATGTAGTAAAATCTTTTTGTGGGAATTAGTTTACAATGGGAGTTTAAGTTTATCCTCACACTAGTAGACTATCATAGTTTGATTTGGATAATCAAATGTAACTTCTAAAAGACAAGAATATATTCTCAAGGTAATTAATCGATTTTCAACTACCAATGGATTAATACTTCCATTATAATATGGAGGTTTATATGTCATGAAGTGATCCAAAATAGGTGAATCACACTATAGAACAATAGAGTGATCTATACAAGAAATTTTATTTATCATAACCTAAATCAGATTCCCTAGTAAGTCCATGATCTTCAAAGATCCAACACTAGCTATATTGGCTTTTTAGTAGGGAAATCACAACATTTACTATGAGTATTTACTACCTTTTATCTATTATGACCCATCACTAAGTAATGTCACACACAAATTTAGCTCATAATAATTATGAATTTTGATCCATAAAATAAAAATCCCTTTAATGGTAAAAAATCTCAAATAGTATGTGGGATTTTCATAATTCTCATGTTAGCTATGTTCTTTAAAAATCTATTTCCCAATGATTCTACTAATCCTCCATATGGTACCAACCATAGAAACCTAACTCCAGAAACCTATATCCAGTGTCTAATATATTATATTTCTATAATATAAAAGGGATCTCACGATGTATGATTGATTAGATTATCAGTCTTGGGAAACTAGATGTATAAATTATTAACATGTTACATTATAAATATAAAAAATAGCAAATGAAATATTCTTTCATCCTTTATATTATTAATTATATCCTTCTTCAAAACAAGTGGAAAGGAAAAAAATAAAGGTTAAGATCATATGCACAAAAAGGGTTATATATAATGGAATCTATCATGATAAAATAAGGCATAATCAATATGGTAATGTAAATAACTGAAAACACATTCCATTTAATCAATAAATTAACCATGAAATGCCGTCATGGATAAAATTAATTTAGTAATGTAAAAAAACATGTAATATTAAGGTAAATAATTTTAATTTCTTAATAATATTCATTAATTATATTTCATAGAGTTATATTCATAATAAGAATGTTAAGTAATTTTCCAGTCGAAAAGAAAAAAAAATTATTTCAAAATAAGTTGAGTTTTTGTGCATCATCTGGTTTTATTTAAAATAAGTATTTATAACTTATATAACATTATTTGGAAAAAATTAAACTAATTTCTTATTTTATCATGATGAAATTGTCTTAGGAATAATTGTTTATAATTTTAGAAAATAATAATTTTTTGATGAATAATGAACAATACTGATTTTAATTGTAAAATATATTTTTATTTGAAGAATTTAAAAAGTTAAATTTTGTTATAGAATGGTTTAAAAGTTAATTTATTTAAATTATATAATTAATAATCCAATTATGCTCCTTGGAAGGAATCTTATACTTGAATTTGGTATAAAGACATCTTTAGACTTAAAAGACATTTTTTTTAATTTTTTTTTCACATTTAACATGTTTAATTTTAAATTAAATTATATTTTTTTTATTTTAAATTGATAAAATTGATTCCATATTTTTAATTATCATAATAAATATCATTTAATATGTTCAAATTAATTTTTTTTTCATAATTAATAGAAAAAATAGTAAAAATGTGTTGCCTTGGTTAAGGTTAAAATTTATTTATTAGGGGATAAAGTAACGTGATAAGAATTAAAATGATCTGAAGACTTTTGAAAATCCAATATTATAGAAATATTTCAACCTTTAATCATCCAGTATTCATAAATGGTCTATTTTGGTGCAATTTTACTCGATAAATATGTTAATATATTTTAATATTTTTAACAATTCTAACTGTGACCTCTCCCCCACTTACAAAAGGACACCCCCTATACTCTTCTGTACACACTTCAAAAACATTTTTGAATAATCAAATACATAACCAAATACATTTTTTAAATCACTCTTCACGTCATACATGTTCATTTTTATCATAAAACTGACCTAGGAATTCTTTTTTTATAAACCTAAATATAGTGCCTAAAGAAGAGGTAAAGTTATAAAATAATCATTTTTTTATTTCTTATTATAGTTCCATAAAATATTTTTCAAACATTATAAAATAATAACACCAATATATTCTGTATAATTATTTTGTTAAATTAACAAATTAACCTATATTCTTCTTTTTATTCTATCAAATGATAATTAAACACATCATTCGTGTGTACAGTGGGCCCCCACCTTGCGAATTGATATAATTCATTTTCCATAATCTCTTCTAATTTATGTTTATAATGATGTAAAAATTTTATAAATAATATATTAATAAAATTATTATCATTTTTTAATGATAATATATCATATAATTTCTAAAATTTCTATCAATTGAAAAATAATAACATCATTTGTGCGTATGTGTGGATTACGTAGATGCATATGTGATTCGTTCTTCATGATCTCATAACATATATCATATATAAGTTTATTTTAAGAAATAATATAATATTTATGTTATAATAATAATTATATAAATATAAAATTATACTTTCCTTATTTCCCTCATTCTCTTTTAAATATGGAAACATTACTCATGACTACATATGGCTTATAGTCTCCATGACTTTAAGGTAATTCATTTTTAATAACCATATTTCATGGTTGGTATTAAAAGTATAATTTATGAATAAAAATTATAATTATGTTAGGAATATTATTCTATAGAAGATATTATAATGACTTATTTGACAATTGTAAACTTACTAAAGTCATTTTGGGCGTATGAGATGAATATCATCAAAGCGCCCATTGTGAAAATAATTGATTAAAAAGTTGTATATAACATGGTAATAAATAAAATAAATAGAATAATAAACTTAAAAAGGTTATAAATAATGTAAATAATTAACATAAGTTTATTATTCAGTAATATAAGTAATGTATGTAGTGATTTAGACTCGTGGTAAGGGATACATAACCTTAAAAACCTTGTTTAAAATGTTTTCAAGATTTATTTTATAAATATTTTTCTTCCATGCACATATTTATAAAATTATTTAATTTCAATATTTATATGGACATAAATTAATTATAAATTACATTTTATGTCACTTGTTACATTCTTTCAAAGGTTTTTCAAAATGAATATTTTTACATATTTTATAGATAACATTTTGAAAAAAAGGTTAGAGTAATGTTATATTCTAACATATACGACATCAATGGTTTTTATTAATACCATAACCATCATTTTATTTTTGTAATATTTTATGTGATTCCGTGTTTTCTTAAATAAAGAACCATCCTTCCCTTTATTCTATTTATTTTAAAAAATGGTTTTAAATGGAATACATATTTTGATATCTAAAAACATTATTCAAATCGGTGAAAGGAATATTTTTATAAGATGATGATGGAAATAAAAAAAAATCATGTGTTATTATTTTATTATGGTTATTGGGAATTTTTTATTATGATGTATTAGTCATATATAGCTCATGATGATGGGTGATCATGATATATCTCAGATGATAGGTGAGCCGAATATATCTCTCCAATACATTGGGTAAAGGTAAAGAGTTAACCGGTTAGGTTTCTCTTAAAATATTATTGAAATTTACTGGGTAGGTTATTCCATTGGTAAGAGTGATTATATGAGTGATATGGAAATTATTTCACAATTTACCTATATGATTTATATATTCTTTCTATGTGTTTTTACTGAAATAAAATGATTTCACAAGGTAATCTAATGATCACCAGTGGAAAATCATATTTTAACATTAGTTATTTTTAAAATTTTAACACTAATTATTAATAAATGTAGATCTAAGTGACACATAAAATAATATTATCAATTTTGGGTTTTTAACACTCACTTAGAAAATTCAATTAAAAAATAAATTAAATAATGTTTCAATGCCATTTTTTGAAAAAAAAATAGCATTGAAGGAGTCATTCCATGTGATTTTTGTAATTTTAACCAATGTGGAAATGGAAATAAAATTATTCCTATATTTCTATGATGGTATTACAATAAAACCAATGTTTAAAGATTAAAATAGAATATTAAACATCAGTTTTTGTTAAAAAAACACTAAAAGTCCTATAATTTTGATTTTGTAAAAATTACCATAGGACTTTTGATGTCTGTTTTTTTTAAACTATGTGAAAGTTATCTTTGGATTTAATTTTTTCACAAAAAACCAACATCAAAATACTATAATTTTTATTATGTATAAATTCACATAAGACTTTTGTTGTTATTTTTAAGAAAACTAACATGAAAATTTTCATTCGATGTCAGTTTTTTCTAATAACCAACTTCGAAAGCCTATAGTTTTGATATCACAATGGATTGTAAAATAAAAAACATGGAAAGATATAACTTTTCTTTAAAAAAATATTAAATTATAGGCCCAAAAATCATCTTAAATCCTACAAAAAAGAAAAAAATATACCAACTTATGGAAGAGAACAACCCTGTAAAAACCAACATAATATACCAACATAAAGCATAAAATGATTGTCTAGACACTCAATTTCTAAAATTTAGTTAAAAAAGAAAAACTAGAAACACTTGAAACCCTATAAAAAATTAATATAAAAAATGAAAGAAGAAAATTATTTTCTAATTACTTATTTTATAAATATTAATTAAAAGAGACATACATTACAATTTAAATTTTAACCATACTTAAAAAATAGTTTGAACAGAAACTTCAAAGATGGATAAGATTTTCATTTTTATATGAATAGACATCATTGAAAATATAAAATAATAAATAATATTATATGATTAGTAAATAGAATATTTTTATATAAAATCAACAATAATTAATGTAATTAACCATATCAAATTTAGTCAACATCCTAGTTGTGATTATCTCAAACTTAAATCTTAAAACTTAATAACCACAGTCCAGACATACCTTATAATGATGAAACCGTGGTTTTGAAACATTAACATCACAATAAAAACCATCACACACACACACAGACATATATATATATATATATATATATATATATATATAAGATAAAACAAATTTTATATTATATAAAATATATTTACCATTAATTTCACATAATTGATTTTATTTGGTTCCTATATCGAAAAGTGATAATATTTAGACTTTTTTTGTGACCTGTATTTTCTTACATAAACTATGAAAACATGTATAAAAAAATAATTAAGAATAAATAAATTATAAAAAAATTGAAAATATACTGGTTTTATAATTTTCTAAATGAATTTTGAGCTCCACCTAATAAAGTTAAAAACCAATATAATGTTCATTCATTGGAAAAAACTCCAAACATTCAATGACCATTACAATATAAAAATTTCACAATTTATGAAATTATAATGACTAAAATTTATTAATTATCTTAGTATTCTTACCCATCGAGGAATTAAATAAACTATCACCTGATCTCTATATTTTCTAATTTGTCACACACACACATATATATATGTAAATATAACATTATAATATATATTTTTATAAGTGTTGAAATTTATTCTGGATCTATAAGACTATAAACTAAAGTGGTTCAAAGTTTAATGAAAATAACGTGTAAATACCTAATTAAATAAGTAATATAGTAAGTCACTTGAAGTAGTCATTATTTAAAGAATAAAAAATTGAAAAATAAATTTAATTAAATGGAAAAAACTATAATAATGGAAGTGAGAAATTTAGTTCATGTCCTTTCATCTAAAAACCCATACTTGAGGAATGTATTTTCATTCTATAAATTCCCCAAAACATAATTTTTTGTTAATTTTTTTATTATCTCTCTATTGAACCTATTTCAAATATAGACATATTTTATTAATTTAATTCATTTCATAAAAGAAAAATTTATTTTATAATTGAATACATTTAATTTTAGTCATATAAAATATCTATTATTTGAATAATGAGACAAAAATAAAAAAAATGAAGATATTTTACCATTATGGACTCCCCCATCTAATATTTTCCCCTCTTGTTGATGGAATTCCAATAAAGATATAAATTGTTAATTCTACAATAGATCTGCATAGATATATAACTCGTGTAATGCATTGTATTTGTGCCAGTTAGGTTATTATTATCATCAATATTAATATGTATCCTCTACTCTCCACAACTAAGTAATGTTTCCTAAAACATGTAATCCCGTGTCTACCAAATCTATGAATCATTTTATTTGGAGAAGAAGAAGGATCTTCTATAGGATTCTCACCATTAGTCATGTAAATAATTTTTTGTAAATTAAAATATTACTTTCATTAAATAATTTTATTATTGAATATTTAATAATATCAAAAAATAGACATATATCTTGATAAATTTTCATCTGCCACTATGTACTTAATTGAAATATATGAATGTGATTATATTATATGCAACTTTATATTATAATAAAGATGAATATTTAAAAACAATGAATTCCAAAATATGAAAGTATAAAAATAGTGTCACACATGTGTAAGTTTTGAAAAAAATGATATCCTAATTATTAACAAAAAAATAAAACTTAAACTATTAAATATAAAAAATATTTATAAAATGATTGAAATGATCAAAATGTATAAATTTAAATATCTTAGTTAAAAAAAGTGTATTTATATGTGTAAATTTAACCAAAAAATAATGAAGTACATCACATTTTTCAATAAAAATATGTTTAAACATAACTTTGGAATATCAAATTTAACAAAAAAATATAAATTATCAGTATATATGTAATTAAATATAAAAATTTAAAAAAATGAGTTTATAAAAATTTAAAGTTCAAAAAAGATAAAAAATATTTACCTGAATAATTAATTGAATAATTTAGTGATTTACCATACCCCTTCATCATGACAATTTCATATAGCATGGGCTATGTCTAAATTATATTCATTATTATCATATGGAAATCATGTAATTGATGAAGAAAACTCACATAAATATGTAACATCATCTTCATCCTCATCACCCAAATGAATTATTTTTCATTTCAAAATTAAGGACTATTGATCATTTGATGGATGAATAACATATAATATCATCTTTGCATGGGTCTTCATGATAAATGGTCCCTCTTTACAGAGATATATTTTCAAATCAACTTGTGTAAATTCATAATCATCATGTTTTACAATGATGTCGCTATCAATCCACTTACGCTTGAACAATGTTACTTTAAATTTAGTATAATCAATTTACCATATATCCATATGAACTCCAAAATTTGTCCTTGATGTAGAAATTGGGGTTTTATCTTTTTCACTCAAAAACTATAGTGCTTAAATGATGACCATTACCACACTATTTTAAATAGTACTCGAATGTTCATGATTTTTTTGTGTAAAATGAGTAACCATTAATATAAAAAATAGACCATGTGATCAAATTTAGATATGGACCCCTAACAACCATTTAAAATCTCTGATGTAGATAAATATGTTTTAACTTTATATTTAATCCATGAAACAAATGTCTTCTTATGCTCAATCATCAACCAATTTTCATTTATTTTTAGATGTCATATATTTATGTTGAGTCAATAAGGTTTCCTTATGACTTTTCCATTCCGTCATGTTTTGAAAATCACAAACACCTATTTTAAGGAAAAATTAATTTTATCTTGATATGGGAAATTTTCCTTCTTTAAGGAAAATTTTCCTTCCTTAAGGAAATTTTTTCTCCTTACCATATTTTGATTTCATAAGGAAACTTTATCCTTACCATGTTTCCATTATTCATATCATAATTTTTCTAAATGTAAAATTTGTTTTGTATCCAAAACCTCGGAATCCTATAATTACCTATATATGAAGCATTTTGTTTTAGGATCCGAGTTCTCTGAATTCAGACTTCGAACTCTTCTGAGTTCTGACTCCGAATTATAATGAGATCAGACTCCGAACTTTATAAGTTTAGACTACGAATTCTAATGAATTCTGACTCCGAACTTTGTAAGTTCTAACTCTGAATTCTCATGAACTCTAAATCCTAACTTTGTAAGTTCAGAATCCAAATTCTGGTTATTAATTATTCTGATTTCAGACTTTGAATTCTGATTATGAACTCTTATGAGTTCTTACTCTTAATTCTTGTTACGAATTCTTCTAAGTTCTGACACCGAATTCAGGTTATGAATTCCTATGAGTTCTGACTCTGAATTTCCTAATAAACAGAATCCGAATATCTTGTAATATTGACTCCTAATAATTTTACTTAGACTACGAACTTTTATTTTTCTTAGACACTGAAAAATTGGTTTTGATTAAGTAACCATATTTTTCTCATCTTTGATATAGTTATAAAACAATGTCTTACATTCTGTTTCTAACTAACCATTGTTTGAGTGACACATGTACATGTCCCTCTGAAATTCATGGAAAAATATGACCGTTGGAGGAGGGAGCTGACCGTTGGAGATGTGCCTATAAATAGGAGATCATTTGAAAGATCTCGTAACTTTGATGAACTATTATATGACTCTAGAGGTTACATGCTATTGAAGTGATTTTTAGAGAGAGACTCGCATGCTTAGTGTGTACTGAATTTATTGGTTAGATTTTCTTTGTGTGAATCCGAATGTTGCTGAGTACATTCGAGGGCTTCCGAGGATAGGAAGACAGAGGTTCCAACTACCTTAAAGTTCGAGGACTTCCTTACTGAGGAAGACAAAGGTGCTGACTAACTTGAAGTTGAGGGCTTGCGGGGATAGCAAGACAGACTCCGATCTTTGTATTGAGGGCTTACCATGGTGTGGGTAAGACATAATTTATTGAAAGTATAAATCAAGGGACCTTTATCCAAGGTTGTTGGATACCCTTCTCTTTGGGTAAAAAGATTTACTACTTATTACTTGTTATGTTACAAGTTTTCCTCTGTATTTTATTTGTTGAGGAAAGTATAACTATATTATAATTCCTTTTACTTGTATACTATGATTTTGTGAGATTCTATATGATTTAAGGTAGAATCTTTATCTTTGTAAACTTTCATTAAGTTTTATTTTTCCGGAACCTTATTTCCGGAATCACTTTCTCGGAATCATATTTCTGGAATCTAGCAAGTGTGTAGAACTAGAGGTTTTGTGAATTACCTTGTTTAACCTTGTTAAACATAACCATCTTTAAAAGTTCCAAAGAAATTTTTAAAGTATATAATTCACCCCCTATTGTATATTGAGCATCATACGGTAATACAATTAGTATCTTCATTCATTATTTCGATCCTACATTTGGTATTATAGAGTATATCATACTCCACATACCATCTCAACAATTTAGTCTAGAAATATGTCATGATATATATGGTTAGACCTCAACACTGTTGTTCAAAATGTATAAATATTCTTACATCACTTTATCACATGGAATAAAACTTACCTTTATGCCATGAATCGTTCTACCTTCACTATCAACTATCAAATTTCTAGATATAGGGAGACCAATGTGATCCATTTCATACAAATAATCAATATAGATATTAATAACCTCTTATGATACATATTTTTGAATAATAGAGGACTCTGGTCAATGAGGAGTTTTGACATATCCCTTCAAAATTTTAATATATCATTTAAAATGATACGTCCAATATAAATAAATAATCCCACACATTCTTATCTCACATAGTAAATGAATCTCTAAATGAACCATTAAATCAAAACACATTGGTGGGAAATAAATTTATAGATGAAATTGTATGAGAAAAACCTCATTCTTTAGTATATATAATAAATCTAGATCAACGACTTTGCTATAAATGGATTTGAAAAAATAACATAACTTGATGATAGTCTTTATGATTGGTTTTAGAAATATACTATGCAGTGAGACTAGTTTTAGTTGTTGGATCAATACATGATAGTAATGATATTACATACCTATTATTTTCAAATCATTCAATGACACCAAATTATTAACATTTTAAGAATATCCACTAAATACCTTAATACCATGTAGACACTAAAATAAATTTATTATCTCAATATTTTTTAATGTGCGACAAGATAGAGGTAAATATGTTCTATTTACATTGATAGTGGAATCTAACTCCAAATGTATTCCCATGGATATCATGACCAATATATCAATAAATCTATAATGTTTTTTTACTCTTATTTCTAATAAAGTTCAAATGAAACTATCTCATATTCATTTATCAACATGTATAAAATAAATGTTACGATCTAGCTCAAAAAATATCCAGTACGGTTGTTCAAATAAGAGATACTATTTCTTTGAGATATTTTTTGATGACCAAAACATCATTTAATTCTATATGTGAAATAATTTTTTTACACCTTGTCGTAATATTATTTAACTGATAATGGTTGGGGTAGATATTATATTCTTTTAAACTATTAATTTTTTTTCAATATATGATAAGAAAGATTAATTCACCAAAATATTCAATGTCCCATGTACACTATATTTCTTCGACACTACAATTGAAAATATGGAGTCTCTTTTTCAAACATTTGACATTCATTATGTCCCTTAACACTATATAGATAAGTTTTCATATGTATGAATTTTTTTATAGTAAACCTTATTATAGAAAAAATAAGAAAATACTATTTTTTATAGGCATTAAAAATTGTGAAACCTATCTCCCATTAGAGTTTCAAATCATCAATAAATAGAGAAAGATACATATCAGTATCATTTCTATTTTGTTTTGGTCCATAAATCATAAATATCATTATAACATAATAATTCTTCAAACATATTTGGGGACATAAGCTGTAAATTACCAACAAAAAAGTCCAATAACTATATTGGCTACTGAGTTTTTAATATGGATTCATTCCTTCTATGCATATTCCCATTAGGATATTACTATCTTTAATTCCAAAATAAGTAATTTTTTTATCAAACCTCTTCCACTATGGTGAATCGATGGGGTGAAAAAGTTTTCATCAGATATGCGCTCACATGTATGGTATAAATACCTTTTTTCATAATTTTATTTTGAAAATAGACACATCAAACAAGGAATAATTGGAATGTACCAAATTAACTTTGCAAGAGGTTTGATGAAAGTACCTTCGAATAAACCAGAGTTGAAGTTTTCATCCATCTTATATTGTGAATTCCCAAAATTAGGACATTGTGATAAATATTCATATTCCTAACTATAAAACACATTACTATTCAAGAATTCATGTTTATTTTTATACCCCAATCCCACTAGGAATAATATTTTCCTTTAATCAAAATTGGAATTTGGAATCCCATTTTCTTTTAGAAGTAGATCTTTTAAAAGTTCAACCAATTCAGAGAAACTTTTATCACTACACACATTTCATTATTTCATGTTAACTAATCATAGAACTACTGATAACACTACATAATTATTACAATATGATGATAGTGGATTATCATATATATATATACAATAATTAAACAATTTCTATTTTCTATTCTTTCAACACCTAAATAATGAATTATTTCATCAATATGATGCTCTGTATCATACTGTATATTTTCATCAACATTAGATTTTGAATTTTCTATTATTTCACCATGCTAGATCCAACATGTATAATTTTGGATAAAACCATATAAAATGAGATAACCCTTGGTTTTTTTGTAATTTAAATTTCTCATATTCTAACACATCATGCAAGGGAAGAAAGTAAAATCTTTAATTTTAAGATTCAGTTTAAAAAATTCCATGAAATAATCATCTATTTTATCATATTCATTAGTGGTTATTCATAAAGTTATCAAATTTTGATTTAATAACTACCAAATAGAACAATATAAAAGGTGAACTTATTAAAATATATAAATATTTAAAAAATATATATTAATTAATAATTTTTAAACATAAAAACACATAATCAAAAAAATCACTTATTGTTAACTATATGGTTATAAAAAGTATAAACAATGATCAAGACATATAATTAAAAAATTTAAATACAAGTGATTAAGAATATATAAAAATTTATAATTTAAACATTCATAAATTTTTAACAAATTATTTTTCTTAAAAAATTAAAAAATAAAAAAAAGTTAAAAAATTCATCAAAAGTCAATATAATAGAAAAAACTATTTATAAATACAAACAGTTATAAAAAAAATTAAAAAAAATTTATAATATTAAAAAAATTATAACAATAAAAAAAATTAACTAAAAGAGATTATAATTTATTATAAAATGCATACAGAAAAATTTACGGATAATTAAAATTTATAACTAAAAAATAATTAATTTACCTTAAAAAGTAACTTAAAAATAATGCAGGTTAGTAATGAAAAATAGATCTTGAATTTTATTGTCTCCCTCAAAGTCAATAGAAATATAGATAACGATATAAAATTGAAGAGATATTTTTTCAGAATACAATATATAAAAAAGAAACAACAATAATCTTGAAACCCATTTATTGGTCGATTGGAATAGGGTTTCTAGAAACTAAATAATATCATGGATCATGAATCTGAGATAAATGATAAATTATTGTGAAGAGATGATGAAAACTAACTAAAAGAGGAGATCGATCATTGTTGAAGATCATCGATTGTCTTCGGTGCCGCTATAGGTCGAGAGGAAGAGGGATTTGAAGGAAAATAAATGAGGGATTATGGGTCTCATAATTTTTTTAAAATATTATTATGATTAGTTTTTTTAAAAACTAATGTTAATTTTTTTAATTTTTTTTAAATATCATTTTAAATAAACCACATTAAATGTTCACCACATAACTTTTAACATTGGTTTTAAAGAAAATAGTATTAAAACCATGACATGAAAGCCAATATTTTTTCTAGTGGAGCTTAAGTTTAAAGAGAAGGTTATTCAAATTCTAAAGGGTGAAATTTATAACATTTTGAAAAAAAATTCATGAGTTATTTATGATTGAAAAGATACATTTATGAGTTTTAGTTTTCCTTTAATGTTTTTTATGATTTTTTTGAAAATATTTGTCTGGTGAAGGTGATTTCTTGGGTAAGAAGATGTTTATTTTGAGCCCAAGGTTTATTTTTAAAAGGAAAATTTCTATTATTAATCCTAGACTAATAGGTTTCTTTATTTATTTTCATATGTCCCTTATTGATCATTTTGATCTCATCCTAGATTTTAAAATGTTTTTCAAATGGATTTAAGGATGAGTTGGGATAAGGATGATGTTAAGATAATTATTTTAAAGATATTTCTGGAAAATAAAACTTGTAATATCTTAGAACTTTTTCATTGTAGGAAAATGTATACTGAGCGAGAGTGTCCACCTTATGATGTAATATTTATTTATGAAAGGGTGATGATCTAATTCTCTAAAAAATCTAAAAAATAATGATCTTAAAAATGTTAGAGGGTTAATTATTGAATTAATACTAAATATTATGTATTGTTTAAGGTTGGGTCATTATAGTTAACATCAGAATAAAGTTTTAGATAATTTTTGAGGTTAGGATAATATAAGTAGATACCCTTAATAGATTATAATTTACTTTTATCATAATATAACTTTTTAAGATTTCCAAATGAATTAATCTAAACTATGTACATTCAAAATGGTTTTCCTTAGAGGAAATATGGATGGTGAAGTTTGAAGGAACCAAGATAATAATATCCTTTGAAATCAAAAATCAAGAATGGTTGTAATTGTAACTGAATAGTATTTTGGTGTGATTGATCAATTATTGTAGGATATAAATAGTGATGGAATCCATGTTAGAGAGAAACCATATCTACTACAAAGTATTGTGTCGATAGTGGAGAATATTACGAGAAAACACCCTCTAGTATTTAGTGGATCTTATAACATAGTGGTATATGAGGGATATATTAAATCTCTAGAAAAGTTATTTTAAGTCACTGGTTGTTTGAAGTATCAAAAGTCAACTCTTTCTATTTTCCATTCTAAAGGTGAAACTGTTCAGTAGTGGTTTATTATTAAGAATTCTAGATAAATAGAAGACATTGACACCATGAACTGGAATAAATTTAGGATTTTTTATTGGTAAATATTATCTTAAGGTTATTTGACTTAGGATAGAAATATTTATTGTAATTTAGGTAAACGTATAGAGAATTAGTAGCTGCGTATGAATAACTCATCACTTGAATGGAAAGGAATGCTCTGAATTTTATTTGGGATCTTGATAGAAAAATTAATCGATTTTACTATGGAATATATCCATGATATAGAATATAATTGGACTCTAAAAAATTCACAAGTTATGAACAATTTGTTCGCTATGCTGAGAAGGTAAAAATTGTGTTTTCTAATGATCACGTGTCTTATGAAAAAAGTAGTAAAAGTGATCCAAGATGATGGAAAATGGGAAAAATCCATCAAAAAAATAATAAGGTAATAAAATAATGTTTTCATTTTCTAATAAGTGTAGAAAAAAGAACACTAGGGAATGCCTTATGAAATCTAGGAATTTTTTTGATATGGTAATGTTAGGAATATGGATTGTAATTTTAATGAAAATATTCTTGATAATGGTTAAAATTTTGATAAACAAATAGTAATTAATTTTAAATTTATTGAGATGAGTCATTGTGTAGATTCATTTCAAAAGAATAGAAATAATAATTGGAAGAAGAAATACTATGAGAAAAAGGGTGTGTTCAAATCCTTTGAAACTAATTCAACTAATTCTTTTCCATTGAATGAAGGGGTAATAGGTACATTTATAATTTATTCATATTATGTTACTATCATATTTGATTCAAGGTCTAAAAATTCATTCATATTTGAGAAATTTTATTGTAAAATAAAAATTTTACCTCAAGAGATGATGTGAGTAATTTTGGTAAAACACATATGGGTTTTATTAGGGAAACAAAAATTTACAATGATGTTACTATTATAATATATGGAAATATTTTTATATAAAACCTTACTTATTTCCTATTTTTAATTTAATGTTATTCAAGGTATGCATTGGATTTTAGTTAATCATGCTATGATTTATTACAGATCCAAAGAAGTTATTTTCTGAATTGATTTTCTTTTTGTATATAAGAATATATTAAAACTTATGATAACATATTGATAATCATGAAACTATTTAAGGATATAAATGAATTTTATATTTCTCATATTTTTTAAAATTATGGTATTAATTATATTAATGATTTTATAATAATAAAAGAATATCTGGATCTATTTCCGGAAAAGGTACATACTATATTACTATATCAGGAAGTTGAGTTTATTATTCACTTAGTTCCTAATGTTAATACATTTTCAAAACACCCTTATAAAATGAATCATGTTGAACTTATAGAATTTAAAAAGTTGTTTATGGAATTTCTTGATAAATTTTTCATTTAGTATAGAGCTTCTTTATTGGGTGATCCAATTTTATTTATTAAAAATCAATATGGTTCCATGAGACTTTTAATTTATTATAGAGAAATAAATAATATCAATGTTAATATTATGTATCGATTTACTCATATTTATGACTTATTTTATTCGATCATATATGATCATTATTTTTTGAAGGTTGATATCAGGAATGGGTACCATCAACTGAAGGTAAAGGAGGATAAAATCATGAATACAATGTTTTTTACTAGTAATGTGAATTATAAGTTTGAGTTTATTCCCTTTGGGTTGATAAATTCTTTATTTATATTCATGGTTCTTATGAATAGAATTTCCATGAATATTTGGATAAATTTTTTGTGTGTTTATTGATGATATTATGGTTTATTAAAAAAGTTATTCATATCATGAAAAACATTTAAGGGTTATTTTAAAAACCCTAATAGAAAATAAGTTATACGTAATTTTTTTTAAATATGATTTTTGGTTACAAAAAAATTCATCCCTTTTGACATTTCATAAATAAAGATGGTATAATTATTGGTCTTACTAAAAATAAAGTGGTTAATGAATAGAAATGACCTAAAAATGTTGTTTATATTATTATTTTTCATGGATTATTAGGTTATTATTGGTGTCTTGTTAAAGACTTCTCATGGTAATATAGATCACTAACCATGTTAACATGAAAAGGAGTTAGGTTCATCTAGAAAAATAAATAAGATAAATATTACTAGGAATTGAAATTATGATGAGTGAATAATCAATTTGTTCCTTTATCATCCATAAATGATTAGTTTTTTATCTATAACGATTCTCAATTGAATGTACTAGGTTTTGTTTTAATGAAAAATGACCAAGAAATTTTTTATGATTCACATTAATTAAAACATCCTGAGAGAAATTATCCTACACAAAACCTTCAAAATGGAGGATATAGTTTTATCTTTATAAATTTTTAGATATCATTTATATAGAGTAAAGTGTAAAATATATAATGATCATAAAATCTTGAAGTATATATTCAGTCAGAAAGAGTAAAACATGAGACAAAGAAGATGGATGAAACTGATAAAGGATTATGACTGCACAATTCATTACTATCTATGTAAAGAAATTATATTAGGGGATTCATTGAGTCAAAAAGATAACTCTACATTAAATTTTATAAATCTGGAATATAATCCTTTGGTTAAATATTTGATAAATATTATATTAGAAATTCTGTATGTAGAAGATACCTATACATTATTTTAGGTATTAATACATCCATAATTTTCATAAAGGATTAATAAAGCTCAAAAGGAATATAGTGTCTTATAATAAAAGGTAGAGTCACTCAATATGGGTAATTTTCTAGATTTCATTATTGACAAAGAAGGTATTTTGAGATTCAGAAGAAGGTTATGGGTTTCTGGTGACCCCTAATAAAATAAATAACTATTAATGGAGGCACATAATTCGTCATTTGTATTTTATCCTGGAATAAAAAAAATTATAGATACCTTTTGGGACATTTATGGTGGGATGTAATGAAGGAATATATTACATAATTTAATATTAAATGTTTTAGTTTTCAATAGGTTAAAGCGGATCAATAATTACCAAAGAGTATTCTTCATTATCTTCTAATTTTTGAGTGGAAATGGGAGAATATATATATGGATATAATTATTGTATTACCAAATACATCTCCAGGTAACAATGAGATATGAGTTATTATTAATCATTTAACTATATTTTTGCATTTACTTCTTATTAGAGATAATATTTCTCTAAATTAACTTAATTAAATTTCTGATAAATTGATAATTATATTACATGGAGTCCCTGTATCCATTGTATCTGATCGTGATCCAAGGCTTACCTCTAACTTTGGGAAGTCTTTATAAGTCATTGGGTACTGAATTAAATTCCAGTACATCTAGTCATCATTAATATGATAAATAGTAAAATATAATGACATAGACTTTGGAAGATATTCTTTGATCATATTTAATGTATTTTAGGGAATTTTCTATCAACTATTGAATTTAGTTGAGTTTTCTTATAATATCAGTTTTTATTCCAGTATAAAAATGGAACCGTTTGAAAAATTATATGGAAATTGGTGTCAGACTCTAGGTTATTAGGATAAAGTAGGAGGAAGTATGTTTTTGTAACTAAAATTGGTTGAAGAAATGGTTGAGATGGTGAAGATGATTAATGGGAGAATGAGGATGACTCAAAGTGGGAAGATAGTTATGTTGATAACCAGAGGAAAGGAATTTATTTTGAGGTACATGACCATGTTTTTGTAATATTATCACCATGGAAAGGTGTTATTGATTTTGTTAAAATGGAAATGTTAATTATATAGTTCATTTGACCATATGAAATTCTTGTTAGGATTAGATTAGTTTATTACTTAGTGGCCTTCCCTTTGATTTTATCTCAGGTACATGACATATGTCATGTTTTTTTGTTAATAAAGTTGTGTTAGATGAATATAATGTTTTGAGACCTCAAGTATGATAGTTTGAAGAGAAATTTTCATATAATAAACAAATAGTACATATTATTTAACATAGAGAGAATTTATTGCAGAATAAATTGATTTACCCTATTATTTTTTTTGTAAAAAAATCTATAATGTTGAAGATGCAATATGGGAACCAAAAAATGATATAAAGGAAAAATATCTTCACTTGTTTATGTAAGGAATAAATTTTTTCCGGTGCAAATTCAAAATAGGGAGAAGAATGTAAAAAACCCATGAAATTATAAAATAAATCAATTTCACAGCTTATTAATCTTTAATAACTAAATTTTATATAGTTATATTCATTATAATAATATTAATTAATTTTTCAATCAAAATAGAAAAAGCATAATTGCAAACCAAATTCTATTTTCATGCAATATATAGTTTTATTTAAAGTATTGGTTTCAAAATTATAGAATTTTTATTTGAAAAAGTGAACATCATTTTTTAATTCATATTTTCAGAATTATCATTGGATGAATTTTTAATAATTTTCTGAAATGTTTGATTTGTTTATGAATAGAGAAAAATAATGATTTTTATTGAAAACTGTATTTTAATTTCAAGCACTTTTTTATTTCTTTTAAAATGGTTTCAATGTGATTTTAGTTTATTTATATTTTTATTAAACTATTTATGGACATTTTAATTATTTTTATACTTTAATTTGGTATAAAAAATTCTTTATACTTAAAAATGTATTTTTCTAAAAAAACGGGTTCCTTCATGTTTTATGGGTTTAATTTTTAAATTAAATGATACCAATTCTGGGAATTGATTTTTATTAAATGGATTCCATATTTTGAATCAGAATTATTAATATGAGGTAATAATTCAACTTAATTTTTTTCATAATAAATAGTATATTAAAAAAAAATTGTTTCCAAGGTTAATGTTAAAATAGATTTACTGAGGGTTAAACTAATGTGTTAAGGGTTAAAATGAGCTGAAAACATGTCTAAACACTATTTTATGGCCATATTTCAACCTCATATCATCTTATATTTTTAAATTATCCATTTTAGAGAAATATTTATAAACCAATACCTTAATATATTTGAATCTTTTTTAAAATTTCAATTATGCCCTCTTCCCCAGTTATAAAAGGACACCCCTCCACTCTCATAACCACACTTAAAAATCCTTTTCCCTGGCCAATACCAACCCAAATACCTTCCTTATATCTCTTTAAACACCCTTGATTCCCTGTTTTGATCATAAAACCAACCTATAAAGGATTTTGTTATAAACTTGAAGTGGTTATCTGAAGAAGTGGTATAATTCTAAAATGATATTTTTCATTTTAGTTATTCTAATAACACCATGAAATATTATTAGAAATTATGAAATTATAAAACTATTATATTAAATATATTTATATATTATTACATTAATTTTATTAAGAATATCCATATCTTATTTAAATCATATGGAAAATGATTCTATCGTTCATGTGTATGATGGACTACTTCCTTGAGAACTGATGTAATTTGTTTTTCATCACCGCCTCTCATGGATGGTTAAAATTAAGAATTTAATTTATAAATATTATATTAATGAATATATTATATATTTTTTAAATATAATATGTTATATACCTTCTTATCTTTCCATCCATTGAAAAATTATAGCGTTATTCATGTGTACATGTGGATTACCACCTCTATAAAGAGATGCGATTTTTTTATGACCACATCATATAGATTCTATATAAAAGTGTACATAAATAAATAATATTATATTTATGATATAATCATAATTCAGTAATGATAATATGATACTTACCTTCTTTCCCTTAGGCTCTTTGAAAATGGAGACTTTACTCAAATGTATATTTGACATGTCGTCTCCATGATTGTAACATAATTAATTTTTTCATAATCACATTTAATGGTTTGTTTTAAAAGTATTTTTCATGTATAAAAATTGTAATTATTTCATTATAATATTCAATATATGATTTAATATCAAACTATTTGACCGTAGTCTACTTATAGAAATCATTTTTTATATATGAGTCGAATAGCATTAAAACATCCAAATGTGAACTTAATTGAAAAAATAATTTTATATAACATTGTAATAAATAAAATTAATGGACTAATAAACTTGAAAATTTTTCTTTTGAAATTAAATAATTAACATTTTTATTATCCAGGAAGATAAATAACATATATGGTGTGTCAGACTCGAGGAAAGTGACATTTTACCTTAAAAACCTCATTTTAATTGTTTTCAATATTTATTTTATAAAAAAAATTCTTACATGTCCATATTATTAAAATTAATTTATTGATATATTAATATTTGAATAAATTAATTATAAATGAAATTTTATGTAAATTTTTACTTTATTTTAATGTCTTTCAAAAGGAAACTTTTTACATATTTTATATGGAACATTTTGAAAAAAGGCAAAAGGAATGTTTTATTTTAACTTATACAACATCAATGGTTTTTTTATGAGTTCAAGGATTATTATTATTATTATTGTGATGTAAATGAAATGTTCTATGTGTTATTTTTATTTTATGGTTTAAGTTAATTACTCATGATGATGGGTGAGCATGATATAGCTCATGATTATGAGTGAGCCTAATCTAGATCTAAAATGTATTAGTTAAAATGACATTATTAACAGGTTAGGTTTCTCTTAATAGATTATTGGAATTTACCATATAGGTTATTACATTTTAAAGATTTATTGTATGAGTGATATGGAAATGATTTCCCAAGTTACCTATATTATTCATCTATTCTTACTATGGGAATTCATTTAAATATTATGATTTCACAAGGTAAGTAATGTGATTAATTTTAAAGGGGAGTTTTTGGTAATTTTCAGGTTTAAATATATAACTTTGTGAAAAATATCATGAATTTTTCATTATTTCAAAGAAATATATATGATTTTTATTTTTCCTATAATATTTGTTATTATTTGTTATGAAAATATCTAGGCACTGATGTCCATTTCTTAGGTATGAAATTTTTTATTTTGATCCCAATGTTTATTTTGAAAAGGAAAATTTTTATAGAAATCCATGGACCGATGGATTTCTTTGTTTCCTTTTGTGTGCCCATTATTGATCATTCTATGATCATGGAATATTTTAAAAAGTTTTCACTGGGTTTTAAGTATGATTAGGGATGAGGATAAGGCTAGGATGAAAATTGTGATGATATTTCATGAAAATAAAACTTGTTTTATTATAAAAGATTTTTATTGTTGTAAAAATGGATAATGAGTGGAAGTTTCCACCTTGTGATGTAATATTTATTTATATAAGGGAGATGACATAATTATCTAAAAAATTAAACCATAAAGTTCTTTAAAATGTAAGAGAGTGAATTTTGAATTAAAACTCAATATTATGTAACATTTATGGTTGTGTCTTTATAAGTAATATCATGGATAATAATAAGATTGTCAAACTGATTTGTCTCATGAGACCTATCGATGAGCCGAGAGGATATCTATAACCCGTCCCCACCCATATATTCATTTTCAATTCATTTATCATATATTGGGTGATTAATTTAATTCATAAATAAAATTCCATACCAAAAAATTCCATATTGTGTAAAGAATACATAATATCAATATTTACACCATCAATCAAATAACTTTAATAGTGAAATAATATATGTTTAAATGGTATATGGTTTAGTAATTAATCATATACATGGTACATACACTACAAAATATTTCACTTTTTCCAACATGGGAAAATTTGTTGGTAAAAGTGCATTTTCTGTTGGTAAAATGTTTTACCAACATATATGTCTCTGTAACTAAACTGTTGGTAAAAACTCTGTCACTAAATGTTTTTGCGATAGATAAAATAGTTCTGTTGCAATTATAATAATACCAACAGATAATATATATATTGGTTAAAGTGTTTAGCAACAGGTTCTGATGACAAATTCATCTATTGGTAATAATATTACCAACATATAATATTTTTTTATAAATTACATTTAAATAAAAATTATAATTTTTTTGTAAAATTTCATATTATATTTATTAATTTATCATATATAATTCATGTGTTTTAATTATTAAATCGAAGATGGTTTTAACACATGTTCAAACCTTGAAAAAAATTAATTATATTAATAATAAAATTTATTACAAACCAATTCATACAAAGGTACTAGGCAACCCCGCCCCCACTACGCTGGATCCCCCCACACTGGATCCCCTCAAACAAGATCCACCAACCCATCAACTCCAGCCCATCGTTGCCAGCAACTCCAGCACCAGCAGCTCTAGCCCATCTGTGCCAGCTCCAACCCCAATAGTTCCACCCATCCATGTCAGCTCCAACTCCAACTCTGTCCCATCCATGCTAGCTCCAGCTCCATCCATTCCATGCTAGTTCTAACCCCCACGCTAGCTCCAGTCTATGTCAACTCCAACTCCAACCCATCCATGCCAACTCTAGATCCAGCCACATCTAACTCCAGTCTACATCACACCCTTCAGCTCCAATATCTACATCACTATCAACCAAAAAGCATACCCACTGATCAGTGAAAAATATCTACATGAATTTAATACAAAATAGAAATAAATGAAAGTATAAAAAAATAATTTTGACATCACACAAGGGGGTTTTTATACTGCTTTTTAATGTCCTGCTGATCCCAAGTGAGGATTTCTGTAATGATTTTTAATGCCCAGATCCTATGTGAGGTTTTTTATACTATTAAATCATGGATAAAATAATTCTTTTTGGCATTCTATTAAATCAAAATGCCATATATTATTGATGATAGTTTTTATTCCTTATAAATTCCATTTTTTGGTGAAACAAACAGTACCTTAGAAGGGATTTTATTCATCAAAATAAGAACAAAAAAGAGAAAAATTTGTGAGGGGATGTCAATAGATTTAAAGAGGGTGATAGAGAATTTGTTACCCATTTATGCAGGTGGCAGAAAGAGAATGATCCTTCTTTAACTGGGCTTCAATTTCATGTTATTGGTCTGTCTTTAGCATGGTGAAGTGGGCCTAGTTTGTCTTGGTTTTTAGAGAGGATGAAGTTCCTGGAAATAAGGTGTAAAGTCGGTTTCAATGGATGAATGATATACCAGATTTGGACTCATAAGGAAATGAAATGGGATAAGTAGAGGATATTTTTTAAGTGCATATGTAGCCTTTCAATTTGAAAAATTAATACAAATTATAAAAAACAGAATGTAGAATGGAAATTTTGAATTTATACAAGCTACAAATTTGATAGAATAAAAGTGGAATTGAGCATGAAACCATCAGTGTATTAAAGGCATAGATATTTTACCATCTACTCACAAAACCAATTAGACGGTGAATACATGTCAACAATTAAATCACCAAATTATTTTTTTCAATTATGTACTCATTTTCTTCGCCCTCACATTTGATCAAAATCATAAATAAGTGAAATAGAAATTACCAACTCAATCTACAATAGGTATAAAAGAAATTATGAGTGAAATGAAAATGTAATAACTCATTTTGTAGAAGGTCTAAATATCTTTAATATATATAATCTTTTCATAGAAGACAAAGAAACTAAAAACCGGTTGGGTAGGGGGAGGATAAAATTGATATCTCACTTATAAGATGATAAATTGTTGCATCACAAACCATGTATTGAACACAAAAAGGGATTTTTCATTCTCCACATCCTTCATGAGAGAATTCACCCCAAATTTCTGATCAAAAGATAAGATTTTCAATCCAAGAAGTGTATCTGTACCTATGGAAAGATGTATATCAGGACAGAAAAGTTAAACAGTACAAACATGAAATCCAGGCAATAAAAACTTAATAGTCTCACATACCAGCTCTATCTTCACTCACTTTAAATCAGCTTCATTGTGTGAAGAAAGAATAAGACTTGTACCCAAACTTGCATGTTTTTTGGAAATAATTAAATAAACCTCATACACCAAAGATAATAAATGGGTTTATGGTAAGTGATATGAATTCAAATGAAAAGTGTTATATGCGGTTATCAGTTAGTGTTGTCAATCAGAGCCTTTGTGATTCATGTTGACATCCACAGTTTTTCAATGGATCAATCTTAAATAAACCTTGTACAATAGTGAGAATAACGATTAAATATATATAAATTTAAAATACATATATATATTAAATATAGATATATTTTTAAAAAATATATATTCCAAAATGTAAATATAAACTATAGATTTATATATTTATCAAAAATATGTACATGTCAGAATATATATATATATATATATAAACTACAGAATGTATTTTGTGTGAATATATATATATATTGAAGCCATATATATGTATTATAAAAATATATATTTCAGGATGTATATATAAACTACAGAATGCATATGTGTCATAAAAATGTGTAAGTGTACATGTCTGTGTTTGTGAGTATGTATAATCATAAAATATATAAAAATTGATATATAATTACATAAACTAATTATATATATATTAGAATATAATTATAAATATATAATTACAGAATTTATATATATAAATTATAGACTGTATATATGTAAATTGCAGAATGTTTACACAAATACTTTGATGCTCACCCTGAAGGATAGCGAAGAATTCCCCAAGCCTGAAAATGAAATATACCTAAGCCGAGGTGTTAGATATTTCAAATATAATTGAAGTACTTACCACTTATGTGAGTTTCCAAATCATATTTTATACTATATAAGCACCTACAGATGATTTATAGGTTGATTCAAATGTATGTGTTGTAATAGCAGTGACCATGTTAGCTGATAAAAAATCCCAATTTTTATCCTGTTTAACACATCAAACAACATTAAAAATTTCCCATTGAATGCATCAGTATTGTCCTGTAAGTTTCTTGAAGTCATAGTCAAGGTAATCAACTAATGGGATAAATTGATCAAAATTGTTACCTTCCAATCCCTACACATTGCAATCACCCTGTCAAAATCTGAATTATTTACATGTAAAAAGTGATCAGAAGAACATTACATTATTGGACAAGAAATCTCAACATTTGAGAAGAAATTAAGGGGGAAAATTAGTTTGAAAAAAGGCTGATTGTGAGATAAAAAATAAAATAATGATATAAACTGAGACCATTTATTATTCCATAAAATTTCCAAATTCCATGTTTAGAAGTTAGAAATATATGTAGCCAAGGTATAGTTTATTATAAACCATAATGAAAAATATTTTCTAAATTAAAATTTTAAAAGTTGGAAATATTGGTAACCAAGGTATAGTTTATTATAAACCATAATGAAAATAAATAATATTTAAATGGTCTTAATTTTAAAAAATATGGAAAACCCACATTCATATGGATTAAGCACCTTCAAACATTCTAATGTTTCATAGAAGAAAAACTATATTTACATATATATGAAAAGTCTTATCAAAGTGGTCAAATAATTCTATATTTCTCTAGAAAATGGTAAATATAAGAGTCTACCCTTCAATGAAATGTAGTCAGGTTTATTATTATCAGTACTGTCAATTCTCATCTAAACTAGGACTTCACCTTTGATATGATTTAAAATCTCAAATGCAAGACTCAAAAATAATTTATCAATAAAAAAATCAAGGATTAATTTATAATCAATTGGGAAAATGACACTAGAAAATAAAACACAAAAAGGGGGTGGGGATCGAGTAAAAATCAAGGTTTTGAAGGACATTAACAAAATACATTTCATTTCCCTTTAACATTTTTCTTCAGTCATACATGCTAGGATAAGATTTTAATATGGTATTGAATCGGTACCCAGTAAACATAAAATTTGAATAGAAAGTAAAGATTTTTGAGAAAAAAAATCTAAAATTGAGTTTAGTTTAATAAAATAATATAAACAAGAAAGAATACAATTGAATTTTTTTTTGTGAAGGATCATCAGTGAAAATACACGAATCATGTATATTATAAATACAATGGTAAAAAAGGCAACAACACAGACACATAGAAATAGAAAGACTAAGAGAGAATAAATATTACTTCAGGACTATGGATGTCTGATAAAATTTAGAAAATGTTAACACACCGTTTCCAGAACACCCAAATATACCAGATGTATGGGCTAGAATGCATGAAGTTATAAAAAACCCAAGTGCCTTGCATAAACCCAAATATTATTATAATTTTGTTTAAGTTACAATATGATAAAAATAGTTACCTGAAGAAGACAGACTTTATTGCGGATGTAAACGGTTTTGACCCTTACACCCAATCCTCTTACATTATAGGTCATGAGGGAAATCATTTGATAAGAGCAGTAGACGCTTTGTAGAACCATTGGAGATGAACTCAATTTCCTAACCTATGCCTCTTTGATCCCTATAACATACATTCCCATAAAAATAGAATCTAATTCCTCCAAAACTACAAAATTATTAGGAGAGAAAGCATACCCACTCTTGTTTCCACCACATACCACAATGAAGCCTTTCTATGCAAACAATACTTCACAAGTGACACTCGAGAGTCACCCTGGACCACAACCTCATCCACTTGTAACAGATCACTTGTGCCTAGTTCCAGTGAGCAGGCTCACTTCTCATTACATAGAACACCATTGTTTATCAAAAGTTATGAGTATAAAAACCAAGATTCCCACTTCATAAAACTAGAAACTACATTTTAAGGGTTCACAGTCACCGCCTCATCGACTTGAGAAACCTTCAACAATGACAGAACCATATCTCGGTGCTACTAAGATTTCAAATGCTCCAGCAACCAGTGAATGGTGGTCAGGTCAGCTCCTTCAACATCCCTTTGAGATAAAAAACTAGGCCTTGAACAAACACCAGCTTCATCACATCCCCCCACCAAATACATTGTATGAAATAGGGAAATCAACACTAGTTAAAGCATAAATCGACATACACCAAATCCAAAGAGAGAAAGGGAAGATCAAATCCAGTCGGTTGATTTGAAATGATGGGGAAGAAACCCTAAAGAGAAAATGCCAAAAGAAACCTAAACAACCCTAAAATCAATATACGAAGCCGACACCGCATAACATCACAAGAAGAAGAAGAACCCCACCGAACGCGAGTGAAGAGAGAACAAAGGAGTTAGTGGGATGCAAGGCGAGATAGGGGAATGAGATGCGAGGTGCGACGATGGGAGGTTAGGTGGTGAGATGTGAGGTGGGGCGGTGGGAGGCGACTCCAAACACATGACATTTGGGTAGTGTTTTTTTTATAAAAAGTATTTAAATATTTATTAAATAAATAATATTGAAAAATATAAAAACAATTAATATTTAGAGAAAATTGAAAAATATAAAAACATATAATATTTCAAGAAAATAGAGAATTAAAATCAATTATGATTTTTTTAATAAAACCCTAGGAAATAAAAATTTACTTTGATCATAAAAATAATATATATATAATGTTTCTCTTAATTGGTTTTTGATAAAAAAAAATTGTTATTGTACAGTTTATTGTAACATTATTATTAACGGTAAACAATTTGTTGGGAATAATTGTTATTAATAATAGATTCATGTTTCAGAAAAAAAAGTTGTTATTATTATGATAAAGTAATAGATTCAACTACTGGTAAATGATATGTTGGTATTGAACGATCAATACCAATAGATATATCTGTTGGTATGAAGAAGTGTTGGTATTAAAAATTAATACAAATAAAACATAATATCTGTTGGAAATGATAATTTTTACCAATAGATATATTATCTGTCAATAAATTTATGTTGGTATAATCCATTTTTTTGTAGTGATAGAATATGTATATTTAAGAGAAATTTAATTTAAAATAATAAATTATCATAATAAATTGAATGTTTTAAGAGAAATTTATTGACCAAAAAATTAATAATAGATAAAAGATTCCCATAAATATATCAAAAATATTATTTTTTACTAAAATAATTTCCTTTGGAGAAATAAAAAAATGGAATGAAAACCTTAAAATAACATTTCATTTAATATTTTTTCTTTTTAAAACTATTTAATACTTGTAGAATAATCCAACCAGTATAAAATTGTTATGGTGGTTGGAAAATCAATTTAACACCATATGTATTAAAAAGAAACATTCCTTCTAACCAATTATAATGAATTTCAAAAATTAACAATTCAAAAAAATTAGAAATATTCCATAAAAAACATGTCAAAAGTAAAGTATTATATAAAATTTCCTTCATAAATATTTTGAATAAAAAAAATAACTTTTTTAAATTAATTTTAAAAAATATGGACATAAAAGAAAAATATACCTGATCAAGAGGAGAAATAATATTAGATTTTCATTTAATCATTTATATTCTTTATTCAAATGAAAAATAGATGAGAATATAGAATAAATAATGGAAAATCATTAAATATATAGATGATAAAAAAATATATGGAGTCTAATAAGGTCAAATTATAAGATTACTTTAATGGATATAAAGCACTACAACAAAACCGGCCCCTAGCGGCGGTTTTTTTTTCATTTGGCGACAGTTTAAACCGCCGCTATAGGGTGTGGCGGCGGTTTACAAAAACCACCAAGAAATTGGGCGTCAACAATCTATTAGCGGCAGTTTTTACTATTTCGCGGCGGTTTAAGAAAAGCATCGTAGATGCCACTTTTCGCGACGGTTTTTGACCATTTAGCGGCGGTTTTATGCGTAGATGACACTTTTTTTGCGGCGGTTAAAACCGCCGCTATATTCTGGCCTTTGATGCGCCTATGTCGCGGCGGTGAAAACCGCCGCTAAATTTAAACATAATACATTTAGCGGCGGTTATAACCGCCACTAAATACTAACCAATAAGGCATTAGCGGCGGTTATAAACGCCGCTAAATGCTGACCAGTAAGGCATTAGCGGCGGTTAAAACCGCCGCTAAATGCTGCCCTGGAAAAAAAATAATTCTGCTCCTACCACACCACTGCCCTGAAAAACAAATCAAACCAGAATATTGAACAGGAGACACCATACAAACAAATAACATGGTAGTATTCATTGAAAAATAGGATATGAGCAAATTTTGCATGTTATGGAGTCCAACCTAAGGAAAGGTATGTATCACAATTTGGTGAGTAACCAATCCATGTGACCCCCAAGATGTATATGTGTTTTTAGCTTCTTTAATTTATTATGTGTTTTAAGAAGGGTTGATTTATATTATATGGATACTAATACTCTATATAATAAATGGTTATGAATTTTGATACAATTTATGTGATCATGCTAACCATGGTGATGTGTAATGATATGTAATTGGTTATGCTCTAAGTTGACCGATATAACATTCATGGGTGGATTGTGATATGGGTTGAGTTTTTTTAACAATGGATTTGTGTTATGGGATAGAACAAATTATGTTTATATGGGTATAGAATTTGTTCCAAAGATGGATGTTTGAGTAGTTATAGAATGTATGTTATGGTATGGTTTGTTGTGTGTTTTGGGTTGGTTGTTAATGCCTACTATAGAAAATGGGTAACTTGTGAATTGGCGTGTGTTTTAGGTCAGACAACACGCTAACCGTGCATGGTGCTTGAGAGAGTATGGTTTATGATCTTGTAGGTTATACATGATTCCTATTGAGGATTTTAGTTATGTCATTGGATATGAGATAAGAGTTTCATGTATACATCCCAAGATGGTCATCATGTTGCAGGTTGGATGGGATGCATCATGATATAGTTGTTATTGACTTCATTAAAGAAAATAGGTTTGAGTTTTTTAAAATTTCCACAACTTATCTAATGTTTTCCTAAATACCTTATTGGTGGAATTATACTTAACCAAACCAAATGATATTGATTTTTCACAATAGTTATTATCATAAGATAATGTCATTAATATATATGTGCATGTATGTGATCTTTATCCTTCAGGGGAAGTATGCTGTTTCGATTTCTAGTTAGGATTAGTAACCTAGATTTCATAGTTGGATTGGGTATGGGATTTGTGATATGCATGAGAACCCTCGAGTGGGTATATTGGCCTATGATTTTCCTTGTGATATTTGAGATGGGTTCATAGATGCTTCTCCATGAGTTGTATCCTATATAGGATGTGACATGTGAACTAGGGTTGAGAGAGACTAGTAATATTGAGATGTATCTTGCGATATTGGTGATTGGAGTGTTCTAATCAAGTGAAATAGCGATTCTCATTTCCACCTGATGAGGGTTTTCTTCTATGTATGTAATCCAAGAGAGGACTTATCCTAGGTCTATGAGTTCATTAAAAAATGAAAGTAAGTTTAGACACTTTTTTCTATAGTGATGGTATATAGGTGGATTGTGGTTTGGTATTCAGTTAGTAATATCATTGTATTTGGTATTGTGAATATAAAAGCATGGGTAGTGCTTGTGTTTTGTTAAGTCTAACATGAATAATTGACATGGTTATTTGGGGGATAAGTTAAGTTAAACTATGATTATTTTGATGTTATTGTAATGATGCATATTAGGTGTTATAATAGAGTGTATACATGCTTAGATTCATGTTATACTGATAACGGTTAAAGTTAGGTATTGTGGGAGGCTTCCAAGATACACTCTTTCCATGTCAGTAAGAGCGTGAGTTCTTTATCAGCATAATTGGTATGTTGGTTGTATAGTCTAAGATTATCCTGTCAGGTGGGAATTTCATCATGCATGTGTAATGTGTTGTGGCTCATTGGGCCTTGATAGTGATGGTATGAATTGGGATTACACAGCTAGGATACCCAGGTGCTGCTATGGAGCAACAATGATATGAATGGGACTTACACAGTTGGACTGCCTAGGTACTTTTATGAATCAGTTATGGTATGAATCGAGCTTACACAATGGGGCTACCCGAATGCTGCTATATAGTAGAAATGGTATGAATATGGGTTACATATATGGTATTCTCATTGGATGTGGTACCAATTCAAACACAGGCCTAAATGGAATGATGTATACCACACTCAAGAAATCAAGGCATAAAATGAAACATCATAAATAAATAAAATGCATAGAAGTAAACATGAGAAATCAAAAAAATGTTAGGACATGGAAATTTTTGGTGGCAACTATGTGCCATATACATGTTACATATACAAACCAACCGTTCTCATACTTGTTCAACACATCAACAACACTACTACTCATCATCTGATGTTGCATCGTCACCCTCTCCACCTTCATCTCCACTACCTGCTGCCACCTATAAGAACATTATATTGAAAATTAAATATTGTTGCATATTTATAATTAAACTTAAAACCAATAAAAGTGTGCAAAATAAATGATTTTGATTTTTTTGTGATTTACCTGCTCACCACTAGCCGATGCACTGCCATCGGGGGCATATCTGCTCATATGCTGACGTATTTCAAGCAACTCTTTCTGCAAAGCAGATATCTGATCCCCCTGCTGGTGAACTGTGTTTCGTAGAGAAGACATCTCCCTCTGAGTATCTTCAGGTATGAAATGACCAGAACCAGAAGTATATGTAGCTGAAATCCCTGATGGCCTGCCAAATACCTCAGATGGTACGGGTCCAAAACCCATCCCGCGCACTCTACCAGGATGCTCCTTCCCAAGGACTTTACCAACTGGGTCATCCTGGGAGACTGAGTAGGATTGCTCAGGATTGACATCCCATATTTCTTTAATTTTTACCTATAAATCAAATATCAATATATATTAACACAGTAAAAACTGATAATAAGTTATTATAATAAATAATTGACTTCATACCCCAACTTCTCTGGCAGGTTCATTAACAAAACTTCCATCTGTTTTTTATGAACATTCAGCCACAGTTCTGTTCGGGATGCTTCATGCCCTAAACTCTGTGACTGCATTAAACAAAGATAAATAAACAATTAAATATGTTAAATAGATAATATTGTCTTATAAATATTTAAACTAATTAAAAGATTACCAATGACATTCGGCTTCTAGAAAAGCTTTTTGAGCCTGCAGTGTGCGGGATGACTTGTTTTGCCCGGTTTGATGCATTCTGTCTTGAGAGATCCTGAAATAAATAAAATTCAATTTAACAGTAATGTATTCAATGTCTATCTCCTCTTCATGTACATGTATAAATGTAAAATGAGGATAATATAATAATATATATTTCAATACCATCCACTTCTCATCATGATGGCTATCGACAAAAACATTCCACTGTTCTTTCGGTACCCCACTGGGTAGCTTCTTATACATCTGCTGCACGGTCAACGAAGTATCATTGGCATCACACCACAACCTCCATTTGAAATCTTTCCATTTTTTTCCAAGATTTTTCAATGTCCACTTCCGTGCTATCACATCAGCAACGGTAAAGTGGAAGAACATCTGTATACAGGAATTCATTTTGAATATATTAGTAACATGACATTCAATTAAACCATAAAGTAATAAAATTACCTTTATCTGAGAATTAAAAACTTCATTTTTACAGTTTGGAGGCATATGCCTCCAATCATCATATGAAATAGGCAGGGAAATGGGCTCTGCTACCAGCTGACCTATAATCTGACCAAGTAAACCTGCGGCGTCATCCGTCGGGACCCCATAAGAATCAAATGGCACCACTATCTTCTCGCCATTCATGTTCCAAACATCAGAACTTTTTAAGCGTTTTTCCACGGTTGCATTTTTTTCATCTGCAATTAGCAAACAATTACTATAAACAAAATGCAATAAATTAATTTAATTAAAATTTGTACCTATGACTGTGACCCTCCAGAATGTCCGTGATGAACTGGAAGGGGCGTGTCACTGCCCCGCTGCTGAGGCTCCTGTAGGGGGAGGCGATGACTCATCCTCTAATGATACATCCATCGACGGTGTCAGAGATGGTGCAGGGGGAGATGATGCAGGGATGTAGGCAGCTGCTGCCTCAGATGCCGTGGGGACAGACGAATCGTCATCTGTCGCAGAAGTAGATGAAATGATGTACCGCTTCTTCCTTGGAATTCATGTCATTTAATCAAATAAAATTAAGTTCAGAATATATATTTCAAAAAATTTATGCAGAAAAAAAATTAAAAATGATAATAGATGCCCAGTACTAACAAACAAAATATATATAACAATGATAATGAATAACTATAGAAATGAAACAAGTGGTTGCTGAATGAATACATAATTGTACATACAATCATTTTACCCTTCAATCATGTCGGTTTCCTGCTCCATTGCTTCATCCACTTCATTCATCCTTGCTAGACTAATATTTTCAATATCATGATGGACAAATAATTCTGCTTCCTGTTGTTGATGAAATTCAATTGCAGAGGTCAAATCTTCCACTTCATCACCCATATCATACAAATCTCTTTGTATTACGTGAGTAACTACACTCCACCCTTCATCCACAACATCATTCACATAATATACCATTTTTTCCTGCAATGATATGATATATGGATCATGCAGTTCACGATCACCAACATCCATCAAGCGAGAGAAGTTTACAGAAGTAAATTGCAAGGAATCTCTTTTAACACCTCTGATAATATCGACCCATTTGGATTTGAATAAAACAACAGAAAAATGCCCGTGGTAGTTTAATTCAATAATATCATGCAACTTTCCATAGTATTCCACTTCAGCAAATGTAAATATACCACTATTCTGTGTTTTCAAACCCATTTCTCGATCGACTGTACGAAATCTAAAACCATTCACATTATAAGCGTCGAACTTTCTAACTTGTTTTATAGGACCTCTAGCAAGAAACTTCAAATCTTCTGACAAGTCTGCTCGAGTATCAGTATTCATGATCTGAAAAATAAAAATATAATTTAATAGATTTGCAAATTGTATGTGTCAAACTAATATTCGTATTTATTGTAATATTTATAAACTTACACGTCGTGCAAACCATTCTACCAGCTCTTTATTCACAACTTTTGTTATATCTTTTTCATTTCGTGTTCAGCCTCTCATTCGTCTCTTTGTTTGTATCCTCAACTCTTCAATAAATGGATCTGCAATTTCACTATTCAGTATCACATATCTATGTGTCTGTAATAACTCCAATTCTGTCAGTGTCGCGTATGAGGTCCTCCCAACTGATCGGCCAATAGCAGGAAATATTTTTGATTTCTGATGCATTTGAGATTGAGTTGATGTGTCGTCAACACGTCCAACTCGATTAAATCTTGTCTCAATATCATCCAAATATCTGGAACAAAAGGTGAGACACTCCTCGGCCAAATAGCCTTCAGCAATAGAGCCTTCTGGTTGAGCTTTATTTCTCACATATGCTTTCAAATGCCCAAGATATCTGTGAAAAATAATAATAATATTATGCATTTATTTAAATTCCAAATATTGTTTACTTAACTGGAAACATATAAATAAAATACCTCTCAATTGGATACATCCATCGATAATGAACGGGGCCTCCTAATTTAGCTTCATCAACCAAATGCATAGTTAAATGCATCATGACAGTAAAAAACGACGGAGGAAAGATCATCTCCATTGCACAAAGGGTCAATACAAACCTCTCCTGTAGGTTGTCAAGCTGTAAAGGATGTAGAGTTTTCTCACATAATTGCCTGAAAAATGTGCAGAATTGCAGTACAACAGCAGTAACTTTTTCAGGTAATAATGTACGCAATGCCAATGGTAGTAACTGTTGTAACAAAACATGTGAATCGTGACTTTTCAATCCATATAACTTACGATTCTTCAAATCAACACACCTCGAGATGTTACTCGAATACCCATCAGATACTTTTACATTATTTAAAATTCGAAGGAACGCATATTTATCCCTATTTTTCATTGAAAAAATGGCAGGAGCATACTTTTCATTCTCATCTGGCCAGAGATCACGTTTTATGTTCATTACTTGTAAGTCTTTGCGAGCATTGAGATGATCCTTCGACTTTCCATGCTCATTAAGTAATGTGAAAATCAAATTATCACATACATTCTTCTCAATATGCATCACATCAAGATTGTCGTGCAAATAATTAAATTCCCAATACGGAAGTTTGAATAATATACTTTTTTTCTTCCATTGTTGCGTTCTGATTTCACTTGACGATGCACTTCGCACTCGTTTTCCGCTATCAGTCAAATGATGAACCTTCCCAAATTCTGTTTTAACATTTTCAAGCTGTGTCAATATTTCAGAACCAGTTAACAACTTTGGAGGTGGTCTACGATCAATGGAACCATTAAATTTTTATTTGTTCAACCGAAATCTATGAGATGCATCAAGAAATCTTCGATGACACAAGAAGCACCATTTTCTACTGTGAGGTAGCCGTTTGGGCTCGAAATCAAAGTTACAAACAGGACAAGCCAAACCCGTATAAGTGTTCCAACCAGATAAATTCCCAAGCCCAGGGAAGTCACTAATGGTCCACATTAAAGCAGCATGCATTTTGAACTTTGTTTTAGAAGAAACATCAAATGTCTCAACACCGTTGCTCCATAACTCCTGCAATTATTCAATCAAAGGCTGTAGGTATACATCAATATCATTTCCAGGCATTTGTTTTCCAAGAATAATCATCGAAGTGATAAAAGATGTTTGTTGCATACACATCCACGGAGGCAGATTATAAGGGATCAAAACAACTGGCCAAATGCTATAACTCGTAATCAAAGTCCCAAATGGGTTGAATCCATCGGCAGCCAATCCCAATCGAACATTCCTAGGATCAGCTGAGAAATCTGGATGTAATGAATCAAATGTCTTCCATGATTGGGAATCTCGTGGATGTCTCACTAACCCATCATTGTTATTATCTACAGAATGCCACTTCATGTGTTCGGCGGTTTTTGATGACCTGAATAATCTTTGCAATCGAGGCTTCAAAGGAAAGTAACGCAAAACTTTTGCAAGTGTGTTCCTTTTCTTCTTCTCCATGAAATTATGTTCAGTCATACTTCCAACATCACATTTTGAATGCCATCTAGAAGAAGAACATTTCTTAAAATTCTGTCTACTTGAATCCTCTCCCCAGTAAAGCATACAATCATTGGGACACGCATGTATTTTTGTATAATTCAGACCAAGCTTGTTTACAACTTTTTTCATCTCATAAAACGATTCTGGGATTTTTGCTTCAGGAAATGCATCACGAATCAATTCCAATAACATGGACATTGCCTTATTTGTAATTCCACATAGACATTTGATATGGTACAACTTTAGCAGAAATGAAAGCTTTGAATATTTCAAACACCCACTATAAAACTCTTGATTTCCATCGTCAAATAAATCATGAAACACATTTTCCTCACTGAAGTTTTCCCTTACATTTGGCTCCACAGAATCAAGAGGAGGATCCAATGATATGTTACAATCTTGATCTTCTTGTGTTACAGTCTCAAAAACATCACTTGTCACGTTGCAATTTGTACCACCCTCTTCTGGTTGTTCTGATATGTTTTGATGCTCATAGTGGTGTCTTGCAGTGCCGAATGCATCATTTATGAGGTTTTGCATTTCATTTTCCATTGGCGACAAACTTGGGACCTCATTCTGCGGATTAACATCAGTCCTCAATCTTTCTGTATTGTTTGATTCTCCATGCCAAATCCAACACAAATATTGATCAGGGAATTGCTTCAGAATTAAATGTTCATAAACTTCATCTCTCTTCAACCATGATCTAAATTTACATTTAGGACATGGACATATTATTCTCCCTTCAACGGATCGATTAGAAATTGCAAAATCTAAAAACTCATTCAAACCCTTAACATATTGAGGTGTGTTCCTCGGTAATGTGATCCAGCTTTTATCCATGTATATCACAATGTGCCTACACAAAATATACGATAGTGTAAGATTACAGAAACATAATATAATAAAGATGAACCATTGATCATAAAGTATGCATAATATAATAAATATGGTTCATTGATCACATTTACCACTTCAGACCAACCAAACAAGTCTGGTCCATAAGAGACAGCGTCAACACCTCATTGAGGAGAAATAAGAATATCGGGTTACACACTTATCATAACACTATCTACCCAACTATTTTTTATGGTTTCCAATGGGATATGTTTACAGAACATGAAGCACCTAATTAATTCATTATCCATGATAAGACATGTCGTTATGGACCAAATTTACACGGGAGAGAAGTCACATGGATTTTTGTAAAATAAACCATTGGAATTAAAATTGGTCTATAGGATGGGATTTAATCTATTGAACATATCTATATTCTTGGAAAGAGTTGAGGTGTAAATAATATTAAGTGATATCCCAAAGGAACCAACTGCTCAATATAAATTCCAAGAAATTACTCAAATTGTGGATGGATATTCTCACTTTTAGTAATGAATACATGAATAAATGTAGGAGAAATATATAAACCACAAAAATAAATAATCCACAATTACTATGCATGACTTTGTTGTACCCCTCTCTCTTGGATTTTAATGATCACAATCACTCTCATCATGTTCTAACTTGTTTTCAAGTGTTTTGATGCTAGGAAAAAGGTTGCCCAGGAGTTGGCCCAAGAAGGCTGATAGTGGAATCTCTGAGTCCACCGGCCAACCGGTGGATTCCCACCGGCCAGCCGGTGGTCTCTGGCAGAAGCATTGCTTTCTGCCAGAGCCACCGGTCAGCCGGTGTTAGTGCACCGGCCAGCCGGTATGGGCACCGGCCAACTGGTTCTTGCCCACCGGCCAGCCGGAGGACCCAGGCAGTAGGCTTGCCCACTGCCTGGTGGCACCGGCCAACCGGTGGATGACCACCGGCCAGCCGGTGGAACCCAGACAGAAAGCCTGCTCTGTCTGGACCACCGGCCAGCCGGGAGCTCAGCACCGGCCAGCCGGTGGACCACCAGCCAGCTGGTGAGACACCACCGGCCAGCCGGTGTGCCCAGTCAAACTAGCCATTGGGCTTTGACCAGACTTGTACTTTTGACCCCCAGCGGCTCCGGAATCCCTCCAACGGCCATATTGAAGTGTTTATGGGTATTTCTCCTATAAATAAGAAACCATGGATGCCGGGAACATAATTGAAATATATTTTGATGTCTTGACGCTCTAACGACAAATCTCCAAGGCCTATTGTGATCCATTGCCATCCTTGAAGCTTGAGCTCGCTCTCCATCAGCTGCTCTCACACTTTTGGCGCTCAAGGCTTCCATGTGTTTGTATTATTTTATTTGTTTAGTTCTTCATTGGGTTTGGATTAAAACAAACCTCTCATTTCCATTCTTTCTTTCAATTGGGTTTTTTGCTACAACCATAATAAAAAAGCAAGCTGTACGAAGATGTTCTAGCCTACCTTAAAACGGATAGTGGGTTTCTTGCTACAACCATTAAAAAGCAAGCTGACATATTAATATTTCAACGGTTCTTATTGGGAGAGGAGACGTAGGCTTGGGAATTAAGCCGAACTTCGTTATAGAAATAACATTTCAATATATTGGCATATAAATGATGATATCTCAATGTGTCTAAGAACATAACCAACTATTCTTCATGCTCCTCATAGGATCATGATCATACCGATATATCATTGATAAATATAGTCCCGAATGAAAAAAAGGATAAAAAATGGTTTATCAAAGTTATAAATACATATGGTTTCTCCATTACCCTAAATAGAATTACCAAAAACACAAAATTACTATATAGTGTTTGAAATTCTATCTTGGAAACACATTTAGCTCAAACCTTTAACCGCTAATAACCTAATCGATGAACAATCTTCAAAATCCATAAAGAATCTCTAAACTGATTGAATAAATCATAAATTCATAGAAAAGGATACCAATTATTAAGAGTAACATGATTTAATTTATAATAGATAATATAAAATCAATAACTCACTCTTGCAATATTGGTAAAAATAAATGGATAACCCTATGTAGACACACTCAGATTAATAAATCCATTGGATTAAAGATCTCCCAACTAAATATTTATCTATCTAATAAATCACCCAAATAGAACCTCTATGTTTCCCCTAAAAAATCCAAGATCCAACCAACCACCAGATAGCTACACCTCCTTTATAGCTCTACATATGAGACTATGATTCACAACATGTAAAGAAGGAGGTATTTTATTTACATTTTTGTGTTGTATATAATCTAAATGTTGACCAATATGGGAATATAGGGGATATTAAAGGAAAAAAGTAGGATATCCCTCAAAAATATCATGTACCCCATATAAATGATAAACCAAAAACATTAAATTCATTTTATAAAACATTACCTAAACCCATGGCATTTTCCTAAAACAAAATATAGATATTAAAAATTAAATAAATAATCAATATTTTCCATTAACTGTTTCCAAATATATAAACATTTCCATTTTTATAAAAAAACACCATAAAAACCCTTCTATTTTTAAAAAAGACTAAGGGATCCCTTATAAAATGATTTCAACCATGAGTACTTCTTACCCTTGAGTAAACCAACTACCCAACCATTTCTATAAACCCTACCAAATGAGATGACGCACCAATGGTTAATCTAGATTTATGTTATCCTAGTCTAACCAAATAAGGATCCCACACTAAAGTTTGAATCTTAAATAATGTCTAAGACCTCACCCAAAATCATCACATCAATATTATCAACCATATAAAACTTCATAGAAATCTATAAATTCAACTTTTTATGAAAATAAAATAATAAAAACATATAATGGAAAAATTAGGGGGGTATAAAGAAGTATATCCCAAGTGAATGAGAAAGATCTCATGGGGATCCCCCCACACCTTCCTATCATTTTATTACATCTATATATATAATCGATAATTACTATACAAATATCAAATGGGATCTTGGTACATAATATCTCTTAATTACCTAGGCTGTAATACTATTTTTTTCTTGAACCAACTTTGGGTCACTAATGACCTGGGCACTAGAGTTGGACCATGACATACCCAAGGCACACTCTTAATATCATTAGTCTAGATACTAGTTCTAAGGAATCATATAGGAACTCATGGGAATTGGTTTTCAAAATAAATAAAATTAAGACTTAAGACTTCCACACAAAAATATAAAATAACCACTCAATAAATCAGAGGTCCATGTTTCTGTGGAATGAGACAAAAAAAAAACAAATATGCAGTACCTAATTAAGCATGATGAATATACAGGGAAACTAGATCAATGGTTAAGAATTAGACTAAAAACAATAATATATATTCGAGGGGTCACCGGTGGTCGAGGGGGGGAACAGGGGGATGCGAGTTTCACCGGAGGCCTTCGCTGGAGGGCGCGGGGAGTGCAGGTTTCGCCGGAGGGCTTCGCCGGAGGCCGCGGGGAGTGCGGGGGTCGCCGGAGGGTGCGCGGGGCGCAGTGGTCGTCGAGGCCGGGGGGGGGGGGGGGATCGGGGAGGGTTTGGGGAACACGATCGGGGAGGGGGAAAGGGTCGTGGTGTTTCTGAAAAAATTTGGGTTTCACGGCGGTTTATTAAAAACCGCCGCGAAACCTTCACCGAAAATGTTTAGCGGCGGTTTTGTGAACCACCGCCACAAAACCGCCGCTAAACCCAGTTTTTTTGTAGTGAAGGCAAACCCAAAAAATTGAAATTTTAAAAATGTTTTTACCTCTTTGGTAACTTTTAAATTGAAACCCCATGAAATATTAAACTTGAATTAAAACATAAATATCCACGAATTAATATATATTATTTTTAAATACAATAAAGGGGTATTATAAAAACCACATAAAAATTGGTGAATAATACCAAATATATCTCAATGGAGTAGAAAATGAGAAAATACCCCTTACCTAAAGTTTGACTTACCTCATAAGTAATTTTAACCTCATATATAATAAGTTTATATTTATTATTATTTTACAAAAAAAAATATACAAAATTAAAATATCATATATGATCAAATTATAACATTCAAATACAATATATTATTAATTATTTATTAAAATAATTTCTCATTGGTGTTAACTGATTTGTTTTTTGTAAGTTTTAGTTTGGTGGTTTTAAACCTTATTTATTTATCCTGATTACATAATATCCATAATTTAATTAACAATAATATATATTCACTTTATACATATTTATAATAATCCATGAATGGTGTATATGAAAAAAGGATCACATCGCTTCAGAGAGGTGGTAGTCCATACATATGCATGAGCAGAATTATCGATTTTTAAACTTTTGATGAATTAAAAGTTAAAAGATATATTATTTTTAAAAGGCCATAATTTTTTCATAAATATCATATATATTCATTATTTTATTCTTTATAATCATCCTATTAAAATGGTTATGAAAAAACTGCACAGAGACAGAAGTTGTACATTTTCACGAGTGATGTTTACGCTTTATGTATGTTGGTAAAGATGCGGTAAATGGTTTAATAATAATAAAAATGACATATAATTATACTTTATTATATTTTATTAATTATCTTGTGATGGGTACAATTTTTTTAGAGTAATTATAAGAAGAAATAAAATTGAAAGTGGTCATTTAAGTGTCATACCAATACATTGAGAAACTTCCCTTAGATGATAATTTAATACTTGAAAGGATGGTCTTTTATAAATACCATAATATCTATAAAATGGGAAATTAATATGGGAAGGTATTATGGTATTTACATTCCAATATATAAGTCTCCTAAAGTTTAATAAAGAGAGGATATGTGGTATCCTTTTATAATAGAAGGAAAGGACACACTTGAAATTTATTAAAAGATTAACTAATATAAGCATCATAATAATGTAAATTGTATCCAAGGAACAAAAAATGAGAATATAAGATGTTATAAGTTCTAAATAAACTCATACAATCACATTTGAGATTTTTTTTGGTTAAAATTTAAGCCTTATCTCTTAGCAATAAAACATTAAACTTGTTTTAACCTTAACCGTGATAACTTAACTTTTACCATGATAACATAATTATATGAAGAAAATAGAAATGGAATTATAAAAAAAAATTAAATTATGATTAAAAAAATCATAATTCATTTTATCATATTCAATTCCTATGGGTGGATGAAATAATTTTAATATAACAATTTAAAATACATGAAAAATAGTTTTTAAGAAATACCTGATTTAAGTGTAAAAATAAATTTACATTGAAATATTGTAATTAGGTAGTTTAAATTTATTTTTCTGGTTAAATTATAATTCTTTTATTGTTTTATAATTTTTGAGTAAGAAACAACAAAATTTCATCTTCAAACCGTTCTATTAAATTCATAGACCAAAAAACTGTTTTAAATTTGAATAAAATACAATTTAGCTTTACAAAAATAAAGGTTGGGTTCTTAAATTAAATATAATGTTTTAAAATGAATTATTTAACTCTATATAAATATATTTGGTTGAAAAAAATTCAAAAAAATTATAAAGGAAGGTTTTAGTGCTATTTTAAACTTTACCCCATGGTTTAACCCCATTTTCCTCTTTTACCGAGGTGGAAAATATATATTGTGGTACTATTCATAATGACCAAAAATTAATTTTACCTAATTAAATTATAATAATAATTATTATTAAAAATTTTGATTCGATTTTACTAAATTATATTTATATAAGTTCTATAATTTAATTTGAAATTAAACTAGAAAAATGCGATGAAAAGTGGTTTTCCTGAAAAAATGCCTTCTTAAGTATAAAATTTTTTTATACAATTTTTTTAATAAATATTCAAATTACCATAATTAGATTATTAATAATATATATAAACTAATATTTTAATATATATTTTTTAAAAATATAACTTTTTAAATTATTGAAATGAAAAGATAGTTTTCAATGAAAACTAGTATTTTTCACTATTAATCGATAAATCAAAATTTTCAGAAAATTTTCAGAATTTCATTTGAAGATAATTTTGATATGATGATTTAAAAAGATTATTTTTTTATCAAATAATTTTTTTTAAAAGTTTCATAAAAGGATTATAATATTTTCTCATAGAAAGAAATAAAACCCATTTCTAAAGAAAATGTATTTCTGAAGCACAAAATGAATTTACTAAAAACTGAATAATCATTTATTATACATTAATAAAAGAATTTTAATTAAATAAAACCTTTATACATATTTTTTTTATAATTTTGGTTATTCATATTTATACCAATAATTTTAATTTTAATTTTATAATAGTATATGATATTATAATTTATTTAGCCTCGTGATTGCATGTGTATGAAAAGACATCGAAGAACTTAAATTTAATTGAAGATAAATATATCATAGAATCTTAGGGTGTTAAAATAATCCAATTTTATTTTCATGAATAATTAACTTTATCATGTTAGATTTAATTCTCAATTAAACACCCCAAGACAATGATTTATTAACAAATATAAAAAAAGATAGTCTTAACACAGTATTATTTGAATACGATCATCCCAAAAGTGATGAAAAAATTAAAACATTTTGGTACTCACCCACTTCAACTAATTCCACTCTATCCTATAGAATTGCCCAATCATTTTATAGTGATCTTAAATTATATATATACCATGAGATAGTAGATATAATTGAATAAAAAATATGAAGAGATAATCAAATTAAAAAAATAAATTATTCAAAATAAAAAAGCAAGATAAATGTAAAAAATAGAAAATCTAAAGATAATTTTATGAAATTCCCCTAGGTAAAAACTCTATCCACTACTTCCTAGTGGTCAAACTCAAATTTTTGATAGTCAATTAGCTATTCTAAAACTCATTCAACCCACCTCCCAAAATCATAAGTGTAACACCCCCGAAACTCGAACCTCATGTATTGATAAGCTTATGTTTACATTTTTTTTGAATTTCATGACAACTAAACAAAACTTATTTATCACGAGAAAGTAATAATGTGGTTTTAATTTATATTAGAATGCAACCAAGTAAAACACACAAATGGGCACAAGGATTTTCATAATAAAAAGAACATTGTAGTGTTTACAATGTGTCAAGAACATAAGGAACCATATTACCAAAAAATTCCTAATAAAAACCCTATCAAAACTATAGGAAGACCCCCTAGAAATACAACAAGACATGGTAAATAAAGGATATCCTTCAGGTCAATGAAAATTAAGAACAACACCAACATGATCATATAAACCGTGTTGAGCATCAACAGTATGGAAAGCACCATCTTCTCTATCTTCTTCTTATTTTTTTTATTATTATTTTTCTTGAGTTTAGGATACCCTAAGACAAGGTTTTATATGGAATCAACTCGAATATTACCTGGGGTGACCATTTGAAATCCAACAGCTATAACTATAGACGTTGTCCTTGTGGTTTTTTAACTAAAGAACAATTAAGTACAACTTAGTTTTCTAAAATTTACGTTATGAGTTGAAAAATTATAAGATAAAACCCAACTATGATATAATGCTTTGAATTACACTTAAGTTTTGAAATATAATAAATAATTCAAAAAAACTTTTCAAATATTTTAATTTTATTGTAAATATTTTCATTTCTTAAACGGTGTTAAAATTTATATTTAATTTATTCAAATTAAATTATGTTTTTGATTAAACTATGTTTTCTATTACACTAGTATAAGAATTATCATTAAGGTTTATTAAATTCTTAGTTCATAATTTTTATATTAAAGGTTTAGTGTTTGTAAATAATTTGAGATAAGACAAAATATACTTTATATTCTTCAACCTTCTAAAGTTTAGGTGAAAGTCATGTCTAAAAATATAATTTTTATAATGTTTTAATAAATATATATTTTTTCCTTAAGACTTGTTGGTTTTTGTAAAGTTAGGTATTATAAAAAAAATGGGCCAGGTAGGGCCAGCCCTTTTAAGGTTGGGCCAAGAGAGGCAGCTCACACGTAGTGGTTGAGCCTAACCCTCAGCCCAAGCCAAGGCCGACCCAAGCTCTGTCATAGGTTCCCTGAAGGGTGCACAAGAGTAGGAGTGCTTGGGCGCGCCACGGTGGGCGTAGGGTCATGGTGAGGTAGGGGTAGGCCAAAGCCTGTGGGGGAAGGAGGGAGCCTGTGTGTAAGGCTCCCTGGTGTGTGTTGTGTCATCTAGGATGTTGCGGGAGGCTCAGGGTTATAAAGATCCATGAAAACCCTTTCCGTTTCGATGTAGGACAAGGATTTTCAGGAAAAACACAATCTTGACCATTAGATCACGTCGCGCACTATCTGGGTTGTCGATCCCGATCTTGTGTTCGACCTTCAGCAACTGTGAAACACCATCGCGATCTTGAACCATTTGATCAACCTCAAGATCGAATCTCAACCGTCCGAGATTTTTAAAACGCCGTGACAATCGTGAGCTGTCCGATCTTGCCTCAGATTGATCCAAGCCGTCCATCACCTTTATAAACCACAGATGTATCCCGACCATCGGATCAAGCTCAGATCAAATCTTGACCATCCATTTTTTCTCCTGGTTTCACCCCACTGTGTCATCTTCTTCCTCCCTGTGGTGTGCGCTGCACCAAACCCTACACCATATTCACAATTTATTTTTCTCCCTTCTTCCACCTAGATAGTCAGGTGGACCCTCCTTGTCCCCCTTTATCCATAAGTATTCCCCGACCAATTAATGAACCGGTTGGACTTGGTTCTTCTCAACGGTTATAATTAAAGCTTGATATTTTTTATATAGTTTATAAACCGGTTGCACCTAATAACCATGTGGGTCTTCTTCTCTTGAACCTCTAGAAAGCTTCAACCAAGTATTCCTCGAGTTATCCTTCTCCTCGGACTGATGTAAGGGTTTTTATGCTTTGTCTTTATCATGAAAAATCCTATATATACACGGTTTATATATATATACGAGTATGTATATGTTTAGAAACTAACACCTATATATATATATATCATCTCTAAGGTGAATCTAGTTTTTTAAAGGGTTAAAAGTTTATATGCACTATTTTTTCTAAGGTCGATGATTATAATTTTGGGTTTGTTTAATATGGTTTTAGTTATGAAAAACTAAAAATAAACTTAGTGTATATTCTGACATATACACATAACTCAAACTATTTCTATTTTATGTTGTTAAGGATTTTATTTACAATCTTTAAATAAATACTTAGATGCGAATGAAGTTTTGGGTTCGAATGGATTTACATAATTACACAAAATTTTAGTTTTTATGTATGTACGTCCATGCATTTATGTACTCCAAACCAAGCTGGTGTTTTGGTTTTGAATCCGATGATGTTAATGACTAAATCTTATTATGGAGTATTTATTAAATGTAAGGGTTAAATATTTTTCCCAAATGTTTATTTATTTTATAATCTTATGTCTTGTAAAGGATTATATTCTTCTAATTAACTTATACTCAAGGTTATTGTCCTTTAAGAGTTTTAATATTTTTTTTGTCTCATTTCTTTGGGAGTATATACACATATATACTCATAAGTATATATACATATAATCCTATAGTTTAGTTAACAAACCTTTCCTTAAACCAAATCTAAATATTTTGGTTGAGTTCAAGAGGTTGTACAAACATAGGGGAGTATTTTTAATACTATAAAAACATAATTTATGTATTACACACACACACACATGTGTTTGTTGTAAATTTAATTTATGAATGTATGAATGCATGTATAGTCATATAGATTGGGTGGAAATCCTCAAATACAAAATTCTAGGTCCTTCGGACCTTCGGGTTATGCAAACTTGAAGAACTAATCACTTTCCTCATGAAACATATATATGTGAATACCTTTTATAGTTATATAGGTATATACAGTCACATTTATCATAACCTAACATGGTTGGGTTTTTAATGAAGGTGTAATAAATATGTTTTAAGTAGCTATTACTAATGTGAAATTATTAAACTTAGTTTAAAAATTAGAAACCCATATATATACCTTGAAAATATAAATATATGTTTATAGTTTCCAACAGCTTGATTTTATGAATGGATCATTAGAAATTATTAATTAAGTAAAACTTTAAATAGTTTTAGTCTCTATGTAGGCCAAACCAAGAGGTATTTATGTAAAAGTGTATGTCCTAAATCTTGTCAAACTTTTTTTTGTTAAATAATTCTTAATAATATTAGCCTTGTTATGATTCTATGTTTCAAAGGCATTGTATAATGGACCTTGATGTGTTTTATGATTAAAAAGGGGATAAACTTTTGTTTTGACCAAAACATATTTAAAGGATCAAAGGTTGTGTTAAACAATACGATCATGTTAAGCTCACCTAATGTTGTGTCAAGTACGATGATTTTTGTTCTTAAGTCATAATTTAATTTAATTGTTTGATCACTGACACTTATTAGAAGCATATTAAGTAACATGTATTTCCATTCATGGAATAAGTTTTTTTTTAAATTAAATTGTTATCATTTTAACATCTCATATGGAAAACCCCTTCTCACCCACTTTTTGATGTGCTTTAGTAAGTGTCTCTTGTGCAAAGAATGTGTAATGAACCTTTCATGCCTTTGATAAACTCTTATTACCTTAATTTCAATGTTATCTATCATATTATGTGTTTATGGCTTAAATGGTTTCATTTTCTGTTCTAAAGTTTCACTCAATGATGCATGCATGTGGAATAACATGAGAATAAGATAAGAAATTAAATTACTCAAAGTGGTATGGGACACATTGAGTAATATGAGATAAAATTTAGTTATTCAGGGTGGTATGGGACACCTTGAATACACGACCCGATCTGACATATGAGGAATGTATTGGACTAGTATGTTCCGGGTTGGGGACCGGTAAAAGTACTCCCTCCGGGTTGGAGACCGATAAAAGTAATCTCTCCGGATTGGAGACCGGTAAAAGTAAGATCTTCAGGATGGGGTCTGGTCACAGTTAGTCCCTAGGTCTTGGCACAAGGTCTTGAAACAGATGTCCGAAATTATACATTTCCCTCATTATGTTTATGATAATAAATTAACCAAATGGACATTCAATTAGTAGAATATTAATGGTTAAGAGCCAGTAATTATGAGTGTTAGGAAAGTAAAAGCTTATGGCATTACATATGTTTATCACTCAGTGAATTAGTTTTCAGTGTATGAAAATGAATTTATTACCTTTATGTGAAACTTTGATTATTCTTTTTAATTTTTGCTTACACATTCATATGTCATATAGGTTTTTAATGTCTTTTATTTGTTACTCCAAATGATAATGCCTACTTGAATCTGGTATCCTTGTAATCCTAATAGAATGTTCTTTTAATTGATCATTTTTATAATATATTACAGATCTTTTTTAAGAAAAATGTTTTATGGAAAGTTTTAAAGAATGTTTTCGAAAGATATATTGGTTTATTTTTAAATCCCTTACTGGGAATTCGTATGCTCACCCTATGTTTTTGATTTTTTTCGGGTTTCAGTTTGAGTTAAAGGAGTATGACATAAGTGGCTAGTTTCTTAGAACCTGAACAAAATTTGATCCTCTAGATGGGACATGATGTTTAATTTATTTAGTGTGTGTTTTCTATTAAAATGTACACATCATGTTCTGAAGGCACCGACTCCAGGTGTTCAGAGGGTTCAGTTTAGATAACTTTGAAAAACCAAAACTTAAACTAAGAGAAATTTACTTTGGTATTACTAAATATGATGATTTTCCTAATTTTTAGATGAAAGGATAGACTTATATCTTATCACTCCCTATCAAGATACTAGAGACCATCTTGGTCAAAGCATGTGTGAGAGAGTACCGATCTTTCAAAAACTTATGAGAAATGTGTAAGAAATTTTACGAAGTTTCAAACAGTCCGAGCATTCTCTGTTCCTGTTAAGAGAATGGATATATTTAACATGGCATAACTAATGCCCATATTTCTGTGTATAGACTAAGGGGAAAGTACCATGAAGGTCTTTTCCTATGTTTCACCCAATCCCGATACTGCATGGCCAGGATGAGGTTTCAAGATGATTCCTTGGAAGGGGATCTGTGCGTATCTTACATATACCATATCCTGAGAATCTGTATGTATGACCATGTTGAGGTCATTAACATTTTCATATAGGAGTCAACCCGAAGATTTCTTTGAGAAATTGTACATTCAGACATTTATGAACTCTCCATCTTTCGAGCCTCTCTTTGGAAACCCGAGTGCACACAACATGAGTTTAAACCATACTGTCTGAAGTGTGTTTGGGACAGAGAAATAGAAGAACTGAACACAAACTTGGGTATTTATCTAGCCTTACATAAGGATCATCCATGATGGTTGTTATGGTGAAATTTTAAGGGAGTCTTTTAGCGAGGTTGTGTGAAAGGAATTATGAGGACACAATTCTTTAAAGGGGGAGATAATGTAATACCCCTGAAACTCGAACCTCATGTATTGATAAGTTTATGTTTACATTTTTTTTGAATTTCATAATGACTAAAAAAAACTTATTTCTCATGAGAAAGTAATAATGTGGTTTTAATTTATATTTGAATGCAACCGAGTAAAACACACAAATGGGCACAAGGCTTTTCATAATAAAAAGAACATTGTAGTGTTTACAATGTGTCAAGAACAAAAGGAACCATAATACCCAAAAGTCCTTAATAGAAACCCTATAGAAATACAGGAAGGACCCCTACAAAGATAACAAGACATGGTAAATAAAGGATATCCTTCGGGTCAGTGAAAATAAAGAACAACACCACCATGATCATATAAACTGTGCTGAGCATCAACAGTATGACAATCACCATCTTCTCCTTCTTCTCCTTCTTCTTCTTCTTCTTCTTCTTCTTTTTCTTGAGTTTAGTACACCCTAAGACAAGGTTTTATATGGAATCAACTCGACCGTTACCTTGGGTGACCGTTGGAAATCCAATGACTATAACTATAACCGTTGGCCTTGTGGTTTTTTAACTAAAGAACAATTAAGTACAACTTAGTTTTCCAAAATTTATGTTATGAGTTGGAAAATTATAAGATAAACCCTAACTATGATATAATTCTTTGAATTACACTTATGTTTTGAAATATAATAAGGAATTCAAAAACACTTTTCAAATATTTTAATTATATTGTAAATATTTTCATTTCTTAAACAGTGTTCTAAATTATTTTTAATTTATTAAAATTAATTTATGTTTTTGATTAAACTATGTTTTCTATAACACTATTATAAGAATTATCATGAAGGTTTATTAAATTCTCAGTTCATAATTTATATGTTAAAGGTTTAGTGTTTGTAAATAATTTAAGCTAAGAAAAATATATAATTTATATTCTTTAGCCTTATAATGTTTAGGTGAAAGTCATGTCTAAAAAATAATTTTTATAAGATTTTAATAAATATATATATTTTTTCCTTATGACTTGTTGATTTTTTTAAATATAGGTTTTATAAAAAAAATGGGCCAGCTAGGGACAACCATTTTAGGGCAAGGCCAAGAGAGGTAGCTCACATGTAGTGGTTGAGCCTAGCCCTCAGGCGAAGCCAATGTCGGCCCAAGATCTGGCATAGGTTCCCCGATGGGCGCATGAGAGTAGGAGAGCTTGGGTGCGCCACGGTGGGCACAGGGTCATGGCGAGGCAGGGGTAGGGTGAAGCCTACGGGGGAAGGCGAGAACCCATGTGTAAGGCTCCTTGGTGTGTGCTGTGTCATCGGGGATATTGAGGGATGCTCAGGGTTATAAAGAGCCGCTGAAAACCTTGTCGTTTCAATGCAGGACAAGGTTTTTTGGAAAAAACAAAATATCGGCCATTGTATTACATCATGCCCAATCTGGGCCATCAATCCTGATCCTGCGTTCGACCTTCAGTAACCGCAGAACACCACCAAGATCTTGGACCGTTCGATCAACCTCAAGATCGAATCTCAACCGTTCGAGATTTTTAAAATGCTGCGACAATCGTGAGCCACCCAATCTTGCCTCAGATCTATCCAAGTCATCCATCACCTTTATAAACCATGAATGTATCCTGACCATCGGATCAAGCTCAGATCAAATCCTGACCATCTATTTTTTCTCCTAGTTTCTCCCCACTGTGTCTTCTTCTTCTTCCCTGTGGTGTGAACTTCATTGAACCCTACACCCCATGCACCATTTCTTTTTCTTCCTTCTTATACCTTGATAGTTGGGTGGACCCTCCTTGTCCCCCTTTGTCCATAAGTCTTCCCTGACCAATTAATGAACCAGTTGGACTCAGTTCTTCTCAATGGTTATAATAAAAGCTTGGTATTTCTTTATATAGTTTATAAACCGTTTTCACCTAGGAACCTCATGGGTCTTCTGCTCTCGAACCTCTAGCAAGCTTCATCCAAGTCTTCCTCGAGTTCTCCTTCTCCTCAGAACGATGTAAGAGTTTTTACACATTGTCTTTCTCGTGAAAAATCCTATATATACATGGTTTATATATATATATATATATACGATTATGTATATGTTCATACACTCACACCTATATATATATCATCTCTAAGGTGAATCTAGTTTTTTTAAGGGTTAAAAGTTTATATGCACTAATTTTTCTAAGGCCGATGATTATAATTTTGGGTTCATTTAATATAGTTTTAGTTAAGAAAAACCAAAAATACCCTTAGTGTATATTCGGACATATACACATAACTCAAACCATTCCTATTTTATATTGTTAAGGATTTTATTTACAATATTTAAATAAATAATTGGATGTGAATGATGTTTTGGGTTTGAATGGATTTATATTATTACGCAAAATTTTAGTTTTTATGTATGTATGTCCATGCTGTTATGTACTCCAAACCAAGTAGGAGCTTTGGTTTTAAATCTGATGATGTTAACGACTAAATCTTGTTATATAGTATTTATTAAATGTAAGGGTTAAACATTTGTCCCAAACATTTATTTATTTTATGATCTTATGTCCTGTAAGGGATTATCTTCTTCTAATTAACTTATACTCATGGTTATTGTCCTATAAGGGTTTTAATTTTTTTTTGTTTTGTCTCATTTCGTTGGGAGTATATACACATATATACTCATAAGTATATATACATATAATCCTACGGTTTAGTTAACAAACCTTTCCTTAAACCAAATCTAAATCTTTTTGTTAAGTTTAAGAAGTTGTACAAACATAGGGGAGTATTCTTAATAAAAGAAAAACATAATTTATGTACTATATATATATACATGAATTTGTTTGTTGTAAATTTTATTTATGAATGTATGAGTGTATGTATAGTCATATAGATTTGGTGGAAATCCTCAAAAACCAAATTCTAGGTCCTTTAGACCTTCGGGTTATGAAAACTTGAAGAACTAATCCCTTTCCTCATGCAACATATATATGTGAATACCATTTATAGTTATATAGGTATATATGGTCACATGTATCATAACCTAACATGGTTGGGTTTTTAATGAAGATTTAATAAATATGTTTTAAGTAGCTATTACTAATGTGAAATTATTAAACTTAGTTTAAAAATTGGAAACCCATATAAATGCCTATAAAATATATATATGGTTATAGTTTCCAACACCTTGATTTTATGAATGGATCATTAGAAATTAATTAATTATGTAAAAATCTAAATAATGTTAGTCTCCATGTAGGCCAAACCAAGAGGTATTTATGTAAAAGTTTATGTCCTAAATCTTGTCAAACTTGTTTTAGTTAAAGAATTCTTAATAATATGAGCCTTGTTATGATTCTATGTTTCAAAGGAATTGTATAATACACCTTGATGTGTTTTATAATTAAAAAGGGGATAAACATTTGTTTTGACCAAAATATTTTTAAAGGATAAAAGGTTGTGTTACACCATACGATCGTATTAAACTCACCTAATGTTGTGTCATCTACAGTGATTGTTGTTGTTAAGTCGTAATGTAATTTAATTGTTTGATCACTGACACTTTTTAGTAGCATATTAAGTAACATGTATTTCCATTCATGGAATACGTTTTTTTAAATTAAATATTTATCATTTTAACATCTCATATGGAAAACCCCTTCTCACCCACTTTTTGATGCGCTTTAGTAAGTGTCTCTTGTGCAAAGAATGTGTAATGAACTATACATGCCTTCGATAAACTATTAATGCCTTAATTTCAGTGTTATCTGTCATATTATGTGTTTATGGGTTAAATGGTTTCATTTTACATTATAAAGTTTCACTCAATGATGCATGCATGTGGCTTAACATGACAATAAGATAAGAAATTAAATTACTCAAAGTGGTATAGGACACCTTGAGTAATATGAGATAGAATTTAATTATTCAGGGTGGTATAGGACACCTTGAATACACGACCCGATATGACATATGATGAATGTATTGAACTAGTATGTTCTGGGTTGGGGACCGGTAAAAGTAAGCCCTCTGGGTTGGAGACCGATAAAAGTAAGCTCTCCGGGTTAGAGACGAGTAAAAGTAATCTCTCCGAGTTGGGTCCCGGTCACAATTAACCCCTAAGTCTTGGCATAAGGCCTTGACACAAATGTCCGACATTATACATTTCCCTCATTATGTGTATGATAATAAATTAACCAAATGGATATTCGATTAGTAGAATATCCATGGTTAAGAGCCAGTACTTATGAGTATCAGGAAAGTAAGATCTTATGGCATGACATATGTTTAGCACTTAGTGAATTAGTTTTCAGTGTATGAAAATGAAGTTATTACCTTTATTTACAACTCTGATTATTGTTTTTAATTAGTGCATATGTCATACAAGTTTTTAATGTCTCTTATTTGTTACTCTAAATGAGAATGCCTACTTGAATCTTATATCCTTGTAATCCTATTAACATGTTCTTTTAATTGAGAATTTTTATAATATGTTACATGTGTTACAACTATTATTTAAGAAAAATGTTTTATGGAAAGTTGTAAAGAATGTTTTCAAAAGATATATTGGTTTATTTTTAAACCCCTTACCGGGCCTTCGTATGCTCACCCTACGTTTTTTATTTAATTTTTTTTTCAGGTTTCAGTTTGATTTAAAGGAGTATGACAGAAGTGGATGGTTTCTTAGAACCTGAACCAAATTCGATCATCTAGACGGGACATGATGTGTAATTTATTTAGTGTGTTTTTTTTGTTAAAATGTACACATCTTTTTCTGAAGGCACCGACTCCGGGTGTTCTGGGGCCGGGTCCTCACAATAAGTCAAAAATCCTTAATTTCCTATAAAGATAAAGGAAGATGAAATCTATTGTAAATTTATGAATTTTAATCATTCAAGACCTAAAATAAATTATTTCAACATGATTCCTCAAGGTCTTATCCACAAATTCCTTCATTTCTAACTTGTATTAGAATATAAAGGTATCTTCTAGAGTGACCCTCCTATATATATATATATATATGAAAATTACTAGATTTATATTTGTAGCATGATACCATGGTGTTTCTCTTACTCCTATATCATCAAGAATTTTGAATCATATAACCCATAGCATGAAGTCATCCCTCATGCCACGAAGAAACTCCACTAGTATCATTAATTTTGGGCTTCGATTTCTCTCCTTAGTACACAATGTGAAATATATTTACAAATTTGGGATCCCTATAATGATCTTACATGAATAATATCCAAGTTCCCTTTATGGTGCAATACCGATATTCATAGGGTGAGTGTCTTAGTCCTTCTTTCATGTGTTATATCATGAATCTGCCATGATGTGGTATAAACATCATAACATGAATCTGAAAATTTTAAAATAATATCCAGGAGCCTTATAAAATACTCAAATGTTTCTTTTTAAATTTCATGGATTCGAATGTAGTCATCATAAGTTTTTTAAATTTCTTCTTATGAACTCACATCACAACATATAATATAACGAAGAAAAGTTTTAGATTCATGTAGAGTAATCAACCCATAATTACATGATTTAGAAAAATAGGTTCAATTTACTATATTTAACTGGTCTTTAAGGTTTATAGTTTTAGAGAATTAAAAAATACAAAAAAGTGTACACTTACACATATTTCCATTTGTTTTCCTTAAAAAAGTACTTATGTTTTCACTCATGTTTCATTCTTAATTCACTTGATTCATTAAAGACATATTACCATTACTAAATGAATGAACTTGATATAAATCCTAAAAATAATTACACCCAATGAAAATATTTTAAAATATGAGATGAGAAAAATAGATCTCATAAAGTAATATAAAATAAATGAAAATTGTTAGACCATTGAAAAATGTTATAATACATAACGAAGTTTTCCTTTCTTCCTTAATAAAATTTGATCTCAAATAATTATTTAATTACACATGAAATAAAATTTCATCTAATACATTTTTCATTAAATTTTTAAATAAATAATTGTGGTATGATCATAATAATTAATGTTAATTTCAAAAACATGATAACCCATGAAAAAATTTCTATGAAAAACAAAACTTTCACCTATAAAAGATCATAAACCTTTATTTAATCATATACTCATTTAATCACCACATGAAATAAAAATATAACTATAAAAACCCATATAAATCATATAAAAAATTTATTAATCATGGGAAATTGTCCTTACAATGACCCTTATAAGGAACCTTACTATTGAAGAACATACCAGTTTAATTCCAACATGTCTTTTATTGAGAACATATCATTACCCAATGCAGTGTAGGGGTATATCAGATCCAATCATCATCATATTTAATTTCTAATAATCATAACATGAATTAAAAAAATAACATCTTTCATTTACATGATAAAAATCATAATAATTTTCATTTGGTCACATATTCAAAATCACTTTCAACTATCATATTACAATAATACAAAAATATCATTTTCTCTTGAAAATTTTTTAAAACTAAAAAATCCCAAAACATCGGGAACATGGTATGCTTTTAATACCATATAAACTTGTAAATTAATATTTATAATGGATATGATGGAAGAAAAATTTGGTCATACGGTAAAGGTTAAGAAAACTCCTTTTTCACTTTCGTAGAGAAATTCAACAATAGCCCATACAAAAAACATTAAAATGATTCCTTTTTAAAACATTGTAAATAATGTAAAAAATAGTTTAAAATAAAATTTAACAATATTTTAAGTACAAAAAATAACATTATTAGAAAATTTTTAAATTACATGGATAGAAATATGGGAATAGAAAATATTAAATCAATGTTTTAAAGAAAAAATCTCTTACTTTGAGTCATGACATGACACACACATCTTTTACATTACTAAATAATAAAATTATATCAATTGTTTATTTTATTCAAAACTTATTAATTTTAATTTGTTTATTATTATTCATTTTGTTTAATTTTTTTATAATTATTTATTCAGATACTAAATCAGTTATGTTCATGTAAGATGTTTTGGAGTCGTTCTATCCAAAATAGCTTTGGTGATTTGATCGGGGTAAAAGGGATCATAAAATTGTTCCATAATCTATAAAGAATTTTGATGATATTTTATAGATAATATTTTATAAATAATATTTATTTTTTAAATACACATTTAAAACCATACATTTTATCCAAATATGAAAAAATGAGACACACCATTCCGGGATGTGGTAGTTCGCATGTACACATGTGCAATGTCTTCCTTTTTTAATGGCTGTAATGGAAAGAATGTACATAATTGTTCATATTTTTCAATGGTTTTATTGTTTGAATTTAATAAAAATATATGAAATTTATTTAGTGAATAATAATTATTTCATAACTATCATATATATTCATTAAATACATCTGTATAACCATCCATGCGAGGTGATGATTAAAAATGGTATGTGTCACTTCATGGAGGCGATAGTCTGTACATACACACGAGTGATGTTTTCATTTTCCAATTGATAGAAAGGACTTATAAAATGGTTTCCATAAAAATAATAATAATTTACTATATTAATTATATTAATGATATTATATTAGTATGTTTAGAATATTTTTGAAAGAGGTTTAAGAATAAGGAAAGTTTAATGATTGTGGTCAGAAAATATACCACATCCTTGGATAATATCCTTTAAAAAAGACCTTAAAACTTCTTGAATTAGTCTTTTGGGAATAAAATATGATATTTAAGGTGGATAAGGACGTTTCAAAGGTATTTGGTCATGTATTGATTGAGATAAAGTGTTCTTATTTACTCTCACAACATCCTCCAAGAATGTCATCCATCTCTTGTGATGACACAAAGGGAAAGTTGACTGGATAACGTGATGCCCTCCGGAAATACCAATAAGGACCATGCAATGAATTATATGGAAAATCATTTGGGTCTTTCGATGTCCTCTATAATATTTTCTTTCATCATGCGAAAAACCTTAGACATTCCATCAAAGTTATGTGATGTCCCTCAGACAAGTCAAACGGATCATGTGATTTCCTAGGTCATGTCAGGCAAACATCCCCTACTATGTCAATCTGGAAATCAAGTAATTTCAAGAGGGTAATGAATTCTTGTCGGAAAGAAACCAACCTAAGTCAATAGGGAATCCTAGGTCTTGAAAACCCTATTACTTCTCAGTGTGCAAGCCCCGATTATAAGGGCATCATTAGTGTGTAAGCCCTAGTCTATTGAACTACAATGACTCTGATTCTTGTAATAACCAGAATATATAGGATGCCTTTTTAAGGCCCATTCTCAATATCAAAACTACAGAGGGATACCCAGTAGATAATTCACACATCAATAAGTGATGAGACTAATTATTTTCCATCTATTGTTTCTCACATAGAGCATATATCACATGGTTTTAGATAGTTTCTACAGTCATATCATTCGTGTCAAAAGCCTCTACAAAGGCAAGGGAAATGTTAGTGTGCAAGACACAGTAAAAAAAATTATAATGAATCTAATTACTAACATAACCAAGATACACATGAAACCTTATTAAGGATAAATCCCAAATAGGAATCCACATTAGTGAATTTACTTCCATTACTCTAACATTTCAACCATCGGGACCCAATCATTCCCATGAGCTGATGATCATTCTTCATCCACTAATGGACTGAGAGTAAATCGATAAATAAAGACTCTGATTCCTTCCATGAATACTATACATAGGATTCCATCTTAAGGATTGATCCCAATTGGGAATCCAAATCAGTTTAAGTCTCTCTATGTCCCCATAATTTCAACAATTAGGAACCGATCATTCCCGTGGGCTGGTCATCTCTCCTCACCCACCAATGGAAAGAGAGTTAGTTAAAATAGAAGGAATCTGATTCCTTCCATAACTAGGATATGTAGGATTCCTTCTTAAGTCCCATTCCTTAACTCAAATAGGTATCCACGTCAATGTAAGTCTCTCTATATCTCTGACATTTCAACCATTGGTACCACATCATTCCCATTGGTTGATCATTCCACATTATTAATCATTAAACTATGAAAAAAATGAACTAAAATGAATCTTATTGTTTTTAGAACCCAAATATGTAGTAATACTCCCTAAATCCCAATATCTATATTAAAAATCCCAAAGGTGTTCCGAGTACATAAATCCCACATCGATATGCAGTTAGGATGATCATTTCAAATCCATTATTTCTCACACCAAGCACAAATCATATGGGATTAGAGAGATGAAATGAACACATCATTAGCATCATGAATATCCACTATATATGGAAGTCTTATTATGTAAGACCCTATGAGTTCATGATATAAATGTCCATCCTATAAGGGGACCTACCTTGGGGCTGGTCTGAAGGGTGTGATCGAACTATGATAACTCTAACCACTACTATAACCAGGATATGTTGAACGTCTTCTCAAGACTTGAGCTCAAATATCTGGCACCTGAGTTCTCACACATATTTCCTTTTCTTATGAAGGTAAACTTTATGGGTTTAAAAAACTATGTGGGTTTTGATTTCAGTAATAACTAGGATACATAATATTCCTAATAATGTATCAATCCCCTCCTAATAATATTAACCACCTCCCTACATGGAAACTAATTCTAAAGTGATCGGTTCTATGACATCAATATATTAGCCACAATTTATTACTAAGAAATAGATTAAGCACCTCAGATAATTCCACATGGATTCAATAATAATACCCCATTTCATTTGTGTATATTAGAAACATAACATATAATCATTTTTTTGGGTAACGAGTCTTGTATCGGGATTAGGAAGATATTATTAAATATATATTAAACTATAAGAGTGTTCTGAAGTAGGGAAAAATTTCCCCTAAAAGGGTGTGATGAGCCCGACCTCCTATCCTCTCAACCAATGCGAGTCCTTAAGCATTATTAGGTCTTAAACCCCAATTAATCAACTACCTTTGGAAAGTAGGTTTGTTCCTCATTATGGATGTGGGAACTATTGGGAGATTCTATTAAGAATAAAAATGATGGCCTAATGTTAGTGGTTATGCAAGAATTAACCCCCCACAATCAACCATCGATCTAAACCAAATTCACAAGGCGACCTGTTCGGTCGGGGCGCCATGAGGGGTGCGGGCCTGTTCGGCCAGGGTGCGGGACCGATTCGGCTGGGGCGTCATGGGGGGCATGGGTGGGTTCGACCGGGGTTTCGGGAGGGGCGGGGGCCGGTTCGGCCGGGGCGCCATGAGGGGCATGGGCCGATTTGGCCGGGGTGCCGAGACGTGCACGAGACAATTCAGCCGGGGCGCCGTTAGGGGCACATGATGATTCTGCTAGGATGCCGCGAGGGGCGCGGGCCTGTTCGGCTAGGAGGCGAGGCCGGTTCGGCTGGGGCGCTGTGGTGGGCGTGGGCCGGTTCGGCTGGGACGCCGCAAGGGGCGCGGGCCAGTTCGGCAGGGCAGCTGCGAGGGGCACGGGCCGGTTCGGCCGAGGCGCCGCGAGGGGCGAAGGCGGCTCAGACCAGAGTGACAACTAGAATTGGAGTGGTGTCTCATCTTGGAGGCTCGGCATGACGGCGGTTCGATGGTGGCGCGGAGCGGCGGAGGCCGCGGGTGCCGCGGGGCGACGCGGCGAGGCCGCGAGCGGTGGAGCGCCGCGGGGCGCGGAGGCCATAGGCGGTGGTGGCCATGGGTGGCGGAGCACCATTGCCTTTGTTTCCTTCCTCCATTTCAAAGAACACAGAAAATAAGAACGACGGAGGAGTCGGGACATGTTAGTTTGGCCCGCACCCTTCGCTTTTAGAGTGGTAGCAAGCGGTTCACAAAGAACGAAGCAATGAACATCAACCATGATCTTTTGAAATTTAATTATTCCCAATCTCACACAAGAGAAGAAGATAGTACATAATATGGGATAAAAAATAGCATAAAACCTCTACCTCATTCACTTGATGACATTGGTGCAAGAAGGTAGTACAGTCGTCGATTCACCATAGATGAGGACGTCCCATGTCGGAAGAAGTCCCAAGGAAAAAGCTTGAAGTCGAGGTTGGCGTTCTTCATTGGCATTCTTCATTGGAAGAACACATTCTTCGTTCAGAGAAGTAGTTCTTCATTGCAAATATTTTCTCCCAAGGCTCCACCAAAAAGAAAAATGGCTAACTGATATGTTTCCCCCAACATTAATCGTTGGCACCAATTCAAATTATCCTAATTAAACACCTAGGTTTGCATATTCAATTAAGGTGGATTGTCATAATTAATGTAGAGGAATGTCAAGAGGCTCTTCAAATTAATGAGGGAGTTGAGAGGTTTTCCTCTCCCACCATTAATAGGGTTCGGGTGGTCCCCGCCCCTAAATTCAAATTGAGAGGTTTTGAGATATCAGGTGGTCCCCATCACAATAAATATAGAAGAGGAGGTTTAGTTCCAGTGGACCCCACCCCTGAACATTCACATGGTGGGTGGTTACAACAAAATAAAATAAATCGTATGTTTATTTTATTTTATTATTTCCACGAGAAACCCAAAAACTAACTTTCACCCTCGACCATCTGCCGTCGAGGTGAAAGTCTCCTTAAGAGAATACCAGCACTGCGAGTTCAATGGTGCCCTCAGATTTCAATTCCAAGCACTGGTTCAAATGTTAGAAAAACCTGCTCGTATGTTTACTGAACGTACCTGATAAAAACTTCAGAAATTGATTCAGGGAACACCGGGCCTTGGAATCACGCGCCGTCAATTTTTTCGAACACGTAAAATTCCCATTTAATTAAAAAAAATTATGTGGAAATTCTAGGTCTTTAAATTCTCCCTAACTTAGGGCTCTACATCCCCGTAATCCATAACTCAAACTAGGTAAACAAGTGGGGGTACTGAGCACACATCTAAGCCTCCCACTCCCATGTGCTCTCCTGGAGGTTCTTGTGCTACCAACGAATGCGCAACAGAGGTATCGACCATCCACGTAGGACCCGCTCTTGTTGATCCTCAATCTCTACTGGAAGCTCTATAAACGTCACCCCATCGTTTATGTTCATCTCACCATGATCAATGATGTGAGAAGGGTTGTGCACATATCTCCTCAGCTAGGATACGTGGAAGACGTCATGCACCCAGTGAAACTAAGGTGGAAGAGCTAAGTGGTATGCCACCTCACCACCTCTGCTAAGGACCTGAAAAGGTCGGATGAATCTCAGAGATACCTTTCCACCTTGGCCAAATCTCCGTAAACCACATCGAGGTGAGACCCGTATAAAGATGTTGTCACCATCCTCGAACTCCATAGGTATCCGTTTCCTATCGTCATATGACTTATGTCTGCTCTGTGTAGTCTTCATCTTCTCTAGGATGATCTGAACCTTCTCTGTGGTAGCCCGTACCATCTCTGGTCCCTCTAGTGCTGACTCCCCCAGGTGAGTCCAGCACAAAGGTAATCTACAAGGTCTCAAATACAATTCCTCAAAAGGTGCCATCCCAATAGTGGAGTGATAACTGTTGTTGAATGCAAACCCCACAAAAGGTAAGTGATTATCCCAGCTGTGACCGAAGTTGAGGACATAAGCGCGGAGCATGTCCTTGAGGGTCTGAATGGTCCGCTCAGTCTGGCCATCCGTATAAGGATGGAAGGCGGTTCTTAAATGAAGCTGCATCCTGAAAGCCTCATGTAACCCCTTCCATAGACGGAAAGTAAAATGTACATCACGATCGGAAATTATCGTCGAGGGTACTCCATGTAACCACACAATATCCTGTACATAGAGGCATCCCAATATCTCTACTGAACCCTGCTCTCTGATCGATAGGAAGTAGACCGACTTGGTGTATCGGTCGATGATCACCCAAATCGATTCATGAACTCTAGATTTATGTGGAAGTCCTATCATGAAGTCCATGGATATCCCTTCCCACTTCCACTCTGGGACCTCTAAAGGCTGAACCAAGCCTGCTGGTACCTAATGCTCTACCTTCACTTGCTGACAAGTGAGGCACCGGGAAACAAACTCTACTACTACTTTCTTCATTCCCGGCCACCAGTGCTATCGTCGGAGATCCTAGTAAAACTTTTCCACTTATGGATGTACCATTAGAGGGGAAGTGTGGAACTCACTAAACACTTCCCCCAGAAGCGACATTGGTACCATGGTACGTCCTCTGAAGAGGATGACGTGCTCCCCACCTTTAGAAAATCCATCAGGTGTCTGCCCTGTGGATATCTGAGCACGTCGAGTCACATAGTTAGCATCCCCACGCTGCACCTCCCTAACTCATCAAAGAAGTGGGGGGGGGGGGTGACTATAAGAGACTGAAGAAAAGTTGTTCCATCTCTATACACAAATGATATCTGCAAAGTGGTCTGCTGCTCTGTCGCCTCGCCTAGCAACTGTATACCAGATCTTCTTCTGAGTGCATCTGCAACAACATTTCCCTTCCTTGAAGTAAAGAATATCTCGAATTAATATTCCTGGAGAACTCAAGACAATGACACTATCTCAGGTTCAGGTCCTTCTGGGAGAAGATATACCTGAGAATATTGTTATCAGAGTACCCGGTAAAACGCTCACCCATCAGATAGTGCCGCCACGTCTTCAAGGCAAAGACCACTGCTTCTAACTCCAGGTCATGGATTGCATAGTTCTTCTCATGTTGTCTCATATATTGAGAACCATAAGAGATCACTTCTCGATCATATAGTAGGACACATCCGAGTCTTGTCCCTGATGCATCACAGTAAACTACGTACCCAACACCCTCCTCTGGAAGTCTCGAGATGGGGGCACTAGTCAGCCTCTACCTCAGCTCTTGAAAACTCTTCTGGCATTTCTCGGACCACACGAAGGGTTTCCCCTTCTTCATCAAGGCTGATAGTGGTGCTGCAACTCTAAAGAAGTCTGGCACAAACCTCCGGTAATATCTAGTCAAACCCAAAAAACTCCGTACCTCCGTCACACTCCTGGGTGGCTCCCAAGCAAGTACTGCCTCAATCTTTGTTAAATCCACTGCAACTCCGGCCTCCGAGATGACATGTCCCAAAAAGTGAACCTCTTGGATATAGAACTAGAACTTTGAGAGATTACATTATAGTTGGTGCTCTTGGAGTGTGCCCAGTACTGCCCGTAAATGGTAGGCATGCTTCTACTCAGTAGTCGAGTAGATCATAATGTCGTCGATGAAGACTACTATGAAGCAATCAAGCTATGGCTGAAAGATCCTATTCAAGAGTCCCATGAACACTGCTGGAGAGTTGGTTACACCGAATAGCATAACCAAGAACTCTTAATGGCCATACCGACATCTGAAGGACATATTTTGTACATCCTCATTTCACACTCTGAGCTGATGATAGCCTGATCTGAGGTCTATCTTCGAGAACCACCGTGCTCCCTTTAGCAGAACAAAGAGGTCATCAATCCTCAGGAGTGGGTAATTGTTCTTCACAATCACCTGGTTCAGGCACCGATAGTCAACACAAATCCTCAAGCTCCCATCCGCCTTCTTGGAGAACAGAATTGGGGCTGCCCAGGGAGAAAAATTAGGCCAGATGAATCCCTTCCCCTGCAAGTCCTCCAGCTGTACCCGCAGATCACGAAGCTCCACAGGAGCCATCCGATATGCTGGTACAGATATAGGTGCCGTCCCGGGGTACAAGTCAATGTAAAATTCCACCTCTCTATGAGGAGGTAGACCCGAAACATCATCAGGGAAAACTTCTGTGTACTGGTTCACAACTACAGGATAACTCGGACTCTCCACTTCAACCGCTCCGAGGGTAAGGCTATCCAACTGATGAGTAATTGGCTACACCCTCCTCCAGGTAAGTCCATACTACACTGTAAAGGCTCCCTTATCACCGATGAAGGTAAACCTGGTCCCATTCGTGTAGACACACCGCACTTTGCGCCTAATACTGTCTATCTGAGCATGGACTGTAGATTACCAGTCTATACCCAAGATGATTTCATAAGGCCTCGATGCTGGTACTAGGAGATCCCAGCTGAAGCTCTCGCCTCCTAGAGTAAGCTCACATTTCCTAAACTAGTGCGTAATCATCGAATCTTCTCTTGTAGGAGTATCTATCCATAAGGATCGAGCCAACAGATCTGTTGAAATCTCCGAGATCCAAACGAGGTCATTGGGAATGAAATAATGACTAGAACCTGTGTCTATAAGTACTGCAACTATGGTTGAATAGACACATACCAAACCTCGTATCATATGTGGAGTTCCATGATCATAATCCTCAACTGCCTGGAGATGAGGTCTCCCCTGTCTACCATCTCCTTGTGGTCAGGGTGGACCTCCTAGTGGTGGTGGCGGTAAATACTCGAATTGTCGCCCACTTCCAGCTGCACGACCAGATCCTCTTCCACGTCCGCCTACTCTTTGCAGATCTCCTCGGTCGAACCTATGTCTCTACCTGGGAATTCCTTCGAACTTCTTCTGATCGTCCGTATGGAATGTCGGATAGTCATGAGCCACATGACCCTGCCCGCCGCATGTGAAACACTGCCCGCTCCTAGCATGTTTGTCTCCACCTCGGGTGCCCCGCACAACCGAATCTGAATCATGCGGTCGTCCACCTGTAGGTCTGGTCCTCTTGGACCTCTGCGACATATGTCTGCTGCTATCTGTAAAAGACTCTACTATATGTCGACTGGTGGTGGATCTCACTACTGGTGACTGCTCATCAAGGAAACTATCTACTAGGAGGGCTCTCTCTATCACCCCTCCTACGTTGGGATGCTGAGTAAGATCACCAAAACCCTGATCTCCCACCCGAGTCCCTGCTCTAAGATCCGGACCCTGAAGAATGGGTCCCACACCATATTGGTGGAGTAGCGTTAGAGGTCTGTGAACCTTGATGAGTACTGAGCTACAGTCATGCTTCCCTGCTGCAGATGAAGTATCTCCTGAATGTGTACTGTGTGAAGAGTTGCTCGAACAAACTCTGCCCGAAATAGTCTCTAGAAGTCTGCCTAGAGAAGAATCACCTAATCGTGAACTTAGAGCATCCAACTCCACCATCTTCCCGTTGCTGCCTGTAATAGGCTGGAAGCAAGAATCACCATGAGATCGGCTGGTGTCCCTACCAGTCGGAAAACTCTCACCACGGCCTCCAGCTAATCCTCAGCCGCCTGCGGGTCCATATCTCCACTGAACCTGGGTGGCCTCTAGCCCTGGAACTCATGAAACTCACTCAAGAGACGTGCACCATATGCTGCTGGGGCTGGTGGCATCATTTTCCCAAAGGGTAATGGTACCACTGGTGCCTCCGCTGGTGCATCTACTGGAAAAGGGCCTTGCATCGAGGCCTCATCACTTGGTGAGCTATCAGTGCATACAACTCTCGAAACTCTAGCCGGCTGTCTGTATGGAGGCATCCTGAAAAGAAATAGGTGTGCTACAGTTTGAAAAGTTATACTTGGTGAGCTGACCTGGAGAACTAAACTTAAGAAAACTTTTGAAAACACACACACAATCAGTGTTTTCATGCACTGAGTCAGAAATCAGAAGCCAGAGTCCTGGTGTATGGATACGTTGGCCACTGCACAAACACTGGACTCCCTAAACTGAAAACTGCACTCACTACACTTAACACTATTGCTTCACAGAAAATATCACATTCCTAAGTTTTGTGGTAGAACCGACTCCTATAATACAAATTTGTCACGACCCATCCCCCGAGGCCCGTGTCGTGACTACCCCAAGCCCGCCTTCCATAGGCCAGGGGTTGGAGACTAGCACTAAAGGCGCAATTCCCTATATTGGGAAGGAATTGCCTTTATAACCTATAAAAACTCACAACCAAGTACACAAAAAGATACCAACACAAGTAAACTGTAGAAAAACAGAGTTTTGAAAAGTAAAAGGGGCCAGAATACAATCCCAACAGTAAAGCTACAAGAAACTGAAAGTACAAGTACAACTAAGGAAAAAGGAAAAACAGCTACTGGGTCGTCCACCGAGGTTCCTACCTGAAGGGTAGGTATAGATCAACTCCTCAGAACTCCACATCTATCCATCTCCTCCATGTACCAACACACCGTATGGTCCACCTTTGGGTACTGTCCAGTCCTGGTACTCTTAGCCTTAGTCTGCGTTGTCCGTTGTCTGCATCCAACACAATAAGGTGTGGGCATAGCCCGTGTAGGGGTGAATATAACGATAATCATTAGGGACCCCGAGACACTCAAGGTCTCACAAAATCCACAAAAGATAAACCACAAAGTAAGAATTCAACAAATAAACTTTCTTAGGTATATGCCCATACATATACATAAGTTATCAAGTAATCTATCTCAATCATGAGGAAAACAAAGAAAAACTAACTCAGATCAAACTAGGATTTTATTTTAGGGGTAGTATAAAGTAACACTTAAAACCCTAGACTACCAGAGAACTCCTCTTCTATCGAGTACAATGGGCCTGCCGTGTCACACAGAGGTGCATCCCACTAACCTTGGACTGCTAAGGTACTCCTCCAGTCGAGTACTGTGGATCTTCCGCATCACCAAGTGTGCTCCCCACCGTGGGTCTGCCGCGTCACCAAGCGAACTCCCCCTCGTAGCCTGCTGAGGTACTCCTCCTATCGAGTACCGTGGGTATGCCACGATACCAAGGCTCCCCCAACTATGGGTTTTCCGCGACACCAAGGCTCTCCCCACTGGGCTAGTCAAGTCACTCTGAGTCGAATCAGTCAGCAGTCGTCAGGTCTCATCCAACTACTAGGTCTCCGCACTATGCTCCCTTGTCTCTAGAAGGATCTGATCCAAGAGCTACTAGTTGATACTCCAACTGTCATGAAGTCCCACTAATAAGTATCTCAAAGGTCCGCCATGTCATAGGGGTCTCAACGTAATAGACAATGCATCAATCGGACGCCCGGTCTGTGAGTTATTAGCCTTTTAGTCCTGGGGCCCCAGTTGGATTCATGCTCGATCCAACCTGACCATTCCCCATATTAATCCAAAACATAGTGGGGTATCACTCAAAGGAACCGTCTCACTTCAAGATTTCCAGCACCACTGAAGGTTCGTCAAACGGTCGATCAGTGCCAAAGTTATGGACAAAAGAGCGTAAATGGGTCGTAGTGGGCCTGGGTCCGGTCCGACCTGACCTGACCTGGCATGGGTCGACCCAGTTTAGTTCGACCCGGCCCGACCCGCTGGGTCAGGCCCGACCCGTGATGCGGCCCAGTTCGCTGGGAGGTCTAGCAGGCCGTGAGGGGCCATAGAGCCCGCGGGTGCCGCGAGGCAGCTCGGTCGTGGGGGTGCCGCGAGGGCGCTGGGCCGATTTGGATGAGGCGCCGCTGGGGCGCGGGGCCAGTTCGGCCGAGGCGTTGTGGGGGACGCGGGCCGGTTCATACGGGGCACCGTGGGTGGTGGCATCCGGTTCGGCTCAGAGTGGTGGCTCGGCTCGGAGGCTCGGCACGACGTCGGTTCGACGACGGTGTGGTGTGGCAGCGGTTCGGCGGTGGTTCGGGGGCAGTTCGGTGATGGCATAGAGTGGCGGGGGCTGCGGGTGGCCGAGCGCCATTGCCTTTGTCTCCTTCCTCCATTTCGAAGAACACACCAAAGAAGAACAATGGAGGGGTCGGGCCATGTTAGTTTGGCCTGCACCCTCCTTGTTTAGAGTGGTAGCAAGCGATTCACAAAGAATGAAGCAATGAACATCAACCATGATCTTCTGAAATTTAATTATTACCAATCCCGCACAAGAAAAGAAAGGATTACATGGAAAGTGATAAACAAATAGCATAAAACCCCTACCTCATTCGCTTGATAATGTTGGTGCAAGAAGGTAGTACGGTTGTTGATTCGCCGTAGATGAGGACGTCCCATGTCAGAAGAAGTCCTGAAGAAGAAGCTCGAAGTCAAGGTTGACATTATTCATTGGGGTTCTTCATTGGAAGAACACGTTCTTCGTTCAGAGAAGTAGTTTGTTGTTGGAGAGCTTTTCTCCCAAGGCTCGACTAAAAATAAAAATGGCCAACTGATGTGTTTACTTCAACTTTAATCGTTGGAACTAATTCAAATTAGCTTAATTAAACACATAGGTTGGCATATTTAATTAAGGTATATTGGCACAATTAATGTGGAGGAATTCAAGAGGCTCCTCCAAGTTAATGAGGGAGTTAAGAGGTTTTCCTCTTCCCCCATTAATAGGGGTCGGGTGGTCCCCATGCGCAAATTCAAATTGGGAGGTTTTGAGATCTCATGTGGTCCCCACCATAATAAATCTAGAAGAGGAGGTTTAGTTCTGGTGGACCCCACCCCTAAACATCCATATGGTGGGTGGTTACAACAAAATAAAATAAATCGTGTGTATATTTTATTTTATTATTTCCACAAAAAACCCAAAAACTAACTTTCACCCTAGACCATCTGCCGTCGAGGTGAAAGTCTCCTTAAGCGAATACCGGTGCTGCAAGTTCAATGGTGCCCTTGGATTTTAATTCTGAGCACCAGTTCAAAAGTTAGAAAAACCTGCTCGTACATTTACTGAACGTACCTAAACAAAACTTAATAAATTGATTATAGGCACACCGGGCCTTAGAATCACTCGCCGTCAATTTTCGCGGACTTGTAAAATTACCATTTAATTAAAACAAATTTACATTGAAATTCTAGGTCTTTACAGATAATATGTTTATTAAAGTTAATAACTACTCATATTTTCTTTAGGAATTTATATTACTACTATATAATGGTAAAATCATGCGAATTATGATTTTGAATCATTAATCCCTGTATCATTTCAATGAAAAAACATAATTTAGAAAATTGAGAAATTGAGAAGAAAAATATGAGTTACTCAAAGAATTTGATCAAAAAATATCAGATGAAAGACTATTTTTTATGCATACAATGAAAAATTAGAACTCTAAAATAAAATCGCATAAAATTTATTTTTAATTTTTTCATTACTTATTTGTTTTTTTAGGAAGCACTCAATGAAGATCAAAGTTATTATGGATACACTAAATATTTATTTTTTTGGATCCAATACATGGCTTTCCATCCAACCAACCACAAAGGATGAGTATTGTGAATTTTTAATAAACTGTAATCAAAATTTTATAGATAGACTTAGAATTATATGTTTATGTCTGTTTTTAACAAGTATTTTATTATGATAGGGATGTTACTAAATATAGGCTAAATCATTCCATGAAGTTATTGTCTCAAGTGGTAAAGCATCTAGATTAATACAAATAGAAAAATAATTAAGTTATATATAAAAATATTTAAATATAAAAAAATTTCAAAAAATAATAATTTTTTCATCAACGTTTCGGTAGTTTTTATAGAAAGATAATGGCATCGATTACCGATATTATGTTTGTGAATTTATGAGAGAGATCGAAAATCATGAAAAGACCAACATCCCCCAACATGTAATTTTCAAAGGTAATTACAATTTCATTTAATATAATTCATAATAATTTCTTTGTATATACTTTCTCAGTACTATCAAGATTGTTGAAAACCTTCATACTCAAAAGAAGAAGTAAATTTTTTTAGAGATGAGTGGGTAGCCTTCATGTTGTCAGAATGCATTATAATAAGAAATTTAGTTTATTACCTATTATTATTGTTATCTAGTATGATTTATAACCTTATAAATATATTTTTTTTATGATGAATTAGTTTCAAAATGATTATATATTATTTTTTATTTGTTTCTCAAGGAGAAATAAAATAGAGGAAATCAATTTGTTTAGAAGCGCTGGATTGAAAACAATAAAACTATTGGGAAATGGAGGAGGTGAAGGTAGGGTAGGAGTCATGGGTAGAGGAGGAGTCATAAACTAAGGTGGAGGAGTAGGTAGAGGTGGAGATTAAGGGAGAGACTGTGGTAGAGGAGGAGACGAAGTGGTGGCTTGAAAATAATAATCTTTTTGGGAAATAGAGTAGAATGAGGATAATACCAAGATTGAGTTTGAGAAAAATTGTTGAAAAGTGCACAAAACAATTTTCACTTAATATAAGATCTATAGTGAATGTGTTTCTGCTGGGTTATTGAAGAATTATTTTTCAAGACATTTTAAATTAATTTTATATTGGAATTTAAGTGGAGTAATTTTTTTTGAAACAAAACAAACACCACTTATTTTTTGAATATAACTATCATAGGCTAAAATTTATATTATAATATTCCATGTAATATTAAATATTACTAATGTGTTAAAGAAACCCCTCACTAAGAAAAAAATGAACAACAATAAAGAATAGATGTAATTGCTTGCCCATTACTTCTCTGTACTACAAAAAAGGGTATTAGTAGTGGAGACAATAGTCACTTGAGAGTCATATAACACCGTTACAATAATAAAATAGGTATATAATAAAACATAAATGTTCGAATAAATATATGTGTAATAAACCACCAAATCCAGAAGAATTATGAGATAACTTTTGGAGGACAACCAGTATTGAGAGATTATGGTCATCGATGAGGGTGGATGTCAAAGGAAACCTGACATAAAATGAAAATAAGCTACCTTATGAAGAAATATTAAAAAATAAAAAACCCACTTCAAATGAAAACATTAAGTACCAAAAATATAAATGAACACCCCATTTAAAAAGAAGATACTATCTTGATCCAAAATCTCTAAAAAATAATGAAATACAATATTGCATCGACTGAATCATGAATTTTCGAAAAATAAAAATAAAATGGTTTTAATTTTGTGGGTTTTTCAATTATTTGGGCTATTAAATAATCAATTAATTCATAATATAATATCAAAAATTCTTTTCAGATATAAACAAGTAAAATTCATCGTGCATTTGCACATTCATTATATATAATTATCTATGTTCACATTCTCTTTAATAAAAAACTACGCATCATTATCAATAAAAATTACACGAGAATGGAAAGTTTTGAATTTTAATGAACAAATAATTATGATGTTATGTTAGAGTTTATCATCACTTGGAAAATTCATTCAGATTGTTTTGAAATAGAAATTAATTTTAGTAAAAAGGACAACTGACATATGGAAAATTGATCAAACACGTTTAGATTGTTTTTTTAGTTTTGTAAAATGATTCATAATTTATTTTTAATGTGTATGAATCATGAAAACCTCAATCTTATACATGATGTTCTTGGTATGACACAAAGTGTCCATTATCAATTTTCAATTTACATTTTAATAAAAAAATATTTCACTCACATGAAAATGAAAAAAATACATTCATATTTACTTGATAATTTAGGATAATGATTCATAACTAATTTCTAATGTCTAGGAATCATCCTCATATCAAACACACACACAATGTGTCTTATATTACTCAAAGTGTGTGTTTCTAGTTTAAAATAAAATTTTAGTAAAAAAAGTGGCAAACTCAAAACTGAGGGAAATTTTTTTTATTGTTTTGATACTTTATTAAAGTAATACTTATATCTTTTTGGACATGTATGAATCAAACTAACTTCAATTCGATGCACAATGTTATCAGTATGAATCCATGTGAATATTTTTATTCAAAATTAACATTAATTTTAGTATGAAAACAATTAACATACTCAATACCAAAAAAACACATTTGGATTATTTTTGTACTTTAGAAAAATGGTTCATAAGCTATTTTTGATGTGTAGGAATCATCCAAACCGCAATATAAAGCATAATCATCCTGATTTTTCTCAGAGTGCCTGTTAAAAGTTCAAAATTGACATTTTAATACAAAAAACACACATTTACTAAAAACTAATCAAACAAACTCTTATTATCTTGAAAATTTATCAAAACCATTCATAATTCATTTTTTATGTGTATGAATAAATCTCACATCAACCCACACATGATGTGACCTATATGAATCAAAGTGTGTGTTTCTAGTTTAAAATGGAATTTTAGTAAAAAATAAAAGTGGCTTACTCAAAACCAAGGAACACATTAAAATTATTTTGATAATTAATAAAAAATATCCATATGTCATTTGAGATTTGTAGGAATCAACCATAACTCAATATGACATAGAGTGACTGGTGTGACTCAAGTTGCATATTTTTATTCAAAATTGACATTAATTTTAGTAAAAATAAAAACAGACGTACTCAAAACCATACAAATGAATTCATAATATTTTGGTACTTTAGAAAAATAATCCATATGTTATTTTTGACGTGTAAGAATTTTTTTCACCTCAATATGATACACAATATTCCTAGTATGACTCAAAGTTTATGTTATTAGTTCTAAATGGACATTTTAATAAAAAAAGTGCCACTCACTAAAAACTGATCAAATGAACTCATATTGTCTTGATAATTTTGGAAACAAATTCATCATTAATTTGTGATGTGCAGGAATAAATATCATGTCAAACCCTTACATGATGAAACATATAAGAGTCAAAGTGTATGTTTTAAGTTTATAATGGAATTTTAGTAAAAAGACAAGTGACATACTCAAAAATGAGGAAATTCATTAGTATTGTTTTAATGCTTTAGGAAAATGATCCATAAGTCATTTGAGATGTGTATGAATAAAACTAAACATAATATTATGCACAATGTAACTGGTATGACTCATAAGTGTGTCTTTCTATTCATAATTAATATCAATTTTAGTAAAAAAGGAAACTAAGATACTGAAAACCAATGAAACACATTCAGATTGTTTTTTTTACTTTATGAAAATGATATATAAGTCATTTTTTATGCATAGGAATCATCCACACCAAAATATGATACACGATGTGCCTGTAATGTCTAAAAGTGTCCATTATCGGTTTAAAATTGTCATTTTAATTAAAAAGTGTTACTCATTGAAAAATGAGAAAATAAATTTTGATTGTCATAATAATTTAAGAAAATGAATCATAATTCATTTGTGACATGTTAGAAATAGTCTTATTTTAATACCATTCAAGATGCGACTTGAATGACTGAAAGTCTGTGTTTTTTGTTTAAAATGAAATTTTAGTAAAAAACACAAGTGACGTAATCAAAATCAAGGAAACATATTCAGATTGTTTTGATATATTTGGAAAATAATAGATAAGTCATTTGTAATGTGTTTGAATTATCCTCACAACAATAAGTTTTATGATGTGAACGGTATAAATCCATGTTCATTTTTCAATATATAAGTGTCATTTTAGTTTAAAACAAGAATCACATTGCCAAAACCAAGAAAACAAGACTATATTGTTTTATCATCATTCAATATTTTTTTACTTAATTAATTTCATTATCATTTTATCTTATAATTATTGAGTTAATTTTCATAGAGAAAATGATTGAATAGGAACAATAAATTGATTGTGACATAATAAATCAACATCAACATAATCTAATACACAGTGTTCCTGGTATGACTCAGAGTTTAGTTTAAAATTAACACTAAATAATTTATTTATTTATTTATATTATAATAAACATAATAATTGTTTTATTATATAGGTGTTTTATTTCTCTCAATAATGGGTGGATTATTCATTTATATAGGTGAATTATTTTTCTTTATAAAATAGTTTTTTCTTGTATTTGTATTGGGAATTTTATTTTACCTAAATTATGTTTCTGAATAAGATTTTTCTAATTTTAGGTGTTATTTCTAGTGATGGAGTGTCTTGTTACAAAAAACTATAGTATTCCTTTTTTATGTGTTAGAGTGTGAATAACATCACAATGCATTATTCCCCTTTATCAGTATTACTAAATGCACTGATAAAGGAATCCTTTATCAGTGCATTGTTAGCACTAATAATGCCTTTATTAGCACTTATAGAAGCGCTGATAAGGGTTCCCTTTATCAGTACTAAATAAATGAATTAATAAATTCTGGATTTTATTATTTATTCTAAAAGAATTGGTAAAATGTTGATTATTAGTGCTTTTTTAGTGCTGATAAATCACCCCTTTATGAGTTCTTTTCTAGCGATGATAATATCCTAGGTCTTTTAAATTCACTGTAGTAGTTGGCACTTTTTTCGCATAGATAAAGGAATATTCTAGGGATCTAAACAACATAGTTTGTAGTATTGGATGTTTAATTCCTCTTATGAAAAAATAATTAATGCTATAATGATAATAATTAACATTTAATAATAAATATTTGGGTTTAATACAAGAAGGGGTTTTCCTAATTCTCTAAAACTATAAACCTCAAAGGTCTCAGGTATGTAAGTGACTTAATGTTTTCTATTGATATTGTAATTATGGATGGTTAGAATTGGGTCTCTTGTTCTTGTATCAAATCCGGTATGTAAATAATATGTTATTATAACTGAATTTAGGTGTATGGGTCTTCGACCATATCATTGGTTAATAATAATACTAAGCTTAATCTCTTAAATGTTTTATCACTAATGCCTACATTTAGTCCCATAAAATTCTTAGTTCCTTATTTGGATAATGATTAATGAAACATATAACACACACACAATATATCATATGCTTGTTCTATCTTATTATTATAAAATCTAGAGGCATACATTAAATTATTACCATTACCCTAATCATATTGTATTTTTTTTTACATTTTTTTATTTCAAAATATCATATACATGGAATATTCATTTTTCATGATATTTTTATGTGTAACATAGAGTTATGATTTTTTAATAAAATAACTAGAGATGTATATGTAAGAATATTTATCTTTTATAGAATCAATAATGGTTATTTATTTAACATGATAACCATGAAAGTTATTTTCCATAATGAGATTATAGATGTACGTGGATAGTTTTTTATTATATATTATTAATTGTTATAAATTTCTTAAATATGAATAATACATAGTTTGGTTTTTAATTCATATATTTAGTATACCCCTTCCCTCATTCCACATGATGGGTTGGTTTTTCCCTAACTCTTGTATATACCGTCCCATTTTCATAGGACATGGTTTTCCTCAAACTCAACCATCAGAAGAGATTCCAGGAGCTTAGTATGATAGGACATGCCTCAAAATTTCCCTACTAGGGTGGTCTTAGATTTTGAGTAATGGGATCAAAGAAATAATAATATGTATATATCATCCTAGTATGGGGGTTAACTATAATAGCTTACTATTTATTAGGATTTTTTTATTCACTATTTTCTACTATGATTTAATGACGAAATATATATTTTCCTTTATATATGTATATAAATGAGAATAAATTTTCTTTCATAAACCTAACTATCAATGGTAGTGTTGAGAAATATTGGTGGTTCCCTACTGAGTATGTATATTCTCACACCTTGAAATGACACTCTAGTAGACATAAAACATTGTTTATTACATATTAGGAATGATAGGTACATTTGATTCATACAGGATACCATGATAATAAGTTGGGATATTATTATGGGTTTTAGTATTAAACCTTCCTATGATATTAGATGATGAGGCCTTATTATAAGGAGCAGTGCTTGAACTTTTCCTATTCCTTTTGGTTAGGTCAGGTCATTTAGTTTTACATTGTTTTTATAAGTGTTTTTATTCAAAAAATAAAATTTTATTTTTGATTAATTCATATAGATATGATTTTTTTATTTTATTTTTTATCTATTCATTTCTATAGGATTATTATTTTATTTTCTTAAATTTAATACATATGGAAAAGTCATGTTTCTTCCTTGTATGGATCTATTCATGACATACTATTCCAATAAAATTGGGTAAATCAGTCCCCAATGTTAATCTAAGACTCATGGTGATAGTATAAAACCTCTAGGTATTGGGTTATTATAATTGGTAGTAAAAAATTTATTTTATTACCATTATATCATTTGGTTTATGTTAATTATAATTTATCCACAAATTTTTATTTTCTACCTCATTCATCCTTCCTTTGTTTAAGAGAAACCACATAAATTAGGCCCTTTATTCTAATTATTGAATTTAAAATTAATGGGGATAGGGAAAACAATGATAATGGATGAGATATATCCTATTAACATGATTTAGGTGATCACATACATATAAATAAGTATTTTTCATTTTCTTATGCAATGTGGTATAAGAGCATTGAAATTTGGGTTAACGATACCTATAAGGGGCCAAATAGTTCTTAACATTGAGTGATATGTTATATAGATCCACTGAAGATTGAAATAAAGGTTTCTATCTAATTTAGGTAATGTGAGGATAGTTAGGTAATCACTTATACATTTATTTTATCTATTAGTCATGTATGATGTTCCCCGAAAGGGTCATTGGACCTTTGATAATATCTGATATTCCCAAGAGAATCGCTTTTGGGATATTAAGAGTCACAAAGTGAGGTTAAACCTTTCAATGGTTAGTTAAATGATATATTTTCTTTATATATCACCTTGTTAAGTGTTTGATATGGTATATAGACCATGTAAATTATTATAATAGTGAAATTAGGTGTCTAAGGTATGAATTGATCATTGAATACCAGATGGAGCTTAATGTATTTTCTGAAGAACACTATAGAGGTTATGTAAGAACTTAACCTTATGGGTTATTGGTAAATAATATGGTATATTATATGTACATTTAAATCTCTATTAAATGGATGAGTGGGATTTTTATATAAAATTTATTAGGAAACCCTTGAGAAGATTAGTGTAACCCAAGGATATGGTCTTCCTAGAGTAGTTTAATGATCAAATGTTTGATAATGGATTCACCTTCTAGGAACCGTTAAAAGAGAATATAATGGTGTCTATGAACAATGGTTTCTTTTTTAAAAGTAATATTTTGGATCTTTTAATGACTGATGTTTGGGAATTAATTGTTTTATTTATGGAAACTAAATAATTAATATGACCTAGGTGGGTCATGGAGAGATGTTCAGTGATGAGTTTTCCTTATTTGATTCATACATGGTTGATTATGAAATGATATATGAGATATGTAATAAAAATAAAGGCAATTGTTGATAAATTAGTAATTTAAGGTCTAGATATAGGTTAATATCTAGGAGATCTAGTGAGAGAGTCTATAAAATATAGGAGGAGAAAGTTAATTGTTTCAAATTGTCATGGATTATGAGAAAAAATGTGATGTCACATGATGTTGGGACATAATTTTTTATAAATCAAATTATAATACTATTAATAAAATATTATTATGTGTTTGAGGATTATAATAAATTATTATCTCCCCATGGAATCCTAAATAAATATTTATTATTTTTAGGTAGATTATTTTTAATTCCCCAATAGGATCATGAATTGACTCTTAGAGGGAGGGGGGGGGGGGGAATCAATGTAACATTTTTACCAAATTATTTTTTACTTTTTTTAATTACACTCTATATATTTAAACCAATGTTATTATTTATGATATATATGGATATTCATACTTATTAATGTATTTCACTAAAACTACATGCATGACCGAAAGTATGGAAATGTTGCCGATAATATTTTTACAATATTCAATCCAAATACAGTCATATGCTTCTCGCTATAATTTTTTTTTTCAATTCTAGGATGAAAATAATAACTATATATCTCAAGTGAATATAAATAGGGTATCTCATGGAATGTTAATTCAATATCCCAAGAGATCTACATTCCCCTGATAGATTTTTTATGCTGGATCCCACCAGTTTACCATGAATCCTCCCAACATGCTACCAAACAAGATCTTCTTTGCTGATCTAGATGTTTTTGCATCACAATAGAAATATTTTTTAATTACTTATAGTCTTAGATATCTGGTATATAATTTGATATAGTCACATTCACATCAATCTCTTCAAGTAAACTCGATTTTGGACCTTTTCTTAGAATCAGGATCAATGAACTTACTTAAATAAATATTCATTAAAAATTATATGATATTCAATCAGAATATCTCCTTAATCATGAAGAATCTTGAATCAAGATATGAACTAAAGAAAGATTATTTTTGATCTATATATTTCCTATATTCACTTTTTCCTTTTTTTTTTGATATTCTATGATATAATGATATCAGAGGATCGATATTTGGACCTGATGCACCTGATTATACTTATACTTTTAATTATATTATATTGATATATCATAGGGTATGTCTTATCATATGTATCCTTTTTTATTAATATTATTCTTAAACACATGGTTTCTTCTTTCAATAATTTCATTGACTTATCTCTCTTCGATACATTTGGTCTTCTATAGGAATACAATATTAGTTTCTATACAAAATTTTATCTTTATTCTTCATTATATTATTATTATAATCATATTAATATATATGATATATTTTAATACAGAAAATTCCATTAATCTCAACAATTTTTTCATATCATTTTAGTTGGTCAATAAAATTATCATTCAATACCAGTAAAATATATTTTTATTTAGTCTTCCATTAGACTTAGGATTATTATTCATTAAAACATCTACAAGATCTTGAAGAATTCAATTTAAATTTCTTCATGATAACATGTAGTAGAATTTTCGTAATATGACACTCATTTATTGAATGAAAAACTTTATAGTAGCATAGACAAATTCACTCTTTAATAATATCTTAAAATAAATGTTGAATCACTAGAGGAATCATGATATTTAATTTATAACTAACTTCCCATCATAGTATTATTTTAATCTATAGAAACCATGTATATTCATAACTAATAATTTGAATATGTCATTTAGTGGTATATGGGGATATAATATATTACAATTATCAATTTCCTAATTGATAACCTTTATATATCATCCTTATAAACTTCTCATATCAACATGTTAATAATTATGTAATATATTTTTACTTTTACATAACATAGTGAGGATCATGGACTTTTTTTTTTATTTTTAGTGAAAAATACTTATGAATGATATTTTTACTCATATGTGTTTTCTTGAAGACCTTTACATATCAAGAAACTTAATCTTACGTATCCTAATAAGGTTTTTACTTCTCTATATTTTTTTGATTTCTCTTTGAGAAAATATTCCATATTATTTTGAATACTCTAGGTGATTTATACATATTACTTAGTTTCCCTTGAATTATTTTAGGTACCTCTATATACGACTCTTATATATGGTTGTTTTATCCGTTTATATACGATCTAGATATTTGTATTTTAATCTTATGAATTATTTTGAAGCTAAGTACTTTAATAAATTTCATTTCATATTACTTACATCGATATGGGGGAAAGAGGATAAAATACAAAGAAAATCATGCCTCACACAAATTCAATGAATTACTCAGTGAGACTAAAAAACAATACCTCACCAAGACCCATAAGGGTATCTACCATGAAGGTTTACCCTAAGGTCTACATGTCCTCTTACTTACATTTATAGATTAATCTATGAGTATTGTGATCCTTTATGTATCGAGTAACATACCATTATATAAGAAATTATTACTCTTATGTGTCATAGTTATTGTGTGAATTTTCCATATTTTTTATTCTTAAACTTATAGGTTCACTTATATATCTATAAGTATATTTTATTTACTCTTACATTTCATATTGATTACTATTATATATGATAATGTGGTTCTATACATTTACAATTTATATATTGAAAGTTTTGAATTACCCTTACAAATTGATCAGTGTTTTAGAGTTAATCTTATGTATTTCTTATGATGATATTTATATAGAGAGTAATTTTAAAAATTTCACCCCAAATATAAAAATTTTAAACATTTAAAAATCATTCCATAAATTCTAATATTCACAGGGATTATTTAATAATTGAAACTCACTTAAGAACATAAATGATTGTTGAAATTTACCCGACCTTATCAAAACTCATCATAACAGTTCCCAAAGAATCTTGTAGCATATAAAAATTCCCCCTGATTGTCTCTATGAACCTTCAATAAATAAACCTTATATCTCTGAGGTCATCCTTATTCAATCCATCATCCAAGATATATTATTCATTTATTATAATATACATTATTCATGATGGTCTATTGATGGATTCTCAATCTTCTATCTATCCTTTGTTCTTATTTAATCATAGATTCTCAATATGTTTAACATCCAACTTCTAAAACTCAATATGTATCATATTGTAGATACTGATCTCTTTATACTATAACAATTTTAATGGATTCTCATATAATTCATTCTCTACAATCGATATATGTATAAGCTTATTCCAAAATATAAAACTAAATATTTTTATTCTTATCCATATTGGAAATCCATAATTTTCATCACGTATAATAGGATAAAGTTTTAGAAATTACCATTTTTTGGAAGTCTAAGTTGTATCTCACTCCTTCAAACTTCTTCATTCATTATGATCTTACTTCATCACCTTACATAATCACATATTGAAAATTATTCTTATTGATATATTGAAAAATATAACTAATTCAACTCTTTTCATAACAATATAATTCAGAACCTCAATCTATCCCTTTATAATTTTATTCAATACCCACTTCAATTAAACCTATATCAAATTTAATTTCTATGTTGTTCTCCCTATTATTAAAAATAAATGTAAAAGTAAAAATGAATTGGAAATTTATCCTAATATTCTTGATTTTCATGATTTCTAAAATCCATATTCTATTCCATATTCAAGTTTTTTTGATATTTAATTCCTTATTCACTTCAGATAAGGGTGGTATCACATTTCACTTAGCAATTAGCCATAAAACAGTCAACTCTAACTCTAATTGAGATAGAGTAGTGTTAAAAACATGATTGATTAACAAAGAAATAAAATTTTTCCATAAAACTAACCAATTTTTAATAATAACATATTTTTATCTTATTATAGGTTTTTTAAGAATATTTTAAATTAATTTTTAACATTCACCCATATCAAAAAAAAAATCAACCAAATATAGTGTAGGTAGACCGCTTCCACTTAAATAAACCTTCCACTTTTTATTAAGTGAAAAATATCTCCACTTCAATAATATAATTTATTTTTATAAATGGATAATAGAATATTATACACATACCTTATTAATGAAAAATTATAGAAAATTAAAAAAATACAGAATAACATGAAATATTTATGTTTTTACAGCTTACTCTTCATAGCACCCTCTCAAGGGATATATTTTTTCCTTATTTATCAGGGTTGGTATTCTCTAGAATATACTACAAAAAAATTTGTTTTGATAAATATATCTTGAATTATTTCAATGAGATATCATTATATTTACCCATACCTTTATTACATAAATATTACACCATTTTAGATGAATATGCATTATATAACTTTATGATCCATTCCATAAATGTAAATTTTTAGTTAATTTGGAGAAAAAATTCATAAAAATCATATTCATGAAATATCTTTAACATATCCCATAAATATAATCCCATATAGAAAAATTTTATATTAAATACTTACAAACTTTTTTAAAAGCATGGGGAAATGAAACATAAGAAAGGGTGATCTCAGATGCTCGGTAATGGTAAACATGTGAGATATAAATTAGTGATCATATTAAAGCATAAGATAAGTATAATGGTTTAAGAACATGATATCAACATTTAAAAAAACGTACCAAGAAAATCATATATCATAATCATGTTTCATAGTATAAATATTAGAATTTCATAAGACATGAATCATAAAGTAATCAAAGAAGATGATCCATGAGATAATAACATTAGCATAAGACATAAATTTAAGTCACACACATAAGAATATAATTTTTTTAGTTAATAATCAAATCCAATAATATCACAGTGGATTTTATTCACTCTCTATTAAATCATATCATAGTCAAGGTTTACTCTCAATACTATTGTAGTGGAAAAATTACCTTACTAAATAAGTTTCACTCACCATTACATTCCTTATTATCTAATGAGATATCCATATTTACCCAATTCATTAGAGGGATATATAATTCTGGCCTCACCCACAACATAATTAAAATCAAAAAAATTTGTACCACAAGATCATAAATCATTCATTATATCTCATAACCTATTGAAAGGAAATGGGTTTCTTAAACATTTTAACATTTCATCATAGCATAACAAATTACAAAAAATAGGCTTCATTAATATCTTATCATAATAATCATAAACCATAAAAATTAAGAATAAGGATGGTATCATTCTACTATATCAGTAATAAATGATAATTAATATCAAAGGATGTCGTCATGGATAAAAATTCTTTTAAAAGATCGCTAGAATATTTTTTTGTGTAGAAAATAAATTTTTCATTTTCAAATCACATATTAAAAATAAAAATATTTATAAAATAGTAATGAAAAATATTTCTTAGAAATTAATAATGAAAACTTGTAAATAATTTATCAAAACATTAAGTATTTATGATGTTGGGAGATTCTGTTCATTCCATATATGTTAAAATAATGATTCTATTGACATTTTTATTAAAAAGTAAAAAGTACATCATTATAAAATTTATAAGAATATTAATTTTAATGTTTTTAAGAAAATAAAAACATGTGTAAATAGTACTTTAAAAATTCAAAGGATAATATAATATAATTCTTGAAACCATTTTTAGACAACATGCATATGGAAGAAAAAGGACTTTCAATTGGATAGATAAATAAAGTCAATTTTTCTAAAAAAATATTCTTTCAAAATATTTAGTACTTATGGAGTGGAAAATTAAAGGAAAACATTTAATATATATAAATAACTATATTATAATGAAATTAATAAGATTATTGATAGGTATATTATAAAAATTCATCATTATAAACTTAATCATAAATGATCCTGGTAAACAATGAGATTGTAAGATAAAACAATTACCTCAAGTTTGACTTGACTTAAAATTTATCTAACCTCTGGTATAAAAAATTTAAATTTACTATAATTATACACCAAAATCCATTACATCATATATAATCCACTTATAACATTTCAACATCCATTTATTAATAATTATTTATTAAAATCATCATTTCAGGGTGATAATAGTTTCATTTTTTAATTAGAGTTTTGGTTCGGTAGTTCCAGTCATTGTATGTGGATAATGGTTCTATAATATATATAAATTTTATCTATGATAAAAATATCAGAAATATTCAATATATATATATATATATATATTCATACTTAAAATTTTGAAATAAGAAAATGAATTACACTGTTTATGGAGATGGTAGACCATATGTACACATTAACATTGTTTTCATTTTTCGACGGATGGAGTGAAATAAAGGTAAATAATAATTCACATTTTAGATTCATTATTATATCATATATATAATTTATATTAATTAAATTTATCCTTATTACTTTCCATTTAAAATTCAAATGAACAACAAATCACATTGCTTCATGGAGGCGGTAGTCTACACATACTCATGAGTGTCATTATCATTTTCCAATAGAAGGAGAGAATGTGGATTATGGTTGTTCCATCGTAATAATAATTAATTATATCATATATAATGAATTTACTATTTTATAATAAATACCATGGATTCATAGGAGGTAGAAGAAGAAATTAATTGAATGTTTTTGCGAAATATGATTACCTCTTCTTCGAAAGGCCTCTTTTAGATTCCTTCTTGAGGAAAATTGGAATGGTATCTTAAGAATAAAATCACCTATAATTCATGGATATTTAATTTTAGAAAATAATTTTGTAGTTTTTTTGATCTATAAATAAAAAAAGTGATTTATAAAGGGGATGATGTGTCCTTTTATAAGTGAGGTGAGGGTCACTCTTAGAATTACTAAAATTATTAAATTAATATAAATTAATTTTTATAAAAAATTTACTCCAAATTAATATATTTAGAATATAATATGATTATTATTCTATATAATATAATAAAATAAATTTTTTTAATAGTTTTATTTATTTTCTCACCCTTATCACTTAATTTTAACCCTCCCATATCCCTTTTAATAATTATTGTAATATCAATATTTTATACTATTTAGGGGTCAAGAGAGTTATAATAAAAATAAAAATGAGGTATAAATGGACCATGGTTGATATTTAAAACTATATATCATTAAATTTTCTGAATATAGTATTTTTATTAATTTTAATTCATTTAATAAAATACTATTTAATATAAAATATCATTACTACCATTTTGAGAAATATACGAAACAATTATAATGTAATATGTTCCTAACTCATGTAAAATAGTCCCAAAATAATATGTATTAGAATATAAGGAATATATTTGATCATTATAATCATCAAATACAATTTTATATTTTTAAATATCATTTTAGAAATTATATTTTGGTTTAAACCATTTGTTAACAAATTTTAATCTTAATCATGGTAATGAAATTTTTAATAATAAAATTTTATAATTTTACTTATAAGGTAACAATTGGATCATAAATGGGAAAATTATGATATCTTAAACCATTTATAATCACAATTTTCCTCTTTAAATATTTTTTTGATTTTTAAACAATTTAATAAAATATATTTAACATAAAATACTATTATTGTCCTTTTAAGAACTATTCACATAATTTGACATTAAAAAAAATGAATGAAATATAATTAGAATATAAAACTTTAAAAAATATATAATATTTTATATTTATCTTAAAAATTATTGTGATAGTTTAAATCTCCCAAAAAATACTACTTTTAGACTTTTTGAAACCATTTAATTGATTTTTTACTACATACACAAGAACTATGTAAGTGTTTCCTAAACATTTAATATAGTTATTTTGTCAGTAAAAATAAAAATAAACTACCATGATAAAATAAATTAAATAATAATTTTAAATAAAAATTTATAACCAAACATAAGTTTTTTCATCTATGTCATAAAATATTATATATAATGAAAGCAAGAGAGTTCCATTTTATACTTCATTCTTTACTTAAATATTTTATAGGTAAAAATAATAGATAAATTAAAATAAAAGGTCTTATTTTATAATATTGTAAGATTATAGAAGAAATATTGTAATACAATAAAATAAAATAAATATTTTAAATAAAATAAAATCCTTATAACATTAATTTAAACCATAATTAACCCATTTTTTATTTTCCTTGGTAAGAAAATTACTATGGTTATTATTCATATTGAACAAAAATAAAAGGAATATATTTACCAAATTTGGACCTCTGGATTCCAAATATGGAATGAATTTTCTAAAATTAAAATTTTATTAGTGAAAAAACAAGTTTAAGATAAAATCGGAAAATGAAATGAAAAATAGTTGTTCAGAAAGATGCCTTTTTAAGTATAAAAACGTTTCATACCAAATCCATAAAAAATATTTATTACAATGAACATAATTGGATTATTAATAATATAATATATATAATTTTACATTGAAATCATTTTAAAACAAAATGGAAAATTTTAAATTCTTGCAACACAAATACAATTTTCAATAAAGAAATCACTATTTGATACTATTCAATAGAAAATAAATATATTTCAGAAAAACATTGATATTTCACCATAGGATAATTTTATATGATTATTTAAAAACAATTTTTTTCCAATTAAAAATTAAAAATTCACTATAATATACTAATAATATTCATTCACAAAAATCAATAAAAACCATTTTTATAGAAAAAATATTTTGAAGATAAAAATGACTTTACTATAAAATATTTAGTTCTTATTTCATAATAATTTATTGATAAAATTTTATTTATTATAAAATTTTTATATATTTCACAATTATTTTACTTCTATTAATACCCACCAATTTGCGGATATGTTATAATGGTCATAAAATAAAAATATTTTTTGGTTAATTTATTCTTGATGTCTCACTTTGTACATGATATTTAAAATAGTATTATTTTAAAAACTCAAGGTGTTATATTAACCATCCACCCACCCCCCCAATAATAAACCATGTCCTTGAAATTTTGACTTATTCTCATTAATCAAGGGATTGATATTTGAATATTCTTTTGTTAAAAAACTACATCGTAAAAAGGATTAATAAAACTTCCTCTTGAAAAATGTGAAAGGTAAATACCATGGTCATATATAATAACATTTTAATAGGTTTTAAAATAGGAGAAAATTATTAGGTAGTGAAAATATGGACATGGACAAAAAAAATTAATTTCCAAATATTAATATAGAAAGATAAAGAATATTTATAATAAGAAATTGAATGATCATGAGAATGTTAATGACCACAAAACCATAAATGAAGGGGTTAAAAAAGACTATATTTATCTAAAATGAATTTAATAGGATAAATTTTTTGTTTCAAATTCATTTTCCTAAAGTTTAGGATTTACATTACCTTCTAGACTAAGAACATAAGGAAATATAATTACTTGACAAGTTTAATTTCATCTTATAATCAATTTCCAAAACAATATTATCTTTTTCTCTAAATGATGAGTATTCTAGATGATTATTTCAAACTAAAAGCACTAAAATAAACTTCTAATAGGTCAAATAATACTCGAAATTATAATAATATATTCCTCATATATTTTAATAGTAACAAAAACTAAAATGGTTACAATAAGAAAGATAATATTGAAAATATATAAACCTTCATATAAAGAAATAATATATTTTTCATCAAGATTTAAACTCTAAAACCAATGGTTAAAAATATATTATTAAAAAAACCCTATATCATAATTAAACTTATTAACCTCAACATTTAATGGTTTTTTTAATCTCAAAGGTGATCTAACACCTTTAAACTTGCATCCCCAAAAATTTAATTTCATTCTTCTTAAATGTTATAACTTTTTAAAACATATGTAAACTTAAGGGTTAATTATACCTTTATCTAGTCAAATATATCTAAAAATATCATTAATAATCATGATAAATCACTATATAATATTATAACGCAGTGGAATTCAACAAAATAACATGAATAAAATTTAGATAGTAACCTGAAATGTAATCCATAAATTGACCATAAATATCTTTTAAAATATTACCTAGTCAATGAATTACATTTAAACCATAAATATTATCTATATCCCAATATCCAATAGACCATAATTAGTTTAAAATAAAATCATATACTAACATATATTTTTATTTAAACCATAATATATTAATATTTCTAAAACCCAGTAAAAGTTTCAAATCACTTCAAAATATCAACACTTAAAACCTCAAAAGGGGTATATATGTCTTTGAAAATACGATCACCCTTAGAAGTATGACCCCATAATGGTATCCATAACTCTTAAGTTATACCGACATTAAAAAAAATATGTTTCAAAAAAATTAACATAATATTTATTCCTCAAATAAGGTTACAAACTACTAAATATATTCCATAAAACAAAAATGTAATAAGCTATATAAAATATGACCTAAATCCATTTTTCATGAAATCAATAACCAATTTCAGGGTAACCAATAATATCTCATTTACGTCATCAATTTAAATCATCTATTTATCAAAATAAAAAATTATCACATTACCATTAAATCCGTTTTCATAGTTATTGATTCCTTCCAACATATGTTTTCAAATACTTAAATAAAAACTATTGAGGAATAGTAATTAGATGTTTAATTGATTCTTATTCATAGAATATCATTTATATAACACCTTTACATCATAATTCACATATCCTGGTACATAAAAAATTCAATCCTTTCACTTCAACAATTTTCATAAAATAGGTTCTTCCCTATTATAGGAGTTAATTGTTCGATTAGGGAATTGGCTTAGATATTGCCCATATTCCCCAAAAATAAGTCATTGAACTATAAATGGTACTTGGGAAAAACTTAATTTCCCTCCATATAAATTTTCAATTTTACTAAGTAATTAATTGATCTACACCACATTATTCCACACATAAAATGTATTCACATTCCTCTGAGACATTTCCCTGAGTGCTTCTTCCCACAAACTTTACATATCGGAAGATGAATCAACATCCCTTCATGACCATCCTGAAACTCCATTTTTATTTTATTAGGTGTGTATATAAACTCTAAAATGATGATATTGTTAATCATATAACAATACATATGATTAGTCGTAATCACAAGGTTTCTCATTCCATATCATATTTTATTTGGTTTAACATGAGGAAAATCATTCCATTATCTATACATTTTGTATTAACATGAATATTATTTTTTATAACCATTGACTAAAACCAATAATTATTGTCTGAGAATAAATAATCATAATTAAGTAACATATAGTCCTGAAAAATCATTCATAGGATGTCTATATCATGACACCTTATTTTCAATAAATGATTCCTTAGGTTTAAACTAGGTTATCCATGGTTATCATTTATTCAAATCCTCCATAATGGTTAGTAATATGAATTTTCCCAAGAATATCCCATGGGGGTGAAAACTAGGTGCACAATACAGGAACACTCCCCAAGAACAAGGATTATTGCTGAGATCTACATGAAATAGCTCTTTTTGGGATTACTACCCATAGATGAATCTATTCCAAAACTACACCCACTTGTAGTTTCCATATAGGGATATATTGCTTGGAAAACTGTATAATATATATGTTACCATGACATTATAATTGTATCCTATAGTTAGGATTATACATAGGGTTTTCAAAAAATTTATCCAATGTTTATCTCTAAAGATTAACTAAACCCTTCTTTGATACCAATTATATAACCTCATAAATTTCATACATAAATATTTCATATTTATAGATTAATATTAATTAAATAACATTCCATGCCATAACTATAAAGGTTTAGTGTCTTTAGAGACTAGATATATAAATATATTATTAATTAAAGATATTAAACATATCCCATAAATATTTTCCCACATAGAACAATTCTTAAATATATCATTATTAAAAACATTCCTCATAACCAAGGGAAAGGAAACCTAAGAGAGGGTGAGCTTAGATTCTCAATATGTGAAAAAATGAGATATATTAATTGTTGATCATATACAAGCATAAAATAAGAATGAGGTTATGATAACATGAGATAAATATTAAAAATCATACTAAAAAATCATAGATTATAATCATGAGTCATGATAAATATCCTAGTATATCATAAGACATGAATGGTAAAGGAATCAAAGAAAATTATCCATGAGAGAATAACATAAACACAAAACATATGTTTTTAGAATACAAATTATAATATAAAATAATTTATTTAGTCAAGTATAACATCCAAGACCCCCATAGTGGATTGAGTTCACTCTCCCATTTAATCATATCCTTTTTAATGGTTCACTCCCAAGACTATAATAGTGGACAATTACCCTTACTGAATCAAGTTCACCCCACATTTTAGTCATTATTATGTCATGATATATACATTATTACTGAATGTATTAAAGGGATATAACTCTGGTCCCATGACTCACATAATTAATATCATATATATGTGTACTAAAAGATCACAAACCATTCATCATATATCTTAACTCATGGAAAGGAAATGGTTTTCCCAAACACTTAAGAATTTTATCATACTATAACCCATAGAAAATAATTTTGTTTCACAAATATCACATAATCATAATCATAAAAAGTAAATATAATGAAAAAGGTTGGTAACATTGGATCATATCCCCAATAATTCATAATTAACAAAAATGTATATTATCAAAGATGAAAATTATATTAAAAGGTGACCAGAATATTTCTTGAGGATTATACATTTTCAATTTAGAATCATTTATTCAAAATAAAAATATTTAAAAAATATTTAAGAAAATATTTTCTCCAAAAATAATATTGGAAAAGTATATAGAAAACATACAAATGTTATGTACTCATGATGGTTTAAAATTTTATTTATTACATATATGATAAAACATAGATTTATTTTTTATTTTTGGTAAAAAATAAAAAATACCTTATTAAACAAAAAGAAAAGAAGATTCATTTTAAGTCATTTTTATAAAAATTAAATACTAGTTAAAAAGGAATTTAAAAAATCATATTATAATAAAAAAATTGAAAAAAATTATAAAACAAGTATATGGAAGAAAATTTACTTTTGAATTAAGAGAGAAATAATGTCAGTTTTTCTTTAAAAATATTTCAACATCTTAAGTACTTAAGGAAATATAAAATAAAGGAAGACATGTAATCTCTATAGATAACCTGGGGAAGGAAAATTAATAAATTACATGAGAGGTAGGTCATAAATTGTCATCATTATAAATTTATTCCTAAGAAATTCTGATGAACAGTGAGGTTGAAATATAAAATACTTACCTCTAGTTTGAATTACTTTAAAAGTTATCTAACCTCAGATATACTATATTTAAATTTATTATACATCTATAGTATAACAATTTAAATCACATTTGATCCACTTATAAAATTTAAAAACCCAATTATTATTATAAATATAAACATGATGAGGTTAAATCCCACTTTTATTAAGATAAAAATGGAAACCCCCTTTTAGAATGGGTTTAGAGGGAACCCGATACATGACCTGTAGGCCCAAAGGCACATAGGCATAACAAAAAAAAATACTGAACACCCATAAATTATCCAATGTAACCAATGAATCAAAGGCCTAGAAACTCCAATCAAAAGGGATATTACATGTAGGCCCAAGAGTAAACATATAACATGATAATCACCAGTATGTTAACTATTTCATTTTTATGAGATTTATCATTTGATGGTTATGCCCTTATACTTTGATCATGGTTCCATAATATCCATAATGTTGAACCATATATAAATATCATATATATTCATTATATATATATAGTCATTCATAAAATATATATATTGAAAAATGAATTGCACTATTTATGAAGACGATAAGTCGAACATACGTAGGAATGTTGTTTTCATTTTTCGATGGAAGGAATGAAAAAATGTAAATAATAATTACACATTAAATAATAATTATTATATCATATATATAATATTTATTCATTACATTTATACAAATTACTATCCATGTAAAATTGAAATGAAATAACAATCACATCACTTCATAGAGGTGGCAGTCCACATGTACGCATGAGTGGCGTTATCATTTTCCAATGGACGAGAAGAAGGAAGATTATGGTTGTTCCATAATTATAATAATTAAGTATATCTAATATTATGAATTCATTATTTTATAATATATATAATGGATTTATAGGAGATATAAGAATAAATAAATTGATGGATATTGGTTATGATGATTACCACTTCTTCGGTATGCCACATTTAAATTCCTTTTTAAGGATCCATGGAATAATATTTTAAGACCCTAATCTATAATTCAAGACTATAAACGTTTATAATAGAACTAGGAAGCATATTTTTGATCTTTAAGTCTCATACATTGTGAAAAATTAAGGACATGCAGTTCTCTTTTATAAGTAAGGGGAGGGGCACTCTGGAAATCACTTAAATTATCAAATTAATATAAATTAATTTTACTTGAAAAAAAGAATAAATTTTGATATAATTATTATATAATATTATTATAAGTATAAATAATCTCCTAAAATGAAATTTAGATAATTTTTTGTAAATTTTTAACCTTTATATTTTTGTTTTAAACCTCTGGTAACACTTTTCAAAATTACCACAATATCGATGTTTTTACATTTTAAGGGTTAATAATGTCACTATAAAAAGGAATCAAACCCATAAATGGACAATGGATAATATTATAAACCATATCCCATTAACTTGGAAAAATATATTATTATTTTTTGTAATTTTAAATCATTTAATAAAACATAGTTTATTATAAAAGATCATTAATGTCATTTTTTGGAAATTAATGAGAAATTATAAAATAATATGTTTCTAAATCATTTAAAATGGTAAAAAAATGATATTACCTATAATATAAGGAATATTTGGTCTTAATAAATCATAACATAAAAATTTTACAATTTTAGATAATATTTTAATCCTTATATTTTGTATTAACCCCTTGGTTTACGAGTGTTAATCTAAACCATGGTAATGCTTTTTATTAATAATAAAGTGTTGTGATTTTTCTTATATGGTAACTATTATATCATAACTAAAAAAGATTTTATATATTATACCATTTATCATCCTAATTATCATCTTTCTATATTTTTATTATTTCTCTATAATTTAATAAAATATATTTAACATAAAATACTATTAATTTAATTTTAAGAAATATTCAAATAATTTGACTTTGCAAGAAACATAAATGCAATGGAATTAGAATATAAAAATTTAAAACATATATAATATGTTATATTTATCTTCAATTTTGTTTGTATAATTTAACTCACCAAAAAATATATTACTTTTAGAGTTCTTAAAATTGTTTACTTTATTTTTTATAGCTTTCACAAACTCTGTGTTGGCATTGCATAACATTTTAAGGTAATTATTTCATCACTAAAAATAAAAAATAAAAAAAACTTGATAAAAAATTATTCATATTTCAAATAACCATTTTTAACTAATTATAATTTGTTTTTTATATCTATCAAAAAAAATATTATAGATATTAAAATTAAGAGAGTGACCTTTTTGACTTTATCCATTACTTAAATATTATAAAGGTCAAAATCAAAGATAAACGGAAAAAGGTCATAATTTGGATGTTTGGGTGATTATAAATGAAATATAAATATCCATTGAAATAAATATTGGTTTTTTAATTAATTTTAATTCTTATCAAATTAATTTGAACCATAATTAACCAATTTTACGTTTACTATGGTAATACAAGTTTTCTACGATTACTATTCATATTGATCGAAAGTAAAAGAGAACAGTTTAAAAAATTTGGACCTATTGATTAAAAATATGGAATCTATATTTCAAGATTAAAATTATATAACTAGAATAAATTATCTAAAGTTCAAAATGGATAATGCAACAAAAAACAATTTTGTAGAAAAATTTCATTTAATAAAATAAATATGATTATACGAAGTTCAATCCTAAAATTGAATCCATTGAACTTAATTGGATTATTCATAATATAATATACCTAATTTTTTTTGAATCAATTATAAAAAATATTTTATTTTTTAAATTATTGAAAATAATACATTTTTCAACAAAAAATGATTATTTTTACTATTTACTATAAAATCAATCCTTTCAAAAAAATCCAAAAAATTGATCCTTAGATATTTTTTATTAAATTATTTAAAAAATTATATTATTTTTATCAAAAAAATTTATTAAATAAAATAAATTATAATATTCAACTTTAAAAATAAATAAAAAACAATTTTAAAGAAAACAAATTTTGAAGATTAAAATGAATTTACTAAAAAAATTGAGTGCTTATTTCCTATGTATATGTAAATGAATTTTTATTTATTATAAACATTTTATATATTTCCGGATTTGGTTAATTCTATTCATACCCACCAATTCAATGCATATGTTATAACAGTCATAAAATAAAACAAATTCTTGGTTCGTTTATGCTCGGTGTTGTGCTGTGTTTACAATATCGAAAATTATGTTCATTTAAAATCTCAATGTGTTACAATCATGATAATAGTTAAATAAATATATAATTTATTTCTTATAATGATTTATATTTGTCATAGTATTCATCTAATTCTCCCCCTTAATGCATCACATTAAATTGCCTAATAAGAAAGAACCAACACATTATATATGGGAATAAAGTGGAATAATTTTTCTCTTTAGTGAGAGAAACATGGTTTAGAGTTTCATCTAAACCAAAATAATCCTTTCATTTTATCTCTATAATTGAGATAAATCTACATGTTTATGAATTTCATTTTCATGTCATAATTATTTTTGGGTCGCATGGTTTATTTTTACCCTTTAGAAAAATATTTATATGGAATATTTTTATTTATATTATAAATAAAATCACATGAACTTATTTTTGATAGAAATAATTTCTTCAAAATTTCATATTAGGCAAGTAAAATAATTAATAAATTATTTGAGGCATTACCATGTTTTTTACACCTTTCTATAAAGTTCTACATGAGATATTATTGTATCACATTTTTACAACCTCTCATGAAATTTTATATATTCATGTGGAATTACATATTTCCCTTTAGAAATTTACTTCCCTTATATTCCTTAAATTTCTTACCATTTATAATCGGTATTGATAAATAATTAAACATTCATTGGAATAATGTTCATCATGATTAAAACTTCCATATGGTTTCTCAGTAATTTCCTTCACTAAATGAATCTTTATAATTATCTGTTAGATTGATTCTACCTTTTGTTTCTTTATATTACCTCCATCAACACTAATTTATAGGTCTTATTTTAAATGTTCTATGGTGTGAGGAGAAAATTATTCATGAATTGTGTTAATGAACCATCAACCATCCTTACTACAAACCCTTTTTTTCAATTCTCAATGAAATCCTCCCCACATCCAAATATATTCTTTATGGGTAGATTCACTCCCATATTCTTTTATGATTTTTTCTTCTACTCTAATATTTTTTTATTAAAATAATACATTCACTACCTAATCCATTACTTATATAATATCCATAAATTGAAAAACTATTCTATCATTCAGAATTCTTATGACCAATCCTCTAAAAACACCAACAATGTCCAATTAACCTTGTTATTTTTTCCTTTCATCTGGATTAATTTTGTAACTTTATATTTTTGGGTACAAATAACTTTATTTTAGGATATTATTATTGATTTTATTTTTGTGAAAATTCTCATATCCACCCATGATATTATGGTGGATTTATTATAACTTTTTTACATATATTTTTATATATTTTTATTTGTAACATGTACTAATAGATGAAGCAACAATAGTGTAAACTGGAAGTTCTGTGAAAAGGGTGACCTTGTACATTATGATTTTAGATGATAGGTCCTTAGATAATATAATTTCCTTATTTCCATTAATATTATTATTTTTAGAAGTAATAATTTTATCAGAGGTGTCTATGGTATCACATATTCTTACATCAGTTAGGGAAGATTAAGACTATATAGATTCTATATTTTGTAGATTAATATCCAATTCAAAACACTTTATGTTGAGAGAAATATTCTCAAACTAAATTTATTTCAGGATTTATTCCCATTTAATTTTCATTTTCTAAATATAATCCTCCTAATTCTTGCTACTTATTTGTAAATATTTTTCAACTTGCTTAACTCTTTTAGATTGGAACTCAAATTAGGCACCCTTGAAATCAATTGTAGCATTATGAGTTTCTTATAAATCATGGATATTATATTCTAATATTTTAATAATAAGATATTTATCACCAATTTCTTTCTATAATTCTACTTCAATTAGCGAATATGTTTCTTCAAAAATTAGTAATTTTTTGTACTTGGATTAAAAAACATAGGTTAGAGGTTTTCTCTTTTATAAATTTTTTGACAAATTATTTATACATGTCATATGTTTTCATAAAAATATATTTTTCATCATATATTCCTTTTATAAAACTAAATATATAAGGGAAAAAATTTTATAGGAATTTTCTTTACGTATCCTTTAACATCAGAATATATGTCTTCAACTAATTCAATAGACTCGTTCCCCATATAATATTCATTTCTTGAACTTGAATTTTTTAAATTTCTATTAAAAATAGATTTAATAGATGAACAACCACATTTATTTCCTTCAAGTAGTTGTGAATATTATCTCTCCATTAAAATATTTCTTAACTTATTATCCTCTATTTTCTTCTAATTCATTAAATTTTTTATCGAAACCTCCATGTTTGTATAATATGGATGAGTACTATATTTTCCGAAATTATGAAATTATGAACCTTATTCAAAATATGAAATATATATATATTTGATAAAAAACTATAAAATAAAATATATAAAATCATAGGAAACCTAGATTAGTTATGATACCATGTAAAATTCTCTAGAAGGATCATGTAGTCACTTTAATAGGGGTGAAGTAGTGTGACTTTTTATTAATTTAAATTTATATTTTTTTAATTACCCTTTCAATATTTGAAACTCTTTTATCAGTTATTATATATAGGGATCTACTTATAAATCCCCACATTGTATTCAAACTTCATACATTAAAAAAAGTAAGGAAGTGAAGCATATAATATTTTTACAAGGTTCAATCCTAATGTGAGATTCTATACCTTTCTATGTTTAGGTCCACTGTGAGATGAAGATACCAAAATTATAAATAAAGTTAGTAAAAATAATATATTAAGACTCATTTGTATCTTGATAGGTTTATATACTTATGACTAGTTATTTATATTGGCTCCCACTAGTTTATAATTGATCCTCCCAAGAAACTATCATACAATATCTCTTTATCTGCCCTGCATGTCACTACATCACAATGTTAAGATTCATAAATGACTTGTATATAATATGATATGTTCACATGAAAATTAGTTTCTTCATGTAACCAAGATTTTAGGCCTTATTTAGGATCGAGATCACCAACCTTACTCAACTAAATATACATTGTGCCTTCCATAATCCTCAATAATAATAGATCCTAAATCTCTAGGAGTCTCAACATTGGTGATGAATAGAAACTGTGATTCATATCAATCTCTATCTCAAATATCATATTATTTTTATTTTTAATCCTTTTATATGATATAGTAATTTAATAATACATGAATTCCTACCTAATTATACTTCTCTTTTCTACTTCTATAATATATAGATATTATATATAAGTTCATCCCATGTTTCTCCTTATTTTCATCATCTTTTTCCTCAACACATAGGTTCTTATTAAAAGAATAAAAATGGATTCCCTCTCTTTAATATAATGATTATTCTATAGGAATAACATATCATTTTCTATACACATATATTCCTTTATTTTTATTTCTTTTTTACTTAGAATCACATGAATACATTTTCCATATATGAATATGTAAAACTCTATCAATATCAAAAGTGTGAACTTTTGATTTATGTTGGGCAGTAATATTATTATTCAATCCCATTAAAATATATATTAATTTAATAATCCAAGATACTCATGATTAATATTATTTAAACCTCCATATCATTTTTAAGAATTAAATTCCTATGTATTCTTAATAATATTCAATGGCACTATCATGACGTTACTCTTATTCATGGTGTGGAAACATTCATCAGAACACAACCTAATTCCATATTTAATCTTGGGTTGAATCATTATTAACTCCCCAAAAACATCATGACATTTCAATTATTAATTAAATCTTGGCATTATCTTATTTGAATCTCCATAAAAATTTCACCTTTTCAAACTAGTTATATGTGAATATCATTTAGTACAATGTAGGGATATTCTATCTTATGATTTTCATTTTCCAAACTCATAATTTTTTTCTCCTATAAAACATTATGTATTATCCTATTATATTTGACATAATCAATATTTACTATTATATATCGTATTAAGTATTTAGTAATTTTTCAATTTTTAGTGTGCAACCCTTATGTAATAAATTATTTCACATATATATTGTCTTGAAGACATTTACATATCAAAAACATACTATTACATATTCAAATAATGTATTTTACTTTTTAATTGATTTTTGGATTCAACCTAGGTATATTGGAGGGCGACATGAACCTTAGGACGATGTTAGACTCTCAGTGAAGATGGCATCAAAAGCGCCGGTCCCTCCTCCCCGACAGAGGAGGGACCTCCAACATCCACCAGAAGAGCATGTCCTTCTTTCCACTACTTCTCTAACCCCGACAGTCTTCCTCCCTTCCTGAATGTTTTTCTAAGTCCCAAGGTTGTGGATCTCATTGAATGCCTCCCCAATATTCAGTTTTCATATTTAGAGTTTGCAGAAACCACAACGCTGTTGAACCTCACCCTGGTAGCTCAGTTTAGAAAGAGGAGACTTTCGGTGGATTCTTTTGATAGGATCATCTTTAGCTCTTGGGATCTTTATGAGAGGGTGACAGTGGGTATTCTTGATAATTAGCATTTCATGATTAATTTTTCTTATGAGAAGGACATTATCAAAGCATGGTCGAGTGCCCCCCGTATCGTCGATGGGTTTTGATTATTTTTTATTTCGTTGGTCTTTCAAATTTCACATGAAGTGGGATCCACCTTCTGTTGTGGTTTGGGTACGTTTTCCAAATCTACCTTTATCATTTGAAAACCCATCCATTATCAGAATGATTGGTAATCTGGTTGGTATATTTTTATTCTCCAATAGTTTAATTGAGGTTATTTTCCACCCGGTCAATCCATGAGTGTGTGTAAAACTGGACCCATTTAGAATTCCTTTTGAATATGTCTGTATTACAATCAGAGAGGAGTATAAGTGTAAGTAGCGGGTGATTTATGAAAACTGAACCGATTTTTGTTCTTTCTGCAAGAATTTGGGAAACTCCCTTGATGGTTTCCATCAGGGGTTTGTAAAGTAGAGAGGCAAGGGAATTGGCTATGAACCTTTCTCGGAGTGCAAGTGGTAGGGCCACTCGATGGAGGCTTGTCATCAGGGAGTCCTGTACAGGGGAAGGACGAAGGATGGAGTTAGGGGTAAGGTTCTAGAATGTGAGGAGGATGGCCCGAGTCTATTGATTGTGGGTATAAATGGGGGAGTTTAGGGATCCCAAATGTTACGAATGATGGAGGAGAATCTCGAAAATGCTCCAGTGGAAGGCAATGCATCTGTTGAGGGGTTTTCTTGCATTGATCGAGTGAAGAAGTCCTCTGTTTCTCAGGATAATCTACAGGTGTATGAGGTGTTCCATAGGTTGAAGAAGGATCTGGATGGACCCTCCTTTAGTGAATTGCAGGGCGATGGTCTGGTTCCGTTTGAGGCTTCTCAAATGGAAAATCAGTTGAATGGGAGTACAACGGTTATGGTGCAATTGGTATGCATGGAGGAGGTTTCCCTAGTCGCTCCTAGCGCTAAGGTGGTATGGTCGGATAATAGAAATGTGTGTAAGGGGAGGTAGGGAGCTACATCTGATGTGAAAAATTCAACAAGAACTAGGAAATCAGGGGGGTTACATTATTTGAACAAGATTTCTATCCACTTGAGAAACTCATTTGGAAGCCTTTCTGAGGTTGGTTTGAGTTCAGATCGAAATATTCTGGTTCATGATGATGGGGTCTCCGAGAAGGATCCCAATGGAAGTGAACTCGAGATATTGGCTGATGAAGATTTAAGCATGGGAAGTAATAAGATTATTAAGAGGAGGAAAGGGAGGAATGCCAACTCTTTATAACCACCTCCTTTAGAGACTTGATCTGTGAAGAAGGCCAACAGAAAGAAGATGTCTGATGAGATTTTGAGTAGTCAGAGACCAGGGGACCAGGGATTACAATCATTAAAATTACTTCTTAGCTCCAAAGAATAAGTGATTGAGTAGATCTTATAGCTTAATTTTAATGAATAGGAGGTGACTAAAATTATGGGGATGCCACTAAGAATGTCTCTTAATGAGGAGAAATACTTATGGATTGACAAAAAAGATCTAATTTTGGCAGGGGGATTCAATAAAGGGAAGATTTTCATTGAGGAGTACATTCAGATATGGGATCAGCTGGCTTCAGAATTTGAAAAGTGAATGATGGAGGTCCTAGGCACCCATATTTCTTCCTTATCCCGGAAATTTTTTAGGGAAGCAGATCCTGGTAATCTCAAGTTCATTTTTAATGTTTCTATTTAAGTTGATGTTTGGTGGGTTCTTTTGAGGGGTTTTCTTGTTTGATCTGTATTCTCTTAGACCATTCCTCTATTTGGTTTTGTGATGAAGTTTGGAGCTGCTTCAAATGGGGATCAGAGTATAAAGGCTTCATTGGTGCATGTCATTTGGATTGGGATGATTGAGAGGGTATGCCTATACCATCAGTTTTAGGTCAGAACTTATGCACGATACATCTTGACAGTTGACATGCTTTCGTGAAGGCTTATCATCACGATGCAATTTCTAGGGAGGGGTAGTTCTGGTTTTCATGTTTTCTTTGTTATGGTTGTTTTATGGTTGTTATGTTAGAATTTGTGCCTTCTCACTTTCCCTCAAAAGTGTTTGATAATAAAAAATTAATTTTCAGTCAGTATTTGACTTTTTAATACTCTTGTTCTTAAAATCATAGCTAATAATAAATATTGTTTGAAAACTCTTTATGTTACTTATATATCACCAATTTACCCTTACATTCATTCTTGGAAATATTTATATGGTTTTTACATATTACATTCTTAAACATTATATATTATCTTTAGATTTTTATACTACTCTTAAGTATTATAGTGTATGTAAATACATATCATAAATTTACAACCTATAACTTAACATTATATATTCTCCTATGAGTAATGTGATCCTATATATATCGAATAAATTAAAATTACATATCATAGTGTGGAATTAGATTTTTCTATATTTTTCTATTATAGTCACTAAGTATGTTTATCTATTAATCAATCTACCTTTACATATCATATTGGATTATGGATTTTTTTAATTCCAAGTGGGAAACCCTTACCTAAGAAATTTTTACTCTTAGATATCACACTGATTCCTTAAATTTTCTATATTTCTTATACTTCAGAAATGGGGTACACTTAGGTATGGATCAGTCTATTGGTGTTACTCTTACATATCATCATGAGTACCTTTACATTTCTAAGTAAGTTTATATAATTTCTCAATTTCTAGTATTCTAATTATTGGATATCTTTTAAATTTTGTTATAGTTTTAAATTTACTCTTATGTATTCCTTGTGATAAAATTTATGTATAAAGTCATTTTCAAATTCCAAATCCAACTCAAAATTAAAAATAATTTTCAAATTAGCTCATAAAATCTTCAAACACTCTTAGGGATCCTCCAATTACTCAAATTCACCTCTAAAAACATAAATTTCCTTTTAAATTTATCAAACGTTTTAAAAAATTGTCAACGTAATTCTAAAAACATTTTACAGCATATAAATACTCTTGTTAGGTATATCCCTGAACCATCATTGTCTCAACACTTCTATCCTCTAACTCAGCCTTCTTCAATCAATAATCCAATATACATTTTTCATTTATTATATAATTCTTTGTGAATGATAACTCATGTATGGATTCTTAATATTCCATTCAACCCCTGCACTTCTATAATCATATATCCTCATGTTGTTAAATATTCATCTTCTCAAAATCAACAAGTATCATATGTTAAATAGTTCTCTCTTCATCCAATAACAATTTACACTTATTCTTATATGATTAATCTATAAAATAATCATAATCTAAATATCCTTTTATAAAATTATAAATATTCACTATAAACATGTATGATAGAAGAAACATTCAATACATATGATTAATTGAAACTCTGATATGTATCTCACCCCTTTAATATTTATTATTAATGGGTATCTTCTTCTATTACCCAACTTTATCATATATTTTATTTACTCCATATTGAAATATTTACAAAAAATATAACTAAATTACCACTAATGAAACTCTTTTTATCTTAATTTAATTGGGAACTTAATTTTTTTATCATTCATATGAGAATAAGATAATTTTTCTATATCTATTAAGGAGATCCCTAGATATAAAATTTACCATTTTAGTTTGACTTGAGATGGGTGATTCTACCTAGGATTAAAAAAATTTATGTTTTGGGTTTCTGGCCTTGGACAAGTCCCATTTTAGGAATTTAATAAAATATTAAGTTAACATAATACTTACTAATAAATGTATCTTTAACCACTCTAATTAGGGTTATTTACCAATGAAAATATAAAACTTAATAGATATTGGAGAGTGATTGGTATGCATGTTCATTTTGGAGTTGAATAATTTTTGAAACATTGATGAATAATTGAATAATATATGATCCTCCATTGAGGACGGACTCTAGTAATAGTTAAATTCTCCACTATTTAGGAAAATTCAATACTAAATATTATTTACTTGTTATTTATATCACAATTGAATATTTAAATGTAGTGTTTTAAATATAATTTTCTCTTTCTTATTTTCACATTTATTTAAAAAGGGTTTCATGAAGTAGATAAAGGTGTATGGTTTCTCCAATATTCCATTAATACCCATCTCTTACCTATTCCACACACCTATATATTGATCAATGCCACTAAAAGTGTCCAATGGTGGTTTACATGGGGGATGTTGGACCACTATAACAAAAAATAACCACTCCCTCAGCGATTTATTATCTCTATTCTCCCATAAATAAAATCCATAGAATGATGGCCCTCATCCCTCATGATGGTTAGTGGTATGTGAGATGGTAGAAAATGGAAATAATCTTATTCTAGAAAGTGGTATCGGGATGGAATAACAGTGGGGAGATTCAACATGAGTTGTTTAAGTGGAAGGTTTTTAAGTAGTTTAAGGCAGGGTGTGAAGACAATATTTAGAAATATAATGAACCGGCCAGGATGCTGATGGCATTATATAAGTGGTAGAGAAAGTAATGGTGGTAGATTCTGATCTTGCATGTAGGGATTCATAAGGAAGATAAAATATCACATTTATTGAATACATTAAGAATTTTTTACATCTTAATCATGTCAATTACTAAGGTTACACTATAGAGATAAATAACAAAAAATATGCATCTATTCAGAACATTTCATGTGATCTTAGCCACATGGAACATACTATATAATAGTGTACACCCAGTTATTCTCCTAGCTAAACACATCATATGTGATGGGGAATTCAATGAGTTTGAGTGACCTAGATATCACATCTATTATACATGGAATGTACCTAGTAAGAACATGTCATGTCTGATACATGACACATTCAAGCCAGGACTCTACATGTCACACCTACTGTATCATTTTTAGGTATAAAATTAATTATTTATTAATTTTTATCAATATTCACTATTTTTGTTTGAATCTCATTAAAATTTGTGAAAATAAGATAAAAGTTCGATTTTCATGGTACTCACATAGTTAAAACATGGTTAGAAGTAATTAAACAGATTAATCTTGTGTTAGGTGACCCCATGAAAGTTGAAGGTACATGATTAGTTCATCATTAAGAGAAATTATTTAGATTAATCATACATAGTTATGGGAAACTACCAAAATTAACCTTGTATAGGGTGAACCCATTATAGTGTGAGGTATATTGGTTAGTAAAAATTTTGGAGAAACTATATGGATTAATTTTGCATAGATAGGGTAAACCATATGAATTAAAATAATCCTAGGAGATTAAAATGGTTTATGTTTGGTTTAGTAATATTAATATCCAAACCATGTGGACTACCTAGAAATTAAAACATATGGAACTATTGATCCACCATTTAATGAATTTAACTCTTTTCCCCCCACACCATTCAAAATCTATAGGTATCTAACTACCTTATCTATTTTAATCATCTCTTCCTTCTCAATAATTTGTGCATTATTACCCTAGAAATGCTAAAAATCATTAATTAAATAGTTCCTTACCTTATTCCCCATCATTAAACATATATTTCCTTGGGTTTCTTATTTCTATATGACCATGTTGGCCTAGGTTTTACATTATCAAAATTCTATGTTATTATTTTTTATATTTCGGGCTTCTAATCTCATGTTTAGGTTCATTCCACCTCTCTTTAGTGGTTATACGTCAATCTTCATTAGTTTAATCAATTTATTATAGATGGTTCTATGTGTTACCTAGTTTAAATAATAATGTGTACATGATTTGGGAATGTATTAGTATGAGGATATTATAGATCCTTAAACATAGTTTCCTACAGCTTATCCCATTATTTTTGGTTGGGGAATATTATTTGGTATTTATTATTTTTTGTTTATCCAATAAAATTTATTTTTATTTAAATTACCCCATTATTAGTTTATTTAATTGAATTAAAATCATATCTTAATATCTATATTTTCAATCTAATATTATTGTATTATCTAACAAAAGTTTATTATGGATCACCTTGTGGGATATTATTAGACTTGTTATTCTCAAACCATACATACACACTTTGGGTTTATGTTGACCTTGTTATGACTTATTCATACAAAGGTAATGCACTTATTCGATGTGGTAGATATTCATGCTAGCTTGAATCTGGTTAATAAAGGTAATATAGTGGTAGATTGACCTCATGTCATATAAAGATGGGTTGTTTTCTTGGTTTATTTTTTTCTTTGGTTTTTTAATATACTCATCTTCGTGAGTCACATTATTAGCTATCCATCTCAATTACGTGTATATTCTATTTTGTATATTTTTTTATATAGATACTTTTCATCATAATCATCTTTTGGTGTTATGGATGATCATGTTTTTATATTTTTTATGGATTATATAGATTTATTGTTTATATTATTTCATAATCCTAGATTATTTATTTAGTTTATTCACTTTTCAATCTATGGTTGGGACATACCAGGATCCCAAGACGGACCCTTGGCAGTTATTTTATAGGTTGAATACGTTAGCAAAAGTGTGTCCTTAATTCAAAAAAACTAGTTTATTTATTGCGGGGTTAGGTAACACCCTCTGGTCCATATGTTAGGCTATATAAAGTGCCCAATTAGGGTTACTCTAGGTTGTTTTATAAAAAAATTGTATCAGATCCTGGTTTCTTAATTATGTTATTTAGGGAAGTTAAGGTAAATAGAAGATAGGATCATCTGGACTTGAGGGTTAGGTTGTGATTGATTTTATAGCTAATATGTATCATAACAATCCTTAACTCAACTTGGGTTTTATAAAAAAATTATTTTTAATGTATAGTAATTTAATTTTGGTTTCTACAAATTTTGGATTGAAGAATAGAATATTGGAAGGCATTCTTATAGTGAACTGTTATGAAGTACATGATATAGACCATGTGGTAACCATGTTACCCATTCGAGGAATATTTATAGTATACCCCACATACATAGAACATATTTTATAAAACTATATAGTCAAAACATACAGAAAAATATTATACATCTAGTGAGACTCACATAGTTAACACATTCACAATGATAAAAGTTTTGATTTTAATGTTTCCTCCTTATAAAATAATTTTTCATATTTTTATAGTTTCTAAAAAGTTTTTACTATTTTTAATTTTTTTTAATTTTTAATTATAAATTATTTAATTTCTTATAGTACCATTCCCCCTCAAAGATCTATGATGAATCCATTATAGGGATCTATGGACAACATTTTACAATTTAATCTTTTAGTTGATTATAATTTTATTGAAACTTTGGTTAAAACCATTCATTAAATGGCCCAATGTGGGAAACTTGATCTCACTCAATCTATATAAGTATTAATAGGTTTAATTCAATAAAATTACAGATCTTAAGAATTTATTCTTTATAATCATCCTTATTTTTAAGTAAGTGACGATCCTCAAGAGGTAGATGATTGTTTGGAGAAGATCTAGCGAATCTTTAAATTCCTAAAGCCTAAAAAAATACATTAAATTAAAATTTATGATATTAATATTTGATGGACCAAGTTAGAAATAGTGGGATTTGATTTTTCAGAATAAGTTTCATGGGTAATTGGAGTAGAATGACATTAAGGTCATGTTCACTTAGTAGTTCTATCCAGATACCATGGCTTCGGCAAAGTATCAAAAGTTTTTTACCCATATAAAGGTAATTAAATGGAAATATAATATTTCAAATGTTTTTTGAGCCTATTAATTAAATACCTAAGACATTTTCTAATTATAATCTTAACTCTTAGTGTTTTGAAATGGTCTTGTGGCCAAGAATCTTATCCCAGGTCTTCCTATTCAAACTCCTAAAATATGAGGAAGGGTGTGACCAATCCATAATGTTGTAAATATATTAGGAAAATATGTTAATAATGAGAGAATAGAATTATATTACTCATGAAATCGAAGGTTAATTTTCTATAATTAATAGGAAGGGAGAAGAGTATTAATGGGGTAGTAATAGTGGATTAATGAAACCATCGCAATCAGATACCTCCACCCCAATGGGGAGAAAATATATTTTCTATCGTCAATGTGGAATGGTGGGGTATGTGAAACCAAATTTTATAAGGTTTTATATACTTTGCATATGTATGTGTTTATGTACCATCTTCATAGGATTTGTAGAACAAAACCATCGATAAGAAGTGATATGGTTTATTTATCCCCCAAGGTGTCAAAAGTGAAATTATATTCTTCTAAAGAAATTGTGTATAGACTACATTAGTGTAGAACTATAAGTGGTTTATCCTATATAAAGTGTCAATTGAGAAATGAACATAATTATGGAGGTATTCCTCAGACACGCTTTAATCAAAGGTAGTTGCATGTGGGAGAATAAGTGTATGTGGAATCATACATGGGACTGGTAAATGTGTGAGGTAACATTCTTATTGCTTCACAAGTAGAAGATATTTAATTTACTGAACTTTCTTCACATTAATTTATCATTTAATATATAATGAATCTATTGAACCTTACATATAATCTTATAATTTATACTATGAAAATAAATACCCCTCTTAGGAAGAAGAAATAATGTGGCTTGTAATTCCCTTCATTTATTATTTCTATATCTAAGGTGGAGTTGTCTTGGGATTTACATACTGTCAATATGGATGTTTTTAATATCATAATCATAATGTACCTAATGGTTTCATTTAAGTACAAGATTTATTATAATTATCTGAGGGTAACCTTCACTTCCCTAAGGAATCACTCATTAATTTCTAGGAGAATGAGACTTGAGATCCAGTTAGGTAGAACCACCTCTCCCTTAGGCTATTAGGTTAAAATGTGACGTATAATATCTTGAATTATAGGAAAATGAAATGAATTTTTATTAAAATATTTAACCCATTGTTTTTAATTTCTTGGTGTGTTCATAGACTACTTCTCAATGTTTCCTCACTAGTAGGAAATCAGTTTTCCACTAATATTGTGGCTGAGGCATGACCAATTTTATTTTAATTATATTGAATAACACCAACTGAATTGAGGTCATTAAATATTTAAATGGATGTTTTGATATTAAAAGCTTTATTTGTCCTAGTTTCTCCCCATGGTTTTGATATATGCTCTATGATAAGAATTTATATACGACTTTGTTCCATTACATCGACTATAAGAAGTTGAATAGGGTGACTATCAATAGTAAATACTACTTGATTCAAATCTATGCCCTTTTTAAAAAAATATATCAGTAAAGTGATTCTGAAATACTTCCCTCTAGCCATAGCACCATCAACTTAAGGTAAAAGATCCCTACATTTCCAAAAATACTTTTAAAATAAAATTTGGTCACTTTGAGTATCTTGGGATGACTTTTGAAGTAACTATTTCAATTGTAGTATTCATTTATCTTATAAACTAGATATATCATTCATACCTAAAATACTTTATTATAGTATTCATGGATAACATCAATATTTATCTCAATTATAAAAAGTTTCATGTGAATTACTTGAGGGTGTTTTTGGTAACCCTCCATGATCATTATCTCTTTGAATATTTATTAAATTTTATCTTCTGGATATAATAGGTCAAGTTCTTAGAACATGTGATGTTGAAATGAGGCATTCTAATTGATCCTAAGAAATTTATGTTTATTATGTCACCAGAAGAAACAAATAATTTTTTTGAGATACATAGCTTCTATGGTATATTAGGTTACAATCATTAATTTTTCAAGGATTTATCTAAGCATGAATCTCCTATAACCTCCCTCACCTAAAAAGGGTTGAATTTCATAAGGATACCTGAATGGAAATTTGATTATGTATTATTTAACCATACGAATTCTTTATCTAGATGAATCATGTCCATTTTATCCCATTTATGGAATGGGAGAGTATTGTTCTTATATATGTTTTTATCTCAATCTAGATAATTATTGATTCAAAGGCAAGTTGATTATGTATTTTATTAATATTCATAACATTCATATAGTTAATACATTTGACTAAAATAAGTAATGGGTGAAGCACAATATTATATATCCCCTCGATGAATCGATAAGTCTCATAAGAAAAAATTTCATGGGTATTTTGGTGTATTAATTTTAAAAACAATATATTACCGGGACACATGGACTTGGTAGAAATATCATGATATATATGATCATGATTTCATTGATTATGGGATGAAATTAATTATCTTTCATTATGAATTTCACCACTATGGAAATAATTATTATAATCCCTACGATTATTTCATTTCCATTGTTATCCAGGGATATATTATTATTTCAATTTTACTCTATTAAGGCATTATTTATTCCTATAAATCCCTATTATATTATTTATTATCATCTTATGATTACCTATTATTTTTGATTATCATGTCATCTATTTACAATTATAGATAATTTGAGCTCATACCCTCTTCCATTTCCCTATGTTTTGAAAAAATGTATTACACATGATATGTTTAATAGAATAACATGTGTGGAGAATTTTTGGGAGATTTTGAAGACTTATTAAGGATTAATTTGTTTCTTATATTGTGGTAAATATGTCTAAGAAAAAGGCATTGTATTTTTTTTAAAACGTTTTCCAAACTACCTAAACCATTTTACATAATTAATTAATTTGAATATTTGTAACCCAATATTCTTTGGTGATATTGTCATTATTAAAGGTTAAAATGGGTCTCTTTGGTTCATTTCAAATCGGGTATATAAAGAATGTATTTTTCATCATTGGATCCAAGAGTGAGGTTCCAAGGCACCATAATCATCATACCAATAGAATTATATGTGGTGGGGAGACCATATATAATTAGTGTTTATATACTTTGTGAATTATAGGTTTTAGGAACCATTATGTGGTCCCTCACTCAATAAGGAAATCAATGATGAAATATTTCCACAACTCTCAGTGATAAATCGATCTAAGATACACAAAGATTTATTATGATATGAAACATTAGTATTTTTGTCCTGTTATGAGATGCGACATAAAATATTTTTTTTCGTGATATTGTAATTATTATCCAATTAAAGTATAGAATCAAAAGTAACATGGATTTCCTCACACTCTTCCAATTATCATATAGGAATAGGATAATATTTATATAGAAATTATCATCGGGATACCCCATACCCCTCAGAGAAATAATTTTATCCTGGATTTGATTGACTAGTTAACCAAATAAACTCATTTTATACTAACCAAGGATAAAACCATGTTGGAGGATATGAGGAAGTTATACATGTTAGATATCATGAAAATGAATGGTGTTCCTTCTCTATAATTTCAGATAGATATCAGGGGTTCACATCATTATTTTGGAATTTACTAAAATAGGACATTATATCCTAAGTAAAATTACACATGGAATATTATCTAAAAATATATGGGATGATGGAGATAAATATAAAAAATATAAAGAAATATTATTCACACTTGTACCTTGGACTTTGAAGGATCATTTGAAAAAAAATTAAAATTGGTTGAGGTTTATCATATTAATATATATTAATATTTTTTATAGATGGTTCATTTCAACTATTTATATTTTCAAATATTCCAATACCCCTTTTTTCAAATTGTGGTGGGATATATTTTAATTGTGGGGCCATGTATCATTCAAGAAATTACTAAAATGATCCATATTATCTGGAAGGAATTGGTGATGAATCAGATCCACTATAAATCTTATGTGGAATAAAAGCACTCCATTCTTGGTTCTTTAGTAGGTAACCAAGTTTTTTAAAAGTATCACCTCATTTCAGTCATAGTGGATCAGTAAATAAGGGAATATGATAATGAGGTATATGGGTCCATTCAGAATAACTGAAAGGTTCAAGAAAATAACATAGTGGTTGGTGTTTCTTCCTTCATGAAATTAATTCATAATTTATTATATGCTTTTCAATTAAAGAGGTACCAACTTGATCCTCCCATGTGTTAAGCTAGGAATATTTTTTCCTAGAAATTTATATCTCAATGATTGAAATATCATTCAAAATTAGCTTTTCTAGAAATATTATTCTACATGGGAAATTTATTCCATTAATTTGGGTCTTATGGTAATAAGGGAAGGATTACCAATATATATGGGAGTGGTATTCACTAAGTAGGGAGTAATGACTTTTCCTAATCTAAAAATAAATCAAATTTGGGTTTTTTTCTTCTGGAATAAATTGATATTATAGGGGTAATTTTCACCAACACATTATAATTTTTAGTTAATAAATTTATTATTTATTGATTTTTATCATTATTCATTATTTTCAATTTGGACATTGTTAAAAATCATCAAAAATAAGGGAGTGATGGGATATACATGTTTAGAAGTAACCATACAACTTAATAATACTTATGGTGACTCCGTGACAGTGGGAGGTGCATGGTTACCACACATTTAAGATAAAGCAAGTGAATTAAACATATATGGATAAGGGAAATGAAGAGGTATCACCTAATGTACAATGAACTCATTATAGTTTTAGGAATATGGTTAGTTCATAATTAAGAATAACCATGTTGCTTAATTATACATATCTAGGGGGATTTAAATGAGATAAAATATGGGATATATAGATATTCTCATGATTTTATAATAGTTTACCAAACCATGTAGAAAACCCCCAAAAATTTCTCAAAAATTAAATTTTGTAAAATTATTACTCTCACTTTTCTAGAACTTAACACTATTTCAGCCGCACCCACCATAAGAATTTTCTAGGACTCTAGCTATATTATCCATCACCATCCTTCCTTCCCACTCCATCATTTTTTGGATTCTTCATCAAGAAATACTAAAAATCAAAAGGTGGTTCCTTTCAACATTCCTTATCTTATCCTCTGTCTTTTATAAGATTTCTTCTTTCCCTATGTCCATAGTGACCTAGGATTTATGTTAGTCGAATTCTAAGTGAGGTACTTTTATTTTTTGGGCTTCTAATAAATTTTTTATAGACCTTCCTCATATATTAGATATTATTAAATCAATTTTCATTAATTTCATTGATTTAAGGTAGGTGGTTATGTGTTTAGATTTGTTTACAGAACCATACATACTTTATTTTTTGAAATTTTATTTTAAATTGTTTAAATAATCAAATTACAACTTTTTAGAACTAATATAATTTATATGATTACCCTATAATAATTTCATTTTTATTTGGATAACTAGAGTGGTCCTTAAAGAATTATTTAATATTTAATTTGACGATTCATATAATATATTTTCTCAAATTATTCACTTATTTTTCAACAAAATTGTTTCTTCGTAAAAGCTTGTTTTTAATAATATAGATTCATGTTTTGGATTTGGAAGAAAATTTTAGAAAATTGAATTCATTTTTGATAAAAATTTAACTTTTAATGATCTTATATTCTTTGATAACTGTAGTCTTCATGGAAATTTTATGTTCTTAGGTAAGGAACCATTGACAAGTACATTACTATGTATTGATTACAGTCTACCTATTTAATTATAGATTACATAACTGGTAAATTACTCCACATTGAAAAATAATTCTTCTCATAGGTTTATCAAGATTATCTGGATAAAAATCTACATGCAATTTTATATACTTAATTTGGGTATTGATTAGTTTGAGGATCTTAGGGAACCTTTATTTTAGTTACCTAGGTATTATCCTAGGATGATTGGTTGAGGATTATTTGATTATTTAGATTTTTATTTTTAGTTTTACCCCATTACATATCTGTTTCATTAAATTTCCCCTTTTTAAATTTCCATATTCGAATTAAAATTATATCTACAAATTTTTATTTTCAAACTAACATGATTGGATTATTGAAAAAAAATTTATCATAGAACACCTGGTGGTATACTACTAGGTGAGTTATTATAACACTCTAAATAAACCCTTTGGTTGTATATAGAACTTATTTCAACCAATTTATGTAAAGGTAAGGCACTTCTGGGCGGACCTATATATTCATACTATCATAGATCAGATTATTGGTGGTCACATGGTAGGAGATGATTCTTATTTCACATAAAGATGGGTAGTAGTGATTTTCTACATTTGGTTTTATTATAGACACATATTTTTTTCACCATATATAATTCCCACCATGATTACCTATATATTTCATTAAAGAAATTTTTATATATACATGATTGAGATCATGATCATGTTTTGGTGTTTCGGATGATCATATTATTATATTTGTATGGATTATTTTTTGTTATCATTTATATAATGACATGTTATTTTATTCATTCTACATTAACTATTTATTTATTTTAGTGACCCTCCAATATATGGTAGGCTCATGTTGAGTTCTTGGAATAGACCCTAAATAGTTATTTTTATTAGATAAAACCATTCCCAATGTTGTGTCCTTGATACCTAGGAACTTGTTTCTAGATCATAGGGATTAGGAATGCCCTTAAATACTTTTGATGGGATATATTTGGTATTAAGTTAGGGTATCCAAGGTTTCAATTTGAAAACACTCATGGTTAACCATCAAGTCTCACTATTGTGTCTCATACTCACACCTCGAAATTTGGGGATAAAAACACATTCTTTACAATTGGTTTTGATACCAGATGAGGTGATGTAATATAAACACATCTTTCTTTTACATCATTTCCATTATTTAAAAATTACATATCATAAATAACCTCACAATCCGGATAATGGAATATTTAGTTTCTTTGAGGATAAACTACATAATTAAATTATCTTATGATACTTGTGAATATTTTTCTATAATATAACCACAATAGAATACCTTCAAGGAATCTAATAATTTATAATCAACTTATAATCTAGGTAATGGTAATATAAGAAAGGGGTGAGATCAAATTATCAATAAACAAAAATCTAATCAATACGTCATCAAGAGATAGATTATAAGAATATGGAGAAATATGTGTGTAGGAGAAATAAATTATTAATAATAACATGGAAAAATTATAGTTATACACAAATCATAATAGAATAACTTTTACTACCAAATAATAAAACATTTACAATTGAATTGGAATGCATAATAATGGGATAATAAACACGAGTCATGGTAGCATAAAATAAGAATATAACATAGAAATTTGGAATATGATAAATCATAACAAATAATAACATAGTGAAGAAGGAATTTCAACCTATTTTCCAAAATATATTGGGATTGGGTTAAAAACCTACATACCTTCTTAGGATTATACAAACTGCATGTGTACCATCTTGGGATTAGGAAAACAACTCATGAACCCTCTTGGGCATGGCAAACTACCCATGTGACCTTTTTTATCTCATGAGATATAATATTTCAACTAACACATTATAGGGAGATATAAGACCCCAACTGTCAAATAATAATAATCTATATATATGTTTGTTAAGATAAGATTAAAAAATCCATATTTTATACACACCATATTTAGCCATGGAAAAGAGACTGGTCTCATGAAAACATCCTTAGAATATTTAATAATATATCTAGATAAAGAAATTGGATGGTGGAATAAGAAAATATCCAAAAGGTAACATATGAAGGTTTAAGGATTTTAACATAGATGATAAATACCATTTCAAGATCACTAGATAAATCACTTTGAAAAATCAGACGAAATAAAAACTTTTTATTTAAAATAATTAAGAATTAAATTAATTTGTAAAACCATTATTAAAACATATAATGGTTTATTCATTTAGAATAATATTCAAAATGGTGAAAGAATGTGTCCATACAAAAAACATTAAAAATAGATTTCAAATTTTTTTTATCTTTATCTTAAAAAGTTGAAGTTACAAGTTACATTAAAAGGGTTAAGATGAAAACCTTTTTGAAACATTATTTTTAGAAAATTATCTATAATGGATCCATTTAAAATATATAATGGTTTTTCCTATTAAATTTATATTATAAGATAAAACATGTGATTGGGAAATAAAAACATTTTAACATCATAAAAATACCTTTATTGACATCAAGATCATAAAATGGGTGAAAAATATTTCATTCCAAAAGAGGTAAAGGGATATTTGAAGATAAATATAAATAATATATATTTGGATTTCAAAATAATTACGGGTAACATTATAAGGAAGATATAACATGTATATGTAATAAAAGGAGATTCTTTAGGAAAGTCGGGAATTCTTCTTAATATCCTCAAATTTTATAAAAAATGAAATCCGTAATATAAGTTATTTTGTGTGATAATGTAATTAAAAAAAATGAAAGAGTAAAATAAATATAATATAATCATCATAAATATGAAAATTATATATTAAAACCATAGTTAAGGTGGAATCATTACGACTCAAGAAAGAAGTTCAGTCAAGGAAACCCCTTACAGATGTAGTAATACTTGAATTGAAATATCCTTGAAAAATATAACTTATAATGTATTTATAAATAGTTTTAATTAAATAAATTTTGTGATAAAAATACTAAATTTTTTATAATATACACCATAAAAAAAGTGATTAATACAAAATATGTCTCAGTGATAAAAAGTAAGATGATAAAAACCCTTACCTTTACTCTTGAATACTTTGAATGTGATTTAATATTATGTATCATAAATATAATAATCTTAAGAAAATATTTAAGAAATTTATTCATAACTATAATATTTAATTATAACCATCGATTATATATTTACTAACTAGTTAATGTTCATTTTCATCAAATAATGTCAATAATTTTGATTATTCATACAAGTTTCAGAATGGAGATGTCAGTTATCATTTATTGATACAAGGTTCATCATTACCATATTATTAAAAATAATTTAATATGAGTTCTATAATTTTTTATTAAGTTCCATTTTCATTCCATTAATGTTTTAGGTATGATTCTTGAAGTTGAAATCTATAATGATCTTTCTTTGTTAACTTTTAAGGAATAAAAGTTGGAATCTTAATAATGACTTAAATATCAATATAAATTTTATGGAACCAAAAAAATAATTATTTAAATATTAATATCCAATATAACCTATAATATATTTTCCATGTTCATCTATGATATAAATTTATAACATCATTCACATATGTGGTTAAACCTCCAAAAATAAGAACATGTTATAATTAGTGGATAAATATGATTGTGAAGAAAATAATTTTTAATATCATTATTCTAGAAGAATAGTGATATTATTTATGTTTCATTAATTTGATAAAATTATAATTATGAAGATTTAAAATAATAATATAACTGATATGAATCTATTACTTAGAACAATGAAAAAGTTTTACCTCCTGGTACACTCGTTTTAGGATATTAAATTTACTTGACCACTTATTGTTGATATTTTTAATATGATTAATAAATTATCATTGAAAATATAATTTTTTTATAAAACTAATTTTAATTAATTAAATAAATAATTATAGTCATTCAAGTATGGTGGTGATGAAAAATGAAACGCGTGTCTCTATGGAGGCTATAATCATCATGTACACACAGATGATGTTCTGTTTTTCATTGGTTGAAAAGAAGGTAAATATTGATTTATCATTTAAATATCTATATAATGCTAAAAATATAGTATTTATTAATTATATACCCACTTTTAACCATATAATTAAATATTTTATGAAAAATAGATCATGTTTTTCCATGGTGGTTGTGGTCTGCACAAATACGTGGATGGCTTTTTCATTTTTCTAAGGAGAATATCAGAACACATATAGTACTTTCTCTATAAATATAATTATATATCACTATACTAATCATACTGATGGTATTATTTTTTTATGTTATAATATATTTTGAGGTCGAATAATAAGGCATAATGAAATATGAATTAAAAGGATTGATTAATAATTTTTTCCTTACTCTTAGGAATAATAACTTTGAAAATTAGATTTATCCTTTGAGGGTTTGTCCTTTGAGGGAAAAAAAACCTCTAGAAAATTAATAATAGTGTTAATGATGTATTTCAATAATTTTTTTCTATATTATGGAGATTGTGGTGTGAGGATTAGGGGTGTGGTGAAGGGTTTCCTTTTTATAAGTGGTATGAGTTCATTTTTTATAATAAGAGGTGCATTATTAATGGAAAGTGGATCCAAAAGTGGATAATAATGGATATGATATGATTTTTGGTATATAAATACCTCAATAAATCATTTGGATTCATTTTTTCAACATGATTTAAGTCTTTTACACTTTCTTATAACCCTTTTTCATTTTAAATTTTATCATACAAACTAATTTTAACCAAAGTAATTTATTTTTTATGACCAAAAATGGAATGGAACTTATTAAATAATATGGGAAATATGATTCAAAATATTAAATCCATTTTATTGGATATACTTTCTATAAGGGATACAAATTAATTCTAAAATAATAATTGTATAACGCATTAAATCTCTAAAGAAAAATATAACATAGGATCTAAAATTTAAAATATTGGTTTTTAAATTAAAAAAAAATAATGTTTAATTTTACATATAAAATAAATATTTGGTCAATAATAAGGTTTCATAAATTTTAATTTTTTCTTATATCTTAATAATTTCATAAAATACACTATATTTTTAAAATTAATATTTTTTATTATTCATATAAAACATAATATTTTAAGAATAATACTAAAAATTAATCCTAAGAAAAAATATTATGATTAATCTATAAATGATTTTAATTTTTTCAAAATAAAATTTTAGAATTTAAGAATTTAACCTTAAAATTGAAATATAAAATATAATGAAAAAAAGTTTTTATAGGAAAATAATATTTTTAAATATTAATTGTTCTTACTCTCGTATATTATCAATTATTAATTAAATTGGTGTTAATATATTATTCATTTGAAAAATATATTCTATTCATACTTAACCATAATATATTTTGATTCTTAAAGTAATTCTTATAAAATATAATTTTAGGAAAAAATATATATTTCTTAAGCTTACAATTATTTTATTAGTTATTTATCTACAATAATTTAATTTTATCAATTTGTTAGTATTAAAACTAAAATTTATTTTTTATTTATACATATATTTCATGATGTAATTACCTCTATTTATACCCTATAATTTAACAAAAATATTTTAACAGTTATATTTACTTCTTAAACTATCTTATTTTTCATTTTGGTTTTTTATTTCATGTGAAAAAATATATTTAATGTAATATTCATATAATGGAAAATTAATACAAAAAATCTTGGGCCATTACATCCCCCCTCACCTTAAATATTTTTTTTATTCAAAATTTTAATTATCACTCAATAATGAATATAGCCAAATGTATCTAAAAGATAGACACAAATCAAGATATAATTTATATAGAGATATTAATATTACAAACATAAGAAAAATATGTTTTCCCTTATTATACCTAATATTGAATTTTATCCAATCATTTTAGCTAAAAAACCCCATTGTTGGGTATCATGACTCAAATAATAGAATTAGTTTTCCTAGATAATTCAATGTCATCCTTGCACTGATAAATTGTCATAGGTTGGTTTGAAATATGAAACCTGATTTCCCTATTTTAGTAATTAATAAAGAGTTTATATGGATACAACCAGTCTATTAACAAAATAACATAAAATTAATCTAAATGAAGAATAATATTATCAGAATTGAGAACATTCCCATAAACTATATCATAGGATATAATAATCATACAACTTAGAGTTTTCCCTAATAACTCAATATCAATTTGATCCTCTTACAAAACCTTTTAGATACACTAATGTTTGTAAAATATTAATTCCAGTAATATATCCACTAATATTGAGTCGAGGATAAGTGTAACTTAATTATCACGACTCACCTCAGTGGTATTAATTTCATAGTCTTTAATTTTATCCTTTATTTTAAGAGGTTATTGATGTTGGTGGTCATAATTAATCCTTGGTTTGGTGCACTTTTTGGCTTAATACTCATCAACCATAAAATTGAACCTTGGCATAGTGGGTTATTCATTTAGTTAAGCTTTACCTCTTTCTATTTAATTAGTTGGTCTCTTCATATCCCTATTGAAATCATGTGGTTGATGGCCTTCTCTTACAAACATTAATCATTTAACTATTCATTATAGATATTTCCCCATGCTTCATACCACATTATTGGAATATAGGAAGATGAATTTTCATTCATCCATGGGTTTTATCACTTGATTTTCCAAAAAAAATCCACCTTTATTTTATTACCTATAGAGTAATGACTATTCCAAACATCCATTTATAAATTTAGTTCACATCATTTTTTTTCATTTCTTCCAATATCTCTTTTGGTAACACCCCAAGGTTTCATAGTACATTATCTCTTTAAAGTAATTCAATAGCTTGCACCTCACACAACACCGAGTTCGAGCGCACGACGACTTACCAAACTAGCCGTTCAAAAGCAGTTATGAATAGTATTAATTGAATTTTTAATTTTATATATTCCATATAATTTTAACATCCATATTATGTGTTTCTTAGACATAATATAAGAATAAATTCATTTTTTCAGATAAAGGAAGTATTTTTCAAAAAATGAAATTTTAACGCCTTTTAATAGAGAACCCTTTTTTAAATACAATATTTGACACATTTATATATTCAATTTATCAAAGTAATATTCTTATTTATAATTAGGAAAAAAAATTAGTTTCAATTATTTTTTGGTGTTTTTCTGATAACTTTCATTTTTGGTTGAATAATGAAAAATACTAAATTTTAATTGAAAACTACTATTTTAATCAAAATAATTTATAGTTTTCAATTATACATTTTAATTGTTTGGAAGTATAATTATATTATATTTTTACAATTTAATCCAATTTTGGTAATTGGAATAAATTTCACTTTGAAATTATACATAAACAAGTGTCAATCTTTTGATAGTTATTGATTCTTAAAAACACACTATTTGTTTTGACAATGAGAAATTTTTTTAAATTAAATAATTCCACTTATATGTTTTGAATTTGGTAAAAAAGAAATAATTTTTTAATTAGTAATATAAAATATAGCTTAGGCTTAATTTTTGGTATTTTTCTGAAAAACTTCAATTTTGGATGAATAGTAAAACCACTAAGTAGTAGTTAAAAAACTGACTTTTTCATTTAAAAGAAATTTTACCACTTCTATGAATTGAATTTAGAAAATAAAACATACATGGTTTTTATTAGTAAGTAAAATTTGGTTCAATAAGATGAAAATAATTTTTGGTAAATAGTAACTTTTGACTTTTATTTACCACGGTTAAAGGTAAATCGGGTAATTCAAGGTAAAAAGAATATTATAATCATAAAAAAATACCTTAAAACTTATCCTAACCTTATTATATGAGTCATGTCTGACCATGGGAATCCTTGGGTATATTTTGGGACCCCATGATGCCACTTAAGAGTGATAATGACACTTTCTTTTAATTAACTTAAAGTAAAGACAAAAATTACATTAACAAATATCTTTTATTATATCAATTTTTACATGGGGTTATATAAGTCATATATTTAGACTATATATATTAATTAAAAAGATAAAAATATTTAATAAATTATTTTATTATTTTATAATTTTTAGACATCAAATAAATTAAATTATTTATGACAAAATAATTATGCAGTATCAACCTCATTAATAAATAATTTAAATAAATAAGATTATTAATATTGAAAAAAATATCCAAAATCTGTCCAATTCTTATTGGATTATTTTATTTTTATCACGAGTCATCTTATCTTCGACTCTAATGAGTTTTGGACATTTTGAAACTGAAGATAAGTTTATAATAAAATAACATTTTAAAACTTTCCAAAAGAGCCCCCCCACTCCCTTATAAAAGGACACCACTTATAACCCATTACTTAGACCTCTAAATCCCATAGTCTCATCCAACACCTGCCCAAATAATCTCTAAATATATCTATATTACACCTAGAATCCCTACCTTATGCAGAAGTCACTTCAAGAGGTCCTTTTGGGTCAAACAAAAGGGAGTAACCCAGATTAAAGGTCATGATTTCTCTTAAATTATTTTCTTTTATTTTACTTATCCAACCCCTAAAATCTTTTTATTACTTTATTTTATAACAACACCAGTATACTCAATATAATAGGATGTTTTTATGGAAATTATTCAAACTAAACTTACACACACCTCCATCTAATGGGTAAAGAACACACTGTTTCTATGGATGTCAAACTAACGCCTCACGAAATGATGATTGTTCAATTATCTCCTACCACCTCTCATGGTGGCCATTAAGATGGAAATGTAATTATATATGATATATATTATGTTTATGTTTTCTTTATGATTCTTTATTTTCCATTTATAGCATACCTTTATGGTTTCCATTATGGGTAAACATGATAATTTCATTTGAGGAAGTGCGGACTACTGCCCCCTCAAAGTGATATGAATCATTAATACCTTATATTGGATGTATAAAAGATTGAGTTAATTATATTATATATTATATTATACTGGAATTATAATATATCTATGTATCATTATGTTTTAATTCCATTAAAATACAAAATAGAAATTAAAGTAGCGTTCAAGCGTACGTACGGCTTACCGTCTCCATAAACGATGCATTTCATTTCTTATCCACAAATGTTATGTACTGTTATAAATACATATATATAATAGATATATAATATATATATATGATATATAAATCATTTATATCATTCTATAGATAATGTAATTTTGACCACATGGACAAATTGTAATTATAACAAGTTCATTTTTTACTTAAGTTCCGAACATCGATAAAATATCCAATATGAACTAAAATAATTAACTAATTGTAATAGCAAGGTCATAAGTGATATAAAAAAATAATAAAAATAAAAAATGTTATTAATAAATTATAAATTAACTTAAGTTTATTATTCAGAAAGAATAAGGAACATACAAGACAAGTCAGACTTGAGGTAAGGGGTTTCTTATCTCACTTTTAATTCCGTGAGATTTACATTATTCGCTACTAATTTATTGCATGTGGTGTATTGTGTACTACCATTTGGTATATATTATTATGATTTTATTTATATTCATGGTATTCTATGATTCATTTTGTGGTTATTAACTTTTGGTCATACGACTCGATTGATTACAATATGGTAAGGGGTTTTCATCTCAGTTCTTATTCCCGTGAGATTCATACTATATTGCCACTATTTCTTTTTTTTGTGGTGTATTTACTGCCCATGATTGTATTATTTGTGTGATATACTTTAATTTAAGGTTATTTACATCTTCATTGTATGATGCTTCTTTCATGGGTTGAATGTTTCGTAAGTTACCAAATCGGTAAGGGAATTTCAAATTTCAATTTCCACTCATTGGGCTTTACACATACTTCAATGATTATTTTACTCCGTGATTATGTGTGGAATCACTATTTATTATTTGTATAGTAATTTCCACTCCCCTTTATATGGATATACATTTGATACACATAATCACTCCATTGATAAATTCTCAAGTCATCAATATGAACTTGATAAGAGTAATTTTAACTCGATCTCCATTCATTGAGTTAAACATCCAATTCATTGGTGTTGTTTTTACAAGAATATGTGTGAATGTACTATGATTTATTTACATTGAATATCCAATCACATTAAGTGTATTTATATTTTTCACACATAATTATGTGATTTATTTATCCTTTACCTAAGGATATAGTCTTTATAAAGGATTTCATCTCAACTTACATTCCATTGAGTCTTCTTTGTTGTTGTGCGCCAACTCACTTTTGTTTGGTATATATACTGTATATTGACATAGTATATCATAAATCCCTTTGTTATCATGATATTATAAAGTTTTTATTACCTCAATTATTTTTATTCAAACATGTCTCATTGGGTTGGGAACTCTAACTAAAATACTGTTTTAAATGTTTTAAAAATTTATTCTTCTAAATATTTCTCATTAATGTCCATGTTTATAAAATGGTTTTAGGGTTTTATTTATATGGAAATTAATTTTTTAAAATTTAAATTTCTTTTAAATGTTTCAAAGTGGTATGGTACACTTTGATTCAAAAATCTATTTTAAACATCTTCTTGATAAATAGTGAGACTTTTAAATGTTTTCATAAAAAGGGATAGTTCTCTCAAAGATTTTTACTGATCATTTTCAACTATATCAACATATTTTATGGGATATAATTCTTGATTGATGTTGATTTGTTATGATACAAATATTCCATACTATATTAAAGGGTTTTTGATATGTTTGACTGTTGATGTGTTATTTTTTTATTATTCATTGTTTATGGATAAAGTATTGACATTTCATATGCTAGTTTTAATACAAATTTTTATGTAATGTTTAAACCTTTTAATATGAGGAATGCATTGGACTTAGTAAGTGATGGGTGGAGCCCGCTATATCTCCTCGATGTATCGGTAGGTCTCATGAGACAAACTAGTGTCTTGACATAAGGGCTCGACAAAATCTTATTTTTAGTCTTGGCACGAGGCCTTGACTATGTGGTTATGATGTCTGACATTATGCATTCCATCATTATGAGATTAGCTATTGATATTTCATGTGGTTATTCGACTAGTAGAATACCCATGACTTTGTTTTATTATGGAATTATTTATTCAACTCATATTACTTCCATAAAGTGTTCATGTTAATTATTTATAAAGGCACATGTTTTCAATTATTCACCATGCCTAATGTTTATGTTATCTTCTGCTGTATTGATTACTCTTACTAAGCATTTAAGATAACCCATTTCTTATGTTTTATTTTCCCAGGATATGAAGAAGTTAGTTATGAGTGACATATAGGCATAATCTAGGAATCTTGGATGTTTCTAATGGAATAATTTAGTGTTGTTTTTATTTTCAAGTTGTAATGTTAAACTTATGTATGAATCTTGTTTCCAAGACTACTAAACTGATCAGTCCTCTAGGACTTGATTCCTTTTAATCATGACAATGTATTAAAATAATGCACCAGCTCATGGATTCTGGGGTCGGGGTGTTACAGTTGGTATCATAGGAATTTTAGTACAAACCTTGGAAACTAGATTTAGATAAACCCTGATTAGAGCACATTACCCTAAGATAGAATTTGAGGATTAGTATAGAATAACTTCCTAAAATTTTTGGTAATGTAGATATTTTGTGTATTTTCTAAGAAATACATCCCTCTTTGGATACGGGCAGGTAGAGGCGGCTCTGGCACATATGTACCTAGGAGTGAAAACTCTAACAAGGAGTTTCGGGCTTGACCCGGGGTATCCTGGTACACGACAACGGGTTTAGCTGCACTCTTAGTTACGACACTCCTGGGGGATATGCTTAGGATAATTTACATTTTCTTTACAAACTGATTTGAAGGATTTTAATATAAGATGATAATAAATGACATTGGTTAATCCTAAGGTGTTTCAAATTAAAAATAACGTGTCATGATATTATCTAAATGATTTTATGACTATTGTTACTCACACAATGCTTTCTGGTTTTATTCAATGGATGGATCTCAAGGAAGTCATAGTAACTTTGAGCATGATTTACAAGGTAGGAACGATGGTGGAAATGATAAAAAAATGGAATTTTGATAGGCATAAAAGATATCTTGTTCATTTAAAATCAGTTTTACAAAAATATGATCAACAACATATATATTAACAAACTCACAGAATCAACAAAGAAGAGAAAGGTGATAAATGATAAGAGCTCCAATAGTGGATACGATGGAGAAAAGAAATGTCAATTTCTATCATGTAGGAAATGTGGAAGGTGACACTCAGGAATGTGTCTCAATGAAACAAAGAAATGCTTTATGTGTGGGAAAGAAGGACATAAAGTAAAGAATTGTCGAGGAAAAATGAAGAGTACTATGGTTGAAAATAAAAATGGTCCCAAGAATCCATTTACAGTCATTTTCCATAAATTTAGGGGACCTAGTCATTACCCTAGTGAATTCACTATTCTATAGGATATCCTCTTGGTCAAAGAAGAAGCTATGTGGAAATAAATGGTTGGTGAAATGTTTAAAAGTATTAGTGTTTTTTGTTGATGGGATTACTTTGGAATAATTTTCTCTTGTATGTGTAACCCTATAGTTTTTCATGTTAAAATAATATTTGAGAAAGAATTATCTTTTCTCTTGTGTATATAGTTATAAATAACCATTTGGTTTTATATGATCCTTTAATTTGAGCCAATTACAAGTTATTAACTTTTGGGATGAAAATGCGAGGTATGAGATAATATTTGCAGTTAAATTATGTTATAGTTATTTTGGGGGATTTATCTCTTTTTGGTAATGTAATAAAATTTAGTTTTTGAAAAAGGACAACAAGCAGACCGTGTGACAACCCGTCGCGTCGGACAAAGCTGTCAAAATCGAACTCACAACCAGAGTGCGATTGAGATTTATCGCCTACCACTAGACTATGTGAAGTACCTGGTTAGTGTGACTAATTATTTTTAGTTAAATTATTTTATTAAGTTGATTTGGGAAATTGTGTATTCTCAAATGGATATCCTTAGTTTAGGAAAATGATTTAGTGATTAAGTGATAAATGTTATTTTGGAAGACGTCCGCTCTGTTGGGAACACTATATGCATAAGGAAAATAGAATACTATGGGATTTCATTTGAGGAGTAATGGTGGGTATTTTTCAATGTTTTTATTGTGTATTTATATAGATTTGTGTTATTTATGGAAATGATCAACCTATCATAGATAATATGTGATTAGGTTAATTACTTTTAAGTACGTGACTTTAAGAGTAGTCAATGTTATTTGAAGATACAATTTAACATGGAAGACTACGTAATCAAATTCTTTGTAATTTTTGTTTTCAATATTATTTAGGATTATATTGAAGGATTTTAAGTAAAATTGTTCATTGAAGGGTATTTTTTGAACTTTGGGTATTGTTTGTTTAAATTTTGGAGATTAAGAGTAGTATTTATTTCTAGAAAGGATTGTCCTTTTTTGGGGATCATATGATCGTGTACTAACCATTTTGGTATTGGTTGATGTTTAATGATAAGGGAAATATATAGTTCATCCTTTGTGGATTATGTGATTCTCTATAAGTTTATTATAGTGCTTCAGGTGTAACGAATTCATCTTTAATACTCATCATTTGGAGAAAAGATGAGTTTGTGGTAGAAATTTATTAATGGATGAAACTCTACATGTAAAGTAAGTATATCTCCTTATAATCTTAGTCAATATCATAAATAAAATCATCATCATTATAAAAAGGAACATAAAACAAAAATGTTGTGTGTTTAATTTTCCTACTAGGTAATCAAATACCTTTCAAACCATCACAAGTTTATGGCTTTCAGATCTTTAACTTCTCTTAATAATATTCTAGATCACTATACATCAGAACTTAATGATTAGTTTTCTCTTTCATATCCATGTTTTCCTACAAGGAACCCTAGTATGTGTTATTTTCGGTAACCTTCATACTTACCTTTATTTATTTTAAAATAGAGGCCTCATTAATCCACTTTCGATGTGGGATTTCAACGAAGATATTTTGAAATGTCAAAACCCAAGTTTTCAATCCCAAGATTAAATTGAAAGGACACAATTTATTGGATGGAATAATGTAACACCCCAATATTTCATAGTACATTTTCTCTTTAAAGTAATTCCATAGCTTGCACCTCACACAACACTGAGTTTGAGCGCACAACGACTTACTAAACTAGCCGTTCAAAAGTAGTTGTGAATAGTGTTAACTAAATTTTGAATTTTATATATTCCATATAATTTTAACATCCATATTATGTTTTTCTTAGACATCATATAAGAACAAATTCATTTTTTCAGAAAGGAAGTATTTTTTAAAAAATGAAATTTTACTTCCTTTTAATGGTGAACAATTTTTAAATATAATATTTGACACTTTTATATATTCAATTTGAAAAAATAAACTTCTTATTTATAATTGGGACATAAAAATTTAGTTTCAATAAATTTTTGGTGTTTTTCTGATAACTTTCATATCTGGGTGAATAGTGAAAAATACTAAATTTTAATTGAAAAAAACTTTTTTAATCAAAATAATTTATAGTGCTCAATTATACATTTTAATGGTTTGGAAGTATAATTAGATTACATTTTTACCATTTAATCCAATTTTGGTCATTGGAATTAATTTCAATTTGAAATTATACATAAACAAGTGTCAATCTTTTGATAATTATTGTTTTTTAAAAACACGCAATTTGTTTTGACAACAGAAATTAATTTTAAATTAATTAATGCAAATTATATGTTTTTAATTTGGTAAATTATAAATCATTTTTTAATTTGGAATATAAAATATATCTTAGGCTGAATTTTTGGTATTTTTCTGAAAAACTTCAAATTTTGATGATTAGTAAAACCACTTAGTAGTAGTTAAAAAACTGACTTTCTCATTTAAATGAAATTTTATCACTTCTGTGAATTTATTTTTGAAATTATGACATACATGGTTGTTATTAGTAAGTAAAATTTGGTTCAATAAGATGCAAATAATTTTTTGTGAATAGTAACTTTTGACTTTTATTTATTGCGGTTAAAGGTAAATAGGGTAATTCAAGGTAAAAAAGAATATTATAATAATATAAAATTACCTTAAAACTTTTCCTAACTTTATTGGACGATTCATGGCCGACCATGGGAATCTTTGGGTCTATTTTGGGACCCCATAGAGCCACTTAAGAGTGAGAATGCCACTTTCTTTTAATTAGCTTAAAGTAATGACAAAAATGACATTAACAAATATCTTTTAGTATATGAATTTTTACGTGGGGTTATATAAGTCATATTTTACACTATAAAAATTCATTGGAAAGATAAAAATATTTCATAAATTATTATATTTTTTATAATTATTAGACATCAAATAAATTAAATTATTTATGACACAATAATGATGTAGTATTCACCCCATTAATAAACAATTTAAATAAATAAGATTATTAATATTAAAAAAATATCTTAAATCTATCAAATTCTTATTGGATTATTTTATTTCGAACATGAGTCATATTATATTATACTTTAATGAGTTTTGGACCTTTTGAAACCGAATATAAGTTTATAATAAAATAATATTTTCAAACTTTCCAAAAGAGACCCTCCACTCTCTTATAAAAGGACACCACTTATAACCCATTACTCACACCTATCAAGCCCCTTGTCTCATCCAAAACCTACCCAAATAATCTCTAAATATCCCTTTTTTACACTTATAAGCCCTACCTTATGCATAAGTCACTTCAAGAAGTCCTTTTGGTTCAAACAAAAGGGAGTTACCCATATTAAAGGTAATGGTTTCTCTTAACTTCTTATATTTTATTTTACTTATACAACCCCAAAATTATTTTTATTACTTTATTTTATAACAAAATAAGTATATTCAATATACTAGGATTTTTTTTTGAGAATTATTTGAACTAAATTTACACACACCTTTATCTAATGGGAAAAGAACACACTGTTTCTGTGGATGGAAAACTAACGTCTCACGAAATGATGATTGTTAAATTATCTCCTACCACCTCTCATGGTGGCCATTAAGATGGAATTATATTTATATATGATATATATTATGTTTATGTTTTCTTTATGATTCTGTATTTTCCATTTATAGCATACCTTTATGGTTTCCATTATGGGTAAACGTGATAATTTTATTTGAGGAAGTGCGGACTACCGCCCCTCAAAGTGATATGATTCGTTAATGCCTTATATGGGACGTATAAAGGATGGATTTAATTATATTATATATGATATTATACTATAATTATAATATACCTATGTATAATTATTTTTTAATTCCATTAAAATATAAAATAGAAATGAAAGTAGCGTTCATGCGTACATACGACATACCATCTCCATGAATGGTGCATTTCATTTCTTATCAACAAATGTTATATAATGTTATAAATACATATATATAATGGATATATAATATATATATGATATCTAAATCATGTATATAATTATGGAGATAATGTAATTTTGACCATATGGACATATTGTAATTATAACAAGTTCATTTTTGACTCAAGTTCCGACCATCGATAAAATTTCCAATATGAACTCAATTAATTAACTAATTGTTATATCAAGTTAATAAGTGATATAAAAGGAATAATAAACTTGAAAAATTTTCTTAATCAACTAGAAATTAACTTATGTTTATTATTCAGGAAGAACAAGGAACATACAAGACAAGTCAGACTTGAGGTAAGAGGTTTCTTATCTCACTTTTAATTCCATGAGATGTCCATTGTTCACCACTTATTTATTTCATGTGGTGTATTGTGTACTTAAATTTGATATATATTATCTTTATTCTCTTTATATTCATGTTATCATGTGATTAATTTGTTGGTTATTAACTTGTGGTCATATGACTCAATTGATTACAACATGGTAAGGGGTTTTCATCTCACTTCTTTTTCCCTTGAGATTCATGCTATATTGACACTATTTCCTTTTGCGTGGTGTATGTACTACCCATTATTATATTATTTGTGTAATAAACTTTAATTTATGGGTATTTAAATCTTTATTTTATGATACTTCTTTCATGGGGTGTATGTTTTTTAAGTTACTGAATCGGTAAGGGAATTTCAAATTTCAATTTCCACTAACTGGGCTTTACACATACTTCATTGATTATTTTACTCCATGATTATGTGTGGAATCACTATTTATTATTTGTATAGTACTTTATACCCCCCTTTTTTTGGATATAATTTTTATATACATAATCACTCCATTGATAAATTCTCAAGTCATCGATATGAACTTGATAAGAGTAATTTTAACTCAATCTCAATTCATTGAGTTAAACATCCAATTCATTGGTGTTGTTTTTACAAGAATATGTGTGGATGTCCTCTGATTAATTTACTCTAAATATCCAATCATATCGAGTGTATTTATATTTTTCACACATAATTATGTCATTGATTTATCCTTACCTTAGGATACAGTCTTTATAAGGGATTTCATCTCAACTTACATTCCATTGAGTCTGCTTTATTGTTTTTCACCAACTCACTTTTGTTTGGTATATATATTTTACATTGACATAGTATATCATGAATCCATTTTTTCTCATAATATTATAAAATTTTTATTACCTCAATTATTTGTATTCAAACATCTCTCATTTGGTTGGGAAATCTAACTAAAATACCATTTTAAATGTTTTAAAAATTTATTCTTCTAAATCATCCTCATTAATATCCAAGTTTTAAAAACGTTTTTAGGGTTTTATTTATATGGAAATTAGGGTTTTAAAATTGAATTTCCTTTTAAATGTTTAAAATTTTTATGAGAAACTTTGATTCAAAAATCTATTTTAAACAACTTCTTGATAAATAGTGAGACTTTTAAATGTTTTTATAAAAAGGGAAATTTCTCTCAAGGATTTTTACTGATCATTTTCAACTATGTCAACATACTTTATGGGATATTATTCTTAATCAAGGTTGATTTATTATGATACAAATCTTCCATGCTGTATTGAAGGTTTTTTGATATGTTTGACTGTGGATGTATTATTTTTATAACATTCATGGTTTATGGATAAAGTATTGACATTTCGTATGATAGTTTTAATACGAATGTTTATGTTATGTTTAAACCTTTTATTATGATGAATTAATTGGACTTAGTAAGTTATGGGTGGAGCCTGCTATATCTCCTTGATGCATCGGTAGGTCTCATGAGACAAACTAGTGTCTTAGCACACGACCATGACAAAATCTTATTTTTATTCTTGGCACGAGGCCTTGACTATGTAGTTATGATGTATGGAATTATGAATTCCATAATTATGAGATTAGCTATTGATATTTCATTAGGTCATTTGACTAGTAGAATACCCATGACTATGTTTTATTTTGTCATTATTTACTCAGCTCATATTATTTCCATAATGTTTTTATGTTAATTATTTATAAAGGCATGTGTTTTCAATTATTCACCATTCCTAATGTTTATGTTATCTTCCATTGTATTACTTTCTTTTACTGAGCATTTGATCTCACCCCTTTCTTATGTTTCATTTTCCCAGGATATGAAGAATTTAGTTATGAGTGACATGCAGGAATAATCTAGGAATCTTGGATGTTTATAATGGAATAATTTAGTGTTGTTTTTCTTTTCAAGTTGTAATTTTGAATTTATGTATGTATCTTGTTTCCAAGACTACTAAAATAATTGGTCCTCTAGGACTTGATTCCTTGTAATCATACCAATGTATTAAAATAATGCGCCGGCTCATAGATTCTAGGGTTGGGGCATTACACTTTTAGCTAAGGTATTTTGAATATATAGTTTCAAGACACTAAATAAATGATCCATATTGATCTCATGGTCAAGGATAAAATCAAAATTGTACCTTCAAAACCTTTTGAAAATTTCTTCATAGGTTCCAAAAGACACATTTTCATTTTTTTCAACTATAGTAATTCTCTCTGTATTTTTGTGTTAATAGTTAGGGGAAAATGTTTAGCATAAAATAATTTATTGGAACCACCCATTTAATAGAGTAAACTTCTTCTATTTTCATAATATTCATAATGGGCATCTACTGATGGTCAACCTCACTATCCATATAAAAAAATTATTAAATTAAATTCACATTGTTTGAGGACTAGATAACGGAAAATATATTTTCTATTACATTTATTTATTCCTCAGAAATTAGTGGATTTTTTTAACCAATAAAGGAGGGTGGATTTTGTCACATAAAAGTCTTAGATAATACTTTCTCCTTTATTGGTGTGTTTGGGAGCTCAACATGGGTTTTTATTATTCATAACGTAGGATTTCATTATTATGATTATTATCAATCTATTTTACATCCCATTAGGTTATTCCTTGGGAAAATCTCCAAATTTTTCATCACACTCACTATTAACATGATTACTCCAAGAATGAACCATTACTATTTAATAAAGGAATATTTAGGTAAGATAATAATTAAATGAATAGATTTATCAATGGGAAATAAAAAACTTAGAAGAGTTAACTTATACATGGTGTGCATAACCTAACTTATGCCTATGTATATTTAAATCTAGGTTATCCATGGTAATTTTCATTTTAATTTTTCTAACCTAATGATTTATACATTACATCTTCAACTTCTATTTAAATATTTTATAATTTTTTGTATTACAACAAGTTATTCACAAATTAATATCCCTCATGAGCATAAAAATATGTGTGTAATTAGACCCATATTTTCACCATTTGAATATCACGTTAATAAAAAACCATCCTTTTCAGGGTTATTATCCCTAGGTGTATATATTACTGAGTCAAATATAATTATTTTTATCTTGATGAATATTTCAATACATAAAAAATAAAACCCCTAAATTTTAGGATGTAATCCAATATTTAGACTCATCCCTTGGAATTTCACTAATTTTCTCTAGTCTAGATCCTTAAAACAACTAATTTAATTCAAAAAAATAACCATACCCTACTCTTATACATATTTATGTTCCCTAGATCCCCACTCCAATATATAGTTCAAAAAAGCATTCATTTTAACTATATTTAATGACAAATGATACTACTCTTGATAAAAAGGTCTTTATTTTACATTATTTACATAAGTTATATACTACATCACATAAATAATATCAAATCCCTAAGAAGATAATGTTTAGTGTTATTTAGGATCAGTTATATAGGATACTTATTTTAGGATACTTTTGAACATTTATATATAATCAAACCACACTATACTTCCTTATATACATCTCATATGTTTTACTCATCTTTATAATCTGGGAATGGAAATATAAAACAGGGGTCAGATAAAATGCTTAGAAAGGGAAAATCTTATCAACATGTCATCAGGGTTTAGATCATAATCATATTGGAAAACATGATCATATTACAAATATATTACTAAATATAACATTTAACAATAGAAGTTTACCACAAGGAAAAATATAATGGTTTATAGTATCAAATGATCAAATATATACCATGTCATAAGAGTGAATAAACATTAGAATTCAAATATGATCAATGGTAGTATAACATAAATATATACCATAAAAATCTGGAATAATAGAAATAATATGAAATCATCACCTGGTGGGTCATGAATTTATACTATATTTTCATAACATAGTGTTACTTGAATAAAAACTCATGTTCCCTATTGGGTTTTAACTAATAATCCATGTAACCTCTTGGGCTTGAGATAACAACCTGTGTACCTTATTAATACTGAGATAACAAACTATGTATACTATTTGTATTAAAAAACTAATTATGTACCCATTTAAGATTAGGAGATATAAACCTAAACTAATGCCTTTTATGGTGATATAATACCCCAACCATCATATAATAATCATCCATACATATGTGTTCCAAGATAACAAGAAAACAATGATATTTAAAACGCCACTTATTAACCTATGAAAAAGATGATTTTTATAAACAATTACATAGATCACATCCCAATATATATAAATAAATAATTGTATAGTTTCATAATATTATATCCCCAATTTAACATAAAAATTGTTAAGTATGTTGACATAGATGAAAAATACATTTTTAAGATCATTTGGTAAATAACTTTGAAATATTAAAGGAAATACCTCATATTATTTTTAAATCAATAATAATTAATTTGAATTGGAAACCCATTTTTAAAACAATAAAAGGTTTATTCATTTATAATAATATTCATAATAGATAAATAATTTTTTCAAATATAAAAAATTTAAAAATATATTACAAAAAACATTTTTTATATTATCATAAAAATTATGAAGTGACGAGCCACTTTAAAATGTTATTTTCAAGGGGTAGACATGAAAAGAAATTCCAAAAATTATTTGAAATTAATTTCAATAATGTATTCTTGTAAAATATATAATGGTTTTTAGAGTAAATGTAGATTGGAAGATAAAAAATAGGATCGATAAAGTAAAAAAATGAAAATTGTTTTAAAAAATTATTTATTGACACACAAATAGTAAATAGAATAATAAATCTTCCATTTGAAAAGTGTTTAAGGGAAATTTTAATATCACAAGAAAAAAATACATATTTTTAATTAAAAATAATAAATTTGAACATTATTGGGAAGAGATAACAAGTACATTGAATTGGAGCTTATTTAGTAGAGATGTAAATTCTTCTTAACGTCATCAAATTTCATGAAAAATAAATCTTAGGATCTATACGAATCCTCCATCAGTGGAATATGTTCCATGGTCGATCCAGTTACCCCCCTCCCTTTGATTTGGGGGGATCCTTCTCATATCCTATGCTTCCCCATCTTCCATTTTTTCATTTCTCTAACCAAATCCTATTACCCAAATTTCCTAAAATCGTTTTCTATCCTGATGTTTTTTCATGTGTTGAAGGGGTTCCATTGATTTTTATTTTGCTACTGTAACTCACAAAGGATTATTTATTGATTATACATACTTTGGTGTCTCAATTCTAAAAGGTTCATCTCTCGTTGAATTAATTTGACATATTTGTTTTCAAATATGGGGATTTCTTAATAAGTAGGTTGTAGGAATTCTTGACCCATGAAATTTTTTGATCTATTTTTCAACCTAAGATAACCTATTTTTTTCTTGGGATAACACTCGTTGTACTATAAATGGTTTTTTATTTTTCCTCTTTCATTTTTCATTATAATTCCTCATGAATCAGGATCCTCCTCTCAAATAGATTAATATTTATTGTCCTTACATTCCTATTACTTTTCAAAAATTGGGGATTCTCAGGTCGATTGAAAGTATGGAAGGTTATTTATTTTCTATAGAAATTCATTCTAATGATTTTCTCAACCCCATTTATCCATGTATATGTATTTTAATTTGATGTATCCATTTTTTTTGGATTTTATCGGCATTCAAACCATAGGGGGTCTCTTTTGGAAGAAGTAGGTATCTATTGAGTCTTGGGTTGATTGCTACTCATTTTAAAATCACTTAGGTCACAATTAATTTGAATGTTTTTGTGGGGATAATAATCATCATTATAGTATCACAGATATTTTATTAGGTAACAAAAGGAAACTATAAGGATGAATATATTTGGAAGGTATTGAAGCTAATTTATCTAGATCAGAAGGTTTCTATCATTTTTTTGTTTTAAAACACAACTTAATGGTGTTAAGCTGAGAGTGTATGTTATAAAGGAGTATGGTCAAAGATCCTCTTATATGGTTTTTTCTTATTCCCATGTAGTGAATTATAGTGTATTAATAGGATATTTTCCTACTTCCGAGTGCTCCCAAGAACTGAATATGCAACTAGAACTAATGTTGCTTCGATTACTTCAGTATCATAGTGTATTTCTTTAATCCGGGTCCCACCAGAAAATTGGGTTCTCACATAATACATCCAAATTCATAATTATTTTACATACATGGGTGAATCTATGGAATATTATCATGATTCATCACGGTGGAAGAAGAGAATTCATAAGTAAGCCAACTCTAAGACCCAGAATAAACCAACGTTGAGTGATAAAGAAGAATATCCTAAATCTATGTTTGATAGTGAGAATAGTCATCTCCTTAAAGTTAACATAGTTTCTATATATTTCAACATAAAGAAAGGTACTTATGACTCTAGTGATTACCCATTTAGTAAAGGTAAAATAACTAGATAATGTAGGGAATACTCAACTTTATCAAAACTGATGGAAACCAGATCCTCTGGTAAACCAAAGTATACTGAGGAGGAGTTAATTATGGTAATTTATGTTTCTAAATAAAGTTTGGTTCAGGTTTTTCAATTTAATATGGGGTAGGAAATAACTCCCTTTGACATGGAAGTGTAAGTGCAGATAGATTTTATCAAGAAAATTATTAAGTTGGGTGAGAAAGTATCAGTGCCTTGTGATGAGTATGAGTGGGTTCGAGGGGTTTGGATTATTGACCCCAAACTAATGATGGGTAAGGAGAAAATTGATGGTTCCTAAGAGCATGTAGTAAGGTAGTAATCTGATAAAGAAAATGAATTTTTTCTTTTAATTCATTCCACGGAAGAGATGTTAGAGGAGTCCTTCAAAGCCAAATTTCTAAAGGAAAAAGCTAGTAGAATATATGAGATAAAACTTCATGTTAATCAGGATTATAAGAATATGATTTGGATAAAAAAACCTGATCATATATTACCATGTGTAATTAATGAGGTAAAAATTAATCTAGATGACTATATTCAGGCATTGGAAAAATGACATATCACATCGAGGATCTCATAATGGATGATTCAGACATAGATTTTACCTCTATCAATTGATGTTTTCATAGGGTAAAATATTAAACCTCTTAAATTTCTATTGAATTTACAGGTAATCTCTTATGTTATTTGAATTTTGGGTGGATTTTTGTTTTCTTATTTGGGTTATCTCTTACCCCTTAATATTGATTTTAGAAATAAAATTTTAAATTTTTAGTCATTCATGAAGAATAAAATCCATAAAATATGATTTTTTTGATGTGAAAATTTTAATCTCTATAAAATAAGGATGAAATTAAATGTAATATCCTCATGTTATAGAAGAAAACAATCATGTAAAACCATATCCATAGATGAATAATTATGAATCAAGAAAATAAGTTGAGTTAATAAATCCCATAACGAATTCAGTAATACCTGAATCGAAATACTCTTCAAAAATAGAATTTGTGATGGATTTTTAAATTAATTTAATTTAATTAGATATATGATAGAATCAATCTATATATTATTATATACTCCATAAAAATAAAGTGATGAATATGACATATATCTCAAAGGAAGAAAATTAAGATGAGATAACCTCATCCCTTTGCTCTCAACTTCAGCAAAAGTGAATTATTCTAAAATTTAATAAACATAACCATATTAATATAATATTTTATAGCCTTATTCATATATATTAACTTTTATACTTTTTAATTATAATTATTCATTATACATTAAATAACTTTTTAATGTTCATTTTCATTGTCAAATGTTAGTAATTTCAATTATTCATACAGGTTTCATATTAGTGGTATTAGTTATTGTTTATTGACAAAAATTTCAGAATTATCATATTATTTAAGGAACTATAATATTATATCAATATTTATTTATTAGGTTACATTTCCAATCCATTGATTCTTAGGTATCATTCATAAATGTGAAACCTATAAGGGGGTTGTTTTGGTAACTTATTGAATAAAACATGGTAACATAATAATGAATTAAATATTACTATTTCCTTTCCAGAACCCAAACTAAATTATTATTTAATTATTAATATCAAATATAAAAATTTATTAATTTTTAATATTCATACATGATAGAAATTTATAGCATCGTATATGTAGGTGTTCAAACTGACCCAAATAAGAACACATTATAATTAGTGGATAAGTATGATTATGGAGGGATTTATTTATAATATCAATATTATATAATTAGAGTTATATTTATTTTTTAATAATTTTATAAATCATAATATGGAAAGTTTAGATGAATACTATAATTAATTTTAAGCTATTACATAGAATGAAGAAATCTTTGTTTATTCTTGATATGCTCGTTTTAGGTGGTTAAATTTACTTAATAACTTATTTTTGAAATTTTTAATATGATAAAATTTTTATTTTTATAGAATATTAATCAGGTAATAAAATTGATTTTAATACATTAAATACATTCTTATAATCATCCAATTTGGGTGGTGATGAAAACCGAACGTATCACTCCATGGAGGCGATAGTCCGAACGTACACACAGATGACATTTATGTTTTTTAGAAGATTGAAAAATGATATGAATTTTTTTATATTTTTATAATAATAATGATGATATAAATATATTATTTAATCATTATATACCCCATTTGAACCATATATGTAATCCAGTTATGAAAAATAGAACATGTCTTTCCACAGAGGAGGTAGTCTGCAGGTATGCATAGACGACATTTTTGTTTTTATGAAGAGAAGGGTGAAAAATATATAATAATAGTTCCATATATATAATAAAAAATAATTATACTAATTATAATGATGTTATAATTTTATGGTGGTATAATATATTTTTATGTAGAATAATGAGACTTAAATAAATAGGTATGAAAAGGGTTGATTATGATTTTTTTTACTTTAATACTTGGAATAACTTATTTAAAAATTGGATTTATCTTTTGAGAGATGGTACTTTCAAGAGTCCATAACCTATATTACATTTATAGGAGTGTTTTGGAGTGGTTTGGGTAGGTTTTAGTGGCACTAAGGGGCTTCTGGTGTAATGATAAGTGGTGTGGGGAATGGATTCTTTTAAAATTGAGAGGAGTGGTATTTTTTCAAGCATAAAATGATCTTATTAGTTATTTAGCTTCACTAATTGAATTTTATCAATTAATTATTATTAAAAATAAATTTTATTTTCCATCTAAATATATTTCATAATGATTTTATCTCTATATAAATTCTAATTTAATGATTATATTTACTTATTAAAATGTTTCTCAGTTCATTTTTGTTCAGTGTTGCGTGTGAAACAATCCATTCAATATAATATTGAAGATTAGTAATAAAATATTAGCATGTTGCACTTACACATTATATTAATTATTGTAATATTATATGTATTTTAATGTGTCATGACTAGTCCATAACAGTGCACACCCAGTTAACCTCTTAGGATATTCATGTCATGTGAAGTAAATTACATGTCATGTACATTCCCTTTTACAGTACCACATGAATTTCCTTTTTTGGATGTTAGGATATGAAAAAACAATATTCCATTATAAGTATTTTTCCACATAGAATGTGATGATATAATTCTATTTTTCATCCAAAAGTTCTTTGATAAAATTTAGGAGGATTAATTATCCGATATTCATGGATGTGATGAATGGGATCAGATAAAAAAAAGATATATAGGTGGAGGATCTAATATCTTGATAATTGGTTAAGGATATAAACCCTAATATTACATAGGAGATACCTCTTAATCAGTACTTGAATTAAAAACTCATCAATTAACCGATAAGTAATAAGCTGTTTTATCATTGAAATGAGTTCATCATGTCCCTCCCTTAGAATCAATGTTGTATATATCTATGGTGAAATACTATAGAAAAAAATGATACCATGGTTACTAAAACATATCTAGTTAAGTTGACTAAAACATTACATAGATAAAATCAAAACTGACTCATCACATGATGTATATACCATCTATTTTAAACATGGAAAATGATGAATTAGTATTCTGAATTGATTAATAGATAATTAGCATCATGATGAAAGGATACAGAAGCCTCCCACAACTATGCTAGGTTAGCTTTTCTAAAAATTTAATTCAATACCCCTTGATATACTTTCCATAATTTTCCCAAACCAAATATAATAATACTCTTAACTTGGCTCTATTCCTAGAAAAAACTAGCTCAAATACCACTTTAACATGGCCCAACCCATTGGGGAACCACTTAGGCTGGTAGTTAGGCTAAGAATTACAACTCAATACCACCAAAAATAGTCCAGGTCATTTAGATTGTAACTTTTAAAGTTTATCACATATTGTTGGAACACATCCTAACACATGGTGGAGTACGAAATTTATGTATGGAGTAATTTAGCACAATATAAGGGGAGTACCCGAACTCTATTAGTAATATGGGGGACCTTTACCTTCCATAAGTTCATTCCTAGGGGAATAATAAAATCCATATCTATATTCAAGGACTATACATAAAAATATAATTCAATATGAAAATAATATGGTATTACTCACTAGGTAGTACAAGGTTACCCAAGGATGGGTACATTGTAGGAGTATCAACATTAGAGCCTCCTAGGTTTCTAGGCAATCTTAATCCTCAATTGGTTAATGATTATTTAGAGTTAATAATTAATGTATTACTTCTGGTTTAGAAAAACAAAAATCATATTGTGATTCTTACATCACGTATCCTTCACGGTTAGTAAATTCATTGGTGGGATCTGATTAGACAAAGGTATGAAGAGACTACAATATTGAGTTCAAAGTTTAAACACATTTTCAAAGATGAAAATTATTCATATACTTTGAGGATGTTATGAGTATAGTGTCTATCAGGGATTCAATAGGGTCTCATTATAATGGTTATGTATGATTCCAGGTTCTTATAACTCATGTGTTTCTCCCTTGATATGGTGCTTGATGTATTTCTATGAGCTCAAATGTTTAGGTGATAAATACAAGTGATATTTGAGAAAGGGTTATATATTTTAAACATGAAAATCTATACTATAATTATAGATATATCCCTTGTGAACAAGAGTTTTCTATGATAATAATAGCTATATACTAGGGTAAGTCTAGGTTTCTATGGAGTGGGGTCATAAATAGTAGTTTATCATCGACATCCAATAGGATATCATTATTATAATCATTAGTATTAAAAATATTTTCCTTGGGGATTGATAATATAGAGATACCATGGGGGTTCTAATTTCAATTTATATGGACTTTTTTATTCTTTTGTAGTTAGAGGAAATATTTCCCATGATTTTCAGACTAGGTGAGTAACTAAGGTAACCCAAGGCTCTATAATTGGAGAACATCCATCTTAGAATAAGTGTGAGAATCAAGGGCCTACCCATGATGAATATGATTTTCCTCTAAGATGAGTGTTTATAATAATAATAATTTCATATCAAGGGTAAATGGAGGTATATAACACTATGATACCACCACCACCTTATGTTCTAAGAAAATATTATGGAGCTAAAGGTTAGGGACCAGGATATAATCATGTTATAGATCAGGTTTCTTCATTTGTGTTTCAAGGTAAGATCCATGTCATTTATACACTATAAACCATACTTTTGAACACCTTCATGAGCTAGTTCTATGTTACTTCATCATTATTCCAATAGTTAGAAATACCAGTGGATCTCTTAGCCTATCTTCTATAGCTAGAGACACATACTAAAGTTGATAAAAATGCCACCTACATCATACATAATTGTGATATTTATCTATATATAGAAATTTTTTCCTAGGATAACATCATGGTAGATATCGAGACCTATGATTTCATTCTTGGTATAGAAATATTTTTTTTAATTTAGGATTTAATAGATTTCTATCATCATATATAGTATTTTACTAAGCATATGGTTCATGGTTTTCATTCCTTGATGAGTAGAATATTAATATGGTATGTTAAGGGATAAACCTTATGAAGTTAAAAATTATTATCCTCTAGTTTTTGATCTAGTATTTTCTTATTTTGGATGATTTTTAGGATCAATTTTTTTTTTAAAGAATACATGGACATTTTTCGGAAGAACATTCTTGTGTTTCACCCACATCAATTGATCAACTCTATACTGACATGCATCCCAAAACTACACCAATTTCATCTAAAACTTGTTATATATCCTAAAATAATCATACGAAGATAAAATTGAAGCTAAAATAACTTTTGAATAATGGTTTCATCAAACCTAGAATATACCCTAGGTAGATCTTATTTTTTTAACCAATAATTCAAATAGTAATTTGGTAATTTTAATTAAATATCACTACTTAAATACAGTGAATGACAGAAATGGATAACCTATTCAAATGACCCTTAATATCTTTAAATGGTTAAAATTAGAAAAGTTGTTCTTAAATATTTATTTTATGTTATCATATCATTCGATTTAGGGTTATGAGGGAGACACCTCAACATTTTTTTTAGTTATCATTATAAGAATTATGAGTTCCTAGTGATGTCTTTTAGAATGAAAAAAATTCTATGTTATGTTCATGGGACTCATTAACTAGATTAATCAATTTTATAAAATATCAAAATTTTCTTCATAGAAGACATCCTCATTTATACTATTATAGATGATTATCATGTTTAACATTTGATGATTGTACTAAAATTTCTTTGAGATAATCAGTTATATAGTAAACACTAAATGTAATGATTCTTGATTCAAGAAGCCCATTTTTTTGTACATGTAATATTAAAGTCCAAAATATCAATTAAACTAAATAATAATTCGGTTTTTATGACCTAGGATCCACCAAAGAATGTGTTTGAAGTTTATAATTTTTTTAGGATTATAGGATGTTAGCAGAAAATTGTAGTGAAATTCTATAGGATTTTATATCCTAGTATTTTCCTTACCTAGAAGAGTACTACATTATTATGGTACTAATGATTTCAAAGAGACACTGAGGATTTAAAATAGTGGTTGATTAGTGATCCATTTATATATTTAAAAGAACAAGAAGTTGGGTACTTGGTGATTTCTGATGCCTCTAGAACTAGGATTTGTTATGTCCTGATGTTGAGGAATAGAATGATTACTTATGGGTTTAGATAACTGATTTATCATGAGAAAAACTTCACAACCCATGTTTTTAAGCACACATGGGTGGTACTTTACATGAAGGCATGAAGACTCTATATTCTCAATGAGCGATTCATGGTTTTCATGAATCATGGGAGTTTTAAGTATATTTTCTACATATTAAATTTACACATTGGGTTAGAGGAAATATCTAGAGTTTTTTTAAAAAATATGGAGTCAAGATATTCTGCACTTCTTAAAGAGGAAACATGGGCGTTTATTCTCTTTATAGAAAATATTATCCTTGGGTGGTATAATGGAAATTTGAGTAACCTACTTTGATACAATTAGTTTTAGTGGAAGAAGGAGATATTTATTATCTTTGATTAGTGTTGGTTTTCACCCACATTAATACATTAAGTGTGGGAGGTCCATCTTAGATACATTGATTTTGATATCTTTCATGACTGAATATTCTTAGGCGATACACCTAGAAAATTCTATAAATATGAGGAACACATCATACACATTAAGGTGTGAAAATTGATTCTATTTTGGATACATAAAAATGATTTGAGAGAGTTTTATAGTGACCAAAACTTTTCACACATACTATTACATGTTTTTTAGCAAAAATATATATTATTTATAACCCAAAGATTATAAGGCCTAGTGTATTTGGTAGAATAGGATCACAATACATCTAAGGAAACTAAAACATGGAATCCTTAATTTTTTAATTTTTCTTAGTGAACTCCTAAATTCATTTTTTCTATTAAAACTGTATAAGATAACCTATGGAATACATAGAAGGAAGGGGTGATCTAGAAAGCCCTGTAAGGGAATAAACATGGTAATTAAACATATTATTTGAGTCAAAGGCATAACATGATATCATAAAATACAAGGAACATAAGTAATCACATGGAAGAATAACATAAAGAAAATGGTATCATAAGATCATGGAATCATACAAAATGTAGCAGAAACACAAAACATGGAATAAACATAAGTCAAGGATAACTTTCTAGACAATATCACATGGTGTAAAAAGTCCCATAATGGATTAGGTTTACTCCCTAATCCCATAAATGAAACCTCATGAGACTAAATATTTAATCAATGCTTTGGAACTCTATATGGGCATACCCATCTTAACATCTTCATGATTTATGTATACCACATAAATAAAATCAATCATAATTCAGAGAATAAGAATTACTCATGGAAAGAAATGTGTTTCATAATCTTTTCTCATAACATAATTAATTTTTTTTATTAAAGATGTCAATTGATAAATGAACATAAAGAATGCATTAACCCATCAAAGAAATATATAGTGAGAAATGTATATACATGAGAGACATATATACTTATTTTTTAATCATTCTATAACATTAAAGGAGGTTTTTATTTATGAATATAAATAATTTAAAAAAGTACCTGTAGAAAATAACCATTGAAATTTTAATATCACTTTTGAATAAAATTCCAAAAAGATATAGAAAAATAATTATTTAAAATAAAACCAATACAGATTATCAAGTAATATTCAAAGATTTTAGTGTTCATAATGGTGTGAAATTATCTACATGATGATTACATTAAAAAATATTCCTTTCAAATTTTTGTAAGAAAAATAAAAAGTGCCTTGTTGGGAAAAATATAGGAAGATTAGTTTAAAAAAAAATTAAAAATCCAATCACGGGTAAAAATGAAAATAAAAAATTATAGGATATCATTAAAAAAATTAAACTATTATAATTAAAACATGGATATTAAAGAGTATATATTTTAAACTGAATATAGAAATAATGTTGGTTCACCTTAAAAATATTTTCAATCATTTTAGGTTCCAAAGAGATGAAAATTTTACTATTACTTGAATTTTTCATGAATAACCAAAGAGAATAAAATTTAAGGTTTTTCTTAGATAATGATCAAATAATTTCTTGCAATGTAAATTCTATCATAAAAAGTCCCAAATAAAATGATATTTAATTATAAACCCTTACAGATTTGGTAACTTTTTAATCATAAATTACCATCAATGAAGTAGATACATTGTAACTTTATATATCATGAAGTCTGAATGATTCATTATATAATATGTAAAATGGTAGTTTATACACTATATCAAATAAATTAGGTGTATAAAAGAACTTTTTTCTAAACTAATTATGTTTTGAGATGAAAACCTTACCATGTTCTTATCATTGAAGTGATATTTAATTAGTGAAGTCAATATTTAAAAAAAACTAGATCAAAAAAATAAAAGTTTTAATATAATATAAGTCAATAAAATTTAATTTCACACATAATATTAGAATAATATAAACAATTAAGTAGATGAATAAACCAATGAATAAAAATTATATTAAGAAACACAATACTTAGAGACTAAATCGTCACATTTGTTCCTCATATTATGGAATAATAAATTGATGTTAATTATTTAATTTCTTAATAAACTAATTTTACATTTATTTTTTAATTTATTTCATTTTCTACCAAGTCATATTCAATTACTTAACCACTTAATTTTACATAGGACATTTTTTTGATAAGCAGCTCTTATGTCCAAAATCAATTTGGTAAGTTGACTAAGGTCAAAGAGATTATTATTTAATAATATAAATAATATAAAAAATTAAATAATTATCATTTTTATACATAATATTTATATATTTTAAAATCAACTATCATATAGGTTTATAAAAAATCAATAACTTTATAATCATGGAGATGGTAGGTCATACGTACACTTGAGAAACGTTTCTATTTTTTGATGACCGTGATAGAAGGAAGTTCAGTATTATTTTATCTTTATTTAATTATAATTATATAATTAATGTAATTTTATTGATTTAAATACAATTACATATACCATCCATGTTCTGTGGTAAAAAACAAACCATATTACTTCGCGAGGTGATGGTGTGCCATACACATGAATTTCGTTATCATTTATTCAATGGATGGTGAGGTAAGAAATCTTATGATATATTTATTTAAAAATAGTGATTAATATTTCATTAATATAATATATAAGAATCAAATTAATCATTATTACCTTGTAAATCATAATTGAAAAAAACCACATTGCTTCGCAATGTGGTAGTCCACCGTACACACAAGCATCGTTATCATATTCTCTATAAAATGGAAATTATGAATTCATATATGATATTATAATTATATAAGTGAAATTATATCATATATATAATATATAAATATTAAATAAATCATTATATACATCTATGATAATTGGTGGTGGAAAAATAATGGTATCGGTTCATGATTTGGTAGTCCACCACAAACACGATCAACTATTTTGTTTCCCAATTGAGGGATGAGGAGATGGTTGTATGTAATTCCCTTGACATAATAATATCTTAGTATATGGAATATAATTATGTTATTATATCATCTTGGTTTAATAATATTTAAATTATGTGTAATAATAATTAAAATTAAATGCTCGGTTAAGGACGTTACCTCTTCTTTGGAAAACTTCTTTATGTTTGCACCAAAATCCTTCCTAGGTTTGATTTATGATCAATAAAATGATTATAAGATGATTTTAGGTATGTAAGGGAATAATTTGTGTAGTTTTATTTATGATCCATTAGGTTTTGGAAAATTTTACAGGAGAGGAGAGTGGGTGACCTTTTATTAGTGAGGGAGATGGCACAGTTGGAATTTTTTAAAAGAATGAATTACACCAATGTTATCATAAGAAATATGGCTCCAAAATGGAATATTTTAGAACTTTAATATATATAAGGTTTAAATATGATCTTAAAATATTAATTAGACAATTTTTGTGTCATTTTTAACTCTTATCTTTTTAGTTTAAGCCCTTAGTAAACCCGTTTTTACCTTAACCGTTGTAATTAATTTTTACTATTTTCACTATTCATTATAGCAAAAAAATAAGTTGAACATATCAGATAATATATATTACTATTATTAAAAAAATTGAATAAATTTTTAAAAATTAAACTCACATAATTGGGATAATTTAATTTCAAATTAAACCCACAAACGTGTCAAAAAAATAGTTTTTCATGAAATGCATTTTTCTCAAGCATAAGATTTTCCTATAATAACTATATAAAAAATAAATCATAAAAAAATGAATATAAACTAATATTTAAAGATATATAATCATTAAATTTAATTTAAATCATTTCTCATTATCAGTAATTAAAATTAATTTAAATGGAGAATCCTTATGCACTTTAACAGAGTTTTCAGAAAAATGTATTTTTATGTCTAATAATAAACTAAAACTAAAATCTAGTATAAATTTGATTGATAATTAATTAATTGTATATAATATATATTATTATTACTTATATCAATTTTAAATAAAATTTTAATAATAATGTGACGTTTAAATTACTTTATTTATTAAAAAGAAAGGACAATTTTATAAAAAAATGTTTTTTATCACTATTCACCAAAAAACCAGATTTTCCAAAAATCCTAAAATTTCACCCAAATTAATTGTTAGTATGATGATTAATTTTTTTTTTCATTTTATCAAATACATTTTTAAATAGTAAAAAAAATAATTATAATATTTTCTTACAAAAATGAATAAAAATAATGTTTTTAAAGAAAACATATTTTCAGCAAAAAAATGAATGTGATTAAAATTGAGTGATTAATTGATATAAATATATAAATAATTTTTCTATTTATTAAGACCATTATATACATTTAATAAATTATTTAATCATATTAATACCCTCCAATTTAATGTCCAGGTTAAAACAATCATATTTAAATAATAATATTTTAATAATATGTCAAGATTCGTTTAAAATCAATTTTTAAAGTAACACAAGATATCAAAGAAATAAAATTTATTTAAAGATAAATATATTATAAATTCCAATGGTGTTATAGTTTTTAAAAATCCCATTTATTATTTAGTTTGAGTGTGGTAAATATATACTAAGATCTCAAGAATTTGTACTATTAACCACGTATGAAGAAGAATTATATGAAGTTTGTGTTGTGATGACTTATCAGTCAGCAGGTGAAGGTCAATCACTAGATCCTAGATAGTTTGAGAAAAATAATTTTAGTTCTACAGAGGAATTGGGATATTATATCAATGGATTTCATGACTAATCTTCTATGTTTAGTATTGGTTCGTGATTGAATGGACCCATGCTTTTTCATACTAGAAACTTCAGAAGAGATTTCAATTTTTTCATTCAGATTATTATAAGGGGTAAAGTTGTAATTTTACCCTAAAATATGTTCTCTAACGATTTTAATGATCACTCTATTGGTCCCAGTGTATGTTTTCAATGATAGACAAGAGTTTTGTGGAATTATGAACCATTTTAATTTTCATGGAATAATAAATAATAAATAATTAATTATTTTACTATTAATTTATTCACACACATTGATTTGGTTATATATCTTAAATGTATCATTGTATTGAGATTATTTTTATGTCATTTAGTTCTTAATGATGATTTTTTCCAAGTCACGGCATACACTCAGGTCAGGCACTGGGGTTTGGCCCGATCCCCTTTTTCTTTTCCTTTTCTTTTCTTCTTTTTATTTTTCTCTTTTATTTTGTTCTCCTTCCCTTTAGATTAAATCATAACACCCACCTTTGGACCTCATATTTAACATGAGGGATAGAGAAATAATATTTGAGAGAGTGTGTAAAAGATAAAGATAGTTGAAGAATAAGAAGAGATGTATCATCGCATAGCTGACGAGGAGCCAGATTCTTGTGTGGTAGCCGTCATTCGATGAACCAAGAGAAGCTTTGGAATATTCCACCTAAACTTAATCCATTTATAATTTTTTCTTTATGTACCCATGTATTTACCATTTTCTTGTTTTAAACATCTATTATGGATTCTTAGGGCCCCATGTGGGTTGATCAACAACTTTTAAGTAGAAAATGGGTTTTTTGTGATTTAAGGGGTTTCTCATTTGGAAATTTTAATCACATGGTGTTTAGTTTATGAAAACACATCGTTTGTTCCTACCATTTAGGAGATATTTTATTTTTTTAATAACATTTAATGTAAGGGGTATACACTCTATGTACTGGGACTCATCTGCGTATCTGAGTACCCAGCCAGATAGTTGTGTAGTGGAACATGGCCATGTTGTGTACATGGCCAAACCCCATGTGGGTTGAATGTCATGTATTAGTAAATTAATTGGATATATAAATGTTCTATCCAGGTGAGTTACATGGTAAGGTACGCCATGTAGGTTACACATTGTGTACTTGGGTTTGTACACACCAACTCTAGCTGGAGTACCTACCTAAGTGGGGCTCTGAGAGTACACATTGTGTACTAGGTATACACACTGTGTACATACCCCTTTATACCCTTTTAAGGTTTTTTATCTCATTAATCCCAAGATTCAGAATTGGAACACATTTATTATCCTTACGTGTAGATCACAATTATTAAACCCTAGAGTTGATATGAGGACTCCTATGAGTTGTTTTGGGTTTCTTACAAAACAGAGTGGTTCTTCCTTTATTAATTTAATCCAGATATATATTAAGAGTGAGGCTCTTTTATATGAGGTAATACATGATATATATCTCTTTAATGATGATTTTTTAGCTCTTCTTTTTAGGACTTATACATTCAGATGTGTGCCTTTCTGGCCTAAGAGGCAGTGAGATTAGTTGTTTCTGAGGATCCCTTATATGATTCTTCTATATTATTATTATTACTAAGGGTCCCTTATGGGGTGAATTCACTTTCATGATAAACTAATGGAATAATTGGTATAATCTCTCTACCTTTTACTCTTTTTGAGGATCCCATGTAGGATGCCTCTACCTACGTACACTATTATTGAGGGTCCCATGTAGGATGCCCCTTCCTATATACTGTTCTAAGGATCCCATAAAGGATTCATCTATTTACTTGCTATCAAGGATCCCATGTAGGATCCCTCATTTTACCTTGACTCTCTAGGATCCCAAGTAGTATGAATTTTCTTATATATAATCTTTGAAGATCCCAAGTAGGTTGCCTCTCCTGTATTTTTATATGAGGGACCCAGTGGGTGCCGCTGGTGTTTGATCTATCTTGATCTTGTGTGATGGGTGTTTGGGTAGTGATAGTAGCAAGTGTCTCCTAAGAACATATACTAAACTTGTAAGAATACTTGGTTGTGGAAGTAGTAGTGGGTTTAAGCATTCGTACACCCATACACTTTATTTAATAATTTACACTGTTACTACTGATGCATCTATCATTTCTAGAGGAGCTTCCTGGTTTGTGGACGATTTACCTGATGTGATGTAACATTTTTCTTTGTAATGATATTATGTAATTATTAGGATCTACTTTATATTTTTTATTGTGATTACAATATGTGATTCATGTGATCCTACTAACGATCCTTTAATTTGATTATTATGTTATTATTTGGATACTCAGATATACTTCATAGGATTAGTATTTTGAGCTTTATTGATTATGATATTCAAGAATGGTTTCCCTATGATTATGATATTTAGGTATAGAGTACCCATTGACAGATAACAATGAATGATTATTCTATCCCGAGTGATGGGGTTGATTACACTCTCCCTAGTTGATTTATTGATCGTGGTAGTGTACATGGAACCACTCACCATTGACATAACCTATATTTGATGGGTTATTACACTCTCCTTAAGAGATGCCCAGGATAGTCCCTAGGGTCGGATGGATTCACCATTACTATATATCCAAGATTTAATTCTTGGGTATGTGGCTGTTGATCCATTTATAAAAATGGATTTCAAGAATGTACTTGGGTCTAGAGAGCATTCCATTAACAGATTACATAAGGATCATCCCCTTGGGGTTCATCTAATCCCACTATTGTGACTACCTATAGACCAAGGCCCAGGTCTTAGACATCAATATGAATTTATATGGAATGAGTAGTATGAAAACTAGCCCAGTGACTATTTACCGGATTATTCATTGGAAAATGGTATCCATTGGTATAGTGACTGTTGGAAAGTATGGGTGAACCCAAGGTTAGGACATGTATCCCCCTATGGTAAAATTTATTTCTCGGAGACATTTTTGGTGTTTCTAAGAAGGTATTTTCAATAGATATTTCAGACCCAAGGATCAACTTAATTATACATGGCTTCAATGGTATGACATCCACCTCTATGCCTTTTTCAATGGATGTTCAGATGATCGATATTGCAGACCCAGGGATTGATTGGTATTTTTATGTTGTTTTTCACCTTACTCATATATATTAATATATATATATATATATATATATATGAGAATGTTTATATACACAAATATAAATTTAAATATACATGATAGAACTTGGCCCAGTTGATCAGGATTCTGGACCCAAGGATCGGCTAATGTTGTTTATGTTATTTTCCTCCTTATGAATATATAATATTATTTATGTATATATATTTATATTTATTTATGGAAATATATACACACACGTATATATATATATAAATATAAATGATGGTACTTAGCCTAGTTGACCAGGATTATGTACCCAAGGATTGAGTGTGGTTTCATGTTTTTTGTTTTATTTATCTTTTACAATTTTGTGTTGGCTAGAAGAGAATATTTCATTAGTATGCACATATAACAGACGATTTATATATTCATTGTTGGTGTGGAATACTGAGATTATTTCTCACCCCTAAACGTGAACCTCAATGTGCGTGTAAACCATATGTCTTATTTTCATATTGAGCATAGATACATGATAGATAGGGTTGAGTCATATGGTTTCATGATCGAGTGGATCCACTTTTGTATATTTATATGATTAGGATGGAGTATCTTGACAGTTTCTTGGAGACTAGGTATGTGTTATGGCTCGAGTTTTGCATTCGATCCTTGTACTTTTATTTCATTTTATTTTATATTCTAATTTATGTATGGTTTTCCCATTGGGTGATCAATGTTTTATGTATAAAATGGTTGTTTGAGCTTTTATATCATTCCATTTATTATTATAAAATGTTTAATTTTAGTTTATTTATTTCTTCTTCAATATTTTTATTTAATTCGTGGATGATATATAGTTATTTATGCTATTTGTTACCCTGAAGTGAGGGCATAGTCTCTCTACGTCAGACCCTTAGACCCTTCTACTAGTTGGGAACCTCAAGAATTTGGTGAGTTATTCTTGAGTCCTTGTAGAGAATTGGTTTGGGGAACCCGATTAGTGTTATCTAGGAAAAGACTTTACAGTGTAGTATTAGTGGTGTTCCTTTCATTTGGATTTACTATTTGAGATATGGTCGACAAGAGTGTTAGGAATGTGTCGGAACTTATGATGAATATCAGACTAGTGCATCTAGAACACTGATTCTATTGAGAAGCCCTAGTTTCTAAGGATATGATATTTTTGTTCCTATCTTTTTTGTTCCAATTGTATATGATTTTCACTTTAAGAGACACACTTTTTTTGTGGATGTGATAATTTATTATGGATTCATGGATCTTGGCCCATTGAAAAGAGGCTAGTAAATTGATTTTGAATCTTGGCTGAAAAAGGCAAGAGGCATCTCATGCATTATATTTGGAATATAGGATTCAGATGTTATAAGTTTTCTAGTGTATTATTTTAATGATGATAGATTCCAATTATTAAAGTGTTAATAAAAACCTAAGTAGTGTTTTCCCATATTGGTATTTGGTGAAATTATACTCAATTGGGATAACTTGCATATGTACTTCATTCTAATGGCAGGTGATGTGGATCTACATTGATATGTTTGATGGTGAGTATGATGAATTATTCCTCATTCACCAGTGGTTAAATGACCCTAGTAGGTCGATAGGTCATATGAAACCAATTTTTTAGACCACTTTATGGGTGATTTTTTCTTGGTATGGTTTTTAATGTGTTAGTAACAACGAAAACAATGTTTTTTCACGTAGCTTGGAATGGCATTCTACTTAATCAACCATCATTTTTGGTTATCTAATCAGATCACTGAGTATGATGTCGATGGGAAATATGATGTTTTTTTAAACAATAAATTGAGGGGATATTACCACATATGAATGCCTCGTGAGTTTAATTTTAGTGTCTCTTATGTTTTATTATCATGACCTCATGGGATAAGTTACTTATGAGGATAGGCAGAGAGGATCAGATCCCTAGTAGGCCATTGTTGACAGTTTTAACCCTCGTAGGTCAGTTATATCATTACCTCCCTTAGAGAGGTTTGACCTTTTGGTTTAGGTGGTTAGACTTTGTGTGATAGTTGTGAGAATTGATTAGTAGGGATAGGTGGGAGACCTAGAGGCCATTAGTTTTTACTCTGAACCATGTAGGTCGATGTTTTTATTCTTCATGGGTAGCTTGTGAGAAGGGTTTTCCCAGATTTATAGATTTTTTTTAGTCAAGGAGCTAGGTTATATGCTCATTTGAGACTGATTCATGAATAGTGATATGGTTTTTTAATATAGTCATGTTTATTCCATTGGATTTTGATGAATCACCCAGGGTGATTTGGTATTGAGACTATATTTGATAGGCCATATTGTTTAGGTGCTTGACCTAGTTGATCAATATTTGTGTGGTTGACTAATAAATTTCAGAAATAATTTCATTTGATGGGAAGTCATGGAAAAAATCATTGCACGGGTATGGTGACCAATTTTGAAGAATAATTCCAAGTGATTTTCCATATTTTTGTGACTGTTGTTCCATGTAGCATGGTTAACTTGGATTTAATAGCATATAACTCACTTGAGTTTGATTCAGGCGATAATGGTACAAAATGGTTTCTTGTGGTTGCCTTTAAATTGTAAATAAGCTAGTGGTTGTGTACAATATGAGGACCAATGTTTTCAAGACTTTCTATGGGAAATTTTACTCTGGAGTTGTGGTTAAAATGTTGAATTTAATTCCATGGTTGGGAATACATTGAGGATAAATTGGGTTTTGTAAGGCGTTTGACTCGTGTTTAGACATGGAAATGCATTTTCGGGAGGCGTGGCTTCAGGATTTGGTTAAAGGAATGTATAGCCTCTTTTTAGGTGATCATGGATCGAAGAGATCTATACACGCCTTTTAATGGAAAATTAGAGTACTCCTAGTTAGAGATGACCATGCTTTGTCTTGATATCATCCTTGTTACGTTGAGATATTGTCAGCTCTATGATAATCTCATTTTCTTTAAATATATTTTCTAGTTTTATGAAAGAACTTGATGAGGTTTCATTTGAGGATAGGTATAAGGTAATTAATTTGGTGGGGAGTGAACAATTGGATATTTGGTGGTAGTGACCCTTGTTTCTAGTTGAAATTAGGCATTTTTTGTGGTTATTTGAGCTCAAAGTTTGGTTATAAGGTGACAATAAGGGTTCTCCTATGGTGGGGTGTATCAGATCAGTCATAGTTAAGTGTCTCATATGTAGGTGACGGTGGTGGATGATATAAAAAATAGTCCTTAAACATTCAAGATAGAACATTTATGAAGATTCTCAAGTTGAGAGCATGGATGTTTTTGACCACCAAGGCTAATCAAGGATGATAAGTTTTATAGTGGGGAGAATATAAGGACTCTTGTTTTTCAGATCGAAAATTTGAACAAAAATTTGAATTTTTTCTTTTAGATGCTTGTATGGGGTAAAATGGTACTTTTACCCTATAAGATGATATCAAATTCTTTTTCTAACCACTGTATTAGTCCTGGAATAGGTTATTTACCCAATTTAATATGTTTGGTGGAATTCCAAATCACTCAAAATTTTAGGGAATAATTAATAATTAATATTTAATTTATTCCATATTAATTTATTTTCACATATTCATTCGACTATAAATTTTAAATGGAGAATTATATTGAGATTCTATCTAATTGGTTACTGACTTTGATTGTGTCTACCCTTCAGGTGAGTGAACCCTTGATTATAAATGAATTGTTTAAGGGATTAAATTCTATTTAGCATGACATGGTTTTTTGTGGGATTTCTTGATATAGATTCAAATTGACTTGGATTGTTTTTTGAGATAACTCTCATTTTATTGGTTATAACCAAATAATAAATTAAATGTGTAATTCAAAGAAAAATGGTAATGTTTTTAATTAACCATTAACCCTAATGATGTGGTATTGATACATCCTTGTTGCTATGATGTGTGTTTTGATTTCTATTTTGTAATTATTATAGGGGGCATTGGTCTAGATTGATTTTTTAATGTATATATGGGGCGTTTACCCAGTTTAAATTCTTAAATTATTATCAAGAAATGCCATGAGACATGCTGAAATTATTATATAGCGGGGTATTCCCAGTGATACATGTTTAAATGACTATATACCAGGCTTGGACCTAAGACATGGTGAAATGTTTATATACTGGGATTGTCCCTTAAACATGATGAAATTCATATATACTAGGCTAGGCTCTGATTAAATGTTGAAATTCTTATATAACAGGTTTTCACCCAGTTGTGTGTGATTTATACCATGGTTGTATGGTTATGGTTTTATTGGAAAAGTTGTGAGACATGCTCAGAGACATTTTAGCATGGAAGTGAGGAATTTTATATTTTACCATGGTTTTATGGGTAGTTGGCATGGTAGTGATACATGATCAGAGATATCCCGACATGGTACTGAAGAAGGTTGGTGTGGTATTAATTTAATGGTTTAATTAATTAATACACATGTTTATTGAATTATTTCATACACTTATTATCAGACTGGTTTTATTTAGGAATGGTGGTGTCGACCTACTAAGTTATACTACCATCCCACTTAGGATTACATTTGGGACCCAAGTAGATTATATGGATGTAGGTTTGAACAAGGGAAAATGACCTTTCTATTGGTTGTTTCTTACTGAATGAGCTGGAGTTTGGATATGGGACCGGCATGGAGTTTAGGAATGGGGAATTTTAATTCTTTATTGAGTCTACTAACCTTTTGTGTTAATTACTTCTAGCATGAAATTTATTTATATTCCATCACATCATTACATTATTCATGTACTATTTATTGGATTATTCAGTTTAATTTTATTATTTAATTCTCCATTTTATTGTAATTTTTCTATTATTTTCTCTACTTTGGTATTTATCTATTACTATTTGAATATTCCTCAATGATTTAACTCTGTAACCTGGGGTATAGTCTCCCCACTATAAATATTACACCCCAACTACTAGTCAGCAGCCTCTGGATTATGGGGAGGTATTATTGAGGTCTCATAACTAACCAGTTTCAGCCACATGATAGAGCATCGGATCGGGGGATGTTATAAAGTTATATTAGAGCATTCCATATTTCTATTCTATTTCTTCAATATTTTATAAAGGTAGAAAGGATACTAGGATTTGTTGGGACATGGTAATGAGCATGTTCTTTGGAGTATTTAACCAATTTATGGTGGAATATATGAGTTCCTAGGGGTGCATTTCTATTTATACTGTTTTATTGTTATAGTTGATGATATTTCACCCTGAGTGATTCACATGTCATGTGAGGTTATTATTTCATGATGTTACTGGTTCTTGAGATTTATAGTCATGGATTAATATGGTGTGATATGAGTATTCATGAATCATGATAGTAATATAAGGATATATATTGTCATGCATTGTTCATGATGTGGACATGTTTATTGAATGTGATATATACTTGCATATTGAATAGTTATATGAGACAACTATTGTATCTAATAGATAGAATACAAAAATTGAAATTTCATGATAAAAAACTTTTAAGCCTTTTCTAGAGAGACTTGGAGTAATGGTTCTCTATTGATATCACCTATTGAAGTTTACCTTATTGTTATAGTGAGTGTCCTAAAGAGTGAGTTTCTCCTATAGAGAAAATGAATCCTCATCATCTTGGAGTTGAGAATTATGAGATCTGAAATTAGTATGCTCCAAACACATCTAGAATAGATCATCCTACAGTTCATGAGGATCAAATAAATGTTCAGCCTCGTGAAAGATTCTTGAGGGTCATGAGATCCATGGAAGGGGAGACTGTTCAGATCGTGCCTTCGATGTTTGAGATGAAGAGTGAGTTCCAGCTATAGAATCTGAATATGTTCACTAGAGTGGGAGGCCCCAAGGTAATAGAGTTTGGAATCAAGTTTGTCTAGATGATATTTTAGAATCTTTAAACACTCATAGATAGGAGGGTAAAGATTACTGCATATATTTTTTTTGACCTACCAAGAATTTGTGGGATATTCTAGAGAAGGGAGGGTAGTGAGAGGATTTTTATTGGAAAGAATTCAATAAATAATTATTGATCCATTTCTATCTCGAGATATTGAGGGATGAGAAGCCTCATGATTTGATACACATGACATAGGAGGGAATGTCAGTATTGGACTATACTGAAATTTTCACCAACCTACAGTTATTTGTGCCTTGTTTGGTAGCTGATGAGATATCCATGGTGATATTTTTTTTAGGATGGTCTTTGCTATGAGATCATGTTTCATGTAAACATTTATTTTTTGAGCAGTTTTGAAAATGTGATAAATCAGACACTCATCTTGGAAGAGAATATGAGAGAGGCCCTGAGTAATGGATATGATATTTAAAAATGGAAAATGTGAACTCTTATTCAATAGGAAAGAATTTTCACAATGATATTTTTCACCAAGGTAGTAGCAATCAGAGAAGTCAGGGTAGTGGACATCCATCATAGGATCGTATTCCAGTGCAGTGTTATCAATGTGAAAAAATGGTCCACAAATGGACTCATTGTCTATACCCCACTTTATAGTGTCATTCTTATGGTATATTGGACCACCTATAGATATTTTCTAGAGGAATTCAGTAGAGGATAAGTGGAAGGGGAATAAGAAAGGTATCAGAGTCGATGAATGAAATGGCTACTTCTCAGTAGGCACATAACTGGAGTTCCACAAGATGTTCTAGCTGAGGTATAGGATGTGGTACCTAAGTGAAGGAATGGTTGTACTAGGTAGAGGTTTCAACTAAAGGATGTCAGGATGGAGCCCATATTATAGGGGTTAGTCAGTTTCATGCTATGAAAACTACTCCGACTAATGTGGATTCATGAACATCTGTTGTTAGAGGTACAATTCTTATATCATCTCTCCTTTATTTTGTTTTATTGATATAGTAACATCACATTCATTTTTATCCACTCTTTTTGTAAAATTTTTTGGTTTTGATTTGGAAATATTGGATGTTTTTTTGACCATTAACACATCGTCGAGAGTGTGGTCAAAGAATATAAAATGTTGCAAGGTGTGTTCTCTATAGATCCGTGGTTACTGTTTCTTTTTGGAACAATTCCTACTAGAAATAATAGGCTTCAATTTGATTCTTGGTATGGGTCATTTATTACTAAACCAAGCTTATATCGACTATTACCGAAGGAGAGTTACCTTTCTATCATGAAAAGTTTGAATCCATTCCCACTACAATTAGTGGGATCTTTAGGAAGGTTGTGAAGGACCAATTCAATGCATATTGAATTGTCTCATGGATTAGATAGATGTTCTCGCTACAAATAATTGTTTAATGTAGTGGGGTTATTTTCCTCTAGTGGTAGACCATTTTCAGGATGTGTTTATTGATGATTTATATGGCTTACCACCTAATTAAGATATTTAGTTTAAGATTAAGATGGTGTCGGGATTAGAGCCAGTTTTTATCCTGCCTTATAGAATAGAACACACAGAGCTTTGGGATTTAAAAGTTAAGTTATAAGATCTTCAAGATAAAGGCTTCATATAGCCTATTACATCTTCTTAGGGTTCCCCAATTCTCTTCACCATGAAAGCTAATGAGACTTTGCACTTATGTGTATATTTTTAGAGATTCAACAAGATGACGTTCAAGAAATAGTACCCTCAACTTCATATCGGTGATATTTTTGACTAGTTGAGTGGTTCTAAGATCTTCTCCAAGATTAAAATGAGATCTAAATACCATTATTTGAGTGTGAGACCATCATACATACCTTAGAATTCTTTTAGGATAAGTTACGGTAAGTATGAATTTGTAGTGATGTCATTTGGGTTGATTAATGCACATATGATATTCATGGCCTTGATAAATAGGATATTTCATCATTTTCTAGACTTCTTTGTGGTGGTTTTTATATGACATATTAGTGTACTACCTATTAGTATATGATCATGCCAATCATCTTGACATCATCCTGAGTACATTGAGAGAGCATCATCTTTACTCCAAGCTAACCAAATGTAGTTTTCGGATTTATAAAGTGAAATTCTTAGGATATGATGTTAAGGGACCCAGATAAAGTTAGAACTATTGTATATTGAGGGTATCCCAATAATTTATTCGTCATTTAGATTTTTATGGTTTTAACAGGTTGTTATTAATGCATTATCATAGACTTCCCTCTTTTGGTAGAACTAATGTCTGGGCTGGCCAAGAAGGGAGTGGCATTTTTTTGGTCTAATTATTGCATGATAACATTTCAAGAGTTAAAAGGTTATCTGAACTCAACACCTATCCTCACATTACACATTCTTGGTAAAGCATATAACATGTACTATAATGAATATGGAGTTATATTTTGAGATGTTCTGATATAGGAGGATCGAGCAGTTGATTATGGATCAAGATAGATGAGGAAAAAATTAGAGGAAGTATCCAACTAATAATTTGGATTTAGAAATAGTGGTACATGACCTGAGATACTGGAGACATTATCCCATGGGTGAGAGGTTTTTGGTATACATTGACCACAAGAGCCGCGGGTAAATCATTTCTCAGAAGGACTTGAACCTTTAGAAAAAAAGGTGGGTTGCGTATCTACAATATTTTCACTTTGATTTTTCTTAAACATTTGGTAAGGGAGAAATCATTATCGATACATTGAGATGGAATATGTGGATGGAGGCAATATAGCAGTCTTGTGATGAGTGGTGGGTAATAAACCTCTTTGCAGACATGAATCTAGATGTTTATGTGTCTCATAGATGAGTAGCTCTGAATTCGATGTCTATTAAACATATTATTTTGGAATGTATCAACATTGAGTAGTTAACTAAATTGGATGGATTATTTTTGAGAGAAAACTTATATAGTGGGGAGATTCTATAAGTATGGTATCTTGGAAGTAGAAAATTTATTCTTTTCTATGGACAAGTATGGATTTCTATGGTCTTACATGAGGAACTGATGAGAGAGTTTCATGATTCTAGATGGGAGGTACATCTTGGTTTGAAAAAGATTTATCATGATATCCATATATAATACTAGTGGTCAATAATAATAAATTAATTAGAAGGAATCATGGTTAGATGTTTCACTTTTTAGCAGGTGAAATCCATGAATCAGAGTCTAACTGATATTTTGAATAATTTTCCCATTCCTAAGTGTAAATGGGATGATATCACTATGGATATTGTGATAGGATTACCTAAGAAAACCTATAAGAATGATATTTTATTGGTGAGTTTTTGTCCACTAATGAAGGTATATCACTTTTTCCTATTAGGTGGACCATCACATATGATGATGTGGGTAGTATTTATATCTATGAGGTAGTTTCGTTGCATGGTGTTCTAAGGAGTGTCATTTTAGAAATAGATCTTCATTTCACATTGTGTTTTTGGTAGAGTCTTTATATGGTATTGGGATCATATGTTATTTTGAGTATGGCATATAATCCTCATATAGATGGTTAATCTGAGAGGACTATTCGGGTTCTGAAGGATAAGATACTAGCCTATTTTTAGGATTTTGGTGGTTTGTAGGAGCATCATATGGCACTCGTAGATTTTCTATATAATAAAATATTCCATTAATCAATCCAAGTTGAACACTTTGAATATTTGTATGGTAGGTTGTGTCATTCATATATTTGTTGGTTGGAGTTACGTGATTCATTACTTTTTGGGACTATTCTTATGCAGGAGATGTATGAAAAAGTCCAGTTTATTAGATAGTGGTTGGTGACCATGAAAATAGGGCATAAATCTTACACTGACCATCAGAGATGACCTATGGAGTTTTAGTTCGATCATCAATTTTTCCTCCGAGTATCACCTAGGCTAGGGAAATGCTGAATTTTGAAATAGGGGAAGCTACCTCCTAGGTTTGTCAAGCCATTTGATATAGTGGATATAGTTGGTCAATTACCATATTGATTATCCCTTCTACAGCTCTACAATGGTGTAGATGAGGTTTTTATGTGTTGTAGATTCAAAGATATTATTCAGATCCTTTTTATATTATTGACATAGAAGACATCGATATTAGTTTTGATGCATCCTTTAGGGATCATCCGATATGAATTGTGAACTATAGTGCGAAGTATCTACATGGTAGAGTGATTCCTTTAGTTTTAGGGACGTGGTAGCATGGGCGAGTTCTGGAGGATACCTGAGAGAGGGAGTTTGATATGCGAGTATAGTTAACCGACTTTTTCACTGAGACCCACAATGATTTTTGGTGCAGCTCAAGGATGAGATGCTATATGGTGGGGGGGTTATAAGATCCTTTATTTTTTAGGTATTTCTATATTTTATTTTTTCTTTTGAGCCATGGTGGTTGAGTATTATTTGGATATAGAGAAACTTTTGAGGGGGGAAATGAACTAAATTTTGGGGATATATGTTTTTTGAATTAATTTATTCTAAGTTTAAATGTGTTAAATGGGTTTATGATGGGTTTCCTTTCTTTGGATGGCTTCATAGGTGGTTTGGGATCTTTTCATGGGAAATAGGGTGAAGGCTATTCATAGAGAAATTACATGTCATGTAATGTTGTTACATGGCATGTAAATATTTCTAGGAACAAACAGTGATCCTTTATCATAAAGTGAAATGAATACATGCCATGAAGTCATTACACATCGTGTAATGTTTTTGCAGTGTTAAAAATAACATGAGGCAATGCATTTTTTGACGCATCCCTCTAAAAATAAAGACACGAGGTGTAAATTAATTACATGTTGTGTTATTTTTGATGATTTTTTTAAAGAATATCATGCATGAGTTTGATCTCATAAACTCATGTTCATCTTCCTCCCATTAACCCTAGGGTAGAATTCAGGTGATTTTGGAGAACATATCTAGATTCCAGGCATCCTGATAATGCATCTGATGCCTTGTATGTGGGTTTTCTTCAGTTTTCCCTTTCTGTCTTTTTTATCTTGTCATTTTAGTGTAATATTTTAACTATGGTATTTTTTGGTTTTGTTCTTAATCAGTTTTGATCAAGGATACTTTTTGATATCTTATACACCTTCTTACTCATTTGTGTATTCCTTTGGAAGAATTGTTTGATCATCAGTTAAAGTTAGGGGGTCTAAACTGTAACCCTAGGGTCTGTTTAATTGTAAAGTATGTGAAATATTAAAATTTTTCTAACATGTCATGTTCTGAAATTAGTTAAATTGTGAATTTTATTATTTCTTGTAATCCTTTTGGATCTAATTGGTTATTTACCTGGCTTGTGTCTAACATTCGAGTGAGTAAACCCTTGGTTATAAATTAAATTTTTAATGGATTAAAGTGTGTTTACCATGAAAAGGATTTTTGGGGGTGATTTATTGATATAGATTAACCTTGGATTATATTTTTTATTAATATGACTATCATGGTATTGGTCATAAGAAAATGATAAATTAAATGTGTACATGAAAAGTAAGTGGTAATTTTCTTAATTAAACATTACACCTAATAATGTAGAATTTAGATATCCTTATTTCTATGACATGTCTTGTGATTCCCATGTTGTAATTATTATATGTTCCATTGACCCAACTTAATTTTTTTAATTATAATATAGTTAATTGGACCATTTTACATGCTGAAATTATTATATATGGGATATTACCTAAGACATGCTAAAATTATTATGTATAGGTTTATTTCCAGTGTTACATGTTGAAATGATTATATATAAAAATTGGATCAGAGACATACAAAAATTATTATATACTGAGCTTAGACCTAAAACATGATCAAATTATTATATACTATGATTTTCCTAGATTAAACATTGATGTGATTATATAGTGGGGTTTCACTTAGTTTTGTTTGATTTATACTGTGGTTTTATAGTTTTATTTTTGTTGGCAAGGTTTTGAGACGTGCTCAGAGAAATTATGGAATAGTGTAGAGGAAGGTTATGGTTTACTATGGTTATATGGTTATGTTATAATAGTGGTGAGTTATTCTCATATATATTCTATCATTGTGCTGAAGAAGGTTGATATGGTACTAATTTAATTGTTTAATCAATTAATAAATATGTTTATTGCATTATTTCACCCACTTACTATCAGACTGGTTATGTTTAAATATGATGATGTCGACCTATTGAGTTATAATAAAACCATAATCAGGCCTTCATTTGGAACCCAAGTATATTATATGGGTGAAAGTTTGGACAAGGGAAAAGGACCATGTTGTTGATTGTTGCTTGCTGGATAGGTAGGAGTTTGGAAATGGGACCGACATGGGGTTCAGGACCAGAGAATTTTGTTCCTTTATTAAGTTTACTAGTATTTTATTTTTATTACTTATAGAATGAAATTTAGTTACATTATAGCACATAATTACATTATTCCTTTATTATTCATTGGATTATTTAGTGGAATTTTATTGTTCGTTTTTCTGATGTATTGTATTGTTTCCATTACTTTTGCTACTCTGATATTTATCTATTTTTATTGGATTATTCCATACTATTGTAACTTTTTAACCAGGGTTTATTGTTTTCCCACAATACATATCACACCCGTACTACTATTCTAAAACCTCTCATGTACAGGGAGGTGTGCTTGAGGTATCATAACCAACCCGTTTTGGCCACATGAAAGAGTGGAAGATGGGGGGACATTACATAAAATTTTCCAAATGTAATACTATTGTCATATTTAAACATTTTCATACCATTTATTTAAATCCATTTCCATTTGGAATATTTTTCCTAGATGATGACTGTATTGTAATTTAATCTTATAAAAAATACCAAGAGTTCCCCTCCCCTCTATTATAAAAGGGAACCCCTCCTTTATCTTAATCACACCACATTAAGCCTTCTAGATCAGCCAAACCCAACCAAATTCTATTATACATTACACTAGACACTTTTTATAGGTTATTTTATTTCTATAAGTCCAAACCAAGGGTATTTAAGATATAAGAACTAAAGGTGTTATATCAAAGAATAGGTAATCATCTTAACCAACCATTTTCATTTTAATTCTTATTTTACCTCCTCTTAATATGTTAAATTATTCATAAAATAATAAATTAAGTATCATAAATATTTTAAAATGTTATTATGATTATGAAACCACCTTTTTTGTCCCTCTTTCCAACAAATGGTATGTGATAGTACTACTCATGTGTGCATATGGCTTACCATCTCCATATTGTTATATAATTGAATTTTCATCACCAAATTTCAAGGATGGTTATTATGATTGGATTAAAGTTTATATATGATATTTATGAAATTATTATTCATATTTACTGATAAAATTATATCATCCTTCTTACATTCCAATATGTTGGAAAACGATAGTGTCGCTTGTTCTTCATGAAGCAATGTGATTTATTTTTTATTTCCTTTTTTACTTGGATAGTAATAAGTATGGATTTAATGAATATATATTATATATATTATATAATAATTATTTGATAAAATTTTATTATAATTTACCATTATTTAATTCCATCCGTTGAAAACTGAAAATAGATTCACGAATATGTACAGTCTACCGTTCCATGAATGGTGTAATTAATTTTTACTATCTCTACCTTATATGAATGATTCTAAATATTCATATAATGAATATATATAATATATATATATATATATCATGATTATAATTATCTATTTGATGGAACCATGACCAATGTACATGGAATAGAAATACCGAATCAAAACATACTTGAAAAACATAGCAATTATTACACTAAACGATGAATTTAATAAAGAATTTGTAATAAATAGGTGATAAAGGTAATAATTAAATATTATAAGGTATAATATATATAAGTATGACTATAATATATTTATAATAAATATATATTTATTATACATGTGGTTTGAACATGTAGGAAGGAATTCAAACCCATGGCAATAGATTTTTGTCTTAAAATGTCTTCTTTGGGACATAAGATATGTTTTGAAACTATCTTATTTTATGATTTTTTTGAAAATACCATTTTAAAATTTATAACATCAATATATTATTTTTATTATATTTAAATTTTTATTCAAACTTATTCGTTCTTAAGGCCTATAATTTAAAAGTTACCAAAGCAGTAATGGATTTATGTTTCAATACTATTTTAATTGGGATTGTTTAAGCTTGAATTTACATCAAGGAAATTATATTATCATTATCTGATAAATCAATTCCATTTTTTATCCTTTATTTACTTCTAAATAATATTTTTCCTTTCATTTTCCACATAGTAAGTGCTCAACAGATTCAAAGAATATTTTTAAGCGAAGAGTAACATTATTTATCTATTTGGTCAAAAAACCTTTCATTCCATATCCATTTTCTTAAAAAACTGAAAATTATTCTAAATATTTCCATATATTTGTTTAAAGTAATTTTTACCCATGATTGATTTTTAAAAAAATGGTTTAAATGGAATATTTTTTTTTTCTAATGAGGTACTACAAAAGTGTGAAAGGAATGCATTATTTTAACTTATTTGGAATGAATTGAATTTATAGTTGTCATGATCAATCAATGATTTAAAGAATTCATTATAGGTTTCCATGGTTTATTTCAAATAAAATTATTTCCATAATATTTTTGAAATTTTTAAACTTTAAATAATTGATTTAAAAATAGAAAGGATATTTTTCTCAATAATGTTTTTAATGGACTTTTTATAGTATTTATATTCATCAATTACAAAAAACTTTTGTGGTGATTATGTAATTATAGGGATATAATCCAATGGTACCATACTTATTTTTTACCCATATGGTTTATGTCTATGAATATGATATTTTCAGGAAACCCATTTATTTTATATGTGTTATCCTATGATGAGATTATGAAATTTTTATGAAACCTTTTTTCATTTCATGGGTTATGATATAATGATATGATGAATGTTTTATGATCTTATGGAGCAGATATGAATGGTTTTTAATATGTTATTATTTGTATTGGAATTATATATCCCTCAAATTAATTGGGTAAAGTTTTATATCTCATGAGATAACTAAGGAAACAAGCCTATGTGATTGATCTATTATGCGAAACAAGTTTATGTGCTTAATCAATTATGGAAAACAATTCAATGTGGATAATATATTATGGGAAACTAGTAAATGTTATTGATCCATTATGGGAAGCAAGTTGATGTTCTTGATCTACTATAGGAAACGGGTTTTGAGGCACAATCCATTATGAAATAATGGTCATGGTAGTTAACCTTGACATATGAAATTATTTCTATGCCTATGCTGGTGCCACAATTTTATGAAATGAACCTATGGTTCATGTTAAATTTATGATGATTTATCTCTCTTATGATTCATGTATTTTAAAATGATAACGTTTTATTCCATAAATTATGTTTATGATATTTGATAGATTACTTATCAACTTTGTATGTTATGGTTATAATGTAATGACATTATGATTATCTTATTCATTCATATGATCGTCAATTGATATCTCCCTTGTTTACCCTTACTATGAATATGATCTAAACCTTTTCTATATTTCCCTTCCCTTGGTTATGAAAAAATATCTTAAGTAGGTTATGTCTATGAAGAGTACTAACTGGGAAGATATTTATATGATATGTTGAAGTTGATTCATGGGATAAAAATATTTTTTTTATCTAGTCCTAAAAAAATAAACCTTCACAATCATTGGGCATGTATTTGTGGAGTTTATTGACTATTAAAATAAAAATATATAATATTTATGTATGAAAACCCTGGTCCTTTATAGTTTGTATCAGAGAAAGGTTTATTTATCCTCTTGAAACTAAGATGATAAAACATTAGTTATAACACTAAGGATAGTTCTAAGTATAGGATAAAATCCTATTTTTTTAATGATCATGAATAACCTAGGTAAAACCTAAGGTTTCATAGATTTAAAACAAAGTTTCTTAATTTAGACATCTAATAAATTATTTTTCATGATTGATCACTATAATCAAAGATTCTTGATGATCATGATAACCATTGTGGTTATACTAAGGGATTAAAGATAGTATGATGAATTTAATGTGGTAATAGGTAATCTCAAATATTTAAGTACCCTATTTAATATTAGTTATGTTAATTACTATACATATATATCTGGAAAAGTATAAATGAATGATAATTTATACCCTAGATGATTATATTTTGAATTATCAGTGAAAACCCATATTGGTATGATGATCACATCATAATTATATGATTATTCTCCAATTAATGTTTGTGGGAATGTGCTTCCTATAAATATCATTATTCTTCCTCTAGATAAATTTAATGTTATTTTGGGAATGGATTATATTTATTAACTTCAAGGAAAAATCAATTTTTGGGCAAGGTAGGTCACATTTGATATTCTGAACCAACCTATAATCATCAATCTATGCATTGATAGATATGAACTTCAAATAGAAATTAATTAAATCTTAGGCATCTTGTTTCATATTCAAAACAGTCGTTTATCTTAAATGGTTAAGGAGAAAATCAATATCAAAGGTAAACCTTTTAAGTGTAAATTTGTTGATGTTTGTTTGTAAGAGTTTCCTAGTCTTTCAGAAAATAGTGAAGTTGATTTTTTCAATAGAAATCATGCGTTGGGATACATCTATTTCAAAGACTCCATATAGAATGGTCCTAATTGGGTTGAAATAATTAAAGATTAAACTATAGGATAATCTTGATAAGAGATTAATTTGGCCAAGTTCATTGACATGGTTTGAACCTATTATATTTTCAAAGATGGAATTTGGATCCATTTGACTCGTAATTTGTTATCAATAACTTAACAAGATCAAAATCAAGAAAATATATCATTTATCCCATATTTATGAATTTTTTTGATCAACTACATGAAGCGCAATACTTTTCCAAGATAGATTTTATTCTAGATATACTCAATTGATGGTTAATAAAGTGGATATAATCAATAAGACATTTTTTCAAGGTATATACACTATTAATTTATAATTATATCATTTTTTCATACTAAAACCTCCATTATCTTCATGGATTTGATGAATATAGTATTTAGATATTACCTAGATTAGTGTGTGGTAGTCTTTATAAATGATACTATTAAATAATAAAAGAGAAATGAAGAGCATGAAGATCATTTGAGGATTTTTTTGAACAGCTTATGGAAGGAAAATTTCCATGAAAAATTTATAAAATATGAATTTTGGCCAAAAAAGGATTCATTTTTTGGTAATATAATCTCAAGTGAGGGTATATTGATAGATCCTTCAGAGAAGGAAATTATTGAGCAATGGACTAGAAAAACCATAGTAACTGAGATCTATAGTTTTCATGGGTTGGGTAGATATTTCTAACACTTTGTGGGAGATTTATATGGAATATATAATCCATTCACCATGTTGTATCATAAGAGAGTTAAGTCTTTATAGATGAATGAGTCTAAAAATAAATTAAAGGAGTTGAAGAGAAGGTTGGTTAGTTCACCAATGTTCATACTACCCTATAGTGAATAAGGTTTTGTGATATATAGTGTTTCTTCAATTAATTAATTGGGATTTTCATTTATGAATAATTATATAGTGATAAGTTATGCCTCATGAAAATTATAGGTTCATGAGAAAAATTTCAAAACTCGGGATTCAGAGCTAGATATGGTAATTTTTTGGACTAAAGATATAGAGGAATTATCATTATATAGAATGGTGTGATATATATATTGATCAAAAAAACTATATATTCACTTAGAAATAGTATAATTTGTTCTATAGAATATAGTTAGACCAAATTGAAGATTTTTACTACTCAATAAATTACTACCATAGGAAAGAAATCAAGGTGGATGATTAATTGAATCAAAAGGATCATTCTATTTATCTATCATGATGATTGGAAGAGATTTGGTATTTATGAATTTGTAGAAGTTAGATTAATAAATCTTAAAAAAGGGGAATAACTTATCTTTATCAAATGTGTGTTCAATCATCTATCCCAGTGAATATTAAAGAGGAACAAATGGAATATGTAGAGATAAAAAAAGGTGATAAATGTTCCTAATTTTAAACTTGACTGTGTTTGAATTATAAGGTTCAAGAACCATGTATGTGTTCTGTCTATACCAAATTTTAATAACAATTTGTTTAATGATGTTCATAGTTTATCATTCTCTATTTATCATAGAAGTACAAATATGTATAGGGATATGAAACAGTATTTTTGGTGGGGGTGTATGAAGATATATATTTAAGATTATGTATTTTGGTTCTTGTTATGTAATCAATTTAAGGCTGAGATACATAAGTCTAAGTGGATGTTACGACCAATACATATACAAACATAGAAATGGTAAAATATCACCATGAATTTTTTATAGAACTCCCCAAAACATCTAAAGGACATAATTCTATTTGGTTTATAGTCGATCACCTTAAAAATTAAGAACACTTAATTTCCATTAGATAAGGTTTCTCTATTGATTTGAATTGTATGAAATACATTAATAAAGTTTTAATGTTTTATAGAAAACCACATTCTATTGTATCTGGTCAATATCCAATATTTAACTCGAATTTCTAGAAAAGTATTTATTAAGATCTGGATACATAGTTGATTTTTAGTACAAATTATAATCCTCACATATATTTTTAGTAAGATAGAACCATTAAAACCATATAGGATATAATAATATATTTTTCTATGTTTTTTAAAAGTAGTTGGGATCAACACCTTCCTCGAGTTAAGTTATATTACAACAATAGATTTCACTTGAGTATTCAGATGGATCCTTAGGAATCCCTCTATAGTAAAAAGTGTAGAACCACAACATGTTGGGAATAATTTATATAAAGAGAACTAATGAGACCTAAACTAACTGAAAAAAATGGTAGATAAAGTTAGATATATTCAACATCACATCATGGTGGCGCATAATCAACATAAAAGTTATAATGACAATCATTGGTGAGATCTTGAGTTTGAAGTTGGTGATAAGGTATTTCTAATAATATATCCATGGAATAGGGTTTTGAGGTTTAAAAAAAAGAGATATTTGAAACCCAAATATATTGGTTCCTTTGAAATTCATGATCATATAAATATAGAAGCTTATTGTTTTGGAACTTCCATTGAACCTCTCTTAAATACAAGATGTGTTCCATGTATCTCTTAGGAGGATATACATAGTTTACCATTCACATGAAATGAACTCATACTTCACACCACTAGAACAATATCTCTCTTATGAAGAAAAACTAGTGTAGATTCTGGATTATAGATAGAAAGTTTTATGAAATAATACCTCTCATATTTTAAAAGTTTTGTGGTGAAACCAAAAATTTGAGGAAGCTACTTGGGATCCCAAGGATGTGATAAAGAAAAACTATCTTCTTCTATTTGTATTGGAGTGAAGAAAATTTGAAAGAAAAATAATTTTAAATAGTGTATAAAGTAACAACTAGATATTTTATGAAATATTTATCTATAAATTTTTTTTATTCATATAATAACTTGCTTCACACACAACTTCGAGTTTAAACAAATCATGATATACTATTAAAATATTAATATTTAAGGTGATGAATATTCCATAGAAGTTGTATTATTGATTATGAATAAGAATAAATAAATTACAAAAAAAACTTATATTTTATATATGAATAAAGTTAATTAATTTTTTATTAGTTAATTAGAAACAAAAATATAAATCATTTGAAAAAAAGATATGTTTTTCTAAAAAAACTATTTTTATGTGAGTAATGTGTTTTTATATCGATAAATTAAATTTATTGACATTTTTGGATGATTTAAATTATATTTATATATTTTATATTTTATCAAATTTTTGAAAAATAATCTAATAGTTTTTCTAGAAATTGGATAAAAATAAATTTAGTTTTATGCTTAAAAATGTATTTTTCTAAAAAGTGGTTTTCATCACATTTTGTGCGCTTATCATGAAAATGATTCTTATAACTTATATAAATTTAATTTTATAAAATTAATTACATATTTGGAATCAATATGTTAAAATTTGAAAGTTAGTACCCTTTTATATTTAGGCTTTATAAATAGTAACCATGGTAAAGTTTTTCACCTCGATAAAGGGTAAATTTAGTTATCTATGTTAAAATTAAGTGATACGACCATAATTTTTCTTCATAATTATTGTTGGATAAATTTAATTCTACTATTATAAAATTAGTATTAACATTTAATTATTTAATCGACACATTTCCATGAAAATTTCACATATAATATTTACATTAAAGAAGGTTAAAAAATGTAACTCCCTCTGTTTTAAATATATTTTCTTTATCTACACATGGAAAAAATAATGCTATTAATGAATATAAATTTATATTTTGGGAAAAATTAAATTATATTCATTATGGTAATTTATTTATAATTTATATTGATTAAATAATTACCTTAATTTCTTTCTTAATGCTACTAAAGTATTTATTCGATTAGTATAGAAATAAAATAAATGATTTTATAAATATTAAAAGTAATATAATTTGAGATATTTATTATTTTATAAGAATTATTAAGATACTTTTCACGTATTATTGTTTTTTAAATGGATTATATTCTAATTCCAACTTTTTGTTTATGTCATTTAATTAAAATTAATTAAATAGTGTCAAAATTGATATTAATGATGTTTTTTTAAAATATTATTTTATTAAATTTTTTAAAAATCATAAAACTATTTAAAATGGACAAGGTGAATCTTATTCAGTCAAAAAATTTATCCAGTGGCCTTTTATGTACCAAATTTTAACTTATATGTAAAATTATAACCCTTCAAGATTGAAAAGGCTTTACGACGATTAATTTTAAAATATGTTAAATAATGGGTTAAACCAAATGATAATGATTAAATTATCACTCAAACATATCATAATTTTATATTTTTATTATATTTAAACCCCATGCTACCTTATCTTTTAATACTTAACCATTTGGAATCGTATTTCTAGAGAATGACTTTATTATATTTTAATCTTTTAAGAAATCCCAAGAGAACAACTACCCTTAATTTTAAATGGGAACCCATACTTCATCTTATGCACACCACATTGATCTTTATATCTCGAATTACCTAAAAATTATATTTTCAATTCCCATAAAAACACTATAGATGTTCTTTTCTTCCCAAAATAACAAATGTAGGGTCCTTAAAATAAGATTTAAAGGAGTAGTTTAAAAGAAGAGGTAATCTATTTAACCAACCAATTTATTATTAATTCATTTTTTACCTCATAAAATATTTAATATTATTAATAAAAATTAAATTAAATATCATAAATATACAAAAAATTTATTATGGTTTTGAAACAATATTTGTTTACCCTCTATCAATGAAATTGGATGTGACTGTATCGCTCGTGCATGCGTACGACTTCCCATCTCCATATAACGATACAATTAATTTTTCATAACCATGTTTGATGAGTGGTTATTATGATATGTGTAAAGTTTATATATGATATTTATGAAATAATTATGCTTCTATAATGATAATATCATATCTTCCTTCTAACCTTCCAATTAATTGGGAAATGATAACATTGCTCCTACATATGTGTGGACTACCACCTACAAAAAATGATGTGATTTGTTTTTAATTTATAATATAATAATTATTCTATAAATTTGAATAATATTTTTAACTTTATTTCATTCTACCCTTCATGAATTGAAAACACCATTTAGGCATACGCACGACATACCGTCTCCATGAATAGTTAAGTCATGTTTCTATATCTACATTATATTAATGATTCTAAATATGTATATAATGGATATATATGATATAAATATCATGATAAAAAATTCTAGATATTATGGAACTATGATCAGTGGACAAGTAACGAAACTACTGAAGAAAAACATATCATAAAAATAAGTAGTTATCACCATGAATGGTGATTTTAATAAATAATTGATAATAAAATAGTGATAAAAAGTTTATAAGTATGTAATATATGGTATGATATATTTGAGTATGGTTTGGGAATATATTTATAACTAATCTATATTTATTATAAAGGAGGTTTGAACACGTACAAAAGAAGTCAAACCTGAGGTAAGGGATTCTCATCTCAAGATGTCTTCTTTGGGAAAAAGATATATGCTATAAACCTATATTTTTTTATGGGGGGTATATACAGTCTCTGACAAGTTATATAACGAAATTATTTATTTTCATGATATTTAAAATTTCTTTCCAAGGTATTCTTTCATTGGGATTTTGATTCAAAATTTACCAAAGTTCTAAGGGGTTTATGTCTTAATCCTATGTTAATTGAGATTATTTATTCTTGAATTTGTATAGAGAAAAATATATGAACCTTATTTGATAAATAAATTCCATTTATATTATCCTCTAGTTATAATAAGAATAAATTTTTTACTTTAATTTTCCTCACTTTAAGTGCTCATGATATTGAAATGATGTTTTTTATAGAAAGTTGACTTTATTTATCACTTTGGTTGAGAAACAATTTTCTTACATATCCATGTTTTTAAGTGTTTTTAATAATTTTTTTAATATTTAATTATGTTTGTTTAAATTAAGTTTAACCCATGATTCAATTTTTGCGAGGTGATTTAAATGTAATCTTTTTGACTTTTTTTGAATGAGTCACTCTTTTTCTTTTTCTAAAAAATTGTGAAAAGAATGTTTTCTTTTAAATTATATAGAATAAATCTAATTTCTTAAAATATTGTCTTCTTAATGATTTTAATATTCCTTTAAAAATTTACATATTTATTTTTAAATGGAAAATTTTCCATAATATTATAGAAATTATTATATTTTAGATAATTTATTTCCCAATGAAAAAGGTTATTTTCCTCAAGAATTTTTTGAGGGTATTTTTATAATATTTATATTAATAAATGAACCCTAAATTTGGTGTTTCTTATGTTTTACTGGGGATATTATCCAAGGGAATCATACTTATTTTTTCTCTGTATGGTTTATGATTATGGTGATGAGATTTTTATGAAAACCATTTATTTTCCATGGGTTATTATATGATGTGACTGGGAAATGTTTATAAAACCCATTTTATTTTAATGGGTTATGATATGGTGATATGATGACTTTTTATGATATTTTCTAACATGTATGTATGGTTTTAATTATGTGATTGGCAGAATTGAAATAATATATCCCTCTAACGCAATGGGTAAATTTTTTTTATCTTATGAGATAACTATGGGAAACATGTTGACATACTTGGTACATTATGGTAAATAAGTTAATGTGCTTGATCAATTATGGGAAGCATGTCAATTAGTTTGATCCATTATGGGATACAAGTGGGTGTTCTTAATCAAATATGTGAAATAGTTGTTGAGTCCTGATCTATTTTTATTTAATAGTCTTGGAAGTTAAATTTGATATATGAAATGGTTTTTATGATTATTGTGGTACTGAATTTAATGACATTAAATTATAGTTCAAGATTTATTTATTATGATTTCTCACTATTATGATTGATGTTTTTTAAATGGTACTATTTTATGTGATGAATCATGTTTATGATCATTGAAATAGTCAATATGAATTTTATAAGTTATAGTCATTATCTCATTACCTTTTGATTATATTAGGTTTTAATATTATCATTGATTGATATCTCTCATGTTTACACCTATTGAGATTCTAAACCCACCCTTTCTTATGTTTTACTTCACCGAGTTATAAAGAATTGTCTTAAGTAGGGTATTTATTTGAATCATACTAAATGGGATGATATTTATTGGAGATATTGAATATGTTTCATGAGATAAGAATATTGTGTATCTAGTATCCAAATACACAAAACATTTTATAGTCCATGGGGATGTATTTTTGTAACATATTGAATATTCATCTAAAAACATGTAATATTTTATGTATAGAAATCCTAGGACTTTAAAATAATTACAAAAAAACCACAAATAAAAAACGTTTGAAAATTACCATCCATTCATCTGAAATGAAGGTAATAGGACAATATTTTTTTTAAAGATCCATTTCCTAGAGTTTGTGGAATTACTTTACCATATAGACTAAGAACATAAGAAAATATACATTATTAAAAAGTATAATTGAATTATTTAATAAATTTCCCACAAAATATCATCTTCTAATACAAATAATAAGTATTCAAGATGATTTTTTCATGCCTGAAGCACTAAAATCAATGTTTAATAATCACATAATCAATTAAAGGATAACAAAATATTCTTATTGTATTGAGATATTAATCAAAACTAAAAATATTTTTAATAAGGTAATATAATATCCAAAATTTATGAACCTTCATATAAAAAAATGATACATTTAACACCAAAATTTCAACAATAACACCAAAGGTTTAACTTAGATCATTCCATAGTGAAATAACCCCATATACCAAATCACATAAATAACCTCAAAATTAAAGATTTTTTTAACCTCAAATGTTATATCATACCCTTCATATTACTTACCAAAATTATAATATAATTCTTCCCAAATAATCCTTCATGTTAAATCTAAGGTTTATATATTCCTATATTTAATAAAACTAATCCTAGAATACGATTAATCACCTTATAATCCCATCACTTAAAAAATAAAATGGGGTGTATATTCCTTCAAACGTATGATTAGCATTAAAATTATGAACCCATGGTGGTATCTATAACTCTTAAGTTAACCTCCTAGGAAAAAATCCTAATCTCCAAAGTAATTTAAACCCTTCTATAATTCCAAATATAACATCCCTAATCTAGTACTCCCAAATCCAGTGATAAAAATGTAATTTTTTTTATTTTTGGATTTGATACTGATAAACGTGGCCCAATATTAGAAATAAAAAACATACAAAATCCAATGGAAATATTGGATCACTTACGTACCCAAGAACCATTTAGGTTTAGAGTATGAAAGATTTAGAAAAAACTCTTAAATAAAAATTTCCATGTCTTTAAGTGACCATTTTCCCCAACATACCTAGATATTCATATTCTAAATTATTTCCTCAATATATCCCATAAAATTCTTAACACATGAAACCTTTCTATAAATAAATCATTTAACATAATTCTTCATAACCTATGGAAAAGGAAAACAGTTAAAGGGTGATATCAAATGCTTAGTAAGGGTAAACATAAGTATTAACAATTAAAATTAATCAATGAGAATAAGATGATCATAAGGTTATGATGACATAATAAAATTAAATGATCATAACACAAGATAATTCATAGCATGGATCATGAAACATGACATAATGCTTTAACATAAGACAAGATATATAAAATAAAACAATCACGAGCCATATGAAAACAATCCTTGAGAGAAGGATCTATTAGAAATTTTATGAAGCATAGAGAAAACTTGTTTCTATATTGGAACATCATTATCATATCACTCTTATAATCACTCTTACAAATAGAATAACCTACCCAGTAAATTCCATCAATATCTTAGGAGAAACTACTAATTGATTAACTCTATATATTTACCTAATTAATTAGAGTATTATATCGAGATCACCCAACATCACAAACAATTTATAAGAAACATAACTTTAATAAACTAAAAAAATCATGCATTTCATCATAATACCCAATGAAATATTTATTGATAATTTCATTACTCGATTATCCCATGAAAAAGAAATGAGTTCCACAATAATATAATTATAACAATCACACTCCATCCAAATAAATAATAAGGAACATATTATTGGACCATATCCTCATTCAATCATAATAAATAAATAAAACATATTTACATAGATAAAAAATATATTTAAAAGAACATTTAAGAAATTTATTTTAAAACATGATGAAATAACCTTTTTATTTTGAAACTATTTTATAAAAAACTTCAAGAATATGGGTTGAAAATTTTTCTTTGAAAATAACCGTGAAAAATTATAAAGTAATAATTAAATAAAATAATGGCCATGACTATGGTAAAATACATTCATGTCATAGATGTTAAAAATAAACATTCTTTTCAAAATTTTATATTATTTGTTAGAAGTGACCCATGTGGAAAATGTTAAAAAAATTTCTTTTAAAACATTTTAAAATATGGTAAAAGATTATGGAAAATAAATTTTGGAAATATTTTGTGTTTATAAGATAACATTAGTTATATAATATTAATAATGTGTCTAAAGAATTTGGTTAAAAGTCTTGAAAAACTTAAAAATAACATTTTTAAATAAATACCCTTTTGGCCATTTAAAACCAAAAACCTATTGGAAGAAAGGGAATGATAAGGAATATAAAATAACATGAGTATAAAATATAAATGATGTTATCTTTAAATATTAATTGTATACACCATATAAATAAATATAGGTGCATCAATGAAAATGTGTCTCAAAAAAAGAATTTTGAATGTAGAAACCCTTGAAACTTTGATAATTAATAATTCAAGAAGTTTTTAAATGAAGGAACATTAAATGATTCTATAAAAACCCTTAATTTATATAAAATAATATGTTAAAATACATTCATGGGAATTAAGTACACCATATAATATAAAATATTGTGGATATCATGAATTATGTCTCTAAGAGTTGAAATTAAGACCATGAAAACCCTTACAACTTTTATTACATTTGATTCAATATATCATGAAAGAGATAAATTTAAAAGAGAATTAAATATCATGATAAAATATTCATTCCTGATACAATATACAAATAGAAATCATATACACTTGGTAAAAGTGAGTAGGTGCATATTACAAGACATATCTCAAGGAAACAATATTGAGATGCATACTCCTTACAAATATTGAATCATTGAAGTTAGAATTAATCAAACAAGTGATTATGTATAAAAATTATAAACCAAAAAAATATCATTAAATACACCATAATACTATCATAGGTAATTTAATACTTAATCAAGGCATAACATAGTTAGGTAAGTAGAAGTATAACTGAATGAATGTAAATTGAGTTAAGAAACCCCTTCCTATGAGACCAGACTTTATATGTTTCTTATAAAACAAAAAAATAATAAACATAAATTAATTATTTACCAGTTTAATAAATTTACATCTTTATTATTTTATCATTGAAACATTTATTTCAATTTCATATTTAATTACTCAATCAGTTATGTCCACATCGTGTGTTTTGCAGATGTTCGGTTCATAATTGAAAATTGAATTTCATAGTTTTACCTTGTTAAAAGGGTTATTTGTTCCATAATATTCATAATAATAATAATTTAATAATTATCATTTTTATATATTAAATTTTATTGTATAACCATCTTTTAATGGATTATGTTCAAAATTAATCACATCACGTCGTGGAAGGGATAATCCACATGAACACAAGAATGATTTTTCCATTATCTAACTGATGGAATGTTAAGAAAATTGATGATATTTTATATTTATATAATTTTAATTATTTCATGAATATCATATATATACATTAAATCCATAATTATAAATATCCATGAGAGGTGTTTATGAAAAATGAATTTCATCGGTTCATGGTGCTGTAGTCGACAATACGCAAGATTAATGGTTTCATTTCCTATTTGATAGAAGAATGAGTTTCATTAAGGATAATAAATCAACATAATAACATATCATTATATTTTAGATACTGATGTTATTATAGCACAATTATTTTAATATTTATGAATGAGTTGTAAGAAGAAATAAAACTAAAACATTTGGCTAAAATATGTGTCTCTTCTTCCGACAACCTCTTATGCTTTAAATATTAATTCATAAAAGGTTATTATTATGCACAAAATACGACCTATAGAACATGTATATAGATTTTAGTAAGGTTATTTATTCATTTAATTTCTAGACTATAGTGCTCAAAATATTTGAGTAATAGAGGAGATTAGGTTCCCTTTTATAAGTGAGGGGAGGGGAACTCTTGCAATCACCTAAAGTATTAAATTAATAAAAATTAATTTTAATTTAAAAAGTTGAAAAAGTTGATATATTTAGAATATAAGATGATTATGAGTCTAAATAACCTCATCCAATTAATTTTTTGAGAAGTTTAAGTGATTTTTACCCTTATTACTTTGTTTTAAACCATCGTTATCCCTTTTGATGATTACTGTAAAATAAATTTTTTTCTATTTAGGGGTCAAATAAGATACTATAGAAAGAAATTTCATGAATAAATAAAACCTTTCTTATATTTTAAAACATGTACTATTAAATTTTATGAATATAGTATTTTTATGAATTTTAAATCATTTAATAAATAATGTTTGTTTTAAAATGTAACTTCCCAGACCCGAGTGCGACGCAATGGGTGCCCCGAGCCCGGTTCGCCACGTGACCTCAAGCGCATTTCCCCAAACACCAGAGGCTTCCGACTAGCAGCGAGGGCCCAGGTCTGATAGTGGGGAAACTATGCCCTCATTTGCCAAAGTGTAGCGCAGCAGAATACAAAATAAAACATACAACGACAGCAGAAGCAGTAAACCATACAACTACTAAAATAAACAACAGCAGTGAATATAACCAACAGTATATATATGATGATGATACCTGTTTCATGTTCTAAGAAAGCAGCCAGAACATGTTATACATCAATACAGTACAATAAAATACAGAGTACAGTAAAACAAGAAAAACAGCTGGCAGCGGCATCGCGAGCCTAGGCTCGGTCCCATGCCCTCCTACTCCTCAGCAACAGTCAAGTACCTGTATAGGGACTCTTTCCCCTATCTACACCTTCATAAACGTAATCTGTTTGGGCCGAAAATCATGACCCAAACAGGGTGTGAGAAATATATCTCAGTAGGCACCCACCAAAGGCCCGTGCTCAACTGCATGTAAGCATGCAACAATAGTGTGCAGTAGTAAAATGAAATAAAGTAAGAAGTACTCAAAAGTCACTAGTTACCAGTTATATTTCCATCTTATTATTCATTTAATCCATTAAATATTAGAAATCACCATAGTGCATTTCTATGTAAACATTCAACATCCTCAGACAAGCAAAACCTTACCCTCAGCTAAGCAGAACACAACCCGCAGGTAATTTCCCTCAGGCATAACATAATTTTTCCCTCAGGCATAGGTAGTGTCTCCCTCAGGCACAAAGTCTATTGCCCTCAGGCGCGGAAGAAGTTTCCCTCAGACCGTATTAACTACATCCCTCGGGCTAAACAGTGCAGTGCCCACAGGCTAATCACAACAATTCCCTTAGACTAAACATGTAACCGGGCCATGCCCAACATATCAAAATGCAGTAAACAAGAAATTCCTCTCAAGGAAATTGTACAATTACTACATTGAAGGCATACCCTTGGGTATCCTGGCCAAACAGCTAAACAGTGAAACACACCCCCGGGGTGGTTTTGGATCCAAGCAACGATACCAACCAGCATTTTATTATCACAATTTAATGACCTATGAAATTCTAGACATTAAATATAGCAACGACCTCAGCCACACGAAACCCCAACCTAGTTTCATGGAACAAAAACGCACAAAAACGCACGACATCTGTAAAATAAACACAAAGCCACCTACCTTATACGTCAACGAGCGTTATACCCGAATACCGACTCCTAAAACACCCAATAACGGCGTAGATCTGACGAAGAACAAAACCCATTCAAACGTAAATAACTTACGTTAGGATAAGAATTGGTAAGAATGGTACTAGGAGAGGAGAGGCTTACCCGTGCGGTTCCAACGAGATCGTCCGAAGCCGAATCGGATTCCAGACAAACACCCGGCGGATCTTCAAAGATCCAGCCTCCACCTTTGGCTCCAAAATGGCTCAAGTGCCTCCTCTGCCAAATGAGGAGGCTACTGCCTGTTTTAAGCTGAAAAAAAGTACACGGCGTGTACTTCTGAGTACACGGCGTGTACTTGCTTCATTTAACTGTTCATTTGGCGGCACCGCCACACTGTTCATCCGTCGATCTGAGTACACGACATGTACTCCCAAGTACACGACATGTACTATCGCCCAGCTGGAAGCGACTCCACCGCCATACTATTTAAGCTTGAAGACTGACTACACGGCGTGTACGGTACCACTACACAGCGTGTAGTCGGTTCCTACACCCCTTGTCGCCAACATGGCTACACGCCCCGTGTACTCATCCCAACACGGCAAAAAATACATGGCATGTGGATAAAGTACACAGCGTGTAGTTCCAAAATTCAGGATTTTTCTCCATTTCCCATATTTTCTCAAAAACACTTAAGGAAAAGGAAAAGAAGAAGCCCGTACCTCTAAAATAAGAACCGGGTTCTTACAAACTTCCCCCCTTATAGTAATTCGTCCCCGAATTTCCCTTCCAAGGGTGGAGAAGAATAAGCTCAAAACAGCTCTGGCCACTGAGTACGTACGTCGGCCTCCCGCTCCCAGGTCTCGTCCTGCACTCGGCCATGCTACCATAGCACCCGTACGAGAGGAACTGACCGACCTCGGAGAACCTTCGTGCTACTGTCAATGATACGGATCAGATTCTCTTCTAAGGGCGCATCATGCTGAAGCTCAACCTCCTCTAGCTAAAAGGTGTGAGACGGGTCTGAATGGTAGCGACGCAACTGAGACACGTGGAAGATGTCGTGCATGGCTCAATACCGCTGCGATAACTGCAACCGATAGGAAACCAGCCCGACTCTCTCTAAAATCTCACATGGTCCCACATACCTCAGTGAAAGCTTACCCTGTCTCTTGATCCACTTGTGTCCCAGCCTCGGTGAGACATGCAAGAAAACCTGATCCCCGACCACGAACTCCAATGTTTGTCTGCGGCGATCAGCATAAGACTTCTGATGAGACTGCACGGTAGCCATCCGCTTCTAAATAAACAAGACCTGCTCAGATGTCTTTTGTACGAGCTGTGGCCCCAGTAAAGCTGCCTCACCCGCCTCTAACCAGCACAAAGGTGATCGGCATGGCCTACCATATAAAGCCTCGTATGGTACCATCTCAATAGTCTCCTGAAAACTATTGTTATATGCAAACTCGACTAAGGGTATATGCTTCTCCCAAGATCCCCCAAAGTCTAGGATGCATGCGTGCAACATGTCCTCTAGCACCTGTATCGTCCGATTTGACTGGCCATCTGTCTGAGGGTGGTATGTTGTGCTCAGAATCACCTGTGTACCTAGCTCCCTCTGAAAACTCTGCCAGAAATGAGACGGAAAGTGGGCGTCCCTATCTGAAATGATAGAACGAGGGACCCCATGAAGACGCACGATCTCTCGGATAGACAACCTTCTGATCTCGTCCACACCGAAGGTCTCCTTGATCGGCAAGAAGTGAGCTACCTTTGTGAGTCTGTCCACAAAAACCCACACAGCGTCATTACTTCGAGGTGACCTCGGGAATCCCATCACAAAATCCATCGCGACATCATCCCATTTCCACTATGGAATGAGCAACTGCTATAACAGCCCAGCTAGCCTCTGTTGCTCTGTCACGACCCGACCCAACGAGGCTCGAGCCGCGACTCCCCAAGCCCGCCTCCAATAGGCCAGGGGCTGGCGACCAGCACCGAGTAGGCTATCAAACACATGTGAGGCATTAGCATAAGGTACCTGTACACACGCACCCACAAACACCTCCATGCAACAGTGCATAGATATAGAAACTGAAAAGTAAATGCATGCATACAATCTATCCCAAACCAGAGTGCAACAACAAAAGTACAAAGGGAAAAATAGGGCCCACCAAAAGTAAACTACAAAGCGCGTACAACCTACTCTGAAGAAGGGGAACGCTGCCACAAACACCCGCCGGAAAGCTCCCTCGGCACAGCTCCGGTAAACACCCCGGTCAACTCGCTCACTAAGCTCCGCCTGCTCTGGGTCCTCCTGGGACTCCATAAAAAGGCTTGTGGTCTGCAAAAGACACAAACATATACGGGAAAAACCCGTGCAGGGGTGAGTATAAACATACTCAGTAGGCACCCCAAAAACCCAAAACCCAAGGGAGAAACTGAAAGGCAACAATCCGCTCAACCCAGCCAGAGGGAACCCAGATGAGAGAGAAACTCCATCTCGTGACCATCCTCGGCTAAACACAACTAGTAAGCTCAGCTCAGCTCAGGTGTATGCCCATACATACACCTTGAACAATCCAGATATACTCAGCTCATGCCAAAAACCACAAGAGGTACCGACCTCATCACCAGCAACTGTCCCAACCAGGAGAGCACACCACAGGAACACTGTCATACCAGATGACACTCATCCGAGAGATACACTCCATTGGGTCCCAAACAAACATCTCAGATGCTCACCCGAGAGACTACACTCATCGGATAACATCACTGAGGAAACATCGCTGAAACAACATAACCACCAAACTCCTCGGATAGGGGATCGCCGCTAGGGTCCGCTAGGGGATACCAAGACCCACAACGGTATACGTAGCTCACAGATAGGGGATCACTCCCAGGGTCCGCTGGGGGATACCACGACCCGATCTGGTAAACGTAGTTCTCACAGATAGGGGATCACACCCAGGATCCGCTAGGGGATACCACAACCCGATCTGGCGCTCGACATAAACTCCAAACTCAGATAGATGATCATCTTCCATATAAAGATGGTCGCGACGATACCGGAACCCTATCTGGTATAACTCGCGATGTAGGGGATCGAACTGACGATGCCACAACCCTATCGAAACCACGCGCTGAGTAGGGGATCACATAACCAATGATACCGCAACCCTACCGACACGAAGCGCTGAGTAGGGGATCGTATAACCAACGATACCGCAACCCTACTATAAACATCATGATGAGTAGGGGATCGTAAACCCGATGATGCCACAACCCTACTGTGCACGACCCACCGCGTAGGGGATCATATTCCCGATGATGCCAGAAACCCTACGGGGTTAACCTGATAGATAGGGGATCGCCGCCCGTGAATAAGCGATCACAGCGATACCAAGAACCCGGTCCAGGGTAAAGATGCTAGAGGATCTGCTCCGGGCCCACCGGAGGGATGCCACAACTCTAACAGTTAAAACATCCCATCGAGAGGATCAAAAACCTATACGAAGGTTGTGATGCCACACGAACCCTCGTGGGTATGAACCAAGGGAGTACCCTCAACCACTGCTGGTCCAAAACATCGCTAACCTAAGCGACCCGCAACAATGCCACATTGTGAATCTCCAAGGCCAAAACTGTGGCCACCATCACGATCTATGTGAAAAAACACGCAAGGTAGGCTGCTTACTCGCCCAAAAACAACGATCCCAAAACCCATCGAGCATACCATACCACGACGATCCCCTCGGAAAAACAAGCGGAATCGACTACTCGCTCGTCCAAAACAGACACCCGGTGAAAAAGGTACTATTCACCAAAGGCCAGCTCGGGTGGGGGACACACCTGGATTTCGAAACTCATTGAACGGATCGCACCATTGCGATCCCCTCGGAAAAACACACAGGATCGACTATTCATCCGCCAAAATCAGACTCCTGGTTCAAAAGCTGCGTTTCTCCGCAAACGCCAAAACCCGGCCTCATAGGGCCCACACCCCATTCACAGTCCCAACACCCGGAAAACATCTCAAAAAGTCCGTCGTACCATCAAGGTCTCAACGCCGCTGACGGCACGTCAATCAGACGCTCCGGGTAGAAGTTACAACGGCCCGAAGTCGTAAAATAATAAAATAATATTATTTTATACGACGTTCCTAACTCCCGGGCCACGATCCCGAACTCTTAAACCCTCAAAGTGAGTTCAAAAGGTCCGTCTTGACGCAAGGAGCGCATCATCGCAAATGGCTCGCAAATCAGAGTTACGTTTTGTGAGTTACGGGGGTTTAAAGAACCCCCGGAAAATCCTGGTCGGACCACCGTCAGCCTCGCCGGAAACCACCGCGCCGCCGCCGGATTCCGCTGCGCTGCCGCCGCCACACCGGAAACCGCCTCCGCGTCGCCGCGCCTTCGTCGGATTCCGCCATGGCCGCCGCCCCTCATCGCCGAAAAACCGGGTTTTCACCGGAAAACTTCCGGGAGCCACCGGGAGCACCCCAGTGCTCCAAATCCAGATCTGAAACATGTTTTGGAAAGCTCGGGACCCGAACTATACAACCCTTAAGAAAATTTGAAGGAAAACAACACAAAAATGGGATCCAAGATTGTAAAACTCAAACGCCTACCTCGCGGGCGAAACGCCGACGTTCTGCCTTAGATCTGCGCTCCAGAGCTTCCGCTGCGCACTCCTGGAACGTCCGCCGTCGAATTCCGAGCTCGTGGGTGCTTCGTTTGATCGATTCGGCGGCGAAGAACGGTGATGAACGTCGAGAGGAACGATAAGGGGGGGGGGGGTGCTGATATTTATATCAGCCGCCCGACGACGCCAAACCTGCCTCGGATCCGATGCCCGATGCCAACAAAAGTAAGGTCACCCCTAGGGTAAACGCGTCGTTCTGAACGCAACGGAGGACTCAAATTTTCCATTTGAGACTCCGTTCAGAAGTTATTTGAGCCGACGCTCGCACACTAACTTCTCCATTTAATTACAAAAACGCCCCTACTGGCGTTTCTCACCGCAGGCCCGCGCCCGCAAAGTTTACACCTTACCTAGGGTAAATGGCACATTCCGGACACAACCGTACCCTCATATTCCTGTTCTGAGCTACCATTTAGGAGATATTACACCCCCGCCACGTGCATAGTTTAAAAAAACATATATTTTTATAAAATTAATTCCGGGCACACCGGACCTTGGAATCGCACGCCGTCTTCACGCCTAGCTCTAGAATTCTTCGTAGAAATATTCCAAAGTCTGACAGAGCCAAAAACCCGAGACGCTACATCCTCCCCCCCTTAGAACTTTTCATCCCCGAAAAGCCCTAAGAACAAGAAAAGCGACTGGACTCTCATCTGGGTCTCACACACCAGCGAGCTCACCAACAAACACCCCTACCCGAACGCATAATTCAGAAGGACTCATCCACCACACCTCAATACTATCCTCTTTGGGCGGCACTGACTCGCCCGCACGGTTTTAATCGCGTCACAAAAACACGTCTCGATGGGGGAAGGATCCCTCTTCCTCACGCATTCGAAGAATGTGGAACAACTCCCACACAGGGTCTTACCAACGCCCTGAACAAAACTCAAGCAAGCAACAAAAAGGAGGGTACCACTAAACAGTGTCTATCAAACTACTACAGAAAGTACAAAGGACACAAGGCGTGCCTCTATCTATTCGCGGTGCCTCTGGGTCAAGAGCCTCCAGGTCATGCAATTGTCCTCGCCCTCGACCACCAGCTCCCTGAGCTTGGCGTGGACCACCTGGGGGTGGGGGTGGTGGAAACTGATACCGCCTACCACCTCCTCTTGTTGCACCCGCTCCGCCACCACATCCGCCGCCCTGCGGACCACTTTGCTCGAGACGCTGCCTCTTCCAAGGCGGTCCATCGACCGGCTCCCTCTCAGCAGCACGTCGGGTCGGACAATCTCTAGAAAGATGTCCCTGAATGTCGCAAGTGTAACACCGCCTCTCCTGCGGCTGACCAAAACTGGCCTGCGAGCCCTTAGCCTCAGATCCTCCATCCTAGGGTTGCCTCCTGAAACGTCGACCACGTCCTGACCCATGAGTCTGTCGTCGTCTACCAGATGCCGACGTCTCAGCCCTCACGTGCCCAGCACTAACAGAGAGAATCTGCTCAGCCAGAAAACTCTCCACCACCAACACTCGCTCCAGCACTCCAGCATAGGTGGGCAGGCACAAGGAAACCACACCTGCTCGGATGTCCCTGCGTAAGCCCTGCTCGAAGGTCCGAGCCCTAAAGAACGGGTCTCGAACCATATCCAGGGAGTAGCGCGACAGGTCTGTAAACCTTGCTGAGTACTCCGACACATTCATGCTCTCCTGTCAAAGCTGTAGAAGCTCCTGGATCCGCACTGACCTCAGCATCACCGGATAGAACTCCTCCCTGAAGATCCGCTCAAACTCTACCCACGTGAGAATCTCCTCGTCATGGGACTGCGTCACCAAACTCCACCATCGCCTGGTAGAACCATGCAGATGGCTCACCGCTAGGACCACCATCTGATCTGGAGGTGTCCTCACTAGGCGGAATACCCGGGTGACTGCCTCAAGCCAGTCATCAGCTGCCTGGGGGTCTGGATCACCTTGGAACCTTAGAGGTCACTGCCTCTGGAACTCATGCAGCGCACTCAGCCTGCGTGCAACCTCATCCTACACTGCCAGCACAAGTAGCTGCTCGACAGGTGGTGGCTCAACTGGCAGACCACCTGGAGGTGCAACCTCAGAACCTGCGCCCTTCTCCACAACCTCTACATGGGGCGGGTCGTCAGCACAATCCTGCTGCGAAACCCTCACTGGTTGTCGTCGTGGAGGCATCCTGAAAAACATTCAAGACGCACCACAGTCAAAAAGTATATCTGGAGAGCTAACTCAAGAAGGACAAGGAAATACCCAAAAACCCAGTCCTATATGATGCACGTACCGTTATGTCCCTGCGACCAGTGTACGAATGTCCCGAGTCGAAAGGCCGGTTATCAGAGTCCTGGTGTATGGATACGTCGACCGCCGCATGAACACTGGAGTCCCTGGCCTGAAAGTCGAACTCGAAACATCCTAACACTACCGCTATGCAACCCAAACCAAACTCACTACTAGACCAGCTACGCTCTAAGATCCCAAAGGTGGAACCTCCTATGATACCACTCTATCACGAACCGACCCAACGGGGCTCAAGCCACGACTCCCCAAGCCCGCCTCCAATAGGCCTGGGGCTAGCGACCAGTGCCGAGTAGGCTATCACACACATGGGAGGCATTAGCCTAAGGTACCTGTACACATGCACCCACAAACACCTCCATGCAACAGTGAAGAGATATAGAAACTGAAAAGTAAATGCATGCATACAATCTATCCCAAACCAGAGTGAAACAGAAAAAGTACAAAGGGAAAAACAGGGCCCACCAAAAGTAAACTACAAAGCGCGTCCAACCTGCTCTGAAGAAGGGGAACTCTGCCACAAACATCCGCCAGAAAGCTCCCTCGACACAGCTCCGGTAAACACCCCGGTCAACTCGCTCACTAAGCTACGCCTGCTCCGGGTCCTCCTAGGACTCCGTCAAAAGGCATGTGGTCTGCAAAAGACACAAACACGTGCGGGCAAAGCCCGTGCATGGGTGAGTATAAACATACTCAGTAGGCACCCAAAAAACCCAATACCAAAGGGAGAAACTGAAAGGCAACAGTCCGCTCAACCCAGCCAGAGGGAACCCAGACGAGAGAGAAACTCCATCTCGTGACCATCCTCGGCTAAAAACAACTAGTCAGCTCAACTCAGCTCAGGTGTATGCCCATACATACACCTTGATCAATCCAGATATACTCAGCTCACGCCACAAGCCACAAGAGGTACCGACCTCATCACCAACAACTGTACCAACCAAAAGAGCACACCACACGAACACTGTCATACCATATGACACTCATCTGAGAGATACACTCCATCGGGTCCCAAACAAACATCTCAGATGCTCACCCGAGAGACCATGCTCGTCAGATAACATCACTGAGGAAACATCGCTGAAACAACATAACCACCAAACTCCTCAGATAGGGGATCGCCGCTAGGGTCCGCTAGGGGATACCAAGACCCACACCGGTATACGTAGCTCACAGATAGGGGATCACTCCCAGGGTCCGCTGGGGGATACCACGACCCGATCTGGCATACGTAGTTCTAACAGATAGGGGATCACACCCAGGATCCGCTAGGGGATACCACAACCCGATCTGGCACTCGACATAAACTCCACACTCAGATAGAGGATCATCGTCCATATAAAGATAGTCGCGACGATACTGGAACCCTATCTGGTATAACTCGTGATGTAGGGGATCGAACCGACGATGCCGCAACCCTACCGAAACCACGTGCTAAGTAGGGGATCACATAACCAACGATACCGCAACCCTACCGGAACTAAGCGCTGAGTAGGGGATCATATAACCAACGATACCGCAACCCTACTATAAACATCATGCTGAGTAGGGGATCATAAACCCGACGATGCCACAACCCTACTGTGCACGACCCACCGCGTAGGGGATCATATTCCCGATGATGCCAAAAACCCTATGGGGTTAACCTGCTAGATAGGGGATCGCCGCCCGTGAATAAGCGGTCACAGCGATACCAAGAACCCGATCCAGGGTAAAGATGCTAGAGGATCCGCTCCAGGACCACCAGAGGGATGCCACAACTCTAACAGTTAAAACATCTCATATAGAGGATCACAAACCTATACGAAGGTTGTGATGCCACACGAACCCTCGTGGGTACGAACCAAGGGAGTACCCTCAACCACTGCTGGTCCAAAACGTCGCTAACCCAAGCGACCAGCAACAACGCCACATTGTGCATCACCGAGGCCAAAACTGAGGCCACCATCATGATCCATGTGGAAAAACACGCATGATAGGATGATTACTCGCCCGAAAACAACGATCCCAAAACCCATCGAGCGGACCATACCACGGCGATCCCCTCGAAAAAACAAGCGGAATCGACTACTCGCTCGTCCAAAACGGACACCCGGTGAAAAAGGTATTATTCCCCGAAGGACAGCTCGGGTGGGGGCCACAACTGGATTCCGAAACTCATCGAATGGATCGCACCATTGCGATCCCCTCGGAAAAACACATAGGATCGACTATTCATCCGCCAAAATCGGACTCCTGGTGCAAAAGCTGCGTTTCTCCGCAAACGCCAAAACCCAGCCTCATGGGGCCCACACCCCATTCACTGTACCAACACCCGGAAACAATCTCAAAAAGTCTGTCATACCATCAGGGTCTCAACGCCGCTGACGACACGTCAATCAGACACTCCGGGTAGAAGTTACGACGGACCGAAGTCGTAAAATAATAAAATAATATTATTTTATACGACGTTCCTAAATCCCGGGCCACGATCTCGAACCCTTAAACCCTCAAAGTGAGTTCAAAAGGTCCGTCTTGACGCAAGGAGCGCATTGCCGCAAACAGCTCGCAAATCGGAGTTACAGTTTGTGAGTTACGGGGGTTTAAAGAACCCCCGGAAAATCCTGGCCGGACCACCGTCAACCTCGCCGGAAACCACCGCTGGATTCCGCCGCGCCGCCGCCGCCGCACCGGAAACCGCCGCCGCACCGCCACGCCTTCACTGGTTTCTGCCATGGTCGCCGCCCCTCATCGCCGGAAAACCGGGTTTTCACCGGAAAACTTCCGGGAGCACCCCAGTGCTCCAAATTCAGATCCGAAACATGTTTTGGAAAGCTCGGGACCCGAACTATACAACCCTTACAAAAATTTGAAGGAAAACAACACAAAAATGGGATCCGAGATTGTAAAACTCAAACCGCCAACCTCGCGGGCGAAACGCCGACGTTCTGCCTTAGATCCGCGCTCCAGAGCTTCCGCTGCGCGCTCCTGGAATGTCCGCCGTCGAATTCCAAGCTCGTGGGCGCTTCGTTTGCTCGATTCGGTGGAGCGGCGGCGAAGAACGGCGAAGAACGTCAAGAGGAACGATAAGGGGGGGGGGGGGGGGGGTGCTGATATTTATATCAGCCGCCCGACGACGCCAAACCCGCCTCAGATCCGACGCCCGATGCGAACAAAAGTATGGTCACCCCTAGGGTAAACGCGTCGTTCTGAACGCAACGGAGGACTCAGATTTTCCATCTGAGACTCCGTTCAGAAGTTATTTGAGCCGACGCTCGCACACTAACTTCTCCATTTAATTACAAAAACGCCCCTGGTGGTGTTTCTCACCGCAGGCTCGTGCCCACAATGTTTACACCTCTCCTAGGGTAAACGACACGTTCCGGACACAACCGTACCCTCATATTCACGTTCTGAGCTATCATTTAGGAGATATTACACCCCCACCACATGCATAGTATAAAAAAAATAATATTTTTATAAAATTAATTCCGGGCACACCGGACCTCAGAATCGCACGCCGTCTTCGCGCCTAGCTCTGGAATTCTTCGTAGAAATATTCCAAAGTCTGACAGAGGCAATAACCCGAGTCTCTACATGCTCCGCCTTCACCTGATGACAGGTGGAACACCTCGTAACAAAACCAACTATCTCTCTCTTCATACCCGGCCACCAGTACTGACGTCTCAAGTCTCGGTACATCTTGGTAACCCTGGGATGAACTACCCAATCTAAAGCATGAAACTCCCGCATTAGCTCCTCGCGTATATCCCCTGGAACCCATACACGTACACGGAAATGCAAAACCTCACCATCGCCTATCGTCCAACCAGGAGGAGGGTCATCACTTGCCACCGACTCCCATAGAACTAGTTCTTCTGAATCCGATAGCTGTCTCATCCTCACTCTGTCCAGGAGGGTAGAAGTAATAGCTAAAGATGAAAGATAAGTATTCCCCTGACCGTCATGCACCTCCAGATGCATCTCAGAGAACAAAGACATGAGCTCCCACTCACCACTGACCTCCTGTAATGCCTGCATCTGAGTCTTCCTGCTCAGTGCATCAGCTACTGCATTACCTTTACTAGGTGTATAGGAAAGCTCAAAATTGAAGGACTGTAGGTACTCAACCCACCTCCTCTGCCTCAGATTCAGGTCACGCTGAGTAAAGATATACTTGAGGCTTCTGTGGTCGGTGAAAAACACAAAATTCTCTCCAAACAGATAGTGTCTCCAACAGCGCAACACATGAACAACTACAACCAAATCGAGATCATGCGTCGGGTAATTCCTCTAATGTGGCGTCAACTGCCGAGACCCGTACGCAACAACTCGGTCGCCCTGCATCAAAACTGCTCCCATCCCAATACCTTATGCATCATAGTAAACTGTATAGATTTTTCCCTGATCTGTGAGTATTAGGATCGGTGCTGATGTCAACCTTCCCTTCATGTCATGAAAAGATATATCGCAAGCTTCTGACCAAACGAACTTCACACCCTTCTTAGTCAGACATGTCAACGGTGCTGCTAAGTGGGATAAGTCCTATATGAAGCGTCTGTAGTAACCATCCAGCCCTAAGAAACTCTTTATCTCAAACACGTTCTTAGGAGGCTCCCAGGAAACTACTGCTCTCACCTTCTCTAGGTCTACTGCAACTCCTACCTCTGAGATAATGTGACCCATGAAGTGAATCTGGTCCATCCAAAAGTGGCACTTTGAGAGCTTAGTATATAGCCGATGCTCTCTTAGTGTACTCAATACGATCTCAAGATGGGTGTCATGGTTGTGTCAAGTGTGGGAGTACACCTAGATGTCATCCACGAATACTACCACAAAGGAATCAAGATATGGATGGAACACACAATTCATCAGAGCCATGAAAACTGCTGTAAAGACCCGTAAAATTCAAGGGAAATTTTTTTCTTAATTTTCTTTAGAATTTTACAAGAGCGCGGTTTCTGACGGCACCTGATTCCGAGGCCCGGTGTGCCCGGAATCAATTTCCGAAGTTTGGCTCGGGTACGTTCAGTGAACGAACGAGCGAGAATTTCTAACTTTTGATCCGGTGCTCGGAATTGAAATCCGAGGACACCGATGAACTCGCAGCGCCAATATTCTCTTAAGAAGACCTTTTCCGAAGTTGCGTTTGCCTAGGAGGAGATGTTTAATTTTCTGGATGAAATGAAGAGTAAAATAAATTTGTGATACAATATTTATTTTATATCTTTAAAGTGGTTATAATCTTTTGTTGGAAGTTGGGTGGTTTAACCACCTAAGAGAGGATTAAGGTGAGGAGGGGCCCACCCGAGCCCCACCTTTTCAAATTCCCTAACTCCCCTCTCTCCCTCTTAAAAGCTTGACAACTTAACACTTAATTAATTATACAACTCATGTATAATTAATAAGTGAGTTTAATTTGAGTTTTGAAATTCAAACTCTTGAATTTCAAAGGTTGGGTTGTGTTAATAAATTAAGTGTGAGCTTAATTTATTTTTGGTTAGTTTCATTGTTACTTGAGAGGTTTGGGAGAATCGTTGAGAGACTTGAAGATCTTCTTCGTCTTCGATGAAGAACGTGAAGAACGGTTCTTCTCCGACAAGGAACATCGATCCCACGACCTTCAAGACTCGGCGTCCCGGATTCTTCCATCTTCATCTTCCTCCTCGACAAGGGAGAAGTAGCCGACCGTGGTGATCATCGCCAACGACAACGTACCTCTCTTCTTCGTCTTAGCGACAAGTGAAGAGACGTCGTTTCCTCCTCGGACGCACCCCGACGTCCACAGAATCTACGTCCGACGCCGCGACGCCTTTCTCCGCGATAACCGACGTGCGACGTCAACTTTTTCAAGGTAGGGGTTGTTGATTTTTGTTTAATTGTTTATTCTTGTTCGTGGTTCTAGCATGATTAACGTGAGGATTTTTAAGTTGTGTTATCTTTTAACGTGAGGGGGCCGGACCGCATGAACACGACCGAACCCCCTCCATCGTTCTTGTTGATTTATCTTGCGGGTGGAAACAAGGTGGCATGGTGCCGTCGCACCACGCGGATAATCGTACGATTATATTGCGCGGCGCCGTCGCGCCGCGCCGTGGAAGAATCATCAAGAACGCGACGCCGTCGCGCCGCATCAAGAGGAATCGAAGGCGCGGCGGAGGGGCGCGGTGCCGTCGCACCGCGCCGGACGACGAACACCGCGGCCGGTTCCGGGCCGCGGCAAGACGGGGAGACCGGCGGCAGCCGGGCCGCGGCGAGACGGGAAGACCGGCGGCAGCCGGGCCGCCGGCGCCGGAGATCAAGAAGGGCCGCGGCCCTACGGCCGCGTCGGCGAGGGGGAAGGCGGCCGGCTGCCGGTTCGGTCAGAAGGCGGGACCCGCGGGTCCCGTGTGTTTAATAAAAACGGCCGGCAAAAGCCGGCCGTGATCCGAAAAAAAGGGGGTTTCGCCCCCTGCGTGCGGCGCATGCGCGGCACCCTGGCCGCGCCGCGCCGCCGCTGGCCGGGCCGCGCCGCCGCGCCGCCACCGGCCGGGCCGGTTCTAGCGGACCGGGTCGGGTCGACCCGGTTCGGGTCAGACCAGGGGGGGGGGGGGATCGGGCCGGGTCGGCCCGGACCCGGACCCCCCGTTTTCGAGACAAATTCGGTCTTTTGGCCATAACTTGAGCCACAGACCTCCGATTGACAAACCTTCTGCGGAAACGCGATCCTTGGATCGAGACGGTCGTTTCGGTATATCGCACTCAAGGTTTCGGAACACTTTGAGTTCGGCCGGGTTGGTTCGTTCACGAAACCAACCGGGCCTTCGGAGCGGAAACGCTTATATCTTGAGCTACAGACGTCTGATTGACGTGCCGTCAGCTTTGTTGTGTTCCTCTTAGTGAAACGGTTCTTTTGGCATACTCCACCCGAGGTTTGGACGCAGGTGGAGTACGGTCGGGTTGGTTTTGCCTTAAAAACCAACCGGGCCCCGGGGACGAAAATGCCAATAACTCTCAGACCGGGCGGCTGATCGACGCGCCATCTATTGCGTTGAGTTCCTGTTGACGATACGTAAATTTTGGATACATCAACTCTGGACTTTGTGACAGTTGATGTATCAGCCTCTCGGCACGTGGAGCGGACCCTCCGAACGAGCTTGCTGTGTGCGGGAACCCTAGTGCTGGCTGCGACTGTTACTGTGACTGCTACTGCTACTGCTACTGTGACTGCGACGACGACAGTACAGAGATCCTGTGTGGATTAGACGACGACAACTTCAGCACTCAGCGATCCTACATGGATCAGTGCTACAGGTCCTGTGTGGGCCCGATCCTGTGTGGGTCCGATCCTGTGTGGGTCTTTGCGTTCAGCGGTCCTGTGTGAACCAGCGCCTACAGGTCCTACGTGGGCCCGATCCTATGTGGGTCTTTTGCGGGGGTTAGTTACCTATCGATCCTTCGTGGGTCTGACGACTTAGATGGATCAGAGATCATCTTTATCGTCTTTCGAAGATGTATACCTGTGTGAGCTGAATCCTGTTGCTTTCCTGTGTGGATTGTGTTGTGCTATCCTGTGTGGATTACATTTTGCTTTCCTGTGTGGAATACGTTTACTTTCCTGTGTGGACTGAGTTGTACTTGGGCTCGGAGGTTGGAGCGTATTTGAATTTGATGACTTAGGTATATGTATGGTCATATACCTAAGCAGTGTCGATTGTTACTTTGTGATTGTACATTTCTTTGTGGTTTATCCTTGTGGATTTGAGAGACCTTCTGGGGTCTCGGGGTCCCTACTGAGTAGCATATACTCACCCCTGCACAGGCTTTGCCCGCACTACGTTGTGTTGGTTGCAGACGACGGACAGCTTTGATCTTAGCTGAGGCTTGCAGAGCAGGACGGTACCTGGAGGTGGACCACTGGGCGGGACGTGCTCGGAGCGGATGGCGGGACCCGTAGAGCAGTGAAGCTATCTGTACCCACCCTTCAGGTGGGATTTCCAATGGACAGCTCGGTGTAGCGGCTTTTACTTTTCAGTTGCTATTTTCCCTTTCGAGTTGTACTTTACTTTTAGTTTGGGTTTGTATACTGGCCCATTTACTTTTCCACACTTTCAGTTGTACTCTGTTTTTACTTAGTGATTACTTTCCGCTTGCTTACTCTGTGGTGTTTGTTTACTTTACAAAGGCAATGCCTTCCCTTTTTACCGGGATTTACGCCTTGGTGCTAGTCACCAGCCCCTGGCCTATGGAAGGCGGGCTTGGGGTAGTCACGACACGGACCCCGAGGGCGGGTCGTGAAAAATTGGTATCAGAGGAGTTCGGTTCTACCATGAACTCTGATCTTTTCTATGTGAAGAAATAAAATTTAGCGTATTGAGTGTGGTTATCAGTCCAGGGAGTCCAGTGTTGGTGCGGCGGCCGACGTATCCGTACACCAGGACCCTGACTTCTGATTTCCGACTTAATGCACGAAAACATTGATTGCGTGTGTGTTTCAAAGTTTTCTTTGTGATTTCTTTGTGTCAGCTCACCAGGTATACTGTTTGACCGTGGCGCACCTGTTTCCTATTCAGGATGGCCCCACGATGGCAGCCAGCTAGGGTTCCGAGAGTCGAGTGTGACGACAGCCCACCGAGCGACGAGGCTTTGGTGCAGGGCCCTTTGTCAGCAGTGGCACCGGCGGTAGTTCTACCCGCCGAGCCCCCGATGCTTCCAGCACCAGCCGCTGACGATGCACGTCGCCTCAGCGCACTGCATGAGTTTCAGCGCCAGCGACCACCCAGGTTTTGCGGGGAGACGGATCCCCAGGCAGCCGAGGACTGGCTGGAGGCAGTGGTACGTGTGTTTAGGCTAGTGAGGACACCAGCAGACCTCATGGTGATCCTCACTGCGAGCCTACTACATGCAGCAGCAGGACGATGGTGGAGCTTGATGCTCCAGGTGCACGATGAGGCATCTCTACTTTGGACGGACTTTGAGAGCCTCTTCCGCTCAGAGTTCGTCCCAGCCACCCTTCGTGCGGTGCGTATCCAGGAGCTTCTTCAGCTGCGGCAGGGCAACATGACGGTCGCTCAGTACTCGGCGAGATTTACCGATCTCTCGCGCTACTCGACCGACATGGTACGGGACCCATTCTTCCGGGCCCGGACCTTCGAGCAGGGTTTGAGACACGAGATCAGGGCATCGCTGATCTCCCTCAGTATACCGACTCAGACAGGAGTACTGGAGCGGGCCCTTTTGATCGAGAGCTTCCTTGCTGAGTCTGCACCAGCACCGAGACCCACCGCAGGGCGGCACGTGGCGGAGTCTTCCGCGGCAGGCAGTCGACGGATGACTCAGGGGTCCAGACAGACCAGACCTTCGGGCAGACGACCTCAGGACACTGGCTCAGCAGTGCGGGGCACACAGCGCAGAGCCAGTCTTTCGAGTGGAAGATAGTGCTATGCATGCGGCGGGCAAGGTCACATGGCTCGTGACTACCCGACCCGCCATGCAGAGGAGCAGCAGACGGTTGAGGAACCACCTAGGCAGAGGCAGAGGTTCGACCATGGCGGTCCGCAGGGAGGAGGCAGACGAGGCAGAGGAGCTGGCCGAGCAGCAGGTGGTGGGCGACGTTTTGAGGCTCTACCACCACCACCACCAGGAGGTCCACCCCGACCTCAGGGGAGAGCACAGCTTCAGGCAGCTGAAGCTTATGATCATGGAGCTCCGGAAGCGGGTGGACTAGTGCGGGACTAGCTCCAGGCATAGAGGCCTTGGCCCATAATTCCTCTAGCTTCGTAGTTTGTGTTGCCATGTGACCTTTTTCTTTAAGTTGAAGTAATAAAAGACACTTGCCTTGGTGACTTTTGTTTTCTTGTCTTTTGTTTGTTTTTACTAAGAGGTGCCGGTTAAAAACTGTTGACTTGACCCTCACTTGCGAGATTCGTACTGGAGGAAACCCAGTGACCACACACTGATGCCGACAGTGTGACTCAACCCTTGGAGGTGAGAGTAACGGTTGGATCTCTTGGTAGCAGCGTCGAGGCCTTACGACGTCATCCATGCCATGAATTAACTAATCATGACGGGATTGACTGTATTAGGCAAGGAACGTGGTTCATCCAGGGGATGAGACCGGATTTCACTTTTCGGAAAAGGAGAAATCTTTGTAGCTAGCCTCTTTGTAGATATCCTTCGTGGATAGTGATGGAGCAGCCTTCCTCCAGTCTCTCACAGTCACCCCTCCTCTACTACAACAGGTCAGAGAGGCACAGCGTGAGGACGCTGACTATGAGACACGGCGTGCACAGATATCCTCGGGACAGACATCTGATGGTTTCTCCCTTGGAGCAGAGCACGAAATCCTTTTCAGAGGACGTACCATGGTACCAGTCGCTTTACGAGAGGAAGTGCTGAGAGAGTTTCACACTTATCCTTTGGCGGTATATCCTAGAGTGGCAAAGATGTACCAGGACCTCAGACGACAGCACTGGTGGCCGGGCATGAAGAAGGCAGTAGCAGAGTTCGTTTCTCGATGCCTCACCTGCCAGCAGGTGAAGGCAGAGCATCAGGTACCAGCGGGCTTGGTACAGCCCTTGGAGGTTCCGGAGTGGAAATGGGACGACATATCTATGGACTTTGTGACTGGACTTCCACGCACTTCCAGAGGTCACGACTCCATATGGGTGATTGTTGACCGACTCACCAAGTCGGCACACTTCTTACCCATTAGAGAGCAGGGCTCAGTAGAGAGCTTGGGACGTCTCTAAGTTCAGGAGATTGTGCGGCTCCACGGCGTGCCATCATCTATCGTCTCCGATCGAGATGCTCGCTTTACTTTCCGGCTTTGGAAGGGGTTACAGGAGGCGTTCGGGACGCAGCTACGTCTGAGCACAGCCTTTCACCCTCATACGGATGGTCAGACGGAGAGGACCATTCAGACTCTCGAGGACATGCTCCGCGCATGTGTCCTCGACTTTGGTCGTAGCTGGGAGGACCACCTACCCTTGGTGGAGTTTGCGTACAACAACAGCTTCCACTCTACCATCGGAATGGCACCGAACGAGGTGTTGTACGGCCGACCTTGTAGATCTCCTTTGTGCTGGACAGACCCTGGGGAGTCAGCACTTATGGGACCGGAGATGGTCCAGGCCACGATAGAAAAGGTCCAGGTCATCCAGGAGCGGATGAGGACAGCTCAGAGCCGGCAAAAGTCATATGATGACAGGAGGCGGAGGCCACTAGAGTTCGAGGATGGCGACCACGTCTTCTTGCGGGTCTCACCTCGACATGGTATTCGGAGATTTGGCCGAGGCGGCAAGTTATCTCCGCGCTTCATCGGACCCTTCCAGGTCCTCAGCAGGGTTGGAGAGGTGGCTTATCGCCTGGCTCTGCCACCTCAGTTGCACCGGGTGCACGACTTCTTCCACGTATCCCAGCTGAGGAGATACGTGCACGACCCGATGCACATCATTGACCATGGGGAGCTTGACGTTGACGATGGGGCGACTTTTACGGAGGTCCCGGTGGAGATAGAGGATCGACAGGAGCGGGTCCTGTGTGGGTGATCGATTCCTCTTGTGCGCATCAGATGGCAGCACGGGAATCTCCAGGAGAGCACATGGGAGCGGGAGGCTCAGATGCGTGCTCAGTACCCTCATTTGTTTCCCTAGTTTTTGATGTATCTTTACGGGGACGTAAAGCCCTGAGGTGGGAGTAATGTAAAGACCCGTAAAATTCAAGGGAAATTTTTTTCTTAATTTTCGTTAGAATTTTACAAGAGCGCGGTTTCTGACGGCACCTGATTCCGAGGCCCGGTGTGCCCAGAATCAATTTCCGAAGTTTGGCTCGGGTACGTTCAGTGAACAAACGAGCGGGAATTTCTAACTTTTGATCCGGTGCTCGGAATTGAAATCCGAGGACACTGATGAACTCGCAGCGCCGATATTCGCTTAAGAAGACCTTTTCCGAAGTTGTGTTTGCCCAGGAGGAGATGTTTAATTTTCTGGATGAAATGAAGAGTAAAATAAATTTGTGATACAATATTTATTTTATATCTTTCAATTGGTTATAATCTTTTGTTGGAAGTTGGGTGGTTTAACCACCTAAGAGAGGATTAAGGTGAGGAGGGGCCCACCCGAGCCCCACCTTTTCAAATTCCCAAACTCCCCTCTCTCCCTCTTAAAAGCTTGACAACTTAACACTTAATTAATTATACAACTCATGTATAATTAATAAGTGAGTTTAAATTGAGTTTTGAAATTAAAACTCTTGAATTTCAAAGGTTGGGTTGTGTTAATAAATTAAGTGTGAGCTTAATTTATTTTTGGTTAGTTTCTTTGTTACTTGAGAGGTTTGGGAGAATCGTTGAGAGACTTGAAGATCTTATTCTTCTTCGACGAAGAACGTGAAGAACGGTTCTTCTCCGACAAGGAACATCGATCCCACGACCTTCAAGACTCGGCGTCCCGGATTCTTCCGTCTTCATCTTCCTCCTCGACAAGGGAGAAGTAGCCGACCGTGGTGATCATCGCCAACGACAACGTACCTCTCTTCTTCGTCTTAGCGACAAGTGAAGAGACGTCGTTTCCTCCTCGGACGCACCCCGACGTCCACGGAATCTACGTCCGACGCCGCGACGCGTTTCTCCGTGATAACCGACGTGCGACGTCAACTTTTTCAAGGTAGGGGTTGTTGATTTTTGTTTAATTGTTTATTCTTGTTCGTGGTTCTAGCATGATTAACGTGAGGATTTTTAAGTTGTGTTATCTTTTAACGTGAGGGGGCCGGACCGCATGAACACGACCGAACCCCCTCCATCGTTCTTGTTGATTTATCTTGCGGGTGGAAACAAGGTGGCGTGGTGCTGTCGCACCACGCGGATAATCGTACGATTATATTGCGCGGCGCCGTCGCGCCGCGCCGTGGAAGAATCATCAAGAACGCGACGCCGTCGCGCCGCGTCAAGAGGAATCGAAGGCGCGGCGGAGGGGCGCGGTGCCGTCGCACCGCGCCGGACGACGAACACCGTGGCCGGTTCCGGGCCGCGGCAAGACGGGGAGACCGGTGGCAGCCGGGCCGCGGCGAGACGGGAAGACCGGCGGCAGCCGGGCCGCCGACGCCGGAGATCAAGAAGGGCCGCGGCCCTACAGCCGCGGCGGAGAGGGGGAAGGCGGTCGGCTGTGCCGGCCGCCGGTTCGGTCAGAAGGCGGGACCCGCGGGTCCCGTGTGTTTAATAAAAACGGCCGGCAAAAGCCGGCCGTGATCCGAAAAAAAGGGGGGTTTCGACCCCCGCGTGCGGCGCATGCGCGGCACCCTGGCCGCGCCGCCGCTGGCCGGGCCGCGCCGCCGCGCCGCCACCGGCCGGGCCGGTTCCAGCGGACCGGGTCGGGTCGACCCGGTTCGGGTCAGACCAGGGGGGGATTGGGCCGGGTCGGCCCAGACCCGGACCCCCCGTTTTCGAGACAAATTCGGTCTTTTGGCCATAACTTGAGCCAAAGACCTCCGATTGATGAACCGTCTATGGAAACGCGATCCTTGGATCGAGACGGTCGTTTCGGTATATCGCATTCAAGGTTTCGGAACACTTTGAGTTCGGCCGGGTTGGTTTGTTCACGAAACCAACCGGGCCTTCGGAGCGGAAACGCTCATATCTTGAGCTACGGACGTCCGATTGACATGCCGTCAGCTTTGTTGTGTTCCTCTTAGTGAAACGGTTCTTTTGGTATACTCCGCCCGAGGTTTGGACGCAGGTGGAGTACGGTCGGGTTGGTTTTTCCTTAAAAACCAACCGGGCCCCGGGGACGAAAATGCCAATAACTCTCAGACCGGGCGTCTGATCGACGCGCCGTCTGTTGCGTTGAGTTCCTGTTGACGATACGGAACTTTTGGATACATCAACTCTGGACTTTGTGACAGTTGATGTATCAGCCTCTCGGCTCGTGGAGCGGACCCTCCGAACGAGCTTGCTGTGTGCGGGAACCCTAGTGCTGGCTGCGACTGTTACTGTGACTGCTACTGCTACTGCTACTGTGACTGCGACGACGACAGTACAGAGATCCTGTGTGGATTCGACGACGACAACTTCAGCACTCAGCGATCCTACGTGGATCAGTGCTACAGGTCCTGTGTGGGCCCGATCCTGTGTGGGTCCGATCCTGTGTGGGTCTTTGCGCTCAGTGGTCCTGTGTGAACCAGCGCCTACAGGTCCTACGTGGGCCCGATCCTGTGTGGGTCTTTTGCGGGGGTTAGTTACCTATCGATCCTTCGTGGGTCCGACGACTTAGATGGATCAGAGATCTTCTTTATTGTCTTTCGAAGATGTATACCTGTGTGAGCTGAATCCTGTTTCTTTCCTGTGTGGATTGTGTTGTGCTATCCTGTGTGGATTACGTTTTTCTTTCCTGTATGGAATACGTTTACTTTCCTGTGTGGACTGAGTTGTACTTGGGCTCGGAGGTTGGAGCGTATTTGAATTTGATGACTTAGGTATATGTATGGGCATATACCTAAGCAGTGTCGATTGTTACTTTGTGATTGTACATTTCTTTGTGGTTTATCCTTGTGGATTTGAGAGACCTTCTGGGGTCTCGGGGTCCCTACTGAGTAGCTTATACTCACCCCTGCACGGGCTTTGCCCGCACTACGTTGTGTTGGTTGCAGACGACGGACATCGTTGATCTTAGCTGAGGCTTGCAGAGCAGGACGGTACCTGGAGGTGGACCACTGGGCGGGACGTGCTCGGAGCGGACGGCGGGACCCGTAGAGCAGTGGAGCTATCTGTACCCACCCTTCAGGTGGGATTTCCAGTGGACAGCTCGGTGTAGCGGCTTTTACTTTTCAGTTGTTGTTTTCCCTTTCGAGTTGTACTTTACTTTCAGTTTGGGTTTGTATACTGGCCCATTTACTTTTCCACACTTTCAGTTGTACTCTGTTTTTACTTAGTGATTACTTTCCACTTGCTTACTCTGTGGTGTTTTTTTACTTTACAAAGGCAATGCCTTCCCTTTTTACCGGGATTTACGCCTTGGTGCTAGTTGCCAGCCCCTGGCCTATGGAAGGCGGGCTTGGGGTAGTCACGACACGGACCCCGAGGGCGGGTCGTGACAACTGCTGGCGCGTTCGTGAGTCTGAACGGCATAACCGTATACTCATATAGACCATACCTACTCCTGAAAGTTGTGAGAGGTATATCAGATGGTCTAAAGCGCAGCTGAGGATATCCGGATCTCAAGTCAATCTTCGAGAACACTCGTGCTCCACGAAGCTGATCAAACAGATCATCTATCCTCGGTAAGGGATATCAGTTCTTAACCGTCATCTGGTTCAGCTTCCAATAATCCATGCAAAGTCTGAGGGTACCGTCCACCGTTTTCCCAAAAAGGACCGGAGAACCCCAAGAGAAGTACTGGGTCGGATAAAACCCTTCGCCTGTAGCTCCTCTAACTACCTCTTGAGCTCCTGCAACTCAGGAGTGGCCATCCTATAAGGAGTAATGGACACCGGTGCTGCTCCTGACACTAGCTCAATAGAGAAATCCACCTCACACTCTAGAGTTAGACCTGAAAAGTCATCTGGGAAGCCATCCCTGAAATGATCAACAACTGGAGGGAAATATGTCTGACAAGTCCCCTGATCATCCAGATATAAACTCGCAATCTGGGTTGTGACTCCACCTCGCCCATGATGCTCTGGTCCAGCTCAACTCGCCTGAACATCCCATTTTCCCTTGTATTGAAACTCTCCTCCCTCTGGTGACGTGAAACGCACCCTATGACGATAGCAGTCTACAAAGGCTCGAAAAGGAACCAACCAGTCCATCCCGAGAATGACGTCATAGCTCGTCATCCCCAAGACATAGAGGTCCCAAAGGAAGTGATACCCTCCAACCTCAAGGGGAACTCCTTACACTGACACACAGCAGCCGTCCTAGTCCCCAACGGAGTGTCTAGCGTCATGATATCAGAAGAAGTAGAAACACTGAGCCCAAGGCTCTCCACAATGGGTACAAATATGAAACTATGAGTAGCACCCGTATAAAAAAGTACTGAAGACAAGACAGAAGCTACTAGAATAGTACCTCTGACTGTAGAAGGTCTGGGATCCTGCTCCTGTTGGGTATGTTGCACTACATATGCCTGCCCAGTGTCGCGGCCCTGCGACACAGCCTGGCTACCCTGAGCTGTCCCGCCCTGCTGCCTCTGTGATCCTGGTGTCTGGCTATGATGGCCACGACCACCATCTCCGCCTACATGCCCTGACGTATTCCAGTTCCCTGACTGGTAAGAAGCCACTGGTCCTGCTCCCGCACGCGGAGTCTTCACAGAACCCCTCTCACAAGCCATTGGTAGAAAAGCCCTACAAAAGCGGTGAAGATGACCCATATTTCCGCAAGCTCGACACACCAATGGGTTTCGTGGACACTGCGGTCTCTTGTTCCCCTCTCTACCACACTGGTAGCACATAACCTGGCCACCTGAAGCATTCTTATGACTGGTACTACTGCCCTGAGTGAAGTCCATCTGTCTCATCCTCTTGCCAGCAAGAGTAACACCAATAACTGGTGCTGAACCGCCCTGGCCCACACCAATCAATTCCCGCAGGTTACTCTCTATAATCAATGCCTGATTCACAATCACGTGTACAGTAGGCAACCTGAAAACATTCACCAGCGCCCGGATGTCATACCTAAGACCATCCTCAAAACGTCTGGATCTCAATGTCTTTTCACCCACCATCACGGGTGAAAAACACTGAAGCTCTATAAAATGAGCAGAATAGTCCATCACTGACATAACACCCTGCTGCAGATTCATGAACTCACGAGCTCTATCTACCCTCATCATCTCAGGAAAGAAGAAGTCATAGAAGACTGCCTAAAAATCTTCCCACGCCATGTCTCTGTGATGCTATGACTGGGTGGTAACATCCCACCACCTCTTGGTGGAATCACACAACATGTAAGTTACGAGCTTAACCCTCCGCCCTGGAGGCGTCTCAAGATGCTCGAAAATAGTCTGCATCGATCCTAGCCAAGACTCTGCAGCCTGTGGTCCGCCATCCCCTAAAAACTTAGGCGGATGCTACTACTGAAAGATACGTGTCAGTTCATCCATTTATGTGGCAGCCTGCGGTGCTCCCTGAAAGGTCTGCATGAACCGCATAAAGCCTTCATGGAACTGCGCCTCCGTGCCTATGTCCGGTATAGCAGCTGGCGCCGCATCTGGCTCTGCTGGTGGATCAACTGGTAGCCCATGGGCCACTATCTCCAGAGTATAATCGTCGCCACACTCCTGGCGAACAACTCACGGTCGTCTAGGCAGCATGACACTACAAGGTCAAAAGCACGCCTCAGATTCAAGATTATTAAGACTGAAAGCGAAGGAACCACAAAGGGAACAAGAGGAAGAAGGCATTCAAAATTGAAAAAACAACACTACACGACGTGTACAATGACTACACAACGTGTACTTGACTTCCCTTCCCTTGCCCGGGTCCTTCCACATGGGTAAGCCACCTGGCTTCCATCGAACAAAACTACACGGCGTGTATAATATCTACACGGAATGTACGGTATTATTTTTCAACTGCCCGTGTCGTCTGTGACATGGAAGACTACTCGGATTGACACTACTCGGCATGTTACACCCGCACACGGCGTGTACACCATTCTGTTTCCCAGCCACACGACTAACTCCACATGGTCTGCCCTCGGACAAGACTACACAGCGTGTCCCATAGGTACATGGCATGTTTAGGGAGAGGTGACACCGGCCTGTGTTGTTAGCTACACGGCCGAGTCCCCAGGTCAAACTACATGGCGTGTCTATTATTAACACAGCGTGTTCTGTCAAGGAGTTCACCGAACCGTGTTGTTAGTTACACGACCGGACTCCGGGTCACACTACACGACGTGTCCAAAAACTACACAGTGTGTTTTACCCAAGCCCTTCCCTACCCCGTGTCTCCGCCCACACAGTTTGTGACATGGGAAGAGTCTACACGGCATGTACTCAGGGTACACGGCGTGTACTCAGGGTACACGACATGTACTCAAAATGTTCATTTTTCTTCCCAAACAGAAGAACACACACGACGTGTATGAGGTCCTACACGATGTGTATTCTGGTATTTTCGGACATTATGCTTCAGAAACTTCCCCGAAACCCAAAAAATACTAAAAACCAACACCTAAGTGTCAAATTCCGATCCGTGAGGGCCGATACTCCCCACGAATAAAAGTTTGACATCTTATCTGTGTTATAACCAATAAACAGTCAATGATCCACCAAATTCCGGTCAATGGGGGCCCATACTCCCAAAAAACCACAGTTTGGCATCCATTCTATAAACAAGCTCAAACAAACATAACATATCACAAGGCAGGTATTTATCAAGCAGCTATCACAACAAAATGCTTTACTAGCACAACAACTATCACAACAACATGCGAATTTCTAATGCACCTACATGGCATGGAAACTATGCATGGTATGTGATATCTAGAATGTGCCAATATGATGTATGAGACGGAATACCCTCATCTCATTGGGTTGCAAATAAATAGAACCCATAGATAAAATATAAACTGCACAATCCAAGTGCGTCACCCAACGGTGAAAAAATATCAACCATAAAATTACAAAATCAAAAGAATGAAAAATACGAGGTAGACTGGCTTTTCCCTGTACACGGGTTAGCTATGCCCGAGCATAGTGTATTACCAACTACCGTTCGTCCTATCCCTAACTACGACTTCAAATAGTAAGTCAAAGAAAAGAAACCTGCCTCTGATACCACTTTGTAACGTCCCGGACCCGGGTGCCACGCAACGGGTGCCCCGAGCCCGGTTCGCCACGTGACCTCAAGCGCATTTCCCTAAACACCAGAGGCTTCCGACTAGCAGCGAGGGCCCAGGTCTGATAGTGAGGAAACTATGCCCTCATTTTTCGAAGTGTAGCGCAGAGGAATACAAAATAAAACATACAATGACAGCGGAAGAAGTAAACCATACAACTACTGAAATAAACAACAGCAGTGGATATAACCAACATTATATATATGATGATGCTACATGTTTCAAGTTCTAAGAAAGCAGCCAGAACATGTTATACATCAATACAGTACAACAAAATACAGAGTACAGTAAAACAAGGAAAACAGTTGGCAGTGGCATCGTGAGCCTAGGCTCGGTCCCATGCCCTCCTACTCCTCAGCAATAGTCAAGTACCTGTATAGGGACTCTTGCCCCTATCTACACCTGCAGAAACATAATCTTTTTAGGCCAAAAATCATGACCCAAACAGGGTGTGAGAAATATATCTCAGTAAGCACCCACCAAAGGCACGTGCTCAACTGCGTGTAAGCATGAAACAATAGTGTGCAGTAGTAAAATGCAATAAAGTAAGCAGTACTCAAAAGTCATTAATTACCAGTTATATTTCCATCTTATTATTCATTTAATCCATTAAATATTAGAAATCACCACAATGCATTTCTACGTAAACAGTCCATGTCCTCGGACAAGAAAAACCTTAACCTCAGGTAAGTAGAACCCAACCCACAGGTAATTTCCCTCAGGCGTAATAGAATTTTGCCCCCAGGAATAGGTAGTGTCGCCCTCAGGCACATAGTCTATTGCCCTCAGGCACGGAAGAAGTTTCCCTCAGGCCATAGTAACTATAGGCCTCAGGCTAAACAGTGCAGTGCCCACAGGCTAATCACAACAATGCCCTCAGGCTAAACAGGTAACCGGGCCATGCCCAACATATCAAAATGCAGTAAACAAGAAATTCCTCTCAAGGAAATTCTACAATTACTACATTGAAGGCATACCCTCGGGTATCCTGGCCAAACGGCTAAACAGTGAAACACACCCCCGGGGTGGTTTCAGATCCAAGAAACGATCCCAACCAGCATTTTATTATCACAATTTAACCACCTATGCAATTCTAGGCATTAAATATAGCAACAGCCTCAGCCACACGACACCCCAACCTGGGTTCATGGAACAAAAACGCACAAAAACACACGAAAGTTGGGAAATAAACACAAAGCCACCTACCTTATACGTCAACGAGCGTTATACCCAAACACCGACTCCTGAAATTCCCAAGAACAACGTAGATCTGACAAAGAACAAAACCCATTCAAACATAAATAAATTACGTTAGGAGAAGAATTGGTAAGAACTATACCAGGAGAGGAGAGGGATTACCCGTGCAGTTCCAACGAGATCGTCCGAAGCTGAATCAGATTCCAGACGAACAGCCGGTGGATCTTCAAAGATACGGCCTCCTCCTTTGGCTCCAAAATGGCTCAAGTGCCTCCTTTGCCAAATGAGGAGGCTACTGCCTGTTTTAAGCCGAAAGAACAAAGTACACGGCGTGTACTTCCTTCATTTAACTGTTCATTTGGCGGCACCGCCACACTGTTCATCCGTTGACATGAGTACACGGCATGTACTCCCAAGTACACGGAATGTACTGTTGCCCAGCTGGCGACGACTCCACCGCCTTACTATTTAAGCTTGCCAAATGACTACACGGCGTGTACGGTACCACTACACGACGTGTAGTCGGTTCCTACACCCCTCGTCGCCGACATGGATACACGCCCCCTGTACTCATCCCAACACGACCAAAAATACACGACATGTGGATAAAGTACACGGCCTGTAGTTCCAAAATTCAGGATTTTTCCCCATTTCCCATATTTTCTCAAAAACACTTAAGGAAAAGGAAAAGAAGAAGCCCTTACCTCTAAAATAAGAACCGGGTTCTTACATAAAAGATCACTAATGTCATTTTTCAAATAATTAATTTAATTTGAATTTCATGTCATCATGATAAAAATGTAATTAGTGTAAATAATTTTAAAACATTCATAATATTACATATATATATAATTCATGTTATTCTACCAATCACCCCAAAAAATTACTTTTAATGTTTTTAAAATAATTTAATTTATTTTTCTACTATATGAAGAAACACTTAGTTTGTGTTGGGTAAGAATGTAAGGTTGTTATTTCATCACTAAAATTTAAAAATAAATTACCAACGTAAAAATTAATTAATTATTATCAATTTTAAATTTAATATTAATTCAAAAATTATTTTTATCCCTATTTTAATAGATAAGAGAAATTTAAAAGTAAGTGAGTGACCTTTTGTATTTTTCCTTACCTAAAATAATATAAAAGTAATTTTCAAAGAAAATGGAAAAAAATTTCCATTTAATTGAATAATAAATGATTATGGTCGAAAAAAACCATTTAGTATATTAAATTAATGTTTTAGGGTAATTTTTAGTCCTTATAATAATATTTTTATCACTAATTTTCTGATTTACCCATATCGAGGTGACAAATATTTACAAAGATTACTATTCATGGTGAATAAAACTAAAAATGCCCTATTTGAAAAATTTAAATATCATAATCCTAAATATGGAATCTATTTTTAATGATACAATATCTATAAGGGGAGGAAATTAGGTCAAGATAAAAACACAAAACATAATGAAAAATAATTTTTAGAAAAATGTGCTTTTAAGCTGAATAATGAACTTATAGAAAAATCAGGTAAAATGATGGTTATTATGTAACTAATTAGAATATTTATAATTAAAGGATACCTATATTACTTTATGATCAAATGTTAATTTTAAATTACTTTATATAATTAGAATAAATTATGGTTTTGTAATAAAATAGTATTTTTCACTTTTCATTGAAATATCAATCTTTTCAGAAAAATCACAAAAAATCACCCTAAGACTACTTTGATTTGATGATTTCAGAAATAATATCATTTTTATAAAATAAAATTTCGAAAATTATAATAAATTAATTTTGATATTTTCCTATAAAAGGAAATAAAGTCAATTTTGAAGAAAATATTTTTTTGAAGAATAAAATTATATTTCTAAAAAATGGGTGTTTTTTATTAGTATTTATCAATAAATCATTATTGAATATGAACATTATATATATATATATTTTAAAAATGTGTTACATAATATTTATAACCACTATTTCAATGGTTTGGTTATAATAGTCATATTTAAATAATAATATTTTTTGGTTTATTTAAGCTCAGTGTTGTGTTTTGTATGTAATAACATAGTGTTATTTTAAAATATTAGGGTGTTAATTCCCCTCCCCAAATAAGTTTCATCCTAAAAATTTTAACATGATCATGGTAATCAAGTATTTTACATTTGAAAATAACTTTGATAAAAGCTCACATCATAAAAATGGTTAATAAAACATACTCTTGAATAGAGGAAAGGGAAAATATAAAGGTTATCTAGAACAATGCATAAATAGTTTTTAAAATAGGATTACCTTAATGGAAAGTAAAAATATAGAAATGGAAGAAAACAATAATGTCCAAATAATTATGATGAGTGATAAAGAACATTGATTATAAGAAATTAAATTATCATATGAAATTTAATGGCCACAAAACAAAAAATCAATAAGGTGTTAAAAGACCATTGATTCATCATAAATAAAGGTAACTGGATAATATTCTGGTTTCATGATCCATTTCCTAGAGTTTGAGGAATAACTTCACTATATAGACCAATAAAATAAGGAAATATACTTACTTAAAAGGTAAAATTTCATTATTTAATCAGTTACCACTACAACCTTATCTTCTATTCCAAACGATGAGTTTTAAGGGTGATTTTTTCATGCTTGATGCACTAAATTCTACTTCTAATAGATCATATAATCCACAAAAGGAAAACCCAATTTTCGTTTTGCATTTAATTATTTACATACAATGAAAATGGTTAGTACAAGGTAAGATAATATCCAAAATATACGAGCCATTGTATAAACAAATAAGGCATTTCACTCTAAAATTTATATAATAATACATGAGGCTCAACTTAGATCATTTCATTAATAAATAACCCTAAATCTAAAATTACCTTAGTAACCTTATCATTAAAAAATGTTTAACCAAAAAGGCAATATCCTACCCTACCTCTTATATCCCCAAAAATTTAATATCAGTCTTACTAAATAATCCTTCATGTTAAACATATGGGTTACATATACCTCAACCAAGTAAAATGTCTCACAGAACATCATTAATCACCTTAAAATATAATCACCTGAAATCTCAAAATGGGTGTTTATTCCATTAAAATTATGATTAACCTTTAACTTAGTAACCCATAATTGTATCCACAACTCTTAAGCTAATCTCACATGAAAATATCGTAATCTTCAAAGTTCTATAAACACTGATCTAAGGACAACTATATAGAACCATGATCTCGTACTCTCATATTCAATTATGAATACATTATCTTTAATTTTATAAATTTTATAATAATAAATATGACTCAATTTCAACCGTAAAAAAATAAAAAAATGGTTATATTGGATCACTTATAAACCCATGACCATTTAGGTTTAGATTTTTAGAAAATTAGGGAAAATAATAACATAATAATAACTACAAATTTTAGTGATAATTTTTATCGATATACACATCTTATCTTATTCAAAATTATTTCTTCAACATATCCTATTAAATTATTCACACATTAAACCTTTAAATACATAGTTCATTAGGCAAAATTCTGCATAAACTGGGGAAAACGAAAACAATTAAAGGGTGATCTAAAATTCTCAGTAGGATAAACATAATTATTAACAATTAAATGTCATAAGTGAATATAATATGTGAATAGGGGTATAATTTTATAATCACATTAACTGATCAAAACATAAAAAATCATAATATGGATAAATATACTTGATATAAATATTTAAAATAAGAAAGTAGTAGTATAATTCAACAATCATGAGCCATGTCAAAACAATAATTGAGAAAATGAAATATTACAAATCATAAAAAACATAGGTAAAATATGTTGGTGTGATGGGAATTATTTATCATATCACTCTTATAATCACTCTTACAACTTGAATTACCTACTCGATAACTTCCAACAATCACATATAAGGAACCTATAACCAGTTAACTCAGTATCATTACCTAATGAATTGGAGATCTATACCATGCTCACCCACAATCATAAATAATTTACAATAACTATAACATGAATAAAGTACATAGATCTTATATTTCATCATAAAACACATATAAATTTACATTATTCATTTTAAAACTTGATTATCCCATGGAATATAAATGGGTTCCATGGAAATATCTTTTAAACAGTTAGTATACATCCATTAAAATAATAAGGATTGTATCATTGTAACATATTCCTATTGGAGTATAATAAAAAAACAAACTATATTTCCACATAAGAAAAATACATTTAAAATAACATTTAAGACATTTCTTTGAAAATGGGGAAACATCCTTTTATTATGATAATATATTAAAAATAATTCCATTATATTGGGATAAAAATTTTATTTGAAAACAAATATTGAAACTTATAAATGAATATTTGAATAAAATAATGGTCACGATGGAGGGAAAATTCAATCATGTCTTAAAAATTAAGAATAACAATTATTTTCAAAAAAATTATATAGAGCCAAAAGTGACCCATGTAAAAAATGTTAATAAATTTCCTTTCAAAAAATTTTAAAATAAGTTCATCGGTAATTGAAAATAAATTTAGGAAGCCATTTATTTTTATAAAACAACATTCTTGAAATGAGGTTAAGAATGTGGAGGAAGAGTTTGGTTAAAAGACTTTAAAATTTTAATAGAATGTTTTTCAAAGAAAAAAACTTTTCAGAATTTTAATATCAAATCCATTTGAAATAAATAAGATAATAAAGAAAATAAAATAACATGAGAATAAAATATCCATGATATTATATTTTAGGATTTAGTGTAAACACCATAAATGAATATAGGTGCATAATATTGTAATATAAGGTTCCCTAGACCCAAAAAATAGTACTTTTTGATTATCATACCATCTGTAATGTGAGTTATAAATGATATAAACTTGCCATTATAGTGTATATATTTCTACATATACTATCAAAATGGTAATTCCCATAGATTATTTCTCATATCAAAAGGTTATTACAGTTTCTAGGATATAATGAGAACCTCAGGATACAATGACAATAATATTAAATACATGTCATATAGTCTAGATAGATCATACTAATTGAGAACAATTGATTTTTGACTATCAGGTTATGGGGGCTTATAAGCATTGAGACCTATTCTCATGAAGTTCTCACCTGGTGATCTCTACTGGGTGTGATCATGAGGACAAACTCTCTAATATGATAACACATGTTTTAGGTGTAATTGGATGTTACTATCTATGGACATGTCTATTGGTCTCCTAACATGAAATAATTATCAATGTCTTCCATTTGATTGTATACTTTGATGTAAGAAAAACCCCATGAAAATAAAAAACATGGTGAGGTAGCTTGTGTTGGGTTCGTTATTGGTGGTATGGAATTTGTTGAATGATCAAGATAGAATTTTTCAATTACGAGTTGAGGAAGTACTATCATGGGACCAATTTATCAGGATAGTAGTACATTCATAAATTCATGTATAGGTAGTAGAAGGTATTTCTATACAGTTATATCAACAAATAATAAATAAATAAAGGATGATGACCCAAGTCTACATCCTACTTTATGAGATATCGAAATACACAAGATATTATATTACACAACACATATTTGTAGGATGGTTGACATTGTTATGACTATTCATTATCTCTTTAGGGGCCTTGTTGGGTTTGTAGACTTTGCACTTCGTCTGTGAATAGTATTCACTATTATCAAGATAAGGGTCTAAAGGGTCACACACAATATCATATTCTAGAATCATTGTTATTCTAGTAAATAGGTATATAGGATTTGGTGAGCCCCACCATGGGGTCTGAGATTTGTCCAAGTAATTGATCAAAAATGTATAAATAAATTCATTATTATTTGAGTGTAAAATAATTGGTGTAAGAACCCAAATCTTATTTTCAGGTATATTTTCCCTTTCTGTTTTTTTTTGAGAAAAAGAAGAGCACGCCATGTACTTTAAGTACACACCGTGTACCTATTTGCCACGGGTGACTATGTACTGGCCATGTAGTGGCCGAGTACATGGTCGTGTGTGGTGACCTGGAGTCCGCCTAAAGCAGAGGCCGAAAAAGGCAAGTACACGCAGTGTACTTTTAAAATACACACCATGTACTTTTTTTCATTAAACGGACTTGGGTTGCGTCTAATCAACAAAAACCTCTTCTTATTCACTTGTTTTGTCCAGGTGCGTCCCTACGACTGCGGATCTTCTCCGAGTCCCTGACTCTCTGTCTGTTCTCTGAATCGACTGATGTCGATTGCATTGGAATCGCATCCATGATTTCTCCTTTCTTCTAGAGCCTCATCTTTTTATTTATCCTCTTTCACAAGATATCCCCGGTTGAACATTTTTAGTGTTTCTGTAGATCTACGGAATTCTAGGAAGATTCAAGGCTTGAGGTTCACGTATATCAATCTCATGACGCCGATGAAAGTGGTTTGTGCCTTTCCGTAGATATTCTTTTAATTTTATATGCAAAAGTTCCCAATACCCAAGAACAGAGTTTTGCATGTTTATGGGTTTTATCCATGTTTTTTCCTTCTATGCATTGTTTGTTTGGATAGAGGTTGTTTTTTTATGAATAGGGTTAATTTTTCCATGCTATAGAGGTTATTTCCATGTTTTCTTATTTTGACAGTTTGGTCCAGCTTTCCTGTTAGGTTACTTTGCTTCCCATGCCTAGTATTGTTAGGATGGAGTGATTATTATCTAACATGCTATGATATGTTGTATATTGTTTAGAAAAGTAGTTCTTGAGGTTTACTTTGGCTTCCATGTATTATTTTGCATGATTGACTTACACAGGGCCGTGAGAACCTGGTGTAGTAGACCTAAGGGAGAATGGACATTAAGGGATTCTACAGAGTGTCTGTTTGCTGTTACGTTGCGAGACCATAGGGGGGATAGAATTTGTGCTCCCTTAAAGTATCTATAGTTTCCTCGATATGGGCTACCGAGGGAATTGTATGTTGAGTTCTTCCACAGAGTGCCTATTAGTTACCAATACGAGACCATACGGGGAATTGACAGTGAGTGTTTCCTCAGAGTGTCTATTCTAAAGATGAACCAGAGGGGTTGGACTATGTGTACTTCCAAGAGGTATGATTGTGTTTGTTTGGTTGAACTAGAGGGGTTATGCCGTATGTACTTCACAAAGGGTTACTTGATTTTGTTTAGCTACTTATTTAATATATGGAAATGAATGTAATTGAATTTGTAGGATGGTTACTATGTGTACTTCCTTGTTTACTGCTTCATTTTGTTATAGCCTACCATATATATTCACTAACTGTTAGGCATAGATCTTTGGGTGGTTTCCTACTGGGATCAGTCTCACACCTGATTTGGATCATACTTTTGGGCCCAAACAGATTATATTGTTGCAGGTATAGATAAGGGAAAGTTCCCTTCTACTTCAGGTACATGATTGTTATAGAGCTGTGGAGCATGGGACCTTGATGAGGCTTGTGATTTTGTGGAGAATTTTATTTATTTTATGTTTTAATTTGTTTTATTATTGTATTCCAGCATTGTGACTTGTTTGGCTACTTTCCTAGACATATGTATCACGCATCATATATATATGTGTGCTCTAGTTGTTTATTACTTCCGCTGTTTACCTATTGCATGTTTTACTACTTCGGATATTGATATATGTTTTACATTCATTGTGTTACTCTTCCAATGAGGGAATAGTTTCCCCACTATCACACTCAAGGCCCACACTACTAGTCACCAGCCTCTGGTATTTGGGGAAACGCGCTTGAGTCCATGTGACCAACCGGGTACGGGGCGTCTCTGGGCAGCTTCCGGAACCAGATTGTTACAAAGTGGTATCAAAGGATTATATTCTTTTTGAATTACTATTTAGAACCTATAGCCATGGATATGAAGGAAATATGTACTTGGTAATAAGTTGTTCCCGAGAGTAGATAACCCGTGTACAGGAAAAATCCAATTTACCTCGTTATTGCAATTTTCTGATTTTTAAATTTTTACAGTTGATTTGATTTCACCATTGGGTGATTCACATGTTTTGTGCTATTGTTGTTGATATTATTGAGGTTCTATTCTGTTTCCACCCAATGAGATAAGGGTATACCATCTCATGCATCATATAGCCACTTGCTAGAAATCACATGTCATGCATTCTTGCCATGCCATTTAGGGTGTATTAGTGATTTCATGTTGATGTGATAGATATTGTGTAAGATATGCATGATGTTATGATAGATGCCTTGATAGAATACCTACCTTTTGATAAGGTATTGGTTTTTGTAAGGTTTTGTTTGAATGGACACCAAACTTTGGTTCTTGAGGTGTTGTGGCCCCTCATGGATAGGAAATTGGTGGATCATTGTATTGTTATTCCTTGTGTATGACATGTATAAGATTCCCAGTTTTGATTCATGGGGAGTATGGGCCCTCACAGATCAAAATTTGGAACTTTAACGTTCGTTTTAGTATTTTTATGGGTTCTGTAGTAGTTTTTGAGGCTTACTGTCTAGAAAAACTCATAACACACACTGTGTAATGATAAATACACGCCATGTGTCCTTCTGTTTGGAATGGAACTATTTTTTTAAGTACACTCTGTGTACTGTATGCACATGTCTTGTAGTCTCTAACCATGGCACTGGCTATGTGGGCAGAGACACAGGGTTGGAAAATATTTAGTGGAACATGTCGTGTACTGTTGTGCACACCGTGTTGTGTAGACCATGTGTCCTCCTGTGTGACTACTGACACAAAAGTATAAAACTTAAGTTATACACACCGTGTCAAGATTGAAAACGCCGTGTAGTGTAACTCATGTACCCGACCGTGTAACGAACAACATGGGGCGGTGGAAACCTTTTTTTACATGTCGTGTCTGGGATAAACATGTTGTGTATAGTCAGTCATGTGTTCACCCATGTGAATAAAAACACAGGTAGTTTAAATCCTTACAGTACATGTTGTGTCTATCTAGAACATGTCGTGTAGAGTGAGCCGTGTAACCGGTAGTGTGACAAACAACAAGGGTCGGTGAATTTCATCTAGTACATGCCGTTTCTCGCACTAACATGCCATGTAGTCTATTTCTAGGAGAACCGTGTGTCTTAGACATGTATAAGAACTCAATAATGGGAGGAGGATTCAAGTACATGTCGTGTGTTAGGACAACACACCATGTGTATGGGGTGTTACATGACCTGAGTTGGCAAAAGTACACACCCATGTGAAGGCTTAAGGGAACACTCCATGTAGGCATTATACATGCCGTGTATCCATATATTAAAAAAAATGTATGATTTGTTTCTCTTGTTATCTTATTATACTTTTATGTTTCAATCCCTGTTAATCTTGATCTAAGGTGTGCAGTTGAACTTGCAGAGTCATGCCACCGAGACGTCCTCCGGTTGTCCGAAAGTTAGAAGGCATTTATCAGACACCGAATACGGCTGATCAAGGACTACCAGCAGATCCTCCAGTTGTTCCAATATTGACACCAACCATCATTCTGGAAATAAGTGATGACACATAATTCCGAGAGAGATTTATGAGGTTCATGAAGACCATCAGAGGAGTACCACATCCTGCCCCTTCTATGGTAGAGTTGACGCGGGTTTTCGAGCAGCAGCATCCTCCCACCTTTATAGGGGAAATAGGACCTCAGTCTGTAGAGTCATGGTTAGAATCCATGTAATTTATCATTTATCTTCTTAAGACGCCTCCAGAGAGAAGGGTGAAGCTCACTATGTATATGATTTGGGACTCCACCAAGATATGGTGGGATTTGTTCTCATAGGTGGGACACATGCAAGTTATGGTGTGGGATGAGTTTCAGCATGCCTTTTATGATTACTTTTACCTAGATAATTTGAGGGCCCATCGAGCCTGAGAGTTCTTGAGTCTGGAGTAGGCTACCCTTTCTGTTATGGAGTATTCTTCTCACTTCACAGAGCTGCAGTGCATCACGCCTATTCCAGGAGGTGATGAGTAGTTTCTTACAAGGAAGTTTGAGGATGGTCTTAGGCACGAAATCCGATCTCAAGTGAACATATTAAAGTTGACTTCCATCACTTCTATAGTCAACCAGGCACTGATCAAGGAGTGAAATCTAAGGGATTATGGAGTGGTGATTCAGGGCGGTTCAACATCCGGAGTTGGTATCCCTTCTACTGACAACAGGAAGCACCGTAGGGAGTCTATGAGCAATGATCTTAGTAGGCGAGATAAATCTTCTGGTATCTAGGTGGTGTGCTACCAGTGCAGGATGAGTGGGAATAAGAAACCACATTTCCCGAGAGACCCAGTGGAGTTCCAATCTTGCGGCAAGATGTACTATCTTCAGCGCTTCTATTAGATCTTCTCACCAGCAGAAGGTGACAAGGGTTCTTCAATGACTATGTGTTTAGAATCATCACCACCAGTTTCTCATCAGGCAGGGAACTGGTGTTCTTCCGGCCGTTCAGGCCAAGGTGGAGGTTGTATCCATGGTGGCCAGTCACCAAGATTTCAACAAAATCAGGGTGGATCAGCTCAGGGTGGTCAGGCAGGGTTGCAAAGCCACAGTGCATGTCCAACTTTTACAGTGGAGCAGACCTAGTAGGAGTAGGATCTCAGACCCTCTAGAATTTGATGTATAATATTAGTTGACTTATTTTAATATTATTCTCTTTTCAATATAGGGGATTCACATAGATTTATATCTATCACTGTTGTGGAGAGCCTTGGGCCCTATATCTTTTCTTCTGCCAATATCTTGATGCTAGACACACCGTTGGGGACAAGAACAGATAGTATATGTTAGTGCAAGGAGGGCCTTCTAGAGGTTGGTGGGTGTCACTTTTTTTGGGACCATTATGTCCTAAAGATGACAGGCTATGATGTAATTCTTGGAATGGAATGGTTAGTTCCTTTCCAGGAAGTTGTTTCTTGCTATTATCATAGGGTGAGTTTCAAATCACCAGAGGGTAGATCATTTCTTCATAAGGGCGAGTGGGATGTCCAGGCGAGCAGAGTAGGACCCGGGCATCATGGGTTGAGAGGATTTACAGTCCATATTTCTAGTCTATATCTGGATGACTAGGGGAATTCCTAGATAGCCTTTCCTCTATTAGTGGATCATTTCATGGATGTATTTCCAGAGGACTTTTCAGGTTTGCCTCTAGAGCGAGAGGTGGACTTGTCTATTGAGCTTATGCCAGGAGTGGAACCAGTGTCCATTCCTCCTTATAGGTTGGCTACACCTGAGTTGCAGGAGCTCAAGAAGCTGTTGGAGGAGTTGCAGGCAAAGGGTTTCATCTTACCCAATACTTCTCTACAGGGTTCACCTATCCTGTTTGTGAAGAAGGCAGATGGTACCCTCAGACTTTGTGTGGATTATTGGAAGTTTAACTAGTTTATAGTTAAGAACCGATATCCCTTGTTGAGGGTTGAAGATCTCTTTGATCATCTTCGAGGATATTGGGTGTTCTTGAAGATCAACTTGAGGTCTGTTTATCATTATTTGTGTGTTCGACCATCTGATATACCTCTTATAGCCTTTTGGAGTAGTTATAGTCTATAAGAGTACGTGGTTATACCATTCGGTCTCACGAACATGCCTACAATTTTCATGGCACTGATGAATTGAGTGTTCCATCCATACTTGGATTATTTCGTGTAAGTCTTCATGGATGATATCTTGGTTTACTCTCACAATAGAAACGAACATGCTACCCATCTTGATATCATCTTGAGTACACTGAGAGAGCATCAGATATATTCTAAGACCTCAAAATTCCACTTTTTGATGGACCATATTCACTTCCTGGATCATGTTATCTCAGAGAAATGAGTATTAGTAGACCCAGAGAAAGTGAAAACAGTAGTTTCCTGGGAGTAGCCAAAAAATGTATGAATTTATCTAGGGATGACTGGTTACTACAGACATTTCATACAATACTTTTCACACTTAGCAACACCACTTACGGGTCTGACTAAGAAGGGTGAGAATTACTTGTGGTCTGATTCTTGTGAGTCAGCCTTTTAGGAGGTGAAAGAGAGGTTGACTTCATCACCAATACTAGTTTTTCTAGAGCTGGGAAAGAGATATACTGTTTACTGTGATGCAGCAGGTATTGGGCTAGGAGAAGTGCTTATGCAGGGAGAAGGGGTTATTGCATACGAGTCTCAGAAGTTGAGGCCACATGAGAGAAATTACCCAACACACGATCTCTAGTTGGCTGCAGTTGTTCATGCATTACGATGTTGGAGACACTACCTATTAGGAGATCATTTTGTGATTTTCACTAACCAAAAAATTCTCAAGTATATCTTCACTCATTGTGACCATATTTTGAGACAACTAAGGTGGGTTGAGTACCTTTAGTCTTTTTACTTTGAGCTTGCATACCCATATAGGAAGGGCAACGTATTGGCTGATGCATTGAGTAGGAGGACTCAGAAATAAGAAGTTCAAGAGGCTAGCAGTGAGTGGTATATTATGGCCCTGTTCTCTAAAATGAATTTGGAGGTGCATGACATACAGGGGCAGACGTTTCTATTTTCTTGTAGCTGTTACCTCAACTCTTCTTGATCGAGTTCAAATGAGGCAGCTATCAGATTTAGAAGTCCTAGTACAACAGTAGAGTGTGTCAGGAGAGGACCCTATTCCTGGATGGATAGTAGGAGAGGATGAGATCTTGAATTTTCATGGATGCGTGTCGGTGCTAGTAGACATACGTGAGGAGTTGATGCGAGAATTTCATTCCCCAGTTTGGGAAGTTCATCTTGGTGTCACCAAGATGTATCGAGATCTACACTGTCATTATTGGTGGCTAGGGATGAAGAGAGATGTTGCTGATTTTCTCATGAGGTGTTCCACCTATCAGTAGGTGAAGGAAGAACATCAGTGACCAGAAGGTCTTTTGTAGCAGTTACCCATTTCTGAGTGGAAATTGAATGATTTAGTGATGGATTTCTAGAAAGGTTTTCTGAGGTCGCCTTGAGGGAATGATGCAGTTTGGGTTTTCATTCACAAACTCGCAAAGGTTTATCACTTCTTTCCAATCAAGGAGACCTTAAATGTTGATGAGATGGGAAGGTTATACATCCGAGAGATTGTACATATACATGGGGTTCCACACTCCATTGTTTTAGACAGGGATTCCCATTTTACTTCTCGGGTCTGGCAGAGACATCAGAGGTCTTTGGGTACATAGGTACTTCGGAGTACAACTTACCATCCCCAGACAGATTTCGATTTTGAGTGTACGATTCAAGTGCCTGAGGATATTCTTTGAGCATGAATCCTTAATTTTAAAGGTTATTGGGATAATTACATACCTATTATAGAGTTTTCCTATAATAATAGTTTTCAAGAAACTATTCAAAAGACACTTTTTGAGTCTTTGTACGGTAGGCCATGTCGATCACCCTTATGTTGGCTGGAGGTAGGAGGGGCAGCTATGCTGGGACCTCATCTTTTCCAAGAGACCATAGAATAGATAGATTTGATTCAAAAGATGAGGGCTATTGTATAGTCACGATATAAGTCTTATGCTGATCTACAAAGATGACCTCAGAAGTTTGAGGTTGGAGATCAGGTTTTCCTGCGTGTCACAATGTGGTTGGGACACAGGAGGATTAAGAGATAGGGTAAGCTTTCACTGAGGTACGTTGGGCTGTTTTAGGTGTTAGAGAGAGTTGGTTTTGTTGCCTATCAGTTATAGTTACAATAAAGGTACTGGGATATGCATGATGTCTTCCATGTTTCTCAACTTCAAAGTTACTTCTCAGACCCGTATCATGTTTTCTAACCTGAGGAGGTTGAGCTAGAAGTGGATGCATCCTTCAAAGAGAATCCTATCCGGATTGTTGATCGATGTGCGAAGGTTCTCCGTGGACGGTATATTCCTTTGGTATGAGTGCTATGGCAGTATGGGTGAGTACATGATGAGACCTGGGAGAAGGAGACTGATGTACGATCACAGTGGCCGGAGTTGTTTGAGGATTTTTATTCTACGCCGCCTTACTAGGAAAATTCTGGGACAAATTTATTTAAGGGGGGAAGTTTGTAAGAACATGAATCTTCTTTTTTAGGTATTTTTTTCTTTTCTCATTGTTTTTTGAGAAAAAGAGGAGTTTTTGGAAATTTTGTTAGTACACATCGTGTACTTTAAGTACACGCCATGTACCCGGTTTCCACGGGTGATCGTGTACTGGCCGTGTAATGGGCGAGTATGTGGGCGAGTGTTGTGACCTGGATACCTCCAAAAGCGGAGGCTGGAAAAGTAAAGTACACACCATGTACTTTTAAAATATATGTATTTTACTTTTTTTTCCAATAAATAGACCGAGGTCGTGTCTAATCGATAGAACCATCTTCTTCTTCACTCATTTCATCTAGGAGAGTCCATACAACCGCAGATCTTCTCTGCGCCCCTGACTTGACATCCTTTCTCTGAATCGACCACCATCAATTGTGTTGGAATCGCATCGGTGAGTTCTCCTTTCTTCTAGAGCCTCAACTCCTAATTTTTCCTCTTTCACATGATATCCTTGGTTGAACGTTTTTAGTATTTTTGTAGATATATGGAATTATAGGGAAATTCAAGGCCTAAGGTTTACGTATATTGATCTTACGATGTCGAGGTAGGTGTTTTGTGCCTTTACATAGACAGTCTTTAAATTTTATGTGCAAAAGTGCCTAATACCCAAGAACAGGGAATTGTGTGTTTATGGTTTTTAGCCCTATTTTTCCTTCTATGTATTTTTTGTTTGGATAGAGGTTGTTTGTTTATTAATAGGGTTAATTTTTCCAGGATATGGAGGTTTTCCCCATGTTTTCTTATTTTGACCGTTTGACCAAGCTTGCTTGTTAGGCTTCTTTGCTTCCCATGCCTATTATTGTTAGGATTGAGTGATTATTATCTAACATGTTATGATATGATATAGATTGTTTATCCAAGTAGTTATTGAGGTTTAATTTGGATACCATGTATCATTTGTGCACGAATGACTTACACAGGACTGTGAGAACCTGGTGTAGTAGACCACAAGGAGAATGGACGTTGAAGACTTCTCTAGAGTGTCTGTTTACTGTTACATTGTGAGACCATAGGGTGATGGACTTTGTGCTCCCTCAGAGTGTCTATAGTTTCCTCGATATGGGCCATAGGTGGAATTGGATGTTGAGTGCTTCCTAAGAGTGCCTATTAGTTACCGATATGAGACAACAATGGGAATTGATGGTGAGTGCTTCCTCAGAGTGTCTGTGTGAAATCTGAACCAGAGGGGTTAGACTATGTGTACTTCACATAGGATTTCTTGTGTTTGTTTGGTTGAACTAAAGAGTTTAGGTTGTGTGTACTTCCTATAGGTTTACTTTCTTTTGTTTAGCTACTTACTTGATATATGAAAATGAATGAAATTGAATTTTTAGGATGGTTACAATGTGTACTTCCTTGTTTACTACTTCATTTTGTTATAGCCTGTCATATGTATTCACTGACTGTTAGGCACAAATTTTTGGGTGGTTGCCTACTGAGATTATTCTGACACCCTATTTGGGTCATGATTTTGGGCCCAAAAATATTATATTACTGCATGTATAGATAAGGTCAATCACCCTTCTACTTCAGGTACTTTATTGCTACGGAGCTGGGGAGCATTGGACCAAGCTGAGGCTTTCTATAATGTGAACCAGTTTATCTATTTTCTGTTGCACTTCGGTTTAGTATTGTATTCCAGAATTTTGACTTGTTTGGATACTTTCCTAGACATATGTATCATGCATCATATATATATATATATGTGCTCTAGTTGTTTATTAATTCCATTTTTATCTATTGCATGTTTTACTGTTTTCGCTATTGATATCTGTTTTACTTCTACTGTGTTACTCTGCCAATGATGGCATAGTTTCCCCACTATCACAGCCAAGGCCCTCACTACAAGTCTACAGCCTCTGGAATTCGGGGAAATGCGCTTAAGGCCATGTGACCAACTAGGTACAGGGTGCCTCTAGGCGGCTTCTAGAACCGGGACGTTACAATTGGGTTAAATGTATTTATTAAAAGTATTCTTGAAGTATTTAGTGAATATAAGAAAAAATATTATACGAACGAATATTATTTAATATTCAAGGTTCGTTTAATATTAGCAGGAATTACAAGTCAAGTTAATGAATCGATTTTATCACATAATATATTTAATATATATTATAAGTATGTGATAAAATATAAACAATATTTATGACGTATTTAGTTTGTCATAACTATTTACTTATTTCTTATTTAGTGTGTGTTTTGTTTTCGGGGGTCAGGGAACCCTTTCTAGGTATTTGAACCTCCCACTACATAAAAATGAGAGAGGTGATAATTTTTTGTGTTCCATTCATTCATTCATAATGTGAGCATCTATATCTATAGAAACCCATGTATTTATTACACATTAATTTGTAATTTATTACAAAATATTATACATAATACAAACCAATAGATTTAGAAGTCTAGTGTATTTGGGTAATTTTGTACATTACATAACAACTTAAAACAAGTGGTATATAACCATTATTTAAAAATTCCTTAAAATTCTCATAATAATCCATTATACTTAAAACTACATGGAATAACCTAGGGATATACATAAAAAAGGAGTGGGTTATAAATCTCAGTAATGGGTAAACCTGGCATAACATGAAGAATGTATTACATGTTGGAAATAGGAAACTAAATGAGACATAAAAAAGGGTGAGAATAATAAACATGAAAAATGAGGCATGATATAGCATGATAACATAATGGTGACATGGTAATTTGGAAATAACATTAAACATGACATCATAAGCATAATTTCGGGCTAACCACCAAGACAACATAACATAATGTGCTTAGGGTAACCTCCCACACACCATAAATAGAATCTCATGAGACTAAAACATTATTCAATTAATTTTAGTGCTATTTAGGTGCACCCATAATATAATATATAATGGGGTCACCTGGTGCTATCTCAATACACCCATCATAATCATATCATGTACATGAATAAGTGTTCCACAAGTATCATATAACATAAAAACATATTTCATCACATTCAATCCCACAATTAAGGGTTTTGGGTTACCTGAATTGAAGTAACCAATACAAAATATAAGTGAATAAATGTGAACACCCTCGATTGAAAATTTGTATGGGTATTTACTACACAATTGTTTGTCATGGAAAATCACAGCAAAATTTGGGCAGCATAACTGGGGCACATAAATTTTCATGGGAGGGAAAACGAAGAACAAAATGGGTCTTTAATCATTTTTAAATCATATATTAAGTATGTAGGGGTATGTAAGAATATATCCAAATATTTTAAATTGGAGATAAAAGGTATAATAGAATGAATATACCTGAATAAAGAAGAGAAGGAGGTGATCCCTTACCTTGTATGGGTGATTCCAAAATCTTGGAAGGATATTCAGGAGAAACTTGGGCATCTTTAAAGGACTATATAGAGGAGATAGTAGAGTAAGGTTTTTATATGGTTTTTTAGTTAATATTAATGGGATATTGGGTGAGTTTATATAGGAAAATAGAAGGGAGTTCTTTAATATGTCCCAAACTTAGGTTTTGGACTCCATACATTAATGTTTTCAAAACCACAAACCTTTTTGTTTTTTTCTACCAGGATTTCAACAAAAGTGGAGTGTTTTTATTATTTTATAATTCCAATTTCTAAAATTATTAAAAAATTACCCTTGGTAATGTTTAAATGAGTCATGTTCTTAAAGAAATGATTTTAAAAGATTAAAATATAATATAAGTTTTGGAGGATTCATAAAGACTTTATAAAATTAATCCAATAAACTAAAAAACACATTAATTAAAAGTGGATACATAGATTTGGTCATTAATACCCATTATTGAATTTATTAAATTACTTTTGGGTCATTATGAGGTCATAAAACACGCCATATATTTATACCATTTTTAATTTTTACCTGGAAATTTGATTGTCTTAGAAAATTAAGAAAAATTCAATACTGGATAATTTTGACATTCTAATTAAAAAAATAAAATTTATATTATCCAAATAATTTTATAAATATTTGAATATTCACTTTTAATTTAATAATTTATATAAATTGATAAATAATGGTTTTTTTACAATAACAGTATTAAAAACCTTATAAAAAATTATTTTTTACTACATAAAATTATATTATAAAAAAATAATTAATGAATAATATTTTATTAAAATAATATTTATTTCAAAAATTTATTAATTTATCAAAATTAATTTCTTAATTGAAATTACATATTTCCCAAAAATATAATTTTTGTTTCATAAAATCAAAATTATTTATAAAGTAACAATAAGAAGTAAATATAACCATTATTCTATTTAAAATATAAATATAAATATTCATATCATTAGGGTATTAAAAAATTTCCTTTTATTACACCAGCTAACTCCTTGAGGGTAAGGTGTGTGATGGTGATACTTTTGATGGGTGGTTCAACATACATGGTTTTGGTTGTGATCTCAATGATCTTGAACATCTCCCATAATGGGTTTCAGTCGTTCTTTAGTTGTGGGATATCAACTTGGGATTAGTCAAGGGAATAAACCAGAGATGTTGTATCTCTCAGAAGCTCTAATAAAAGGGATTCATAGGGTAGAATCCTACTAGTCAAGGTCATCAATTCCTTTCTATGTTAATTGGATTTACAAAAACCCCATATTTATATTAATCATACTATCACAATTCAATGACTATATTATAAACTTTTATGATTCTAAATGGAATTTTAAATATGTTAGGATATAATAAAACTAAATAAGTTAATATGATTAATATAACCATAATACATAATAATTCATTTAATTAAATAATTTTAACACTCTGTTGTTTCATGTAGGATGAAAAAATTCTGAAGAGAATATCAAGACTGTTGAAGAGATAAATATCCCCAGGAAGAATCAAAGGGAATTTCCCAATGTTGGCCAGCACGCGCACCCCTATACATCAGAAGGCTCACAGAACCCCTCTTCACAACACTAAAAGGAAGGCCCCCCTATAAGGGGAACCTGCATAGTGGACCTGTGTAAGATAACTACATAGACCAGTGTTACCCATTTTCTTATAAATAGGATCCTTTGGATCCTCAATTACACAAACAGAAAATCAGAAGAATCCCAGAAGCTTTTGTAGCATATCTCTTTCATCCAGGTCCCCTAAAACCCCTCAGGAATCCCCAAAAAACATGAGAGATGAGATAATTTAGAGGGATAAATGAGATCAAATTAACTTTAGGACCTGAAAAAAAGACATGTGCACGATGATCCATTATCCCCTAATGAACAAACACTTATTCTAGGCCCATTCCCTAATTAGGGACCTACATGAGCCTCATTTAGGGACAGTTGAGGAGACCTTTAGTGGCTAGGATAAAGCCTCACCCAATTATTGTTGCCAAAGTGGTCCATTACCCATTACATATCCATATTACATATGCCTATACACCCATGTGTGAATCATCTCCATATCCTCCTAGGCCTTGCGTGAAGCACCTATACTCTCCAAACTAGGACCTACATGAGGCCCCTTTGAGGCCTCTTCCAAGACACCAATGGCAGGGATCCTCTCCCTTTTGATCACTCATCTGAGGGGGGGGGGATTGAATCATACACCAAAGCCTTTAGACTTGAAAAACTATAGAAAGAGGCACACCATCACATCTCCCTTTTGGGTATGCATTCATTTGACCAGAGGTTTCCCACACTCTTCCTACCTTATGGGTAGGGTCCTTAGGGTGCATGTGAGTATACATTCCCTTAGTCACAAGGACCATGTACCTAGGGGATGTATGAGGGAACTCTAAATCTTGGGATCTAGAGTTAGGACCATGTCCTAACCTAGTTTTTTTCTAATACTCAAAGCCTCTAGTCTAGTTAGGGAGGGTGAGGATCATGATTTCTTTTCTCTTAAATAGGGATTGAGATCCTCCTCCCAACATGAATTTTATAGAATCCTCCTTATGATTAAGCCCATAGCCTTTCTTGCAAGAGTTTGTACTCTTTCTTCTATTCAGCTCATAGGTCATACCGGATGGGTTGTATGATGTGACTATCTAGGATACTAAACAGGAGAGGGGGATAAGCACATCAAATCCCTTTCTTCTTCTCATATATCCTCTGCCTCTTCCATGACTATAAGAAGGATCATGTGGTTCCCCAGATCTAACTATTCCTCTTGTTTCTCATACTAAGAATCACTCATGTGGACTTAGAGGTTTTAGGTGATTATAGAATCCATACAATCCCAAACCTTTGGACATCATTACAAGTATAATATCCAACCAATCATGGCATCGTTCTCACGAATAATACCAGAAATTCAACCTTTGGTTATTATTCTAAGTGTAATCCTCTACCCATCATTGTCCTCCTGCTTGGAATAAGTCCTAATCATGTCACCATGTAATAAAATCATGGGAATAATTACAAGTGTAATGCCCAAACAATCAAGGGAATACTTCTCAGGAATAAGTACTAAAATAAATCCTTTTGCCTCCTACTCTAATATTACCCAACCACATCACCATACTTATCCATGGGCCTCCTCCATAGGTGTAATCCCCAAACAATCCTAAAAATCACAATTAGTTTAGACATCCCACATGGACCCTTTCATAGTGAATACTTTTTAGGAATAATCCCCAACATAATACTTTCAAAGGTCCATACTCGCTTTTTATACAAACCTTTATAGGGCCTCTATAGGCATGAGTCCTCACAACCAAACAACAAGAGCTTTGATTCCTATCCAAATGGGTACATAGGAAGCCTCCCTGAGGCCCAAACCCAATACCAAAAATCAACCTTATTCTCTATGGGCCACATTACCATTAGGGTTTTATAAAACCTAGGAATCTATATCCCTTCCGGCTTCCCTGGGCCGATTTGGCATAAGTCATCCACCAAAATTTTACAAGGTGCATTTTTCTTAGATGTCTTTACCACATGATATTAAAATTCATGTTTTAGTCCTTATCACATGACCTTAAAATGTATGATGTGCCCCATTAAGTGGTATTTAACTATGTGGGTTCTAATTCTTTTCATAAGGATATATAAAAAGTTAATTCATGGGTATGATCGTGAAATCAAAACAACTCTTATTTCTATGGATGACAATACATTCCAGAGCACCCCACTATATGGCTGAATACCGGCATCATCATACTAATGAAAAAAATATCTAATCAGTAAATAAGAGGATACCATTGATGGAGAACATAGAATAAATAAATATATCTCAATTGATAAATAACCTCATATACATACATATTATTCTAAATTCCATAGATGATAATAATTGATTTTTAATCCAAGGGAGACCCATGTCATAATTGGAAATCAATAAAGGATTCATAAACATATATTAAATCTATAAGAGAGTCCCAGAGTAGGAAATAATTTCCCTCCAAAGGGAAAAATGATCCCAAACTCCCATCCTCTCGACCAATGTGAGTTCTTAAGTGTCGTTGCTCAAACTACCCAATGAGGTCATGCCCTTTTAATGTAGGCCCATCATGTATATAGAACCATTGGGTGTTTCTAGATCCATGAATAAAACCCATTGGAAACCTCACTAAATGGGTGTGGATATGTGTTTGATGTAAAGGTTGTCCCACCAACACCACAATATTCCATTCCAACCCCATGTTTCACATTCAAGGATGAAATAAAAATATTAAACCCCGTGTGAATCTTATCCAATATAATGGTTTCACCCATCTATCAAGACCCATTCACTTTTAGGGTTGAATGGGGTCAGATAAGATACTAAATTAGGAATGTTTTTTAAATGAGATGATTCTTTGATGAGGTTTTATTTTATGTTTTTGACATATATATTAATGAACTTTCCATTTGAACTCCCTTCAATCCATCAGTGACCTTATAGATTTCAAAAAAATGTATGAACTATCTACTTTTCATGTCAGGTCTTCTTCAAAGAAGAAGATTTTGTCCCCAACCCAACATCTTAAATGATGGTTCTTGAATGCATTGGTCCAAGAATATACCTAAAAAGGTATAATCCTAACCCTATAGGAATCCTAACAGTCCCTCCAACTCACAAAGCCCCACCGATCATCTGATCTGCAATAGCTAGTGGTCCAGAAGCAGATAACACATATTACTATCTTAAACCATTTCAAGAGTTTATCCCTAGAACACAATAACTAGTCCATCAATTATCATAGGTAGGTGGATTATGAGGCCCCATACTGCCTCATCTAGAAGACAAATAGGTACTTCCAAATGGATTCTTCGTGTAGTCTCCTCTCCCAATTTCACATGGTAGTAAACCCTCAGCAAGATGATGGTTCAATCCTCAGAGGTCCGGACTAGGTCATCCATACCCGGGCATGTAAGACAGCTCACCATGGGAAACAACCAACCAACAAATAGTAGGTCCACATCTTTGTACCCTATGGAGAATACCATCAACCAAATGTGGTTTCAAACTATGAGTGGAAACATACACCCTCCTGCTCTAATTCATATGGCCATCAGACTCTTCTATAATAATCCGATGATTTCCTTTATTTATATTTGGGAGAAATTGTGATAAGGTACATAAACCCACCCACATTAATTATTATCTCCACAGGCCGTGTTAGTAAATTTAAAAACAACCCTTTTGTTCAAATTTGGTTTGTGATCCATGAGTATACAAACACACCTACATGAACCTATCAATCCTGCCATGAGCCTTGTATTGTATCACTTGGAGAAGTAATTCAGAAATCCCTGGTAAAAAATAGGGTCATACCTAACTCTATTCCCTCACACATGAGTACTGCAATATCAATTGGTAGGAAAGAGAGTATAGGATAAGCCACATACCCCTACTCCAGATACAAAATGGGAATATATCCCCATTACATTAACTGAAGTTATCTTTCCAATAGTGAAAGGGAAAACAAAAATATTTTCCCACATCCTACAGACCTGATAGGACAACATAACATTGACAACAGTAGTGAAAAAGGTCCAGACACACAACTTTTTTCCCACAAATGTGGTGGCTCATCAACATGTCACCCTGAAGTAGATACATACCTCTTGTACCATTTAGGGGTTCATGGATAAACTTCCCCATAATATACAGATGACTAGATAAAAAACATACACCCATTCCATCATGAGTTAATCGGCCCTTTCAAATGGACACTCTAAGGAAAGAATAGACTCCTACTAAATTTCTTGGAGCCTTTCAAAAAATTCTTACTATAGTATAAGAGACATTCAAGAAATCTTCTGTACCGAGAAACAACTTCCCCCAAAAACTATCCCTAGTCGCTTGAAATAAGGAAACCAAAAAAGAATCCTTATTCGAGGTAACTGGAAAATGAAGATATGATCTATGAACCCACTCTATTAAATATTATAGCTTTTGGATCCCTCATATGTTTATCTGTGGAAGCTCAATATCCTACTCTCCCATTAACAAATTATGGGTGTAGTTAGAGTAATTCTAAAGTTCCTCCTCACACACATCACCAAAAAGTTTTTCTTAATGACCATAATCTGATCGGTCTACAGATCCTATATCCTGATTAGAGTCATGAAATACCTCTTCATGGATAGAATATAAAAGAGAAAGAGGGTATTACCCTTTTTGAAATATTACATAGTAGTCCTCCCCATAATTGAATTCTATGTGAAATTTCTCTCCACAGTAGTGTTTCACTTTGTCAGAAGGGTCCTCCCCTTGGAGATGTAGTGATGAGAAATCCCTCCTACCATGAGGAACTTGGGAAAATAGGTTCATTCATTTTTATGCCTTTTTATTGACAAGTGAAACTATTTCACATTCGAAATACAACCCAAGGTGACGGTCACTCTCTGAACCTCCCTTATATCACCTATCTTCTAAAAAATGGAGGAAGACCCCACTAGTCACACTACTTATGATAAAATGGATAAAAAGCATCCACCCTTGGCAGACATGGTTGAGGAGCCTCTTATAAAATATGAATAAAAAAATTCTAAACATGAGGAAATAGTTGGATAAATTTAACATACCAGTCATGTTTTGTCTTTTATCCACCCATCAATACATCATTCCGAAGTTATTTTCAGAAGATTGTCTACATGAAATTTTCCTTAACATATAGAAAAGTATTCTTCACATGTGATTAAAAGTATTACCCTATGGTAATTATTAGAGTCATATCCAGGAAATGGAAGGGATGAAATTAAAAATTAACATGATAGATCTCTTAGATATATGGCATCCAAAGTTTTAGAAATAGTAAGGATCCCTTTAATGATCTTTCCTCATAATGTTAAAAATATTGTGATAGATGATAAAAAATACCCCATATAGTGTTCATATTAGAGGATGGGGTGAACATGGATCATTATATTTCTTCATGATCACCGATCACCAAATCCTACTTGAAGTGGTATCCTGAAATTTCATATCTTCAGAATGGATCCAACAAATAGACTCTAATCACAACTAATGATATGACTAAAAAACATTCATCGACCAACTCACACCAATGTTGGAAAAAAAGAGACCAGGCTATTGAGTGATTTTTTCATCAGGAATCTAAAAATATCCTAAAATCCTTCCAATTTGGGATGTCCGCTGTTAGATAGTGCAAATATCAAAAATAGAATAATAATATTTAGAATAAGGTGATTTAGGTGCATTTAAAATTATTCACCCATCCCATTTTTGAACAAAACTCCATAAAATCAGAAGGTAATCATGGTAACAGAAGCCATGGTAGTTCAGAAGAAACCCTAGCCCGTAGGGATGGGGTATTTTTCAACACAACCTTTGTGAAAAACAAACCAAGACTGAAGATTTGAGAAAGTGGAATACGAAAAGCCCCATCCCTCAGGGATGGGGGATTTTCACCTCAAAAACCTTTTCCCCAGCAGAAGTCAGTCTTCTCTCGATTAGGGGGAGAGATACATAACCAATCCTCCCGATTTTTCACATCCTGTGATTCAGTTCCCTCATTAGGTACGCACATGACCAAACTATCCAGATATTTCCTTAGAATTACTATCCACTAAATAGATCATAGAGAAGAAAAAAGGAGACTACAAGGCCTCATGGAGGGAATAGAAAAAATAAGTCTCATAAAAACACTTTTGAAAAGCCAATAATACAGTAGTCGTTACTCAATGTTATCAATTCCACCCTTGAAGATCCTACAGAACATGAGGATTATATGGAGGAAGAGGAGGAGAAATTTATGGTTCATAATGTGGTACACATCGAAATGATCTAAAGAGGTGTGCGTACCCAGAACCACAGGCTTTCCCTGAACTTGGGAATTCCATCAAACAATCCTGCATTAACTCCTCACATAAAATCAAAAAAGGAAAAGTTAAAGGTAATATTGCACCTCAAACACCTCCGGAAGGGGTTGGATCCCTTACTATTAAGGAATGGATATCTCAAAAAGAGGAATAAATGAATGATTTGAGAATACTCAATACAGAAATACTCTGAGGAATCCTTCCTCCTGGATGTGTTCTACAATAATATCCTCAAATCAAACTCCATATCGGCATACCTCAGAAAAGAACGATCCCTGTAGAGAATTAAGTGGATATGTAACATTCTCTTAACATGGGATACCAACCAACAATATACATGGATCTCACAATAATAGAATGTTAATTTCTTCCATTGGGTGCCAAACCAAAAAATGTTTAGTAACATCCTTATAAGTCTTTCCCTATACGATACCCATGGAAGATGCCAGTAGTGTCGCCACATAAGGCCCTACCGGCTACTGCACCTATTCAAACTTCATCATAAGAAGAAAATCCCTGAGGGATCATGAAAACTATTGAGTGACTATGGATCGATTGGAATCCATGGGGGAATGGAATGAACCGATACAACTAGAAATTTTTTTTACCCTAAATGAGTATATACAACCCTGGTGATCTTTGGGAATCCTACATTTCTAATTTCTAATGGATCTGGGGACATGGTACAGTATTTGATTCATTTCATCTCTCATTGTGATCCCATGATGGGGACCCCTGAACGATGGTAGGCAGTGAAACTCAGGTGGATCGTACAATCACTTCAAGGACCATCCTTTTATGGTACACTAGATTGTTGACTCAGTTAATTATGGGTAGTGAATAACTCTATCAGAAGACTCTTTTCTAGATCAGATTGACAGTGTAGAATAAAAAAGTTCTTTTCCTCTTAAACTGCAAATAGTGAGAGAATCAAAGGGTCTTAGATTTCATTTTTTGGTGGAGGGGATTGAGATACTCCATAAACCTATCGTTCCATCAGGAAGACTTGTTTTCCATCTATATATATAATCTTCATGATGATTTTTTCATGACACTTATCCATATGAAATATACAAGAGGGTTTCGAGACCTTTCCATGATCACTCAAAGAGTATAAGACTCCATCATATAGAGTAAGGAGAAACACCAAGTAGTTCCATCAGTTCAAGGAAATAGAATAGGGAAATAAAAGGATGACACTTTTATTTTGTAAGTAGACCCTTGTACCTACTCCTGCTCAAAAACCTTAATAGTATCATTTGGTTCCCCCTCTTGAGAATCAAAAATAAAATTATGCCTAGTTAGGATTATAAAGAAGATCAGAGGATAAAAAAGTTTGATTACATGAAAAAAAGTTTTATTCTTTTTGAATTGATCAAGTCCCTTGCTAATTGGTCTCTACATTTGAAAATAACTTGATCAAGATTTTAAATCCTATGAACCCTATAAATGATGGTGATGAAGATCTATCAAACTATTTTCAATTACATAAAGTTATAGGGAACAACATCTATGAGTGTTTGATTTTTAAATACAACCTGCAAAAGATGAGGGACTCTAGGAAAGTGAAGTTGGGAAGGCCACTTTCTCAAGTAGCGTGTGTTTCTACCACTGATCTAGAGAAAGGGAGTAAATGGAAGAAAGTTAATAGAAATAGTACACAAATGTTTAGTGACTAGTTTTTCAGAAATATGCTCAACCATACTCATAATATCCTTTGACCATAGTTGAAAAATCAGATTGTTCCTTTGACTGCTTCTGCAACAACACAACTGACTTAATCGACAACTGGGTACCCTAAAATCCTGTCTTACAAAACAACAACATGGATGGAAGAGTAAGAACACAACATAGGAAGATGATCCTGATTCAAGGAAAAAGTTATCTTTGAATTTAGCAGACTTAATTACTATATTCATAGAAGAACAGGAACCACCCCTCCAAATAGTATAACAAGAGTGGACCATTGAGATGGAATCTACATCAGACGAGGTGTTGATCTTTGGTTTAATAAATTTTATTCACTTAATGGATCCCTTCTTAGATGATGATAATTTTTATGAACCTAAATTCCATACATTTGATTGGGAAATTATAGGAATAGGATGTCAGAGTCGAGGATATAGGGGAAGGCATGATTGTTCCAGGAGTCACTACCCTAACCACATCCATACTCGAACCATCTATATGTCTAAAACTCATGGTAGAACTCTCCAGAAAGATCAACATGATAAATGAAGTTCCTCTACACATTAAAGGGTCTACCATGACACAATCATCTTGTAATATCAGATAGAGGATATGTCAATGACTAATCAACCTCAGTGTGCAAAAAGACAAATTCAACCTAATCCACTAAGAGAAGAACTACCTTCAACTCTTGTTCCAATGGTTGATCCATCCATATCAAGTACTTCAATTCCTAAATCACTTGAAAAATATAATCCCCATTCTTGGAATCATAGAGGTTTGGACTAAAAGTATGCTGTTTTGAATAAAATTTCCCTAGTGATGGCCAAGTTTTAAGTTTTGTATGATCTGAGTCTATCGAAAGACTTCTGGGAAGCACTCATAGAGGCCATGTTGATCCCTAAGGAATTTGACATTAAGGTTTTGATGCTAAAGTATATCATGCATAGAATGATCCTATATATTTCCACATAGTCATCTATTTCACAGACCAAGAATAGGATGACATCATATGGGGACATGTCATACCCTTGTATATATATGGTAGGGTAAATGAAATTGATATCAAATGAGCCTTAATTGACAATAGATCAGGAGTCAACCTCATTCTAATCCAAACACTTTGCCAACTATGTTTCAAATATTCTCACTTTCCCCCCTACACTTTAATGTTACAGGGTTATGAAAAGCATGATAAAAAACCTCTTGGAAAATTAAAACATAGAAATCAGTTCAGGCATCTCATGTTTAACTCATAATTCATGGTTTTTAGATAGGATACGACCTTCAATGTTATCATAGGAAGTCATTAGCAACATCAACATATATAAATCATTTCCTCATACCCCTAATGCCTTAAATATTGTATCAAGGAAAAAATTGGTACATTACATGCTGGAAAATCCCCATTCAAATCTTATGAGTCATGGTACATTGATGTAGGATTATACCAGAGGGAATAAAAACAATTTGTGACTGATTATGTTTCTTGAATAAATTCATCGAATGGGATGTATAATATCTTGGATAACCCTTCAAAATTCTTAGTGTAGACTACATGATTCCCATCAACCAAATCAAGGAGATGTGTCCAAATTCGAGCACATGTCCATTAACTTCTGGGATGTCAGTTGTGACAACTAAACCCAAAATAACTAGAGAAGATTTCAAATCTCTAAGAAGAAATGAAATCCTAGATGTAAATTTATTCATTCCATTCCCTAGGATTAAAAAAAACCTTTTATATCAGCTCAGTTGGAAAAAAATTTCATGTCAATGGGGAAAATGAATATGATCATTCTTAGTCCCTCTTCTCCCCTTTAGATCCCCAAAAGATTTTCCTTGATCATTTGATCCAAACATGGTTGCTTCATCTTCTGAATGTTCAAATGTCAACTCCTACCCTAATTCTGAGAAACTTTCTTCATCTCCTACTTTTCCAAAAGAGGCATAAGAGGTAAAGCATGGGGAATAAGAAAAAGATGAATTCCTCAAGGATTCCCCTACAACATTTGAGGAAGGTTTCTCCACCACTACTGATGAACCAAGAGGAATAAATCTGGATATAGATGAATATACATAACCCACATTGATCATTGTAGCCTTTAATTACAAAGATAAAGAGTTATATACTTCCTTTCTAAATAAAAGTTGGGATTTTTTTCTTTTAATTACATGGAGATCTCAGAACTTGATATTGAGGTTTCTACTCACCACTTGGGTTTTCCAGAAGACCAGTAGGGACACAAATAGGCAATCAGGACACACCTAACACACACCTCCAAAATTGAGGCTGAAGTGGAGAAACTAATTAAGGAATAATTCATTCAAGAAGTTCAATATCCTAAATGGATAGCCAAAATAATCCCAGTAAATAAGGAGAAGAATTAGAAAATCAAAGTTTGTATCAAATTTAGAGATCTCAACTAACATTTTATTAAATATAACTTCCTGGTTATAATAACATAAATCATGATTTTTGAGATGGACAGATATTAAGCCCTATGCTTCATGGATGTATATTCAAGGTACAACCAAATTCAAATGGATCTAGAAGATGAATAATCCATTATCTTTATGGCTCCCCAAGGATTATTCTGCTATTGAGTAATACCCTTTTTAATGAATAATGTTAGTGCCACATACCAATGTTCCATGCATTGCCTCTTCAAACCCTTTTTGGAGAATATTTTTTAATGCTATGTTGATAACCTAGTGGTTAAGTCCCAAAAATTTTATTACCACCTGGATGATCTTGATGACATCTTCAATAAGCTACAACAACATAACTGGAAGATGAATACCTTAAAATGTACTTTCATGGTAACCTCAGGAAAGCTTCTTGGATTTATCATATACCATCTCAACATCGAAGTTGAAGCTATGAAAACAAAACATATAATTTTCATTTCACCTCCTTGAATCCTTAAAGAGATCAGAGGACTTCAAGTAAACATTTCCTACATCAGGTTCTTTATATAAAACCTTTTTGGAAATTGTTTTTCATTCACCAAACTGATGATGAAGGGGGTCGCATATCAGTGGACTAGTGACTATCAGGAAGAATTTGAAAACCCCAATAAATACCACTTGATCCATCCGGAATTAATGACACCTATTAAAGGAAATCTACTAATTCTATATGCGACAATCCTAGAGTGATCACTAGGTGACTTCCTCATGCAAAATAATGATTCTACGAATGAAAATATCCTTTAATATCTTAGTAAAACTATGCTCAATGATGAGACTCGTTATTCAGATATCGAGAAGAGCTACATGGAATTAATAATAATGGTTTAGAAACTGAGGCACTACTTGTAACACCATGAGATATAATTAGTCTCTCTAAATAACTTTCTCAAATATATCCTCAATATTTGTATATTTACAGGAGGTTTAGCCCTATGGGAGGGTATTCTGTAGTAGTTTTATTTATAATTTGTTCCTAAAAAAGATGTGAAAGTCCATGACTTAGAATATTTACTTTAAGAACACCCATCCATATAAAAAACCTTATTAAATAATAAATTTCCATATAAAGAGATATTATATATTCAAGGTGGCCCCAAAAAATGTGAAATATATTTTTAGCTACGCATCTCGAATCCCAAGAGGGATGAGAATGTAATTCCCTAATCTTAACAAAGTCGAGTTAGGGATTGTGCTCAGTTCCCCAGTGAAGGAAGTTTTACATTACTCATTCCTATTATCAGAAGGTTTTACTGACAATGAGGTGGAATATTAGACCCTCATTAGAGTCCTGGAACTTGAGATCCAAATACTTGTCAACTATTTGTAATTGAATGGTGATTCAGAGTTGGTGATCAAACATATCAATGGGGATTATGAAATTAGATAATTATAGCTAATTCATATACTTTACTATGAAATAAATTTGATGGCTGAGTTCCCCTTGGACCCAACATCGACTCGAATCTCCCAATCACATAATTCCCAAGTAGATATGTTGGAAAATGAAACTACTGCTTTGGTAGATCTATACTGGGATAAAATATTCATTAGCATTGTGTATCACCTAATGGTCTCTACTTTTATCTAGGTCAGAATGGAAGAGATTAATTAATTTAGTCCTATCCCTAATCCATATTTTCCTACCACTGGGAGGATGGTGTTGATCATTGAATACTATCAAAATGGATAACTCTCATTGGATAGAGATGTTAAGGATAAATTTTGACGGTGATCAACAAACCTCACTCTGTATGATGGTCCAAATAAATATAAATTCCTCTATAAATGATGGCTTTATAGAATAATTCTCAAATATATTTATGTAAAATAGAATTATTCTATCATGGAAAAAGTACCCTTCAGATCCTACATTGTCCACCAATTAGGGATCAAGATTTCACATCAAATACAAAGGATTGGGTTCTACTATCCCACTTTGATATAGGATTGGTTACTACTAGCCCAATTTGATATAGGATTGCATAGAATTCCCTAATAAATGTCATTCCTACTAATTTCAGGACAACTTCATCCATCATACCCATGATTTTATACATATATTCAAATACTCCTGGCCATATTTCATATGGATATTTGATTCTATGGGACCATACCCTCTATCTATGACTAAGTAGTTCAATACATCTTAATTGATACCTATTTATTATCTAAATGGGTAATTAAATACCCCTCAAATAATTTAGGGCCAAAATAATTTTTGAATTCATGAAATCCAACATCATTTCCCTGTTTTGTGTCCCTCATACAATACTGATAGAAAATTGAATCGATTTCTGTTCCACAAAGGTGGAATAACTATATCAAGAATACAATATCAAATCTAAACATATATACTACTCTCATGAAATAGCTAATGGATAGATATAATACTTCAACAAGACTCAACCAAATATGCTCCTAAAGTTGGTGGATAATGATAAAATGTATTAGTCTAAAAATATCATGCATGCCTTAAGCGATTACCAGAATATAACCTGTACTTCCACATGGGTGACCTTGTACTCACTGGTATATGTAAAGTAAGTAGTCTATCCCATTGAGGTTCAATTATCATAGCTCTATATTTCCATATGTGACCATCTATCCACAAATGTGAAATATTAGAAAAAACTGGATGAATTGGAGTGGCTTAATGAGAAAATATTTCACAGCTTTTAGTACTTGGAAGTCTATCAAAATCAGAGAGTTTGAGCCTTTAAAAATAAGGTATGCCTCCATTTATTCCTCCAATGTGAAATGGTATTGGTCATTAAGACTCTAATGATACTAGTAATGAATCATAAAAAGACTGATCCAATGTGGGAGGGACATTCCTCCTTACATAGTGTCCACTCTAACAGAGGTTATTCTGTAATTTCAATGGATGGAGAGCCCATTACAACCCCAAGCAATTCATGTTTTTGAAGAAATATTTTTTTTGTAATTACATAATGAATGTGTTAGTTCCAAGACATTAAATTTTTTAGTTGGTCTTTATCACATGAATTTAAAAGGCATGAAGCATGTCCTATGCAGGATGTTAAACTCCACAAAACCATGTATAGTACATGATTTAAGACTCTAAACTACCTAACATATCATCTTGACCATATAATGATAAAATATATGGTTCATGTACTTGTTCCATGATTTAAAAATACACAACATTTCTTTATGTGTTTTAGTGGATCACAATCTTCACTGCTTGTACCCTACCACACCTTTATTCATGAACTACATGTGGCTTTATTCTCATCTGAATGAGATATTTAGTGACACATAGACCTCCCATATTGGGTCCATCTAAGAAAAAATCCTTATTTTCCCTTTGTATAAATTAGACCTGCACAGGGAGCTTTTCAAGAACTATGTATGGATTGATTCTCATAGATAGATATGCGTTGTAATGCCTAAAACTAATCTCTTGGGCCTTTCCACCATTCAAGAAAATATCAAATCCCCCTTTTCCTTATGTCAAATTTTAATTTTTGTGGGGTACTATTTTTCAAGAACAACATGTGGGTGGATTTTTTCTCCAAAAAGATATGTAGTGATACTCGGGTCCTATTCCCTAATCCATCCACAAAATTCAGTTCCACATTGGGTGACCCACATCCTTACTGTAAGATGATAAATTTTATGTCGAAGGTCCTCATTTCATGATGATAAAATGAAAAATATTTGTAATAACTACATGTGGATTGATTCTTACTCTATCAAGATACGTAGTGAAGCCTTAGTCTCCAATCCTTGGCCATGCTGCAATAAAATATAAAATATTCCCTCTCGTCAGACCTACATATGGAATCATTCAAGAACTATGTGTAGATTTATTCTCATACCAATGAGATATGTAGTGATTCCTAGATTATACCTCCTACTCCATCCACCAAAAAAATCTATATTCCTCTATCCTCCAAATTTGTTTCCATTGTTTCATGGAAGAATATTTTACCACTCCTTATTTCCCACACTAATCATAGCTCACATGGGAATAAGTATTTTGTTAAATAAGTTCCATGTATAATTAAAGGATATCAATTTGCATCAGGGTTATTATGGTCCTATATAAAATACCTTAAAAGGAAAAAATATTTCTTCATCACATGAAAAAACTACATGATTTCCTCAACAACTACATGTAGATTGTTCTCATTCCAATGATATATGTAGTGATTTATAGGTCTTCAATCTTGGACCCGAAAACAAAAAACATATGGGATATTTCACCACTCTACAATATATGAATAATATCTAGATAGGATGATTGAATACAGTGTCTTATTCTATGTGTGAGTCTGTATTCAAAAAAACCCTTTTCTCCACACAATAATTTAATCAGGATGGGGAATCCTTTCTAAAACTATGTATGGCTTGATTACTTCTCTAACAAGATACGTAGTATAGATTGGGTCCTATACCCTAGACCAGCCATAAAATTCCTTCTTTACATCGAGCCATCGTCTTCCTTACCACATAACAATAAACTACATTTCTAATGTCCTCACCACATAATTTTGAATTTCATGGTACTTCATGAACTATGTGTGGCTTGATTCTCATTATAGTGATATGTGTAGTGACACCAAGTACTTATTCCCTAGTATCAACTATGGGGTAAAGAAAAATTCCCCTATCTTGCATACAAACAAAGATCTATACAGTAGATTTTAATTTGGGTCCTCTCATTAGAAGGTCCACTAAGGAAAAAAATAATTCCCTCTTCTATATGTGAGTTATATCTATGAAAGGTACTCTACACTTCATGGAAAATATCATTCCAAATGTTTCATTGGTGTTCAAAAATACACCTTACACATTCCAGACTCCTAATATTTGAAACCTTTTTATCTTCATAATCTTTCTCTAGCTTCCGATGATAGAATGTCTCATACTTGAGGAATCCTTTTCTTGACAATGCAGTAACATGCCTCACTTGTCTATACATAAATTCTCCCACAAAATGGGTTTGTTAGGTAGAGGATCCCACTATTTGACTATGTAATAACATGCCTAGGTTTTATTTTCATAAAGTATCCCATAAAGCGGGTTTATCAACCAGTGGTAACTTCTCCCATGGGAGAAGCCACTTATGTCCTCCTAGGCTTTGACGACATCAAGTTGGAACCCATGATTCAAATTCAGTGAATGTTCATATCTCTCATATTTTTCTCATATCCTCTCTCCCAATCTAAGAACCCTCGAGACCAAGGTTTAAATTTCCTCCTTTATGTCTGAATTATACTAGAACAACATTGGTCCAATAGTCCACATATCATATATTGTTTCCATAATGTTATTTTCCTAGTCACGTGACCTAAACTGTAGGATCCATATTTCATGCATTTGGATTATATTTTCTTAAGAAACATTTTCCCCAATTCTTGGGTAGTTTTTACGTGAGAAAATATTCTACATTGAATTAATTTTATTCTACAAACCAAACTCTGTGTATGGTGAAATCCCAATCGCCATAAACCTTCTTTAGCCATTAGGGATAGAATATCAGAATTCATAAGAAATCCTTTTCCTGACTATGCTATAACATTACCTAGTTGGATTTGCATAAGTTTACCACAAATTTTTAAGGCCTATCATCCAAATCCTTCCACTACTTGACTTTGTAGTAACATGATCAATATTTCTTTTCCTAATGTGTCCCGCAAAATTGTCTTGTCAATTAGGATTAACATTTTCCTCAAGAGAGACCTCATCTATTGTCATAATCCATTTTCCTCATACCAAATTTTGGATATAGATATCCTAGATTATAGATTACATCATTCTTCTCCTCATGACTGAAAGTGATGGTGCACTCCTAGATATATTACCATGAAAGTAGAGAATTATTAACCTTTTGATAAAAGCTAATGGCCTTAAATTATAGCCCCATTAATTTTCTTTCTATATGAAATTATATTTAATATCATAATTTCCACATTGTACAACATAAATCTATATATCATAACATCCTATCCATGATAAATTAAACAATATTACAATATCATCACTGTAATATGTTAAACTACACGGTCAATGTCTTGGCCACATGAAATTAAACTTCACGATGCTTCAACCCTTGTCAGAAAGGTGCCTTCCACAAGAATCAAAAATTTTACAAAATATACCCTCCATAAAACAAGATAAATTCATGTAGGAGTGGTTTACCATTCATGGAAAATGCCAATAAATATTCCCTCTTCATTCTCAGACATTTTACCTTGAAAAAATCACCCATCGTGGTCTTGAGAAATTTGAATCTCTATAAACTTCCTTCGACCATAAACAATAGAATGTCATATTTCATGAAAAATCTTTTTTCTGAATATGATTTAACATGCCCTAGTTATATTTTCATAAGTCACCCACCAAATTTCATGGCCTTTCATTAAGAGGATTACAGTATTTTACTATGAAGTAAAACGCCCTTGTTGGTTATCCATAAGGTCACCCACAAAATAGGTTTGTCAACCAGTGGAAACTTCATTCTTAGGAGTGACCTCCTCTATTATCGGATATCATGTTTTAGAATCAGAAACCAAAAAATCGTGCCTCAAGATACCCCATTGGGTATCTAAATAATGTGTGTACATTCTTAGCCAAAAATCCCTATTTGGGATATCATCCCAAAACTTATGGTCAAAGATGTTCGTCCTAAAACACCATCCTTACTAGTAAAACTTGCATTACATTAAACTAACCACAAAAAGAGACATAATACTCTTCGTATTGAATATCTAAAAGGTGAACTCAAGAAAAAACTAAAGTCTCATCTTACTAGACATTCTCTTCATGTGGTTTATGAAAAACTCAAGCAATGAAAATAAATGGGAAAAAATTTATTAGGATGAAAACCCGAACAAAGTGGCCTAACCAAAATAAATATCATGCCTGCTAATTCATCTTTATATTGGGATTAGAAAAAATTTTGGGAAATTACATAAAAGGATAAAAATTTTGTAAGATTTTTCATATTAACATATCAATAGTCAATTTACGCTCACCAGTCCCCATGTCTTAGTAAAAAAAAGATCACTCTCTCATCCTTGTCATTGTAATTATAATGTGATTGTATTTAATCAAATGAGTCATTTTTCATGTTTTATTACGATTATAATGTGGAAAAAATGACAGAATAAGTTATTATAAACAAAAATCATTTTCATTTATGTTTCATTGTGTAGTGGAACTTCCATACACTAGATAACCTTTGAAAAATTTTATAGTTTTCCTTCATAATAGACTTTGATAACATTATTTGTAGCTTGATCATTCTCCACATCTTGTTAGGGCTCACCCGATTGTGTAGCAGTATGATCCTTAGCACCATGGAGCTTCTTATACTCTAAAGTAACAATATCCCCTCATTATACCAAAGTCCCTTCTATGAATCGATGTAGTTAGAGTACCTCTTCTTTTATAGAATTTAATTATTTTTTAAAAAACACCATTTGTTAAGATTTATCATCACGGAGATCTTGATACTCCCCAAGATTCTTTGTGTGGACGAGCTCAGCTTGGGTCATGAAAGCTCTGATTTCCTCAAACTATCCCACCAACTGTACCTCATCTTGCTGCAATCCTTTCTCCTCTTTCATTTTCTGAAAAATTGACTTCACCGCATGATGGATCTTTCGGTAATTAAATATGCCATATCCCCACAAGGAACGATTTAACAGAAGTTAGTGAAGTAAATATGACATGTATTCAAGATTCATATACCCGATTATCTTATGGATATCCAACCAAACAATAAGGAATGTAGTTTTAAAATCCTTTTGGGTCTCCATATTAGACTCATAACCACTCTCAGAGGGATATACATAGTTCAGGATTAGTGAACTCAATGAGATTCCTTATTCCTCTCCCTCAAAAATAGCTTCAGTTTCACCTACAAATGTTGGTGGAAGTTTAATAAAGGCCCCACTCTCAGACCAAGTCACTGAAGTCGATGGAAATGAACAGTAGGTGATACATTTCATCAATATTAAGAGTTCAACAAACAAAAAAGGCAGAAAAGTAACAAAAATGGTTAATATCACTCACCCATTTTTTTGATCAACCATTGAGATAACACCACCCTAACACTCCTGAACTTAACTCTTAGAGCAAGGATCTCCTGACTATGATCATCCTCTTTTTTTTTATTGGAAACTCAAATCAATATATCTTGAGGATTTACCATATAGGGATTCTCATCCATCAATCCCTCAGCAATGCATCAGGGTGGACTTGGATGTTTTTTCCATGAAATTATATGGAAACGTTCTCTGCAAAATGGTTGTATAATTTGAGATTTTATTTACAGCATATTGTGATATAAATTAAACTATGTTTGGAAAATTAAAGAGTGAGAAAACTCACATTCATCCAATTCCCTACTTAAATCCTCAAAACTCTTGAGGTAAGATGAGATTTAAATGTCTAGATTAAATAGTCTTATAAGTTAAGGATACCTAGATTCAAGTATCACTGTATCCTCACTAGTATGAGTATCCAAGACTCATTTCTCATGACCCAAATTTGCTTCACCATTGATCCCCTCAACTATCTTCTTAGTCGGAACAACATCGTTAGACCTTGTGGAGTCAAGGTCAGCATCATCGCCTTCATTGGACCATCTGAGGTGCCTATCTATCATAAAACAACTTTGGTTGACACTGAACTGGTCACCCATGTCGGGACATGACAATACCCAAGAGGTGTTCCCTGATCATCCTGAGATGGTGATAAGCACCATGAGAATCAAGAAGAACTAAACTGAATGATTTCACCAAGATCAAATAACCAAAATTGGAGGAAATAAATAGAGAAACCCAAATAACTATAAATTTTTCTAACTGATCATCATTTATACATAAACTATAAATAAAACAAACTGAACAAAAGAAAACAAGTTGAACCAAATGACCACTAAGTCTGCATGTGACCCTGAGGTGCATGCTTCAATCTATAACCAACCATCGCCCATGGAGATATAAACTAACCTAGAACTGTAAAAAAATCTAAAAGAAAGCAAGAACTATAGGTATGAGTAATAAAACATGGTAGGCATGCCTAAAAAATCTATTCCCAGTGAATTTACTTCAAATAATAGAATAATCAATACTAGGTCTAAAATACAATATATAAAAATAGGTTTTCACACATTTTCCTCTTTAAAACAAAACATAGCCCATTTCAATTTTCCACTAAAAAACTAGTTTCATTTCCAAGAAAGGGAAATTATCATTTTAAGGAGAATTATTATGTTTTTACATAAAAATTGGAGGAAGGAAGTGTAAAAAAATTGTAAGAATTTTCCAAAAACACTTGAAATAGAATTTAATCACTTTTGTAAAAAAGATAAACCACAAAAGGAAGTAATAAAAACAGAACATACAATATGGTAAATGGAAAATATCACACAAGAGTTACCAACCAACAATGAACATCAATCATCCTATGTAGATAAATAAGTTCCAAAGTACATGGGAGAAGCTAGGATCTTAATAGATAATCTAGAAAATACTATACATATGACGTATCCCATAGGAATGAATCACCTGATGAAATAAATATCTCCCATATGCTCGGTTCTCACCCTACCTAGTATAACTAAGGGGAAATATCTAAAAGCATATCATGGTCCATACTAAGGGACACTAACCAGAGAATAATACTAAGCTAGTGCAGTAACCATTCACAAAAAATACACTAGTTATGCATGGTTCCTATGTCAAGACTAAAGTGGAATGAGACAACCAAACCAAATAAAAAACCAACCACACACACACACAGATATATATATATATATATATATATATATGTATACCACACACACAAGAATCACCCCAAATCAACCAAAGGATCAATCTATTTTTTTTAAACTATTTTATCATAAGGGGGTCCATACTAAGGACCTACCACATTGTAAAATAATAACTAAGGAAAATAGATTATCAAAAGGGAGTCTTTCTAAGAACCAATTTTATCAATGTTTCAAAAGGGCCTCAAGCAACCCTTATTAAACCTCAAATTTCTAGTAGGATACAACTAAACATTGAAAAATTAAAAACACTTATGAATCCATTTAGGAAAACCCAAACCATAATTTTAGAATCCAAAAACCTTTACCAAGACAAAACCATGCTTTATAAATCAAAAATCACTTACAAAACCGAACTGGACATTTTATCAAACACCTGGGGTGAAAAACTTAACAAAATAATTCCATATACTTCAAGAAAAGAATGAAATCTATTCATTTCACACTAAAAAATTATTCCAAAAAACATATACCACTAATTAACATCCAAGGATGGTGTGAAAAACAAGAAAGAAATGATTCTTGAATTTAAGGGACAAGTGCAAAGGAAACCCTACATCAAAACACAATCATTTTAACAAAACCAACCCAAAACAACACCAAGAAGGTTCCAAGAAGAAAAAACATCCAAGAGGAAACCTAGGAAAATAAAACCCCTAATATAAACATAAAAAAACTATAACCCTAGATCCACACAACCGAGGGAGAATAGGAACCACCAAAAAATGGAAGAAGTAGGAAGAGAAAGAATAAAGGAGGAGATTTTCTTAAAGAATTTTCCCCAAAACATGAATAAATAAACTTAGAATCACAATGTGAGGAGGTGGGGTGCATGGCGATGAGTGGAGGAGCCTCTTAGGGTCGTACGAACCAAATTGGGGAATAATAGGGTGTTTTGGAGTTAAAATATGAGATTTTATAAAGTTAAAATCATATTTTTTAGAAAAATGGGCATTGTGCATGGTTAGGTTGTACGATTCCCAAACTGTGTGCCAACTGTGAACCCCTTAATAGAAACATTGAGAAACCACATAGTTTGGCCGCATGGTTTTGTAAAATGTGCACCAACTGTGAAACATGGTTTTGTCTAAAACTGAAAAACCATGCACATGCTTTCCTTATGGTTTTCTTAACTGTGCTCAGGTCATATGCCCTCAACCCGAGAAACCCAAGGACCCGCAAAATTTCTCCTTAGAGCCATATGGTTTGGATCAAACTATGCTCATGTGGTGAAACTGAAACCATAGAAGATCAAAATGAACTGAAAAGATACTCACTTTTAGGAGGAATCATGGTTACCCCTTAACCATGCACCTAAACCATGCAACTAAATAAAATCAGCCTAAAACTCAAAATTCAAATCCTAAACACACAAAAACTCAAGAGACAAAGCAAGATCAAAATGATTAGAAGAAATAAAAGTAGATAATAAAAACATGGATGTGATAATTATCCCTACCATTACGCTTTTACCCTATAAAGACACAAAATATTCATTTGATAACTTCAAAAGTAAAAGGTTCAAAAATTCAAACGATCTAATTCCTCAACCTAGAAAGCACATACAACCACCTAAAAAACACACACTTTTACCCAAAAAAACCTACAAAACCGAAACCACTTCTCGAGATATGACAGAAAACTAAAACATCAATCCAAAAAACCTTACCACAATCGAAACCATTTGGCACACTCCATAATCCCAACATCCACCAGATAAAAATGAAATAGAATTAATCAACTCCAAAATAAAACACTTATTTCTAAGACAACACCAGAGATTTTATGGGATTACCAACACGAGAGGCCATAATGGAATCCCCGCTATTTTATAACTTTATTCAGGTTATCAATCACCATCATCCATCAAATATCGACACTTTAAACTAAAATAACCACATAAAAACCTTAGGTTGAACCGAATGAACATGACATGCCATGAGACTCGCTTCACTTACGCAAGTTACTTCCACCAGATAAGGTATTTAGAGGATACTCACTCCTCACCCTCTTTCACCCCTAACGAAAAGCATCATGATCAAGAAACACAATGGAACACACCCAAACCTGATATGGAAAAAATCATAGTTTCCAAAAGACACACACTCATTTAAACATACGTTCTCATAAGATTCACAATACAACTTTTACATTTCAAACCATAAGTAAACAATACTAGAAACCATCTCCACATAGAAAGGAAAAACTACAATACACAACCACTACAAAAGAAGGAAAATTCAAATAGAAGGGGGCTTCAAACTGAACCCATGGCAACCCCTCACTCTTGAAAATGAGCTGGGGTTTCCTTTGAAGTGGTAGATTTAGATCCATGTCACATCCTGGAAACAACCTGAAAAAAAAATTGTTTCAACTGAACAAGGTGTCCATAGGAACAGTCGGTATTTCGAGAACTTGAACACAATTGATTCATACGACTAGGCTTTCCACATTTATGAAATAGCAGGATCCTATACTAATAAAAAGCTAATGAAAGATTTTAAGGCCTCTAAATTTCCCTACCATCACCACCAGCTTCTGGCCATTTTCTAATATCCTTATCAGGATTCCCTTCACAACTTCAAAAGACTATAATAATGTAGGTTGCCTCAAGCACTCCTGCTAAGACAACTTTAACCCAAAAATCATGCCCCGCCAGATCATCAAAGGAGGTCAGACCGAACTTAGACACCTTCAAATACATATTAGAAAAAAACTATATTCTCAAAATTCCAAGCCTTCAAAGAATCATCCTCAGTCCACTTCGGGAGATAAGGAACTAGATTCTCAAAAAGAAGGATGAACACCAATATTGATATGTCACCTTGCTGAAGGAAGCACATCTCCATCGACTTCTTTACCTTCACATACTCATAAAAATAATGTTATGTGAACAAAGCCTAAAATATTTCCCATGAGAGGTCTTATCAAGGATTGGTATAAATGAACGACCTACACCACCTCCAATATGAACCTCCAGGAATAAAGGTATCATGCTTTACCTTTAGGGACTCAAGCAGCTCAAGGAAACCAAATATCCATTATATTTTCAGCATCCACTCTTCTGCTTATAAAGGACCTTCTTGACTATAAAATAGAGGAGGGTTAAACTTCCAAAACCTAATATGGATGTCCTTAGGTTGATCAACTGGAAGGTCTACTAATGGTCAAACACTCGTATATGAACCTAGAACATCCATCAAGTCTTTTTTGGTGGTGTAAACTGAATAACAAAGAAACCAAGATGTCAATCATAACCGATTCTTCAACATGAGTATCAAAGTCAAAACACCACTTAAACAACATTCCCAAATCACAATAGAACACACTACACAACCACATGTTATAAAAAATCATAACATTTTCTCTTAAAACCACTTTTAAATAGAAAAAAACGTGATTGGTTGCATGCTCATGGATGGTATTTCATAGAGCCTCACACATGAACATTCCCATGCCAATGCAGGCACTCATCCACTAATTCCATCAACTATCAACCTTTTCACACACATAAACACATGTGAATGATGACAAGAACACTAAAGGTTGAAATAAAATTTTCCATTTTGAAACAAACTGTTCAACCTGACTTTCAAACTCTTAACCCACATCCAATTTTAAACTTCAAAAAACCGTTTCAAAATATCAGCAAACAATAAATCAAGAACCATTTTCAAACTCTATACTTCAATCTATTTTTTTACACTAAAAAAACATGTGGGTTCCATCCAGAAACCCAATTCATACCATTTAAAACATTTCAATAAACTTAAAGAATCTCATTTTGTCATGAATAACTTGATTAGAATCTCATTTAATAAAAATTTCCTCTCATTTAAAACAAATTTCCAAAACCCTATTTAATATAAATTACAGTTTCCAAACAACCAATTTTGATCAACCCTACATTTTGATTATAGAAATTAAATATCGATAAACCCATCAATTTTTTACCCAAAAATCATTTTATAAAAATCCATTTTTATAAATCATTCTTCAAAATAATTATGATAATCCATTTTACATATTCCAAAAATCTAAACCATTTCAACTTAAAATCCTATTTTTAAAATTTCAAAATAATGGATTTCAAAATAATTTCAGAATCAAGTAGTACCCAAGACAACTTAAAAGGGGAATTTAGTGTTGATGAGTTACTTATAAATATCATTGGAAGTCATATTACAATCGCTTCATCCTCACATGGAGTCTTTTAGAAAAATTTCTCTGACTCCACATGTATTTCTAGGCCATGCATGCTTAATAAGACCATTGAACCAACACTTATTTCATTTTCCAAAACACAAAACAACTAAAAGAACTAGATAAATCAAATAAAACCTGACTTCTCAAGGAAACATAATGTTCTTCATAGAATGTGTTGGCGATAAACTCCTTCATACTTACACCCAATATTCCAATAGTTCTACTCCATCTACCTTGAAATACCAAATAAAACAGGGTGGTCTGAAAGCTAGGTCCCCCAAAGAACCCAACTTACTCCAATCCCATTTTTTTCACAAACCAACCCAGGTATTCCACAATTCGATCACCTGGGTCCTCCCATGACATGGAACAAGAGGCATTCCCTAATCCTCCCTGGATGGATACACAATCCAAGGGAATCAATGAGAACCAAAAGGAAACATTTAACTGAGAATAATTAAACCGAAGTAGTGGAAATAAACAGACAAACCCAAATAACAATATATTCTTCAAGATGAACATCATTTATACATAAACTGTAAATACAAAAAAAAAACTAAAGAAAAAAAACAAAGCTGAACTAGATGAACACTAAGTCTCTATGTTACCCATAGGGTCACTCAACAATACACAAGCAACCATTTCCCATAGTAATCAGACCCATGCTAGAACTAGCCGTAGAAGAAAAAAAACAATAATGAAATATTGGTATGAGTAATGAAACTCAATATTCATGCCCAAATAATCTATTCCCAATTAATTAACTTTAAATAAAAGAATAATCAATTCCATATTTTAAATAAAATATATAAAAGTAGGTTTTCACACATTTTCCTCTTGAAAACAAATCTTGGTCCATTTCCCTTTTCCATTGAAAAAATTGTTTCATTTACAAGAAAGGGACATTAGAATTTTAAGGGAGAAAGATAATATTTTTACATAAAAAGGAGAGGGAGGAAGTGTAAACAAATTTATAATGATTTTACATAAACACTTGAAACAAATTTTAATTAGTTTTAGAAAACAACTACAGAACATAAGGAATTGGGAACAATAAAAATACAACAAGGGAAATATAAAATATCACATAGGTGTAACCAACCAAAAATGAATCTCAATCATCCTCCATGGAAAAATAAGTGATGAAGTATATGGGAGGACCTATGAGCTTCATGGATAATCTAGAACATACTATATATATGACTCATCCCATAGGCATTCCTCACTTGATGACATCAATTTCTCCCACACGCTCGGTTCTCACCTCACCTATCCTAATCGAGGGGCACTATCCCAAAGCAGTGCAAGGTCCATACTGAGGGAAAATATCTTGAGAAAAACCCTAGGCTAGTGAAGAAACTGTTCAACAAAAATCCCCTAGTTATTTAGGGTTACCATGTCAAGAATATAGTGCATTTATCCAACCAGACCAAAGAAGAAACCAACCATATATATATATATATATATCACATACACAAGAATCACACAAAAGAATCACCCAGAATCACCCCAAGTATCAATCCCTTTCCTTTCAACCATTTTATCACAAGGGGGTCCACACAAAGGACCACCTATAACTTTCAACATAACTAAGTCAACAAGATTATCCAAAGAGATTTTTTATGAGAAGCAATTTTATCAAAGTTCCAAACGAGCCTCAAGCGACCATTAAAAAACCACACATTTTCAAAAGGAATAAATGCATCCTTTAAAAATCCAAAACTACTAAAAAATACATTTATGAAAACCTAAACCATCATTTTAATAGACAAATACCTTTACCAAGACAAAACCATGCCTTAGAAATCACAAAACACTTACAAAATCCAATCGGAAAATTTATCAAACACATGATGTAGAAAACTTAACAAAACAATTCCATATACTTAAAAAGAAGAAGAAAATCACCTCATTTCATGATAAATAATTATTCCAAAAATCATACATCAATAATTAATATCCAGGAAAGTTTTTAAAAACAAGAAACCAACAATTCTTAAATTTAAAGGACAAGTCCAAAAGGAAACCTACCTCAAACCACAAGCTCTTAAACAACACCAAACCAAAACAACCATCTAAAGGTTCCAAGAAGCAATAAAATTTGAGAAGAATGCAAAGAACACAAAACCCCTAATAAAATCATTAAGAAATAAGAACCATAGATCCACACAACCATGGGAGAAGAGGAACTATAATGACCCAAAATTTTATAAAGTGAAATTACCTTCTTCTAATTATGTCATATAGTATAAACAAAATAAAATAACTTTTATAACATAATACAAGGTTTATAAATTAATTATGAATTAAATAAGATGTATTTATAGAATTTAAGGAACTTATAGCTATGGAATAGTAACTTTACTTTTGGAATAATAAGGTGACCATTTGGAATTTAAATTTGGCCAATATATTAGTAATCTAATCTATTAGAGTTTAAATAAATTTTGGGCATATTATATATGATAATATAATATTATTATATCATAGTAAAAGTAAATAAATATTTTAAAAATTATTAATTAAGTTTTTGTATTTTTATAAAACATAAATTTTTATTTATAAATTTTTAATTAATATAATAATTTAAAATATTTTTTTTGGTAAAATATATTCATAAATTAATATTTTTTTGTCTAATTATTTTTAGATAATTTTATGATACCTTAATTAATTTTTCAAAGTGTTATAAAATTAGTTATAATTTTAAAATCAATATTTTACAAGTAAAGGATAATTTTAATTAAAAAATTAACATCTCATTTTTAGAAAATTATTTTAATAAAATATATTTAAGTTTTGAATTCTACACATTGAAAAATATTTAGGGTGGATTATTGGGATTTTTCTAAAACACTTGAATTTTTGTGAATAGTAAAATATGATAATTTATGATAAAAGCTGAATACATGATATTTTGAGTCATTGTTGATGTAGGGATGATGTAAGAACAAAATAAATAACTATACTTAATTATTTTAATATATTTAGAGACAATATTCAAACTATTCATAGTCTTCATCCAAAATAATAAACTAATGAATAAGATAAAGAGAAAACACCCCACTCCTCCCCTATAAACCCCACCTCTTCTCCTCACACCATCCAAGATTTGAGACATGTAAAAATTAGGACCAATACTCTTCAAAAACCCCTCCACCACATCAATAATCATTTATTCTCAAAAAATACCAAAACCAATCCCCCTACGGAGGTTTTCATGGATAAGAATTCTAGTGGTAAAATTATCTTTCTTTTATTTTAATTTATTTTTAATTTCTTTTATGTCCTTATTCTCTCCTCACCTCCCATCATCAAAATAAAATGATAACTCCATTAAAACATATATATTTTAATGTTACTATTCTAATGTAATAATACATCATTAAACCCATTATCCTCTCCCTTTTATTCGAAAAATGGAAATGTTGTCCGTGAGGTGTTGTTTTATCACCATCAAGGACAAAACATTTTCAATTTATATTACCACCTTCAAGGTTGGTCATAAAACAATTATATTAGTTGAAATATAATGTAAAATTAATTTTATAACCTCTTTTATGTTCTATAACTAACATATACACATAATAGTAAATGGTAAAATAAAAAGTGTTTGTTAGGATCAAAACCCACCAGAGTTAACATAATTGAATATCATTAACATTTTATCTAATGAATCATTCTAATATCTGGGAAAAATAATATATAAGACCAATTAAACTTATTTATATTCGTTAATAATATATAATTTGAATTCTGTATAATTATCCACATTTTACACAATCATCCATACAGGTATACAAATGAACCAATCATGAAAACCTAGAAAACGGAGAATCTGGAATGATGAAATTGAACTCTATAACTCATCATAATGGCCATAAATGAAAATAATATAATTATAATGAGTCATATAAATGTATAATAGGTTATTTATTTACTAATAAATGAATTTAATTTAATCTTATGGATATTTAAATGAATAAATCAATTGGATATAAGGTAAGGGGATTCTTGAACCCAAATATTTTTCTTTGGGTTTTCCATCTTTCACTCCATTTTCAGTATGGATATTCCTTTAAATATTATTAAATATCATTTATTTTTCCTTCCCTATATCACTTTTATATAAATGTTTCCAATCTAGTTTAAAAAAAATGCAATGATTTTTCCAAAAGAACACTTCTTTCTAAAAATACATCTTTTAATTCGCATGAGATTATTTATTCTTCACCCAAGATTCATTATTATTATTATACAAAGTATGTTGTTCCCTCTTTATTTTGGGAACCCCAGATTTTATTCATGAATGTATACTTTTTGAAATGAAACCAATTCCTTTCCACTGGATATTTTATATCCAAGATTGATATATGTTCTATGTGGCATACATGGTAATGTAAATTTTATGATCAGATGGGTGTTCCATGAATTATATAGTACTCTAATTCATTGGGTAATTTTATGTGTCTCATGAGATAATATCAAATATTCATGAACATGATGCTATATTTTTTCATAATGATGATTTTATGATTATGCACATATGTTATCCATGAACATGATTGTAGATTTGTTCACACCTAAGTGTGGAAGTTCACCACTAAGACATGATGTTTCATTTTTATAAATTTCTACATTCCATGCCTTTATAAAATTCTTCCTATCATGATTATGATGATGATCCTTTTCTTATGTTATAATTGTGATGATTATTCTCACCCATGTATCATGCCACTTATTCATCCTCTTATTGGTCTTTTAGATCACCCCATATTTTGATGTATATCCTCAGTTGAATACTTGTACTATGGAGAACATGAGGGACAATAAGAATCTAGAAAAGAGGAATTAAATAAATATTTTTTTATAATGTAAATTTTTTATATAGTCATAATTTTACAAATACACTAAAACTTTGGATACTAGTTTTATAGCACTATTTTTCTGTTGATCTTTAAAATGATTTAAAATTTATATAAGAAAATGTCGGGTCAAAATAGTTTTTATCAGAGCATGGTTTAGTTGATTTTGGAATTAGGATTATTGAACATTACTGAAAACCCTTAGCATGAGACTAAGTATATGTAAATACTCTAGACTCCTTATTAGGGATCCCACAAGATACTCCTTTATAGTTAATTTTAAAAAGGAATAAATTATATATTCATAAATTGATAACTTATTTTTTGTTCAAACCTTTTCTATTTTATAAAATTTTATAAAATAGGAGAAACTAGGCCAACAATCCATATGAGGGATAGTGCAGTGATTCCATGAATGACATCCCTAATGCCTTGGGGGTGGAGGTAAAAATTTCATGGAAATTCATACCCATATGTCTCAGTCCATGAACAATAACCTATTTTTTTTGAATGTTCTCTTTCACCAAATAGGGAGAAACTAGCTATCAAGTCTATTATGTAGAAAAAACCACTAATATTTATTGGATATTCTGATCCACTAGTCACAAAATAGTGGATCAAATAAATGGAGAATATATTTTTTCTTCACTTCACTTATGAGAAGGCGAAGGTGAATCTGGCCATTTATCATCTAGATGAACAGGCTAACCAATGGTGTGTGTTTTTTAAGAACACCAAGATGAAGAAAAGAAAGTTGAAGAGATGAAGTGAGGAGACTTTAAGATTATGTTTCCTAAAAATTATTTCCCTTGTACTCTTCCTACAATGATATAGGGATAATTCATAGAGATGAAGAAAACGTAAGGTGAATTTTTTACGACCTAGAAACAAAATTTCACAAGGATTACAAGTTACAATTTTGGTTTTTTATCAACACTAAAATAAAAATTTATAGAATCTTTAGTGGTTTAAAACCAAACCTTGGAAAGGCTCCAAAAATTAAAGACATTGGCAATTATGAAGAATTTGTTTGATATTATCTCAAATTGGATATAGAGTTTTAAGAGTGGTCCTATTGATATAGAGATATGAAATGAATGATGGTGTTTCAATCTAGAGGATATAATGACAAAGTCACTAAGAAAACTGAACCTATCATGTGTAAAAAATGTTGGAAAAAATAATCGTGGGAATTGCCTCAAAGGGATGAGGAAATGATATAAGTTTTGGTGAGAAGGAAACAAAACTCATGAATGTCTAAGTGACATGAAGAAGTGGGAAAATGTGGTCGAATAAAGGAGACCACCACCTATGGTTCAATGATTCAACTGTAGGCAGTAAGGGCAGTATGCAAGCTAGTGCACTAAACCACATGTCCTTGAGGGTAATCAGTGTCATCAGCCATAAAATAAAATGGTGCATGAGAAATATTATACCATCACTACTAATAAGTTGCATCCTAACTATGATAAGGTGATATGTAGGTAGTTTATACATTAAAGAATGGAGAATGTACTATTTGATTATAGTTCTATGAATTCTTTCATATCTTTCAAGTTTAGTAAAAATATTCAAACACCCCCTCAAAATATGGAGGTTGAGTTATCTGTGAGAATAGTGAATAGAGAAATTATTACATCCAGAGTATATAAATCCTCCCTAGTTAATTTGTGTTGATTGAACCTCCCATAAAATCTTGTCTTATTTTCTTTGGTAGACGTTTTTTCTATATTGGGCATGGATTGAGTATATTTTTAAAAATACAACATCAACTGTTGGGAAAGGGATATCAATCTTTACATCCTGAGGCATCTTCCAATTCTGTACAAGTGTCAGGAGGTGGATTAATCATATTTAGAGCCATCATCTAATGTGTGGATATTATTTTCTTCTGATAAATCATATCTATCTCAAATTTTTGACACAAAGGATAGAATGATGCTTGAATACATGCCCATTATGAGGGACTATACTGATGTGTTCCCTAAATAATTTCATGGTCTTCCTCCAAACTAAGAAATTGAGTTCTAAATTGAGCTTATTCCATTATCTCTACGTATATCAAAGACAAGTTATAGAATAGACACCATTGAGATGGAGGAAATGAATAAGTAGTTACAAGAGAATCTGGAAAATGATTTTATATGTCGTAGTGCTTCACTATAGGGTGTGTTGGTCCTCTTAGTCAAGAATAAGGATGGATCAATGTGCCTCTTAAATGATTATCATGATCTCAAAAAATCACAATAAAGAAAAAGTATCCCCTTATATAGATATATGACTTGTTCGATCAAATATGTGGTTCTTAATATTCCTCTAAGGTGGACCTTCAGTTGAGATATCACCAATTAAATTTTTGGAATAATGATATTCCCATGACTACAATTCAAATAATGTATGGACACTACGAGTTCATAGTGATGCCCTTTGGGAACACTAATACTCTATATATATTCATGGTCTTAATAAATATAGTCTTTAGATATTACCTCAATAAATTTGTGTTAGTATTTATTAATGATATTTTAATATACTCCAATAGTAAGGGGGAAATGAGGAGTATTTGAATACAATGCTAAAGACTATGTGAATAGAAAAACATTATGCAATGTATAATGAATGTGAGTTATTAATGGAGGAAGTATCATTCTTGGGGAATTTCATCACCAACAATGGAATATATGTGGACCCTTCCAAGAAAAAGGCCATTGAAGAGTGGTTGAGGACAACATCTATAACGAAGATCCATAGTTTACTTGGTCTATCTGGGTATTACTGGGGATTTTTGAGGAAATTCGCATGATTTTTAAACCCTATACACATGATGACTAAGAAGGGAGAAAAAAATGGACCAGTGAATGTGAAGACTAATTCAAAGAGTTAAAAAAGAGGCTTATCATTGCACTGATACTCACAATTACAACAAGTGGGAAACTCATTATGGTATATAGTGATGATTCAAATAAGGTATTTGGTTTTGTGCTGATGAAAAATGATAAAGTGATTGCCTATTCCTCAAGTATGTTTAAAATTCATGAGAGAAAATATCACATACATGATATGAAGTTGGCAGTTCTGATCTTCACATTAAAAATATGGTGACATTATCTCAATGGGGATAAGTGTGAGATATATACTGATCATAAGAGCAAAAAATGTATACTCACACATAAAGATCTTCATATTTTCTAGCTAATATGGTTCTATATCATCAAGGATTATGACTTCAAAATCCACTACTATCTTAGAAAAGTGAATAAAGTTGAAGATTCTCTATGTAGAAATGATCTTGAAACATTATCGAGGATTAGAATTGAGAAGCATCCAATTTTTATATATTTTCAAAGGATAGACATGGGAATCATTAAGGATGAAACATCATCAATATTTTCTCAAAATATTTCTCAACTATCCCTCATGGAGAAAATAAAGGATGGTCAATGAAATAATGTCTAAATTCAGAAGAAGGTGGAATCCATGAGAAAAGAGAAATCCTTAGAGTTCAAAATTTACGAGGTAGGGGTTTTAAGATTTTGGTCATGACTATGTGTACCATCAAATCAAAAGATAATGAGAGAGCTTATGAGTGACACACATAGGTCAACCTTGTCTATTCACCATGTGAGTACACAGATGTATGGATATCTCCACCAGAACTATTGGTGGTACAATATAAAGAATGATATCATTGAATATACTTCAAAGTTCCTAGTGTGTTAGTAAGTGAAGGATGAAAGTAAAAAGTATAAGGTGATGGTTTAACCATTACCCATATGAACATGTAAATGGGAAAACCTCACTGTGGACTTTATCGCTATAATTCTAAAGACATCCATATGAAACAATGATATGTGGGCTGATTTGTATAATCTCACAAAGACTTCTCACTTTATCACAATTAGGGATGACTTCACACTTGATCAAAATTCACGGATACACATTGAAGAAGTGGTAAGGTTGAATGGAGTACCACTATCAATTTTATCTAATGGAGATATTAGATTCACTTTAATGTTCTAGTAAAGTCTCCAACATGTATAAATAGTGTTCTGAACTTCGTATGGCTTATCATCCTAAAACTGATGGACAATTAGAGTAGACTATTCAGACACTGGATGACATTTTGAGGGTATTTTCTATGGACTTTAAAGGAGGGCGAGACCAATATCTTCCTCTTGTTGGGTTTTCTTACAACAAAAGTTTCCAATATAGCATCCAAAGGGCTCCATATTAATCTTTATGGTAAAAGATGTAGAACACTGTCATGTTGGATGAAGTTGGTGAACGTAATCTTTTTGGGCCTCAAATGGTTGAAGAAATTATGGAAAAGGTGAAAACCATTTAGAAAACCATCAAGGAAGCCCAAACTCGATAGAAGGTTTATGTAGAAAATCATTGATGGGACCTAGAGTTTGAGGTCGGAGACATGTTATTCTTCTAAATATCAATATGAATTAGGATCATGAGATTTTGTAATAAAGGAAAGATGAGCCCCAGGTACATTGGCCCCTTACCGATTCTTAATCATGTCAGAGTTGTGGCCTATTTACTGGAACCCATGTTTCAAGTACATGATGTATTCCATGTATCTCTTGAGGAATTACATACCATATCTCTTGCATATAATGAATCCAGAGGTGGTATAATTTAAAAATAAACTCTCTTACAAGGAGAAGATGGTAATGATCTTGGACCATAGAGATAAAGTTCTATGCAATAAGACTACTCACTTGGTAAAAGTATTATTGAAAACCCACTATTATGAAGATTCAATATAGGAACTAGAGGAAATGATGAAGGATAATTACCCTCACTTGTTTTAACCATAGTATGAAAAACAAAATTTAGAGGGAAAAATTTCATAACGGGAGAATAATGTAATGACCCAAAATTTTATCAATAGAAATTACATTCTTATAATTATTTCATGTAGTATAAACCATATAAAATAACTTTTAGAACATATTAAAAGCATTATAAATGAATAATGAATGAAATAAGAGGTATTTTTACAATTTATGTAACCTATACCTATGGAATAGTAACATAAAATTTGGAACAGTAATGTAACCATTAGGAATAGTAATCTATCCAATAGAATGAAAACATCATCTATGAAAGTCTAAATAAAATTTTGGAATGTTATAAATGATAATATGATAAAATTATATCATGTAAAAGTAAATAAATATTTTAAAAATTATTAATTTTGTGTTAGTATTTTAAAAAAACATAAATGTTTATTTGTAATTATAAAATTAATATAATTATTTACAATAAAAATTATTCTAAAAAATATATTCATAGATTAATATTTTTTTCTTCTTATTATAAGACAATTATACGATACCTTAATTATATTTTCAAAGTGTTTTAAAATCAGTTATAATTTTAAAATTGATATTTTTGAAGTAAATGATGATTTTAATTAAAAATTAAAATTTTCATATTTAAAAAAAAATTCATAATTTTTTTTTCATTTTTTAATTCTCCATATTGAAAAAGTTCTGGTTTATTTTTTTTATATATTTTTAAAATACTTGGTTTTTTTTCTGAATGATTTATGATAAAAGCCAAATGCATGAATTTTTTGATCCATTATTGATGTAAGGTTGATATAAGCCAAAATTATTGAAGTATCATTTATTATTTAATATATTTAGTGATAATTTTTATACTATTAATAGTATTTATCCAAAATAATAAACTAATGAATAAAATAATGAGAAAACACCACTCTCCTCCCCTATAAATACCACAACTCACCACCTCTTCTCCTCACACCTTCCAAGCCTTGATCCTTATCCCAATTATATGAAATACCCTTCCAACCCCCCCCCCCCCCCTCAAATCTAGAATCCTTTTGTATCAACTGAACACCAAAACTAATCCCCCTAATGAGGTTCTCAAGGAGAAGGATTTAAGAGGTAAAGTCCTCTTTCTTTTCATTTAATTTATTTATAAGTTATTTTATTTTTCTTATTATCCCCTGACCTCCACTCATATAAGTGGTATTATAACTCTAGTACCTTATATATATGATAAATGTTTTATTCTAATATAATAATCCATCATCAAACCACTTCTCCTCTCCCTTTTATTCTAAAAAAGGAAACTTCGTCCGTGAGGTGTTGTTTTAACACCTTCAAGGATGAAAAGATTTCATTTTATTTTACCATGTTCAAAGTTGGTCATAAAAAATTATAATGGTTTAAATAGATTGTAAAATTAATTTCATAAGCTTTATTATGTTCTAGAACTATCATATATACATAATACTAAACAATAAAAAAATGAGTTCATTGTGATAGAAAACCGCCAAAATTAACCTAAACGATTGTCATTAACATTTTATCTGACGAATCATCCTCATATCTAGAAAAACATATGAGTCCAATTAAAATTTTGTATGTTAATTAATAACATATAATTTAAATTTTGGATAATTATCCCCATTTTACGTGATCTTCCATACATGTATACAAATGAACCAATCATGAAACCCAAGAAAAAGAACATTGTTGAACGATGAAATTGAAATCAATAACTCATTATAATGGTCATAAATGAACCTAATATAATTATAATGACTAAAAAACATATATAATGGGTTCTAGATTTATTAATTAATTAATTTAACTTGACTATCTGGGATATTAAAGTGAAGAAAACCCTTAGACATAAGGTAACTGGATTCTCAAACCCAACTCTCTTTCTTTGGGTTTTCCCACTATCACTCTATTTTTAGTATGTATGTTACTTTAATTTTCATTAAATATCATTTCTTTTTTCCTTAAAGTTTTTTGGGATATACATGTTTCCAATATGGATTTATGAAAAATGAAATGATTTTTCCAAAATAATCATTCCTCAAAAAAATACATCATTTACTTATCATGATATTGTTTCTTATTTACTCAAAATTGATGATTCTTATAACAAGTATGTTATTGCCTATTTATTTTGGGAACTCCATAGTTTATTCAAGAATGTATTATTTGTGAAATTAAACCATTTCATTTCAATGGGGTATTTTATGTCCAAAATTGATGTATGTTCTATGTGTCATACATGATAATGTAAATGTTATGATGTGATGGGTGTGCTCATAATTATATAGAACTCCAATGAATTGATTAATGTGATGTACCACATGATATAATGTGTAATATAGGTGAAAATTATTATAGATTGTTTCAAAATGATGATGTTATGATGATTCACATATGTTATGTGTGAACATGATGCTAGCTTTGTTCAGAACTATGTGTGGTAGTTCACCAATAAGATATGATCATTCATTTTTATGCATTGCCACATTCCATGACTTTATCAAATTATTTCCCTCATGATTATGATGAGGATACTTTTCTTATTTTATGATGATGAGGATGATGCTCACCCATGTTTCATGTCTCTTATTTTTCCTCTTTCTGTGATTTTAGCTCACCCCTCCTTTTGATGTATATCCTCAGGTGAATACTTATACTAAATAGAACATGATGGATAATAAGAAGTTAGAGAACAAGGAATTAAATAAATATTTTTGTTTTATAATGTAAAAGTTATGTATGTTCCTAATTTTATCAAGACACTAAACCTTTGGATCCTGGTTTTATAAAAATATTATATTGTTTATATTTTAAATGATGTAACAGTTATATAATAAAACAATGTCGTTATAGGAACCACTAAGAAAATAGAAGAAGGTGGAAGAGGAAGAAGATATGAGGATATTAACTTGAATAATTATCCCCAAAACTTGAATAAGTCACCTTAGAATCACCATGGAAGGAGGTTTGAGGTGTGAGGAATATGGGAGGAGACTTCTAAGGTCATATGAACTAAATGGTGGAAGAATAGGGTGTTTTGGGGTTAAAAATCCAAAATGTTATAAAGGTAAATTCACATGTTTATGACACCTAGGCATAGTTCATGGTTAGGTTGCATATTTTTTGAAATCGTGTGCAAACCATGTGTCCATTTATAGATACACTACACATCCACAGAGTTTGGTAAACCATATGCCTACCATGAAAAATGGTTCTATAAAAAATTACAAGACCATGCACACGCCTTTTGCATGGTTTGCCTAACTATGCTGAAGTAGTGCACCCTCAACTAAGGAAAACCAAGAACCCACATAGTTTCTCCTTATATCTTAACTATTTGGATTAAACTGTGATCACATTATGAAACTCAAACCGTGAATGTTCAAAACAAACTATAATGGGACTCAGTCTCAGGAGGTTGCATGGTTACCCATTAACTATGCACCTAAACCGTGTAACTAAATAAAATCATCACAAAAATCATGATTAAAATACGGATCACTTGAAAACTCAAGATAGAAACCATGAAAAAATATATAATATAAAATAAAATAAGGGAATAAAAACCATTGTGTGACACTGTCATTCCCTTCCAAGGTGACAATTGGACCAACATTGACTGTTGCAAGGTCCTCATGTGTAGGTAACATATCTAAAATATCATGAGGAGTGGAAATTTAGAAATAGAACATGACACTTTAGGGAGTTAATTTAAATTTACATTGACTCTCTCCACTCTCTGACTAAATAGGGTTAAATGAGGCAGCATCTATTGATGGTTCATCTAACAAGATGATTGATTCATCCGCATAGGCATGTGCCTCCTCCAATGTGTCCTCAATCCTTAAAGGATTAGTTCTAGATCCCTTGAGGGAGGAAAGTGATTAATATTATATAAAAGAAAATTATAGTCAGAAATATAATGTTAATCATGTCATGAGATTAAATGACAACACACAGACTCACTGTGGCACATATGTTGGGCCAACTTTTCCGCCCTCTTTCGCTTCCTCCTTTAAGAAAATGAAGGGAATGTATTTGGCCTATATAAAATAGAAACTTTAGGTAATGTTCAATGAACTCCTCTCATCATTTCCTATATCATCATCCTCTAACCTTGGGATATTTCTAGGGTATAAAGATACTCAACCACTACCACTGTGGGGGTTCCCATGGGCCCAGACCTCAGTTACTCAATCACCTCTTCTACTCCTCCTCCTTCCTATTATTATCTTCCAAGATGCTAAATAAATACCCCCTTAATTAATAATACCAAATTAAAGAGAATAAAAGGTAATGGAAAAAATGAAATACATTAGCAGGGTCATTCCATTTTGGTGTGACCAGCTACCCCCTCAAGCTCTCCTCGGTCCATTATATAAAACACTCACATTGTGACCAAGATCTGATCATCATTTTCATATATTGAATCCTCTATCACCTTAAAATACCTCCACACCTCAGATAAATCACTATTAGGGTGAATACTATAGGGTTATATAATATATCCTCACTCTGGGATGTGCATGATATCCTAGAGAAACACCCATGCATCCTTGATATTGTGAGATATGCCCTGTTAAGCTTTAACCACTTAGGGTCACACATAATTTTGATTTGATGTAGCTATTTGTGAGGAAGGCCCAATATATTTTTACTTGGAAGTCTTATTAGTCCTATATTCCCTTATAGAATATTGGGTTATCATAAGGTGTGTTTCTCCCAACCCTGGATTGATCGATGTTCTTTGCTTGAGATCACCTTGAAGACTTAGGATCTTTAGTGTCATCACTTTCCTTTTGAACCTTTCTATCATGCATTCCATGACCATTATTTTTTGTGGTCACGACCTTGTGAATTCCTATTGTTAATACCCCTCGAGGGTATGATGAAATCCACACACGTGTATACTCAGTCTCCAGTCTAATTGGTGCACCTGATGGAGGAAGTTTAATTGGAATTTTAGACACCTCCATGGAAATAATAATCCAAAACATTTGGGTCATAGTTGGGTGTTTATGAAGCCTAAAATTCATGGGGGAAAGATGTTTAGTTTTTTAAGACAACTAAACTAGTGGGTAAATCGATATGAAGAATAGGCCTTATAGATGATCTCATTTTCAATGTGTTATGCTAGTACACTATATTTGAATGCATCATCTACTCCCTTAGTTCTCAATCAACATTTCCATTTTCAGTGAATGTCCTGGTCAGTAAATCAGTATATGGTACAAATTTTAATTCTCCTGATATGTTCAGTATCATTAACATTTCACCTTACTTCAGTGATAGAGGCTGGATTCCAAAAAGAGCCTAGAAAAATAGGAAAAATTTTCTATCAAGGAGTTTAATTTTCCTCAACGCAACATAAGAACTGAAGTGTGTTTTAACCCACACCCACAACACTTGAAATGGCCTTGTGATTATAAATGGGTCATTCCCATTGTACGCATGTGGTAAACACCTATAAATCCTCACTAGGATTGTGGAATCCAACCCTATATGGAACCCATATACTATTTTAGCTTCTATAAAAAAACTTCCCCATATTTACAATGCCATTAGAATCACAAACTAGTGATAATTAAATTCTTATCCACATTGGGAGAAATATGGCTTGGATGTTATTCATAGTTAATTCAGAATTGACCTTGTATCCCCATCAAGTGTACTCACCCTTCTCTTATGTGGTCTAGAATGTGTCGGAAGAAACATGATTCTTTAAAGTGGGTCATTTTATAGGGTGATGGAAAGTGTGACCTACTCATTCTAGATTGAGGGATGCCTTCATCCATGTTCCATGATGGATTTCACTCTTGGGTCAAGGGTACTTATCTTGAACTGTCTTATGATCCTTAAAGAGATCATGGGCCAAAGGCGATGTACTATTAGAATTGTCCTACATTGTCTTCAGTGGGATAAAATCACCATACATGTCCCACAGAATAGGGGATCTAGAAAATTTGAAGATTTCCCATAGGCTAATAAAAACTTCACCATGAATCAAGTGGAAATATTTTTTATGAGGACTCCACCAGCTTAGCATCTTGAAAAAGAAGTCCTGGTTTTTTTAAATGTGTGTTTTCCCTACCTAAATAGCCTCATATATTCTGATGTCTTGTAGCTCCTTATTAAACTCCGGAAAAGATTGGTGCACCCAATATGCCCACATCCATTAAATTATGACTTCCCCTCTAGAACGAAAGTCCCAGTATTCCTTCCTATCTTGTTATCCATATGTCTATGAAGCATGTAAAGTTGATTAAAGATAATTAGTCTTAGAATATGTGGTGTGGGGCTTCAAGTCCGGGGTGTAGCATCTCTTATGCAATAAATATCTTGTAGGAACCTCTCATTACTTGATGTATACACCATTAGAGGATACATTGGTGGAAGGAAAATTTGTAAGCTCAACAAACCAAGATTTTAGGAAGTATCTCTTAGAGTACCAGATGAGGGAATCCCTCAAAATTCCATGACTATACATAGGTGGTTAGTTGCTTTGTGGATACTTGTTCTAATATGGTTACAAATAGATTTTTCAATCTAGGAGAATGGATTCGACCATGTCATAATAATATGGCCTAATATCTTTTATCATCTTGAATGCATGTGAATTATCATTCTTTAGAGAAGTCATATGTAGAGCCATTTAAAATCTATAAAAAGGCATAGAGTTTTCTCATTAAGTTAAAATATTGAATTATAAAGGCTAAAATTTTGACTTGGAATATTTTAAAATTTTGGATGAGGAAGGCTTTAATGCAAGAACATCAATTGGGTCTCCCACACATGCACCTTGAAAAAGTACATCATGAAGGTGCCTCAATCATGTATTTTGGGCAGGCTCATTGACATGGTTCATCTCATATAGCACCATCACTCAAATAGATTTATTGTAGTAAATTCATTAGGACACCTTAATGAAAAGATAAGTGTGGAAGAACTACATAGAACTGAAAGATAGGCCACCCCTATGTGGGTTACCTACATTGGGAACCTATGACATGGACCTATGTGGGATAAATCCTTCCACCAGGGTTCCCATTTTTCTTTTAAATACAACCATTAGGCTCTTAAATTTTACAACTGAAAAATATGAAGAAGCCCTAAAGCTCTGGAGGGAAAACAAATTCACCCAGATCCTCCAAAACACCTCATGTATCTCTCCAAAACCTGAGAGAAGAGATAATTCAGGGGGATAAGTGACATAAAAGTCTCTTCGTGGTCTGAAACACAAGACACCAGAATGAGATCCCATTATCCCCTAGTGAACAAACACCTGTATGAGACCCCTTCCCTAACCAAGGACATGTGCTAAATTTAACCAAGGACTCTTGAGGATGCCCTTGGTTCCTAGGATAAAGCCTCACACAAGTGTTTTTTCTGGGTGGTCCATATTTTAAGGCATATCCATCTCACGCAATCCAATACCCCCTATAAGAAGCACCTCCTATTCCTACTAATCCCTATGTGAATCATCTTAACTCTCTAAGCTAGGACCTATGTGATCCCCCTTTTGAGCCCTCTTCCAAGCCAAAAATTTTAGGACTCCTCTTCCTTTGGATCACTCATATGAGGGGAACCGAATTGAAACCTCTACTGAATCCTCTATACTTTCAGAAATGTGGTAGTAGAACACCATCAGGTCTCCAATTTGGGCATGCATTACCTCAATAAAAGGTTTCCCACACTCATTCTACCGGATAGGTAGGTTCCTCGGGGTGCATGTGTGTTTAAATTCCTTCGGTCACGAGGCCCCTGACCCTGGAGGTAACATCAAGAATCTCCCATTCTTTTATTCTAGGGATAGGACCATGTCCTTACCTACTTTTTTTAAATACCCAAAGCCTCCAATTCAAGGTGGGGAGTGTAACACCCCGAGATTCTATGAGATATATTCTTTTTAATTTCTTTAATATCTTCTATTGTACGCTATGCCAAGATTATCTTGTACTATACGCAACACCGTATTAGCTTTCAGTATACGCAACAATATTCTTGGATCATGTTACAAAAAATTTCAAGTTCGTTAGATAGAAGTTATTCTATGCAACATTGAGTGTATATATATATATATTCAATGTATAAATGAAATATGGTTGGATTCTATTATACACAACAACAAATGAATCTTTCACTTCACGCAACCCTGACCTGGCTTGCTTTACACGCAATCGCGGCCTTCCATGATAGCATGTGTTGTACGCAATACCGAGTTTCACTAAACAACGATATGTTATTAAAATATTATATAAACTAGCCGTTATGAACAGTAATACCAACTTTTTGAAATATTATAAATTTTATCTTTCAAAATGGACTTCATTTTTGGATTCAAAATATTGAAATTATCCTAGGGTGATTTTTTGGTATTTTTCTGAAAACTTTCAATTTTTGATGAATAGTGAAAACACTGGGTTACTATTTAAAAACCGAGTTTTTATTTAAATAATTATTTATTTTATTTAAATTTATTTTAGGTAAAAATTGATACATAATACCTATATAAGTTCAATGTAATTCATTGGAGTCATTTTATAATAATTTTAGATATATAAAAATTTTATTGAACTTTTCACGGTCTTTTACCCACCTCCTAGGAGAATTTTCAAATTTACATAAAACTTAATTTTACCGCTTCTGTGTGTTGAATTTAAAAACTTAAAGAGACACGGTTAATATCAACGAGTAAAATATGGTTCAATAAGATAAAAATAATTTTTGGTGAATAGTAACTTTTTACTTTTATTTACCACGGTTAAAAGTAAATAGGGTAATTAAGGGTAAAAATGATATTATTATTACCCTAACACATGTCATATTTCTATTGGATAAGTTTAATTCGACCAAAAAAAACCTTATGAATAAAATATTACCCTTTAGGTCCACTTGGATTAGATTAGGACACTTATTATTATTTTATTTAAAGAAGAGTTAAAAGAGTTAAAATCAATGTTTAATAAGTAAAACATTTTTAATATAGGGTTATACATAAGATAAATTCGACTATAAATATTCATTAGATAGATAATAATATTTCCTACATAATTTTATTTTATTTATAATTTTTTGACATTAAATAAATAAATTTATTTATGACACAATGATGGTGTAGTAATTACCTTATTAATAAAATATTAAAATAATTGATGTTATAAACACCCAAATAAATGTAATTTGAGCCTTTTTATGAATTACACTAATTTTATAGGTTAATATTACATTTTAGTATTTATTCCTTTAACTATTTTAGAAAAAATAATTATTTTATGAGTTTCACAAAAATAAATTACCAAATAGTGTCAAAATTGACATAAAATAGTTTTTAAAACAAATATTATATTATTAATTGTTATTCTTTTCATAAAAATCTAAGGTTAGGAAAAATGACTTAGATAAGGTTATATATATTAATAATGAACCACTTGGGGTTCGTTTGTCTTGTTATTGTATGTTTATTAACCATATAGTATAAGAAAAGAAGAAGACATGGTAAAGGTTAAATTATTTAACTTAGAGTTAAATATAAATGATAAGGTTAAAATAGTAAACTAAACTTGTCTAAAACCTATTTGTTGAGAATATTTACACCCATACCCACTTTAGATTCTAAATAAATAAAATTGGAGCTATTATAAACCGAATATGACTTTATTATAAAAGAATATTTTAAGTTTTTCCTAAGGTTCCCCTCTCCTCCCTTATAAAAGGGAACCTCCTCCCTCTTCCCTTTACACAATTTTGAGCCTTCATGCTCAGCCAAAACCTTCCCATTTCCCTTCTAAACTTCCATATAAACATTATAGAGGTTCTTTTCTCCTCAAAAGACCAACTCTAGTGCCTTAAGAGAAAGCTTAAAAGAGGTGTGTCGAAGAAGAGGTAATCTCTTCTACCGATTCTTTCAAGTTTCTTTCTTCTTCAACTTCTTCTTATTTATTTGTTTAATTATAAAGTAATAACATCAGTATCACTAATATACTGATATGTTATTATAAATATTAAACAACCCCATTTCACCTTCTATCCATCCTACGGAAAATGAAATCGCTGCGCGTGCGTACGTACGGAATACCGTCTCCACGTCGTGGTGTAATTTGTATTTCCACCACCACCTTACTTGGATGGGTATAATGGTGTAAATAATAACTATATATATTTATTATAACATCATACTGATTCTGAGATATTATATCATCCACTATAATTCAATTCAATAATTATGGGAATGATATCATCGCTCGAGCGTACGTACGTATTACCGTCTCCACGACGCGATGAGATTCATTCTCCATGTTAACCATTAAAGAATGATTATAAAGTAATATATAATAAATAATAATGAAATATATGACATGATAAATCTACTATATTTATTTATATATATATATATTTCATCTACTTACTTCAATTCAAGTCAACAAGGAAAGGAAAATAGCATTCATGTGTACGTACGGCCTACCATCTCCATGAACGGTGTATTTCATTTCATTTATCTATCTATTATATATATATATACTGAATATATATGATATATAAATCATTATTTACATTATTTAATTAAGTAAAACATGATATAAGTAATAATAATATCAATAACAACAAGTCCAAACATGTACGATAAATAAAACGATTTTACACAAAACGCTGGTTTAACATAGAATTTACAAAATAACGGGTAATATAAAGTCATAAGTTAACCATATATGATATCATAACAATGAATATGATTATTTAATAAGTATATGAAATTATTTAAATCATTATACAGGATTTTTGGATACGTATGAAGCATATCAGACCTAAGGTAAGGGATAACTTTTTCGATCTCGTTTTTATCTGAGATTGTTTATTCGTAAGTATTTATTGGGGTTATATTTTTCATCCATGTCCATAAAATGTTTTTCATAAAGTGTTTAATATTATTACATTTATGTTTAAAGTCATGTTTACCCCTATTTTTCTTTTACTTTTTGTTATGGAAGGATTCTTTCTTTTGTTTACCGTACGTGGTACTTTATGACTTTTCCTTTAAAAGTACGTAGAGAATGTTTTTTAATATATACGGCATGAACGGATTTTTATGGTTTTATAACACCTTATTTTCATGAATCTTAATCTATAATATTTCATGATTATTTTCAATAAAATCCTTTTCTTTTAAAATTGAATGGCATTTTGTGATAAGAAAATGATTTTAAAGAAGAAAGTATATTTTCTTCAAGAATTCATTTCAATTGTTTTATAAAAACTATTTTCCATCTAAGATGACATTATTTAGCAGGTGTATGTTTCATGTATAATTTCTAAATGATTTACATGGTTTAACTTTTCTTATTATTAAATGATATCCATTTGTTTTATATGGATTATTTTATGATGAGATGATGTTTATGAAACCCATTTTTATTCATTGGGTTATGATGAATTATTTATGTTTATGTTGTGGCACAAGTAAGAATGATTTAATTATGATGTGGGTGGGAAATATATCTACCTCCAATGAATTGGGTAAAGATTTATATATCATGAGATAGACATGGCGGGAATGGTAAGTTAATCTGGTTCAGTGATACACGATTGGAACGAGGAGTGAACTCGATTCAGAAACAGACATTGTCCACTAAGATGGTCTTGGCAGCATTGCCTTGGCTACTATGGAAATCATATCATGTGATTAATGGTTTTCCACAATTACATGTTTTATTACCATGATATTTTATCATGATTAATGTTTCTTTATGATCTATGCCTTACGTACTACCAATATTTATTTCACAACTCAAGATTTTGATGTTTAAACTTTATGTTCATGTTTTGATGTTCAAATGTATATGGTTTGTTTTATTTTGTCCATGCTTACCCTTACTGGGAATTTGAGATCACCCTTTATATGTTTTCTTTTCCCCAGGATATAAATAAAGGTTTTGGGTAAGAAAAAAAGGGAAGATATTTATGAGAGATGTTGAATATCTTTCACCAAGATTAGAAGATTATGTTCTGAGTTTCTAAAGACACTAAACTATTACGGTCATTTGGTGTCTTCTTTTTGTTATGTATTAGGTATTCCACAAAATTAATGTAATGTCCATGTATGTAAAGCTTTGGGTCTCTACATTTGGTATCAGAGGAAAGGTTTAGTCAACATTTGGAAACTAGGATGCGAAAAATTTAGTGAAATCCCTAGAGATATTTCTAGGGTATGTCTAGGGAAGTCTCTAAGGTTAATTATAAGTATAGGTTATAGACCTAGAATTATGGTAACGATATTAGAATTAAACCTAAGATATTATATATTGAAGTTACTCCCCATTGATTATGATTTTTTCCGCTCACACTATTTTGTTTTGGGTTTTAGAAAATGGCTGGAAACAGGAAGATTCATGATAATGGAGGATATGATGGACAATGGAATGATATTCTTCATGAGAAACCAAATGAAATTGGATCTGGAGGTCCACATATCGTTATTATGACTAATCATAAATATCATAATATGATAAATAATCTCAACTTTGGTAAGTTTCCTGACTCAACTGATAAGAGAAAGATGGAGTTTCATGATGATCATAGAGGAAAGAAAGTTCAATTTCCCTAATGTAAATCATGTGGGAAGAGGCATCAAGGAGAATGTTTCAAAGGAACTGTAAAATGATTTGGGTGTGGAAAAGAAGGAAATAAATCCAGTAATTGTAAAGTAAAAGGTTCAGTTAACACCATGGATAAAGATAATGGTATTTCTAAGACATCAACAACGGTTAAATGTTTTAAATGTGGAATGTACGAGCATTATGAAAACCAATGCTCTAAGGGAAAATTTCATGAAGAGAATCAACATGGTCGTATGGGTAGTATTTATGTTGATGATGATGATGAAACTACGAATGATATATGAGATAAAAGAAATGACGAATCTTAGTCAATGATTTAAGAAGGTAGAGGAATGATTACATGTTTATCAAGAGTAATGTTTTAAAAGTAATCTCATGGTACTATAGAATAAAGAGACATATAAGGATTGTTACACTATTGTTTTTCCTTATGTTTTTGAAAGTATATGTTGAATGGTACTGGTAACCATGAAAGGTTATTCAAATATTTTTTGGAAGGTATATGATATGTGAATAATGAAATGATAAGAAGATAATGAGATTTTTGATAGTATTAATGAGTTCATGACTGGTATAAGGACAAAGTGATATCATGGTTTGAGTATACATAATTTTGAGATTTTGGTATGTGGAAAGAGTTAACTTTTGACAAAATTCATGTTTTCTCTAAGGTTCAATGGGTAATCATGTTTCAAGAGAATACATGATTAAGGAATTCACATGTTTGGAATGTGACCAACAAGATATATATATATTATGATATATGGGCAATACATTATTGTATTCAATACTTTGTAGATGACCTTTCTAGTAATCGTTTTATTTATACTATGATATTAGATAGAAGTATTTTGGATAAACCTAAAGATTGGAATCGATTAAGTTAGACATTAGATAGTATTGTTTAAGGATAGAACTTTTTGATATTATTTTTGGAATGTTATAATATTATAGTTTTAGAAAAAGGACAAACTGTAGGATGGGTGACAACCCGACGCGTCGAAAAAGGATGCGGGAATTGAACCCACAACCGAAGTGCGACAGGCCTTTATCACATACCACTAGCCTACAAGAAAGTCCCTGGTTAGTATAAACAAGTTTTATTTTATTAAACGCTATTATAGATTAAGTATAAGTCCATTTTTGGAAACATATACAATTAATCTCACTATAAGATAGACTTATAACTTTTACTAACCTTATGTTTGAGATAGATGGAATGACCTATCATTCTATCGCATGATTTGATAACACTTTGCAAAAGACAAATTCAACTTCATTTCTCTAAGAGGTGAAGTGGAAATTGTTCAAGGCACGAGCAAAGGTAAGATTGTACCAAAATCAAGTAAGTATTTCTTCTAATTCAAATTCTTCAAATTTAGGGAAATGATCATGAAAACCAAAAATGTTGTCCTAGTGTCCTCATATCCGATGAATTAGATGGTACCTTAGATCATCACAAATTTATGGCTTTGTGATTGTTGGCTTTTTCATAGCCATGTACTCTACCACTCCCCATCATAACTTGATGGTTATATTTTTATTCCATATCCATATTTTCACCTATGTTATCCTTTGTGGAAACCCATTGATGAGTTAATTTGGGTAACCGTTATGTTTCATACTTTAGTTTTTAAAATTAAGTTTCAGTACCCCTTTTTATGATGTGGGTTTAAATGAAAGAAACTTTCATGTAGTAAATGATTTATAACCCCGAAGAATTTCGAGGGAGAAATTCATTTTAAGGGGGGTAGAATGTAACACCCCGAGATTCTATGAGATATATTCCTTTTAATTTCTTTTATATCTTATGTTGTACGCTATGCCAAGATTATCTTGTACTATACGCAACACCGTATTAGCTTGCAGTATACACAACACTATTCTTGGATCATGTTACACAAAATTTCAAGTTCGTTTGATAGAAGTTATTCTACGCAACATTGAGTGTATATATATATATATTAAATGTATAAATGAAATATGGTTGAATTATATTATACACAACAACAAATGAATCTTTCACTACACGCAACACTGACTTGGCTTGCTTTAAACGCAATCGCAACCTTCCATGATAGCATGTGTTGTACGCAATACCGAGTTTCACTAAACAATGATATGTTATTAAAATATTATATAAACTAGCTGTTATGAATAGTAATACCCATTTTTTGAAATTTTATAAATTTTATCTTTCAAAATGGACTTCATTTTTGGATTCTGAATATTAAAATTAGACTAGGGTGAATTTTTGGTATTTTTCTGAAAACTTTTAATTTTTGATGAATAGTGAAAACACTAGGTTACTATTTAAAAACAGAGTTTTTATTTAAATAATTATTTATTTTATTTAAATTTATTTTAGGTCAAAATTGATACATAATACCTATATAAGTTCAATTTAATTCATTGGAGTCATTTTTTAATAATTTTATATATATAAAAATTTTATTAAACTTTTCACCGTCTTTACCCACCTCCTAGGAGAATTTGCAAATTTACATAAAACGTAATTTTACCGCTTCTGTGAGTGGAATTTCAAAAATCAGAGAGACACGGTTAATATCAAGGAGTAAAATGTGGTTCAATATGATAAAAATATTTTTTGGGGAATAGTAACTTTTTACTTTTATTTACCACGGTTAAAAGTAAATAGGGTAATTAAGGGTAAAAATGATATTATTATTACCATAACACATGTCCTATTTCTATTGGAAAAGATTAATTTGACAAAAAGAAACCTTATGAATAAAATATTACCCTTTAGTTCCACTTGGATTAGATTAGGACACTTATAATTATTTTATTTAAAGAAGAGTTAAAAGAGTTAAAATCAATGTTTAATAAGTAAAACATTTTTAATATAGGGTTATACATAAGATAAATTCGACTATAAATATTCATTAGAAATATAATAATATTTCCTACATAATGGTATTTTATTTATAATTTTTATATATTAAATAATTAAATTTATTTATGACACAATGATGATATATTAATTACCTTATTAATAAAATATTAACATAATTTATGTTATAAACACCCAAATAAATGTAAATTGAGACTTTTTATGAATTACAATAATTTTATAGGTTAATATGACATGTTATTATTGATTCAATTAACTATTTTTGAACTATTAATGCTGTTATAATTTTCACAAAAATCAATTACCAAATAGGGTTATACATAAGATAAATTCGACTATAAATATTCATTAGAAATATAATAATATTTCCTACATAATGGTATTTTATTTATAATTTCTAGATATTAAATAATTAAATTTATTTATGACACAATGATGATATAATAATTACCTTATTAATAAAATATTAACATAATTTATGTTATAAACACCCAAATAAATGTAATTTGATACTTTTTATGAATTACACTAATTTTATAGGTTAATATGACATGTTATTATTGATTCAGTTAACTATTTTCAAACTATTAAGGTTCGGAAAAATGACTTATATAAGGTTATATATATTAATAATGAACCATTTGGGGTTTTTTTGTCTTGTTATAGTAAGTTCATTAACAATATAGTGGTAGAAAACAAGAAGACACGATAAAGGTTAAATTATTTGACTTAGAGTTAAATATAAATGATAAGGTTAAAATAGTAACATAAACATGTATAAAATATATTAGTTGAGAGGATTTCAACCCATCCCTATTTTATCTTCAAAATAAATCAATTTGGAGCTATTATAAACCGAATATGACTTTATTATAAAATAATATTTTAAGTTTTTTCTAAGATGCCCCTCTCCTCCCTTATAAAAGGGAACCTCCTACCTTTTCTCTTTACACAATTTTGAGCCTTCAAGCTCGGCCAACCCCTAGCCATTTACCTTCTCAAATTACCTATAAACATTATAGAGGTTCTTTTCTCCTCAAAAGACCAACTCTAGTGCCTTAAGAGGAAGCGTAAAAGAGGTGCGTCGAAGAAGAGGTAATCTCTTCTACCGATTCTTTCAAGTTTCTTTCTTCATCAAATTTTTCTTATTTAATTGTTTAATTATAAAGTAATAACATAAGTATCACTAATATACTGATATGTTATTATAAATATGAAACAAACCCATTTCACCTTCTATTCATCCTACGGAAAACGAAATCACCGCGCGTGCGTCCGTACAGAATATCGTCTCCACGCCGTGGTGTAATCTGTTTTTCCACCACCACCTTACTTGGATGGTTATAATGGTGTAAATAATAACTATATATAGTTATTATAACATCATAATTATTATGAGAAATTATATCATCCACTCTAATTCAATTCAATAATTATGGGAATGATATCATCGCTCGTGCGTACGTACAGATTACTGTCTCCACGACACGATGAGATTAACTCTCCAAGTTAACCATTCAAGAATGATTATAAAGTAATATATAATGAATAATAATAAAATATATGACATGATAAAGCTATTGTATTTATGTATATATATATATATATTTCATCTAATTACTTCAATTCAAGTCAATAAGGAAAGGAAAACAATGTTCATGCATACGTACGGTCTACCATCTCCATGAACGGTGTATTTAATTTCATTTATCTATCTATTATATATATATATATACTGAATATATATGATATATAAATCATTATTTACATTCTGTAATTAAGTAAAACATGATATAATTAATAATAATATCAATAACAACATGTCCAAACACGTACGATAAATAAAACGATTTTACCCAAAATGCTGGTTTAACATAAAATTTTCAAAATAACGGGTAATATAAAGTCATAAGTTAACCATATATGATATCATAATAATGAATATGATTCTATAATAAGTCAATGAAATTATTTAAATCATTATACAAGAGGTTCAGATACGTACGAAGCATATCAGACCTAAGGTAAGGGATAACTTTTCCAATCTCGTTTTTATCCGAGATTGTTTATTCGTAAATATTTACTGGGGTTATATTTTTCATCCATGTACAAAAAATGTTTCTCATAAAGTGTTTAATATTCTTCCAAGTATATTTAAAGTCATGTTTACCTCTCTTTGTATTTTACTTTGTGTTATGGAAGGATTCTTTCGTTTGTTTACCGTACGTGGTACTTTATGACTTTTCTGTTAAAAGTACGAGGAGAATGTTTTTTTAACATATACGGCATGAACGGATTTTTACTGTTTTATAACGCCTTATTTTCATGAAGATTACTATACAAGATTTCATTATTATTTTCAATAAAATACTTTTCTTTTAAAATTGAATGGCATTTTGTGATAAGAAAATGATTTTAAAGAAGAAACGATATTTTCTTCAAGAATTCATTTCAAGTGTTTTATCAAAACTATTTTCCATCTAAGATGACATTATTTAGTAGGTGTATGTTTCAAGTATAATGTCTCTATGATTTACATGGTTTCACATTTCTTATGATGAAATGATATCCATTTGTTTTATATGGATTATGTTATGATGGGATGATGTTTATGAAACCCATTTTTATTCTTTGGGTTATGATGAGTGATAAATGTTTATGTTGTGGAACAAGTAAGAATGACTTCATTATGAAATGGGTGGGACCTATATATCCCTCCAATGAATTGGGTAAAGATTTATATCTCATGATATAGACATGGATGGAATGGTAAGTTAATCCGGTTCAGTGATACAGGACTGGAACGAGGAGTGAACTCGATTTAGAAAGGGACATTGTCCACTAAGATGGTCTTGGCAGCAATGCCTTGGCTACTATGGAAATCATATCATGTGCTTAATGGTTTTCCAAAATTACATGTTTTATTCCCATTCTATTTTATCATGATTAATGTTTCTTTATGATCTATGCCTTACATACTTCCAAGATTTATTTCACTACTCAAGATTTTGATGTTTAAACTTTATGTTCATGTTTTGAAGTTCAAATGTATATGGTTTGTTTTATTTTTTCCATGATTACCCTTACTGGGAATTTCAGCTCACCCTTTATATGTTTTATTTTCCCTAGGATATAAAGAAAGGTTTTAGGTATGAAAAAAGGGAAGATATTTATGGGAGATGTTGAAGATCTTTCACCAAGATTAGAAGATTATGTTTCGAGTTTCCAAAGACACTAAACTATTATGGTCCTTTGGTGTCTATTTTTTGTTATGTATTAGGTATTCGGAAAAATTAATTTAATGTCCATGTACATCAATATTTTGGTCTCTAAAGGGTGGTTGGGGATCATGAATTCCTTTTCCTTCGATAGGGAACAAGATCCTCCTCCTAAAAAAAAATTTTGGGCATCCTTATTAAGAGTAAGCCCCTATCCTTTATTGTATGAGGTTTTACTCTTTATACTTTTTTCCTCATGGGGTATAATATGATGGGTAGTATGATTTGACTATCCTTGATATGAAATAAGAGCGGGGAATGGGCATGTCAAAGAACTTTCCTATTCTCATATATCATCGACCTCTTCCACTATTGGAAGAAGGATCATGTAGTTCCCCAAACCTACTGCTTCCTCTTGTTTCTCACACTAAGAAAGAATAATGTGGTATTTGATGTTAGTAGGGATTATAGAATCCATACGATCCTAAACCTTTGGGAATAATTCCATATGTAATCCCCAACCAATCATGGCATCCTTCTCAGAAATATGCCTTGAAATCCAACCTTTGGCCATCATTCCAAGTGTATGCTGCAAGCCATCATGGGCCTCCTACTTGGTATAAATCCTAATCATGTCACCATGAAATCACTATCATGGGAATCATTCTAGGTGTATCCCCCCCCCAAAAAAAAATTAGGGGAATACTCATTAGGAATAATCCCTAAAATCCAAACTTTGGGCCTCCTACTCTGTAAAAGACCCAACCATATCACCATAACCATCCATGGTCATCCTCCTTAGGTGTATTCCCCAAACAAGCCTCTAAACCACCATGAGTCGAGACATACCTCATGGAACCTTTCACAGGGAATCCTTTTTTGGAATAAAATCCTGATTAATCCCCTCAAAGGTCTACACTCCTCTGTAAGACAAACCTTTGGAGGGCTTCCGTAGGCATGTTTCCCCACAAAAAAACTGTGTGTTCTTTGATTCTCATCCTAATGGGATACATAGGAAGACTCCCTAAGGTCCAAACCCAATAATCTAAATCATCCCTATTCTCTCTGGGCCACATTCTCATAAGGCACTTATCCAAATTAAGAATCCATATACCTTCTAGGTTCCCTAGGCTACTTCCTCATAAGTCCCCAACTAAACTTTAACTATGAATCTTTATCTGAGATGTCATTACTGCATGACATTAAACTACACAGTTCAATCCTTATCATATGAACATAAATGGTATGATATGATCTATTAAGTGGTACCAAACTATATGGATTCTGGTTCCTTTTAGAAGGATACATAGGAAGGCCTTTCGTGGGTCTAATTCTGACTTCAAAACAACTCTTTTTTCTCAGGATGATGATGCACTCTAGAGTTCCACACTATGTGGCTTAACACCAAAATCATCATAATAAGGACCAATGAATCTATAATCAGTACATAAGATGATACCATTAATGGATAACCTCATATATATACAAATATCTCCATTGATGATTTTAAATTCTATACATGCTAATACCTAATTTTTAAATCAAGGTTGACCACATAATACATGGGAATTAATGAAGGATTCCTGAACATATCTTAAATATATAATAGGCTTCCGGATTATCTAATAATTCCCCCCAAAAGGGTGTTTTGATCCTGAATTCCCATCCTCTCAACTAATGTGAGTTCTTAAGTATCATTGGCCAAACTCCATAACAAGTGCTTATCCTTGGAAATCATGTACTTCATAGATATAGAACAGTTGGGTGTTTTTGGTTTCATGAATAGAAATGGTTGGAAATGAAAGTGCCCAGTCAGAGTATTGTATCACTGAGAGGGGGAGGGGGTGAATCAGGGATACTCCTTTTCTTTTATGTTTCTTATCAATGGAAATAACCTTTCCTTCTTATTAATAATTTCAATTCTCTGTTGAGAAACAAATCAACAAACATCCAAAATAACAAAAATATTTACAAGGTTTACTATTCAATAAGAATAGCTACGTCCTTGATATGGTTTAAAAATGATCCAATACCATACAATCCACTAAGAAAAAAAATACTTGGGTTACAATGAGTAGGATGTACCCTTTCACCCGTATAACACTATAAAACAATTCACTAGTGAATGTGATCCCTCTTAGAACAATAGATTAATACAATTGTTTTGTAACAACTCATGTTACTTGTGATTATTTTCAATTCAGAAAATGTATTCAAATTGTAATACAATTCATCAATTCCTTACCAAAAATAAAAGTAAGAACCACCTGGACTTTGTTATGAAACACTGAGTTTGATCTTTTCTGAGACTGCTTCTTTAAAAACAGAGCTCTCAGTCTGATTCTTTCAAAACAATGTTTCTAGCCCGATTCATTTAAAACAAACCTCCTAATCCAATTTTAAGATAGAAAACAATAGAGTTGAATCAGTACCACTTAAATTTACAAATACAATTTCCATTCTAAATAGAATATGAATGAATTAGCACCACCCAATACAATTGTCTATCTGAATGGAATTGAACTCTCTTTCTCTCTAGAAACCTGGAGATTCTCTCTCTACAAGTCACGCAAGTACAATGTACTTGATTCCTTTTATAGGTGACCTAAAACATGTTTAAGCGGGAATCCCAAAACAATTTCCTACTCACATAAATTCACCAAAATCTAAATTTATCTTGAAATCTAAAAGAAACTAAGACTTCGTTAATGCTTCTTGATTATTATCGAATATTCTAAAATCATAATCTCTTATTTTAAAGACTCCCATTTCAAATGTCAATACAATTATAATTGATGAGAAATACATGGGTCTGAATCTGATTCTCTCATATTGATTTCTTCAAAACAATGCTTGATACCACAACAACTGAATGTGTTTAAAGAAATTCACTTCTCCAATTAAGATATAATAACTATTTCAAAAGAACTTCTCCCCCTTTAACAATTCATTAATCAGTCTCCTTCTCTTTTCTTTTCTATTTACCCACATGAGAAAAAATGATTCATTCACCAACATGTGCTTGTATCATGACTCCATTCATGACTTCGAATGAATTGAGGATCAGCTTTAGAATCATCTGAATTCAATTGGATAGTATTGTAACTTTCCTTTCATTCCTTCTTCTTTATTTTCATCTCAACCCAAGCATGATCTTTTTTGAATACAAATGGTGGGGATACTATTATCCTGAATACGATCATATCTAGTTATGTTCATTCTGGTTATGATCATCCTAGTTATAATCATCCTGGATATGATTATTTTAGTTACGATCATTTTGGATACGATCATTCTGGTTACGATCATGCTGGATAAAATCATTCTGGATACGATCATACTAGATACAATCATTCTAGATACGATCATGTTGGACACAATCATTATGGATAAAATCAAGCTGGATACGATCATTCTAGATACGATCATGATAGAAACTATAATTATGGATATGATCATGCTAGATATGATCATTCTAGATATGATCATTTTTGGAAATGATCATTTTGGTTACGATTGCTGTTTACAATTGTTGGATATGATACAATACAATCTAATAAGAATGATCTGCCCAGATACGATGCAAAAAAATTTGATATGATTCATTCTCAATTGACACAATCTCATTCCTTTTCTTCTACCTGAATATGATTGTTTTGAAAAACAATTTTTGTCTCATCTTCTATCAGAATCACCTCTTCCATCAACACCACCTATTCAATCGGCATCACTTCTGCATCGGTACCACCTTTCATTGGCATCATTTTTTATCGGCATAACATTTTCATCAGTACAACTTTCATTGGCACCACATATCCATCAGAACCACTTCAGTTATTTTAAAACACAATCAACACCACCTCTTCAATCTGGATACGATTCTTTTCTGATTGTTTTGAAAAATAATTGTAACCACTTCTTTTTTTATTGTTCTGAAAAACAATCTCAATACAATTTTTTTGATTGTTTTGAAAAACAATATGAATACGATTCACTTCTGATTAGATGCATCCCTTTTAACTCCCCCTTTCTTCTATCAATCTTGCTTCACAAGTTCTCAATACAACTCATGATTTATATGAAATAAAAATCAGCAAAGCATCGTCCCAATTAACATGGGCCTGATTATATTCAAAACATACCCAATTTTTTTTTCCACTAAACAATGTGAAGTGATTTCCCTTCTTAAATATATACCTTGACAAAAAAAAAAGACAACACTTGAAACCTTCATAACCTTGATCATCAGCTTGGTACCAACAATCTCCACTTTGGATTTTATTATCAACTAAGTTTCATATTTCAATGATCTTTGTAAATTCAATCAATGGATTACATATCAACAATTATATTCCTATAAGATATAACTCATTTTAGGAAAAAAGAATCATTAATAGAAAAACCATGCTATCCAAAATAGTGATCATGACCACCTCTTTCTTTTCATCATTCTTCCAAGAAAACAATTGAATTTTTTTCCTACAACCACTTCAACAAATAGTTAGAATAGTTCACACACTAAACAATGTTGAATTCATAACTTACGTTACAAATCTCTATTTTGTGAAATAAATTTATGAAACAAAACAATTCCCCCCCTTGAAAAAACAATCCAAATGTAATATGAGAGAGGGTGAATATACACATACCTCACCCTTGAATATAAAGAGGTTGGACACCCATTTACAACCTCATTTTTTAGAATGATTCCTTCAATAAAGATTTTGTGAAAATATCAGCAACTTGTTCTGATGTTGGAACATACTGCAGCTTCAATTCACTCTTCTGTACATGATCTTTAATGAAATGATATTTAATATCAATATGTTTTGAATGAGAATGTTACACTGGATTCCTGGTGAGATTGATTTTTCTTTGATTATCACAACCCAAGAGCTAGGATAACTTCACTTCTACAAGTAAATATTCCAATTGTGTTTTCATCCATATAGGTTTAGTAGTGGCTTTAGTATCAGCCACATACTCAACTTTATCCATACTAAGAGTTACTAAGTTTTGTTTCTCCGAATTCCAACTAACACAATTCTTTACCAAAATGAATACACCACTAGATGTATATCTTCCATCATCAACATTTCTTGCCCAATATTCATTAGAATACCCATATATATCAACACTTTATGAGCCACAATACCTGATTCTAAATTCTATTGTTCCTCTGATGTATCTAAGAATTATTTTTTCAGCAATAAGATTTGATTCTCTAGGAGCACTCTAAAATATTTTACATAAGATAACAACATACACAATGTCGGGTCTTGAGGTAGACAAATACAATAGACTTCCAGTCATATTTTGATACTCTTTTTGATCCACTTTATTTCCATCTCTATCTTTACTAAGCTTTGTTCCCACTAAAATGGTTTTGGAATAGGTTTTGAATTTTCCATGCCAAACCTCTTGAGAAGTTATTTTACATACTTTTCTTGGGAGAGGAAAATGAATTTTGTCTTTTGCAGGACTTGTAACCCAAGAATGTATTTAATTTCTACCAAAAGTGAAATTTCAAATACATTCTTCATTTCATCATAAGATCTCTCACAACTTCCTTCATCATTCCCAACAAAGATAATATCATCAACATAAACAATTGTAATGAATGAATACTCTTAACTTCCTCTGATGTAAAGATTGTTATCCACTCTTCCTTTGTTAAAATTAATCTTTCTTAAGCATGTATCCAATTTGGAATACCTTGTCCTAGGAGATTCTTTTATTCCATACAATGTCTTTTTCAATCTTCACACATAGATTTCATCTTTTCCAATAACAAATTCATAATGTTGTTCAATATAAACATCTCCTTCAATGTCACCATGTAGGAATAAAGATTTAACATCCATTTGAAAGATCTTGTAGGATCTTTGTGCGGAAATAGCAAGAAATATTCTTATTTTTTCAAGTCTTTCCACTGAAGAAAAGGTTTCATCAAAATCAATACCCTCAATCTATGAATACCCTTTTCACACGAATATTTCTTTGTTTCATATAACTTCACCTTTTTCATTCAACTTATTCCAGAAAACCCATTTTTCTTCTAATGATGTTTTTGCTTTCAGGCTTGGCTTTTATTTCCCATGTATTGTTGTTTTCAATCCGATGCAATTCTTCATTCATTGCTTGAACCCATTCTGAATTATGAAAATCTTATTTCACATAATTCAGTTCCACATTTGAATACAAAGAAGTATGTGTAAGGGAATTGCTTGTTCTCCTTGTTTTAACCTTATGATGTTAATCACCAATTATATTTTGTGCTTCCAGATGTTTCCTTATACTTGGATAAGATTTTTGATTGTCTTCCTCATCACTGGAAATAGCTGAGTCTGATTATTTACCTTTATTAGAATTATAATTGTTTGTATCCTTATCAGAATTATCTTCTCCAACTTGCTTAACTTCATTTTACACCTGAATAAGTTTATCTTTCTCATATAATTCAATCACTTTTACATCAATCGAATAAAAAATTCTTTTTTTTCTTTGTTGAATCATCTGTATCCTCTTCTTTCTAGAGAATAACTAAGAAAGATTCCATCCTCACCATTCTGCTCAAACTTACCATAGTTTCCAAATTTCTTATTTATAATACAAGGAATCCTGAAAACTCTAAAGTGATTTAAACTTGGTGTTTTTCCTTAAAACAATTCATTGGAAGTCAGACCTAATTGAGGTCTATAGAAACAACAGTTCTGAATATAAACAGCAGTACTCATGGCTTTCCTCCAAAAGTAATGAGAAAGGTCATGCTCAAGTAACATGATTCTTCCCATTTCCACCAGGCTTCTATTATTTCTTTTAGAAACCCCATTTTTTTGGGGAGTGTATGGAGAGATATACTCATTAAAAATTCCATGATTCTCAAGATAGTTTTCAAACTCTTCACTTCTGTATTTTCCACAATTATAAGTTCTCAACTTATTCACTGAATACTCACATTCTTTCTCATCTTTTCTTCTGAAACTTTTAAACATTTTCAAAGCATCATATTTGTGTTTCATGTAAATTACACAAGTAATGAGAGTAAAATCATCAATGAAAGTAATGAAGTACTTATATCTATGTATTGGTTGTTTTTTCATTGGCCTAGATATATCAGAATGGATCAACTCTAGGGGTTGTCTTGAACAAATATCAACTTTTTTATGCACAATGTTTGTAATATTTCCTTTCTGGAAAATAGTGAAACACAAATATCTACTTCTTAAAAAATCATGAATGTCTCAAAGAATATCCCTTTTAGATAACTTACTCATGTTTCTATGACACATATTTCGAAGCCTTTTATACCATAACTGATTCTCTTCCATAATAATTATGTAATAAGAGTTTTTTGAATTACCAACCTGAATAAAGTATCCTTTCGTACATTGTCATCTTGTAACAGTCATTCCATATTCTTTACTCTTTACAAAAAATCCATCATTCATGAAAATAACTTTGTTACCCTCATCAAACAATTGTAAAATACTTAGAAGATTGTGTTTCATCCCATCAACATACAATATTTTCTTAGATTTCATATTTTCTTTTCTAATGATGGCTGACACAACACCTTTTATTTTCAATGATTCATCATTGCCGAATGTTATCATGCCTTCTTTAAAATCATTCACATCCTTCAAAAATTTCTAGTCTCCTTTCATGTGAGAAGAACACCCACAATCAAGTATCCATGGTTGTTCTCCTTTCATGGATTTTAATGTACTTTCAACAACAATCTCATTTTATACATTCTTTTCATTATTCACCTTCAACTTTTGAGAAATGAGAATCTTTTGCTAATCCAGTCACAAAATAAGAGATCCTTTTGCAAGGTGTCCAGGTTGTTCACATCTTTCACCAATAGCTTCCAAGGGTTGGAACCTATTTTCAATCTTCACATCATTATTTTCATATTTATTCAAGAAAACCTTATCCTTTTTCTTTCTTTGAGGAGAATGACTCCCCCTAAATTTCTTCCTTTCATAACCTGTGGGATAATGGTAATGTTGTTGATTGAACAAACACATACTTGTTGTGTGCCTGAATCCCCCACAATACCTTTAATACCCATAGAAAGAGTATTTGCCTCTAAATCCTCCTTACTGGTCTTAATTGTGAATGTTTTTCTCATCCACATTCTTCTCCATATTTTTCGATTCACCAACCTTTTTATTATCAATAAGATTCGTTCTTTTCTTTTCTAAATTACCGGAACCATAATTATTGGAAACATTTCCAGATTCAGAATGTTTGAAAACATTCCCAACCTTGTTGTTCTTGGCCACATACATAACATTACCAACTTTCTTCATTTAAAAAACAATTCCATTATTATTTTTGCCCATTGAAGGTATCTTTTATTGAACCTTATCATGTTTCTTATTATGAGAACATTCACCAACTTTAGTGATAGAGTTTTGGAAACATAGAATTTTCTTTTCAGCTTTAGATAGTTTTTTGGACAAGTTCCAACTCTTCTCCTTTTACTTTCAACTTCACCTCTAAATGCTCATTACAAGTATTTTCTTCTTCAATATATTTCTTCAAATCATTAATCTCTTTAATCAACTTTTCTTTCTCACGATCAAAACATTATTTGTTGCATGAGCATTCATCTTCCATATTCTTGTTTTTCTTTTCAATCCTTATGATATTTCTTAGAAATTCTTTCAACTCTTCTTTCAGATGCATTTCAAGCTGAGATTCTTCCTTTTCAAAACTAAAAATTCTGAATTCTTCATCATTCACCATTGCAATGAAATTATTTTCATTACCAAACTCAATAGATTTTTCAGATTCATCATCACTCTCTTCTTCTTCATTATCTTGGACAAGAAACGTATTGTTTTTTATTTGAAGAATTTCTTTTCTTTTTCTTTGTCTCTCCTTTTCTTCCACGATATTCTTGTCTTTCTTTCTTCAATATCACTCTCTTCTTCTTTATTTCTTTTACAAAAATTAGCCACAAAGTGACCAACAACTCCATATTCAAAACATTTCAAGGGAAGTTTCCCTTTGTATTTCTTTATACCTCTTTTCACATTGTTATAAAAAAAGGATAGGATTTCATTGAGATTTTTACACACCTCTTTTTTAGAGTCAGAATCATGAGATTCATCTTCAATAACAATCTTCTTTGAATTTTCATTCTTCATAGCCTTGAAAGAAATTTCTCTATCAACATTTTTTTCACTTCATATAATTATCTCTTCTCATTTCATAGGTAACAAGAGTGCTATATAAATCATTAAGAGACAATGTTTCAGGATATTTGTCTTCCAATGAAGAAACTTTTGAATCAAAATTTTTAGGTAGGATTCTCAAGATTTTTTAAACAAATGTAGAGTCTTTCAGCTTTTCCCCAAGACATCTAATAGTACTCAAAATGTTATTTACCTTGGTAAATAATTCCCCAATCGATTCATGATCACCCATCTTCAAATCTTCATACTTCAATCTCCATATTTGTAACTTTTCCTTCTTCACTATTGTATTGAATTCGTATATGTTTTCAACTTATCTCATATACCTTTAGCTCTGGAAACACCTTTCACTCTTTAGAATTAACTTTTAAAAAGTGATGATAATATAGAATTCTTGGCCCTTCTATCATTATCAAGAAACTTATTTTCAACATGTGTAAGTGGATCACTATCATCAATGGGAGGAAAACCAACTGTTTCAGCTTCAAGAACATCATAACAGATAGACATAAGATATGGAAGCATTGAATATTTCCAAATATGATAGTTCTTTCCATCAAAGACCCGAATACTTTTACTATTCACACATTTCATGTTCTCCATCAGCAAAAAATAGTGAAGGAAACCCGGAGCTGATACCAATTGAAATTTCCCAGTTAAAGTATTGTATCACCGAGAGGGGGAGGGGGTGAATCATTTATACTCTTTTTATTTTATGTTTCTTTTAAATTAAAAAATCCTTCACCTACTGTTAAGGATTTCAATTCTGTACTAAGAAAAAAATCAACACACATCCAAAGGAACACAAATATTTAAAAGGTTCACTATTCAACAAGAATAGCTATGTCCTTGGTATGGATTGGAAATGATCCAATACCATATAATATACTAAGAAAACAATCCTTGTATTACAACGAGAAGGATGTACCATTTCAATCATGTAGCACTATGAAACAATCCCACTAGTGAGTGTTCTCCCACTTATCACAACAGAGTAAAAGCATTATTTTGTAACAACTCATGTTAACTGTGATTCTTTTCAATTCAACAAATATATTCAAATTTTAATATAATTCATCAATTACATACCCAAATATAATTGTTAGAACCACATGGAATTTGTTATGAAACACTGAGTCTGATATTTTCTGAGTCTGATTCTTTCAAAATAGATCTCCCAGTCCGATTCTTTCAAAAAAAAGCTCCCAGTCTGATTATTTCAAAACAAAGCTCCCAATCTGATTTTTAGATAGAAAACAATATAGTTCAATCAACACCACTTAAATTCCCAAATTCTATTGTCAAGATGAGTGGAATTTGAATGAATCGGCACCACCCAAGATGATTGTTAGTCTGAACGGAATTGAACTCTTCTTCTCTCTAGAAACCTGGAGCTTCTCTATCTGCAAGTCACACAAGTACAATGTACTTCATTACTTTTTTAAGGAACCTAAAACATGTTTAGGTGAGAATCCAAAAAAACTTTCCCGCTCACTTAAATTCACCCAAATCTAAATTTATCTTGAAATATCGAATCAATTATGACTTCATCAATGCTTCCCAATTCTTCTCGAATATTCTACAATATTCATCTCTTATTTTCTAGACTCCCATTTCAAATGTCAATAAAATTATAATTGATGACAAATGCAAGGGTTTGAATCTGATTCTCTCAAAATGATTTTTTCAAAAAAATTCTTGATACCACACTAATTGAATGTGTTTGAAGAAATTCACTTCTCCACTTGAGATACAATCACTCGTTTAAAAGAAAGGCTTCCCCTTTGACAATTCATTCATCAGTCTCCTTCTATTTTCTTTTCTCTTTACCCACATGAGAAAACACACTTCATTCACAAACATGTGCTTGTATCATGAATCCATTCATGACATTGAATTAATTGAGGATCATCTTTAGCATCGTCTAAATTCAATTTTAAAGTATTGTAAATTTCCATCCATTCCTGCTTCATTCTTTTCAAATCATCCCAATCATGATCCATTCTGAATAAAAATGGTCTACATACTATTATCCTGAATATGATCATATTTCGTTATGATCATTCTAGTTATGATCATCCTGGTTATGATTATCCTAGAAACGATCGTTCTAGTTATGATCATTATTGATGCTATCATTATGGATACGATCATTATGGTTACGATCATGCTGGATATGATCATTCTGGATATGATCATGATGGATATAATCATTCGGGATACGATCATGCTAGATACAATCATTATGGATATGATCATACTTGATATGATCATTCTGGATACGATCATGTTGAATACTATCATTTTGGACACGATCATGCTAGATACGATCATTCTAGATACAATCATTTCTGGATACGATCATTCTGGTTATGATTGCTGGTTACAATTGTTGGATATGATACAATACAATATGATAAGGATGATCTACCCATATATGATGCAAAATAATTTGATATGTTTTACTCTCAATCAAAAGCATATCATTCCTTTTCTTCTACCTGAATATGATTGTTTTGAAATAAAAATTGGTGTATCATCTTCTATCCACATCACCTCTTCCATCGGCACCACCTATTCAATCAGAATGACCTCTGCATCGACACCACCTTTCATTGACACCGTTTTTTATCGGCCTCAAATTTCCATCGGTACCTCTTGGATTGTTTTGAAGCACAATCAGCACCACCTCTTTAATCTGGATATGATTGTTTTCTAATTGTTTAAAAAAATTGGAACAATTTCTTTTCTGATTATTTTGGAAAACAATCTGAATAAAATTCTTTTCTGAATGTTTTGAAAAACAATCTGAATATGATTCTATTCTGATTGGCAACATCTCTTTCACTCCGCCTTTTTTCTATCAAGATTTCATCACAAGTTCTCAATACAACTCATGAATTATATGAAATAAAAATCATCAGAGAAATGTCAAAATTAACATGGGTATGATTCATTAAAAAAAACAAAACAATTGTTTCCAAAAAACAAAGTGAAGTGATTTACTTTCTTAAATACATACCTAGAAAATAAAATACAACACATGAAACCTTCACCACATTGATCATCAGCTTGGTCCTAATAGGAAACAGACCAAAAGGGATGTGTATATCTATTTGACATAAAGGTTGTTCCACCAACACCAAAAAACATCATTCCAACCACATGTGGAACATTCAGGGATGAAACAAATCAAAAATAAATTTTTTATTTATAAAAGTTCAGGTAATTACAATATTCCCCACTTCATAAATTTTACCCTCAAAATTTCCATTCCATATAATAAAATAGATTAGGGTAATTCTGTTTCATTTCCTCCTTTGTTCCCCATGTCTCTTATTCAAAATTTTGATTTCTCTATAAGAAATTGACCAGATGAATTGCTTTATTTTTTATAACATTATCTATTGGTTATAATATCTTCACTAGATACACCTCATATGAAAGATAATTTTACAACAGTGCCACCTCTAGATTCAAATCATGTGAGGTGTGTTATGTGATTCCTCAAGATAGATGCATGGAACAAATCATTTAATTGAGATAGGTTATGTGGGATTAAATTTCAATAGTTCACTTATCTGATGGGATCAAGGATCTCAAAGGGATTGATGTATCTTGGAATAATATTTCCATTTTCCCCAAATCTCATTACTTATTTCCATTGAGATATGTAGAGAAATAACTCGTCTCAAACATTTAACTCTAGGACTTTTAACAATTTTCAACATCACGCTTTTGTTGACTCTGAGAAACCTTGATGTGGTATTGAATGGTATTTACCCTTTCCAATATTTCCTTGACAATTGTAGGACCAATAAATTTGTGTTCCCCAACATCATATTAGCATTCATATGTTCTAAACCGCTTCCCAGAAAGAGATTTATAGGGGTCATTTAGATGTGTGAGTGAAAACTATTATTATATTAGAACTCAACTAGATGAATATATTGTTCCCATCCAACATTGAAATCAATTGAGCATACTCTAAACGTGTCCTCAAGTTTCCGGATAGTTCGCTTAGATTAGTCATTAGTTTGAGGGTTATAATGCATGATAAATTTAAATATAGTATTTAGAGTATATTAGAGACTCTTCCAGAACATGGAGGTAAATGTTGGATATTGATCAGATAAAATCGATAGGGGTATTCCATACAGCCTCACCCCTCTCTAATGTATGTTCTTGCAAGTTGATCGATTGATAATTCTTCTTGGATTGTAATGATGTGGTAATCCTTCAAAATATGATCCACCAAAACCCATATAGAATTGTTTCTTCTCGATGTCTTCAAAATTCCAGTGACAAAGTCCATGTTTATGTCTTCTGTGTTGAGTCAATAAGGTTTTCCTTATGACTTTTCCATTCCTTCTTGTTTTGAAAATCACAAACACCTTATCTTTAAGGAAAATCGCTTTTGTAAGGAAAAATGCTTTCTTAAGGAAAATTGCTTTTATAAGGAAAAATGCTTTCTTAAGGAAAAACGCCTTTATAAGAAAAATTTATCCTTATCATATTTTCATTAATATTTTTCTTAAGTATGAAATTCGGATTCACTTTATCGGAATCATAAAAACTTTGATATAAAAGTATTCTGTTTTTAGGATTCGGTTCTGGACAAGAACTATAAGGAAGTTTCATTCCGAATTCCGGATATGAATTCTGACTTAGTTCTATTCCAGATTCAGGATACGAATTCTGAAGAAGAATTCTCATTACGAATTCCAATGAAGAATTCTCATTACGAATTCTAATGAAGAAATCTCATTCCGAATTCTCATTACGAATTCTGATAAAGAATTCTCATTACGAATTCTGATGACGATTTCTCATTACGAATTCTGATGATGAAATCTCATTACGAATTCTGATGATGAATTCTCATTACGAATTCTGATGATGAATTCTCATTACGAATTCTAATGACAAATTCTCATTACGATTTCTGATGACGAATTCCTATTCCGAATTCCTATTCCGAATTCTCATTCCGAATTCACCTATTAAAAAGAATCTGATTATCATTGTTTTATACACTCTGAATTTATTCACTCCGAACTTTCACTCCGAAATTTCTATTCCAAACTTTTATGTTAGAGTTTAAAACGATGTCGTACTTTCTGTTACACTAGTTTTGTTATAAAACGATGTCGTCTATTTTGTTATAAACTAACCGTTGTCTAAGTGACACGTGTACAGGTCCCTCCGAACTTTAAGGGAAATATGACCGTTGGAGAAGGAGCCGACCTTACCTATAAATACGAGCTCATTTGAAAGAGCTCGGTGCTGATTGCTAAAAAAGTGCTTACATGCTGTTGAAGTGATTTCTAGAGAGAGAGTCTCTTATTAACTCTCAAAGCTTCGTGCGACTCCGAATGTTGGTGATTACATTCGAGGGCTTCCGGGGATAGGAAGACAGAGGTGCCGACTACCTCAAAGATCGAGGGCTTTCTTGCTGAGAAAGACAGAGGTGCCGACTACCTTAAAGATTGAGGGCTTTCTTGCTGAGAAAGACAGAGGTTGACAACTACCTTGAAGTTGAGGGCTTGCGGGGATAGCAAGACAGAGACACCGATCTTCGTATCGAGGGCTTACCCTGGTGTGGGTAAGACAGACTTGCTTGAAAGTATAAATCAAGGGACCTTTATCCAAGGTTGTTGGATACCCTTCTCTTTGGGTTAAAAGACTATTATCTTGTTACTAGTAGTTTTACTACTTGTCTTTATTCCGCTGCAATTTGTATCTTAAGGAAAGTATAACTTTCTTATACTTCCTTACTTACTCTGATTAGTTTAGATTCTATACGCTTTAAGGTAGAATCTTATATTGTAACTTTTGTTAAGTTTCAATTTCCGGAACCATATTTCCGGAATCTACTTTTGGAATCTCTTTCCAAGTTCAGTTCGGTGTTAGAGGTGTTGTGAATCTACTTAGTTTAACTTTGTTAAACTTAGTCCTTTCCTTTTCTTAAGGAAACTTTAGTTATTCATAACTAAACTTTAAAGGTTCCAAAGGAATTTTTAAAGTATACAATTCACCCCCCCTCTTGTATATTGAGCATCTCTATTATATTTCGATCCTACATTCTGATTTCTTTATAGATATGGTTAATGGTTGCATCATCCCCTTGGATTTTTTTCCTTTCAACCTTCACTTTCCAATATATAATTCACCTTGATGTATATTCTACAATATTTTTTTCATATTGTACCAAAAATATTGCTCTCAGATATCTTCATACATCTTTGTACTCCCTAGATGGATGGATAAGGTCAAGATATGTACATCATCCAACAGATCCTTATTTAACTCAGGATTTGATGGTACACATAGTCTTGAACCAAATCTTACTACTCTTTTATTAATTTTAAACTCTAAGGATTTAACAATTTTTTTATTGCTTCCACCTTCTTATGAATTCCCACATCATCTCTTTGAGCATATTTTATCTTCTCTATAAGGGATGGTTGATCAATAATTTGTGAAAGGAGTGATTATATTCCTTCCTTTATGATTCCAATGACCATCCATTTCAAGTATAAGAATACATGATCTTTCTCAATTCTCATCAATGATGAAATTGTTGGATACTTTCTACTTATAACATGTAATACTTTATTTTATTTCCTAGGATTGTAGTGTATTGATCAATAATAGTCCTTAATCAGATCTAACCATCTTTACTGGTGTATATTTAACACTTTATATATGAATATATGGTTAAGGCTCTTATGATTTATATATATTTCACAATTCTCCACAAAGAGACAATTCCTTCATATTTAAAATGCGAAGATATCTGCAACTATCTCTAGATCATGCGTTGGGTAGTTCTATTTGTAAACATTCAAATACATTAAGGCATAGGTTATCAATTTTTCATTCTTCATTAACACACATTCTAAGACCATATTTTAAGTATTATTATATACCAAAAAAGTACCCCACTTGTTGGTAGAGTATGTACAGGTGTGGTTATAAGACTCTTTTTAAACTTCATGATGCTCTCTTCACATTAATTATTCCAAAAAAACATGACTCCTTTTTGACTTAGTTTGGTTATAGGGTTTGATAATCACGATAAATTTATCACAAATCCATGATAGTACCATAATAATCTAAGGAAACTACAAATTTATATCATAAATGTTAGAACTGGTCATCCTTCAATTGAATCTTTCTTTGAAGGGTCTATAGATATCCCATTTCTTGTGATAAAATTCCCAGAGAATGAGACCTCCTTCAAACAGAACTCACATTTTATATACTTTGCATAAATATTCTACTTTTATAAGGTTTTTTACATTTTTCTCATATGATCCTCATATTCCTCCTTGATTTTGGAGTATATTAGAATATCGTCTATAAATACTACCAAAAATTTGTTGAGGTAATTTATAAAGACTTTATTGTTCATGTTTGTGATGTTTTATGGATTATTAATAAGTTTAAATATAATTAATATGAACTCGTATTTATCATACCGTGTATATAAAGTAGTATTGGGGATATCCTCCTTCTCTATTACTTGATAATAACCTAAATGAAGATCCACCTTGGAGAAGTATTATCCTCTGCATAGCTGATTGAACAAGTCATCAATATGTGGAAGATGATAATTTTTATTTATCATGATCTTGTTTAGCTCACAAAAATCAATATAAAGGCACATTGACCCATATTTATTCTTAGCAAAGAGGACTATTATACCCCATGGTGAAGCACTTGGGCATATGAACCCTTTATCCATATTATCCTATTGTTGATTCTTAAACTCATCAAGCTCCACAACAACCATTCTATAGGGATTCTTGGATAATTTCAATGCCCCTACTATATGATTGATGGAAAAGTTAACCTCTCGTCAAGGAAGAAGACTAGGGAATTCATCAGGAAACACATTAGTGTATTCCCTTATTATGGTAATGTCCTCAAGGATGGTCTTTTCTTTAGAATAAATCATTTTAGAGAGATATGGTTGATAATAGGGAAATAATATCCATTATATAAATATTGGTTCTAAAAAAATTCATAATACTCCTTTAAATTGTATAGAATTGGAGGAAGATTGACAACATGGAGAATGATTTTCTTCTCATGTAAATTTATGTTGGATCTATATAAGGATAGAAAATAAATTCCCAAAATTGCCTAAAAATTCTACTAAAGGGACTATCACAATATTGTTTGGGAAGTTCATCCAACATATTTTGATAGGGGATGTGTTATATACTTGAGATAAAATAATTTCCCCATTTTGAATTTTCAATAACAACTCTACTTCCATGATTTGTGGTTGTGTTTGAATAGTTATACTAAAATTGAGTGATAAAAAGGAATTCATATAACCAGAATCAAAAAGTATGTTCACTGTTCTTGAATGAATAACTAGTGGACCTTTCAACACTTCACTGTTGGGATCCACCTTAACATTTGTGATAGCATATGCTTACCTTTGCAGCCTTAGAGGTTGTTAGCATTTATTGTCTTCGATAACCCTTATCTTATGGTAGTGAATCACATAGTGTACTTGTTTCTTACAGTTGAAACATTAGATAATAGGATGAGGTTAGGCTGGAACATTCCTTTCCACCATTTCATTGGTGGGTTTCTCCTATTGGAAATCACTAGCTAGGTTCCCTTCCTTCCCACACATAAATAATTTTCTCATCCCTATTAGGAAATATCTAAGGTTATTATTTCCACACTTTTTGAAAATGGTATGTTGAAATTTCTTACCACCATTAGATTTTTCCTTTCGCACTGCCAGAATTAAACTCCAAATTCCACATCATATCCCCTTAAGACCATTGAGATTCACATATCTCTATTTCAACATTGAGGGAACACTGGACAATATTCTCAGAGCTATAATTTTTTTTTGGATCTCTAGTTATTTTCGTATACTAGGTTTTAGCCAACTAAAGAATCGATCAACTTTGCATTCAGGGTTTATGATAAAATCATAGGCATATCATGAAAGTATTTTGAATTTTTACTTATGTTCCCTGATGTATTAATCATATTTTTAATTGAGGATAAAAAAATACCTTTAAATTTTATGCCATATAGTGTGCGGAAAATATTTTTCAAAAAACTTTTTCTAGAATTCCCTTCACCCCATAACTTTGATCTCTTCCTCAAGCATCATATTCTTCATCAATGTCCCCCACTGATCAAATTATCCCATCATATGATTAATATCCAGTATGACTTACACATTCTTAGAACATTGAAGGATGGATACGATCTTATCAATGGAGTTGATCTATTCTTACATGATTAAAGTATTAGATTATCCATTGAAATTTAGAGGCCTTTTCACATAAAGGTATCAATTGCATCTTGTTCATATTAGGAGGATTTGGGTGTTCCTCTTAATTAAAGTCTGTATTTAGAACCTGAGTCAACTAAGAGAGTATCATAAAAAGGTTCTTGATTCCTACTCCTATTGGGTTGAAAAAATCATTGGGAACTCATGAAATTTACCTTCATATTGGGTAATTACTCGGTTCCTCTTATTTTCATCCATTGGCTAGAATAAAGGGAAAATTAGGTATGAGTATTTTTAAACTATTAAACACATAAACAAAAATACAATGAAATTAAAGTGATAACATATAAATGAAATTAATTCCTTAACTTATTAATTTAAAGGATTAAATCTATGTTATACATAATATATTTGCAAACATAAACTCTTATGTGCATTTTTGTTCCCTTAATAATGGTTCGTAATGAGATTTTGAATTTAACGAAGCATATCTCCCAGGATTGTCAAACTAGTTCTATTTCAAGGCCCATTTTCATGAACCATTTCCCGATCAAGTCTATCTCAATGTGGTTTTTTCAGGTTTTACCCCTAGGTACATCTCTTCCAGAGCCACATCTATTAGTAGTATCTGAATATGGATGTATTTTCTAAGAAACCAATTACTCTATAGTTTAACAAACTTTAGGGTTGTCTTATTAAGTTTAGTCTTTTCCCTTTTTCTTTCACTAGATTCTTCTACTCCTAATAAAAAATAACTAAACTTTCCTTTGATACCATCTATGACAAAATGTGTCTTTATTATACATTAATTCAAGATTTCATACAAAATATTACACATAATAAAACCTAGAGGATTGAGAAATATACTGTCCATGGGTAATTAGGTACATTAAATTACAACTTAAAATGTGAGGTATATTACAGTTATTTAAAACTTACATAACATTCTCATGATATTTTGTTTCTCTTAAAACTGTATGGGATAACCATGGGACAAACATAAGGAATGGGTGATCTCTAAAGCCTAGTAAGGGACTAAACATGGCATAAAATGAAAAATGTATTACATGTTAGGCAATAGGAAATTAAATGGGATATAAAAAGGGTGATAATCATAAAACAATGAACAATGAGGCAAGAAATATCATGAAAATATTTTGGAAAAATGTGGAAACTACATTAAACATGACATCATAAGCACATGTCAATGTTAACCACCAAGAAAACATAACATAATATGATTATGACAACCTCCTTCACACAATAAATGGAATATCATGAAACTAAAACATTACCCAATGCATTAGAGAGCTATCTGTGTACACCCATCATGTAATCTATAAGGGGCTCATCTAGTGCTATATGGGTACACCCATCCTAATCATATCTTGTACATGAATAATTGTGTTACATGCATTGTATAACATAAAAACATGTTTGATAAAATTTAATCCAACTATTAAGGGTTGTGGGTTACATACATGGATGTACCTTATCAATTAATTATATGTGCATAAAGGTAGAAATCCTTGATAGGAAATGGGTACGGGTATACAATACCCAATTTTTGGCATGGAAAATCATAGTGATATATCAGCAACATAACGAGGGCGAAGAAATGTTCATGGGACAGATTAATCAGAATGAAAGGGGTATCTCATAATTTAGACATCATAAGGGTAGTAAGGGGGATATGGAATAACATATCCCAACATTATAAATTGGTGATAAAATATATAAGATAATGAAGATACCTGAATAAAGAGGAGAATGAGATGGTCCCTTACCACGAGGGGGTAATTCCAAAAGCTTGGGAGGAACATATTGAGAGCTTAGAGTCACATTGGGAGGAATATATAGAGGTGAGGTTAGAGTAAGGACGTTTTCTAAGGTTTTTTTGTTAAGAGTAGTGGAATCTCGGGTCAGATTATATAGTGAAAGAGAGGGGAGTTCATTAATATTTCCCAAACATAGGCTTTGGACTCTACATATTAACGTAATCAAAACCAAAAACCTTATAATGGTTTTTACCATGGTTTTTTCAATGGGGAGTTATTTTAATTATTTTATATTCCCAGGATCTGAAATTATTAAAATACAACCCTTGGTGAAGTGGAAGTGAGTCATATTCTTAAAGAAATGATTTTAAAACCTTAAAATATATTTTATGTTTTGGAGGATTCAGAAAGGATTTACAAAATTAATTAAATTAACCTAAAACACAATAAATTTTAATAATATATTTGGTCATGAATATTGTTTATATAATTTATTACATCACTTTTGGGTCATTATGATGTCATAATACACAATGTATATTTATACCATATTAAATTTTAATTAAAATTATGACTATCTCAAAAAATTATGAAAAATTTAACATTTTATAATTTCAACATTATAATTCTAAAAATAATATTTATTTTATTCAAATAATTTTATAAATATGTTAATTTCCACTTTCAAAATAATAATCTGCATTTATTGATAACTTTTTTTTTACAATAATAAATTTCGAACCCTTATAAAATTTATTTTTTACTTTGTAAAATAATATTATCAGCTATAATTAATAAATAATATTTTATTAAAATATAATTTATTTTATAAATTCAATAATTTTTCTAATGGAATGTCTAAATAGAAATTACATATTACCTAAAAATATAATTTTTTATTGAATCAAAATCAGTTTTAAAGTAAAAATAAGAAGTAAATATAATTATTTTTCTTCTAATAATACTATATAAACATTCATATTTTTAGGGTCCTGATAAGTATAATTTTATTACACTATAAAAATCCCAAAGGGTGAGGATCATGATGGTGAGACTTTCATGGGGTGGTTCGACATACATGGTTTGGTTCATGATCTCGATGAGCTTGAAATTATTTCATAAGTGATTTCACTCATGCTTTAAATTTTAGATCTAGCCTTAGGCTTGGTCAATGGAAAAGTCTATTGATTCTATTTCCCTCGGAAGCTCTAATAAATGGGCTTCATAGGGTATTATACTACTAGTTGAGGTTATAAATTCAATTTTCTATGCCAATTGGGTTTATCAAAATCCTATATTTATACTAAAACTATTCCCACTATTAAATGGATATATTAACATAATTTATGATAATTAGTGGTTTTTTAAATCCAATAGGATATAATAAAACCAAATTGTTCATGTGTTTTCTATAACTATAATAGATAATAAGAAATTTAATTAAATTATAAAGGGAAATTTTATTTATAAAAGTTCAGGTCGTGACTCTCTCCTCCCACATTTTAGAGATAATGTCTCTCTCTGAGTGATCAATCCAAGAATTACTTTGAAAGATTGAAAGTATGGGATTATGGTGATAATTTTGATTCTGAAGGATTCATTAAGGATCTATGCTAGCACCCAAAATTTAAATAATAGTGAATGTGTGGATTCTTAGAGCACGCGTGGATGATCTAGATGGGTTCAGCTTCATATCCTTTGATCAACAGTCACCAGTGATGAGTTTCAGTCGAGCACACTTCATTTTGAACAATTTATTTTTTTAGTTTTAATTTTTTTCTTCAATTAATTCATATATGATCCTCAGACCAATATTTAATAATTGTATTGCTGGAGATAACAAGTTTCATCACTCCAGTGATGAAATTTTTTAAAATCCCCACCACACTGACTTCCACATTCTTCCCTAATACAAAAAAATCTTTTCAAAGGGAGAACATGAATTTTCTGAGCCAATAAAATTAAATTAGAATTAAATTTAAATAGATAACTATAATTTGGTTCTAAAAAATTTGGCTTCAATTTGATATCATATGACAAAGATATTACCGTATGAAATGTTTTACACATATCATTTGTGGAATCATTAGGTATTAAAAATATGTATAGATTATATTTAATAAGTGTTAAAATAGGATTTAATCACAAAAAAATATTTTGGCGACTCATGTTTATTTCGGACAAGAACTAACCAAAATCCGATAGCCGAAAATATTCTTACCGGGGACCAGAATTCCCACACACTCTTTAGAATTTTCAACAACCAAAAAAATGTCCAAAGGATGATTGAATGTGGTAGGGCTCAGAAAAATAAATCGGTAGGGGTGTCTATTTGTCTATAACCAAGACAAATGAGGAAAAAATATTATTTTTCCATGTTTTTCAAAAATCTAAATCTAGTCTTTTTGAAGGTATTAAATAATTAATATTTTTATATTAAAAATAGGAAATGGTTGGACCCCTCTTCATGTCTCCAGGAACTAAACGACCTCTGCCCTCCATAGCTCTAGCTGATCTGTGATCCTCTCTATTTAGGTCGGCCAATGTGCCACTCATAATTGTCACCCAGGCCAACCACCCATCGGTAGCCTTTACCCCTTCCCACCAGAGTGCTTCCTCCTTCCTCATGCTTTATCGCTGCCCCACCACCACCCTCACATCAAACGCCATTCTGGGACATCCTCATCCCTAATAGCACTACCACCACCTAGCTACAACAATACCCACATCCTTTTGACGCTCTTCCTTCATGCCAATATGATGGATAGCCTCCATAAGTACCTCTTTCCCATATGATTCACCATTTTTCATGGCCTCCTTCAGCACTAGATATCATACTAGCCGTCCACCACCCCACATCCACTACTGAAGCCGCAAGCCATTTCCTCTCCTTATCGAAGGCCTCACCCCATCCTTTGCTCTTCTAAAGCTGGAGCCACCTCCCATGACCATAATTACATATTCAACTAGATCCAATATGAAAGTCCCTCCCAATTCATTCCCCACATTCCTAGATGAGTTCTTAGAGACCTCCAACTTTCCACTTTCATTGGTGGAACCTAGAGCCATTGCTAATAGAAACCATGGCCAACTGATATACCACTGAGTGGTCTAACTGAATCCCTAACTAGGTAACCCCTATAATGGCCTTTATCTATCTTATTTCACATTATCCTCCCTAAACTGAGTCTTGATAGGTCGTACCAACCAGATATGGGTGAGGGAGAGCCTTCTAGGCCCAAAAAACCCATGCACGGGATCTTCTAGGCCTCATACGGGCCGACGAGGTTATGAATCGACCTGAAATAGGCCTCAGTGAGGTTTATGGGCATACTAAAATTTTATAAAATATAAAATTTAGTATAATTAATTTTCAAATTAAAAATATAATATTTTAATACTTTTAAAAAAATTAATTAATTAAGTTAATTTTTTGAATTAAAATTAAATTAATATAAATTCTAAATAAAATATTTGATTAGACAATTTGAATTTAAATAATTAATTTTATATATTGAAAATATATAATACATAAAATTTCCTACAATTTAATTTTATCAAATGGATTGTTCTTAAGAACAGACCAACCTTGTGTATGTCTCGTTCATTTTATATCTTAACTTATTAATTGTGTTCGATGTTTGTATTAAATAGTGAATTTATGAGGGTCTATGAATCATCATTTTTCCTTATTGAATATGTATAAGGGACTGTGCATCCAGATAAAAGTGATTTATCTATATTTTTCACTCTTTAGACCCTCTCCCTTGCATGTATGTATTTTTGTAAAATGATGCGGATGATGTAAGTCATGGACCAAGACAAGTTGATGTGAAATATAGATGAGAATTATACACACAAATCATGGGATGAGATGAATCATGAGTCAATACATTAATCAAGTATGAAACCCTTAGGCCATGGTTGATCTATTAATTTTAAATGGATCAACCAATATTAAATTCTCATGACCAATCATGTAATTTATTTCCTTTATTAATTTTTTTACTATTTTTTGTATTTTCATGAATGTGGTAAACACATAACATAATAAAAAATAAAATTCATGAATACGTGATGATTTTTTCTATTAATGTCCACTTATGAGTGTGACAACAAAGAATTATAAGATTAATATAAATGGATTAAATACATCGATAAATATCAAAAACCCTCATGGGAATATTAAGCTCCAAATGCCTTCTGTCATTTGAATTTGAACACAACCAGGTGTTTAGGGTGATCATTAGTCATAGTTGAGGATGAATCTTACTACTGGGGAGTTCTAATAAAAATGATGGGTTGACATAACTACTGTTTGTGGAAAAGGGGTATCTGTATATAGCTTGTTGAAACTCTAGATACAAGTTTTGAGTAAATCTTGTAAGGATTTTAAAAGTTGGTAATCCGCTCAGTGGATCAAGTATTCATGCGTTAATGTGGTTGGCCACTCAAATTTCAACCTTGAACTCTTCGAGTAGTGGTGTAGCTATAAATTTATACTATGATGATAGGTTCAATGATCCTTTCCACTAGAATACTCAAGTGGTAGAGTATTCCAAATCTAGTACAAAGGGTTTCTAAAGATTAATAAATTAGTGGGAGACATTTTATAATTTCATTAATTAATCATTAATTTCTAAATCAATAATCAATATAAAATTAATAAATTTATATATTTTATTTTTCTATAAAATAGACAAAATATTACTAGTATATTGTGATATTTATTGGAATAATAACATTTCCTAACTGGAACGAGTTTCCAAGAGTAGTGTAGGATCTTACGCAAATTATTATGATATTATAAATTCAAGGTGTTGGTGTCCCCAATACCTACAAATCCACCTCAAGAAGAGTGGATGTTAAAATTATTATAGTAGACTCGTGTATGGCACATGATGATTATTTTTTAATGTTATCATCAACATTTGATGTGAGTTGTGGATACAACATCAATACATGGATGATTTTACATATTATATCATCTCTGAGAACCTTGTGAGGAGAAAGAGAAGTGTTTACATGAATATGTGATGATTATATAGGATATGTGTAAATTGAAAGATGGATCAATATTTTTCAATGGATACCTTTATCAAATAATGTTCCCCCATTTACTCTCATTTCGGTTGAAATTACGAAACAAATAGTTTAAATTAAATACTTCATTAACTTTTGGGTAAGGTTCTCCATGTAAATAATACCATTAAAGAAAGATTAATCTTTAGATCTTATGGCCAACAAGTTGAAATACAAGGAAAAAAAGAAAATGCGAAGAGATGCATCAAAGGTACATTCACAACTTCCTTCAAAGAAATAATTATGAAATAGAAGGTTATTTTCTTTACATATCGTGAAATAAAATGGAATTTTGAATACTATAAATAGAATTAATGAAGTCAGTAATCACTTTATGTTTAGGTATATTCATCAATTATAATTAATGTTTATATCAATATTCTTGGGTATTAAATAAAATATAATTACAATTTGTTTATCACAATAAATTAACCAAGTCAGTAATATAAATATTACTAGAAGTAGGGTGTGTCCTCCAAGTTATAGAAAAGGGAAGTTCCTAAGTTAGTAGTGACAAGTTCACAACTTCTATATTTCTAAGTTTTATGATTCTAGTCAAAAATTATTGGGTATTACCAAAAACAATTATCTCATGTTTCCTTTGGACATAAGGAGAAATTATTCCATTAATGGAATTAATTTTATATGTGGTGTTTAATAATAAAAAAATAGTTCTGTAATATATGAATCATAGGCAATACATGATTAATATAAAATTAAATACTTATATACCCTACTATGAAAATATAATTCATTGTCAAGTAAAACTAAAATTGGACATCACAGATATACCCAATATCGTATTTAGAATCAATAGAGCTAAACACATTAGGTATTATCAATTTATATACTTATTTAGTTTGGAAAAAGAAACATTTACAAATTAAGTTGCACCACAAGCCTTTTGGAATTAATTTATCTAGAGAGCGTGAACTATTCCAAGGGTAATCTAGTGGTAAATAAAATTTATAAAATTCCTTTAATTTCTTATTAATGAATATAGAAGTGAAGTATGGTATATGCATGGTTATAATATATGAGTTTCATTAGTTAGTGTGATAAAGAATATATTAACCAATAATTCATTGGTCTATATAATGTAGTGTGAAGTAATTTCTAAACACACATTACCTTGTCCACATAAAATCTATGATTACAATAAGGAGGGTCAATTATGATCCTTTCATGTTAACACTGATAAGGAAAATATAGTGTGGATTAATTCTAAAATGTATATTTCTTTATACACATAAAAGACTTGATGTAAGTATAAGGAAAATCAATGTAGATATATATATACATTGAAGAATCTTCCATTATTTTTCAGGACATGCATCACAAATAACGATGTAATCTCATAGAAATTTTGCAACTATCATGAAAAATGGATATCATATGAGTTATAGTATAATAGAAATAGATTTTTTCATAATAATTTGTGTTTGAACGTAATTTGTATGTTAAGGATATAAAAAAACGTTAATCCAGAAAAGCACAATGTGTATCTACAGTAATTATGATATTGTAAAAATCCATCAGATAGAAAATAGATAGTTAATTAATAGTATATATTTCAATAAAATGGTTCACATCTCTATTTTATATAGTGTAAGAAATATTTAATTGGATTTATCCAATTCAGGAGATGTAGAAATAGTTTATATAGGAACAAGTTCTACAAGAGATATGGAAGATGAATTTCACAGAGACACATATTTCGTAGGAATTATGAATACATGGTATATTTTTATATTCACCACAGATGGTGATACATTATTCTTTGAGAATAATAATTACTATAAGTATGAAGTATATGACAATTAGATAAAATTTAAAAGATAAATTAAAATTAAATAATAGATTCCATGTATCAAAGTACAAGGGGATTGTTATTTGAATACTGTGGTGGGTTTTCATGTGACACTATACATGGATAGTACAAGCATGGTATAAATAAGGCTCTATTTGTAATACCAATTTATTATTACAAAATCCATTATAATTTTACTTGAGATAGCTAATTTCTATGACCGTTTTATTGGGTAATGAATTTCAAGACCACCAATCATGGAATATGTCTATATAATGCAACGAAAAAGGGACGATGACATAATAGAAAGAAAATGAGGGTGAAAGTTATTGAAATCCATTTTTGGATTAAGGTAAGAAACAATATCATATAATATTAATTTGGAATGAATATTTTCTATGTATGTACATGCATTTAGTGGGATCGTAATTATTTTCTAAGAGATATATATTTGGTAACATATGGAAAACAACTACTAGTATTACAATTAGTTAAGACTAGTATGAAAGTAAGACTTCGATCTTTGACTTAAAGTATCAACCAAAGTTCTAGGGAATGAGTTATACAAAGGTATATCTAATGATTTATTATACCAAGTCAACTATACATATATAGACAATGTATTGAAAAATAAAATTATAAACAATTTGAGAGATAATTGTTCCCAATGTCACATGGAATAAATCTCTCCGAGAAGACATGTATAGGTTATAGGAGTAGATTAGTGTGGTGATTTAAATTCCATACACTTTATATATGGATCAATCATATATTACATGATATGTACAAGATGTGATATTTTTAGTATATAATTTATGGTATGAAAATATAATTTATATCTAAAAGAACTGCAAGGTATGTAGTCAGAACTATCCAATTTCACTTGAAGAAGTAAAAAAGATATGTACCTCGTATATGGAGAGGAAAGAATACTAGTTATTATGGGACACAAAAAAGTGTTCCTTGGATCAATATGATTTAATATCATAGTCAGGATAAGGTAATGAGAATGAAAATGTCATTCAATACAATGGTATCCATATCTACAAATGTAGAGTATGTTCTAGCTTCTGAGGTAGTTAAAAATGATTGTATTAAAAACACTATATTTTTCTATTCCAGTTCCATGAACCACACCGATTAAGTAAATTTTTTCATAATGATAATTCATTATAGGTGATAGACAAAATGGAAAGTTTAGAAAGTGAAAAAAAGGATATATACATGTAGGTTTTATATCTCTTGATGATTCTAACTCAAGGAGGTAATGTCACACCTAGTAGAATAGAAACATAATAGAGATGTGTTAGACCAAACAACTAAATACATAACTTATTAGAAATATGATCTTATAACGTGAGATCTAAAAAGGATGGTTATCAGGTTGGATTTATTGACAATGGGAGTGTTGTAGCAGTGGGTTCTCTATACCCAAATAAATAGTACTTTTGATTAACATGCCACGTGTATAATGAGTGATAAATGATGTACACTTTCCATTATAATGTATATATTTCTTTATCCACTATTTGAATTGTAATGTCCATAGATTTGTTTGGTATCAAAAGGATATATCAGTTCTCATGCTATAATGAGAACCTCAAGATACTATGAAATTAATCTTAAATGTATGTCATATGGTCTAGATACATCATACCGACTGGACATAGTTTATGTCTGACTATCAGGTGCTGGGGGTCATAAGAATTGAGGTATATTCTCATAAATTTATCACTTAGTGAACTCTCGTAGGTGAGATCATGAGGATAAACCTGCCAATAGGAACACCACATGTTTCATGTTTCATTTATCATTCCTATATATGGGCATGTGTATTGGTCTCCTAACTTGAGATCATTATCAATGTGTTCCATTTTATCATATACTTTGATGAAAGGAAAAAAACATGAAAATGAATTCATGGTTTGGAATATTAGTTTGGGTGTGTCATTGGTAATATGGAAGTGGTTGAATGATCAAGATATAATTTGTCTATTTTGAGTTAACTAAGTAATATCTCATCCCTGATTTATCAGGATGGTGGTGACTTAAAAAATCTTTCTATAAGGTAGTCTAAGGTAATTATATCCAGTTAGATTAAAAAAACAAAAAAAAAACCATAATGGATGTTCACATAAGTGTGCATCATACTTTATAATATATAGAAATACAAAGAGATTATATTATATAGGGTGGTGTTTATATAATGTTTTTCATTGATATGACTACAACATATCTCTTTAGAGGACGTGATGGGTATCTAGACTTTGTCCCTGGTTTTTGAATAGTATTCACAACTATCGAGATAAGGACCTAGAGGTTCAATCACAATAGAGTATTCAAGAATCTTCCATATTCTAGTGAATAGGTATGTAGGACACGGTGGACCAAACCACGGGGTATGAGGGTTTCCCATATAATCGATCACCGATAAATAAATAAATTCATAATTATTCTAGAATAAAATAATTTGGTTTTATTTACTTATTAAAATTATTTATGAGGTATTTAGTGAATACAAGAAAAAAGATTATATGAATGAATATTATTTAATATTCAAGGTTCATTTAATATTAGCGAGAATTAGGATTCTAGTTAATTAATTATTTTATCACTTATTATATTAAATATATATTATAGGTATTTGATAGAATATAAATAATATTTATGATTCAATTTCTTTATAATAACTATTTATCTATTGCTTATTTAGTGGGTGTTTTGTTTCTGAGGTACGAGGAACCCTTTCTTGGTATTTGAACCACCACTATATAAAAAAGAGAGAGGATATAATTTTTCGAGTTCTATTCATTCATTTTTAATGAGTGATTATCTCTACTCCCAAATTATAGAGATAAAAATTCTCTCTCTCAGTGATCAATCAAAGAACACCTTCTACAGATCAAATCCCCAAGATTGAGATGATCATTTCGATGCTGAAGGATTCATCGAAGGTCCGTGCTAGCACCCTAAATTTTAAAAACAATGGGTTCAAGGATTCTTGGTGTATGTTTGGATGAATTATAGGGGTTTTTATTTGAATACATTGAGAAATATTCTTTAATTATGACATGTAATCGAGCACACTTTGTTTCAAACAATGTAATTTTTTTAGTTTTATTTTTTTATTTGATTATTTCACATGAGATCCTTGGACCTATAACAAGGCTATAATAAATAGTGATGATTATTTTCATTTCTCAAATGATTTTTTTTTCAAAATATCCTTTCCAATGGCTTCCATTATATACCCTGGTACCAACACATCAATCAAAACATTTCTTAAAAAAGAAGCGAGAGATGAAAAACTCGTGCAACTTTATTAATTATTAATTAAAAAATAAATTGAATTAATAAACATGAAATGATTCTATGAAACACTTAATTTCCATGAAATGATATGTGAAAATAAACTCATAGGTAATGAATTACATCATATAAAATAACAAATGGTTCAAATAATGATTTTTTTCTCAAATAATTGAAATTGATACCATTAAAACTGTTACAACTTTTATAACATTTTTATTAATATATCATGAAATAGAAACTTAAAAGGAACTTTAAATATCATGATCAAAGATTAATTTGAGATATCATATGTCAAAATGCATCATATACACATGATAAAATAGATTAAGTTCATATTACAATACATGTCTAAAAGAAAAAAAAATTGAGACAAATAATCCTTACAAATAATGTGTCACTGATGTTTTAATTAATCAATGAATTGATTTTGTGTCAAAATTTTAAAAAAACAATAATAAATATATAATAAAAAAATAATAGATCATTTTATATGTAATATTATCATAATAGAGTCAAGGAATTTGAAGTATAACTCAATCAATGGAAATTGAGTTAAGAAACCCCTTACCTTGAATCTAGACTTTCAATTTATCTCCATTAACTCTAATATAATAAAATATTATTAATTATTTAATAGTTTTATTACCTTTTGAAATTTTATTAATTTATCATTAAACCATTAATTTCATTTACTTTTATAGAATATTTAATTACTTAATCGGTTAAGTCCAAATTGGGTGTTTTGAGGACCTTCAGTTCATAATTGAAATAGTACTTTCATAGGTTGGCCGTGGTTAAAGGGTTCATTTATACATCATACCCAAAATAATTATAATGACATAATTATAATTTTTATACATTAAATATTTTTTTAAAAACATCCATTAAAGGAATGCATGAAAATGTACTCACATCACTTCATGGAGGTGGTAATCCACACGTACACATGAACAATGTTATCATTTTCCAATGAATGGAAGGTTAAGAAGTTATATTCTATATTATCTTTCTAGAATTATAATTATGTAATTAATATCATATATATACATTAAAACCATCATTATAAATATACATGAGAGTTTTTTATTGGAAACGAATTTCATTGGTTCACAAGGTGGTAGTCCTCCACAAACAAGAACAATGGTTTCATTTCCCATTTGAAGGAATAAATAGATGGATTAAGGTTAATAAATCAACCTTTTAACATCTAAGTATATGGTAGATACATATTTTATTATATTACAATGTTTATAAAAGATTTTAGGGATGTATAAGAATAAATAGAACTAAAACATTCAGTTAAAACCTATAACTCTTCTTCGGACAACCTTATTTTCTTTAAACCACAATCCATATATAGTTGGAAATATAAAAAAATTAAGAACTATAATATATGGATAGGGATTTTATGAAATAATTTTTCTAGGTCATTTATGAATTAACATGATTAAATTTTTTTAGGAATAGAGGAGAGTATGTTCCCCTTTATAAGAGAGGGGAAGGGTAATCTTGAAATTACATAAAGTATTAAATTATTAAAAATTAATTCTCAAGGAAAAGTGGAGCCAAATTGAAATATTTAGAATATGTGATGATTACTAGTTTAAATACTCTCATCTAATAAAACTTTTACAGGTTTATATAAAATTTTCACCCTTATCCCTTTGTTTAACTCCCCCAACCCTTTTAATGATTGTTGCAATATCAATGTTTTTTACTCTTTAGGGGTCAATAAAGTTACTATAAAAGGATAATTGATCCATAAATGAAATTTTGTTGATATTTTCAACTATTTCACATTCAAATATATAAATATCATGTTTTTATGAAATTTAAATCATTTAATAAAATATTTTTTCTTATAAAATATCATTAATGTAATTTTCGAAACTATTCATTTAGTTTGGCATTAAATTTATAAAAATATAAATAATATGAAATTTTTATCAATAAAATTATTTATAAACTATAACTCTAACCAATATAAACTTACTTTATGAGTTTTTAAAATCATTTACATTGTTTTTCTCTTGTGTGAACAAGCACTATGTCAGAATTATTTCAGCATTTAAGGTTATTATTTCATTATTAAAAGCTACAAATAAATTACAATAATAAATTTAAATTAATTATGATAAAAATTAACTTTAATATTCATTAAAAAATTATTTTAATCACTATGTGAACAAAAAAATAATTTTGAAAGTAAGCGACTGAAATATTGTGTTTTTCTTTACTTAAAATAATATATAAGACATTTTCAATGAAAAATAGATAAAAATTTATATACATTCAAATATTGGATTATTATGATAAAAAAACTCATATATTAGATTAAATTCTAGTTTTTGTATTATTTTTAGTACTTATTGTATTATTTTTAACCCTAATTACCTGAGTTTCCCTTATAGAGGTGAAAAATATTTACTACTGTCATAATTCATAATGAACAAAAATAAAAGGGGTATATTTAGAAAATATTGTAAATACTAATTCCAAATATGGAATAAAATTTTAAATATTAAATTTCTATAAGAGTAAAAAATTTAATTTAAAATAAAAACCTAAAATGCAAAAAAAATGTTTTTGGAAAAAATGTATTTTTAAGCCAATTGTTTTACCAAAATTGGTTATAATCATGATTACCATGTAATTAAATAAATTATTTCTAATTAAAGGATAATTATGTTATATTAAGACAAAATGATACTTTTAAATTACTGTATATAATGAAAAGAATTGGCATTTTTATAAAAAAATGTATTTTCCACTATTTAATGGAAAATCAATCATTTCCAAAAAATCCAAACATTTATCCCTAATATAACTTCGATATTTTTACAAAAAATTATATCCATTTTTCAAATTTAATTTTTAAATTTTCCATAAATTAATTATAATATTTTTTCTCAAATTAAATTAAAAACCATTTTTGAATAAAATGTATTTTTGACTTATAAAATGATTTTATAAAAATAGGGCGCTTATTTCCAAAGAATTTATCAATAAATTTTTATTGAGTAATACAATTATATATATATATCATAATATGGTTAATCATATTCATACCTTCCAATTTGACAACTATGTTATAATGGTCATATTTAAATAATAATATTTCGTGGTTCATTTAAGATCATTGTTGTGTATTGTACACGCTATCAAGCATAGTGTTCTTTTGAAAAATTAGGTTGTTACAAAAGGAAATTATGTTAAGATTAAGATTTCATATCTTATTTAATTCATCACTATGAGATTATTTATTTATATCTATATGTTTATTTTTTATTATGTTATCCATGGATATATTATGCTCATTTATGGAATTATTCAATTTGTTTTTTACATGCCATGTTATTTATTTAATGATTATGATTTGAAATAATTTTTTACACTATCCCTTGATAATAATATTATATCACCCATTTATATTGTTTCTCATTTCTCCAAGAAACCATGAATATTACTATAGGTGATGTATGTAATTTTAAGTAAATATAATAATGTTTTTATACATACAAATGACGTATCATAAGTTTTAAATGTAATGTAATGTTCATTTATTTGTATAATTTGTATATATTACTAAACTATTGAGTCATATATATTGTGATATATGTATTATTTTACCAATTTAATAAAATAACCATAGACTCTAAGGTACTGGAGTCAGGGTGTTACTGTTTTTATCAAAGCAACATCAGTAAAAACCTTAAGAACTAGATTTAGAAGAACACATTTAGAGAACCTAAACCTATGCAAAAATCCCTTAGGATATTCAATAAATATTTCATTATTAATAGAAATTAATTTATAATAAATTAATATTAATTATATAATATGATTTATAATTCATTTTTTTATTCATGGAATAATTAGGAATATGGAATTTTTTAGAAACAGTTCCTCAAAGAAGAAATGGAACTGTTATAACTCCAATAATATGTGTAGATATGTTCCTCCTAGAAAAATTATTGATATTGGTTTTAAATAAAATTTAATAATAAATATAATTGTTTGTTTAACAATGGTTACGGAAAATAACCTTTCATGTATAGAAAAATCAGATGAACCTTACTATCTTATAATAATGTTGGATCGCTTCACGAAAAAATAACCTCTAGATTTTAATGGGACCAGTAAACCATTATTGGTTGAGAAATATATCAATTCATTAGAAAATATATTCATTTTATTTAGGATATAGTGAAAGATATAAGGTTATAATGGATATGTACCACGTAACATCCTGGATAAAAATGTATGCTCTTTTTAATGTTTGAGGGTGTGTATTAATATTTGGAGGTATTGGAGATGTTTTTGTGGATTTATATATTACCTAGTCTAGGAAATTATTATAGGACTATATTACATCATAAATGTGTTGTTTACAACACAATTGTGTCATTAGGAACAATCCATGAATTTTTTTATGGAACAAGAATCTTGAAAGCCATAAGATCCTTTTAACACTATTAATTTATTTTTTGTCATAAGATCCCCAATACACTATAATATAATATAAGGGTGTGAATTTAATCAAAGGCAATCTGTTTTACAACGTAGACATATTATGGTGAGTTTATTTCATAAGTATCCTATTGAATTCATAAATCTTTTGGTTTAGTAGGTTTTTATCCTATTTCCTGTTTGATGTTTCTTTATTTGGTAGGTCACTCCTCTCTAGAACCCAAAGATATTTAAAGTATTATTTTGGTGTCCCATCTCCTTCCAGGTTCCTCCATTCAATGTTCAATATCTATGGTTTTTTCATCATATCTTCCTGGTAAGCATTTTTTCTAATTCAACATTTCTAGTGGTTGTGGAAGTAGTATGACACTATGTTTAGGATTCATAGACCCTATAGTGATGTTTGTTTAATCCTTTCCATATCCCTTGTGTGATATTCTTCTGGGGGTAGGTCCTTTATTGGTTGTGGTGTGGAGTGTGTGTGTTCATTGAGGTATGTTTCGAACTACCCTCTATGATATATTTTCTATTTCTGTAATGTGATTCTAAGAAGTGATAATTGATTATAGGGACTCTTTTTCTTCTTTGTGTTCCTTCTTATATTTTTGGATCCTGTTATGGGAATGTGTGATGATATTTGAGGTAGATGGTTTTGTATCTAGACTATGTTAGATGAACCTTGAATGCTATGTTTTTTTTAATTTGTTTTATAATGAAATTGGAATTCCTTATTTATTTTCATGTGTGTAAATAGGTTTTTGGTAAAAGGTGGTTCTCCCATATTTTGGTAAAACAAAATGTATTTTAAAATAATTGTGAAATGAATTTATTAAATGGGTTTCAATGAATTATTTAGATGATTTTTTTGGAATATGAGCACATGGTAATCCTTAGGTACTTGAGAGGAAGGATTAGAAATAGGCCTCGTTCATTGTTATTGTTGGAGGCTTTACTCAGAGGGTGTTCTTATTCTCCCTAGTCCAAGTGTCCTACGGGCCTGCTAGAAACTATTAGGAGGTTAATTTTTAGGGGTGTTCTTCTACTCTCTAGATTTGATGCATATTTCTAGGAGATTTATGTGTGTGGTATATTTGTGTATAAGTGTTGTTGATAGATTTACCTATAGTGATTATTGATGTGATGTACATGTTCTTTGTCTTGTATTTCATAGATTTTCTGGCATATTTATTATATGTGATATATTCTTTGAAACTATTTTACCAAGATTATTTATAACTGTGTAAAAAGTGGAATGTTTTACAATGGTTTTGATATAAAAATTGTGTAACTAGTTGTCATGCCTTGTTTAGTTTAAAGTTGATAATGTTTGAATTTTTATACAAATAATTTTTATGGAACACCATATTGGGATCCTACTATGCTTTCTTATCTCACACCACGCATACCCCTTCGGAGGTGTGTAAACCTAGTAATGTCTTTTGATATAGGGAATGGAAAGGCACCACAGTGAGCCAGGGAGGTTTTAGACCACTAGTCTTCGGTAGCTGGTGTTGAGATAGTGGGATCTCATCCCCTTATCACATGGAGTAGTTATTTTTAATTTTGTGTTTTTTAATTTTTTTATTAAACTCATACCTTGATGTTTTTTTAATAACATTGAGTTATATCTCTTATATTTTTTTATTTCAGTTATAGAATATATCTTTCTGGTTTTTCATCTATAATTTCATTCTACTATGTATATATATTCCATTCCTTTTACTCTTGGTTGGTCAAAATCATTCGCTTTGGTTTTTTGGTGAAGACCAAGTGCTTGTTTCTATCCCGTGGGGATCAATAATTCCTCTTAGGTATGTGGTAAATCAGGTTGGGTTCCATTTTTTAAGGGTATATTAGTTTGGTTCATTACAAAGTGATATAAGTAGAGGTTATGCTTGGTCTTGGGATATATGTTATACTACAGATAGTATTTTTTGGACATTAGAGGTAGGTTGTGGTGAGTTCCTAATGAACTATTTCCATGAAAAGTCTCGATTTACAATAGGAATTTGGGATGTGTTTCTCTTGTGTTGAAATTTGATTTTATATCAGTTTTTTTCTTATAGTTTTTTTGTTTGAAATGTGATTATCTAGTTGTTTGATCATTATTTTGTTTTCAATGTGTAGTAGTATGCCTCAAAGATGTCTCCCATGGGTTCCACAAGAGGAGTTATTAGATACTCCTCAATGGAATCATCATTTGGATCAGAATCTTATAGAGTCTATTGAGTGATAATTTCATGTCATAGACCAAAATGTACCCTAGGTCCTGAATATAGTTTTTGAGGTGAATCTTAAAGCTAAAGGATAAAGGAACCAGTCTTGGGACATTATATATGGGAACCCCTCATCCTTTGAGGGTAGGATTGATCCATAATAGACAAAGGACTGGCTGGAAAATATTGACCAGATCTTTGACTTCCTGGATACACCTAAGGATATCAATGTAAAGTGCACTGTGTTCATACTCAAGGGTCCCAACAAGCGGTGGTGGTATTCCATTGTATAAGAAGATAGGAACCTAGGCATGGACTAGAATGGTTTCTAGAAGCTATTATTTTATATGTTCTATCTAGTGTATCTAATAATGGAAAAGTATTAGTAGTTCATTTTTTTCAGTAGGGAGAAAATTTGGTGTCAAAATACATCAATTGATTTTTGGAGCTAGTTTGTTTTTCATGGGAGGTAGCGAAGAATGATTTGCTAAAGTATTAGAAGTTCCTATAGGGGTTATGACCAGATATCATATTGTAGTATTCATTATGAATATTTATTCCTATATATATATACGGTATATAGGGATATGATGGTATAAATAGACATTGAGGTCATGATTGGCCATTCTTCCCCTTCTCTTCTACCTAGCTCTAGGTTTAGTGGCATGTAGGGGAAGAAGAGTGAGTCTCATGAGAATCATAGGAATGGTGTAGGTGGTTCTCAGTAGTTATCCTCCTCTAAACAATCATTTATAGTCTATTGTGTTCCTCAAATTTTCTATTAGTGTTTAAATTTTAGGTACACCCAGCATTCTTATTCCACACATGTGAATATGTGAAACAGTTGTAGCTACTACAACCATTTACAGCTATTATCTCATATTATTTCTATATTTTTTTATGGACAGGGTCCCTCAGCACCAAAGTCCACTACGACATATTCAGATGCGTTAAATTCTATATAGCTCTATTCATAGGCCTCGATAGTAATGCACCTTCACACAGTAGATGAGTTTCCAGTGGAGTTTGATGCGGGTTCAGGAACAATGAGAGGTATCACATTGTTACATCCTATAAAGAGGATAATTTATTTAATATAGGTGCATCCAACTCATTTATATCAACCCATTCTAATAATGTGTTGAAACTTCCAACAAATATCATTTCCATTTTTGTGTAGTTAGCGAAAACTATTGGGAAAAGGAAATATAATGGGTTTAGTTTTTCCTCTTATTCACTATCAATAGATTATACAAAGTTAGTATGAGATTTTCTCATTATCAATCTTTTCTCTTTGATGCCGTCATCATTATGGATTGTCTTTCCACTCATCAAGCCTATGTTTGTTTTTATCATCAGTGTGTCTCATTCCATTCTACCAATGTGAGATCTTGGGTGTCTTAGGGAGAGTGGGATATGAGGTCTGGTCATGTAGGACCTTTTAAACCAAAATTTTGTGTTTGTTATATACTATTATAGTTGATATTGATGAAATTATTTCAGTTGTTAATCTTACCTTTGTTGTCAGGGATTTCCCCAATTTCTTCACATATGACTTCTCTGGTCTTACTCTAGAGAGGGAGGTAGAGTTTATGATTAATCTGGTGTTGTGTACATTGACAGTCTTGATAATCTCTTATTATATGAAACCAATAGATCTGAAAGAGATCAATATTCAATTGGATGATCTAGTCGAGAAATTTTTTGTTCACCTTAGTGTTTCATTGTGGGAAGCCCTAGTGATAATTTCCAAAAAGTACAGAAGTTCACTATAATTGAGTATAGACTATCAAAATCTAAACTGGGTGATGGTAAATGATATTTATCCTTTTCCCTATGAAGATGGTTTGATTTATTAATTAAATGGGGAGATTGGTTTTCAAATATTTATATTTATTTGGGTTACCATCGGCTCAGGGATCATTAGTTTGATATTCCAGTAAAATATTTTAGGATTAGATATTTCCATTATGAGTATTTTATGATGTTGTTTGGTCAAACTAATTCTCCTATAATTTTTATTTCTTTCATGAACTATTTATTCCATCAGTATATTGAAACATTTGATGAAGTTTTCATGGATTACATTTTGGTTTATTCAAGGTTTGATCATGAGCATGAGCACCATCTAAGTCTGATTTTAGAAATCCTAAGGATTCATTTTTCTTATAAAATTCTTTTAAAATTTAATTTTTGGATCCAAGAAGAGAAGTTATTGGGAGAAATTAATTCTAAACATGGATAACCAGTTTATCCTAAGAAGTTTAGGGTTTTCCTATCACTGGAAGAGAAAACATAATATCTTTGAGATTCAGATACTCCTTGGTCTTTATGGATACTATCTATAGTTCATCAAGGATTTCTTTAATTCTTAATCTCTATAGAATAATATTACTAGATAGGGAGTGAGTTTCCCATGGAATGTGAAACATGAGTTTTATTTCGATGAGCTCAGATGGATTATAACATTAGATCCTATTTCGATCTTACCTAATACTGGTAGTGGTATACTGTGATGTTTTTGGGGCTAGTCTGGATAATTTTATTTTTTAAGATGATCATGTTGTCACCAACAGATCTCGTAAACTTTGTATACATGAGAAAAATTACCCCAATGAAGATTTGGAGCATTTTGTATTTATGAATATACTTAAATTTTGGCGGCACTATCTCTTTAGGGATAAGTTCATTGTCTTTTCTGACCATTAGAGATTGAGATATACCTTTTCCCATAAATAATTCAAAATCAGATAGATTTAGTGGTTGTAATACCTTTAGATGTTCAACTTCAACATCACCTAGACCTCAGGTCAGGGGAATTTCATTTTAGACACTCTCAATAAGATATTGATATTGTAGGATATTTTGGAATCTATAGAATAGTATAACCTTATGGGTCTATTCACTAAGTTTCATCACAATGCTCAAGATGAACTTTTAGGTATATTTTTCTACAATTTAAACTATAATCATCTCTCTTTGAGTCTATTATATAGGTATAGTTGCATGATGATGAATATATGGGAATTCGAAAAACCCTTAGTGGGGAGACTGTTTTTAGTTGTTCTCTCCCATTATATGGAATTCTATAATTTGAGGATTGGTTTTTCATCCCATCGTATGTGAGGAGTTCAGTTTTAATTGAAAATTTTAGTTCTTCATGGTTCGTTCATCAAATCACTATTAATATTTATTATAACACGAGATATTGTTTATAGGGTTTTGGTATAAAGCAAAAATTGCTAGTTTTCTATCTTGATGTTACACCTTCCAACAGATAAAGAAATATCATATAAAACATTTTGTTTTTCTCCAACCTATTCTAGTGATGGTTTGGAAATGGGGTGAGGTGTCCATGGACTTTCCTGTTGGATTAGAATAGACTCTCTGGTTGAATAATTCTATATCGGTGGTGATTGAATAGTATATAAAATCTGATCAATTTATTCTGATTAGGGACACCACCAAAGTTGAATATCTAGGTAAGATATTTGTTCAAGAGATCATGAGGTTTCATGGGGTTCCCTATTATATCAACTAAAATAAGGATCCCATGTTTACCTTCTCGTTATAGAAAAGTATCCAAGATGAAATAGAGAATCATTTCAGTTTGAGTACAAATTACCATTCATAGAAATGTATTCATATGGATAATGCTATTTAGATCTTTGATGATATGGAAAACTCTAGAATCTTATATTTTGGTGGATTATGTGATAACTATCTGTGACTGGTCGGGTTTGTGTATAAAAAACTTTATCATTTATCAATTAGAATTCCCCCCTTCAAGGCTTTATATAGTCACCAATGAAGATCAACAATTTTTTGGGAAACGTTTGGTGATGCCTCTCTTATTGGACCAAGTCTCATTCATGAGATTTCAGTGAGGTAATAAGATATACTTTGGAATATGGTTATAGATCAAAGTCATAAGAAGTTATATGTGGATCTTCAACATCAACCCTTGGAGTTTTTCATTGGCGATCGAGTATTCTTAAAGTTTCATCCTCATTTTAGTGACCATCGGCTTAGAAAATAGGAAAATATCAATCTAAGATATGTTTAAACATTTGAGGTTACTAAGAGGCTTGTGATGGTTTTGTATTTTTTGGCATTACTATCTCAATTTATAAGTATTCATGATATTTTTCATATATCTAAACTCAAGAAGTATCATTCTCAACCATATCACATTCTGAGTGGGGAATATATCAATATGGATAAATACATTTTAGTTGTAGAGAATACAGTTGAGATATTGGATTCTTAGGTGAATGTATTTTATAATAATTCTATCTTGTTGGATAGAGTTTTATGGTGACACAAATCAGATTATCATGAGACTTGGGAGGACGAATCATCAGTTAGGGGATAGTAGCCTCACTTCTTTTCAAATAACCCTTATTCCACATGTTTTTTTGGGGAAATAATGTCTTATCGTGGGGATAACATAACATATTAGTTAAAAAGGTATGATATTTTTAATTTTTAAGAGTGTGTTTTTTATTTCAGAGGTATTAGAGTTATATTTGGGAACCTTCATAGGACCTGGGCTGCGTACTTCCTATAAGACCATTTTATGTTGTAAATTTGTTGTTTATAGAGTAAATGTGTTAATGGGAACAATTTATAAAATGGTATACTACATTGAAATATTTCAATTCATAAGATCATTTTTTACACTATAAATTTATTTTATATCATAAGATCCCCTTTTACACTATAAAATAACAAATTAGGGTAAATTTAATATGAGGTGATGTGTTTTTCAGAATAAAGTTTTTTTGGGGAGTTTATACCATAAGTATCCTATTTATACTATATATACTTTGACCCAGTAGGTTTTTATCATGATGCATTTATGATTTTTCTTTATATACCAAGTCAATCCTCTTTTAAACACTAGGTGATTCTAGGTGCAATTTCTGTGTCTCCTCCACTTCTAAGTTCCTCTATTCAATGTTCAATCTTCATGGTGGTTATAATGATTCTTCCTAGTAAGATGAATTTATATTTCTTTATTTCCATTGGACATGGTAGTTGTGCGGAACTTTGTTTTGGATTCATTGAACCTATGGTTATCTTTTTTTAATACTTTCTAAATTCATTGTGTGATATTCTTCTAAGGGATGATTAATTATTGGTTATAGTGTGGTGGGTGTGTGTTCTTTGAGGTGTGTTGTGATCTACCACATCTTTCATATATATTTTTTGGAATGTGATTCTAATCTATGATAATGGATTTTAAATAATCCATTGCTATATTTTAATTCCTTCATGTGTTAGTAGATCTTGTTATAGGGGTGTTACACCTAAGTTGAGGTAGGTGGTTTCGTATCAAGCCTATGTTTGATGAACCTTGAATTATTTGGTTTTATAATTTTTTTATAAATAAATTGGTACACTTTATTAGTTTTTATGTGTGTAAATGGGGGGTTTCATAAAAGTTGGGTTTCCCATTTTAGTTAAAAGAATTTATATTTTCAAATCATTTTGAAATGGGTTTCTGATGTTGTTTTCAAACAATGATTTAAATGAAATGATTTGGAAGATACGAACATAAGAATTCTTGGGTACTTTGGTGGAAGATGTGGTAATATGACTCATCTATTTTTACTATTGAGGGGTCCCCTCCTGGGGTTTTCCTATTATCCATAGTCTAACTATCATAGGGACTTGTTAGAAAATATTGGGAGTTTCTATTTTTGGGGTGTTCCTTTGATCTCTAGATCCAATGTATAAGTCTAGGAGCTTTATACACATGATTATATAAGCATGTATATGAGTGTTCTAGCTATAATAACCTTTAGTGATCCTTGGTGTGATATAACTATTATTTTATTAGTATTTATTGGAATTGATTACCTATGTTCATATATGTGATATGATTTTAAACTGATTTAACTAGATTATTTAGAACTGTGGAAAATGGAGAATTTTTTCCCATTATTTTTTATAAAAAATATTTAACTGATTATCATGCCATGTTTTATTTATGGTTGAGCATGTTTGGATTGTAAGAAAAATAATTGGTATAGAACACCTGTGTGGGATCCTACTGATATTATTTAGATCACACTATGCACACCACTTTAGTAGTGCATAGACCTGGTTATATCTACTGATACATGTAAAAGAAAGGCACTACAGTGAGATAGTGAGGTTTTAGTATGCTAGTATTGGGTAGATGGTGATGACATAGTGGGATATAATCTTCATATCACATGGAGTAACTATTTATCATTTTGGGTTTTGTCATTTTTTGTCAGACTCATAGCTTGGAGTTTGTTTGGATGATTTTAGATATATCAATTTTGTTATTTTCTTTCAGTTGTGGAATATATATTTCTAGATTTTCTTCCATTGTTTCTTTCCACTGGGTATATATATTCCTTTTCATCTACATTAGGTTGGGAGAAATCATTACCTTAGGTTGAGGTTGATTCATAAGTGCTTTTCACAAGGCCATGGGGATTGGGAACTCCCTTCAGTAAAGTAGAAGATTGGGTCGAGTGACATTTTTTTAGGGTATCCTAGGTTGGTTCATTACTTACCAAATAAAGTGAGATATTGTTCAGTAGTGGTCTTTGATTTAAAATTCGAAGGAGTAAGATATTGAAATCACATAATGCTATGATTTTAAATTAATATTCCTAGAGAAATATTTTCCTCATGATAAAAAAGATGACATGGAAAGTAAATTTAATAATTAAATAAAAAATAAGGGGAATATATTGTTTAATTTGATACTAACATTACATGGTGTGTAAGACATAATATGAGTTATGTACACAAACATAAAAAACATCGGTTACTTATTTTATGTATTAAGGAAATGTCTTATAAGGTAATTAGTCTCCCAATAATTTTCATCCTATTTTAAGATTCTAACAATTTCAATCAAGACTTAGAAGGATTTATCCAAGTCTCTTACATTCATAGGTAGGAAATGGAAGAAAAGAATAGTTGACCAGTTTATAGTAATTTAGAGAAGAATAAGAAGAAAAATATAAAACTCCCATCATAAAATAAATATGGGAAGAATCACTCTTGGGAATGTGTGAATATAATTGGAGTTTACTACAGGTGTAGAGATAGAGGTCATCATGATATTTGTTGAAAAGGAATCAAAGAATCCAAAAAATTTCAATGATTTAGTTTCAAGGAGATGAGTCACTATTTAAATCAATTCCCCAAACATCAAGGGAATCCACCTTAGAAGAATCCATAAGAATAAGGTCAGTCCTATGTTGTCACAATATAAAACTTTTAGGACCCACGTGATGTCATAATAGGTACTTTAGTCATAAACTTAAAGTTTCCTAGAACCTTATTTGATTTCATATTTATGAACTCATTTATATCTTTAATGTTTTATAAGAACATTGAATCATCCCTTAATGAATTAATGGAGGATATTTCTGTTTAAAATACTAATGAAATATTTATAGAAATGAATTTATATTGATCTATATCTATTAAAATGAATGTAGGTTCCTTATTTGCAAACCTAGTTTTTATAAAAATGGTTTACTTTGATTTAATACTTGTGATGGATTGGGTTTTAATGTATAATTCAATAATTTAATATCATGAAAGGGATATTATAATATCTAAGGCTAGAATATAATCTATTCTTTTTAAAGGATATACTTTATCTTCTGTTTTATATTTGAAACCACCTCTAAAAGATCATCATAATGAAATTCTAGGAAAATATAAATCAATGAATGAATAGTGTGTCCTTATAAAAGACGATCTATCTATTTTTAGGGATTGTATTGATTTAATCCTTGATTAATTTTCTGGATATCCACCAGATTAAGATTTTGATTTATATATTTATCTTATCATTATTGAAAAACCCATATCTAAGCCTCTCCATATAATATATCTATCCAGGCTGATGGAATTGAAGAAAAAAATACAAGAGTTGTATGATTAGAGATTCATACACCCTAGTGTTTCAAATTGGGTAGAACCTATCTTATTTTTTAAAAATAAGGATGTATCTGTATGTTTTTGCATAAATTATAGAGAAATCAATTCCATTACTATAAAGAACAAGTATAATTTCACTTTTATTGGTTATCTATTTTATAATCTCAAAGGGGATAAATAATTTTTTATGAATTATCTCGATTATGGTTATCATCAATTAAAAGTCAAGAAGTATTATATACCAAATATGGGTTCTCTCAAAATGTATAGACATTAAAAGTTCATAATAATTTTATTTGAGTTTACTAATTCACCCTTGACATTCATAGATTTCATGAAAAATGTTTTTAAATCTTATATTGATAAATTTATAATATTTTTTATTGATGATATCCTCATATATTATAAGATCTATAAATATCATCAAGTCCATCCTTAAAACTCTTAGGAAGAAGAAGCTATATGGAAAATTTAGTATGTGTAAATTTTGGATTTAAAAAGTATAATTTCCTGGCTATATTCTCTCCAAGTATGGAATATTTTTTCACCCCCTAAAGGCAATGTTTTCCAAATAATGGACTATGCTAATGAATATATATAAAATACATATTTTCCAATACTTATCAAGTTACTATCAATGATTTTTCAATAAAAATTCCTGGTTGGATACTACATTTACAATGTTGACATGTTAAGGGGTAAAATTCACATGTTCAGTGGAATGTGAAGAATGTTTTAAAGAACTAAATAAGTTATTGATCAATGCACCCGTATTGACATTAGCATCGGAAATTAAGAAGTTTTTATATACAATAATTTATTTGAGAAATGACTAGGGTGTTTCCTTATGAAAAATTATAGAGTTTTTTCTTATGCATCAATATATTAAAGACCCTTCAGAAAAAACTATCCAGCTCATGATATTAAGTTGGTAGCTATAATATTTTCAATTAATATATAGAGATAATATATGTATGCATAAATATGTTACATATATATGGATCACAAATGTTTGAAGAACATATTCTTATAGAAACAACTCAAGATGAGATAAACAAGATTGCTAGAACTTCATAAGGATAAGGACTATGTAATACACTACCATCCTAGAAAGGAAAACAAGGTGGAAGATTCATTGAGTAGGAAAGATCATGGTGTTCTATCTAGAATGAGGATCTATAAGGATCCAAAATTCATGAATTTAGTAAATATGGATATAGAAATTATTTTGAAAGGGTAATCATCATTGATTTTCCAAGTGATTTCCAAACCACGTTTTATAGAGGAGATAAAGAACTCTAAAAAGGATGATAAGGGTTTACAAAATAATATTGGATCCATGTAATATGAGATATTAAAATAATTTACTTCTAAAAATGTTGTGTTAAATTTTGATAAGAGACCATGTGTACCATCAAAACCTGAGCAAAAGGGGGAATTGTGGGAAGAACATCATTACTCAAATTTCTATATACATGCTAGTAGTGCCATGATGTATAGGGATCTAAGTAAGAAGTTAAATTTGAAAAATATTAAGTTATAAATTGAGTAATTTTAATCAATATTCTTTGTATAATAATAATTAAAATCTGAAAGATAACTCTTAAAGAGTGTAATACATAGCCCCTCCCTAGAAAAACATAGGTGTGGGACAATATCACAATGGAATTGTTTACTTAGATGGCTAAGACATCTAAGAATAATGATGTAATATTGGTAATTTTAAATTCACTAATGAATTAGGAACACTTTCAGTAAATAATGGAGGATCATCCCCTTGAATGACTTACATGAATCTATATCAATGAATTTTTAAGGCTTTATAGTGCACCTTTATCAATTTTATATGATTGTGACCTTCATTTCACATATAAATTTTTGAGGAGTAATTAAAGGTCTTTCAATACATATATTCAATTGAGTAGCACTTACCATCCTTAAATAAATGGGAAATCATAAATAACTATCCCAAAATTAGAAGATATGTTGAGGTTATGCTAACATGAATTTTAAGGAACATTGGGCTAGTACCTACCTCCAATGTAATTTTTATACAATAATAATTTCCATTTGAGTATGAAAATGGAACTTCATAAGGTTGAGTATGGAAAATATATTATACTCTAACCTGTTGGGATGAAGATGTGGAAAGAGGTTAGTTAGTCCAAAAATCATTGAGGAGACAACTTAAAATGTACAAGTTATTCAGAATTATATCAAGGCTACCCAGAGTAGGTATAAATGTTATGTTTATAAACATAAAAATGATTAGTAATTATAATTATATGATTATGTATTATTGAGAGTATTAACATGGAAGGTATTCATATGGTTTTGTAAGAAGTGGAGGTAATTATAAGAAACATTGAGCCTTTCGAGATTTTATTGAAAATTAGATTTGTGGATTTTTCTTTGGATTTTACACCCATCCTCTCTAATTTGGATAGAGTATTACATGTATCAATGTTAATGAAGTACATTTTAGGCCCTACAAATTTACTTTACACTAAATAAATAGATCATTAACCTGATTTTTCTTATAATGAAGATAATTTGTAGATTCTTAATACTAGAGAGAAAGTATTGTGGAATTGGACTACTTGGTTGGTGAAAGAACATTAGAGTAATCGAAATTTTGATAAATAAATGTGAGAACCTGAATAATAAATGATAAATAACTCTCCACATTTTTATGAGATAAAATATATCACAAAATTTGATGATGTAATTATTTAAGGAGGGGAGAATATAAGTCTTGGGATTCTTCTATAGTAGGTAACGACTTTATCCCCCAAACTATTTCACAATGCATATTCTATTTACCCATCATTATAGTAAATTTGAAGTAGATTTATTCCATAAATATATCTAAAAATATATTTCCAAATTTTGTAAATTGAAATCAATTTTGTATACCAAATTTTAAAATTATTTTTTGGTGATTTTTTGGATTTTTATGAAAAAATTATTTTTAATAAATTGTTATTTTAAATATTTTTTATTCCTATACAAATAAATTATATTATATATTTAAAATTATTATTCTAATATTTTTTTATACATAGAAAAAAATATGATAATACTCATTTAATTATAAATTTATAGGGAGAAAAAATAAAGATTCTTAATATATTAAAAGTCATTTTTCTATATCTTATATTTCAATTTAAACATATTTTCTCATATTTATAAATTGATTTAGATTAAATAGAGTCTAAATTTATAATCACAACATCAAAATTTGGTAATATGGTTCATTTTATATTTTTAGTAAAAGAATAATTACCATGGTAAATGTTTAATCATGGTTAATGGGTGTAAAAGAGGTAAATTAAAGTAGCATGAAATTTGGATGACTAAAAGTATAGATACACCTTATAAAAGACATATTTTATTTATTAATTCGATCCCATGTTTCTCACCAATATCTATTTACCTAACTCACCTAACTCCCATGTGATTTCATCTTTTCCTTTCACCTAACTTTAGTTTCCAAAGAAATGTCACACATTTTCACGTATAAAAGGAGCCCACTTCCACCCATTTTTTCTATAATTATCCACTCCAAATATATTGATCATTAATTACCCTTAATTTTCCCTCTAAACAGTATGTCTAATTATTTTATAAGGTTATAAGTATTTTATCAAGCTTTTAGAATCTACCTTGCAAGCAACGGTTTCTAATCCTCCTCTTTCCTGTTTAATTATATTTATTTTGTTATAATTTCATTTTAAATTATTTTTCATATACTTATATTATTTATATTCTATGGTATTATAATCCATTTGATATATTAGTAATGAGATATTAATTATTCTATCTCATTTCATCCTTTTCCAAAGCTATTATTATTCCAGAGTAAGGGTTTCCAATACTCCACTTTCTTTTTCAATTGACTTTATTTGGTTATAAATTCATTTAAAATTATTTTTATATATTAAAATTTTTGTTATTACATGATATTATCACCTATTTGATATATTATTAATTTTATATTACTTATTATATCTCATTATATCCATTTTCTGATATATTGTTATGCCAAAGTAAGGGTTCTTAACCCCTTATCTAACGTCATTTTTTGTAATCCTTCCATTTTATTTTCTTTTTAATTAAAAAATTTTTTATAGTTAATTTTTATAAATTCATTATCATATTATCAATTATATATCATTAGTACCTCTCATTATACAAACTTTATAAGCTTTTATAAGGATCAAACACTCTCGTGGCCATTAAACAACCTAAAATCTTGGTAAAGAGCATATGGAATCCTATAAATGGAATCCCTTTCAATATTTAAAAAAAGTATATAAGTGATATGGAACAAATTAAACTATGGTTAATAACCCCAAAAAAGTTTTTTTGTGTATTAACATGACCTTAACTCGATGCACAACTAGTAGGCCTAACTACACATCTGGTTTGAAACACTAGAGGGATATGATTTATATGACACATTAGCTCATTACAAATTATAATGAAGAATTGATTACTATTTATATCGATAAACATTGAATGTACTATAAACTATTTTTTTTAAAATTCCTATGATAATGGTGATTCCCATTACATTATGACTATTCTATTTTTTCTATGTTGATTTTGGGATATTAACATAGATTTCCATATTGTTCCATTGAATGGATAAATATTGAAATCATGTATATCCATGTTCCAATATGGGAAGATATTAATTACTTATCCATGATTTGTATATGTGGTCCCTTGGGTGAAATTATATTTTTTATTTTTCATTCATTCCTTCATAAGATGAATTTCTTATAATTAATTAGTGATAAGTGGGGCCTAGAATTATATATCCCTTTTATGCATTAGTAGGTATCAAGAGAAAAACTACCTTAGGTAAATGGATGTATTCCTTGCCTGTTTATGTATTATATCTTAGTACAAGGCATTTTTGGTAAGATTCAGTCATTTGGAATTATGCACTACATGATTATGAGATTATTTATTGATATATGATTATCTATTTAATTTTTTGTTATACATGAATACATTATGTTTATTTATGGCATGATTAAATTCTTTTTCTATAATATTATTTGTTCCATGCTTATTCTATGATAGCTAACATTGTACAATACCTCTTATAGATCATATGATCTTACAAATTTATATTGTTTTCCATTTCCCTAGGAAACCATGAAGATTCCTATGTGTGAAATATTTAATTTTAAGGATATAAGAAAAATTCATATATTGAAATGATGTATGTTTTCAATATAATGTAAAGTTTATATAGGAATTTAGTTTCATAATCATAATAAACTATTAGATCCTATATATTATAATCAATATATTATATACCAATATAATACAATAACTACCAAATCTAGTGTACTAGAGTCATAGTGTTACAATATAATACTATTTTAAGGTGTTTTGTTCCACTTGAGTATTTTAACAGTATAGAGGTGATGATAAGCGTTGAGTAAGAAATTTAGAGTGGGCACATGGTTGATAATCACATGTATACATGCTTATGATTAAGTTTTGTCCCCAATGTTTATTGTGGATTCATCCCTCCATTATGTATTAGAAAATGTTCCCCCATTATTAACATGAAGTTTAGTACTCCTTGTAAGATATACTCATGAATGGGGAAAACACCTCATTCAACAAATGGTTTTTAGATACTCTCCCATATATCATGGTGTATTCCTCCATACATAGAGTTAGTAATACCCAATGTTTCTTGGAAATTTCCTCCATAGGTTTCATTACCCATTCTATCAATATATTTCTCTAAATATGGTTTTGGTCCCCAACTAATGTTACAAAGGTGATGTTGAATTTATTGAAGTTTGGAAATTTGAGTGTTTTAAGTCTTTTGATGTGTTGGAGTATAGGTTTTTCTGTGAGATATGAATTATAACTAGGATATAAATTTGTGAATTCATTATAAAGTTATTTTTTTAATCATTAAATCATATTTGTGTTTCTCTATTTATCCTTGTTTTTTAGTCGGTTCATTTTTATTTCATCCATTATTTTGTTTTTAAGGAACCATACTAGGTATTTATATACTCACCATTGCATGAATATTCATTCCCATGCATGTTGTGTCTATTATGATGAATTATAATTTTGGGAAACATTGGTCAAAATTTATTTGGAGGATTTAGTGATTAGTGGTACTTGATGGTGATGGTTACTGTCAATTATTTTACAAGGGGTCATTGTAGTGAAAATGTTTTTTCCCAAAGACATAGTTATTTTTTTACTTTGAGAAATTTTCAAAATAATTTTATTACTTTTATACCTACTGAATTTTTTTTTTATTTTGAAAACACTTTTACAGAAAAGTAAGAAACCATGCATCAAAAAATACAAAACATAAAATATCGTAAGAGACAGAGTTGACATTGAAATATAATTTGAGAGTGTTAGACGATCTATTCCTAAATAACTTCCAATGGAGACCATTTACCTCTCAGGTCGGATCATCCTTGATAAGTTATTCAAACCAGTAGCCCATCTTTTCCCATGTCTGAATGTACTTCTCCAATTTAATATTCTCTGCATTGAAACCTCTTATTAGGATGTGATATTACTGTTCAATCCACTAATACTGCACCTTATTAGTGTCCACCCAAAGTAGTCTATCTGACATCTTAGCCACATCCCCTTTTTAGGAATTAATCCGAAATGATTTCTGCAACATTTCTTCCTCATATTGAATAATAATTTCTTATATCTCCCCATTGATAATAGCCTCAAATCGGCTATATTCCTCACTATGAGGTGGGTTCAGCACCACTGATACTTCTTGTGTTTTCTTTAAATCCTATGATATAACTCCTTCTTGATCATGTTCCATATGGTCACCTAAAACATGCAAGTTATTACTAATCACCTTGGGATCACAATCAATCACCTTGGACTTTTTCATTTTTGTAATATATTGTCTCCATAGTTTGGGGTAAGTATGAGTAGTTCTTATTCCCCTTAGAATTGTGTCCTTCAGGATACACCTCCCTAAGTCCTGATTCCCCCTTGGGCCCTTCCCTCTCCTCAAACTAGGTATCCCTCTGCAATAGATTTCAATTCCACTGTCTTCTAGAAAAATAGAAGATCCATCACTATACGCTTCCATTTTGAGTCCCTAATCTTCATTTAGTTTCTCTTCCTAAGTTGTATTATGATCTAGATCTAGCCCTTCACTAGCTAAACCTTCAAATTGGTTAACAATCTTGATATATGGCACTTTCTTTAGCATGATGTGCACCCCGACCTTTACAATTTGTAATTATTGACCATTTCACAATTTTCTTCACCATCCCTTGCCTCATTAGAAACCTTTGCATGACCAAGTCTCCCCGGATTCATCTCCTGAGACCCCTCACTTCTAGAAAACACATCCTCCACATAAGACGCAGTCTTGGGAGAAGTGGTGTTCTGCTAAAAAATTCCTGAATTGCACACACTGTTAGTCACTCTAGACTCGAGAATACCTTTCTCATTTAGATTATAGTCACACATTAGTCTTCAAAATACATCCACAATTTTCAGATTAAGATTCACTGGGAAAACTTTATCCAGAGGAGGTGCTTTGGTGGATTCTCCACTTGGAACCATCACCTTCGGAGAAACCTTTGAGGATGCACCACCAAGGGTTTTCGCTTTCAGACCATTATCCCAGACCAAACCAGTACCTGAATCCAGAACCACTACCTCCCTCTAATTACTGACCATGATCCTTTGATGTCATGTTGATAGCTGATTACCCATTTTCTTAAAAAACGAACCGAAATCCACCCAAGATTTTAAAACAACTGCTTTCTTGTACTGGAGTTGTTTTTCAATCTCAATCTAAGAAAAAACTATAGGAATACATGAAACATAAATTTCAACACATATAAAAGGATAAATAAGGTGATATATTTCACTATTTCTACTATCAAAACAAAGAAAATGAGTAATCAAATTACCTAGCATTCGGATTATCAAAGGGTTCTGAAACGGAAGAGGAAACTCTGGAAAACAGACCCAAATCTCTATTTTTGGGGAATCATGGATCATGTGGAAATCATAGGACCACTAGAAAAGAAAGAAATGAGATCCATTGTAGAATCAGGGTGATTTGGACTAGGATTTGATAAAATATGACTTTGAAGAAAAACGAACAATAATATGCTTATTGTTGAGAAGCCCTAATGTAGCTCGATCGTATAAACCCCAAGCCTCAGGTACAAAAATATCTAATAAGTTCACCAAAGGTCAAAGATTCTTTAACTAAGATACCAAGGAAAAATTCAAAAGGGATGAAGCACTGGTGAACTCAAAAGATGAAATCGAGAGCAGCATGTGACCTTCAAATAGATTCGAGACTTTAGGGAAAAGTGAAATCAGAGGAAAAGGAGGGATGGAATCAGGATTAGAGAAGGGAAGTAATGAGCGTGAAGCAAGAGACAAAAAAGTCCCTCCCCCGCAAGGGGTGGGGGAGGGACCAGAGAAGAACCCATCATCGCCTAGGTCAAGGAAACTAGGGAGTGTATACAAGATCCTACAAGATGGATAATATTTTATTACTTTTGGAGTTTTCTTAGGTGATTTCATTTTGTCAAGACAATATAAAATACATAAACATTTCTATACATATTGATAGTTATGATTTTTTAATTGATGGTTATTTGTTTTATTTTTTTTATTTAAGACATGTGTTCTGTTAAATATTATTATTGGTTTAAGGCCTCCCATGTGAGTGGTGTGACTTTTTAGTTCTATTCACAAGCCCCTAGCCTATTGAATGTGGGATTGGGGTAAAACACATGGCCTAACTACTAGCCTAGGTCAGGCCTTGATCAGTTGACTCATGTCAATGTATATAACCAATGTTATTATATATTTTTGAGTATTCATTAGGGGTATATGGTTTTGTTTATACTATGACAAAGCTAGTGGAATTTAATTCAAGATATATAGGAAGAAGTAGAAGTTTCGAATAATAACTAAAATATAGGAATGTGTAGATATTGGTTGAGAACTTATATTGGGTTGGGTATTCTATGTTTTTTTATTTCTTTTAGCCTAAATATGATTTAATCCAAAGTTTATTTTAAATGGTTGTTCAAATTAAAGGGGTGATGGTGACATCTTATACCCCACTATGTGGATTATTCCCATGGGTCGGTCTTATAAGTTAGAGACCCAGATAAGTTATTTTGGAACCTACCATGTGTTTATTTCATAACTGATTTAGTTTCAAGATATTAGGGTTAGTCCTAAGGAAACCATTGTGTGTATTGTTCCTAATTAATTCAGATGATAAGGGTTGAGGGTTTGTCTTGAGGTACCCATGGTGTGGATTATTCCTAACTTAATCTGCTATTAGGATTTGAGGTCTAGTCCTGAAGCACCTATAGTATGGATTATCCCTAATTATTTTAGATTCTAGAGGCTTAAGGATCTGTTTGGTGGAACATAAAATGATATTTGTGAGATATAGGTTATCTATATTTTCCAAACTAGGTAGGGTAGAGCTTCCTGATGACCTAGTGAGCATATAGTGGTTCAACTTGGTTATTTATATGTTGTGTACTAAGTGTTAATGATTTTATGATAGTTTCTTACTTACACTAACATGATATATTGTGGAATATCATAGAGTCCCATTTAGTGGTTATGTATTGAGTTTTATACCCACACCCCACATATGTATCTTCATATTCATATAAAACATATTTTAGAAAGGAAGGTTAGGGAGAGAAACCATTTATATATGCTCTAGAAAGAGTATCTTGGTGGGGTAATGAAGATTGTATTAAGGAAATGCATGGGTTTTGTGTGGTGATGTATCCATATTTTATTATAATTACTGTTTTATTTTATATAATATAACCATCAGGCATTCAATTTTTTAGGTGCGTGACTCACATATTATAGAATGGGTTAATTGCAATATTTCATGTTGGAGTATATTTTTTTGGATATATTATTACTATAGAATTGTTTATTCTTGATCAGATATTATATTTATAGATTTTGTATCAATTATTTTTGTGTTATTATATAATTATGAAATTGAGTGTATAGTCACCCTAACATAGATCATAGACCCTAAACACTAATCGGTAGCCTCTAGTATAAAATAAGGCATACCATAGGTTGTGGAACATTCCCCATATTGGGCCCTAGGTATCTTGTAGAATGGGGAGAGTCATAAAATGGTATCAAAGAATTATTTTTTGTCTTATAGTTTTGGGATTTAGTAGAATTAAATAGAATTGGTTTGTTTTTATAAATGATAAAAACTTTATTTATAGTTAACAATTATATTATGAAACTATAATTTTTCAAGATTTTAGTATTTTGGTTATTAATTTTTGTTGTTATAATTGAACTATTTTGTTAAATTATAATTTTATTTCTTTTTATTATGGATTTATTATTTTACTATATTCTTTGGGTGGTAAGAATCATGCATATATGTATCATACTCTGCATGTAGGTTCCCTAAACATGTTCATAATTACTTGTGACTGGAAAATAATATTTTGGAAAAGGTTTTGGTACAATTACTTTAAAAAATGGATGGAAATTTGAAAACAAACTTTGGTTAATTAAAACATCAATAATAAATTATATGTTATTTTATTAAAAAAATATTATATTCTCATTAATTAATTGAAACCAATGGTGATGGTTTTCTATATGTTATTTCTATGATATGATAATTTTGTTGGTATGAACATATGGTTCCATGAAAGTGATAGAGTGGGTGGTGCTTGTATTGGATTCATTACATATAGATTAGTACTATAATTGTATCTTTGGGGTATTTTTTAATATTATCCTGGGAATCCTAGTTTATATTTAAACCCTATAGTTAATATATTGATCATTATTATTACCTTAATTATATATGGGATTGATATCACTATTAGGACTTTCTATGGAATGTGATTTTATTTTGAAGGCTGAATTAGTGAGATGTCTAGACTTTCCATATAATCATAGGAATAAAGATATTCAAATTTTTATGGAATGAATTGAGTGTGTTAGTGTCATAAATAGAAGTTTTTTTATTCGTAATATGATGGATTTTGAAGTTTGAGGATATATAGAGAGATAGTTTAGTCAAAGAATAAATATTTTTTGTTTTTTTGGAGCATGGGTAGATACTTCATGAGTTATAAGACACATGGGTGATATTTGAATGTGTATTTGGTGTTATAATTTGTATTCCCTCAATTATTATTGGAGTGAAATCACATATTGTTCTTCATGATATATGTTATTGGGATTCATATAATGGATGGTCAGTTAATTAAGTGTATCTACTTGAGACTAATGGGATACAACTCATTAAGTTGAGAATTGAATTTTTTTATTGGGAAGTGTTGGAGTATATACATGATAATAGATATAATTTTATAAATATGAATCATGGTTAAGGTCTTCTTTGGGATTTACTCTTTGAATTATCTCATTCCATGTGAGAAAGAAGGTGAGTACTCATATGACTTCTAAATTGAGGAAATAGTTTCAAGGGTTAGTGTCTTTATATTATATTAAATTCTTCCCAAATACATGAGTTTCATATAACTTGGATGTGTTAATTTGAGAACCATATGTTTTATATGACTTCAATAGGTTCTAGTGTGATTGGGATGGGGTTTTTGACTATTTTGTTCCCCAACTCTTTGGATCTAAGTCATTAGACTCCATTTTGAGTCAATGAATGGTCAAAGTTGGGGTTTTATCTGGTATAATATGACTCATAGAAACATGCGATAAACCTTGATTTAAATATGTATAGGATTATTGGGTTCTAATTTCATCACAAAAATGTGTATCAGTACAGGGAAAAATCTTTTTTCTATTTTTTAGAACCATTAAAAGAGGCCCCAAAACCATAGAGATGGGTTTTCACTATGGTTTTAGTGGGTGTGGGTGTTATCTTCACCACAATAGACTCATTTCCATAGTTATAATGAACCATGGCTATAAAGTAATTATTTTTATGTTTTGTAAACCAAGGAAATATTTTATCAGAATAAATGTTTTTTCATGGTTATAAAAACCATGGAAATAATTTAATTCAAAATTAAACCACTTTGTGTTTTAAACCTAGAGCCTCTAGGAATGTAAAATATGACTTAACCACTAGATTATAATGATTTTTTTTAAATGAATTGTATTTATATATAATAATTAAAAATTAAAAATTGAATTTTAAAATTATTTTATTTAAATAAAGGTGCATATAATCTTAATTCTAAAAATCTTATCAATAAGTCCCCATACTGCTACCTTACTTTCATGGTTGGTAGAACCATAGAAATATAGTGGATTTTTTTTATGATTATAATAATAAAATTTCTATAGTTCCCATTTTGTCATGTTACTATAATAGTTATAAGAAACATGGTAATAAGTGGGCCTTTTTCCATGACTCCAACTAATCTATACTTATATATTCTTTTATATAAAATACTACCATATTTTTTGAAACCCATGGAAGTTGGAACTTTTTTTATAGTATATAGGTAAGAGAGAATGCTGCACTAAGAGGAATCATGTGTGGTTTGACTAGTGATAACCATTAGAATAAGAATGAAATTAGATCGAGATATGGTATTTTTATGGAATGCCACTAGGTTGGGTGGATTAGTGCATTTGATAGAAAATTAAAAGTGTGTCCCCTACTTAAATTATGTTGTACATAAGTATAAATTTATATAATTATCATGAGATATTATAGATTATTAATTAGTATGAGTGTATAAGTCATGAGACAATTATTTAAGTCTCTGATTTTATGATATATCCCTAGAAACTTGAGTGTTATACTTAAGGGTCATTAGTGATATTGAATAGTGGTATTTTGGATCAGAAGGTATCTTTAGAACCTAATATAAGGTGTTGGAATTGGTCTATTTTGATGAAACAAGAAAGACTCATTGGTCAATATGCTTGAATAATGATGATATCTAGGAATTTCGGTGCTTGAGGAGTAATTATAAGAAAGTCATGTGGTGGGTAAAACCCCATCAATTTATCAAGAATATAACCCTTTTTCATGATAATTTTATCAAACATCTAGAATTACATGTATAGATAACATAAACTAGTGGTATTTGAAGTATCTAATCATATTTAAATGGAAAAAAGTGAGTTTTCCCAAGACAGTAGGCAAACACTAGATTTGGGTATTGATTTGTAATATTCTGATATAGTTTGATCGTGTTATATCTTCTATGGGGATAGAATCTGGATTCTATTCCATGAATAACTGTTGTAAAATAATCATATTATTATTATTTTCAACCACATAAATGGGTCCCACAACCATGGTGATAGGCTATCACTATAGTTTTGGTGATCATAGATGTTATCTACATCATAGTAATTATATTTCCATAGTTAAAATGAACGGTTTCTATAAGTAACCAATTTTTATGGTTTGTAAACCATGGAAATAGGACATAACACTAGATTTATATCAATGGGTTTGAAACTGTTCCAATAGTTTAAATCAATTTTTAATACTATAATGTTTCAAACCTATATCCTATGAGAATGTCAATAATGACATAACCTCTAGCCTATGATGATTTTTAATAAATTAATAATATTTAAATTTAATTATTATAAAAGATAAATTATTTAATATTATTATTATATTTAAATAAAGGGAACTATTACCATAATTCTAAAAATCATGGCAATAAGTTATCATACCACCACCTTACATTCATGATCTTTAGAACCATGGAAATATAGTGACCTGAATCCATGATTCAGACAAAATAATATCTATGTTTCCATTTTTATATATTACTAAAATAGTTAGAAGAACCATATTAATAAGTGGACTTATTTCCCTGATTCAGATAAAACATTTCCTATATATTCTAATTCATAACCTATTGTTATAGTTCTTATGACTATGGAAACAAACAACAGTCACATGCTATTTTTCTAGTAGTGTGTGTGTAGGAGTGATCTTGCTCTGGGAGTAGTCTAGTTTGTTCTAAATTGTGAGAAATATTATACCAAGAATATAAATTTTGATAAATCTTGTGGAATTTTTTTGGAACACCAATGGGTTGGGTGGATTTGTTAATATGGTGGAATTCTAGAAGAGTGCTCCCCACTACTAGGATATGGGAAATTGGTGGATATTACTAGACTTCGCATGCGATACTGTAGATTCCATAATGGGTAAGACTACATAAATCATGAGGGAGTGATTGAAGACTCAAAGTTTAGGGTATACCCTTCAGGAATTGGATATTTTTAGGATAGATCATCATTGATATCAGATAGTGGTAGAGTGGATCATCATCCAAGTGTGAGGTGTGATAATGGGTCTATTGGGATGAGAAAATCATTACTCATATGTGACTATACTCCAATAATAATGATGTTTAAGATATTCAGTGCTCATGGAGTAATGATAAAGGTAGACATATAGTAGAGATAACCCATTTTATTTTTAAGTCATATGATCCTAATTTTATTAGAATTTATTTAAACATGTATAATGTCCTACCTGGAAAACCTAGACTAGTGGTGGTTGAATTTACATAATGGATTTTATATGAAAATTAGTGAGTTTTTCTTGGAAAGTATGGAAACACTAGCATTGGATATTAATTTAAAATAGTTAGATACATTTTAATCATGTAATTTCCACTAGAGGAATAGAATTTTACCAATTTCCTAGTGTACTATCAGATATTTGGAAGACTTATTACATCAAAAATTATTTAATATGGAATTTTGGAATTAATATGGTGTAGTGTTTTGGATAAATAGTATCAGTGCATGCTAAGAAAGTGATATACTAATTTCTTACTATAGAATCACTGTAAGAATGGTGGAACTATAGAACTGGTGATACTATAGCGGTGGAGGGAATTGTAGAAAGAAATGGAGTGGTGTAAGTACTATAGTGGACACTGTAGCAGTCTGGGTACTATAGCAGTACTATTAACCAAAGGGCCGTGGGCAAAAAATATGGTCCTTCATAGCCATGTAATTGGATTTAATGACCACTGAGACTATGGGCCATGTAATGGGTCTCCTCTACCAAAAAATTTGGATTTGTTTTAATAAAAAAGAGGCTTAATACTAAAATTTTAAAATAAGGTTATGAATTAGGTATAGATATTCTGATGATAGTCGGGTTTATTTCAAAACTGAAAATAATCTTCCACAGAATAGAGGTTTTTACCTTTCATGTAGAAATTATATATAAAATTATTCCACAATGTATCATAGCTTCATAAATCATATATTTTAGAAGATAAATTACCACCTTGATAAGTGGGTTGTTGATATTTTAGAGAAATTTTGTTTTACAAATTATCAACTGATTCTTTTCACATATAATTTGGTATGGATAAATTTGAAGGATATTATATTTTTCATTTCTGACTTTACAGGTCTAAATTATATATTAATTTAATATTATTATATATAATGGTCATTTATACTTAATTATATTATTTTTTAGTATGCCCATATCCAAAAGGATATCTCAGGTAAGTTGTGGATATTGGGTCTTAGTGGTTGATGTGGTTCATTGATGACATATGAGGATGATTCTCAAGGATGAGAAGAATTATGATGTGGAGTTATTTAATGAGACATTTTATCATGTGACGCTAAAATAAAAACATAGGAAAATCTTCAAAGGAACTATAAATAGTTACAATTTGAAATTTATAATGTAGATTAGAGGGGAAGATTTTTTGAATAATTGTTTAGTGCTAATTTTCAGGTTTTGGAGTTATAGGAGTGTACGAAGAAGGAACAAAATAATTTCATAGTATTTGAGTAATTAAAACTCGGTTTTATGTTGTAATGGAAAGCATAAAAATTTAATGGGGTCCCACTAGTTTCATATTGGAATCTAAAGTGTAATTGAAGCCATTAACATGAAACTAAAATATCAATGGAAATCCACCAAAAAATCGGTGGTCAAACAAACTTCTAGTGAGGGTCACCTATATTTTTTTAGTTTTTATCCCCCACATTGATTAAGGTAAACTTGATCATTTTCATCTATATTTTTTGTAAAAATATTACCATTATATCCTCCCCCTCCCCCACCACCACCATATCAGTGGTATCCAAACCCCCTTCTCCACTATTATTTTCAATAAGATTCTACCTTCTCATTTATATTAGAGTAGGGTTTGGTCAAAATTGAAATCTTCTTTCATCTATTTTTATTTTCTTCTCTCCCATGTACTTATAAACCCCTTAATGATCTATCTTGTATGTATTTATTACTATAATCCCAATATCATCACCTGAATTCCTGGTAATAAAATTGAATTACAATTTTTTGGTCTTTTTTATTCAATTTTACCTTTTGTTTCTATGTTTTTTTATAGTAAACTGACATATGAATCAATGTAACATGAATTACCATGCCATCATGCATCAATAGAATCATGTAATGATTTGAGTTATCAGTTTCTTCTATTACTTTTACTATTTCTTGAAGGTTATTATGTATTATATTGTTTAATCATACAAAAACATTATTATAATGAATGTTTTGTTTCATAAGATCGTGATAAAATAAATACCAAAATCTATTAATCACATCATGTTTTTTATGTGATGACTTGATGAGTTCAAATCTAACATCGAACATTATTTCATTGATTTATAGTAATCATTGATAATCAATATTTATTGATTGATCAAATCCTAGGTGTTAACCATGTAGGAACTGATATAAAATTTTAATTCAATGTGGCATAAATAAACGAGTCAATCGTATACCCCGCATCCCTTGAGGGTGATGAAAATTGAGCATGAACGAACATTACCCACACTAATCATGATTTTTATAGTTATTTATTTTTAATAATTTTATCAATAATCAGAAAACAAAAACCACATTTTATGTATAATTATCTAAATTAAAGAAGTTACTATCAACATTAATTTATTATTATTAAATTTTATAGAAAATAAAATAGGTTATTCTATACTGAAAACATAGTAAATTTAATTTAATTTTAACATTTTTATAACATGACTAAAATTTTACTAACATTTTTGGGGAATAAAAGATCATTTATTTTCCATAGATACCTTATGAATTTTTATTCTACTTACTTCTAATATTTTTTATTATTTTTTTTATTATTTCTTAGGTAACTGTAAGTATTCAATTGGGATCAAAAATAAAAACTTTATCCAACTTGTTCATATTGGGCTGAAACTTTGTGTATAAAGATTAAATAAACTTTTAAATAATACTCTCAATGTGAACCTGATCTTATTTTGGTAAAACTAATTCATTTTTTGTTATACTTATAATCATTTTTTCATTTTTATTTTTTTTACCATTTTCCATCTTTTGTTTTTTTATTTTTCAATATATTTATTTATTATTTAACTTATATGTTGTAAAATAATAATTTTCATTTTATATATTTATATAATTTTTTTAATGACTAGTTAATAGAATGGTAAGTTACGTGAAATAAACCCCAAACATGAAAAAACACATTTCATATAAAATCAGGAATCTAGAGTAAAGTAATCAAGTACCATTTAAGAACTTTTTATAAAATAATCTCATGATTTTATTAAACAAACCAAAAGTGAACCCAATCAATAACTTCATATAATGGTAGGAAATAATGGGAAACTAAAAAAATACACTTCCCATAAGGTGAATCACTAACCGTTTTACATTTAATGCACAACAAAGGCGTCCAAATTCATTATTAGATCAAATTTTATCCACCTACTCTTAAACATCCATGTAATTCCCAATGAGAAGCCTCAAAAATAGCTTAATTGTGGTGAACCAACCTAGATTAACCAATCATGTTACCTAAACTGATCCACCATAAGTCTTAAATCACATTCCTAATCTTCATATAAATGAAAAATAGTACTAATGGTATTAAGCATACACTTTAGGAAAAATTTCTTCTACATAATATATAAAATGAGAAATTATATTATTATAGATAATTAGGAATGAATTATTTATATGTTATATATTCGTGATAAAATATAAATAGATTTCAAATTATAAATAAAATCAAAAGAGGCATAGTCATAATAAATAACATAAAACATCTAATAAATTAATTACCAACAAAATGTAATAATGTGATACATAATAAGTCAAAAAAAATTTGAATAGATGATTTATGTGTTCAATACTTGATATATCCTAAAAGAATCCATGAGTACCGAAATACCACATAAACCATCTTTATACGAGCTAGGGTTTCCACTAGAATATTTATATCACCAAAACATAAATAAATCATTTAAGGAACACCATGAAAGGAGGATGATAACTTCCTTTTACCAGTATTAGATAAAAACAAGTTTACATACACACAAGAGTGTGTTTTTTGGGTGTGGTCTAATTCCATGTAGGATACCTCCATGAATCTAGGTAATTCCATTTATAAAATAAAAAAATTATAGTTTAAAGATAAATTTAAAAAAATAATTTTTTTACATTGGTATGATAAAATAATCACATTTATACTTTTACCTTTTTCTTTAAAAACTACCATAAATTGATTAAAACACTACTATAAAATAATAAAAAAAATCAAGGCCATCACATAATAAAAAATAAAAAATATTACATGAGATAAAATAAATAACGACATGGGATAACTACCTTGTGAATATGGAGACAATCTAAGACCTCTCTTAGTGTACCCATTATTCAGACTATGATGTAATCCTATAGACACAAACCTTGACATACCCTTATTGACCTTGAGGAGTAGAAACTCCCTATACAAGGAATTGAATACACTAAGGGACACTAGATAGATCATAGTAATAAACTTGTGTAGTACGCATCCTTGTTTTCTCACATAGCTACACACGGATCCCATGGAATCACACTCAATTGTGAATATAGTGAAATCAATTAAGAATAAATACAAAACTCTTATTTCACATGAAAATAAATACCATATTGATTAAAAAATTAGAAATAAATCAATTATATATAAAATACAATGTTTATAATAATGATGGAATGCAATAATCAATAATGATATAAATTAAGGTAAATATTTCATTATAATCCATAATATAGTGAAAATATATAAAATTACCTTTATAAAAATAAAAAATATATCAAATATCACTTATAAATACATTAATACAAAAATGAACCTCAAAAATTTTTTATCAAACACATTATGTGCATAAAAATTAGTTTTCGAAAATTGGTTCTAAAATACCTTTGAAACTTCATTCACGTCAAACACAAAAAAACACAATGATATTAAAAAACCGATTTTAATTACATAAAATATAATTTCTATATGTATTAGTTTGATATAAAAATAATTTATAATATATAAACAGTGATATTTATCACAAATAAAAGTAATTAAGTAGAAACACCAACTATAATCCATTGAAATCAGTGTGCCTTTTTCAAATAATGAAAGATTTATACTAGAGAGGGTCATCATATATCCAAGAAATAATAACCACAATGTTATAGACATAACCTAATCCTATATATGTCTACCATTTATGTTTAAGGAATAGGAAATTAATAGTGATAAGTGAATATAACAGAGGTGAAATAATATTGAGAGAAATAAGAGATTACCTTAGTAGAACCACTTAAAATCAATGGAATATAATCATGGAGTAAAATGAAAGAGGGTAAGTAAGTTGACCAAGTATCCCTAGAAGTACATACAATAATTGAGGGTATACATTAGGGTATACCTAATAAAAAATCCAAAAAATAAAAATAAAACATTTTTGGGTGGTACGTAGTTAGGTAGCACAGTTTGAAAACTATGCACCAACTGTGTATTGGACACTGGATTTGATTTCCTACCCCTATATGGTTGGGATATACAATTCCATCTATACATTTATCTAAATAAATAATTTGGTAAATATTTTATATTTCTATACTTTATTGATCCATACTCTTAAACTTCCATGAATAAATGAACTCTAAAATAAAAACATGCATGTGACATTGGGGGTCACAATTTTACACACCATTATAATTTCTTCTCTTATAAATTCAAAAACATTATTAGTTTGAGAAGATATAAGGAAATTATTCCTTTATAAAGGAAACTCAATCCAAAGTATTTTATTTTTCATTACCATGGATCTATATCACATATAATAAGGAAATTTATTTTCCATGAAACACTTTGTTTTATGATCAAAAATTTGTATTCGTTACCACATCATCAAGGCATCTGGTTCAAAATACTTGTATTTCCATTCCAGCATATGATATGGATTGTAATGATACTTATTTAACTGGGATATATGAACATTTTCCTAAATTTTATTCATATAAGGAGGTAAATTCTTACAATATTCCTCATTCCCAAGTCATTCCATTATTTCAAATGGTCTGATGTATTATGGCATAAGATTACCTTGTTTTCCCAACATATGTTATCCCAATCAAGGAGATACTTTTAGAAACACCCAATCATGAAATTTTATATTATTTATAATGGAATTGATCCATAACTAACCTTTCATAGATCAAATGAATTTTACACTTCATCTTTTTCATGATTATCATCCCCAATGATGAACGTTCACCTAGAATAACCTATCATAGAGGGGGCCGACATGGACAACTATAAATATCATTAAATAGATTATCCCTATCAATTATTGGTTAAAATTTTAATAATAAAACTAATCCAATTACTAGAGTATCTCATTTGATCCATAAAATTGAGAAAGAATTCCTGGAGAATATCTTCAAGAGTTTTAATGGATCACTATATTTTGGATTTGGTTTTTTAATAATATTCCATGTTAAGATTTAGTAGAGTTTCCATTTATTGAGAGTTTCCATTCTAGAATAATGTTATAAAATTATTTTCCAAGTTAAAAATAATATCATATAGAACTTTTTGAATCATTTTGTTTATTTAAAAAAAATATTTCCAAGATGAACTACTTTCATACTATCTTTTATAGGGAAAAAATGGGAGTATTTAGTTAATAAATTTCTAATAAAAAATTATTTCAATTTTCCCTCATGTGTATTGTGGTAAAATAACTAAAAATCAATATAATATGACTTCCAAAAAGAAATGGTAATGTGCTGATACGTTCTAGATTGAATCAGATATTAAACCTTCAACTTTTTACAAGTGAGGTAGTGCAGTATGAACTCAAAAATCCCATTTATTATCTCTAGATATCAATATATAATCTTGATATCTTAAAAAACATGGTGTAACCAAGGTGATAAACCTAAATAAAATGATATAAATTCATCATGACATATTATCTTAAAGATAGATAGACAAAATCTCTCTTTTTGAAACATATAGGCCCACTAAGAGACATAGTCCAATCGCCAGAGGTCTCCCGAACATTTAGAATTTCACAAATATTCTGATATTAATGAATTTAAATAAATTCATATTGAATATAATTATACAAGTAGGGTGTGAATGACACACTAGAACACATCATTCTCTTCTTCCATTACATCCAAATAAAAGTTGATAAAAATTCTCATCAAACTCCATTCTACCTTAGACTCTTTCACCGCTTTCATTAGCAATAACCTGATAAGAGATTAAATGAACACATTATCTATTACCAATGTATAATCCAGATCAAATCCAATGTTCTAAATATAGTCTACCCATCACTTATACCTAACGTTCAAATCTCTCTAAGAAAAAAGGTACTTTAAACTCTTATAATCGGTATAGACTATAAATTTTCCCCTCAAGAAGTAGTTATGCCATTTTTTTAATTCATAAATCATAGAATATATTTCAATGTATTTGTAGGGGTAATTATTCTCATGACAGTTCAATTTTTTATATACATAGTCCACTAAGTAATCATGATGTATCAAAACACACCCTGAAATCACACTTGAGGAATCACAATACACCATGTAGCCTTCAATATCATAGTTAATGATTATGATAGAAGAATATTTTAACCACTTATTTAGTTCATAAAAGGATATCTAAAATTATTCATTATACTAAAATTTCACACACTTTCATGAAAATATCTTCAAGGAATATTTTGTCTTAGAGAAATCTGAGAGAACCCACATGTCGTATCCAGATAGACCCAGTAAAATTATGATTTTGATAAAATTATTATTATTATTCCAAGATATCACAACTTTAATTTTATATAGTTCTTAGAAATAATGTTACCTAGATAATTTTATTCTCAAATATAAAAATAGAAGTTATTCATCTTTATATATAAATGGTGGTCATTCAAATTTCTCATAAAAATTGTAAGATTTACCTCATGATCTTCCCTCATCTTTAAGTAAACCAATATATCATCCAAAACAAGACAAAAAAAGTTTCTATGTATCTATATAAGATTAATTTAATGATTTATAAGATAATAAAAAATAAACTTTATGCCTGACGGAATCATGAGACATTTATAGCTCTCATATCTACTCCTGAATGTAGTCATGAAAATATCATCCACTTTCACCACAAAATGATGATATATTGACCATTTATTAATAATAGAAAAACATTTATCTCCCTAGGTATAATAAAAAATATCATAAAACTAAGGTAATTTTTATTTATTTTTTATTTTCAACTTCATGATATTTTGATAATCAATAAAAAATCAGAGAATTTCTTTAGCCATCTTTAGAGAGAGGATTGGATCCGTCCATGGTTGCATGCTCAGAAATATGAAACAACTTCTCTCAAGATCATAAAAATATAGTTTCAATTACTTTAAATAAATTGAATCCATTAAATATTAAGTTAATTAAATGAGACTCATCCATGTAAATATATAAATAGATAATTTTACTCCCCTTTATATTGTTAATCTATAGAAATCATTAGGAAATACATCTAGATACCCATCCATGAACATAATAATATGATCACCAGAGTTCCCTTAAATATAATTGGGAATTATTCTTGATAATTAATAAAATAAAATCCCAATATCTAGAATAAGATGTAAAAATCTATATTATATTGGATCCCCCTCACCTTGAAATTCATTTTTCATTTCATTTGAATAAAGAAACAAAAACTTTTTATTATAATAATCAATATGATAACATAATTAAATCGTTCAATCAATACTAAAGATGAGGTCAAAAACATCCAAATCAATAATAATGATATCCCACATGACCTAAATACTTGTAATAACCACATGGAATGATGAAAACTTTAAACCCTACTTGTTCTTTCCAAAAGTTGTAGTGATATCTACAACATAATTATTGATGTTAAAATATGAATCTAAAACGGTTTGAGAAGGAAAAATTTACAAAGTATAATATGATTAGATATACATGTAGATAATTACTAATAACATGCTAAGGGATGTATTAACTTTAAAACAATTCACAGTTTTGTGATTTTGTGGTGATAAACTTCATTCGCGAGTGGAACTTGTACATCATCCATTACTGATGAAAGATAATCAAGAATAAAAATGCCATTTATAATGAATTAATGAGAACTTTTTGGCCTCTTAAAATAATTTCAATCGGTAATTATTATATTTATGGATTTATTTATTTATTAGGATTTTATTTTACTTTTTGTGGAGCCCAAACTATCCTTCATATCAAAATTTGTGTCCATATTATGTTAAACTTATGAAAGAAGACTATAAAACTAATTTATAGAGAAAAGTCCAAAATTTATGGAAATTAATAATTTCATGAAGCCCTAAACAAAGTAACTACACAATAAAAAACTTTAAAACTCAAGAGTTCCCACGTTAAAATAGATAAGGTCTAAAGCTTTTACAACTTGATTTGTACAAACCAGAGTCAGAGTGTCTCATAACCCCCGACTTGTGTGATATAGAATACTTATGTGAAGAAGAAATATTCCAAGAGATAAAATACTTATAAATACTATATCTCCCCCCCATTTTGGGTATGGATCTCCAAAATGTCTCACTCTAAGCTCATAAAAATCCCTATTTTTTAATTCACGCCACCAAAGACCCCCATATATTCCCATAGGTGAAAAAAATGTGCCAAATACCTTTCATTGGTCCTCTAATTGGATTATTTTTTAGATGATTTAACTTACATTTCATTCAGTAATAAAATATTACATGTAATAGTAATATTTTTCATGTAAGTCCATGTTTTTTGCAACAACTAATTTTCATGAATCTCCTTCCTTATTTATCCATGCAACACACTTATTCTAGATCCCATGTCTTGCACAACTTTAAATATTCATGAAAATACAAAGTTACACAAACTATACTTTAGGGACCCCCATTTAACACATATTTTTAGAAAACACAGTTTCATGAAAGTTGAGTGCTCATGGTACCTGCATCCATTAATTAGGAATTACTCATGAAAAATCCAGATGCATAACCAGTGTCGTGGGTGCTTATTCCCAATCCCTATACACCAAAAATGGTTTGGGAATACACTTAAATTATTTATCTTAATAATAGGAACCCTCATGATATTTTATCAAAATAACTAGCTTGGTATGAACAAAATATGCAATCCCCACTCATTCTCTCTCAATACCCATGTAGCACTTGGCCCTCCTATCAAATATAATCCGAGATTATGGAATCATTGGGGGGGGGGGAAATAACTTGGTCTATAAAATAATCTATGGTCTCCCATGTAAAACGTAATGTGTAAACCCAACTCTATCACTTCAATGACAACCCTTTGATGGTTTTAATGTCCTCAATTAAATATGTTAAACTGTATCCTACCATATGCGATGAATATATGATGTCATGTGTGATGAGCCCAGAATGACCCATGTGATGACAATGGGATGATTCATCTGATGTGAATGATATGACACCCCACCCACATTAATATAGTGTCCTAAAGAAAAATCCCCATTCCACCCCTTATTGTGACTCTTTTCATGACATGATCGTCCTTACTACAAGACATTAAAATGAAAATTGCAGTCCTATCACACGACCTTAAACTGTGCACCTTAAAATATGTGGGTTTTGATCCTATCCATAAAGTAGATTACATAAGACACATTTTTGAGTTTCAATCCTAACATTACCACAATTCCATATCCCCCACTGGTGTCAATATCTCTAAAACCTAATTATATTCCCAAAGTGTACCTAACCACTCAAGTCTCCATGAGACATTAAACCATAATGAATCCCCTACTAGACATGAAGTATTACCCCACCCATATATGAATATAGAATATAGATTTTTACCCAATATATTTTAACCTATTACTAACCTAATATGTTATTATAATATATTGGAAGTTCCCCCATTGGACCCTAAACTATGACCCTCTCTTTTCTGATGTTACTAAGAGGTACTATCTAATGAGCTTGGGATAGCCCAAACCTGATGTATTAAAAACATATCCCTAGGTGATAATACTATGGAAACTTATGTGATAAGTATAATAATGATATGTTACGATCATATTATCTCTCCTCCCTAATCTAAGGTGACAATACTAAGTTCTTATATAGTGTAGTGAGCACTAGAAGCCTCATGTGATGAACATGAGATGCCTTATGTAATGAGAATAATAATCTTAACAGATGACCATAGGATATCTTCACCCTTTTCTTAGGTTAATAGACTAAGTTATTTCCACATTTTATGAGCTTGATATTTTTTATGTGATGAGAATAAGGATCCCATGTGAAGATCATGGGATATATTCGACTTATTCTTAAGTTACGAGCCTAAGATTCTTACCTGATGTGACGAACATATTATGCCTCTAGAGATGAATAAAGGATATTTTAGGTGATGAGCATAAGATTAATTAGATGATTAGAATTAGATGACTCATGTGACAAACATGAGTATCCTCTCATGATGATCTAGGTTTTCACTACTCAAAGAGCTTAAGATTACTTATGTGAAGAGAATAGGTTTCCTAGTATTATGAGAATATGATTCCTTGAGTCCTAAACCTAAAAATCCCTACATGATAAACATAATATTACCTCATGGTCTTTCTTTAGGAAAATATTTACATATTCCAAACATACCCAATGAAATTTATTGAATCCCAAAGACATATTATCTCTAATATAAGGTTTTCATCATACTAAGTCATCAAGAAATTTAATTAACTGGTTTTCAATTAAAATAGACTCGAGAATTGGATTCACAGGAATGTCCTAAATCATTAATGGAAATTCATACTATGCATCAAGATCCATGGATTATTCCATGGAAGTAAGGGTTGATATCCCATTATCTTATTCCAATCAATGAGATGATGCCATCAACCCCAATGGTGATAGGCCTCCCTCCTTAGGAAAGCTATAATGTGAGGCTAAAAGATCATAAGATGCACTATCAAACTCAATTGATCAATCCTTTTAGATGATATAACATGATTTGATAAACCTATATAAAATAAAATTAATACCATTGAAGAAGAAATAAGAATGGAACATATAACTATCACTAGCCTAGCTTCTAATTCTACTGGTTCATGATTCTCCATATATACTCACCCAAATTCAAGTAACATTTTAAGAATCCAACTAATTTTTTTTTAACCTTACCTATGGATTCATTCATCCCAAATTAAAGAGTGATATTTTACTCCCTTATATTCAAATGACTACATTTGATATACTTTGAAAAAAACTAGTATTCCTTCCTTGAGGATGATGATTTTTACATAAATTTTATAGGTAGCCTAATTTTCCACATTGATGGAAGAAATTTTGATTATCCCAAAAATAAAAATTATAATGTATGTAATTTAAATATTTAATGTATATTAATGGTTTACTCCCTAAGGTATCCAAATATACATGGTTATATAGTTATAGAACACTCTCACTAGTTCCAATTTATGACTCCCATGCTTCCTTTTTTGGAAAAATGAAGAAAAGTGGCTTCCATAAGCTACAATCGAATCACTTCACTTACTAATAATTCTTATCATACCAGTCTCATAAATCACTACCTCATTAACCCCTTAAAAATATGGGATCTAGATAAAGTGAAGAATATTATACCATTAAAAATCCCTCCTCAAACAAAAGATATTTGGTAATGTTAATGGAGACAAAATTGGAATCAAACTAAACCAATTAATGAAAACAGTTATCATATTCCATCAATGAATTGAACCCATGTTTAAGATTCAAAAATTACAATACCTTAAACATATTTAACGTTTTAGGATATAATTTTTTTATGAAATATTATTTTATGGGAATTAAAATAATGTGCATGTAATACATATGACATAATAATATATTTTTTGCAGCATATCCTTAAGCCCATACCTAGGAATATATTTCTACCAACATAGCTCGGTGTTCGTGAAATTCAACCCATGACTATGTTGCACCCAATGTAAGGTGTGATCCCATCTGGTACTTCTACCACATAATCCCCATATAGTTTTCAATAGTTATGATCCAATATGAATGAATTAAATATGTATTATAAATAAATTTAAAGAGTTTAATGGATTCACCCAACATGAAGTAATTATTGATACAAAATAATACATTATAAATGGATTTCATTCATTCATTAAATGAGGAGAATCAAGGTTGGTTATATTAAGGGATTTTATCACTTCTATTGGATGAGAATGATCATAAATTTCTTGAAAATATTTTTTAATATATATTTCATATCATATCATCATGGATCATGAATCATTATTGTGATAACACTACTATTGGATTATAGGATTCCTCATAATACAATCATGAATCCATTTTATGGTGTAATATTCTAGAGTCAGAAAGTACTTTTTTTCCTTTAGTGATACTCATGAAGCTTTATGAATTGATATAGAAGATACTTCTACTAAAAACAGGTACATTGTTTTTCATTTTTCATGTACATTGATTCAATTTAGGATAGATTAGTCATTAATGGATTTTCTTCTACTACCATCATTCACATAATGAACACTCAAAATCCATTAGTGGTAAAAAATTCTTCTTCTTTAACGAATTAAATTTTTTCTTTTATGGTTTAATGAAAAACATGCTTAAAGTAATGATATTAGGTTGAAACTCTTAACATGTGTTATATGATAATGTAATGTCCATAAGGATCAAAAATTAGGTTGGTTCAATAAAATAATTTGTGATTGGAACATGACATTATGTTATGTTATGAACATAATGTAGAGTATGAGGAATAGTGTATATTATTAGGATAACATATCTTATTTCCTTCACATGAAAAAATAGGGCATCATTTTTTTGTTTCTTAATATTTCTTTGATTGTGAATGTAATGTGGGGAGTGGAATTGAAATTATGGTGTGTGAAAATGTAATTTCAAGTGAAGCATTAAATGTATATGCTTAAATGATAAACATTACACCAAATGATAAATTTCAACATCATAATTTAACTCCAATGCGTGTTGTTTCATTACCCTAAACACAATAAGGTATTTCATTGATTTATCATGGTACTAACCTTATTCCATGTATGCATCCATCATGTATTTCAATATGGTGGCACTTTTCCATTGAGCTACCCCACCCTCTTCCAATCAATGTTGAACCAAAATGGACCTCTACACTATGACACAATTCTTAAGGTCAACATAACATCGAATGGTAGTAGTTATAAAATAATTTAAAAAAATAAACAATTTTTTGTATTTAGTAAATTTTATTTATAGTTTATAAATTATTCATAAACTATAAATGATTAGTCTTTATAAAATGGGTTTTTACCAGACTATATTTAAATATAAAAAGTTCATATTTATATATCAGGTTTTACAAAATAAATAATAGGTTTATTTATTTATTTATTACTTTAATATAAATGCCTATTAAATTGTTTATGAAATGTGAATATTATGTATGAAAAATTTATATGATAGTATTATTATAGGATACTGATCCATGAATTACATTATAGGTACAACTACATAAGATTTTTTTTATCTAGCTTGACCTCAGTTTGTTTTTATATTTATATGATTGAGAATAGTTATTGAACATTGTTTTTTTATATTGGGTGTTAGAGATGTCATGTGTTAAATTATCACTTGATTAAATTATCATTAAGAAGTGGGATTTATGGTTGGACTACCCATCAACCTAGTGGATTACGACTTGTTCTAAAAAGGTGAAGGGTTGTCTATATGTCACACTAGTCTTACTTATGTGAATATTTTCAGTATCAAATAAATTTATGCCTTTACATAAAAAGTTCATATACCTTATACATAAGATGCATTCAGATAATTTTGAATTTGTTTGGATTCTATTTTTTGGGTGGGTAATAAAAACATTGGGGTTGTGTAAAGAGTTACTATAAAACTCTAGTTTTTGTTTCTGTACCATTTAAATATTTCTTGAGATGAACATGAATTTAGTTGAAGTGTTAGCATGTATTTTGGGTGTCATAGGAACCCTAATATTGAATTTGTAAAATATATATGAATATTTTAGGATTTAACATGTGTGATTTTGGAAATGGTGTTGTATTTTCTAAGAAAGGTCTCAAATGGGAAATTTAAGGCTATGATTAAATCCAAAATTCGTGTTTTACACTATGTGTAACCTAATTTTTTTTCATTGGGATTCGTGATGTTTTATAGTCATGGGATTATTTATAGAAATAAAATTAAAAAATTAATCAATTTAATTAATTAATTGAAAACCTTGAAAATACACTATTTAAACCCTTATTAATAAAAATATCTTGGATTATATTCATAAAACTGAGAAATTTAAAATACCTTTGAGAAAGAATCCTTTTAAATGATCATGGAAACTCATGGATCCAATGAAAAAAATAACATAACCAATAATGAAATCTCATACGAGTGCATTTTTCACTAATTATTGATCCAAAATTGATATACGACATCTTTATTTTTTTAGACTCACTCTGATTTTTGTTATTTATAGAGTATATTCAATTGATTTCTCTAATATCATTATTATGAGCATGGACCAATCAACGTATATATTTATTTTTTGTATTTTAAGGATATTTGATTAATAATTTTCACTTCTCAACCATTGATATCTTCATTTCTTGAACCACTTTTGGTGCTCAAGGTTATGAAAGACACCAAGGTTATCCATTTTTTCTGTTTCATGGATTTCCCCCACTTTTCATTTTCTATTCATCACTATACAAAATTTGATTACTGATTCAAATAATGATAGTCTGATTTTAATCACAATAAAATATTATACAAATTTATGAGTGTTATGATCCAAGATAAGTGCCTCTAGATGAAGTAGAATCATCGAATGATGGTGAATCAAAACTGTATAAGGATAATGGATGGATTCACCAAAGTAGATGCATTGGGGTGATAATAATTGACTTGGATTTCTATTTCCAATGATCGATGAATGAAAATCAATTTATGGTGGTGGATCCCCTATAAAAGGAATGGGAAATAAATATATAGGCATGTTATGTGGAGATATCAGATGTTTTTGTGGATCTTGCAGAGCTAGAAATGAATCTATTTTATGGTGGGAACGTATTTTAGTAAAACATGCATCATGTGTCTCAGGGATAAAATTAACAGGGTTTAAATGAGAGTTAAATATCACACACCATGTGATTTTATCACATTCCATGTAACCCAATGTTGGATTCTCAGTATGTACATATAGTACATTCCAAGGAGTTTTTTTGCCTTACACACCATGTGGGCATAGACTGCAAGCCATGTTTCTTAAATTCACATAAAATAGGATATTTTGGTATATGAATAGTACCACCTTGGATCCCATGATCCATTTATAATATCCTAAATTCCATATATGTGGACGTTTATATTCCATGTTGGAATCCAATGCAAGATCAGGCTACTGTTAAGGGGTACATGTTATGTAACCTAAAGAACATGTCATATACTCCTTACAAAACCACTTACTGGTCATATATTCTTGTTCATAATCAATTTTAGACATTTTAGTTGTCCATATTAGGTTTTGAAATGTATAACATGATAGTGGAATTATCTTCAACATCTGTGATGAAACATGTGGTGGTGTGATCATAGCTTCCCTCTAGAACTGGATGTCTCATGAAGGGTGTGGGTGAAACAATGAGTGCATTCCACTCCATCCCACTACCCCCATTGATAATTTCAAGTATCCCACCATACTAACATGGATGCATGATCCCCTATATTTGGATTCGGCATGGCTAGGTTCAAGTATCTCACTTATGAAAACATGTTCTCAGTCCTCTATCCCCTTCCCTGTGTTGGTTAATGTATCTCATCACCTTCACCTAGGAATGTAATCAACTATGTGTGGGTCATTACAAATAGGGTTAGTTATCCCACTATGGTATAGTATGTGATCTTATATATATGAGTTGAATTACCTTGATTTAGGTGTCTTCCATTATGGTGTGGTCCTTTTCTTTTGTTGTGATTTGAGAGAGGTTTTGTGAATAACTCTATCATGTTGTCTTTAAAATATATGGGTTCTTATTATCTTTTGTACCAAATTTATGTGTATGAGATAACTGATATTTGTTGCCTATTCATAGTATTCTGGGTATCCCATTTTATTTGTATATACTCACTACTAGATTTTCATCTTTCTTAGATGTGCCATGTCTTATGCATATGATAGGAAGATCGATAGAGATCTTAGAGAATCAGGTGTTAGAAAAGATTAGAAATACCCATTAGTAGTGTTGACATAACAAGGACTAGATCTTGGGAGTGTGTAGGACCATCCATCCATCCTATTCTAGGTTTTTTTCCCTTTATTTTGAGCATGTATTTTTCATTTTTCATTTATATTTATGTTTTACTATTCACATGTAGATCATAGAAGTTGTTGTGAATATTTACTATATATAAAAATAAATGTTTTAGTTATATGTGCCATTATTTTGGTATATTTGGTTTTGTGTGTTGAGTATAGTTACTTAGCCTAAGGCCTCCAATTTTTGAGATGTTCCTAAATGGTTGTAACATCCTCAACATTCAAGGTACATTTCTTTTTAAAGTATGACTTATCTTGCATTTTTTTCTTCTTTTGAGACATGATTTATAGAAAATGGGTCTCAAAGTTTTTATTTTAAAGGTTTGAGGCTTAATGGGATTCCTAGTGTCTAAAAAAGGCCACCATCTAGCTGATGGATTCACTATCCAACTGATGGTGCTGGTAGTGGGGTATGAATTTCTATAGATTCCACTAGTAGGTTGGTGGGGAGACACTGACTAGGTGATGTTCCCTAGATTTGGAAGTCATTAATGGTGTTTTTTTAATTTACACCAATTTTATTATTTAAATAATCCTCCCCAAAATTTATCACTAAAGAATATAGAAACTATTGGAGAGCTCTCCCTTGGTTTTCTAGGAATCCCCTTCCTATCCACTTAGAATATTGAAGTCTAGATCAGTTAGGGGCAGCAATAAAGATTATATCCATTTTTTCTAAGCCAAATTAACCTTCTTTATTTACAATTGATCATAAATCAAAGACATGTTGTCAATATATATGTATATAAACCTATATCTAATGGTTAAATCATTCTTGATTGATAGATCAATGCTGGATCATGAGTTTTGGTGACCTCTCTGTGATTGATCTTATACCTACCATTTATTGTCAATCTCCTTTTGTAGGTTGATGTGTATTTCATCTATTGTAATGATATATTACTGTAATTCCAATCCTAGAGGTTCTATGTTTATGGATTGGAGCTTGTTCTAGTGAGTTTTGGTGTGCATTCAGGATCTAGGTGTCATTTCTTGGTGGATCTTTGGAATTGGCTTTATCACACTAATGGTTCGAAGTCCTTAATATTTTGAGCCATTCTATGGAATTTTTTACCATGTTTAGTTTGTGTATAATCCTAGGTTATAGAACTTTTCCTGATAAGTTCTATTAATATAAAAGGGGTGTCCTGTGAGACCCCAGATTTGATTTATTGAGTGTTACTTTCTATATTTTTTATTATTTGTGTAATATTTAATAGTTGTGTAATTATAAAAATTCTATGATTTTTACTTTTTATGTTTTATCTTACCTATATACCTTTCATAGCATGTGACATTTCTTCTTGTAGTATATTGTTCCTTACTATGTTGATCCTTATATTTTAATTTATGCATATCTAGTAGAATCTTTATTTCAATTTTTGGGTTGAAAGGTGTCTTTAAAGGATTTATCCAACTCTTTAAAGGGGGAATTCTCGCAACATGACTCATTGGGAGTGGATTTGTATAGGATGTTTAGTACCATATATTGGAATTTTTAGCCCAAAAAAATTTTATACACCATTAAAAGAGAGTTTACATATAATGGTGTGATATACTAATGGGGAATGTCATTTTGTATGATATAGAGTACATTAATTGGTTATCCCATTTGTGTGTACCATCAAAGGTGACTAGGTAGTCATGTGACATGGGTGAAATTTTCCCTTAAAAGAGGAAATGGGGTTGTTACTTTCTAACACCCAAGAATTTTATGAGAAATATTTTGTTTTTATGTTATATAAATCATCAAATAAATCTTTCACTACACACAACACTAGCTTGTCTTGCTTTACACGCAACTGCGGCCTTCCTCGATAGCTTGCGTTGTACGCAATACTGAGTTTCAGAAAACAACGATATGCTATTAAAATATTACTAAAACTAGCTGTTATGAATAGTAATACCCACTTTTTGAAATTTTGTAAATTTTATTTTTCAAAATGGACTTCATTTTTGGATTTGGAATATCGAAATTATCCTAGGGTGAAATTTTGGCATTTTTATGAAAACATTCAATTTTTGATGAATAGTGAAAACACTAGGTTACTATTTAAAAATCGACTTTTTATTTAAATAATTATTTATTTTTTTAATATTATTTTAGGTAAAATTTGATACATAATACCTATATAAGTTCAATTCAATTCATTGGAGTCATTTTATAATAATTATATATATATAAAAATTTTATTTAAACTTTTCACCGACTTTTACCCACCTCCTAGGAGAATTTGAAAATTTACATAAAACTTAATTTTATTGCTTCTGTGAGTGTAATTTTGAAAATCCGAGAGACACGATTAATATCCAGGACTAAAATGTGGTTCAATGAGATGAAATTTTTATTGGTGAATAGTAAATTTTTACTTTTTTTTACCACGGTTAGAAGTAAATAGGGTAATTAAGGGTAAAAATGATATTATTATTACCCTAACACTTGTCGAAATTATATTGGATAAGTTTAATTCGACCAAAAACAAACTTAGGAATAAAATATGACCATTTAGGCCCACATGGATTAGATTAAGACATTTATTATTAATTTATTTAAAGAAGGGTAAAAATAATTAAAATCAAAGTTTAATAAGTAAATCATTTTTAATATAGGGTTATACATAAGATAAATTCGACTATAAATACTCATTAGAAAGATAAAAATATTTCATACATAATGGTATTTTATTTTTAATTTTTAGACAATAAATAATTTAATTTATTTATGACACAATGATGATGCGGTTATTATCTTATTAATGAAATATTGACATAATTGACGTTATAAATACCCAAATGAATGTATTTTGAGACTTTTATGAATTAAAATAATTTTTGAGGTTAATATGACATGTTAATATGGATTTAATTAACTTTTTTAGAACTAATATTTGTGTTATGATTTTCACACAAATCAATTACCAAATAGTGTCAAAATTGACATAAAATAGTTTTTATAATAAATATTATATTATTAATTGTTATTTTATTCTTAAAAATCTAAGGTTCAGAAAAATGAATTATATAAGGTTATATATATTAATAATAAACAACTTGGGGTTCTTTTTTCTTGTTATAGTAAGTTTATTAACCTTATAGTGTAACAAAACAAGAAGACACGGTAAAAGTTAAATTATCTAACTTAAAGTTAAATCTAAATGATAAGGTTAAAATAGAAATCTAAACTTGTCTAAATTTTATTGGATGAGATGATTTCGACCCATACCCACCTTAGCTTTGAAATAAATAAATTTGGAGCTATTAAAAACCAAATATGACTTTATAATAAAATATTATTTTTAGTTTTTTCTAAGGTGCCCCTCTCCTCCCTTATAAAAGGGCACCTCCTCCCTCTCTTCCTCACACCACTTTGAGCCTTCAAGCTCAGCCAACCCCTGAAAAATTTTCTTCTCCACTTCCCTAGAAACATCCTAGAGGTCTTTTTCTTATTCAAAGACCAATTTTAGTTCCCTAATAGGAGGTCTCAAAGAGGTGCTTCAATGAAAAGGAGGTTCGGACACTTACGAAGCAAATTGGACCTAAGGTAAGGGAAAATCTCGCAATCTCATTTTTATCCGAGATTGATTATACTTCAGAATTTACTGAGGAATATTTATCATCCACATACATGTTTCCTAAATATGTAATATTTATATCCTTCTACAATAGTTTATATCCAATTTTACCCTTCAGTGAGTTTTTAGTAAAAGATATGAAAGGAATCTTTTGTCGTTTTTCGTACGAGGTAATTTTTGACTTTTCCGAGCAAAGTACGAGAAGAATGTTTTTTTTTTGAACTTATACAGCATGAATGGATTTTTAAAACATTATTTCCAAGAATCTTACTTTACAATTTTTCAAGTTTATTTTTAATCAACTTATTTTAGTTTAAAATTGTATGACATGTTAAGAAAGAAAAAATGTTTTTGAAGTAGAAAGGATATTTTCCTCAAGAATGGAGTTCAAGTGTTTTATCAAAATTATTTTCCATCTAAGATAATATAGGGTTCTATTTCTATCCCTATTATTACATTGGTTTGATTATGTTGTGATGGAATTATTTTTATGAATTCCTTTATCTTATATGAATTGTTTTATGATGTCACGATGTTTAAGAATCCCATTTTTATTACATGGGTTATGTAATGATGTATGATTTATGATTTTGTGGAATACATAAGAATGGTATCATTATGATATGGGTGGGACCTATATCTCATGAGATATACATGGCTGGAACGGTAGGTTAAACCAGTTCAGTGAAACAGGACTGAAATGAGGAGTGAACTCTGTTCAGAAATGGACTTTGTCCACTAAGATAGTCTTGGAAATGAGTCTTGACTAATTAGAAATGATTCTCTATGATTATGTGTGTATGCCACAAAGTTTCATGTTTTAAGTTATGATTATTGGGATTACATTTCACTACTATGATTTATCCCATGTTATAAAATTATGATCTCTTTTGCAGGTTAAGATTTCCAAAATGTTTTGTTCTTATGAATATGATGTGATTGATATTTCTTTTGTTTACCCTTAATGAGCATTTGAGCTCACCCTTTTGTATTTTTTCTTTCCCCAGTCCAAGAAAGAAGGTTATTAAGTAGGATATGCCAAAAGGGACTCTAGATATGATGAAATAAATGGGAGACAGTGTAGATGCTTTATGAACCAGTTGTTTATGTTTCCCAGTTTCTAAAGACACTATACCTATACAGTCCTTTCATGGTTTTGTTATATGTTGTAATAAGTGTACTTCAATTTTTAAGTACTAACAATTTATGTAAAGTATGGGTCTTTATAGTTGGTATCAGAGGAATGGTATAGTCAACATTTGGAAAATAGGATGTGAAAGCCTTAGTAAAAACCCCAAGGATAAGTCTAAGCATAGAACACAATCTTAGTGTTTTAGAAATGGCCATGAACAACCCATGATAAGACCATAAGTGTGAAATTTTATTCTTGATTATGTGGTTTTCCTATTATAATTAGTGTTGCTCACACTATTCTTCTTGGTTTTAGTCAATGGATGGAACCCGAAGGAACTGTGTTAATGCGGAATGCGACGGGAAATGCAATGATTGTCCCCCTAAGAAACCAAAAATTATGGGAGATGGAATGAAAAATCTTGTATCCATGCTCACACAACTTTCTCAAGATATGAATCATGGAGGACTTCCAAATGAGCAAAAGAAGGAGAAATTTTTTGTTGAATCCTTCATGAGGCAGCGTCCAACCTCATTTAGCGGGTCTACTGATCCATTAGTGGCTGAACAATGGATCAGTACCACTGAAAATATATTTTCAATTCTTCAATGTTCTGAATATGATAAATTCATCTTATCAGTTTATCATTTGGAAGGTGAAACTGATCAATGGTGGAATCTTATTAAGAATACGAGGTAAAGGGTTGAAATTGAGTCCATGTAATGGGACGACTTCAAGAACTTATTTTTCAATAAGTACTTTCCTCATATTCTCCGAACAAAGATGGAGAAGGAATTTCTTGAACTAAAGAAAAAGGATGATGAATCTGTTGGTACCTACGAAGCAAATTTTATACGACTTGCAAGGTACGCTTCTGGGATTATTATCCAACCTGAGAGTAAGATCGATCGATTCTTTAGTGTCTTAAAACCAAGTCTTCGAAGGGTGTTATCCATAAGGGACTTCAATAGCTACGAGGAAATCATTCAATGTGCTCTCAAAGTGGAGATGGATATTTGAGTAACCCAATAGTCATATGGGTTTGATAAGAAGAGGAAAATGGAATTCAAAGGAAAATCTTAAGAGCACACTGAAAAGAAGATGAGTTTTCCCTTATTCTCAAAGTGTGGAAAGAAACATGGAGGAAATTGTCTTAAGGGGAAAATCAAATGTTATAAGTTTGGAAAATAAGGTCATCAGGCAATTGAATGTCGAAATAATGGGAAGAAGATGTCTAATGATGCAAACAAAGGAAGGGATACACAGAATGAACCTACTTCACTTCAATGTTTCAAGTGCAAGGAAATGGGGCATTATGCCAATCAGTGCTCTAATTCAAGGGTTGATGATGATGATCGACATCAAAAAACTCTTAAGGCCAAAGACAAAGGAAAGTCACATGCAATTACTATCGACGATGTAGAGTCTGACAACGAAGTGGTGAAAGGTACACTAACCATCCACTCTAAAGTAGAAAATGTTTTATTTGATTCTGGATCCACCCACTCTTTTATTTCTGAAGAATATTCTAAGGGTATCACTGTATTACCTCAAATATTAGATGTTGAGTTAGCTATGAAAACCCCTAATGGAACAACAGTCGCATCAAAAGTTTATAATTCTTCTCCGATTGAAGTTTGTGGTAAAGTGCTTCCTGAAAATCTTGGGATCCTTCCTATAGTGTAATTTTATGTGATTCTTGGAATGGATTGGATTTCTCTATATGGAGCTCATATCAACTTCCAAACAAGGGAAGTCACATTTCATATTCTAGATCAATCTATGATCATCTATCGATGCAAGGATGAACATAACCTTCCGGTGGAAATTTCTTCCATCTTATGGGTTTTGATTCCACTAAAGGAAGGTTATATATCTCAAATGGTTGGTGAGAAACTCACGATTAAGAATATTCCCATTGTACAAGAGTTTGATGATGTATTTCCGGAGGAATTGTCGGGTCTTCCACCAAATCATGAAGCTGAGTTTTCAATAGAACTCGTACCGGGTGCTTTGACTATTTCAAAGACACCTTATAGAATGGCCCCAATTGAGTTGCAGGAATTGAAGAAGCAACTCCAAGAGAATCTTGATAAGGGATTCATACACCCTAGTGTGTCACCTTGGGGAGAACCTGTTCTGTTTGTTAAGAAGAAAGATGGATCAATGAGACTCTGCCTTGATTATTGAGAACTTAACAAGATCACTATCAAGAACAAATATCCTCTCTTGCGCATTGATGACTTATTTGACCAACTACACGGAGCTCAACACTTTTCCAAGATTGATCTTCGTTCAGGGTATCATCAATTAAGGGTCAAAAGGGAGGATATACCAAATGCCTCTTTCTGTACAAGGTATGGACACTATGAATTTATAGTGATGCCATTTGGTCTTACTAATGCCCCTGCTATCTTCATGGATCTGATTAATAGAGTCTTTAGAGACTATCTTGATCAGTTTGTGGTAGTCTTTATAGACGATATTCTTGTCTATTCAAAGAGAAAGGAAGAACATGAAGATAATTTGAGAATTATATCGAAGACCCTGAGAAAGGATAAGCTTTATGCCAAATTTACCAAGTGTGAATTTTGTATTCAAAAAGTTGCATTTTTGGGTCACATAATCTCAAAAGAGGGGATATCTGTGGATCCATAAAAAACAGAGGTTACCGAAAGATGGCCGAGACCAACAACAATAACTGAGATCTGAAGTTTTCTCGGGTTGGCTGGATATTATCGACGTTTTGTGAAAGATTTTTCATGATTATCTAATCCACTGACCAGGTTGACTCGAAAAGGAGTTAAGTTTGTTTGGACAGAGGAATGTGAAGATAATTTCAAGGAGTTGAAAAGATGGTTATCCAGTGCACCTGTACTCACACTTCCTTGTAGTGGAGAAAGGTTTGTGACCTACAGTGATGCATCCAAGAAGGGGTTGGGGTGTGTTCTTATGAAAACTGATATGGTGATAGCTTATGCCTCACGATATTTGAAAATCCATGAGCAAAATTACCCAACTCAGGATTTGGAGTTAGCTGCGGTAATCTTTGAATTAAATATTTGGAGGCATTATCTTTATGGAGAATGGTGTGATATTTATACTGATCATAAAAGTTTAAAGTATATTTTCACACAAAAGGAGATGAATTTACACCAAAGAAGATGGTTGGAGATGATTAAGGATTACGACTGCTCAATTCATTACCACCCTGGGAAAGCAAACAAGGTGGCAGATGCATTAAGTCGACAAGACTATGCTAGCTTATCCATGATGAGGATCACCAAAGATCCAATATTTATGGATTTACAAAGGATGGATCTTGGAATTATAATGGAAGGGGAAAAATCATATCTTTCTCAATTGAATGTTCAACCATCTTTACATGTTAAGATTAAAGAGGCACAAAAAGAAGATGCAGAGTTACAAAAGAAGGTGAGAAATGTTCTTGAATTCAACCTTGATTGTGATGGGATAATAAAGTTTAGGAATCGGATTTGTGTTACTCACATCCCAGAATTAAAGAAGGAGCTGCTGGATGAGGGTCATATTTCTTCATTCTCTATTCATCCTGGAAGCATGAAGATTTATAGGGACCTGAAAGAGTACTTCTGGTGGGATGGAATGAAAAGAGATGTTGCTGAATATGTCTCTCGATGCTTGGTTTGTCAGAAAGTTAAAGCTGAGAGACAGAAGTCTAAGGGGATGTTACAACCATTACCCATACCCAAATGTAAATGGGAAAACATCACTATGGACTTTGTCACCGGACTTCCTAAAACATCCAAAGGCAATAATGTTATCTGGGTCATAGTTGATCGTCTGACAAATTCTGCACACTTCATTGCTATTAGAGAGGATTTCTCTCTAGATCATCTTGCCAGGATATATTTAAAGGAAGTGGTAAGATTGCATGGAGTACCACTTTCCATTATATCTGATCGGGACCTGAGATTTACCTCAATGTTCTGGTGAAGTCTTCAGCATACACTAGATACAAAGTTGAGTTTCAGTACTGATTATCATCCTCAGACAGATGGTCAGTCTGAGAGGATAATTAAAACTCTAGAAGATATGTTGAGAGCTTTCTCTATGGATTTAAAAGGTGTTTGGGATCAACACCTACCTTTGGTGGAGTTTTCTTATAATAATAGCTTTCACTCCTGTATTCAGATGGCTCCTTATGAAGATCTCTATGGAATGAAATGCAGGACTCCAACTTGCTGAGATGAAGTTGGGGAAAGAAAGCTATTAGGACCTGATCTTGTTGATGAGATGGTAGAAAAGGTCAGATCTATTCAACAACACATTAGAGCTGCTCAGAGTCGACAAAAAAGTTATGCCGATAACCGAAGAAAAAACCTATAGTTTGAAGTGGGTGATAAAGTGTTCTTACGAATATCTCCTTGGAAGAGAGTAATGAGATTTGGAAAGAAGGGAAAGCTGATCCCTAGGTATATCGGTCCTTTCGAAATACTGGATCGTGTTGGGAAGGTTGCTTACTGATTAGTGCTTCCACCAAATCTCTCTCAAGTTCACGAGTTGTTCCATGTATCTCTCCTAAGAAATTACATACCTGATCCTTCACATGTACTCAGCTCAGAAGTTGTACCACTGGAGAAAGATCTTTCTTATGAAGAACAGCCAATAGAGATTCTGGATCGTAGCGAAAAAGTCCTACGGAACAAGACCACTCTCTTGGTGAAAGTTTTATGGAGGAACCACCAATTTGAAGAAGATACATGGGAGCTTTAGGATATGATGAGGGAGAGGTATCCTCATCTGTTTGTTACAAAGTGACGAATTTCGAGGGAGAAATTCATTTTAAGGGGGGTAGAATGTAACAACCGAGACATTTATGAGAAATATTTTGTTTTTATGTTATATAAATCATCAAAGGAATCATTCAATACACACAACACTAGCTTGGATTTCTTTACACGAAACCTCGGCCTTTCTCAATAGCTTGCGTCATACGCAATACCGAGTTTCACTAAACAACGATATGCTATTAAAATATTACTAAAACAAGCCGTTATGAATAGTAATACCAACTTTTTGAAATTTTTTAAATTTTATTTTTCAAAATGGACATCATTTTTGGATTCGGAATATCGAAATTAGCCTAGGGTGAAATTTTGGTATTTTTCTGAAAACTTTCAATTTTTGATGAATAGTGAAAACACCAGGTTACTATTTAAAAACCGACTTTTTATTTAAATAATTATTTATTTTATTTAAATTTATTTTAGGTTAAAATTGATACATAATACTTATATAAGTTCAATGCAATTCATTGGAGTCATTTTATAATAATTTTAGATATATAAAAATTTTATTGAACTTTTCACCGTCTTTTACCCACCTCTTAGGAGAATTTGAAAATTTACATAAAACATAATTTTATCGCTTCCGTGAGTGGAATTTTGAAAATCCGAGAGACACGGTTAATATAAAGGACTAAAATGTGGTTCAATGAGATTAAAATAATTTTTGGTGAATAGTAACTTTTTACTTTTTTTACCACAGTTAAAAGTAAATAGGGTAATTATGGGTAAAAATGATATTATTATTACCCTAACACATATCCAAATTCTATTGGATAAGTTTAATTCGACCAAAAACAACCTTAGGAATAAAATATGATCATTTAGGCCCACATGGATTAGATTAGGAAATTTATTATTAATTTATTTAAAGAAGGGTTAAAATAGTTAAAATCAAAGATTAATAAGTAAATCATTTTTAATATAGGTTATACATAAGATAAATTCCACTATAAATATTAATTAGAAAGAAAAAAATATTTCCTACATAATGGTATTTTATTTGTAATTTTTAGACAATAAATAATTTAATTTATTTATGACACAATGATGATGCAGTAATTATCTTATTAATGAAATATTGACATAATTGATGTTATAAATACCCAAATAAATGTAATTTGAGACTTTTTATGAATTACAATAATTTTCTAGGATAATATGACATGTTATTATTTATTTAATTAACTTTTTTAGAAATAGTCTTTCTGTTATGATTTTCACAAAAATCAATTACCAAATAGTGTCAAAATTGATATAAAATAGTTTTTAAAACAAATATTATATTATTGATTGTTATTTTATTCCTAAAAATCTAAGGTTCGGACAAATGACTTAGATAAGGTCATATATATTAATAATAAACAACTTGGGGTTCGTTTGAATTGTTATAGTAAGTTTATTAACCTTATAGGGTAAGAAAACAAGAAGACATGGTAAAAGTTAAATTATCTAACTTAAAGTTAAATCTAAATGATAAGGTTAAAATAGAAACCTAAACTTGTCTAAATTCTACTGGATGAGAGTATTTCTACCCATACCCACCTTAGCTTCGAAATAAATCAATTTGGACCTATTAAAAATTGAATATGACTTTATAATAAAATAATATTTTTATTTTTTCCTAAGGTGCTCCTCTCCTCCCTTATAAAAGGGCACATCCTCCCTCTCTTCCTCACACCACTTTGAGCCTTCAAACTCGGCCAACCCCTGCCAAATTCTCTTCTACACTTCCCTAGAATCATCCTAGAGGTCCTTGTATTCTTCAAAGACCAATTTTAGTTCCCTAAGAGGAGTTCTCAAAGAGGAGCTTCAAAGAAGAGGAGGTTCAGACACTTATGAAGCAAATCAGACCTAAGGTAAGGGAAAATCTCACAATCTCATTTTTATCCGAGATTGCTTATACTCAGAATTTACTGGGGAATATTTATCATCCAAATCCATGTTTCCTCAATATGTAATATTTATATCCTTCTATAATAGTTTATATCCAATTTTACCCTTCGACGAGTTTTTAGTAAAAGATATGAAAGGAATCTTTTGTCGTTTTTCGTACGAGGTACTTTTTGACTTTTCTGACAAAAGTACGAGAAGGATGTTTTTTTTAAATTATATGGCATGAATGGATTTTTAAAACATTATTTCCAAGAAGCTTCCTTTACAAGTTTTCAAGTTTATTTTTAATCAACTTTTTTTAGTTTAAAATTGTATGACATGTTGAGAAAGGAAAAATGTTTTTGAAGTAGAAAGGTTATTTTCCTCAAGAATGGAGTTCAAGTGTTTTATCAAAATTATTTTCCATATAAGATAATATAGGGTTCTGTTTCTATCCCTATTATTAAATTGAATTGATTATGTTGTGATGGAATTATTTTTATGAATTCCTTTATCTTATATGAATTATTTTATGATGTCACGATGTTTAAGAATCCCATTTTTATTACATGGGTTATGCAATGATGTATGATTTATGATTTTGTGGAACACATAATAATGGTATCATTATGAGATTGGTGGGACCTATATCTCCCTCCAATGAATTGGGTAAATATTTATCTCTCATGAGATAAACATGGATGGAATGGAAGGTTAAACCGGTTCAGTGAAACAGGACTGAAACGAGGACTGAACTCGGTTCAAAAATGGACTTTTTCTGCTAAGATAGTCTTGGCAATGAGTCTTGACTCATAAGAAATGATTCTCTATGATTATGTGTGTATGACACAAAGTTTCATGTTTAAAGTTATGATTATTGGGATTACATTTCACTACTATGATTTATCCCATGTTATAAAATTATGATCTCTCTTGCAGGTTAAGAATTCCAAAATGTTATATTCTTATGAATATGATGTGATTGATATTTCTTTTGTTTACCCTTACTGAGCATTTGAGCTCACCATTTTGTATGTTTTCTTTCCCCAGGTCAGGAAGAAGGTTATTAAGTAGGATATGCCAAAAGAGACTCTAGATATGATGAAATAAATGGGAGACAATGTAGATGCTTTATGAACCAGTTGTTTATGTTTTCCAGTTTCTAAAGACACTATACCTATACTGTCCTTTCTTGGTTTTGTTATATGTTGTAATAAGTGTACATCAATTTTTAAGTACTAACAATTTATGTAAAGTATGGGGCGTTATATACTTAATGGTTGAATGAGTATTTTTCTTAAAGGTAGATGTATATATATGGAATGATCAAAGTCATGTAGTCTAATACATTTGATATTATTCCAACATGGCACTGAAGCAAGTACGATTGAGGTTCATGGTAGCTTGGTTAACACATGATCACTCGATAAATTATTGGTTGTATTCTTGAGTGAAAATTTAATATTACATAATTACATACACTTATTTATACTTGTGAACTTATGATAAGGATGCATTAGTGGTGAACTAATGGGTTTATACTCACACCCTATATGGGAATCATCATGCATATGTAGACTTCATGACTAGGGATTTGGTAAAAGGAAGGGCCCTCTAATAGGTTTCTGAGGATATTGGTTCTGGGAGATTTATGTTGTATAAGGATATATTTTGGATTGTTTTGGAAGTAGATTTATTTATTTATTTATTTCTCTAGTTGTACTTGTTGACCTACCACATTGGGCATCTGTTTGATTATACTATTATAACTTATCCTGATATCTGTTATAGCACATATTTTTATTATCTTTCATTATGTTTTTTATTTTTCTTATTATTATATTTTACTATATTACAATGGTTTTGATTAATGAGGTTATAGCCTCTCAATGATACTTTAGAACCTATCCACTAGTCAACAGCCTCTTACGTATACAGAGGCATGCATGAGGTTATGTGGAATTATGGATCAGACCCTGTTATTTAGGTTGAGGTGTTAAAAAATGGTATCAAATTACTAAGGTTTATTTTATTTTATTTTATGGTTATAGTTGAATGTAAATTGGTTGTGTGGAACTCAGGTAGGGGGGTTCCCATCTTCTTGTATATATCATGTGTAATTGGCCTCTAAGTGATCGGTGATGGGATTTTTGTTACAATTTTATGGAATTTGGGTATGTTTATACATCATTAGTAGGAATTTAGGATGACATTTTATATATATAATTGTACCTATTTTTTTCTAAATAGTAGTTCTTTAATTAAATACCTTGATCTGTGATAGTTTTTGGTGATATATTTGTATTATCTAGTGTTGTGATATATTTTTTTGGAATTAGATAGGTAAACTTCATCATGTTGTTATATTATATATATTATTGTAACTAACACATTGGAAAAAATAAATAGTCTTGAGACTTGGGTAAAACTATAAGGGATATACCTTGTTTGTTGTTATCTCCTAAGATAAGTCTTTTGGTTGGATTTACCTTTGTGTTCCTTATTACTGATTAGGTTATTCTAGTAAGTTTTTATAGTCATTATAAATATTCATTTGGAATTTCATAAAAATGGCACCTATTAGATTCCATATTACTTTTGCGAGGTAGGGCATACCAGTTCCACCACAGGTTATGTAGGATGATTCCCTTGAGTGTGATCTTGTAACTAAACCATTGGTTTATGTAGTAAACATGTCTCAATATAGAGTCTCATAGATAGTGTCTGTTCTATGTGTATGGCTGGTGAGGATGATGGTCGACTATGACTGAGATTTAAAACACTAATATCTGCTATTATTTTAAGGAACTGTTGGTCCTCATGATTTTTAGGAAATGGTTGAAATTATGATGGAATCATTTACATGGTGGTGACTCTTGGGGATATAAAGGTAAATATATAATCCTTTATACTTTATGGACCCGCCCAGAGGTAGTGGGGAGACATGGGATTGAAAGATAGTATAGAAACCCATAATTATCATAAATATACATCACACCTTAGTAGATTAATATTCATTACATAACATAATAATATATTCTAGAATCATATAGCTTTTGTCCCTTTCGAAATATACATATATAAATAACTATTTTCATAACATATCTACATGGTCTCCTTTAGTTCATCATAACTATCACCCTTATAAGAAATATCATACTTAGTAACATCATTCATAACCTAGGGAAAGTAAATATAAGAAAGGATAAGCTCATATTCTCAATAATGTTAAATAAGGGAGGTATCAATGATCACTTAAAAATAACATGAACATAACAGTATGAGGTCATGAGCATAATTTATGAAAATCATAAACTGTATATAATAGGTCATAATCATGAGTAATAGAAAAAAAAATTGTAGTTTATATCTCATGAATAATAAAGTAATCAAATAACAAATCTTTGAGAGTATAACATTTGTATAAGTCATTATTTTTTATCATACACATAATCATATAAAATAATTTCATTTATAGTCAATGATCATTTATAAGACTATCATAATGTAATGGGTTCACTCCCCAATCCATCATAGTAGTCATGTTCATTTCCAATACTATCATAGTGGAAAAATTCCCTTACTGAACTAGTTTAACTCCCCATTCCATTCCTACATATTGCATGAGATATCAATATTTACCCAATGCATTGGAGGGAGATATAGGTCACACCTATCTTTGGTTATAACGTGACCATCATCCTTGGTTATAACATAACAAATGTCTTTAGTCATATCATAACCACCATCATTGGTCTTAACATAACCACCATCACATAATGAAAACCATACAGATGTGGTCTGTAAGATCATAAAACATTCATCATATCATCACATCATAACCTCTATGAATAAAATGGATTTCATGAACATTTTATCCATTCATCATAGCATAACCCATGGAAAATAAATGGTTTTAATAAACATATAATTAAAATTAAAATTAAAATTAACCATTTTGATAAAGAGTAATAATGGTATAAATGGATCATATACCCAATATATAATATTTAACAACAAAAAATATCATCATACAGGATAATTTATTTAAAATATCATCAAAATATTTATTTAGGAAAATAACATTTTCATTTTGAAAATCACTTTTAAAATAAAACTATTTAAAAAATATTATAGAAGTCATTCCCTTTTATAATAAAATTTTAAACATTTAGTTGAAGCTTAAAATCATTGAATGAACATGATGGAAGGAAATTCCATTCATTCCATATAGGTCAAAAGAAAACATTCCTATCACATTTTTTGGTAAAAAGTGAAAAAGTTCCTCATTTGGAAAATGAAAATATAATTCTTTTTAAACAATTTAATAAAAATTAAAACATTGATAAAAATTACATTAAAAATATATATAATAATATAAAAACCTTCTCTAAAACCTTTTTATAAAAAATGGATATGGAAGAGAAGGGTTTTTTGACTGAATAAGGAAGTAAATTATATTTTACTTAAAACATATTTTCAGTGTGTTGAGTTTTTTAGTAGAGTAAAATAAATGGAAAACATGTTTTACCATAAATAACACTATAATAACAAAATTCATGAGTTTATAAAATCATTAAAATTCATCATTGGAAACTTAATCATATATAATCTCGATAAACAATGAGATTGTAACCTAAAAACCTTTACCACTTTGGAAAAATTTAAATCATTATCCCTATGAGAGAATTAAACATATATGGATATTTAAATCCCCATAAAATTCATAATAATAATCATAAAATACATTCATGGGTAGTATATATACCACATTAAATAAAAAAAGTAGTTATTATGGCATTTGTCTCACCGAAATAAAAGTGAGAACAAAATAACTTACCTTGGGACTGACTTCCTTTATACCCATTGTAAAAACCTATATAAAAAATATAGTTTTATTAAAAAAATTTTAAAATACTTACTCATATATATCAAACCATATATTATGTACTCACAACCTTTTATCACTCGTTTTTTAACAATTATTTATTAAAATCATTGTTCTGAGTGATACCTGCTTTATTTTTCATGTATGATCTGGTTTAGTAGTTTTGGTCCTTGTATTTTGATCATTATTACATAATATTATAAATTTTAATCAAGATATAAATATCTTATATCTTCATTATATGCATGTTTAGATTAATTTATATACATATGCATGAACGTTGTTTTCATTTTTTCGATGAATAGAAAAATGAAGGTAAATAATAAATCACCTTTAAATAATAATTATCATACCATATATATCATATATATTCATTAAATTCATCCATATTATCATACCAGTAAAACATAAATTATAAAACGAATAACACTATTTCATGGGGGTGGTTGTCCACATGTACGCACGATCAACATTTTTGTTTTCCAATAGTTTAAAAGGTAAGAAGGTTGATGTGATATTATAATTATAAAAGTATAATTATTTTATATAAGTATCATATATAAATATTAATATCATTATAATAATCATTCATAAAATATGGTGATGAGAAATGACTTGTATCACTACATGGATATGATAAGTTTCATGTACGTATGAGTGATATTTTCAATTCCCATTTGATGGAAAGAGGTTGAACAATAATGGTTTAATAAAAATTATCATAAAATTTAATTATATATAGAATAATTAAGTTATTATTTTATGAATAGAATAAAATATTTAAATCAGCTAAAAGAATAATTAAAAAGAAAGTGATTGGTTAAGGCGATTACCTCTTCCTTGAAATAACTCATTTAGATCTCCTCTTAAAGGATTTAGGGCTGGAATTTTTGGAAGGATATCACCTATAAAATGTGTATATAGGAGTTTATAAGATAAATCTTTAGATTATGGTCGAGCTAGAAGGATCAAATTTCTTTGAAGAAGAGAAAGGAGAGGTTTCCTTTTATAATTGAGGGGAGGGGCACTTTTAGGATTTCTTAAAATATTAAAATATATTAATGTCATTATAAATAATAATGGTTCCAAATTTTCTATTAATGGTTAATGTATGAAATTTTATACCATATATTATCCCCATTTTCCTATTTTAACATTTTTATGATATTTATGAAATTTAATAAAATATTTGTTTCATAAAATATCATTAATCCAAATTTAGACACTTTTCATTTAATTTGACTTAAAAGACACAAATACAAATATTAAATTAGAATTTAATTATTTTAGATGAAAATAATATTTCATATAAATCCTAAAAATTTATGTATCACATTAAATAAATCAAATTATATTTCTTTTAACATTTTTAAAATTAATTATTTTATTTTTTATTAATTGAAGAAATACTATATCGGTGTTTCATAAGAAATTAAGGTCAGTATATAATTTATAAAAAATACAAATAAATTTTTATAATAGAAATAATTTAATTAATATCAAAACAGACACTTAAATCAATTAATAAATTTATTTTTTTACTTATTCGGACACATAATATGTATTTTAAACTAAGAAAGTGACATTTTGTAACTTTCTTTCATTTAAGTATAATATATTTAATTTTCATTGAAGTTTGTCCACTAAAAAATTATATTTCAAGAATAAGGTAATAAGGGTATAATTAAATTCATTCAATAAGAATTATGATGAATAATTATGGAATTATCACTTAGTTTTAACCTAGATTATCTCGATTTACCCTTTAATGAGGTGATAAATTTTACCATGATTACTATTCATATTGGCGAAAAATAAAAGAGAACTATTTAAAAAATCTGAACATTACGATTCCAAATACGTAATACATTTTATCGAATTCAATTTCTATAGGTGGTATAAAATATTTTTTAAATCGTTACGCAACACGTGATGAAAATAGCTTTTTAGAAATATAAAATTTTAACCATAAAACATGGTTTATTCATATCCCATGCTTAAAAAATATTAAATAAATTTTAAAAACCTATTGAATATGTAATAAATTCATTTAATTAAAATAATTCACTAATAGTGAATAATTTAATTTTCTAATATAAAAATTAATTCAACGTATAAAAATGTTTTTTTAGAAAAATCCTGTTTGACATATAAAAATGTGTTTATACCAAATTAAAAAATAAATATGAATCTAATAAACTTAACTGGATTATATGAAATATTATATAACTAAATTTAATTTTCAAAAAATGTATCTTTTTATATTCTTGAAACAAAAATAAAATTTTCAATAAAAATTAGTATTTTCACTATTCATTTGAAAATCAGTCTTTTAAGAAAAAACCCAAGAAATTCACCCTAATATAATTTTGATATAGTTATTTAAAAAAATTAGTTAGTTTTATGAAATAATTTTTTTAAATTTTTTAAAATTAAAATATAATATTTTCTCACAAAAAATCAATGAAAATCATTTTGAAGGAAATATTATTTTAAGAATAACATAATTTTGATAAAAATATAATAATTATTTTCTATGACTTAATATATAAATTTATATTGACTATGATCTTTTTATATATCTAATTAAGTGTTTAACTTTTTTATACCCACAAATTTAATTGATGGGCCATAATGATCACATAATAATATTTTGGTAATATACCACGGTTCGTTTAAACTTAGTGGTCCATGTTATGTAAGCAATCAAAGAAAAAAAATTATTTAAAGGTAAATATTTTCTAAAATCATGGGGTGTTACATTATACCCCCCCCCCCCCCATAAACACACACATTTAATAAATTTCATGCTCATAATTTTAACTTGTCCTCAGTTGTCAAATGTTTGATATTTGGAAAACAAAATTGTTTGAAAACCCATATTATAAAAATGGTAAAACAAATTCCTCTTAAAAAAGGGTAAGAAAAGTATGAAGGTCACCAAAAAACTAAGTTTAAAAATATGAAAACATTAATGGGAATTGAAAATATGGATATGTAATAGAAAAAACACTTCCTATTGACTGATAGTTTTTGAAAGAGAACATGTTTAGGGGAAAGTTAACAACCAAAAAACCATGAATCAATGAGTGGTTAAAAGACCATAAATTCATCAGAATTGAAGGTTATAGGATAATTTTTTTTCTTAAGATAATTTTCCTATAATTTATGAATTACTTTACCATTTATACTATAAATATAAGGAAATATACTTAATTTACAATTAGTATTTCATCCATTAATATATTTCCCCCCAAATTTATTTTTTTCTCCAAACATTTGGTTTTCAAGATGTTTTTTTATGAATAAATCACTTAAATAAACTTCATAATACATAAAAGGATATTAATCTATTCCTCTTATCCTAAAATATTCTCTAGAACCAAAATAGTTATAATATGAAAATTATTATAATAAATAAACCATCATGTGGAGAAATACAATTTTAACCACTAAAGCTTCTACAATAACACCCAAAGTTGAAAATATATCATTAAATAAATAACTAAACATAAAATTCTTAGAAATATTCTAGAGTAATATTAAAATAAAAATATTATAATTATTTAATCAGATATTTTTCAGAGATAAATTTATTATTTATCACTAAATAATGTCAATCACTCTTTATATCTCATACGAAAAATGTATATTCCATAATCATATAATCTCCAATATAAAATAATCATTTCCATAAACAACCTGAATCTCTATATAATCATATATGCTTATGTTAGGTCCTCTAGCCTAGATACCTTGAAAGGTGAGTTGAATCAGGCTAAGATAGATTAAAACAACTGCCCATTTTGATCTTGTTTTACTGTTAGATAAAACTCTCTTCTCTCTCCTTCCCGATTAAGAGTATGAATAAACTTTAAAGCATGAACAAGACATAATGATTTTTACTTGGATCACCCTCACTGTACTAGGTCCAAGGATCATACACTGATAGTGTGTCGATGTACCAATTTCACTTTAAGCACACTGCTGTTTACGAGTTCGAAGCGGACTCACTGTCCCTCCTGGTTTACAACCACTCACAATTTGACAACTCGCTGCTCTCTCAACTGAAGTGAGCTCATTGCTTCTTCATAAGATCCACTCATAGTTTATAGAACTGTAGGTCTCTTCATTACCCCTAATGAATGCATTCTCCAATGTATATAGATGATCTATTGATGTCTAAATTTTATCCATTGATGAATACCCCTTTTCCCTTGAACACTGAGAAACAACCTTTAGGAAGTACCTTCCCAAAGCACCCTACTTCACAAAGATCCAAATTTCAAAAAGCTCAAACAAGCCTTCATGAATTCGCTTCCTTTTTGAGAAGCTCAAGCCATCGCAAAGATTAGGCCATTGGAGAGCTCAATTCGTCATAGAGTGACTTCCCTCTTGAAGCTCACTGAGCCAATGTAGAGCACATGACATTCACAGATCTAGAATAGCTGTTGCAGAGCTCTTCTTTCGCGAAGCATGCTGTCTTCCCGAACCACCTTCATGAGCCGAGAGAAAAATATTTTCATCAAAAACTCTCTACTTCTCTTGAGGGGGTCGAGGACTATTTATAGGTGATTCCACTGACACTTGAACCTTCCACACAAAGTCAGCGCCACGTTATCAGAAATCACGAAGCTCTGAAATTTTTGCCGAAATTATCTCAATATCATGAAGCACAATGGAAATTTTCCAATCGCGGAGCCCATCGTAATCTCGAAGTATCCTGTAAATTCCTTAATGCCTTCCCCATAAATCTCCACTCGCAATTTCCTTCACCGCCGTAATGCTCTTCAACTCTGCTGTTCGTGAAGCTTGTCGTAATCACGAAGAATCACTGTCAAAATTCTTCTGGTATTCATCAAATCCAATCTATGAAGCCTATCTTTACAAAACTCATGAATTTTCCATATTTAAATTACATCTTCAAGGAAATCCAATTTTCACAATGCTCACCAAACTCCAAATTTTGGACCCCAAAAATTTGGCAAACACTGGAAAATGACGCCACTTTGTATCTATTCTTTTGTACCACCTCCAGATCGTCCATTCCATTGTCATGGTTCTTTGTCAACATGGATTGTCAAAAACATCTTTAGAACAAGACAATTCACCATGAAATCCTGCTTTATCAATAAACGCAATCAACCTAAAAATGCTGCAATGTTACCTTGAGGGATTTTTTCCCAACAACTTTAAAAATATAATTTAAACTTTATTCCTAAAATTAAATCCCATAACGTTATATACCTTAATCATATTAAGTTCCCAAAATGGAGAACTTCCAAAATAACATTAATCACAAAATCAATTTTCAATCCCATAGTTAACTCTTTCATAAATCATATGTTCCCAAAAAAATGTATTCTTTATCAATCATATAAGTTATAAAAATGTTAGACTAACCAAGATATCACATAGGTCAGTGGTAGGAATTTCACCCTTATCTCCCTCTAATAGTGGGTTCAAGCCCCATGACATTGTTGGGTGTGATAGGTTGTCTCTTTTTTAGTGAAACTGTATTAATATAATTCTTATAATATCTAAAAAATTTGGTGAATATCCTTAATAATTACCTTAATCATCAAATAAAATATATACACTAAAGGTTATCAATACCTTTTAAATCATAAAAATAGAATTTTTCCTCAAATAATACTCCATGCTGAACCAAAGGGTTACATATACCTTATTCCAATAAAACATCTCCAAAATATCATTAATAATATTATAAATAATTACTTAAAGCCTCAAAAGGAGTGTCTAATACTTTGAACTTATGACCATGATAAACTCATAAACCCATTATGTTATCTATAACTCTTAAGTTAATCTTACATGAAGTTGTATACACTTCCAAAATCCATATATGTTTCCTGATTCTTATAAAAAAATGCAATTATAAAAAATAATTCTAAAACATAATTCTAGAATCCTGATACATAAATACATTAACACTTTACTTCAAAGAGTGGAATAGAAAAAGTTTTTCCTTTCTATAGGAGTTGATCATTGTATTTGGGTATTGACTCAAGTAATTCCTATATTCCCCACACATAATACATTTAACTATAAATGGTACATTTGGATGAATGTCATTTCCTTAAATATAACTCTTCATTTTTTATCAGTAATCACTTTCTTTATGACCTTCATTTCCAAATAGAAAGCATATTCATTTTCCTTTGATAAAATTTCTTGAGTGATTATTTACTCATTCCCTATATGTGGGAAACATAATCCTCTTTCTTTCATAGTCTCTACCACTCAAGCTCTCAGTGAACTCTATCATTCTCTTCTTTAATGAGTCCAAGAGATAGGTAAAGTGAAGGTTTTTAATAAGATATCATGATAATGGATGAGGCATAATAACAAGGTTTAAAATTTCATATCATGCTTCATTTTTCTGCACATAAGTATAATCATTCCATTTTCCATCATCATTAACACAAATCCACTTCGTTTTAACCATTTACAAAAACCAAAAAATCATAGCGTGAGAAACACTAGTCATAGTGAGGAATCATGAAAAACCAGGTATAGGATATCTAAATCATGAAACCTCCTTTTAAATCTATGAAACCTAATGTTTAACCTAGGCTATCCATGATAATTTACAAAACGTTCATATTTTTTTATATACATAGACTTATCCCATGTTTTCTCACTGATGTTATCTTGTCATAGTTTCCTAAGTTTAACTAAACCTTGCTTTGATACAAACTATAACAGCCCCAAATTCTCATACATATAAATATCATTTTTTAGATGACTAATCATTACATAACATAATTTTATATACTACAATCATATTGGTCTAGTTTCTTTAGAAACATGGAAGCATAATCAATTAGTTCATAAAATATCTACATCATTTCCTACTATGCTCTTCATAACTAGAACCCTTCTTAGAAATGTCAAATATAGTAACATTATTCATAATCTAAAGAAAGGAAAAATGATAAAGCATGATCTCATATTATCATTAAGTGTAAAAATAGTATATACCAATGATCACTTAATAAAAACTTGAACATAAGGGTATTATTTCATGATTATATCATTTGAAGATCATACCCTACATATCATATATGATAATATCAGGTCATAGAATAAAACATGGAAGTTAATAAGATATTATCATAAAGGAATCAAAGACCATGGGTCCTGAGAGAATAAAATTAGCATAAGTCATTTGTTTTTGGAACATGAATAAACATATAAAATCATTTCCTAAGTAGTCAAGGATAATTTACAATACTATCATAGTGGAAAGGGTTCACTCCCCAAACTATTTTAGTAGTAAGGTTCACTCCCAGTAATATCATAGTGGAAAAAGACCCTTATTGAACTGGGTTCACTCTCTATTCCAGTCCTATTTATCTCATGATATATCAATCTTTACCCCATGCATTATAGGGAGATATAGGTCACACCCATACTTGGTTATAATGTGGCCATAATTCTTGGTTATATTGTAATCACCATCCTATGTTATAACGTAACCACCAACCTTGGTTATAACATAACCACCATCACATAATTAAAACTATATATATGTGTTCTACAAGATCATAAAACACTCATCATATCATCACATTACAACTCGTTTAAGTAAAATGGGTTTCATAAAAATTTCATCCATTCATCATAGCATAACCCATGGAAAATAAACAAGTTTCATAAACATTTAATCAAAACAAAAATTAATCATCTTGAAAAAAATTAAAAATGGTATCAATTTATCATACCACAAGTAAATCTTAATTAACATCAAGGGATGTTAGAAAACATGGAAATTAATTTAAAATATCAATGAAATATTTCTTGAGGAAAATAACATTTCCATTTTAAAAATCACTTTTAAAATAGAAAAAATTCAAAAAATATTATGGAAATCATTTTATTTTAATATAAAGTTAGAAACTTGTAAATTAATCTTCAAAACATTGAATTTTCATGATTATGGGAACTTTATTTCATGTCATATAATTTAAAAGGAAACATTTGTTTCAGATTTTTAGTAAAAAGATAAAAATATCTTATTCAAAAAGTGAAAAGAAGATTAATTTTAATAAATTATGTAAAAAATAAAACATGGATAAATATTACATTAAAAAACATAGAGTATTATTAAATAAATCATTTAATTTTTTTAGAAAACATTGATATGGAAGAAAAAGGGTTTTCTGCTGAAAAGAGAAATAATTTCGATTTCCATTAAAAACATATTTTCAGTATATTGAGTATATAAGGTGATAAAAATGAATGTAAAAAAATTATTTTAAATAAAAAAATAGATTCTAATAAAATTCATGAATTTATTAGAACATAATAATTCATTATTTAAATCTTAATCATAAACAATCTCGATAAATAATAAGATTGTAACGTAAAACTCTTTACTACTTTGGTAACATTTGAATCATTAGCTTGATGAAGGAAATAGACATATATGGATATATATATACTAATAAAATTCATAAGAATCATCATAAAATACATTCAGGGATAGTATATATACACCACAAAAAATAAGCATGTGGTGAATATGGCATGTGTCTCATAGAAATAAAAGTGAAACAAAAATCCCTTACCTTAGGTCTGACTTCATTCATACACATTGGAACATACAATAAAATAATTATATATTTAATATAAATATATTATATAAATGTCCTCAAATATATCATAATATATATTTTTTACTTACAACTGGTTATAACCATTGTTAATAATTTTTTATTAAAATCACTGTTCTGGGTGATATCTGCTTCATTTTTCATTTATGATCTGGTTTGGTAGTTTTGGTCCTTGTTTATTTATCGTGGTTCCATAATATCTAGAAATTTAATCATGATATAAATATAATATATATTAAATATATACATTTTTGGATTCATTCATAAAATATAGAGATAAAAAAATGAATTACACCATTTATAAAGAGGGTAGGTTATACATACGCATGAACATTGTTTTTATTTTTTCAATGCATATAATAAAATAATGATAAAAAATAAATTACTTTTAATGAATAATTATCATATCATATATATCATATGTATTCATTAAATCAATCATAATTATCATACAAGTAAAACAAAAATGAAAACTGAATTGCATCGATTCACTTCAAGGAGTGGGTAGTCCACATGTATGCACGATCGACGATATCATTTTCCAATGGTTTGAATAGAAATAAATTAGATATGATATTATAATTAATTTATTATAATTAATTCATAATTAATATAAAAACATTAAACTCATCATAATACTAATTAATAAAATATAGTGAAGATAAATGAACTGTATCGCTACATGGAGATGGTATGTCATACGTAAGAACGAGCTATATTTTCACATCCATTTTGATAGAAAGATGGTAAATAAAGGTTTTTTAATAATAATAATAACATTTATGTTTATTTAGGATACTGAATTTATTATTTTATTAAGAATTAAAATATTTAGAGGTGGTAAAATAATAATTGAAAAGAAAGTGATTGGTTAAGGTGATTACCTCTTCTTTGAAATAACTCCTTTAGATCTCATCTTAAGGGAACTAGGGTTAGTATTTTAGGAATAATAGAACCTATATAATGTTTCTAGGATAGTTTACAAAATAACTTCTTATATCTTGGTTAATCTAGAAGGATCAAAGTGGTTTGAAGAAGAGAAAGGAGGGTTCCCTTTTATAATTAAGGGTAGGGTCACTCTTGAAATTTCATAAAAGATTAAATATATTAAAGTCATTATTAAGAGAAATGGTTTCAAATTTATTATTAATTGGTAAGGTATTACATTTTAAACCATAACATATACTTATTATCCTATTTTAGAATTTTTATGACTTCTATGTAATTTAATAAAATATTATTTTTATACAATATCATTATAAAAAATTTAGAAACTATTCATTTAATTTGACTTAAAAGACATAAATAAATAGTTTGAATTAAAATATAATTATTTAACATAACAATAATATTTCATATTAATTTTAAAAAAACTGGTACACAGTAAATCACTCAAATTATATTACATCTAACATTTTTAAAATCATTTATTATATTTATTTTATTAATTAGAGAAATATTGCATTAGTGTTGCATAATCATTTAAGGTCATTTTATAATTTATAAAATTTAGAAATAAATTTTTATCATGAAAAAAAATTTAATTAATATATATATATATAGACAGATAGATCCATTCATGAATTGATTGTTTCCCTATGCGGACACATAAGAGATATTTAAAACTAAGAGAGTGAAATTTTGTAACTTTCATAGGTTTAAATATTATATAGGTAATTTTATTATAAATGTGCCCATTAAACAATTAATGTTTTATTATAAGGTAATAAGGTTCTAACTACTTTCATAAAATAATAATTGAGAAGAATAATTATGGCCTTATCACTTAGTTTTAACCTAGAATATCCTGATTTACCCTTTAGTTAGGTAATAAATTTTACCGCAGTTACAATTCATATTGAAAAAAAATAAAATGGGCCTATTTACCAAATTTAAACCTCATTATTCCAAATATGGAATCCATTTTATCAAATTAAATTTCTTAATTTGGAATAAAATAACTTTAAAATTGGTGTGCAACACATGATGAAAACTTCTTTTTAGAAAATTACATTTTTAAGCGTAAAACATAGTTTATTGATATCCCATGCTAAGAAAAATATTATATAAATATTAAAACAACTTATTAAATATATAATATATTAATTTGATTAAAATAATTCATCAATATTTTTTTAAATTTATTAAGTTAAAAACACATTGCACGCATAAAAATAGTTTTTTTTTCATAAAAATGCCTTATGCATATAAAAATGTTTTTATACCAAATTCAAACAAAAAAATTATTCCAATTAAAATAATTGAATTATTTAAAATATAATAGAACTAATTTTACTTTGAAATAAAATTTAACTTTTCACATCCTTGAAACATAAATATAGTTTTCAATAATAATTATTATTTTCACTATTCAGTGGAAAATTGATCATTTCTGAAAAACCCAGGAAATTCACCCTAGGATAATTATAATATGATGATTTAAAAAATTTATTTAGTTTTATGAAATAATTTTTTTAAAATTTTCAAAAATTGAATATATAATTTTCTCATAAAAATCAATAAAAATCATTTTGAAGGAAATCTTTTTAAGCATAATATTACATTACAGAAAGTTGAATGATTATTTCATAATCATTAATCAATACATTTATATTTAGTATGATATTTTTATATATATAATAAATTAGTTATTACTATTTATACATTCAAATTTAATAGATGGATTATAATTATTACATAATAATATTTTAAAAATATATTGTGGTTTGTTTAAACTCAGTGTTTCATGTTACGCCGGAAAATAAAGAAATAAAATTATTTAATGAGAAATGTTTTATAAAATACCGGGGTGTTAAATTAAGTTGTGAGGGTCTTACTTTAGAGTCATTTGAGGATATATTCTTCGAGGAGTTATTCCCCATCACATTGAATCTAGAAAAAGCTCACGAGCTTATAGATCTTCAACAGGGATGATGTTTGTTTCTTCTTATGTGGATCATTTCATAAAGTTACTATACTTTTCAAATTTTTGGATTGTTATGAGGTAAATAAGGATATGATGATAAATATTGGACATTTCTTAGATCATAGATATGGTGTTAGAGTATCTGACCTAACAACATTTGTTGAGGTGCTTCTTAGGGCCCTGATTTTTGATAAGGGGCTAGATATTTACAAGCCTATAGGTTTTCTTATAGCTTACATTATTCTGAAAGGAGAGTCCCTAGTATTACATCAAGTTCCTTTTATTGTATTAAGAATAGAAAGGATGAGAAGGTATAGTAGTGTGGTAGATATGAGGACCTGATTAGGGATTCAGCTACTCCCTATGTGGGAGGCAGTTTGACCAAATGCTAATAAAATTGACAGAAGGGAAATTTTTGTACATCACACAAAAAACCACCAAAAAATTTCACTGATTTAGAAATATGGGTCTTCTTCAGCACTATTATTCTAATATGGAACATCCATATTTTAGGATAATAGGTTAGGGTCAATGTAGGGGTCTCTAGAAGCAATAGACCCATGCATAATAGATATTGGTTACTTGGGTAAGTCATTATCCTATGACGGACATGATTTATTTGATGGATTAGTTTGTATCGTCTAGTGGAGAGGGTCCCTATACAGTTCAAGGTATGTTTTTTATTACCTCTATACTATCTACTAATTTGTTTCATATAGAATATTCCCATTATTTCATATTTTATCAAGTTTTTTCTGATCTTGATTTACCAATTAAGTTGTATTCTAAGTTACTCTCTCTTGAAATGCCTTTGTGAAATAGTGTATATAATTTCCAATTATTCTATTAATTTATTGAAATTATTGACATCTATAACCATTTATGGGACTTCATGATCCTATATATGACTAGTTTTGATGTGATATTCGGAATGGAATAGTTGACTAGTTATTGATATTATATCGACTATTATCAGTGATGTGTATCTTTTACCGTACATAGAGGATAGAGGTTCATATTGACCATTGAATGGTGTATCATTGAAGGAAGAATGGGACTAAACCTGAGTTAGATTAGAGTGATCGCAATGTAAGTAGAAGGCTTGGATCTTTCCAAATAATTACCAGAATCCCCCTCAATATTTCTTTTAGTGGGGGATTGTGATCAGGATGTCTTCCCATATAAATTTTCATGTCTTCCTCTAGATAGAGGAATTGATTTTTAGATTGATCTTATACCTGGAGTGAAACAAATATCAATTTCACATTTTCATATGCAACCAAAAGAGTATAGTTATTTGAAAGTTTAGTTAAAGGATTTAGAGCTGAAGGGATTTATCAGACTAAGAACCTCACATTGGGGTGCCCCAATGTTTATTTCCAAGAAGGCAGATTGTATTATATGAATCCATATATACTATAAGAAGACAATTTAGGTTATGAAAAAGAATAAGTACTTTTACCTAGGAAGAATTATTTATTTTATCATTTATGGGGATCATGGTGTTTCTCCAAGATTTATCTTCATTCTAGCTACCATAAATTGTGGGTTATAGAGGATTATATTCCCAAGATATTGTTTAGGAGTAGATATAGATAATATGAGTATCTTTTAATTCCTTTTGGTTTAAAAAATGCTCTAATAGTGTTCATGGATCTCATGAAGGGAATTTCTGATCTATATCTTTAATATTTCACCACTATATTCATGGAATATATCCTAATATATTCAAAAAAAATAAGATATCCATGATAGGTACCTAGATATATTATTGATTGCACTTAGAGGGCATCATATTTATTTCAATATAGTAAACTAGAACATTTGGATTCATGAGATATGTTTCTTTGGGCATGTGATTTATGAGGTAGTGATTTAAGTGGACTTAGAGAAGGTATAGGTTGTGATGTCTTAGGGTTGACCCAAGAATGTGTTTGATATCAGGAGTTTCTTTGGTATTGTGGGTTACTATTGATGCTTCATCTAGGACTTATCCCATTTGGAAGAACTAATAATAGAGCTGGCCTGAAATTAGGATGAAGTTTGAGTGGTATGATCATTGCGAGGAGGTGTTCCATGAGCTGAATATGAGATTTATGAAAAATCTATATTTGATTCTACTAGATCATGGGATTCGATACATAGTGTATTTTTATTACTTAATTATTATATTTGGAGCTATGTTGATAAAGAGATATTAAGTTATCTCTTATGGGTCATGTCAGTTGTGACCCCATGATAGGAACTACATGATGCATAACCTAGAGTTGGAAGCTATGGTATATTTTGTGATGTTTTTGTGGAAATATCACTTTGGTGACAAGTTTATCAACTAAATTGACCACAATATCTTGAGATATATCTTCTCTCAATAGGTTCTCAATATGATACAATGACTTTGGGTGGAGTATCTCTTGACATTCAACTTTCAGATGGCCTGTTTTCCATAAAAAGGTAATTTCATTTCATATGATATTATTATGAAGACATCAGAGACATAGGATCTTGTAGAATTTCCCTCATAGGAGAAATGGATACAAATTAATTTTATGGATTAGTGGCTAATAGATGAATCAGTAGATCAGGGTGTGATGATATGTGCACCTTTAGTTATCACATCTTCTTTGGTGTAACTTGTAATATCTATCCAATAATAAAATCACATGTGTGTAGTGATATATTAGTTCTTCATAGGGGATGATTTGGTTCTAGTGTGTTCCTTATATGATGAAGGCATGATATTCATTCATGGGAGACTGATAGTGTCAGTTTCTGTTAGGGAGGATCTAATGAGAGACTCTTATGATTCTAAGTTGGTTGTGCATCTAGGGTTGATGAAGATATAATGTGATATCCAATGTCATTTTTGGTGTCTTGCTATGAAGATGTAAATGACTAATTTTGGTTCAAGATGACTTACCTGAAAAAGGTTAAATAGAGAGTTTATGTATCCTTCTTTTTTTCTTTAGACACTTTTATTTCTTATGTGTAAGTGGAAAAATGTAATGGTGGAATTTATAACAGGGTTGCCTAGGATCCTAAGGAGTTGTGATGTCATTTGGTGATATTCATTTAACTAAAGAATGTGGATCATTTCCTTAAAATTCTAGAGACCCTTTCAATAGATTATTTAGGGAAACTATTTTTATGGTACCTAATATACCTAAAGTATACTCCTTTGATTATCATATCTATTATAGATGCAAGCTTTACATAATGGTTTTGGTAGGTCTTACAAAATTATTTCAGTACTGATATGAAACTGAGTACATCATATCATTTATATACTAATAGACAATCATAGAATAATATCTAGGTATCATAGGATATGTTGTGGGATAGAATTTAGGACTTTGGTGGATATTTTTATGATCACCTATCCTTGGTTGAATTTTCGAAAAATAATAGATCCCAAAGATAAATTTAGATGAAACCTTTTGGGTCACTCTAATGTTGGTTGTGTGTCTTAGTGTTATTTTGGCTTGAGTTTGGTGAGGCATAAATTGTAGTGTCAAGCTATGTTGGAGACCTATGAGAGAGCCTAGTTGATCAGAAAGTAGTTATTCACTACTTAGATAAGAAAATGACCATATTCCAACTAGAGGAGGAGACCCTTGGAGTTTTCTTGGGTGACTAAATTTTATTTTGGTGACTCCTTGACTAGGGAATTGATAGTTTCTGAAACAAGGAAATCCATTGTAAAGATTCTCTAGGTCATTTGAGATTTTGTATCGTATCAGGAAAATGGATTTCCAATTGGATATTTATCCACGATATCAATGTATACCTAATGTGTTTCATATCTATTAGCTTTAAAGGTGCATGACCAATCCTAGACATGTTATCAACTATGAGGATGTTGATTTGGAGCCTGATTCATCATTTGTGGAGCATTCAGTGCTAATCATAGGTTGGAGTGACAAAGTGTTTCAAGGAAAGATGGTAACACATTTTAGAGTTCAATGGAAACATGGATAGATTAAAGAGGATACTTGGGAGTGTGAGACTTAATTTCAGCCAAAACGGCCTGAATTTCCTGATCAAGACCACTAGTGACACTTATTGAGGATCAAAAAGTCATTAGAGGGTAATAATTGTAACATCCTCAACATTAAAGGTACATTTTCTTTAAATTAGGATGTATCTTGTCTCATTTTCCCCATTATATGTGTGATTTATGAATAATGGGTCTCAAAGTTTGTATTTCAGATACTAGACTATTAGTGTGACGCACATTACCTAAAAAAATTCCACCAAATAGTGGGTGGAATGCACCAGCTAGCTGGTGGTACTAGTAGTGGGGTATACATTTCTCTAAATCTTATAAGCAAAAACTTTGTCAGGAATAAGCAATATAGTGGCACCTAGATTCAGGTTTAATTAATTTAATTTTTCTAAATTTTACACATATTATATTATTTAAATAATACTCTCCCAAATATGACACTAACGCGGACCAAAAGTCTTATAGATCTCTCCCACAGTGCTCTATGTGTCCCCTTCCTATCCTCTTGGAATATGGAATTCTAGATCAATATTGGGTATCAATTGTGGTAAAAACTATTATTTAAAATAAAAATTCCCCTTATTTATTTGTAATTAATCATATATATAACACCCTAATATTTTAATATAAGAATGTTATGTTTGATAGCGTATACAACACACAACACCAAGCCTCAACAAACCATGAAACATTATAATTCTAATATGACTATTGTAAGATAACCATTTCATAGGTGGGTATGAATAGAAATAAATAAATTATGATGTATATATATATATCCTACTCAATAAAAAATTATTTATTAATACTTAGTAATTAAGCATTAATTTTTTGGTAAAGTTAGCTTATGTTTCAGAAATATGTTTCCTTCAAAAAATATTTTCACTTATTTTTATTTTAGAATATTATAATTAAATTATATAACTTATATAAATGGTATTTTTTAAAACTTCTGTCAATTTTTAAACCATAATATCAAAATTACCTTAGGTTAAATTTTTGGTATTTTTCTGAAAAGAGTGATTTTTCAGTGAACAATGAAAAATAGGGATTTCTGTAAAACTATCATTTATTTTAAATAAATTAAGAAATTTAAATGTTACATTATGATTTAAATTTTATTTAAAATTAAGATAGGTATTATTTATATATATATAATATAATTAATTGCATTTTATTCTTATTAATATCTTATTTTGTTATATTTTTATTTTTAGGCTTAAAATGCATTTTCTAAAAATTGTTTTTAAATGAATAATGTTTCTCCATTTTAATTAATTAAAATACCCCCAAATGAGGAATGATTAAAATTTAATTTATATATTATATATCTATATATATGAATTGAAATTTATAAAATGATGACTACTAGTCATAGAGTGAAACTAAGATCATTATATACTTGAAAAATGCATTTCTTAAAAAAACTCTTTTTTCCATGCTTTTCAGGTTCATTTTTAAATTAAATTATACCACTTATGTGAATTGTATTTGATAAAATGTATTCCATATTTTGAATCAAAATAATTAATATTAGGTAATAAGGATAAATTAATTTTTTTATAATTAATAGTAAATACAGTAAAAATTTATCACCACAGTAAAAGGGTAAATCATGTTAAACTTGGTTTAAATGAGTGATAAGGAAACCATTTTTCAAATTAAATATTATTGAATGAATTTATTTAAACCATTTTTAATTATTTATAAATATTAAATTATTTATGGGACATATTTCTATGAAATGGAGCTATATAATATTGTAAGTAAAGAAAAAAGACAAAATGTCACTCTCTTTAAATATTATTATATGTTTACAAGGGGATAAAAAAAAATTAATGAATTTTAATTTTTATCTCTATTCTAATTAAATTATTTTCATGATATTAATTTATTCTAATTTTTAGTAATTATATAATTTTCTAAAATGATTTTTTAGTGCTAATACAATATCTATTAAATTAATAGAAAAAAATAAATTTTTTTAAAAATATTAAAAAATATATAAATTAAGTGAATTATTGTGTTATAAAACATTTTAGATAAATATAACTTTTTACTGAAGTGTTAAAGTATTAAATTTAAATTCAATTATTATCAAGTTGTTTTAAAAGATAAATTAAATTAATAGTTCCAAAAATTATATTGATGATATTTTATAATATATAATATTTTATTAAATAATTTAAAGTTACTAAAATACTATATTCAGACAAGTTATTAGGATATATTTTTAAATATAACTATTTTCCATATATTGGACAATTTTCATTTTATATTAACTATATTGACCCCTAAATAATAAAAACATTATTATTGTGGTCATTGTCAAAAAGGGTTAACACTGGTTAATACAAAGGTATAAGGGTGAAAACCTAATCTAAACATATTAAAATTTTATTGGATGATAGTATTTATACCCATACTCACCCTATATTCCCAAAAATTTTAGATTAAGAAATAGCTACCAATATCCCTTCCTTACTTCCTATAAAACATCCTAGAATCCTTTTATTGATTATAAAACCTTCTTAGGAAGGATTTTGGTTAAAACTAAAAGAGGTTTTCTAAAGAAGAGGTATCATTCTTAACTAATGATTATTTATTTATTCATTCTTCCACATCCTTCAAATATTAATCAAACATTTTTTTATAATAAAATTATTTTCCCCCACATACTTAAATTTTATTATGTTAGTTTCATAACCTACATCCATCACCTTTTCCATCAAATGGGAAACAAAAACCATCATTCGTGTGTACGTCATACTACCACCTTGCAAACCAATATAATTAGGTTTCCATAATTACCTCTCATGGGAATTTATGATGATGGTTTTAATGTGTTTATATATTTATAATATTAAATAAATATTTATCATACTATTAAATTAATATATAGTATATTTTTTTTACCTTTCAATTTAGTAAAAGATGATGACATTGTTCGTGTGCACGTGTGGATTACCACCTCCAAGAAGAAATGTGATTTGTTTCTCATTATTACATCACATGGATGGTATATCTAAGTGTATTTAAAGAAATAACATTACATTTATGATATAATTATATTTATTAAAATATAATATAATACTTACCTTCTTTCTATGATGATCATTGAAAAATGAAAATGTTACTCATGCATACGTACAACCTACCATCGCCATGATTGTAACGTAGTTCATTTTTCATAACCATTTTTCTTGAATGGTTATAAAATTATAAATTATGTTTAAATTTTTTAATTATTTCATGGTTATTATTATGGATACGAATGAATAATAATCTTACCGACCTCATTCAAAATACCAAAGTGATTTTAAACATATGAGTCGAATATCATTAAAACATCTGACATGAACCTAAATTATTAAGTAATTGAACATAATATGATAATAAATAAAATAAAAGTAATAATAAACATGAAATTAGTTATTAAGAAAGAAAATAATTAACATGGGTTTATTATTTGGGAGGATAAAGAATGTATGTGATGAGTCAGAGTCAAGGTGAGGGATCTCACTTAACCACCCTTTTCTTTATATTATAATCATTATCTCTATAACACAATTTCTCTCTCTTTTTAATGTTATATAAATCTCCTAAATTATGTAAATATGTATCTCACATTTATACCTATCTTATTACCCATTCATTTGATGATTTATTACACGTCATATGTTCATTTCTCAAATTTCTTCACTGTGAAATTTCCTTTGATTAAGATATGAAGCAATATTATGAAACCCATTTTCTTTGTATGGGTAATTGGTATATTTATACCTTATGATTTAAATAATATTTTTGTTACACATAATCATGATCATTTTATGATGGGTGTTTCCAGATATCGCTTCAATGCATTGGGTAAATCATTTGTCTCATGAGATTTTATGTATGGAATTTATGGAGAAATCCTAATTCACTATTGTACTATGTCCACCATGTGATGTTGTCTTGCAAGTTATACGTGACTTATAATTATTTCATTTTTTATTTATAACACATTTACTATATTTATATGATATTATGATACCATTTTATTTATGTTATGCTTCCATATGATTACTCACGAGCCTTCTCTTTTATGATATCATGTTATACCTTTGACTCACACATTATGTTTCCCTGTAATTTTTATTACCATACTAGGTATTTAGATCACCCATTTATTTTATGTATTTACCTAGTTTATACTATGTAGTTTTAGGATCTAAAGTGGATATAGGATCTCATTATGTAGATTAAAATAAATATATCATTTTTTAGTTTCCTATAGATGTATTATGAACCCAGTCCTCAAAAGACACTATAACTCATGATCTTGGGTTATAATTATCAGATATTCATGTTAAAAATCATGTAATAATATGTTTAAAAGGCTTGGGTCACTTTAGTTGGAATCAGAGCATGGTTTAGAAAAATTTATAGATTAGAATTTTTTATGTGAGGTTATCAAAAGATTATAAATACCAACATGGGATTATAATTTTAAGGTGGGTCATACGTTTAAAGGATTAGACACCACTTCTAAGGTTTTAAGTAATGAAATTTTTAAGTGATTAATGATATTTTTAGAGAACTTTTACTGGTTTGAAGTATACATAACATTTAGGTTTAATGTGATGCATCATTTAGGAAGTATATTATTATAATTTTTGAGATCTAAGTTGAAAGGTATGAGATAAAATTTTATGTTAAAACATTCTTTAATGTTGATTTTATTTATTTGATTTGGGATGTAGGGTTATGGAATGATATAACTCATGCTTTGGTGTTATTGTAAAAATTTTAATGTAAAATATATTATTCTTTCTGGATATTATGTTACCTTGTGCTAACCATGTTATTTTTTGGTAATGTTTAAAGATGGGATGAATATCTTGTGGATTATATAAAGTGATAAAATTTTATTTTAGTGTTTTATGTATAATACAATTCAACTTAAATACTCATCATTTTGAAAACAAATATGATTTTGTGGAAGAAATTGATTAAAGTAGGAAATTATTACTTTCAGTTATATATATATCCTTTTGTTGTTAATCTATATGGTTAAGTAATTCCTCAACTATAAGAAAAATATCTTGAAGAAAATATTGTCCTATTACCTTTATTTATGATAAATTGGTGTTATTTTTTAAACCTTTGTATTTTATGATTTTTTGGTATTTAAATTTCTCATGATAATTAAATTTCTTATGATGAATGTTCTCTATCACTCCCCATAATTATTATGAACATCATATTTTATTTTAATCAAATATTTTCACTTACAACTACTGTTATCCAATCTTGAAAGCTAGTACATGTTATTCTGAAGGGCCTTCATGCTTCCCTTTTCTATCTTCTCAAGAGGATGTTTGATGAAGCTCACATTTTCATATATTTTATACTTTATATCATTGTTTATAATCCTACCATAGTCTTATTGTATGGGTAATTTTCACATTTTTAGGTTTTAGTGTTATTTTGAGCCTAAATACAAGAATGGACTAATTCTGCAATTTTAACAGATTGTTATCACAGGGGTATTTTGGTCGTTTATTATCCAAATTTTATGATTAAAATTTTTTTATAATACGTATTTAATTTCCTTCATTTTTGTCTTCTGGACCAGGGGATGAATCAATCATCTAGTGGCCGTAAAAATTCAATGAAGTTGAAGAGTTTTTCCAGGCGGACAGAACGGAACCCACTTCCATAACGGAAACCCAATTCAGTTTACACAACTCCAAATTATATTATTACACTTGGAGATGTACGAGGACTCAAGGGAGAGTTTATAAAATAAATTTCATGGTGTTTGGAATCCATTATGAGGGACATTGAATGACATACATTTGAAGGAATCTGTCTGGAAGATGCCTCCAAAACAAAACCGCCAATATTAAATTCATAACTCCTACTAGGTGCATCCAATGAAGCTGAAATGTTGGGAGAAAACATAGGAGACATTATGGAACAACATTTATGAAGACAACTATTACAGATTCGGTCATTTAAGGGCATATATACACGGAAAATTTCGGATTAAATGTTTTGTGTGTGAATTCGTCACCCCTTCTCCCTATAAATATTTGTCCCTTCTCCCAGTTTATGAGATAGACATTCCAGGGGGGATAAGGTGGAGAATTATTTCTGTAATTTTTATTAATATTTTTAATATACATTAGTTTATTCTTCTTCTTCATACCTCATTCTTCCATTTTTTACTTTTATGTGTTTCTCCCACCGTATTCTCTTCTAACTCCATGAAAATGGGGAACTAACCTCGATGTTTGTTTGAGGGGGAGAATGGTGGTTATTTGAGTTTCATTGTGCTTCAATTTAAATCTCTTTATTTAATTCTGAGAATTTTGGTGGTGGTTAAATTGATTATGATGTGCGATTTCCCCATTTTCTCTATCACCAAGTTCTTCTTACCATTCAACATTTATCCTTCCCTTCACTATATAAGTCATGCATACGATGCAGTATGGCTTGGGTAGCGATGGTCGGCAAAGAGATCTCATAGCCAACTTTAGGAAGAGTATTTCCCCACATGTAGAGATCTCGGTGTTGGGGAAATAACATTTCGAATAAGAGGGTGTAGTGTGATATATTTTGATCACTACATTGAATTGATATTGAGAATATTTTAATAAAAAATGATATCAACCATTATGATCCTCCAAGAACAAATGTCTTCTTTCTTCTTTTTAACATCATATTGTTTTCATTACATATATATATATATATATATTCATATTTTATGCATATTTCAAACTCATATTTATATTATATATTATTTAGAAAATAAATAGTGACAATAGAATTTTGGTGTTGTGTAAGTTGCCTCCTTGAGACCGACCATGGGAGTGCACTATATTGCATTCTTAGGTAAATAATATTTTGATCAGGGATCTGTGAAAAATTCCTGCTCCATCAAATTGGCATCGTTTCCGGGGAGGCGCAACACTTGTACACACCGTTATTCATAAAAAACAAAAAAATCATAAATTTCAAAAACTAAAAAAAACTTTTTGTTCATGATGTATTTCAATGGTGATTATTCTGCATGGACTGACCAATATCAGGTGCCAAAAAACGTTTGCAATGAAATTAATGATCAATTTCATAGGATTAGTGATAAAGTTAAAAAACTGGAGAGCGAAATTGAATGGATTTCTGAATATGTATGCACATCCCAAGAGCAATCTGAACCGGAGCTAGAACCTGAACCCGAACGAGTGGTGGAATTGATTTCACCAATAATTTTTTATGTTCAAGAACCTGAGGCAGGTGAGAAAGAACTTCTAAAGGAACTTATCACATCATCCCACACTCAACCATGACTCGAGGAGGTCCCAGAAGTACACATTCCAACTGATGCACTGATGGGAGGTCAACATTTTTTGGAAGAATATTGAAATAACTGTGTTGAAGATAACTTGAAACATGATCTTCCCATAATTGGTAATGAAACATCAGACACTTTCTACCTCTCTCTTTCTTTGGAAGATAATGAAGAAGATGCACCTGCTGAGATTGAGTTGCCAATGGTCATGCCTGAAGAGATCAATTTCCAAGCTGACTTACATGAAAGGGAAGATTTCTTTATTGATTCATCGTGTTTTAATCTTATTCAAACTGAATTGTTTTCTGACTTCTCCTTTCCTGAAATTTTTGATACAGTACAAATGGAGCAAACCTTGGATGATATAAAAGAGACCACCAAAGTAGTGGTGATCATGGAAGAAGACCTGGAGAAGGTGGTGGTTGAGCGACTACCTCTTCAATAGAAATTTGCATACCATATAGAGGAGGGCACCACTGATGTTAACAGGGGGAATCCATATATTCTATTACCCCCACTCTAGATCTTAAATTCTATATGTATTCTTTCTTGGGGGTTGGGATCACTATTATATTCTTTGGGGTTATCCAATCTCAGAGTCTACTGATGGACACTGGGAAAAGTCACATAGGGTGGTTTCTCTCAAAGAAACCACACCCACCTTCTGATTGGGTATAATCCACTGAAACTGCCTAACTAGGGGCAGTAAAAACCAAGAACCCACTTGGGGATCTAAACCAATAATTATCTCTTTTATTTTTCTTTTCTCATTCTTTTTATTTATTTTTATTATGTATTTTCATTACTTTCTTGTAGTTTTAAAGTGGATGCTTCTAGGAGCTTAACTCAAGGCATCCTCTTCTAAAATAATTTCAGGTTGTATCTTTCCTTCCCTTGGATTTTCTACCTTTATATTTATATTTTTTGAGTGGAAATAAGGGCTAGTAAAATTTAAGTGTGGGGGAGTGTCAACCTTCTTAGTTATTCTTGTGTTCTTTTCATTTTTTTATTATATTTTTAGGATTTTTGAGCTTTTATGAATATTCTTATCACTTTTCACACATCAATTTATTTTAAAAGAGTTGAAATGATTTTTGAAATAATAGATTTTAAATGATTGTTGATGTGAAAACATTTTTCATGAATTGGATTATAAATCATTTTTATGATTTTGACTGATTTTTGAAATCTGTGACCATGAAACACTGAATCAAAATATTTTTCCAATCCTGTGAGGTATTCTAAACCACTTTTTCATATTCTTCCTAATACCCACACTTTCTTGATGGAAACTTGAATTTTGTGTGAGAACCAAAATTTGTGAATAATTATCTTTCGAAGATTTGGATTTCATGGAATTTATTTAAAATGATTGAGGAATCTCTTTGTCTAGCCAAATTTTATCTTGAGACCCACCTTAACATTTATCCTTCAAAATCCCTTAGATTCCATGAATTTCTTTATAGGTTTAAGCCACATTACACGAATATTTTTCCTTACCTACCCGCACTTTTAGTATTTTTTCATGGTTATTTCAAGTTTGAGTGTGTGGGAAGGGCCTTTCATGTGCATTCCTTGGGATTTGTATCATTTATGGGTGGTTTAAGGTGTGTTTCAATACTTTGGGAAGTGGATAATAAGAGAATTGGGCATGTGTCATCATTTCATTGTGCTTTATTTGTTTCATCTATTTCTCCTTCAAAAAAATGGAGATGAGCTTGAATTCCTCATTATTTTATGACTCATGTCCCTCTCAAAATCAAGGGCATGAATTTTCATTCATTCATTGTATTAAATTTTTAGGTCATCCTTCATAAAAAAAGAAAAAGAGAATAAAGATGTGCCTTTCTAGATATTTGAAAAAAAGGAGGAGAACTTTGATGATATCATTCATTATAATCACTTATTGGATTATGTAACATGTCATAAAAATGGGGTGGTGTTGTTTTTCACATTTTAAAGTGGGATTGAGAGAGGAACTTCCTATGTTTTACCTTGATTTAATCATGCATTGTACTTAAAAGTCTAACCGCCTCTTTCTAGCTTGGAACATTTTTCAATCATTTTCCCACCAACCCTAAGCCACAGAATCATTTGAACCTTTAACTAAATCCCTCATGATTAAATTCATTTTCATGTTTCATGCAGTGGAGAAATGAGAATTTTCACAAACCTATGGTGATACATGCGATTTTCATGTATGAGTATAACTCTAGATTCAATATCTCTTGAGTGAAGAGTGACATAAAATTCAATGTGAGGTAGGTTGTGATTGAGCCATGGATTGATTTATGTGGTTAAAAAAATTTAATTATTGAAATTAAAATGGGAGGGGATTTTTTTTTCAAATATGATACATGATGGACTTCTATTTTGGATAATATCATTGATATTTTCTCATTTTTGATTGTTGTGTGGAATTTGATTTTGATGTAAGATGATTTCCCAGGAGTGCAATGTTTAAGAGTGGGGGAGTGATGAAGCTCACATTTTCATATATTTTATACTTTAAATCATTTTTTATAATCTCACCACAGTGTTACTGTATGGTTAATTGTCACATTTTTAGGTTTTAGTGTTATTTTGAGCCTAAATGCAAGAATGGACTAATTCTGCAATTTTAACAGATTATTATCACAGGGGTATTTCGGTCATTTATCATGAAATATATGTCCAAATTTTATGATTAATTTTTTTTAGAATCCTTAATTAAGTTCCTTCATTTTTGTCTTCTGGAACTGGGGCTGAATCAATGATCTAGTGGCCGTAAAAATTCAATGAAGTCGAAGAGTTTTCTGGGCGGATAGAATGGACCCCACTTCCATAACAGAAACCCAATTAGGTCTACACAACTCTAAATTATATTATTACACCTGTATATGTTCTAGGACTCAAGGTAGGGTTTATAAAATAAATTTCATGGCGTTTGGAATCCATTATGAGGGACATTGAACGACATACATTTGAAGGAAGCTTCCTGGAAGCTGCCTCCAAAAAAAGAAACTGCCAATATTAAATTAATAAATCCTTCTAGGAGCGTCCAATGAAGCTGAAATTTGGGGACCAAACGGAAGAGACCTTATGGAACAAAATTTAGGAAGACAACTATTACATAGTCGGTCATTTAAGGGCATATCTTCGCGGAAACTTTCAGATTAAATGTTTTGTGTGTGAATTCGTCAGTCCTTCTCCCTATAAATATGTGTCCCTTCTCCCAGTTTATGAGATATCCATTCCAGGGGGGATAAGGTGGAGATTTGTTTTTGTAATTTTTATTCATATTTTTAATGTAAATTAGTTTATTCTTATTCTTCATACCTCATTCTTCCATTTTTACTTTTATGTGTTTCTCCCATCGTATTCTCTTCTAACTCCATGAAAATGGGGAACTAACCTCGATGTTTGTTTGAGGGGGAGAATGGTGGTTGTTTGAGTTTCATTGTGCTTCAATTTAAATCTCTTTATTTAATTCTAATATTTTTGGTGGTGGTTAAATTGATTATGATGTGCAATTTCCCCATTTTCTCTATCACCAAGTTCTTCTTCTCATTCAACATTTATCCTTCCCTTCACTATATAAGTCATGCATACGATGGAGTATGGCTTGGGTAGCGATGGTCGGCAAAGAGATCTCCTAGACGACTTTAGGAAGAGTATTTCCCCACATGCAGATATCTCGGTGTTGGGGAAATAACATTTCGAATAAGAGGGTGTAGTGTGATAGATTTTGATCACTACATTGAATTGATATTGAGAATATTTTAATAAATAGTGATGTCAACCATTATGATCCTCCAAGAACAAATGTCTTATTTATTCTTTTTAACATCATATTGTTTGCATTACACACACACATATATATATATATATTCATATTTTATGAATATTTCAAACTCTTCTTTATATTATATATTAGTTAAAAAATAAATAGTGACAATAGAATTTTGGTGTTTCGTAAGTTGCCTCCTTGAGACTGACCCCATGAGTGCACTATATTGCATTCTTAAGTAAATAATATTTTGATCGGGGATCTGCGAAAAATTCCCTCTTCGTCAATGTTTTATTAACCCATTTTATAATGTGGGATTCTAAATCAAAGTATTTTAAAATTTTAAACCTTCGATTATTGATCTCAAGTTCAAATTATGAGGATGTAAAATATTTAAGGGGGTATAAGGTGACACCATAAGATTTTAAAATAAATATATTTTGTACGATAGCGTATCCAACATGCAACACCAAGACAAAACTAATAACAAAATATTGTAATTATAATTTGAAGATTATAATCTAGACATTTAATTTGTGGGTATAAATATTAATGAATTTATTATGAAATATTTAAAAATACCCCACTCAATAAAAATGTATTTATTAACACCTAGTAATTAAGAATTAAATTTCTAGTGAAGTCATATTATGTATGAAGAATATGTTTCCTTCAAAAATTATTTTTATTGACTTTTTGGAGTGAATATTATAATTAATTTATAAATATTATATAAATTGTATTTTAGAAAAATTATATAATTTTTTAAACCATCATATTAAAATTATCTTAGGGTGAATTTTTTTGTGTTTTCTGAAAAGAGTGATTTTTCGATTAATTATGAAAAATACCACTTTTTGTAAAATATTGTTTATTTTTAAAAAAATAGTAATTTAAAAGTACCATTATTATTTGAATTTTTAAAAAAATTAATATAGGTTTTATGTAGTAATATATGATCTAATTAATTATATTTGAATCATATTTATACCATATTTTGGTATAAGTTTTTTTTAGGATTAAAAACACATTTTTTTGAAAAATATTTTTAAGTGCCTAATGTTTATCCATTTTAATTATTTAAAATAACCACTAATGAAGAATTATTTAAATAAAATTTATATTATATATATGTGTGTGTGTGTTTTTGTGTGAATTTATATTAATATAATGATGATTATTATTCATATATTTTATATAAGATCATCTTATGCTTGAAGATTGCATTTCTTGAAAAAGCAGTTTTCCAGCACGTTTTGTGGGTTCATTTTTAAATTAAATTCTAATTATTATGTGAATTAAATTTGTGAAAATTGGTTTAATATTTTTAATCATATTAATTAATATTGAATAATAGTTTCAACTTAATCTTTTCCATGATGAATAGTAAAATCATTTAAAAAAATTCACCATGGTAAGGGTAAATCAAGATAACCTAGGTTAAAACTAAGTGATAAGGACACAATTTTTCATCTAAATTATTATTGGATTAATTTATTTCAAGCCTTATCACCTTATTCTCAATATTAAATTATTTATGGAATACATTTCAGTGAAAATGATCTATATAATACTATAGGTTAGGAAAATACAAAATGCCAATTTCTTTCCTTTAAATATCAATTATATTTTTCCATACGAAAAAAAGAAAGATTCTAAAGACTATTAATGTTTATTTTGAAAAAAAAATGAAATTATTTTAATGATATTAATTTATTTATCATTTTTAGTAATTATATAATTACCTTAAATGCATACGTTGCATTGAAAAAATATTTATTTAATTAGTTGAAAAATAAAATAACTAATTTTAAAAATATTAAAAGTAATATAAATTGAATGAAATATTTTGTTCCAAGAATTTTTTAGAAAAATATAACATTTTATTTTTTTAAAGTATTATATAAAAATTAAATTTTAGTCATTTTGTTTTCAAATTAAATTTAAATGAATAGTTTGAAAATGAAATTAATGATATTTTATAATAAATAATATTATTTAAAATAATTTAATATTATTAAAAAAATATATTTCTCAAATTTATTGTTATGGGATTTAAAATATCAAACATAGTATATTTATTTTCCAATTTTTAATTTTTAGTAACTATCTTCACCCCTAAAGAGTAAAAACTTTGTTATTGTGATAATTGTTAAAAAGGGTTAACTCGGTTTAAAACAAAGAGATGAGGGTAAAAAACTAATCTAAACTAATATAGATTTTATTTTATGATTTTATTTAGACACATAATCACCCAATATTATAATTATATAATTTTAGATCCATATTGTCTTTAAAATTAATTTATAATAATTATTATTTTGTGAAATTATTATAGTGCCCCTCCCATCTCTTATAAAAGGGTACCTCTTATTATCTTTTCTTCACACTTGAAAATCCTTTTTTTACCAAAAACATCCCAAATACCTTAATAAATCATAATACCACATTCTATAAGCCTATTTTTGTAACAAAACCCTCCTAGGAAGGCATTTCGTGCAAACATAAAGATATTATCCGGAGAAGTGGTATTGTTCTTAACTAAGCATTTTCAATTTATTTCTTAATCCACCTAATTCAAATATTATTTATCCATGATGATAGAATAACAGAAGTAACTCCCTTATAATTATATTTTGTTATGTTAATTTCATAAAATACATCCATATTCTTTTCTATAAAATGGGAAACGAAACCATCATTTATATGTACGGCGGACTACCAACTCGCGAACCAATGTAATTTTTTTCCATCATCACCTCTCATGGATGTTTATGATGATTGATTTAATTTATATATATGATATTCATGACATATTTATAATTATTTAAAATGAATATATCATCTTGTTTATTACATTTTTAACGCCTCGACCGCAGTTACCCAGAGTCGGTGCATTATTTTAATACATTAGCATGATTATAAGGAATCAAGTCCCGAAGGACTGATCAGTTTAACAGTCTTGGAAAATAGATTACATACATGAATATTAAATTACACTTCATAACATAAAAAACAACATAAATAATCTTTTATGAACGCCATTATTCCCTTTTTTTAACCCTGCATATCAATCACAATACACTTCTTGGATTCCTGGGAAAAATAAAACATAGAAAGGGGTTAGCTCAGATGCTCAGTAAGGATAACAATACAGTAGAAACATTCATAAATAAGAATAAACATTTAAGGCAATGTATAACTAAAACAAAATATTTTTAAACTTTAACATTATCATAATATGGAAAAAATAAAATGAAGTAATTCCATTTACTTATTCACAGGGATATTCTACTAGTAAAATAATCACATGCAATATCACTAACCACTTTTATAATGATGTAATGCATAATGCTAGACTATCATAACCACATAGTCAAGGACTTGTGCCAAGACTACAAATAAGATCTTTTCAAGGTCTTGTTCCAAGATACTAGTTTGTCTCATGAGACCTACCGATGCATCGAGGAGCTATAGCGGGCTCCACCCATCACTTACTAAGTCCAATGCATTCCTCATATGAAAAGGTTGAAACATAAAATAAACATTCGTATTAGAACTAGCATACGAAATGTCAACACTTTATCCATAAACCATTAATGGTATAAAAATAACACATCCATAGTAAAAGATATCAAAAAACCTTCAAATATTTTATGGAAGTTTTGTATCATAATAAATCAACCTCAATCAAAAATAATATCCAGTAAAGGATGTTGACATAGTTGAAAATGTTGAGTAAAACTATTTGAGATAAATAACCTTTTTATAAAATTATTTAAAATTAACACATTTATAAAGGAAGTAATTTAAAAGAGATTTTTGAATCAGAGTATCCCATACCACTTTGAAACTTTTTAAAAGAATTATCATTTCAGAAAATTCATGTCCATATAAATCAATCCTTAAAATCATTTTGAAAACATCGACATTAATTAAAAATATTTAGAAAGATAAATCTTGATAACATTTAAAATTATGATCTTGATAAAGAGTACCATTCACAAATCCTTAAAATATTTATTTTGAAATCATTTTTATGAAAAATGGAAATGGATGATAAAAATGTCCCAGTAAATACTTACACATAAACAATCTCATATAATAATGAGATTGAGGAATTAAACCTTACCAATTTGGTAACTTACGAAACATACAACCCATGAAAGAGGTATCATACAATGAATATGTAAATACACATAAATTAAAGTGTATTACACAAATAATAGAATTATGGGTAGTACATACACCACACAAAAGGTAATAGCGGCAATATGGCATGAATCCCACGGGAATAAGGAGTGAGATGAAAACCCCTTACCTCGTGTCCGACTTGACCCGTTCGTTCTTTAACATCCTGAATAATAAAATAAATTTAATTTATACTTGCTTAAGAACCTTTTTCAAGTTTATTATTCCTTTTATATCACTTATTACCATGTTATAAACATTATGTAATCATTTAAGTTAATAACGTTTTTTTTGTCGATATTTGGCACTTGAGTCACAAATGAACACCTTATAGTTACAAGTTGTTCACATGGTCAAAATATCATTATATCCAGAGTGATATTAATGATGTAGATATCATATATATCATATATATACATTTATTTATAATAGTACATATTATTTTGGGGTAAGAATGAAATGTACCGTACATGGAGACGGTAAGCCGTACGTATGCATGAACGCTACATTCATTTCTATTTCATATTTTAATGGACTTTAAACATAATGATACATAGGTATATTATAATTACAGTATAATATCAAATATAATATCATTAACTCCATCCTTTATACATCCCACATATGTTATTAACGAGTCATATCACTTTGAGGGGGCGGTAGTCCGCACTTCCTCAAATGAAATTATCATGTTTACTCATAATGAAAACCATTAAGGTATGCTATAAAATAAAAATATAGAAGCATGAAGAAAATAAAAACATAATATATATCGTATATAAATATAGTTTCATCATAATGTCCACCATGAGAGGCGGTATGAGGTAATTTAACAATCATCGTTTTGTGAGGCATTAGTTTTTCATCCACAGAAACATTATGTTCTTCACCCATTAGATGGAGGTGTGTGTAAGTCTAATTCAAATAAATATCATAAAAAACATCCTAGTATATTGAGGATACTGGTGTTGTTATAAAAGAAAGTAATAAAAAGAGTTTAGGGGTTGGATGAGTAAAATAAAAGAAAAGAAATTAAGATAAATTGTTACCTTTAATTTGGGTAACTTCCTTTGGTTTAAACCAAAAGGAATCCTTGAAGTGCCTTCTGCCTAAGCTAATGCTTCTAGAAGGAGAATAGGGATGTAGGGAGCTTAATTGGTCTAAGTTTGGACGAGCCTAAAGGCATGAGAGGTGTAAGAAATTGGTTAGAAGTGGTCTCCTTTTATAAGGGGGGGAGGGGCTCTTAAGGAAAGTGTGAAAATATTATTTTATTATATAATGATATTCGTTTTCTAAAGGTCCAAAAATAATTAGAGTCGAAGATAAGATGACTCATGGTCTAAATAAAATCATCCAATAATAATTGGACTTGTTTTGGATATTATTTTAATATTTATAATATAATTTATTTAAATCAATTATTAATGATGTAAATACTGCATCGTTATATTTTCCTAAATAATTTAATTTATTAGATGACTGAAAATTATAAAAAAAATACCATGATGTAGGAAATATCATTATATTTCCAATTAATATTTATATTCAAAAATATTACTTATATAAAAACATATAAAAGTTAATTACTAAAAGGTTTTTATTTATTTCAATTTTGCCATTATATTAAATTAATTAATCTAAAGTGTCATTATCATTCATAAGTGGCTCCATGGGGTCCCAAAATAGACCCAAAGATTCCCATGGTTGGCCATTACTCATCCAATAAGGTTAGGACATGTGTTAAGGTAATTTTTAATTTTTACAATATTCTTTTTACCTTGAGTTACCCTATTTACCTTTAACCGCGTTAATAAAAGTAAAAAGTTACTATTCACCAAAAATTATTTTTATCTTATTGAACCATATTTTACTCCTTGATATTAACCATTTCCCTCATATTTTCGAAATTCAACTCAAAGAAGCGGTAAAATTAAGTTTTATGTGAATTTGAAAATTCTCCTAGGACGTGGGTAAAAGACGGTGAAAAGTTCAATAAAATTTTTATATATCTAAAATTATTATAAACTAACTTCAATGAATTACAATGAACTTATATAAGTATTATGTATCTATTTTTACATAAATTAATTTAAATAAAATAAATAATTATTTAAATAAAAATTTGGTTTTAAACTATAACTCAGTGTTTTTCATTATTCACCAAAAACCGAAAGTTTTCAGAAAAATACATAAAATTAACCCTAAGATAATTTTGATATTCCAAATTAAAAAATGAAGTCTATTTTACCAAATTAAAAACATAGAAGTTTTATTTATTAATTTAAAATTAATTCCCATAGTCAAAACCAAAAGGCATATTTTTAAGAAATAATAACTATTAAAAGATTGACACTTGTTTATGTCCATTTTCAAAGTGAAATTACTTACAATGACCAGCATTGGATTAACTGGTAAAAATATAATCTATTTATACTTCCAAACCATTAAAATTTATAATTTAACACTAAAAATTATTTTGATTAAAAAGTTTGTTTTTAATTAAAATATAGTATTTTTCACTATTCACCCAAATATGAAAGTTATTAGAAAAACCAAAAAAAAATTATTGAAACTAAATTATTATGTCCTGATTCTAAAGAAGAAGATTATTTTTTCAAATTTAATATATAAATATTTCAAATATTGGATTTAAAAAGGGTTCACCATTAAAAGACGGTAAAAGTGCATTTTTTGAAAAATACTTCTTTTATCTGAAAAAATGAATTAGTTATTAAATTATGTCTAAAAAACTCATAATATGGATTCTAAAATTATAAGGATTATATAATGTTCAAAATTAAGTTAATACTATTCATAACTGATTTTGAATGGCTAGTTTGGTAATCTTGTGGTGCGCTTGAACTCGGTGTTGCGTGTAGTGAAAGTTATTGAATTACTTTGAAAAAATAACGTACTATGAAATATTGAGGTGTTACATTCTTCCCTATTTCAGTAAATTTCTTCCTCGCAATTTGAAATTTTTCTTCAAAAATAAAAGGTTGAAAATAGAAAATACCTTTGCGAGGAAACCCACATCAGAAATTGGTTTAATAAATTTTAGTCTTAATAAGAGGAAAAGGGGAATGAAGAAGTCACCACCAAATTATGATCTCGATTACGAGAACATTGGTGGAAATTAGAGACACATAATTGGAGGAAAACATAAATATTTATAGGGAGTTATTGACGTCATCAATCACAAACAATTGTAGAATTGATGGCCTCAAAGCCATAAATCTATGATGATTTAAAATATCATAAGTTCCACAGAACATAAGGTATTAGGATAACACATTTTTAGTTTTAATATCCCTTACCTGAAGTAGAATAATTAATTTATTTATAGAATAAGAGAAGAAATATATATATATATATATATATACTTGACAAGTAGAGTTCCATCCTTTAACTAATTCCTACCAAAAACTCATCTTTCACTCTAAAAGATAATAGAACTTAAAAAATATATTCTATTTATCCTATTAGTATAGGTTTAAAAAAAATGAATTCATATTTCATCTACCAGACCCTTTAAAAAAACTATATTATTCAATCCAGGACATCACATGGGTCAGTGGTAGATGATACACCCTTGTCGCCCTTCGGTTGCGGGTTCAAGTCTCGCAGCCTTGCTGGACGCGACGGGTTGTCGCCCGACCTCCGGGTTGTCCTTTTTATGGAAATACAAAAATAATCTCAAACTAGACTTATCCAAAATACTTCTGTCCAAACTCACAGTCCAAAATTTATAGGGAAGTTAAACACAATTAAGATCCTTTTTTCCACATAATAACATGTGAACACCTTCATCATGTATTCTTTTAAAACACTACAACATCTTGAATTACCATAAAACCTTATTGATTACATTCATGCTCCCTTATTCATTATAGAATACTGGATATACTCCTTCTAAAAAATGATGGAATATATACAAATCCTTAATCAGTTTCAAGGTAGTGAAGAATATCCAATATAATTTATCCAAATCAATCATGTATTATTCCAAAATCACTACCTCGGTATCAAAACCATATTATGGTTTATCTTTATCTCAACCATATATTTTCAAAAAAATTAACCTGCTATTGAGTCACTTTTCTTTGTTCCACACAATCTCAAGTCCTTAATGAAATAGTACTGCAGTACAATCCTTATATACTCCATAATTATTATAATCAGTACATCGTTGATACAACACTCAAATGAAATAATTCTTTAATAACATCATAAGAACTCTAATCATTCCTCTTCATCTGAGGTAGTATCATAACTTCATTATTATCCAATAACATCATTTGTGGTATACTCTTATGAATGGGACATTGATTCGTGTAGTGTCCTAACGCCTTGTAGATGAAGCATTGCAAATTTGAAAAAAATGCTTACCCTTGTAATCATGTACTTGGTGTCCTTTTTCTCCACAATTATAACAAACTCCCATTACCTTCAAGTATTTACCGAGGTGATTCATTCCACATTTATCACATATTGGAAAATCCTTCTTTCCCTTATTCCCTTTATCCATCTTTCTTTCTACCATCCTTTTCTTCTCTTGCTTCTCTTCAAATCCATAGGATTCAGAGAATTCTTTACTGATCTTATGATACTATTTATTCATATTATGATAATACATGGGAGACTATTTCCTTTATTAATGTTGGATTAATACCATGAATGATATGACCCTTCTTACTCTTGGGATCATACGTATTGATGGAGTTCTCATTCCTTCTACTAGGCGCCATTTCTAAACAATGGAATACACTAGGTCAGTTTATGAATGACAATTCATAATTCCAAACATGTAAAATACCTAACAGAAATTGAATAGTTTATGTATATAATACATAATCTCAAAAAGTTTTTATTTGAGGAGTTATATACTCATAAACTCTTCATAGTGGTTTGTAAAGAAAATGATAATTATCCTAAGCATATCCCCCGGGAGTGTCGTAACCAAGAGTGCAGCAAGGCCAGTTTTCATGCACCAGTTCTCGTTCGAGTCTAGCTCAAAGCGGTGTTTTAGGGTTTTACCCCTAGGTACATCTATGCCAGAGCCGCCTCTACCTAATCGTATCCAGATAGAGATTCATTTTCTTGGAAAACTCACAAAAATATATACCTTACCAAAATTCTAGGAAGTTCTTCTATACTAATCCTCAAAGTCTATCTTAGGGTAACATGCTCTAATAAGAGTTTATCTAAATCTAGTTTCCAAGGTTATTTATAAACTTCCTCTGATACCAAATGTAATGCCCCGACCCCAGTTACCCAGAGTCGGTGCATTATTTTAATACATTGGCATGATTACAAGAAATCAGTTCCAGAAGGACTGGTCGGTTTATCAGTCTTGGAAAATAGATTACATACATGAATGTTACATTACACTTCATAACATACAAAAAAACATAAATAATCCTTTATTAACACCATTATTCCATTTTTTTTAACCCTGTATATCAATCACAATACAATTCTTGTATTTCTGGGAAAAATAAAACATAGAAATGGGTGAGCTCAGATGCTCAGTAAGGATAACAATACAGTGGAAACATTCATAAATAAGCACAAACATTTAAGGAAATGTATAACTAAAAGAAATCCTTTTAAACTTGAAATTCATCATAATATGGAAAAAATTAAGTAATTCCATTTACTTATTCACATGGATATTCTACTAGTCGAATAATCACATGCAATATCACTAACCACTTTAATAATGATGGAATGCATAATGTCAGACTATCATAACCACATAGTCAAGGCCTTGTTCCAAGACTACAAATAAGATTTTTTCAAGGCCTTGTGCCAAGACACTATTTTTCCTCATGAGACCTACCGATGCATCAAGGATCTATAGTGGGCTCCACTCGTCACTTACTAATTCCAATGCATTTCTCATATGAAAAGGTTTAAACATAACATAAACATTCGTATTAAAACTAGCATACGGAATGTCAATACTTTATCCATAAACCAAGAATGGTATAAAAATAACACATCCACAGTAAAACATATCACAAAACTTTCAAATATTATATGGAAGTTTTGTATCATAATAAATCAAACTCAATCAAAAATAATATCCAGTAAAGGATGCTGACATAGTTGAAAATGATGAGTAAAACTTTTTGAGAGAAATAACTTTTTTGTAAAATTATTTAAAAGTCACAAATTTATAAAGGAAGTAATTTAAAAGAGATTTTTGAATAAAAGATTCACATACCACTTTGAAACTTTTGAAAAGAATTATCATTTCAAAACATTCATGTCCATATAAATCAATCCTTAAATCATTTTGAAAACATCGACATTAATTAAAAATATTTATAATGATAAATCTTTATAACATTTAAAATTATGATCTTGATAAATATTACCTTTAAAAAATCCTTAAAATATTCATTTTGAAATCATTTTTATGAAAAATGTACATGGATGATAAAAATGTCCCAGTAAATATTTACACATAAACAATCTCAGATAATAATGAGATTGAGGAATTAACCCTTGCCAATTTGGTAACTTACGAAACATACACCTCACGAAAGACGAATAATACAATGAATATGAAAATACACATAAATTAAATTTTATTACAAATAGAATACAATTATGGGTAGTACATACACCACACAAAAGGTAATAGTGGCAATATGGCATAAATCTCACAAGAATAAGGAGTTAGATGAAAACCCCTTACCTCGTGTCCAACTTGACCCGTTTGTTCTTTAACATCCTGAATAATAAACTAAAGTTAATTTATAATTTATTTAGAACCCTTTTCAAGTTTATGATTCATTTTATATTACTTATTACCATGTTATAAACATTATTTAATCATTTAAGTTAATAACATTCGTTTTGTCGATATTTGGCACTTGAGTCAAAAAGGAACACCTTATAGTTACAAGTTGTTCACATGGTCAAAAGATCATTATATCCAGAATAATATTCATGATTTAGATATCATATATATCATATATGTCATGTATATACATGTATTTATAATAGTACATATTATTTTGGGGTAAGAATGAAATGTACCGTTCATGGAGCCGGTAAGCCGTACGTACGCATGAACGCTACATTCATTTTCGTTTATTATTTTAATGGACTTAAAACATAATGATACATAGGTATATTATAATTCCATTATAATATCATATATAATATCATGAACTCCATCCTTTATACGTCCCACATATGGTATTAACGAGTCATATCACTTTGAGGGGGCGGTAGTCCGCACTTCCTCAAATGAAATTATCGCGTTTACTCATAATGGAAACCATTAAGGTATGATATAAAAGAAAAATACAGAATAATGAAGAAAAAAACAAAATATATATCATATATAAATACAGTTCCATCATAATGGCCACCATGAGAGGCGGTAGGAGGTAATTGAACAATCATCATTTCGTGAGGCGTTAGTTTGCCATCCACAGAAACATTATGTTCTTCACACATTAAATGGAGGTGTGTGTAAATTTAATTCAAATAAATATCATAACAACATCCTAGTATATTTATTATACTGGTTTTCTTATAAAATAAAGTAATAAAAAGAGTATAGGGGTTGGAGGAGTAAAATAAAAGAAAAGAAATTAAGAGAAATTGTTACCTTTAATTTGGGTAACTTCCTTTGGTTTGAACCAAAAGGACTCCTTAAAGTGCCTTATGCCAAAGGTAAGGATTCTTGGAGGAGGATAGGGATTTAGGGATCTTAATTGGGCAGAGTTTATATGAGCCTAAAAGCTTTATAGGTGTGAGTAATTGGTTAGAAGTGGTCTCCTTCTATAAGGGGGAGGAGGGGCTCTTTAGGAAAGTGTGAAAATATTATTTTATTGTATGATGATATTCGGTTTCTAAAAGTCCAAAAATAATTTTAGTCGAAGATAATATGACTCATGGTTGAAATAAAATCATCCAATAATAATTGGACATGTTTTGGATATTATTTTAACATTAATAATCTAATTTATTTAAATCATTTATTAATGAGGTAAATAATGCATCATTATATTTTCCTAAATAATTTAATTTATTAGATGTATAAAATTTATTAAAAAAACCATGATGTAGGAAATATTTTTATCTTTCCAATGAATATTTATAGTCAAAAATATTACTTATATAACACCATATAAAAATTAATTACTAAAAGGGTTTTGTTTATGTCAATTTTTCTTTTACATTAAATTAATTAATCTGAAGTGTCATTATCATTCAAAAGTGGCTCCATGGGGTCCTAAAATCGAGCCAAATATTCCCATGGTCGGCCATTACTGATCCAATAAGGTTAGGACATGGGGTAAGTTAATTTTAAATTTTTACAATATTCTTTTTACCTTGAGTTACCCTATCTACCTTTAACCGCAGTAAATAAAAGTAAAAAGTTAGTATTCACTAAAAATTATTTTTATCTTATTGAACCAAATTTTACTCCTTAATATTAACCGTGTCTCTTGTATTTTCTAAATTTAACTCACAGAAGCAGTAAAATTAAGTTTTATGTGAATTTGCAAATTCTTCTCGGAGGTGGGTAAAAGACGGTGAAAAGTTCGATAAAATTTTTATATATCTAAAATTACTATAAATTCACTCCAATGAATTAAAATGAACATATATAAGTATTATGTATCTATTTTTACATAAATTAATTTAAATAAAATAAATAATTATTTAAATAAAAATTCGGTTTTAAACTATAACTCAATGTTTTTCACTATACACCAAAAATTGAATGTTTTCATAAAAATACAAGAAATTCACCCTAAGCTAATTTTGATATTCCTAATTCAAAAATGAAGTCTATTTTACCAAATTAAAAAAATTGAAGTTTCATTTATTAATTTAAAATTAATTCCTGTTGTCAAAACCAAAAGGCGTATTTTTAAGAAATAATAACTATCAAAAGATTGACACTTTTTTATGTCCAATTTCAAAGTGAAATTACTTACAATGACCAGAATTGGATTAAATGGTAAAAATATAATCTATTTATACTTCCAAACCATTAAAATGTATAATTTAACACTATAAATTATTTCAATTAAAAAAGTTTTTTTTAATTAAAATATAGTATTTTCACTATTCACCTAAATATGAAAGTTATCAGAAAAACACCAAAAATTTATTGAAACTAAATTCTTATGTCCTGATTCTAAAGAAAAAGTTTATTTTTTCAAATTTAATATATAAATGTTTCAAATATTGGATTTAAAAAGGGTTCACCATTAAAAGACGGTAAAAGTGCATTTTTTGAAAAATACTTCTTTTATCTGAAAAAAATTAATTAGTTCTTACATTATGTCTAAGAAACTCATAATATGGTTTCTAAAATTATAAGGATTATATAATGTTCAAAATTCAGTTAATACTATTCATAACCGCTTTCGAATGGCTAGTTTGGTAATCTTGTGCTGCGCTTAAACTCAGTGTTGCGTGTAGTGGAAGTTATTGAATTACTTTGAAGAAATAGCGTACTATGAAATATTGGTTTTTTACAACATTTCTATTCATTAAAATGTGATAATTTCATTTGTGTACACGTGTCAATTATCGCCTCCACAAAATTATGTGATTCATTTTTCACCACCGCATCACATGGATGGTATATATAAGTTTATTTAAAGTAATAATATGGTATTTATGATATAATTATAATTATTAAAATATAAAATAATACTTATTACCATCCTTTCATCATGATCGGTTAAAATGGAAGCATTACTCATGTGTACGTACGACATACAATCTTCATGATTGTAATATAGTTCATTTTACATTACCATATTTCGTGGTTTATTTTAAAATTATAATTTATGTATAAAAATTTAAATTATATTATTATTATTATTACTCTATATATGATGTAATTAAAAATCTCTTTGACCTTAGCCAACTTACTAAGGTGATTTTTGACATATGAGTCAAAAATTGTCAAAACATTAATCATGAACCTAAATGAAAACGTAATTGGATATAACATGATAATTAATAAAATAAAATGAATAATATATTTTAAAATGGTTCTTGATAAATTAAATAATTTAAATTAGTTTATTATTCATGAATATAAATAATGTATTTGATGATTTGGACTCAAGGAAAGGGATCTCTCTAAAATGCCCATTTCTTCAGGTTATAACCATTCCCACTTTTATATATATTTAAAGCTATGGAATGAATATAAATTATGTATATATGTCTCTCAAATATATAACTATATTATTATACCTTGATTTTCTGGGTTAATACATGTTTTATTTTCATTTCTAAAATGCCTTCATTGTGAAATTTTCTTCGATTATGATATGAGGTAAGATTATGAAGCCCATTTTCTTTCTATGGTAATTCTTATTTTTATTCCTTATGATTTATTTAATTTTTATGGAACACATAATCATGGAAATGTTATTATTAGGGCACCCAAATGGAACTCAAATTCCTTGGGTAAATCTTTTATCTCATGATACATTATGTATGGAATTTGGGTAGTTAAGCTAATCCACTATGGGACTCTATCCACCATGTGATGTTGTCTTTAAAGTTAGCTTTAATGTATGAATATTTAATGTTTTGTGTTTATTTCATATATCCTATGTTGATATGATCTTATGATACCATGATACTTATGATATAATTCTATATGATTACTCACATGCATTCTCTTTTTTGATATCATGTCATACCTTTGACTCAAACATTATGTTTCATTATTATGTTTATTACCGTATTGGGATTTTATCTCACCACTTAATGTTATTTATTTCCCTAGGTTATCCTGGTTAGTTTTAGGATCTCAAATGTATTTACGATCTCATTATGGATAATAAAATAAAGATATCATTTTCTAGTTTCCTTTCGATTTATTATGAACTTAGTCTTCTGAAGACACTAGGCCTCAAAAACATGGGTTGTACTTATTAGATATTCAAGTTAAAATTCATCTAATATTATGTCTAAATGTATAGTGTAAATTTAATATATCTAATATATATTGTCTATATCTTTGGATTTATAACTAGATATAATGTAGAAATCATGCTCAATTAATAGATCAGTGTTAGATCATGAGTTTTGGTAGCCACTCTTTGATCGATCTTAGGTCTACCATTGACGAGAAATGACTTTTGGTAAGTTGATGTGGATTTTATATCTTCTCATGATTTATAACTTTATTTAAAATCCTATATATTCTATTTTGATGTATAGGACCATATTTTGGTGAACATTGGTTTGAAGGAATGATATGAGTGTTGTTTCTTAGAGACTCATTGGAATTGGATTTATTAGGATAAAGGAAAGAGGTCCTTACTATTCAAGTCCATTATATAGAACTGTTTACCAGGTTTGGTTTGTGTATATTCCTATGGCAGAGACAGTTTCTTTATAGTTATGCTTAATATACATGGGTTTTCCTATGAGGCCTAAGTTTAGATGGCTTGTGTACTCCTTTCTATGTTGTGTATTACTTGTGTAATATTTCATAGTTATGTAATGATTAATATTCCATGGTTATTCCATTATATGTGTTACCTTACCTATGTATCATTCAAAACCTATGAAAATTATTATTTTAATATATTTTTCAATGTTATGTTAAGCCATATATGTGGATTTGTTCATAATCATTAGAATCTCTATTTCAGTGTTCAAGATAACAAGTGGCCCTGATAGATTTACCCAACTCCATAGAGGCATAATTTGGGTGACATGAATCATTAGAATTGGTTCTATATAGGATAGATAGTACCATATATTGGAATTTTTATACTAATTGAAATTCATACACCTTTTTAATAGTGTCTATATATGTTAGTATGATCTACCATGGTTAACATCCTTACATATAAGAGATGGACCATTATTCTAGCATCCCATACATGTGTACCATTTAAGGAAAGAAAGTATTCATGTGATATTTGTGAAAATTTTCCATAAAGTAAGGTGTGGGGTTGTTCCTTAAATGTGTAATGATAATTTTTCTTAAAGGTGGATAGAGATACAAGGAATGATCTAAGCCATGTAGTTGACTATATTTGATATTCTTCTGGCATGACACTGAAGAGGGTATGGTTGGGGTTCATGGAAGCTTGGTTACTGCATGATCTCTTGGTACATGATCTATTATACATAATGGTTCACATTTACATTCCCATCATGACATTAAGTTTTATAAATATGTTCACTTATGATATGAACATATTGGTGGTGTCTCAAAGTGTTTATACTCAACCTCACATGGGAATCTTAGTGAGCATGAAAACTTTATGACTAGTGATTTTGTGAAGTTCAAGGGCCCTAAAATAGGTTACTGAGGATATTAGAGATAGAAAATAGATATGGTATTGAGATAGGTTATGAATGGTTTTCAAAATAGTTTTATTTTTTAATTTATTTTTGCAGTTGTGCTTGTTGACCTACCTCATTGGGGTCCTTTTTATTATACTAATGTGAATTATCATAAAATATTTTATAAAACATATTTATATTATATTTTTTAGGTTGTTTATTTTTATTATATTTTTATTTTATTATCCTGGGATGGTTGTGATTATTGAGGGTATAGTTTACTCTCACCACTAGATAGAAGCCTCTTTTATACAAGGAGGAATGCATGAGGTTATGAGTAAATAGAGATCAGACCTAACGATTCAGTTCGGGATGTTACATTGGTTTTAGTCAGCAGCACCATACCTACTAAAAGTGAACATGGGGTGTCACATTCAGCTTATTGTTATCCCAAGTAGGACCCTTAGTGGGTCAGATCATGTTAGAGTGATATCTATGTGATTTTTTCCATGGGGGGGGGAGTTTGGAAATATTTTTTTAGGTTTGGTTTTGGAATTTATTGTAATGGTGTTCAGGAATATCAAGTATGGATCTTATGTTAGGGAACCCAGTGGTGATGTGACAATGAACATCACTATACACCAGGACACTGATATCATACTTTTCAAATCGATACACTGAGATATCATTTGTGAGATAAAATTTGTACATACATTATATATGGAGTGGGTTATTATTTTTCAATGTCTTTCCTAAGTTAGATACTTGGTTATTTTCTTTGAAAGTGGTTCATATTGTCAAATTATAGGATGTCACTATATAAATATCCATTAAAAATTCTTAGGAATGGTTGTAGTGAAGACTAGTTGAGAGATAAGGCCTCTGTTCAGGGGCTAGTTCATGATGTATTTCCTCTTGGTGGTATGATAGTGGTTTCAATTCTAGTTAAGTAGTAAGTATATCCACCTTTTTCTATTTTGTAAGATGTTTTGCTTTGTTTCATAAATGAATCGTCTCGTCTAATTTGGGTTAGGATATTAGTAGGTTGAGTGTATTTTACAATTTTTTAAGTCATCATCTAACTCAGTTCAAAGACAAACTAGATATTCTTGTGGCAATGACTAATTAGAGTCAGTGGTTTGAGTGTTTCTTCATGTTTAGTCCCCTTCTAACCATATTGTGGTAATTTTATCAATACTTCTTTATATATCAACAAGATTCTAGTGTTCACGTAAATGCATGATGAAACAACACTCCCCTTGGATGACTTCAAGAAAAACATTCATGAGGATTATTATATAAAAATATCTAATATTTTAATATTCAGGAGATATTGGAGCTATAATGGAGAGATATTACCATTTTAGAATACAAATTGAGATTCAAATATCTCATGAAATATTCCCTTAATATGATCCCTGATGAGTTTTTCTGTGTATATAAGTTTTATATAAGATTTTGATGATCTATTTCAATAGTTTTTGTCCCTATATTCATTCTCACATATGACAGGGTGCTATATAAAGATTTAGTGGGAGGTATTTTTTTGAGAGGTGAAGAATATATCAGGAGATGGGAATTTTAACTCAGAATTAGAGAACTCAATAGTATACATCAAACGACAGACTCAGGGATTTATGTATCTGAGTTTTTTTCAGGTAAAAACATAAACCATATGCTCATTATCTCAAATATCGTAAATGATATCCAGTCATACAAAAGATAGGAATTACTTTTACTATGATGGAAAGGGTCATATTCTAAGGGACTTCCTGACCCATTACACAACAGAGGAAGGATAGGCAATTGAAATTACACTATATCAAGGTAAATCACATGATCATATTCCTACCATATGTTTTTATATAGGTCCTTTAAAGGTGTATTTAGTAGAGGATATAACACTATTCTAGGAGGATGAGCTAGAGGGGCATAGTGTAATGACCCACTTCTGCCACTGCTACCTCTAGGAATCCTATTATAGGTTTGATGTTCTAGCATCCAAGGATGTATCCGAATCTAGTTTTTTGAGGGATATGACCTAGATGCACCCAATATTGTTTAAGGTACAATATGTGCCTTTTATAATTTGGAATAATTATGCATAGGCATAAGCAGTATCCCTTAATTACTTGCTATATCCTTTTTTCAATAACTTGGTATTTCAATAGAGCCACTAGCCTGACCCATGTGGCTAGAGACTCCCACTAGGTGAGATCCAATAATTATTCACATAATTTTATAGTGTGAAATTACACTCAGCAAAGATAGTTTTACATTAGATCTTCTTATCCCTTCTATGAAGTCATATTTATGTCATACTTGGTATGGAGTGGCTATCTATAGTTTATGTTTAGATGGATTGTTTTTGTATAATAGTGAGGTTCCTTCAGACATATATTTCAAGGTTTCCTTAAATGTATAGAGGGTTTTTTAGTTGAGATGGTCATGGATCATGCATAGGAACCTACAACCAATCACTCACTATATAGTGATTTTGAACATTAGTGTAGAAGATTATTTGGAAACTTATATCGCATTGGTTGTATAGGAATACATCGACATCATCCATGATGATGTTTTGGAAATATACCCATGTCATGAGGTCAACTTTTTTGTCAATATTCACCCCAGGGACTCTCTGATATCTTCTACAGATTATCAAATAGTATTCTCTAAGCTCTGGGTGATGAGGATGGATATGGATGACCTTCATGAGAAAGGTTTTATCAGACTCAGTGTGTCCCCCTAGGTAGCATTAGTGTTGTTTACCAATAAGTAAGATATAATTTCAAGGCATTATGTTGACTATATCTACTTGAATCATAAAAAAGTCAAGAAAAAAATAACCTCTTCTGATAATCGAAGATCTTTTCAACTATCTAAAATGGGATATTTGTTCTCAAATATCAATATCATGTCTATATAGAATCAGGTACGAGTTTTATATGAATATATCTGAAAATAGTGTTCTGGTTTCACAATGAACATTATAAATATTTAGTGATTCCATTTGGTGTGAAAAATTCCTTAATATATTCATGGTACTTATAAACCATATATTTATCCATTTCTAGACCAGTTAATGGTGTTTAACATTAATGATGTCCTCATTTATTCAGAATTAGATGTTGAACATGCAGATCACCTGTGGATGTTTTTGGATGTACTTGGGGAGAATTAGATATATAGTAAACTATTGAAGTTTCAAATATAAATTGGATATTTACACTTATTGTGATGTATTATCTCATAGTATGGAGTGGTTGTGGTCCCTGTGAAGATTGAGGTTGTGTTGGTTTGGTATCCACCCAAGAGCATATATAAGGTACAGAGTTTACCTAGGTTGGTTGGGTATTACTAGAGGTTCATGATTAAATTTTCTATTATCACGGTTCCATTTACTAACCATAACCGAAAGCGAAAGAAGTTTGTTTGGTATTAATGATTTTATAAGGAATTTGGGAAATTATGACAGAGGCTGACTAGATATCTTATTCTAAAACTACCAATAGAGGAAGTTGAATATGTGGTGTTTTTTGATTCCTCTAGAGTTGGGCTTAGACATTTGTTTATGTAGGGGTGGGTGGTGATCTCTTATAGGTTTTGGAATCTGAGATCCCATGGATAGAATTACATGAATCATTACTTGGAGTTGTAATTAGTTATATTCACCCAAAAAATTAAATTCACTACAATCTTGGTGAGGGTTTTAATCCACTCATATCACTAGAGTCTCAAGTTAATTTTTCACTATGAGAGTTCTCAACATGATGCAAATGGGATTTATAACATTGAGAAAGTATAAAATATTATATAATGGAATGTTGTGATATATTTTGTTAGTACGAAATCATGCTCTCCTTTTTTGAAGAGGAATCAAAGTAGTTATCCTCATTAAAAATTTCCCTAGTAGATGAGGGATAATAATTTTATCTCCAATTCTTGGTGATAGCATATCCTCTTATTCAATGTGTGAGGGAGTATTATCCTAAAGTTATAAATTCTTATGTTTCATGCAACAAAAATTATTAGGAGATACTCTCAATGTATTTTCTAAATGTGAGGAGAACATCATCCTCTTTCAATTATGGATATACCAATATATACATTGGTTGTTTTGGTGGGTCAAGGATAAATATGAGGGTCTCTAATCTTATTTCTCAATTATTTAAAAATCAATTGGTGAATCTAGAGAATCAGGTTCTTATAGAATTAGCCTATCCCCTTGAGATTCCATAGTGGAAGTGGGATATTATATCTATGGAATTTTTTATGGGACATACATGTCCATTGAGAGGACATGATGCTATCAGGGTGATTATTTACTAACTATCCAAATTATTCCACTTCATTTCCATTCAAGTGAAAATTTCAGTGGAGATATTTGGATTCTTGTATTTACATGAGATTTTCCGGCTATATGGGGTTACATTAACAATTTTCTATAACCATGAATCTTGATTCTTGTTCTTCTTATAAAGAGTATTGCATGAATCTTTTTGGACCCATTTTCATATGATTATAAATTTCCACCCTCATATTTATAATTATATTGACTGAGTCATTTATGTCCTTGAAGATATGTTAAGGGATTTTGTGTTGGAATTTGGATAGTGCCTAGAGGACCATTTACCCTTTGTGGATTTTTCCTAAATAAATAGTTATCGCTCTATGATTGGAATGGATCAATTTGATTCCATTTATTGGAGACCTTTAATGTAACCACTATGCTAGAGGATTTTAGTGAGTCATCACTCATGGGGTCAGATCTAGTGCAGGTGATGATGGAGAAGGTTCTAGTGATTTAAAAGTGGATGAGGTCCACACAGAACCATCACATGTCCTACAAGAACCATTAATGAAGATATTTGGAGTTTGAAGATGGATACCAGGTATTCCTAAAGTTCATTTCTAATAGTGGTTTTTAAAACTTTTTTTAAGGTTTTAATAATTCTATTAGTTTCATCAATCTATTATTTATCATTAGAGGTTAGAAAAGGTTGAATACCACGTATATTTACCACTATAGTTATATCGGGTGCATGATTAATTCCATGTGTCTTAGTTAAGGATTTACAAACACAGTCCATCTCACGATATTGATTGGGTCGATTTGTACATTAATGATAGAGTAACATTTTCATAGTACCCAGTGGAAATTAAGGATTAGTGGGAGAGTAACCTTTATGGATGATCTATTCCATTGGTGTAAGTTCTTTAGCAGCATGAGAACCAATAAGAGAGCTCGTGGGTGCATGGGAACCATATGTGGGTTCAGTACCCTCACATCTTTTACCATTTTCTAATTTTTATGGTTAAAATAATTGAATTTATGGAGGGTATAATAAATCTATTTTTTTGTGTTTATACAATTTAAATATTATTTTATATTTCCTTGAATTTATTTGTGGTGTCGGCACAAATTTTAGTTTTCAAGGGAACCCTAATATTTAATTCATAAAATATATATGAATATTTTATTATTCAGTTCATGTGATTTTTTAAAATTACATTATATATTATAAGAGAGGGAAAATATATGAAATATAATATCATACTTGAATATGGAATGTGGGTTTTACCCTAGGAATAATGTAATTTTATTTTAAATTAGGTATTGTGATGTTTCACAATTATTGGTAGACTTAGAGTAAAAAAATAAAATAATTAATCAATTTATTTAATTAATGGTTATCCAATAAATCATTCTATTTAAACCCCACTTTAAAACTCCTTTAGGGATAAATGTATAACATTTAGAGATTTGAGGTGGCTATGGTGGATAATCCTTGATAGAAAAATCATGGAAATTTGTGGAGACAATGATGGAAGTAGAAGATCTCCAATGGAATTTTCATTGAGCATGTTTATCACCAATGATTAGTCCATCCTTGATATAGTACATCATATTTATATAGTATTAACTTATATTCTTGTTATTTTTTAGCATATTCAATTGATTTCTATGATATCCTCAACTTATGAATAGACCTATTAAATTATTTATTTACCAGCTTAATTTTATAGATATTTTATAAATAATTTTTACTCCCCAACCCTTATTAAATTTTCTTCATGTATCACAATCAGTTTTTAGGATCATGATGTCCTATGGGTTTACTAACTTATTTTTTTCATGGATTTTCCCCACTTTGCTTCATGTGTTCATTTTCAACAAATATTTTTCTATAAATTTTAATAATATTAGTTTTATTTGAATTATACTAAAATATGACCATGAACTATGTGTGTTGAGATTGATGATGGAAGAATTAGTGCATTAAAGCATCAATGAGTAACATAGAATCGTGATCAGATGAGGATGGGGGACTAATTCCTGAGAGGAGATGTGTGGGGGTGGCATTATTTTATGAATATTTCCATTTTTTGTGACAAATGGATTAAAATAAATTCGTTAAGCTGTATCCTCCATTAAATACATGATTAAAAAGGATTTGGGAATGTTCTAGGGTGAAATCATAAAATTTCATGATGATTTTGGATCTATAATTGAATATAGATTTGAAAAAATTACTATATATAGTATTTTTTAGAATAACACATGATGTGTGTCTCTAGGATGCAGTATCTAGGTTTTTTTAGAGTTAAATAGCACATGTCATTTGATTAGATCACACATAGTTTGACCTTAATCTAACTTCTCATCATGTATAAGGATTTTAACCTCACATGCCATGTAGGATAGGATTTCATAATGTGTACCTTTAATTCACACTGTATTGGATAATATGGTACATTATTAGTACAACCTTGGGTCCGATATTCCAAGTATACTAACCTATATGCCATGTAGTTAGACCGTTACATGCCATATGGGGTTCCAATGCATGGGAATGGTACTTTTTATGGAAACATGTTGTGTACCCTAAGGAACATTCCATGTACTCCTTCCAGACCAACCAATGATCCATGAATTAATATTTATAATTTTTTATGTGTAAGTGGTATATCTTGCGTGTTTTTCCATATAGAACATGATGGTGGACTTATATTTAAAATTTTAGATAAAACATGAGGTGGTGTGATCAGATTTTCCCTTCAACATTTGATAGCTGATGAAAGGTGTGGTTATAGTAGTGAGATAATTCAGCTCCACCCCACCAAATAGATTCAAGTATCCCACCTTGTTACCTATGTTGTGTGATACCCAATCCATAGATCAATCATGGATATAGTCAAGTATCCCCCCATGGTCCTAGGGTTTTGATCCTCTATCACCTTCCCTATATAGGGTTGGTATACCTTCACCTTAATCTGAACATTTTATCTCTACCTATAGGTCAATACCGATAGAGTTAAGTATCCACCTATATCCCAAGGTTTGATCCTCTATTTCTTATTTGAATTACATTGACTGATTTATCTTCAAGTGAGGTTTGTTCCATTCCTTTTTTGTGATTTTAGAGAGCTTACATAAATGGTTATATTGGTTTCTATTTTTGCATATATGGGTTCCTCTTATCTTTTATCCCTGATTTATATTTATGATATAACTAATATTTTATACTTCTCCATGGTATTTTGGGAATACTATTGGGTATGTATATACTCACCTCTACATGGGACTATTTCCCACATGTATTGTGTCATATGCTGATGATAGGTAGTACGGTGGGGATATTGGTGGACCAAGTGTCGGTGGATATTAGTATTACACGATCATCATATTTAATCAGTAGGGATAAAATATTTAGAGGGTGGGATATGAACTTCCTTATATTAGATTATAGGTTGAGTTTCCATTTCTATTAGTTATGTATTTTCCCTTTCTTCATTTGGATTTATTTTTTACTATTCACTTGTGGATCCTATAGGTTTTTTCATGCAGTTAATAAATTTATTAGTTCTTTTCCATTATAGATTAAATTATTACGGTATATTTAGTGGTTTTAATTGATTACAGGTATTTAGGCTAAGGCTTTCCATTTTTGATATATTCTTACTTGGTTCTAGTCGTTAGCCCCTGGCCTATTTTAGGTAGTCTGGGAGTGGCACATCAAGATTTTCTTTGACCCAAGTGAGGCCCCAATGGGTCAAGTCTTGTTATTACACATTAATTGGGTGTGAAAATATTAATTTTTTTATGGAAGGTGAATAAAAAATAAAATAATTAGAATAAAAAATACATAAATAAATAAAACATGAGATAATAAAGACTAAAAATATGCAATGGGTTTAATATGCTTTAGATGTATATTAAACTATTAAGACTATTAAAATTTAAATCCTATAATAATAAGTGTGATATTCATTCCAAAAGGGAACTTATTAATAAATTTATCATCTAAATAGGTGGGATCTTCCAAATTAGGGTTCCTATAGATTCTCTTGTGTAAATAAAAAAGGAAATAGGTGACATTGTATCATCCTTGGGTAGGTTCTTCAAAAAATGGGTGCCCTAGATTTTCTTTTATTAGTATTTTCTTGATATTTTATTTGGGTTACACTTATCTAGGAAAGCCTAAGAGTTAGTATACCAGTGGAATAGAGTTGAGTTCATCCATATGATGGAGTCAGGAAAAGAGTACCCTACTAAACTATCCAAGAATCATAATTTTTATGATTAGGATGATTATCTACCAAAATAGTTATGTGGTGAGAGGAATTTAAAATCCGACTCATTATATGGTGAAATATGGATCTTGACTCACTAAATGGATGCTATTTTTGGGTTCATAATTTTTAATGGGAGTATTTTCAATAAAATTCAATGACGATAAGATATAATACATGATACTCTCCCATAGAAATTTATATGTTATAGGATATGGATTTCCTCATAATAATCATATTAAAAACCCACATTATTATTAATTATAGAATAACTCAAGTTAATTATCTAATATTGATAAGTTTTACTAAAGTTAGTGTGGCCCTTATATTTAATTTTGGGGTTATACTCTAGATTGTTTTGTATTTATACTAAAGTGTGTTCCATATAAATAAATTATAAAGATAATATATGATATATGGAATAAGAAATGTCCCATTATTTATTTTATAAATATTTGGGTATGATAAGAATTCATATGACATTTTTATTATGATAATATTGACTCTAAATCTAACAGATGTGTATTTATTGGTCATCATAACGAAACTAAGGGATATTATTTATATAATCCTACTAATCAAAAAGTCTTTTTGGCACATTTTGTTACATTTCATGAGAATTAATTTATCAATTGTGGACTCATTTAGGGGAATATTGAACTTGTAGAAGTTCAAGACCAATATATTGGAAGTGTTCTTAAGATTACGGTTGATCTAGTTCCACAAAATATTATAGAATAATAATATATTTAAATTACACATGAACCTAGAAGGTATAATAGGATTCATTAAGAGACCATGATATATGGATTTATTATAGCTAATTATGAGGAGTTAATATTCATAGGATATGAGAAGACCACCAATTGGGAGGTCATAGAGTATACTAGATCAAATAAATGATTAGAATCAATGGAATATGAAATGGAATCCATATACACTAAACATGTTTTAAAATTTGTTGATGTACCTAAAGTAGTGAGACCCATGGCTTAAAAATGGGGTTTCTATAAGAAAACTGACATGGATGGTAGAAAATCTACCTATAAAGCATTAAAAGTTGTAAAAGGTTATAATAAAATTAATGGTATTGAATCTGAAAAAACCTTTTAAACTTTATTGATAATAAAATACATTCATATACTATTTTCTATAGTAGCTTACTTTGACTATGATATATATAAAATGGATGAAAAAACCATTTTCCTTCATAGGGTTTTATTAAAGGATATGTTTATTATACAACTCAATGTTTTGGAAGTTACAAATGATATTTATAAGGTATAAAAGATATAATGGTCCATTTTTGTATTGAAGTCATATTTTTGGAGTTAGAATATCTAGTTTGGTAATTAAATAAAAGAGTTCTATTTTATAATAAAAATGGGTGATTCTTGTGTATAAAATAATATTAGAGGGTGTGTTGTAGTATTTCTAATATTGTATGTAGATGACATATCACTTATTGGAAATTATATCCCAACTCTTTAATCTATAAATATGTGATTGGGTAAAACATTCTTGATGAAAGACATGGGTGAAGCTACCAACATACTAGGTATGAATATCTATAGAGATAGATCTAAGAGGATTCTTTGACTTAGTCAACAAACTTACATTAGTAAAGTTCTAAATAGGTTAAATATAGATAGTTTAACAGAGGTGTTTTTCCAAATTTATATATCATAAATATTAGGAAGATTAAAGATCCTTCTATGCAGTTAGAAAGGATGGATACAATTACCTATTCATTCCTTATAGGTCATATCATGTATGGTATGTTATGTACTTAAATTGATGTCATCTATTCCCTTAGAATTTCTTTCACATACCAATCCCATCCTAGTGAGATTCACTAGATTGTTTTAAAGAAAATTCTTAATTAATTGAGAATGACTAAAGATGTGTTCTTCATCTTTGAAGGAGAGGATGAGCTCTATGTAAAGGGTTACACATATGCATGTTTCCAATCTAAAACAGATGATATGAAATAAAAATATGTTTTTTTGTTTTTTAAAAATGGTGGATCTATCAATTGGAATAGTTATAAACAAACCACTATAGTAGAATTGATAATAGAGGAAGATTAAATCACTACATCAGATGCTATGAAGGAAGTTGTTTAGACCAAGAAGAGAATTTTTGATCTTGGAGTGGTTCCTAGCATCGAATGAGTAATTGAGATTTACTTTCACAACAATGGAGTTATTGCTCGAGATAGGGATACTTGATCTCACCAAAAGACCAAAAACATCCTTTATAAATATAAAATAATATGAAATATAATTGAGAAGAGAAGTATTAAGATCTATTGGGTGTCTATATATGACAATGTAGTGGATCCATTAATGACACTATTATCACAATAGAAGCATGAGGTTCATGTAAAGTCACTTAGTATATGGCATTTAAGAGATTTATATAATTTTTTTAAATGTATCATGATGATATTATAATAAATAAAATTTCTATTTATCATTTCTTTATCTATGATAAAATTTACATTAAATGAATGGATGGGTTATAATTTATCCTCAAATTAAAAATTTATTTTGTCCCAAATAAATGATCAACATGACGTAGTATGATTTCTGATGATATGTTAATATTAGGTTTAATAAAATAATTTACAAATTTAAAAGGATTATATTTGAGATACTAAGAATATATTCACGAAATTATAATTAAATACATATTACTTGGGATGGCCCACTAAGTATATCCCATGGAATGTAATATAGTCATTGATATACTTATCAGTGTATGCTTATCATAAATCATTTTTACCTAAGGTTTTTGAGATGTATAGCATGATAAACTTAATAATTTGATACCTTTATAATGCATGTAATCATAATTTAGATAATCAGGGGGTTGTGGGGTATTTTGTTGATCATTTCATCAGTTAGAGTACAATCAAGATGCGATTTTTTCACTTGTATAATGAGAAAATAAATAACTCCCCTGATTTAATTAAAATAAAAAAATTCATGTACATACTTAGTTTATTCATATGAGATTTTTTCAACTTCTTTTATGATATAAATTTTATGTACTCATCTATTAAATGAATTACATGTGATCTATTCATTGATTTGGTTAATATTTTTCAAATAATCAAGAAAATATGAGATGGACTATACTACATAGACATTGTTCCATGTCTAGTAGTCACACAATTTCATATAAGATAGATTATATAGGTATACACGTGATTTATATAATCCATATTTTGATGCACATATTCAAATAGATATATGAGTATGTCTAATAGATATCACACCATACCCCTTAGTAGATTGAATAACATTGATTCATTGCTAAAGGATTCTCTTTTCTTACACCATTTTAATAGAGATTTTATATTTTTGTCAATGTTACTGAATCCAATATGGTTATATAGTTATACCTTTTTAGGAGTACTAAATAACAATTTAAATTTTTATTATGAGTTGAAAAAGGAAATAAATAAAGTAAAGGGGGTTAGAATTAGTGATTTTTTAAGGAATCCCATGAGATAATGATAATACAGACCAATGGGAGAGAAAAAACTCAAATAAAAAATCAACACATCTACCTGATCACTTTTATAAGTGAGAAGTTCAGATGACATATTCCCCTCTTACCATGTGTGAATAATCTAAACATTCTATTGTAGCAAGTTCTTACAATATTTTATAGTATAAGCAATGCTCCAATGACTTGGTGAGGCATCTATAAAATAATTGACCGCCATATATGATTCAAGTTCAACCATTGATACATTTAGGGTTTTTTGTATAAATAGAGATACCATTCAGTATATCTTGAGATTTTTCTTGAATAAAAATTCCCTACCTAAAGAAATATGAGAATTATATAATGACTGGGCCCCAAAAAACCTGGATTATACCATTATCTACCTGATACCATGAATAAATAACCCGTCATTATCAATCATAAACAATAACATGGTGCATTCCAACTCAACCAAAATCCATAGTTCCCTATACAATCTAGTATCTCATTTTAAGGGAGACGAATAAGTCAGTTATGTAATGATCATGGAAGAATGGACTCCTTTCATGGTGGACCAAAGAAATCAAGAAGATATATAAATTTTTATTCAAGGAAATTTTTATTAATATTCATATTATTATTATGAGAATAATTGAGATCCTCTTACCTATCCTAATATCCTATAGTGAAAAATAATACATCACCTCCAATGAGTTGAAGTCTGCACCTACATGGACATCAAATCATGCTTATAGAAAATTTTCTACAAAGTCATACCATGAATTAGATCTTGAGATAAACCTAATGGAATTATAGATATATCTCACTTAGTCACCTTTGATGAATAGTTGTAGAAATGATTCCACATTTTTACTGTTATAGTACATACATTTGGATGTAAGTTGAATACCTCATCATTAAATGTTCACATCTATGGAAATATCCTGATACCAATGTTTCCAATTGAGAAATTTGAATTTAGAAGGAAGTTACTTACCCAAAAATTCACTACCTAAGGTATTAGTATCCTATTTCATATGAATAATGTTATGGTAATTTGAGCATCTAACATTTCCCAATAGAGTGTTGGTGAAGACACAATGATGAGACACATTATCCATCTTGATTTTGTAATACAATATTTTTTTTCTCATCATTGAAAATTAATTTCCTAAATGAGGGGTGGTAACTAGCCTTCCTAAAATGGGTATTAGGGATTGTAAACCCTATATAGATGAGAGTAGATCCCACTCATTTTCCACTTATGAATGAAATGTCACCTATAATAATAATTACATAAGACCTATATAAAATAGTGTGAATGTTTCCTAGCAGGTTTTACTATAGATGATATCTACTAGAGCCTTCAGGCTAGTTGATAAAAAGGTTACCATATTTTTTCCTACTAAATTTAGCCTAGAGTGAATTCTTAAAGATCTCTTCCCAACTTAGTTTAGATTTCATACATTTTACATTTTATTAAATACCCCTAAGACCAATACCCTATTCAGAAGATGGCTCGGCCAATCTAAACCAACTATCCATGTGGGGGTGTCCCTATGGATGAGAATCCCATTTGAAGATATTTAGGATCCATGGGAGTACTGCACATTAAAAGTAAATTTTTGGGAATATAGGAAATAATTATATTCACTAATGTGATCCTACCTTGAGTGAAAGAAAGTGACTCTTGTAATTGAATACCCCTCACATGAAACTATTAGAAATACCATCAAAATATTGAATTTAAATTCTTCTGTTTGACAAGGGGGTCCCCAAATAATCCTTTAATAAATTACTTCATGAAATTATAAGCCTCTCTTTAAAAAAATTTGGATGATTTATTGTGTAATTTTTTTAGATATAAACACTTATTTTTAAAAAATTAATACACTTCCCACTTTTTATGCTATTGGAATTAGGAATTATCTTGAAGTTATTGATTGATTTACTATTACATTTAATAAAGAAAATGATATCTTCAATAAAGAATAAATGATATATTTCAGAGAACCAACACTAAGCTCATAATAGATAAACAAACACATTTGAAATTCCCTTATTAATATTTTTATTGAGAAAATAACAAGTAAGAAAAAAAGACTCAGATATAGAGGTCCCCCTTTTCAAATAACCCCCACTAACTTGAAGAATCCAAATCTCTTTCTTATAATTAAAATAGTAAACCAAGGTAAAGAGATGAAATTAAAGAATAAGACACGAAACTACTTAAAAATACCAGAATGCCTCAAAAAATTGATAATTAATCTCTACTCTATCCTATCATAATCCTTTCGATATCATTTTTTATCATTATTTTAGAACCAATAACTCTTCTATTAAGATCTGAGATCATTTCCTAGGCTAGACCAATCAACCATGAATACTCTAAACATTTATAAATCCATGTTGTTCCTCTGATTTTTAAAGTTACAAGTGATGAGAAAGACCCTTTTTCGAAATAGTGGAAAGAACATTGTATGAGAAGTTACACTTCATTATGGGATAAAGTTTTGAAAATTTATTTGGATGGATCTATTTAGGAATAAGAAAAAGGATGCTGGTTTTGGAAAATCTGGGTAGAGTAACCCCTTTGAAATAATATCGAACTACATCAATATCCAATTTCTTGATAATTTACCAAGGACCATAGTAAAAGTTCCTGAGAAAACCATCAAGTCTCGATAAACTTTTTAGATTGATACTTTTAATAGATTTTTTAATTTATTATTCCTCTAGAATGGATTAAATCATGACGTTATATTGGTCATAAATGGTTCTTGGTATGTTAATGATGTTAAAATACTCTTTTGTCTGTAAAATACTCCTCTCATAAAATGATGAGAACCTAAAAGTAATTCAATAAAATAAGACTTCACAAGAGGACCATTAATACTATTATAACTAGTGTTTGAACCATCCTCATGTTTCATGTTGATTTTCCTAGAAATTTTTTTCTCTTATGAAACCATGAAAGTAAATATATTTAAATATCCTTCCCTTATAAATTTGGATCTTGAACTCTCCCTATACACCCTTTCTTTGAATATAATCTCCTCCTTTGTATGAAGACAATTAAGAGAAAATAGATGAAATGACGTGTTATCCCATTGATATTATAATCTATTATATAGCTGACGGATTTATTCTTTTTATACTTCTATAATAGTAATATAACTTTGTTATTTGATCTTCCAAGTAAGAATATTATTCTTCAACCATCATAGTTTGTTCAAAATATTCACTCATGCATTCCATTACACGGGAGCCATACCATATGAGTAAGTTATCTCCTGAAATTCATTAATATTCATACAATGACTAGAGTAAAATATTATTATATTAAAATCATTTAAACATTGGATCTAAAGGAGGAGAGGAGAGATATCAAACATGTTTTACACTATATTCTTGACCAACGAGCTCAGGGAATTATAGATAACATGACGATAACTCAGAGATCTATCCAAACTAATTGAGATTTGACAACATCCATGTTTTTTGTTATGAAATTCCTAATTCTATGCAATGTTGAATAATTATAATAGTTTATTAAGAGTGGTACAATAGTGAAATTATTTCATATAACTACTCAAGTAAAATCCCCATCATTTCTTCTCAATTTTTTCAAGTATGGTGTTGAAATCACTTTTGAAAAACCTAGCAGAGGAGCTAGGATCAAAAGTATAGAGATTATACCATGGTTATATTCTTTCTAAAACCTTTAATTTAGAATACATTATATTAATAAATAGATAGATATTATAGTTACTTACCTTTATAGTGATATGTTGAAGGCAGACCTCCCCAAATTCCACTTGAAGTATATTCTCCAATAAAATTTATACGTGAGTGTCATCAAGAGTGAAATGCATGTAATTGGACACATGTAATTTATTATAGACATATCTTATGGAAGGAACCTTGAGTTTAGGCTCTATATTAGAATTAAAAGAAATATAGTTATTTTAATGAACTTTGAGAAGATACTCACTTTTATCTGAGGATCCCATACTCCTATAATTCTATAAAATTAATGACATCATGATGAAAGAGAGGATGAGTCCTATAAGATAAAAACATATTTTATTTGGGTATCATAATAACTAATCATAGACCTAATACTTGATCAAGTAACAATATTTTTATATAGGTTTTACTTATATTTTGATTTATTTTAACTATCTCAAACTGGAAAAGATAAGTCGGGATAATTTCTAATTAGGGTAAGGACACAAAACATTTTTAGGAATAAATAGTCTCAGGGTGATAAAAACTACATTGGAATCTATGATTTTTTATTTTTCACTGTGGGGAGTGATTCAAAGGAAATGTAGTAAGTGTCTCTGTACTTGTAGAAACTAGTTCATTCTCCACTACCACCTTAGGAGGGGAGGGATCAGCCGTAGTCAAAAGGCTTGGATTCATAACCATATCAAGAAGTTGGGTTGGATTATAGAGGTAGGATCATTATTCCTTGAATGTAATATTACCCTTAAAATTATCCTTAGAATAATATGAATATGATTAAGAATCAATCCCTTTCTTCAGAAGATCCATTTCCCCCACTTGTGAATCTGACCTATGAACCAATTCCAAATATTGGGTATCTGAAGGGGGGATCCTTGGCATTAGATTAAACACCCTTGTATTATAAATCCATATAATAACAAGGAGTGTCCCCTAGACATTGATGGGTTGTATCAGGAGCGATTCCAAGAGAGGTACTTCTTGAGGTTGAAAACAATGATGAAATTGGGATTTAATTCTTTAGAGGATAAAGAAAACCTATGTTTCTATAGACTGCAGCCATGTATCCATGAATATAATATAGGGAAAAACTATATATCATTGAATAAAGTATATTTTGATAAAATTAAGCTTTAGGGCTCTCACAAAGGAGGATCCACTGTAGAAGGTGGAAGTTAATCCCATTCAACATAGATTTAAGCTACCATGGTGAATTCCATCTGTATATTGGCATTATCAGTGAATTGGAAAATACCAAATGTATAAACAATAATATTTATTATTTTATGGATTTGGATGGGTATTGGAAGGATATAAAATTTAATACCAAGTACACATAGGGAGGATTCATGAACTATATATAAATCTTAGTTCCAATGGAGAAGAAGGAACCTTCACCATTAATATGTATCAGCCTACTTGGCCTAGGACCTAATAAAGTACATCACATAAAATAGATAGATAAAAACGAATTTTTGATTTATAAAAGAGTATCTGGTTAGAATATTGAGGCTCCATGGTTTGAAAAAATGAGTAAAGACCAGTAATGAGGGGATAATTACACCAAATTTATAAACGAGGGCCCACTAATGATACTATTATGTTTCTTTAAGTTCCCTCAAGGACAGAGAGAGGGTCAGATAACCTTAAACCATCTCACAAGCCTTCTCTTTCATGTGAATCAATGGGATGGGAGTAATTGGGGATCATATTTGAGAGGTATGATCAGTAGTTACCACTACTTTCAAGGATATTTTATGGGGGATAGCTGAAGTAGTGGGTAGATGGACAGTAGGGAGAGGTTGTGAGGAAGAAATAGATCCACTAGTAATTGTATCCTAGAATTCCTCCCTCAGGTCATCATAAAGGGGATTAATATTTGTAACATTGACAAGAATATATTTTTATGAAGGAATCAATGTCATGGTATGTCACCAATCTATCCCCTTTAAGGAGAGAGGGCGAGGAGACCAGAGCTCCAAAAACATGAGACTATGTTTCATCAAATGCAATGTGTGCTCTTAGTTTTAACATTCATTACATCATAATTTCATGGTTATAATCAGTTATAATTCTTTATTAAAGGATTAAATATGGATTAATAATACTTTTAAAGAGTTTAATGGATTTTACCAGCAAGAAGGAACACACGGTCAGCACTTAATATAGTAAATATTTTTGATGCACTTTATTTAAATGAAGAGAATCTTGGTTAGATATAGAAAGGGATGTGATCTATCATATTAGAATTATAATGATCATCAATTTCAAGAAAAAAATTATAAATTTCTCTTCCGTCTTGTAGTGACATTCTTCACAAATATTGTATGTTCTAGAACCCCTCTCAATGTAAGAGAATCCTTGTGATGTGATTATATAACCATTAACGGGTGAAATCTATCAGAGGTAGCAGGGATTTTTTGTTTCTCTAATAATCCTTATAAAATTGATTCATCAAGATGAATTATACTACTATTGTAATAATAATACATCATTGTTCATTTTTCCTGCACATTGATTCTATCAAGGATGGATCAGGCATATATATTCTTTCTTCTCCTACCATCATTCATATGATGAACACCAAAAACTAATAAAATATATCTTTAAAATATTTCCATGTGAGATATTCATATATATTATCTTTTATAATAAATTCCTAGCTTTTATACCTTGGGATTTCTTATAATTTAGTGGGTAAATTTAATTTTAAAGTCTCAAGTGTCTAAACAAAATAGAAAATTCATTTAATTTCCTCCAGCCACTCCTCATGCACCGAATACCCTTGATCTCCATAGATATAAGGTATATTTATCCTAGTTAATTTGTTATCACAATCTATCATTTGATCTAGATCTCTCTCACCTTCCATTCATATGGTATGAATGGTTTAAAGCACATAATCAATAATTTTTAGATCCCTAGAAGGGTTTAACTATATAAAAATATCTACATATTCCTTTATATGGTTCATTAGGGTAATACTAAGAGGAATTTTCTATAATAATACAAGATACAAAAATCAATCAAAAAATAAACCAATGTTCAATTTTTTAAAAAATAAAACATTACCCAAACAAAAAATATCAATACATAATAATATATTTCTTCAATTTATCTCAATTATGTAAAAATAATAAAAAAATCTATTTGAAATCATCATGAAGAAAAATAAAAAAAGATAATAGGTTTTACACAAATTCATGTTTAGTCTACAAGGTATCCCTATCCATTCATCAATCATGAAAACCCCACTATAGTCCTCTAGAATAAAATTCATGGTTTTGGAAAACATGCATGATATTCATGAAATCTATAATTTCCCCATTTTCCCTCCAAATATTAGGTTTTCTCAAAAAAACGTCATAGAAATAATAATCATAATAACATTAATTTATATCAAAATATCTCAAAAATGATTAAAAATAAATCTCAAATCTAAACCATGCATCTCAAATACACATGTGAACTTAAAGTTTGGCATGATATGTAGTCATTCAAATACTCTCTCATATCTCCCCTTGCGTTTTGATAATATTATCTCCAATATACCATTACACTTTAAATAAAAACTTGGATCTAATACAATTTTTTAATGAACTGATCTAGGTCAATCAAGCACATCAACCAAATCAATCTTCTATAAGTCCTAAAGTGAATTCCTGATTTTCATGGATTTGAAACAAGTTTTAAGGGTATTAAACATACACATCAGGAAACATTTTACCCACAAAATATATAAAATAAGACATTTTATTCTTATAAATAATCCATCATGAAGTTTCTATATATTGGACATATATGATAAATAATAAATTGTTTTAAAATTATAAACTAAAAAAACTTGGCATAAGAAAATGAATAACATAAAACATCCAAAAAATAAATTAATAACAAAATGTAATAATTTGACACATGGTAAATCAAAATATTGAAAGAAACCAAAATTTGAGGAGGTGATTGATGTGTCCAATACATGATACATCTTAAAAGAATCCATGAGTCCCCAAAATTCCACACAACCCATATCTATGTGATATGCAGTCATTACCCGAACATCTCAATTGCCAAAACTATAAGATGAAATATAACAAACACCATATAAGGAGGTTGATCCCTTACCTTTACCACAATCAATCAAACTAAGATAATATATGCATGAGAGTGTATATGTAGTTTGTAAGATAATTCCCAATATGAAACCACTATAAATCCATGTAATTAATTTATAATATAAACTAAAAATCCAATTTTGAAGATAAAGTTATAATATATATTTGGTACATTGGTATACTAAATAAAACAAATCATATTTACAATTTTACATTTTTTTCAAAACTAGCTAACATTGACGGAACCATAACAATGAAATAACAAAAAAAACAATTCAAGTGAATCATATATGATAGAACATAAAAAATACATAAAATTAAAAAATGACATGTTATCACTACCTCGAATTTATAGAGAATGTCTAGGTACTTACTTAGTGAACCTTTATATCATCCTATGATGAAATCCAATAGAAACATACCCTCATTTTCCCATTTTGGAAATAACACCATAGACAGATCGTGAACTACACCAGGGGAGACTAGAAAACATTTAATTATAAAAAAGTTTATCGCTTTTCATTGTTTTTTGGCACAACAACCCAATCATCCCAGGTAATCATACTCAAATCCTGGTATAAATAAACCACTCAAACATACATAAATAAAGTCTAATAAAACCTAAAAATATCTTCTAAGAAACAATACCTTTATCAAATCTATATCATAATGATTAATGTCTCAAAATCAATCTACTATGTAAATAATACAAGGGGTATAATAATGAGTGCATCAAACAATATATAATAATATAAATTATGAAAATCATGCCCTTATAATCGATAACATCATGAAAATATTTTAAATTTTATTTATAGTAATTAAAAATATATTAAACATGACTTATAAATCAATTTGAATAAAAATAATCCTCAAATACATTTTATCAAAAACATTATGTACATAAAAAGTATTTTTTTACAAATGATACCCAAATACCTCTGAAGTTTAATTTTTTCAAATAAAAACGTCACAAATATATTAAAACCACTTATAATTTTATAAAAGATAATTTATATAAGTATTAATTTGATAAATAAATAATTTAGAAACTGAAAGAACCAAAAATCAATATCAAATAAAGGGAGTAACATAGAAATGCTTACATCAATCTAATGAAACCAATGCATCTTCCTGGAATAAAAAAATATTAGAATAATATAGGATCTTCATGAATAATAAAAACCAATACCAAAAATATTTATACATATTAAAATCATAGGTTTAACCACCATGTTCAGATAGGTAAAATAAAATAAAGAATGTGATGTTAAGAGAAGACAGGAGGAAGAATGAATAGATAAAGAAGAGATTGACTTAGTGTAGTCACTTGGAATCAATGGAATTGAACCATGGTGGAAGGAGAGATATATGGATTAAATATCACATGTATCCTTATGATTTTCTCTTAAATGAGTGAGTTAATAGATGGAGATTTTCCGAATGAAAAATAATTTTTTTTGAAAAGATTACAATTCAAGGTAGATGCATGGTTGGGTAGTACAGTTAGGGAAATCTTGTGCCAAATGTGTATTAGTCATTGGATTCAAAATCCTTAAAATGTATGGTTAGGTTACATAGTTCCCCTAATCATTCCCCTAAACCATGATATCTAGTAAATATTCCATATTTCCATTTTTAGCTCCCTAATATCCGAAAAAAACACATGAAATGAAGGAACACTAAAAAATATATACTTTTGAAACTGTGCATGTTATATTAAGGAGTTACATATTATATAACCAACCATGAAAACATGTTGTTTCATTAAAAACCTCATAAAATTTAGTTCCTTTATTTTATTTCTTAATTATGTAGACAAATACTAGTTATACTACATACTTACCACTATATGGTCATATCCTATCCTTAAACCACTCTTTCTAGACGATTTTTTCCCAAATTATCACATTTCATATATTATGAAATAATTATATTTAATTAAGAAAGTTCAAGGAGATATCCTTCATGAAAAATTGGTATTATTTAAAAATAATCTTCACTAGTTTCTCTCAGGACTAAATTAGAGACAAACTTCTAATTTAATACTTTTACGAGGTACTTATCCTCATAAACCATGGAATGAAGGATTTTATGGTTTGTGGTTATCTAGTGGATAAAAACCCTACTAATAATCATTAATTAACATTTAACATGGCTACAAATAAATAAAATCTATAGAAAGAGTGATAACACCTTCTAGAGGTGTGCATCAGAAAAAAATTTCTACACTTGAATAAAAATTAGACACTAAAATTGATGAAATACATACTCTTTTCAAAGAAATTTTCATTGATAAAGATAATTATAAATATACACTAATTATATATATATATATATATTGGTAACAATATGTTTCCCTTGTAATTTGGGGATGACCTCCTTGATGGGAGGTTCAAACATTCCAATCAGTTTCTAACGGGTTTGTTCGTAGAACCTGAAACATCCAATGATTCCACATCCATTTGGACCTATTTTCCAAAGTTAGGTGCTCATTAGTTTGAGGAATGATGAGGATTAGGAATTTTCATTGGTCGAGAGGATGGGAGGTCGAACTCATCACACCTTTTTTAGGGGAATTATTGTCTACTCCGAGACTCTCTTTATAGATTTAAGTTATGTTCATGAATCCTTATTACATTACCATGTATAAAATGAGCTTTCCTTCAGATCTGAAAATAAATGATTAAATATATAGGAAATTTAGAGAATATTTTATATGCATTCGAGGTTATTCATCGATATAGAATCATATGTATTTATTTAGAGATTCATAATGGTGTCCTTCGACACATTTATATAGAAGTCTCTTGGTCATTATGATGACCATGATAGTTCTAAATCCACTCAGTGGGGCACTTGATGTTTATTGTCATTCATAATGACATGGATTATTTCAGAGTTGGGATCGAACCCGTAGATGGGCTACCTACGTATCCTTTGTTTAGAAAAGGAATCAGAACCCACGTAGTTCGAGTAAGGGAGTATGATGTTTATGATTGATGGCTCAAAGAAGGATGTCATAATTACTTTTACACTCAAAGATCACGTGAGTCATGCTCGGTGTGAGAAACAAGAGCTATTGGTAAAAATCAGTCAATTGTGCCATGAAAGATGCAATCATAATAAATAATGTGGGACTTATGTATGTATGACTGCCTAGATAAATGAAGATTAGGATTTACTTCAGGGAAGAAATCCAAGAACATGGTCCATAAAGGTATATGTGCTTCATGGATTTTGAATACTCTAACTTGGGGATTACCCATGAAAAGGAGGCCCAAATTAGGAGAGGACTTATGATTGGGTTTACTCCTGAGAAGGAATCCCAGATCAAAGGTAAATTAGGACTGGTTAAGAGAAATAAAGACAGGGGCTTACTCCTGAAAAGGAGGCCAAGGATAAGAGACTTGAAAAATTAAGGGACTCGGGGATTACTCTTGAAGAGGATGCCCATATTTGAGACTGGGGCTTACTCCTGGAAAGGATGCCCAGATTAGGGGACTTGGACTGGGGATTACTCCTGAAAAGAAGGCCCAGGTTAATGAGGACTTGGGGCTTACTCCAAAGGAGGATGCCCAGATTTGAGACTGGGGCTTATTCCTAAAAAGGAGGCCCAGATTAGGGGACTTGGACTGGGGCTTACTCCAGAAAAGAAGGCCCAGGTTAATGAGTACTTCGAGCTTACTCCTAAGGAGGATGCCCATATTTGAGACCGGGGCTTATTCCTGAAAAGGAGGCCCAGATTAGGGGACTTGGACTGGGGCTTACTCCTGAAAAGAAGGTCCAGGTTAATGAGGATTTGGGGCTTACTCCTAAGGAGGATTCCCAGATTTGATATTGGGGCTTATTCTTGAAAAGGAGGCCCAAATTAATGAGTTCTCTCATCTTAAAGGATGAGGTTGAATAAATTAAATCTCAATATTTAGTGACATAAAGATGTGTAAATCACTAGGTTTTGACAGATATTCCACAGAATTCCTTTCAGATAAGGAAGTAAAATCAAAAAATAATGTCACAAATGGCTTTAAAGAGTGTCTTGAAGACTGAATATTGAATATGAAAGGTGGAATGGCTTAAGAGGGGTGAACTGGGAAAAAAGGGCACCCAAAAAGGCAGGGGCGCGCAAGTCCTGGCAGGCGCGCAGGTACTGCGTGGGTGCACAAGTTTGGTCGCGCTGGTATACCTGCGCGACACATGGGTACTTGCGCGACGGTTAACCAGCAGGGTAATACTTGAGAGACTCTTCGTTAAAGCTTTTAGAATCATCTTGACGTTCTTCCAGAAGAGTGGTGTGCAAGTTCTATTGAAGGAGTTAGGCGGCGCGCACGAGTGGTCATTTCCCTTAAGGTCTTCCCACTCAGGCATGCAAGTGTTGATGATTTTCAATACTTAGGCCTTCCTCCCCCTCTTTCGATCTTCCGTTCTAGGTAATAAATTACCCTAGAAGTGTTTTAGAATCTTTGAGAAGAGGCTTGCGTAGTGGGAGCTCAAATCTGAGTTTCTGGAAAAAATTCCTCTCTTCTAAATGGGGGGCCCACAGGGTCTATTTATCAGTAGAAGAAGACCCCGGGCGGTTATCCTTTAAGGTGCGCAAGTCACTTTCGTGACCATTATGTGGCGCGCAAGTATACTTGCATGGCAGTGAGGAAACTTGTGTTACCATTGTGCTTTTGAAACCTTGTTCATTCCTTTGTCGATTTTTGAATATTTCTTCAAAGGATGAAATAATTTGTGCTAAGTCATTTCCCTTTCCATTTTTGTAGACTCTGTGATGAAAGAAGCGTCAACAAAAGTCCCCCATTAGAGTTGGATCCGAAAGAATAAGGATGTGACTCTGAGGAAAAGAAGAAAACCAAAGGGATTTGGCAGTTTAAAGTCATGCATGTTGGACTATAAAAAGGCTAAAGTTTAAGGTCGAAATAGCATTGACCGAATGGATTATAATTGACTCAATTTGTTGAAAATATATCTGAAAACATATTACCATACTCAAGTATGAGGGAAAAAATATGTAAACTATGACTTAAGAATATTTGAATATGAGGAATGATATGAAAAAGAGATAAAAGGAATTAGAAGTAGTTCCCAAGAATGAAGTTACCATTATTTAACAAACCCATTAGGGGGTTGAATTATGCAGGGCCACCTAAGGGTATTGGCTGCATAGTCAAAAAATCGTATCTTTTGGCTGAAAAGTCAGTTATGTGGATTGTTTATGTAAGGCCACCTAAGGGCACGTGCTGCATAGTCAGGAAAAAGAACTCTCAGAAATTTACCTTTCTACTGCTAAAATCCCGTGAAAGTTTATGGAGATTCAAATTTTCCAAAGTATAGAGTTTGTTGTATGGAAAGTGGTACTTGAATATGGAGAAGATATTTCTGAATAATATTATCGAAGAACTGGATGGATATCACTTCTACGAAGGTCTGACCCAAACATAGGGAAGGAGAATATAAACCATAGACTTGAATACCTTCAGATCATGAAAAAGGATATGGGAAAAATATGTTAAGGATGGCTATTTTTGTGGATCCCTACATACTTTCATTTAAGACCAATAAGTACAAAAGAGTCTTACTTCCCAATAATGAATTTACCATTATTTAAAAAACCCGTTATGGGGTTGAATTATGCAGGGCCACCTAAGGGCATTGGCTGCATAGTAAAATAATAGAATGTTTTGGCTGACAAGTCTGTTATGTAGACTGTTTATGCAAGGCCGCCTAAGGGCACGTGCTGCATAGTCAGGTAAAAGAACTCTCAGAAATTTGACATTTTTGTTACTAAAAGTCAAGAAAAGGGTTATGAAGATATGAAAATATTTAAGGTTAGGATTATGACACATAAAGATGGGTATTTTCTAATGTATACAAAGATACACAGATCAATGCTAACCATAATCATGTTGTGGCTGGGTCCTGAATTAAAATGTTGGACTTCACTACGTATCCCATAAGGATGGGAATCAAACCATACATAGTTCTTGAATTATAGTTTAACGTCATGTGGGACAAAAGGATTAGAGATCTTAGTTTAGGTTCATAGATCTTGGACCATTGTAAGAAATACACATTGTGTGTTTTCATTGGGACTTTTCAGCCAAGGGATTGAAAGTGGAATTTGGGGTTAGGCCCAAAGACTTGGGGCTGGATTCGAGGGAAACCCGAACATTACTACGTATCCCATAAGGATGGGAATCAAGCCCACTTAGTTCTAGAGATACCCTCTGTACAAATTTTGTTCGTACATGTGAATGTTGAAAGGGGACTTTAGTGCAATGATGGTTTAACCCAAGATAAAAGATTTGGTCATTTCCATGTATCCACGTAGTCTTTGAAATGAAAAATGATTGAAAATTAATGTAAATAATGATTCCCTCTCAAGTGAGGGTATCAAAGAATATTGTAGTTTATTGTCATTGTGGACAAAAGTGCTTTATAGTTTAACGTCGTATAACAAGGACAAAAGTGAACCAATGTAAAGATATTTATTTTTGGGGCGGTTTCATGAATCAACATCGTATGAGATGGAGGTGAACCAATGTGAAGATATTGGTTTTGGGATTGAACCTTGGGAGGTTGCCTACGTACCCAGCCTGGAAGGCAAGGATCAAAGTCCACGTAGTCCAATTAAATAATGAAATAATTATCAAGTTGTTCTTGGGGACAACGACCTAAAAAATGATGTTGGGACTTACACATGGTTAGTAGCCCAGAGAGAGTGTTATGGTTGAGGTTTTCTTTAAGCTCACGTGAGTCATACTCCGTGTGAGAAACAATAGGTAACAACAACCTTAATGATGCACAGTTTAATGTCATGTAGGACATATGAAGGGACTATGCAGTTTAAAGTCTTGCAGTTAGGACTATTGGCTCTGCACGGTTTAATGTCATGTAGCAGGGACAAAGTAAAGTTTAATGTCATGTAGGACGTATCACGGACTTTCTGTATAGTTTAACATCATTTAGTTAGTACAATGGGGACAATATAGTTTAACGTCATGTTGGACGAAAGGGGGACTGTGCAGTTTAATGTCATGCAGTGAGGACAAAAGAGTACACCATTTAACGTCATGTTGGACGTATTAGGCACTTTTTCACAGTTTAGAATCATGTTGGATGAAAGTGAGAATAGTTTAAGGTCATATGCAAGGACCATTGACGATGCAGTTTAACGTCTTGCTGGATGGTGGTGTAGTTTAAATTCATACAGGAACTTTGATGATTATGTAGTTTAACGTCTTTCCGGACGTAAGGGACTTTTATACAGTTTAATGTCATGTAGTTAGGACATCACAGTTTAATGTCTTTATGGACATAAGGGACTTTAATATTGTTTAGGGTCATATTCATGGACCGGTGATGATGCAGTTTAAGGTCATACAGGACCTAGTTGCAGTTTAAGGTCATACTGGACCTTGGTGCAGTTTAAGGTCATACTGGACCATTTAGGGAACTTTTTCACAGTTTAACGTCGTGTGGGACGAATATACAAATAGTTTAAAGTCATATGTATGGATAATTGTTGTACAGTTTAACATCATATATCAAGGACGATGAAGGGGACACAGTTCAACGTCGTGTGGGATGAAAGTACAAATAGTTTAAGGTGATATGTATGGACCATTGGTTATGCAGTTTAACGTCTTGTTGGACGGTTGTGCATTTTAAGGTCATACCGGACTAAGGTTGATTATGTAGTTTAAAGTATTTCCAGACGTAAGGGACTTTTATATAGTTTAGCGTCATGTAGTTAGGATGTCACAGTTTAACATCATGTGAGATGAAGGGAATACAAATAGTTTAGGGTCATATGTATGGACCATTGATGATGATGCACTTTAACGTCTTGCTGGACGGTGGTGTAGTTTAAGGTCATACCAGACCATTTAGGGAACTTTTTCACAGTTTAACATCATGTGGGATGAAAGTACAAATAGTTTAAGGTCATATTTATGGACCATTGATGATGCAGTTTAACGTCATGCTGGACATAAGGGACTTGAAAATAGTTTAGGGTCATATGCATGGACCGTTGATGATGTAGTTTAACATCTTGCTAGACGGTGGTGCAGTTTAAGGTCATACCGGACCATTTATAATATATTTTGTGTTTATACAAAATACTTCTTCAAAAATCTGGCATTGGTTGGAGTAGTGATGAGTTCTCCATCCATTGAGATTAAAGAATAAGATCCATTGGAGTAAACCCTATGTATTGAGTAAGGTCCTTCCCATTTTGGCTCAAGCTTGGGAGGTTTCTTTCCTGGTATCATTGGAGTTCTGAGAACTAATACCAATTCTCCTTGAGTGAATGAACGAAAATGAACTTTTTTGTTAAAAGATCGTGCTATTCGATTCTGATAGACATCCAAGTGGTGCAAAGTGCACAATCATTTCTCATCTAACTGTTCTAATTCATTCAATCGCTTTTGAGATTGTTCATCTATAGATGATTAATCACAAATGGCAACTATGAGTGAGGGTAGTTGAATTTTAATTAGCAAGACTGCTTCTGTTCCATATACTAATGAATATGGAGTTGACCGAGTTGCAGTGCAGGTGGTAGTCTGATAAGCCCATAAAGCATGAAAGAGTTTATAAAGCCATGACTTCTTATCTTTATCCACCACCTTTTGCAGTATATTTGATAGAGTCTTGTTGAAAGCTTTTATCTGGCCATTGGCTACTGCATGATACCGAGATGAATGGTTGGATTTGATGTTGTATTTTTGATACAATTTCTTCACCTCGGATTAACAGAAGTTGGTGCCATTGTCCTCCAATATGGTATGAGGGACACAAAATCTGGTAATGATGTTAGACTTGATGAATCTAACAACGCATTTAGAACTGACTTCATTGAGAGGTATTGCCTCTGCCCATTTGGAAAAAAATTCAGTAGCAGTAAGAATGTACTTAAATTTCTTGGTTGTAGCCGAAGGGTAAGGTCCCAACACATCCATTCCCCATGTGGCAAATGGCCATGAGTATTTATCTGTATGAAGCAACTCTAGAGGTTGATGAATGAAGATGTCATGTACTTGGCATGAATGACACTTCTTTGTGAAATCGACACAATCTTGTATCATTGAAGGCCAAAAGTATCCAACCCTTCGAATCTGATCAGAAAGTCTATGTCTAGACTGGTGGGCACCAAAGACTCCTACATGCACTTCTTTCCCTATAGTCATTCTCTCTCCACCATCAATGCATATGAAGAGAACTCCATCAAAACCACGTTTGTAGAGAATTTTCTCTAGGTGATCTGGGCTATCATAAAGAGTAAAATTGACCACACGTCGATGGATTTGTTCTTTCTTGTCTCTACCAGGTGGAAGTGTTCGATTTTGAAGGTATTCCCTGATAGATGACATCCATCCTGTAGTATGACCATATGGTTCAGGAATGGGAATAATTTCATTAATCTCCTCTGTTCTGATTCGAACATAAGGTGAAATTGCACGACAGTGGGCAATACTGATGGTTGTCTCGTCCCAATTTGGATCTGCCAGAGCTGTGGATATATTAGACATTGCATCAGCTTGAAAATTTTCTGATCATGGGACATAAGAAAATGTCAGTTCTAAAGGGAATTCTGCCATTAAATCTCTGATGTAATCAAACAAAGGGATTAGTTCTTATTTTCTGATGTCATAATCCCCATTGACTTGTTTGATTACCAGGTCTGAATCACCTTTCACCTTTAAGTGATTCACTTGTGCTTGAAGTGCTAATTCCAAGCCTGTGATGAGAGCTTAGTATTCTGCTTCATTTTTGTTACCACCTTCCCACACTAAGAAGGAATAAGGTAACACTGCCTTTTTTGGAGAAATGAGCACAATTCCTAAGCCAACTTTTTTGAATTTAGAATTTTCCATTTTCCACCCTGTTGGACTTCTGGAAGCACCATCAAAATACATTTCCCATGCTTGAGGACTTTTTTTAATAGAGAATACTTCCTCATCAGGGAGATTAATATCTGAAGATGTGTCTTCCACTGAAGGGTGTTTGGCCAGGAAATCATCTAGAGCTTGGCCCTTTATCTCCTTTTGAGACACATACTGAATGTCGAATTGCTGAAAATAACTGCCCACCTTTCCAGACGTCCTGTAAGCATTGGACGACTAAGGATGAATTTGAGCGGGTTATTGCGAGATACCAATTGGACCTCGTGATGTTGTAGGTAGCATCTCAATTTCTGAACTACAAAGATTAATTCCAGGTAGCACTTCTCAGTACTTGAATACTGGGTTTCTGCTTTAAGCATAGTTCGACTGAGATAGTAGAGGCTGTTTTCATTCCCAGCATCATTCTTTTGAGCAATAAAGGAACCCAATGAACGCTCTAGAGTTGTCACGTAGAGGATAAGTGGTCTTCCTTCAACAGGTGGCATGAGTACCAGTGGATTCAAGAGGTATTTCTTGAGAATATCGAATGCTTCCTGACATTCTTCAGTACACTGGTAAGTGACTCCCTTCTTCATTAATTTGTTGAAGGGTAAACTTTTTCCTGCCAAATTGGCGACGAAATGCCGAATATAGGCTAAGTGTCCTTGAATTACTCTTAATTATTTCAAATTTCTAGGAGGTGACATACCAAGGATCTAATTGGTCTTCTCAGGATCAACATTAATACCACGATGGCGTACAACAAAGCCGAGAAATTTTCCTGAGGTTACCCCAAAAGCACATTTTAAGGGGTTCATCTTCAAATTATGTTATCTAAGCTTGTGGAATATGACTTCCAAATCAGCCAAGTGATTAGAACGATGTTTGGATTTAACCATCAAATCGTCTACATAGCATTCAAAAAACTTATCTAAGAAGGTTTTGAAGATACGATGCATGGCACGCTGATATGTTGCACCTGCATTCTTTAAGCCAAAGGGCATTACCCGGTAGAAAAACACACCCTGAGGGGATCTGAAGGGTGTGGATTCCTCTTCTTCTAGGGCCATTCGGATCTGATTATATCTGGAATATCCATCCATGAAGAAAAGTGCTTCATAGCTAGCTGCTGCATCAATTAAAAGTTCTGTAATCGGAACGGGGAAATCATCCTTTGGACAATGCCGATTAAGATCTCTGAAATCGATGCAAACTCTAATTTGTTTGTTCTTCTTCTTTACAGGGACAATATTAGCCAACCACTTGGGATACTGAACTTCTCTGACAATGTTAGCTTTGAAAAGCTTATCCACTTCAGCTTCAATTTTAGAAGCATAAGTTGGGTGTGTTCTTCTGGAGGCTTGCATAAATCCTCGATGTTCTTCTGGTAAACCCAAATGATGAGTAGCAACATCAAGATCATGCTCAGGCAATTTTGTATAGTTCCAAGAAAAAAAATCTCTATTTTTCTTTAGAAAATAAATATACATCTCTTTCTCTTCAAGAGTCATGGTCACACTGATTAAAGTGGGGGTGTGGATCTTCTTTTGTACCCAGATTTATTTCTCTGAGTTCATCCACAGTGGTAGAGATACCCTCTTCAAATGCTGGAGGAGCATCTCTGAGATTTTCCTCTCCTTATTCATCATGTGTTATTTCTTCCGTTTCTAATTCCATAGTAGATGATAAAGCAGAATTTTCATGATCAGAAGAGATGTCAAAATTTGCACATATTGAAGAAGAAGCTTCCATTTCTGACCCGATTGATGCTGAAGGGTCTTATTTGGGTAATAAATAGGATATGATGGATTGAAAATCGATATCATTGTTCACCTCTGATTTTGCTATAAATTCTTCTGTCCTAATTGGCGAAGGATAGACTTTTTGGATTTCAGCAGATGAAATGAAGTCGTCACCATTTGTGCTTTCATCACTGCTTGGTGGGTTACCAATTTCTCCCATGTTATCTGGCTCGATTGCCGTAATTGACATTATGGATCTTTCCATAAGAGTATTTTGATTTGGGTATATATTGTCAATTTGACTGATAGGCAACACATAATCTGTACTCACATGTGTAAATGGATTTACTGGAATCTTCTCCAAACCATATGGAGCATTAACTTTGGTAATTTCCTTTGTTGTGGATTTCTCCCTTCCCTTCATGTGATAGAATTCCGCCTCAATGTATTGAGACTCACATGTATTAAATGGGGACTTATCACCATACAGTGTCCCAACTTGACCATCGAAACAATATTTGAGACATTGATGGTATGATGAAGGGATAGTCGCATGTTGATGTAGCCAGAGTCTTCTAAGCAAGATGTTGAAAGCTGAGTCTTGATCAAAAACCATGAAATCCAAATTGGATACAAGATCTCCAAACTGAGTTCTGAGTGTAACTTCTCCCAGTGGTTCTTGTTTATTTTTATCATATCCTTGTAACATCATTGTAGAAGGAGGTAAATCAGATTTTGTGATGCCCAATCGATGAAGTGTACGAATGGGCATGAGGTTGACTCCTGAACCCTTGTCAATGAAATCTCTTCGAACGTCTACACCATTGACCTTTCCAGATAAGTACAAAGGTCTAATATGCCCATGCACAACATCATATTCATCTTCATCAGTAAAAGATATTATTGCATGGAATTCTGCAGGATTATTCTCTATGTGATAGACTTCAGCTGCAGCAATTTCAGTTTTAAACTCCTGAGGACTTGACAAAGCCTCGATGAGTGCTTCCTGAATATCTTTTGAAAGATTTAGAGTATCCAGAATTGATAACTTGTCTAGTACTTGGGACAAGTGTTTCAATACGTCATATTTTTGATCCAGAGGTCTGCATTTCCCAACAGGAATATGTGGTTTAGTAGGTACCTTGGAAGCATATGTTTTGGAAGTTGATGCATCTTGTATCAGGATAGGAGTTGGAAATATCCAAGGTTTCGGATAATTAGACCGATTTGATCCATTTACTTGCTGAGAGGAAGAAGATGGAACCTTTAATCGGTCTTCCAAAATAACTATGCCAAGACTGAATTTTCTATTGGTAGAAGAACTTGCTTGTTCTTGCTGAGCTCACTGAAGGGCTCTACCATGAGTTTCTACTGCGTACACAGTTCTAGCAGGGGTAGAATTGGAATAGTGGCTTCTAAAAGATATACGTCTTCCCCTGTATCCTGAGCCTCTGGAGCTTCCTCTGATTCCCCTGTTTGATACAGGGAATTCAGGCTCATCGAAATCGAAACTACGACTGGCATATGGATCTGTTAATTGAATCATATTAACAGAACCAAAGATTAATTATTCGTCTGATGAAGACTCTGCCTGATTAGCCTGTTTAGGCTGTGCTGTTTGGTGGGGCGGTGCTCGTGGACTTGAAGTAGATGGCATGAATTCTTCCAGAGTCAAAGACAACTTAGGCTTTGACACATACTCATCTTCTTCTGATTCTTTTTCATTCTTTAAATCATGTCATTCCTTTGAGGACTTTCCCTCTGATGAAGAGGGTTTTTCCGCAACATTCATGGCAGAAGACACAATCGGTTTCTTTAATTGTGTTCGCAAAATAGCATGAGTTCGGTTGATTATCTTTCTGACCATCCAATCATCATACTTTTGTGCATTTTTTCTTTTGACTTCTTTCCATTCTCCTTCCTCCTCTGGAACTATAGCAGTGACACATGCTACCTGGGCTGAAGAGACTATTACTTTGACTTTTCCCGAGTCGACCATCTTTTGCAGGAGGTATTTGAAGACAAAACACTCCTGGATGGGATGCCCCAACATTTGATGAAAGGGGAAATAATTGGGATGGTCTTCAACTCCTTCCTTTTTTGGCCTCTTGGGATTTGGCATCTGAACCAAATTATTCTCTAAGGACGAAATGAAGTAACCAGAAAATTTTTCATTTCGGAAAGAGTATGTTTTTCTCTTCAAATCCTCAAATTGTTTTCGTCTTTGATATCTTTGATCATCTGGACAAAATGACCTTTTTTGTTGGCACTCAGGAGGTGGAGCCCTTCGAGAAGATGAAGGTTTTGAAGTAGAAACAGGTACAGGTGCTTATTTAAGCATAACTGTAGCAGTTTTTACTTTAACCATTCTCCTTCCTGGAGCTGATGGAATTACATGAGATTTAGCCTTAGCCTGTATAAGGGAATCTTTAATCTACTGAGCGATTTAAGTAAGGTCTCGAAACCCTCCTGTGTATTTCAAAGGTATCAATGGCGTGCATAACTCGTCCCGAAAATTTTCCACACAGATTGGAAACAATTATTCTTGAGGGAGTGATAATATTATGGAATATGTTAATCCCTTACAGCGAGCAATGAAATCTAAGACCCTTTCATTCTCCCTTTGCTTACAGTTTGTAAGATCAAAAACTGTTGTCTTTGGAAAAGTTGAGATGAACTGAAGAAGGAATTGTTGATGGAGATCCTCCCATCTGGTAATTGACCGGGATTGCAAGCTTGTATACCAGACAAAGGCTGGTCCTTGCAAGGTCCGTATGAAGCATCTAAGTTTTACTACTTATTGCTGCTTCGGAGTTCCCATCATAGGATCACAACAAGACACGTAATGCGTCAAATGTTGTTCAGGGTCGCCTGATCCATTGAAAATAGGGAATACAAGGTTTCCAAAACTGGATGAAGGAGAGATTGAATATACCCATTCAGGGTAAACATTCTTTTCTGGTTGAACCTATGCACGTTTTACTTCCATAGTTTCTAACCGAGCTGTTAATGATTCAATGGTAGTTATTAACTTTTGAGAAACATCTGGTTGAACTTGGAATTGGGCAGGTGCAATGATTGGAGCTTGGACATATGTGGTGGTTGGTGCTGCAACTGATGGTAGCACTGCCAACTGTTGTTTCACTTGACCCATAGGAATATACCTCTGAGGGTGTACTGATAGAGGAGGATATTATTGATCCATCTCAGTAGCTGCAACAAATTCCTTTGGCTGACTGACTCCAGTATGCTTAAGAAGAAGACTACTCTGAAGTAGTTCTGCATTCGACCTCCTTAATTCCTTCATTTCTTCCTCCTGTTGTGAAAACCTTTGCTCTAGTGAGAGCGATTGGCCTTCTCCAGAGGAAGGATATGTAACCTGATTCTTCCCCCTCCCTTTTTTGGATCATTTTCAGAGCGGGGGAAGTGGGTTACTCGAAGGATTACCTAGGTTCTGAGTAATCCTTTGATTTCGTGTACGCACACCTTCTTCATTTGTGTCGGTGCATACATCTTCTTGAGCAGGAACCTCTTCATCTGAGTCCCCTGAGTGAGCCTCATCTGGTGGATTAGCATCAACGGCATTGATGACATTGATTGATGCATAACACATCACATCCCTTCTATCAGCATTTCTGTGATATTTTCTTCTTTCATGTCTTTGATGAGACATTGCCTTTTGTTGATTCGATCCCTCAGGAACTTCTTGACGAACCGTAATTTTTAGGGAATCTCCTGATAATTTGGCTCTTCGTTCCTCTTGAGGCTTCTTTACCAGTCTAGAAAATACCGACTTTCTCTGAGGAGGGGATTGATGATTTGAAAAAGTCCCCCGTCCGGTGGACTGGGGCTGTTCCTGCTGTTTCCGCTCAACTCCTCGAATCCTATTTGTTGATTCCGAGGGTTGGATTAAAAGATTCCCCAGTCTGGCAAGCTAGGGTGGCTCTTGACATGCTATGTCTGAGACTTTATTAAAATCTCTTCTGATCTTGTGAAACTTAGTCTAGAAATTAGCTGGATGCATTAACCTGTATCCACTTTTATCACCTTGTTCAAAAGACCATTGGATGATTTCTGACACTTCTGTCACTTGATGATGTGCTTGCTCCATACGAGAGGCATGTTTAATATTCTAGTTTTCTTTATGCATGAGTAATTCAACAACTTGTTCTCTGTATGCTTGATTTTGAGAGGAACTAGTTGAAGCCTGTTTTTGGGCAAGCTTTTTATTACAAACAAATCCCATTGACTGTGGCCATCCATGGGAAATAACATTGCATGAGACCATTTTTGGCGGGCTTTGCTAACTGGAGATCACCATGGAATGTAGTGCTCCATGAACACCCCATCCCGTGACATGAATACCAGATGGGGAATTGGCAATTAACTGACGTAATCTTCTTAGTGCGCCAAGGCATGAACGTTGAAGGGATCTCTGCTGCTTTTCAGCCTTCAGATATCGAGAGACTGATAGAGATGCCAAATCAATCTGACGTTTTAACCCTTCTATTATCTTAAGATGATTTTCATATTCATCATAAGATAATACTTTCTTCTTCAACTAACAAAGAGTTTTCTATATGTTGAGACGAATATCATTAATTCCATCTTCCGTCAACATTTCTGGAATGTCATACTGAGAATCATCCAGAGGCCAAAACATTACTGGCACTACACCTTTTTTCAGTTGTTTCCTCATGTTCAGAATTTCCTCTTTATCATTTGATGAAGATTCTTTTACCAGTTTTGACCAGAGCTGGTGCTTCCTTGTTGCTTCATTGTATTCAATAGGATTGGTAGAGAAATCATTGATCAAACTAGAAGATGCATGACTTAGGGGTGGTTCGGAGAATGACCTACAGCCTGGGCTATCTTCCAATTGAGAAAGTATTTCACCTTCTAGTGATGAAGCATTAGACATGACTGGTTTCACATTTTCAAGTGCCTCAAGATAAGAGGGATTTCTCGGCACTACATTGTCCACTAGAGCACTTTTTGGGCAATGTGAATCACTACTACGGAGAGGACTTTCACAGTGAAATTCATCATCATGGGGAGGACCACCATAATGTGTTATAGAAAAATATGATATCTCTTGCTCCTTGGTCTTCTGGCCACACAGAGGGTTCCTGTGGCTCTCATCTGAAGATGAAACTTCGAGATCGACTGAATTTTCATGAAGCAAGCCTTCATAAGTAAGTGTATATTGAAGACCTTCGGAATTAATGTTCCCACTATTGGGAAATGAGGGAGTAGAATCTTGAATTCTAACAGATAACTGTCTGAGGGCTTCAAGAACTCTAGCATCAAGCAAGGCCTTGTTACAGATTGGTTCTTGATCTCCTGAATGTGTTGGGCGGTTCATTTTCTTAAACGCGTTCTTACTCGCTTTGGAAACCACTTGTTGATGAAAGTGGCTACTCTGAGCAGGTGTATGTGCCTGATCAGGGAATATGGTCAGGTTAGGCTGACGATCTCCACTCAAATTAGGTGTATATGCCTAACTTGGTTGCCTGTATGATATGGGGGAGTATTCCCCACAACCCTCTTGGACTGGAACAGATGTGTTTGTCTATTCCGAAGTGAATTATTGATGTTTCACTCCACTAGTAGGGATGGATTTATGTGTCTTTCCCTGAGATTATGCTGAAGTTGTTATAATATCCTGGCAGGCATCCAAAATATGAGCAGGGATTTGCTTCTTCTCTTTCACCATTGATAGAATATGTTTGGTGACTTCAGTTGCGGGAACGGGGATATACGTCCATTCCAGGCTTGGAGTAGGTGTATGTGCCTGCTCCTTTCCTTCTTTTCCTGTCAGTGAATCCTGACAGTACTCAAGTGTGGGGGCATAGAGTTGAGTCTGCCTCCTGTTTGTTGTCGGGGATTTTCGACTAACTTCTTCGAATGCTACCAAGCGAGATTTTTTGTAGGCTTGATTAGTACTAGCAGGTGTATGTGCCTGCTGATTGCACTTCGCCGAACGTAGTTGACGATATCTATCATATGTAGTCAGACGAGTCTGTTGACTAGCTGATGATGTATAAATAGGTGTATGTTCCTGCCTATAGTACTCCACCGGAATTGTCTGACGGGAATCGCGTGATGCTGCCAGACGAGTCTGCTGGACAGCGGAATTAAAACGGGCAAGTGTGTGTGCCTGCTCGTTGCTTGCCACCAAGTTAGGATGGTGGACATCTCTGGAGATGGAAGAGATGAGAACCTACTTACTGTTAACCGGATTTCTCCTCTGGCGATTCGTCTTGCCTGCTCGTGTTCGAGGAACCTGATCCGAACACCTGGAGTCGGTTCCCTCATCATGTTGAAGGTGCACTGCCGCACGAGTCTAGCGACGATTGTTGGCCGGAGCCCTTGGGAAGGACTCTTGTCTACTTGAATTAAGGCCCTGTGGGACCTGCTCATTCACCTCCCTAGAATAAGGGAGTGAATGTTGATTTCATTCCAGGTATAATGACCCAAAACGGTTGGAGACGATAGTTAGCACCGCCTGCTTCTTGATCACTGGTCGCCGTTGTCCGGACGACCGGTGTGAGTTGTTCACTTGGAGGGATTGTCGGGGAGCCTCCAGAGTTCAGATGGTACCGTGTTGACGGTACTCCTTAAACAACGCATTTGATACCCATCATTGAAGACACTGAGTAGGTGATTTCATCCTCAGAGGGGACGATGATCCAGCAGGAGTAGCAGCAGTGGCATTTTTAGTAGCAGTATTCACAGGTGTGAACTTGAGAGCAGCCATTCTGGAAATGCAGAAGATCTTGGAAAAGATTTCCTGTTTGATATAACAGACGTAATCAAGATAAATTCATCCACTATATCTTTTGGATGAGCACATATGTCAATGATTGTTTTTGTTGGCCCTCTCATTGAGTTTTAAATAGGGGCCTAACAAATAGGTAAAACATCATTTTAACTTGGTTAAAGATTCACGTCGGGTTCACCATTTTTTTTCCCTTGGAATTTGGGGATGACCTCCTTGATGGGAGGTTCAAACATTCCAATCAATTTCTAATGGGTTTGTTTGTAGAACCAGAAACATCCAATGATTCCACATCCATTTGGACCTACTTTCCAAAGGTAGGCGCTCATTAGTTTGTGGACTGATGAGTCTTATGAATTTTCATTGGTCGAGAGGATGGGAGGTCGGACTCATCACACCTTTTTTAGGGGAATTATTGTCTACTTTTTGACTCTCTTTATATATTTAAGTTATGTTCGTGAATCCTTATAACATTACCAAGTATAAAATGAGATTTCCTTCAGATCTAACAATCAATGATTAAATATGTAGGAAATTTAGAGAATATTTTATATGTATTCGAGGTTCCTCATAGATAGAGAATCATCTGTATTTATTAATAGATTCTTGGTCAATGGTATCCTTCGACACATTTATATAGAAGTCTCTTGGTCATTATGATGACCATGCTGGTTTTAAAGCCACTTAGTGGGGCACTTGAATTTTATTGTCATTCAGAAGGACATGGATTATTTCAGAGTTGGGATCGAACCCGCAGATGGGATACCTATGTATCCTTTGTTTAGAAAAGGAATTAGAACCCACGTAGTTCGAGTAAGGGTGTATGATGTTTATGATTGATGGCTCAAAGAAGGATGTCATAATTACTTTTACACTCTTAGCTCACGTGAGTCATGGTCAGTGTGAGAAACAAGAGGTATTGGTAAAAATCAGACAATTGTGCCATGAAAGATGCAATCAAAAGAAATAATGTGGGAATTATGTATGTATGACTGCCTAGATAAATGAAGATTAGGATTTACTTTAGGGAAGAAATCCAGGAAAAAGGTCTATAAAGGTATATGTGCTTCATGGGGATTTGAATACTCTAACTTGGGGATTACACCTAAAAAGGAGGCCCAAATTAAGAGAGGACTTATGATTGGGTTTTACTCTTGAGAAGGAATCCCAGATCAAAGGTAAATTAGGACTGGTTAATAGAAATTAAGACTGGGTCTTACTCTTGAATAGGAGGCCAAGGTTAAGAGACTTGAAAAATTAAGGGACTTGGGGCTTACTCCTGAAGAGGATGCCCATATTTGAGACTGGGGATTACTCCTGGAAAGGAGGCCTAGATTAGGGGACTTCGACTGGGGATTACTCCTGAAAATAAGGCCCAGGTTAATGAGGACATGGGGCTTACTCTTAAGGAGGATGCCCAGATTTGAGACTGGGGCTTATTCCTGAAAAGGAGGCCCAAATTAGGGGACTTGGACTGGGTCTTACGCCTGAAAAGAAGGCCCAGGTTAATGAGGACTTGGGGCTTACTCCTAAGGAGGATGCCCAGATTTGAGACTGGGGATTATTCATGAAAAGGATGTCCATATTAGGGGATTTGGACTGGGGATTACTCCTAAAAAGAAGGCCCAGGTTAATGAGGACTTGGGGCTTACTCCTAAGGAGGATGCCCAGATTTGAGACTGGGGCTTATTCCTGAAAAGGATTCCCAAATTAATGAGTTCTCTCATCTTAAAGGATGATGTTGAATAAATGAAATATCAATCTTTAGTGACATAAAGATGTGTAAATCACTAGGTTTTGAGAGATATTCCACAGAATTCCTTTCAGATAAGGAATTCAAATCAAGAAATCATACAACAAATGGCTTTGAAGAGTGTCTTGAAGACTGAATCTTTAATAGGAGAGTTGTAATGGCTTAAGAGGGGTGAAATGGGAAAAAAGGGCACCCAAAAAGGCAGGGGCACGCAAGTCCTAATAGGCGTGCAGGTACTGCGTGGGCACACAAGTTTGGTCATGCATGTATACCTACGCGACGCATGGGTACTTGCGTGACTGTTAACCAGCAGGGTAATACTTGAGTGACTCTTGGGTAAAGCCTTCAGAATCATCTTGAGGTTCTTCCAGAAGAGTGGCGCGCAAGTTCTATTGAAGGAGTTAGGCAGCGCGCATTTGTGGTCGTTTCCTTTAAGGGATGGCCACTCAGGCGCGCAAGTGTTAATGATTTTCAACACTTAGGCCATCCTCCCCCTCTTTAGATCTTCCGTTCTAGGTAAGAAATTACCTTAGAAGTGTTTCGGAAGCTTTGAGAAGAGACTTGCATGGCGGGAGCTAAAATTTGAGTTTCTGGAAAAAATTCCTCTCCTCGAAATGGGGGGCCCACAGGGTCTATTTATAGGCAGGAGAAGACCCCAGGCGGTTATCCTTTAAGGCGCGCAAGTCACTTGCACAACCATTAGGTGGCGCGCAAGTATACTTGCATGACAGTGATGAAACATGCGTGACCCTTGTGCTTTTGAAACCTTGTTCATTACTTTGTTGATTTTTGATGATTTATTCAAAGGATGAATCAATTTGTGCTAAGTCAGTTCCCTTTCCATTTTTTTAGACTCTGTGATGAAAGGAGCGTCAACACAATATTAATTTCCTCAATCAATTCCATTGAAATCAATATTCATATAATCCTTATACATTAGTATTTCTAAGTCACCCATTTTAGAGACACCCCTCATCACACATTAAAATTATAAGATTAATGTTAACCGTAGGTGGAAAGGACAAAAACAATTTTTATAAGAAGAAAATCACAATAACCCTAAAAAATATTGGTCCCACCAAGGTTAAAGTAATCATTCCCATCCATTTCCACCTTGAAATAAACCTCCATCACCCCCATAAATCTGAACCAACTCTTGAGGATATGGTGTGTGGTGACCTAGGATTTACCCAAATAAAACTTAACACAATATTAGTTTCAAAGTAATGGGACCTCTCTAGGGTTAAAATAAAAAATTTATCCCAATATAATACCTTATAAATTTTGTCTAGATTCCCATTGATTTTGGGGTTTGGTGTTTACCCCTGGGCTGAGGCGATGTCGAATTTTGGGCTTGGATGAGCCTCAATAAAATTATATTACTCTAATCCTAAATGTGTTAATTATAAAAAATTATTCTTTCATTTTATATATATCATATAACGTAAATTTTTATACCATTTTTTCATCTAAAATGTGGGTTTTACCTAGGGGTGGTTTAATTTCAATTCTCATTGGTAACCCTGGGGGTTTTCCATCATTAGAAGATTTAGTTATATTTTTTAAAAGGTAATTTTTAAAAATATTAATTAACACAATTAAGTATGATTTTTTTGTTACCATACATAAATCCAATATAATTATACATATCACAATTCCTAGGGTTTTTTGTAAGAACCCCATAAATTTTGTGTGCTAATAGGGGAGGTTCGTTAAGAGGGATTGAGGAACTGCTCTTCATGATCAATGATGGGAATGAATCTAAATAAAAACTTCATCAATTACTTATCCTATTTCAAGGTATGTATTCATAATTTTTTATGCTCTCTTATTCATGAATTTCATTTTTAAAATATTTATAAATACTATATTATCCTCCTCTGTAGATTTTTTGTTTTGTTTTAAATTGGGTATCACCCATTCTTCATGGAATTTTTAAGGTTGAATTATTTTTTGGGAATTTTAAAATACCATTATAAAATCCTAATATCTCATTCCTTATATTATTCATTTAGGGTATATATAAATTATCTATAACTTTTTTTTATCAAAATTTTTATAAGAGAAATGGAAAATGATCATTATTATCTCCCTCTCCATTTTATCTTTTATACCCCTTCTCTATCTAATCCTAACATGTGAATATGAAGAGGATATTATCCTTATAAGTGGATAGTGGTAGAAGTAAATGTTAGTGCAAAATGGTTAGTCTTGTCCCAGTTATGTGAGAGAAGGAAAAGGCAGTACGGCAGTGGTATGGGAGGGGAGGCAGTGAAGGTGGCAACGTGGGGCTGGGGAGGCGAGCATGATGTGGAAGAGGTGATGTTTTTGACCATGATGTCCCCGACATGGTATGAAGGGGGATGTGGATATATGAAGGTCTAGTTCATAGATATTTATGAGGTTGAGGTGGTGACCCATGATGTGAAATGATGATTATCTATGGAAGTATCCAGCAGCCTTAGGAATGGCCATTGTAGAATCAGTGTGACACAGGATGCAAGAGCAGGTTGACCTCCACCCCTTACAATGAACCATATGATCCCTATTGTATTGAATGGTGGCCTTAATTTTACATGGAAGGTAGGAAGGCCGAATGGGTTAGGAATCTATCCAAGCTATCCTATGTAGTCACTACTAAAAAATGGACCTATACCCATGGTTTTGTGAAAACCCATGGGTATAGGTAAAGTATGGGACCCTATACCCATGGTTCCTGTATAATCATGGGTATAGGTTGTTTTTCAAGACCTGTACCAATGGATTTATAGAAACTGTTTGTATATGGTTGTTTTTAGAGACTTATACCAACAGTTTTTGTAAACCCATGGGTAAATGGTTGTTTTTTGAAGACCTATACCCATGGTTTTTCAAAACCATTGGTATATCATTCCCGCTTTATCATGGGAAAAAATCACGGGACACAAAAAAAATTGTGGGAACACCTATTCCCACTATTTTCTACCTATATAAATGGGTTATATAAATATATATAAGTATATATATATATACTAGTAAGAGAAATGGAGTAGTGGTTAGGTGTGAGAAGAATAAAGGGGTGGTCCAGGGATCGAATCCCGTGACCACGTATTTTTTCAAAGTTATACCCACAGTTTTACAAAACATGGGTATAGGTTAATTAATGGGTGAAATAGATAATTCATATCAAATATTATAGTGGTTTTCAAACTGTTTTTATATCCACCTATAACAATAGTTTCCCCAAACCATTGGTACCAGTCTATATCGATGCCACGGTAGCCCACAGTCACCCAAACTGTTGGTATAGACTATATAAATGGTTTTGGGACCTATACCAAAGGTTCTAAACCATTGGTATAGGTCTATTTTATACTATTGAGTCTTGTATTAGTCTACCATGATTCGAACCGGGGTGGGGTACATAGTGCATGTGGGAATAATGCACTTGCATGTTGGAACCATGAACCTCTATGTTTCACTATGCATGTGGTTCCACGAACCTAGTGAGGCATGTCTTTTGAACCCCATATTTCCTTGTTCCATGCCCAAGGCCATTCATGTGTACCATTCCTAACTTGGGGGGTATTTTTTGGTAATATCTCTTACAGATGTCTATTTTAGGAAAATAAATAGCATATGTTGATTATTTTCCCATGTAGATTGTAATGTGAAGTCCGTTTTACCATTCAGTAATATCATCAATGAAAGATATGTAAATTTATTATTTTAATTGATAAGGATGATGATGAGTTTTTATTATAACAATTAGAGCATTCTCATCTCCTAAATAAGGTTAGGTATTACCCTAATTTACCAAGGACATGGGATCCTCTATCTATGGGTCTATTTATATATAGGATTAAGTATTCCCTTGATATACCTAAGGCATGGTTTATTTGTCTTATACTATAGGTAGGGTTAGTTATTCCCCTATTTACACGATGCATGGGATCCTCTATCTACATGTCAGTTTATATATATAGTTTTGTATTCCCACTATATACCTAGGTTATGATATCCTCTATGTCATCCTGTAGGTAAGATCATGTATTCCCCCATCCCATTTAAATAGAGTGTGGGATTGATAATTGTATTTCATGTACAGATTTTATGGTATTTCAATGAATTTATTTATATATTTAAATGATTAATATTCAAAATTTGTGAATGATTTGATCAATTTCTTTATTATGGAAGGATACAATGAATATTTGGAAAATGAAGAAAAAGAGATGAATTTTGGAGTTAAAAGACACTTCATGTCACGAGTGAAGCGAAGCGGCGTGACACTAGATGTTTTAAGCCAAAGAAGAGCTATAGAACTAGATCATACCAATTTACACATCATGTATTCCATTTACACTATGTCTTTTTTGGATAAGTTTTTTGAAGAGATACACCAGAATTCACAATGCCAAGAAATTAAAATATTACACATTGTGTAAACAAATTACATGTCCTGTAGATTTATGAGACTAGATTCAAGTTTCCTAGATTTAAAAAATCATTGATTTTGGATAGAATCTATGACATGGGACCTACCCTGGACCAACTTTTGTTCAATTCTTAATGATACTCATTAACACTAGAGCCCATATGAATCCTATAAAAGGAGATATACCCTGCTTCTATTGGAGGCATTCAATGATCTGGAGAACAAATCTTGGAGCAAGAAGTTGCATTATGCATGTCCCTCTCTGATTTCATCTCCCTTTTCTTTATGATTTAATTTTATTTTATCCTTCCATCTTATCCTCCCCTTATTTTTATGATATTTAAACCCACCTTGTTCTAGGGTGATGTAATATATAGGGGAAGGTTCTTTGTATTAATTTAATTCTATTTTATTCATGTATTTGGTTTTCCGCAACTTCATCTTCAACTTTCGATACCTTTATTTTTCTTTTATCATGACCATTGATATTTGAATAAAAAAGGAACATTATATTGTGAAACTGAAAACCCTAAAAAAGTCATGATCATAGTCCAATTTAAGATAAATCAGGTTTAAATATAGTTTTGATACAAATTTTATTTCCAAAACCCTAAATTACCATACCAAAGAAAATTGGGTATTGTTGCATCAAAGAGAGGATACTATGACCATTGGTTCTTTCTTATCTTGAATCTGACACAAATCATGAATTAATAAACCTATTTTATTAAATATAATTTCACCCAAACCTTGAAATAATAAAAACCTGACGCTCTTTCAAAATATGTTTTTAAACCAAACTGATCTGATACCCTTCGCTTTATTCATTTATTTTTGAAAAATAAATAAAACCAACCTTTTTCCACCTATTTCATAAATATAATAAAATTAAATCTTTTTAAAACCTAATCAATATAATTTCACCATCTATGTGTATTTATCATTACTTTCTGCTTTACACATTTTAATTAATTACTTGAATCTGTTGATCTTTTAGAATCTTTTTTATAGATCTATAGGAAATTAATGACACCCTATGGGCCTATCAAAGATCCTATATCTCTGGGTCACACACTCTCAATTGATGTGTCTTATAGTGATTCATGGTTTTCTCCTAAATGGTTTCAATGAGGTTATGTGGATTTCCATAATTGAGTATCTTGGATTACTAGAGCATCATGCTGATTTCACTGGTTGTTATCTTGGAATAATGGGACCTTATCTGATATCGTAGGCTCTCATGTTTTATGAATATATGGTTTATTCATTTTCTTTACTATTTTATTTTTCATATATGGTATAAGTAATTGTTCATTTATTATTAGTTAATGGTTTTAGGGGTGTATTTCCAGGTATGTATATACTCTCCCATGCAGGGGTGTCTTCACCTGTATGTGTCATGTCTTATGAAAAAAAACATAAATATTGGTAGAAATATTGGTGGGTATAGTGTTGATGGATCTTATAGGTTCTTGGTGGTGTTTTTAATGGTCAGTGTCCCTGCTGAGAGATTGTAACTACATGGAGCTTTTCACTGCTATAGTTTAGGTCAATGTTCCCCCTTTAGTTATTGTTGGTCATGTTTTTTTACCCTTATACCTTTTTGGTTTTTCTTTGGATATATTTTTGTGGATTCTATAGGTTTTTTCAAGCATTATATATATATAAATAAATTATTTTTTCTATTTATTTATCTAGAATTTCTTTTAGGTGATGTACGGTGATTTATTTTGTACAGGTGAGTTAGGATTAGGCCTCCCATATTGAGTATTGTTCCCTCTTAGTGTTATTCACTAACATTTTACCTATTGGAAGTATTATTGGGGTGGAACACTCATTTTACTACCACATAATAGTAATCTCATATGGTTCGGTCATTTTAGTGAGTTATGGAAGTAGGTTTATCATAGGGATGAAGTTTGTAATCTTTAGTCATGTGAGGATTGGTTTGAGAATTTTGAGAAATACTGTTAAGGGGTATCAAGTTCAGATTTCATACTAAGGAACCTAATGATGGTGAAATTGTATAAATATACATTCAATATGACTCTAATAAAAAAATTTCCAACTTGGAACCCTGAGGAATTAGTTATAAGAAACAATAATGGTATAAGAATCATACTAGAATAGGTCATTGTTTTCAATGTTCTTATTCAGTCAGCTCCCCATATATTCTTATTAAACAAGGTTCATCTCGTTAATTATAGGATGACACCATATAGACATAAAATTAGGATTCTGATGTAAATTTTTGATTGAATTGTTTCAATAATTGATCCCTATAATGATAACTAGATGAGCGATGAGGCTCCATCCCAAGTGCTAGTTCAAGAGGTGTTTCCCCTATGTGTGTAGGTAAGAGTTCCTCCACCAACTATACAGTGACTAGAACCACCTATTATTGTGAATATAGGCATTTTTCCACATATTTTGAAACTTATATTACCCATGATAAAATATGGGGATATTTATATGATAAGTACATTTCACATGTTCCAGTAACAAAGGCCACACAGGATTCAAGGAGAGCCTTCCCCTTAGGAACAAGGGGATATCTTGAGATTATGGTATGAGAGTTATGCCTCATTTTGATTTCATTTGACCATATGGTGGGTGTATTTAGTGGTTATCTATTAGTATAGATGTTAGAAATTACCAACTAATTATGGGAGTTAAGGTCGCGATTCCAAGGTCATACGTGTGTGAAGACCCAATCCTGAGGATCAGTAGCTCAATAGTCACATGGAAGATCCAGCTAGCCAAGAAATGGGTTTTTCTACTAACGTAAAACACAGGTCCATCTAGAATGTGAATTTTTAACCTATTACACAATATAGGGAAACCAAGTGTAGGGTGATCCTCTATGATAGAGGAAACATCATGATCAGGGACCTCCATGAAGTAATCATAGTAGACAATAAAAAGGCAATTTCAATAGGGTATATGATGATGTTGTCATAGAGATGACGCTTGTTAATGCATGGTGAAGAATTGTGGATTTGATGGTGGTGATGATCGTTATGGTTGGAGATCAAACCAAGAGTTAATACAATGTGGATGATATTTCTAGAGTATTTTTTCAATCATATTAATAGATGTTTTAATAAAATGTTTTCCATGTTATTTTCCAATGTGTTGATGAGTTTTTTCTTGATATATCATATATTAATTGTATTTAAATTTTATTAAGTTGATTATATATAAATTATTCTAAATTATAAAACTTTTGTTCCCATATACTTTGGACTTTCACAGACCAGATGACAATTATTTCATTGATCTCCCTATACAAAACAATAATTTGTTAGTGTACGTTGTTTCTCTTGAACTCACAACATTAATTATCTTCAATAGTTGGAGTTTGAGATATTTTTCATGATATAATTTTATCCATCAAATTAGGACTCCCCATAAGTTATTACAACCATATTCAAGTATACATCAAGGGACATGGGACTCATGATATATTCCCTAGAAAATATTTCAAAATGGAATTATTCAAGCCTATTGGATCGATTGAATACTTCAAGGGAAGAATTATCATGTTGTGGAAGTGTTTTCACATAGAACCAACTATTTAAAATACCATACGTGAATTTTTAATATTAAATATTATTTTCAAAGAGAATCCAATATATGGAAAAGGTTATCATCTCACCTAAAGATAGCCCTAGAGGTGTTATGGATGAACCTCAATGTGAAGTATGGTGCTGAAATCAGAGATCACCCTATAGAAGGAGGGATTCTGGAAGGGCGTGGCTTCATTTGAGAAGTGCATGGAATAAAAGAAGATAAAGAAATATGAATCTTTAATCATCTTATATAGTCACCACATTTTTTATTATATGTTATGCATGAGGCATTGAAGTTCATAACTATATAAATATGCACATGATGGAATGCTATAGTCATGCATCAATAAATGTAGTCTAGAGTGTGATTCATTCCCTATATCTAGGTATTCTTATAATAGATGGATTCTAAATCAGTTATTATTATTATGTAATATGTTTATGAGTTTTATATTCTAGTGGAGCCCCTATTAAGACCATTTTCAGGTAGAGAATTAATCAATGGAGACTGTCTTTTACTCATATAATCTAGTGAAGTGAAACCATCATATTTAAGAAGGGGTTAGAAAGACTCATCTTAGTAAAGTTTTTAAATATAAAATTTAATTACATCATAGAGGCATATAATTTCCATTAGAATAAGTGTTTATTGAATTTTCTTGTGAATATTCACTCTCTATGGGTGTTTCGAGTGCATCCAATTCCCATAAAGATGAATTTAGATAAACATTGGATAGTTTGTAGGATTTATGAACTAAGTTCATGAATAAGAAATTTACTTCTAGTGAATGTGGAAGAATTCATTAATACTTAGTGGGAGACCTATGTTTGAATCAAATTATATTTTATAAATGGTTTCTAGTTGTTTACAAGTAGGATATGAACACGCTTTTGGATTTTATAGAGCTCCAAGACTGAATCCTCCCTCGTATTGGTTTATGGGGAGAATATTGGGCATTGAGGTAATTTTTCCATGATTTACCATGATATTTATGACTTTTTAGTAAAAAATTTATAGTATGAAATCTAAAGTAATGGGGATAAAATTGGTCTTCATAAATTTGAGATCATAGAGGTTGATGAGATATTAGTGAAATGGTAGTATCATGGTATTTGAAACATTATGAACAAGACTCTATTTTCATATGTGGGAAGATGTGAATAATTAAAAATATTTAAATAAATTAATTCCTATATAGGTATGGATACATTTCTCACCTTTTATCTATGACACACTCTTCCTATGTATGTGAGAGATATGTGGTTTTGATGTCATTTTAGTGGTATTATATGGATGGGTGTTCTTAGGTGATAAATCTAGAGAGTTTTTTGGAAGTTGGGGAGTAAATACACTACTTTTCCAAGTGGATAGTGATTTTACCTTTTTGTTTATATTGAATAACAGGATAATAAAACTCATTTTTGACCACATTATTGAAGTTATATTATCAATGAGGTATATAAAATTGATCGTCATAGGTATACCCATCACAAGAAAACTCTTGATGTTTAGTTTTGGAGAAATATTTCTCATGGGGTTATAGATTTTAGTCACTTACGAAGGTGTTATCTTGGGTTCTGGAGCTGATAGAGGAAGTTCACTTGAATGATAAAGATTCTTCACTTAGGATTGTGGTAGATTGGGGATTCCAATGGGAAGTGTTTTTTTGTATTGTTGTTTGATGAGTTTTTTATTATTTCTGATGTGATTTTTGGTAGCTTTAATAAAAGAGAAACAATAATACATCCACGTTATCTTAGATAGTGGGTGATATCATTCTAGAGATCGATATATAGATAATGGATTTATATGAGTTTATGTCTTGAGGTAGAGGATGAAGGATCATGTTTCTATAGAGCCATGAGATAGATACATTAGTTTTGATACCTTTTAGTAATAAATGGAAGAAAATATCATGAATATAGAGGATAATATTGTGTTATAAATCCTTTGGTGTTAGTAAAAAATCTTATTAATCATTCAATGGTGAAGCGTGGTGTAGATGGGTAGATATCATGAAACAATCATCTCATATTCTCTTTAATATATGAAACGTGTCACTCCCACCATGGTTGATATTAGAAGTGAACCATTATAAGATGAATTTCAATGGATTTTGGTTTCATTTCATTATATATGGAATAACAACCTTTGGAAGAGGTTATATTTGGGGTTTATAGACTTGAAAAAAAATTATGTGGGTGGATGCATGTTTTTTTTATAATCTTTATTGGATATTAGCTGAAGCCAATGAATTTGGTGATAGAATGGGATGTTACATTCCTGAGTGGTGGAATATTGAGTTTAATGAGAGATCATACCACCAAAGATAAAGGGAGATAATGTGATTTTGGTTTGTATTTCACATGGAGTTTCTTTGTGATATTATTTTTGGTAAACCCATATTTCTTTTTCAGGGATAAAAAGTTCTAAGGTTGGGGGAGATGTAGTGACCTAGGTTTTATCCAAATTAGACTTAGATTAATTTTTAGTCTCATTTTATTAACACTAATCTGGAGGTAAAATGGTAAATTTACCCTAATGGGTTACCTTGAAAAATTTACTGAATGTTTCATTAATTCTAGGGTCTGGTTTTTACCCTCAAGCTGAGCTGACACATAATTTTGGGCATGGTTGAACCTTATAAAAATAAGAATAAAAATATTTTTTTATACCATAAAAATTCATTCTCAAGATTTATTATTTTACAATAAAACATAATATTGGTGGTTAATTCTATCATTTTTTTTGCATTAGAACACAGGTTTTACCCTAGGAGTGGTATAATTTCTATTCAAATTAGAGACCATGAGGGTTGTTCATTTATATTTTAAAAAATGAAGTTTTTAAAAAAAAATTAAAACAGTTAAGGTTGATTAATTTTATATCCCTATGTTTAAAACCTATATAATAATATTTACCAAAATATCTATATTTTGTCACAATAAACCATGAATTTTGAGTGCCAACAGAGGGGAGTCTTTAAGAAGGATTTAGGAACTACTCTTCAAGATTAGTGGAGACAAAGAATGCAGTCACAACCTTATTCAATGAGATATCCTCTTTATAGTTTGGGATTAATGATTTATATTTGATTCATTCATTAGAAAATTTCACTATTTAATATTCATAAAAACTCAATTATCCTTTTCTATAAATTTTAATAATGATTCTATATTCAGTTCCCCTATTATTCATGGAATTCCTATGGTTTAATTATTTTATGGGGATTTAAAAATATCATTCTTGAATCCTAATATCATGTTCCTCGGATTCTTTATCTAAGGAAGATATAATTTATACCTTTTTTGTGAATATGATAATGTATTAATGATGAATGGGAATTATTTTAACCATCTATATTCCCATCTCTCTTCTCTCTATTATCACCCATATCTATCATTTATAACATTTAAATATAAAGAGGACTCTAGATTTATTAGTGTATATCAAATGAAGGTGGTGGAAGTGGAGAAGAATCAGGTGTGGCCTAATCAGAAAATAGAAGGTGGATGAAATGTACTGGTGACATGGGAGGGGAGGAAGTGAATGTGGTAATGCTAGGATAGAGAGGGGATTACAATAAGAAAGAGGTAGGGGGCCCAAAATTAAAAGTCATGGCATATTTATAATGGGTTACTAGATTCAGTTAAATTTTTTTTATGGTTCTACATAAGACCGAGGTGGAAACCACCAGTGTATGATGGAAGGTAGCTCAGGAGGAAGACCGGGAAGGGTGTTAGGATATTGGTGGCTGTAATTCCACACACATGATGTGGGATATAGTTAAAAGTTAATTACTTCCCTAAAATCCCAAAAAATCAATCCCCAAGGGATCAAATGGTGTCTTTTTAACCACATGGAAGGAGGGTGGGCCTTACAGGGTGGCTGGACAGCTAATCTATCCTTTCCTATTCAGGTTGGGTCTTCCCCAAATATGACTAGTCTGAGGTGGTGAAAAAATGGTAGACACATAGTAAAAAAATGGAAACCTCATTCATAGTGAGGAGTGTCCATTATCCCTAAGTTCGCCAGGTGATACACCCAGGGCCCTCCATGTGGCTCACTCTTACTCCCATGGGGTTTTCTAGTAAACTCTACTATGTGTGTTCATTTCAAGAAAATAAATACCCTATCATGATTATTTTTTAACATAGATCATAATGGTTTAGATTTTTTATCCATTTTAATCAATTTTTTAGTTGTGATAGGAGGATTTTTTATTTGAATCCATATAGCCAACAATAGGGTTTGGGTGTAACAATTGGAGAATTATCCTCCCTCAGATATAGTTAGTAATTACCCTTGTTTACCTAGGGAATGGGAGCCAATATATTGTCTTAAAACTAGGGTTAGGTTTTCCCCCCATTTAACCAAGGTTTTATATCCTCTATTTATGGGATAGTTTATAGATAGGGTCAGGTATTACCCTTGTATGCCTGGGATGTGGGATCTTCTACCTCATTCTATAGGTAGGGTAAAGTATTCACCCCCCTGTTAAACCAAAGTGTGGGATTCTAGATCAGTGGTTCATAATCCCTTGAATAAGGTATATTAGAGTGAGGCATGGTTTTACCCTATATAGTTTAAGTGAGGTTGTATGGGTTACTGGATTTTGGTATTTTAGATTCTTCGAGTGTCATATACATTTCATTAATAGTTGGCTATGAAGATGGGACCTTCTCCTTTTTCATAGGTTCTACTATTTTAAGCATATCTGGGATATTCCTTTGGGTTACTCTTTACTTTTTACACTATGGTAGAGATGACAATTCTTTTATTATCCCTCTCTGGTTTTTGGGGTGTCCTATTGGGTATGTATAAACTCACCCATACATGGGGATATTCTTCCGAACACATTTATTATATAGATAATGTACAACTTGGTGGAGATCTTAGTGGGAATATAATTATAGGAGAATAAATATGAGTAGTTGTATTTGTAGAGGTTGATGTTTGGGTCTACATCTTGATATCATCGAAACTTCTTTAATACTTCTGTTTAGGTTTTTGTTTCCCCGTTTTGTTATTATTGGGTGTGTATTTTTCCCATTTTCCTTTTTTGTTTTTCTTTGAATATATTTTTATAGATTATAAATGTTATTAAATTAATTATATTTATTTATTTATTTATTTATTTATTTATTTATTTTTCATTTTCATTTACTTATCTAATATTGATATTAAATATTATGTGGGGAAGGGTATTTTGTACATGTTCATTGGGATAAATCCTACCATATCAGTGTTAGTCACTTAGAACAAGACTATTGGAGGTGGGGATGTGGTGGAACACTTAGCTTATTTCTTCCTGAGAGGGTTCCTAGTGGTTTGGGTCATTTCATAGTGAATTAAATAGAATCCCAAAAACCTCTAGTTCTAATAAAACACTCTATCCACAATTTAAGAATAGTATAATCAAGTAAAACAATTGACCAATGTGGTTGGAGAGATAAAGAATAAAGGTTACAATGAACTTCCTTTATAACTAATTATTGATCCCGAAGAAAAAAAATATGTGACATTACACTTCATAATTATAATGATATATCACCTAGTAAAAATTTTGTTCTTTTAGATCCTCACATGAGGGAGGTTTAATTCTTAAAAAATATTCAAAATATTTAAGTAAAATAAATCTAGATAAAAAATTCAAAATGTTTATTGAAACTATTAATTCAATTTTTCCTCTTCCATTTCTCCAAATAATCCAATTATATAATAATTATTCTTAAAATAAACTTGATAAAATAATATTAACACATTTAAAAAAGTTTAAGTTAACATTTTAATTCTTGACACAGTGCAGAAATTCCATGATATTAAAAGTACTTTAATTAAAATTTTACCCACTATTTACAACTTCAAGGTATAAGAGATTAAATATGGGGATAAATGTATCATTATTTATTCCAAAAACATTACTAGTAAATGGAATGTTTTCATGAAGCTTCTCAATTTCATACACCATATGGGGTGTTATTTCGTTGACATTATTCTCGATCTTGGTGATTTTATAAATGTGATTCCTTATTCAATAATATATATAATACTGGTTTGATAATTAAATCCTATAGAAATTTTATTTTAACTTGATAATTGGATCACATCACACCCTATCGATGTATTAAATGATTTATAGGAAAATGTAAAGTATTTGGTGTTCTTTTTAGACTTTTATATATTAAAAGTGAAGGATAATAAAATGAAAATGATACACAACACTATTTCTTAGTAATTTATTTATAAAAATATAAAAAAAACTAATGGTACCCTATCTAGGGAATTAATAGGTGATATTATGAATTTTTTAATTATTAATGTAATAAAAAAACCACGTAGGAGAACTCCGCTTTCTCAATTAATAATATTCATATACACCCCATGTAAGGTGATTGTTTCTAAGAAATTATTTTTCCATATTATAAAAATCCTCTTTCCAAAGGTAGGTGTTCATCAAATGGAAATGACAGTGCATTAGATATCACACATAAAAATCGAGAGGATGGGAGGTAAACTCATCCCACATATGATATTGTTTTCTAGTTTGAGAATCTCTTATAGATTCAATTCATATTAATGAAATACTTAAAAATAAAAATAATAGTTACCCTTTTAGATAAATTGATCAACTAAAAACAATCATTTAATAAGACACTTCACCTAGAAATTATATTGTCTCACTTTTAAACAAAATTTTTAAACACTTTAGTTTAAACCTATATAGGATGGAACTTTGGAATTTTTTTCCATATTGGGTGGTGTTGGGATATAATAAAAAGATTTTGTAGGTGTTAAGATTGAGATATTGGTCCCATGTATGGGTATTCCTATATAACCCTATGAAGGAAACCAAAACCCTTGTAGATGAATACTATATAATGAGGAATGTCATACCTCTTATGTTCATGTGACAAGGACCAAATTTTGTGCCTTTTAAAGTCATGCATCCATCACTAATGGTATACCACTTAAGTTCATACATCCAATACTGTTTCCAAGAAATTTATTTTACTATATAATAGACTAATAGGGTAAAGGTATCTAGAAATGGCTTAGTGTTGGACTTATGCATGAGCATACCTTTCTGGTCTAATATAAAAGATGTGCCAGGTGAAGGAATTTTAAAGCACAAAGAGGAGTATCTCAACTAAATGTTTTCTAGGAAACCAAGAGGATAATATCAACTCTATCTGTTTTTTGGCCACTAAGACCACATTAATCCATGTTTTATGGAAATGGGGATGAGGATGAGGTTTTCATGGGCCATAAACATGACATTCCTAGAAGATAATACTATCATGAAAGGGGATACCATATAAGAAACTTATATCAAGATATACCCTCATGAATATATTATTACATACTAAAAAAGGTCACTTATTAGTAATAGATAAATTTTATGAGAAGGGTATGCTTGGATACCCATAGAAGGGATATTTCATAAAAATAATTATCCTTGGTCAAATATTTTGAAATGATAGATCACTATAAAGAGGGTAATACAAGATTTAATATAAACCTATTTTATATAATATTTACTATTATATGAATGGATGGGATTTAATAATGGTGTAGAGTCTCTAAGTTGGATACTATTTAAACTTCATGCAGTGGTGTTGTGTTAGTATCATCCTCTAAAGAAATTACATGGTAATTATAGGCCCATAAAATAATTACATAGAGAACACATGGATGAATATATATATATAAAGAGTCCCTCCACATATTAGACTTGAATTTAGATTCAATATGTGCGAACTCATCTTCAAGAATCCTCTTAAATGTTTTTTCTCTTTATCTAATTACGTACCTCCAGAAATCCCCCCATATTGAAATACATATTGGGAAGCCAATATATAGGAAAAATCTTGAGACCCATGAACTCATAAGCTTTATACTATAAAATATTATTATGAATGCATTAAGGTATGGATTTTTTCCATAAACTATGGGTGTGCCATAAAATTTCTAAAATATCTCAATATAATACCACCTTCAACCCAAAAATGATGCCAGGATGTATATAATCTATGTAGCTTCTTAAGATCACTGTCATTTCACCACAAATAATGAGGGAACTGCATTATTTGAATGTGAATTTAATAGATACCTATCATAGGGATCCAAAAGATGATGGTTCATAAAAGAACAATGTGTTCATGAAAGGATTCATTATTCGACTTCATTATGATGGGGAACAATTATGTTCTTTATAGTCGTAAAGAAATCCAATTCTATGGCCATAAGGAAACCAAGAGATATAATTATTTCATGGTTATGTAATTTTTATGTTTCTATCAATCATCACTAATACTAAAATAAATCTCAACATAAAATGTCCATAATTTTTTATTCAAGAGTCAATTTTTTCTTTATGATATATCAAATAAAATTTTATAAAATAAACTACACCCTTTGTTATCGAGTCTTCCCACAAAAGGTGTTTTCAAAAGTAAAAAACAGGCTTATAGATGGATTTTCTAGATATCTATATATCCATATAACCCTCTAGGATCAAGAAAAGATATTGTTAACATGACTATTTGGAACATTTTCATATAGTGATATTACATTCGGTATATCTAATGGACTCAATACTTTCCTCTATTATATATTTAGTACTTGATAGAATTATCTACAGTAATTTATGGAGGTTTTTAATGATAATTTCACTATTTATATATCATATTTATTTAATTTTTATCTATTCTTTATTTTTTACCTCATAAATGTTTTGAAAATAACCTTGATTAAAATTACAAAAAAAATGTCATTTCATGGTGGAATGTGGAATTTTTTGGGTCATGTTTTTTATATAGTGGGTAACTAGATTGATAAATCAAAAATTAATATTATAGGTTCATTTCCCTATCTAAAATGTGATTAGTATGTGCATATTCTCTTAGCCTATTATTTTTTTTACAACTAATTCATTAAAGATGTTAGTAATATTTCGCATCCCTTGTTTTTCTTATTATAAAAAATTTTGAGTTTATGTTTTATTATCATTTCACAGAGGATGTTAATTAACTAAAATGGGGTCTCATATCCCCATACATCATTAAACTACCTAGATGGGATCCCTTTTTTATCTTGTGTGTAACACTTATAACTATGTAGTTTGGGTTGTTTTATCACAAAGGGTTGAGAGGGATAATTGTGTCATTATATATGCTTCACAAACCATATAACCTACTCAAAAAAAAACTACCCTACGAGGTAAAATGGGATTCATTCCATTTTTTCCATGGAAAATTTTTATTCTTATTTTCTTATGTCAAAGGTCATTGTTTTCTGATCATGTCACCCATTGATTTATTTTTAAGAATACCATGTCCAAGACTTGAATCAAAAGATAGATTATTAATCTATAAGTGTTTTTAATATATATTTTAAACAAAACTAAAGTTGATAAAGCATTATTTGACCATATTAGTGTGATTTAACAACAATTGGATGTAGATGCTAACTCACCACACCTGGTTAGAGAGTTCTTCCCAAATGAGTTCCTTTTTGATGTAGTGTACCTTACACCATAATCCAAAAGTTTTAAACATGAGTCATAATGGTATATTTAGGATGAATAATACATGTGGAACATTTATAGTGACTAGGTTATATCATGGTGTGCCCTTGTCCATGAGTTCACATATTTCATGAGAATATTCCACACTCAATGTTTTGGAGGCCACTTTTTACCTTAACACACAGTTTGAAATGCCATTTTCTCTTAGATTTGTTGGACAATATTATATATGAAACATCCTATGTCATTGAAGGTTAGATAATTCAAAGGGATATTGAATATTGAGTCCTAAAACAAGAGGTGTTTTGAAAATTTGGATTCAAATTATAATTTTACAGTCGATACATCACTGTGAGGTGTTTTTATGCATGTTTAGGTGTTTTAGAGACATATAGGGAGTGTTTAAAGAAAATATAATGTGTGGAAGAGACTTATTACAAGAAGTAAACTCCATTATGAACCTAATGAGTCCCCCAAAAGTAATTTAGTCCCTAGGGGATACTGGGTACCCAATGGCCACCAACCAAGTACATGGTGGTTGTATAGTGTTTATTTTTTTGAAAAATAAATAAACAATTATTTTTTATAAATTAAAGTATACCCCCTCCCCTACGTGGTAGGCCACCCAACACCAGCACCCCCATCCCCTCTCTTTATCTTTACCCCCTCTCCCTTACCCCTTAAAAGATATATGATAGGGAAATATCTAATCAAATAGATGCCTCATCTAACATAGGATATTACTCTCAATGAGGATAAGGTAAGCTTAAGGACAACTCTCACTATTTTATACATTTTTCCATTGTTTTGGCATAAAACTCATCTTAGTTTCTATTTCTATGATTTTTTGATTTCATGTAATCAAATCCAAGCCAAGTCATGATATCAAGAAAGATAACTCCTATAAGTATGATATATATTGTTCCTTTTTATATTTCACCATATGTGTGTATCTATATGTGTTATGAATGAAATTTATTGGGGTTTCAGGTTGATGAATTCTATAAGTGGATAGATATATTATGATGTTTTTAATAGTCCAGGGGAAGGCTAATTAAAGGTTTGGGTCTCTTCTTTTCATTATTTGATGATATTAACAATAACTTATGGTTATACTAACAAGGGGTGAGACCTTGAATTGAATGAGTTAGACCCCAAAATGTTATTGGTATATGAAATAAATTAAAAAATTATTTTGATGATCTTTAGTGGATTTTTTATGATCATTATAGGTGATTATAACCTTAAGTAGAGGTATCAGTTCTTTCCTTTGGTTTAAATACACACCTTAGATGGATAATTGTCTACCATAAGGCATAGACCTTGATGATTTGTTCTTATAGATTTTTTGAGGTGTGTTTAGATTGGGTGTACCTAGAAAAACTATAAGACGATAAAGGGATAATTTGATATTTCATGATCTTGGATCTATATTTAAGAGTGAGGTCGAGATGTGTGAATTTATTAATTAGTTCATGGGTGGAACTATTAAATTGTGAAGTTCTAAAAAAATATTTTTGGAATTGGTTGAAACACCTGGGGTGATTTTGGGTACTAGTAGAGAACTATTGATGTGTAGTGTAGGTAGTTGTGTGTCACCTTGATGACTCATGGGATGAAGTATAGAAAAATAGGGGTTTAGTGATTTGGTATGGGATCAATATGACAAGTGAGTCTGAATAGGCTTTGTAAAGTTTCTCGTGGATTTATCCTTTAGTGGTGTGTTGGGTTTGGGTTAGTGGATAGTAAAGATCTAGTAATTAGGGTATGATATCCTTCTATGGAACATTATTCTAACCATGTTCATATAGGAGATGGTGTGGTTGTTTCCTAAAGACATAGGGATCCGAGTGTGGATTGCACTACTTAGGTTCTTATTCTTCTTGAGTTATGATAGAATCAAAAATATATTGAGATGATTATCATTTTCTATGTTACATGGTTTTGTCTATGTTTATTCTTTTCTATGATATGTTTTCCATATATTTTCTTGACGATCAAGACAAAGTTCTGATATTGGGATGGAATGGGACCCTAGGATTGGGGTGTAGAGTTACATCACCCAAGTGTTCATCTTCCAATGTGATGGGAGGATTTGAGTAAGGTTATTAGCAATTTATATATATGCTTGGGTTAGGTATGTATTTCCTTTCCATTGATGGGATTACTAATTATAATGACTAAAACATAAATATTACTAATATTGAATGATGTAGGTGAGATTATGTGTCTTGGTTACCTGGTTGGCATAGGATGGCCTAAAAATATTGCATGATTGTTTTCTAATTATTTTACATGCATACCTACATTGAATACTGTGACATATTGATGGATCAACAATAGTAATTACCTACTAATTCTTTTTTCTTACACCCTACACAGGCACCTTAGTTCACATTCAAACCTTCCTGTTTCACTTTTAGGCAGTAAGTTATATTGGGGATCTTGTTGGAGTAGTGAGATGGGTACGGAAATCAGGTCCAATTAGGGAATTGTGTTTTTATTATTATGCCTATGTGGCTTCCTTTTACCATTTCATATTTTATATTGATCTTCCCAGTGGGATATTATTTCATTTTGTCTTTATATATTGATCATGTGATATATTTTGATATGACATATTGATATTATATGTAGTTTTTGGTTATCTAATTATTGTAATTATTTTCAATTACTCTAATTTTTGGTATTTTTTTAGTTATTTATATGTTAATATATGTGATGATACCCAATGTATAGTCTCTAAACATTGGTTATAGACTCTCATTTCTAGTAGATAACCTCTAGTATATAGGGAGGAACTATTGAGGTCATGTGATTCCATCGTCTTGACATTCATTCAGGTATGCCCGATTCAAGCATTGAAAAATGGTATCATAGAATCTTTTTAGTTATTTTACTATTTATCAACAAGGGGAATTGAGATAATAGTGGTCAAATATAAGTATTTATAATAAACTTGTGAATCGTGAACAACTATATGATAAAATCCTATGTTTCTAGGTTATGAGATTGATTTTCATTTCTTTTTACTAGTGTGGGTGATATTTTTATTCAAGTATGGTTTTTGAGTTAAGGATCATTATTATGGCTTTACTGTTGGCCTGAGGTAGAAAGATCATGTGAGTTTATGAATCATACTAGGCATGTAGGGATACTTTTACATGTTTGTGACTAATTTTATATGAAAAATGATTTTCAAAATGGATAAATGATTTTAGAAAATATAATTTTAGTAAAGAAATTTTTGGGAAATGGGTTTTGGTTAAATTAAAGTATCAACAATAATTTATTTGGTATTTTACAAAATAACATATTAGTGGTTCATTAATTATTCAAAACATATGTAGTGTTTTGTGTGTGTTTTTTTTGATATTATGACCTTTATAGTCATGATTGTGGTAGAAAAATATCCTATAATGGGTAGGTCAGGGTATTAAATGTCACATGGTTTGGGGTGTGAGAGGTATTTCTAGGGTATGGTTTGAACTAGTTTTGGGATATTTAGTTTCATTTTAAACCCTATAGTGGGTTGAAATAGTTATGTTTTTTCTTGAGGTTTCAATGAATGAATCTCAATGGGGATAAGTCATTTGATTTTTGGGTGACATGATTGGGTATGATTAATAAGAAATTGTTCGTGATATATTCAATTCGTATGGTAAATGATTATTGAATTGTATTGGGAAAAGAGAGTGATCATTGGTTGTTCCAGTAGGTGTATAGGATAGTTTAATATGGTATGTTATGTGATTTTTTTAGGTTAGTGTTTTAGTGATGAGATACCCTTATGAAATAAGAATGGAATTATTTTTTATGCTTAAGTGGTGGGGATTATTTCATGATTAGAGATAATACATACTTGTATTTTGATGCTTTATTGAGAGTAAGAATGGATAGATTGTGAAGGTTTCATGTTTGAAAAGAAATAGTGTTATCACATGATAATGCAAATTTGATATTCATCAATAGAGAATAGATTGGATATAAGAGAGTGTTCTTATGAATCTTATGCATAGGTGGATATGTATTTTTCATCTAGTATATTATAGGTGACTGGAACCTTTGATCAAGGCCTTGAAAAGGGGTATTTCAAGGCTATCCAAGCTATACCTAAGTTATAGGAGTAGTATTACCTAGTTTCAAGGGGTGATATGTGGTCATAGAGTGTCAAAATTTGTTTAGAAAATGTATAGTTTTTGTTTAAGGGGAATATAACTCAAAAATAGATGTGGGTGCATCTGTAGGTTTCTAAATTCATAGGCGGTGATTCTAAATGGTGGGAAAACCATTATAGTAAATGAAATAATACCTTGAAGTCATGGATCAAATTTAATTCTCTATTATATGAGATTGTTTATCTATAATTACATAATTCGGTCATGTTTCAGGGATTCATTGAGTTTTAGTAGTGTGGGAAGTTTGTGATAGAGTATACCAAAAACTATTTAACGGTTTTTTAATTTTATATCATCTTTTTGAAATAATGAATTCATAAATATATGGTAAATTTTTAATGTTATTCATTACTCATTGTGGGAATGGGTAGTTTCCTTCTATTTAGACTCTTACTCAAGGGTAATAAATACATATTATTTTATTAAATGAAAGTACTTTATTCCTTAGGAATATTGTTGAAAAATGATAAAATATGAGTGGGAATGGAAGTTGTATAGAAATACTTGAGATATAGGGGATAGAGTTAGCCAACATATAAATTTTTCACCTACATAGTGGAAGAGTAAATTTACCTTTGTGTATTTCATGTATGTAAGAGATTTATATGTGTGTCTTTAGGGATATTTTGACCTGAATAGTTTTCATTCATATGGTATGATGGGTTATTTATAGAGGATTTTCAATTTGGTTAATTAGTCCTAGATTAAGTGGATTTTGGTACCTTCCTTCTAAAATTGATTCTGATATTCAGGCTGCTGAGGAGGAGCTAGCATATGTTAGGAATCATGACCAGCATAGGGACAACCCTTCCCGGGAGGAAATTATGGCCCATACCAAACTGGATGATCTTTTAACAATCAAGGAAAGGCTGACCAGGAACCAATTGAATGTCAGATGGTTAAGGGATGGAGATAGGAACTCTAAGTTTTTCAATAGGCTTCATCGGGAGAAAAAGGCACGAACAAGAGATAGGGCAATCAAGATTGATGGTCATTTATTTACTTCTGAAAATAAGATTGCCCTGGCTATTGTGGAACACTTCAAGGGAATATATTCGGATAATGGGTAGGTTAATACACATAGAATGGGGGGAAATATTAACTCATGCATTGGTTATGAGGATAACCATCTTCTTGTCACTCCCCCTCAAAAGGAGGAAATCAAAGTGGATCTTCTTTCTTTGAATATTGACAGGGCCCCTGGTCCAGATGGGTTTACCAACAATTTTTTTGTGTCATTCTGGGATGTTGTACATGATGATATTAAAATGGCTATCAAGGAATTCTTTACTCATTATTACCTGCCACATGGGATGAACTCCTGTTTTATTTCCCTTTTACCTAAGAAGGATAATGCTCTTGACATAAAAGACTTCAGGCCAGTGGCTCTGGGTAATACTATCCCTAAGCTGATCAGCAAGATACTGATGAACAGGCTTGGCCAGGTAGTTGGTGATAGCATTACTGCCAACCAGTTTGGGTTTGTTCCTGGAAGGAATATTCAGGAATGTCTTTTCATTGCCTCCGAAAGTGTCAATATTATGAGGAAGAAGGTGAAAGCAGGAAAATTTGCATTGAAAATTGATATTTCAAAGGCATTTGACACTCTAAAATGGAGCTTTATTTTGGAGGTCCTAAGAAGATATGGTTTCTCCAATGAGTTCAAAAAATTAATCACCACCATACTATGTTCATCAAGGTTATCAATTATGGTTAATGGTACACCTAGAGGTTTTTTCCGTTGTACCAGAGGTGTACGACAAGGAGACTAACTCTCTAGATTGTTGTTCGCCATTGCTGAGGATTATCTTAGCAGATGTATTAATGAACTTGCACACATGGGTATTTATAAGAGAATTCGGGCTGGGATAAATGATTTTGCTCCATCTCATTTACTGTATGCTGATGATATCATGCTCTTTGGGAAAGCCTCTAGGAAAACCATTTCCTCGATTAAGGCCCTCTTTCAGCATTATGAGGAAGTGGTTGGTCAAGGGATAAGCTGGGATAAATCATCTATTTTCTTTGGTAATGGTGTCATGGTTGGAAAGCAGAAAAGGATCATTATCTCCCTTGGAGTTAAAAAAGGGTCGTTTCCCTTTCAATATCTTGGTGTTCCCTTATTCTGGGGAAAGGTGAAACGGTAATATATGGAGGGGATTTCTTATGGCATTCTCAACCAACTTGATTGTTGGAAAGGGAAGGTAATGTCCATGGATGGAAGGATATGTCTTGTCAACTCAGTGATCACATCTAAGTTTGTGTATTCCTTCTCTCTGTATCGGTGGCCTAGGGGACTCATTAAAGAGCTGCAAAGATTGATTAGGAACTTTATCTGGACATGCTCAATTTAGGAGCACATGCTCATTACTGTTGCTTGGAAGGACTGTATCAAGCCTATTGAACGCATGGGTCTTGGGGTCAAGGATCTAAGGATTTTTAATTATGGCCTTATTGGGAAGTTCACTTGGGGTCTTATCTCCAAAGATAATTCTCATGAGTTTTTAGTTAACCGATTCAAAGGAAGGCTAATGAGTGGTTACAAGTAATACCTTGCTTCATCTATGTGGGATGCTCTCAAGTGCGCATTTACATTGATTATGAATGATTCAAAGTGGTTAGTCTATTGCGAATCTAAACTGAATTTCTGGCACACGAACTGGCTTGATCGACCAATTCAAGATATTATTGAAATCCATCCTGGTGTGGGGAATCTCTCCATTGCTGATTTTACGTCTCATAGGCATTTATTTGATAGCATAATACCTTCTCAAGTTGAGCTGGAAATTCAGGATTATGAGTTTATGGATTGTGACACATTAATATGGAAGCATAACAGGAATGGTCAATTTAATAGAAGGGATCATTATCAGGTGGCTTGTGGGGGATCCGATATCTCACCTGCATGGCTCAAGAAATACAGATCCTCCTTCATTCAGCCTTCTCGCTTCCTTCTTCTATGGAGCATTTGAAAAAACAGGGTTCCGACGCATGACCAGCTGAAGCGGTCCGGTGTCATTTTTGCATCTTCCTTTCATCTCTGCATGTCTGCTGAAGAGGATGTCCAACATTTGTTCATGGAATGTGCATATGCTTGGCGGATTTGGGGTTATCTGGGTGACATATTTGATCTGCAAGTGCAGCGCCTGCCTCTGATGGAAATGCTGGAAAAGCTGTCTGAGATCCGCTGCAACGAACAGGTACATAATTTTCTTTTGGTGGCTGCTGCGGCTGTAATTGCAGCCATATGGAATGCTTGGAACAATGCAGCCTTTGAAGGAAAAATGTCCCCCTTACGAGCTGCTATGACGACGATTCATCAGGAGGTGTTTGCTGCCTCGAAGGTTCAATCGGGTGTGATGTCTAACACTGTTTTGGACTTGCAGATTTTGCGATCTCTTGGGGTCTCAGGGCAGCCCCGGAAGCCGAAAATGACCAGGTTTATCCGTTGGATTCCTACGATCAGCCCATGGCTCAAAGTTAATGTGGATGGAGCCGCTTCTGGTGCACCTGGTCTATCGGGGTGTGGTGGTGTGTTTCGTACGAACCGTGGCTTTGTGAAAGGGTGTTTCTATGATTTCACTGGCGTTGGTATTGCTTTTGAAGCTGAGTTATGGGCGGTTGTTCATGCGATCAGGTATGCTACCCATTATAATTGGAATATGATATGGATTGAATCGAACTCCCAACTTGCAGTCCAAGCCTTACAAACAAGAACGCGGAATGAACCTTGGTGGATACTTCCAAACTGGGTTGAATGTATCGAGCAGGTTAGTCGAATGAATATGTTCGCATGCCTTCAGAGAGGTCAATCAGGTGGAAGACGCTTTTTCCAAGAAGGAAATCATGACAATGGATATGGGATGGTCTTTTAAAACCCCCGTCTATTGCTCTCCATTTGTGGAGGCGGATATGTATGGTGATTTTCACTCTCGGTCATGTAATAATCCTGTTATTGTCTAACTCTATTTTATTTTGTTTAATGAATTTTTTCTTGGGACCGGTTTTGACCGGCTCCGGGACTTCTCTGGTATATTGGTGGTTTTTTTGGGTAATAATTATTGTTGATATTATTTGGGATAGGATTATGTGTGGTGATCCTTGTATGGTATAAAAGATCAGATGTGTAGGTATATGCATAATGATGTTATAAACAATCCTATTTTAGTGATCATGTTACCAACCTATTATGGTTTATCTTTATGTTAGGTGATAGTGTTTGTTAACAATGATGTGAAATGAGATTGAGTATCTAGTGGGTGGATAAATTTTATGGTTGTTTAAATATATAGGTCAGATGAATCTTTTCTACTTCTAGGACCACTTTGAATTTGAAAATTCACTATATTGGTTTGTGTATTTAGTTCATTTGGAAACTAGTGACGAGTATGTTTTTGGGAAATGATAGGGGTTAGGATCATATGATTTGATGAATTCATTAATATTATAGCATTGGGTTTTGGACTAGGAGTCAATATCATGTATATTCGAGTGTTATTCTTCAGAAATGTTGTGGTGTGAGAGTTATAAATGGAATTTTTTCACATAATTGGGTTTGGAGGGATAATTTTCTTATCAAACATGACATTATAAAATTATTGGAACATATTGGGGATTGAATTAGGAGTTTCAATGTAGGGTTAGTCTATATAATTCGAGAATGGGTGTAATAGATTTGTAACCAATTTGGAATAAAGAACTATAAGGGACAACAGATTTTAATGGATTAATAGACTGTTGAGGGATCATTTTAGGAACTTATTGGGGATAGAAATCTATATGGTGGGCATTTTTTTATGACTCATGTCATTATGGGTTGAATGATTTATTTGGGGTTGAATTTTGAGTCTAAGAGAAAATAGTGTTTTGAGAATTGGTATTAAAATCGGTATTATGATATTTATGACATATGTATGATGTTTTTTATATATTTTTGGTTTTTAGTTGTGTATAAGGGGTGTCGAGTGATGTTTCGAGGGGTTTAAGATCCTACTTCTAAGCACTGGACTTGCCTGAGTACCTAGTCAGGGTACACTAATTACTTGATGAACCATTATAAGTAGGAACTTAGTACCTGATGGCCACTAAGTGGGTACCCAATAGTGGTCTAGGGTGTTTTTTTAATATATTTTTAATTAATCAATTGGATTTAAATTAGAATTTCCCCCTTTCCCACTTAGTGAGCTACCGAACCTCATCCCTCCACCCCCTCTACCTCTTTTCTCACCTCTCCCTCTCCCCTTAAAACAACTATTGGATTGATGTATCTCCATGTATTGAAATTTCATCTAAAGAAAGTATTTAAACTCAATAAAGATAAGGTAATCCATAGGACCTCTTTAAACATTTCATATATTTCATTATATGTAACAATCCATGTTTTAGGATCCATTTTCTTTCCTTAAATTAGTTGTTTATAATTCTAAGGAATATTTCTATATTCCTTCAAAATACATAAATTTGATTAGAAAATGATCCATATAAGAAATTAATCAAACTAACAAAAAAAATCATTCATAGTGAAAAATTACAATAAAGTTACATGAAAACATGTATTACATACCATGAAACATTATATACCGTAGACTATTACATCCATTAAAGTGCATGAATTAAAATAGGTTAACAAATAGAAAATAATAATATCTTTAAAACTATGAGATATCATGGGTTATATTCAACCATTAGAATTTCCATTAGTATAACTAAACATATAGTGAAAAACATTATAAAAGTTGAAGCATTATAAAAAAATCTTTAATGAAAATTTATGGAATGAGAAGTTTTCTATCACCACCATACCCATGGGGTCCCCACCTTAACCTATAGTAATATGAGAGTGATTCCCCAAGATCACCTCTAATAGTCCATGGGTTTGCAATTAGCACAATAAAGTCATAAAAATAATATGTGAGGACCTATACTAAACATCCTACATGAGATAAAAAAACATTAATCCAATAATAAGGAGAATAACCACATAGGATATACATAACCAAGTGAAAAGAAAAACACCCATGAATATACTTGTTATCCAACCAATGATATATAAATAAAAAGAAGGTATAAGGGAAAGAGTATGAAAACCAAAAAAAAGGTATACACTACCACACCCTCAATGCGAAGTGATGATATCTATGTTTCACTATCATCTACTCCAAGCACCATATACAATGAGCCTCATCAGACACACACATATACTCCAGCTCTACTAGCTCTACTATCTTCAAAAAATACATCACTGGCATGTATTTCATCATCATAGACACACAAAATATTTTTCATGATACCCATTTAGGGTTGAGTATAAAAATTCCTTATAGTATTCCTCGAAAACAAATTAACAATAGGTCCAAAGATAAGTACACAGGAAAAGCCAAACCATACGACTACCCAACACAAACCAAGGGAACACTAACATGGATAGAATCCATCACTCCACTCCCATGTATGATCACCACCCTATTCAATAGGTGAAACCCAAGGAAACCAAAAATTCTCACTCATCTGTGCCATGGCCTCAAGAGGTCCCACACCCCAAGGGAAGACACCCCCCTACACAATGTTTTCCACATAATCCCAACTCAATTATTCCATGAAATGGGAACACCCCACAATATAATCATCAAACCCTATTAAAGACTATGATTATATATACTTTGGAATGTATACTAAACCATGATCTATAAAACCCTTACCAAAACCACCATCAATACACCGTGTGAGTAACTAGAACTACCATTATGACATTATTCCCTGAATGAGTTCTCACAACAATCTAACCTTTCCAAATCATGAATTCGACTATTATTAGTGCTCATATAACATTGGGTAAGACTATATGCTTTAAATAACCTGTAAAAAATTTAATTTATGGAAAAATGGCACACAATATTATAACCCAACGTCCCGGATGCACTCAAAGGAGGAAGAAAAACAACTGCTGAAAGTGTAACCACTACTGAAAATAACTCCTAGTAAGAGGTGAATTAAGAGAAAAGGGAAAAAAGAAACCCATGCTCTATAATTATCTATTCACATAAATCATTCATGGTGGTAAACCAACATTATCACTAATCTATTAAATTAGAAACTATCATGGAAAACCCAATCCTCATCGATAAATACCACATGGTTGAGGGGGTACCAACCTCCGGCGTCGATCTGTCTCTACTAATCAACCACGACCAACATCAAACCAATATTTCAGCTACATTGGGGATCTCAATCTACTCTAAGGGATGTGATCAGATATAAATAGTACCATCATCATCTATGAAAGAACATCCCATGGCTCATGAGAAGGGGGGTTTAGAAACTATAATCAAGCATTGAGGACCTGTGCACCTCCCTATATGTGGAATGTTAACCATATCAAATGAAAAAAAATTACCACACGTTAAACAAGAATTTAATATAGAGATTGTATTTGAATCTAGAAAACATGCTTCTACCTCTATATAGGAATATAATCTTATGGTCCGATGAAATGGAATGTCAAGGATACTCTACAAATTCTACTCCATATCCCATGGTCATAACATGATATATAACCTAGAAGAGAGAAGATATATTCCCTCCGAATAATGACTAGAAATAGAATCCATCTCTACTAAGGAGTGAAGTTACAACTCTTATTTCCTCTAATCCCAATCCACATGCACAAAAAACAACTCCATAGTGAATGGGGAGAAAGAGGGATTCTTATACAAGTCTTTCACTGGACTAAGACCCACCGATCTTCTCTTCTATTAAGATGGAAAAAATTATGACTAACTAAAAACTGGTGTCCATGAACCTTCTTCCTCTAAGATAAAAAAATATTCTAAAAACTTTTTATGGGTAAAGGTATTATAAAAATGAAAGGGTCTCATTCCCAGAATTTGATTACACCATGGGAAGAGTCTCTAACCATCAAACCTAATCTTCTCCAACATTTGGATCCTATCATTTTCACTAAGGGAGAAATATGAACAACCCAAACCAAAAATAAATCACCAATGGCCTCCAATAGTATATCCGGCTACATTATCTCTTATTACATGAAAAGATACTTGAAACTAACTCCTTTTATGATTGAATATATCTACTATGAAATAGAAAGTGTAAACCCATAATAAATGAGTGGTATGAAACTTGTATTAGGTGTACATGACATGAAAAACCAAATTCACATCCTTGTGTATATACCCAGTTCCAACTTGGAATATACTACCCTAATACATAGGGTGTCCCTAAAACACATGGAATGTGGGATACATGGGTTCCTATCAATGTACCATAATCAATCCTATGCCATGTTTCCCAAAAAGTTGTGTACTGGTTCCTTCCATGTGTCACACATGGGTTTCTAGTTGTCTAAATGGCCATACCATCAGTTGTGTATCCAATGGCCCTACATGGTGTGTCCATCTACCTAACATGATATGTGGAAATTTACTCCATCCTAATATTCATTGACCAATTACGTGGCATGTGTTCTTGAGATCCCATAGCATAGAGACCGGGTTTCTATATTCAATACACCTATAATCTAGACAATTAACCCAAAAAACCTAGGAATCAATCCAAAAAAACAGAAAGACCAACAACATGAAAAATAGATCCCAAAAAAGTCGAGAACAATAATCAAATAACAACAAGGTTAAATATTAAATGAAAAGTCTTGTCTCTTGGTAGGAAATTGGATCTTTACAATTGCGTGTTTTTGATTTGTGATCCATTTTTGTTTCTTACATATCTATTCTTGGATCATCTTTATTTGAATTTTCCTCCTTGATCACCTCTTATAGGCTCTCTACATCATCAATAGGAAAGGTAGAGGGGTTCGGCTTCCTTCAGCATGGATAGGGAGTGATAAGGGAGAGTTAGGTTTAATTAAAAAACTAATTAATTAAAAATTAAAACCCATTATATGAGATCGAACCAGGTCCATAACCCAAATGATGTTTATACCTAAAATAGGTAAAAACCTATATTATGGAACTAACCATGGAGTAAATATTACGATCTAGATCTTTATTTAGGATAAATTAATATTTATTTAATAAAAATTAGATTCTATAAATAGATATTTAAAAATAGAATATCTCTAAATTACTTCCCTAGGGTAAATTCCACATTTTGGAGTTATGAGAACCATAAAAAAATTGAGGACATTTGATGGATGTAAATTACCATTTTACCCTTAAAAAATGATCAGAGATCCAAAAATCCAAAACACTCAAAGGATTTTACATTGGAAAAACTAAATCATTATATTTTCCTCAAATTAAGGATTTTCATCCCCAAAAAGAAAAAATCTACAGTAGATTTTTAATAATCCATAAAGCTAAACTCAAGGAAAAAAGAACAATTTTACATGAGCTCCTCCAGTTTCAAAGGTCCTTCACAAGAAGGGATCCTAAACAGACCCCACTTGGGAATTCATATTATCCCAAAACTCTGATCAAGGATACGACATCCAAGATTCATTTTCCTTCACCATTAAACAACTTCGAACCGTCACAGTGAAATATTATAAACAACGCACAACTATATTTACATGAACTCACCAAGGATTCCCCCCAATAGCCATTACCCTCCTATAGTGGAACTCCCATCAATCCCAGTATAGAGAAAAGTATCAAACCAAAGGTATCTGGAGGATAAAATTATTTTACTAAGACAATTACAAGGGGTATCACACTCCCATCCTTAAAATGGGACAACCCCAAGAATGTCTTTAAGAGACAATAAAATCACACCAACATCTAATATAAAGTGCTTAAATAGGAGTTCCACACCACATCAAGAGATCCCATCACTATTCCAGCTAAACAGCATCTAATCACACATATCAACACTAACTTATTTAGGGTATCAGTGTAATATCTGCCATCTCATCCGAAAAACATGTGTGGCTATAAGGACTCTATTATCACACTACTAACCTAAATTATTCACTCATCCACCCCAAAATAACTGATACATTCACCCATAAACTCAAGGTCAATGACTGGTTGATTTCAAATACCCACAATAATCCTATGAAATGGACAAACACACCCACATAAACATTGATTCATCCATGAAAATCCACCAAAAAAGTATACCACACCACCAAAGAGGGAACATAAACAAGAAAATTTTCTTTTATTCGTCTCAATACTCATGATCACTAGACTCACACTGTCTAATGTGTCTTCATCCAAGTTCATAGCAAGGATCAGTGTTAAGGGAATCATTGGGAACTACGCATGAAGATTCATTCACTAAAATCCATGAAGCATAAGTATATTCTAATTCCTACCTTTTCTCTTTCGGAACTCTCATAGAAGGATATTGAAAATGATTCAATGATAAGTTATTTTCTCACATTGAGAACATCATTAAGGAAAATGGAAAAAAATTATCCTACAGTTATAGGTCGGACCCTCTATAAACTGCAGTGTGTGAAACCAATCTTTTCAACTCATGAATAAACTAGATGAACCCTTTGAGGGCTGTTCTCACTTGTGATATAGGTCTTGCACCCAACTAAGTAGACCATAATCCATCTTCTCGATTGCTAAAATTCTTTGTATAACTAGTCACAAACCTGAACCTGTTTCAGGGGTGACTACCCATCATCATGATAACACCAATGGGTATCTCTCTCTACCATGGTATAATCCCTAGGGGACTCACCACAAAAATCATCTCTCGCCATTGATAGAGATGAGGATAAACAATAACCTCCAGGAGACACCTCCAACCACACTAAACTGGTTCAGAGACCATATGGGAATCTCTTACACCCTAATCATCTACTGAAAAATTAAAATAATGGAACATGTAGATTCTAAAGAACACATGCATCCCAATAGAATTTTATAGGTCGCACTTAAACCTCATTAGGAACTATCTGGTCAATCTATCTATATCCATTGCTAAGGGAAATTCGTCATGGTGATCATCATCTAGAATCTATATATGTTCATGCAGTAAGTTCTTGGTATAAGTAACACCCCACATACATGAGTAGGAACATTCATCCATTCAAGGATCTTAATATAAGCATTAAAACCACCAAACCTATTTTTCCTTGATAAAAAGAGATCATGAGACAGTACTGACCAGGACCAAGGGTCTCCATGGGTAACACTAATGGTATGTAGATCACACTAAACATTATGATGATCCAAATTTTCATTGATAATTAATCTATGGTGAAGGACCCACACTTCACCAAGTGTCCATAATCAAGTAAAAGGGTTATCTACCTCACCTATGGTGGATTTACCTACCCAAATTATAAGGGATCACTCTATAAGGGTAGAATGATCATACCCTAAACTATTTCAAATGTCAAACTCTATAGGTAGAGGACCCACAACCTATCTCATAGTGGTTATCAACTATTCTGTAGCATGAGGGACCAACACCTTGTCAGAATAGAGGGGGTATTGACCTTATTTCAAACAAGAACCATAGAAAATGGAGGAACCATGACATGTCTACCATGGGGTATTAACCTAACTATAATATGGAGTATCTGCACCTCATCAAGATCAAGGGGGTTCCAACTTTACGCTCAAATGGAGGGTCTATACCCCAAGAATTCTAGACATGACCCATGTATACATGGGGTCTCCAAAATACAAAATCCCATATGGGAGACCCACACATCATCAATTAGCACATAATAGATGAGGGGGAACCAACCCTAATGTAGGATCATTATCCTATCTAAGATTCCAAGAGAGGTGGGATACTATCCCCATACACAGGGGATCATGTGATCCCATGTAAAAATGGGAGGTTAGAAAAGAAACTCAATCTAAATATGGAATTCACTATAAAATATTGAGAGGGATCCCCCCAGAGATCCCACATGTTTGATAGTAGTCTCATATATCTTTTCATCTACAGAAAGTTCATTTCACACCTCTATAAAAAACATTTTTATCATGGAAATCATCATCCTCATTACATATCTCCAACACAATAACTAGATGAAAATCCATGAAACGAACAAATACATTTATTATTATATGATTAATAAACCTATAAAACTCTACCATGTCACTAATGCTATTAGTGATAAATTTACCAAAATTATCAGAGTACTTTTATAGGAATGTGTAATTACCACACCCTCATTGGTACCCCTAGTATAAAAACTAATCCTATGCACATATAGTATTGTTTCCTCGCTTGTTTCAAACCAAAACTCACGATACACCTATCTCTAAACTTCATCCCTATGAAATAATAGATCTGATACTGCTTTGTCATGACTTGTCCCACTAGGTTCCCACCTAGACTAGTGGAAAGCCAAGAGTGATACCACAATCCAACTTCCATTAGGTCAAGAGATAAAGACTAGAACCAAGAAGGTATAACACTCATATGGGAGGAATTAGCCTAAATATCCTATAGAAGATAATAGAAACACCAATCCAATAAGAAATAGCACAAGCACAAAAGATATACATAACCATCTAAAAAGTAAAATGTGTGTAAATATACCTTCTAACCATCTGGTGATATATAAAGAAAAAGGTTGTACATGGGTAATATTATGAATCACAACAAATTGTGGTATACACTACCACACCCTCTAGGTGAAGGGGTGATCACCATGTGTCTCCATACTCTATTATAATCATCATTTGTAATGGTCCCTATCATACAAGAATGTACTTAGAATCAACCATATCCAATAGATCCACTTGTAGCACATCCTTATAATACATCATTGGCTTGTGTTACATCTTTATAGACACAACAACTATGGGGAACAAGACCTGTGTATGGGTTAGTATAGAAAATTCCTTTGAATTCCCCAAAAACAAATGGAAAATAGGGCTGAATTTCATCACACAAGAAGGGTCAAACCATACGACTACCCAATATAACCCAATAGAAAACCAACTCAAAGTGAACCCATCATTAAAATCCCACAAATTATTTCCACCCTATTCGATGGGGGTAACAAGGTACAACCCAACTAATTACTAGTCTACACTAAGAGGACACCACAAAAAAGTCACATTCCTCAGGTATTGACATGTCACTACTAAATGTCCACCACATAAGACCTAATAAACCAATATAGGAAGGGAGAACACCTCACAACACTATAAAACACCCTAGGGAAAACTGATGAGATATTCAATCAAGAAGGTACACCAAAATATGAACTAAAGTTCCCTTACAAAAAACTATAATAATATATATTGAGAGTAACAGGAAATACTATCATGATATTATTACCGAAAAGAAACATGAACCACTCTGAGATCACCGAAGCATGAAGATGATAGTGCCCAACAATCATGACACATTGAGGATGAGTCCACATATCAAAAAAACACTATTAGAAAGGCATGCCATAGGAAACCGATGCACATGATAGGTACCCATCATCCTATAATCACTCAAATTAAGAAGATAAACAAACTTTTGAAGTATAACCACTATCATACCCATCACCCTATTAGGAGGTGAAATGATAGGAAAGGGAGTGAGGAACCAAACACTTTTTAATCCTATAAAAGCATGAATCATCTATAGAGGTCAATCATTATAATACCCAATCCATTCAATTTGAAACTATCATGGGAGACTCATGCCTCATTTGTACATGTAACCTTGATGATGGGGTACTAACCCTGAACACCAATTTGTCTCTACTGATCAACCACAACTAAGATCAAATAAAAACTATATCTGTTTTAGGGATCTCATAAAACTCCATGGGACAAGATAATCTACTAAGAGTATCATCACCATCCATGAAGGAACAAATCACATCACATGATAGGGGGTTATGATAAACTATAATATATCATAGAGGACCCATACCCCACACTATAGGGGGGATTATGACACCACCAACATAAGGTAATTTCCCAATAATCAACCCAATATATAGGTAAAAGTAAAGTATATAAATCCAGAAACCATGATACAGCTTCTATAAAGGGAAAATAATTCAATGGTCTAGTGAAAGGATGCATTGAGGATGATTTATAAAGGTTACTATATCTCCCATAGTTATATCTCAAGATGAAACATGGAAGAGAGAATATATCTATCATTCGAATGAAGATTATTCATGAAGTCCATCTATACCAGGGAATGAAGTCCAAATACTCCATACTTCAAGCCCAAGACACATGCCCCAAAACTAATTCCAAGTAGTATGTAAAGAATGAGGGATTCCTCTATAAGTCTCATTTCAGACTAAGAACAACTAAACTACTCGGTTGTGAATAAGGTTCTACTCACACCTAGTCGAATACTAAAATCCATCACCCTCGTTCTTCCATGATACCTAAAGCCGCAAACAACTATTATAGTATATCAATCTTGGAAGCAAGAAATAGTTTCATTCTCAACATCTTATTACACCATGGGAAGAGTCTATGGGCCTTATACTAACTATTCTTCAACATATAGATCACTTCATCATCTCCAAGGGATCAAGATCCACAACCTAAAAATATCTCATTAATGGCCAAAAATAGTGTATTGCTTTTCTGTAACACCTTGTGTTATAGTATTTTACTTATTTATTTTATTTAATATTATTTTTTTTCTATTTTTAGTTTAAATTAATATTATCCCTGAAATTTTAAAATTTTAGTAGTTCTGAAGGTCTTCACGGCTAGCTAGAATGGTATGTAAGCTATGTGGAAATCGTGAATTTGATTTTTTTTTCACTAGATAGTTCCTTTTTTAATGGTCTACACATGTAATGACCTAGGATTCTCATATATAAATATTATATCTTTTTAAATTAATATTCAATACATTTCACAAAAATATTCCTAGGGACTAGAATAGATTAGTGTCTTTGGAGACTAGGTACACAATCTTCAAATTTGGTTAAATATCTTCAACATCACTTTTAAATATCTTAACCATTAGTAATATTCACAAAAACACCCTACTTAAAACATTTATTCATAACCTATAGAAAGGAAACATAAGAAAGGGTGAGCTTAGGTTCTCAGTAAGGGTAAATAAGGTAAATACATAAACATAACATGATAAAAATTTATGATACCATGAGTATAACATATGAAAACCATACCTTTAATATCAAAGATCCAAATCTTGAGTCATGGCATAAATATTGGAAGTTCATAAGACATGAATCATAAGGAAGTTAAAGAACATTATCCATTAGATCATAACCTTGGAATATGACATGGAATTTTGGAATACATATAATCAAAGAAAATCATTTCTATAGTTTTTGAGGTTCACTATCAAGGCTATCATAGTGGAATGGGTTCACTCCCTAAACCATCATAGTAGTCAACATTCACTCCCAAGACTATCATAGCAGAAAAAATCCCAAAAACTTTTCTCAATACATTAGAGGAATATATAGGTTACACCAATCACATAATGAAAATCATACATATGTGTCCCACATATTCGTAATACATTCATCATATAATAACCCATTAAATTAAATGGGTTTTATAAAAATGTCATCATATCATAACATGTAAAAAGGATATAGGTTTTATATTATCATTTCATCATATCATTAAAAATGAAAAGAAGTGGGTTTCATAAGTATTTTATCATGGTATAACCCATGGAAGAGAAATTGGATTCATAGGAATCTTTTCATCAAAAAGATAAACAATAAAAATAAATAATAAGAATGGTATCCTTGGATCATATCCCCATTAAATCATAAGCGGAATAAAAGGATGTCATCTTAGATATAAAATGATTTTAAAATAACATTTAAAACATTCCTTGGAAAAAATAACTTTCTTTTGAAAATAGCTTTTTAAATCTAAAAAATCATAAAAAAATTTGGAACACATTTTCTTTGAAAAAAAATTTGAAACTTATAAAGTAATCATTAAAAATAATTTATAACATTTTATTTAGAAAATAACTTTTCATTGAAAATCTCTTTTCAAAACTAAAAAATAATAAAATATTTTTGAAATCTATTTCTTTGAAAATAACCTTGAAAAATTTTAAAGTAATATTTAAAATAATTTAAAACATTTATTAAGAAAAATATCATTTCCAATTTGGAAAACTATTTTTAAGATATAAAACATTTTTCAAATCCTTTTCTTTGAAAAAACCTTGAAAATTTATAAAGGAAGATTTAAAAAACATTTAAAACATTTCATGAAGAAAATATCCTTTCCTCTTTGAAAAAAACTTTTTAAAACATTATACATTGTGAAAGTATTTTTCTTTGAAAATAACCTTGAAATTTTATAAAGTATTCTTCCATGAAGTTAATGGTCAGGATTGTGGGAAATTCCATTCATGTCATACATGTTGAAACAAATATTTCTTTCACATTTTCATTAAAAGACAAATGGTAATTTTTTAGAAAACTACATGAATATTAATCTAAAAACATTTTTTAAATATTAAAACATGGGAAAAAAATTATTTCATAAATAATTTGGATAATTCTAAAAACCTTTTTGAAATTGTTTTTAGAAAACATGGTTTTTGAAGAAAAAAGGTTTTTGACTAATGAGAGAAATAATGATGATTTTTAATAAGAAAATCCGTTTAAACTATTGAGTATATAAAGAGATAAAAATTAAGAGAAAACATTTATTCTCATGAAATAACCAAAGGATAATAAAATTTTTGAGTTTATTGAGAGATGGATCGCAATATTTTATCATCATAAACATAATCATAAATAATCTAGACAGACAATGGGATTGTAATATAAAATTTTTACCTCTTTGGTAAATTTGAATTGTAATCCCCATGAATGAATAACATTAAATGAAACTTAAAATATAATGAAAATAATTATATTCATGATATAACATGTCAAATTGGTATTATATAAACCAAATATAATAAGATATGTTCATAACATAACATAGGTCTCTAAGAAGGAAATTTGGGACAAAAAATCCTTACCGCTTTGGAAACTTTTGAACCATAAACCCCATAAAAGATAGATAATAAAATGGATATTTAAATCTATATAATATTAAGTATAATAATCATTAAATACATTCATGTGTAGTATATTCACCACAAAAAATATACACATGGTGAATATGGATTTTGTCTCAAAAAGTAAAAAGTGAGACCAAAATCCCTTACTGATTTTGTAATCTTTTGGATTGTAAGCCCCAAAAAATAAAAGAATCAAGTGAAAATTTAAATATCACTAAAATAAATATATTCATTATATAACATGTCAAATTAGTATTATATACACCAAATAAAAGAAAAAAGTGGTGAATTTTCATATGTCTCCCAGAAATAAAAGAGAGATAAGAAATATATTACCTTAAGTCTCAGCTTCCTTCGTACACATTTAAATATCTTGTATAATAATTATAAATTTATTGTACAAATATTACATAACTATAACTATATATATATCATTCCATATATTATTTACTTATGTCCTTTTATTAACCATTTATTACTAATTCTATGTTAAAGTCACATTTTGGCCAATAACTGCTTCCTTTTTCATGTATATTTTGATTTTTTATTTTTGGTACTATAACTTTAATAAAGTTTAAATCATATAAAGAATGTTAACTATAATATAAATAAAATATATATTTAGTATACATTTTTTTATAGTAACCCATAACAAAATTCACCATTCTTGGAGACTCTAGGTTGTACATATGCATGAAAATTGTTTCCACTTTCTCGAAGGAAAGAAATAAATAAAGGTAAATAATATATTAACACTATATAATTATTTTTATTTCATACATATAAAATATTTTCATTAAAACCATCCTTATTACCTTCCATTTAGAGTCTCAATGAATCACATTGCTTCACAACGTGGTAGTCTGCCATACACACGATCAACATTATCATATTCCTAGATAATGGAAAGTATGAATGTATATGTGATATATTAATTAAATAAGTATAATAATATAAAAACTATAATATATAATTAGTTAATACATAATTATATTCAACCATGAGATATGGTGATGGAAAACGAATAACATCGGTTCTCAAGGCGATAGTCCATCGTACATACGAATGATAATTTCGTATCCCATTTAATTTAAAAGGATATGGTTTAGAAAATTCCCTTAACATAACAACATATAAATATAAGGAAGATAATATGGTTATTATATCATCATGGTTTAGTAATGATTTAATGATATGTAGAAATAAATAAAATAAAACACTAGGTTAGGGGTGTCACCTCTAAACTTCTATTAGTTTACAAAAAAAGGCTTATTAAGTTATCTTTATGAACAAAATAAGGATCCTAGGATAGGAGTATTCAATTAAGTAATTTATTTGGTTAGGTCATCAAAGAAAAAAATGGTTTTGGAAGTGCTAAGATGAGAGGAGATCTGGTGTCCTTTTATAAGTGAGGTGAGTCGAACACTGGTAATTTTTAAAAATAAAAAGGTGTAACTATGTTTATCTCGTGAACCAAGGCTAAACAAATTGTAAATTATAGAAAATATAATAAATAATGTCAAAATATTTCCATAAAATTGGGTTTTTACATGTTTTGGATCATTTTTAACTCTTATATTTTTAGTTTAACCCATGGTAAACCCATTTTTACCCTAACCGTAATAAATAATTTTTACTGTTTCTACCATTCCTCAGAGTATAAAATTAATTTTACCTTATTAGATAATGTAAATTATTTTTATTCCAAATATGTAATCCACTTTTTCAAATTCCATTTACAGAAGTGTAAAATTTAATTCAAAATTAAAACTGCATACGTGATGAGAAAGCTCTTTTCTAAAGAGAAAATGATCAAAAGTTTAAAAAGATTTAATTTCACAATTAAAAATTATAATGATTAAAATGAGATATGTTGTATTAATTTATATATAATTTAACTAATTTTTATTTTAATCCATTTAAAAAAAATTAACCTTATAAATTCTTTAAATGAAAATGTATTTTTTCATAAAACCCTATATTTTCACTATTCACTAAAAATTTAATCTTCTTAGAAAAATCAAAAAGTTCACCCTAAGTTAATTTTGAAATGATTATTTAGAAAAATTAATTTTATTTAATCAAAATAGTTTTTGAAAAGTATAAAAATTTTATTTATTATTCTTCACAAAAATAGATAAATAACATTTTTTTGAGAAAATAGTTTTCTTTAAACATATAAATACTTTTTCTAAAAATTATGTAATTTTTTTATCAATATGTTTTCCTTATATAAAACCATTATTCTTAATATTTAAAATGTATTTATTACAACTCATATCACTATGTTTCATGGTTTGGTTATAAGGTTCACATTTAAATAATAATATTTATAATATATCATGGTTTTTTAAAACTCTATATTGTGTGTAACGTAAGACAAACTCAATGTTGTGTGTAAAGAAATATCTAAAATAAATTTAATTTTATATAAAAATAATAATTCATAAAAACTAAGGATTTTATATTCCCCTCCCCTCCCTTAAAATGTGATTTTCTTGATAAATTCATCACTTTGATACAAACAAATGAGGATACTTCTACCTCACCATTTCTTCATGTTCCCACATAACTTCTTCAAACTGGTGATTTCACCACAAAAATTTGACCAGGTGAGTGGTCTTATTTCAAATATATTTCTCTATATGATCAATAATCTCCACTAATTATTTCTCATAAAAAAATATCCTACTCTAGTGGTATGACCTCTAAGTTCAGTACATGTGAAGGATTAGGTATGTACTTCATCGGGAGAGATACATGGAACACATCATGGACTTGAGAGAGGTTTTATTGAAGTGAAAACTGATATTCTACCATCCCGACATGATAAATAATTTCAAATGGTGTGATATACCTAGGTATTTGTTTTCCATTCTTTCTAAATATCATTTCCTTCTTCTATGTATAAATTCTTAAAAACACATTATTGACAACTTAAAATTCTAGATCATGTTGATGATTGTCATCATAACTTTTATACTAACTCTGAGATACTTTTATTTGTTAATGAATGTATTTAACCTTATTTACCATTTATTTATAAATCTTAATTCTCGATAGCTTTCTTTATCCAAATTCATTCCTTCAAGTTGAATCTCTACACGTATTTCCCTAGAGGGCTCATAAGGCTCTATATGAATGCTCAGGTGAAATTTATTTTTTTATGAAAAATCAACTAGAGTAAGTTGTTGATCCCAAAAACCATTTAAATCCATAAAAATATATATTAGTATATACTCTAGGGTTTGAATTTTTATCTAATACTGACCATCTGTCTGATGATGATATGTTATACAAAAACTTAAATCTTTATCTAGACCATGTTGAATACTTATTCATAATCTTCAAGGTAAACCTCATATCCCGATCAGACACAATAAAATGTAGTAATCCATGAAACCTTACCACTTCCTAAATTTATATTATGGTAATAATATCCATTGATAAATCCTATCTGATAGCAACGAAGCGTGTTGACTTCATAAGGTAATTAACTATTACCCATAATTACCTCAACAGCAAAGATAAGCTAAAACATAAATCTTATTATTACCTTTAATCATATGTCTAAAAATTTTAAATGAATTCTTACTAAAATAACTTTTTCACTAAAACATATACAAAACCAAGGGTTTTTATTTCCGTAAATGTCTCCCAAAATATCCTTAATCTTGATAAACTCCCATCACATAAAGGCTCATAAGGGGTGTCTAAGACTTTGAAATTATGATAAAACATAAACATATAAACTCATGATGGAATCCATAAATCATAAGTTAATTTTACATTAATTTATATATGATTCTAAAAATAATATAATACTTATATTTTTCAGGATTTTTATTATGATAACCCATATCTTTATTGCACATTAATTCATGATTTGATACAAAAGATTACACATAATAAAACATATAATATATATAAGTATATTATATTTGGGTAATTAGGTACATTACATAAGAACATAAAATAGAGAGAACATCAATATTATTGAAAGCTTCCTTAACATGCTCATAGAATTCCATCACACATAAAACAACATGGGATAACCTTGGGACACACATAAGTAATGGGTGAGCTATGTAGCCCAGTAAGTGAATAAACATGGAATAACATGAATAATGTATTGCATGTTAGAAAAAATAAAATTAAATGGGACATAAAAATGGTGAGAATCATAAACATGAAAAAACATGGAATGATATAGCATGATAACAAAATGGAAACATGAGAATGTGCCGACAACTTTAAACAATATATCATAATAATTACTCAAGGATAACTAATAATAAAACAAAACATAATGTGCTTAAGATAACCTCCCATGAACAATACATGTAATCTCATGATATTGAAAAATTACTCAATGAATTAGAGTGATATCTGGGTGCACTCATTGTGTAAGCTATAATGGGGACACCCAACAATATCTGGGTGATCCCATCATAATCATATCATGTACATTCATAAGTGTGCTACATGGATCATATAACATAAAAACTTATTTCATCACATTTAATCTCATGATTAAGGTTTGTGGGTTACATATATGGAACTTCCAAAAAAATAATTATAAGTGTATAAAGCTGAACACATTTGATAGAAAATCGATACGGGTATTCACTACACAATTATTTGGAATGGAAGATCATGTTGAAATTTTGATAGCATAACAAGGGCACATAAATGTCCCTAGGAGGGATTAATGAGATTTAAGGTGGTATATTTTAAATCAAAAGGAATTAAGGTCAATGTTGAAGAACATGTCCCAATATTAGAAATTAGTTGTAAAAGGCATAAGATAATGAAGATACTTAATTAAAGACGAGAGGATCCCTTATATTGAGTGGGTGGTTCTAAATGCTTAGGAGGGGCTTCTTGAGAGCTTGGGGGAACCTTGAAAAGACTCTAGATATTTTGGGTGAAGATTATTAAATTTTGATATGGTTTATGACTGAATATTAATGATATATCATCTGAGTTTATATAGGAAAATAGAGGGTATTTTCTTAAAAATTTCCCAAACATAGGTTCTTGTCTCTATATGTTAAATTAATCAAAATCGCAAACCTTACCATGGTTATTTCCCATGTTTTCTTCAAAATGGGTTATTTTTTCATTATTTTATAATTTTGTGGACCTAAATTATTAAAATATTTCCCATGGTGATGTGGAAGTGATTCATGTTCTTAAAGAAATTATTTTAAAACCTTAAAATATAATATAGGATTTCAAGGATTCATAAATCTTTATAAAATTAATCAAATAACCTCAAAACACATTAATTTAAATTGGAAACATATATTTGGTCGTATATACCCTTTATAAAATTTATTAGATCACATTTGGGTCATTATGATGTCATAATAAGCATCGCATATTTGTACCATATTTAATTTTTACCCGAAAATTTTGATTATCTCATATAATTATGAAAAAAATCACCATTTGGTAATTTGGATGTTCTGATTCCAAAAATAATATTTATTTTTTCAAAAAAAATTCTAAATATTTTAATTTTTACTTTTAAAACAATTTTGACACTTATCAAGAAATGCTGGGTTTTTTTACAATAACAGTTTTTGAACCCTTATAAAAATTATTTTTTCCTTCATAAGATTATATTATAAACTATAATTAATAAATAATGTTTTATTAAAATAAAATTTATTTCAAAAATTAATTATGTTATCAAAATAAATGTCTTCATTGAAATTTCATATCACCCAAAAATATAATTTTCCTTTTATCAAAAAAAAATCATCTTTAAAGTAACAATAAGAAGTAAATATGACCATTATTTAATTTAAAGTACAATATAAATATTCATATTATTAGGGTATTAATACATATCCTTTTATTACACCTTAAAACTTCCTAAGGTTATGTTTCGTGATGGTTATACTTTCATGGTATGGTTCGACGTACATGGTATGGTCCATGATCTCGATAAGCTTGAACTTCTCCCATAAATTGTTTCTCTCAAACTTTAGTTATTGGATATCACCATGAGATTAGTTAAGGGAAAATATCAATGACTATATCTTCCTTAGAATCTCTAATAAATGGTCTTTGTAGGGTATGATTATACTGTTTAAGGTGATAAATTCCTTTTTCTTTGTCAATTAGATTTATCAAAACCCTGTATTTATTCTAATCATATGTTCAATGTTAAATAGCTATAATATCAATGGTTATGATTCTTAAAGGTCTCTTAAATCCAATAACATATAATAAAACCAAATAATTTCATTTTTTTCTCTCTAACCATAATACATAATAAGAAATTTAATTAAATTAAAAAGGTAAATTTTATTTATAAAAGTTTGGTTCATTATAATCTTACCCCATTAAGAAAATTTTTCCCTCAAAATTTTCATTTCACACACTAAAATAGATGAGGGTAATTCTATTTCATCACCTCCTATGATTCCTACATTTCTTCTTCAAACTTTTGGTTTCTATATAGCACTTTGACTGGGTGAATTGTCTAATTTGGTATAAATTTATCTCTATGATCAAAGATCTTCTCCACCTCCTCCTCATATGAGAGATCATTTTCCTACAGTGCCACCAATGTATTTAGAACATATGATAGGTATGGTATATACTTTATTAGAAGGGATACATTGAACAAATAATATAATTGAGATTGGTTAGGTGGGTGTGCTGGTCAATAGGCCACCACTCCAATGTGATCAAGAATCTTAAATGGACTGATGTATCTTTGACTAATCTTTCCCTTCATCCTAAATATCATGAATTTCTTCCATAGATATATGTGGAATAATACCTTGTCTCCAAACTCAAACAATAGATCTCATAAATTATTTTCAATATATATCTTTTTTTTACTCTATGAATCCTTTATGTACTGGTGAATGGTCTTGACCTTTTCTACCGTTTCCTCGACCATTTCATGACCCAACTATGTGAATTCACCATCTTCATCCCAGTATTAAAGTGTTTTGAACCTCTTACCATAAAGGGACTTATAGAGAGCCATTTGTATTTTTGAGTGGAAACTATTATTTTATGGGAACTTGACTAGAGGAATAGGTTTATCCCATCCACCATTGAAGTCAATTGATCATGTTGTCGAAATTTTCTCAAGTGTTTCGATAGTCTTCTCAAATTGGCCATCAGTTTGAGGATAATAAGTTGTTTTGAAGTTCAAATCAGTATTTAGACCATGTTAAAAACTCTTCTAGAATGTAGAGGTAAATCTTGGGGCTCAATAAGATATAATCAATAGTAGTGTTCCATGCTGCCTCACTACTTCCCTAATGTATATCCCTATAATTCGATCGAGTGATAAGTCATCTTGGATTTTAATGAAGTGTGAATTTTTTGTAAGGTGATCCACCATAACCAATATAGAATTATGTCCTCTAGATTTATTCAAAAGAGCATTGAAAAGCCTAGGATTATGTTTTCTCATGTCTATGTAGATATGGGTAATGGTTTCATCATCACCTTGTATTGTTTTCCTTTCATCCTTCAATTGCTGACATACAAATCACCTTGATGTATATTCTACAATATTCTTATTCATATTTTCCCACCAATAGTTCTCTCATAGATCTTGATATATCTTTTCACTCTCTAGATAGATAGATAAGGTTAAACAATGTGAATCTTCCAACAACTCCTTATTAAACCCAGGGTTTTATGGTACACATAGTTGTGATCCAAATCTTACAACTCCTTCTTTGTTAATTTTAAAATTTTGGGATTTCCCTTTTATTATAGATTCTATCTTCTTTTTAATTATCACATATTCTATTTGAGAATACTTTCTCTTATCTAGAAGGGATATTTTAGAAATCATTTGTGAAATTATTGATGATGTTCCTTACTTTATGATTCTTATGTCCATCCTTTTCATGTTTAAGAAGACTGGAACCTTCTCAATTCTCATCAATGATAAAATTGGTGGATCCTTTCTACTTAGAGCATCTGAAACTTTATTTTCTTTCCCATTATGATAGTGTACTAAGCACTCATGCTCCCTAATAATATTTAAACATCTTCATTGGTGCGTATTTTCCTCTTTCTATATGAATATATACTTGAGGTTCTTATGATCAATATATATTTCACACTTCTCCCAAAAGAGATCATTCTTATATATTTTCAACATGGAAATTCATTGTATCTAACTACAGATCATTCCTTGGGTAGTTCTATTCATGAACATTAAATTTCCTTGACGCATAGGCTATCACTTTTTAATTCTTCATTAACAGAAAACACAATCCCTTCTTCAAAGCATCATTATATACCATGAAAAGTTCCCCAATTGTGGGTAGTGTAAGTATACGTACAGTGATAAGCCACTTTTTCAACTCAATGATGCACTCTTAATATTTATTATTCCAAAAAATGTGACACCCTTCTGATTTAACTTTGTTATAGGGTTTTAAAATAATGGGAAATTTCTCAAAAAATCAATGATAGTGCCCTGATAATCCAAGGAAACAATAGATTCCTCTAATTAATGTTTTCCTTAGCTATCCATTAATTGTTTCTACCTTTGAAGGGTCTAAATATATACTATTTATTGTGATAATATTCTCCAAGAATGATACTTCCTTCATCCATAACTCACATTTTCTATAATTTGAATAATTCTTCTCCTTTCATAAGGATTTTAGCACAGTTATTAGGTTCTTTTCATGTTCCTCCTTTCTTTGAGAGTATATTAGAATATCATTTATAAATACTATAAAAAATTTGTTAATGTAATCTATAAAGACACTATTCATCAATTCCACAAATATTTATAGATTATTAGTGAGTCTAAATGGAATTTCTTATAAACTCATAGTTCCCATACCTTGTACAGAAAGTAATCTTGGTGATATCCTCCTTATTCACCCTTACTTAATAATACTTTGACCAAAGATCCACCTTGAAGAAGTATTGGGTTCCACATAGCTAATTTAATAAGTCATAAATTTGTGGTATATGATAATTATTATTTATCATGATCTTTTTGAGCTCATGATAATCAATGAAAAGATGCATTGACCCATCCTTCTTATTGAATAAGAGGACTAGTACACCCCATGGTGAATCACTTGGGCATATGAACTCTTTACCCAGATTCTCTTGTAATTGTTTATTCAGATCCTTATATTCCAATATAGGCATTCTATATAGATTTTGGATAAGGGATATTCCACTACGTATAGGCTAAATTGAAAATTAAACCTCTCTAGTATGAGTAATACAATGGAATTATTTGGGAAACACATTAGTGTATTCCCTCAGAATGGGAATGTATTCAATAATGATATTTTCCTTAGACTAAATCATTTGAGCTAGATATTATTACTTATAGGGAAATAATATCCATGATTGAGATGTTGGTTCTAAATAAGATTCATCCTCCCCATTTTACATGTACATAATCAGAGGATAATTCACCACATGAAGAGTGATTTCCTTCCTGTGGAAATTTATATTGACTCTATATTAGGAAATTAAACCCATGATTAGAATTTCATAAAATTATACTAAATGGAGTATCACAAGGTTTATTGGGAAGTTCAAACCAAAAAATTTGGAAGGGGATAAGTTAATTAATTAGGATGAAATAATTTCCCCATTTTCCATTTTAACTGATAGCTCTACTTTCATACATTGTGGTGGTGTTTGAATAGTTCTACTAAAGTTTCGTGATATGAAGGAATTAATAAAACTAGAATAAAAAATCATGTTTTATATTATTTAATGAATAACTATAATACCTATCACCACTTAATTTTTGGGATCCACCTCATTGATTATGATATAATAATATCACCCTTACTACTTTGGAGGTTTTTGGAATTGGTTTTCATCAAAAAAACCCTTGGTTTAGGGTAGTGGTTTGCATAGTTTCCTTGTACCTTGTAGTTGAAGCATTGGAAAATAGGATGATGGTAGGTAGAATCATTCCTTTAATCCATTTCATTAGTAGGTTTCTTGTGTGGGTAATCAGTAGAAATTTTCACTTCCTTTCTTCACCTAAAACATTTCCTTGTCCCCCTTAGGCAATTTCTAGAGTTCTTCTTTCCATAATTTTGAAAAGTTTGATGTTGAAATTTATTACCACCATTAGACTTTTCCATCACACTATCATATTTAATTTCCAATTTCCATTTCTTATCCCCATGAGACCCTTGAGATTCTCCAATCTCCATTTTTACTTTGAGGGCATACTAGAAAATTTCTTCATAGCTATCAAAGTCTCGGATTGCTAGGGATTTTTTTAGGATGGGTTTGTCCCATCATTTAGGTGTTCAAATATTAATTCAGGGGTAACGAAAAAGAAAAAGGACTATCATTCAAGTATTATGATTCTTTCCTCATAATACCTGATGGATTCATCATCTTATTGCTTTAGGTCAAGGAAATACATTTCAATTTTAAGTCGTACAGTGTGAGAAGAATATTTTTCAAAAAAATAATTTTTCATAATTCCTTCAACCCCATCACTTCAATCTCTTCCTCAGGCTTCATATTCTTGATCAATGTCAACCATTGAGAATCTTATCCCTTCATATGATAAACAACTATTATAAAAATCTGTTGCTCAGAACATTGAAGGATAGTTAAGATCTTATCAATGGATTTTATCCATTTTTTCTATGATTAAGAGATCATATGATCCATTTAAAATTGTAAGCCTTTGTCTCATAAAGGTTTCAATTGAAGCTTGTTCATTATTAAGTAGATTTAAGAGTTCCTCTAGATTCTTATTTTTTTCAAATGTTGATTTAACTGAAATAGTACCATCACAAATTCTATGATTCTTACTCCCATTAGGTTTAGAATCCCTTTGGGGAAGTCATCACATTTCCCTTCACATTGGTTGTATACTCAGTTCCTCCTATTTACAAACATTGTCTAGAATAAAGGGAAAATTAGGGATACGTACTTTTAAACTATTAAACGCATAATTAGGAATCTAATGACATTAAATGGATAACTTATAAATGGAATTTATTCCTAAACTTATGAATTTCAAGTATTCAATATATCATATCCATAATATATTTCTTAAAATAAACTCTTATGGTCATTTTTGTTCTCTTTATAATTATTTTTAATGAGCTTGTGGTTTTTCCAAAGCATATCCTTCAGGAGTGTTGAACCAAGTATACAGTAAGGCCCGTTATCTTGAAACAGTTCCTGATCAGGTCTAGCTCAATGTCGTGTTTTTAGTTTTACCCTTAGGTATATTTATGCCAGAGCCACACCTACTTATAGTATCCAGACCAAGATTAATTTTCTAGAAAACCACTTACTCTATAATTTACCAAAAGTTATAGATGTATTCTTATGTTTAGTCTTATACCAAGGCTTTCACTATATTTTTATAATCTTATTCCTAAAAATTACTAAACTTTCTTTTGATACCAACAATGATAACTCGTGTCATTATTACACTTTAATTCATGATTTATTACAAAAGATTACACATAATACAACCCGGAAGATCAAATAGTCTGGCATCTTTGGTTAATTAGGTACATTACATAACAACATAAAATAGGGGTTATATCACCATTATTTAAAACTTCCATAACATTCTTATAATATTCAATCATACTTAAAACTTCATGGGATAACCAGGGGACATACATAGGGAAGGCTAAGCTATAAAGCCTAGTAAGAGAATAAAAACGGAATAAAACAAAAAATTCATTACATGTTACATAATTGTAAGTTATATGGGACATAAAAAGGGTGATAATAATAAACGTGAAAAAATATTCATGATATATTATGATAATATAATTGTAACATGAGAATGTGGAAAAAAAATTAAAAATGACATCATAAGCCTAAGTCATGGCTAACCACAAATACAATATAACATAATGTTATTAGGATAACATCCCACATGATATACATTAAATATCATGATACTAAAACATTACCTAGTGCATTGGAGTGCTCTTTGGGCACACCCAACATGTAATCTATAACGGTCTCACCTAGTGCTATCTGGGCGCACCCATTATAATCATATCATGTACATGCATAAGTGTTACACATCTATTATATAACATAAAAACATATTTCATCACTTTTAATCCCACAATTAATGGTTTTGTGTTTCACAAATGTAACTCCCAAATAAAATAAGTTCAAGTGAATAAATGTGAATTCCATTTATAGGAAATGTGTATGTTTATTCACTAAACAATTTTTAGCATGGAAAATCACAGTGAAATTTTGACAACATAATCAGGGAACATAAATTTTAATGGGATGTATTAATGAGAATGAAATGGGTCTCTCATAATCTATACATCATAAGGGTTGTAAGTAGGATATGTAATAATGTATCCCAACATTTGGAATTAGACATAAAAGGAATAATATAATGAAGATTCTTGAATAAAGTGGAGGAGGAGAGGATCCCTTACCTTGAGTGTCTGATTCCAAAATCTTTGGAGGAGCTTCTTGAGAGTTTGGGGGCACCATGGGATGACTCTATAGATGGTATTTAAGATTAAGGACTTTATCCATGGTTATTTAGTTAATATTAATGGTAAGTTTGTAATGACCCGAACTGTTAGAAATAACATTACCCTTTTCAATTTAGTTAAATATCTTATTATGTAATATGGTTATAGAAAATTCATGAACTCTTTTGGATTTATCCTATCATATTTAATTGACCATTAAGAATAATTGTTGTTTATATTATAGTCATTGAATAGTAATCACCTTATTATTATAAATATAGGATTTTAATAAATCCAATTGTCATAGAAAGGGGATGTGTTGGCCTCAACTAGTAGGATCTTACCCTATGGAGCTCATTTATAAAATATTATAATAGAGATAGAATTTTTGAGATTTTCTATTGACCAAACCCAATATTATATCTAACAACTTAAGTATTAATGAAACCATTTACGGGAGAAGTTCAAGCTCATCGAGATCATGGAAAAAACCATGTTCCTTGAACCACTATATGAAATTCCCACCATTGTGCACCATAATCTTAGTGAATTTATTGGTGTATTAAATGGATATATATCAAGAACTCAATAATATGATTATGTAAATTACTTTATATATAATAATTAATAGGTTTTAATCATATTGTTTTTAATTTTTAAATGATTTTTATTTTGATACAATAAAGCACATATTTTATTTTTGGTTAATATTCAAATTTAATTAATAAATTTGTGAATTAATTTATTTTTTAAATAAATAATTTTTTAATAATATATCATTTTTAAATAACTTTTATCAAATATAAATGATTATATAATTTTTATGAAATCAAATCTAATAATTTTATTTGGGTTCAAAAATTGTTATTGAAAAAAAACCCGTGATTTTCAATAAATGTATGTTATTATTTTAAAAGTAAAAATTCAAATATTTAAAAAATTATTTAGATAAAATTAATATTAGTTTTTTAATAAAATTTTTTAAATTATCCAATGGTGAATTTTTCATAATTTTATGAGAGTCAAGTTTTTAAGTAAAAGGTAAATACCGTATAAACATACTTTCTGTATTATGACATCATAATGACCCAAAAGTTATGTAATAATTACCATAAATGGGATAAAAGAACAAATATTTTCTTCCTTTAAAATAATGTGATTTTATTTTTATTTTATTTATTTTATAAAACATTTTTGAATCCTCCCAAACTTATCATATATTTTAAGGTTTTACAATGATTTCTTTAGGAGTGTGAATCACCTACACATCAAAAATGGTGATATTTTAATGAGTTATTCCCTTGAACTTATAAAATAATTTAATACAATTCCATTTGGTAGAAAAAATTTGAAAAACCCATGGTATTGTTTTTGGTTTTGGATATTTTATTATGTATAGTCCAAAACCTAAATAATAAAGAAATCCTCCTCTTTTCCTGTATAAACCCACCCAATATAACATTTTTCTTCACTAAAACTCCATGGATCATGTAAATACTATTACCTACACTCCCTAGAGTCCTCCTAAGTCACCCCAAATCTCTCAAGAATCCACTGTCATGATTTTGGGTCATGCACTCAAGTAAGGGATCTTCACCTTCCTCTCTTTCTTCCAATTCAAGAATCTTCCTTGAAATTAGTCTTTATAATTTCAATTGGTTATATTTTCCTTAATTTATTATGATTACCTTACTATCTAATTTATATTATTTGAATGTGATACCATTTATACTCTCTCATTTTAACCCTTACCAAACCCATTACTATACTGAGATTTCATAAGGGATTCCTCTCCTCTCATTTCCATTCAAGAACTTATTTTATTTTATGTCTCTTAAATTACATTTTATTATGTTATAATATGTTATTCCATATCCCCCCTTAATTTACATTTAATTCATAAATTTTTAGATCCCATTTCCCTCTCATTATGCCTCCCATTATTCTTTATTTACACTTGTTACCATGCCAAAATAAAGTTGTGATTATTTTCTCTATTCAAGTTTCTCAATTACTTTATGCCTTTAATTTCAAAATTTATAATGTTGGGACATGGTTTTACACATCCATGTTAATTATAATTTTATTTACATTTTATTATAAACCCCTTTATCTCTCATCAACCTATTTTTATGAATCTTTAAGTGATTTCATTATGCTTTCGAATTTCACCATGATTTTACATGCCAAAACATTGGTGTAGTGAATATCATACCCATTTTTCTATCAATGGTATTCACCTTTATGGACATATGATTATTGATTGGGGACGTGAATGTACGTATTCCAAATTCCTTTATCTTGGAATAAATTATGATGATGAATGAATACATATTTTAGATCTATGTGGCACACTTAAGCATGAAAATGAAATTATTATAATGGGTGTGCCTAGATATCACTTCAATGCATTGGGTAATGTTTAGTATCATAATACATCATGTTGGGATAGGGAGTGAACAAGATTCCTTTATGAGACTTTTTATACCATGAGGTCTTTTTGGATTCATCCTTGACCTAAGTTTTAGGATGTTATGTTTTAAGTTGTTTCCATATTTCCTATGTTACCTTTATGATTACCATGTAATATCATGTCACATTATTCAAGTTTAGGATTTCTACTAATTTATGGCCCATTGATATTCCTATTTTATAAAATGTATCATCTTCTTTATATTATTCCTTGTTTATTCCCATAATGGTATTTATAGCTCACCCCTTTCTTAAGTTTGTCCAAAAGTTATCCCATGCAGTTTAAAGTTCATTGGAATATTATGATCATGTAAAGGAAGTTTTAAATAATGTTTTTTATTGTTATAAACTGTTATATAATGTACCTAATTCCCAAATATAGTAAACTAATAGATATTTTGGGTTTTATTGAGTGCGATTTTATGTAATAAAACATGTATTAATGTGAAATAAAGAGTAGGGTTTTCATAGTTGGTATTAGAGAAAAAGTTTAGAAATTTTTGGTATTAGGATTAGGGAACTCAAGAGAAATCCTTAGGGGTAAGACTAAGTATAAAAAACATCCCTAAATTATTTTAAGTAAATATTAAGTGTTTTATCAAGAAAATAAATCCCATTCGAGATATTATAAGTAGATGTGGTTCTGGAAAAAATGTACCTAGGAGTAACAACTTTGACAATGTGTTCTGGGCCTGAATTGGGAAACTTTTTTACACGACAATGGGCCTTACTATGCACCTATTTTGACAATCCCTAGGAATATGCTTTGGTAAATTCATAAGATCATTATGAAACATTATTAAGGGAACAAAAAAAATTTATAATAATACATGTTAGGAAATATATCATGGATAACAATGATTGAAGCCTAGAAATTCATAATTTAAGGAAATAAATTTAATTTATATGTTATCCATTTAATTTCATTGGATTCCCTTTTATGAGTTTAATATTTTAAAAATAATTATCCCTGGTTTTCCTTTTTATTCTAGTCAATGGTTGGTAATAGGAGTAATCATGTAAAAAATAAATTCGATGGGCAATGTGATGACTGTCATAATGAAATGCCCAACCTGACAAGAGCTAGAACCACAAACTTCATAATGATACTCTCTCAGCTAACTCAAGTTATAAATAGAAACCTAGATCCGGAGGAGCACCCAAACCCACCTAATAGAGAACAATCCACAATCGAGAGCATCATGTGAAAAGGGCCTCCTATTTTCAATGGATCATCTGATCCCTAAATCACATAAAAATGGATCAACTCCATTGATAAGATCTTCTCCAACCTTTAATGTTCTGAAAAAGAGAAGGTACTTCTATCTATTTATCATATGGAGGTAGAAACTGATCAGTGGTGGACATTAATCAATAATATCAATCCTAAGGAATATATTGAAGCAATTGAGTGGAAGGAATTCTTAAAAATGTTTTTCGATAAATAATTTACTCGCACTCTCTGACTTAAAATGGAAATGGAATTCCTTTCCCTCAAGTAAAAGTATAGTGAATCTATTGGATAATATGAGGAAAAATTCACAAGACTTGCGTGATATGCCTTCAGCTTTGTCGTTAGCCCCAAATGAAAGGTTTAATGCTTCATTGGTGGGCTAAAAACATGTCTACAAAAATATATGGTGATCTGTGACTTTTAAATAAATGATAAAATTTTATGATGTTCCCTGAAAGTCGAAATGGAGATTGTAAAATATCAATGGTATCATGGAGATAAGATGCATAAAGTGGAGTTTAATTCTGGAGGTTTAATAGATAAATCTAATAGTTCTAATAAATTCTAATATCTCACTTTTCAAAGGTGTGGAAAGAAGCACCCTAGAAATTGTCTAAAGGGGATGAAGAAATACTCTATGTGTAGAAATTAAGGAAACTTGGATAACATTTTTCAATAGGAAAAATCTTATAATGTGTAAGACTAAAGTAATTCTTCAGTCAAACCTCAGTACATTGTTCAATACTTAAACTATGAAGAACTAGGGAACTTTACAAATCAATGTCCCAATCTAAGGGTTTTCAGAAACAACCAACAACCTCAAAGATAGTAAGGGAAATATATTTATATCACTACTGATAATTTGAATCACAACAATGAAGTGGTGATAGGTAAACTATTTATTCATTCAATAATAGAGAACATACTTTTTGATTCTGGTTCTAAACATTCCTTTAGATCACAAATTTTTAGTATAACTATCCAAACACCATGAAAAATCATGGAAGTAGAGAGTTGGTGAAAATGGAAATTGGTGAAATTATTACATCCCATGTATATAACTCCTCCCCTATCAATTTTTGTGGGATAAAATTCCCAAAGAACCTTTTCATACTCCCTTTGGTGGAATTTGATGCAATTATGGTCATGGATTTCCTTTTCCTATATAGGGCCAACATAAATTTCAATGAGAAGAAAATCACCCTCTTTATTGAGAATCGACCCTCAATTTTGTACAAGTGCAAGGGGGTGAATATTATTTAGAAGAATCGTCTCAAGAATGGATATTAATTCCCTATGAGAAATCATATCTTGCTAAAATGATTAATTCTAAGGAAATAACCATCCTCGAAGACATTCCTATTGTGATGGAATGCGTTGATGTGTTTCCCAAGGAATTTTCTGGTCTTCCTCCTAGCCGAGAGGTTAAATTTTCAATCGAGATTATACATGGTGTGTCTTCAATATCCAATACTCTTTATATAATTTCTATTGTGGAACTCTAGGAGCTAAAGAAATAGCTAAAGGATAATTTTGATAAAGGGTTAATATGACAAAGTGTTTCACCATGGGGTGCACCAGTACTATTCATCAAGGAAAAGGACGAGTCAATGAGCCTTTTCATTGATTATCATGATCTCAATAAGATCATTATAAAGAAAAATTTAACTTTTCCATGGGTTTATGACTTATTCAATCAGTTACGTGGAGCACAATACTTATCCATGGTGGATCTGCGGGAGGGATATTACCAATTTAGGGTGAAAAAGGAGGATATCCCCAAGACTGCTTTTCGTACAAGGTAAAGGCACTATGAGTTCATAGTGATTCTATTTAGACTCACTAATACTCTATAAATCTTAATGGACTTGATTAATAGTGTCTTTAGATATTACCTTCACAAATTTTTGGTAGTATTTATTGATTATATTCTAATATACTCTAAAATAAATGAGGTGCATGAGGATCATTTGAACACTATGTTAAAGACCTTAAAAGAGGAGAAGATTTAGACCATGTACAAAAAAAGTGATTTATGACTAAAGGAATCTCTTTATTGGGACACATCATCACAAGAAATAAGATATCTATAGACCCTTCAAACATGGAAGAAATTAAAGGATGGATGAGACCAAAATTTGTGAAACATATCCATAGTTTTCTAGTATTAGTTGGATATTATCAAATATTTTTGAGGCATTTAGTATGATTTTCAAACCCTCTTCCCAAACTAACTCAGAAGGGAGTAAAATTTTCTTAGAATGATCAATGTGGAGAGAGCTTCAAGGATCTAGATATGAGGCTTATCACTACCCTTATGCTCACACTACCCATAAGTGGAGAACATTTCATAGTATTTAGTGATTATTCAAAAAAAGTATTGGTTTGTGTGTTAATTCATAATAAAAAAGTCATATCCTATTCTTAAAGGAAGTTGAAATTTTAGTAATAGAACTACCCAACGCATGATATATAGTTGGATACATTGATCTTATCTTTGAAAATATGGCGGAATTATCTCTTTGGGGATAAGTGTGAAATATATACGGATCATAAAAGTCTCAAATATATATTCACATATAAAGAGTTTAATATGTTTCAGTAATCATGGTTAGAGATGATCAAGGATTATAATTTCTCAATTCACTACCATTTTGAGAAAGCGAAAATGGTGGTAGATTCTCTAAGTTGAAAGGATCCAGAAATTTTATCATTGATGATAATTGAGAGGGATTTGATCTTATTATATTTGGAATGTATAGAAATGGGAATCATAAAGGATGTAATATCATCAATCCTTTCATTAATTATTTCTTAACCATCTCTTCTAGAAAGGTTAAAGGATCCTCAAAACAATGAACTTGGAATTCATAATAATGTCAAAACTATAAGGAAAGGGAAATCCTTAGATATCAGTGTTAATAAAGGCTGAATTGTGAGATTTGGGTTAAGACTATGTGTTCCATCAAATCCTAAGTTAAAGAGTAAAATATTTGATGATTCACATAGTTTGACCTTCTCCATTCACCTAAGAAGGACATAAATGTATCAAGATCTCGGTGAGCACTATTGGTGGGACAATATGAAGAGGGAGATTGCTAAATATACATAAAAATGCCTAGTATTCCATAAATTTAAGGCTAAAAGGGATAATTATAAGGATTTAATGCAACCATTACCCATACCAACATGAAAATGCGGGAACATCACCATGGGCTTAGTCACCGGAATTCCGAAGACATGTGATGGAAACAATGATATATGTGTTTTTTTGGATCATCTTACAATGATAGCTCACTTTATAGCAATTTTAGAGTACTTATCACTCAATCAAATTTCATGGATATACATTAAAGAAGTGGTAATTTTGTATGGATTACCACTATCAATTATATCTTATTGAGATCCAAGATTCACCTCAATGTTCTAGAAAAGTATCTAACATGCTCTAAACACTAAGCTGAACTTTAGTGCGGCCTATCATCCTCAAAATGATGACCAATATGAGTGGACTATTCATACACTAAAAGAAATGTTGTGAGCATGTTCTATGGACTTCAAAGGAAGATGGGATCAACATCTTCCTTTGGTCGAGTTCTCTTACAACAACAGTTTCCACTCAAGAATCCAAATGGCTTCCTATGAAGCCCTTTATGGGAAGAAGTGAAGAATACCTTCATGTTGGGATAAATTTGGGGGAAAAACTTCTAGGTCCTAAAATGGTTGAGGAAATAGTGTAGAAGGTTAAGATTATTCAACATCACATCAGGGCTACTCAGAGTCGACATAAGAGCTATGATGACAATTTTCAACGAGACCTAGAGTTTGATTTTGGAGACATGGTATTCTTATGCATATCACCATGGAAGAAAGTAATGATATTTGTGAAGAAGTGAAAGTTTTTTCCAAGTTACATCGGCCCTTTCGATATCCTTGATCACATTGGAATGGTGGCATATCGACTAGAACTCCCACATAACCTATCTGAAGTACATGATATACTCCATGAATCCCTCTTAATGATGTACATACCAGACCCCTTTCATGTACTCTATCTAAAGGTGGTATCATTGTACAATGACTATTCCTATGAGGAGTATCTAGTGAAGATATTATATCATAGATAAAAAGTTTTACAAAATACTATGATTCACCTTGTCAAAGTGATATTAAGAAACCAAAAGTTTGAAGAAGTGGAAAGGGAACTGGAGGAAGTGATGAAGTAGAGTTACCCTCAACTGTTTTAGTGTGGGAAATGAAAATTTTGAGGGTTAAATTTCTTAAGGTGGGAATATTGTAATAATGAAAAATATTATAAATAAAATTCCCCCTTTTATTTGATTAAATGTCTTATTATGTAAGATGGTTATAGGAAACGCATGCACTCCTTTAGATTTATCCTATAACATTTAATTGATCATTAAGAATAATTACCGTTGATATTAAATCCATTGAATATTGATCATATTCTTAGTATAAATATTGGGTTTTAACATATCCAATTGTCACATACAAAGGAATTGATGGCCTCAACCAGTAGGATCGTACCCTATGAATCCCATTTATCTGAGATTTTCTGAGGGTGATAGAATTTCTGGTATTTTTCCTTAACCATTCCCAATATGATAGCCAATAACTTAATCATGATATAAATTTTTTATGGTATATCTTCAAGCTTATCAAGATCATTTCCCAACCATGTTTTTCGAACCACCCTATGAAAGTCCCACCACCGCACACCTTAATCTTAGGGAGTTTTCTAGTGTATTAAAGGGATATGTATCAAGAAAAAAAATATATGAGTATGTATATTATTTTTTATAGAATAATTAATATATTTTCAACTTATTACTGTTACTTTGTAAACAATTTTTATTTTGATACAATAAAGCACAAATTGTATTTTTGGTTAATATTAAAATTAAATTAATATAATTTATAAATTTATAGAATTTTTAAATAAATAATATTTTAATAAAATATTATTATTAATTAATTTTTATCAAATATAAATTATCGTATAATTTTTATGAATTCGAATATAATTTTTTTATTTGGGTTTAAAACTGTTATTGCCAAAAAACCCATCATTTTCAATAAATGTCGATGATTATTTTGAAAGTTAAAATTCATATATATAGAAAATTATTTTTATAAATTGAATATTATTTTTGAAATCATAATGTAGAAATTATCCAATGGTGAATTTTTTATAATTTTCTAAGACAGTAAAATTTTCAGGTAAAAGTTAAATACCGTATAAATATAGTTTGTGTATTATGAAATAATAATGACCCAAAAGTTATTTAATAATTAAAATAAATGGGAATAAAGAAAAAATATATGTTTTTAATTTAAAATAATTTTATTTTGAGTTTATTTTATTTATTTTATAAAATCTTTTTGAATCCTCCAAAACTTATGATATATTTTAAAGTTTTAAAATCATTTCTTTAATAATGTGACTCACCTCCACATCACCAATGGTAATTTTTTAATGCGTTAGGACCATAAAATAATAAAATAATGTAATACCCTCCCATGTTTTAGAAAATATGGTAAAACATGGTATGGTTTGTGGTTTTTGGATATTTCATTATGTAGAGTCCAAAACATAAATAATAAAGAAATCCCCCTCATTTCCTATATAAACCCACCCAAGATCTCATTTATATTCACTAAAAATAATTTTATCACATAAATCCTCTTAATTTTACTCCCTAGAGTCCTCCCAAGGAACCCCCAATCTCTCAAGAATCCCCTCCCAAGATTTTAGAGTCACACACTCAAGTAAGGGATCCCCACCTTCCTCTCCTTCTTTCAACTCAAGAATCTTCCTTGAAATTAGTCTTTATAATTTCGATTTGTTATATTTTAATTATTTTATTAGGATTAAATTAATATAAAATTGATATTATTCTAATTATATACCATTTATACTCTCATTTTGACCCTTACCTAAGTCGTTACTATGCTGAAATTTTGTAAGGGATTTCTCTCCTCTCATTTCCATTCAAGCACTCATTTTATGTTATGTCTCTTAAATTCTATTTTATTATGTCGGAGTATTTTATTCCATATTACCCTTGTAAAAAAATTAATGTATAAATGATTATAAACCCTTTACCCCTCATTACTCCTCCCATGATCTGTTATGTACTCATGTTACCATGCCAAGATAAAGTTATGATTCTTTTCTCTCTTTATGTTTCTTCATTACTTTATTTCTTATATTTCCAAATTTATAATGTTGGGATATGATTTTCCATTTCCCTATTACTTCACATTTTATTTATATGTGATGAGATACCATTTTATCTCTCATCAACCCATTTTTATGAATCTTTAAGTGACATTGTTATGCTGCTGAATTTCACCGTGATTTTACATGTCAAAACAATTGTATAGTGAATACCATACCCATTTTTCTATCAAGGGTATTCACCTTTATGAACATATGATTATTGATTAGGGATTTTAATGTATGTATTCCCCATTCGTTTATATTGGAATAAATTATGATGTTGAATTATTCTATGTTGTAAGATCTATATGACACAGTTAAGCATGAAAATGAAATATTATGATGGATGCACCCTGATAGTGCTCCAATGCATTGGGTGATGTTTAGTATCACGACATGTCATGTTAGGTTTGGGATTAAACCTAATTCCTTTATTGTACATTTTCCATCATGAGGTCTTGGAGGATTCATCCTTGACCTAAGTTTTATGATATAATGTTTCAAGTTGTTTCCACATTTCATATATTTTATTTATGATTACTATGCTATATAATGTCTCGTTATTCATATTTATTATTTTGGCTCTTTTATTCCCCATTGATATAATTATTTTCTAAAATGTATAATCTTCTTCATGTTATGCCTTATTTTTTCTCTTACTAAGCTTTATATCTCACCCCTTTCTTATGTTTTCCCCAGGTTATCCCATGTAATTTTACATTTGTTGGAATATAATGATCTTGTCAAGGAAGTTTTCAATAATGTTTTGTAACCCATATCATAAGTTGTTATATAATGTACCTAATTCCTAATGAAACAAGGCTTATAGATCTTTTGGGTTATATTGTGTGTTCTTTTATGTAATAAAACATGTATTAATGTGAAATAAAGAGTAGGGTTGTCATAATCTTTTGTTGGTTTATACAGGAAAATAGAGGGGAGTTCTTTAATATTTCCCAAACATAGTTTTTGGAATATATATTAAATTAATCAAAACCACAAACCTTACCATGGTTTTTTCCAATTTTTCCTATAAAAGGGGATTGTTTTTCATTATTTAAAAATTCTAAAGGCTTAAATTATTAAAATATTACCCTTGGTGATGTTGAATTGAGTCATGTTCTTAAATAAATGATTTTAAAACCATAAAATATATTATAGGTTTTGGAGGATTCATAAAATATTTATAAAATTAATCAAATAACCAAAGAAAACATTAATTTAAAGGGTAATTATATATTTGTTCACTGATGCTCTTTATAGAATTTATTACAATAGTTTTGGGTCATTATTATGTTATAATATACACTGTATATTTATATCATATTTAATTTTTACCTGAATATTCAACTACCTCAGAAAATTTTGAAAATTTCACCATTAGATAATTTCAATTTTCTGATTCCAAAAAGAGTATTTATTGTTTCCAAATAATTTTCTAAATATTCAAATTTTTACTTTTATAATATAATCTACACTTATCGATAAATGATGGGGTTTTTTACAATAACAGTTTTTGAACCCCTATAAAAATTATTTTTGACATCGTAAAATTATATTATCAACTATAAAAATAAATAATAATTTATTAAAATATAATTTATTTCCAAAATTTATTAATTTATCAAAATTAATATCTTTATTGAAAGTACATATTACCCGAAAATATAATTTTTATTTTATTTAATCAAAATCATTTATAAAGTAAGAATAATAAGTAAATATAAACATTATTTTATTGAAAATACAATATATATATATATTTATATTTATATTTATATTATTAGGGTATTTATATATAGCCTTTTATTACACTAGAAAATTCCATAAGGGTATGGTGTGCATTAGGGATACATTCATGGGGTGGTTTGGCGTACATGTTTTGGGTCATGATCTCGATGAGCTTGAACTTCTCTCATAAACGGTTCTGATCAAGCTTTATTTGTCGGATCTCAGATTGGTATATGGTCAAGGTAAAATACAAGTTATTTTATCTCCCTCCAATGCTCTGATAAATGGGCTTGATAGGGTATGATCCTACTCATTGAGGCTATCACTTCCTTTGTCTATGTCAATTAAATTTATCAAAACCCTATATTTATACAAATCATATGATCTCTATTCAATGATTATATTATTAATGGTTATGATTCTTATTAGTCTTTTAAATATGATAGGATATATTGAAACAAAATAATTTCTTGTCTTTTCTATAACCATAATAAATAATACTACATTTAATTAAATCACAAAGGGAAATTGTATTTATAAAAGTTCGGGTTTTAGCATTTATAACCAAAATACCATTGGTTAATTACTTCTACAATATAATTATTGGATACAAAAACATAAATTCTTAAACCCTTTTACTCACATTATTTTGTATAACATAGTTTATTCCTTAGTCTAGGGTATAACCCTTAGTTTAGGTAATTTTTTTCGATAATTCTGAAGTTCCTCGCATATAAGACATCGAATTCCTTGGAAATTCATTTCTCTATAGCCTTTTTTCCTCATAGAAAAAATCTTCCCCTCCATTTGAGATATTATTCAAGGTTCATATTCCTACCTTATTGAAATGTAGGAAGATGATTCTTCTTTCATATATGATCATTACCACATAAACATTCATAAAATTATATATTCCTCTGGTTCGATTCTTTAGGAATATCACTTATGTTCATGTTGTTAGTAATATATCATGATAGATGATTAGGAATAATAAAAATATCATTATCTCCAATCATCATCCAATTTGGTTGCTCATAGTCACTAAATTATCCATCAGATTCAGTGTTTACTTTATTCATTTTGGTTCTAGGAATTGACTGAAACCAAAAATCATTGTGTGAGAAACACTAATCATAGTGGAGAATCACATAATCATGAAAAATCACTTTTTGGATGTCTAAATCATGACACCTTATTTTTAATCTATGAAACCTTAGGCTTAACCTCTGTCATTAAGGGTAATTATTTAAATCCTTTATGTTGGTTTATAAAATTATTGTAATTTCCAAATCATACCCCCCTGGAGTGTCAAATCAGGTTTGCATAAAGGCTTTTTGTCATGCATCGGGTGACGATCAAGTCCATATCAATGTTCCCTTTTCAGAGTTATTAACCCTAGGTACCTATGTTCCAAATCTGGATCCACATATTGTACCCAAACAAGTTGTAATTACTTAGAACCTAATCTCTCTATCCTTTACCAAAATTATAGGACATTTTCCTATACATTGACTTGTATTTAGGATTATCCTTATAGAAATACATAGATATAAACTTATAAATATCCCAAGGGATATCACTAGTGTTTTCTCATACTAGTTTTAAAATGTTAAATAAACCTCTACATGATACGAAATATAATGACCTAGGCTTTACATACCTAAATATTATATCTTTTTAGATAGATATTCAATACATTATAAAAAAGTTTCTTAAAGAATATAATAAGTTAGTATATTTGGAGACTAAATGAAAAATATTCTAATTTAGTGAAATATCTTTCATGTATCCCATAAATATCTTCCCCTTTATTACTCTTCAAAAACATAACCTACCTAAAAATTTCTTCATAACCTAAAGAAAGGAAATATAATAAAGAGAGATCTCAAATGCTCAATAATGGTAAAAAATGGAAATAAATAAACATAATATGAACATAAGGGTATGAGAATATTTCCATAACATAAAAAGATCATACCCTACATATCAAAGATCCAAATTATGAGTCATGGCATAAATATTGAAATTTTATAAGATAAAAATCGTAAAAAAATCAAAGAATATGACACACGAGATAATAACATTGGAATAAGACATGGAATTTTGGAATATACATAAGAATAGAAAATCATTTCCATAATATTCAAGCTCATTTCTAAGGCGATCATAGTGAAATAGGTTCACTACCCAAACCACCATAGTTGTCAAGGTGCACTCCCAAGAACATCATAGTGGAAAAATTTTCTTACTAAACTGGGTTCACTCCCCATTACAATCCTATCTATATCATGAGATATAAATCTTTACCCAATGCATTAGAGGGAGATATATGTATCACCGGTCACCTAATAAAAAACATATGAATGTTTCTCAAAAGATCATAAATTATTCATCATAGCATAACCAATGAGATGAAATTGGTTTCATAAACATTTCATCATATCATAACCTATGGAAAATTGATAGGTTTTATAATTATTTCATCATTTAATCATAGTATAACCCGTGAAAAAAGTGGGTTTCATAAAAATTTCTTCATGGTATAACCCATGGAAGAGAAATGGGTTTTATAAAAAATTGTTCATCATAAAAATAAACCATCTAGATAATGAATAAGAATGGTTTCATTTGACCATATATCTGGTAAAGTATAAATAGAATTAGAGGATTTTATCTTACATAGAAAATGATTTTGATGGAATATTTAAAGCATTTCTTGTGGAAAATATCATTTCATTAAAAATTACTTTTTAAAACTAAAAATTCATAAATTATTTTATAAATTATTTTATTTTAAAATAAAATTTACAACTTATAAATTAATATTTAAAAATAATTTAAAAAATTCCTTGAGTAAAATAACTTTTCTTTGAAAATCACTTTTTAAGACTAAAATTTCATAAAATATTATGGAAATAATTTTCATTGAAAATAACCTTGATTACTTATAAAGAAATATTTAAAAAAATTAAAAATTTTCTTGAGTAAAATATATTTTCTTCTTTGAAAACATCTTTTTAAGACATTAAAAAGATTAAAAATCAATTTACATTGAAAATAATCTTAAAAACAAATAAAAAAGATTTAAAAATAATTTAAAAACGTCTTGATGTAAATATCATTTCTCCTTTGAAAAAAAATTATAACATAAATTTTTTTAAAATATATTTCTTTTAAATTAACCTTGATAACTTATAAATCATTATTTATAAAAAATAAATTTCATGGTATCAAGAAATTCCATTCATACCATACATGTTAAAATAAAGATTCCTTTTATAATTTTAGTAGAAGAAAAATAAAAATTGTTCAAAAAATTCCATGAATATTTCTTACAAAAAATTTGTAAAAAAGTAAAAAAGGGGTTGGAAATTAGTTAATAATTCATTTATATAATGATAAAAACATTTTTTAAAATATTTTTAGAAAAAAATATTTTTTAATAAAAATGCTTTTGGACTAAAGAAAGAAATACAGATGATTTATATTAAAAAAATTATTTTGAACTATTGAGTACATAAAGATATGAAAATTAATATAAAATGTATTCTTGTAACATAAATATAGTAGAATTAAATTTATGAGTTTCTTTATATATGGATAAAAATATTTTATTGTTGAAAACATAATCATAAACAGTGTTGATAAACGATGAGAATGTAACCTAAAATCATTACTACTTTGGTAAAATTGAATCATATCCCCAATGAAATAATAAAATTAAATAAAACTTAAAATATAAATATAATAATTATATTCATTATATAACATTTAAAATAAGAAATATATACACCTTATAGAAAAATATAGGTGTATAACATTACTTAAGTCTCCAAGAAGTCAATTTGAGAAAAAAAACCTTACCACTTTGGTGCCTTTTGAACTATAAAAACCATGAAAGTGTGATACTAAAATGGATATTTAAATCCACATAATATTAAGTATAATAATTATAAAATTATTTCATTGGTAATATATAAACCACATAAAAGAAACAAATGGTGAATATGGATTGTGTCTCACAGAATTGAAAAGTGAGATGAAAATCTCTTACCACTTTAGTAATCTTTTGGATTGTAAGAACCAATAAGTAATAACATAAAATGAAACTTTAAATATCATTAAAATAAGTATATTAATTATATTACATGTAAAATGGGTAGTATATACACTACACAAAATAATTGAGTGGTGAAGTTTCATATGTATCCCATAAATAAATAAGAGACTAGAAATCTCTTACCTTAAGTCTCAACTTCCTTCATACTTGTTAAAACATCCAATATAATAAATATAATTTTATTATAAATATATTAAACAAACATATATATATATATATATATATTATACCATATATAATTTACTTATGACCTTTTATTATCTTTTTATTAACAATTCCATGTTAAAGTCACGTTTCAGGAAATAACTACTTTGTTTATCATGTATGTTTTGATTTTTTATTTTTCATCCTATTAATTATACATGGTCCCATAATATAAATAATTTTAACCTGATAGAAATATAATATATATTAAGTATCCATGTATGTATAGTTATCTAAAAAAATTAGAGATAGAAAATGAATTACACCATTCGTGGAGACGGTAGTTCGTACATACGCATGAACGTTGTTTCCATTTTACCAACGGAAAGAAATAAATAAATTTAAATTATATATTAAAATTAAATAATATTTTATGTAATATATATAAAAAATTTTCAATAAACTCATCCTTATTACCTTCCATGTAAATTGTGAATGAAACGCTTTACGAGGTGGTAGTCCATCGTAAATGCAAACTGTGTTATCGTATTCTCACAAAATTGAAAGTATGAAGGTATATGTGACATAATAATTAAATAATATTTATAATATCATAAATATTGTATATATAAATTTAATCCATCATTATATCCATCCATGAGAGACTTTGATGGAAAATGAATTGCATCGGTTCGTGAGGCAGTAGTTTGTCATACACACGAATGATGATTTCATATCCCATTTGATGGAAGAGGATATGGTTGTAAAAAATGAACTTAAAATAAAAAAATATGAGTATATGAAATATATTTAGGTTATTATATCATCATTTTTTAATAATAATTTAAGGATGTGGATTAATAAGTAATATAAAATGCTCAGTTAGGGGTGTTACCTCTTCTTCAGATAACTTTTGGTTTTCACCAAAACACTTCTCAGATTTGGTTTATGACCAAAATAAGGATTTTAGTATGGGATTATGGAATTAAAGAATTTATTTGGGTAGTTATTTTTTGAAATAATGGGTTTTTTAAGTGTGAATAGGAGAGTATAGGAGGTTCCCTTTTAGAAGTTAGGTGAGTGGCATACTTGTAATTTTTGAAAAGAAAAATGTGTACCCACATTTTTCACTTTCTAAAATGATCCAAAATGGTATATTATAGACAATAGAAGATATAATTTCAATATATGGCCATAAAAGTTGTGTTTTTAAAGTTTTGTCTCATTTTTAACCCTTTCCTTTTTAGTTTAACCACGGGTAAACCTATTTTTACCTTAACCACGGTAGATAATTTTACTATTTTTACTATTAATTATGGTTAGAAATTAAGTTTAAATTATTATCTAATATTAATTATTACAAATAAAAATATTTAATCCATTTTTCTAAATTATATTTATATAATTAGAGAGATTTAAGTTAAAATTAAACTCATTGATGTGATGAGAAGGTGGTTTTTCAAAGAAAAATGTTCAAAAGTTTAAAAGGTTTTTATACCAAACTTCAATATGAAAATAATTAAAATGTAATAAATTATATTATTTTATATATAATTGAACTAATTTTAATTTTAAACTTATTTAAAAACAAAAATCAATCTTATAAATTCATTTAATGAAAATGTAGTTTTCAATAAAACCTGTATTTTTCACTATTCATTGAAGATTTATTATTTTTAGAAAAATACCAAAAATTAACCATAATAAAATTCCAAATTATTAATTAAAAAATGGAATTTATTTATCAAATTAATTTTCTAAAAGATTAAAAAAATAATTTTATTTTTTTCATAAAAAGAGAAGAATTTGAGAAAATATTATTTTCAAAGCATATAAAGACTTTGCTAAAAATTAAGTACTTTTTAATAAATGTGTTTTATTTATTTAAAACCATTATTATTAATATTTAAAAAGTATTTATTTGAATTTATATAACTAATTTTTAATACTAGTTTATAACATTCATTTTTAAATAATAATAATTTTAATTATATATCGTTGTTTGTTAAAACTTTGTGTTCCCTGTAATGTAAGCTAAACTCAATGTTGCGAGTAACACAAGAAATAAAAGAAAATTAAATTTATTAGAAAAAATAAATTCATAAAAACTAAGGGTTTTAATGTAAATTTATAGGTTTACCATTCTCAGTCATAAGAGTAACCATGTGAGACTATTTTTTATGGGAAGTGTGGGTCACATGGTTATCACAGGGTTTGGTAAACTGTGTGGGTAAACCACACACCATACCGAAATTTTAAAAACATTATTCTTCCAATTTTTTCCTTAATAAATTTAAGATCCCAAATCCCTTGCCTCTCCCTCCCACCTTCCCATCATGTGACCCCTTGGATGAGACCCCTCCCACATTTACACCTCCCTCTCCAGTACTCCTCTCTCTTAGTGATTTCCCCTATATTTCCTAACAATTCACAGATATATAATCTTATTTGAGTCTTATATTCCCTCTTCTCTCCCTTTCCTTATAGTTTTCTCTTCCCCCACAGCTAGACCCATTTCATTCAAACCCTAGGTAGGGTTTAGGTTTTAAAAATTTTTGTGGTTCATGTTATTAGGGAATGTGTTGTCTTCCTTGGGCCACATTCATATCATTCTAGAAGTCTCGGGCTTTCCACCATTGACTCAAGTAAAGTTTTCTCTATTTTACAATTTTTTATTCATAAATATTTATTTCTTAGGGTTTTAATTTATGGTTTAATTTATAAATTACATATATATAATTTGTTTATGTATTATTGGAAAGGAAAGTCCGGTTTTACTTGATTTTTATTATAATTAATTGGGTTTCTAAATTTCAAATCATGTCATAAATATAATTTTATTTATCTCTGCTCACAAATTAGTTGTGATATTTCTTAATGGATGTTTGAAAATAAAATTGAGTATACACAATATGTTTTGGGGTTCCAAATTAATTCTTTAATGTTTTTACTTAACATTTAATTTGTAAATTGAAATGCCAAGTATTGTTAAAAAAACATTATGAACTTTTTTACAAAGATTGTGTAGTTTGAAATTAGATTGATCACATTTGGGTCATTAAATAAGGTAAGGTTTATTTTTTTAGACCCTTATTAATTTGAGATGAAATTGGGTTGATTTCTAAATGAATTTCAAAATTTGATTTTAAAGTGTAGTGTTTTAGGAATTATTTTTTAAGTGAAATTTGGAACATCAAAAGTGACTTCGTCTTCCAAGTCTACTTATTTTTAAAGTCTTATTTATAAAGTTTAAATGTTTTTTTATTACTTTTGATTCTAGTTTTCCCCTTTTTTAAATTTATATGTTTAGGGTTATTTATTATATGGAGATGACTTAGTTATCTTAATTGGAGATATTCTTCATAAGGGAGCCATATATGAGGGTGAGTTTCTATTTCTCTTATAATGTATATTTTGATCCTTTTATGTTTTATCACCATCACACTTATGTTGTTTATGGGTATTCTAGGTCACTAAGTAGAGTCCTGGATGAGGTAAAACTATACTTTAACTTATTCCTAGATAGTGTGATGTTGAGTTGTTGAGTGTGCTTGAAGGGTTCCCCATGGTAGTTTCATGCTCCTTGGCTGGTATAGGACCCAACATGTTTAATGAGACTAACAGTACAAATATATTCTTTGAGATTAATCTAATATTATTACAGCCACTCTAGGGTTACATTAATTGAGAGAGCCCATGACACATTCTTGATTTGTGTCTTATATAGGTAATTTGTATCTTGTACTAACCTAGTTTTCATCTAGTTTGTACTGATTGTAGCACCATATCGTATTTACTTTTAATATTGTCCATTGAATTATGGTGTCTACTGTGTTTCAAGATCTATCCCTATGCATTGTTTTCCTTTATAAAATGGTTTTATAGAGTTTTTTTGGAAATGGTTTTTTGTAAAAGGTGTTTATCCTGAATTTTCAAAGTGATTTTAAAATATGAGTTTTGGTTTGAAAAAATATTGGGATAAGGGGATGTATTATATGTGATTTTTTCAATTAATTAAAATAAAAAAGAACATTTTGTGAAATATTAATGAGTGTTGTGTTAGATTTTGTGTAAAGTAAAATAGAAAACTTATTTTTGAATTGTATTTCAAACTAGTTTTCAATTCATATTTAATTAAAAGTTAGTCATATGGAAAGGTGGGTGGTGGCCTACTAATCATGTTTTTGCTGACACATATTTTTCATTTCATTTTTAGATCATGTTCACTCTTGGGTGTGTGTCTGAATACCAAACTGATTATTCATTAGTGGTAGTTTTAGGTTATTAGTTTTTTTAGTTTTTATTTACTATACTAGAAAAGTGGTCTATTACTGATTTCAGTTATGGTTATTGGTGGATTGTGTTATATTTATATATTTCATAGTGGGAATCAAAGATGTTTATAGGAGAGGTTATTGAAGTATATATTGGGGGATTATTATTTTGAATCTTTTTATATATGTATGCTTATATTTTTATATCTAATTTTTGCATAGAAATACAACTTATGGAAGGGTCATGCTCTATTTTTTAGAAAATTTCCATTTTTATTTAACTATTATTTAAGGTTAAAATTATTCCCAATGATTATTTTTGAGGCCCTAACTTTTATTTCTAGTCTATGGGGATTGAGAACAACCCTGAGGCCAGTGGAGAGCCGGTTCATGTGCAAGTTTGTATAGAATACTGGATCAAGTCATTACAAATGGTATCATGTCCAAGGTACATGGTGGGATCCTAGTTTCATGAGTATCCCTCATATTATTTGCAATGTTTCATTTTATTTTGGTAATAGGGTGGTGAAAACTAGAGTGGTGGGTGAAAGGAGAGTCTAGTTAGATCTTGCATACCTTGATCATTGATTTTCTGGGGGAATTTGGATTTGAATTTTGAATTAAGATTTTTTTAATGCTTTGGATGATTTGTTGATACTAATTTAAAAGGTTGAGTTTCCATTGGGGTTTATATTGGATTTTTTTATAGAAACAGAAAATGTATTGGTAGTGGGAAGTTGGGTTACATGGCCTGAGAAACTAGGATGCAACCAAATGCTCATTCTTAAGTCATCTTAGGGTTTTTTTTTGTGATGGTACCATGGTCTCTCAAACCATAGGAAAGTTTCAGGAATGGTACTTTATCCTTTTATATTATTATTTAGGCTACAGTTGAGGGATTCATAGTGATTATAAGTCAATAAATTGGGTCCTATGATATGTTTATGATGTGTTTTTGAATTATGGTATGTAATTTCTTGTGTGCATTTGGTAAAAAAATTAATATTGAAAAGGTTATTTTTTTAAATTTTGGTTTTCAAACTAGTTTTAAGTGGTCATTCAAAAAAAAGTTTTTTTTCTTTTTATGAATTTAAAAATAGATGATTTTAAAAGGTAGTTTTAGTAAATGTTTGGAAAATGGATGTTGGGTTTTTATTTTAAAAACAAGTGTTTAAAATTTTTGAAAAAGGAGTGTTCAAAAGGAAAAGATATTTTAAAATGGGTGAATGGTGATTTTGGATTATATGTATTTATTATTTTGAATTTGTTCCTCTATTATGGTGGGAAACAAAATTTATGCATGGGACATGAAATAGATTAGTTCATGTCATGTGGAATTTAAATTTCACCTCTCCCAGAAAGGTCATGAAAATGTTTAGATACTATATTTTCAAGGGATGAACCTTGAGGTTATCCTCTTCATCATATTGGTGTAGTTCCTCTAGTTGATAAACCCACTCATACTTGGAATCAATTAATGAGGATGTAATATTTCTTACTATTGGATCTTGTTCGAGTTTCCATGAATCATTAGTATTCCTCTGTGTGGGGTGAACTAGGTTCATCATAGGTTTCTTAGAATAACCTAGTCGGGTGTTGTCAAAACTTACAAAATTTGTTCTTTGGATGATTCTGGATTATAGAGGTCCATTTTTGGTTTATTTTAATTCAATGATCACATTTAAGGTTTCCTTAATTCAGTTTTTGTATTAGGTATTTCTAGTTTTGACAGGTTCATCATGGGAAACCTTAGGGTCTGTCCTTGGGTAACATAGAAGGGGATTTTCTTTGGAATATTGGGAAATTGAGGGTGATTATTTATTTTTAAATGGGATCATCATGAGATGGTGTCCTAGTTTTGACATCCCAGTTTAACCATTATTTATATTGAATTTAGGTTAAATATTATTTCATTAATTGAGGTTGGTTTTGATCTTGGTAGTCTTGGTGACTATGATTTATGGGTACTTAGGATTACTTTTGGGTAGTTTCTCATTATTTGGCATGGAAGGATGGATGGGTTTAGGGTGATTTATTTTTATTATTTTGATATTTTTAGGAATTTTAGTCTCTTTGGATATTCCCTCTGTTATAGTTTTTTAGTGCAACCGGTACTTTTATGGGGGTGTTTCCCCTTGTTTTTGGATTATTAATTATTTATCCCATAATATAAGATAAATTATAATTTTTTTGGAGATTTTGATAGGTCTCTCTTCTTATTAGTACTTTTAGTTTGGGATTTTATCCTTTAAAGAGTATTGTGTTATTTCACCACCATTTTAGAATAACTCTAAATGGTGGGGAGACCCTAAATAGGACTTGGCTTTAGTATATCCATGTGTCCCTTATTAGTGGGGAAATTTTTTCTTGGAGATGTTATATATTTTATGATAATGTACTCTATTGGTCATAGGGAATAGTTTTGGCTAGTGGTATCTCATATAGGATCCATCATATATTCTTCATATCTCCCACCACTTTCTTAGGGTGTTGAAGTTTTAGTTATTTTTTATCGACTATCCTTTATCAATTACTTTATGGGAGTAGAAATAAATATAGTGGGAGGTTGTAAAACCCTATGTTATAGTGTTCTATTCATTTTTTTATTTAAAATTACTTTTGGGATATTTAGAGTTTTAGTAAATCTTAGACCTGAGATTTTAAAATATTATAATTTCTGAATGACCACACGGTTAGCACACACCAAATATGTGTTTGTGTTTTTCAATAAATAATTACATTTGGAATGGTCTGTATATGGATAATAAAACCATGTGGGGTCATAGGAGTAACTGTGTGAGGTTATTTTGTATGGGTATTGTGGGTCTCATGGTCACTACATGCTTTGGTAAATTGTGCACCATACCATGTTTTTTTTAATCTAAGTTTTCAAATTTTCCTTTAATAAAAATAAATCCAAAAATCCCCCACATATCCTCTCTTCCACATTACGTAACCACCTTACTGAGAACCCAGCCTCACACATGCCTCACTCTCTGAAACTCCTATCCCCTGGTTATTTTCTTCATATTTCTTATTGATTTATGGATGGATCATCTTAGGTGAGTTTTCTCTTCCCTCTTCTCTACCTTACCTCATAGTTTTCTCTTCACCTATCATTATGCCCATTTTGGTTTAAACCTTAGTAAGGATTTGGTTCAAAAAAAAATTCCCTTGTTTTTACATCACGTGATGTCTTCATTGGGCCTTGTTTATATCATTCTTGAAGTCTTGAACCCTACATCATTGATTTAAGGAATGTTTTCCTCATGTTTTAACATTTAAATTTATAACTATTTATTGATTGAGTTTTTAATTTATAGTTGAATTTAAAAATGATGGTATTTGACATTTTTAAGTATTATTGGAAAGTAAAATAATGTTTTCCTTGATTTTTATTCCATTGTTTAGTGTGTATAAATTTTACAATATATTAGAAATATGTTTTTATTTATTTTCACTCATCAGTTGGTTTATAAATTTCTTGAATCACTCATTTATAATTAAATTAAATCTACTCAATAAGTTTTGGGGTTCCAAATTAATTTTTTAAAGGTTTTTTTATAATTTCAAGTGAAACATGAAATTCCATGTATTGTTAAATTATTTAAAAATAATAATAAAATTGTGTGGTTTGAAATTGGTTTCACCCCATTAGGGTCATTGAATAAATTAATAGGTTGTGTTTTAGACACTTCGTAATTTTAAATGAAATTGTGGTGTATTCTAAATGAATTTCAATGGGAGATTTTCAAGTGAGGTGTTTCAAGAATGATTTTTTAAAATGATATATGTAATGTGAAAATTGACTTCAACTTATAATTATATTTATTTTTAAGGCCCAATTAAAACTTTTAAATGGGTTTTTTATTTCTTGTGATGACCTTTTATTGATCCTTTCTCTTGTTGTGTCCATTGTGAATTTTTTATTATATTATGATGATTTGGAAATGTGAATTGGGGTTGTTCTATGAAAGGGAATTGTAGATGAGGGTGAATTATTATTTTTCTTATAATTACCATTTTTTTACTTGTATTAATGATCACACTCACACATATATTGTCCATGGGTATTTTAGGTCGCTAAGTAGAGTCCTTGATGAGTGAAACTCTAGTTTATCTTATGAATAGATAGAGTGCTACTAGGTTTCTTTTTATACCCTAAGGGTTCTTCATGGTAGGTTCACACTCCTAAGATAGTATAAGTTCCATCTAGTTCTATAAGCATACTAGGACATATAGGTTCTTTGAGTTAAACCTAAATTTATTGTCTCCAGTTCAGGGTTACAGTACTTTAGTACCTATGTTAGATCCCATGTGACACCCTTCTTGATTTGTGGCATATATAGGGAATCTATATCTTGTGATTGATTGGTTTCCCACTATTTTTTATTGATCTTGTATCCCTATCTTGTTTACTTTTATTATATTTTATTGAATTGTGGTACTTACTGTATATCATGATATATCCTTGTAATTGGTTCATTTTATTTAAAATGGTTTTTAAAGATGTCTTGAAAGTGTTTTTATGTTAAAGTTGTTTATCTAAGATTTTAAAATTGGGTTAAAGATTGATTTGTTGGTTTGAAATGGATTAGGATAAGGGAATGTATTTTATGTTGTCTTTATTTAAGGAAAATAAAATTAAATTTTTTTAAAATATAAATGAGCATTATGTTGGATTTTTTTATAAAATAAAATGGAAAACCTATTTCAAAATTGTATTTCAATTTATCTTTCAATTTATTTTTAATTAAAAGTTAGGAATGTGGCAAGGTGGGGGTTTCCTACTAACCATGATTGTGATCAGGCCTATTTTACATTTCAATTTAATCTCCTGGTCACTATTGGTTGTGTATCTATCTTTATGAGTGGTTAGTGACCAATGGGGATTTGAGGTTTGTTTTTTGTTTTTTTTTTGTTTTTATTTAATATAATGGCCAAGTAGTCATTTACTACTTTCATTTGTGGTTATTGGTGGATTACATTATATTTTTAGAGGTTATAATGTGACTCATATCTAGTTATAGGATATTTTATTGATGGGTGAGATTATAGATTTTTTTCATTTATTTTTGTTTCTTGTTTATATATTTATATGTGATTTTATCATGGACACCTAAATTATGTATGGGTCATGTCAGATTTTCAAGAGAAATTATATTATGATTTAAATCTGATTTAAGGGAGAAATAATTCCAAATTATTATTTTTTATCCATTGGTTCTTGTCTTAAGCCTGTGAGGATCAAAAACACCCCTCGAGATAGTGGTTAGTTCATTCATATGTTGATTTGGATGGCATCTTATTCTAGGTCATTAGAGTTACACCATCATGTCCTATATCGAATGATACTCAAAACAGAATCCTTTTAGGTCTAAATACATTTTCTAGTTTGGATAAAGAAAAAAATAGAAGAAAGGGGAAGTACACAACATATATTAGTGGTACATGGCATACACACCCAAATGCCCTGCCTTCTGGGTGTACCTAGGCCAACCTGGTATGTATTTCCCTAGTACATGGGGTTTCCATAAAACACGTGAGGTGTAGGATACATGTATTTATAGATATGTAACCTAACATATCCCTTTTTGGGTTTCCCAACATGTAATGTATTGGTACACACCATGTCCCACACATGAGTGTCTAGTCATTTACATGATCGGCCCCTGATTTTTGTATCCTAAGGCCCTTAATGGCATGTCCATATACCAAACATTTTGTGTGCACATCATATCCAACCCTAGATGAATTAAATAAGTAATCTTAATGTTTTATTATGATCACACAGCGTATAGTCAGTGTTTCGAGATTTATAACTCTGGGAATCATTCCAATTATCCTAAAACACTTGGGAATCGGTCCAAAAAAATCAAAAGATAAATAGTGGAAAAAACGCATCCCAAAACAAAATGTGGGAACAAAAATCAAATCAAAATGAGGAGATATCTGAAATAATGAGTCCTAAATATTGTTAGATCATCAAATCCTCACAATCATGTGTTTCTAATGTGTGATCCATGTTCATTGCATCGAAATCCATTCTAAAATCATCTATAGTTAAAGTTTCATCCTCGATCATCTTTTATCAGCTCTTCGTTCCATCAACATGGGAGGGAGAGTGGTGTTTCTACCTTATATGTTAATAGGGAGTAATAGAAAAGGTTTAGTATTATTTAAAAACTTTAATTAATTAAAATTTTTTATCCATTAAATGGGATGAACCCAGGGCAAGAACCTGAATGGTGTTTATACCTCACCTAGGTAAAACCCCCTATTCTTGAACCAACCACATAGTTGGAATTCCAATATGGAGAATTGTTTATGAGATATTAATATTTAAAGCCACAAAATATAGTTAATATTTATTTAATAAATATTAAATACTCTAAATAAATCATCTAAAATGGAATCTCATGAAATGATTTCCCTAGGGTAAATGCAACATTTGGAATCAACTGAACCATTAGAAAAATTTTCCAAGATCATTTAACTAGAATAAATTACCATTTTACCCTTTAAAAAGGCATGGTGATCTGAAACTCCAAAATGTGAAAAGGATTTCACATGAGAAAATCCAAATCATTACATGTTATTTTTGATTTTATAATGGAATTAATTTTTACAAGTTAATAATGGAAATATAGCTATTATATATCTATTATAAAAGGGGTATATAGTCATTGTATATTATACTAGTAAATATATTATCGGTTTATAGTTACAAGAATATAGTTTATATATATAATTTTTATTTAGAAAATAAAATACAAAAAATTTTGATTTTAAATAACTTCTATTCAATAAAATAATTTATTTTTCAATATAATGAAATTATACTAATTCATTTGTGATAATACAATTGATTAAAAAGAAACTAGTTTTATGAATTGTGTATTTCCATTAGATTTATTACTTTTAATGAATCGTATTAATAAAATTTGTTCACAAAATAAAAGGAATTTTTATTATTAATTAATAACATATAATATATAATTAAGGAAAATAATGAATAATAATATAATAATTTATGGGTAAATATAAATATTTTGCATAAAAACATGGTTTTACACTATATTATAAGTTTTTAAATTTCACATATTTGAAGTATGAATTTTTAATAAACATTATTATTTATATACATAAACAAATTCATAAAAATTCATGAATTTATTATTAATTGGTTATAATTAAAGATAAAAACACTTAATGTTAAATAGATAAACTTTTTAAAGAATTTTGTTTGTGTATGTAATGTGTTTTTTATTTTAAATTAAATTTATCACTATTAAATAATAATTTTAATAAACTTAATTTATAATATATATAATAAATTAACATCAATACAATAATTATTACTATGAAAGTAATAATAATAAATTCATTTTATTCTTAATGACACATTTTTACTAAAAAACATTTCTTGAGTTATCCATTTTATATTAAAATTAATTTTTATCATATAAAAAATATTGAGTATCATAAAATGGATTTCATATTTTGGATCTTAATGTTAAAATTAAGTAATAATTTCAATTTTATTTTTATATCCAAAAATTATTTACTAAGTAAAAAATTTAGTTACCGTAGTAATTATAAGAGGGTTATTTTCAAAGAATTGTATTAATAAGTGTTATGTGATTTTTGTTGATATATTTTAAATGGTTATTCTAACGTAATATTTAAATATATACTAATTTATTAACACTAATTTTATTATCAATTTATTTGAAATCATATTAACAACATTTAACATTTCAAAAAGACACTTTTATATAAAAATAGTTTCTAAATATATTATATGTTTTTTATTTAAAGTCAATTTTAATATATTTAGAAGTTGAATTGGATTAAATGGAGTCAAAATTTAGAATCATCACATTATAGTTTTTTAATAAGGTTCATTTTTTGTAATAAAATATTTATCATGGTAAATATTTACACAAGTTATCAAAGGGTAAAAGAGTTAATATACCAATACTCAAAGTTTATTAAATAAAATTTATACTTAACCATTATTGAAGAAAATTTTTATGTGTGTAAATAATTCCCACTTTCTCACCAATATTTACTTACCTCACTCACATAACTCTAATGTGATTTCAAGTTTACCTGACACTTAAATTAAGTTTCTATGAAAATGTCCCACATTTTCAACTATAAAAGTATTTCACTTCCACCCATACCAAACCACAGTATTAATTTGAATTTCTCTTGAATACCAATAAATTTTTCCTTTGATATATCCCTCTTCCACATTTTATATTCCCTATTCACAATAAGGTGTCAAATTTTCTATTTCTAATAGGCCTTCTAAAGGAAGAATCAAGCCCCCAACATGAGTATTATCCAATCCCTAACATTTTTTACTCTATTATTTAATTAAACTTTTCTTTAGTATGATTAATAATACTAAAAAATATAAATAATATCATTATAATTATATTATAATTATATTATAATAAAATAATATCTTTCATAGTCATACTCACCCATGAATTATAGAATGTTCTTATTTGGGTCAGTTTAACCACTTATATGAACGATGCTATAAATTTCTATCATGGATGACTATGGAAACTTAATTAATAGTAATATATTATATAAAATATTAAACCATTTTATAAATATGGTTCATTACATGAAACACAAAAAAATAATGATCTATATAAAGAAACTCATTATTAGCACCAAATTACCCGAAACAACTTTATCATGAGTTCCACTTTCAAAAACCATACTCATTCCATACATCAAGGGAAAATCATACTATATAAATCACTAAAACAGTTATCACACTATCTTGAATAATCTTGGGATGTTAAATATGGAACCAATAAATTAGAACCAATGTCACCATTATAAAACTTATATGAAACAAACAATAATTACTAACATTTAATGGTGAAAATAAACTATAAATAACTAAAATATTTATAGTAAATGATTATAAATTATGATTATAAAAGTTAAAATACATAAAAAATGTTTTTAAATAAATTATTATGATGCTTATATTTATTATACAGGAGGTTAGATTGCATCAGACCTAGTAGGAATGAAAGTTAAGGGTTTTTGTTAACTCTACTCCCCTTCGTTAAGTCATGATCTTGATTATTGAACTTCATTGTTATATGATTGTTTTATTTCACCCTAAGATTTTTCTATATTGTATTTACACATTATTTTCAAGGTAATCTACATTTTCACATCAAAATATCCTTCTTTTATTGGTTTCCTTCATCGTAAAATATAATTTTGCTAAGAATAATTCACATCCTTACAACTAGACCTTTCTCTTACATTATATTATTTATTTTCATAAATTATTTCCTATATTATTTTGAAAGATAAATATTTATTGTCTTTTTTAATATTGTTATTTATATTTATCAATTTTCTAAATATATTTTTATAACTTTTTCATTGATATGGGTTTTTTTCCTAAAAATACTTAATAATCCTGAAAAGTCATTTCATTTTAATTTCATAAATTTTATATATTCCACTTTTCATTTACTAACTTAAACTTTATTTCATATCAAGGTACCATTATTGGGTATTATTTTAATGTTTTTTAATAATTCTTCCCATCTCCATTTTGAAAATGACTTTTGAAAGTCACTTGTAACTTTATATTTTTAAACAAATATTGATAATGTTTCATGAAAATTATTTTTGTAATTTAATATCCATTTTATTATTTATATAAAAATGATATTTACTAATTTGTGACATTAATTATCACCCTACAATTTTAATTTTTATATAATTCTTTTGGGAGATTTAATTTTGGTATTAACTGATTTCACTCTTGATGTCATTTTATGTGATACTATTTGAAAATGATATGAAACCCATTTTATTTCTATGGGTTTTTTTTATATGATTTATTCTTGATTTCATGTGGCACACATATGTAATTATTTTCATTTTTTGATGGTAAATACCTATATATCCCTCCATTAAATTAGGTAAACATTTATACATCATGAGATAATTATGGGAAATGAGTTGTGATGATCGATCCACTATATGAAATTTATAATGATTGAAGATCCATTATATTAGGGGAAATGGGTAAATATGCTTAATACACTATGTTATGATGGTATTTCCAGTTAACCCTGAAATATAATATGGTTTTTAGGATGATTTTTATCCCATATTTCCATATTTCCATATTAATTCATATTCTAATGTTATGATTCCATGTTTTATGATTATTTTCACTTATTTACAATGTTTCCAAGCCATGCTATATGTTTTATGCTTCTATGATGGCCCTTTATGATCCTATAATCCCATGTCAAGGTCTATTATGTTCAATAGTTTCTTATGGTTATATATTATGGTTCTATAATCCTTTTCATAAGATATGTATCTAATGTTCATGATTATGATGTAAATATTTATAAATAAATTACAAATTTTCCTTTACTAATAATGTGATCTCAATACTTATATTAATTTCCACTTTAGCGAAAAATTATATACAATAAAATTTATTGAATGAAATTTTATATAGAAATGTTTGTGGAATTTGTTGAAGAAATAATTTGTGATAATACGTTTATATACCTAATATACAAATATTATAAACCTTTGGGTTTTGATATTATGTGATTATTATGAGATGTAAAAAATTATTAAAATGATATAAAATATATTCAGGTTTAGTTTGGGTTATCATAATTCATACCATAATGTATTTTATCAATTTTTTATGTCTTAGGACTAGAAAACAATAGTGAAACTTTAAGGATGATCCTAAATATAGGAAAACATCCAAACATTTTGGTAAAGTATAGATTGTGTGGATTCCTAGAAATTAAATCCTCATCAAGATACAAAAAAGTTTTTATAGTCTATTGCTCAGATGTAGCTAGGGGTAATAAAACTAACAAAGGTTAGTTAGATATTAATTTATTCCTCACTGAGTGTAAAACAAATTGAACTAACCGTACACCAATTTTAACACTCCTAGATGATATGATTTCGTTGATTCACATCCTTTTTATGAACCATTGTGAATTATTTGAATATATTGTTATGATACATATAACTAGTTATGTTGGAAAATCTAATAAGAAAATAACTATGGATAACCAAGATTTAAACTTATAAAATTATTATGTTTGGGTAAATATTTAATTTTTGAATTATTACTCCTATGTTAATAGTTATCCTTTCTGTATGATTTTTTAATTACGTTTTATCATCAATAATATTCCTTTATTTTAGTATATAGATAGAAATGAGAGGATCCAAGTTAACAATCGGTGTTATGGGAAATGTAGTGGTTTTCTAAATGAGGAAAAAATTGGGATAATAGTCGAAGGATAAAATATTATGGTTATTTCTTACTGTATATCTCCACTTATGGTCAACAAATAAATCCTATTATAATTTAAAAATACAATAAGTAATATAAAATTTTATTTCTAATGTAATTTATGTGATAATGACCATTTAGTAAATATGATTTAAATTATTACATGTTAATAATGTGGGAATAAACACCCATGTAAATATATCAAAGGAATAAGAAGATTTTTTAATTGTGTAAAATGATGGCATAGAGAAAAAAATCAAGGAAAAATGAAAATTCTGGTTCACATAATGGGGAGAGATAAAGATCTTTCTAACTCAATTTTTTAAATGTGGAGAGTTTGGACATTATGAAAATCAATTCCCTAGTACAAGGGATAATGAAGATAATATGGATTAATATACTTCAAGACCAAGGGAATAAGGAAGATCTTATGTCATCACTACAATTAAAGTGGGCCATGATATTTAAATGGTTAATGGTACACTTATTCTACACTCTCAATCCACAAATGTCTTATTAGATTATGGTTCTTTACATTATTTCATATCATGAAATTTTTATAGGAATGTTGATTCACCAATGAAAAACTATGTATATTTAATTATCAGTTAAAACACCATGTTTTTTAATGATTGCATTCAAGGTGTACATTTCATCTCTAATTGAGTTTTTTGTTAGTATATTTCCTATAGATCTAGTTATTCTCCCAATGGTAGTATTTTATGTCATATTAGGAATGGATTTAATCTCCTTATAAGGATCTAATATCAATTGTTGGGAAAATTAAATCTCATTTCAGATCTCATATCATCCCATTATCATATATGATTTCAAGTATGATTATGAACTCCCTTTGGAAATAGCTTCCTTAATATGGATCTTAATACACAATAAAGAGGGGTATTTATCATAATTTCTTGGGAAGTAAATCAATATTGGGGATATTCCTATAATTAAGGAATATATTTGTTTTATAGTATTATCTAATATAGTGAGGTTGATATTATATCTTAAGTTTTTCATATATTATAGTTAGAAATATATGTTTTCATTGGTTAGTGATATTTAAAATTACAAGGATATAATTTAATTAAGGGGGATAGAACGTAACACCTCAGATTTTAAGACCCATTTTATTTCCTTGAATTATATTTCTATAATTATAAAGTACGTTTTTATAATCTTTAAAATTAATTAAAATTGATTCGTAAATGATTAATACAATATATGAATTAAAATAACTACACTTTATTCATTCACAGTGTAACATTATAAAAAAGGTACATTAAAATGTGTATTACATACCATGGAATATTATATACCATGGATGATTAAATCCATAAAAATTTCAAGTATTAAAAGAAGAAAAAAAATAAAAAAAATATCTTTAAAAATAAAAAATCCTATGGGTCAACTTCATATATGAGAACCAGCATTAGAATAACTTAACCTATAATGAAAAAATATATCATGAAAGAAGAAATGATTATAATAATTACTTGATAAAAATTTATGGAATGAGAATTGTTTTTTGTGTAATTATATTGGAATAAATTTATCAGAGGTAATGGGGTAATATAATTGTTATATAGAAGTTATAAAAGGGTAATATAGTCATAGGTTATAATACCAGTAAACATGTTACCTTTTTGGAATTACTGGTAAATAGTTGATATGCATAAATTTTACTTAGAAAATAAAATATATACATTTTCATTATAAATAACTTATTTTAAATAAAATAATTTTTTAATATAATAAAATGACACTAATTCAATTGTGAAAATACTATTGATTATAACAAAAATAATTTTATAAATTGCATTTTTTTTTGAATTTGTTACTTTTAAAGAATAATATAAATAAAATTTATTCAAAAAATATAACTAATTACTATTAAAATGAATTAATAACATATAAGAAATAATTTAGGAATAAAAATTTAATAATTTAAAGCTAAATAAAAAAAATTATGTAAAATCTTGTATTTATTATAAATTATATTTTTTTATAATTTCACATATTTGAGGTATGATGTTTGATAAAAATTTATTTTTTATATATATAAAAAATGAATAAATATTCATGAAATTATTATTAATTGGTTATAATTAATAATAAAAATCACTTTATGTTAAAAGGGTAATATTTTCAAATAATTGTTTGTATTTTTTTAATGTGTTTTATATTTTAAATTAAATTGATCACTATTAAAAAATTATTTTCAATTAAATGTATTTATAATATATACAATAAATTAACATTCATAATCCTCCAAATCCCAAAGACCTTGTATTTTTATTTATTTTTTGGATAATCCTCTTTTTAATCAGGTGGAGAGGGAACCTTTACCTGACCCGTAAGCCAAGAGGTACAAGGCCCAATGCATGACCTAAAGGCCTAGAGGTATGAATTTCAATAAACAATCCAAAGGCCCAGAGACTAGACTATACTGGAACTTCCCCTACCTAGTATCTACTTCATTTTAGGTTCCTAAATCTCCACCTCGCATAGATAATCGACTAACATTGCCCCATGTAGAGTTTCATGGGGTCTAGTGTTGATGGTGATTTACATACCCTCTCATTATTCCAATATGTTTAGCTTTACTATTGGTGGATGCTACTTTCTCTTGATCTAAATGTGGAGCATAATAATTTGTAGTCTATCATGACTACATATATGTCTTGAAATCCCAAGACTTGGAGGCATCATGTGGCTCAAGGGCCTAATGGCCCATAGGCTAATGGTGTCCCAAATACCATATGGCCCATCAGCCCAATTTGGTGGCTCGAAGTCTAAAATCAGATAAATAGTTTATGATACTAAACTACCACTACAGTATAACTACAGTAACCCAAAAATATCCCTCTACCAGGATTTGATCCTTGGTTTCATGTAGGATTACAGGGTGTATTAAACATTCATTTTCCACACAAAACACTAAATTAAAATTCATATAATTGTTATTACTAGGTAAGTAATAAGAATAAATTCATTTTATTCTTAAAGACACATTTTGACTAAAAATCCTTTTTTCCACATTATGTGTTTATATTAAAATTATTTTTCATCACAATTAGAAATTTATTATAATAAAATGGATTTCAAATTATAAATATAAATGATCTAATTATGTAATAAGTATAATTTCAATTTTATACACAAAAATAATTGATTAAGTCACAAGTTAGTTATCACGATAGAGGTTAATGGATAATTTTCAAAGAATTATTTTTATATGTTTTGTGTAAATTTTATTGATATCTTTAAAATGATAAATTTAATTTAATTTTTATATATATAAACAAATATATTAACAATAATTTAACAATAAATGTATTTGAAATTGTATTAGGAACACTTAATATTTTAAAAATACATTTTTCTACAAAATTAGTTCATCTATATATTATATATTTTACTTTAAAAGTTTATTATATATATATATAGATATTTAATTATATAAAATAGTGCCAAAATTTTGATTCATCACATTCAAATTATATAATAGGGACTATCTTATCTTTTTATTCAAAATAATTATCATGGTAAATGTTTTAATATGTTTAAGAAGGTTAAAAAGAATAAATCTACCATGGTTTGAATTTTATTAAATAAAATTGAAACTTAAACATTATATAATAAATTTTTTTAGGTGTTAAATTCATAACCACATGTATCACAAAAAAAATTAACTAGCTCCCATATGATTTCGTCTCTACCACTCACATAACTTAAGTTTCCAAGGAAATATCCCCCATTGTCACTTATAAAATGTGATCACTTAGACCCATTAAAAATCACACAATTACTTTGAATTAATATTGAATACCAAGATATTTTTTCTATTTTAGATCCCAATTCCACATCTTTAATCCCTTGTTCACAATAATTTGTCTTAAGTCCTCCATTTCTATGAGACCCTCTATTGGGAGAATATAGCCCTCAACATGAGTATTATCCATTCCTTAACCTTTTATCCTCTATATTTTTGATACACCTCTTCTATATTTTGATTAATCACATTAATAAAATATAAATAATATCACTATACTTCTTTTATAAGGATATAATAATAAAATAATCACTTTTATGGTCATAAACACCCCATATTCGTGTATCCTAAGGCCCTTAATGGCATGTCAACCTACCCACTATTTTTTATAGACATAGTATCCAACCCTAGATAAATTAAACAAGTACACTTCATGTATTATTTTGATCACATAGTGTGTAATCAAGGTTTCTAGATGTATAACACTTGGAATCATTCCAATTCTCCCAAAAAAATTGGGAATCGATCCAAAAAATAAAAATACAAATAGTGGGAAAAATACATCCCAAATAAAAATGTGGGAACAACAATCAAATCAAAATGAGGAGATATCTGAAATAATGAGTCCTAACTATTGATAGATCATTAAAGCCTCACAATCATGTGTTTCTAATGTGCGATCCATGGTCATTATGCCCAAATCCATTCTCAAATCATCCACAGTTAAAGTTTCATCATCAATAATCTCCTATCATATCTTCATTCCATAAACAAGTGAGAGAGAGGGGTGTTTCTACCTTAGATGTGAATAGGGAGTAATAGGGGATGATTGGTATTAATTAAAAACATTAATTAATTATATATATTAATACATTAAATGGTATGGACCTAGGGGAAGAACTTGAATTGTGTTTATACCTCACCTAGGTAAAATCCCCTATTCTTGGACCAACCACATAGTAGAAATTCCAATCTTGAGAATTTTTTAGGAGATATTAATATTTCAATCCACAAAATATAGTCAATATTTATTTAATAAATATTAAATACTCTAAATAAATCATCTAAAATGGAATCTCATGAAACTATTTCCCTAGGGTAAACGCCACATCTCGAATCAACTGAAGCATTAGAAAAATTTTCCAAGGTTATTTAACTAGCATAAATTACCATTTTACCCTTTAAAAAGGCATGGGGATACGAAACTCCAAATTTTGAAAAGGATTTCACATGAGAAAACATAAATAATTACATGTTATTTTTTATTTTATAATGTAATTAATTTATACAAGTTAATAATAGAAATAGAGCTATTATATATCTATTATAAAAGAGGTATATAGTCATTGTGTATAATACTAGTAAACATATTATTGGTTTAGAATTGCCAAAATATAGTTGATATGTATAAGTTTTATTTAGATAATAAAATACATAAATTTTCATTATAAATAACTTATATTACATAAAATAATTTATTTTTTAAAAGGATGAAATTATACTAATTCATTTGTGAGAATACCATTGATTAAAAAGAAACTATTTTTAGGAATTGTGCATTTCGATTAAATTTATTACTTTTAATGACTGATATTAATACAATTTATTCATTAAATACAAGGAATTTTTATTATTAATTAATAACATTAAATTAATAATTTAGGAAAAATAATGAATAATAATATAATAATAAATGGCTAAACATAAATATTTTACTTAAAAACATGGTTTTATTATATATTCTAAGTTTTTAAGTTTTGAATATTTGAAGTAAGAATTTGTAATAAAATTTATTATTTATATACATAAATAAATTAGAAAAAATTCATTAATTTATTACTAATTGGTTATAATTAAAGATAAAAACACTTAATGTTAAAAAGAGAAACTTTTTAAAGAATGTTTTTTGTGTGTAGTGTATTTTTTATTTTAAATTAAATTTATCACTATTAAATAATGATTTCTAATAAGATTTATTGATAATATATACAATAAATTAGAACCCATACAATAATTATTACTAGGAAAGTAATAATAATAAATTCATTTTATGCTTAATGACATATTTTGACTAAAAAATTTCTTATGTTATCCATTTTATATTAAAATTAATTTTTATTATATTTAAAATATTTAATATCATAAAATGGATTTCATATTTTCGATATTAATGATAAAATTAGGTAATAATTTCAATTTTATTTTTATATACAAAAATAATTTACTAAATAAAAAATTTAGTTACCACAGTAATGGCGAGAGGGCTATTTTCAAAGAATTGTTTTTATAAGTGTTGTGTTCTTTTTGTTAATATATTTTAAATGGTTAATCTAATGTAATGTTTAAATATATAATAATATATTAACACTAATTTTATTATAAATTTATATGAAATTATATTAACAACATTTAACATTTCAAAAAGATATTTTTCTATAAAATTAGTTTTTTAATATATTATATATATTTTTTATGTTAATTTTACTATATTTAGAAGGTGAATTAGATTAAATGGAGTCAAAATTTAGAATCATCACATTAAAATTTTTAATAGGCTTCATTTTTTTAAAATATTTATCATGGTAAATATTTAAACAAGTTATCAAAGGGTAAAAATAGTTAATATATGATTGCTCAAAGTTTATTAAATAAACTTAATACTTATACATTCTAGAAGAAAATTTTTAGGTGTCTAAATAATTCCCACGTGTCTCACCGATATTTATTTACCTCAATCACCTAACTCTAATGTGATTCCAAATTTACCCCACACATAAATTAAGTTTCTATAGAAATGTCCCTCATTTCACCTATAAAAGGATATCACTTCCACCCATACCAAAGAACAGTATTCATTTGAATTTCACTTGAATACCAATAATTTTTTCTTTTTTTTAGAAAGGTTTTTCCTCAGCCAAAGACCAAGGAATAATATATTGAATAAAGGAAAAACAAATTACATGAGTCTGAATGTTGTAATCTTATTACAATCTTTGTCATAAATAGGGAGAAAATCACCAGGCAAATCATCCAGCCAAGTAATGCCCGGGTTACTCCATTGTTGGCAAGACCATCAGCAACCATGTTCAATTCACGAAATACATGAGTGTAAAATTTTTTTATTTCCAAACAATAAATGTTTCCTTTGATATATCCCTCTTTAACATTTTATATTCCCTATTCACAATAAGTTGTCTCAAATTATCTATTTCTAAGAGCCTCTCTAAGGGAAGTATCAATCCCCCTACATGAGTATTATCCAATCCCTAAAATTTTTCCTCTATTTTTTAATTAAACTATTATATAGTGTGATTAATCACTATAATAAAATATAAATAATATCTTTATAATTATATTATAACAAAATAATAACTTTCATAGTCATACTCACCTATGAATTATAACATGTTCTTGTTTGGGTCAGTTTAACCAACTATATGAACGATGCTATAAATTTCTATCATGGATGACTATGGAAACTTAATTAATAGTACTATATGATATAAAATATTATTCCATTTCATAAATATGGTTTGTTAAGTGAAATAAAAAATAATAATGATCTATATAAAGAAACTCATTATTAGCACCAAATTACACGAAACAACTTCATCATCAATTCCACATTCACAAACCATACCCATTCCATACATCAAGTGAAAATGGTACTATATAAATCATTAAAAAATTATCACACTATCTTGAATAGTCTTGGAATGTTAAAAATAATACCAATAAATCAGAACCAATGTCACCATTATAAAACATGTATGAAACAAACAATAATTACTAACCTTTTATGGTGAAAATAAACTATAGATAACTAATATGTTTGTAGTAAATGATTATAAATTACGATTATAGAAAAATAAAATACATGAATAAGGTTTTTAAATAAATTATTAAGATTTTTATATTTAATATACAGGAGGTTAGAGTGCATCAGACCTAGTAGGAATGAAAGGTCAGGGTTTTTGTTAACTCTACTCCTCTTCGTCAAGTCGTGATCTTGATTCTTGAACTTCATTATTATATACCTGTTTTATTCCACCATAAGATTTTTCTATATTGTATTTACCCATTATTTTCGAGATAATCTACATTTTCACATCAAAATGTTCTTCTTTGATTGGTTTCCTTCTTCTTAAAATATAATGTTTCTAAGAATAATTCACATCCTACCAACTAGACCTTTCACTTACATGTTTATATTATTTATTTTCCTAATTATTTCCTATGTTATTTTTAAAGATAAATATTTATTATATTTGTTAATCTTCTTGTTTATCTTTATCTCTTTTCCAAATATATTTTTATAACTTTTTCGTTGATGTGGGTTTTTCTCTAAAAATACTCAAAATCCTAAAAAGGAATTTCATTTCACTTTCATCAATTTTATATCATCAACTTTTAAATTACTAACTTAAACTTTATTTCATATCAAGGTACCATTATTGGGTATTATTTTAATGTATTTTTTAAAAATTCTTCCCGTAACCATTTTAAAAATTACTTTTTAAAGTCACTTGTAACTTTATCTATTTACAAAAATGTTGATAATATTTCATGAAAATTATTTTTATAATTTAACATTCATTTTATTATTTATATAAAAATGATATTTACTTATTGGTAACATTAATTATCACACTCTAATTTTAATTTTTCTATAATTGTTTTGGGAGATTTAATTTTGGTCTTAATTTATTTCACTCTTGATGTCATTTTATGTGATACCATTTGAAAATGGTATGAAACACATTTTATTTATATAGGTTTTTCATGATATAATTTATTCTTGATTTAATTTGGCACACATATGTATGTATTGTCATTTTGTTATGGTAAATACCTATATATACCTTCAATTAATAAGGGAAATATTTATATATTATGAGATAATTATGGGAAACTAGTTGTGATGATCGATACCTATGGTAAATTGCTAATGATTCAAGATCCACTATGTTATGGTAAATGTTTATAGATGATTATAAAAAATTTTATAATGGTATTGTTAGTTAACCTTGAAATATGATATGGTTTTTATGTTTATTTTTACTCCATATTTCTATATTTCCATATTAATCCATATTCTAATGTTATACTTCCAAGGTTTATGATTATTCTCACTTGTTTCAAATGTTTCCAATCCATGTTATATATTTTATGCTTCCCTGATAGTCCTTTTATGATCCTATAATCTCATGTCATGGTCTATGATGTTCAATAATTTCTTAATATTTTATATTATGGTTCTATAATCCTTTTAATCAGTTATTTGTCTCATGTTCATGCTTATGATATAACTATTTATGACTCATTGACAAGTTTTCCCTTACTATTCATGTTATCTCAATACGTATATTAATTTACACTTCAACAAAAAATTATATACAATAAAATTTATTAAAGGAAATTTTATATAAAATGTTTGTGGGAGATGTTAAAGAAATAATGTTTGATAATATGTTTATGTAGCTAATCTAAAAAGAATCTAAACCTTTGGGTTCTAGTATTTTGTGATTATTATGAGATGTAAAAAATTATGAAAATGATATAAAATATATTCAAGTTTATTTTGGGTTATCTCAATTCATATCATAATGGAGTTTAATTATTTTTAGGCCTTAGGAATAAAAAACAATATTGAAACCTTAAGGATGATCCTAAATATATGAAAACATCCAAACATTTTGGTAAAGTATAGATTGTGTGGTTTCCTAGAAATTAAATCATCATCAAGATACAAAAAAATTGTAGGTAATGGCTCAGATGCAGCTAGGGGTAATAAAACTAAATAAGGTTGGTTGGTTATTAACAAATTCCTCACTCGGTGTACAACAAATAGACCTAACTGTACACCAATTTTAACACTCCCAGATGATATTATTTGGTTGATTCACATCCTTTTTATAAACCATTATGATTATTTAAATATATTGTTATGAAATATATAACAAGTTATTTTGAATAATCTAATAATAAAATAACCATGGATAACCAATATTGAAACTTAAAAAATTATTATGTTTGGGTAAATATTTAAGTTTTAATTATTCTTTATAAGTTAATTTTTTTCCTTTCTATATGATTATTGAATTGAGTTTTATCATCAATAATATTCCTTTATTTTAGTATATGTATATAAATGAGAGGGTCCAAGTTGATAATGAGTGTTATGGGAAATGTAGTTGTTGTCTAAATTAGGAACAAATTGGGATAGGAGTCAAAGTGATAAATATTATGGTTATTTATTATTATATATCTCATCTTATGATTAATAAATTAATCCTATAATAATTTAAAAATATAATAAATAAGAGAAATTTTGATTTCTATTATAATTGATGTGATAAAGACCATTTAGGAAATATGATTAAATTTCTTATCTGTCAATAATGTGGGAAGAAACACCCAATTTAATGTATCAAAGTAATAGAAAGATGTTTTAATTGTGTAAAAGAATGGAATTGAGAAAAAAATCAAGGAAAAATGAAATTTTTGGTTCACATAATAGGGATATATAAGTATCTTCCTAACTTAATTTTTTAAATATGGGGAGTTTGGACAATATGAAAATCAATTCCCCAGTATAAGGGCTAATGAATATAATAGAGATTAATAGACTTCAAGACCAAGGTAATAAGTAATATCCTATGCAATCACTACAATTTAAGTGGTTCATGATATTTAAATGGCTAATTATACACATATTCTACTCTCTCAATCCACAAATGTCTTATTAAATTACGGTTCTTTACATTATTTAATATCATTGAATTTTTATAGTAAGGTTTATTCACTAATTAAGAACTATGTATATTTGATTATTAGTTAAAACACCTTGTCTTTTAAGGATTTCATTCAAGGTGTATATCTCTTCTCCAATTGAGTTTTGTGAGATTATATTTCATATAGATTTAGTTCTTCTCACCATGGTAGAATTTGATGTCATAATAGGAATGGATTTAATATCCTTATAAGGATCTAATATAAATTGTTGAGAAACTTAAATCTTATTTCAGATCTCATATCATCTCATTATCATATATGATTTCAAGGATGATTGTGAAGTCCCTTTGGAAATATCTTCCTTAATATGGGTCTTAATACACAATCAAGAGGGGTATTAAGCTTAATTGTTTGGGAAGTAGATAATTATTTGGGATATACCAATTATGAAGGAATATATTAGTTTTATAGTTTTATCTAATATAGTGTGGTTGATATTATATCTTCAGTATTTTATATCTTATGTATATCCATATATATTTTCCTTGGTGATTGACATTTAAAATTACGATGATATAATTTATTTAAGGGGGATAGAATGTAACACCTCATATTTTAAGACCCATTTTATTTCCTTGAATTTTATTTCTATAATTATGAAGTATGTTTTTATACTCTTTAAAAATAATTAAAATTGATTAGGAAATGATACATACAATATATGAATTAAAATAAGAACACTTTTTTCTTTCATAGTGGAACATTATAAAAATGCTTCATTAAAAATTACTTGATGAAAATTTATGGAATGATAATTGTTCTTTGTAGAATTATAATGGAATAAATTTATTAGTGGTAACGGGGGTAATATAGTTGTTATATAGAAGTTATAAAAGGGGTATATAGTCCTAGGGTATAATACCAATAAACATGTTACCTTTTTTGAATTACTGGTATATAGTTGATATGCATAAATTTTATTTAGAAAATAATATATAAACATTTTCATTATAAATAAATTATTTTAAATAAAACAATTTTTTAATATATTAAAATGATACTAATTAAGTTGTGAAAATACTTTTGATTATAAAGAAAATATTTTTTGAATTGCAAATTTATTTTGAATTTATTACTTTTAAATAATAATATCAATAAAATTTATTCAAAAAATACAATAAATTATTATTAAAATGAATTAATAACATATAAGAAATAATTTAGGAACCAAAATTTTATAATTTATGGCTAAATAAAAATATTTTATGTAAAATATCGGTTTTATTATATATTATATGTTTTTATAATTTCACATATGTGAGAATAATGATGTTTGACAAAATGTTTATTAATATACATAAAAATTAATAAATATTCATGAATTTATTATTAATTGGTTTTGATTAATGAAAAAATCACTTTATGTTCAAAGGATAATCTTTTCAAAGAATTGTTTATATTTTAAATTAAATTGATCACTATTAAACAATGATTTTCAATGAAATGTATTTATAATATATATAATAAATTAACATTCATACTCTTCCAAATCCCAATGTCCTTATATTTTTATTTATTTTTTGGATAATCCCCTTTTTAATCAGGTTGAGAGGGAACCCTTACCTAACTCATAAGCCAATAGGCATAAGGTCCAATGCATGACCCTAAGTCTTAGAGGTATGAGGCCCAAAAAAATGATCCAAAGGAACAAAGAATAAACTATGTTAGAACCTCCCCTCCCTAGTATCCACTTCATTTTAGGTGCCTAAATCTTCACCTCGCATAGATGATCAAATAACATTTCCCCAGGTAGAGTTGCACGGTGTTTGGTGACTATGGTGATTTACATACCCTCTCATTCCTCCAATATGTTTAGATTTACTCTAATAGATACTGCTTTCTCTTGATCGTAATTTGGAGCATGATAATATTTATTCTATCCTGATTTCATCTATGGCTTGAAATACCACGACTTAGAGGAATGATGTGGATCAGACTCCCAATGGCCCATAGGCTAATGGAGGCCCAAATACCCAATGGCCCATCAATCCAATCCGGTGGCTCAAAGGGCAAAATCAGATGAATTGTTTTGGCTACTAAAGTATCACTACAGTATCACTACAATAACCCAAAAATATCCCTCAACCAGGATTTGACCTTGTGTTTTATTTAGGATTACAGGTTGTATTAAACATTCATCTTCCACCCCAAATACTAAATTAAAATTCATAAAATTGTTATTACAAGGGAAGTAATAAAAATAAATTTATTTTATTCTTAAAGATACCTTTTGACCAAAAATCTTTTTTTCTACATTATGTGTTTATATTAAAATTATTTTTCATCACAATTAGAAATTGATTATAATAAAATGGATTTAAAATTGTGAATATAAATAATCAAATTAGGTAATAAGTACAATTTCAATTTTATACACAAAAATAATTTACTAAGGTAAAAGTTAGTTATCACGATAAAGGTTGAAGGCTAATTTTCAAAGAATTATTTTTATAAGTATTGTGTAAATTTTATTTATATATTTAAAATGATAAATTTAATTTATTTTTTATATATATAAAAAATATATATTCACATTTATTTAACTAGAAATTTATTTGAAATTAGATTATGAACACTTAATATTTTAAAATGACATTTTTCTACAAAAATATTTCATCTCTATATTATATATTTTAATTTAAAAGTTTATTATATATATATATAATTAGATCCAATAGGGTTAGAATTTTGATTCATCACTTGGAAATTATAAAATAGGGAGTATCTTATCTTTTTATTCAAAATAATTATCATGGTAAATGTTTAAATAAGTTAACGAAGGTTAAAAAGAGGAAATCTACCCTGGATTGAATTTTATTTAATAAAATTGGAACTCAAAAATTATATAATACCTTTTTTAGGTGTTAAATTCATACCCACATATATCACCAAAAAAAATTAACTAGCTCCCATGTGATTTAATCTTTACCACTCACATAACTTAAGTTTCCAAGGAAATGTCCCTCATTGTCACCTATAAAATGTGATCACTTCCACCCATTAAAAACTACACAATTACTTTGAATTAATCTTGAATATAAATATATTTTTCTTATTTTAGATCCCAATTCCACATTTTTAATCCCTTGTTCACAATAATTTGTCTTAAGACCTCCATTTATATGAGACCATCTAGTGGGATAATATATCCCTCAACATGAGTAATATCCATTCCCTAACCTTTTATCCTCTATATTTTTCATCTACCTCTACTATATTTTGATTAATCATATTAATAAAATATAAATAATGTAATTATAATTTTTTTTATAAGGATATTATAATAAAATAATCGATTTCATGGTCATAAACTCCCCAATATTATAGCATGTTCTTGTTTGGGTCTATTTAACCACCTATACGGATGATGCTATAAATTTATATCATGGATTAATATGGAAACTTAAATACTATAAATATATGATATTAAATGGAAAATTATGTTTGAATATGTTTATTTAAGGGTAACATAAAAAAATAATTATTGATATAAAACAACTTGTTATTATCAACAAATTACCCAAAAAATGTTTATCATGAGTTCCATTTTCAAAAACCATATGAATGCCTTACATCAAGTGAAAATGGGACTATATAAATCATTAAAAAAATTATTCCTCTAACTTGAATAATTTATTAATGATGAAATTAGTACCAATAAATTAAACCAACATCACTATTACAAAACTTTTACGAAACAAACAAAAATTTATAATGTTTGACTATTAAAATAAACTATAACTAGCTAATATGTGTACAGTAAATTATTATAAATGAAGAGTATAAATGGTAAAATTAATGAATAAATTTTTTAAATAAGTGATTAATATGGTTATGTTTACTATATAAGAGGTTATATTATGTTTGAACTACTGGGAAACCAAGGTAAAGGTTTTTTTAAACTCGTATCCCTTTCATTGAATCATAATCATTATTATTATAAATAATTCATTTCCATGTTCATATTCTTTATTTCCATAAATTATTTAATCACTTTCTTAAAAAAATATTTATTATATTTTTTACTCTTCATGGTTCTCTTTATCTATTTTTAAAAGTAATTTTTATAACTATCTCATTGAATTGGTTTTTTCTCTAAAAAACCATAAAATATTTAAAATTAATTTCATTTTTATTTCATAAATTGTTTATATTACACTTCAGATTTCTTAAATTTATATTTATTTCAAATCACGATTCCATTATTGTGTATTATTTTACGTTATTTTTTTTAAAAAAAATCTTCTCGTTACCATCTTGAAAATAGTTTTTGAAACTAACTTATAGCTTTATCTTTTTAAGAAAATTATTAAAATGTTTTATAAAAATTATAGTTTTGATTTTACTTAAATTTTACACTCTATGTCAAAAACATATTTATTATGGGTAATATTCATGATCACCTAATAAGTTATCTCTTAATATACTTATTTTGGGATATTGAATCTTGGTATCAATCGATGTAACTCTTGACGTCATTTTATGTGATACCAGTTGAAATGATATGAACCCATTTTATTTCCATGGGTTTTTTATTATATCATGTATGATTGATTTTATGTGGAACATATATGTATGGTTTATAATTATGTGATGTTAGGGCCCTATATATCCCTCAAATTAATTGGATAAATCTTTATATAACATGATATAATTATGGGATATGAGTTTTTTTAAAGACCCGTAAAATTCAAGGGAAATTTTTTTATTAATTTTCTTTGGGATTTTACAAGAACGCAGTTTCTGACGGCACCTGATTCTGAGGCCCGGTGAGCCCGGAATAATTTTCTGAAGTTTAGCTCTGGTACGCTCAGTGAACGAACGTGCGGGTTTTCCTAACTTTTGAACCGGTGCTCGGAATCGAGATCTGAGGACACCGATGGAACCGCAGCGCCGGTAATTTCTTAAGAGGACCCTTACTGGGGTTGTGTTTGCTCGGGAGGAGTTGTTAAAAATTGTGGATTATATGAAAAGTAAAATAAAATTAAACTACAATTTTATTTCTTTTTACTAAGTGGTTATATCCTATGAAAGGGAGTTGAAGTGGGACCCACTGATAACCTATCTCCTAGGTAAGATATTAGTGAGGTGGAGTCCACACGAATCCCATCCCTTCATATTCCCTAACTCCCTTAACTCTCCATTTAATTTTTCAACATAAGTTTAATTAATTAAGTGGTTTTGTTTTTGAATTTTTTAATTTTGAAAAGCATGGCATAAACAATTAAAATAAGGGGTGACCTTATTTTAATTTGGTTAGCTTGTTGTGAGAGGATTAGGGGAAAGAAGCTCTAAGTCTTGAAGTTCTTCTTCCTCGACGAAAAATGCGAAGAACGTCGAGCCTTCGACGAAGAACTCTGTCACCACAAAGGGGAGTTTTTCATACCGTCTTCTTCCCTCTCCGCAATCAGTGAGAGATGCCATCCTCGAAGATCGACGATGCAATGTCGTGTACTGCGACGCTGACAATTCTCTTCTCTGACATGCCGTCGATGCTTACAGAGTCTTCTTCCGCGACGTTCTTTTCTGCGACGAACCTTCGTTCAACGGAACCTTGAGGTAGGGGATTAATTGTTTTTATTCGTGAATACTTTCTTCGTCATTCATTGTTTTCTAAATTGGTCCGCCTGTTATTGCAATAACGGGAGGAGGTCGGACCGCACGAACACGGCCTACTCTCCTCCCCCCTTGATGTTTGAACTTGTTGCGGCACGAGCAAAGGCAGTGTGGTGTCGTTGCACCACGCGGAAACAATAAAGAATGGACGAAGAAGCGTGGCGCCGTCGCGCCGCGCCGAAGAACCTCAAAGAGGCCGCGGCAGGAGCGGGGCCGCGGAAGAGGGGCGTAGCGCCGTCGCGCCGCGCCGATCGGACAAGGGCGCAGTGGTGCGGGGAGCGGCTGCCGGAACCGCCGGCCGCCGGAGCAAGAGGGCGGGACCGCGGTGGTCCCCTGGCGGCAGCAACAGGTCGGCCGGACCGGGACGGCCGTTTCAGGGGAAGACCGGGGGTTCATAACCCCCATCTAGATCGAAGAGTGTCCCCCACGTGGGGTGGTTGCGGTTACACAAACATAGGGGCAGCGCCCCCCCCCCCCTGTTCCGCTCAGCTCAGCCAGCCGAGCTGGCCACGCGGGCCGCCCGAGCGCGCCAGGCCACTGGGCTGTGCCCTAATGGTCCAGACCCGGACCCGGTTCAGGTCGACCCGGTTCGGGTCGACCCAAGGGGGGTATCGGGCCGGGTCGGACCGGGCCCGAACCCCCTATTTTCGGACAGAACCGTTCAAACGCTCATAACTTGGGCTACGGACCTCCGATTGACGCACCGTCTGTTGAGATGTGATCCTTGGATTGAGAGGATCGTTTCGGTTTATTACACTCAAGGTTTCAGAGAACTTTGGGTTCGGCAGGGTTGGTTCGAACATGAAACCAACCGGTCCCTCGGAGCGGAAACGCTTATAACTTAAGCTCTGGACGTCCGATTGTCGTGTTGTCGAATTTGTTGGATTCCTCTTAGTGAGACGGACCTTTTGGCTTACTCCGCTCTAGGTTTGGACCCCGTTGGAGTGCGGTCAGTTTGGTTTTTATTTAAACACCTACCGGGCCCCCGGAACGAAAAAGCCAATAACTCTTAGACCGGGCGTCCGATTGACGCGTTGTCTGTCACGTTGAGTTCCTTTTGACGATACGGAACTTTGGGATACATCAACTCTAGACTTCGTGTCAGTTGATGTATCAGCCCCTCGGCTCATGGACTGGACCCTCCCAAAACGAGCTTGTTGTGTACGGAAACCATAGAGTTGGCTGTGACTATGACGACAATGCCGACTGTACAGAAATCCATTGTGGGTTCGACAGCGACGACTACAGAACTTAGCGATCCTATGTGGATCAGTGCCTACCGATCCTGTGTGGGTCAGCGCTCAGCGGTCCTGTGTGGTCCAGCGCATACCGATCCAGTGTGGGTCAGATCCTGTGTGGGTCATTGCGGGGGTTAGAACCTATTGATCCTGTGTGGGTCATTGGGGGGGTTAGTACATATCGATCCTGTGTGGGTCTGATGGCTTAGATGAATCAGTGGCTACATCTGATCATCTCTATCATCTTACGAAGAAGTATTCCTGTGTGATCTGAGTTTTGACTTCAATCAATATCTTCGATATGATTTTCTAGATTTCCTATGTGGATTGATTTGTGTTATCCTGTGTGGATTGGGTTGTACTCCTATGTGTATGTGATCGAACTTGGCATGGATGCTGGAGTCGAACGGGAATTGATGACTTAGGTATATGTATGGGCATATACTTAAGTAGTGTTGGATGTTACTTCGTGGTTGTATCATTCCTTTGTTCATTTTGGGAGACCTTCAGGGTCTCGGGGTCCCTACTGAGTAGCGTATACTCACCCCTACACGAGATATGTCTGCACTACATTATGTTGGTTGCAGACGATGGATAGCGCTGATCGTGGTTGAGGATTGTGGAGCAAGTCGGTACCTAGAGGTGGACCACTTGGCGGAACATACTCGGAGTAGACAGCTGGACCCGAGGAGCTGAGGAGGCTATCTGTACCCACCCTTCAGGTGGGACTTCCAGTGGACGGCTCGACGTTGCGGCTTTACTTTTCAGTTTTTGTACTTCCTTTTCCAGTTTTACTTTACTTTCAGTTTGGGTTTGTATTATGGCCCACTTACTTTTCCGCACTTACTATTGTACCCAGTTTTACTTAGTGTTTACTTCTACTTGCTCACTCTGTGTGTTTGATTACTTTATAAAATCAATGCCTTCCCTTTTTATTGGGAATTACGCCTGGGTGCTAGTCGCCAGCCCCTGGCCTATGGAAGGTGGTCTTGGGGTAGTCACGGCACGGGCCCCGAGGATGGGTCGCGAAAAATTGGTATCAGAGGATTTCGGTTCTACTTAAAAACTTAGGACTCTGATATTTTTCTATGTGAAGCAATAGTGTTAAGAGTATTGAGTGTGGTTATCAGTCCAGGGAGTCCAGTGTTGGTGCGTCGACTGACATATCCGTACACCAGGACCCTGACTTCTGATTTCTGACTTAGTGCATGAAAACATTGATTTCATGTGTGTTTCAAGTTTTCTTTGTGATTACTTTGTGTCAGCTCACCAGGTATACTGTATTAACCGTGGTGCACCTGTTTCTTTTCAGTATGGCCCCACGATGGCAGCAAGCTAGGGTTCCAAGTTGTGTACGTTACGACAGCCCACCGAGGGACGAGGCCTCGATGTAGGGCCCTATTACTACGGAGGCACCGGCGGTACCACTACCCGCCGAGCAACCGATGCTACCAGCCCCAGCTGCTGAGAGTGCACATCGCCTTGGTGCACTGCACGAGTTTCAGCGTCAGAGACCGCCTAGGTTCCATGGGGAGACGGACCCTCAGGCAGCCGAGGATTGGCTGGAGGCAGTTTTGTGAGTTTTCAGGTTAGTGGGGACACCAGCTGACCTCATGGTGATCCTCGCAGCGAGCCTCCTACACGCGGTAGCAGGCAGATGGTGGAGATTGATTCTCTAGGTGGACGACGAGGCATCACTCCTCTGGACAGACTTTGAGAGCCTCTTACGCTCTGAGTTCGTTCCATCCACCCTCTGTGCGGTGCGCATCCAGGAGCTTCTATAGCTGCGGCAGGGCAGTATGACGGTCGCCCAGTACTCGGCGAGATTTACCGATCTCTCGCGCTATTTGATGGACATGGTACGGGACCCATTCTTCCAGGCCCATACCTTCGAGTAGGGACTGAGGCATGAGATCAGAGCATCGTTGATCTCCCTCAACATTCTGACACAGGCAGGGGTACTCGAGAGAGCCCTTCTCATTGAGAGATTTCTTGTTGAGCCTACATCAGCAGTGAGACCTACCGCAGGGTGGCACGTAGTAGAGTCTTCTGCAGCTGGTAGTCAACAGATGACACATGGGTCCAGGCGGACCAGACCCTCAGGCGGAATACCTTAGGACACTGGCTCAGAGGTGCGGGGCACGCAGCGCAGAGCCAGTCTTTAGAGAGGCATACAGTGCTACGCATGCGGCGGGAAGGGCCACATGGCTCGTGACTGCCCGACCCGCCGTGCGGAGGAGCAGTAGACGGTTGAGGGACCACCCAGGCAGAGGCAGAGGGTTGACCGTGGCGGTCCACAGGGAGCAAGCGGACGAGGCAGAGGAGCTGGCCAAGCAGCAGGTGGTGGGCGACGCTTTGTAGCTCTACCACCACCACCACCAGGAGGTCCACCCCGACCATAGGGAGCTGGAGGGTAGAGGTAGGCACAACTTCAGGCAGCGGAGGCCTATGACCACAGTGCACCCAAGATGATTCGAGGTACTATCTGTGTCTACTCCACCCTTACTGCAGTTCTTATAGACAAAGGAGAGAGTCATTATTTCGTTGTTGCTGCCCTTGTTCGGAGCTCGGAGATTCCGACGGAGCTGTTGGCTCGATCCTTACGGCTAGAGACTCCTACGGGAGAAGACTCGGTGATTAAGAACTGGTATCGGAAGTGTGAGCTTACTATAGGAGGCGAGAGCTTCGGCTGGGATCTTCTTGTAGCAGCGTCGAGGCCTTACGACGTCATCTTGGGCATGGACTGGTTATCTACAGTCCATGATCAGATCGACTGCATTAGGCGCAAGGTGTGATGTGTTCGCACTGATGGGAGCAGGTTCACCTTCACCGGCGAGAAGGGAGCCTTTGCAGCGCAAGATGGACTCACGCAGAGGAGAGGAAAGCCCATCACTCAATAGTTGGCTAGCCTCATCCTAGGAGCAGTTGATGTGAGGATTCCGAGCTTACCTGCAGTGGTGGATCAGTATGCAGACGTTTTTCCTGACGACGTTCCAGGACTACCTCCAAGCAGAGAGGTAGACTTTTATATTGAATTGTACCCCAGGAGAGCCCCGATATCCACCCCATCATATCGGATGGCTCCCGTTGAGCTTTGAGAGCTACGGGTACAGCTGGAGGACTTGCAGGGCAAGGGATTCATCTGACCCAGTGTTTCACCCTGGGCTTCCCCGATTTTGTTTTCCAAGAAGGCGGATAGGAGCTTGCGGCTGTGTGTCAATTACTGTCGCCTGAACTAGGTGACCGTGAGGAACAAGTATCTGCTATTGAGGATTGACGACCTCTTAGATCAGCTCAAGGGAGCACGGTGGTTCTCGAAGATAGACCTCAGGTCAGGCTATCATCAGCTCAGAGTTCGGGATGAGGACGCGCAGAAGATGACCTTCAGGTGTCGGTATGGCCACTATAAGTTCTTGGTTATACCATTCGGCGTAACCAATGATCTAGCAGTGTTCATGGGACTCATGAACAGGATCTTTCAGCCTTACCTCGATCGATTTTTCATGGTCTTCATTGACGACATATTGATATACTCGACGACTGAGGAGGAGCATGCCTACCACTTGCGGGTTATACTGGACACACTCCGAGAGCACCAGCTTTATGGTAAGCTCTCGAAGTGTTAGTTCTGGATACGTGAGGTCCACTTCTTGGGACACGTCATCTCTGAGGTGGGATTTGCGGTGGACCCTGCGAAGATCTAGGCAGTGCTAGCTTGGGAGCCACCCAGGAGCGTGATGGAGGTGCGGAGTTTCTTGGGTCTAGCTGGGGTACTACCGGAGATTCGTGCCAGACTTCTCCAGAGTTGCGGCACCACTTATAGCTTTGACGAAGAAGGGGAAACCCTTCGTGTGGTCAGATAGATTTCAGAAGAGCTTCGAGGAGCTGAGACAGAGATTGACCAACACACCTATCTTGAGGCTACCGGAGGAGGGAGTAGGTTACATAGTCTACTGCGATGCATCAGGGACCGGACTCGAATGTGTCCTGATGCAAGAACGGGCAGTGATAGCCTATGGATCACGTCAGTTGAGTCATCATGAGCAGAACTAAGCTACCCATGACCTGGAGTTAGTAGTAGTGGTCTTCGTTCTGAATATGTGGCGACACTACCTGATGGGCGAGCGCTTTACAGTCTACTCTGACCACCAGAGTCTCAGGTACATCTTCTCACAGAAGGACCTAAACCTGAGACAGCGGCGATGGCACGAGTTCCTACAGGACTATGACTTCGATATAGTCTATACTCCTAGAAAGTGAAACGTAGTAGCCGATGCTCTCAGCAAAAGGACGGGCATTCAGCTACTTGGGGAGGCGACAGAGCATCTAGCCGCTTTGCGGATATCCTTCGTGGATAGTGATGGAGAAGCCTTTCTATAGTCACTTACAATCACTCCTCTACTTATTCAGCGGGTCAGAGAGGCACAGTGTGGGGACGATTACTGTGAGGCGCGGCGTGCACAGATATCCTCAGGACAGGCACCTGATCGATTCTCTGTGGGAGGAGAGCACGTCCTCCTTTTCAGAGGATGTACCATGGTACCAACTGCTTTATATGAGGAGGTGATAAGGGAGTTCCACACTTCCCCATTAGTGGTACATCCAGGAGTAGAGAAGATGTACCAGGACCTCAAATGACAGCACTGGTGGCCGGGTATGAAGAAGGTTGTAGCAGAGTTCATTTCTCGATGCCTCACCTGCTAGTAGGTGAGGGCAGAGCACCAGGTACCAGCAGGCTTGGTATAGCCTTTGGAGGTCCCGGAGTAGAAGTGGTACGGGATATCTATGGATTTCGTGACTGGACTTCCAGGTACTTCTAGAGGTCACGACTCCATTTGGGTGATTTTTGACCGACTCACCAAGTCGTCCCACTTCTTACCCATCAGAGAGCAAGGCTCAGTGGAGAGCTTGGGATGCCTCTACATTCAGGAGATTGTACAGATACATGTTGTTCCATCATCTATTTTCTCCGATTGAGATGCTCGCTTTACTTCCTGGATTTGGAAGGGGTTGCAAGAGGCATTCGGGACGCATCTACATCTGAGCACCGCCTTTCACCCTCAGACAGATGGTCAGACGGAGAGGACCATTCAGACTCTCGAGGACATGCTCCGTGCATGTGTCCTCGACTTTGGTCGCAGCTGGGAGGATCACCTACCCTTGGTGGAGTTTGCATACAACAACAGATACCACTCCACCATCGGGATGGAACCATACGAGGCGTTGTACGACCGACCTTGAAGATCACCGCAGTGCTGGAAAGACCATGGGGATTCAGCACTTGTGGGACCGGAGATGGTCCAGGCCATGATAGAGAAGGTCCAGGTCATCCAGGAGCGGACGAGGACAGCTCAGAGCCGGCAAAAGTCTTATGCTGACAATAGGTGGATGCCACTATAGTTTGAGGATGGCGACCACGTCTTCTTGCGAGTCTCACCTCGATGGGGATTACAGAGATTTGGTCGAGGCGGCAAGTTGTCTCTGTGCTTCATCGGACCATTCCAGGTCCTTAGCAGGATTGGCGACGTGGCTTATCGCCTGGCTCTACCACCTCAGTTGCACCGAGTGCACGACGTCTTCCACGTATCACAGCTGAGGAGATACGTGCACGACCCGAGGCATATCATTGACCATGGGGAGATGCACATTGATGATGGGGCGACTTTTGTGGATGTCCTAGTGGAGATCGAGGATCGACAGGAGCGGGTACTACATGGATGGTCGATTCCTCTAGTGCGCATCAGATGGCAGCACGGGAACCTCCAGGAGAGCACTTGGGAGCGGGAGGCTCAGATGCGTGCTCAGTACCCACATTTGTTCCCCTAGTTTATGATGTATCTTTATGAGGACGTAAACCCCTGAGGTGGGAGTAATGTAAAGACCCGTAAAATTCAAGGGAAATTTTTTTCTTAATTTTCTTTGGGATTTTACAAGAACGTAGTCTCTAACGGAACCTGATTCTGAGGCCCAGTGAGCCCAGAATAATTTTCCGAAGTTTAGCTCGGGTAAGCTCAGTGAATGAATGAGTAGGTTTTTCTAACTTTGGAACCGGTGCTCGGAATCGAGATCCGAGGACACTGATGGAACTGCAGAACTGGTAATTTCTTAAGAAGACCCTTACTGGGGTTGCGTTTTCTTGGGAGGAGTTGTTAAAAATTGTGGATTAGATGAAAAGTAAAATAAAATTGAGTTACAATTTTATTTCTTTTTACTAAGTGGTTATATCCTATGAAAGGGAGTTAAAGTGGGACCCACTGATAACTTAACTCCTAGGTAGGATATTAGTGAGGTGGGGCCCACACGAACCCCACCCCTTTATATTCCCTAACTCCCTTAACTCTCCATTTAATTTGTCAACACAAGTTTAATTAATTAAGTGGTTTCGTTTTTGAATTTTGTAATTTTGAAAAGCATGGAATAAACAATTAAAATAAGGGGTGACCTTATTTTAATTTGGTTAGCTTGTTGTGAGAGGATTAGGGGAAGAAAGATATAAGTCTTGAAGTTATTCTTCCTCAATGAAGAACGCGATGAACGTCGAGCCTTCGACGAAGAACTCCGTCACCGCAAAGGGGAGTTCGCCGTACCGTCTTCTTCCCTCTCTGAAGCCAGTGAGAGACGCCATCCTCAGAGATCGACGACGCGACGCCGTGTACCATGACGCCAAAGATTATCTTCTCTGGGACGCCGTCGATTCTTACAGAGTCTTCTTCCGTGACATTCTTTTCCTCAACGAACCTTCGTTCAACGGCACCTTGAGGTAGAGGATTAATTGTTTTTATTTGTGAATACTTTCGTCGTCATTCATCGTTTTCTAAATTGGGCCGCCTGTTATCTTAATAATGGGAGGAGTTCGGACCGCACGAACACGGCCGACTCTCCTCCCCCCTTGATGTTTGAACTTGTTACGGCACAAGCAAAGGCAACGCGGTGCCGTTGCACCGTGCAGAAACAATGAAGAATGGGCGAAGAAGCGTGGCGCCGTCGCGCCACGCCGTTGAAGTCGAACAAGCTGCAGCGCCGTCACGCCCCACCGGAGAACCTTGAAGAGGCCGCAGCAGGATCGGGGCCACGCTGGAGGGGCACGGCGCCATCGCGCCGCGCCGAACGGACAAGGCCGCGGCCTATGGCCTCGGTGGTGCAGGGAGCGGCGGCCGGAACCGCCGGCCACCGGAGCAGGAGGACGGGACCGCGGCGGGCCCGCGGTGGCAGCAACCGGCCGGCCATTTCAGGGGGAGATCGGGGGTTCATAACCCTCAGGTAGATCGAATAGCGGGGGGGGGGGGGGGGGGGGGGGTCACGGTTACACAAACAGGGGGACATCCCCCCCCCCCCCCCCCCCGTTCCGCTCTGCTCGGCCAGCAGAGCTGGCCACGCGGGCCGCCCGAGTGCGCTAGGTCGATGGGATGCCCAGGCCATGCCGGGCCACCTGGGTCGGGCCGGTCCGTGTCCTAATGGGCCGGACTCGGACCCGGTTCGGGTCGACCCAGGGGGGGTATCGGGCCGGGTCGGACCGGGCCCGAACCCCCTATTTTCAGACAGAACCGTTCAAACGCCCATAACATGGGCTACGGACCTTCAATTGATGCACCATTAGTTGAGATGCAATCCTTGGATCAAGACGGTCGTTTCAATATATTACACTAAAGGTTTTAGAGAACTTTGGGTTCGACCGGGTTGGTTCGAACACGAAACCAACCGGGCCCTCAGAGCGGAAACGCTTATAACTTAAGCTCCAGACGTTCGATTGACGTGCCGTTGACTTTGTTGGATTCCTCTTAGTGAGACGGACCTTTTGGATTACTAATCTTGATTTTTGGATGTAGTTGGAGTGCGTTCAGGTTGTTTTTGACTTAAAAATCAACCGGGGCCCCTGAAAGAAAAGGCCAATAACTCTCAGACCGGGCGTCCGATTGACGCGCTGTCTGTCACGTTGAGTTCCTTTTGACGATACGGAACTTTGGGATACATCAACTCTGGACTTCATGTCAATTGATGTATCAGCCCCTCGGCTCGTGGAGCGGACCCTCCCGAAACGAGCTTGCTCTGTGTGGAAACCCTAGAGCTGGCTGCGACAACGACGACGATGACGACTGTACAGAAATCCTCCGTGGGTTCGACAGCGATGACTACAACACTCAACGATCCTGTGGGGATCAGTGCCTACCGATCTTGTGTAGGGCAGCGCTCAGCAGTCCTGTGTGGGCCAGCACATACCGATCCTGTGTGGGTCAGATCCTGTGTGGGTCATTGTGGGGGTTAGTACCTATCGATCCTGTGTGGGTCATTGCGGGGGTTAGTACCTATCGATCATGTGTGGGTCCGACGGCTTAGATGAATTAGTGGCTACATATAATCATCTCTATCATCTTACGAAGAAGTATTCATGTGTGAGCTGAGTTTTGACTTTAATCAATATCTTCGATATGATTGACTTTCTTTCCTATGTGGATTGAGTTGTGTTATCCTATGTGGATTGGGTTGTACTCTTATGTGGACGTGATCGAACTTGTCATAGATGCTGGAGCCGAACGGGAATTAATGACTTAGGTATATGTATGGGCATATACCTAAGTAGTGTTGGATGTTACTTCGTGATTGTATCATTCCTTTGTGGATTTTGGGAGACCTTCGGGGTCTCAGGGTCCCTACTAAGTAGCGTATACTCACCCCTGCACGGTCTATGCCCGCACTACATTGTGTTGGTTGCAAACGACGGACAACACTGATTGTGGTTGAGGATTACAAAGCAAGTCGGTACCTGGAGGTGGACCACTGGGCAGAATGTACTCGGAGCAGACAGCTGGACCCGAGGAGCTGAGGAGGCTATCTGTACCCACCCTTCAGGTGGGACTTCCAGTGGACGTCTCGACTTTGCGGGTTTAATTTTCAGTTGTTGTACTTCCTTTTCCAGTTGTACTTTACTTTCAGTTTGGGTTTGTATTCTGGCCCACTTACTTTTCCGCACTTACTATTGTACCCAGTTTTACTTAGTGTTTACTTCTGCTTGCTCACTCTATGTGTTTTATTACTTTATAAAGGCAATTCCTTCCATTTTTATAGAGAATTACGCCTTGGTTCTAGTTGCCAGCCCCTGGCCTATGGAAGGCGGGCTTGGGGTAGTCACGGCACGGGCCCCGAGGACGGGTCGTGACAGTTTTGATCTTAAATCTATAATGGGAAATATGTAGTGAATATTAATCCACTATGTTATGGGAAATAGTTAGGGATGCCTGGTCCACTATGATATGATGGTCTTGTTAGTTAACCTTGAAATATGATATTTTTTATATGCTTAATTTTGTGACATATTTCCATGTTAATAAATATTACAATGTTATGCTTCCATGGTTTAAGATTATTTTCATATGATTCCAAGCTATGGTTAATTTTTTATACATCCACAATGGACTTTTTATGATCCTATAATCTCATTCCATGATCTTTGATGTTTTATCAATGCATGTGATTATCTATTATTATTCTATAATCCTTTTAGTTGGATATTTCTCCCATATTCATTATTGTGTTTTAACCCTTTATGAATCTTTAATTAGTTTTCCCTTATTGAGAATTTAATCTCACTACTTATTTCATTTTCCACTTCCCCATGAAATTATATGCAACACTATGTGTAGAAGGAAGTTTTATATAGAGATGTATGTCTGAAATGTTAAATCAATAATGTGTAATAATATTTTTAAGTATTTTATCTCCAAATACACTAAACCTTTGGGTTTTGGGATTGTATGATTATTGTGAGATGTAATAAATTATTAAAATGATGTAAAATATATGAATATTTAGTTTGGGTCATCTCATTACTATTTCAATGTAAATATTTTTTAAGGATTATTTTTATGGCTTCCTTATTCAAGAAATAAGAGTCAAACTAATACACAATATCAATAATGTTAACTCCTATAAGTAGGATGTGCGTGGTTCCTTTCATATTTCACCATAAATGCATGTTTTTATGTGATATTCATGTGTGTTATTGGGGGTTTGAGTTTGATAATTTTTTGAGGGGTCTAGAAAGATTCAATATTTTTTAATAGGCTATGGTGAAGACTTATAGGAGGGGGACCTTTTACACATGGTTTGGTGGTTTTAGGAATTCATGATAGATATTTTACCAAGGGTCATGAAATTGAGTTGTGTAAATTAGATCCTAAAATGGTCTTGGTCTATTTAGTAAATTCGTAAAGGCTTAAGATGAGCCTTATTGGTTTATTTTAGGTTCTCTCAAATAATTATCAACTCAAGTATAAAAACCAATGGGTTTTAAGCCACTATAAGTGTATTGGAAGGATCTCAGCATTTCTTAGGAACCTTGAAAATCTCTTAGTAAGGGTATAGTGTCATGATGTGGTTTCTTTGGGTTTAAAACATCACATTTGATGGAGAGTTAGATGCCCTAAGGAACTACCCATATTAGGATTTTCATGTGTATTCTTTAAGTTGTGTTCATCATACATGTACCTTGTGTAATTATGAGAAGTTAGAAGGATAAATTGGTCCATCTTAGGCATGGAGGTCACTTTAAGAGTGGGGTTAGGGATTAGGTCAAGGGTAGACCTATTGAATGGTTATGTGTTGAAAAATAGTTTTTGCATTTGTTGAAATTCTATGGGGTTCTAGTGGGGTGCTAGTGATGTTTAGTGTAGGTTGGTGGATTTCTCTTTAAGGTCTCATAGAATGGAATATGTCTTGAGAGGTGTGTAGTGATTTGGTTTGCGATTAGGGTGAACATTGAGTTGGATTTTATATATTGGGTGTGGCATAAGGGAATTGAGGCCATTTTGGTTCATTGTTGGATTTTGGGTTATGTTGGGATGGAATATCATAATGCGATGGGTTTCGTTGAATTTTCTTAGAGTTTCTCATGTTTTTATACACTAGTGGTGTATTATGTGTGAATTTGTGGCTATGAAAGAGTTATAACCTTAGTTATATCTACCATTTATTGTTCGTTATTTACACCATTTTCATATTAGTGATGATGAGGATGGATCCTAGAGAGATAGGGATTTGGGTGTAGAGTTATATGTCCAGGTGCTCATTATCATTGAGTTCTAGAAGGGTCATGGGAAAATTGAAATGATCCATTGCTTCTCTACAAAATGGTTTAATCTATATTTCTATCCTATAGTGACCTGGGTTTTCTAGGTTTGAAGGCTTGTCTCATTTTGAGTTTTGAAGTGTTAGGACCTTAACATGGGTAAAATGGTAATTTACCCTAACAAGATACCTTAGAAATATTTTTTGATGGTTATTTATTATTAGGAATTGATGTTTACCCTTGGTATAGAATTTTATGAGGTTCCAAATTGGTCATATTTTTCAGGATGTTTAATATTATTTAAATAAATATTATTTATTACATGTATGATTCTATAATGGGAAGTTTTACCTATGTGAGGTATTAACTCAGTATTGGTTATGGGCCTTGAGTTAGGCATTAATGGGACCTTTTATTTTGTTTTTGTTTTTATTCTTCCCCCTTAACCCTATTCTCTCCACCTTGAATGTTGGGGGGATACCTTCCCATATTGACATTGAGAAACCAATAGAAGGAGGAGTTTCATCCGAGGAGTCTGATTAGAGAGAGATCATGATATAGTGTACATGTAGTATGGATCATTAGTGTGTGACCTTGAAGATTTGTTTTTTTCAAAATTTATGGATCATCCTTTCAGTTCCACCTCAAATTTATTTTGGTCTATTTTCTCTACTTTTTTGGGGTGTTTCGTGCCAAATGGAGTATAAAAGATCAGTATAGGAGTGTATTATGAATTAATTTGCATAATTGGGTGATTTTTAGGAGTTATATGTATGTATATCCCTATAACATTCTTTATAGTTCATGAACACACACTATTTAGTTCATCAGTGTGATGAAGTTTGAATAATGTGTTCACATAGCATGATGATCATATGGACACATCATGTAGGTCTTATTGGTATATAGCCGAATTTGTGGCTAATTACATGAATAGAAACCCCAATTGAGGTACATATCATGTATGAGTACATGCCATATTGGGTTAAATGACATAACTTGATCCAATATACATGAATCAAGATCTCACGTGGCATATAGTACATTTATTCATTAAAACACATCATATATTTGGAAAATAAATGATGAAACAAATTAAGGTACACATTCAAGAGGACTTCATGCAAATAAACATCATGTATTCTCTAGTGCAAATTGTGTACTTGGAAAATACATTACATGGTATAATTGGTACATTCCCATATGAGTAATATTGGTGTACACAACATGTAGACCTTGGTACTTTCCATATACCTTCCCTGTGATGGGATTTTGTTCATTTTCACACATTATAGTAATATTTAGACAAGTATGTTGTTTATTACAAGCATCCTTCCATGTATAATATGATGGTGGGGTCATATTCTTTATCATAGGCCATTTATGAAATTATTTATTTCTCATTGTGGATCTCATCCCTATGGTGTTGAAAATGGGATCCAATTGTTGATCTTGGACATGTGTGAGGATGGTGATACCCATGGAAGTATTCAAAAACTAGGTCTTTGAACCAATGTATCTATTATAAGATAAATTATATCCAATTGTTTTTTGTAATTTGAGGATCCTTGGATAATAGAGAGTCAAGTTCATAGTATTTTGATATATTCTTTAGTGGTTCCCTCTAAATGGAAGGATAGTTTTATTGGACTTAGAGATGAGTGTGTAACTTGAGGTGATTCCCTCCTTCCAATTTACCCAAGAGTTAGAGTTATTTGATTTGGATTTAATTAGATAATGGGTAATTATTATTTTTCTCCCTTTTTTTTTTGACCTTCATGGATAGTCTATGTGGAAGATGGTAGATATTTTCTCTCTCTCTTATACTTAACCCTAGGTTGTGGTTATGAAAGATAGAGAGTATAGATAGAGGTTTATTCTCAGTGTAACCTTCATCAGATCACCGGTTATGATGATTTTGAGGTGAGAGTGGTATGTTGATGGGATTTAAATACTCCCCTAGGATTTTATTATGTGAAAATGTGTGGATCATCCCTTATACTGATGGATTCAATAATCCCTTATATATTTAGGGTAAAGTTCCTCTATCCAAGGCTATGTTTTCTCAAATATCCATATTTTAAACGTGGGCTAACCTATATGTGGATGAAGATGGTATTTTAATTTTTTGATCTTGGCCTTTGGTGAGGTGTGAGCCCCTCCATGGGGTTGATAATCCTTCAATTGGTTAAGACATGTTAGTGAGGTGTGTGTCTCCTAATGCTTTTTTGACTGATGTCATGATGATTATGGAGGTTAAAGAGTAAGTATTGTCCAAATGGTAGGGTTTGGTAACCCCATCGTTCAAACTACATACCCTAACAATGCATGGGTCCCCTATTGTAGTATTGGATTGGTGGAATGATTATGGTAGTATATTTCATGTTTCATGGATAGATTCATGTTATTGTGGAATTATGTTGTATGGGATTCTATAAGGTCCCCTTTAGTATGAAACTTCATTGGATCTAGGAGGATGAGGAAGAGGATCCACCTAGTGATTGATTAGTCTCTCCTTTTGAGAATTTGTGGGTTACATGACTTCATTTTCTCCAAGGGTGGTTTAGTATGTGGGTATTCTCTTTTATAGGATGGGGTAGGGAACTTCCCCATAGAACGGGGAATGGATCACCATCAGTGGGGTTGGTAGACACTTAGTAATTATTTTTCTCTCAGGTTGTGTGTTTTGAAATTTGATCAGATTATCATTTCTAGGCTACATGTGTGAGGTATTCAAATGGAATTTTATGTCATGAGGTTTTATTTTGGTAACAAAGACACACTAGTGAGTTCTTCTATTTTCCTTGTGTGTTTTATGGTATTTATTTGGGAAGTTCCCCCATATGTTAACTAGAAATGTATGATCCTTCATGTTATTTATGTGAAGGGATGTGTTTTCCCCTGATGTGTGAGGTTTATTTGTTATGGATGATCAAGGAGGTATTTCCCATGAGGCATGAGGTGTATTTGTTTTGGATGAGTAGGGTGGTGTTTTCCCCTACGGTGTGAGCTCTGTTTATATATTCTTTATTCCATGGTAAAATTATACTTTTGGGGAATTGTATAGTCCCACCCCCTCCCTCCCAATGGTATTGATGATGGTTGACTATAAAGTTAAGTCAAAGATTCTTCCTCTATTGTGGTCCACCACACTTGTTTGAAATTTGGTATAGTTCCATCTTTGGTTGTGAGATGACTTGTAACCCCATTTCCCTTTTGTTTTTGGGGAATCCAACTAGGTATTTTTATACTCATTATTATAAGGGTATTTTTACCACACTATTTGTGTCTTTACAAATGTGTTATATTTTAGTGGTGATTTTGGTTGGCATAGAGCTTATAGGGTTGGAGCTTAATGGAGCCTTGTGGGATTTGTGGTTATAAATTATCAAGGTTGTAATTGGAATGATATAGTGATTCCATTATTAAAAACCTCTTGAGTTTTGTTATATGTTGGGGTGTTGGGCCTTGTATTATTTTTCTTTTTTATACTAGAATTTATATTTTATGACTTTGGGATGTATAACAAGTTTTCATGAATTTTACAATTCATATAGTTATGAAATCATATCTGAATGTGATGTTTTGGATTGTTGGTGATGTATACATGAATAGGTTGTATATTTTAAGGCCTCATATATAGGATTTATGACTTCTTTGTGCTAATAACCATCCCTTGACCTATTTAAGGAAGTCTTAATCTAGCTCATTTATAAAAGTTCATGCCTGGTATGGGACCGGTGGGTTGGTTCTTATAAGATTGGTATCAAATTTAATGGTTCCAAGGATAGATTTTATAGATGAGTTCCTCATGATCTTGGTTTGAGACTTATAGGGTGATAATGCTTTAAGGTTCTTAGTTTTGGTTTAAAAACCAAAGAATATAGAAAAGTTTTTGTGGATAATGAAATTCTACATAAGTACTTATTATAATTTGTTAACTAACTTGGGTACTTAGAGATTATTTTTGGGGTAGATATGGTTGGTTTAGGAATCATTTAATAGTTAGTGAATAATCATTTTCATGGTATGACGTATTTCCTTAAATATATCATCATTTGATAAGGATTTTTATTCCCTTATGAAAATTATTTTTCTAAAACTATGAATTATACCTTTTACAGATGATATGAGTGATAAGACTACTAAAAGATGTATGAGATCCCTAGGTGATGTTTTCTTGGTAACCTGGTTCTCTAGTGCCTAGAGTATTTTCTCATCATGACTATATTATAGAGACATGTATCCAAATGGACTTGGATATTTCGATTAGCTGGACTTGGTAACTCCCCTAAGCATATGTTAACGCTACGATGTGGGTCCCCCATATGGGATTGTGTAGTTTGGTACTCCCTCATGGATACAAGGGAGTAGACAACCATATATAAAGCATAAATCCTTCATTCATTATTTTGAATTAGTACTCCCTCATTCTTGATGTGGTATAAGTCCCCCATAATATGGTAGAGTTGGTACCCCTACTAAATAGGATGTGGATCCTCCATCAAAAATATCTAGTGTACTTGATGAGAAGAGAAGTGATTCTTATATCCATGTGATTTGGTACTCCCCCATGGGGAGAGGCATGGATCCTCCATGGGAGGGGTAGGTGACCCCTTGATTAATGTATATTCTATGTAGGAATGGGATTACTACTACCTCAATCTTGATGAGGTGTGGGTCACCCATACTATATAAGAGTTGGTACTCCCCTATGAGATAGGGAGTGGGTCCTCCTTTATAGGTCTATGTAGTACAAATTCACCAATGGTATGGTTAGTTACTCCATTGATTGGAATATATATTCTTAATGAGGTGTTTTTACTAACCATGGTTCAGTTATTGGAAGGATTTTGGTTGATGAGTGAAATTTGAATATTATCTTCCATTTGATAGTATAACTCAAGGATGATTTATCATTAGGGATTGATGTATCCTTTCAGCCTCTTTTATACAAAGGGAAATGATTTTGATGAGTCATATTCCAGGCTTGGGGGCCTTGGATCTATGGAATTTTTCTCCTAGTGTGTGAAAGGAATCCTTTGTGTAGAGATTTTGTCTCATATGAAATAAAAACATGATGGATTATGATTACTATAACAGTTATATCCTAGTGTGATCTATGGATATATTTGATTAGGGATTGCCTAAAGTAGCCTAAGGTGTATTATGTGGCCTTTTTTCATGGTGATCATAATTGATTTAAATTAATATATTATTTCCTATCATGGTCTTGCAGTATTTTGTGGAGCCAAAGATCCCAATGGAGTCTTTAGACTAGTTAATTACTACTGGATAATATAACTAGAGGAAACCTTATTCCTGTATTTCTATAGTCAATGTGAGATTGATTTGGGGGAGAGGTTTTACTTGGATCCCTCCAAGGTAGATTGAGGCATAGTGATGATTTTTCTACTGATGGATGATCACCCATAGTTCGATTTCAATTGTAATACCATACCTGTGGATAATTTTTCAATTTATTGGAAGAATCGAAGTCTTCTTTCATTAGGGAGTGAGAACCAGATGACGAGTAGGTATAACCCTTAATAATTTGCAATTAGTTCTCTCACTAGTTGATGGGATTGTATTCATGTGTTGTGTTTGTTTCATACGATCGGTTATACTGTCATAGACTAGGGTATGTTCATTTTCCTTTTTATAATTCCTAGATTAAACTTAGGTAACTTGATCTTGAACTTACTTAAATGACCTTCTTTAGAGGTTTCTAAGGATAAAAATTAGATGTTGGGTTATTCTCCTATTTTCCATTTTATAGGATACAGATTTATATATGTAGTTCATCATGATGTCCTTAGTATTGGGTATGGATATATGATAAGGTGGTGATGGGATAGACATTGCGAGTCCAGCTATTGTTAGTATCTGAATGACCAAAAGTCATCCATATCAGGCTTGCGTCCACCTAGGTATTGTAGAGAGAGTTTCAGTGGGAGATCCATTATGGTATCTTAGGATGTGGGATGAGGTTTAGTGATCTATGGAATTGTGGTTATTGGAATTTTATTTTGGGATAAATATCAACCTATAGTCCCATGGTAGACATATCAGGTTATCTGTAACGGATGGGAACCTGAATGCAGTCAATAATTCAGTTCTGTTATTCCTATTATTGTTAAAATTAAAGGATGAAAGAACAAGTTTTTTATGTGTCCTAATTTAGAAAGTGTTGGTCTGAAATTTTCAAATATTTATGGGGAGTTTTGGTAGGATCTTATGATATGGTTTGACACCCTTGTTGAGGCACCCAAATGTGGTTGCTGATGTAAATAAATTTTCTCTCTAAGACATTCTTCAAGGTCTCTCTTTTAAATGGTGGGGATAATGAAACCCCCATAGGAAAACTAATAATAGAAAAACCATATCTGGTCAATACTGATAGTTTATGGCATCACTTCATATTGTAATTAATGTTCATCCCATGTTTTTAGGAAAAATGGTTTTGGTGGATATCCTTGATGGTATTTGTAATAGGAAAGTTATGCATATGTTATAAAATTCCTCTATGATGGGTTGTGGATTTATAATTATAAGATAAATTACAATATCAGATAATGTATACCTAATAAAATAAAATAAAATGGGTACATTCCTAAGTGGGTTTCATTCTAGATCCTTCAATTTATGGACCTTTAGAAGCTATAGGATCTCATTCATAGGTGAGTTTTCTTCCTACAAAATGTTGGTTAATGGGATTCTTGAAGAGATACTTTGGTTTTTTTCATTTTGAGGATAAAAATTATTAAATATGGGGAGGGTGTAGTGACCCAGGTTTTCCATTATGTAATACTTGGATCATTTTTAGTTTTAGATCCTCTAGCCCTCAATATGGTTAACATGGTATTTTTTACTTTAAATTCACACCAGAAATATTTTAGGACTTTTTTTTGTTCTTAGGATCTAACATTTACCCTTGGGTTGGAATTAAGTAAGATTACATAAAGGGTATATTTTTTTAATATAATTAATATTTATTAAATAAATATAATTTATTCCCAATCATGAAAAATCCTTTTAATGAATTTATGGATGGAGATTTTGACTCTATGGATGGGTCTATAATATGTTGTTTTACTTGGGAGAATTATAAAATTAGTTCAGGTTCTCCACTCATTAATTCTATAGAACCAAGAGGGGGAGGATATTTATCTAAGGAGTCTGGTCAGATACGAATTTAGACACAAAATCCATATAGAAAGGACCATCAATAGAAGACCTTGAAGATTCAGTAATTCATTGTATGGTAGGGATAATTATTTTAATTCCACCATGAATTTATTTTGGGTAGTTTTATATACTTATTTTGGGGTTTTTGTTCTTGATGGATGATAAATGATCAGCAGAGGAATGTAATATGAAGGAATGGGTCAATTTTGGTGATTTTTAAAAGAATTATACATATAGATACTAATCACATTGAATATTGATCAAGTACACACTTCATGGATTCCATTAGTGTAATGAAGGTTTAGGAATGTGTTCACATGATGTGTTGGACATATAGACATGTTGTATTCATCTTATGGGTACACAACTGAGGGTACATCCAAGTACATATCCAATAACCACATGGAATGCAGTAATAAATGCCACATTAGGTTACAATACATGTTGTGAGCTAGTGTACATGGCTCAGGATCTCATGTGCCATACATGTCATGTATTTCGTAAGAAATTTTGTGTATTTAAGAAATAAAAGATGTTATGGGATAAATTAAATTCCTTAGTGGATTATTTGATCATACACACCATTTATTATCTACTACATTCCATATATTTCAAATATATATGATGTTTTAGTGTTTTTAGATTCCCAGATAGGGACTCTGGGTATCTATTTCATGTACCTTATATATGATGGTATTTTTTGTTTTTCCCCTAGGATCTATATTTTGAAAATTAAGTTGTCCATTATGAGTATCTTTCCATATAAAATAAGATTATGGGCTCTTATTCACTATTAAAGGCTATTGTAAAAATTATCTGGGGCTAGTTGTGAATCTTATTTACATAGAGATGATGATGGGATCTAGGTGATGATATAAGGTATGTATGAGGGTGATGAGCCCGTAGAAGTATTTAGATACTATGTTATTGAACACTCACATGTATTTTGAGATAGATTTTCTTTGGTATATTATTATCATTTTTAGATCCTAAAAGGATGGTAAATTTTCCATTCAATCCCTTTTTTATTTACCTCTATGGCTAGTCTTCATGGAAAATAATAGATATATTTTCTCTCCCATGATTCACCCTTGGTTGTGGTCACTAAATATAGAAGGTAGAATTTAAAGAATGTTCTCAGTGTCACCTTCTTTAGACCACTAGTTTTGATGATTTCAATGTGAGAGTAGTACAGATATGAGATATGGGTATTCCCTTAGGCTTGTATCATATTACATGGTGCAATTAATCCCTTAGGTTGATGGAGTTATTACTTCCCTAGTGATGTACGGTGTGGGTCCTCCATGATATGTTAGGTTCTTGGATCTCCCTCTTTGAGTCATAGGATAACCTATATGTAGATATAAATGGTATTTTACTTATTCAATATTGGCCTTTGATGTGGTGTATGGACTTTCATGATTTTGGTACTCTTTTGGATAGTTTAAATTCCCTAACAATGCATTGGTCCTCAAATGAATTTTTGAGTGGTAACATGATGATTATGAAGGTCGAGTAGTGTGGAAGGTTTTAATTCTATGGGTTAGTGACCTCCTCAACCAGGCTATATACCTCAGCGATATATGGTTCCCCTATTTTGGAATCAGATTGGAGGCATGATAATGGTTGTTTTCATGTTGTGTGGACAGATTTAGGTTATCTGGGGCTTGTGGTGAATAGGATTCTCTAGTTTTCCCTTTGGTATTTTGTTTTAATTAAGTTGTGATAAGTGGAAAATAGACCCACCTTATAGTTGTTTGGTTCACCCCTTTGAGCATGCATGGGTTATATGACTTTCTTTAGTCCCCACATGGTTGAGGAGTTATGTAGTTCCTCTTATAGGATGGGGTAAGAAACTCCCCCTTGGAATGAAGCATGGGTATGATTCCCCAGACCTGAACTCCCTACTTTTGTGTAAGAATCATATTCTTTACATTTTGGATTTGATACCAACTATAACACCCCATATCATAACAACCCAAAAATTGTGAGTTTAATAAAAAATATTTCATATTTTATATTCCCATGATATTTTATATTTATATTTTTATAGAATTACTAAAAAAATATTAAAAGTGTACATTTACACATATTAAATAAATTTCTCCTCAAAAAATAATCCTTTAAGTTTATAATTGTGTTTCATTCATAAAAATTTAAATTCATTTAAGACAAGTCATCATAGGGGAAATATTGACCGTGATATAATTTATACTTATCCATGGATCCAATGAAAAACATTTAAAAATGTGTGATGAAAAAACAAATCTCATAAATATATATCAAAATAAATTAAACCCATTAGTTGAGTGAAAAACATGAAAACCCATGAAAATATCTACCTTTTTCACAATTAAAATTTTATCCCATAAATAAAACATAACCGTAGGTGAAAATCAAAATTTTCTCAAAGAAAACATTTGAAACCCATTTGAAATCATAAGAAAACCATTAATGAATCATGAGGAACATGAGATCTCATGAAAACATTTCTTTGAAAAGAAAACCTTTCATGAACTTTTCTTGCATCATAAAATTAAAATATTTCCATAAAAACTCTTAGCAAGCATAAAATAGGTGACTTGGAGCATCATTATTCATAACCCATTTTTTTAAAACCAAGGTAATGTTAATAGTAAATGAATTTCATGTCTTAGTGATATTCATTATTAGATTTTATGGAGTTATATTCACTATACATATTTTAAGTAATTTTTCAGTTGAAATAAATTGTTTTTTTAAAAAAAAATTCATGAATTATATGGTTCTATTTGAAATTTAAAGTTATCAATTTTAAGAATTTTATTTTATAAAATAGACTTAATTTTTGATATCATCATATTAAAATAATCTTAAGGTGAATTTTTAGGATTTTTCTAAAAAGGTTTATTTCTTTATAAATAGTGAAAAATTCTATTTTTATCCGTATTGCAACTTTTATGAAATCATTATGATGTAAGAATGACTTAAAATTTTATAAACTCTATTCATTGACCAAATTGGTATTTAAGTAATAAAATAATAAATTTTAAAGTATAAATTTAATTTGTAAACCTATTTTTGAAATTTTTAAGTATATGTTATATTATATTCAAATAAAAACAAAATTCTTTACTTTTTATAAGGTGGTTCAAGGATTAAATTTGGTTTTGGAGTGATTATAATATCAAATAACCTTATTTTTTTAATAATAAACCATAAAATTTTAATTAATCATCACACCTTAGAATTTTTAGTCCTGGAGGATAAAATAATCAATATTTTAACCCTAAAAACCCCCCTCTTCAAGTATAAATTCCCCACACCCCAACTCTTTTTACTTGGAAAACCACTTCCCATTCACTTTAACTCAATGAAGACCTATCCAAATACCTTCCCAAAATCTCTCCGCATGTCTTATAGGTCATGTTATTCTCAAAATACCAATACTATAAGTCTTAAGGTGTAAGAAAAAGGGAGATATCTAAGGAGAATTTATAAGTCCTGGCTAACCTATTTCAAGTTTATTTCTTATTCCACCTTCTTTAAATATGTTCTAACCACTATAACATAATGAAATTAGTATCTTATATATAAAATAATTTTTTTATGTTAATATAAAAAATATTTTTGAAATAATCCAGTTAAAGTTAAGATAAATCCTTTTCATTTTTTATTAATATTAATTATAAGAATATTATGTAATTTCTCCGCCAAAAGGAAAAATATTTATTTCTAAAAAAATTGGGTTTTAATGCATTATATGGTTTTATTTAAATGATTTATTTCCAAATTATAGATTATTAATTTTTCAAAATGAAATTCATTTTTTAATTCATCATTTAAAAATTATCTTAGGGTGATTTTTTGAGAATTTTATAAAAAGTTTCATTTTTCAATGAATATTGAAAAATACTTATTTCTGTTGAAAACATTATTTTCATTACAATAATTTACAAATTTCTTTTTTGAAAATGGTTTCAAAGTAAAATTATTTCAATTATATTATTAATAATCTAATTATGGTCTTTCGGAATGAGTTTTATACTTTAATTTAGTAAAAAAAACATCTTTATACTTAAAAGGCATTTTTTATAACAAACTGTTTTCCTCTCCTTTTGTGAGTTTATTTTTAAAAAAATTCTAACACTTCTACGAATATAATTTGATAAAATTAATTCCATATTTTGAATAAAAATAATTAATATTATTTAATTATTTCAACTTAATTTTTGTTCATAATGAAGAGTAAAAATATTAAAAAAAATTACCACGATTAAGGTTAAAACATGTTTATTAAGGGTTAAACTAAAGTGATAAGGGATAAAATGACATAAAAACCTGTTTAAATCCTATTAGGTATCCATATTTTAAACCTATATCATATAATATTTACAAATAGTCTTATTTGGGTCTATTGTTATTGATTAATACCTTAATATATTTTAATCGTTTTAAAAATTCCAAGTGGGTCTGATCCCCCGCTTATAAAAGGATATCACCTATCATGTCCTCTATACATATAAAAATTCATTTGTTTCATCTAATCCATTCCCAAATACCTTCCTCACATCCCTCCCCATGCCCTAAAGTCTTTGGTTTTATCATGAAACCAACCTAGGAAGGCTTTAGGTATAAACCAAAATAGGTTTTCCAATGAAGCTAAAGATAAAGAACATAGGTGATGAGTCAGACTTGTGGTAAGGGACACTTTAATTTAAAAACCTCATTTAAAATGTTTCCAATATTTATTTTCTAAATATTTTTATTCCATTTAAATATTCTGAATTTTATTTTTAATGTAAATAAATAAATTATAAAGTATATTTTATTTTTCTTTTTAATTTCTTTAAAAGTATTTCAAAAGGAATATTTTTACATATTTTATAAAGAATGTTTTGAAAAAAATGAGAAATCAATGTTATATTTTAATATATTTGGTATAAATAGTTTTTCCCACCACCATAACCATTATTTTATTTCTGGATTCCTTTATAATATTTCATGTTTTCTTCAAAGAAATATCCCCTTCCCTTTTTTTGGGTATTTTTAAAAGGGGTTTTAAATAAAATATATATTTAGGTATCTATAAATTTTTTTCTTATAGGTAAAAATAGTATTTTTATAAGTATAATAATGAAAATTAAATATTTCATGTGTTATGATTTTGTTATGGTTCTTGAAAAACTTTGGTGATGATGGGTGCACCCGATATAGCTTATGATAATGGGTGATAATGTTATATCTCTCAAATATAATAAGAAAATGGGTGGATTTAACCAGTTGGGTTTCTTCTAAGAGATTATTGTAATTTACCAAGTAGGTTATTACATTTTGTATGAGCGATTGTAAGAGTGACTTGAATATTATTTTGCATTTTACCTACATTAATTATCTATTATTGTAATATTTTTTATGGAAGTATTATGATTTTACAAGTTATGTTAATGATCTTATATTTAATGGAAATTTTATGCTACTTTTTAAGGGTGAAATGTAAAACTTTTTTAAAATAATTTAATGATTTTTTAATGATTTTAAATAAAACTTTATGAGATTTATTTTATATTTAAATTTTTTTATGAAATGTTTTATGAAAATATTTGGAAAGAGAAGTTTATTTCTTGGATAAGAAAATGGTTATTTTGAAATCAAAGTTTTGTTTGAAAAAATAATTTTTTTTATGATAATTCATGGAAAAATGGGTTTATTTATTTCTTTTTATATGTCCTTTACTAAGATTTTTTGTTCTCTTCCCATGTTTCAATTTTGATTCACATATTTCTAAGGATGAGTCGGTATAATGATGAGTTCAAGATGAAAATTTTAAAGATATTTCATGAAAATAAAACAAGTTATATCATAAACTTTTTTTATTGTGGGAAAATGGATACTGAGTGGAGGTGACCACTTTATGAAGTAAAATTAATTTATATAAGGGTGATGACCAGATTCTATAAAACATTAAACCTAAAAGATCTCCAAGAATGTAAGAAAATTAATTCTTGTCTCAAGAATCAATTTTATGGATATTTTAAGGCCATCTACTTATAGCTTCTTTTAGAGTAAATATTTAGATAATTAAGAGGTTGGGATAATAAAAGTAAATACACTTGAGAAATTATAATTTATGGTTATCATGATATAACATTATAATATTAACATTTTTATCCACATAAAAAATTTATATTCTAAATTATTTTCTACAAAGGAAATAGGGAATCTGAATTTGGAATGTATCAAGAGGAATATATCCTCCAAAATTAGCTACCTGGAATGGTTGGAATTGGAACTAGGTATTTTTCTGTTGTGATGGATCAATTTCTGGAGACTATAAATGGTGGTTCCATCCATTCTAGAGAGAAACTAGATCTACCATAGAGGAACATTTTAGTAGTGGATCATTTTATGAGACAACACCCTCTATCATTCAGTAGATCTTATAAATCTATAATATCTGAGGTATTGATTAAATATCTAGAAAAATATATTTGAATCTATGGGTTTTTTTAAGCATAAAAAGGTAAAATTTTCTATTTATCATTTTTAAGGTTAATTCAATCAATAGTGTTCAATGTGTAGGATCGAAATTTAGATGTAGATTGATCAATTAAAATAGGGGGGTTAAATTGTAGGTTTAAAAACTTTCATTTTTATCCTTAATAAAATCATTTAATAAAGTTAAACAGAATTAATACATGATCACTCTTTAGTTATTAATTAAGAAACTAACTTGATTAGGCTCTGATAATGTGGATGTGATAAAGAAAATTAATATAAGTTTACTTTAGGAAATATTTTACCTTAAAGTGTATAGAATCTAAATCAGAGTTTGTATAAGTATAAGAAAGTGTAAGAAAGTTACACTTTCTAACTTTAACAAAATGCAGAAGAAATAAAAACATGTAACATCAACAAGTAAATAAGTATAATAAATATTTTAACCCGAATAGAAGGGTGTCCAACAAATGTGGATAAATGTCCCTTGATTTATACTTTCAAGAAAGTATGTCTTACTCACACTATGGTAATCCCTCGATATAAATATTGGCATCTATCTTGCTATCCCCGTAATCCACTGATTAAGTAGGTAATCGGAACCTCTGTCTTCCTATCCCTAAAATCCCTCAATTGATAACATCAATAATCGGATTCACACAAAGGAGTTTGACCAATATGTTCTCATCTTGAACAGTTTTTTCATAGTATTTTCACAAGGAAAATTTGAGCAAAGCTCTCGCAGAGTATCACTTCATTCCAGAATTCAACAACTCTTGAAAAACCATTACATAGCTTGTTCAAATGGATGGGTATTTATAGGCAAAATCTTCAACAGTAAACTTCTCCACCAACGGTCATATTTTTCCTTAAATTTTGGATGGACCTATACATGTGGCACTCAGGCAACGATTAAGTTAAAATAGATTGGATAACATCATTTTATATAGCTAAGTATGAGAATCATTACTATGATTAAGAAACATTATCACATTTAAGATCCAATAAAATAGAATATTTCATTAAGTAAATTTGTTATCTTTAAGAAAATAATTTAATAATATTCTTAAGATAGTATAAATCGGAGTATAAAAATATTGACAATCGAATTCTTAGAAAACTGATAATCTTATTCTAACTATTATGAAACTTGGAGTTTGATTTCTAAGAGAACCGGAGCCTAATTTCTGATAGAATTGGAGTTTGATTTATGATAGAATCAAAGTTTGATTTATGAGAGAATTAGAGTCTTATTTTTGATATAATCAGAGTCTGATTTATAAGATAATCATGTTATGAATTATAGATAAATTGGATTCTGAATTCTAGATAAATTGGATTCTCAATTCTATAGAAATCAAAGTCTAAGGAACTGTAAGGTTCTGAGTTTGATAAGGATCCAATGTTTTTACTTAAGAAAAATATGGTTGGGTTTAATTATGAAAACAATAGGTAATACATTAAAGATCATAGGTAAAGTGAAAACAAATATTATAAATATAAAATTGTACTTAAGTAAATGTTTCTTAGAGAAAGATAATTTTCCTTAAGAAAATGTGTTCGTGATTTCCAAAACATAAAGGAATAGAAAATTTATAAGGAAACTTATTAACACAACAATCTCCTCCATTTTGGAAAGTACAGACACACCTTCATAAAAGGATATGAGGATATGAAGTTTTCATTTTTTATCTTTAAAAGAAATATTTATCTCCCTTTTTTATGTCTCATGATGAACACGACTAACTCCCCCTTAGGTTATGAAATCCATAAGGATCATATTCTTGTATTTTTTAGAGAAATAACTCTCCCTTAATTAAGAATTTATTATTTATGTAATATCCCCCTTACTTAGGCATTCTCTTACTTTAACTTAATATTATTTTTAAACATTCTTTATGCCCCCCCCCCCCTTATTATTTTCAAAAAGGAATAAAGGGAAATAAAAAAATTGTACCTAAAAGGTTAGGAAACATACAAGATGAAATAATGAAAAGACAACCAATTTCATTAAGATAAAAGAAATTATAACAAAATATTGTATTTGAAAATAAAATTATCCATCCTTATTTTTCTTCTTTGGAATCAACTTTTTTAAAGTGGCCTTCAGCTTCTTCAATTCTTTGTGATCATTTTAAAACTTCTTGAGCAACTCTTATAGATCCTAAATTTTTTCTTTCAAGATCTTTGATTATTTCTTCCTGATACTTGACTATTTCACCTTGAGACTTGATAAATTCTTCCTAGTCTTTGAGCTTTTCATCCAACTTTTCCCTAATTTCCGTCTCCCTTTTTAGATTAAGTATAGTAGAGTTCAGTTTCCCATTCATATCTTTGTCTTCTTATTGGTGGCTAGCTTTATCTGCTTTCGGTTTCTCTGAAAAACTTGTTGATAGATTCTTTATATTTTCATCTGATTTATCAAAATCATCCTTGATTGTGTCATTAATATCATAAATAAATTTAGATCATCTATGAATAACTTCGACCACTTTGTGATTTATTTTCAAGACCTTCTATGAGCATCATAACTAATATGAAAATTATTTAACTAGGATTTGAGTTTGATAAACTTTCCTATAAGAAGATTTATTGAATATATCTTCTGATTAATTTTTTCTTGAATAAATTGGAATTTGTAGTCAGTGTTGGGAAAGAAAGGGATGGAGTTATTAAGATTATTCAAGGGCTGAACCACAAAATCATGTCCTAATGAAGAGGGTGATTCTAAAATAGTCTCTTTTTTGGTGAGGCAACTTCATTTTTTATCATCTTCTTTCTTCTTATATGTTCCAATAACATCCTTATTTACTTTTTCAACAACATCTTTCTTAGGTGTGTCTACAAAAACTTCCTTTCCTTTTTATTTCTTAGATATTTTTTCTCAATATTCTAAGTCTCATGCTATTAATCAAAAACATAGATTATTATATCATCATCATCAAAAACTTATTTAAGAGAACCTTTATCAGAAACATTATCATATTTTTCATCAACATGTTTATCATCCTTATCATAAATACTTTAAACAATATTATCATTAATACTTTCATCATCTTAAGGTACTTTATTAACCTCATCCTTGGCAACATCATCTTTATAAATATATTTTCCTTCTGAAATAATCCTTGTAGAGGAAACATGGGAAGTTCTGATTGACATATTTTCATAAGGGGTCTCCTTCTCTTCATATTATTTTACTATTTTTATCACATATTCTCTTTCCTCATCCTCTTCTTCTTCTTCTAACTGGATTTATTCTTCTTCGACTATTGGTTTTGGAACTAAAATATCTTTCTTTATCTTATCTAGTATCAGAGTCTCAGTTTCCACTGGTGCTGGAGGAATCATGGGTTCTTGAAAGAATGATTTTGGTACCTCAACTTGTTCAGATGCCTTTTTTGTATCTCTTAGTAAATATTGAATAATTTTAGATTCTAATATTTTCTTTTTCAACTTATTTTCTTTATCTTGCTTCTCAAGCTCTTTATCTTCTATAATATTTAGGGCCTTATCCTTAGTAGGACCTATCCTGAAAAAATCATAACCTTTATTATTCTTTTTGATCTCTCTTTATTTTACTATAACCTCATCAGAAAAGGTCTTTTTCTTCTGGGACTTGGGTGGAGCAGATACTAGTTTAGCGGTTTTTGCTTGTTCCTGCAGTTCTGGCTATTGGAATTTTCTTTTCTTAGGATTTGTCTTAGAGATTTCTCCAACTTCTCCTTTATTACTAGCAGTTTGGTCATCCTTATCAGGAATATCAAATAAATTTCATGACTTTTCCCTAAATCCGATTTGTATCCTTATCAAGGAATAATCACTTATCAATATGATCTTGAAGTTTTTGGCCTTTGAATTGCATGTTATTTTTAAGGATTTTAGGAATAAGACAATAATCTTAGACAAGATTTCAGGGTACATCATAATTTGAGATTTTATGGTGCCATTCTTAATGTTTCTGATGGTGAAAACAATATACTTAATAAGTTTTATCTTTCTTACATTCACCAATAAGTTCATCATAAATATATCACATATATTTAGAGAGTCCTTATCTCCCTTCATCAGAATCAAAAAAACTTGCATCCAATGAGAAACTAGTCTGTGGTTTGTTAAAAGATGTGCTATATTGGGTGTCTTCACTCCCTTAATCGCAAGTCACTCAATAGCTTTAAATTTCTCAAAAGATCCTTCCTTATCAGGAAACCTATGTGAGAAAAATATTTCATCTCTTTTGTAGGGTAAATCCAAAATAATTTCATCCTTCTTATAATATAGAGAGTAAGTTTTTCCATAAATTTTAAAGGAAAACATTTCTTTTTCAAATTGTTTATAAAACTGAACAGTATCATAGAACTTTATAACTAAATCAGCATACACCGTATCCTAATTCTTTTCCTTTTATACATAAAGGATTTCCCAACCATTCATCTTTATGATTTTTGAAATCAAGGAGTTATAATTGGAAAATAATTTTAGGTACACCAACCTTTCTCTAAAGATTATACAATATTTAAGTTCTTTGTTGGATACCATTGGAGTATATGAGGAGATCTCAAGTAGTGTTTGAAGTTTAAGTAAAAGGAAAAAATGAATCGAAAACTTTAAGAGCGTCAGGGATTTAGTGAAAAAACTAAAAAAATCGATGAGGGGGCATGAAAAGGGGGTCCCTTTATATAGGCTTCGTAGTGATGGTTCATCTTCTCGAGTCAATCCAATGGTTGAGATTTAATTTTTCTGATCTGATGATTGATATCAATGTCGGAGAAGGATTTATAGGTTCCGATCTTTTGTGGTTTTAAGGACAAAAATAAAATTTAAAAAAATTAAATCTGATAAGGTTTTCTTAAAAAAATATTGAATATACCAACAAACAAAAATGAAATTATGATGATATAAGTAAATAAACGTACCTTTTGGATTTCTCAGAAATATTTTTCAGTGTTTATAAGGTTCCACTTATAAAACTTAGGTTCCAAAAAGTTTTATTCGAGAAATAAAAAATTTTAGGATCTGAAAATTTTAGGTTTGAAAAAAAAATTAAAATGAAATATAAAAGAATAAACATATGTAGTTCCCCTATGAAAATATGTATCTTAATGTAAGGATATAGGTTTCAACAAAAATTTAATATTGATGATTACCTTACGGTTATCATTCCTAAATTTTGTTTAATGTATTAAAATCTATCAAAGCATAAAGTTTTTATAAATATGTTAGCAAGTTCATATTGAATTTTGATAAATTGAAGTAGGATATCTCCTTTATCAAATAAAAAATTTGAAATTAAGTATTTTCTAAGAAGAACAAGTTTACATATACCAACAATTTCTCCATGACCATTAAATCTGAAAGTGACTTTTCCACCTTTCATCTTCAAAATCTTTTCAAAGAAGTTTTTTTACCAGTCATGTGTTGGGAACATCCACTATACATGTAACATGTATTTTTGTTGGTACTTCCTTTTTTTCCTAAAAATAAAATAGTTATACTTTTGAAATCTAAACATTTTTAGATCCATAATTGTTAGAAAATAAAATCTTGGGTATCCACATTTTTTATAAAAGTAAACTTTATGAAAACCTAGGGATTGTATTTTGTTTAAAGAACAGTTTTTCTCCTAATGTCCACCACTTTGACACTTATTGAAAAAAGGGGCACTTTGGGGTACAAAATTGTTGTGACTAAAAATTGGTTTTGGGTGGGAATAACCAAACCCAGAACTATTCCTTATAGGATAAATTTTTTAATAAATTTTATCAAATTCTTTCCTTCCAGAAGTAAAATTTGAAAAAAGTTTCTTCAAGGAAAATATTTCAGATTTTAGTCTAATTACTAAATTCTTATCCTCATAGTCATTAGTTTTAGGATTTGAGTTAGTCTCTAAAAAAAATCTTATAAGTAACATTTTCAAGATCCGTAGAAAGTATATCCTTCTCACAATTAACTTCCTTAAGTTTTTTTGAAACATTTTGAAAATAAAGGATTTTATGATCAAGATATTTTGAAATATTTGATACTTCTTTTGATAAAATATTGATTCAATAATTTTAATTATCATGTTTCTTTTATATCTTACTATTTTCATTTTTAAGAACCCTTAAAAACTAAGATACTTCTTCAAAAGAAGGTAAATAATTATCTTCATATGAGGGAAATTCTTCATCTGAAGATTCATATTACTTTTCATCGGGGAAATTAGCATTCAAATAGATATTGTTTAAGGATTCTACTATATGTACCTTATCTATGAGACATTGATTTTCAGTAGGAATTTTTTCTATAAGACCAATATTCTTCTATCTAAAAGATTCAATGTCTTAATATTCATCAGAAGAGTCTCCACCACTAGCACTCCAAGTTTCATTAGCTTTAAGTAATTTCTTAGACTTAAACTATTATTACTTCTTCTTGTTTCTTTCTTAATGCCTATCTTTTCGTTCTTTCCTTTGTATAATAATAAAGTATGGTATCATATGTCATGCCCTCTTATATTCATAACAAGTCACTTTTAAATCTTTCTTATCCTTTTTTTCTATCTTCATATATCTATATTGGAAATATTTATTTCCCAAAATATTTTTCATTCTTTGAGTAAGATTAGAAAGTCCATTCTCATAATGAACATTGTCACTTGATTCAAATATAATAGTATCTTTCTTGGCTTTTGATCTAGTATCTCTTTCAAGATTCTTTTCATTCATATCATTTGATATAGTAGTGGAATCAACACTTCCATTAACATTATTTTTCTTATTGATCTCTGCATCTCTATTCATTTTAGTTTCATGCTATATAAGAGTCCCAAATAACTCATAAATAGTGATGTTTGAAACTTTTTTATTCTCATCAATCATTGTTCATTTGGATTCCCACTCATTGGGAATAATATATATTATCTTATCCATGAGAATCTCATCATAAAGTACTTTCTCACTGATAGACTAAAGGTTTTTTACAATAGTCATAAATTTTTTTTGAACTTTGCATATAGGTTCTCTATAAAGAAACATAAAACCATTATATTAAGATCTAAGCTTAGCTTTTCTTGTTTTAATAACCTTGTATGTGCCAAAATTTATAACTTTTAATTTCATCCAAATGTTATTAGAAGCTTCACATGATGAAATTTTTCTATAGATTTTTTTGGTTATAGAATAAAATAAAGTATTTCATACCTTAAATTTAAGTTGATACTCTCATTTTTATTGATTTGTGAATTGTCTTATTTCCTTGTCTGGAATCATGTAGTCTCTAGGAAGAATGATAAAGTTATCCACACTAGTAGTTATAATAAAATTCTTCATCCTATCTCTCAAGTATTCATAGCCATTTCCATTAAAAAATTGGGGGTCTAGTTGGATTTATGTTTTTTATTGATCCAACATTCATTCCTTTCATTCTTTAAAAAATCCTTTTTCCACAAAACTGATTAGTATCAAATGTTTATAAATAAAGAGTTTAAAAAAATTAAGAAAAATGTGAACAAGTAAAGTTAAGAAAGAAAATATGAGCAATAAAACTTATATTTAAGTATAATTATTTCAAATACATGCTCTGATACCAATTCTAGGATCAAAATGCAGATGTAGATTGCTCAATTATAAGAGGGGAAAATTATAGTTTTAAAAAATTTCATTTTATCCTTAATAAAATATATGTTTAACAAAGTTAAACAAGATGAATTCACAAGCCATCTTTAGTTCTTAATAATGAAACTAACTTGCTTAGGATCCGATAATATAGATCTGATAAACAAACATAAGATAAATTTACTTAAGGGAAGATTCTTCTTTAAAGCGTATAGAATCCAAATCAGAGTTTGTATAAGTGTAAGAAAGTGTAAGAAAGTTACACTTTATAACTTTAACAAAATGCAGTGGAAATAAAAACTTGTAACAACAAAAAGTAAACAAGTATAAGAAATATTTTAACTAAAATAGAAGTGTATCCAACAACCTTGGATAAAGGTCTCTTGATTTAAAATTTCAAGAAATTATATCTTACCAACACCAGGGTAAGCCCTCGATAAAAAGATCGGTATCTATATTACTATCCCCACAAGTCCTATATTAAGAAGGTAATCACCACATATGTCTTCCTATCCCTGGATTCCCTCGATTGATAATAGAAACAATCAGATTCATATTAAGCAGTTTGAACAAGATGTTCTCAGCTTGAAAAAGTTTTTCACAACATTCGCACAAGGTATATTTGAGAATAGATCTTGAAAAGTATCACTTCATTCTAGAGTTAAATAGATCTTGAAAAAATAGCACATATCTCATTCAAATGGATGGGTACTTATAGGAAAAATCTCCAATGGTTGACTTCTCCTCTAACTGTCATATTTTTTCTTGAATTTTGGAGGGGCTTATACATGTGGAACTCAGGTAACAGTTAAGTTAGAACAGATTGGATGACCACGTTTCATATAGCTAACTATATTATTATGCTTGAGAAAAATTATCACATTTAGGATCTAATAAAATGGAACATTACATTAAGGAAATTTTCTAACATTAAGAAAAGAATTTAATCAGATTCTTAAGATAGTGTAAATCAGAGTCCAAAAATATTAACAATCGGATTCTAAGAAAATTGATAATAAAATTATAATTTTTGTGAAAATTGAATTTTTATTTCTAAGAGAATCAGAGTCTGATTTCCAAGAGGATCATATTCTCAATTCCAGAGAAATAAGATTCTAAATTCTAGAGAAATTGGATTATCAATTCTATAGAAATCATATTCCCAATTCCAGAGAAATCAGATTCTCAATTCTAGAGAAATCAGATTCTAAGTTCCAGAGAAATTGGATTATCAATTCTAGATAAATCTGAATCTAAGGAACTGTAAGGTTTTGAGTTAGATAAGGATCTATTTTTTTGACTTAAGAAAAATATGGTTAGGATTTGTTAGAAAAAAATAGGTAAGATGTTGAAGATCATAGGTAAAGTAAAAACCCATTATTGGAGTAATAAATATTCCTTAAGAAAATGTTTCTTAGAGAAAATTAATTTTCCTTAAGAAAATGTGTTTATGATTTTCAAAACATACAGTAATAGAAAAGTCATAAAAAACTTATTGAATCAACACAATGTGTAAGAATACTATAGAAATATAAGAGATTTATGGCATAGAATGGGATACATTTGAGAATATTTTACTTAAGAATTATTTTACTAAGGGTTTTTTTACTTATATTGGAAAATAAATTTTTGGAATTGAGGAAGAAGGAGGAAGATTAAGTTGTCATGTATAAAGAAAACATCACATGGTTAGAAAGGTATGTACCAGATTGTACTCCATATCTTGATTGTAAAATTAATCTAGTTTATTCTGGATTAAAACCAATATACTAAAGAGAATTGGCTTATCAAAAGTTTAAATGTTATGAGAAACATGTTTGTTGTTCTGAGAAGGTATAAATAGGGTTTGTTAATAACCATGTATTCTATGAAAACAAGTAGAAAATGAGATGTACAAGAGCCTCAACCCAGTTGGTGAGGACTTGGCAGGTGCATCCAAGAGACCTGAGATCAAAACTAAGCAAATGGATAATTTTCAGGTACTATGGCAGTATTGTAGCAGTACCGTAGTGGGTATTGTAGTAGTAATGTAGCGATACTATAGCAGTTATTGTTTGGTATTATAGCATCCAGAACTATTCATATGTTCGGGTATTCGGGCCACCAGTTTAGTCTTCAGGCCCTTAAAAAATTATAGGCCACCCAATACCTTCAAACTAGTAAGGCTTTTAGGCCAACACAAGGCCTTCAGTCCATCTCAAGGCCTTTGAGCCACCTCAATGCCTTTAGGACACTTGATCAAAGCAGTTTCCCCAGAAAGACTCTACAGAAATGGAGCATCCCTATAGGAGGATTCAGAGCAGGAACCCTTACCAGAGCAGAACCAATGAAATTGGAAGAATGAAAGGGTATGGAAATTCCGTCAGGACCATCCTGTGATTTCACGAGAAACTTATCCATATGTCTATGAAAAGGTGGAGAGCTACCATCACGATGCAGATGTTGGGGAGGGGCAATTCCTTGTATTTATAATCTTGTAGAATTCCTTAAGACCTTTGGGTCATGTAATGTTTCATAGGCCTGTATTCCATATAATCTATAAGCCTATGGACCTTTTAAGGGTTCCACCTCATCCCTTGAAAGGGGGGTTATCAAAAATAAATAAAAAGAATAAGGCCTTTGGTCCCTTCAGGCTAAAAAAGTCAAAAATGAGATGCATGTGGTAAAAAAATTTGAAGAATCCATCAAAGAAATATAAATTTAGTAAAATAAAGTTTTTAATTTTTTATAGTTGTGGTAAAAAACTTCTAGGGTAATGTCTTATGGAATCTAGGAAGTTATTCTGATGTGTAATGTTTAGGAATATGTCTTTTGATTTCAAATAAAAAATCCCAGTAGTAGTAAGACCAATTTTGATAAGAAAGAAATAATTTGTTTCAAATGTAATGACATGGTTCATTATTAATATACATGTATGAAGAAGAGAAAAAAATTATGGTAAGAATAAATACTATAAGTATAAGTGTGTGGTGAAATTAACTTCAACTACTTTGAAAGATTTCGGTTCATCGAATGAAGTGGTAACAACTCTAGGTAGCTCAATATTTTTTAAAGTTTGATCTCATGTCTAGGTACCATCAGATTAAGGTGAAAGTGGATGAAATCCCAATGATAGTGTTTCATACTAGGTATGGGAATTATGATTTTGTGGTTATTCCCTTTGGGTTGATGGATGCTCCAGTTATATTTATAGATATTATTAATATATTTTTTATGAATATTTGGATAAATTTTTGGTTTTGTTTATTGATGATATTTTGATTTATTCAAAAATTTATGATGATCATGAAAAACATAAAATTATTATTCTACAAACCCTAAAAAAAATAATTTATATGAAAAATTTAGTAAATGTGATTTTTGGTTACAACTGATTTCATTTTCTGGACATATCATAAATAAATATGGAAAATTATTGATCTATCTAAAACTAAATTAGTTAATGGATGGAAAAATCTAAAAATATTACTGATACATATAGTTTTCTTGGACTGGAAGGCTATTACCAATAGTTTGTTGAAAAAATTTCATGGTTATCTAGCTTACTAACCAAGTTAACATGAAAAGGATATAAGTTTATATGAATTATAGAATGTGATGATTGTTTCTATGAATTGAAAAGAAGATTAGTTAATGCTCCATTTTTATTCCTACCATTGAGAAATGGTGACTGTATTATCTAAATTTTTTATTCATTAAATGAATTTGGTTTTGTTTTAATATAAAATTACAGGGTAATTGCTTATTCTTTATGTCAATTAAAACATCAAGATCAAATTTTCTTACACATGACCTTGAACTGACATCTACAATATTTTCTTTAAAAGTCTGGAGAAATAATTTATATGGATTAAAGTGTGAAATATATTTTAATCATAAAATCTGAAAGTATATAATCAATTTGAAGGAGATGTAAATGAGATAGAGGAGATGGATATAATTGAAAGAGGATTGTGACTAAACAATTATTTACCATCTTGGTAAATAAAATTGAGTAGATAAAACTTTGAGTTAGAAAGATAATTATACATTAACCATGTTATGTATTGAACATAATCATTTGGTTGATTATTTGATAAATTTTACCTTAGAAATTTTTCATGCAAGAACTCCCTATATTTTTTAGGTATCAGTGCAATTTTCTTTGTCTGACATAATTAAGTAAACTCATACTGTGGTTCGTGTTTTTAAAGAAAAGGTATAATCTATCAAGAAGGGTAAGTTTATAGTGTTTAATTTTGAAGAATAATATAGTATCATATTTGTAAAGAGGTTACATGTACCAAGTGATTCCCACTTGAAGAAATAATTATTTAGTGAGGCTTATAGTTCTCTTTTTTATTCATCCATAGAGCATACAAATATATAGAAACCTTTGAGAACATTTATGGTGGGAATTAATGAAAAATGATATTGTTTATTTTACTATGAAATGTTTAAATATTTAATAGGTTAAATCAAAACAATAATTAGAAAAATAAATGATTCAATATTTTTCAGTTCCTGAGTGGAAATGGGATAATATATCTATTGATTTCATGGATGGATTACCAAAGACATTATGAGGAAATAATGCGATATGGGTTATTATTGATTGATTAACTAAATCTATTCATTTTCTTCACATTTTAAATAATATGTCATTGTATAAAATTTTTAAACTTTATGTTAAAGAGATGATTAGATTATATGTATTGTCTCTGTATATTTTATCCAACTGTGATTTGGATTTACCTCTAATTTTTGGAAAAGTCTTCATAAGTCATTGGGTGTTGAATTAAATTTCATTAAAGCTATTCATCCTTAATCTAATAGATAGTAAGATAAAATAATTCATTCTTTTGATGATATTCATTAATCTTTCTTAATGGATAATTAGGGAAGTTGGAATCAACATATGGCTTTGATTAATTTTTCTTATAATAATAGTTTTCATTCTAGTATAAAGATGGAACCTTTTGAAGCATTGCATAGAAAGTATTGTAATAATTCAACTTGTTGGGATGAAGTAAATGAAAGGAATTTATTTGAAGAAAAAATTTATAATAAATGGCTTAGAATATGAATATGATTCAGTAGAACATGAGGATTCTAACACCATGCTACGCTTTTCAGGTAGACTTTGTTTATTCTTTGTTTATCATCATTGTTTGGTTGTATTTGTGAGATTATAGGGGATAGAGAGCATTTTTTGGGTAAAATGACCTAAATTTTAGTGATGTGTGTTTTTTTTAATTAGTGGAGTCTAGGTATAAATTTTTTAATGGCTTTGAGGGGTTCTCCCTAAGCTTAGAGAACATCTTGGGTGATTTTGTGTTTTTTGCTGAGAACTGGTCTTTTTACATTCTACTAGATGATTACATGTCATGTAAAGGGATTTCGAGTTGTGTAATATTTTTTAGGAATATTTCATGAATCTAGTTCAGGGTGGGAATTTTATACACCATGTATTTGTATTTCATGTCATGTAATGGATAAAATTAGGTTTTTATAAAAAGGTGGAACATTTTAAAAAAAATTAGCCTTCTTGGAATTCACATCAGGTAAGTCTCACAAATTGGGTTGTTATGTAACTTTGTGGGAATTTATTCTTTCATAATTACTTTAGATTCCCTATCAAGACCCAGATCTTACCCTAGTCCATTTTTGATATCACTGGTCCTTCAAAATTGTTCGTTCGACGATTGATCATTATTGTGGATGTGTTTTGCCTCTCCGGTTAATCGTTCCTTCTGGTTCTTTATTTCTTTGGTCATGGACATTGTGTTGGTTTTATTTAAGGTTTTTATTCATGATTGTATAGTATTTTTATCAATCCTTTATAGTTTCTTTTTGTGTTTGTATTTAAAAGGATGATCTCTTGGTTTCCAATCACCATTGTTGAAGTTGGATAGGTTTATACTGTTTTGATGTATATGTTTCTATATAATGGGTTAATTATATTAATTTCATATCATTCATGATAAATTACATTGTTTTGTTCATTTAATTGAATTGATTTGTGGTTTTAAGGGATTTCTTGGAAAGATAAATATTTTTTAAGGGTTGTTCTTTAAAAATAGATTTATTTTGATTCAAAAAAGGTTTTTTCAAACACCAAAATAGTTTTTCTTGGATTTTAAAAGTGATTTATAAATGGTGATCATGGTTTTGAAATGTATTTTGACAATATTTTCACCTTGGGAACCTTATTTGAATCAGGAAACAAACATAGGAAACCTTAGTGTGTATGGAATCACTAGTTGTTGTTTTTTTATATCAGCAGACTATAGCGGGACCAATGTATGACCTATTTTAGGTGTCTTTTTATGTCTAATACTTATTGTCCCATAGGCGAGATCCAAAATTATAGTGTGCTTATTGTTTATTTATTTTTAGGGTATGATGGTTTTCATCATGGATTGTTTCTCATATGTTTTTATATGATGTTATATCACATGGAATCACATGATAGTATTTCATGGATATGTACTTACTTACTTACCTTATAATGCAAGGATATGCCTTATTATTTTATCACTTCTACTTGTATTATTTATGGATTAATAATATCAATGTACTTTATGAAAAATTAAAGGAAAATGATTTCAAAATGGATTGGATTTGTGAAAATTATTTTTAAATTATTATTTTTTAACTATAACGGTTACATTCTTTATACCAGACCATATATAGACTCTATGGTGGTATCCTGCTAGGATTTTTCTCACACCATACTTTTTCCTTTGGGTGGTTGTTGATGTTTTATTACCAGATCTAGGTAAGGGTAATGGATTATTGTATCATTTTGGATTTTCTTTTTCTATTTTCCTTCATAGAGTGGTGGTTTGGAGGTGAATGTTGGTCACATAGAGAGTTTTCATTCTTTCTTGTTTATATTTTTTTATCTTGGATTATATGGTTTTTGTTGTATCTATTTTCTTAGACTTTTTACACTAGTTTTTTGTATTTTTTGGATATATTCAAGAATTTTTTTAGTTTTATTTTTTATACCTCACTATGTAATGGCTAGCTCAACTGTATGGTTTTTTGGCCTATGTTGATCTATTAAAAATTGCTATAAGAGGGGTAGACTCAGCCAAGTGTATTAACACTTCCTGAGTTCAGTTCTATGTCTTGGGTAGATAGGATTTAGGACCATCAAAATTTGGATAGTAAGTGTGAAAAAGGGTCCTGGACATATCACTCCCATGACTAAATCCAATTTACCATGGGTGGTCAGGGACTTTTACCAGTTTTTAGACTTGGTGTTTTGGGTCATTTCAATGAAATTTATGGGAATTTTATTTAAATTTACCTATTCCTTTTTAAGTAATGTCTCTCATTGGTGTAATTCATAATTGATTTAAATTATTATTGTTGAAAAGAATTGGTTTTAATTCTAAAAGTGGTTCTGAGATTGTGTATTGTGATCATGATCTAATTTGTTATTGACTTGTATTTATTATAAAATTACTCCAAGAAGAGATCTTCCAAATTTGGGAGAGGAAGCTTTGAGATAGGTTCTTTATGTGATTCCCCCAATGGACCCTTCTTTGGTAGAAGCTGTAATCTGCACTATTCAGCCTCTAGGTCAAGTGTGTGTTGAGAACGTAGGACATGTGGTGGAACATGGCACTGAATTTACCAAGTAGCATCCACTCATCTTCCATAGTGAAAAGAGCCCATAGGAATATAATGAGTGTCTTGATAAGATTAAGAGGATCTTCAATTTCTTGAAAATTCATGAAGACTCTAAGGTGATTTTTTCCATTTACATGCTCAAGGGACCAGGAAGGAGATGGTGGGACTCTATTGTGCAAGATAAGTTTCATGAGGATCTTACTTGGAATTCCATCAAAAAAATATTTAAATAGTAGTTTTATCTTGAGATGTTTTATAAGAAAAGACCCAGGATTTTATAACCTTAGATCATGGGGCGCATACTATTTTGGGGTATTCTACCCATTTTTTCTAATTTAGTTCATCTAGAACTAGATCTTTTCACTATTGAGTACCTAAAGGATTAGAGATTTAAGTTGGGATTGAGGATGGATATTAGGTCAATGTTGATTCTCATGTGCCTTCCAACCTTTGCGTAGGTAGTTGAAAATGTGGAATTGGATAAGGTAGACATAGCTAGAAACACTTTTTTTTGGTGGATCTTTAGTTGATGCATTTTTTATCCAGGGTATATGTTATGGATAGAAAAGGATGTACAAGGGTAGCCAATTTTCTTCAGGACCAATTTCAGGGACTTTATCATGACAGTAATAGATTATTTTATTTTAGTATAGGAGGCCTGGTCAGGCCAAGATAAATTATATAGAGGCTCCCAAGACTTCTCAACTTTGTGAATGATCTGGCCATCTGAAACACTTTTGTGATAGGATATCCCAGGTAAATATGGAAGGATCCACATTCACCAAGGGTTCATAGGTTCATGTAGATGATTCCAAGGGTGGTGGTACTATACTCTATATAAGGGGGTGTTTATGAAGCTAAGAAAGCTCTGGGAGTAACTGAGACTAGACATATTTATGTTGTGTAGTATGACTAGAGTAATTTAAACAAGGGATAGTTGTAGTTAGAGGTATGGGGTTTATTTCATATTCTATAGTGATATGTTTTTTTGATATGGGTGTTACTTATTCTTTTATATCATCAATGTTGGTTGAATTTTTGGTCTTTCATACAAAACTTATTCTATACTTATAGATCTTACCATGACTTGAAGAAAAGGGTCACAAAGTTTCAAGTGTCCCACATGTCGGGTGATGATAGGTGACTTTGAGGTGGAGTGGTATTTCTTAGTGATATATCTTTACATTTTTGACTTGATTATTAGCATGGATTGAATGGTCATTATTAAGGTCCATATTTACTATTATCACATTTATGTAAAGTTCTTATCTACCAATGTGGTCACTCATATTTTTTAGGGTGAGTGGGACTCTAGATCAGGAAGGGCAGGGCTTATTGTTCCTTATGTTGGGTAATCTCATGTGAGTTATCAGAGATGTTTCTTGATGTAGTCAACCCTTTCATGGGAAATAAACTTTCAATATTGGATTGTACTTACCCTATGGTATTTATATATGATTTTTCTAGTTTACTATCATATAGAGAGGTCAATTTTACAATTGACCTACTCCCTAGTATGATGTCCATTTCTATGTGATCTTATCAAATGCAACCAGTTGAGTTGGTGGAACTTAAGTTTTATCTTAAGGACCTAGAGGATAAAGGGTTTATTTATCCTAGCATGTAACTATGGGATTTTATTATCCCTTTTGATAAAAAGTTTGATGGGAGCCTCAAAATTTTTATTTCCTGTCAGAAGTTTAATCAGGTGGCTATTAAAATTAAATATATTTTTCCAATGATTGATGATGTTCTTGAACAAATTTGAGGGGAATTTTGGTTTTCAAAGATTGAAATTTGGTTAGGGTATTACCAGTTGAGATTCCAAGAAGAGGATATACCTAAGATAACATTTTGAATCTGGTGTGTGAATTTTGATTTTCTAGTTAATTAATTTGTTCTTATTAATGATCATGTGGTGTTTATGGATTTGATGATCAGGATCTTTCATTACTTCTTGTAATCTTTAGTTGTTGTGTTATAGGATTTTATTTTTGTGTACTCCAAGTCAGATAAGGAGAATAGGGACCATTTTGATATCATTCTTTAAACCCTGAAAGAACATATTTTATATGGTAAGCTTTTAAAATGTGATTTTTGGATTAAGGAAGTGAAATTTTTGGAGCATTTATTATCTAAGAGGGGTGTCTCAGTGGATCTTGAAAAGGTACAGGCTATTATTTCTTAAAAGTATCCTATAAAACTGTTTGATATCTAAAGATTCATGGGTTTAGCTAGTTACTATAGGTGGTTTGATCTGGATTTCTACAAGATCACGTCTTTGATGACTACTTTAACCCATAAGGTGTAAAGTCTGATTGGAACTAAAAGTGTCAAATATTTTTTAAGTATTTGAATATGATATTGACTTTAGAACTAGTTTTGATTCTTTCAAAACTAGGTTCATGTTATAATGTTTTCTATGATGCTTCTGATATGGGTTTAGGATGTGTCTTAATGTAATAGAAATAGGTTGTGGCCAATGGATCATGCCAATTATTCCCTCATGATAATAACTACCCTACCCACAATTTTAAGTTAGCATCGGTTATTCATGCTCTCAAAATGTAGATACACTAACTATTTTGGGAGTGGTTTATTATGTATTCTGATCATAAGAGCCTAAAATATATTTTTAATCAGAGGGATATGAACTTGTAATAGATACACTGGATGTAATACCTTCAGAATTTTTATTTTCATATTTTATATAACCATAGGAAGGGAAATGTAGTTTTCAATTCATTGATCATAAAATCACTAAAACAAGTCATGAAGGAATCGATTAAAGAGTGTTATTTAATGAGATTGTCTGCTGATATGAGATTGGTAGTAGAATAGGTTGTTGGATAGGTGTTCATGGATTTGATTAAAGATGAATTGTATTTTTATGAGTGATTTTGGCTTTATTGGGTGAAAAACACTTATTTACAACACTTGGGTAAAAGCATTTATGGTGGGGATACCTCGGGTGAGTGGTCTCTCTCTCCTAGTGGCACTTTGTGCTTCCATAGTAAGTTGGTTGTTCCATTTTCCCTGATGTAAAAGTTAATGGATAGTGGGAACTGGCCTTATTAGTCTATGAACAATGGGGATAACAAGATGTACCATGATTTGAAATGTTGATATTGGTGGAATAGGATGAGATGGTTGATTGTAGATTTTGTATCACAATTTCTTACTTTCCAGAGAACTAACACTGAACACTAGAGACCTAATGTTTTTTTGAAGCCCTTACCCATTCTGATATAGAAGTGGGATGATATTTCTATAGATTTATTCATTGGTTTTCCATAGACTCTTAATAGGAAGGATGTGATTAGGTTGATCATTGATCAACTCATGAAATTAGTTCATTTCCTACCTATCAAGGAGATGATGAAAGTGGAACATCTTGGGGAATTATATGTATGAGGGATTATTAGTCTTCAAGGGTTTCCCTCTATGGTTTTATCTAACAGGGACCCAAGGTTTATGTCTAAGTTATTGAAAGTTTTGTAAAAAGTTATGGGTTCACAGATTATATTAATTACATCTTAAAATTTGTAGAACGATCAATAGAAAAATAGTGTTATCCAGGTTCTTGAGGATATGCTCCAGCCTTATGTTCTTCATTTTAGAGGATAATGGGAAAATAATTTTCCTTTGGTCTAATTTTCTTATAGAAATAGTTATAAGGATTTATAAATATGGAATTATTTGATGATTTTTATGGGTTTCCATGTAGATCTCTATTATGCTGAGTAGATTTGGGAGAGCGGCCTTTATTGGGGTCGATTCTTGTTTTGGAGATGATAGAGAGGGAACAGTTCATCCAGAGGATATTGATCATGGTACAGAGTAATCATAAATATTATGAAAAACATCGTCTTCAGCTTCTAGAGTTTGATATTAGTGATCTGGTTTTTCTTATATTTTCACCTCTCCTAGGACATCATCAGTTGGGTAAGCAGGTTAAGTTAGAACTGAGGTTTGTGGTCCCCTTTGAGATCGTTGAGAAACTAGAAAAATGTGGCATATCAGTTGTAATTTTCATTTGGTTTGAAATATATCCCATATTTTTATCATGTTTCTTGGCTGAGGAGTTACGTACCAGATCTTTACTATTTGATTGGATGGGAGGATGTTGATCTTGAGACTGACACCACTACGGTTGAGTAGCAAGTTCTAATTATGGATCATCAAGAGAAGGTACTAGATGGTAAAACAATTCCTCTAGTCTGTGTACTATGGAAGTGGGGGAAGGATTTCCACAACACGTGGGAGATGAAATTATTGATAAGGTAGCAGTGGACTTCAATTTTTTTAGTCCATGAATCTAATGAATTTTTGGGGGGAGAAAGAATTTATAGTGGGTAGATTGTAACACCTCATTACGCTTTTTAGGTTCTATTTTTCATTATTTGTTTATCATTATTATTTGGGTGTATTTTCAAAATTATCAGGGATAGAGATCCATTACTAGGTAAAATAACCTAAATTTTAGGGATGTATGTTTATTTTAATTAATTGAGTCTTGGTATAAATGTGTTAATGAATTTGAGGGGTTATCCCCCATTGCGGTGAATTTTCTTGGTGCTTTGGTGTTTTTCTATTGAGAACTGGTCTCTTTCTATCTATTGGGATATTACATGTCACGTAAATGGATTTCATGACATGTACAAGTCACTGGGAAGATACCATGAATCTAGTTTAGAGAATGAAGTTTACATGCCATGATTTTGGATTTCACGTTGTGTAATGCTTAAAATTGAGTTTTTATAAAAAGGTGACATGTTTTTCAGCAATTTCAGCCTTTTTGGAATTCATGTCATATAATGGGATTACACATCATTTATGTCTTGTGACTTGGGTTTTTAGGGTGATGTGGAGGATTTTATTATTTCATTCCATTTTTAGCTTCCCTCTCATGACTCATATCTCACTTTAGGTATTTTTGGAGATCTCAAATCCTTCCAGGTCATTCGATCAGCGATTGATCATCATTATGGTTGCGGTATGCCTCTGTAGGTAAGAATTCCTTCTGGTTATTCATTTCTTTTTTGTGGCTACTATGTTGGCTGCATTTAAATTTTAGATTCATGATTGAATAGTGTTTTCTATTGATCATTTTCAATTTCTTAACATACCTTATCTTTTAAAGGTAAATATCTTAGTTTCCAATCACCATTATTGAAGGTGTCTAGGTTTATACCATTTTGAGGTAGATGTTTCTATACAATGGGTTAATTTGATGAATTTATTTTAGGATCAAAATATGAATGTAGATGCTCAATTACAAGAGGGGGTGAATTTTAAGTTTAAAAACTTTCATTTTTAACCTTAAGGAAAACTATGTTTAACATAGTTAAACAAGGTAAATTCAAAAGACCTCTTATAGTTCTACAAAATTTCTAGGTTCCAAAAATGTGGTTTTGGAAATGAAACTTAAGGAATTTTTACAAGGAAAAGATTCTACCTTAAAGCATATAGAATCTTACTTATCAAAGTATAAAAAAGAACAAGAAAGTATAAGAAGGTTATAATTTCTTCATTTATCAAAATACAATAGAAATAAACTTGAAACAAAACAAGTAACAAGTATGAAATCCTTTAACCTGAAGAATAGGGTATCCAACAACCTTGGATAAAGGTCCCTTGATTAATACTTTCAAGAAAGTATATATTACCCACACCCGGGTAAGCCCTCGATAGGAATATCATAATCTGTCTTGTTATCCCCACAAGACCTCAAACTTTAAGGTAGTCGGAACCTCTGTATTCTTATCCCTATAAGTCCTTGAACTTTAAGCCAGTTGGCACCTTTGTCTTCCTATCCCTGGAAGTCCTCTATTATACACAATAGCAATCGGAGTCGCACGAAGCAAGCTGAACAATATGTTCATTATGCACAAGGCATGAGAGTCTCTCTCTCTAGAAATAACTCCAGCTGCATGTAATTTCTAGAGTGATCGAGTCTCAGTTTTCATAGTTAAGCTCATTCAAATGATCTCCTATTTATAGGCACTTATCTAACAGTCGGCTCCCTCCTCCAATGGTCATATTTTTCCTTGAATTTTGGAGGGACATGTACACATGTCACTCAAAAAATAGTTATTTAGAAATAGAATGTATGACTTCATTTCATAACTATAAAAAGTATAAGAAAAATAAGGTTTCTTAACCAAATATATTTTCAGAGTATAGGAAAAAATAAAGTTCAGAGTCTAACTAAATAAACATTTGGAGACTATAAATCAGGAATATTCGGATTTTGTTTTCCAAATAATTCAGAACCTAAATTCTATAGATTTTGAAATATTAATTCTAATGAATTTAGAGTCTGGATTATGAGGAATTTGGAGTCTGAATTATGAGGAAATTGGAGTCTTAATTCTGAGGAATTTAGAGTCTAAATTCTGAGGAATTCAGAGTCTGAGTTTCAGACAATTTAGAGTCTGGTTTTCAGAGAATTCGGAGTCTGGTTTTCAGAGAATTTGGAGTTTAATTTTTAGAGAATTCAAAATCTGAAAATAGAATACAGAGTCTGATTTTCAGAGAATTTGAAGTCTGGTTTTCAGATAAATTGAAGTCTGAAAATAGAATACTCTATAACCAAGGATTTATATGATTTTGAGGTTTTAGATATGAAACCTAATTTTAAACTTTAGGAATAAAAATAATTATATTTAGACAAACTATAAAATGAACAATTAAAACATAGGTGAGGATAATATTTCCTTGAGGAATGAAAATTGTCCTTATTAAGATAATTCTTAGGGAAAAAATAATTTTCCTTAAGATAGAGTGTTTGTGATTTTCAAAACATAGAGTAATGGAAAAGTCATAAGGAAACCTTATTGAATCAACAATCTCTCCCTTTTTGAAAATCACAAACATCCTTATGAAAAAAGAATATAAGTACTTAGATTTTTTCATTATAAACATAAAATAATACTTATCTCCCTTTACATATAAATCATAGTGAATACGACTAAATCTCCCTTAGGTTTTGAAATCCCTAAGGATCATATTCTTTATTTCCTAAATGAGATTTTACATTTTCTTGTATACAAAAATCATCTTTGATAAGAACTTCCTCTTAGATGAACTCCCCCTTACTTAGGGAAATATCTTCTTTACTTTGAATTCTTTTTATCGTTCCTTTCTCCCCCTTTGTGATTTTTAAAAAGGATTAAAGTGAATAGAAAAAAAATTGGTACCTAAAAATTAGTACTAAACGACCAAATATATGAAGAACAACCAAAATCCCGTTATGATTGAAAGAATTTGTACTATATAACAAAATATTGGAATTGGGTATAATTATCCTTCTTTCTCCTTAAGTATTAACTTCTTGACAATGGTTTTCAGCTTCTTTATCTCCTTGTGATCTTCTTCTATATGCTTAAGCATCTGATCCTGATCTTAATTTTTCTTCTCTAAGGCTTTTATCTTTTCTTTCTGTGCCTTAAGAATATCTGCCTGAGCCATTAAAACTTCTTCTTTCTTAGAAATATTTTCTTCAAACTCTATTCTGAGATCCCTTTATCTCTTCCAATTCATGGCCACTGAATTAATCTTCCCATTCAAGTCCTTGACTTCTTGTTTCCGAGTTTTCTGTTCTAGAGTTAGATTTTTTTCAAAACTCGTAGTAAGATCATTAAGTTTCCCATATTTTGTGTCAAAAGAATCTTTCACATAATCTTGAAATTCATCAAAGTCTCTCAAATCATCAATTTTCTTCCTTGACCGACTTGAAATCTTCTTTCATTATCTTTAATGAGCTTCACATTCAATGAAGAAGGTTTTGAAATCTGTCTCAAGCTTTGCAAACTTGTCCATAAGTATGGTGAATGAATTTTCTTTCTAATTAAACGAGTGCTGAAGAATCTGGAACCACAAGTCTATACTCAGAAATAAGGTAATTGTATCAACCAACTTCTTCAAATATTGTACCAAAAAATCATGTCCATGAGAGGATGATTCCAAATCATAGTGTTTGGTTGGTGATGATTATTTTTCTAACTCTTCAACTTTCCTCTTTGACAAACAACCAACACCTTTCTTTTTCACCACATATTTCTTAAGTGTATCAAGCAACACCTGCTTTCCCTTATCATCCCTTAGAATGATCTCTCCTGCTTTGGGTGATTCATGCTCACTATCGGATAACTGAACAATATTATCTTCCTTAATATTTTCTTTCTCATCACTTGCCACAATATCCTCAAGCTGAATGAAGTAATTGTTATTACTTTCTTCTTAAGATATCTTATTCACTTCTTTCTGAACTTTTTCCTATTTTCCTGGAGAAGCAAGTTTTTAATATTTGGATTCAGAAGTTCAGATTGATAGTTTATCAAAAGGACTTTAATTCTCATGATAATCCTCTACTTGCCTTATCATCTCTTCAGTATCACCACTTCCTTCTTCTTCTTCTTCTACTACTACTTCTTATTCTAATTATTCCTCTTGCACAATTTCTTCTTCTTTTTTTGGTTCTGAAATTACTACCTTCTTTACCAGAGTCATAGGAAGTGATTCTTTCAAAAACAATTCTGGTACCTGGATTTGTTCAGAGGATTTCTCATCGGCCTTAATAAGGGATTGAACAATTTCAGCCTCTGAAATCTTCTTCCTCTTCTTCTTTTCTTTCTCTTTCTTCTCAAGATCTTCAGCAACCTTTATCTTTATTTCTTTTGCCTCAGCAGGGTCCAAGCCAAAAGTAGGCTCCCCTTCCTTCCAATTCTTCTTGTCCTCTCTCCAGTTAGCCACTACTTAATCAGGGTAAGTCGTTTGCTTCTCTGGTTTTGGGGGTTCTAATTGAATTTCCTTAGCCGCAGAGATTATTTATTTCACTTCCGGTTCCTTTGCATTTCTCTTCCTTCCACCCTTTTTGGAAGTCTCATCCAATTCAGGTTTCTTTGATAGATCTTCTATTTATGATTAAAATAAATCATAAAAATCTCCAGATTTACAAATGAAGCCAAACTTCATCCTTCTCAAGGTATCATCACTAAAAAGCATAACCTTGTAATTTCTTTACTTATAACTACAAAGTATTTTGAATGATTGAAGACAAAGAACAATAATCTTGGGGAGAATTTCCAAATACATGATAATTGGAGACTTAAAATTTCCATTCTTGATATTATCAATTGTAATCAAGATATAATTCACTAGATTTATATTCCTGAGGTTCACCAAGAAATCCAGAATATAGATGTCACTTTTCTTCAGGGAATCCTTATCCTTTTTTCTCAGAATGATAAAATCTTAAACCCATAATTCAAGAATCTGAAAGTTTGTAGATAGATAAAAAATCTTCAGATTCTTCACTTCTTTTAGACCAAGGAAATCTAAAGCCATATCCTTCTCAAACGAACCTGATACATCTGGTAATTTATGGGTGAAAAATTTAGCTTCACCTTCATAAGGAATTCCAATTATACTTGCATCCTTAGTGTAGGAAAGGGAGTAGGTATTTCCATAGCTATTGAATAAAAACTTATCTTTCCCTCCTTCATTGAAGAGACTTACTGATTCTTGAAATTCAACCAACAACTCTAGATAAATCGGATCTTGTGCCTTCAGTTTTGATATACATAGACTTTTCCATCCATTTAGCTTGATGTTCTTTGAAATGATATAATCAATCTTAAAAAAGAAATTTGGATCGATTAACCTTTCTATGTATATCTTCCATTCACATATTTCCTTTATAGTTGAAATTTATTTCAGAGGAGAGGAATCAACAGACATTCGGAGCTGAGGAAAACCTAAAGATCTGGAAAGAGCTTAAGTAAGAGGGTAGAACTTCAGCACGTGAAGGCTTTGTAGATCGATGTGGTACAATCAATAGGGGTACTTATATAGGCATTTGAGATAAAGGTTAAACTACCTTGATTGATCCAATGGTTAAAAATATCTTGATTAGATCTGATGGTTGAGATGATAGCCGAAGAAGGTATTTGGTAGGTTCCGATCTTTTGAGGTTTTTAGGATACACATTCGGATTTAAAAGAAAGTGAATCTAAAAAAGTCTCTTATGCAAGATAAAAATATCAGCATGTAAAAAGATGATTATGAAAATTTAAGAAAGAAAATATACCTTCTAGATTGCCAAGAAAATTATTCATAATGATGAAAATTCTTCTTTAAGAACTTTAGATTTCTAAAAATTTAAAATAAATTTTTTATTATGTAAAAATTTGATTACAAAAAAAACTGATTACGAAAATTTGATTACGAAATAAAATATGATTACAAAAATTTGATTATGAAAAAAAAAATCTGATTATGAAAATTTTGATTACAAAAAATTTGATTAAAAAAATATGATTACAAAAATTTTTATTACGAAAATTTTGATTAACAAGCAAATGTACTCCCCCTGCGAAAAAGGAGTTTCTTATTGTAAGGAGATATGTTTCAAAGAAAAATTAATATGGAAGATTACCTTATGGTTATCATTCCTAACTTTTATTTAATGTATTCATCTCTATCATAGGGTAAAGATTTTGTGAAAATATCAGCAATTTGATCCTGTGTTCCGATAAATTAAAGAATTATATCTCATTTTTGTGTGTGGTCCTTAATAAAGTGATGTCTAATATCTATGTGTTTTTCATGAGAGTGATGTGCATGGTTTTTACTTAGGGAAATGGCCCTAGTATTATCAGACAATATTTTTGTTTTGGTAAAACTCATATCATAGTCTTTGAGTGTGTGTTGCATCCACAGTACTTGAGCACAATAACTTCCAGCTACTACATATTCAGCTTCAGCAGTGGAAAGTGATACTGATTGTTGCTTTTTTCATAACCTAGAAACTAATTAATCTCCTAAGAAATGAAAATTTTTGGATGTACTTTTCATATCCATTCTACATCCACCAAATTCAGCATCCAAAAATATTTTTAAAATAAAATCATTTCTAGAAGTATAAAAGAGTCCTAAATCCGTGGTTCCCATTAAGTAGAGAAAAAATATTTTCATTTCCTTTAAATGATATTCCTTAGGATTATATTTATATCTTTCACATAATCATACTGAAAACATTAAGTCTAGATGACTAGCTATCAAGTATATTAAACTTCCTATCATACCTCTAAATGATGTTTGATCTACTGGTTTCCTAACTTCATCAAAATCAAGTGAATTTGAGGTACTAATGGGAATACTAATACTCTTAGTGTTGTCATATCCATACTTTTTAAGAATATATTTAATATATTTATATTTAGATATATATGTTCCTTTTGGTTTTGAGAAATTTGAAAACCTAGGAAAAATGTAAACTCACCCATCATACTTATTTCAAACTTATATTTCATTAGATCTGAAAATGAATCAGTTAAAGATTGTTGAGTTGAACCAAATATAATGTCATCAACATAAATTTGAACAATCAAAATATTTTTCTTATCTTTATTTATAAAGAGGATTGGATCAGCATTTCCCTTAATGTAATTGTTTTGTAACAAAAATTTTGTAAGTATATCATACCAGGCTCTATGGGCTTGTTTAAGTCGATATAAATATTTGGTAAGTATAAAAACATGTTTAGGATGTTTTGTATCTTCAAAACCAGGAGGTGACTCAACAAAAACATCCTCTTGAACTTATCCATTAAGGAAATCACATTTAACATCCATTTGAAAAAGTTTAAAGTTAAAGAATGCAGCAAAGGCAAGTAGAATATGGATAGATTCAAATCTAGATACTGAAGCATAGATTTCTTCATAGTCTATTTATTTTTGTTGATTATAGCCTTTAGCAACTAATATAGCCTTATTTCTTAATATGACTCCATTTTCATCACACTTATTTTTGAAGACCCATTTTACTCCAATAACAAATGTTTCCTTAGGTCTTTCAACCAAGGTTCAGACTTTATTCCTTTCAAATTAATTTAGATAATCTTGCATGGATTCTATCTAATAATCATCACCTAAATCTTCATTAGTGATTTTTGGTTCTAATTAAGAAAGGAATGCTAGATGTTATAATTCATTTCTTAAGGAACTTCTAGTCCTTACTGGTTGATTTACATCACCAATGATACTATCACTGGGATAATTCTTAAGAAATAACTAATTTGGGTTTTGTAAAACCTGTTAATCAACATATGGAAGGAAATATTCTTAGGTAAATGCCTCAGAAACATTTTCTTCAAAATTTTCCTTATCATAAGGATCTTCTATCAAGGGTTTATAATCAGTTTTTGAAAACACATCTGAAGATGTAGGTTGAGGTTTTTTAAAAACAAAAGGATCAGTTTCATAAAATTTAACATGTACTTTTTCTTTAATAGTACATGTATTTTTATTAAAAACTCTATAAGCTTTAGAAGTTATGGAGTAGCCTAAGAAAATTCCTTCATTAGATTTGAGTACGAATTTATGTAAATTATCTTTCGTATTCAGAATGAATACCTTTCATCCAAATACCTTGAAGTAAGAAAGTCTAGGTTTTCTACCATTCCATAACTCATAAGGGGGTTTTTTAAGAAAATGACTAATAAAAACCTGAATTATAGTATAAAAATAAGTACTTACAGATTCAGCCCAAAAATGTTTAGCTACCGAATATTTACTCAACATGGTTCTTATTATCTCTTGAAGAATTCGATTTATTCTTTCAACAACACTATTTTGTTGAGGGGTTCTTGGTGCTAAGATGTTATGATTAATGCCATTTCTATTAAAAAAATTTCAAAAACAGAATTTTGAAATTCTCCTCTATGATCACTATGAATAGTTATCAATGGAAGGTTTTTCTTATTTTTAACTTGGGCTATAAAGATTTTAAAATAATAAAACGATTCAAATTTCTTTGTTAGAAAATAGACCCATGTAAATATAAAGTAATCATCAACTAGGACAAACACATAGTATTTGCCTCCAATGCTTCCAGTTTGTGTTAGACCAAAAAGATCCATATGAACTAATTTTAATGCATTAGATGTTGAGACTTAACCAATTGATTTTAAGCTTGATTTATGTTGTTTTCCATATTGACAAGGATCAAAAACTTTTGAAGAATCATATCTAAGCTCTGGTAGATCCTTATCAAGTCTTTTCTTAGAGATTTTACATAAGTTCCTAAGGTTAAATTTTCCTAACCTTCTATTCCATAACCAAGATTGGTCTTCCATTTCACTAATACAAGGTAGATCTTGGCTCCTAAGGTCTTCTAAGTTTAGTGTGTATACATTCTCTTACCTATGGGGAGAAAGAATAAACTCTTCCTTGGAATTGTGTACTAAGAATTTATCATTCCTAAAATTCACAATTTAACTTTCATCACATAATTGAATTTTGCTAATGAAGTTGTTCTTATGACCTTTAACAAATAAAACATTTGAAATCAAAGTTTTTCTAAGAATAACAATGTTACCTATACCAATAATTTCTCCCTGAGAATTATCTCTGAAAGTTACTTTTCCTCCTTTCATCTTTATAATCATTTCAAAGAAGTTTTTGTTACCAGTCATATGATGGGAACATCCACTATCCATGTACCATGTATTTCTATTGGTACTATCTTTATTTTTCTAAAAATAATAGTGTTATAATTTCAAAACCCAAACTTTCTTGGAACTGCAGACTTCAGAAAGCAAAATTTTAGATATCCACAATTTCTTAGAAAAATAGCCTTTATGAAAACTTAAAGACTGAGTTTTTTTTAAAGAAAAATTGTTTGCCCAATGCCCACCACACTAACATTTAGTGCAGAATGGAGAACTTTAAGGAACAAAATAATTATTACTAATAAGCGGTTTGGAATGAGTATAACAAAATCCAGAATTATGCCTTAGAGGTTGAATTTGGTAATACATATTATCAAAGTTTTCCTTTACTAAGGTAAAATTTGACAAACACTTCCTCAAGGAAAATATTTCTAACTTTAGTTTAATAACTAAGTTTTTGTCCTCAAAAACATTACTTTTAGAACTTTAGTTAGCCTCTAAAATATTTTTCTTAGAAATTATATTTTCAAGATCGTTGGAAATTTTATCCTTCTCATAATTAACTTCCTCATGGTTTTAATAAATACTTTAAAAATCATAAATTTTCTTATTAAGATCTTTAGAAAGATCTAATACTTCTTTAGTAGGAATAGGAATTCTAGAATTTTCCTTATCATGTTTTTTCTTGAGTTTAAAATTTTCATTCTCAAGAAGTTTAGAAAACCTAGATACTTCTTCATATGTAGGTAATATATTAACTTCATCAGAAGAAGATTCTTCATCCAAAGATTCATAATATTTATTATCACTATAATTTGTATTTAAGGATACATTAGTTATGGATTTAGTATTGTGTACCTTGGAAATTAGAAAATGGTTTTCAATAGGTAGCTTAGAAATTAGACCAAGATTCTTCTGACCAGAAGATTCATACTCTAAGTATTCATCAAAATAATCTCCACCACTGGCACTCCAGGTGTCATTAACTTTAAAAACTTTCTTATCTTTAGACATGTATTACTTATTTCTATTTCTCTCAAAATTCTTTTCCTTTATATCCTTTTTCTTAAACATAGGACAATCTAGTCTTATATGCCCTGATCTTTTTCATTTCTAACAAGTGACTTCCAAATCTTTCTTGTCCTTTATTTATTTCTTCTTAAATATATATTGAAATTATTTATTCCCAACTTTCTTGATCATTCTTCGAGAAATATTAGCTAACTCATTCTTAGAATGTTCAATTTCCCTAGATTCAAATAAAATAGTGACTTTATTTGACTTGGATCTTGTAACTCTTTCAGGAGTCTTGGCTTTAGTAGTAGTAAAGGATACACTTCTATTACCATTATTCTTCTTATTCATATCATCATCTCATTTCATTCTTGTCTCATGTGGAATAAGAGTTCCAAAAAGCTCATCAAGAGTAATTTGAGATACTTTCCTATTCTCATTGATAATTTTTCTCTTAGATTCCCACTCATTAGGCATGATATCTATAGTCTTTTCCAAAAGTTCCTCATCATCTAAACCTTTTTCACACATTTATTGTAAATTGTTAACAATAGTCATAAACCTTTGTTGTACCTTGCATGCTGGTTCTCAATAAGAAAATAGAAATCCATGATATTCTGCTCTAAGCATAGCTCTTCTAGTTTCTATAACCTTGGATGTACTAAAATGAGTAACCTCCAATTTCTTCCAAATAAAATTTTCATCTTCACAAGAAAAATCTGACTATATATATTCCTGGTCATGGAACACAACAAAGTATTGCGTACCTTTTAGTTTAATTGATATTCTAACTTTTCTTGATTAGTAAAAGTTCTGAATTCCTTATTAGGAATCTTGTAATCTTTAGTAAGAATAACAAAATTGTCCACTCCAGTATTAATAACGAAAGTCTTCATATAATCTATCTAATATTCATAATCATTCCCATAAAATATAGGTGGTCTAGTAGTATTTAGATAGTCAATCAAACCAACATTCATTCCTTCCATCTAAAATAAAATGTCTTTCCACAAAAACTTGTTAATAGTAAAAGTTTCTAAATAAGGATAAAAATACTAAGCAAGGACAGTATTTAGAACTTGAAAACTTGAGCAAGAAAACTTATATGTGAATATAATTATTTTAGAGACCTCCTCTGATACCAATTCTAGGATTGAAATATGAATATAGATTCTCAATTACAAGAGGGGGATGAATTGTAATTTTAAAAACTTTCATTTTTAACCTTAAGGAAAACTATGTTTAACAAAGTTAAATAGGGTAAATTCACAAGACCTATTCTAGTTCTACAAAATTTCTAGGTTCTGAAAATGTGGTTCTAGAAATGAAACTTAATGAAAGTTTAAAAGGAAAATATTATACCTTAAAGCATATAGAATCTTACTTATCAGATTATGAAAAAGAACAAGAAAGTGTAATAAGGTTATAATTTCATCCTTTATTAAAATACAGCAGAAATAAACTTAAAACAAAAAAAGTAAAAGGTATGAAATCTTTTAACCCAAATAGTTGGATATCCAACAACCATGGATAAAGGTCTCTTGATTTATACTTTCAAGAAAGTCTGTCTTACCCACACTAGGGTAAGCCCTCGATAGGAATATCGGAATCTGTCTTACTATCGTTGCAAGCCCTCGAACTTTAAGTTAGTTGGAACCTTTGTATTTCTATCCCCGGAAGTCCGCAAACTTTAAGGTATTCGTAACCTCTATCTTCCAATCCCAAGAAGTCCTTTATTGTACATAGTAGCAATCAGAGTCGCACAAAGCAATATGAACAAGATGTTCAGTACGCAAAAGGCATGAGAGTCTCTCTCTCTAGAAATCACTTCAGCAGCATGTAATATTTAGAGTGACTGAGTCTCAGTTTTTAGTGTTGAGATAATTTAAATGAGCTCATATTTATATTCACTTCTCTAACGGTTGGCTCCCTCCTCCAATGGTCATATTTTTCCTTGAATTTCAGAGGGACCTGTACACATGTCACTCAAACAATGGTTAGATAGAAATAGAATGTATGACATCATTTCATAACTATAACAAGTGTAAGAAAAATAAGGTTTTTGAACCAAATATATTTTTTGGAGTCTAAAAAAATAAAGTTCAGAGTCTAACCAAATAAAAAATTGGAGGCGATAAATCAGGAATATTTGGATTCTGTTTTCCAAAGAATTTAGAACCAGAATTCTATAGATTTAGGAATTTGAATTCTAATGAATTTGGAGTCGGAATTCTTAGGAATTCTGAGTCTGAATTATAAGGAATTCGGATTCTGAATTCTGAGGAATTCAGAGTCTAAATTGTGAGGAATTCGGAGTCTGAATTCTGAGGAATTCGGAGTCTGAATTCTAAGGAATTCGGAGTCTGAATTCTGAGGAATTAGAGTCTGAATTCTGAGGAATTGGGAGTCTGAATTTCAGAAAATTTAGAGTCTGAATTTCAGATAATTCAAAGTATGATTTACAAATAATTAGGAGTCTGATTTTCAGAGAATTTGGAGTCTACTTTTCGGAGACTTTGGAGTCTGAAAATAGAATACAGAGTCTGATTTTCAGAGAATTCAGAGTCAAATTTTCAGAGAATTCAGAGTCTGAAAACAGAATACTCTATAACCAAGGATTTATAGGAGTCTGAGGTTTTAGATATGAAACCAAATTTTAAACTTTTGGAATAAAAATATTTATATTTAGAGAAATTATAAAATGAATAATGAAAACATAGGTAAGGATAAATTTTCCTTGAGAAAGGAAAATTTTCCTTATTAAGATAATTCTTAGGGAAAAAATAATTTTCCTTATGATAGAGTGTTTGTGATTTTCAAAACATATAGGAATAGAAAATTAACAAGGAAACCTTATTGATTCAACATTTATTATCATTCCTGATAATTTTTTTTTGGTTGGTCATTTAATTGAAGTGATTTTTGGTTTCAATGAATTTCTTGGAAAGATAAACTTTTTTACAAGGGTTTTCTTTAAAAAATATATTTTTTGATTTAGAAATGTTTTTTTCAAACACTAAAGAGGTTTATATTAGATTTTAAAAATGATTTATAAATAATTATCATGGTTTTGAGATGTATTTTGATAAAATTGTAACTTTCAGAACTTTGGGTGTGTTGGGAAATAGACATAGGAAACCTTAGTGTGTGTGGCACTACTACTAATTGTTTTGTGGATATCGATAGATTGTGGCTGGACTCAATATTAGTTGGATCCAACATATGACCTGGTTTGGGTCTATTTTTATCTCTAGTATGTATTTTTCTATAGGCTAGGTCCCAAATGATAGCATGGTTGGTAATTTATGGTTTTTTATAACATGATGGTTTTTATAATGGATTGTTACTCATAGGTTTTTATATGAGGTTGCATCACATGGAATCGTATGATGGTATTTCATGGGTATTTATTAATTTCTTACCTTATTATGCATGTATATGAATTCTTGTTTTAGCACTTATACTTGTCATATTAATTTTTTGAGAATATGAAATTATTTTTTGAAAAACCAAAGGAAAATGATTTTTAAATGGATTGGATTTAGAAAAATTATTTGTAAAACCATTATTATTTTAAAAGCTATAACTATTGAATTCTTATTATTAGATCTTGTATAGATTCTTTTTTGGAATCATACTAGGCTTTTTTCACACCCTGGTTTTTCCTTTGGGCGAGTGTAGATGTTATATAATAGGATATAGGGAAAGGTAAGGGCTTTTTATAGCATGAATTCTCATCTTATCTTATTTTTCTTCATAGAAGGGTGGTTTGTAGGTGACTGTTAGTCACATGGAGGATTTTAATACTCAATGGCTTAGCCTTTCTTGGCTTGAATTGTATGGTTTTTGGTTTTATCTATTTTCTTCTGCTTTATACTCTGGTTATATGTATTGTTTTGGATATATTCAAGACTTGTTTCAGTTGTATTTTTTTTAACTCACCATGTGAATGTTTTCTAGGGTGTATTCTTTGGTTGAACCAGGTTGTTCTATTACAAGGTTGTCTCAGAGTAGGCATAAATTTTATATAGATAACCAAAGGAAATATCTTTCTTTTAATATAGGAGATAATGTTTCTCTATGGAAAAGTGTTATGAATTTTTTTTAAAATGTAATGTTGACTTCAGGGTTTATTAGACCATATAAAATATAGATAAAGTTATATTTTTTTCCTATGAGTTTTTTTGCCTTCGATTTTATCGCATGTACATTATGTATTTCAAGTTTTATTTTTAACAAAATATTTGTCATATGCATCTCATGTTTTTATCCCTAAAGTAGTTTAGTTAGAAGAGAATCATTCATTTAAGGACCAGTTAGTTTAGATTATTGATCCCATAGAGAAAGTGTTTCATAATAAATTGACTTACCAGGTCAAGGTTTTATGGAAAACCATATGATTGAAGAATTAATATGGAAATTATAAAATTCTATGAAGGAAAAATATCCCTACATGTTTAAGTAAGGAATAAAATTGTGAGGTTGTAATTTCTAAAAGGGGGTGAATGTAAAAACCATGGTAATGTTAATATAAATTATTTTTAGTCTTATTAATATTCATTAATTATATTTTATATACTTATATTCATTTCAGTAATATAAGGTAATTTATCAGTCAAAAGGAAAAAAAATTATTTCTAACCAATTTGGGTTTCCATGCATTGCATGGTTTTACTTAAAATATTTATTATAGAATTTAATTTGTAAAAATGAAATTTATTTTTTAATTCATCATGCCAAAATTAGTTTAGGATAAATTTTTGAGAATTTTATGAAAATTTCTATTTTTCAATGAATAGTGAAAAAAACTGTTTTTTATTGAAAATTGCCTTTTTGTTTCAAGCATTTAAAAATTTTAATTTTGTTTTAAAATAGTTTAAAAGTAAAATTAGTTTAATTATATTATTAATAATCCAATTATGTTATTTTTAATTAATTTTATACTTTAATTTGGTATAAAAATATATTTAAACTTAAAAAGTATTTTTTCTGAAAAATTGTTTTTCATTGCGTTTGTAGCTATAATTTAAATTAAATTCTACCACTTCTGTAAATTAAATTTGATAAAATTAATTCCATATTTATAACTACGATAATTAATATTAGGTAATAAGTTTAACTTAAATTTTTTCATAATGAATGGTAAAATAAATAAAAATCATTTTCCACTATTAAAGTTAAAACAAGTTTACTAGGGGATAAAATAAAGAAATAAGGGTTTAAATGACCTAAAAACTTGTCTAAATCCTATTTTATAGCAATATTTAGACCCTATATCATCTAACATTTGGAAATGGTCCATTTTTTATCCATTTTTCATGAGTAATACATTAATATATTTTAATATTTTAAAACATTCAAAGTGTGACCTCTTCCCCGCTTATAAATTGACATGCCCTCTCCTCGCCTATGCACACTTCAAAAGATTTTTGGTTCAGCCAAGACCTATCCAAATACCTTCTTTACATCCCTCCCCACATCTTAGATTCCATGTTTTGATCATAACACCAACCTATGAAGTATTTTTGGTATAAGCCTAATTATATATTCTAAAGAAGAGGGAGATAAAGAACATACATGATGGGTCAAACTTGAGGTAAGGGACAATTTACTTTAAAACATCATTTTAAAATGTTTTAAAGATTTATTTTCTAAAACATTTTCTTCCATGATCATATTCAAAAAATTAATTTTTTTATGGACATAAATGAATTATAGAGTACATTTTTTGTCTCTTTTTACTTTCATTCAAATGTTTTCAAAAAGAATTTTTTTACGTATTTTATACAAAAAAATTTCACAAAAAGGAAAAAATGAATCTTCTAATTTAATGTATACAGCATCACAATTTTTTCCTATTATCATAAATTTTATTTTATGTTTTCATTCCTTTATAAGATTTCATGTTTTCTTCAAAGAAAAACCCTCCTTCCCTTTATATTGGGTATTTTCAAAAAGGCTTTTAAATGTAATGGATATTTCGAAATTCGTAAAATAATTTCTTATAGGTGTAAGGAATATGTGCAATAATGAAAATTAAAGCTTCATTTTTTATTATTATATTATGGTTATTGGGAATTTTTTATGATGATGGGTGATACCAATATAGCTTATAATGATGGGTGACCCTAATATAACTATCGAATTCATTTGGTAAATGGAGAGAGTTAACCAGTTAGGTTTCTACTAAGAGATAATTAGAATTTACCAGGTAGGTTATTCCTTTTTTAAGAGTGGTTATAAGAGTTATATGAAGATGATATACCAAGTTACTTACATTAATATCTATTCTTTCTATGGGATTTTACAGAAATGCTTTGATTTCTCAAGGTAAGATAATGATAACATATTTAAAGGAGAGTATATACTACTACTTAAGGGTGAAATGTATAAATTTTTGAAAAATAAATCATGAGTTTGTCATTATTTTAAATAAAAATTTATGATTTTTATTTTTACATTAATATTTATTATGAAATGTTTTATTAAAATATTTGGGCAGAGAAGTTGATTTTTTTGGGTAAGAAAATGTTTATTTTGAGTTCAAAGTTTATTTTGAAAAAGGAAACTTTTTATGAGTATTCATGGAATAACGAGTTTGTATATTTATTATTATAGGTCCCTTACTAATATTTTTGTGCTTATCAAATGTTTTCAAATACATTTCATAGGTTTCTAAAGATAATTAGGGTATAGTGTTATGTCAAGACAAAAATTGTGAAGATATTTCAGGAAAATAAAACTTGTTGTATCTAAAAAGATTTTTATTTTAGGAAAATTGATACTAAGTGGAAGAGTCCACTTTTTGATGTAATATATATTTATGTAAGGGTGATGACCTAATTCTATAAAAATTTATACTAAAGATATCTCGAGGAATGAGAGGAAAATAATTCTTTTATAAATAGTAATTTTACACATTGTTTAAGGGAATATCCTTGTACTTTTCAATCTTGTTTCTATCCTATAGGAAATGAAAACATCACTCATGTGTACGTGTGGACTATCACATCCTTGAAGTTATGTGTCTCATATTCCATCACAAACTCACATGGATTGTTATAAAGTTTTAATTAATTAATATATAGTATTTTCCTAATATTTATAACATATTTAAGATTCTATAAATATAAATAATTATCTACTTTATTCATTTTCTATTTAGTAGAGAAATAAAAACGTTGTTCATGCGTATGTACGAACTACCATCTCTATGAAACAAAGTTATTCATTTTTCATGAATACCTTAAATAGTTTGTTTTAAAATTTTATATAATGTATAAATATGATAATTATAAAATATTTAAGATTCAATAATAAATGAAACCATTAAAACTCTGACCACGATTAATGCATCGATGTTGTTTTGAGGTCATAAATAGAACGACTCTAAAACATCCAACATAAACTTAAAAAATTTATTAACTAAATAAGTCATGGTAATAAATTAAATAAAAGGAATAATAATAATGATATTATCAATCAAAATATATATTAATTAATTATAACTATAATATAGTTTTATTATTCATAAGTTAAAGAATGCATGAAGATTGATAAGACTTAAGGTAAGGGACTTTCTTTTAAAAATCTTAAATTTTTTCCTCCAACTCTTTTTATTCCATGTTAAGGTTATTTTAAATGTTTCAATATTTTTTTAATTATGATTAAAATATTTATAAATTTTATTTTCAATTATTTTTTAATTTCATATATAGGATTAAAAATGAATCTTTTCAACATTTTCCTTATGGGTTATTTTTAACTTTTTATAAGTGAAAAAGGATTTTTTTTAACATATACAATTTAACCAATATTTACCATCATCATAGACATTATTCATTATCAATATTTCTTTAAAAGTTTTCATAGTTATTTTCAAATAAAATATTTCTCTCAATATTCGAGTAATTTTCCAGTTTTAAAAAGGTTTTCTGAGGAAATAGAAACTTTTTCTCGTATTTATGATAAAATTTAAAGTGTTATTTCTTATGGGATTGACTAAAAAATTAAAATGGGCTTTATGATTAAATTTAAAGCTATATGTGTTTTATTTATACAATGTTTCTTTTAAATTTTATATAAATTATGGAGGAGCCTTATATAGATCTGGTGATGGGTGATCTTAATATAGCTCTCTAATGTCTGGGGTAAAGTGACTAAATTTACCAATGATAGGTTAATCCTAATATATGTGGAAATTATCCTGTTTGGTGATTTCATTGTAAGGGTTCTTATAAGTATGTCTAAGGACCTTGGCCCTAGTATCCTAGAGCCAGTTCCTTATATTAATACATTAGTATGATTATAAGGAATCGCATCCCGAAGGACCAATTAGTTTAGCATTATTGGAAACCAGATTACATAAATGAACATGCATTACAAATTGAAAGGAAAACAACATAGAAACTCTATTTATAACACCCAATAACTCTTATATTAACCCTATAAGTCATTAATAATGTACCTCTCAGAATCCTGGGTTAAATAAACATATGAAAGGGTTGAGTTCAGATGCTCAGTAAGGGTAAGTAATAAAGTAGAAGATATAACATAAATAGTGTTTCATGATGAATAAATTATAACACATGATATTAAAATATAATCTTGAATATAATATTGCAGGAATAAAAGATGAATAAAAAATTCTATATAAATAATAACGTGAAACTTCACCACATATATTCTACTAGTCAAACAATCACATGATTTATCAATTACAAATATCATAATGAGTGAATGCATATGATGGACATCATAAACCTATTTTCAAGGCCTCATCCAAGACTTCTAAAAGTAAATAGTTAATTCCTTGGCCAAAATCAATTTCTATTTTCTCTCATGGGACCTACTGGTGCATCGAGGGGATATAACAAGCCCCACCCATCACATAATAAATCCAATGCATTCTTAATATGTAAAATAAAATTATATCTTCAAATAAAAGTGTCCCATACCACTTTTAAGTATTATATATGAAATTAATCTAATAAAATCATTCAGAAATTCTTGAGGAAAATAATATTTAAACATTCCAAAGTGTCACATACCACCTTGAAACATTTAATTCATAATCCCTGTTAACATTAATTAAAAATTATAATATCATGATAATAATATAATTCATGATATAATATATCAAAGGGAATTATATACACTAAACATAAGGAAATACTGTTGAACAATTCATATATCTCATAGAAGTAAAAGTGAGATGAGAAAAATCCTTTTCACTTTGGAAAGAAGAGTTATTTTGGAAAATAATTTGTATTTTCCATAAAATAATATTGTAAGCATGTATATCCCAGAAAAAAACAACAGGACATTGAAATTATATTAGATGCATAAATGATTTCCTATTAAAGTGAAATCATTTAAAAAGAGTTTTTAAGAAACTTTAGTAATAAAACATTTTAGTGTTATTTAAGGAAAATATTAAAGAGATTTTAAAGAGGAAAGCAATGTTTATTTTCATAAACCCAGAAATGAACCAAGATTTTTTTTCTTGATAAAATTTTTTATTTTAGAAAAATAATTATGTCCTAAAATATATTAATAGTATTCTTAAAAATGGGTAAGTATTTGAGAAGTTCCCTTTAATCTGGCCTGTTTATCGGGAATAATTAAGAAGGGAACCATTTTAAAACATGTATATACCCATAAAAGAAGGATGGTCTGATCTGGATATATGATTCTGAAACATATAAACCAAATTTATAAGAAATATATAAAAATAAAGAATCATTAAATTTGATTAAAGGTATAGAAAGAGTAACCCAAAGGAAAAAGTGGGGGTTCGGGTAGAATCCCTTACCACTTTGCAATCAATCGAATCATATGACTCAAAATTAATAATAATCAAAATATAAAATTAATAACAGGAAAGTAAATAGATTCGTGATATGATACATTAATGGGTAGTATACATACACCATACATAAGAAATAGTGCTGAATAAGGAATATCTCGCAAAAATTGAAGTGAAATGAGAAAACCCTTACCTTATTTCCGAATGTGTTCTACACTTGACCTTAATGTCCTAGATAATAAAATTAAATTCATTAATTAATTAATTTATAACCCTTTATACATGTATTATATCATTATAGTGTTATTAAGTTTATTTATGGCCTTATTGATGAGTTGTAGAGTTTAATTTCATCGTTATAAAGCATTCGTTTTCTTGGTTTTCATGATCTTCTTTCCTGTTTATAAGTAATAGAGTTCATGTGGAATGGAAATAATTGTCACGACCCATCCCCCGGGGCCCGTGCTGTGACTACCCCAAGCCCGCCTTCCATAGGCCAGGGGTTGGCGACTAGTACCGAAGGAGTATTCCCTAAAACTGGGAAGGCATTGCCTTTAAAACCTGTAACACACACAACCAAGCACACAAAAAGATACAAACTCAAGTAAACTAAATAGTAAACAGAGTGAGTACAGTAAGTAAAAAGGGGCCAGAATACAAACTCAACAGGAAAGTATAAGGAAAACTGGAAAGTACAGGATATCTGAAAGTACAAGTAAATTGGAAAAGTTCATGTGATCACCTGCCAAGGATCCTACCTGAAGGGTCAGTACATATCTCGATCAGTCGTCTCTGCAGTACGCCTCGTCTAGGTCCACCTCTGAGCTACCTCCAGTCCTAGTACCCTCATCCTCATCCAGCGTTTTCTGTTGTCTGCGTCCAACATAACAAGGTGCAGGCATAGCCCATGCAGGGGTGATTATAACGATACTCAATAGGGACCCCAAGACCCTCAAGTTATCACAAATTCCACCAAGGATAAACCACAAAGTATGAAATCAATAGATAACCCTACTTAGTTATATGCCCATACATATACCTAAGTTATCAAGTAATCCATCACAATCATAAAGGAACACATAGGTTCTGACTCATCTCACACCAGGTATATCTTTAGGTATAGTATTATAGATGATTAGATGTAACTACTAAATCATATTACTTCGTTAAGAGGCTCTACTGCTAACCTGTATAGAATTGCTAGGAGCAGACCCACACAAGATCGTTGGAGCTGACCCACACAGGATCCCTAGGATCTGACCCACACAGGATCACTGGAGCTGACCCACACAGGATCGCTAGGAGCTAACCCACACAGGATCACTAGGAGCTAACTCACACAGGATCACGGGTGCTGACACACATAGGATAGCTAAGAGCTGACCCGCATAGGATCGTTAGGAGGTTACCCACATAGGATCGCTGGAGTTGACCCTCACAGGATCGATAGGATCTAACCCACATAGGATAGATAGGATCTGGCCCGCATAGGATAGCTAGGAGCACTCTTCTCATCACAGCCAGCTACTGGGTTTCCGTAGTAGGCTTGCTCGTCTCTAGGAAAGTCTGCTCCCCAAGCCACTGGTCAATTCTCCAACTGCCATGATTTCCCACGAAGAAGTATCTCAAAGGTTCACCATGTCATAGGGGTCTCAACGCAGTAGACATCGCATCAATCGGACACCCAGTCTGTGAGTTATTAGTCCTTTAGTGCCAGGGGCCTGGATGGATTTGTGCTCGATCCAACCTGACCGTACCCCAACTTAATCCAAATCTCCAGCGGGGTATACTCAAAGTGACCATCTCGCTCCAAGGTACCCAGCACCGCTGAAGGTTCATCAAACGGACGTCCAGTGCCAAAGTTATGGCCAAAAGTGCATAAATGGGTCATAGTGGGACCGACCCGACCTGACCCGACCTGGGCCAAACCGGTTTAGGTTGGCCTATCCTAACCTGCTGGGTCCGTCCTGGCCCGCTGGGTGGCCCAGCAGGTCACGAGGGGCCACAGAGGGTCGCGGGTTGTCGCGAGGCTGTGGAGGGTGCGAGGCAGTGGGGTGGCTCGGCTGAGGTGGTTCGGCCGGAAGGGCAGCAGCAGCAGCTCGAATGGTGGCTCGGCACAGCATGGTGGAGGCGGCGTGGCTCGGTGGTTCATCTTGGCGGTGGCAGCTCGGGCCGGACGGTGGCTCGGACAACGGTAGTGGCTCGGGCGGCGAGACTGCGGTGGCGGTTCAGCCGGGGCGGCGCGGTGAGGCCGTGGAGGCGGATCGGCCAGGGTGGTGCGGTGAAGCCGTGGCGGAGGTTCGGTCAGGGTAGCAGGGTGAAACCGTGGCGGCGGTTCAGCCAGGGCGGCGTGGTGAGGCCACGATGGCGGTGGTCACGGAGCGGCGTCGTTTTGCCATCACCTTCATTGCGGTCAGCGGTGATGTCGGCCGCCATTATCGTGCCCCTTCTTGGTTGGTCTCCAACCTCCTCCATCACGAAGAACACCACAAATCATTACAAGAATTATGGAGTGGATGGGCCATGTTTGTTTGGCCCGCACTCTCCGCGTTAGAGTGGTAGAAAGTGGCTACAAACTCTCTTTGAATTATGAAGTTTCATCAAGAACAAATAAGGGAAGAATTTCAAACAACCATCCTACAATCCTCGTCAATCACTATTCCCAAATCCCGCAAAAGAATTAGAATGGGAGAACATGGAAAGTGTTAATCATATTATAGTAAACCCCAACCTTGGATTGTTCATTGACGTTGGCGCGAGAAGGAAGTTGAAGATGTCGACGTTCGTCTCGTCCTCCACACACCTCCTATCCCAGGATCGGGTAGCGGTTCGTCGTATTCGAAGACATTCCTCGTTGGAGGGTGTCCCCAGGTAGAAGTTAAAGTCGGTGTTCTTCGTTGGAGGATCATTTTTCGTTAGAGAAGTGCAATCCTCCAAGGGTTCTCCTCTCATAATCCCACCCAAAAAATGAAAGAGGTGATAATATAATTAACTTAAAGGATTAATTATGTACGCAAAACCAAGTCGGCATAATTAATGTACCACATTGGAACAATTAATTAGTTCAATTAATTAGCCCAATTTAATGGCTCAATTTAATGGGAGGGGTGTAATAGTGGGGATTTGGGAGGTTTCTCCCCATTAAGAGGGGTCGGGTGGTCCCCGCCTCTAAAATTTAAATTGGGGGTTTAGTCTCGGGTGGTCCCCTCCACCAAAACCTCACAAGGGACGTTTAGTTCTATTGGACCCCACCTATTAACTTTCAAAGGGTGGTTTAGTTTTATTGGTCCCCACCTCCAAACATCCACATGGGTGTTTCAAATAAAAATAAATTGTTACAAAATTTTATTTTTATTTTCTTCTTTCATGAAAAACCCAAAAATGAACTTTCACCCTTGACCAACTGTCGTTGAGATGAAAGTCTCTTTAAGCAAATACTCATGTTGTAAGTTCAACAGTGCCCTCAGATTTCTATTCTGAGCACTAATTCAGAAGTCATAAAAACATGCTCGTACATTTACTAAACGTACCCAAAAAAAGTTCAAAAATTCATTCCGGGAACTCCAGTCCTCGGAATCACGCACCATAAATTTTCAGAAACTCTTAAAATTCTCATTTATATAAAATAATTACATGGAAATTATGGGTCTTTACATTCTCCCCGCCTCAGGGATTTATGTCCCCGTAAGCCACAACTCATAACTAGGTAAACAAGTGGGGGTATTGGGCACGCATCTGAGCCTCCTGCTCCCATGTGCTCTCCGGGAGGTTCTCGTGCTGCCCGAAAACGCGCACCAGAGGTATCGAATTTCCACGAAGGACTCACTCATTCTGATCCTCAATCTCTACTAGAAAATCTGTAAATGTCGCCCCATCGTCGACGTCCAGCTTGCCATGGTCGATGATGTGAAAAGGGTCATGCATGTATATCCTCAACTGGGATACGTGGAAGACGTCATGCACCCGGTGCAACTGAGGTGGAAGATCTAAGTGGTAAGACACCTCGCTAACTCTACTGAGGACCTAAAAGGGTCCAATTAATCTTGGAGATAACTTGCCACCTCGGCCAAATCTCTGTAAACCTCGTCGGGGTGAGACCCGTAAAAAGACACGGTCACTATCCTCGAACTCCAGAGGTCTTTGTCTCTTGTTGGAATATGACTTATACCTCCTCTGTGCATTCTTCATCTACTCCTGGATGATCTAAACCTTCTCTGTGGTATCCCATACCATCTCTAGTCCCACTAGTGCTGACTCCCCTGGGTATTTCCAGCACAAAGGTGATCTGTAAGGTCGCCCATAAAACGCCTCAAAAGGTGTCATCCCAATGGTGGAGTGATAGTTGTTGTTGTATGAAAAATACATCAATGGAAAGTGATCCTCCCAACTGTGACTGAAGTCAAGGACGCATGCAAGTAGCATGTCCTCGAGGGTCTGAATGGTCTGCTTAGTCTGGCCATCCATCTGAGGATGGAAGGCGATGCTCAAATGAAGCTGCAACCTGAAAGCCTCCTGAAACCCCTTCCATAGCTGGGATGTAAAACCTGCATCTCAATCAGAGACAATCATCAAGGGTACTCCATGTAGCAGTACAATCTCCTGCACATATAGGCTTCCCAAGCTCTCTACTGAACTCTGGTCTCTGATCGATAGGAAGTGGGCCGACTTGGTGATTCGGTCGACGATCACCCAAAGAGAATTGTGACCTCTGGATGTACGTGGATGTCCTGTCACTAAGTCCATGTATATCCCATCCCACTTCCACTTTGGGACCTCCAAAGGCTGAACCAAGCCTGCTGGTACCTGATGCTCCGCCTTCACTTGCTAACAAGTGAGTCACCGAGAGACAAACTCTTCTACTGCCTTCTTCATTCTCGGCCACCAGTACTATCATCGGAGATCCTGGTGCATATTTCCCACTCCTAGATGTACCGCTAGAGGGGATGTGTGGAACTCCATCAACACTTCCTCTTGAAGTGACACTGGTACCATGGTACGTCCTCTGAAGAGGATGACGTTCTCCCCACCTTCAAAAAATTCATCAGGTTCTTGTAATGTGGATATCTGATCACATCGTGCCTCGTAGTCAGCATCTCCACATTGCACCTCCCTTACTCTCTAAAGAAGTTGGGGAGTGACTACAAGAGACTGAAGTAAAGTTTCTCTATCTCTATCTACAAAGGTTATCTTCAAAGCAGCCACCTACAATGTCGCCTCACCTAGTAGCTATATACCAGATCTCTTGCTGAGTGCATCTGCTACAACGTTCCCCTTCCTAGGAGTATATACTATCTCGAAGTCATAGTCCTGTAGGAACTCAAGCCAACATTGTTTTCTCAGGTTATGTTCCTTCTGAGAGAATATATACCTGAGACTCCTGTGATCCGAGTAGACTATAAAGAATTCTCCCATCAAATAGTGTCGCCACATCTTCAAGGCAAAGACCACTGATGCTAACTCCAGTTCATGGGTAGTGTAGTTATGCTCATGTTATCTCAGCGGTCGATAACCATATGTGATAATCGCTTTCTCCTTCATCAGGACACATTCGAGTCTGGTCCCTAATGCATTGCAGTAGACTACGTATCCTATGACTTCCTCTGGAAGCCTCAAGATGGGGGCACTATTCATCCTCTTCCTCAGCTTCTGAAAACTCTGTTGGCATCTCTCCAACCACCTGAATGGTTGCCCCTTCTTCGTCAATGCTGATAGTGGTGCTGCAACTCTGGAGAAATATGGTACAAATCTCTATTAGTATCTGGCCAAACCTAGGAAACTTCGTACCACCTTCACACTCATTGGTGGCTCCCAAGAAAGTACCACATCAATCTTTACTCTATCCACTGCAACTCCAGCCTTCGATATGAAATGTCCCAGAAACTGAACCTCTTGGATCCAGAACTGGCACTTCGAGAGATTACCATAAATTTGGTGCTCTCGGAGTGTGTCCAGTACTACCTACAAATGATAGGCATGCTCTTCCTCAGTAACCACGTATATCATAATGTCGTAGATGAAGACTACAACAAAGCGATCAAGGTATGGATAAAAGATCTTGTTCATGAGTCCCATGAACACTGCTGGAGCATTGGTTACACTGAATGGCATAACCAAGAAATCGTAGTGGTCGTACCGATATCTGAAAGTCATCTTCTATATATACTCATCTCACACTCTGAGATAGTGATAGCCTGATCTAAGGTCTATCTTCGAGAACCATCATGCTCCCTTCAGCTGATCAAAGTGGTCGTCAATCCTCGGAAGTGGGTACTTGTTCTTCACGGCCACCTAGTTCAGGCTTCGGTAGTCGACGCAAAGTCTGAATCTCCCATCCACCTTCTTAGTGAACATAATCGGGGCTTCCCAAGGGGAAACACTGGGCTAGATGAACCCCTTCCACTATAAGTCCTCCAGCTATACCCACAACACACGAAGCTCTGTGGGAACCATCTGATACATTGGTGTGGATATCGGTGTCATCTCAGGGTACAAGTCAATGTAAAATTCCACCTCCCTGTGAGGAGGTCGACCTAGAACATCATCAAGGAAAACATATGCATACTGGTCCCCCGCTATAGGATGATTCGGACTCTCCACATCAACTGCTTTGAGGGTAAGGCTAGCCAACTGATGATTGATCGGCTACACCCTCCTCCGAGTAAGTCCATCATTCACTGCAAAGTCTCTCTTCTCACTGGTGAAGGTAAACCTGGTCTCATCCATGTAGACACACTACACTTTGCGCCTAATATAGTCTATATGAGCATGGACTATAGATAACCAGTCCATACCCAAGATGACATCATAACGCCTCGACACTGCTGCTAGGAGATCCAGCCGAATCTCTCGCCTCCTAGAGTAAACTCGCACTGTCGTCACTAGTGTGTAATCATCGAATCCACTCCCATAAGAGTCTCTAGACGTAAGGATCGAACCAACGGCTCCATCGGAATCTCCGAGCTCTGAACTAGGACAGTGGAAATAAAATAATGACTGGAACCTATGTCTATAAGTACTACAGCTAAGGCGGAGTAGACACAGATCGTACCTCGTATCATCTCCAGAGCACCATGATCATAGGCCTTAGCTGCCTGGAGCTGAGCTCCCCCATGTCCACCTGCTCCCTGCGGTCGGGGTGGAACTTATGGTGGTGGTGGAGGTAACATCTCGAAATGATGTCCACTGCCAGATGCACGGCCATCTCCTCTACCACGTCTGGATGCTCCCTGCGGACCTCCTCAGTCAAACCTTGGTCTCTGCTTGGGCGGTCCCTTGACCGTCTGTTGATCATCCGTATGGTGGGTCGGACAGTCACGAGCCATGTGACCCTACCCACCTCATGTGTAACACTTCCCACTCATGGTATGACTAGCTCCGCCTCGGGTGCCCCGCACAACCGATCCTGAGTCATGCGGTCGTCCACCTCTAGGTCCGGTCCTCTTGGACCCTTGCGAGATCTGTCTGCTTCCAGCTTTAGAAGACTTTGCTACATGACGACTAGTGGTGGATCTTGTTGTTTGAGACTGCTCAACAAGGAAACTCTCTATCAGGAGGGATCTCTCTAACACCCCTGCCTGTGTCGGGATGCAGAGTGAGTTCACTAAATCCCTGATCTCTCACTTGAGCCCCTGCTCGAAGGTTCGGGCCCTGAAGAATGGGTCTCGTACCATATATGTGGAGTAGCGTGAGAGGTCAGTTAACCTCACTGAGTACTGATCTATAGTCATGCAGCCCTACTACAGATGAAGAAGCTCTTGTATGCGCACTGCGTGAAGAGTCGCTGGGACAAACTCTGCCCAAAACAGGCTCTCGAAGTCTGCCCAAAGAAGCGTCACCTCATCATGGACCTGGAGAATCAAGATCCATCATCTGTCTACTACTTCCTATAGAAGGATAGCGCCAAGGATCACCATGAGATCGGCTGGTGTCCCTACCAGTCAGAAAAATCTTACCACAGCCTCCAGCCAATCCTCAGTTGTTTGTGGGTCTGTCTCTCCCCTGAACCTGAGTGGCCTCTGACACTGGAACTCATGAAACACACTCAATCAGTGTGCACCATCTACTGCTAGGGCTGGTGGCATTGGTTTCCCAATGGGGAATGGTACCACCAGTGCCTCTACTGGTAAAGGGGTCTGCACTGAGGCCTCATCACTCGGTGGGCTATCAGTGCGTACAACTCTCAGAACCCTAGATGGCTGTCTGCATGGAGGCATCCTGAAAATATATAGGTTTTCCATGGTCAATATGTTATACCTAGTGAGCTAACTCAAAATATCACAGAGAAAACTTTTGAAAACACACACTCAATTAGTGTTTTCGTGCACTGGGTCAGAAATCACAAGTCAGGGTCCTAGTGTATGGATACGTCGGCCACCGCACCAACACTGGATTCCCTAAACTGATAACCACACTCACTACACATAACACTATTTTTGTTAAAAATAAATATCATAGTCATATTTTCTACGGTAGAACTGAATCCTCTGATACCAATTTGTCACGACCCGTCCCCCGGGGCCTATGTCGTGACTACCCCAAGCCCGCCTTCCATAGGCCAGGGGCTGACGACTAGCACCGAAGGCTTATTCCCTAAAACTGAGAAGGAATTGACTTTATAACCTATAACACACAAAACCAAGCACACAGCAAGATAAAAACTCAAGTAAAGTGAATAGTAAACATAGTGAGTACAGTAAGTAAAAAGGGGCCAGAATACAAACCCAACTGGAAAGTACAAGGAAAACTAGAAAGTACAGGACAGCTAAAAGTACAAGTAAAGTGGAACAGCTCTTGTGATCACCCACCAAGGATCCTACCTGAAGGGTAGGTACAGCTCTCGATCGGTTGTCTCTGTGGTATGCCTCGTCTAGGTCCACCTTCGAGCTACCTCCAGTCCTGGTACCCTCGTCCTCAGTCAGCATTGTACGTTGTCCGCATCCAACACAATAAGGTGCAGGCATAGCTCGTGAAGGGGTGAGTATAATGATACTCAGTAGGGACCCCGAGACCCTCAAGGTCTCACAAAATCCACCAAAGATAAACCAAAAAGTATGAAATCAACAGATAACCCTACTTAGTTATATAATCGTACATATACCTAAGTTATCAAGTAATCCATGTCAATCATGAAGGAACACAGAGGTTCTAACTCATTTCACACCAGGTATATATTTAGGTACAATATTAGAGATGATTATATGTAACTACTAAATCATCTTACTCTGTTAAGAGGCTCTGCTGCTAACTTGCACAGAATCGCTAAGAGCTAACCCACATAAGATCATTGGAGTTGACCCACATAGAATCGCTGGAGCTGACCCACACAGGATTTCTAGGAGCTAACTCATATAGTATCGCTAAGATCTGACCCACATAGGATCATTGGAGCTGATCCACATAGTATCTTTAGGACTGACCCACACAGGATCGCTAGGAGCTAACCCACACAGGATCGTTGGAGCTGACCCACATAGGATAGCTAGGAGCTGACCCACACAGGATCGCTAGGACCTGACCCACATAGGATCTTTGGAGCTGACCCACATAGGATCGCTAGGAGCTATCCCACACAAGATCTCTAGGAGCTGACCTGCACAGGATATCTAGGATCTGACCCGCACAAAATTGTTAGGAGTACTCTTCTCGTCACAACCAGCTACTGGATTTCTGCACTAGGCTTGCTCATCTCACGGAGAGTCCACTCCCCAATCCACTGGTCAATTCTCTAACTGCCATGATGTCCCATTAATAAGTATCTCAAAGGTTCTCCATGTCATAGGGGTCTCAACGCAACAAACTATGCGTCAATTGGACGCCCGGTCTGTGAGTTATTAGCCTTTTAGTCCCGGGGGCCTGGTTGGATTTGTGCTCAGTCCAACCTGACTATACCCCAACTTAATGAAAATCTCCATTGGGGTATACTTAAAGGGACTTTCCTGCTCCAAGGTACCCAGCGCCACTGAAGGTTCGTCAAACAGACGTCTGGTGCCAAAGTTATGGCCAAAAAAGCATAAATGGGTCGTTGTGGGCCTGGGTCCGGTCCGACCCGGTCGGACCGACCCGGCCTTACCCGCTAGGTCTGGTTTGGTCCGCTGGGTAGCCCGTCAGGATGATAGGGGTCATGGAGGACCGCGAGTGGTCGTGAGGCCACAGAGGGAATGAGGTCGTGGGGAGGCTCTGCCGGAAGGGCGGTGGCGGCTCGACCCGGACGGCGGTGGTGGCTCAGACGGTGGCTTAGATGGATGCTTGGATGGGAGCTCAGATCGGCATGGAGGCAGTGGCTCGTCTTGGTGGTGGCGGCTTGGGCGGGTCAGTGCAGTGAGGTTGCGGCGGTGGTTCGGCCGGGGTGGTGCGGCGACACCGCGACGGTGGTTCGACCGGGGTGGCGTGGTGAGGCGGTGATGGCGGTGGTCGCAGAGCAGTGTTGTTGAGACGTCGCCTTCGTCGCGACTGGTGGTGATTCTGGCCGCCGTTCTCATGCCCCTTTCTGGTTGGTCACTGACCTCATGCATTGCAAAGATCACCACAAATCATTACAAGAATTACGGAGAGGATGGGTCACGTTTGTTTTTCCTGCACTCTCCGCATTAGAGTGTTAGCAAGCAGCTATAAACCCTCATTGAATTACGAAGAGCCATCAAGAACAAATAAGGGAATAATTTTAAACAACCACCCTATAATCCTCGTCAATCACTATTCCCAGATCCCACAAAAGAATTGGAAGGGGGAACAAGGAAAGTGTTAATCATATTTTAGTAAACCTCTACCTTGGATTGTTTGTTGATGTTGGCGCGAGATGAAAGTTGAAGATGTCGACATTCGTCTGGTCTGCCACACACCTCCAATCCCGGGCTCGGGTGGCGGTTCGTCATAGTCGAAGATGTTCCATGTTGCAAGCTGCCCCGAGCTAGAAGTCGAAGTCGGTGTTCTTCATCGGAGGAGTATTCTTCATTGGAGAAGTGTAATCCTCCAAGGGTTCTCCTCTCACAATACCATCCAAAAAATGAAAGATATGCCTATATAATTAACTTAAAGGATTAATTATGTTGGCACAACCAAGTCAGCGTAATTAATGTAGCGCATTGGCACAATTAATTAGCTCAATTAATTGGCTCAATTTAATGGCTCAATTTAATAGGAGGGGTGGAATATTGGGAAGTTGGGAGGTTTCTCCCCATTAAGAGGGGTCGGGTGGTCCCCGCCTCTAAAATTTAAATTAGGGGTTTAGGCTCGGGTGGTCCCCACCACCACAACCTCACAAGGGAGTTTTAGTTCTGGTGGACCCCACCTTTTAACTTTAAAAGGGTGGTTTAATTCTAGTAGTCCCCACCTCCCAACATCCACATGGGTGTTTCAAATAAAAATAAATTGTTACACAGTTTTATTTTTATTTTATTCTTTCACAAAAAACCCAAAAACTAACTTTCACCCTCGATCAACTGCCATCGAGGTGAAAGTATCTTTAAGCGAATATATAAGGCACCAGCCTTAAACCTTACTTAATCTTGAGATATTTCAATAATACACCTTGAGGATCTTTTCAGGTTTAGAGTTTTATAGAATTAGATCATAAAACATGCATTACATTCCACATTTAAACAAAGTGGTAACATAAAAGATAGTACTCATTTTTCCCATCAACGGAAACATATTTAAAATAAAACATGGATTCTTTCTTGACACTTCCTTGACATTATCATCACATCATGTACCTTTGCCTTGACCTGTGAAAAACATTTCAAAAACTTGGGATGAGCATAAAAAGCTCAGTAAGGGATCTAAAAATATGAAAAGGAAACATGAGTACATGTATACATAAGAATAAATGAAATCATACTCTACTCATAAAACATAAGCACTTTAATATACCTCATCAAATCATGAATAAATCGTAGAAATCATAAGATATAATGGTAACTTTAGGCATTCATAACATTCTTATGTAGGGAGTAACCCTCTTGGTTACGTTTGGAATACCCATCACAGTATATTCCCTAAATATCTTCGGAGAAACCTCAATGTTTAACTCCTTCACACTACCCAATTCATTGGAGAGCTATATCGGGCTCACCCTCCCTTAGTTTAACATGGAACCACCCATCTTCATAATAATTCCCAAGAACCATAACATAATCATATCACATAAAACATGCATAAAGGAAACATAACATTTCCAATTTTCAATCACAAGATATCAATACAACGCATTGATATAAAAAAATTATGAAAACCATTTTCAATACCAAAATAAAATAAAAGTTAAACATGGTATTTATTTTTCTTTTAAAAAAAGGTTTGGCATGTAGAGGAAGCTGAAACTCAAATAATGGTCACGGCGGTGGAGAAGTCGTTGTCGCCGCATACGTACGACAAAAACATTCCCTTTTGTTGTTTATTAAAATGATTCGTATAAAAAATATTCCTTTTGGATAAACTTAAAAGTCAAAGGGGTTTATACACCGTATAAAAGAAGGTTGTGTATAAAACAAAATATGCCTCAATGAAAGGAGATTGAGACGAAGTCCCATACCTCGGGTCCGACTTGACTCGATCATTCTTTAATGTCCTGAATAATAAACTTGAGTTAATTTCTACTTACTTAAGAACCTTTTTCAAGTTCATTATTCCTTTTATATCACTTATTACCATGTCATGAATACTATGTAATTATTTAAGTTAATAACGGTCATTTTATCGATCATTGGTACTTGAGTCAAAAATAAACTCTTTATAATTTCAAGTTGTTCATGTATCCATTATATCCAGAGTTATAATCATGATTTAGATACCATATATATCATATATATCCAGTATATACATGCATTTATAATATTACATAACGTTTAGAGGTAAGAAATGAAATGCACTGTTCATGGAGACGGTAAGTCGTACGTACTCATGAACGCTACTTTCATTTCTATTTCGTATTTTATGGAATAGAATCATAATGATATAAAAGTATATTATAATTCCATTATGATATAACATATAATATCATTAATTACATCCTTTATATGTCCCACATATGGCATTAACGAATCAAATCACTTTGAGGGGGCGGTAGTCCGCACTTCCTAAAATGAAGATATCGCGTTTACCCATAATGGAAACCATAAAGGTATGCCATAAATGAAAAATATAGAATCTTAAGTAAAACATAAACATATTATATATCATATATAAATATATTTTTATCTTAATGTCCACCTTTGAAGGTGTTAAAAGAATATTGAACAATCATCGTTTCGTCAGGCAGAAATTCTCCATCCACGGAAACAGTATGTTCTTTAATCATTAGATGTAGGTGTGTGTAAGTGTATCTCGAATCCTTCTTATAAAAACATCCTGGTATATGTAAGATAATGGTGTTTTTACAAAATAAATGAATAAATATAGTTTATTGGGTTGGAGAAGCAAAATAAAACATAAGAACACAAGAGAAGACACTACCTTTAAAACATGTGACTCTTTTTGATTTGAGCTCAAAGGCTTTCTTGGGAAGACTTCTGCCCAAATTGAGGCTTCAAGGAGTAAGAGAGGGATCTGGAGAGACAAAATGGGCAGGGTTTGGCCGATACAAAGGCTTTGGAAGTGTGGGTAAGGTGGTATAGGTGGGGGCCTTTTATAAGAGGATAGGAGGGGCACTCTTGGAAAGTTACAAAATGTTACTTTATTTTCAAATGATTTTTGGATTTTAAAGTTCCCACATTGATGTATTTCGAGGATAAGGTGATAAGGGTTCGAAATATACTCATACAATAGGTCTTTGACAAGTGTATGTTTTAGATTTTACATTATATTTTCATTTTATTTAAATCGTTATTTAATGAGGTCATCGCTGCATCATCATGGTGTCATAAATAATTTAATTTATTTAATGTCTAAAAATTAGAAAAAAAAATATCATGATGTAGTAAATCTTTTTAGATTTCCAATTAATATTTATAGTATAAAATCTTACTTGTATAAACCCATGTAAAAAATTTTGTAATAAAACAATACATGTTTGTGTCATTTTTACTTTTACTTTAAATAAAAGGCATTAATGTCATTATCTTACCCAAGTGGATCCATGGGGTCCCAAAAATCGACCCATGGGTTTTCATAGTCATACATGACACATCAAATAAGGGTAGGACATGTGTCAAGTTAATTTCATATTATTAAAACATTATTCTTACCTTAAATTACACTAATTACCTCTAATCGCGATTAAAAACTTAAAAGTTACTATTCACCAAAAAATATTTTAATCCCATTGAACCACATTTTACTTTTTAATGAAAACCATGTATGTTATATTTTTTTAAATTCAAAACACAGAGGTGGTAAAATTTCATTTAAAGGAAAAATCAGTTTTTTAAGTACCACTTAGTGGTTTCACTATTCATCAAAAATTGAAGTTTTTCAGAAAAAAATACCAAAACTTCACCCTAAGCTATATTTGATATTCTGAATTCAAAAATGATGTCTATTTTACAAAATTAAAAATATATAAGTTACATTAATTAATTTAATAATTAATTCCCGCTGTCAGAGCAAATAGCATGTTTTTATGAAACAATAAGTATCAAAAGATTGACACTAGTTTAAATCCAATTTAAAAGTGAAATTAATTCCAATGACCACTATTAGATTAAATGGTAAAAATATATTATAATTGAACTTTAAAACCAATTCAAAAGATAATATAATCATATAAACAAATTATATTAAAAAGAGGTTTTGAATTAAAATGCAACATTTTTCACTATTCATTAAAAAGAAGAACATTATCAGAAAAATACCAGAAATTTATCCAAAGTAAATTTCAATGTCCCAATCTTAAATAATAAGTTTAGTTTGACAAATATAGCTTATAAAATTTTCAAGATATAGATTTATAAATGGTTTTCCATCAAAAGGCAGTAAAAAAATCTTTTAAAAATATTAGTGTATTCCAAGCTTAAGATTGGATTTATTCTCATTTTAAGCCTCTAAAACACTCTCTAATTCATTAATAGACATGGATAAAAATATCTATTATTCATTACTTACTTGGGATGTTACATCCTTCCCCCCTTTAGGAAATTGTGTCCCCACAATTTATTTACTTATCGAATAAGTGGGGGTATTTAGCCCTCATTGCATTTTCAGATTCCCATGTTGCCTCTTCAATCATGTGGTTTTTCCACAAAACCTTTACCTGATGAATCACCTTATTCCGTAACAATTTCTCCTTGTGGTCAAGAATCTGGACCGGTTGTTCCTCATAAGATAGTTTCTCTTCCAGCTGAACTACCTCTGGACTCAAAACATGAGATGGATCTGGCATATACTTTATCAACATCGAAACATGAAAAACATTGTGTACCTGAGATAAACTCGAAGGTAAAGACACTCTGTAAGCAACTGATCCAACTCTTTCCAGAATTTCATATGATCCAATGAACCTTGGACTCAACTTTCCTTTCTTACCAAATCGCATCACACTTTTCCATGGTGAGACTTTGAGAAAAACATGATCACCTACCTCAAAAGATAGATCCTTCCTTCGGTTATCCGCATAACTCTTATGCCTTCTCTGAGATGTTCTCATGTGTTTTTGTATCAGCTGAAATTTTTATGCCATCTCTTCTACCAATTCTGGTCCCATCAGCTTCCTTTCACCCACTTCATCCCAGAAAGCTGGAGTTTGACACTGCTTCCCATATAACGCCTCAAATGGTGCCATCTGTATACTGGAATGAAAACTGTTATTATAAGAAAACTAAACCAAAGAAATATGTTGGTCCCAACTTCCCTGATAATCCATCAAACAAGAACGTAGCATATCCTCCAAAGTCTGAATTTTTCGTTTTGACTGCCCATCTGATTGAGGATGAAAAGCTGTACTAAAATTTAATTCAGTACCCAACGACTTCTGAAGGCCTTTCCAAAAGTTAGAAGTGAACCTGGGATCACGATCAGATACAATGGAGAGAGGAACTCCATGTAACCTGAATATCTCTTTAAGATACAAATGGGAAAGTTGATCTAGGGAAAAAGTATCTCGTATAGCGAGGAAATGAGCAAATTTAGTTAAGCGATCAACAATAACCCAGATTGCATTATTACCTCGAGGTTTCTTCGGCAATCCCACAACAAAGTCCATTGATATGTTTTCCTATTTCCACCCTGGCACTGGTAAAGGTTGAAGCATCCCTTTCGGTAACTGCCACTCTTCTTTAACCTGCTGACAAGTCAAACACTTCATAGTAAAATCAGTAATATCTCTTTTCATCCCTTCCCACCAGTAATACTCTCGCAGATCTCTGTACATCTTAGTACTGCCAGGATGAACTGAAAATAGAGAACTATGAGCTTCACATAACAAATATCTCTTCAACTGTGAATCAAAAGGCACACACAATCTCTTCCCAAATCTCATAACACAATCATTATCAATGTTGAATTCAGGCAACTTACCCTTCTGAACCAGCTCTACCTTTTCCTGCAACTCACTGTGTTGCTTCTGTGCTTTCTTGATTCTGTCTGATAGAGAATATTTCACTGATACCTGAAACAAAACAGATGGACATCCTACACAAAACACTTCTATTCCAAATTTCATCAAATCCTTAACCAAAGGATCACGTTACAAACGCAACATTGTTAATGAAGCATTACTTCTTCGACTCAAAGCATCATCCACTTTATTTTCTTTTCCCAGATGGTAATGAATTGTACAATCATAATCCTTGATTAATTCTAGCCATATCCTCTGTCTCATGTTCAATTCTTTCTGAGTGAATATATACTTTAAACTTTTGTGATCGGTATATATTTCACACTTTACTCCATTCAAATGATGCCTCCAAATTTTTAAAGAGAAAACAACATAAGGTAATTCCAAGTCATTTGTAGGGTAATTTACCTCATGAGTTTTCAACTAACGTGAAGCATATGCAATTACCTGATAATTATGCATAAGGACACAACCAAGTCCCTTCAATGAAGCATCACTGTATATAACAAACTCACCATTCCTGGAAGGAAGTGCCAAAACTGGAGCATTCACCAATCTTCTTTTCAACTCCTGAAAACAATCATCACATTATTTTGTCCAGATAAACTTAACACCCTTCCGAGTTAGCTTAGTCATTGGACTAGATAACCATGAACAATTTTCAACAAACCTTCGATAGTAACCTGCCAAACCAAGAAAACTACGGATCTCAGTTACATTTGTGGGTCTTGGCCATTCTTCAATAACTTTTGTTTTAGCAGGATCAACAGTTATGCCATTTTTTGAAACAATGTGACCAAGGAAAGAAATTTCTTGTAACCAAAACTAACACTTTCTGAATTTTACATATAGTTTATTTTCTATTAAGGTTTTAAAGATAACCCTTAAATGACTTTCATGATCCTCTTTACTTTTAGAAAACACTAAAATATCATCAATAAACACAACCAACATTTTTCACCTGAGTCAACTGAGCCATCACTGCAACAAACTGTTCAATTCTGATTCCGACTATCTCTGATTGCTGATTCAGAAGGTCATTCTACTCTGTATGCCTTCCTAGAAAAGCTGATCTATTTCCTTTATGAAAAATCATTCTTAACACAGACATATCTTAGGCGAAGCAACATGGTAATCTTTAAATTCTATATCATTTCAATCACACCAAAAATTAATTTATAATTTAACAATTTGCAAACTCCTAAAGTTGTCTAAATCGATCTCTGATACCAACTATAAGGCCCCAGCTTTAAACCTTACTTATTCTTGAGATATTTCAAGAAGACAACTTGAGGATCTTTTCAGGTTTAGAGTTTTAGAGAATTAGATCATAAAACATGAATTACATTCCACATTTAAACAAAGTGGTTACATAAAAGAGAGTACTCATTTTTTCCATCAACAGAAACATATTTAAAATAAAACATGGATTCTTTTTTGACACTTCCTTGACATTATCATCACATCATGTACCTTTCCCTTGACCTGTGAAAAACATTTCAAAAACTTGGGATGAGCATAAAAAGCTCAGTAAGGGATCTAAAAATATGGAAAGGAAACATGAGTACATGTATACATAAGAATCAATGAAATCATACTCTACTCATAAAACATAAGCACTTTATCATACCTCATCAAATCATGAATAAATCATAGAAATCATAATATATAAAGGTAACTTGAGGCATTCATAACATTAATACGTAGGGAGTAACCCTCTTGGTTACGTTTGGAATACCCATCATAGTATATTCCCGAAATCTCTTCGGAGAAACCTCAACGTTTAACTCCTTCGCGTTACCCAATGCATTGGAGAGCTATATTGGGCTCACCCGCCCTTAGTTTATCACGGAACCACCCATCTTCATAACAATTCCCAAGAACCATAACATAATCCTATCACATAAAACATGAATAAAGGAAACATAACATTTCCACTTTTTAATCACAAGATATCAATACAACGCATTGATATAAAAACATTATGAAAACCATTTTCAATACCAATATAAAAGAAAAGTAAAACATGGTATTTATTTTTCTTTTAAAAAAAAGGTATGCCTTGTAGAGGAAGCTGAAACTCAAATAATGGTCACGGCGGTGGAGAAGTCGTTGTCGCCGCATACGTACAACAAAAACATTCCCTTTTTTCATTTAGTAAAATGCTTCGTATAAAAAATATTCCTTTTGGATAAACTTAAAAGTCAAAGGGGTTTATACACCGTATAAAAGAAGGTTGTGTATAAAACAAAATATGCCTCAATGAAAGGAGATTGAGACGAAGTCCCATACCTCGGGTCCGACTTGACTCGATCATTCTTTAATGTCCTGAATAATAAACTTGAGTTAATTTCTACTTGCTTAAGAACATTTTTCAAGTTAATTATTCCTTTTATATCACTTATTACCATGTCATGAACACTATGTAATTATTTAAGTTAATAACGGTCATTTTATCAATCATTGGTACTTGAGTCAAAAATAAACTCTTTATAATTACAAGTTGTTCATGTATCCATTATATCCAGAGTTATACTCATGATTTAGATATCATATATATCCAGTATATACATGCATTTATAATATTACATAACGTTTAGAGGTAAGAAATGAAATGCACCGTTCATGGAGACGGTAAGCCGTACGTACTCATGAACGCTACTTTCATTTCTATTTCATATTTTATGGAATGGAATCATAATGATATAAAGGTATATTATAATTCCATTATGAAATTATATATAATATCATTAATTACATCCTTTATACATCCCACATATGGCATTAACGAATCAAATTACTTTGAGGGGGCGGTAGTCCGCACTTCCTAAAATGAAGATATCGTGTTTACCCATAATGGAAACCATAAAGGTATGAAATTAATGAAAAATACATAACTTAAGTAAAACATAAACATATTATATATCATATATAAATATAGTTTCATCTTAATGGCCACCTTTGAAGGTGTTAAAAGAATATTGAACAATCATCATTTCGTGAGGCAGAAATTCTCCATCCACGGAAACAGTATATTCTTTAACCATTAGATGTAGGTGTGTGTAAGTGTAGCTAGAATCCTTATTATAACAACATCCTGGTATATGGAAGATACTGTTTTTGTTACAAAATAAATTAATAAATATAGTTTATGTGGTTGGAGAAGCAAAATAAAACATAATAACACAAGAGAAGACACTACCTTTAAAACGGGTGACTCTTTTTTATTTGAGCTCAAAGGCTTCCTTAGGAAGACTTCTGCCCAAAGTGAGGCTTCAAGGAGTAAGATAGGGATGTGGAGAGACAAAATGGGAAGGGGTTGTCTAATCCAAAGGCTTTGGAAGTGTGGGTAAGGTGGTAGAGGTGGGGGCCTTTTATAAGAGGAGAGGAGGGACACTCTTGGAAAGTTACAAAATGTTACGTTATTTTCAAATGAGTTTCGGATTTTAAAGGTCCCACATTGATGTATTTAGATGATAAAGTTATAAGGGTTTGAAATATACTAATCCAATAGGTCTTTGAAAAGTGTAGGTCTTAGATTTTACATTATATTTTCATTTTATTTAAATCGTTAATTAATGAGGTCATCGCTGCATCATCATGGTGTCATAAATAATTTAATTTATTTAATGTATAAAAATTAGAAAAAAAAAATATCATGATGTATTAAATCATTTTAGATTTCCAATGACTATTTATAGTAGAAAATCTGACTTGTATAAACCCATGTAAAAATTGTTTTAATAAAACAATACATGTTTGTGTCATTTTTACTTTTACTTTAAATAAAAGGCATTAATGTCATTATCTTACCCAAGTGGCTCCATGGGGTCCCAAAAATCGACCCATGGGTTGTCATGGTCGGACTTGACACATCCAATAAGGGTAGTACATGTTTCAAGTTCATTTCATATTATTAAAAAATTATTCTTACCTTAAATTACACTAATTACCTCTAATCGCGATTAAAAACTTAAAAGTTACTATTCACCAAAAAAAATATTTTAATCCCATTGAACCATATTTTACTTCTTAATGAAAACCATGTATGTAGGATTTTTGAAATTCAAAACACAGAGGTGTTAAAATTTCATTTAAACGAAAAATCAGTTTTTTAAGTGCCACTTAGTGGTTTCACGATTCATCAAAAATTGAAGTTTTTCAGAAAAATACCAAAACTTCACCCTAACCTATATTTGATCTTCTGAATTCAAAAATGATGTCTATTTTACAAAATTCAAAACATATAAGTTACATTAATTAATTTAATAATTAATTCTCGTTGTCATAGCAAATAGCGTGTTTTTATGAAAAAATAATATCAAAAGATTGACACTAGTTTAAGTCCAATTTCAAAGTGAAATTAATTCCAATGACCACTATTGGATTAAATGGTAAAAATATATTATGATTTAACTTTAAAACCAATTCAAAGGATAATATAATCATATAAACAAATTATATTAAAAAGTGGTTTTCAATTAAAATACAACATTTTCACTATTCATTAAAAAAAGAACATTATTAGAAAAATACCAGAAATTTATCCAAAGTAAATTTCAATGTCTCAATCATAAAGAATAAGTTTATTTTGACAAATATAGCTTATAAAATTGTCAAAAGATAGATTTATAAATGGTTTGCCATCAAAAGGCAGTAAAACTATCTTTTAAAAATATTAGTGTATTCCATGCTTAAGATTGGATTTATTCTCATTTTAAGCCTCTAAAACACTATCTAATTCATTAATAGACATAGATAAAAATATCTATTATTAATTAATTACTTGGGATGTTACAGAATACCTGCACTGTGAGTTCAACGATGCCCTCAGATTTCAATTCTGAGCACCGGTTCAGAAGTCATAAAAACCCGCTCGTATGTTTACTGAATGTACCCAAAGAAAAGTTCATAAATTCATTCCAAGCACTCCGGGCCTCAGAATCACGCGCCGTAAATTTTTGCAGACTCGTAAAATTCCCATTTATTTAAAAAAATCTTGTAAATTCTGGTACTTTACAATAATTCCATGGAATTGATTTTATATGATACTAATGAACATCAAAAATATTAAATGGTTATATAATTCATTTTTTTTGTATATTATGAGGATTAGTTATTAGATAAAACATTAGTGATAATCATTTAGATTATTTTGGCGGTATTTTGATCACCAAGAACTAGTTTTGTCGTATAAATTAGTATTATGTATATATAATATTTCTATAACATTAAATAAGATATAATAAATATATTATAGTCCTTTTTAACCGTAAAAATGGTGTCATTACTATCCTTGAAGAAGAAATTTAAGAATTAAATTTTATCGTCCAAGAAGGTTGTAAATCGGTACCTCCCAAATGATGATATCATTTTTGAAATAAAAAATAGAGAGTAAGGAGATCTATGATTTTTCTTCCATTAATATGATATAATAACATTATATAAATTATACTATAGTTATCATTCTCATTTGGACAGGATAGGTGAGGAGATAATAATAAAATAAAGAACTTAAAAAGAGAATAAAAGAAAAAGGAAGATAATTTCACCTCTTGAATAATCCTCCTTGAGAACGTCCTTAAGGAAATGGATTTTGGTCTTTTTGTAAGACCAAGAGCTCATGGATGTGGGTAGAGACTAATTAAGATGATTTTGGTATAACTTTTAAAAGCTTCAAGTCTTATAGTAGTGAGGAGAAGAGGGGGTGAGGGTGGTTTTTATAGTGGAGGAGAGGGGTAATTTCTCACTATTCTATTCCTTATTTTCTTATTTTGCTCAAGAAAATCAATAGTATTGATTATTGTGAATAAATGAGGTAATAAGTTCCTATGAGTTCGAACCAAGGGTTCTTACATTATCCATGACTCAAGTAATAGGTATTTAGCTTATAATATATTTATACTGTAAATTACCGTATTTTACTATTCACTAAAAATCAAGTATTTTATAAAAATACCAAAAATTAACCCTAACCACTTTTTGATGTGTAGAATTAGAAAATGAACTCCATTTTATGAAAATAATTTTATAATTATGAGAAATTGAATTTTTAATTAAAATCATTATTTACTCAAAAAATACAGTTTTTAAAGTTAAAACTGATTTTATAACACCCTAAAAATTTAACAAAGGTCTTATTAGATTATCCTAAAATCATATAATAATAAAATATTTATTTATGAATACATTTTATTAATTTTAATTTAAATCAATTTATTAATTATAAAATTTTAACTAAATATTTACTACTCACAGAAATACCAACGCTTAATTATTAATTTTTAAAATATTCGCTTACTTATAAGATGATATAATTATATCATACTTTAATTTATAAGTTTCCTAAATATTATTTATACTCTCATGGATGATTTTACTATTCATTTGGCTAATTTACCTTTCATAAGGGTCATATTACTATTCATAAGGGAACATTACTATTCGAAAGGGTCAAGTTACTATTTACTAAAAAATTAATTTGGCCTTATCAGACTCTAAATATCTTATAGGTCACAATCTTGTATGTCCTCTTTTCAAAAAAACAAAACAAAGAAGTTGAAATTTTAATTTTAATGGGTAGGTTATAACAATCTTGTTTAAATAAATTTTAATAATAAAGTGTTGTTTCATAAAGACTCGGTGTTGTGTGCATTTCATTATATATTAAATTTATTTGTAAACCCTTGGGGTGCTACATTATCCCCTCCTTAAATAAATTGCATTATATTAAATTAAAATTGTGCTTTGAATGTTAATGGTTGATATTTGAAAATTCCCTTGTGGGAAACCCACATCAGAAATAGGGTTAATACAATATTCCATTAAAAAGAGGTCAAGGGAAATGAGGTGGTCACCACAAAATTATTATTCTGAATGGGGTGACATTAGTTGGAAGTGAAAACCTGGAAATATAAGAAAAATAAAACTATGATTTTTTTATATAAAGTTATATAGAACATGTTTAGATGAAATTTTTTACCACAAAACCATAAACGACAGTTATGAAAAATTTCATTAACATTATCAAATATTGTGATAATATGACAAAATTTTTATTTAAGACTCTTTTCCTAGAGTTGAGGAATTATTACACTCTATAATAGTATAAATATACATTTATATTTCATAAACATAATATTATCCTTTGATTATTCTGTCAACTATATATACTTTAACTCATAGCACAAGTTGCGTCATGTGGTTAAGTAATGTATTAAACTCTAAAACCTCATATAATGATCAAATTAAACCATTTTATAAATGGTTAAACTTTCCAAAAGATCATGATACAATACTTTAGAATCATTCTCATGGTAGTTAGTACTATTCAATTTACTTTATCTGTATCAATCATCTCCATATCCAACATCATTATCTCACCACCAAGAACATTTTAAGGTTTTTCCTTCCCTTAACCATGTGTTTTCCAATGTTTAACTTTCTACTAAATTATTTTTCTTGGTACCATTCAACATATGACCTTAAATACTTAATGAAATAGTACCTCAGTACAATTCCTATATATTCCATAATTATATATAATACAAGAATATCATAACATAGTTCTTGAATCCAAAAATACAAATACATTAATTATTCTACTTAGACTGTAGTAACATCATAAGATTGACCATGATCCCTTCACTTTTTCATATATGTATTTACATGATGATTGGGATATTCATTTTCATAGTTCCCCATATCCTTATAGTTAAAGCATTGAATATTGGAAAATTCATTCCTTCTCTTACAATTATGAGAATAGGTTCATTTTCTCTACACTTCTAGAAAACTCCTTTTCTTATTAAGCATATACCAAGGTCTTTCTTTCCATAATTATCACATGTGGGAAAATACTTCTTTCCCTTATTCTCTTTATATATCATTTTCCTAGTTTTCATCTTCTTATCTTGCTTCCTTTAGAATCCATAATACTTAAAAAACTCTTTCTGATTTATTTTAGTACATGATATTATCTCCTCATATGATGAGAATGTTTGATAGACTATTTCCCTTCAAAACACTAGCTCAAACCCATCAAAGAAATGATCATTCTTACTCTGTAGATTATGTGCATTGTGTAGTTCCCATTACTTTCGGTGGGTACTATTTCTAAAAAAAATCATACACTAGATTAGATTATAACATTATGAAACATAATTTATAAACCCAATACTAGTGAAATATATAACATAAATGGAAAATTTTATGTGTATCTAATCTCATAATCATAATCATGGTTTCTTTGAGGACATGTTTACATTTAAATCCTTCAAAATAGTTTTTAAATAAATGTGAATTATCATAAGAATATCCCCTGGGAGTGTTATACCAGGTATGAAGTAAGGCCCATTTTCATGTACCAGGTTACCCTGAGTCAAGCTCAGGACACCTTATTAGAGTTGTTACCCCTAGGTACATCTGTTCCAAAACCAAATACACTTATAATATCCAGATAGGGATGTATTGCTTGGAATACCCACATAATCTCCACCTTACATAAATTCTATTATGTTCTTCTATACTTATTCTCAAATTTTATCTGAGGGTTACATTTTCTAATCTATGTTTCCAAAATCTAGTTTCTAAGGTTACTGCTAAACTTCCTCTGATACCAACTGTAAGGACCCTGACCCCAATATCCCGGAGTCGGTTCCATATATTAATACATTGGTATTATTACAAGGAATCACATCCCAAAGGACCAATCAGTTTAGTAGTTTTGGAAATCAGATTACATACATGAACTTACATTATAAATTTAAAGGAAAAAAACAATATATAAACTCCATTGATAACACCCCATAACTCTTAGATTAACCCTAAAATTCATTCAAATGTACCTCTTAGAATCCTAGGGAAAAGAAACATATAAAAGGGGTGATATCATATTCTCATTAAGGGTAATAAATATAGTGGAAGATATAACATAAATAGTAAATCATGATGAATAAATAATATCACATGCCATTAGAACATAATCTTGAACATAATATAGTATGAATAAAAGCTGAATAGATAATGATATATAAATAATCACATAAAACTTCATTGTGCATATTATACTAGTTGAATAATCACATGATTTATAAATTAATAATATCATAAAGATGGAATGCATATGTCGGACATCATAAACCTATCATCAAGGCCTCATCAGAGACTTCTGAAAATAAATGGTTATGGCGTCGGGAAAAATCCATTTCGGTTTTGTATCATGAGACCTACTGATACATCGAGAGGATATAGTGGGCCCCACTCATCACATAATAAGTCAAATACATTCCTAATATTTCAAATAAAATGGTATCTTAAAATAAAAGTGTCTCATACCACTTTTAAGTATCACAAATGAAATTACTTTAATAAAATTGTTGAGAAATTCTGGAGGAAAATTATCTTTAAACATTCCAAATTGTCTCACACCCCCTTGAAACATTTAATTAATAATCCCTTTTAACATTAAATAAAACTTGTAATATCATTATAAAAATATAATTCGTGATATAATATATAAAAAGTAATTATATACACCACACATAAGAAAATATTGTTGAACAAGGCATATATCTTATAGAAGTAAAAGTGAGATGAGAAAATTCTTTTTACTTTTTAAAGAAAAGTTCTTTTGGAAAATCATTTATATTTTTCATAAAATAAGATTGTAAACATTTATATCCTAGAAAATAAAAGGGAAGGAAATTTAAATTTTATTTTAGGAATAAATGATGTCCCATTGAAGTGAAATCATGTAAAAAGCGTTTTTAATAAACTTTAGTAATAAAACATTTTATTGTGTTTAAGAAAAATATTAAAGAGATTTTAAAGTAGAAAGGAATGTTTTTTCATAAAACCATAAATTAAACAAGATGTTTTTTAATGATAAAATATGTGATTTTATAAAAATAATTATGTATTAAAAAATATTATAGAGTGCACTTGAAAATAGGTAAGATTTCGAGAAGTTCCCTTTAATTGGGCATGTTTATTGGGAAGAATTGAGAAGGGAACCATTTTAAAACATATATATGCCCATCAAAGAAGAATGATATGGTCTAGATATATGATTTTGGAACATATAAACAGAATTTATAATAAATATACAAAAATAAAAAAGCATTAAATTTGAGTAAAGGTGGACAAAGAGTAACCCAAAAGAAAAAAATGGGGGTTCAGGTAGAATCTCTTACAACTTTGTAATAAATCGAGTCATATGACACAAAATTAATAATAATAAAAGGATATTTTGAATACCATGAAAATAAATAGATTCAGGATATGATACATCAATGGGAATTATACATACACCATACACAAGAAATAGTGGTGAATAAGGAATATCTCAAAAAAATAGAAGTGAGATGAGAAAACATTTACCTTATGTCTGAATGTGTTCGGCACTTGACCTTAATTTCCTAGATAATAAAATTAAATTCATTAATTAATTAATTAATTAATAACCATTTATACATGTATTATAATCATTATAGTTTTATTTAAGTTCATTTATGGCCTTATTGATGAGTTATAGAGTTTAATCTCATCATTTTAGAGCATTCATTTTCTTGGTTTTCATGATCGTTTCACTTGTTTATAGGTAATGGAGTTCATGTTTAATTGATATAATTAACCATAATTAATTTTATATGATAATAATGAACATACATAATATTAAATGGTTATATAATTCATTTTTTTTATATGGTATGAGGATTATTTATTAGATAAAATGTTAGTGATAATCATTTAGATTATTTTGGCGGTATTTCAATCACCGCGAACTAGTTTTGTCATATGAATTAGTATAATGTATATATAATGATTAAAAAAATTAAATGGGTTATAATAAATATATTATAGTATGATTTAACCATAAAGATTTTTTCATGACCAGCCTTTAAGAAGAAATTTGAAGAATGATATTTCTTCATCCATTAAGGTTGTAAACTGGAACCTCCTGAACGATGATTTCATTTTTAAAATAAAAAATAGAGAGTAAGAAGATTGATGATGGTTCTTCCATTAAAATTATATAATTATAGTATATAAATGATACTGGATTTATAGTTCTCATTTTGACAGAGTATTTGAGGAGATTATAATAAAAGAAAGAACTTGAAAATAAAATAAAAGGAATAGAAATAGGATTTTACCTCTTGAATACTCATCCTTGAGAACCTCATTAAGGAAAAGGGTTTTGGTATTTTGGTAAGAAAAAGATCTCATGGATATAGGGAGATAGTAGGTAAGATATTTGGGAACAACTTTTACAAGATTCTAGGATTATAGGAGTGATGAGAAGAGGGGGTGAGGGGTGGTTTTTATAGTGGAGGAGAGGGGTAATTTATCATTATTCTATTCATTATTTTATTATTGTGTTCAAGAAAAAAATAGTGTTGATTCTTATGACTAAATAATATAATAAGTTCATTTTATTTAGAACCAATGGTTCTTACATCATACATGACTCAAGGAATGGTGTATTTATCTTATAATGTATTTATACTATAAATTGTTGTATTTTACTATTCACTAAAAATTCAAGTATTTTAGAAAAATCCAAAATATTCACCCTAAATTTTTTTTGATGTTTAGAATTAAAAAAAGAACTCCATTTTACTAAACTAATTTAATAAATATGGGAAATTTAATTTTTAATTACAATCATCATTTACCCGAAAAATACAGTTTTTAATGTTAAAACTGATTTTATAACACCCTGAAAATTTAACAAAGGTCTTATTAGAATATCCTAAAATCATAGGAAAATAAAATATTTATTTATGAATACACTTTATTAATTTTCATTTAAATAAATTTATTAATTATAAAATTTTAACTAAATATTTACTACTCACCGAACTACCAACACTTAATTGTTAATTATTAAAATATTCACTTACTTGTACTATTATATGATTATATCATTATTTCATTTATAAGGTTCCTAAATTTTATTTGTACTCTCATGGATGATTTTACTATTCATTTGGACGATTTACTATTTATAAGGGTCATATTACTATTCATAAGGGTACATTACTATTCCAAAGGGTCAAGTTACTATTCTCCAAAAAATTAAGTTGATCTTATCAGAATCTAAATATCTTACTGATCACAACCGTGTATGTCCATTTTCTGAAATTCATAACATAGACGTAGAAAAATAATGTTTAATGGCTAGGTTATAACAATATTTTTTAAATAACTATAATTACAAAGTGTTGTTTTATAGAGACTCAGTGTTGTGTGCATTACATTATATATTAAATTTGTTTGTAAATAATTGGGGTGTTACAATACGAATGTAAGAATAATTTTTGAAGGTTCCTATATGATATGATTTCAAAATTTTATTAATGAAATCTTTTGATTTCAAAAGGTAATAAAATGAGCTTATGTTTTTTAGGGAAGTTTATGAATTATTTTTAAAAGTAAAGGTGAAAGGATTGGATTTCAAGGAAATATATTAATGATTTTTCATGTTCTTCAAGAAACCCTTGTGATTATTGGTTTTATGATTTAATATAAAAAAATTTATGAAACTTATTGAGTAATTAAATTTTTTATGGAAAAATTAAAGAATTATTTGAAGTCAAATACTTATTATGAAGAATGAATATTTTCTTATGGATTTTTCAAGTTTAAAAATGGAATAATAGGTTTGTTTTATTTTATTAACCTTATTGATAATTTTTTTTATCTTTCCAAATTTTCAAATGTTTTCATAGGGGCTAGGGATGAGTATAAATTTTAATAAATTTAGAGTTCCAATTATGAGATTTACCTTAAATAAAGCTATTGTGTCCTTATAACCACCTATAATGGATAGTTATAAAGATTTATTAAATTATTATATGTAATATTTTTGAAATCTTTATGATTATTTAATTATATGATATTAAATAACTTATTACCTTCCCATATATTTAAAAATGATAATGTTGCTTGTGAGTACGTACGGACTACTACCTCTATGAAGTGATGTTTTCATTTTTTATTGGATGGAATGGAAGTTATAAATGGTTATCACATTATCCTAATAAAATTATAGTTTATTAAATATAACTATTTAATTTTTTAATTTTTTTATAATGTATTTTAATGAAGTATATGAAGAAATAAACATGAAATAATTTGGTTAAAACTTATACCTCCTTCTCAGATTTATTTTTTTGGATTACACCTTAATTCATTGAGGATTGATCTTTTTGTGAGACCAAGACACCTAGTACATGGTGAGAGATATTGAGAAGGAATTTGGATAGATTTTTGAGAGAAAAAAATAGAACTCTTAAGTTCTGTTTTAATGGTCATAATAAGTATACTTTTATAAGAAAAAAATCAATGGTGTTTTTGAAAATATTAAGTATTTAAGGGTCCTAAAAGTAATTTTAAAATTTAAAAGTGGCTCAAAAATAGACCATAGATGAAATTTTAAACCATTTAATATCCCAGGTGTCCTATTATATTATTTTTTTTATTTTTAAATAAATTTATAAAATATTATTTAACAGTAAATATCTTTAAATTCGTTTTTGGGATGATTCACATAATTTAATTTTTTTAAACATCATTATAACAATTTTATTTGAACATAATTACTTTAACAAACACTTATCATTTAAAATTATCCATTAAATTCGTTTAATTCTATAATTATTCCAAAAAATATTAATTTTAATGTTTTTAAAATCATTTATTTGTTTTTCTACTACTTGAGAAATCAGTGTGTCTATAAAGTGTAAGTGTTCAAGATAATTATGCCATCACCAAAAATTATAAATAAATTACTATCATAAAAATCATTTATTAATATTAAAAATAACCAGTTAAAAGTGTACATAATTTTTTTATCTCAATGAAAATATTTTTGATATATTTAAAGAAAGAGAGAGACATTTTGTAATTATTCTTTACTTAAAATATTATAAAAGTCATTATTAAATGAAAATGGCATAAAATTATCATATTTTAGAATATAGTATTATTATGGTCAAAATATACTCATAGAATGTAATAAATGAAAGTGTTTGAGATATTTTTAGGTCTTATATCATAGTTTAAATGTCATGTAGCACATTTTACCCCTAACCATGGTGATAAACATTTACCTTAATTATCATCCATTATAACTAAAAATGAAATATACCACATTTCCTAATTTGAAAATTCTAATCACAAATATGCAATCCATTTTATAAGACTCAATTTATAGAAATGGTAAAAATTAATATCAAAATATTTTCATAAAACACAATATAAACCATATTTATAAAAATACTTATTTCAAGCATAAAAATGATTTTACATAAAAATAAATCCTAATGTTTATTCCAATAGAAATAATTGGATTAGTTTAAATTAAAGGATACTTGTTTTATTTTAAAGATAAAATAACATGGAAATTAACCATGTAAAAACTTAATTAAAACATAATAACCAAAAATATTTTTTATCTGAATAAAAACAGTAATTAGATTTCCAAATTGTCAAACATAGATTTGTAAAATTAATATTATATTTTATAATGTATTATATTACATATTAAATATATATTTGTTTTATAAAAAAAATTTAATAAAAATTAAAGTTATTATTATATAATTATAATATCATAAAAATTATAGCATTCGTGAAATTAGCATTTTTTTCTTTTCACTCAGAAATCAAATATTTTTAAAAAATACTAAAAAATTTTGTTAAGTGTATTTTAATATGATTATTTAAAAAATGTATTAAATTATATAAATTTAAAATTATAAAATTATAAAATTTATCTTTTAAATAAAAATATAAAAAAGAACCCTTTTAAACATTAATGTTATTAACCTTATATGATTTCATTTTTATCCTTCAAAACTGCATACTTATTTTGTAACACCTTAAAATTATAATTACATTTAAATAATTCAATGCATTTGATAACTTTTCTTTCAATCTAAATCCAATGTAAATAAACCAAAATATATTAACAATAAATTTTTAAAAAATCTATAACAAACATTAAGATAGTAAACCATTAATAGTTATTACCTTTAGAAACTAAGTAATTAATATGATTTAATATTTAAAAAGACTATTTTTAATAAAAGTAATTTTATTTATATTAAATATTTTATTTTCAAAAGATAAATTTAAAAATTTTAGAATTTAAATTTAATAAATAAAAAATCATTCTTCAATTCCTCACAAAAAAAATTAGGATGTATTGTTGAGTTTTTTATAAAATAATCAATTTTTCTATGAATAGTAAAAAAAATACCAATTTTTCTAATACCTTCACTTTTTTATGACATATAAGTTTTTGAAACCATTTTAATATAAAAATATATATATTCATAAATTATAATAAATAATTTAAAAATAATATGTAAATTTATGAAACCCATTAATACCATTTTATAAAATCAAGTAATATTTTATTGAAACTATTTTTCATCTATTTATTCAAGTTTAAACATGGGAAACTTTTAGTTATGGATTTATTTCACATTATAATAAATCTTATTTAGTCAACAATAATATTTTTAATATCATTATAATCAATATCATTGATTATTTTAAGCTATACCTAGCCTTTGTTCTTAAAAACACACTTTTTTAAAAAATGGGTTTTTATGCGTTACATATAATAATGTTAAAATTAATTTCCCTACACATAGAAATTTAATATGGTAAAAGGATTATTATTATTAGAAAATAATTTTAATTTTATTTAATATTTACATTTTCATTTTTAGGTATAAAATTTTGATTATTAGGATTAATGTAAATTACCACGATAATTGTGAAATAATTATTTTAAAATTGGTGTTTTATTAATATTAAGGAATTTATATCAAATAAATTAATTTAAATTAATTTAAATAACTAATATAATATTATTTTTAATCACCTAAATAAATATATCAACACTGATTTAATTGTTTATCAATACTAAATAGATTAAGAATCCATAATGGTCAAAATGGAATTTTTTCTACTAAAATGGTTTTTATGTACATTATATATTTTGATTTAAAATTTTATTTTATAATATTTATAAATTAAATTTTATTAAATAAATATAATATTTGGTTCTATAACACCCAAATTTTTTTATATGGGTTATTTTATATTTTTAATAAAACATAAAATCACTTAGTTAAAAATTAATTACTTAGTTTAAAAGTAAAAGAGTAAAATGAAAAAACATAATGGTAAAAACCTTATAACATGTTTAAAACAAGTGTAGAAAGAATTTTATGAGTCTTAATCGACCTAAATACACCCCACACTCCATTATTTTAAATCATTTGATCCATTGACCTTGGAATAGTGTCATGGTATTGTTAAAATAAAATGGGTGTTTCAAAAAGTTCTCTTATCCTCTCTTATAAAAGGGGGTCACTTAAACCCTTTAAAACATTCACATAAAATTATAATTATAATTTATTATATTCCATAATATCCTATAATATAATTCCCTAAAACTTTATTAGGCCCCTGGTCACACTAATTTAGTCTATACCCTTCAATTCCAAGGAGTTTTCCAAGGAACGATCAAGTCTCCAGTGTAAGTATTATCACCTTCTCAAGTTTTTATTCTTAATATTAATCATAAAAATACCTTATCCCCATAATAATATGATGGTTTTTTTATTATTATTATAATGATGTTTTTTTATATTAATTTAATAACTATTATTTATTCTTCTATATCTTCTAATAAAAATAAAAGTTTCATTAGAGAGTTGCATGGACTACTACCTTCAAAAACCACCATCTTCTGTTTTATAACATCTCTATTAATGACTGATAAAAGTATGTAATGGATGAATAGATATTATATCTATAATATATATATTATTCTTAAATTTAAAATTATCATCAACCTTATTTCCCTCTCATTCTTCTAGAAATAGAAGCATTAATTGTACGTACATGCAAACTATCACCACCACGAGCAATGGGTTTCATTTTTTATCGCTGCCCATCATGTTTTCCTTTAAAAATATATTTAATATATAATAATTATTAAAATAACACTATTAAGATTATTTATACTATGAAACTATTTTATGTTTCATCCTACCATAGTCAACATACATAAGGAGTTATGAAAAATTGACTGGATAACCTCAAGTTACCGATATAGGCAAGAAAAATATATCATAAATAAATATAATATAATAATAAATGGTAAAATTTAAATTAAATAAACAATAATAATTTTTCTAATAAGGTATCTAATAAAATTAACTTTATTATTCAGGAATTTAAGCATGTGTGCAGAATAAATCTTGTACAATTTTAGGGCTTCGGTCTCAATTCCCTTTCATTGAGACATGTTTATGTTATACATCATGTTTAATTTTTTATAGTGTACTCAACACCACATTATAATATTCATATAATTATTATATTATATTTAATGATATTAAATTTTCTATTTTATTTTAACTTTCTCATGTGATTTTGGTTCCAATGTTCCAAAGGTTGTAAGGGTTTCAATCTAAATTTCCTTTCATTGAGATATATTTATATTGTAAACCATGTTCAGTTTTTATGGTCTAATTACCAATAAATGTTAATATTTATATCAATATTCTCTTATATTTAAATATATTCAATGAATCATTTCAATTTAACTTTCTCATGGGATTTTGGTTCCAATTTTCTGATGTTGTAAGGGTTTTTGTCTCAATTTCCTCTCTTTGAGAAATGATTTGTATTATGCACATAATTTCATTTATTTATTATATATAATTACTATTTGAGATATAATATCAATAATTATATTTAAATAATGGTTTTTTAAGTTCAATTATAATATCTATCATTCTAGGGTTTTTTATTAAAGTTTTTCTCATGTCGTAAGGGTTTTCTTGGTCTCAATTATGATTCTTTGAGACATATCACATTTTGTGCACTTGTTTACTTTGTATGGTGTATTAACTACCCATGTATATATTTTTATCATACTATTTTTATTTCATGGGATTTTATAGCCAAATAATATTCTTTTATTCAAGTTATTATTGATTTAGTTACATCCCCAATAGTGACGATTTTTGGTAACTCAAATTTTGTTCAATGAATTATGATATTTCTTTGAAATTATTTGATATGAGTTGGGTAACTTATTCCCTTTGATTATATTATGAAGTATTCAATCATTTTTTATATGGATATACATTCCTACCACATAAACCATTTGAATAATATTCTTCACTTCTTGGGTTATGTTCTTTTATAGTCATCCACCTTCTTTCTCTGGATAGATTATGATCATTTTATTCCAATATTGATTTAGTTCTTTACCCATTTCTCTATATTTTGTGAACATCACATTTTACATAAATTATATTGGATGGTGTTCATTTAAAAATAATGTTATTTTATTAACATGGGTAAAATTATTGGATTTCTATTTGTTTTTTTAATATGGATTATTATTAACAAGTTAGATATATATTGCTTAACCATCCCCTTATTCCTTCAGATGGGTTATAATAATGTTATCCATTTTATCAACTTGGGAAACATTATTAGTGTTTTTTGTATTATTATTATAAAATGGAAGATTATTTTAAATTCAAATATGTAATGTTTTACCATCCAACTTCTTTCTATGGATGGGTTATGGTTATGTTATCCTTTTTATTAACATAGAGAAAATTATTAGAATTCTTGATGTTTATTGACTACTAACATAGGTTGGTTTTTTATTTATTTCCTTATTCATAATTATTTGTATATCTAAGTTTTATTCACAAATATTTTTCTTAAGGAGTGGTATCAAAGTTATTTATGACTCTTATGGTGAATGTTTTGGAATTAATCGCGTGATAGGAGGGACCCATAATTATTTATCCCTTCAATGCATTGATAGGTCTCATGATAAGAAAGGGTTGTGCTTTTGTGTATTCATATTTTTATAATAGGATAGTTTCTTTGAAAAATTCCTTGATAGTAGGATTTCTTGACTGCAATATTGATGACAAGTAATTGTCTTAGAATAAGGCCTTGGTAACAAGTTTTTGATATCTGATATTATGAATTCCATCAGTATGACATCAGTATTATTGATTTCCATGATTTCATTTATTATTATGTATATATAATTATAATTATTTCAAGTTGGTTCTGGATTCATTTTTCTTCTATTCCTTTCTTAATATTTATGAAATTTTAATTCTATAATTAAATCAATTATATGTCTTCCTTACTAAGAATTTTATCTCACCCCTTCTTATATTTTCATTTCACAAATTATCAAGAAATTTAGTATACAAGACATTTTTAGCTGTATAAAACGTGTGAAATAATTTATGGGAGACGTTGAAGAATTATCATGAATATGTAGTTTCATATATAATGGTAAATTTTTTGATTTAATACAAAAAACATGGAATTTATCAGTTTATGTTGTTTCCTAACTCTCTAAATCTTTAAACTAGAAAATATACTTCTAATATAAGAGATGAAATAATAATTATGGATTTTTTAATTATGGATGATTAAATCCAGGATTTTATAGATCATATCAAAGAAAGTATTTAATTTATGTGTCTATGAGCACAAAATCTGAGAGTGTAGGCCCAGGGCATCATAGTTGGTATCAAAGGAAAGGTTTAGATAACTTTGGATATTAAGATGTTTTTTTAAGATAATTTAAGTATTGATAAGTTAGTTTTGATCATAAGTTCAAAATATATATAATCCTTTGGTATAATTATATTCTATAATCTTAAGTAAATAAAGAATATTTTATTGGGGGATTAAGATAAGAAAACTTTAGTAAAAACCCTAGAAATAATCCTAAGTACTAGATAACATGCTAATGTTTTGGTAAAGTAGATATTATATGGTTTTTCATAGAAATACATATTTGTGTAGATACTATAAAGTGGATGCGGTTGTGGAATATATTCACCTAGGGATACTCACCTCAATAAGGTTTGGTTAAGCATTGTCTCAATCATCACTCTGATACATGATGAGTGGGCCTATGACTACACACCTGGCGAGTCACTCCCGAGAGATATTCTTTGGTTAATCACATTCTATTTGAAAACCATTATGAATTATTTAATAATGATGTTAACTAATTAGGTTAGATATCCTAATAGAAAAATAACCATAGATAACTATGGATTAATCAATGGAGTCATAAGTAGATCCAAAAGTATAATATGTTTAAAAATAAAGGTTTCAAAAGGGAAGACATATTCATATTTATGTTTATGTTTTAATATTTTGAAGATTATCATAACGATTTTGGTTTTATTATTTGGTTGAAATAGGATAAAAAATATGGATTTAAGAAAGGTATGTATCTAGAAATCATTATTTCATATAACTAAATAAGGGGCATACATAAATGGTTGATAATATTAGTATATTCCCACTATGATGTAAAATAAGGGTTTTATAGTCTTGACTAAGGTGGTGATAATGGTATATTAATAGAAATTAATTCTTAATACATTTAGTTGTCCTTATTAATGACTGATATTTATCAATGATATTCTAGTATATACTAAAATTTATAAGGATCTTGTGAAACATATAAGGATTATTCTTTAGTAGTTTTATTTTAAATGTAATTTGACATAAATTAAATGGTATAAATAACATTGAAAATTGATTTTATGACAAGGTTATATTTTTGGATAACTATTGGATAACACATGATTGAGTTATTGAAAATGCCTAAGTTTAATATACACGTGATAATGATGTAACAAAGGGTCATTTGATTTTGAAGAAGTAAATATATAGTATTGGTAACCATGGTATTGATAATTGATTAATGATATTTTTGCATAATTTTATCCCATTTTTTTATTATGATTTATAGTGACTAGTGTATGAACTTATGGTTAATACCATTTCAGGGTTAAAGATAGAGTTAATTTTTTAGGAATATATAATCTTGTTGTAGTTTAATGTATTGTAGATTTAGATAGGCTTTGGAAAAGTTATTTTATTGAGAGTATATGATTAGGTTATATGAATACTTGAGTATAATATTGGAGGAATGAAAAATGTTGTTTGAGGAAGGGTAAGTTGGATTTTGATATTAAAGATTTCAATGGTTTTTTGGGTTTAAAATACTATTATAAAGTTCATGTAAATTTAGGATCTCTATTTTAAAGATTGAGTTAATAATGATATGAGAACTCAACTCAAAGAAACCTTTCTTGAACTAAGAATAATATATGTTAAACTAATAGTGATACAGGTTGAACTGATTCTGATACAATTTGAGTTGTAATAACTATAAGCCATCATGATAGTGTTATAAAGTGAGAAATCTTCTGATTATTCCAAACTAGCTATTAAGTATTCTGATTAACTATGGTAACATAGTTGAAACCCCAAACTCACTAAGGAATATAAATATGGAATCTCATGAAATAATAGCTTATGAAGATGATAAAGGAAAAAACTATTCAATTTCCTATATTTCAAAAAAAAAATAGGAAGAATCATGGGGAAATTTACCTTATAGGGACATGTAAATTCTTTAAATATGCAGTTAAAGGTAATCAAATTCATAAGTGTAAGAAAAATAGAGTAGATAAAAAAATTATTTCTTCAATTTCAAGAAATTTGGGCATTTTGTTACTCAATTTCCCAATCCAAGGTTCAATCAGGGAGATAGTCACAAACAACCATGAGAACTAGGAAAATACTATGCAAATACTAATAATGAATCTGATAGTGATTTTTCACTCTAGATTTTCTACTGTATTATTTCATGAATGTTTTTACCAACTAAAATATATTTATTTATAAATAAAAATACCTAGTAGTATATTGTAAATTATAGGTTCCCAATAGGAATTAATGTAATCTTAATAGTCAAATTTCGAGGACATAATTTATTTAAGGGGGAGAATATAACACCCCGAAATTCTAATTACCTTTAACATGTCAATGTGTTTAATAACTTGTCTTTCACAATACACCCAATGTAAATAAAAAACAACATATTAATAATAAATTATTAATGAATCTATAATAAATACTAATATAGTAAACCATTAATAGTTATTACCTTTAGAAGGTAAATAATTAATACAAGTTAATATTAAAAAGGGATATTTTCAATAAAAGTCATTTTATTTATATTAAATATTTAATTTTAAAAAGATATATTTAAAAAAATTGGAATTTAAATTAGATAAATTAAAATTAATTCTTGAATTCTAGAAAATAAAATTATCTTAGGATGTATTTTTGAGATTTTTCTAAAATAATCAATTTTAGGTGAATTGTAAAAAAATATCAATTTTTCAAATACCATCACTATTAGATGAATTATAATTTTTTAAATGGTTTTCATATGAAAATTATATATTTATAAATTAAAATAAAGAATTTAAAAATAATATATCAATTTATAAAACCCATGAATATAATTTTATAAAATCAAGTAATATTTTATGGAAACTATTTTTCATCTGATTCTTTAATTAAGTTTGAACATTGGGAGAATTTAGTTATTTATTTATTTAAATTTCAAATAAATATAAAATGGTCACTAATAATATATTTAATTTCATTATAATCAATAACATTGATATTATTTTATACCAAAACTTTATCATTAAAAATATATTTTTCTAAAAAAATGTGTTTTTACTAAATCAATTTTTTCACAAATTATCTATTTTAATTTAAAAATTAATTTTATAATATTTATAAATTTAATTATATTAAATATAGCTAAATTTTGGTTCTAGGAAACCCAAATTTTATGATATGATTTAGTTTTATATTTTTAATAAAACATAAAATCACTTAGTTAAAAACTAGTTACCTAATTTAAAAGTAAAAGTGAAAAATATAAAAACTTAATGGTAAAAACCCAATAACATGTTTAAAAAGGATTTGGAAATAATTTTTTGAGTATTTATAGACAAAAATACACCCCACATTCTATTGTTTTTAAAAAATTTATCCATTTACCTTGGAATAATTTATGGAATTATTAAAATATAAAGGGTGTTTCCAAAACTGCATTTTTTCTCTCCAATAAAAGGGAATCACTTACAACCTTTCAGAAAAGAACTTAACATTCTAATTTTACTTGAAATACTACCCTAATATCATCTTAAATAAATCTCTCACACTTTATTAATCCCCTGGTCACACTAAATTAGCCTATGCCCATCAATTCTAAGTAGTTTTCTAAGGAAAGATCAAGTCTTCAACATAAGTATTAGCACCTTATTAAGTTTTTATTCTTAATATTACTCTTATAAATACCTTATAACCATAATAATATGATTTAATATGTATAATTATTATACTTAAATGTTTTTATATTAATTTAATAACCATTATTTATTCTTCTCCATTCAATAATAAAAACAAAAGTGTTGTTTGTGAATTGTGCGGATTACTGCCTCCACAAAGTGACATCTTCCATTTTTCAACACTGAAATTCATGGATGATAAAAAGGATTTAATGGATGAATAAATATGATAGATATATATATATAATAAATATTATTAAAAAATTTCAAATTATCATCTGTCTTCATTGCCTCTCATTCGTTGAGAAATGTAAACATTAATCATGTGTACATACGAACTATCGCCTCCATGAGAAATAAGTTTCATTTGTACTCACCACCCATCATGTTTGGATTTAAAAATATATTTAACATATAATAATTATTTTAAAAAAAGTATTAATATTTGGTATATTATGAAACTATTTTATGAAACTTTCCACCATGGTAAACATATATAAGTATTTATGAAAAATTTGACCGAATAACCTCAAGTAACTAATATATGCAAGAAAAATATATAATAAATAAATAAAATATGATAATAAATAGTATATGATAAATTAAATAAAGGAGAATAAAGTTGATAATAATATATCTAATAAAATTAACTTGATTATTCAGAAAGTTAAGTGTGTTGTCATAATGAATCTGGAACAAGGCAAAAGTTTCGGGCGTGATTTCCTTTCATTGAGACATGTTTATGTTATAAACCGTGTTTTCTTGTGTGTGGTGTACTTACCAACCCATTTTAATATTTAAATCATTATTATATTATATTTAATGATATTAAATTCCCCATTTCATGTTAACTTTCTCATTGGATTTTTTTTCAATGTTCCAAATATTCTAAGGGTTTTAGTCTCAATTTCCTTTAATTGGGAAATGTTTATGTTAAACACCATGTTAAAATTTGTATGGCATACTAACCAGAACACTATAAAATTTATATCATTATTCTATTATATTTTATAATATTCAATATTCCATTTCATATTAACTTTCTCATGGGATTTTGGTTCCAATGTTCCAAACATTATAAAGGTTGTCATCTCAAATTCCTCTCTTTGAGACATGATTGGTATTATGCACCTAATTTCATTTATGTGGTGTATATAATTACTATTTGAGATATCATATCATGAATTATATTTTAATAATGGTATTTTAAGTTCAATTATAAGACCACTCTTTCAAGGGGTTTTAATTAAAATGCTACTCAATCCATAAGGGTTTTCTTGATTGCAATTTTGATTCTTTGAGACATAATACATTTTGTGCACCATGTTTCCTTTGTATGGTTTTTTCATTGCCCGTGGATATATTTTTATCATACTATTTGTATTTAATGGGATTTACTATCCAAATCATGTTCCTTTATTCAAATGTTGTTTTCTGAATAGTTAGGATCTTTGGTAACTCAATTTTAATTCATTGAGTTATGATCATTATTTTAACTTATTTCACATAAAATGGGTAAATTATTACCTTTTATTATATAATGTGGTATTCTATCATTATTTTATAGGGATATACATTTCTATCACATAAACCATTTAAGAAATATTCCTTACTTCTTGGGTTTTGTTCTTTTATAACCATTCGCCTTATTTCTTTGGATGGCTTATAATCATGTTACTCTGGTATTGAATTATCCATATACCCATTTCTCTATGCATTAAGAAGATCAAATTTTATATAAATCATATTGGTTAAAGTTAACCTAGAAATATTTTTATTCTATTAACATAGGAAAAAGTATTCGTATTTTGTATTTTTTTTATTTCAATACGGATTGTTATTAGCAAGTTGATTATGTATTATTTAACCATCCAACTTCTTTTTCTTGATGGGTTATGATCATGTTATCCCTTTTATTGAAATAGGGAAAATTATTGGAGTTCTGTATATTATTATTCAAATATAGAATATCATTCACAAGTTAACTATGTAATGTTTGACCATCCAACTTTTTTCTGGATGGGTTATGGCCATGTTACCCCTTTGATTAACATGGGTAAAAGTATTGGAATTATTTATGATTATTAACTACTAACATGGTTTGATTAGGTATTAATTTTTGTATTATTAATTATAAAGATAGCTATGTTTTATTCAATAAGAGGTTCCTCGAGGAATGGTATGAAAGGTCTTGATGACTTTTATAAAAAAAAGTAAAATATTATTATGATAGATATTAAATATATTTATAAACAAATTAATTATAGTTGATATAATAATTATAATAATTATAAGTTTATAAATGAATATAGATTATTAATTTTTTCTTATTATTATTATTAGATTAAAATAATTATATTTAAATACTTATATTTATTTCTTTAATTTATTATATTATTTAAAGATAAATTATATTATAATTATTTATGAAAGTATTGAAATTAATTTTCAAATAAGAATATAATTATTAAAAATAAATAATAATAATAATTAATTATTATTGTTTTTAAATACTAATATAATTATAAGTTATATTATTATATTTAAATTTTATTATTTATTTTATTAAATTTATTATTAGAATTTATTTACAAGTGGTTTAACTAATTAAGTTAATTTATTTTTTAAATTATTATTTTATTTAAATTAAAATTATTTTAATTATTTTTTATTTATTTTTTAATTTATTAATTATTATGTTTTTTTTATTTTTGTTTTTTTGTTTTTTTGTTTCTTCTTATCAAACCATAGCGGGGGGTTCTTCTTCTCAGAAAGGGGCTCCTCCAGCTTTCATCCGCAACTCCTCCCCCACAATGATGACCAGTAGTGGTTGCAGAAGGGGTTTTAAGTGGTGTGTCCTTAGCGGTGGTCTTTAGCTTCATCATTCTTTACGGAAGAGGAAGGTTCCAAATCCAAGTGGCGGTTCGATTCCAGTCTAAGGTGGCTTCAGATTTGGTGATGACAATAGGATTCATTCATCATCTTCATCAGCACACCTTGAATTCAAGGAGGTGTAGGATCAGAAGAGCTCGGTCTCGGCTCATCGACTATAGTGGCAAGGCTTCATCAGTGGAGCTTTATAGGCTAGGAAGAGGTTTTCAAATCTGATGGTGGTGGTTTGACTTGACGGAATATGGTAGATATAATGTGGTTTTTATAATTTTGGTTTGGCTGGCAGAGGGTTGATACGATGGTGGGTTAATGGAAAATGGTGAATGGATAGTGGAAATAGGTTCCGATGGTGGGTGTGTGGTTTAGGTGAGTGACTGTGGGTTGATCTGTAAAATAAAACTCAGTGGTTGGTTTTGTGGATGTCACTAGTGGTGAGTATTTTTGCAACAGCAGGTGTGGTTCTTCATAAAGGATGGGAGGGAACCACCATTGGAATCTTGTAAATGGTGGGTATAATCTAGAATTTTCTATTTTTATTGCAAGGATGATGGTGGGTGATGTGAGTCTTTATTTACAACTGCCAATGGTGGGTAAAATGATGACTATTGGTACTCCACAATGGTGGCTTCTATGCAAACTAAAAATAAAAATAATCAATTAAAAATAATAATAAAATTAAAACATTTAAGAATTAAATAAATTAAAATTTAAAATAAAATTAAATTAATTAAATAAATGAAACCTATATTAAAAATTGAATTAGTTAAACTTTAAAATAATTGACTAATTAATAAAATTCAATAATAAAAGACTAAAAATTAAAAACTAAACTTAAATTAAAAGATAACTAAAATTATAAAGAAAATAAATTAAATAATTTTATATTAAATTTATAAATTGAATTAAAAAATTAAATTTAAAATATTTAAATTAATTATTGAGATCAAATTAAATAATAAAATTGATTAAAGTTAAATTAATAGAATAATAACATACATAAATTAAATTAAATTTTCAAAAAATTAAATATAAATATAATGAGAAAATATTTATTTACACAAAAGAAAAAATAAAAACCCAAACTTATAATTAATATTTTGAAATAGATTTAGAAATAAAATATAAAGAAAAAAATAAATTAAATTAAAATTTTAAATGAAATAATTCAAAAATAAACACATAAATTGATAAATTAGTAAATTCAACAATTGAAAATCAAAAGTTTGATTATTTAATAATAAAGTAACAATTATTTAATTAAAAAATAAAAAACTTAATAAAAAGATGTGGAAAACCAAGTGATTTTAAGGTCACGCCAAATTCCACCACACTTAAGCATTGATTATCCTCAATAAATTCCATGTTTTTTATCTTTTTGAAACATAAACATGTTTTTTAAGCATTAGGCACTGAAAGAAGCGTGTCAAGCTATTTAAAAACAAAGAATAACAAAAACTGAGAGTCAAAATTTTCAAATTAAAAGTTTATAAATGGTCATGCCTAAATTCAAATACCTACTAGGAGACCAAAGGAACAAAGAATCATTAACTACTGAATATTTCATGCTTCTTATATGAAGACACTAAAATTATTACTTCAATTCAATTCCAAGTCTTAATTCTATGAGTGATAATGGGTTAGATATAAGTGGAAATAAAATCCTAACAGTAGGCACCTTTAACCATCACTTTCTACTTGGTTCCAAAAATCAAAGTTAAAAATTATATATTTTTTAATCACTTTATTTATGCAAATTAAATGATTTTCATAAAAGTCAATTGTCCCATTCTTCATCTGGCATTCAAAATTCCCCTCACATTAATGAACTCATTTTTGAAATCTAAGAACTTTATTTATTTATTTTTTTTAATTTTACCCAGCAATGTAACTTGTGAAAATCACTCTTTAAATGAACTTATTTGAAATGTACCGAGGGATTACACAGTCACCCAATACCTAGTGTCATATATTTTTATTATGGGTTCTCATTTTCTCATTTTACTCTAGTTTTAAATGAATTATAAGAAAATCATTTAAGTTGGATCCCTAAGGTGGTTACTTTTTCTTAAATAAAAATAATTCATATGGGTTTGAGTTTAAATTTCCAGTTTCCTAAAGTTACGATTATAATTCTACAAATATCTATCCTATATCACTCCCATTCTTAGTTACTAAACATAATATTCATAAAATAAGTATGAAACTTCCATCATCAATCATACATCCTCAAAAATTTCAAAATCAATGCAACCCTCAAAAACTAGTAAGTTATTATCCATTAAGAAAGACTGAAATTAAGAGTTTAATGAATCCTAAAGAACCTTATATTGGGAAAAAAATTTAAATAATAATTGACTGTATTTTTTAAAAAAAATAGAGGAATTTTATGGGTTTACTTTAAAGAATAGATTAGCTCAGTATAATAAGTCCCTCTCCCCCATAATTAAAACCCAAATTTTTCCCCAGAGTTTAATTCAAAGGTGTATAAAATCAATTTTACTTTTCAAGCACAAAAAAAATTAAATTCAATAGTTAATTGATACATTCAAGGGTAATAGTGAAGTTCAAAATATTATGAGTCTTCCATAGTAATTATTTTATAATAGATTCACAAAAACTCATGCATAATCATTAAATTCAATGGTAATAATTTTTCAATTAAGTTTAAATAATAGCATGTGGAAAATCAAGTACTAGTGAATTGGTTTTAATAAATTTTGAAAATTTGTCTCAATTAAATTTACAGTATAGAAGAAAAATTCATGCTAAACACCTCATAAAAACAAACATATCCATTTAAAGATATCTAGCATGGGGTAAAACCCCCACACTTAATTTCAAACAGTGAAAATATTTACAAGAAAGTTATAAAAATTTCTAGTAACAATCCAACATGAAATAATGTTTCCAATAGTATGAAGTAAAAAATAACTAAAATAATAAGTAGAGCTAAAATACATTGATTAAAATAAGTAACTTCTATGATTAAATTTTCTCCAGTGAGGCTCCCCCAAGAAGTTCCTTGTGATTTGAAGAGAAAAGGGAACTTTTCTACTCTGTTAATCACCTTTGAAACATCCTTCTCTAAAAATGAAACTAGATTGGCCAATAACTTGTATCTAGTAGAAACATAGAAGATAAAGACAAAGAAAAGTAAAACTTTATTAAAAAAAATAATGAAAAAAAGTAAAAAAAAAGACAAATCATGGGTTAAATCTCATGAAGAACTGATTTTTAAGTCTTCAGTAAGATTTTTTGTTATTCCAAAAAAATAAAAACAAGAAAAATTTTATTGAAACCACGTAAATTGTTTTATTTAAATCTATAAAATAATGGGATGCCTCCCATGAAGCACTAGTTTTAAAGTACTCATCCAAACTCCTAAAATTCATCAACGGTCACTAGGTTGGTGTGGTTTCTTAAGGAGAAACCACCATATATTATTTGCCCAAATGTTTTTAATAGAAAAATAAAAAAATTTAGCACTTAGACTTCTAATAGAAAAATTGAGTCCCTTAATAATTGAAAATATCCATTGGCACCAAAAATTTTGATTTGGGGTTAGGTTTCTTTACACTTATGGATTTAATTGAATTTTTACACTTTTAAAGGTCTCTTTATGGGACAGATGAGAAGTGGGTACTCCAAGGGTTTTAGCATTATTTTTAAAGCTATTTAATTCATTATCACAGAAAGATCAAAATCATGGGAGATAGGGGATGATTTTTGTATAATGGATTCATAAAGAGGGTTTTCAAGAGAAACATATGTATATTCCCAATTAACACTCAAAAAGGGTTCCTATTCTAATGGACTCAAAGTCCCATAGAAAGGTTTAGCACCCAACTTAATTGAGGAAGGCTTAGAAAAATAAGTAATATTTAATTTTTGTTCATCTAAAAACATAGGTTTCACCATGTTATAGATCTCTTACATAATTTCCTCATTATAAAATAAGAAAATATAATAAAATTATTCTGAAAAATTAACTCTCATGAAATCATATAAAGTGTGTATAGCCTCTCCTTTAAGTTCAAGTTAAAAAAATCATGATCTAAATCAATCGTAGTTGACTATTCCAATTCACTTTTAAGGGGAGAAATTTTCAATTCAACTTCAAAAAAATTAGACTCTACAATTTTAAAATTTAAATAATTATCCTCATGTTGGTCAATATTGTTTTCCATTTCATTAAAAAAATTTGAAATAAGATTGACGTGGGAACGTGGTAGTGAAAGATCATCATTGAATATTTCTTCAAAGAATATTTCCTCATCCTCTTCCCAAGAATTCATTTCAAATATTTTTGGTTTTAAACTTTTAAAAGTAGTAAGATCACATTTATTAATATTTTTAAAATTGTTTGAGTAACAGTTTTTAGGTTTTTTATTCACTTACAGAATATTTTCAACTTCAATTTTGGGTTTATTATTTTAAATTTCAGGAAGAAAGGAAGAATATTTTTTAACATTTAAGTTCCCATTATCTAAATTCTCCTCAACCCAAGTAATCACCTTTTCAAAGCTCTTATAATAGTAAATTTTTTTAAAGCTAGGGATCCTGTATAGAATAGGTAATTCTTAATAAATCTGTTTTTGTTGATTTTTAACTTCCTTTATGCCATTTTCATTTTAAGTTCTCTTTAAATTTATCAAATTTTCTACAGTCATTCATAAATTTTTTGACGTTGTCTATTTTCTTATTATCAGTTTCAAATTCTTCAAAGACAGAGTTTTTCCCTTCCATAAATTCAACCGCACAATCTACTTCACTTTATCTCTCAATTTCTCCTATAATAGTGTCTTCTTCATTTTTTATAATTTCTTATTATTCTGTAAAACTTTTTTTGTAACTCTATAATCATGCCATATAAATTTTAAAGTTATTGATCTTGTTTATGAGAATTTTTATTTTTTAATTCATGGTTTTGATCCAGCCTATAGTCTAGCCTAGCATTCATATTAGTATCCATCTTAGTTAAAAAAATTCAAAATTTGAAATAAAATAATGTTCAACTGCAAATAAATGTTCATTTTCTTCAGAGTAATTAAATTTTTGTGGTTGATTATAGATACCCTACTAAGTAGTGTGTCCATAAAATCCACAATATACACAAAAAAAAGTATAGTATAATGATTATTTCCCACGTGTACTTCCAGTTTTTTAATGAATCAGATTAAACACACACATTCACATACATACAATAGAATTTTGACACTAATCTCAAGAAGTAGTTTCTTTAGAAAAAAAATTTATATGAATTTTTTGGAAACATTTGTTTTTTAAAAATTTGGTCATATAAATCTTTCCCAAGCAATGGATCCAAAAACTTGAAACACATGTCATTAATACGTTCCAAAGTATAATTATTTATAAACTCCTACTAACTATAGTGTATAGTGGTTCATATGGTCGAACCCAAGGGAAGGTTGTATACCAATATTTTTAAAACAAACCCACTCTAAATGGTGGATGAAATATTTTTCAATATTTTAACTTTTTTAGTGAATGGTAAAATATTATGAATAATGATTATTATCAAACTAGAAAAAAATGAAAATGATAAAATAATGATAAAGATGAAGAAGGTAATAGATATTCATGTAATAAGTATGATGAAGTAGTAGGAATAGAAAATGAGTAAAATGAAAGTAAGACATGCAAGGAGAAATTTATAACTGCTAGTTGAAAGAGTTTCTCCTTTCACAAAATTTTATTGAATTTTCACTATTCAAAAATTGATTCTATTATTCTCCCTGACCAAGATAATTATCACTTATAATAATGATTATTTAAGTTCACCAATTCAAGAACCACTAAAATAACAATGTAATTTTGAAGTGATTGACAATAGAAACAATATTACTGAAAGTTTCTCCAATTTTGAAATTATAATTGAAGAAATTTATTTGTTATCAATATCTCCAAATGATCATAGAGTTTTTGAATTAAATATTGGGATATGAAAATTAATTTTGACAAAAACTAAAATCGATCTTGCCGATTAACTCTAATAATTGAAGAAAATTTAAGTAAAGAAGGGAAAAAATAACTAGAACATTAAAAATACCCAAGAATAATTTTTAAATTTAAAACCATAGCCATTACAAGAAATGAAATAACTAAAATTTAAACAAATAAGAAAAGAAATGATAAGGGAGAAATAAAATCCCGAAAATAATCGTAGAGAAAGTATGTTGATCCTCTGCTTCTTCATTGTAGTCCTATAAGTTCTGGGACATCTCTCTTCTTAGACTGCCTTTCTCTTGAACTCTGGTCTCTGGATATAAGAATGTGAAAAGTGTTCCTAAAAATCCCCCTTTTGATGTCTACTTCTAAACTCATACTCATTCGTTCTCTTCTTCATCACCTATGGGGCACGTCGACTTTAGCTGGTCTTTTTCCCTTTACTTCTAAGTGGCTCTCATCAATGAAAAAAATCACTTGCATGTGTACCAAGCAGAACCCTTCTAACTAAATGGATCCAAACTATTATAATGAACTTGTAAAAACTTTAGGCTCTATTTTGAATTTTAAAAGTAAAAAAAAAGTATAAAAAGTAATTATTTATTTCAATGTTTATAAAAATATTAATTTTATAAAAATAAGTAAAATATTTTTATGATAGTTATTAAATATATTTATAGAAAAACCAATTATAGTTAATATAATTATTATAATAATTATAATTTTATAAAAATATATGAATTATTAAGTTCATTTCTTTATTATTATTAAATTAAAATAATTTTATTTAAATACTTTTATTTATTTATTTATTTTATTAGATTATTGAAAGATAAATTATATTATAATTATTAATGTAAGTATTGAAATTACTTTTGAACTGAGAAAATAATTATTACAGATAATAATAATAATAACTAATTATTATTATTTTTAAATATTAATATAATTTTAAATTATATTATTACATTTAAATTTTATTATTTATTTTATTAAATTGTTTATTAGAATTTTTTTACAATTGGTTTAATTAATTAAGTTTATTTATTTGTTAAATTATTTTTTAAAATTAATATTATTTTAATTATTTTAGTTTTATTTTTATAATTTATTAATTATTTGGTTTTAGTTTTTTGTTTTTGTTTTTTTGTTTCTTCTTATCAAACTGCAGTGGGGGTTCTTCTGAGAATGGGGCTCTTCCAACTTTCTTTTGTGGCTCCTCCTCCACAACGGTGATCATTAATAGTTGCAGAAGGGGCTTTGAGTAGTGTAGCCTTCACGGTGGTCTTCGGATTCATGATTATTTTCAAAATATGAAGGGTTTCAGATCCGAGAGGTGGTTTGGTTGTGGTCTAAGGTGGCTTCATATATGGAGTTGGCAATGGACTTTAGTGATCTTTTCATCGACACTCCTCATATTCAAGGAGGTGTAGGATCAGAAGAGCTTGGTCTTTGCTCATCAACTACAGTAATCAAGCTTTACCAGTGGATCTTCATAGTTGAGGAAGTGGTTTTCAAATCTAGTTATGGTGGTTTGATTTGGACAAAGATGGTAGATCTAGTGTGGTTTTGGAGTTATGGTTTGGCAGGAGGAGGGTCTAGGTGATGGTGGGTTGATAGTCCATGGTGGATGGATAGAGGAAACAGGTCCCGATGGTGGGTTTGTGGTTTAGGTGAGTGATAGTGGGTCGATCTATAGAAGAAAACTCAGTGGTGGGTTATGTTGATGTTGTTGATTGTGAGTAGTTTTGAAACGACGGGTGTGGTTCTTAGTAAAGGATAGGAGGGAGCCACCATTGGAATCTTACTCACAGTTGGTAGAATCTGTAGTTTTCCATTTTGATTGAAAGTCTAGTGGTGGATGATGTGAGCCATCATTGGAAACTACCAACAGTGTTTATCTGACGGTGGGTAAAATGGTGACGACGGGTACTCCACAATAGTGGCTCCTATGAAAACTAAAAATAATAAAAATCAATTAACAAATAATAATAAAATTAAAACATTTAATAACTAAAGAAATTAAAATTTAAAATCTAATTAAATAAATTAAATAAATTAAACCTAAAATAAAAATTAAATTAATAAAAATTTAAAACAACTTACTAATTAATAAAATTTAAAAGAAAAAAAATAAAAAATAATAACTAAAATTAAATTAAAAACTAACTGAAATTATAAAGTAAATCAATTAAATAATTCGATATTGGATTTATAAATTGAGTTAAAAAATTAAATTTAAAATATTTAAATCAATTATTAAGATCAAATTAAATAATAAAATTTAAAGCTAAATTATAATAATAATACAATACTCAAATTAAATTAAGGTTTTAGAAAATTAAATATAAATATAATGATAAAATATATATTTACATGGAATAAACAATAAAAACTCGAACATAAAATTAATATTTTAAAATAAATTTAGAAATAAAATTTAAATAAAAGCTAAATAAACTGAATTAAAATTTTAAGTGAAATAATACAAAAATAAGCACATAAATTGATAAATTTCTAAATTTAAAAATTGAAAAAAAAAACATTTCAATTGTTTCACAATAAAGTAACAATTAGTTAATTAAAACATCAAAAACTTGATAAATATATGTGTAAAACCAAGTGATTTTAAGGCCACATGATGTGGGGTATGAAATTATATATTTCATCGATGCATCGATAGGTCTCATGAGACAAAATAAGTTGGGTTTTGGTATATGTCTCTTCCCATAATAGGATAGTGTCTTAGAACAAGTCCTTGAAAGAAATATATCATGATTGTGGTCTCAATGAAAAGTATATGTTTTGGAAAAAGGCCTTGATAGTAGGTTTTTGATGTCCAAAATTATTTATTCCATTAGTATGATATCAGTATTATTGATATCTATTTTTTTATTTATTTTCATGGATGTAGAATGTTCTCAGTTTCAATTTGATTATGGATTCATGTTTTTTACCTATTCCTACCATAATATTTATTCCAAGTTTATATCATGATTGCTTCAGTTATATATTTTTCTTACTGAGAGTTTAAGCACACCCCATCTTATATTCCCATTTCCCTATGTTATAGATAAAAGTAGTACACATGACATGTTTATTATAATAACACGAGGGAAATAATTTGTGGGATATGTTGAATACCTTTCATAAATTAAATAGTTTTATATATAATGGGAAAATTTTCCTTTTGATAAAAATAACATGGGATTTATCCATTTATTTTATGTCCTAATTATCTATTGATTTTAACGTAAAAATATCCTTTAAATGTAATAAATGAAATTATTTTTATTGGTTTTTTAATTATATATGGTTATATCTAGTATTTTACAACTCGTCACAAAGAAAGTACATATAGTATGTGTCTATGAGCACTGGATCTAGGAATTCGGTTCTGGGGCATCACATATTTCCTAGTAACTAATCCAGAAATTTTATTGGGAAAAAAATCAATATATATTTCATAATATGGTTACTTCTATTCATACCCTCAAATCTAATGGCTAAGTTATAACAGTTATATTTAAATAATAATATTTCTATAGTATATCACAATTCATTTATGATCTGTGTTGTATGTGGTATATGCTATCAAACATTGTATTCATTTGAAGGAATATAAAATAAAATACTAGGGTGTTACACTCTCACCTCTTAAATAAATTGTATCCACTCAGTTTTTAATTTTCTCTTACCAATTTTTTTTTATTTTGATATAGTAAATAAAAATAGATTTAAATTTTATCATGATAAGTAATTTTTAAGTTACTTAAATATTTACAAAGTCACAATTTTTAATGAGTTTCTAGAAGAATAAATTTATATAAGAGTGATAATACTTGATATATTTATTTTCCTCTTTATTGAGTTGGGTAATTCTATTTACCATTGATATATATAATATTAGAAAATATACTTACTTCAATTATTTCCATAATTTCATCCTTCAGTTGTGTTTTGAGTAGTTTTTCACTTCTAAATTATCTCATATTATAAATGATAAATAACCATGGGGAATTTTTCATACCTAAAGCACTAAAATTAACTTTCTATGAATCAAAAGATCTATAGAAGGATGATAATTTATTCCTTCAGTGTCTATCCATTAACAAAAACCAAAATGGTAGGCATAAGTTATAATATCCAATATGAATAAACCTTTAATCTTAAAAACCTCATAAATAGAACCCAAATTTTAAATTAAATAATTATACAAATAATTATCCCAAAAAGCTATTCAAAATATACTAGACCATAATTTGAAACCCAAATATTAGAATAATTTGATCACATATTCTTTAAAAATCAATTTAACATTTATCTTCAAACAAAATCAATCACTCATAAAGTCACATACCAAACATGTATATTAGATGATCATATATTCTCCAAAATATAGTAATATTTTCTATAAATAACCTTAATCACCATAAATCCATAATAAAATCATATATGATTCCATAAATTAAATTAGTCTTTATTACTAAAATTCAGTTTAACTTAATCATATAATGTTCCTAATAGAGTGAACCTATTAAAAAATAAATTTAATTACATATTCACCAAATCACTTTTCATCCTCATGGTTATCTACGTAATAAAATATATATTCCCAAAATTTAATAAATCATTATCCTAATTCACCATAATTACCTAAACATCAAAGATAAAATTCAGCCTAAAGGTTGTATTTATCTTATATATTATATCCTCATAATAACATTCTTCCCAAATAACCTTTATAATAAATCACATGATAAATCTAAGGGATACATATACATAAATAATAAATTAAAATCCAATAAATTTCTCCCAAGATATTATTAATCACCTTTGAATAAAATTATATAACACCTCAAAAGGGTATCTATAATTTTGAACATATGATCATTTTTAAAGTTTATTAATACTTAAATAAAACACCACTACATCATAACTCTTGAAACCTTAAATGTACACACTTCAATAATTCATCTTTATTTATAAACCTTTAACTAATATTTTTTATCTTATTCCTTAACACTTCTTAAAATCAGAAATATGAATCAAGTCTTAAGATTCATCAATCCCAATATAATCATGTTTCCTAATTTTAAAAAAAAAATCAAAGTAATTCATACCTTTTATATTTTATCCACAATTTCTCTATTTTTAGTGATAAAACCATTATTTTATGACCTTATTAATCCAATTTTTGAGATTTATCCACTAAGATAGTGGTTTTCATAATAACCATACAAACCATATTTAAAATATCTTTTTATTCTTTTCATACATTCCCATGGGTGCTTCTTATCACATTCTTGACATGTAGAAAGTTGAAATTTATTTCCTAAAAGGCCTTTATCCCCTGAACTCCCATGAAAAACATTTTTTATCTTATTTTGTGTGTTATGAAACTCACTAAGTTTTAGGTAGTTAATCATAACTTAATATATCTTGTTAAGTATAACCATAAGATTTTTCATTCTAGCTCCTTTCTCATTTGGTTTCTCATTTTGACAACCACTGCAATGTCCTTCATGTCTATTGTTAACTTGGTTTTTGTTGGTTCCATTAATTTAATAAAACCAAAATGATTATTTGTAATTATATAAAATAAAATCATAACAACCATATTATAAGGAGGATAAATACTAATATATCCTTAACCATGTCATCTTAAATTCAAATCCTTCAATTCAACCAAAAATAACCATAATTCTTCTTAACATACTAATCTTTAAGGTTATATAATACTTGTATATTATGATTAAATAATATCCTAACCTATAAATTTATCTAAACCATTTCTCTAATACCAACTATAACACCCATAGATCCAAAATCCCAAATTCAGTACTAGAATCATATTCTTTATATACCATCTTTGATACCAACTATAACACCCCATAATAAAACAACCCAAAATTATGAGTTTAATAGAAATGATTTCATGTTTTTTATTCCCATGATATTTTAGGTTTATAGTTTTAGATAATTAGGTAAAAAAGTACATAACAAAGTATACACTTCCACATAATGTATGTTTTTATATAAAAATAGGGCTTTAATTTTACACCCATATTTCATTCAACACGCTTTAACTTCATTTCAGATGATTTAGCGTAGTGAAATTATTTTCTAGGATATAATTTCTAATCATACTTAAATCCTTTTAAAAACAGTTGGAAACATGGTATGAGCACATAAATCTTGTTAAGGGTTATAAAATTAATGTAAACCCCTCATTTTATTAAAAATATAAAAACCTGTGAAAATGTTTACTTTTTTATAATAAATATTTGAGCACATAGATAAAACATAACCACATGTGAAAATGAACCTTTGCTGAAATAAAAATTTTGTAACCAATTTTTAAGCATAGGAAAACCATGAATAAATCATGATGAACTCGTGAAAAAGTTTCTTTCAAAAACAAACCTTTAAAATTTAAAAGTTCATAAACTTTTCTTACCTCGTGAAATCAAAAATAATTCCATAAAACCCCTTATAAATCATAAAGTAAGTATATTGGAGCATAATATTCATAATTAATATTCTATCATGTTTAAACTGATTTTGAATAATTAAAGTACATATAATTTCAAAAGAGTAAACTACCATGTTATTCTCTTTTTTCCATTTGAAAACTAAATCATTATCCAATGCATTGGAGAGTTATATAGGGCTCACCCATCATCAAGAACTATATCGGGCCCAATAGTCATCATATATAATTCCCAAGAATCATTTTCATCAATAAATCATTTATAATCTTTCAATTTTCAACATAAATCCCTTGAAAAACTCACTTCAACCCATAATAAAAATCACTTTCAATTATCTCATAAAAATGAGAAGAAATATCCTTTTCTCTTAAAAAAATTTAAAAATAAAAATTCCAAAAAAATGGAACATGATATTATTTTAAAAAACATGAAAACATATAGATTAATATTTATAATTAATAATATATATGAAATAGGAAAAAAAAATTCATGTGGTAAACGTTAAAAACATTCTTTTTCACTTTGGTAAAAAAAAGTCAAAAACGACCCGTACGGGAAACGTGAAACAGTTTCTATTTTAAAAAATTTATGAAAATTAAAGGATAGTTAAAAAATATAAAAATATCAGTGTATTTTATCTAATTATATTCTTAAAACATTATAAATAATTTTTAAGTGGAAAAAACAAAGTTGGAAGTCAAACTTCAAAATAAGGTTTTTTTAAAATACCTTACTTTGAGTCTCATATTTATTTCTAAATTCTTTTCATTTGAAATAATAAAATTATATTAATTATTTACATTCTTATGTAACTCCTTAATTTTAATTCCATTATCATTATTCCTTTTATTTTATTTATTACCATGTTCTATTTAACTACTAAATTGAAAAAAATTACGTCAGACATTTTGAGGTTGTTCGGTTCAAAACTGTTTTGGTGTGCTGACCATGGTCAAAGGGTTAATGATTCCATAATATATAAAATATCAATAATTTTATAATTATCATGTTCTTACATTAAATTTAACACCTTTATATTTTAAAAGAACACTGTTTTTTACAGCGTATACAACTTGGAACACTGATCTTAAAAGAACCATGATATATTATTATTTAAATATTACAGTTGAGACCTAGCCATTTAATTGGAGGTTATGAATAGGATTAAAAATATTATGAAATATATATAATTTTCCTACTCAATGTAGATGTATTATTTAATTCTTAGGAAATAAGTAGTCAATTTTTAGTAAAGTCGTTTTATTTTTTAAAAATGTGTCTTCTTCAAAAATATTTTATATTGCCTTTAATGAGATATTATTAAAATTAATTCATACCAATTTTAGAAAATTTATTTTATAAAAATGATATAATTTTTTACATCATCATAAAAAAATTATATTAGGGTGAAATAGATGTATTTTTCTAAAAAGAGTGATATTCTAGTGAATAGTAAGAAATGTAGTTTTTATGAAATAGGGTATCTTTTATGATATCACAAAGAAATAGATATGATATAAAAATTAATTAAAATTATGTAAAGAATAATTTATTACATTATAATACAAATATAAAACAAAAAAAATCAAAACATATAAATTTAAATTTATTTCAACATAAATATGAAAATCATTTTCAATGCTAATGAAGTTCTTGTGCAACATTGGAAAAGTAAAATTTAGTGTCCTAAAGATAATATTTTAGAAGTAATAAGTATTTTATCAAATTTTTTAACAAATATGAATAATTATTGATTATTTTGATTTATATATATTAATTTTTTAGTTATATAATAAGTGAATTATACAAACGATTATGCAATGCATGCACAAGGCTAAAAAAGTCAAAATAACATATTAAATCAGTTATCATGACATGGATGTGAGTTAATATATATATTTAATAAATATAAAATTTTATATTAAAATTTGTTAATTTATTTTTATTATTTTAATTTATTTTTAATTTTTAGTGATGAAATAATTACCTTCAATGCTTATGCAATGCCGACATAGGGCGTCTACGAGCACTATAAGAATCAAGTAAATGATTTTAAAAAATATAAAAGTAATTTTTTAGATATTTATAGTGTTCGAAAAAATTTATAGATAAATATAACATATTAGGGATGTTTTAATGTTTTATATTCAAATTATATTGTTATATTCATGACTTTTAATTCAAAGTAAATGAATATTTCTAAAAATAACATTAATGATATTTTATAGTAAATATTATTTTATTAAATTATTTAAAATTAAAATAAATCATATATTCATCCAATTTAATGAGATATGGTTTAAAATATAAAAAATGGTCCATTTATATGTCAATTTTCATTTTATAGTAACTTTCATGACCCCTAAATGGTAAAAAACATTTATATCTTTGTAATCATCAAAAGGGTTAATGGGTGTTAAAACAAAAGGATAAGGGTGAAAAAATCACCTAAACTTATTAAAATTTAATTATATGAGATAATTTTAAATAATAATAATCATATATTATAAATATATAAATTAGGTTCCATATTTCCATGAAAATTGATTTATATTAATTTAATACTTTAAGTAATTCCAAGATTGCCCCTCCCCTCACTTATAAAAGGGAACCTACTCTTCTCTCTTACTCACAACTTCTGAACACTCTAGTTTAGAAAATAACTACCCAAATACCTTATAAACATCACTATTCTCATAATATAAGTATTAGTTTTGGAATAATATCAACCTTATAGGGATTAAGCTTTAAAGAAAAGGAGGTTTCTAAAGAATTGGTATAGGTTTTAACTAAATGTTTTAGTTTTATATCTTCTTCTACCTCCTTAAAATATTCTTAAAACATGATGATATAATAACACCAATATATCCACTATAAAAAAAAATTTATTATGACTATGGTACAACCCTTTTTCTTCTCTTTTTCTATAAAATGGGGAATAAAAACATTGTTTGTGCATACGTGCGGACTACTGCTTCTACAAAGTGATGCATTTTTTCATCACTGCCTCTCATGGATGGTTATAATAATGGATTTAATTAATTTATATAATATATATGTAATATTCATAATTATATGAATATAAAATAATACTTAACTTTTCCCCCATTTTCATCAAAAAATGGAAATGTTACTCATGCATACGTATGACCTACCGTCTCCATGATTGTAACATTATTCATTTTTCATAACCACCTTGCATGGTTGGTTTTAAAATTATAATTAATATATAAATATTATAAATATTTCATTATTATTATTCCATATATGGTGTAATAATGAACTCTTTAACAATGTTCATCCTACCGAAGCTATTTTGGGATTATAAACTGAACATCCTTGAAACATCTAATATAAACTGATCTGATGAAGTAAATAAAAAAAATAAGGTCGTAAATGATATAAAAGGGATAATAATAATGGAATTAAAATGAAAAAATTTTATTAAAAAATTAAATAATTAACATAATTTTATTATCCAAGAATATAAATAATGTGTGTGATGTGTTAGACTTGAGGTAAGGGATACTTTACCATAAAAACCTCAATTTAAATGTTTTATTGATTTATTTTCAAAATATTTGTATTCCATGTACATATTCATAATATTATTTGTTGGATGTCTTTTTATGGAAATAAATTAATTATAAAGGACATATTATATCTCTTTTATATTAATTTCAAAAAAATTATAGAGGAATCCTTTTATGGAATATTTTGACATTATTTAGAAAAAAAGAGGATTTTCTTTTTTTAATATATAAGAAATAAATTTATTTTATAATCATTGTAAACAACATTTTATGTTTCAATTTATTTATAATATTTCATGTTTTATTCAATAAAAACCCTCCTCTTTGTTCTGGGTATTTTTAAAAAGGTTTTTATATAGAATGGATATTTTAAAATTCATAAATGTTTTCTTATGGGTGAAAAGAATATTTTTAAGAGTATGATGATGGAAATAAAATATTTCATGTATTATGATTATGTTATGGTTCTTGGGAATTTTTTATTACGATGGGTGATCCCAATATAGCTCACAATGATGGGTGATCCTAATATAGCTCCTCACGATGGTTAATCCCAATATATCTCTCTAATGCATTGGGTAAAGGGATGGAGTTAACCAGTTATGTTTCTCCTAAGAGATTATTGGAATTTATTATGTGGTTTATTCTATTCATAAGAGGGGTTATAATAGTTATATTAAAATGATTTCCCAAGTTACCTACATGATTTATCTATTCTTTATATGGATTTTTACAAAAATATTATGATTTAAACAGGTAAACTAATGATATTTTGTTTAAAGGTATGTTTATGATACTTCTTAAGAATGAAATTTATAACTTTGTAAAAAAGTTTTCAAAAGTTCATCCTGATTGTGAAGAAAAATTTATAGGTTTTTGTAGGATCCTAAAAAATATGCAAAGGAGAATGAGAATCCCCTTTAATCCAAGGGAGATTCTACCAATTTCCCCCCAAAGAATTAGGGAAAAGTGTGGAGAATACTCAAAGGATGGAACAAGACAAGACCAGTCCGTAGACCGGTCCAATGATAATGGTACGCGGCCAGTTCCGCGAAGCGCCCCCTCTGCGGACCATTGTCATTTGTGGAACAGAGGCAGGGATCCTCCGCGGGTGTGAAGCAGGACGAGTGCCAACCCGGTTTACCATCACGAACCGCCCCAGCTGTGAACCGTGTCAACCGGCCCGGACCGCATCCGTTGTCATTTGCAGAATGGAGGCAGAACCATGCGCGGCCGTGAAGCACTCCCTGAGCTAGTTTGGTTCACGGGGGAGGGGCGTTCAATGCTCCCCGCAAGTTGTGGATTGACCAAGTCATCCGTAAACCGGGTTTTCAGTCATGGGCCTCTGTAAAAGGTGATGCATGACCACATATGTATCTCTTTCCCCACTCTATAAAAGGATCTGGAGGGGGAATAGGAAAGGAGATCGATCAGATTCGGGTGGAAGAATTTCGAAGGAAGGAGCTTAGGATTTTGCAAACAGAGAAGTTCCAATTCATGAACCAGAGCAGGTATGGAACTGGAAGCGAATTAATAAGGAATCGAAAATGCATAATAATTTGGTGAACCACGAACTTAAAATAAAAAAACAGAAAACTGAAAACCATTCCCCCTCTACGGATGCACTCCCCATGGACCAGGGAGTTTATTCCCCTTTTCCGATCTGTCGCACCACGTAGCAACCTCCTACGCAGACGAAGCCCCAACTGACGAACCTCCAACCGGCGTTGCCCTCGGCCACCGTTGCTCACGTGGAACCCTCCGCGTACCAACCTGGTACGCGGGCCAAACCCGAAGCTGCAAACCACCCTGGTTCACAGGATTCCCATCAGTCCACAGACCACGCTGGTTCACGGATGGCCTCTCCAGCTGTGTAGAACCTCCCTACGTGAAGGGCACCACCCCTCATTTTTAACCTGTGTGGCCCGACAAATCCTTCGGAGTTCCTATTCCCCGAGCCAGATAAAATCCTTCCAATTCGTACTGATACTTCGCAACCCCCTCATTGGCCCATTGATCGGCCCCAAGTTGAGGCCTCCACCGAAGCCACTGGACCCGTATGATGAAACCTTCAGGTGCATCAGTGTGTCAGTTTGTGTTCACATACCCATGGTAGGTGAGGGCAAAGGGGTTGCCTCGGCCCTTGAGTGGGTTCCCGAGTCACTCATGGGTCCACATACCCACGGTAGTGCAGAGCCCAAGCCCAGGAGTCCCCTTTCTGCCCCTCCACTTGTTAGGACTGGGGCACTTCTCTCCTCCCCTGGGAGTGGAAAACTGTCCATCAGAAGGAAGCACCCATGAACCTCTGTACTTCCCCACGGCCATGGCCAAGGAAGGTCGTAGAGGGGAAAGGTGCTTCTCCATTCTCCTTCGGGGCCAATTCCCTTTCCTGCTAAGCTTTATCACCATGGGAATCCATCTCAGAGTAAGCCCCGACTTCTTGGCCCGCCCCACGCGTAATCCCCATCGCACATCCCACGGACGCACCTTTCGTGACGTGATCATCTGGTCCATGTTGCCTCTTGTTTCTCACACCGAGCATGAATCACATGGGCTTAGAGTAAGCATTGACCATGACATCCTATCTTGGGCCTCCTCAGAGTGTAATCCCCAATCCATTACCTTGGGCCTCCTCAGAGTGTAAGCCCCATCCCAATTTGAACTATGTGGAATTTTATTCCCCACCACAGGGATACATAGGAAGCATCCAAGAGGTTCAAGCCTGATCACCATCGGACCCCCGGATCCACATTCACATCGGTTCTCTGACACTCCTAATTTGAAACTACGTGGAATTTGATTCCCCACCACAGGGATACATAGGAATCCTCCAAGAGGTTCAAGCCCGATCACCATCGGACCCCCGGGTCTACATTCACATTAGTTCTCTGACACTCCTAACCAGAACTATGTGGACTTTGATCCCTGTCTCCTAGGCAGGGTACGTAGGAAGCCTCCCTGAGGTTCAATACCAACACCCGGTCGACCCGACCATCTTCACGTCGGTTCACCGCCCCAACCCTGGGTAGCCTAGAGCATAAGCCCCATACCAAACCGAACTACTTGAATTCTGATTCCTCTCACAGGGATACGTAGGAGGCCCGTACCACCGGTTCGATCAAACACACAGGTCGTTATCTGTCCCACCTGGATGACAATAAACTCCAGAGTGCCTGGTTACAAGGATTTAAACCAGTGTCGTCTCAATGAGTCCAGACTCCTCGGGGTCATTAATCCAATGAGGGTCAGTAAACCTCGGGCATAAATGATTCTGAACACCTGTGTCCAGCTAACCATTGCCAACCAGGAGTAATCCATGGATACTTTTCTTGGGTACAAATTAAAGATTCATGAACATATGAATACATCTTAAATCTATAAGAGATTCCCATAATAGAAAATAATTCCCACAAAAAAGGGTGCGATGAGCCCGAATTCACATCCTCTCGACCAATGTGAGTTCTTAAGCATCGCTGGTCAAACCACCCAGTGAACGCCTGCCTTTGGAAAGCAGGTCCACGTATTGCTGGATATGGAACCTTTGGGAATTTCGAGGTGAAAATGGTGCACCTGATATGAGTGATTAAGCAGAACCCAATCTTCTCTAATCAATCGTCGGGTAGCGCACATTTCTCCCCCATGACCCCGTCATGTGCCACGAGACAAAAAATGGTGAACCTAACGTGAATATTTAACCAAGAAAGATGGATTTGACCTAATCCCACCTTGTTCCCCCTTTATACTCACAAGGAGGGCCAGGAAAGGTCATTAATTATGCATGGGGACATGATATGCTTCTTTGATGGGTTTGTTGTTTTTATTTTTTAAAATATTTTACAAGTACCACTCAGAACTCCCTTCGATCCAATGGCTTCACAAAGGAACTCACAGGCGCGTGCTTCTGACAATGCAATGACCGCACTTCCTCACCAACGGAGGACCCCGTCACCTACCCAGCATCTTCAACGCTGGGTCTCAGATGTGTTGAGTACCACTTGAATGGTACTCTCCCAATGGTGGAGGCGGCCATGCATGCCCTCCAATCCACCAGGACTCATCGGTCACCTGCCCAGTAGTGGCCACAAAAGAAGATCCAGACGGCCCCTGTTGCTGTCTCAAACCGTTTCGGGAGTCTATCCCCGGAACGAGACAACGCGTACCTCCCTTATCTTAGGGAGGTGGATGAGGTCGACGTTGAGGAATTTATCCCCGCTGAATGGGGGTTCCACTCCAAGGCCCCCACCGGAAGACGTCGTCATGGACACGCCGCGACTCAACATCCTCATGATAAGGAGGATGTCTCCCCAAGGATCCAGGCCCACGCTCCCCGAGCTCCGGCCCCTCGGACCGCCCGATGAGGGTGGAAAACTTACAACCAGGGACCGGCCATCACCCTTGTCCCTGAGGAGGAGATCTACTGCCCAGTCATGGAGACGTATCACGAACATGCACATAAACCTGTTCGCTCCTCCAAATCCCGCCATCCAGACATGGCGGCATCATACGAGCAGGCACGCATCCCCGCCGGGCTCCATCAAGCTCATCGCTGACACAGGACGGCACCTACCCGGCAAGCACCTCTCCATGCCCAGGGTCGTGAAGCCCACCACCCCGACGTGGTGGTGACCCAACGCTTGTAGGACCAGCTCCTAGAAGATGCTCTTGACGCCTACCATCTCGGCATGGTGGCGATCAACAAAGCCCGCCATCCAGATGTGGCGAAAATTAATAAGCGGGCACATCTCCCTGCCAACAAAGTCCACTGACTCGATACAGTGGGAAACCAACATATGCAGGGTCAGCTCCCTGTGGATGCAAGTAAAGTCCACCATCCTGATGTGGCGGAATATGGAGAGATAAACCGGCATATCCCGGCCTAAGGGCATATTCGTTCACCTGCCCCGACACAGAAAAATTTTCAGTACCCACTGCCCACCAAAGGACCGGAGAAGGATATTCCTACTCCGATACCGAAATGGGCCTTCATACTTGTTCTATCCAAAGATGTCTCTCTGCATATCCTGGCAATGATGGAGCAGTAGGTATCGATCCTAGATCATATCTTGAAGACTTTCCAGAATGTAATTGCATCAGCAGCAATAGCAAGGACTCGGGACCGTGAGCCCATCTCCCCAATTGAGGCAACTCATCTAACAGACGAGATAGCTACACTAAAGCATATCTGAATCCCTACTTCAGCCCAAGAGGGTCACTGGCTATATTCTGTGATACAAGGGCAACCGGATCGAGCAGCTTCACTCATTCCAACTGGGGGACACCCGTCCATCACGGTGGATGCTCCATAGCAGGCATATATCCCTGATAAAATTAAAGATGTTCATCAGCATATCTTGGCATCATCGAGGGACCCAAAGGTGAAGTCTGTTATCAACAGCAGACAGTCCCCACTGCCCGCAGGAAAGCACCCCAAACTGGTCGAAGGCAGCCGGAAAATAAAGAGCGGGTTCAGGACTCCTCTCAACTAGAAGTTGGGGTTCCCGATGCCGCTAAGCACATATTGAAGGCTCAGAACCCTGCCCACCCATTACAATATTATGGTAGTGGCAGTAGTAGTTGAGAAGGTCCTCCCCGCAATATTTCTACCAGCATCTCTGAAGGTCCTCCCCAGAACACCTACGGGGGCCTCCCCCACAGGCATATAACGATCGATCAGAAGAGATTCTCTTTGGATGTGAGTCACGGTAGCCCTCCGTGTGACTAGAAGATTGAGCAGTAAGAAGGCCCTCCACTAGTTGCGGTCCACCCTGAAGGTCCTCCCCAGGGTATACACTGCAAGCACTCTCCATGCAGTGGGACCACAGATTATGATAGTAGTCCTCGCTATCATAGTCGCAACTATGTAGGCCCTCCCCGCAGTGACGTCTCATCATGACAAGAAGGCCCTCCCCTTTTCGTGGCCTGCCCTGAAGTTCCTCCCCAGGGGTTACGTTGCAACGACACTCCGCGCAGCCAAGAATTAGATCATGGTGGTAGTCCTTGCCACCCTGATAATAGAGGTCCTCCCCGTAGAGACGTCAAGCAACGAGAAGGCCCTCCCCTCATTGCGGTACATTATGAAGGCCCTCCCCAGGGTGTACCCCACAGATATTCTCCCTACGGCAGCTGTAATCGTAGTCCTCATCGTTGCAGCAACTGTGATGGTAGTCCTTTCCACCATAGCCGCCATTGCGAAGGTCCTCCCCACAGTGGCCCCAAGCAACAAGAATGACCTCCCCTTGTCGCAGTGTGTCTTGAAGGTCCTCCCCAAGATGCACATCGAATGTCAAACCATGATGTTCATCCTAACCATGATGGCAGTTGTTGCGAAGGACCTCCCCGTAACAACGCTACGCAGCCAGAAGGTCCTCCCCTTGCTGCGACATGCCTTGGAGGTCCTCCCTAGGGTATGCACTGAAAAACTCCTCTATGCAGTGAGGCGTCAAAAAGTAATGGTATTCCTCACCATTGTAGTCCCCATTGCGAAGGTCCTCCCTGCAATGACATATCATATCGACAGGAAGGTCCTCCCCCTACCGAATCAAGCATAGAAAAGCCCTCGAATGCCGAGGCACTCAGAAGGATGGAATCAAGAATGTCAGATTCCGGGCTTGTCTCCAACGACACCCTTCTTCAATTGGGAGATGTTCCGGGGCCACGTTCATCTTCTGAACCACCTCGGAATCGCCCACATGATAATTCAATACTTATCGGTCCCACTGCCTCTGACCACACTATCAGTGAGCATCTTAGTTGGGCTGACCAGGTAGAGGAATCACTAGCGGAGGATTATGCCGACATGTTGCACCTGAGGAGACGACTGGCCAGGGATGATATATCAGTTATGTTTTGGCCCATGACCACCTCTCAATTCGACATACCCATAAAGTTGTCGGAAGAATGTGTGCACGACATCCGCTACAATATATGGACAACCCTCCGCCATATGAAATCAAGCTTCCTACCCTACAACGGGTATGTATACCATGTCAAGACAATAGGAGACCTCCTGCGTCACATCGACCTGGAAGCTCTTCATTTGGTGCGGCAACCGTGACCTGAGAGGCGTAAAGGGAACCCTGAGTTAGCCTTCCTCCATGCACTGCACCAGTTGCGCCGCCTCATCGGTGACGCTCCTACAGGAGTCCATATCAGGGGATGGGGGGAACATGGAGCTATGCATTTCACTCCTCTCTCCGCCCAGAAGAACCTGTTCAGCATGGTGTCCTGCAACGTCATCACATCAAGACAACAATCGAGTGGGGTCCCTGCTCAGGAAAGACAACACACCCAACAGAGACAGGCCTTGAGTAAGTCCCAGAAGCGTCAGGCCCGACGGGAACAAGCCAACCAAGAACTCTTGAATCAAGCCACTGAGAGCATACAACAGGCCTCTCACCTAAGAGAGTCCAATCAGTAGTCATTTCCTTCCTCCCTGGAAGGGATTGATTCACAGAGGAACTCGACACCAAACCCAGTTCACCCCTGAATGGGGGCACGCAAGATTAGGCAGGTAGCAATAGCAGCAACCACTGCCGCAATCCAGGGTCAACCCCAGCCTGCAGGGATGGGGGAATTTTTAACAACAAATTCCCCCGTAAGTCCAATAAAAACAGGAAGAGACTCAACGTCCAAGGAACGGAGCCAACCCCAGCCCTCAGGGCAGGGGGAATTTTTACCTCCTCAACAACAACCTCCCCCACGAGAATCGGTATTATCTCATCTAGGGAGGACAGTCAGAAGAGGAGGTTCCTGTACTATCCCGTTGTTTGAATCATCGTCCCCTCTGAAAGGGAGTCATACCGTAAGGTCGCATCAAAGAACTCTCTATGTCACCCTTCATCAAGGAGTCCAAAAGTGATCCCGGGACAGGAAAGGGAGGACCGATAAAATACGTGGGAGATCCTATTCCTATTTGGAAGATGATATCTCCACCACCCCACGATACGCATCCATAAACGCCATAGAGGCTATCCCCACGGGTGATACCAGAGATGAAGAAAATCAGGATGGATCGGGAGACGATGATTCCGGTCAGGCTGTGTCCCACAACGAACCACCAGGTGTGCACACCCGGAAACAGAGGGCCGCCCTAAATATGGCTGCCCTTCCAGCAAACCCTCCTCCACTTACCCTGTGAGCTCCCAATAAGGATAAGAAAAAATGACCAGTTACCCTTAACCTACCTCCTTCTCTTGATAAAAATGAGCCACTTATGCTTGAAGAGAGGTTCACTCGACAGGAAGAGGAAATGAAAGAATTGAGGTGGCTTAACGCCGAGCTACTTCAGAGGAACCATCTTATTGAAAGCGCTTCCCAAGAAGGACTACACCTCACACTCCCAGTAAGTGCACCTCAAAGACCAAGGTTTTCCCCGGAAAACGAAGCACGGTCAGGGCTCCCACCCAATGAGGCACCCGGCCCGTCTAACTAACTAAATGTGGATCCGGATGAATACCAAGACTTCCCTCCACTCAGGAAGCAACCGGAGCGAGTATGTCTGAACCCTCCGAAGGTGTCACAAACGACACATGCACCCCTGGTCCCAACCGAGATGGATCCTCAAGCAATGCCTCGGGCTACACCTGCCCAGGACCGGGCCCAACAGGATGTAAACTAGGGTCTCACCAATACCATAAAGGCACTAACAGCTCGATTGGAAGCAATGGAAGGTCGACGTGCTCCGATACTGCCAGAGCGGAAGCCCTACCCAGATTGGGTGAGAAAAACACCACCTCCACCCAATTTTGGGAGCCTTGTATTCCCTATTTTCAATGGATCAGGCGATCCAGAACAGCATTTGATCCACTATGCGTCTTATTTCAATTCTATGATGGGAACTTCAGAATAACAAGAAGCAGTGAAACTCAGATGCTTCGTATGGACCTTTCAAGGATCTGCCTTCATCTGGTATACGAGTCTACCAGCCCAGTCAATAAAAAGCTAGGAAGACCTTCGGCAGCAGTTCTTGTTCCACTTCAACTCAACGTTGCCTAAAACAATGGTCAGTGACCTCATGAACTGAAATTAGAGGGAGAACAAGAGGGTCTCAGATTTCATCGCTAGAAGGAAAGGTCTAACCTACTCTCTGAATAGGCCAATGCCTCAAGATGAGATGCTTTCCATATGCATTGATAATCTTCGAGATGAGCTACTAACACCGCTCATACCAGTGGAGTGCACCATTGGCTTCCGCCATCTCTCGGCCATTACCCAGAAAATTGAGGAATCCCTGCAGCAGACCAATTTGAAGTCCCGAATAGCCTCGCAGGATCCCACAAAGAGAGCAGTTAGAGCTGAAGCGTCCTATGTCATGCTCAAGCCAACCCATGTGCCTGCTCCACCGCTCAAGCCTCCACCAAATCGTCAAGGGCCCCCTGTATATCAACGGCCGACTCTGCCTAAGCAGGACAATTAGAGAGGATCGAATCGGAACCAGTTTGAGGAATGAAGACACAAAGTATACTCGTTCTGAGAGGACCAAGTCTGCGGATACTTCATCGCTGCCATGAATTGCAACTTGCTCTGCCTCTCGGAGCCAAGGAAGCCCGAAGAAGTCAGCCGCGATGACAGGCCAGATTACTGTCCCTACCATCGAATGTTGGGGCACAATATTCGGGAATGTTTTGTCTTAAAAGACCTCATGCAAAGGATGGTATAATCCGGGAAGGTCGAGATGGGACCACCCCTAGCACATGTGATGTACATTTCTACCACCGACTCTGACAAGGGGGAGGGGTGGTAGGAAGTCACCAGTAAGAAGGGGAAGAAGTTTGATGACTAGATGACTCGGAAGACTATCAATCAAGCCTAGGGCATACTTTGATCTCAACTACAGCATCTGGTGTTTCGGCCAACAGCCCCTGATGTCATACAGCCAACAATATCAGCCTCACAACCCTCCATGAGCCGGTCATCCAAGCGTGATCGAAAAGGGAGGAAACAAGCGTAAGAGGAGCATCCCGTAATGAGGCCGAAGTTAGCCCTGACACTGGTGGATTTTATTCCCCCAAACTTGGTACCATGGACACCGACCCACCAAACGGCACCATCAAGGACAATCGACCAGGTTGAATTTTCAAGGGATGAGGAGCCAATCTTTGGTTACATCAACGTCATCCATCTTATGGAATCGTTCCTTGACAAAGGGTATGGTTATGAACCCGAGTTCCCGACACAAGGAGCCGGGATGAGGAATCGCAAAGGCAGGGGATACCAGGGTAGGCGTAGTCACAGCCAAAACCAACCCTACGATTGGACCTCGGCCCAAACCGTCAATATCGCGAAAACCCGTGGGAGATCCCTTCAACAGACTCAGAAGGAGAAATAATGTCCCTCTACTTCCACAAGCAGCCACTCTGGCCCCATTATTCTGTGGTACCCATCAGAGGAGGAACAAGTGTCTAGCCACCTAGTGTGCACAAACAAACTAGCTAGGCCGAGTCCCCAAAACGTGGGAAAACCATTGACATCCGACCCTTCGGTCATTCCCTCCTCGTCACATACTCCAACTCCCAAAGTTACTGCTAAGACTCCCCCACCAACGGAGAAGCGTCGGCCTCTAGAACAGAAATACGAAATCCTTATGAAGCTGGCATCAGTACCAGCTAAACTGTAGATTCTGGATGCCTTGAGTTTGTTAGCATACCTCAGGGAGGCACTTATAGAAGCCTTGCTCAGCCCCCGAAAGCTTCAAGACAAGGTAGTTGCCGCTGAGATTTATTGAACTGAGACTGGCCCGACTGAATGAAATGCAGTGATTTCCTTCACTGATCTAGATGAAGATGCCATCATGCAAGGACACATCAGACCACTATATGTGTCTGGCACACTAGATGATGTTGAGATCTACAAATTATTTATTGACAATGGCTTTGGAGTTAAACTCATTCCCCTACGGACACTCTGTAAGTTGGGCTACAGTGAGGTTGATTTAATACCATCAGCCATAACTCTGCTAGGTTAAGACAAGAGTGAACAGAAGACAATGGGACAAATTAATCTAAAGTCCCATTTTGGTGACCTTGTGGAATACTCGGAATTCCTGGTGGTCCGACAGAACACAGCATTCAATGCCCTACTAGGAAGGTTGTGGCTCCATAAGCACATGGTCGTTCCTTTATCCTACCACCAGTGTATTAAGTACTGCGTCAATGGGAAAAGTGGGACACTGCATGCCGAAAAGGCCCCTTTCGAGCTCTCTGAGTCACATTACATTGATGATGGGTTCTATGATAAAAAGAAGAAGAATCCTTCAGTTGATGGTGTCAACTGGATCCCGCTCCAAATGGTCTGGAAATGGTTCCTGATGACCCCCTCAGACAGCTTGGCAGAGACTACATACTGCCCATCAACCATGTTGAGAGTAGGGGTTCAAGTTCGAACACACACTCAGCTGTCCTCATGACTTCATCAATAACGGCTGAGTGTGAAAATTTGGGAACGTCCGCCAAACCTCAATTTGGGGGAGAATACTTGAGTGAGGACGCCCACAATGCCTCGCCACCGGACTCCCAGGAGCCCGAGTCAGGAACTCTCCCCTCACCAGATCAAGAAGATGAGGATTTGGGATAAGAAGAGGAGGAAGATCTCAGGGATGCACCTCCCGCATTTGAGGAAGGTATCTCCACCATGGTGGATGAGCTCAGGGAAATAAACCTGGGTACTGAGGAAGACCCGAGACCCACTCTTGTTAGTGCAGCCATGTCCCCCGAGGAGCACGAGGTATATACCGCTTTCTTAAGGAAACATCGAGATTTTTTTTCTTGGAATTACACAGAAATGTCGGGACTCGATCCCAAAGTGGCGACACATCACCTAGGTCTACCAAAAGACCACCGGGGGTATAAACAGGTCGCCAGAAGGACACACCCCTCACATGCTTCCAAAATAGAGGCGGAAGTCAATAAGCTCATTAAAGCAGGCTTAATTCGGGAGGTCCAGTACCCCATCTGGTTGGCCAACATCATCCCTGACAAGAAAAATAATGGAAAAATCCGCGTTTGAATTTATTTCAGAGATCTCAATCGGTATTGTCCGAAAGATGGTTTCTCGGTCCCGATCACCAAGTTATTAATCGATGCAATGGCTGGGTATGAGGATCTATCCTTTATGGACAGCTATTCTAGGTATAATAAAATTAGGATTTCCTGAGAAGACGAAGAATCCAATGCTTTTAGGGCCCCTTAAGGAGTATTTTGTTATAGGGTTATTCCCTTTGGTATCAAGAACGCTGGCGCCACATATCAGCATGTCATGCATCGTATCTTCAAACCATTACTGGGGAGATTTGTTGAAGGCTATGTGGATGACTTGGTGGTTAATTACAGATATCGCTCAAATCACTTTTTAGACCTTGATACCATCTTCAACAAACTTCGACAGCATAGCCTGAAGATGAACCCTTGAAATGCACCTTTGGGGTTACCTTGGTGAAATTTCTTGGCTTCATCATACGCCATCGTGTCATCAAAGTCGACCCTGAAAAGACAAAGTATATCCTTGGCTTACCACCTCCCCGCAATCTCACTGAGTTGAGGGGATTACAAGGAAACCTGGCCTATATCAGACGGTTCATAGCCAACCTGGCAGGAAAATGTTTGCCTTTTACCAGGTTAATGAAAAAGGGAGTCACATACCAATGGACAGATGACTGCCAAGAGGTGTTCGAAAGCCTAAATAAGTACCTCTTTATCCCACTGGTGCTCATGCCCCCGGTTGAAGGAAGACCTCTCATCCTATACGTGACGGCCCTAGAGAGGTTTCCGGGAGCCTTCCTCACACAAAAGAATGACGCCGGCAGTGAAAACAGTCTCTATTACCTCAGCTGAACCATGATTGATGTTGAGACTCGATACTCAAACATCGAGAAGAGTTATTTGGCCTTGGTCTTCACAGTTCAAAAATTTATATATTATCTGCAGAATAATGAATTCCATTTGGTCTCATGTAGTAACTCTCTCAAGTACATCCTTAGCCGCCCAATGCTGACTGGGCGGCTGTCCCGATGGGAAATCATCCTACAAAAGTTCAACATCCGGTTTGTGCCTCAGAAAGCTGTCAAGGTCCAGGCATTAGCAGATTTTCTGGTAGAGCACCCTTTAATGGGGACCACCACACTGGACGTCGAGCTAGATGATGAATACATCTTCTCGGTTCAAGAGTAGTTCCCAGCATAGGAAATGTACTTGACGGCGCATCCCGAAGCCCAACCAGGAAGAGGATAGAAGATCCCAAATTTAACAAGGTGGGTTTGGGGATAATACACATGTCCCCAGAAAAGGCAGTCTTTCCATATTCCTTTCTCCTGTTAGAAGGATGTATGAACAATGAAGCGGAGTATCAAGCCCTCATTGCAGGCCTGGATCTCACACTCCAGGCACAAGTACAGCACCTTAAGGTAAAAGGTGACTCGGAATTGGTCATCAAGCAAGTCAATGGTGACTATGCTATTAAAAAGAAGGATATGATTCCCCTGTTTGACCATGTCCGAGGGTTAATGGCATAATTCTCTACAGAACCAACATTGACCTATATTCTCCGGTCTGAGAATGCCCAGGCCGACGCATTAGCTAATGCGGCCACAGCCCTAGCCGACCCAGACAGGGATGAAACAGTTATCAATATTGCTAACCGTCGAATGGTCTTGCCATTTTTTCAAACTAAGATGGAATAAATCCATGAATTCAGTCCTGTCCCTGAACCATAGGATCCTGCCACCGAATGGATGGCCCCCATTGCAAACTACCTTCAACGGGGATAACTTCCATCAGACAAGTCTGAACGGGAGAAAATACGGATAAGGGAAATAAAATTTGTTCTATATGGTGGTATGGGTCAGAAAGAGGTCCTCTACAAATGAGTCCTCGATGGAATCCTCCTCAAATGAATTGACGGAGAAGAAATTGTTGCCATCATGACTGAAGTACATGCCAGGGTATGTGGGGAACATCATCTAGGGTCCAAACTTTCCCATCAGGTTCGAAGACTTAGGTACTATTGGCCCATAGTGGCATGATATTGCAAATGCTTTACCGCAAAATGCCACTCATACCAAATTCATGCCAACTTCATACACCAACCCTCGGAGTTACTTCATCAGGCCAAGTACTCCAGTCCATTTTCCGTCTGGGGAATGGACTTCGTGGGACCATATCCTCCCGCCACAGCCAAACAGCTAAAGTATATCCTCATGGCAACCGACTTCTTTTCTAAATGGGAAGAAGTTGTACCCCTTAAGGAATTATGGGAAAGAAACATTGTCATCTTTGTGAAAACCAATATCATCACCAGATTTGGTGTCCCTCAGACCATACTGATGGATAATGGAACCAACTTCTGCTCTGCTGAATTGGAGAAACTATACCAAGAATATGGTATCAAGGCTAACCACTCATCCCGCTACCACACAGTGGCCAACGGAAAAATAGAGGCTTTCAAAAAGACTATGTACAAAATTCTCTAGAAAATGGTGAACAAAGACAAGAATTCATGGCCGGATAAACTCCTCCATGCATTGTGGGCTTATCAAACCACAATCTGCACCACTACTCAGGATACTCTGTACTCATTAGTATACGGAACAGAAGCGGTCATGCCCATTGAGCTCGAATTTCCCTCGCTCCGCGTTTCCATTTGTGATAAATTATCCAACGATGAGTAATTAGAAAAGCGGCTAGGTGAATTCGAACAGCTAGACGAGAAGTAGTTTCACACTTTGTACCATCTGGAAGTATATCAGAACCGGATTGCATGAGCTTTCAATAAAAAGGTTAGTCTTCGGTCTTTATTGGAAGGAGAATTGGTTTTGGTCCTCTAGACCCCAATGATACCTGGAAAGAAACCTCCAAAGCTAGAGCCCAAGTGGGAGGGACCTTATGTTATACAAAAGGTCTACTCCAACGGAGCATATTCCCTGATCTCCATGGACAGGCAGTTCACTAACACTCCTACAAATGCGAGATTCTTGAAGAAGTATTTCGCATAGAAAACAAAAGTAGTTATTGTCCAAGATTCAGGATGTCAAACTGCCAAGCACCTAATGTTCCAAACTCTACGACCCTAAACTAAGATTATTTCTTCCTCACCACACGATGTTAAACTACACGGATTTCATAGAACTATGTACGTCTTGATTCATTCCCTCGCAAGATACGTAGCGACGTCAGGATCCCCTATACTGGCCTAGCCACTCCCAAATGGAATAAAATTAAAAAAAGAAAATGCCCCCTTCCCCCGTGTACGGAGCAGCCCTGCACGGGGTGTACTTCTTTCAGAGAACTACGTACGACTTGATTCCTGCCTTCGTAGGATACGTAGCGATGCCAGGGTTCCCCATCCTGGCCCAACCACCCCCGAATAAAAGTTAAAAATACCCTCTCCCCCCCGTGTACGGACCAGCCCTGCATGGGGTGTATTCTTCATCCTTACCGTATGACGTTAAACTGCATGGATAAGGATAAAAGAAAAAAATCCCCTTCTCCCCTGTGTATGGACTAAACCTGCACGGGGTGTATTTTCTTTCAGAGAACTATGTGTGGCTTGATTCCCACCCTCGCAGGATACATAGTGATGCCAGGATTCTGTATCATGGCCCAACCACCCCCAAATGAGGTTTAAAAGGAAAAAAATTGCCCTTTTCCCTCGTGTATGGACCAGACCTACACGGGGTGTATTTTCTTTTAGAGAACTACGTGAGGCTTGATTCCCGCCCTCGTAGGATACGTATTGATGCCATAATTCCACACCCTGGCCCAACCACCTCAAATGAAGCCAAAAATACCCCCTTCCCCCGTACGGACCAGACCCGCACAGGGTGTATTCTCCAAAAGAACTATGTGAGGCTTGATTTATGCCCTCGCAGGATATGTAGTGATGCCAGAATTCCACACCCTGGCCCAACCACCTCAAATAAAGCCAAAAATACCCCCTTCCCCTGTACGGACCAGACCCGCATGGGGTTTATTCCCCAAAAAAACTACTTGAGTCTTGATTCCTGCCCTCAAAGGATATGTAGTGACTCCAGAATTCCACACCCTAGCCCAACCACCTCAAATTAAGCCAGAACTAACCCCTTCCCCCATACGGACCAGACCCGCATGGGGTGTATTCCCCAAAAGAACTATGTGAGGCTTGATTCCTGCCCTCGCGGGATATGTAGTGACGCCAGTGTTCCCCATCCTGGACCATCCATTCAAAAAAAATGCTCTCTCCCCCCATGTACGGACCATACTTGCATGGGTTGTATTCTTCATCCTCACCGCACGACGTTAAACTGTACGGATTTCAAAGAACTATGTGAGGCTTGATTCCTACCCTCACGGGATACATAATGACGCCAGAGTCCCCCACCCTGGACCAGTCATCCCCAAATGAAAGTTAGAAATGCCCTTTTCCCCTATCTACGGACTAACCCTACGTAGGGTGTACCTCCTTCAGGGAATTACACGTGGCTTGATTCCTACCCTCGCAGGATGCGTAGTGACGTCAGGGTTTCCCATCCTAGCCCAGCCATTCCCGAGTGAGGATTTAAAAAAAATCCATTTTCCCCCGTGTACAGACTAACCCTGTGCAGGGTGTACCTCCTTCAGGGAACTACGCGTGGTTTGATTCCTGCCCTCGTAGGATCCGTAGTGATGTCAGGGTTTCCTATCCTAGCCCAGCCATTCCTGAGTGAGGATTTAAAAAAAATTCCCTCTTCCCCCGTGTATGGACCAGATCTACACGGGGTGTATTCTTCATCCTTGCCGCACGAAGTTAAACTACATGGAGAAGAATTTAAAAATTCCCTTTCCCCTGTGTATGGACCAGACCTACATGGGGTGCATTCTTCTTCCTTACCGCACGATGTTAAAATGCACGGAGAAGAAGTTAAAAATTCCCTTTCCCTCGTGTATGGACCAGACCTGCATGGGGTGTGATCCTCCTCCTTGCTGCATGACGTTAAACTGCACGGATAAGAAGATTTAAAAATTCCCCTTTCCCCCGTGTATAGACTAGACCTGCACAGGGTGTGATCCTCGTCCTTTCCGCACGATGTTAAACTGTACGGATAAGAAAAAAAATATAATAAAATAAACGTTCCCCCTTCCCCCGTGTAAGGACCAGACCTACATGGGGTGTACTCCAAAGATAAATATGTGTGGCTTGATTCCTGTCCTCGCAGGATACGTAGCAACGCTGGGATCTTATCTCCCAGCCCAGCCACCGAGAAAAGTAAACATAAGTATATACACCTCTCATCCTTACCGCACAAAGTTAAACTACACGGACCTTATCCTCACCACACGACGTTAAACTACATGGACTTCATCACGACCCACCCAAGATATATGGCGAAACAAGATGGGAATACTCCTCATGCATTTGGATGCATCCTCTCCATACATCAGACTCCACGACCTGGATAATTGCAGATCTTCATAATCACTCATGTCCATCGGAAATGAAAAGTTATCGACCCATGGACACCTTTTCATGACTATGCATACCATGCCCTCAGCGGATCTGCATATTGATATTCCCTGGCCCGTCTACCAAAGGAAATATTTCCTAAGGCTATACCCTTCCTATCTCCGTACGCTTACCGGCCTCAGATCCCCCTTATCATATCTCCCGATCCAAAAATTTATGGAGCAGTTGTTTACAAGTTCATTCCCCTCTCGCATCCGAATGTTTCCAGGGTATCCCTACCTGGTTAGCATATGTGTCCGCTTGTGGTTAGCATGATGACATGCATCTATGAACATCAAGCTAGGGCTAAACTGCTTTGACTCGATATACAATTGCAGTGAAGATGTTTCTTGTATGCTCGGACACCATTATCCCCACATGCCGAACTCTATACTGTGAGAATTCTAAGATTTTCATAATCATTCATGGCCATCGGAAGTGGAAAGTCATTGACCCGGGGACACCTTTGCATGACTATTCATACCATGCCCTCAGCAGCTCTACATATTTATAGCCCCTGGACCATCTACCAAAGGAAATATTTCCTCGGGCAGTACTCTTCCTAGTTCCGTACGCTTACCGGCCTCAGATCCCCCACACCATAACTCCTGATCGGGGAAACCTCAGAGTTACAGTTTACAACATCCATCCCCCACCCTGTTCAAATTATATCAGAGCATGGTAACTCATTTATCCTTAGAGTGACTACAGCAATAGTCACCCAATGGTCCGAGATTTATGACCGCTAAACTAAGAGTAATTCTTCCTTACCGCACGGTGTTAAACTGCATGGAGTGAAGGTACACCCCTGCACGTAAGATAAATCAGCGCAGGGAGATCTCTAAGATTTAACAGAAATCAGGGACGAATATGCCCGACATGTCCAGATATTTTCTTACCAAATGACAGACTTCGTGGCCCAGAAAATCGCCGAACCTCATAACCATTCACAGCCATCGGAAGTGGAAAGTTATCAACCCGATGACACCTTTGCATGATTATGCATACCATGCCCTCAATGGATCTACATATTGATATCCCCTGGCCTATCTACCAAAGGAAAGATTTCCTCAGGAGATACTCTTCCTAGCTCCGTACGCTTACCGGCCTCAGAGCCCCCATATCATTTCTCCTGATCCAAGAAGCCCCAGAACCACGATTTACACCAATCAACCCCTCTCCACATCTTGGGCATGCCGATATGTTCATGCCCAGTTACATTCTGATCAAGAGCGGCCTTTTAAACTAAGTCCTTACCACATGAATTTAAACTGCACAGAACATCTTGGCTGCTTGGCATAAAGCTACAAAGACCAAGCATTAAACATCCAAGGAAATGCCTCCAACTACAATCATTTTCACTAGTTTAAAAATGCCCCCTGTCCTCGCTGAACGACGTTAAAACTGCACAGAATCGGAAAAAAATGCCCCTCGTCCTCGCTGCACGACGTTAAACTGCACAAAATTCTTTAATAATTCTCCTCGTCCTTACCGCATGACGTTAAAGTGCACGGAAGCCTTTTTTGCCGCATGACATTAAACTGTACGGTCAAACCTGTCATGGGTTTAGTAAAGAACAGAGGCTTTTCTCTATCCCTCAGTGCATAGGTCAGACCTGCACAAACCACCGTCTCACACCAGCGTGAGAAGGAATGACTTCACCCATTCTTGGGTAATTTTTCTTAGATCTTTCTCCCGTATCTAGGCACCCACTCCTCATAAAACATACTTTGTACTCAAAAAAAGCAGAACTCTCATAAGCCACCCCTAGTGGTCCCGAATCTCAACTTCCCTAAAGTTTCTCAGCTATCAGGAGAATGCAATCATTGACCCAAGGACAGCTTTTCATGCCTATGCATACCATTCCCTCAGCGGCTTTTCATATTGATTGCCCCTGGGCCATCTACCAAAGGCAATATTTCCTTAGGCAATGCTTCTCTCCATACGCCTCTTTGACCCTGAGCCCCCATGTCCATCCCGGGATTCGGAAACCCTCTGAGATACATTTTACCATCCTCTTTCATGACCCTACCTGAATATGGTGGAACGTATCTGATGAGATTACTGAGAACCAGGAAAATCCATTTCATTCTAGATAATGTCCCAGCTGCATGACTTTAAATTGCACCAAGCTCCAACCATCCTTTACGCTAGATAATTGCGTAGGACAGGGACCCTGAGTCCACACTCCTGATTAATACATATGTTCTCAAACCCTTTCAGACATCACACACCCTTTCTGAGCCACCCCTGGTGGTTTTCATAATCCTCTAAGCCACTCATGTTGGTGTCCACAAGACAGACTTCCATAAAGTCCCCAGGCCATCAGAAATGGAGAGTCATTGACTTAAGGACACCTTTTCACGACTATGCATACCATGATCTCAGCGGCTCTGCATATTGGTCGCCCCTGGCCTATCTACCAAAGGCAATATTTACTTAGGTGATTATCTTCCTACCTATTTACTTCGATATGACTCCCATGCCTTGAGACATGCCATGCATGTCGTTCGAATCTAAACATGTTCCCCCCCACATGCGTATGAAGGATATCGAGACATCTTTTAATCAACCAAACCTCATTGGGTCCCTCGCCCCACCATATCTAGTCAAAGTTGTTCGACCTAAAACATCAGTAATGATAGTCTTATCGGTGGGACTTTAAACCGCTCACAAAAAGAGGCACAAATCCCGTTAGGCTAAAAACTCGAAAAGGGAGACCTAAACAAAATTCGGGCCATACCCACTGGGTCCACACTAAATGGGCCCAATAAAAATTAGTGTATTAATAGACAAGACAAAAAAATTGTGGGGTTTTTCTACAAAACCCTATAAATAGTCAAACTATGCTCGCTGGATCCCATGGTCTAGGCAAAAGTTAGATTTTGTTTCTATTTTCATGAATTATGATTAATTATGATTCAGTGAGTTGTTATTTACGAAACAATTATTCCAGTAAAAATCAAATTTTATAGCAAGGAAGTATTGACATAGATTGTATTCCGTTTGAACAAAAATGGAGGATTTCCACAAGCAGGTGCCTCTCCCTCATAGAAAAAAAATGGGGGTAAGCAAAACAGAGTGTACAGGAATGGCTCTGACCATCCAAAAGGATCCTAGATCGCTCTCTCCATCAGATCAGCAACCGTGCGGTGGAGGTTGTTACGAGTCTTCTCCAGCACGGCCTTCTCCCTAGCCTCAACCTCGACCACCGAACGAGTATGCCCCACTGTTGTTTGGAGATCGTTGATCCCCTTCCTGGTGGCTTCATGGTTACCAGTCAGAGTTGAAAACTAATCCCTCAGCATCGCTACCCGTACTTCACATTCTTGCAACTCGGTAGATAGGGCGGCCACCTAATCTCGAGATCTCACCTCCTGTGCTATCAGCTGATGGAGCTTTATCATGGATTCCTCTAAAGCTTGGTTTCTGCAATGAGAGGCAGCGAGGTGAGAAAGTGTGCGTTCATTAGTGGAAACTTACTCACGGTCCATGAAAACCTGGAAAGAGATAAAATGAAATTGCTGATAGTCAAAGCCACCTGACCCCAAACCCAGGAAGAGTTTTCGGAGAGCTTCAGTTTTAGTTTCCATCTCAACCAGAGGAGTTTCAGCAACAATCTCACAAATTCGGGGCCAGGCCCATCTATGAATTGCTCGGTGGTCCTCCATGACATGAGGATCCTTGGTATCCTTGATAGATAGCACAGAAACGAAGTCTGGCATTGTGATCAGTGCATACATGTGCATGCTAGAAGATGGTTTCGAAGCTGGAAGGTCTGAAGCTTCTAACCTTGGTTCAGGATTGGGAATCAAGTTGTTAAGTCTGGTATCGGCCGACAAAACTTCAGGAATTGTATCGCTGGGACCCGAAGCCACAGGGACATCTTCATCTACGTTTAAGAATGTTGGGTTCGTCTGAACTTCGGTCACAGAGGGGATAGGAGAGGAAAATCCCCTGATTTGCTTTGACCGACGAGCCATCAGTCGGTCCTCCCTCAGAGCCGATGAGGAAGGTGCGGTAGGAACAGCAGCCACAATGACTCCTGATTTAGGAACCTGCTGGACAACCTTCCCCAAGATCACATCAGGATAATGTTTTACCCACATTCTTGTGTACTCCAAGGATAGGCTGGCAGATGATCCTATGCCAAGCAAGGTAATGCTTGTGTCAGATCCCTCCTGCATCTGCATCAACCACCATTAACGGAGAGTGGACGGGTGTAGTCCTCGAGCCTGAGGAGGTGGAAGGGAAACTTGGAGTTTCATACACCCAAACTGGTGAGAAAAATGATGAGGGGGAATACAACTCGCACAGAGAAACCCCATCAACCTGCGCATAAAAAACCCATCTCATAGTGAAATCACATAAGAATTCTCCTCTAGGATCCCCCTACGGTTTTCAACCATGACGCCAGAAGGGGTGGGGTAGGGAGAGAAAGAAAATTGGGAGAAGTCACTTAGAAGCTTGATGACTTCATCATAACTAAGGGACTTCAAGTGAACCCCAGCTATACCGAGCAGGGTAGGCCGAAAGGTATGAAGTGGGATGACTGTGTTATGAAAATACTCATAACAGCGGAAATGATTAATTATCCAGCCGTATAAGAATTGAAATGGCCCACTCAGACGATAGGGTGACCCGCCCTCCTGCATGTGGCTCAGTAGTTCGTAGATACGAGCTAGAGTGGGCATGACCAGATTCACTGGGCGGCCTCCCGCCAGCTCAGCTTCCATCATCAGGGTGAAAGCTCTGACACCTGGGTTGATATCCCGAGACAGGAATAGCCACCCTCTCAAAAACATAGCAAATAGACCTTCCAGCCTGAGCAAAGGTGGCACACCGGGGCGCACCTCGTAACCCCATGAAAGGTAGTCACCCGCCTCCAGAACTGCCCAGTAGGAACCTGGGATGGTTCATGACTGTTGAGAAGGATGATTCCTGGGGCGCTTGATCTTCAGCACAAGACCAGTGGTGTTCAGAAATAACCCTATCCAGGTGATATAGGGAATAAGAGAGTGGGTACTCAAGGCCTGACCCAGTGACTGCTCCGCCATAACCAGCAGATCCCTCACTAACAAAGTCACATGTTCGACATCGTCCCATGCGTCAGGAGTGGGCAGAAACTCGTCATACATCTCACCAATGATTGGAATCCCTCCCAGTCGGTAGATGTCCCATAAACTGATACCAAATTTACCATGGGCAAGGTAGAAAGTATTAGTGCTTGAACATCAGTGACTAAGCAGGTCAGGCAGGATCGAAGATAGCGGGTCACTACAGAGTATAGATTTACTACTTCCAGTGACTCGGGAAACTCCCAGCAATGATAATGCACCCAGAAGGCCCAGGACCAGTCATTTAAGAAAATCCCACCAGACCAAAGATCCCACCTAGTAATCCACCCCACTTCAGGATCCACTCGAGAAAGGTTGATAATATAGGGGTAACTCTTGAAGACAGCTTCTTGAGAGAATTCTTCAGTACATTGATCACTTTGGGTCCAAACGGAGCCTCTCAAAATGAAAGTGTCTTTCAGATCAGAATCAGAGATTATCTCCCCCAATGAGGAAAGGTTCGCCTGAATGCACTTTGGTGATGCTTCCAAGAAAGGAGATATAAGACCTGAGAAAGTAGTGGGATAGGGATGTTGTCTTGAAGACTGAAGTCGTAAAGCGGAATTCTATTTAATAGTGGATAACCCAGAAGCTCCGGAGAGAAAAATTCCTTCAAGACACCATCGTCGAGAATGATGGATCGACTAGGGTCCTTTTTTATGCTCTCCACTCTACGAATCATAGCTAGACGTCTCCCTGAACCAATTGAGAGAGGCTTGGCAGCAGGCCTGGGTGTAGGGTGAGGGGAACCATGTTTTCTCCTTGAAATATGAAAACCATACAGATGGTTAGTCCAAAATAATAAAAATTTGGACAAAAATACCCAGTATTATGCAAAGGATTCGGTCAAGGGGCCTTCATGACAAGGTCTGCGAGCAGGCCTTCAAATGTGGTTCGCAATGACTAGATCCTGTGAACCAACCCTACGCAGAAGAAGTCCGCGGTGCTCTGTCCCGCAGAGCATTGACCAGAAAACTGCGAACCAGGCTGCTCCGCAGAATCTCAATCTCGGATTTAAATAGTTAGGTTCAGAAGACTTAAGAAATTTTCAAGGTCTAGGATATTTCAGTCTTCGGACCATGAAAACCGCGAAGCGAGTTCCTATGTGGCCCATCATGACTTACTTTTAATTAATTAAAAGTGTTAGTTCACGGATGGTAGATTGCTCCACGGGTGAAGGCGGGAGCGAACAAGGAATGGTTCGTGGAAGCGTCAGCTGGTTCGCGGACGAGGCGTTTCATGAAGGAACGAGCACGCGGAGACAAAAAGCAAGAGAGCTCTGGTTTATTGAAGAATGTGGTAAAAGACAAAGGAATGGGCCCCATATTTATAGGTGTGGTCCCCTATTGGATCCACCCCTCTACCTCAAACCTTCCACATTTCAGGACCACTCTACATTGGAATGGCCTCCTCTTCGTTCCGATCAGACCCCATTCCGATGGGGGGCATTTGTAGGGTCCTGAAAAATCCACAAAGGAGAATGAGAATCTCCTTTAATCCAAGGGAGATTACACGAATTTCCCCCCAAAGAATTGGGGAAAATTGTGGAGAATACTCAAAGGATGGAACAAGACAAGATCGGTCCGCAGACCGGTCCAATGATAACGGTACGCGGCCGGTTCCGCGAAGCGCCCCCTCCGTGGACCGCTATCATTCGCGGAACAGAGGCGGGGATCCTCCGTGGGCACGAAGCAGGACGGGTGCCAACCCGGTCCACCATCACGAACCACCCCAGCTGTGAAGCACGTCAACCGGCCTGGACTGCATCCACTGTCGTTCGCAGAATGGAGGCGGAACCCTGCGCGGCCGCGAAGCACTCCTAGAGCTAGTTTGGTTTGCGGGGGAGGTGTGTTCAATGCCCCCCATGAGTTCCGGATTTACCAAGTCATCCGTAAACCAGATTTTCAGTCATGGGCCTCCACAAAAGGTGTTGCCTGACTACATATGTATCTCTTTCCCCACTCTATAAAAGGAGATGGGGAGAAGAGGAAAGGAGATCGATCAGATTTGGGAGGAAGGATTTTAAAGGAAGAAGCTTAGGATTTCGCAAACATCAAAGTTCCAATTCACGAACCAGAGCAGGTATGGAACTGGAAGTGAATTAATTAGGAACCGAAAATGCATAACAATTTGGTGAACCACGAACTTAAAATAAAAAAAATAGAAAACTACGAAACATTCCCCCTTTGCGGATGCACTCCCCGCGGACCAGGGATTTTATACCCCTTTTCTGATCTGTCTCACCATGTAGCACCCTCCTATGCGGGTGAAGCCCCGATCAATGAAACTCCGATCGACATCACCCTCGGCTTCCGCTGCTCATGTGGACCCCTCCGCGTACTAACCTGGTACGCGGGCCGAACCCGAAGCTACGAACCACCCTAGTTCACGGGATGCCCATCATTCCACGGACCACCCTGGTTCATGGACAGCCTCTCCAGCCACGTAGCACCTCCCTATGTGAAGGACGCCACCCCTCATTTTTCACCCATGTGTCCCACCAAATCCTTCGGAGTTCCTATTCCCTGAGCCAGATAAAATCCTTCCAATCCGGCCTGATTCTTTGCAACCCCCTCATTGGCCCACTCATCGGCCCTGAGCCGAGGCCTCCACCTAAGCCACCGGACCCGTATGATGAAACCCTCAGGCACATCAGTGTGTCACTTTGTGTTCACATACCCATGGTAGGTGAGGACGAAGGGGTTTCCCTGGCCCTTGAGCGGGTTCCTGAGTCACTTCTGGGTCCACATACCCACGGTAGTGCAGAGCCCAAGCCCGAGAGTCCCCTTTCTACCCCTCCACTTGTTAGGACTAGGGAACTTCTCTCCTCCTCGGGGAGTGGTGGACTACCCATCAGAAGGAATCACCCATGCGCCTCCGTACTTCCCCACGGCCATGGCCAAGGAAGGGCGTAGTGGGGAAAGGTGTTGCTCCGTTCTTCTTCGGGGCCAAGTCCCTTTCCCGCTGGGCTTTATCACCATGGGTATCCATCTCGGAGTAAGCCCCGACTTCTTGGGTCGCCCCCACGTGTAAGCCCCATCGCACTTCCCACGGATACACCTTTCACGGTTTGATCGTCTGGTCCCTGCTGCCTCTTGTTTCTCACACCGAGCATGACTCACGTGGGCTTAGATTAAGCATTGACCATAACATCCTCTCTTGGGCCTCCTCGGAGTGTAAGCCCAAATCCATTACCTTAGGCCTCCTTATAGTGTAAGCCCCATCCCAATTCGAACTACGTGGACTTTGATTCCCCACCACAGGGATACGTAGGAAGCCTCCAAGAGGTTCAAGCCCGATCACCATCGGACCCCCGGGTCCACATTCACGTCGGTTCTCCGACACTCCTAATTCGAACTACATGGACTTTGATTCCCCACTACAGGGATACATACGAAGCCTCCAAGAGGTTCAATCCCGATCACCATCAGACCTCGGGTATACAATCACGTTGGTTCTCTGACACTCCTAACCCAAACTACGTGGACTTTGATCCATGTCTCCTAGGTAAGGTACGTAGGAAGCCTCCTCCAGATTCAATCCCAACACCCAGTCAATCTGAACATCTTCACATCGGTTCACCACACCAACCCTGGGCATCCAAGAGTGTAATCCCCATACCAAACCGAACTACGTGAATTCTGATTCCTCTCGTAGGGATACGTAGGAGGCCCATACCACGGGTTCGATCAAATGCTCAAGTCATTATCGGTCCCCCCTGGATGACAATAAACTCCAAATTTCCTGGTTACGAGGCTTTAAACCAGTGTCGTCTCAATGATTCTAGACTACTCGGGGTCATTAATCCAACGAGGGATGGTAAACCTCAGGCATAAATGATTCTGAACCCCTGCATCCAGCTGACCATTTCCTACCAGGAGTAATCTGTTGATACTATGCTTGGGTATAAACCAAAGATTCACAAACATATGAATACGTCTTAAATCTATAAGAGATTCCCAGAACAGGAAATAATTCCCCCCAAAAGTGTGCGATGAGCCCGACCTCCCATCCTCTCGACCAATGTGAGTTCATAAGCATCGCTGGTCAAACCACCCAGCAAACGCCTGCCTTTGGAAAGCAGTTCCACGTATTGCTGGATATGGAATCGTTGGGCGTTTTGAGGTGAAAACGGTGCACCTGATATGAGTGATTAAGCAGAACCCAATCTTCTCTAATCAATCATCGGGTAGCACACGTTTCTCCCCCACGACCCCATCGTGCGTTGCGAGACAGTTTTATATTTCATTTAAGATTTATTATTAAATGATTTGTGAAAATATTTGGGCGGTGAATTTGATTTATTGGGTAATAAAATGTTTATTTTGAGCTCAACTTTTATTATGAAAAGGGAAAAAATTATAATGAGTATTCATGGACTATCAGGTTTCTTTATTTATTTATTTTTATACATACCTAACTGATATTTTTTTTCCCATCGCACATTTTTAAATTTTTTTCATAGGTTTTAAATATGTGTAAGAACAAAGAAGAAGTCAAGTTGAAATTTATGATGATTTTTCATGAAAAAAAAATGTTTTTCATTTTAAAAGTTTTTTATTGTGGGAAAATGGATATTAAGTAAAAGTGTCCAATTTAAAATATATGGGTTTATAATCTAAGATTTATGACATAATTATCTAAAACTCTAAATTATAAAGATCCTCAAAAATGTAAGAAAGTGAATTCTTGATTAAAAACTCAAGATCATGTATTTTTTTAAGGTTGGTTCCTTATATTTGGTATCAAATGAGGGTTTAGATAACTTTATAGGTTAGAATATTATTTGAGCATAAGTTAAAATTCCTCTATAACCATAAAGTTTGGTATGTTATATAGAATTATGGTAATTATTCTATGGATAATTATAGTAATGTCATATATTGGATAATGAGTAAAATCAAATAATACAAAAAGGACTTGATGGATTAAAGTATTATAAAATTTTTTTGGCATTGTCTTTACCCTTATGGATTATTTAACTTTTAATAATTCATTCCATTTTTAAATGATGTTCTTTTCAGTATATTAAGGATCATTTATCAAGATGTAAGGAAAGTGATCTTGCAAAAAATTATTATACCTTCAATATGATTTGGTCATCACTATTATTGAAAACGCTTGTTTAAATTATTTTGATAGCTTTTTGAGTATTCAAATCACTTAAAAGAAACTATTTAAATTATAAAAAAACTTTCATTTCTCCAAAAAAAATTATAATTCATGGTATGTTTTTATTTTACTTCAAAATATCAACACTTATATCTATCTCAAAAAGGGAAATGTTGTAAAGGATGTTGCCCTTAATTCTCTTAATGTGGGCATCATATCGAAAGATAAAGGGTATATTAACAAAATTATGATGTCTAGATTTAAGGTATGAATTATTTTCTTATTTTTAAATTAATAAACAATATTGGGTTGATATTAATGAATTAAAATGAAATAATTCATATCAATGATTTATAGGAATGATGTATTAAGGAATAAGATAATAGAGCTTGGTTAAAGGTTTAATATGGAAGTTGAATAAAAGATGTGTCTATGTATTAAGTTTTTAGAATTTTGTTATATTGATATTTTATTAATGATATATGATATATTATAAATGTTATCAGAATCATGAAGTGACTAATGATTATTCTATAGTCAGTTTTGTTTTCAAAATTTGGAAACATATGTCAGATGGAATTGATAACTTTGAAAAGTGCTATAGTGAAAAGGTAATAATTTTTAAAGAAATTAATTTAAGGACATATTATTTAGGTATAAATAAAATTTTGGGTTAATATGTGTTATATGTCAAGATAATAATAGTTAATTAATATTATATTATTTTTCAGAAGAAAAAAATTAATCTGTATAGAAAACATTATAGGTTAAAATTTTATTTGATGATTAATGTTATTTTTGGAGTATGTTCATTATATTTTTTGTTAATGATATAGAATCAAGTCTAATTATGAATATGATTATCACATAATTATTTCTATTTATAAAGTAATTGTATTAATATAGTTTAAGAAAAGGGATAACCCACAGGTTGGGTGATAATCTATCATATCTGACATCGTTATGAGGATTGAACCCACAACTAAAGGGAAAAAAGGGTTTAGAACCAACCATTGGCCTATATGGTGGCCTAATTTATATAAAATCTTTCTACTTAAATTATTTTATGGAATAATATTATGTTTATTTTGGGGAGAATATAGAATTTTATGGTAGTTATGTTATCTTAGAGAAAGGATTTTCTTATTTTAGAGAATATATGATTAAGGAATATTCATTTTTGGTACATAAAGAATGTAATTTCTTAGATCTTTTCCATGTATTATTTTATTATTATATGGGAATTATTTTGAGACTAGACTTTGAGACAGCGTGCAGTTTCGAGGCCTGGTGAGCCCATAACAAATGTTTGAATTTAATTAAATAATTAAATAACACACGTGTGTGGTTTTCCTAAAAAAGTGTGATAACTCCTAAACAGGTGCTCAGATCAGAAATCTGAGGGCACCGTTGCGTCTAGATCAGTGGTTTTACCCTAGGAGAGACATAACATTAGCTGGCACAGGTCAGTGGTGAAATCCAGTTTTTTGACGTAACCGTAATAAAATATTTAATAAAAATATTTTATTAACTCTTGTGGCGGAGAATATATTTTTATCCTTTTTAAATAAAGGCTTGCGCAGGGGTCCAAGGTTACAAAACTCATAACCCTGAAACCCCTAGAGGATCTGGGAAAAGCTCTGGAGGAAACCCCCAACACGGCAATGACGTTCTTAACAAATTTCGCTGGCAATGACGACGCGGCGACCAGATCTTTGCCAATGAACACCCTGGATCCAGGTAGGATGTTTTATTTTTGGTTTCCCTTCCCCATTCTTGATTCCTACGATGAACGCGGACTAATCCATGAACAGATTAGCCCGCGGATCGATCGTATTTGCGGGATGGGCCTTTTTGCGGGGATTTTGGGGATTCGATTCTTGAAATTATTTTGGTTTGTTAATCTTATAACGGTGGAGAACCAAGATCGACATGAACATTGATCGAGGTTCGTCCCTATCGATTGGTGGTGCCTTTCTTCCCCGATTTCTCATGTTCTTTGTGCATGTTCTATGAGTTCTTCACGTAGATATGAATGATGGATTGTTGCGCATCAATTGTGCGACGCAACGATCCCAAATTGAAGATCAGGCATCGGTAAAACCCCACGGAGGTGCAGATACGGTGGTGACAGACGGATCGAAGTAGATCGGAAGATATCGTTCTTCAAACGATTTCTGCACGGATGGACGGAATTGGATTTTAGAGCCAATTGAAGGCCTAAAACCCACAAATTCGACATCACGATGATGAGGCGACCCATTATCTTGAGTTTTGCGGCAAACAGACTATAGAAACACGATCCGGAGATCCGGCCGAGGTGCGAGGAGGAAGACAGCGATTCTGGAGAAATCCTGACTACACAACGTGTAGTATGGGCTACACGGTGTGTGTTAATCGGCGGACTTCCTGGAGTGTACTACGGAAGTACACGGGCACAGTTTGGGTACATGGCCAAGGACACGGCATGTATACCCTTCCCCAGCCAGACTCGGCTAGATACACGAGATAGCCTATGTACTGGTACACGGGTAGGCAACATGAACAGAGACCATGTACAGGCACATGGCTAGCGCACACAGAGCAAACCCCAGGTGCTCGGACACGGCGTGTAATCCTACTACACGCCCTGTAGTTAATTTTATACGACCGGCCTAGAGACACGGGCCATTTACATGGGCAGTACCCGGAGTCAAGGAACACGGCATGTGATCCTACTACACGTCGTGTAGTCTAGTTTTACACACCTAGAATGGAGACATGGTCCGTTTACACGGGCAGTTCCCAGAATCAAGGAACACGGCATGTAACCATACTACATTCCGTGTAACCTATTTTACATGGCTTGATTCAGTGGTCTTTGTGACTTGGACTAGTTTCCTTAGGGTTCGTACCCTTGGTCTTTCCCCTGAAGGTTTCTGGTATCATTTCCTACATACAGGAGTATGATCCCTTCAGCAGGACTTCCTGAATATAGTTGTTGGAATCCCTTCTATGATACTTAGAGCCAGATCCTATATTCATTCCTGGAACTCTAAGTAGAGTTCTTGGTATCAACATGACCAACTTTAACTGGGCGTCAATCCTCTTCTTAGCGGATTAGTTCAGACTGAGTTGTTGGAATCACCCCATAGCTATTGGTTGTGATCCTCATCTGAACATTGTATTCTCAAGTACTTAGGAGTGTGTTCTCCCAGAGCAAGTACTTAGTATCTCTCTATTCATACCTAGGAGTGTGTTATCCCTTTTACGTGCTTAGTGGAATCTTCGAGATGGATCTTAGTGGTGATTTCGCGGTACTCGCTTGTGTATGAGTATATCTAGATATTCTTTTTATATGTTCTATAAACATATACTGTATAGAGCTGACTATATCTTTCCTTTGTGGTATTTTTCCCTTGTTGTATTCCTTTTTGGTTTCGGGGTGTCCTACTCGGTATTGTTATACTCACCCCTGTATGGGATTTTCCTGCACGTGTCGTGTCTTGTGCAGACGAGCGAGCCTTTGACAATATTCTAGGTGGACCCGGACCGTACGATGCTCAGTGACATCAGGCAGGCCGATGTGCGTTCCTACGGCTGCGGATTGCAGTCCCAGTACCTTTATTTATAGGTTGGAATTTGTTGCAGACTCTCTTTTAGTGGGCTTGTACTTTTGGCCCAGGGTTTTACATTACTGTACTTTACTTTCCTGTCGTACTCTATTGGTTGGGATTTTAGTGTACGCATGCATTTTCCTTTTTAGTAGCTTTTACTTTTTCAGATTAGTGGGATTGGAGATGTGTGTGTGTGTGTGTGTGTACAGGTTTATAGGCAATGCCTCCCATGTTAGTAACATGCCTACTCAGTGCTAGTCACCAGCCCCTGGCCAATTAGAGGTGAGCTTGGGGAGTCGCAGCTCAGGCCCCATTGGGATGGGTCATGACAGAGTGGTATCAGAGGTGGTCGGTTCTACCTTAGGACTGAGAGTCTGTGAGTTGGTTTGGGGCAACAGTGTTAAGTGTTTCGAGTTCAGCCTTCAGGCCAGGGACCCTAGTGTTGGTGCGGGCGGCCGACGTATCCATACACTAGGGCTCTGATAACATGCTTTTCAACTCGGAACATGAGAACACTAGTTGCAGGGAAAATAACGGTACATGCATCATATAGGAATGGGTTGTGGTTTCCATGTCCTTCTTGAGTCAGCTCTCCAGATAAACTCACTGAATGTGATACATCTTGTTTCGTTATAGGATGGATCCACGATGCGCACCCTCTAGGATCCAGCATCTTGATCATGAGGATGACCCCCTCAGTGATGAAGCTTCGATACAGGGACCAGATCCCCCGGTTTTACCTCTGGGTGGTGTGCCAGTTGTTCCACCACCTGTGGAGCAGTGTTTAGAGCCTTCTGTACCAGTGGAGGAGGAGCGTAGGCTGAGCACACTCTACAAGTTTTATAGATAGAGAACCCTCAGGATTCGAGGTGAGCCTAACCCTTAGGCAGCAGAGGACTGGCTTGAGGTAGTGACCAGAGTCTTTCATTTGGTCAGGACACCAGCGGACCAGATGGTGATCCTGGCAGCGATCCTTCTACAGGCTCGGCAAGGAAATGGTGGATTTTGGTTATCCAGACTCACGATGAGGCAACTCTTGCATGGTCAAAGTTTGATCGTCTCTTCAGAGATTATTTTTCACCGGTTACCCTGAGATCAGTATGTATACAGGAGTTTCTTCAGCTCCAGCAGGGAACCGTGACGGTGGCTGACTTCTCATTGAGGTTTACCAACCTCTCACAGTACTCGATGGATATGGTCATAGATCAGTACTTCTGAGCTCAGAATTTTTAGTGGGGCTTTTTCAGAGACATTTGAGCTAGCAGCATCCCTATGAGAATTCCTACTTATGATGGGGTGCTCGAGCGGGCTTTGGTGGTTGATAGCTTCTTGGAAGAACAGAGACAGGCGGAAGTTGTCAGTGGTGAGCGAGATAGAGCAGAGACCTCAGAATAAAGGATCTGACGTCAGGGACCCAGGCATGGGAGACGTTTTCAGAGGAGATCCCAGGACATAGGATCTGCCGTATAGGGTTCGCAGGGTGCATCTAGCCAGTCTCGAGAGAGGCAATGATACTCTTGTGATAGAAGGGGACATCTCGCTCGAGATTGTCCAACCCTCCATACTACTGACATGGGAGTAGTGGATGAACCACTGAGGCAGAGGCAACGTGTGGAGAAGACAGACCTGCGGGGCGGTGGACGTGGTAGAGGAGTTGGGAGAGCAGCTGTAGGTGGTCAGCATTTTTACCCTTTTCCACCACCACCCCCAGGAGGTCCACCCCAGGTTCAGGGAGCTGGTGGACAGAGGTAGGGATAGCTACAGGTAGTGGAGGCTTATGACCCAGGTACTCTTGGAATTATTAGAGGTACAATCTATGTCTTTTCTACTTTGGTTGTCGTACTGATAGACACTGTTTATAGTAATTATTTTATGTCTTCTTATCTTGTTTGAGACCTTGATATTCTAGTTGAGCCATTTACTCGACCCTTACGCTTAGAAACACGGATGGGAGAAGGTTCATAGATCACACACCTTTGTAGACAGTGTGACATGACCCTTAGATGTGAGAGTTTTGGTTGGAACCTCTTGGTGGTAGTGTTGAGGCCTTATGATGTCATTATTGGTATGGATTGGCTATCCACAATTCATGACCAGATTGACTGTTTTAGGTGAAGGGTGCGGTGTGTTCGTAGTGATGGGATGAGGTTCTCCTTCGTCGGTGGAAAGGAGACCCAGGAAATGGAGGATGGACTCGTGCATAGGAAGGTACAACCGATTTCACATCAGTTGGATAGTCTAGCCCTTGGCGCAGTAGATGTTACGAGTTTCCAGTTTCCAGCAATAGTGGCTGAGTACGAGGAGTTCTTTCTGGAGGATTTCCCCAGACTAACTCCCTGTCAGGAGGTAGATTTATGCATTGAGTTTCAACCCAGGATGACACCGATATCAGCATAAACATATCGGATGGTACCTGTAGAGCTTCGTGAGCTAAGAGTGCAGCTGGAAGACTTGCAGAGGAAGGGCTTCGTGAGACCCAGTGTTTCACCCTGGGCGGCCCCAGTTTTGTTTTCCAAGAAGGCATATGGGAGCTTGATCCTGTGTGTGGATTACCAATTCTTGAATCAGGTGACCATGAAGAACCTGTATCCACTACCAAGGATCGATGACCTCTTCGACCAGTTAAGAGGGGCATGATGGTTCTAGAAGGTTGATCTGCGATCAGTCTATCACCATTTGCGAGTACGGGATGAGGATATACCGATGATGGATTTCAGATGTTTCTTCGATCACTATGAGTACTTGGTGATTCCCTTCGGAATGATGAACTCCCCAATAGTGTTTATGGGACTCATGAACTGAATCTTTAATCCCTATCTAGATCGGTTCTTAGTGGTCTTTATTGATGATATCCTGGTGTACTCTGCGTCTAAGGAGGAGCACGCGAGGAACCTAATGATGGTTCTAGATACACTCCGAAAGCACCAGTTGTATGGGAAACTCTCTAACTGTCAATTCTGGATACAGGAGGTCCACTTTCTGAGACACGTTATCTCAGCAAATGGTGTAGCAGTGGACCCAGCCAAGGTAGAGGCAGTGTTAGCATAGGAGCCACCACGGAGCGTGATGGAGGTGCGGAGTTTCCTTGGGTTGGTAGGATACTATCAGAGGTTCATTATTGATGTCTCTAGGATTTCGGTACCCATGAAATCTTTGACCTGAAAGGGGAAGCCTTTCGTGTGGACCGAGAGATTCCAGCAGGCTTTTCAGTAGTTGAGATAGAGTCTGACTAGCGCCCCAATCTTGAGAGTACCGGAGGAGGGTGTCAAGTACGTAGTGTTCTGTGACGCATCAGGAATCGGGCTTGGTTGTGTCCTGGTTCAAAGTCAAGCAGTGATTGCCTATGTCTCACGTCATTTGAGGCCACATGAGTAGAACTACGCGACCCATGATCTTGAGTTGGCAGTGGTAGTCTTCACATTGAAGATGTGGTGGAACTACCTGATGGGCAAGTGGTTTATCATCTACTCTGATCACAAGAGTCTCAGATATATCTTTTCGCAGAAGGATCTGAATTTGAGATAGAGTTGGTGGCTTGAGTTCCTCCAGGATTACAACTTTGAGATCGTTTATACTCCTGGGAAGGGGAACGTTGTGTCCGATGCTCTCAACAGAAAATCCAATTCGCAGTTACTGGATGAGGTGACAAGGAAGTTGGCCTCTTTATAGTTATTCTTCATGGATATAGATGAGGGATCTTACCTTCAATCGATGGTTGTTACCCCTCCACTCTTACATCAAGTTAGGGAAGCACAGCTCGAGGATGCTAGCTGCGAGACTCTACGTGCTGAGATATCCATAGGTGTTGTTGCCGATGGATATTCAAAAGGTGGGGAGAACGTTGTTCTTTTCAGAGGGCGCACAGTAGTACCAGTGACGTTGCGGTAGGAGGTTCTGATAGAGTTCCATACATCTCCTTTGTCAGTGCATCCAGGCATGGAAAAGATGTACCAAGACCTCTGACGCCAGTTCTGGTGGCCAAGAATGAAGAAGAGTGTGGCAGATTTTGTTTCTCGGTGCCTTACTTGTCAGTAAGTAAAGGTTGATCACTAGGTTTCAGCAGGTTTGACTCAGCCCCTTGAGGTGCTAGAGTGGAAGTTTGATGTGATATCCATGTACTTCGTGATGGGTTTACCACGTATTTCCATGGGACACGATGCCATCTGGGTGATCGTTGACCGACTCGCCAAGTCGGCCCACTTCCTAGCCATACGGGAGCAGAGTTCAGTAGAGAGCTTGGGGCGCCTCTACGTGCATGAGATAGTTCGACTTCATGGAGTGACATCCATGATAGTCTTAGATTGTGATTCTAATTTCACATCCCAATTGTGGAAGGTATTTCAGGAAGATTTTGGGACTCAGTTACTCTTGAGTACAGCACTTCATCCTCAGAATGATGGTCAGACAGAACGGACCATCCAGGTTCTAGAGGATATGTTACGAGCTTGAATACTTGACTTCGGTCGTAGCTGGGAGGATCAACTACCACTGGTGGAATTTTTTTATAACAACAGTTATCATTCCACTATTGGTATGGCACTATTTGAGGCTTTGTACGGGCGACCTTACAGGTCACCATTTTGCTGGACTAACCCAGGAAAGTCAGCACTCATGGGACCAGAGATGGTGTGAGCTACTATAAAGATGGTGCAGGTCATCCAGGAGTAGATGAAGGCTGCACAGAGTCAGCAGAAGTCTTATGCCGATAGGATACGGAGGCCCTTGGAGTTCGAGGAGGGAGACCATGTGTTCCTTCGGGTCTCACCTCGATGGGGACTGTGGAGATTTGGCCGAGGCGGCAAGATATCTCTAAGGTTCATCGGCCCTTTTCAGATTCTGAGTAGAGTTGGTTAGGTGGCTTACTTCTTGGCTCTACCCCCTCAGATGGATTGGGTATGCAACTTCTTCCATGTGTCACAGCTGCGGAGGTACGTGCATGATCCATCGCACGTTATCGACTGGGGCGAGCTGGACATCGATGATGGAGCGGCCTTTACTGGGTACCCAGTGGAGATCGAGGATCGGCAGGATAAGATCTTTTATGGGTGATTTATTCCCTTGGTGTGTGTCCAGTGGTAGCACAGGAATCACTAGGAGAGCACGTGGGAGCGGGAGGCTCAGATTCGTGTTCATTACCCACGCCTTTTTGAGTATCCTTTTTTTGTCTTTTTGGGGATGTAAATCCCAAAGGTGGGTGTGATGTAATGTCCTATATTTTTTCATGTATTATTTTAATATTATATGGGAACTATTTTGAGACCAGGCTTTGAGACGGCGTGCAGTTCCGAGGCCCGGTGAGCCCGGAATAAATGTTTGAATTTAATTAAATAATTAAATAACATGCGCGTGTGGTTTTCCTGAAAAATTGGGATAACTCCTAAACGGGTACTTAGATCAAAAATATGAGGGCACCGTTGTGTCTGGAGCAGTGGGTTTACCATAGGAGAGACCTAACATCGGCCGGCACAGGTCGGTGGTGAAATCTAGTTTTTGGACGTAACCATAATAAAATATTTAATAAAAATATTTTATTAAATATTGTGGCGGCGAATATCTTTTTATCCTTTTTGAATAAAGGATTGTGCAGGGGTCCAGGGTTACAGACCTCATAACCCTGAAACCCCAGGAGGCTCTAGGAAAAGCTCTGGAGTAAACCCCCAATGCGGTGACGACGTTCTTGAAGAATTTCACTGGAAACGATGACGCGGTGACCGGATCTTCACCAACGAACGTCGCGGATCTAGGTAGGATGTTTTATTTTTGGTTTCCTTTCCCCGTTCATGATTCCTACGATGAACGTGGACTAATCCACAAATAGATTAGCCCGTGGATTGATCGTATTTGGGGGATGAGCCTTTTTGAAGGGATTTTGGGGATTCGATTCTTGAAGTTATTTTGGTTCGTTAATCTTCTAACGGTGACAAACCAAGATCGATAAGAACATCAATCAAGGTTCATCCCTCTCGATTTGTGGTGCCTTTTTTCCCCAATTTCTTGTGTTCTTCATGCACGTTCTATGCGTTCTTCATGGAGATATGAATAACGGATCGTTGCGTATTCATTATGCAACACAACGATCCCAAATTTAAGATCTGGCGTTGGTACAACCCCACGGAGGCGTGGTTGTGGTGGTGACGGACGGATCGAAGCGGATCGGAAGATATCGTTCTTTGAACGATTTCCGCACGGAAGACCAGAATCAGATTTTGAAGCCGATTGAAGGCCCAAAACCCAAAAATTCAGCATCATGATGACAAGGCGACCCATGATCTTGAGTTTCGCGGAAAACGGACTATAGAAACATGATCCGGAGATCCGGATGAGGCGCGAGGTGGAAGATAGCGATTCTGGAGAAATCCTGACTACACGGCGTGTAGTATGGGCTACACAGCGTTTGTCCGTCATCGGACTACCTGGCGTGTACTCCGGGAGTACACGGGAACGGGTTGGGTACATGGCCAAGGACATGGCATGTATACCCTTCCCTGGCCAGACCCGGCCAGATACACGGGATACCCCGCATACTGGTACACGGGCAGGCGACACGTACATAGACCGTGTACGAGCACATGGCCAGCGCACACGGAGCGAACCCCAAGTGCTCAGACATGGCGTGCAATCCTACTACAGGCCGTGTAGTTACTTTTATACAATCGGCCTAGAGACACGGGCCGTTTACATGGGCAGTACCCAGAGTCAAGGAACACGACGTGTGATCCTACTACACGTAGTGTATTATAGTTTTACACACCTGGACTAGAGACATGGGTCGTTTACACGGGCAGTACCCAGAGTCAAGGAACGCGGTGTGTAACCATACTAATGCCGTGTAACCTATCTTACATGTCTTGAGCCAGTGGTCTTCTGTGACTTGGAATAGTTTCCTTAGGTTTCGTACCCTTGGTCTTTCCCCTGAAGGTTTCTGGTATCATTTCCTACGTACATGAGTATGATCCCTTCAGCAGGACTTCCTGAATAGAGTTTTTGGAATCCCCTCTGTGAGACTTAGAGTCGGATCCTCTATTCAATCCTAGAACCCTAAGTAGAGTTCTTGGAATCTACGTGACCAACTTTACCCAGGTGTCGATCCTCTGCTTAGAAGATTAGTTCAAACTGTGTTGTTGGAATCACCCAATAGGTATTTTTTGTGATCCTCATCTGAACATCGTATTCTCAAGTACTTAGGAGTGTTCTCTCCCGAAGCAAGTATTTTGTATCTCTCTCTTCAGAACTAGGAGTGTGTTCTCCCTATTACATGCTTATTGGAATCTTAGAGCTGGATCTTATTGGTGATTTTGCGGTAGTTGATTTTGTATGAGTATATCTGGATATTCTTGTCATATGTTCTATAAACATATACTTTGTAGAGCTGGATGTATCTTTCCTTTGTGGTATTTTCCCCTTGTTTTATTCCTTTATGGTTTTGGGGTGTCCTACTGGGTATTGTTATACTCACCCCTACACGGTCTTTGCCTTCACGTGTCGCGTCTTGTGCAGACGAGCAAGCCTTTGATAGGATTCTAGGTGGACCAGGACCGGATGGTGCTCAGTGAGATCAGGCAGGCCGAGGTGCATTCCTACGGCTACAGATTGTAGTCCCAGTACCTTTATTTACAGGTCGGACTTTGTTGCAGACTCTCTTTTGGTGGGCTTGTAATTTTAGCCCAGTGTTTTACATTACTGTACTTTACTTTCCTGTCGTACTCTGTTGGTTGGGATTTTAGTGTATGCATGAATTTTCCTTTTTAGTATCTTTTAATTTTTCAGCTTTATGGGCTTGGAGATGTGTGTGCGTGTGTACAGGTTTATAGGAAATGTTTCCCATGTTAGTAACATGCCTACTCGGTGCTAGTCACCAGCCCCTGGCCTATTGGAGGTAGGCTTGGGGAGTCGCAGCTCGGGCCCCACTGGGACAGGTCATGAAAAATAATGTTATGGGATCAAATATTTTTGAATTTTTTATATTTTGATGTGTTTAATGATATTTTTGGAAAATATTTTTTAGGTTGAGGTAAATATAACCCTTAGGTTTAACATGGACGGTTATTCATAAAGAATGTTATTACATTTTTGAGGATGTAATATATAAGGTATGAGACAACCTTTGAGGTAGAAACATTCTTTAATGTCTAGGTCATTGAGGTTAATTAGGATATAAGGTTATTTATTTATGGAATGATCTATATTCAACATTTTGTGTTATTGTTGAATTTTGGAGATTAATGTATTATTTATTCATATGATGGTCCATTAATTTTGGATATTATCTTACCTTAGGACAAAAAATTTTGTTTTGGTTAATGTCTAAATAAATTAGAAATAACTTATTATCCTTTTTAAGATCTTATGATCTGTTGGAAGTTTATTTTAGTGCCTAAATCATGAAAAAATCATTTTTGAATATTCATTTTATAGAGTGAGAGATGAGGTCAAAGTTGAAATAGATTCAAACATATAATCGAGGATTAAACTATGTTTAAGGAATTAAAAAAATCAAGAAAGTGTATATTTCCTTATATTCTTAGTCTAAATGGTAAATAAATTCTTCAACTCTAGGAAAAGGATATTGAAAAAAAATTACTCTATTACCTTCATTTTCAATGGATCAATAGTATTTTTCACATCTCTTTGATTTATGGTTTTTTGTTCATTGACTTTCACATGATCATTCACTTTCTTATGATCAATGTTCTCAATCACTATTTGGAAATTTTTTTCCTTCATGTCTATATTTTCACTTCGCACTAGTTTTCTTCTATTTATAAACCTAGTTATGTGTTATTCCATATGAACAACACATTTCCCTTTCCCTCTTTTCAAAAAGATGTTTTATTAACCCTTTTTATGATATGGGTTTTCAATAAAGGTATTTTCAAATTTCAAAATATTAATTACCAAGCTCAAGTTAAAATTATGAGGATAAAATTTATTAAAGGGGGATGATTTAATAATTTCAGTTTTTAAAATAATATTGTGTTTTATAGTGTATAAAACACACAACATTGAGCTTAAAAAAACAAAGATATGTTATTATTTAAATGTTATAGTTATAACCTTGCCAGTGAATTGGTTGGTATGGGTTGTATTAATTGCATTATAGAATATATATATATAGGTGATTATTAATAAAAATTTATTGATTATTTATTAATAAATAATAACTAAACTTTTAGTAAAGTCATTTTATTCTTCAAAAATATGTTTTCTTCAAAAAAATTATTTCCTTCTGTGAGTGAATATTATAATGAATTTCAACAACTATTATAAATTTTAATTGATAAAAATTATATAATTTTTGAAATCATCTTATCAAAATTATATTAGGTTGATATTTTGTGATTTTTATCAAAAGATTGATTTTTCATTGAATAGTAAAAAAAATACATATTTTATGAAATATGGTATATTTTATGACATCACAAAGAAATAAATATGATATAAAAATTTATTAAACATATAGAAATAATCATGTATCATAATATACTACAAATATAACATAAAATTAATTCAAAAAATATAAATTATAATTTATTTCATGATAAATATGAAAATCATTTTTAGTGTTGACGCGCTGCTTGAGTAGCACTGGAAAAGTCAAATTTGTTTTACTAAAGATAATATTTGAGAATTCAGAAGTATTTTACCAATTTGGTTAGTAAATAAGAAGTATTATTTATGAGTTTTATAAATATATGTGAATTTTTTATTTATATAACAAGTGAATTATCCAAATTCTTGTGTAATACTTGTGTCAGTGTAACACCCTGAGATTTTATGAGATATATTATTTTTAATTTCTTTGATGTCTTCTATTATACACTACACCAAGATTAGATTGTACTATACACAACACTGTATTAGCTTTCAGTATACGCAACACTATTCTTGGCTCGTGTTACACACAATTGCAAGTTCGTTTTGTGGAAATTATTCTACGCAACATTAAGTATAGATTTTGTTTAATGTATAATTGAAATAAGTTTTGATTATGTTATATGCAACACCAAATGGAGATTTCACTACACGCAGCCCTGACTTGGCTTCCATTGCATGCAATAAAGACCTTCTTTGATAGCATGTGTAGTACGCAATACCGAGTTTCACTAAATGAGATATTATTATAATATTATTATGAACTAGCCATTATGAATAGTAATACCCACTTTTTGAAATTTTATAAATTTTATATTTCAAAATGGACTTCATTTTTGGATTCGGAATATCGAAATTATCCTAGGGTGAAATTTTGGTATTTTTCTGAAAACTTTCAATTTTTGATGAATAGTGAAAACACTCGGTTACTATTTAAAAACCGAATTTTTATTTAAATAATTATTTAGTTTATTTAAATTTATTTTAGGTCAAAATTGATACATAATACATATATAATTTCAATTTAATTCATTTGAGTCATTTTATAATAATTTTAGACATATAAAAATTTTATTGAACTTTTCACCGTCTTTTACCCCCTCCTAGGAGAATTTGAAAATTTACATAAAACTTAATTTTACCACTTCTGTGAGTGGAATTTCAAAATTCTGAGAGACACAGTTAATATCAAGGAGTAAAATTTGGTTCAATAAGATAAAAATATTTTTTGGTGAATAGTAACTTTTTACTTTTATTTACCACGGTAAAAAGTAAATAGGGTAATTAAGGGTAAAAATGATATTATTATTACCCTAACACATGTCCTAATTCTATTGGATAAGTTTAATTCGACCACAAACAACCATAGGAATAAAATATTACCCTTTAGGTCCACTTGGATTAGATTAGGACACTTATTATTATTTTATTTAAAGAAGAGTTAAAATAGTTAAAATCAAAGTTTAATAACTAAAACATTTTTAATATAGGTTTATACATAAGATAAATTCAACTATAAATATTCATTAGAAATATAAAAATATTTCCTACATAATGGTATTTTATTTATAATTTTTATACATTAAATAATTTAATTTGTTTATGACTCAATGATGATGCAGTAATTACCTTATTAATGAAATATTAAAATAAGTGATGTTATAAATACCCAAATAAATGTAATTTGAGACTTTTTATGAATTAAACTAATTTTATATGTTAATATGACATGTTATTATTTATTAAATTAACTTTTTTCTAACTAATCATGTTTTTATGATTTTCACAAAAATAAATTACCAAATAGTGTCAAAATTGACATGAAATAGTTTTTAAAAAAAATATTATATTATTAATTGTTATTATATTCCTAAAAATATAAGGTTAGGCCAAATTACTTATATAATTGTATATATATTAATAATTAACCACTTGGGGTTTGTTTGTCTTGTTATAGTAAGTTTATTAACCATATAGTGTAAGAAAACAAGAAGACACCGTAAAAGTTAAATTATTTAACTTAGAGTTAAATCTAAATGATAAGGTTAAAATAGTAACCTAAACTTATCTAAAACCTATTAGTTGAGAGTATTTCAACCCATCCCCACTTTATCTTATAAATAAATCAATTTTTGGCTATTATAAACCGAATATGACTTTATTATAAAATAATATTTTAAGTTTTTCCAAAGGTGCCCCTCTCCTCTCTTATAAAAAGGGCACCCCTTCCCTCTTCTCTTCACACCCTTTTGAGCCTTGAAGCTTGGCCAAAACCTGAAAATTACTCTTCTAAACATCTTTAGTTATATTATAGAGGTTCTGGTCTTCTCAAGAGACCAAATTTAGTGCCCTAAGAAGAATTTTAAAGGAGGTGCGTCGAAGAAGAGGTAATCTCTTCTACCGATTCTTTCAAGTTTATTTCTTCTTCAACTTATTCTTATTTATTTTTTTCATCATAAATTAATGACATAAGTATCACTCATATAATTATATGTTATTATAAATATGAAAATACCCTATTTCACCTTCTATCCATCCTATGAAAAATGAAATCATCGTGCGTGCGTACATACAGAATATCGTCTCCACGTCGTGGTGTAATCTGTTTTTCCACCACCACCTTACTTGGATGGGTATAATGGTGTGGAGAATAATTATATATAGTTATTATAACATCATAATGATTCTGATATATTATATCATCCACTCTAATTCAATTCAATAATTATGGGAATGATATCATCGCTCGTGCGTACGTACGGATTACCGTCTCCACGACGCGATGAGATTCATTCTCCATGTTAACCACTCAAGAATGATTATAAAGTATATATAATGAATAATAATTAAATATATGACATTATAAATCTACTAGATTTATGTATATATATATATATGTCATCTAATTACTTCCATTCAAGTCAATAAGGAAAAGAAAACAGCGTTCATGCGTACGTACGGCCTACCGTCTCTATAAACGGTGTATTTCATTTCATTTATCTATCTATTATATATATATATATAATGAATATATATGATATATAAATCATTATTTAAATTCTGGAAGTAATTAAATCATGATATAAGTAATAATAATATCAAGAACAACAATTCCAAACATGTACGATAAATAAAACGATTTTACCCAAAACGTTGCTTTAACATGGAGTTTACTAAAGAACGGGTAATATAAAGTAATAAGTGAATCATATATGATATAATAACAATTAATATGATTCTGTAATAAGTCAATGACATTGTTTAAATCATTATATAATAGGTTCGGATACGTACGAAGCATATCAGACCTCAGGTAAGGGATAATTTTTCAAATATCATTTTTATCCAAGATTGCTTATATGTAAGTATTTACTGGGGTTATATTTATCATCCATATCCCTATTTTCTAAAAATGGTTTCATGTATGTTTAAAGTCCTTTTTACCCATTTTTGACTTTTACTACATGGTATGTAAGGAATCTTTCTTTTTTTTACCATATGAGGTACTTTTTGACTTTTCCGAAAAAAGTATGAGAATAATGTTTTTTTAACTTATACGACATGAATGGATTTTAACGGTTTCATATCACCTAATTTTCAAGAATATTACTCTCCACTTTTTCATAGGTATTTTCAATAAAATCCTTTTCTTTTAAAATTGTGTGTCATTTTTTGAAAAGAAAATTATTTTTAAGGAGAAATGATATTTTCCTCAAGAATTCATTTCAAGTGTTTTATGAAAACCATTTTCCATCTAAGATGACATTATTTCATATGTGTTTGTTCAATTATAATGTCTCTATTATTTACATGGATTTAATTTTCTTATGATGAAATGATATCTATTTGTTTTATATGGATTATGTTATAATGGGATGATGTTTATGAAACCCATTTTATTCTTTGGGTTATGATGAATGATTTATGTTTGTGTTGTGGAACAAGTAAGAATGATTTCATTATGAGATGGGTGGGACCTATATCTCCCTCAAATTCATTAGGTAAAGATTTATATATCATGATATAGACATGGCTGGAATGACAAGTTAATATGGTTCAGTGATATAGGACTGGAACGAAGAGTGAACTCGATTTAGAAAGAGACTTTATCTACTAAGATAGTCATGGCAGCAATGCCTTGGCTACTATGGAAATCATAACATGTGCTTAATGGTTTCCATAATTACATGTTTTATTCCCATTCTATTTTATCATGATTAATGTTTCTTTATAATCTATGCCTTACGTACTGCCATGTTTTATGTCATTGCTCAAGATTTTGATGTTTAAATATTATGTTCATGTTTTGAAGTTCAAATGTATATGGTTTGTTTTACTTTCTCCATGATTAACCTTAATGAGAATTTGAGCTCACCCTTTATATGTTTTCTTTTCCCCATGATATAAATAAAGTTTTTAGTTAAGAAAAAAAAAGGAATATCTTTATGGGAGATCTTGAATATCTTTCACTAAGGTTAGAAGATTATATTCTGAGTTTCCAAAGACACTAAACTATTACGGTCCTTGTGTGTTTGTTTTTGTTATGTATTATATATTCCACAAAAGTAATGTAATGTCCATGTACATCAAGCTTTGGGTCTCTACAGTTGGTATCATAGGGAGGTTTAGTTACCCTTTGGAAACTAGGATGCGAAAACTTTAGTGAGATCCCTAGAGATATTTCTAAGGTATTTCTAGGGATGTCCCTAAGGTTAAGTATAAGTATAGGTTATAGTCCTAGAATTATGGTAACAATATTAGAATTAACCCTAAGATTTTATATATCGAAGTTACTCCCCCTTTATTATGTTGTTTTCCCTAGCATGATTTTTTCCTCTCACGCTATTCTTTTTGGGTTTTAGAAAATGGTTGTAAACAGGAAGATTCATGATAATGGAGGATATGATGGACAATGGAATGATATTCTTCATGAGAAACTAAATGAAATTGGATCTGTAAGTCCACATATTGTTATTATTCCTAATAAGAAATCTCATAATATGATCAATAATCTCATCTTTGGTAAGTTTTCTGACTCAACTAATAAGAGAAAGATGGAGTTTCATGATGATTATAGAGTAAAGAAAGGTCAATTTCCCTCATTTAAATCATGTGGGGAGAGGCATCAGGGAGAATGTTTCAAAGTAACTGGAAGATGATTTGGGTGTGGAAAAGAAGAACACAAAGCTAGTAATTGTAAAGGAAAAGGTTCAGTTAACACCATGGATAAAGATAATGGTATTTCTAGGACATCAACAACGGTTAAGTGTTTTAAATGTGGAATGTACGGGAATTATGAAAACCAATTCCCTAAGGGAAAATCTCATAAAGAGAATCAGCATGGTCATATGGATAGTATTTATGTGGATGATGATGAAGAGACTACAAATTATATATGAGATGGAAGAAATGATGAAGCTCAGTCAGTGGTTTAAGAAGGTAGTGTAATGATTATATGATTATCAAGAATAATGTATGGTACTATGGAATAAAGAAAAATCTAAGGATTGTTACACTGTTTCCTTTACTTGAGTTTTGAAAGTATATGATGAATGGTACCAGTAACCATGAAAGGTTATTCAAATATTTTTGTAAGGTAGATGATATGTGCATAATGAAAGGATAAGGAGATAATGAGATGTTTGATAGTATTAATGAGCTCATGACTGGTATAAGGACAAAGTGATATCATGGTTTGAGTATAAAGAATTTTGGGATTTTGGTATGTGGAAAGAGTTAAATTTTGACAACATTCATGTTTTCACTAAGGTTCAATGGGTACTCATGTTTCAAGAGAATACATGATTAAGGTATTCACGTGTTTGTAATTTTACCAACAAGATATATCATATGATATATGGGGGATTAATGATGGTATTCACATGCTCGAAAGATGACATTTCTAGTAATTGTTTTCTTTATACTATGAGCTTGGATAGAAGTATTTTGGATAAGCCTAAATATTAGAATGTATTATGTTGGACATAAGTTATTATTGTTTAAGTCTAGAACTTTTTTTTATATTATTGATGGAATGTTATAATAATGTAGTTTTAGAAAAAGGACAACCTCCAGGACGGGAGACAACCCGTCACGTCGGACAAGGCTATGGGAATCGAACCCACAACTGAAGTGCGACAGGCCTTTATCGCCTACCACTGGCCTACAGGAAGTCCCTGGTTAGTAGAAACTAGTTTTATTATATTAATATCTATGATAAATGAATTATAAGTCCATTTTAGCAACCATATATGATTAATCTCAGCATAGATGGACTTATGTATATTTAATAAATTGTGCTAAACTTTTTGCGATAGAAAAAAGATGGAATGACCTAACATTCTATCGCATGATCTTCTAACACTTCACGAATGACAAATTAAACTTAATTTATTTAATATATGAAGTGGAAATTGTTCAAGGCACAAACAACGGTGAGATTGTACCAAAATCAAGTAAGTATTTCTTTTAATTCAACAATTCCTCAAATTTAGAGAAATGATCTTGAAAACAAAAAAATGTTTTCCTAGTGTCCTTATATCCGATGAATCAGATGGTACCTTAAATCATCACAAATTTATGGCTTTGTGATTGTTGGATTTTTCATAGCCATGTCCTCTACCACTCTCCATCAGAACTTGATGGTCGGATTTTTCTTCCATATCCATATTTCCACCTATGTTCACCTATGTGGAAACCCAGTGAAGAGTTAATTTGTGTAACCGTTACATTTATTACTTTATTTTCAAAATTAAGTTTTATTATTCCTTTTCTGATGTGGGTTTTTACAAAAAAAACTTTCAAGTAGTGAATGATTTATAACCCCGATGAATTTCGAGGGCGAAATTCATTTTAAGGGGGGTAGAATGTAACACCCCGAGATTTTATGAGATATATTATTTTTAATTCCTTTGATGTCTTCTATTATACACTACACCAAGATTATATTGTACTATACACAACACCGTATTAGTTTGCAGTATATGCAACACTATTCTTGGCTCATGTTACACACAATTTCAAGTTCGTTTTGTGGAAATTATTCTACGCAACATTAAGTATAGATTTTGTTTAATGTATAAATGAAATAAGTTTTGATTATGTTATACGCAACACTAAACGGAGATTTCACTACACGCATCCTTGACTTGGCTTGCATTACACGCAATCAAGACCTTCTTCGATAGCGTGTGTAGTACGCAATACCAAGTTTCACTAAACGATATATTATTATAATATTATTATGAACTAGCTATTATGAATAGTAATACCCAATTTTTGAAATTTTATAAATTTTATATTTCAAAATGGAATTAATTTTTGGATTTGTAATATCAAAATTAGCATAGGGTGAAATTTTGGTATTTTTCTGAAAACTTTCAATTTTTGATGAATAGTGAAAACACTCGGTTATTATTTAAAAAACGACTTTTTATTTAAATAATTATTTAGTTTATTTAAATTTATTTTAGGTCAAAATTGATACATAATAACTATAAAAGTTCAATGTAATTCATTTGATTCATTTTTATAATAATTTTAGATATATAAAAATTTTATTGAGCTTTTCACCGTCTTTTACCCACCTCCTAGGAGAATTTGAAAATTTACATAAAACTTAATTAGACCACTTATGTGAGTGGAATTTTGAAAATCCGAGAGACATGATTAATATCAAGGAGTAAAATGTGGTTCAATAAGATAAAAATAATTTTTGGTGAACAGTAACTTTTTACTTTTATTTACCACAGTAAAAAGTAAATAGGGTAATTTAGGGTAAAAATGATATTAATATTACCCTAACACATTTACAAATTCTATTTGATAAGTTTAATTCGACCAAAAACAACCATAGGAATAAAATATTACCCTTTAGGTCCACTTTTATTAGATTAGGACACTTATTATTATTTTATTTAAAGAAGAGTTAAAAAGGTTAAAATCAAAGTTTAATAACTAAAACATTTTTAATATAGGGTTATAAATAAGATAAATTAGACTATAAATATTAATTAAAAATATAAAAAGAATTCCTACATAATGGTATTTTATTTATCATTTTTAGACATTAAATAATTTAATTTATTTATGATACAATGATGATGCAGTAATTACCTTATTAATGAAATATTAACATAATTGATGTTATAAATACCCAAATAAATGTAATTTGAGACTTTTTATGAATTACACTAACCTTATAGGTTAATATTACATGTTATTATTTATTCAATTAAATTTTTTTGAACTAATAATGTTGTTATGATTTTCAAAAAAATCAATTACCAAATAGTGTCAAAATTGACATGAAATAGTTTTTAAAAAAAATATTATATTATTAATTGTTATTATATTCCTAAAAATCTAATTTTCAGCCAAATTACTTATATAATATTATATTTATTAACAATTAACCACTTGGGGTTATTTTGGCTTGTTATAGTAATTTTATTAACCATATACTGTAATAAAAAAAGAAGACACGGTAAAAGTTTACTTATTTAACTTAGAGTTAAATCTAAATGATAAGGTTAAAATAGTAACCTAAACTTGTCTAAAACATATTGGTTGAGAGGATTTCGACCCATCCCCACTTTATCTTCTAAATAAATCAATTTGGAGATATTATAAACCGAATATTACTTTATTATAAAATAATATTTTAAGTTTTTCCAAAGGTGCCCCTCTCCTCCCTTATAAAAAGGGCACCCTTCCCTCTTCTCTTCACACCCTTTTGAGCCTTGAAGATCGTTAAAACCCTGAAAATTCCTCTTTTAAACATCTCTATTTATATCATAGAGGTTCTGGTCTTCTCAAGAGACCAACTCTAGTGCCCTAAGAAGAAGTTTAAAGGAGGTGCGTCGAAGTAGAGGTAATCTCTTCTATCGATTCTTTCAAGTTTCTTTCTTCTTCAACTTCTTATTATTTATTTGTTTCATCATAAATTAATAACATCAGTATCACTCATATAATGATATTATATTATAAGTATGAAACAACCCTATTTCACCTTCTATCCATCCTACGAAAAATAAAATCACCGTGCGTGCGTACGTACGGAATACCGTCTCCATGCTGTGGTGTAATCTGTTTTTCCACCACCACCTTACTTGGATGGGTATAATGGTGTAAAGAATAACTATATATAGTTATTATAACATCATACTGATTTTGAGATATTATATCATCCACTCCAATTCAATTCAATAATTATGGTAACGATATCATCGCTCGTGCGTACGTATGGATTACCGTCTCCACGACGCGATGAGATTCATTCTCCATGTTAGCCACTCAAGAATGATTATAAAGTATATATAATGAATAATAATGAAATATATGACATGATAAATCTACTTTATTTATGTGTATATATATATGTCATATAATTACTTCCATTCAAGTCAGTAAGGAAAATAAAACAGTGTTCATGCTTACGTACGGCCTACCGTCTCCATGAACGGTGTATTTCATTTCATTTATCTATATATTATATATATATACTGAATATATATGATATATAAATCATGATTTAAATTCTGGAAGTAATTAAATCATGATATAAGTAATAATAATATCAATAACAACAAGTCCAAACACGTATGATAAATAAAACGATTTTACCCAAAATGCTTCTTTAACATGGAATTTACTAAAGAACGGGTAATATAAAGTCATAAGTGAATCATATATGATATCACAACAATTAATATTATTCTATAATAAGTCAATGACATTATTTAAATCATTATACATGAGGTTAGGATACGTATGAAGCATATCGGACCTAAGGTAAGGGATAATTTTGCAAATCTCATTTTTATCTGAGATTGCTTATACATAAGTATTTACTGGGGTTATATTTATCATCCATATCCCTATTTTATAAAAAAGTTTTCATGTATGTTTAAAGTCCTTTTTACACATTTTTGACTTTTACTACATGGTATGTAAGGAATCTTTCATTTTTTTACCATATGAGGTACTTTTTGACTTTTCCATCAAAAGTACGAGAAGAATGTTTTTTTAACTTATACGGCATGAAAGGATTTTATGGTTTCATATCGCCTAATTTTAAAGAAGCTTCCTCTAAAAGTTTTCATGGTTATTTTCTATAAAATCATTTTCTTTTAAAATTGTGTGGCATTTTTTGAAAATAAAATGATATTTAAGGAGAAAGGATATTTTCCTCAAGAATTCATTTCAAGTGTTTTATGAAAACCATTTTCCATATAAGATGGCATTATTTCATATGTGTTTGTTCAAGTATAATGTCTCTATTATTTACATGGATTCACTTTTCTTATGATGAAATTATATCCATTTGTTTTATATGGATTATGTTATGATGGGATGATATTTATGAAACCCATTTTATTCTTTGGGTTATGATGAATGATTTATGTTTATGTTGTGGCACACGTAAGAATGATTTAATTATGAGATGGGTGGGACCTATATCTCACTCCAATTCATTGGGTAAAGATTTATATATCATGAGATAGACATGGCTGGAATGGAAATTTAATCTGGTTCAGTGATACGGGACTGGAATGAGGAGTGAACTCGATTCAGAAAGGGACTTTGTCCACTAAGATGGTCTTGGCAGCAATGCCTTGGATAATATGGAAATCATAACATGTGCTTAATGGTTTCCATAATTAAATGTTTTATTCCCATGCTATTGTATCATGATTAATGTTTCTTTATGATCTATGCCTTACGTACTTCCATGTTTTATGTCATTGCTCAAGATTTTGATGTTTAAATATTATGTTCATGTTTTGAAGTTCAAATGTATATGGTTTATTTTATTTTCTCCATGCTTAACCTTACAGAGCATTTTAGCTCACCCTTTATATGTTTTATTTTCCCCAGGATATAAAGAAAGGTTTTAGGTAAGAAAAAAAGGAAGATCTTTATGGGAGATGTTGAAGATCTTTCACCAAGATTAGAAGATTATATTCAGAGTTTCCAAAGACACTAAACTATTACGGTCCTTATGTGTTTGTTTTTGTTATGTATTAGATATTCCACAAAAGTAATTTAATGTCCATGTACGTCAAGCTTTGGGTCTCTACAGTAAGTCTAGAAAAGTCAAAATAACATATTAAATAAGTTTTCATGACATAAATGTTAGTAAATATACATATTTAATGAATATAAAAGTTTTTCTTGAAATAAATTAAATCTATTTTTATTATTTTTATTTATTTTTAATTTTTAGTGATAAAATAACTACCTTAAATTACTATATAATGTCGACATAGTGCTTATGCAAGTATTAGAAAGATCAAGCAGATGGTTTTAAGAACTATAAAATTAATTTTTTGAGTGATTTATAGTGTCAAAATAATTTTAAATATAAATATGACATATTAGGTATGTGTTTAAGGTTTATATTTTAATTAAATTTTCAACTTTATAACTATAAATTCAAATTAAATTACTTGTTTAGAAATGACATTAATGATATTTAATAAAAAATAATATTTTATTAAATTAATTAAAATTTATAAAATACTATATTCATACAAGTGAATGTTATATAGTTTAAAATATTAACCATTTCCCATTTATTGCTCACTTTTCATTTTATAGTACGTTTCTTGACCCCAAAATAGTAAAAACCTTGAAATCATGGTAATCATCAAGTGGTTTAACGGGGGTTAAAACAAAGTGATAAGGGTAAAAAATCACCTAAACATGTAAAAATTTTATTTTATGAGATTATATCGACTCATAAGCATCATACATTTTAAATATATCAATTTGGTTTCATTTTTCCATGATAATTAATTTATGATAATTTAATACTTTAAGTAATTCCAAGAGTGCTCCTCCACTCACTTGTAAAAGTAAAACTCTTAACCTATCTTCCTCATACCTTTTTAGGAATATGGTTCATCCAATACCTACCTAAATACCTTTCCAACATCCCTACTATAATCTTAGAGGCCCTATGTTTTTTAGAATACAACCATTAGAGGGATTAAGGTATAAAGAAAATGAGGTTGTTCGATGAAGAGGTATAGTTTTTAACTGAATGTTATAATTATATTTATTTTTATAAATCCTTATAATATTCTAAAAATATGATGATATAATAAAATAATTATATCCTATATAATAAAATTTAATTACAACTATGTTACAACCCTTTTCAACTCATTTTCCATCAAATATGGAACAAAAAAATCATCCGGCAATAAGTGTGTACTATGACCTCCACAAAGTGATGTGTTTTATTTTCTATAATCAACTATAATGGATATTTATAAAGATTTGTTTAATTTATATATATTATATTCATGAAATATTCATAATTATATAAATATAAAATAATACTTGCCTTTTTTTCCTCATTTTTGTTGAAAAATGGAAATGTTATTCATGCGCGTACGGCCTATCATCTCAATGAGTGTAATGTAATTAATTTTTCATAACCACCATACATGGTTGGTTTTAAAATTAGAATTAAATTATAAAAATAATAATTATGTCATGATTATTATTCTGGATATGATGTAATAATGACCAATTTTTCTATGTTCATCCTACCGAAGTTATTTTGGAATTATGAACCGAACGTCCTCAAAACATATGACGTAAAGTTATCTGAAGAGATAAATAAATAAAACATGGTCATAAGTGATATAAAAGGGATAATAATAATAGAATTAACATGAAAAATTTTCTTAATAGAGTAAATAATTAACATAAGTTTATTATCCAGGAATATAAAGAACATACATGATGATTTGGACTCGAGGTAAGCGACATTATACCTTAAAACCCGCACCTTAAGTGTTTAAAATATTTATTTTCAAAATAGTTTTCTTCCATGTCCATATTATTAAAAAAATTATGGATTTATTTTTATGTAAATAAATAATTTTTAAATGAAATATTATGTCTCCTTTTTCTTTCCTTCAATGGTTTTCAAAAGAAATTATTTTATAAAACATTTTTACTTTTTTTAAAGGAAAAAATGAATGTTATATTTTAAAGTATAATGATTTAATGGATTTTACCACTACCATAACCAATATTTATTGTTTGTATTTCTTTAAAATATTTCATTTTTTTAAGAAATACTCTCCATATTTTTATTCTGGGTATTTTTAAAAAGGGTTTTAAATAGAATGGATATTTTAATATCTGGAAATGATTTCTTATGGTTTCAAAGAATATTTTTATGAGTATAATGATGGAAATGAAATATTTTATATATTATTATTATTTTATGGTTCTTGGGAATTATTTATGATTACTAGTGATTCTGATATATCTCATGATGATGGGTGAGCCCAATATATCTCATGATTATGGGTGAGCCCGATATAGCTCTCCAATTCATTGGGTAAAGGGACTGAGTTAACCAGTTAGGTTTCTACTAAGAGATTATTAGAAATTACCAGGTATTTTATTCCATTTATGAGAGTGATTGTAAGAGTGATATGGAAATTATGTACCAATTTACCTACATTAATTGTGTATACATGCTTTAGGTTTTCATGAAAATCATATGATTTCACAAGGTGAGATAATGAGCTTAAGTTTAAAGGGAATTTTATTCTAGTTATTAAGAATGTAATGTATAGTTTGGTTTAAAAAAATTCATAATCTTTTTATAATTGTAAATAAACCTCTATAATTTTTATTTTTCCTTTAATATTTCTTATGAAATTTACTATAAAAATCTTTGGGAAGTGAAATTGATTACTTGGATAAGAAAATATTTATTTTGATCTCAAATTTTATCATAAAAAATTAAAAAAAATTATAATGAGTTTCCATGGATAGAGGTGTGTCTTTCTTTATTTCTTTTTATATGTTCTCTTACTGATATTTTTATGCCCATACCATGTTTTTAAATATTTTTTATAGGGTTAAAGGATGATTGAAAACAAATAAAAAGTCAAGTTTAGGTTCATGAATATTTTTCATGAAAAAAACGTGGTTAATTTTAAAAGTTTTTTATTTTGGTTAAAATGTATACTGATTAGATGTGTCCACTTTGAAATATATGGGTTTGTTATGTAAGATTTATGACCTAATTCTCTAAAACTATACACAGTAAATATCCTAAAAATATAAAAAAGTGAATTTTTGAATAAAAACTCAATATTATGTAATGTTTTAAGTATGGTTACTTATATTAAATATAATTTTTAAACCATACATATAAGGGGATAATGAAAAATGATACATGTTGTTTATAGATTCAGTTGTTTGTAGGTACACATGAGCGATGTTTCCATTTTTATAATGGATAAAAAGAGATATATTAAAAAAATATTCACCTTTAAATAATCATAGTAATATTATAAATATAATATTTATTCAGTAAATATATCATTATTACTAATCATGTGATATGGTAATGAAAAATGAATCACATCACTTCGTGGAGGTGGTAGTCTATAAGTATGCATGAGCAACATTATCATTCTTCAACGGATGGATAGGGTAATAAGGTAATTAATATCATATCTTTAAAAAATCATAAATATGTCATAAATATTATATAAATTCATTTAATACATAAAAATATCCATCCATTAGAGGTGGTGATGAAAAATTAAATACATTTCTTTATTTAGGCGGTATTCTATATGTATGCACAATAGATGTTTTAATTTTTCATTGGATGAAAAGGAGGTGTAAAATGGTTGAAACATTAACATAATAACATTAAAGTATATTAAATATAATTATGTAATTATATTAGTATGTTTATAATATATTTTACGTAATTAGAGGAACAAATAAACTTGAAAGAATTTGGATATGGCTTATAACTCATCCTTGGATTTCTTCATTTGGATTACACCTTAATCCTTCTCTGATTGGTATTTTTGTGAGACCAATAAATATAAGACATAGACATGGATATTATGAAGTTTGTGTTTTTATATTTTTGAGAAAAAAACTGAACTCATAAATTTCGTTTGAAATGTTAGATTAAGTCCCCTTCTGTAGGCAAAAAATTAATGGTGTTTTCAAAAATATTATATCTTTAAGGGTCTTGAATGTAATTTTAAAATTCCCAAGTAGATTCAAAATGTACAATGGATGAAATTATAGAACATTTCCTATCCCAATTGTCCTATTATAATATTTCTATGATTTTTATTCTTTTTAGAGCAATTTATAAAATATTATTTAACATTAAATATCCTTAAATTCATTTTTTAGACTATTCACATAATTTGATTTTTAAAACATCATGATAACATTATAATTATAATATAAATAATTTAAAATCACTAAGAATCTATAATTATTAATTAATTTTTTTTAATTCTATAATTCATCGAAAACATGTTACTTTTAATGTTTTTAAAACATTTACTTAATTTTTCTACTCCTTGCACAAGTATTACATTGATGATGCATAAGAGTTTAAGATAATTATACCATCACCAAAAATTAAAAATAAATTAATATCGTAAAAAATATTTATATTCAAAATAACAAATCATAACTTTTTATAATCCCTATGACAACATATTAGAGATATTAAAACAGAGTTATATTTTGTAATTATTATTTACTTAAAATAATATAAAAGTCATTATCAAAGTAAAATATAATTAAATTGACATATTTTAAAATATTAGATTAATATGATAAAAATAAACTCATAAAATTAAATAAATTAAAGTGTTTTAGTTATTTTGAGGTCTTATCCCATACTTTAAACCCTATTTAACCCATTTTACCCTTTAACGTGATGATAAACTTTTACCCATGTTACTATTAATTATGGATAAAAAAGAAATGGACCACATTAAAAAATTTAACATGTTCATAAAAAATATTTAATTCATTTTTTTAATATTAAATTTCCAAAGTTTTCAAAAAAATACTTTTAAAATCAGTTCTCAAAACGCAAAAAATAACTATTTTTAAAAAAATGATCGTTTTAAGCATAAAAATGGTTTCACATAAAATTTAAGACTAATGTAGATTCCCATGGAATTAATTAGATTATTTTAAATTAAATAATAGTTATGTTATTCTAAAACCAATCCAAAATTTAAATTATCCTTGTGAAAATTTTATTAAAAGTGAGGAACCAAATATATTTTTTATTCGAAAAAAAATTAGTTAGATTTACAAAATTTCAAACATAGATTTCTAATTTCATAATTATGTTTTAAAATGTATTATATTACTTATAAAATGTTTATTTTTCTTATAAATTTTTTATGAACATTAAAATTATTATTACATCATTATAATATCATAAAAAAGACAGTATTTGTAAAATCAACATTTTTCACTAATCACCCAAAAACAAATATTTTATAAAAACACCAAAAAAATATATTAAGCATGTTTTTATTTTATAATTTCAAAAATTAATTCCATTTTAAATTTTTAAAATTTTAAAATTCATGAATTTATCTTTAAAATTAAAATATAAAATATAAAAAGCACAATTTTAAAGAAAATTAACCCTTTTAAACATTAACTATTATTAATCTTATATGATTTCATTATTATAATTCAAAATAAAGTACTTATTTCTTAGGAAATAATCAATAAATTTTACTATGAAAACTTTTCTACATATATTGCATAATGTGGTTTCTCTTATTAATATCCACCAATCCAGCAGATATATTTTAACAGTTATATTTAAATAATAATATTTTTACAGTATATCGCTAATTTTTTATGATCAGTGTTGCGTGTGGTATAAGGAATAAAAAAATTTATTCATTTAAAGGAATATAAACTAAAATATCAGGGTTTTATAGTGGTTTACCCATCATTATGGTCGATATACATTTGGATATCATATTTCTATAGAGGTGTAGGTTCCCAACTTTGATCAGACAATCAGTTTTGGCATCTGAGTGTGAGGTGTTTAGATGGGCCTTTGTGGCATGAATATTTTTTTTGGTAAAAATTAAATTATGGTGAGTTCAATTGGTTTCCTTTTGTGTTAGGTGGTGGTAATTTTGACTACATCCCCTTGTTCCAACTAGATGTGGTTGATCCTCCATATTGTGGATGAGCATGGAAATGTTTTCCCCTAACTTTTGAATTGTATTTATTATTGATTATTTGAGAGGTGTTTTTCATTAATATGTGAGGAGTATTTATTATGGATGAGTAGGTTGGTTTTTCCCTTAATATGTGAGGTATCCTTGTGGAGTCCCCATTCCATGGGAAGGGATGATTTTTTTATGTATTGTTTGGTCCCCCTTATGGGATTTATGAGGGTTGATTGGAGAGTGAATGCATATATCCATCTCAAATTTTGTTCATCCACTCTTTTTTGTAATTTCCTGGTTATATGGTTTTTCCCTTTGTTGTGTGTTTACCTGCATCTCTATTTTATTTTTGTTTTTAGGGTATTCTACTGGGTATTTTTATACTCACCCCTACATGATAATTTTTCCCATAGCAATTGTGTGTGTTCATATGGTATATAAGTTGGTGGAAATTTTGGTGGGCATCGAGCAAGCAGAGAGGATCTTAGTGGAGCCCAGTGGGATTCATGGTAATTATTATCAGGATTGGATTTGGTTTGGTGTGTAGATTCATTTCTTTCCAACCTATTTATGTCAGTGATATTTTGGGGTGTTGGTACTTGAATTATTTTACCCTTTTGTACCAGCATTTTTAATATATTTTTTTGGATGTATAAAAAATTTTCATGAATTTTATATTTTATATAGTTAAGTATTTTTTCATAGAGGTTATTTTATGGATGGAAGGTGATGTATGCATGCACAAGTTATATAGTTTAATCCCTCTTATATGTGACTTATTCCTTCTTGGTGCTAGTCACTAGCCACTTTCCTATTAAAGGTAGGCTTGGGATGCACAATTGGCTCACCTCCATCCTAGGAGGGAACCTAGTGTGTTGGTTTATGTCACCTTTCACATGTTGTGTTACATATATGATGTCTTGATGATCATATAACTATGATTATATGGGTGTGACTTTGGACCCTAATATTGGAGTGTAGAGTTATATCACCTAGATATTTTTCTTCCTAGGTGTTGGGAGGATTTGAGTGAGATGATTCTTTATTTCACTATACACCTAGGTTTGGTTATGTCTAACATATCCTCAAATAGACTTCATACTTTTAGTGACTATGGAAGAAATATTATCATCATTGGTCAATACATGTGGGTTTAGGTGTCATGGTGTTCTATTTAGAACATGATGACCTAACATGATTTCATATTTTTTTCTTGTGTCTATTTTTTATTCATACCATCACTACATATTTTGAAATATCTTAGGAACCCAGTTGGTGGTTCCCTACTGATTTTTAAAGCCTTTATGGGAATCTTAGTTTATGTTAAGACCTTCATGTTTCACTTTAAAGTAAAAAAATTTATAGGGGATATGGTTGACATAGTGGTAAATATACTAGAGGAAATTATAAGGATGGAATCTAGTTTTTATGGTTATTCCTCCATAGTTTCTTTTGTCCTTTTCATATTTTTTATTAATCAGACTAGTGATAGATACATTTTTTTATATGTTTATTTTTTCAAATGGGTTACATTTTGATGTATCATGTTGATATTACATATTATAGATGGTTAGAACATATTTTTAATTACTTTCACTTACTCTAATGTTTTATTTTTATTCAATTATTTATATTTTGTTATATTTGATGGTTCTAAGATTATAGACTCCCCACTTTGGTTATACAATCTCCCTAATATTCAGAATCCTTTAGAATATGAGGAGCTATTATTGAGGTTATATAGTTCCACTAGTTCAACAATCGTTCTGGTGGGCCTAAACAGAGGAATTATAATATAGTAATTCTCGTCATATTTTTATATTATATACATGATGCCAATTTACAAGGAATATATCCAAGAGGAATGAAATTCCTCAACAACCTATCTTATTTTTTAATATGTTTAATATATAAGGTATTAACTTCATGGGTCCTTTCTTAAATTCAGTTGGATTTATATATTTATATATATTATTGGTTATTTATTATGTATATATATGAGTGAAATAAAATAAAATGATGGATGATAAATCCTGAGTGATTGTCGAATATATAATATCTCAAATTTTTGGTAGGTTTGGTTTATTGAGATTTATCAGTAATGATTAGGGTTCTCATTTAAATAATCCCAACATGAAAAATATACTTTGTAAGTATAGGTTTTATCATAAAGTCTCCACTGAATATCATTCCTAAACTAATGGAAAAAATAAAATTTCAAATCAGTAAGTTAAGAAAATATTGGAAAAATTGGCGCAATCTAACAAAAAAGATCAGGGTATGTTCTTAGATGACGCACTATGGTAATACCATGTAGATTCTAAAACCCCCATTAGTATGTCACCTTACAGTATTGTCTTTGGAAGGCTTATTACTTCACAATTGAGTTTTAAAACCACATATATTGGGTTTTTAAATAATGTAATATAAATCTCTAGACTTTATGTGAACATAGTAGATTATAGATTAGGGAATTTGAATAAATTCAGCATGATGCATATTAGAAATCCTAGATTTATATAGAGAAGAAAAATTATATCCATAATTATTCAAATAGTTAGTAGAAGTTCCATATTTGTGATAAGCTCTTAAAGTATAATTCTAGGAAAAAAATCTACTTATTTGAGCTTTTTTTCTATCATATTGATCCTTATATTTTTACTCATATTTACCTTTTTGATGAAATATAGGTTTTACATGTGACGATCAAATGAAGGTTTAGCATCAATGAGTGGTATATTAAACACTTCTTTAAGTATTTTCATAGGAATCCACTGGAGGAATTCCTGCTGAAGGATTCCACCTATGTCAATAATTATAAGGTTAACCCTTCTCCATAAATTTATTTACCTATCTACTTATAAAAAATTTCTTACATTTAGGACAGTGTAATTTTTAGGTGCGGGAAGTGAAAAATCATGTAATTAGGATTTAATTTTTTAAAAAATCAAAAATAATAACATAAAAAAATCATGCCACATACTCATTACTTGTGTGGAATTTTCTGAAAATGTATATATAAGTTTTCAAATATCATTGGTAGTATGTGAATTATGAAATTGATATTTTCATTAATTGTTGATTTTATTAAAAATAAAAAATTTTAAATGATATTATTGATTGTATAAAAATAAAACCTTAGATATTTTGACACTATTATTTTTTATACTTTTATATAAATTTTTTTAAATTAATATCACTAAAACATTTACCATACAATCATAACTTATGAATTTTTCTAACATAATTAAAGGTATGATCAAGTTAAGTAATTTTTTATTAGCGTACGAGAGTGGTTTTTTCATACATTCGTTTCTTATACGATCAGTTTCATAACTATACTGGATTTACCTATGTGTGTAAAACTATTATCCTAATGCGGAGCAACTTCTAAAAATCATATATATATATATATATATAACAGGGGAGAAATGAAATATACAACATTTTTGGTATATTTAGGTTGAGAGATTGAGTTTCACTTATGGGAATGGTTAAGTGGGTAGGTTTTACAATTTGATTGAAAATAATGAGAACAGATTTGATGGAAAAGAACTGGGTAATAAAAAATGTTTTACTTGATCTGAATATACTAAATAAAGAGTGAAAATACAATCTTGAAATGGTATAGTAGACTCAAAACTTGTTTCTCCATTATTAGTTTATTAATCACACTAATTTTATATATATATATATATATATATATATTTTATGATATAAATACTTTCAAATTTATTTATATCAACTCATTAATGTGATACTTGTTAAATTTCATATCATATATTAATAAATATAAGCATGAATAATTTATCATCATTTTTAGGGATAAATAAAATTTGAATTTTATTAGGAGTGTAAAAGGTTTAGGTGTGGGGGTGTGATAGTACAAGGATTTATCATATATTTTCACCCTTATAAATTTATTTAGTTTTTTAATGAGTTTTAATATACAATCATTAAATAATTTTTCATTCCATAAACATATTTAATTCTATTGTTAAAAACATGTTAAAAATAATAAAACTAATTTATGAAAAAGAAAATTTGTATTTTAATGATAAAATTACATACACTAATCCAAATAATAAAATTCATTTTTATATGATCTGTGGGTTATATAGATTCAATTCATTAAATTTGATCAAAGGTATGATCCAATCACAACAATCCCAATGGATTAAAATAAAGAGGATAAATTATGGGCAATATATATTAGACCTACTATATATAAATGAAACATGAATTAGGATAGGGAAATCTAATTAGGTTAATTATAAAGGCATTTTAAATTTTAATAATGGTAGTTCATATCTATAAATTTTTAAGTCAATAATTATCGTATAAGTTCTTTATATAATAATCTAAAATGGAAGGAAAAATATATCAAAGACAACTCGTTTTGCCAATATACTATTTACTTTTCTTGGATTAAACTTGAAAATTTTATCATTAAAATCACTTCATACTACATTTGAAAGTTTTTAATTTCCATGGGTAGAGTTTTTTTATGATTTAGATATTTATTCATCCATTTTTATTTTATTCTCACTCATATAATTCTAAACCAATTAGGATCAATCTAGGGTGTGTTTATTGTAGTAATACTGAGCTTATTTCAAGTACTTCTTGGAAATATAATGTAATTTTCTATATTTTTATCTATTATTGCTCAATTAACCCAATTATTTCTAATTTTATATTGGTATTACAATATATGAATCAAGGGAACATTAATTCTAATACTATCATACATAAAATGAATCATGTGATGGTTTGAGTCAATGGTATCTTCTCTCATTTTTACTATTTCGGGAATTTTCTTGTGTATTATATCAATTTATCAGATAAAAGAGTCTAGACTCATGAAAATATATGTTTTTTTCATAATATAAATGTAAAAAAATATCAAATATGATCATCACATCATGTTTTTTATGTCATTCCTTAAAGAGTTCAAATCTAACATCTAAAATAATTTTATGAATTTTGATCATTCGCAGTTAATAAATATTGATTGATCAATAAAATCATACGTATTAACCTAGCCAGAACTCATATAAAAATTTTGGTTCTAGGTGGTCTAAATCAAGGAATCAATGGTGTATCATGTATCTCTTAAGATAGATAATGGTTGAGTATCAAGGAAAATTACCCAAATTTATCATGATTTATGTAACTATTTATTTAATTTAATTTCATGTTTCTAATCATTATATTAATATTTAAAAAAATGATTTTATTTATATTATTTAAATTTAAGAAGTTTTAATAAATCATGATTGATTAGATTTATCTTCCATGGTAAATAATATATGTTTTTCTTAATTGTTATTTTTATGTGTTCAACATCATGATAACTTGTATTTAATAAAAAAACCTCTAAATTGGGACCTTTTGTCTAATTATTCGGTTTCAAGTAAATAAGGATAAATGAACCCATAATAATGGATGAGATAAATCTAATGAAAATTTATTAGGTGTTCCCATATATATTAATTAATATGTTCTATGATTTGTGTTTGCTATTATATGTGATCTTGGGTATTTGATTTAGGGAGACAAAGATAGGGAAAGAGAGTGATCAAAATTAAGAGATAAATTTGGTAAAGATTGTGAGGAACATAATGAACATTTTCCACATGTTTATGTGACTTTAGAATTACCCAGTGACCAAGAAAACATGGTTTATATGGACTAGTTAAGTGGGATGGAAATTGGAAGGGACTTTAAGAATTTGGTAAGATATGAAAATCCTAGGAGGATCTACCATGGGATGGTTACAGTGAATTAGTGAGGTTATACCTCTTGGTGATTAGTTCATCAATATATTCACCTTATGGGTTGCCTTGGTAGGTGTTTAATGTGGCCTATAGACCGTGGAAATTAACATAATATGGAAACTAGGTGTTTAAGGTATGGATTGATTATGGAAGACCTTATAGGGATTTTGAATTTTAGGTAGCACATGGTGAAGGTTTTGGGGTGTTGTTCACAATATGGGTTATATATAAAGAATTGGGTATGGTTTGTGGACCTGAAAAACACCCTTAAATTAATTATTAGTGTTTTGGGTATGGAATTTATTGGGTGAGCCTTGAGAGTCTGATTATAAAACAATGATAAGGTTTACTTAGAGTACCCTGAAAAATCAAGGTTTGATTGTGGTTTTACCTCTTGAGCACCATAAGAAGGTGATTAAATAGGTTCTATAAGATTTTTTATATATTTTATTAGAAAAAAGTGGTACTTGGCATGATAGATTCCAAGAAAGGCCCAGTATCCCTTACAGTAACAATTAAAAGTATTCGACCAAAGTAATGTCATGGTATGATATCTGATGATGGGATAGCCCTATTCCATTTATGATTTTTTGGGTATGAGATAAGTTATGGGTTGTATAATTACTATAGAGGTTAGTTTTATTCATTTAGAAGTAAAATAATAAGACCTATGTTATGTTTGTAAGTAAGTGAGGTAGTCAACTTTATATGGTATGAGAAAGTTGATTGGTTAATATGGTACTTATGGGTCAAATGTGACATAAAGGAACATAAACTATAGTATTAGGGTTTTTTTAATGTTTATTGTGAGTATATAGGAATAATTTTGGTAATACTGAGTTATTGGAATGTATTTTTGGATGTATGGGAAGTACTAGATATGTAGGTCACTAGTTAAGAGATGAGAATGTACTCGATTATAGCTGAGAGATAGTCTTTTTTTGTGTATTACATGTGTTTAATTATATTTTGTTTATATTTATTATGATGTGACACAATATTCATGTGTGGTGACAATCATTTTAAATAGTTTTTCAAGTATAAGGGGACATATAGTGAGTCGTGGTACCCCTTTATGTGGATTATTCTTGAGGATAAATTTAGGATGTTAGAGACCTGACTAAGGTTTCATAGAATCTATTATATATATATATATATATTGATTAATCTAGATAGTATGGGATGATTCATATTCTTGAGTCACCTGTGATGTGAATTATCCTTGATTAGTTTTGATTATAATGGATGAATATTAGTCCTAAGTTACCTATGGTGTGGATTTTTATCAATTTATTTTGTTGTAAGAAAATTAGCATTAATATTGAGGTGCCCAAGGTGTATATTATCCCTAATTTATATAGATTTATAGTCCTGGTTATTATTTCACCCAATATGTGGTTTTTGATAATAAATTTTACCGTTATTATCTAAAGAAAGTAGGTTCAAATGTCATTATATCCTAGTTATCACACAATGGATCAAATTGATTATTTATATGTTATGTTCTAAGAATTAAATTCTTTTTTAATGTATTGTATAGACACTCACATGATATATTATAACATATCTAAGGTGGGGTTTGGTTGTTCCCTACTAAAATTTTTACTCACACCATGAGAATATGTATAACTAAAAAGTGGACATGTGAGAGTAGTGGTCAGAGTTATTCTTTATAAACACTCCAAGATTCTTCTTGGGGATGAGAAGCATGGTGGTGGGGATTTTTTAATGAACCGTGGATCAAAGATTAGATATTGATTTAATTTTTAAATTTTCATGCTTAATTATATGTATTTTAACCCAAGAAATGGGTTAAAGGAAACTAATTAAAGAAAAATAGAGAAAGGGATAAAAAACTAGGTTCATTTAGAGAATTGTAAGTCTCATTATAATTGATGTGGGGGAATTATAAATTTAGTGGGGTAGTAGTAGCTATATTCTAGTGAAAAAACCTTTACTAGAGTTCTAGAAGTATTTACCAAAATCCTAGTGGATTGCTAGAGTTTTGGTAAGGGACGACATAATTCTAGTGGTGTCCTACAAATTTATTTTTAATGAGGGGATATTACATTATTTTAGGACTAAATTTTATAAATATAAAAGGGGTACATATTCAACCATAATAGCCTATGAGAGGTCTTATTTAATTTTTATTATCCTATTCACACTTGTAGTGATCATAATTTCATATTTATAAATAGTATCGTGATCCATTAGAGAAAATAGCTTCCTTTCATCAAGGTGGGGGTTCTATTTTCAATATTTGTTGATTTTTTTATTTTTTTACAAAACTAATTTCTATAAATAGTGTTTTACACCATTTTCATAGGTTTTTTTGTAATAAACTAATAATATTATATTATAGTGGTTATTTGTTTATAAAATATTTGATTTAGACTTGATTAGGTCACTTATATCATATTTAGTAATTTATTATGAATTTTATATGTGTTTATATGTTTGAATATTGTGAATCAAAACAAGGTTTTGAGAAAGATAGCTTAGGTGGTTCAAAATTAATATGTTAATTGGTATAGCATGTTGAGGTTGAGTTAATCATTTTTTCAAGGGTAAGATGGGATATATATGGCTTAGTGATATATTAGAACTAGAATACATAGGGTAAGATTGAATTTAACTTTAAAAATTATCCATTTAGGTAAAATAGAATGAATAAAATGTGTCACTGTGGGAATAACTCTTCTTCAGTAGTGGGATCATGGGTTTATATGTTTATTGTATGGAAATGTGTTGTTATGGGTAGGTTTATATATTATATTGAGTTGTGTTGTTTTGTTTCTAATGTATGGGATTTTAAATTATTAAATGTAGTGACTAGTAGGATTAGTGATAGACCAATGGGATCAATGATGTATGAAGAGACCAATGGGATTAGTGACATAAAAATTGGGCTAGTGATATTTTTACCGTTAAGGTATATAATAGATAAACCAATGGGTTTGGTGATAGGTTGACCAATGGGGTTAGTGATGAGTGGGAAAATATAGTCAATTTTGTGTAGACTAGGGGTACTGGTCATGTACAGACCACTGGGGTTAGGGACTTGTCAACTAGTTACTTCATATACAAGTGAACTAATGGGGTCACTGATGTACATACCATTGGAGTCTTCATGTATATAAACCATTGGTGTCTGTTTATAGAAGGACACTGGAGTCGATGCATATATCGAACTTTTGGGGTCTATATATGGTGATAATTAGGGATCAAACTCTATATCTCCCAATTGTATAATGTATATAACATATGCTTTGATGTTGGATGAAGTTTGTAGGGTCGAGTATCATAGTAGATTGATATGAACATGACAACCTAACATAGTTGTTTACATTGAGTAGAAGTTATTGAATTGTATCACATTCATGCATGTTATATTACAAGATATATTAGACTTTATAGTGGTAAATTATTGTTCCTTTTTACTCACACCCTACACTAATACTATTCATGTACATGAATATTTTATGGTTCATATTTCGGATAATGGAAAGGGCCTTAAAACAAATAATGGATGTTTTTATGGGATAATTGGTAAATGAAGCTTGGATAGGGAGGAGGTAAAATGAATTAATACTTTTTTATTTTATTTTATTTGATTTTTTATGTTTATATGATCAGTTATTTGTATTATGTGAAGAAGTTTCATATTATATATGACTAATTTCACTTTACATGGATTTTTTTCACAACTAAATCAACTTTTGTAATGTTCCTACGATTTTCATTATATTAATTCCCATTAAGAAAATATTTTGGATGATTTTAATTATACTTATTATTTAATGGTTATGATAATGAGGGAATAGTATTCGTATCGACTATCTTTGGAATTATCCTATAATCAGTATCCCTAACCATATAATGAGTCATGCTTGAGATTATGTAGTTCTCCAATTTGGGTGCCCAGTTCGGTTTGTTACACAATATGTGATTAGTACTACCAGTCTAACCAGACATCTGATACTAGTGGCTTATAGTCCAGTGGGTTGAATTATGTTTTTTAGTAAGAAAATTTTAGTATTTTTTTAGGGTAATTTTTTTGAAGAGATACTCAACATTCTTCCTCCTCATTTTTTTTGGAAAAACTACCCCCTCTCTTTTACTCTAACTCCTTTATCCTCCTTACTTTTCTTAGTCTCTCTCATCTAGTGCTATATTGACAATTAATTTATGGTATTGTGCCTAAGAATTGAAGAATAAATTAAACCTTATATCAATTTCATATTTCTCAAAATATTAATTGATGTGGTCTATTAAATGATGGTTTTAATGAATAAGACAGGTTTTTGTTGAATTGGAGGACTCGGTTCATTTGATCATGTGAGATTATATGATATGTTATCTTGAAATGTTTTAGTAAATAAAATCATCTTTCATCCATATATTTCAAGTTATACATTTTGCATGCTATAAATGTAGTGGGAATATAGAACGTTATCCCTTGGGATATCTACAATGATTATATTAAAATGAAACTTTATATATTCATTATTGAAAACATAGTTGTAATTTCATATGAGGAAAATGATTATCAAATGAAATATTTGATTTAGTACCTTATATCTTGAGTAATATTATTCAAGAAAAATATATGAAAAATGGTAAGTAATTTGTATAGTATTTTTTAAAAAATATTAATAATGAAATTGAATATGGTAATTAAAATTAATATGTTATTATAATAAATATATTATATAAATGAAAAATGTGATTTTGATATGTCATGTAAGTTTATAAATTTTTTAAGGTTTATTACTTTATGAATAATGAAATTCATATGGATGATATATAAGTAAAGATGAAATTAATTATTAATGTGATTATAAAATAGTTGAATTATGATTCCATGATTTTCATGTTGATATTATGAGTTATTTAAATACTACCATTGATATAATTTATATCATTAATGTGAATTATACATGATTCTTACCATATTAGTTTACTATAACTATATATATATCATATATATTTATATTTATATTTATATTTATATTTATATTTATATTTAGATTTATATTTATATTTATCTATTTTTTCATCAAGAAACATGTATGGTGTGTAATGGATGCAATGTCTTGGGGAAAATAATTGTTGAGTTTAATATTATAGAGAAGGGTATAAAAATTTCTGCACAAAATCATAGTGTTTAAATTAATTTGTATGAGTAGGACCTAGGGTGCATTAATTGATACAATAGATAGGGACTAATGGTTGTTGAAGATTATGCTATAGGGAAAGGTAGATAGATATCATCACAAACTTATTCCTCTTAAATGTATTTTCAGGAGCAGAAGTTGGGGCATAGAAGCAATTTAGTATCATAGGAGTCTCAAGGTAATGGTTGGGAGTACGTGAATTCATTATTGGTTTAAGGAATAGATGTTAGTAAACCTATTGTATCTAGGTTGGGGTAGGTTCTGTAGGTCCTTTCACTTGTAATGGTGGCACGGGATCAAAAGTATTTGGTATAAGGACTAGATAAACATGATTTTATGAGGCCTTTTTATAACTTCCCAGAACCCGCACTCCAGGATCTAGTGCTGAAATTGTAAACTTTACATTTCAAGATTTTATGCTGATAATTGTGACCCAGTTTTTTCCATCCAAACATTACAACATAAAAAGGAAAAATTGGATCACTTACATTATTGAGGAACTTTTAGGTTTATGGTTTTAGATAATTAGGAAAAACTTCTACATAAACAATACCCATGTCATCAAATGAGCATTTATCTCACTTAACCCATCTTTTCTTATTTCTTATTAAGTTATCATCATTATCCATATGAAATCCATTCTATAAATAATTCATTAAAATTAAGTCTTTATAACTTGGGTGAAAAAAACATGAGAAGGATGAGCTCAAATTATTATTAAGGGTAAACTTAAGCACTAAAAATTAAATTTCATCAATGATCATAAGAATTGCATAAGGGTATGATTACATAATCAAAATTCATAAGAAATTCATAAAGGAAATTATACCCATCAGTACCTGGATCATTAAATATGAAAACTTGGAAAAGGAAATATTCATCAATATTAATAATCATGAGTCGTGGGATATCAATATTGATCATAAGAAAAATTATAAACCCATAGAAAGCATAACAAAAACATGTTGGTATCTTCAAACATCTTTCTTTCTAACTCATGTTAGACTCGTTTTAGAAATAACTAGAGCCCGGTTAAATCCATAGGAGAAACCCTCAGGTAAATCCCTCCCTTTTCCTCTCAAAAAAAGTTAAATTACACAATTCATTGGAGCACTATTTGGTTTCACCCATAGTTTAATCTATAATGGGATCATTTCGCACTATCTAGGCCTCCCCATCATATAAGTTATAATGGGCACACTCGGAACCATCTGGTTCATCCCATTGTATAAGTTATCCAAGAACCAAAAATAAAGTACATAAAGCTTTTATTTTATCATAAAATCATAGAAACAATCATTACTCCCTTTATAACTTGATTAAACTATTCAAAGGAAATGGGTTTCATATAAATCTCTTTTAAACATGATTGGCCAGTGGAAAAGAAATGGGTTCCATAACAATCTCTTTGAAATGAACTTAATCCATCTAGTGGAATAATAGGGATGTAACACTACAAAATATACCCATTGGATCATAGGTAACAATAAGTTTTTTCGACATTGATGAATGTAAATACTATTAAAATATCATTAAAAACATTTTTCCAAAAAATATACTTTTAATTTTGAAAATCACTTTTTAAAACATAAAAAATTTTGAAAATAATTTTCTTTGAACCCCACTTTTAAAAACTAAAATTTTCTAGAATATTAGGAAAAAATATATTTAAAAATAACCTTGTAAAATTTCAAAGTAATCTTTAAATAAATGATGGTCATAGTGGTGAGTAAATCTATACATGTTAAATAGGCATTCCTTTTTTACTATAAAACATTTAGGAAAGTGACTTGATCTAAAAATAATAAGAATATTCCATTGAAAAAATCTTGTAAAAATAAAAAATTGGTAAAATTTTATATAATAATTTTTTTCTCAAAGTTTAAAAATATTTTTACAAAACATGGTTTTGGAAGAAAACAGTTTTCTGACCAATGAGATAAATGAAGCCATATTTTATTAAAAACATTTCCTCAATTATTTTGATTACTAAAGAGTTAAAAAATGTCATTATTACTTTAAAATATATTTAATAACCATGGGATAATAAAATTAAATATGATTATTGATATTTAGATCACAATATTTCAACATTGGATGCTTAATCATAAACAATCCCGATAATCGATGAGATTGTAATATAAAACTCTTACCACTTTGGTAAATTTGAATAATAATCCCCATGAAAGGATAGAATTAAATTAAAATTAAAATATTATGATAATAAATAAATTCATGATATTACATTTCAAATATTTTGAATACACATCTCATATAATAATATAGGCGTATATCATAACAAATATCTCAAAGAAGGAAAATTGAGACAAAAATCACTTACCGCTTTGGTAACTTTGAAACTGTAAACCCCATGAAATGGAGGTACTAAAATGGATATTTAAATCCTCATAAATTTAAAGATATGAAAAATAAAATACATTAATTTTCATTATATACACCACATAATAACAAAAGGTGGGGAATATGGCGTATATCTCACAGAAATGAAAGTGAGACGAGAAAACCCTTACCTCGAGTTCAATTCATCATGTTTATTATTTATATTATTGAATAATAAATTTATGTTAATTATTTAATTTCTTGAGAAAATTTTTAAATTTTATTATTAATTTTATTTCACTTATTAACTATTTATAAATAATTATTTAATCAATTAATTTTAAGTCGTATTTTTTAACCATATTCAACTTATGTCTCAAAAATGACTTTGGTAGGTTGTATATGGGAAAAGTGGTAATTATTTAAATATATACATAATAGTAATAATCAATTAATTGTAATATTTATACATAAATTATACTTTTAAAAAAAATCATGAAAAATGGTTATGAAAGATGAACTAATCTTATGATCATGGAAATGGTAGGTCCTACATACGCCTGAGTAACGATTCTATTTTTTAATGATTATTATGGAAATAAGGTTAGTAAAATTTATCTTTATAGAATTATAATAATATAATAAATAACATATTATTTAATTATATAATCTTATATATATCATTTTTATGATGTGGTAATAAAAAAAGGGAATCACATCGCTTTGAGGAGGCAGTAGTCCACACATCTATGAATGACGTTATCGCTTTTTCAGTGAGTGAAAAGGTAAGAAAAAAATGATATATTATATTTACATAATGATAATAATGTAATTAATATCTTAATTATGTCATTTATATCATTTATATTCATTATATTTTCCTTTATTACCTTTCATGTTATGCGTTAGTGAAAAACAAATTACATATCTTTGGGAGGTGGTAGTCCATTGTTCACATGAGAGACGTTATCATATCCATTATTTATTGGAATATAAAAATTAAATATATTATATTATGACTAAATAGGTATAATTATTTTATAAACATCATGTATAAGCTTCATATCCATCGTCATACCCATCTGTGAGAGGTGGTAACGGAAAAACGAAAGACAACATTTCACAAGGGGGTAGCCCCTCATATATACGAATGGTGATTTCGTAACCCATTTGATGGATGTTTGTGTAGTAATAAGTCATACCCTTAACATAAAAAATAATTATATTTAATATATAGATTTTATTATATTAATATTTTATAATAATAATTAAAGGGTTTGGATGAAGAAATAAAATAAAAATGCTCATTGGAGAATGTTGCCTCTTCTTCAGGTAACTCCTTTTGGTTTGCACCAAAGGATTTCATTGGTTGTATTTATGCCTAAAATATGACTTATATGATGATAGGAGTGAATCGGAGAATTTATTTTCTTTTTTATTGGTTGAACCAATTGGTTTTTAATTTTTGAAGAGATGAAGAGAAGGGTGTATTTTATAAGTGAGGTGAGTGGAAAAATTAAATTTTTTTGAAGAATGTTAGGTTAACCCATGTTTTTACCTATCAAAAGGATAAAATAATACACCAAACTCAATAATAAAATGTTTTAGGTCTACATATGTCCATAAAATTTATTTTGGGAAAGTTTTGGTTCATTTTTACACCTTATATTCAAAGTTTAACCACCAAGTAAACTTGTTTTTACCTTAATCACATTAATTAATTTTAATTGTTTTCACTAATCACTTTGGTAAAAAATTAATTTAACCTTATTAGATAATATAAATTATGATGATTCCAAATATTTAATCCATTTTTTCAAATTTAATACACATAATGATTGATATTTAATTTAATATTGATCCCATAGACATAATGGGACAGAGGGTTTTTTAGAAGAGTATTTTTTGAGAAAAAAATGATTCTATATTAACTCTATGACTAATGTAACATCCCCAACCCAAGATCCACTAAACGGGTGCCTTGATTCAGGTTTCCACATAAGATCAAGTGCGCCTACCCATACATCAGAGTTTACTGGCTAGCAGCGATGGTCTAAAAGTCATGTGGGAGACTATACCCTATTTACCAGAGTAATCCGTAGTAGAAAATAAATAAAATAATGCAAAAAATATAGAATAACCAATGAACAGGAATAAATAACCATCTCCTAAAATGGGGTACAAACCACAACCAACAATAAATATTTCATTTCATGTTATAGTACTAAGTGATCAACACCCAAAATAAATACAAATAGTAGAAACTCCAAATGGTCTGGAACCTCATCCATATACCTCTCAAGCATTACTCAACTACCAAGAATAGGGTCCTTTCCCTTTTCTTAACCTGCAAGAATGAAATTTTTTGGTTACCTAATAGTGGCCTGAGAAGGGTATGAGTACAACTTAATAGTCCACCACCAATGGTGTCTATAAAATATATAGTCTAAAAAGATAGTGCATTCAAGTATTAAATAAATGAAAAGTAAATAAGAGAAAAATTGGGTCCACTAGTTAATAATATTTATTTAACTATTACTAACCATAGTTCCAAATTCATTATAAATATTCTTTGTTACTTAGTTCATCATTAGCATGTAATCCATGGGTTAGTAATTTACATCATTCACATAAAGGTTCGTGGAATTTATCATTCTACATAAGGGAATAAGTCAAGTACCTATCTCACTAGGGATAATAAATCATAATTTCCTCACCTCGGAGCCTTAGTCTGGTTGGAATGAAACCATTAAGGGAATAGAGCTTTATCCCCTTCCCTAACTCGTGCATTGTGGGTGTAGTTAGAGCACTAGTCTAACTCAACATGTGGGAGGAGCTTCAGTCCTTTATCCCACACCTAAATCCATATGCACATGTTTATTCATCCATCCATCACACACAAACCACATCATAACCAAACACAACTAATTCATATAACATAATAATCTATAATAATCAACATGGGAATTAACATTATTCCATAACCCATTAACACATTTTCCATTTACATTATTTGGCCCATTTAGCGCAATTCCCATTCTCATGCCTATCTCGCTAAGCATATTCAATAATTCCCTTATATTAACCCATTTCAAATATTCATCAATTCCCTTATGAAACCCCATTCAACATATTTTCCATTTAATATACCATTTCCAATTTAACATATTCACCATTTCATTTTCACTAAATCTCTTAGGCATTTCTAACATAATTTATAGGCTACATGTCATGATCTCATTTAACCCAATTAACTCATTTTTATGTCATTCCAAAAAACACCTTAAGTTGTTAACAGAACTAGACACAATACCAATGTTCCATTTGAACTTCAACTAAACATGTCAATAATCTCAACAAGGTCTCTACTTTATCACACAACAACCTTGAACTTACTTAACCAATTTATAGACCTGGAAAATATCGATGCACCACATGGTTGGCCCTAAATTGGTCAAACCATCCTAAATGCATCCCATGAGGACTATGAGGGTTTTTATTCATCATTTATACACCCATTTTACAAAATCTTCCCAAACGCATCAAAATCAAAACAATAGATAACCAAGAACAAAACTTAACTTGCACAAATCTACAATGAAACTATGGGATATAACTTGTAGACTGCCTACCTTGAATTTGTTGATGAACACACTACTAAATTTGATATTAGGTACAGATTCAAACACCTCTTTAAGCTTCAACTTATATTCCACCAGAAAATAATGGTTTTAGATATCTGTAAGAAGATCACCCAAGGTTCAAACCCTAATCCATAAAAGAGAATAAAGGTGGATATTAGACTTACCCAGGGATTTGATACATAACCGAAGGCACTCTAAATGACCTATATATGAAGTATAATCACCCTTGGAATCCCTTTATGGTTATTTTTCATCACTATGTTTCAAAGGAGGAAATGGGGGAAGAAAATTGGGTGAAGACTTGAAATCCAAAAGTGGAAATTTGGTAATTTTTTTAACTCTTACAGGGGAACATGGTTTACCCACACAATTTTCCAAACTGTACACAAACCATGCACATGCCACTATCTGAGGAGATATGGTCCACATGGTTACCTAGGTATTCCAAATAGTTTGAAAAACTGTGTACCATCCATGCAATATTCTACTCTCTAAGGTTGCATGGCTTTCCTCATTAGGTTGCACGGTTTACTAAACCATGGGGAAACCATGAACCTTGCAAATATTGGCTCATTTTTCCTTCCTATCATGTCTTGAATCCCCCAGAACACCCCTTAGTCCCTTCATACACCCATAAAACATTTCATTAGCCTAAAACAAGAGATTTAAACCAAAATTTTAATAAGGACATACCACCACAAAATATAGGATCTTACAACCTCTCCACCTTATAATGAATCATCCCTCAGCCTCTCTTCCTGAGAATCATTGAGTTTATGAAGAAAATAGATTGGTACACTAGACCCACATATCTGATTCACACTCCTAAGTTTTTTCCTAAACATTTTCATGTTTCTATAAAAGTCAAAGTAAGGCATATTCTTTCCCCGCAAGACCTTCCCATTATGATCCACAATAAAAAATAGATGCTTCTCAAAGGAAAACCTCAAGCTCTACATCCTCAACATTTATCACATAAGATCGATCAAGGTGATACTTTCAGAGTTGTAAAATAAGAAAAACATCATGCATGCCACTATACCAATATGTAAGAGATAGTTATTAAGCCACATGTATGATCCTCTCCATGATCTCAAATGGACCCACATAAATGGGTGTCAACTTGCCCTGTTTTTGAATTTGATGGTGACCCAATCTTGGAAACACCTAAAGAAACACATTATCACCCACCATAAACTCAATGGGTGTACGATGATGATTTTCATATGAATTCTTCCTACTATGAGTTGTTATCATGCGCTTCTGAATCGATCAAACCTTTTCTAATGTCTCTTACATGAGACTCAGTCCCAAAAGGTCAGACTCCCCAGCTTATAAACAACATAGTGGAGATCTACATGGTATCCCATAAATTTCCTAAAAATGTTTCATCTGAATTGTAGCCTAAATATAGTTATTGTAGGAAAAATTAACAAGTGATAAATTTTTTCCCATGAACCACCAAAATCCCGGAAAAAATATCTCAATAGGTCTTCTAACACTTGAATTGTACGCTCTGACTTCTCATCCATCTATGGGTAATAATTTGTACTCAAAAACACTTGGTTACAAAGTGATTTCTATAATACCTACTAGAAGAATGAATTGAACCGTGAATCATGATCTGAAACTATGGTTATCGAAACACCATGAAACTTCACTATCTCTAGAGCATATAACTCACCCTACTAATCAACTGTGTAAGTCTCTTGGATCAGAAAGAAATGGGATGCCTTGGTAAACCGATCCACAACTACCCAAACTTTATCATTATTTTAAGTCATCCTTGGAATACCCACTATGAATTTCATCATTGCTTCATCCCACTTCCACTCTAGGATGGGAAATGGCTGTAACAAATCACCTGGGAATTGGTGCTTGGCCTTCACCTGTGGATAGGTAAGGCATCGTGCCATAAAACCTGCATCCTCTTTCTTCATTCCTGACCACCAATACTGCCTACAAAGATCATGATACATCTTAGTTAGACTAGGATACACTTCCCACTTTGATGCATGGAACTCGTACATTAAATCTTCCTGCATACACACTGGAATAACCACACAACCACAAACACTGAAAATCCTATCATCACTAACAGCCCAACCAGAAGGTGACTCCCCACCTTTAAGACTTTCCTTTATATCCAAACACTTTAGATCCTCCAGTTGTCTCTTCTTGACCTGTCTCAAAGGAATGGAATCAACTTCTATAGTTGCAAGGACCATTTTATCATGCCCATCATGCACCTTCGGGTGAATCTCAGAAAACAAATACACCATTCTCCACTCAGAGTTAGATTCTTGAACCACATGATTCTGAGTCTTCTAACTCAGAGCATCCACAACACTATTCCCTTTTACTAGTGTGTAAACCAACTCTAAGTCAAAGTATTTTAGGTACTCAACCAACCTTTATTACTGAAGATTCAAATCCTGATGAGAGAAGATTTACTTAAGACTTTTATGATTAGTAAACACCATGAACCTCTCACCCAATAATTAATGACTCCAACAATTTAAGGCATAAACCACAGAAGCTAGCTCAAGATCATGAGTAGAGAAATTTATTTCATGATGACTTAACTATCTTGACCCATATGCTATAACCCAATCATCTTGCATCAATAATTCTCCAAGTCCAACACTAGATGCATCACAGAATAAGGTGTGCCTCTTACTTGGTTTGGGTAAGATCAGGATCGGTGAGGTGGTCAACCACTTTTTTAACTCTTGAAAAGAATTCTCACATGCCTCTAACCACTCATACTTAACTCCCTTATTGGTTAATCCTAAGAGTGGAACTACCAAACGAGATAATTCCCTAGTGAACCTTTAGTAATAATCGTCCAATCCCAGAAAATTCCAAACATCAGAAAAATTTGGGGCTACTCCCAAGACACCATAGCTTGCACATTCTCTAGAACCACCAACACACCAAACTTGGAAATAATGTGACCCAATAAATTCACTTTATCAATCCATAACTAATGTTTTTACAGCTTGGCATAAATCCTATGCCTTATTATTGTACTTAGGATGATGTCAAGATTTTTGGCATGATTGTCAAGAGTTCTTGAGTACACCAAGATGTAATCAACAAAGACAACCACAAAATGATCCAGGTATGGGTGAAATATCCAGTTCATTAAATCCATGAACATATCTAGTGTGTTGATCAACCTGAACGGTATCACCACAAACTTATACAAACTGTGCTTACTCTAGAAAGCATTCCTTGGTACATCAGAAGCTCTCACCTTCAACTTATGGTATCCCAATATCAAATTGATCTTAGAGAACACTGAATAACCCCTCAGTTGGTCAAATAGGTCATCAATTCTGGTAAGCGGGTACCTATTCTTCATTTTCATCTAATTCAACTTTCTATATTCAACACATAATCTTAAAAATATATCTCTCTTCTTGGAAAATAGTATGGGAGATCTCCAAGGTGACGTACTAGGATAGAAGAACCCATTTTGATCCAACTCTTCCAACTAGACCTTAACTTCATAGAGTTCTACCGATACTATTCGATATGGCAGAATGTAAACAAGATCTTCCCCTGGTAGTAGATTGATTGTAAACTCAACATCTCTCTAAGGTGGTATCCCCAAGAAGTCCTTAATAAAAACATCCTAAAATAGATCCATAATGGCACGGAAGGTTGTTTTCTCCCTTAATCCTTCATATAGAATAAGAAAATCCACTTGGGCTATGAGTTCTCCCAATTTCTAGAAAAATGGGCCTACACAGCCTACTCAAACATCCTACTCACAACGTAGGACATAAGTGTCTCCATCGAGAAGCATAAATGTTACCTAACATCAGTAATATTTGATATGGTCTTGATACAACACCATCTCATCCATACCCAAAATTAGGTCAAAACCTGGAATCTCAAGGAAAAATAGGTTCCATAAAAAATGATATCCACTAACCTCCAAAGCACAGGCCTTACTTTTTTTGATATCCTTAACTCGCACCCCCAATGGAGTATAAATGTAAATAACCCCGCACGTAATTTCCATGATTAGGCCCAACACAACTACAAACTGTACAGAAATAAAATAATGTTGGGAACTTATGTCAAATAAATCACTAGAGAGCATAGAGGCTATAAGAATAGTACCTCAACGGTAGATGGTCTAGCCTCACCACCTCCAAGTGTAAACTGAACTGCATAAATATGACCATCCCCTCTACCCTAGACTCTAGCCTAAGTACCTTCCACTGTACATCCCTACTAGTATGGATGATCTTACCCCATAGTTCCACATCCACCACCCCTACTCGTATAACCCATGGATCTTCAACTGCCTACCTCATAGGGGGTGAACGACCCCCTACCCACACTCAGCATCTACCTATGACCTTCATCAGTGCCTAGTTGTCAAGGGTTATTAAATAACCTATGTATATGTCCCAGCCTTCCACATGACTTGCACTCGACTAGTGGTTGGGGACACTGACCTCACATGTGCCTCATCCTGCCACATTGGTAATAGAACACCTAATAACAACCCTGAGGGAATATCCCTCCTTTTTTACTACTCTATGCACTTTTTCCCTATTTGAAATTCTCAAAATGATGCATCCTGTCTTTGGAATATGCACCGCTTTTCTGCTTGGCTGGAATGACAAGTTTACCACCTTAAGCTCCCTTTAGGTTCCCTTCTGAGATAAGGTCCTAGTCCACTTCCTTTCCAAACCTTTTCAAACAGAATATATTCACTTGGTACCTGATCTTTTGCCTAATCCCATCCTGGAAGAGTTTCACCATAGTCACCTCATCTCCTACCAATGTCAAAACCAAGCAGTGAAAGTTAGTTAAATGACTAGAATAATCCATCCATGACATATCCCCATGGGTCAAACCTATAAACTCTGTAGCCTTCTCCTACCTCAAGTAGTAGTGTTCTAGAAACTTTTCCTAAAAAACTTTCCATACCATTCCTTCAGCCTGCTCTGTCTGAACCATAATGTCCCACCAATGCTTTTTCCTAACCCTATAACATATGGTCTGTTAACTTGAATCACTTCTTATAATGAGTCTCCAGATGATCAATAATTTTCTGTATGGACTCTATCTAGAACTCGTCTACCTCTGTCTCACCTCCTTCGGTAAAGGTCGAAGGGTGTTGTAGTTGAAACTCCCTGGTCAGCTCAAACATACTTGGTACAACCTACCTTGAGTCCCGTTCCATAATTTGCACGAAATGAGAAAAGTCCTCATGGAGCTACTCTTTCATATTATTTTTAAACACTATATCTTCTTGATCCACTACTAGGGGATCATTCTCAAAAACATCCTCTTGTTTCCCAACCATCACACGTCTTCATGGTGGCATTTCTCTACAATTCCAAACATGATCTTTAGAAAACAAACTAATAAGCTTCCAAAAAAAGTAAAGTAAGGCTCACCACTATCCATGAACAAACAATTTCTCATAAACTATCCAAATGGTCCTTATCTTATACAGAACACTACCCTTGTCCATCCCTACCGAGGACCATGGTTAACACGAGTAAACCAACTTAATTAGTTACAATATTTCATTGGTCATCATTTCAAAACTATTTACATATCACAACTTACTTTAACAACATTTTAATTTAATTACAACCCTTTATTAAGAGCAATTATTTAATCATGATTTAACATTTTACTTCCCTTTTTACCCATTTTCATTCTTTCATTAGATACCTTTTCATCAATTTCAAGAAAATCAAATGTGTCCCACCCTTTATGTCCCACACACCCGTCTCATGTGTGTGTCTACCATGATGAATGTCACTTATATAATTAGGTTCCTAGAATGATGCATGAATTCAAAACCTCATGGAATTATTTCCATGATAAAAATATCATAAAATTGTCACATCACACAACAAGTTCATTACACGATGGTGAAATATCATCAAATGTAACAACACACAACAAGAGCAACAATTCCCACCCTGGGTGACTTGGGTTTTCCCCCATACACGATTTAGATACTCCCAAGAACAGCCTCATTACTAAGGCTCAACACCGTCCTAACCTTATATCTACCATACCAAAATAGTAAGTCACAGAAAATCCCTCATTTGATACCACTTTTTAATATCCCTGACCCAAAATCCACTAAATCGGTGCCTCGATTTGGGTCGCCACATGACCTCAAGAATGCCTCCCAATATTCCAAAGGTTTATGACTATCATTGAGAGTCTAAAAGTAATGTGGGGAGACTATACCCTCTTTACTAGAGTAATCCTCAGCATAAAATAAATAGAAAAGTGTAAATAACATAGAATAACCAATGAATATTCATAAAAACCATCTCCCAAAACTGGGTATAACCCAAAACCAACAGTAAATATGTCATGTCACACTATAGTTCCAAGTGAATAAAACCCAAAATAAATACAAATAGTGGAAACAAAAAATGATCCTGAATTCAAGTATGAAACCTCATCCATGTACCTCTCAAGAATGACTCAACTCCCAGGCATAGGGAACTTGCCCTTTTCCTAACTTACAAGCATGAAATCTGCTCAGGTGCCCAAAGACGGCCTGACAAGGGTGTGATTACAACTCAATAGGCCATCAACAATGGTGTCTATAAAATATCCAGTCTAAATAGATAATTTATGCAAGTATTAAATAAATAGAAAGTAAATATGAGATAATTAGAAGGCCACTAGTTAACAATCATTACTTAACTATTACTAACCATAGTTCCAAATATATTATGCATCTTCTTTATTACTTAGTTCATCATCATCCTGTAATCCATGTGTTAGGAATTTACATCATTCACACAAAGGTTCGTGGAATTTATCATTTTGTATAAGGGAATAAGTCAAGTCCCTATATCACAAGGGATAATACATCACAACATCACAATTTCCTCACCTCGATGCCTCAGTCTAGGTGTAATGAAATCATTATGGGAATAGATCTCCATCCCTTTCCCTAACCTGTGAATTTTGGGTGGAGTTAGAGCTCCAGTCCAACTCGACCCATGGGAGGAGCCTCGGTCCTTTATCTCACACCTCAATCCATGTGCACATGATTATTCATCCATTCACCACACACAAAACACATCACAAACAAACACAACTAATACATATAATAATCATAATCTATAATAATCAATATGGGAATTAACATTATTCCATAACCGATTAACACATTTTCCATTTATATTACTTAGCCCATTTATCTCAATTCCCATTCTAATGCCTAACTAACTAAGCATATTAAATAATTCCCTTATATCAAACCATTTCACATATTCATCAATTCCCTTATGAAACCCCATTTAACATATTTCCCATTTCACATAACATTACCAATTTAACATATTTACTATTTCATATGCACTACCTCACTTAAGCATTTCTAACATAATTCATAGGCCACATGTCACAATCTCATTTAACCCAATCAACTCATTTTTGTTTCATTCCAAAAAACCCCTTAATCCATTACCAAAACTATACACACTACCAATATTCCATTTTCACTTTAATTAAACATATCAACATGCTCAATAAGGGCTCTACATTATCACACAATGACCTTGCACTTAACCAATTTATATACCCAGAAAATATCGGTGCACCCCATGGGTGGCCCTAAATCAGTTGAATCATCCTCAATGAATCCCATGATAACTATAATGGTTTCTATTCATCATTTAGACACAAATTTTATCAAACCTCACCAAAGGAATCAAAATCACAATAATAGATAACCAAGAACAAAATCGAACATGCACAAATCTACAATGAAACTATGGGATATAACTTGTAGACCACCTACCTAAAATTTGTTAACAAACGCACTTCTAAATGTGTTATTAGGTACTAATTCAAAAACTTATTTAATATTCAACCTATATTCCACCTAAATAGAAGGTTTTTAGATATTCGTATGAAGATCACCCAAGGTGAAAATCCTAATCTGGAAAAGAGAAGAAATGAGAAGATAAGTCTTTCCCAAGACTTTGATCCATAGTCAACAACACTCCAAATAGCCTAGATATAAAGGAGAATCACCCTTGGAAACCCTTGAGAGTTCTTTTTTGTCACTAGGGTTTAAAGGAGGAAATGGGTGAAGAAGATCATATGAAGACTTAAAAACCTACATGGAAATTTTGTAATTTTTCCAACTTTTACAGGGGGCATGGTTTACCCGCACGGTTTTACAAACCCTGCGAAAACCATACACATGCCACTATCCAAGGGGACATGGGCCACACGGTTTCTTGGTAAGGTTTCACAATTTGAAAACTATGTGTCATCCATGAAATTTTCCACTGTCTAAGGTTGCATAATTTTCATGGGTAGTTTGCACGATTTACTTAACCATGCGCCTTAAAAAGATTGGCTCAATTTTCCTTCCTCTTGTGTCTTGAACTCCTCATAACAACCCCAAGTCCCCACATACACCTGGAAAACATTTCATTAGCCTAAAATAATAGATTTAAAACAAAATTTTAATAATGACATACCTCTACAAAATTCAGGATCTTACAACTAATAATAATCATTGCATGAAACTAAATTAATATTTAATGATATATAATATATTTTTTTAATTAAAAAATTCCTAATTAGGTATTATTTTAATTAATTCAAATATAGAAACATTATTTATTTTAAAATAGTTTTTAGAAAAAACATGTTTTTAAACCCAACAACAAACTTATATATAAAACAATATAACATTGATTAAAAATATTTAAGTAGATTAAATATAAATTAGGTTACTTGAAAATATATTAAAAACATATTGGGAATTTTAAATTTCTTAATTTATTGAAAATGAAATATTGTTTACAAAAATCAGTATTTTTCACTATTCACTGAAAAATCAATATTTTTCAACAAATATCAAAATTTCACCGAGAGTAAATTTTGATATTATAATTCCAAAAATAAAGTTTATTTTATAAAATAAATTTTATAAAATATCAAAAAAAATTATTATATTATTTTCATGAAAATCAATAAAAATCATTTTTGAACAAAACAAATTTGAAAAATAAAATCACTTTACTAAAAAACGATTAATTGTTTACTAAAAATTTATATATAATTTTATATGGAGTAGGAAATTTATATTTATACATATATATCATAAATTATTTAATACTATTCATAAACACTAATTTAATAGCTAGGTTATAATGATTATATATATTGTAGGTCTTTTAAGATCAGTGTTGCATGTTGAATACGCTATTGAACATAATTTTCTTCTTTTAAAATATTTGGGTGTTACATCCCCCCCCCCCCATTAATACATTGATTACTTTAAATTTTAAATTTATCTCAATAATCAGAGGCTCTAAATTTGAAAAAACTTTTTTTTAACCCACATCATAAAAAGGGTTAACAAAACTTCCTATTAAGAAGCTGGAAAGGGAAGTTCAAAGGTCATAAGGAATAACACATCACTAGGTTTCAAAATAGAATAAAGTAGGTAAGAATAAAATAAAAACATAAATAATTATAGAGATTTATTAATTTCATTGATCACAAGAAAGTGAATGGTCAATGGAAAGTTAAGTGCCTCAAAACCATAAATTTTTTATGATTCAAAAGACCATCAGTTCAATATAATTGAAGGTACTTGGATAGAATTTGTTTTTCAAGATCATTTTCCTATATTTGAGGAATTATATAAAAATATACTCTAAGATAATATGTAAATATACTTACTTGAATAATTTAATTTAATCCTTTAACAAACTTCCACCACAATCTCATTTTTTTCTCTAAATGATGTGTATTGGGATAAATTTTTTAATGATTGAAGCACTAAAAATTGACTTTTAAATGATCATATAACCATAAAATGGATAAAAATTTATTTCACATATCTTTTGAAATTAACCAAAACCAAAATGGTGAGCACATGGTAAGATAATTCCCAAAATTATTAAACCTTCATATAATACATTAATATTCAAAATTAAATAGTAATACCCAAAGTTTAAACTAAAACATTCCTAAATAACCTCAAAATCAAAAGGTGTTTTAACCTAAAATGTTATCTCATACCTTTCATCTTCCAAGCCCAAAAATATCATGATATATTTTTTTTAAATATCATTAATAAATTATTCACAAAATCACTTTTCAATCTCGTGGTTATATATACGATAAAACTTATGTTCCCATAATTACCTCAACATTCAAGATAATATAAACCATAAAGATTATAAATATCTAAAATCATATTCCCAAAAAAACTAAAATAATACCTCAAACTAAACTAAATATTTATATACACTTCAACCTAATAAGTTGTCTTCTAACATTTTATTAATCACTTTAAAATTTGATCACATAAAACCTTTAAGGGGTGTATAAGAATTTGAATATATGATAAACCTTACTCTTATATACCAAAGATGGTATCCATAATTCTTAAGATAAAATCACATGATAACATCATGATCTCTAAATTTATCTAAACTGGCCTCTGATACCAACTATAATATCCTAGAAATTAGACTCCCAAATCTTTTTCTGAAATTGTAAACATTATATTTCCAGATTTGATACCAACATTTGTGATCCATTTTTTCATCCAAACCTTACAACATAAAAAAGTAAAAATTGGATCACTTACATTATTGATGAACATTTAGGTTTATATTTTTATAGAATTATGAAAAACTCCTAAATAAACAATACCCATGTCATCAAATAATCATTTCTCCCACTTAACCCATCTTTTCTTATTTAACATTAAGTCTTCATCAACATCCATATGAAATCCCTTATAGAAATAATTTGTTCAAAAATCATTATTTATAACCTAGGGAAAAGGAAACATAAGAAGGGTGATCTCAAATTCTCAGTAATGGTAAACATAATCATTAGCAATTGAATGTCATCAAAGAGCATAAGAAGTTCCCAAGGTTATGAAAACATAATCAGAGTACATAAGCGAATAAAAAAATAACTTATACCCATAAATACTTTGATCGTTAAATATGAAAATATGGAAAATGAAATTGTCATAAGAATCAATAATCATGAGCCATGTGATATCAATATTTACCATAATAAACAATATAAACCCATATCAATCATAATAAAAATGTGTTGGTATCTTGGAACATTTTTCTTCATGACTCATGTTGAACTCATTTATGAAATAACTAGGGCCTAGTTAAATCCATAAGATAAACCCTCAAGTAACTCTATCTTTATTTCCTCTAAATACAAGGTAAATTACCTAATTAATTGGAGTATTATCTTGTCACACTCATCATTTAAGATATAAGAGGCTCTCCTGGTGCTATTTGGGCCTCTCTATTATATAAGATATAACAGGCTCACCCGATGCCATTTGGGCCACCCTATCGTATAAGTTGTTAAAGAACCAAAAATAGAGATTTAACTTCATCATAAACTCATGGAAACAATTTTAATTCATTTTATAACATTATTAACCCATGGAAAATAAACGGGTTTCATGTCAATATCTTTTAAACATGATTTTCCTGTGGAAAATAAATGGGTTACATAACAATTTCTTTGAAATAGTCTAAATACATCCAGTGAAAGAATAAGGATGGTATCACTACAAAATATCCCAATTAGATCATAGGTAACAAAAAGGGTTTTTGATTTTGATGGATGGAAATACCATTAAAATATCATTAAAAATATTTTTTAGGAAAATATCCCTTTCATTTTAAAAATTAATTTTTAAAAAATAAAACATTTTGAAAATAATTTTTATTGAAAAAAAAATTAAAAAAAAATTAATTTCTAGAATATTGTGAAAATAATTATTTAAAAATAACCTCTCAAACATAAAAAGGAATAATCGATTAAATGATGGTCATGGTGGTGGGTAAATCATATATGTTGTACATGTTAAAAGAATATTCCTTGTGTACTGTAAAATTTTTAGAAAAGTTCATTGATCGGAAAATGACAAGAATATTCCTCTGATAACTTCTTGTAAAAAGAAAAAATAGGTAAAAATATATTTAATAAATTATTTTTATAAGTTTAAAATCCTTTCTATAAAACTTGGTTTTGGAGGAAAAAAAAATTTCGACCAAAGAGAGAAATGAAATCGTATTTTCTTAAAAACATTTTCTCGATTATTTTAATTACTCAAGAGTAAAAAAATGTTACTATTACATGAAAATATCATTAATAAAAAGTGTATAATAAAATTCAGGATAATTATTTAGTTTTATATTATAATATTTAAACCTTGGAGACTTAATCATAAACAATCTTGATAATCGATGAGATTGTAATATCAAAATATTACTGCTTTGGTAACTTTGAATCGTGAGCCTCATGAAAGGATATCATTAAATTAAAGTTAAAATATCATTATAATAAATAAATTCATCATATTATATATTAAATTGTTTTTATATACACCTCATAGAATAAGATAGGTGTATACCATAACATGCATCTCAAAGAAGGAAAACTGAGACAAAAATCCCTTATCACTTTGGTAACTTTGAAATGGTAAACCTCATGAAATATAGATCCTAAAATGGATATGTAAATCCCAATAAATTTAAGTATATTAAATATAAAATAAATTCATGGGAAGTATATAGACCACATAATAAAAATAAGTGGTGAATATGGCATATATCTTATAGAAATAAAAGTGAGATGAGAAAACCCTTACCTCAAGTTTGATTCATCAGGCTTGTTATTTATCTTCCTGAATAATAAACTTATGTTAGTTATTTTATATATTGAGAACCTTTTTTTAAGTTTATTATTAATTTTATTTCACTTATTAATAAATTTTATATAATTACTTAATCAATTAAGTTTAAGTATGATGTTTTGACCATATTCAGCTTATGTGTCAAAAATGACTTTGGTTGGTTGACTATGGTCAAAGTGGTAATTATTTAAACATATAAAAAATAATAATCATGAAATAATTATAAAATTTATACATCAATTAAAATTTTAAAATAAAACATTAAATATGGTTATGTAAAATGAACTAACATTATGAACATGGAGACGGTAGGTCGTACGTACGCATGATTGAGATTTATATTTTTCAATGATCATTATAGAAAGAAGTTTAAGTAACATTTATCTTTATAGAATGATCATAATATAATAAAAACCATATTATTTAATTATATATAATTATATATATCATTCGTGTGACGTGGTGATAAAAAAGGAATCACATCGCTTCGAGGAGGTGACAGTCCACACGTCCAAAAATGACATTAACACATTTTCAATGAGTGAAAAGGTAATAAAGAAAATGATATATGATATTTACATAATGATAAATATGTAATTAATATCGTAATTACTTATTTTTTATCACATATATTCATTATCTTTACCCTTATTACCCTTCATGTTGAGCATTAGTGAAAAAAGGAATCATATCACTTCGTGAGGCGATAGTCTATCATACACACAAGCAACATTATCATATCCCTTATGTATTGTAATATAAAAAAGGTATATAATGGATTAATATTTTCATATAAAAATATTACATCTATTTATATTAATATTAAATATATAACAATATTATCCACACAAAACCGTAAAGTTTTAGAGTGTTTAGAGATTAGATATACAATATTCTTATTTTATGAAAGAACTTCAAAATCTCCCAAAAATATCTTATCACATAGTATCCCTCTTAGGAATACCCTACCTAGACTTTTCTTTATCACATGGGGAATAAAACATAAGAAAGGGTGAGTTCATATGATCAATAAGGTTAAATATAAGAGATATAAACCCATGATCATATTAAAGAATAATATAATAATAAGTTTATGTGATCATGAATATAAATTATGTAGTTCATACCCAACCTATCATAGATTATAAATTTGATTCACAGAATAAACATTATCATTTCATAAAACATGGACCATAAGAGTGAAAAATCGTCATAAATCAATCATGAAACATAATATCGTGTCATAAAAGTGTGGTATAATAATAAATATAGAAAACCATTTAATATGTCCGGGTTAACTACTAACACCATCAACATAGTAGATCAGGACACACCAATTTCCCATAGTGGATAAGGACGCACCTTTTTTCCATAGTGGATCAAGTCCATAAACATTTTCTCATTGTTATCTCATGAGATAAAACACTTTACCCAATAAATTTGAGTGATATATAGGTCTCACTAATAATATAATAAAAACAATGTTTATGTGTTCCACATGATCATAAATTATTCATCATATCAAAACACATGAAAAGAAAAGGGTTTCATAAACATGACATCATAGAATAACTCATGGAAAAGTAAAAGGACTGATAAAAATCATTCCATCATAAACATGAACCATATAGAGAAATAACAAGGATGGTATCCTTGGATCATGTCCCCAATAATTCATAAGTAACATCTAATAATGTTATCTTAGATATAAAATGATTTTTGAAATATCAATTGAAATAATTCTTGAGGAAAATATCATTTCTATTATGAAATAGTTTTTAAAAATCCTCTCAATTACAAAGGAAAACATTTTATTTTAAAATAAAATTTTAATCTTGTATAGTAAGCTTCAAATAATTAAGGCATGATGAAAGAGGTAATATCCACTCATGTTATATAAGTTAAAAAAAACATTCCTTCCATATTTTTTCAGGAAAGTCACAAAGTACCTTGTCTGGAAATTGATAAAAATATTCCTTTCAAAATGTTTTTGAAAAATTCATACATGAGTAAAAATTACTTTAAAAATTCATAGGGAAATATTAAAACAAATTGAAAACAATTTTATAAAAAATGCACATGGAATATAAATATTCCCTGGTGGAGTCTTAAATTTAAACAATCCTGAATAATAATGATATTGTAAAATAAACCCTTACCACTTTGGTATCTTATTAATCATAATACCCATGTAAAAAATAACTTAAAATTAATCATTAAATATAATGAATAAAAATATATTCATGATATAATATATCAAATGTGGAATTATATACACCTCATAAAATAATATAGGTGCATAACATCAAAATATGCCTCAACAAAAGAAAATTGAGACGAAGTCCCTTACAAAGATCATAACATTGAAGTGAGAATTAATCAAATGAATTGATTATATGTAAATACAATAAATAAATATAAAAAAATTAAATACAATATAATATAATAAAAATTAATTTCACATATAATCTTATCATTACATAATCAATGAGGTAGAAGTTTAACCTAATGAATGGAAATTGAGTTAAGCAATCTCTTACCTCAAGTATTGGATTTCTTAATTCAAATTAAAACATCCTAAAAATATTTATTTATTATAAATTTATTATATAAAATTAATTCTATCATACAATTTATTATTTATTTATAACATCTTATCACCCATTTATTGATAATTTTTTATCAAAATAACAGTTCTAGGTGATAACTACTTTGTTTTCCAAGCATGTTTTAGTTTGATAGTCTTGGTCCTTATACTTTGATATTTGGTCTCACAATTTATATAATTTTAATCATGATATAGAAATCATATATAATAATTATATAAATATTTATAATAATTCATATAAAGTAGATATAAAAAAATGAATTATACTGTTTGTGGAGAGTGTAGGTCATATGTACGCATGAACGCTATTTTCATTTTTCAATTGATGGAATTAAAGAAAGATAACTAATAATTAATATTTAACGAATAATTATTATATAATATATATATCATATATATCCATTAACCTATAATAATACCCATCCATAAAATATGGTGATGAAAAATGAATTGTATCTCTACGTGGAGACTGTAAGTCATACGTACGCACGGGCAATACTTTCACTTCTTCTTTGATGGAAAACAGGGTGTATAATGGTATTTTCATAATCATGATAAAATTTAATAATATTAAGGATAATTAAGTTATTATTTTATGTTAATAATCATAGATATATAGGAGATAAGAAAGAGTATAAAAAAGTGATTGGTTGGAGCGATTACCTCTTCTTCAAAATGTCCCCTTTAGATCACCTCTAAAGGGCTCAAGGGTTGATCTTTTGATAATACCATGACCTATATAACGTGTATAGGGAATTTTAAAAGATAAATTGGAAGAATATGGTTTATATAGAATGCTAAAAGATGTGTAAATAAGTGTAGAAGGAGGTTCCCTTTTATAATTGCGATGAGGGGTACTTTTGAAATTTCTCAAAATATTAAATTTTAATACATTCATATTTCATAAAAATACCACAAAATGACCATGTATTCAAAGATAATATAAGAAAAGATTGTAATAATATAAATTAATATGTTTTATAAAAGTTTTGGTGTTATTTTAAACCTTATCATTTTGATTAACCCTTAGGTAACCTATTTCAATTATAACTACGGTAATAACTTTTTCGATATTAAATGGTTGTAATTTTTAATTATATGGTTTCAATTAGAATATAAATGGCCAATTTATGATATTTTCAACCATATAATAATAACTTTATTTTTTTAATTATTTTTATGATTTTAAATTGATTTAATAAAATATTAATCCCATAAAATATCATTATTGTCAATTTTGATATTATTCACTATTTTCACTTCTAAAAATATTAATACAAAATGTAAAATTCAAACAATATATTTAATTATATAAAAAAAATCAAATTAATTAATATAATTCATGGATCACCTTAAATATCTCAAATTATATTAATTTCAATATTTTTAATATCATTTATTTGATTTTTTCTGTTAATTGAATAATTACTACATCAGTGTTGTGTAGGAATTTAGGGGAATTATTTAATTCCAAAAAATATAAATATATTACCATGATGAGTATAAATATTTTATATTTTAAAATAATATTTATAGTCAAATATATCCTCTAGATAACCCCATATTAAAAATGTTATATGTATTAAAAACATGAATGTGACTTCTTTGACGTTTCTTTAAATAAAATATTATAACGGTCATAATATTATAAAAGTGGCCCAAAAAAACATAAATAAATTTATAAAATGAAAATAAGTTTATTAAAATAAAATAAACACTTATATTCATTCATAACCTACTTTTATCCCTATGTAGACACATAAGAGATATTTAAGACAAAAAAATGACATTTTGTGACTTTCTTTGATTTAAATAGTATATAAGTAATTTACATAAAAAAATTGTCCATTAAACAACTAAATTTATAACCTTAAGTTTTAAGGTTCTAATTAACTTCATAAACTAGTAAATAGGATTAAAAATTATGGCCTTATCACTTATTTTTAATCCATATTAACCTATTTTATCCTTTACCATGGTAATAAAATTTACTAAGGTAACTATTTGTATTAACCAAATATAAAAGTGAGTTATTTAATAAATTAATTCAAAATAAGAAATAATTTTTTAAAAATTTATAATATAGAATTTCCATAATTTAATTTAAAATAAAACCCAAAAACACAATGAAAAACAATTTTTTCATAAAAATACCCATTTTAAATATAAAATGTTTTTTACTAAATTATGGTATAAAATAAACTTAAAAACCATAATTGGATTATTTTAAATAAAAATTAACTAATTAAAATTTAAAACTAATAAAAAAAATAATTTTACCTTGTAAAAACTTTAAAATAAAATACAGTTTTTAATAAAAATCTGCAGTTTTCACTATTCCTTGAAAAATGAATGTTTTCAAAAAATTATCAAAAAATCCTTTTAAGATAATTTTGAAATGATGAATTAAAAAACGAAATTTAATTTTTAAAATAAATTTTATAGAAATTATATAAATTAATATTCATTCATAAAAATAATAAAACTAATTTTTGATGAAAATGTATTTTTTAAGAATAAAATGACTTTACTAAAAAAATTGTGATAATTTTATAAGAACTTTCCAATACATTCATATTGAGTTGGAACATTATATTTATTTTGCAAATTATTTATTAATATTAATTCCCACTAATTTGAATGGTTGGGTTATAACTAACATATAATATTTTAATAATATTTCATGGTTCATCTAAACTTATTGTTGTGTGTAACGTGAGCTATCAAAGAAATAAGATTATTTAAAAATATATTTCATAAAAATCTTAGGGTGTTACATTCTACCCCCCCCCCCCCCCCTAAAATTAATTTCACCCTTAAAATTCATCATTTGGATACAATTATATGAGTATACATCTACCTCATCACATCCTTAGGTTCCCACGTATCTTCCTTAAATTGGTGGTTTCACTACAAAACATTAACCAAACTTATGGTTTTCTTTCATAGAACTTTATCTCTAATATCAAAAATCTATACTAGCTAATCTTCATAAGAAGGATCTTACTCCATCAGTATGACATATGAGTTTAGTACAAGTAAAGGATCATTTATGTACTTCCTTAGGAGAGATACATGGAACAAATCATGAACTTGAGAGAGATTTAGCATAAGGGAAAAATGATAAGATACTATCCTAATATGATTAAGTATTTCAAAGGGATCAATATACCTAGGTTTTAGTTTTCCATTCTTTATTCCATAGATAAATTCATAGAAATACCTTCTCACCAACATAAAATTCTAGATCACGTCGATGATTATTATCATATCATTTTTTCATCTTTTTTTCCTTACATATTGTTGAATGGATCTAAACTTATATATCATCTCATAATCCATCTCAGGTCTCGGTATCTCTATTCATTCAACTCCTTTATAGTATTTCGGAGTTCTATATCCCTTTCTATAAAGGGTTTCATAAGTATCCATATGAATACTCGAGTGAAGGATATTGTTGAAATAAAACTCTACTAGAGGGAGTTGCTGACCCATTACTCATCCTCTAGTGAATCAGAAGACCAACTAAAGGGATTTGGATGTTACCTCATGAAAGATTCACCAATACATTGTTTCCTCATTTTATTATTTTGAAACTCGTCATTATTTATAGCCTAATAAAGTTTTGTGAGAATATATACAAGACTATTCATTCCATCTCCCATAACGTTTGGTTTCTCAGGAGGACAATCATTGAATTTTCCATCACACTCAACATTAACATGGTTCCTTCGGGTTTCAACTATTGATTAAAACCATAAAAAATTTAATAATAAATAGTTATCATAGTGGATAACCACATAATTATGAAAAATCGTTTATAGAATGTCTAAATTTTGACACCTTTTTTATGAAACCTTAGGTTTAACCTAGGTCATTCATGATCATTATCAAAAATTTAGGATTTTATCATTTACTTAGTCCTATCCCCAAGGTTTTCATAAAATTTTTCTAAACGCAATCTCTAAATATTGTCTAAACTCTTCTCTGATACCAACTATAATAGCTTGATATTTTCAAACACAAATATTACATCTATTTAGAAGAATATTCAATACATAACAATACTATCCAAACCAAAACTATAAAGTTTTAAAGTATTTTTATATTATATACAATATTCTTATTTTATGAAATATCTTCAACATCTCCCATAGAGATCTTCTCACATAGTAATCCTTTTAGGCATACCCTATCTAAACCTTTCTTCATCTCCTATTGAAGGAAACATAAGAAAGGGTGAGATAAAATTATCAGTAAGAGTAAACATAAAAGATATTAATCCATCATCATATAAAATCATAAGATAAGAATAAGGTTATGTGATCATGATCATAACTTATGAAGTTTATACCCAACCTTTAATAGATTATAAACATGAATTATGGAAAAAACATTATCATTTTAGAAAATATAGACCATAAAAGTGATGGATCATCACAAATCATTCATGAACCATAAGATCATTTCATAAAATTATGGAACCATCACAGATATAGAAAACCATTTTATATCTCAAGTTTAAATACCAATACCATGAACATTGTGGATCATGAAGCATATGTTTCCCATAGTGGATCAAAACACACCTATTTCCCATAGTGGATCAAGCCCATCGATTTGTTTCCCATTGTTATATCATGAGATATAAAGATTTACCCAATTAATTGGATGTATATATAGGTCCCACACATCAAATAATAAAAACAATACTTATGTGTGCTATAGGATCAAAAATCATTCATCATATCAAACCCCGTGAAAAGAAATGGGTTTCATAAAAATTTCATCATAAAATAACTCATGGAAAAGTAATGAGATTAATAAACATCATTCCATCATAAACATAAACCATAAAAAATAAATAATAAGATGTTATACTTGTATAATATCCCTATTAAATAATAATTAACATAAAATAATGTTATCTTAGATAAAAATGATTTTAAAAGATCAATTGAAATAATTCTTGAGGAAAATATCATTTTCATTCTGAAATCATTTTTTTAAAAGCCATGAAATTACAAAGGAAAATATTTTATTTGAAAATAACCTTGTAATATTGTATATGAAGATTCAAATCATTAAGGTTTCATGATAGTGGGGATATATTCTCATTCCATATAACTTAAAAAACATTCCTTATATATTTTTTCAGGAAACTCACAAAGTATCTTATTTGGAAAATGAAAAAAAAAATTCCTTTAAAACAATTTTTTAAAAAGTCAAATATGGGTAAAAAATACTTTAAACGTTCATAGGAGGATAGTAAAAACATTTTTTAAAACATTTTTAAAAACCATGGACATGGAAGATAAATATTCCCCATTAGAGTATTAAATGTAAACCATCCCAAATGATGATGACATTGTGAAATAACCCCTTACCACTTGGGTAACTTATTAATCATAGGCCCCATGAAAGAAATAACTTCAAATAAATAATTAAATGTCATGAATACAAATATATTCATGAAATAATATATCAAAGGGGGTAGTATATACACCTCATAAAATAATATAGGTGCATAACATCAAAATATGCCTCAATGATAAAAAATTGAATCGAAGCCCCTTACAAAGATACTATCATTGAAGTGAGCATAAATAAAATGAGTTGATTATGTGTATCCTCTATAAATAAATAGAAAAAAACATGGAAATACAACATAATATAATCAAAATTGATTTCACACATAATATTATCATGACATAATCAATTAGGTATAAGTTTAACCCAATGAATGGAAAATTTATTATATTATTAACCATATCATAATAAATTTGTATTTTAAAATAATTTTATGATTTTTAAATAATTTAATAAAATAATAATCCCATAAAATATCATTATTATAAATTTTGATACTATTTACTACTTTGAATTCTAAAAATATCAATAAAACATGTAAAATTTGAAACATTTTATGATATCACTAATATTTAAAGTTAATCTAGATAATTTTTTATCACCTTAAATATCTCAAATTATATTAATTTTAATATTTTTAATATCACTTATTTTATTTTTTCTGTTAATTGAATAATTACTACATCAGTGTTATGTAGGAATTTAGGGTAATTATTTAATTCTTAAAAATTATAAATAGATTACCATGATGAAGATAAATATTTTAGATTTTAAAATAATATTTATAGTTGAATATATCCTCTAGGTAACCCCATATTATAAATGTTATCTTTATTAAAAACATGAATGTGAGTTCTTTGATTTTTCTTTAAATAAAATATTATAAAGGACATAATCTCATCCAAGTGAACCAAAAAGTCATAAATAAATTTATATCATTAAAATAAGTCTATTAAGTTCAAAATGGACACTTATATTCGTTTATAACATACTTTTTCCCCATATAGACACATAAAATATATTTAAGACAAAGAAAGTGACATTTTGTGACTTTCTTTGATTTAAATAATATATAAGTCATTTTCAAGGATAAGTGTCCATTAAATAAATTAATTTCAAATATTAGGTATTAGGGATAGAATTAAATTCATCCAATAGGAAATAGGATGAAAAAATATGGCCTTATCACTTAATTTTAATCCATATTAACCTGTTTTACCCTTTATCGTGGTAACAAAATTTACTAAGGTTGCTATTCATATTAACCAAAATTAAAAGTGACCTATTTACTAATTTTAGACCCAATAATTATATATATTGAATATATTTTTAAAAATTCAAAACACAGAATTTTCATAATTTAATTTATAATAAAATAGTGAAAATACAATGAAAAATAGTTTTTTTGAAAAAATACCCTTTTAGATATAAAATATTGTTATGTTAAATTAAAGTATAAAATCTAACTCAAAACCCATAATTGTATTATTTTGAATTAAAATAAAATAATTAAAATTTCAAACTAATCCAAAACATAATTTTATCTTGTAAAAACTTTAAAATAAAATACAACTTTCAATACAAATTTGTATTTTTCATTATTCCTTAAAAAATAAATATTTTCAAAAAATTATCAAAAAATAATTTTAAGATAATTTTGAAATGATGAATTAAAATAATAAAACTAATTTTTTGAAAAAAAAAATCTATAAATTCTATAAATTAATATTCAGTCATAAAAAAATAAAAACTCATTTTTGAAGAAAACATATTTTTGAATAATAAAGTGACTTTACTAAAAAAATCTTGAGATCATTTTCTAAGAACTTACTAATAAATTCATGTTGATTTGGAAATTTATATTTATTTAATAAATTATTTATTACTATTAATTCCCCAAAACTTTATGGCAAGGTTATAACTGATATATAATTTTTTTAATTATATTTTGTGGTTCATCTAAACTTGTTGTTGCATGCAGCACAAAGTATCAAAGAAATCTAATTATTAAAAATATATTTAGTAAAAATATTGAGGTGTTATAGAGTATATATGATATAATTAATATATGGGTATAATTATTTTATAAATATGATATATAAAATTTAGACCCATCATCATATCCAACCATGATATGTGATAATAGAAAAACGTATGACATCATTTCGTGAGGGGGTAGTTCGTCATACACATGAATGATGATTTCGTAACCCATTTGATGGATGTGTGTGTGTGTTTAGGTCACACCCTTAACATAAAAACATTTAAGTACATGTAATATAATTATTTTATTATATCATTATGGTATAATAATAATTGAAGGGAGTGGAGTAAGAAATAAAATAAAAACACCCATTAGATATTATTACATCTTCTTTGGGAAACTCCTTTTGGTTTGCACCAAAGGTCTTCCTTGGTAGAATTTATGCCTAAACTATGGATTATAGAATGATATGAGGGAAGTTTATAATTTATTTGGGTAGTTATTTTCCAAACTAATTGGTTTTTAAGGTGTAAAGAGAGGAAGATAGGGGATGGCCTTTTATAAGTGAGGTGAGTGGTACACTTGTAAAGTTTTTGAATAAAGTTAGGTAAACCCATGTTTTTACCTACCAAAAGGATACAATAATGAACAAAACCTAAGGATACAAGTTATTAGGTCTAAATATAGCCATAAAATGTGTTTTGGACAATTTTGGGGTATATTTACACCATATATTCTTTGTTTACCACTAAATAAACTCAGTTTTACCTTAATCATTGTAATTAATTTTAATTGTTTTCACTAATCACTTTGGACAAAAATTAAGTTAACCTTATTAAATAATATAAATTATTCTGATTCCAAATATTTAATCCATTTTTTTTAATTCAATTAAATAATTTTAAATATCTAATTTAATATTAATCTAACAAATGTGGTGAGATATAGGGTTTTTAAGAAGAGTATTTTTTGAGAAAAAGATGATTCTATATTAACTCTATGACTAATAAAAATCATTTTATAAAACTCAATTAAAATTTATTATTATATAATATATTTTTTTTAATTAAAATATTTACCATTAGGTATTATTTTAATTAACAAAAATTGGGAAATGTTATGCGTTTTAAAAGAGTTTTTAGAAAAACCCATTTTTAAACCCAAAAACAAACTTATACTAAAAATGAATGTAAATTTGATTCAAAGTAATTAAGAAGATTAAATATAACTTAGGTTACTTTAAAACATATTAAAAATATATTAGGACTTTAAAATTAATTAATTTATTGAAAATAAAATATTTTTTACAAAAATCAGTATTTTCACTATTCACTGAAAAATCAATATTTTCCAAAAAATCCAAAAAATTCACCCAAAGTAAATATTGATATTCCAATTCTAAAATGAAGTTAATTTTATAAAATAAATTTTCCAAAATTTATAAAAACTATGATAATATTCTTTTTATAAAAATTTATAAAAAATTATTTTTGAAGAAAACATATTTTTGAAAAATAAAATCACTTTACTAAAAATTGATTGATTATTTACTAAACATTTATAAATAATTTTATATGGAGTAATACATTTATATATATATATATATATATTATAAATTAGTTAATATTATTCATACCCACCAATTTAAAGGCTAGGTTATACTTATTATATATATCATAGGTTGTCTAAGCTCAGTGTTGCATGTTGAATACATTATTGAACATAATTTTCTTCTTTTAAAATCTTGGGGTGTTATAATTTGGGTCTAGGGTTGGGATTGAATGATTTTGTTTTAGTACTATAAGGGAAACCTAGACTTACATATTAGGGTTATTTGGAAATATAAGGTCCAATTTTGGATGGTTCCTCTCTTTAGAAGATTTTATCAAAGAGGAATCTATGTAAATAAAGTGGTCAACACTCAAAAAGCCGAGAATATATCAATAATATAATGAAAAATCAAGGTATAAAAGGTATCTGGGTTGAATTGGATCATGAAGTATCACCTAAAATATCTCCTTACAAGGAATATTTTTCTGAAGGAAATAAATTTTTTGTGGATGATTAAGGATTTCAAACAATATCTCTTAGGAAAACAAGATTAAAGAAAGATTATTATCACTAAAAACCGACCGTGTTTACCAGATACCATGGACACATGAGAAATGAATCTGATTGGTATAAGGATTATGAAGCTTGTAATGAACTAAATTATGATCTTTGATATCCTCTTTTATTTTTTATCTTTTTACTTTAGCTTAGAATGATAGTAGGTTTTCTTTGTCCAACCCAATTCTCCTCACCCTTCTGTTTATTATTTTTTATTAAATGGTACCATGATCCTAGCCTGTTTTGATTATTATTTGATCAATATTTCAATGTTGAATTAATGATAATTCCATGAGGTATACTTAATTATCATCATGTAAAAAATTTAGAATTTATATATACTCACACTAATACTAACTATAAATTTATAGTATAGCATAAGTATGAAATCAATCCCATGTGGAATAAAAAATCCCACATATGAAATTAAAATTAATTCTTATATCTTCATAATTTTTTCATAATAATGAATTATAATATAAACTAAACTAATTAGTAAACTATAAATAAATAAAATATAGTGATAATAATCAATATATAAAGATGATTTTTTAAGAAAACAGTTCAATCTCACTAGTAAAACAATAAAATTAATAGTTTCACTCTTATGATTATAATTAAAAAATTTATCTCTATGTCAATAAATACTAAATTAATATATAAACTATTAATGATTAAAGTAATCAGAAAAATTAATGTGAATTAGGTTTAATTACATAAGAAAAATAATAATACAATTCACTCTCACGAATTAATTACCTTTACCATATTGAGTATTGTTCATTAATAAATACATATCTTGATGACTTAATAATGAATAAAGTAAAATAATTTTAATCACAACAAGATATTATTTAATTAAATTAATTTTCTAATAACTTAGAATTAAAACAAATAATACACATAATTTTTTATCAATCCCACTCCCTTATATGAGTTTATCCACTAAAAATCAATTTTTAGTCAGTAATGAATGAACCACGCATCATATAAGAGAGTAAATTAAAAAAATTGAATAATAATGGAATACATACTTGGATTAAGAAGAAACATCCAATATAGTAATTTCCGAATTATGTATTGAACTATTTCCAAAATAAAATTAAATAAATCACACTCTATATTTATATATCTTGTTCTCCTCCCTCAATTTTTCAAACAAGCTACAGTGACTCAAAAGTTGGTAGAAGAAGAATCAAATCCTATAGAATCCCTAGCAGAAAATATTCCCTCCATATAGAATAATTTTCTTTTTATAAATATTTATCAATATTTATATCTCCCATATATTCCTTTATCTTCTCTTATTTTAAATGTGGTAAATTCCCATTAAAATTGGAGAGTTTCTATATCTAATGGAGGTTTAAAATCTTAAAATATATAAACTTCAACATCATTAAACTAAAATTAATGAGGTAATGTCATGTGTTAATGGACAAAATTGGAATATTATACCATTACATCCAATATTATGTGGTAAAGATAGTTAATCACATGATAGTTTTCTAGGTATTCATAAAATTGCCTCTAAAATTCAAAAAACACCTCCAATACCTCCAAAATTTTACCTAAATCCTAAAGAACCCATAATGAACTTCCCCTAGAATTAAAATCACAAATTATATCCAAATAATAAATTTTTATTTTTTTCATTCATTCACCTTAATATTCTAAACTTCTCTAAATTGATCTCAAAGATCCATCATAATGAAAAATATCAAAAATATAAAGAATTATGTAGTATTATGTTTATTTAAAAATAAAATTTAAGATGAAAATATATGCACAAATAAGGGATATCATATTACCCAACTCTTCAGATTTTTTTATCCTTAATCAAAATATCAATATTAAATTATTGTTAAAACATACTTTGATAAAATAAACTTCTAATTCATCATTCTTATAAATATATATTTATCACTAAAAAATTCAAAAACTCAAAATTTGTTCCATGAGAAGTGATAAATCATACATATTATATCTCTCTAATTATGTAAATTATTATTTCCATTCACTCAAATATTTCATATTTTCATTAATATTCATGTTTTCCTATGACTTTCCTAACCAAAAATAATTTCACTCATCACTCGAGGATCATTTAAAAAAATTATACTCATTATTAATATATATGAATTCTTAACATAGTATTTCAATGTGTCTAGTTATCCACTATAGAGTCCTAATCACCCTAATCATGAGTAATTTTGAAAAAAAAATTCTATAGTTAGTTTTTTATAGGTGTTGATGTGAAGATTAAAAAAACTTAATGATAAGGAATGTATCATAAGTATAATACATGATTTACAATTAAAGATTCAATAAAAACTACTCACTTCTTCCTCTTTTTTAAAAAATATATTACCCATATCAACTCTTTTTATTTTTCTCAACTCAAAGGATCACTAATAAAATTTGTTAAAATGGAAATGTTCTCCCTCTATTATTCATAATTTTTTCTATTTTTATTTTTTAAATGGAAACCATGAAATTACAATGTAAAACAATGTGGTAATTTTTCTCCCATATCTAATGATAATTATTTATATTATTACCTTTCAAAATTCATTTTCCCAATAAAAAAATATGAAACCTATTACGAAACAGCTCGGATAAACTAGACAAGTTACTAAATATGGACCATCATATGGAGGGGTGAAATATAAGAACACAAGTATCAAAAATGACTAAAGAAAAAACAAAGTACAAAGAGGAATAAATAGATTAAATACCCATGTGACATAAAAATCAAGAAAAATAGGCTAAACTAATAAGATAAAAAAATACAAGACTAGACTAACAAATCTCTGTGTGACCATTTTTCACCACCAAACTATCCTATTACCAATGCAAAAACAACAAGAGAAGTTTTCATGCTACACAATTACCTTCCATTTTCCTAAGTCCTACAAAAAATCTACAACCTCCCAAAATAAAAATTATGGTTTGAGTGAAAATCCTAATAGGATATCACCAAAGAATCTATACAAAGACTAATTATCAATATTTCATTAGCTCTAGTTTTAAAACAAATCCAATTTAAAAATAATTTTTATAAGATAAAACCATTTTATAAATCATAATTTGGTTTTCATTAAAAATACATTCATATTCACATAAAAAGGAATATGAAAAATACATGTGAGATTTCATGAAATCATAATCAAAACAATCCATGGATGCACCATAAGATAAACATGTGAGCAAATAACCATGAAATATACCATCATGTGATAAAATAATCATAAATAAAAAATCACACCAATTGGGATCTAACCTATGGGAATACCTACTATACATGAAACTAAATACCTAATATAGGAACAAAGTTGATACAACCAAACTAACCTATATTGGAATTACACATACTAAAGTGAAACAAAACATTTATTGGCATTGCACACACTAAAGTAACAAGTCTATTTCTAGAATCACCCAAGGCTATGCAATGTGATGAGTTTTCCAAAATCCATTTAAAACTCATTCTCATGATTTACAAGATATTTTCATAGCAATGTGTAATGTAATCAGTAATTAAACCCCTATTTTAGAACTGAAACCACTATTAAATAATTTCATCAAACACTTGGTGTGAAAAAATATATTTCTAAAGTAAAATCCCTTTAAACATGAATATAATTAAACAAAACCACCGTGATCATAAACCAATCAATTTTATTTAATAACCTAGGAATTTACAAGAACTTAAATTAATTTATGAGTTAACCCTTTGTATAGGGACACCTGCCTCAAGAATGGAGGGAAAATAGTCTCCTTTGAAAATGGAGATTATGAAAGAGTATATTGGGTCCTAAAGATCCTGGATCAATAAGAAACATCATAAAACCTATATAAAACTCTTTATATTTAGAATCCACAGCCCATTTGTGTCCCAGGATACTAGAGGAGAAGATATCTATAGAGGAATACAAATAAAAGGGAAAATTGGATCTAAAATGTGACATACCATGAAGATGTCCATCAATAAAGATGAAATTATATCAAGAACCCAAAGTAAGAGTCCTCTAGTGAACTGGGGAAGGTTTAGTTTGAGCTAAACTATTATTAGGTGGATATTAGATAGAAAAAAGCTCAATAATTTCAAAAAAATTAAAGTCTCAAAAGTATATGAATGGTTAGGCTACATGGTTAGGAAAACTATTCACCAATAATGTGTGGACTATGTATTTTAAAAAATATGGAGCATGGTATCTTTTATATATACCATGCGGTTTGGTAAAACCATTATCAAACTATGTGACACCCCAAGACAATCACCCTGACCTCACACGGTTCAATTGGCTTGTTATATGGTTTGACTAACAATGATGAAACCATAAAAAATGCTACTAGAACCGTACAAAGGCATATTGAATGGTTACCACAAAATTAGTGATCATTGTTCACTAACTGTGAACCTGGACTATTATCTCTAAAATTTCTCATTTTCAACCTTTTTTCCCTAGAAACTTCTATAAAAAACCCGAAGAAAAACCAAGCTTAAATTAAATAATACATATGAATTGGATGGCATCATATTTATCCCCACTATGAAATATTTATGTCCCTGGAAAGTGATTAATATTTTTAACAAAAAAAAAGTGAAGGCAACTACTGCCTCATCAATAACTCTTTCTCCCATGTCTCATGGATATCCCATCCACACTACCAAAATACATAGACCAGGGGAACTGTTTTACCAAATAGTACCTTTTTTAATGATCTATAATCTAAACTTGTTTCTCAACCACAATGGTGTTGGGTTCTAGATTAACATCTTCCCACTCAATCACAAGGGAAGGATCTGGTTGATTCCTCCTTAGCTAGTAAAAATGAAACACATCATTAATAGAGGTTAAATGTAGCAGTACCTCTAATATATATGCCACATTTCCAATTCATCCAATGATATCAAAGGGGCCAACAAACCATTATGCTAACTTACCCTATTTACCAAACCTACGATGTTCCAAGCTAAGAGAAACCTGAATAAATACTTAATCACCAACCTCAAACTCTAGTGGTCGATGGTGATGGTTAATATAGGATTTATGATGCCTTTATTCTATGAATAATCTCTTCCAAATAAACTAAAATTTTTTCTTTATCTCATGAACAAGAGTCAGTCCAACCAAGGATTATTCTCCCAATTTTTTGCAACATAAGGTATATCTATATAGAAACCCATAATTTTCTTCAAATAGTGTCATCTTTATCTATGCATGATAACAATTATTATAGTAAAACTTAACCAGAGGAAAATGATTTTCCCAAGAACCACTGAAATCGATCACACATGCCTGGAGCATATCCTCAAGAATTTGAATAGTCCTCTTTATCTGTACATCCATCTGTATATTATACACTGTGTTCAATTTCAATTGGGAACCCATCACCTCTTGAAAAACTTTCCAAAATATGGATGTGAACCTTGGGTCCCTATCAAATACAAGAATAGAGAGAACCCAATGAAGCTTCAAAACCTCTCATACATACAAGTATCTAAGTTGTTCCACCCTCATCATCTTTTTAATAGGGAGTAAATGGGATGATTTTGTAAGATAATAAATTATCACTCAAATTACACCCTTCCCACTAGGAGCATATAGTAAACTAATAATTATTTTTATAAAAATATAATTCCATTTTCATACTAGAATGATAAAATGTTTCAACAAACCAACAAGTACCTGGTGTTTTGCCGTAATCCTCTAACAAATAAGGCATTGTGATACAAAATCTGCAATCGACCACCTCATCCCTAGACAATAATACTAATTTCTCAAATCATGGTACATATTGTTTGTCCCATAGTGGATGGACTAGAAAGACTGGTTTCCATCTTCCATTAATTTATGTCTCGGATATAAAGGAATAACAAAACTGGTTGCGGAAGAACAAAGGGCCAAAGAGAGACTGAGACTACTCACCTGAGGTCACCCCTCCATTTAGGATTTTACTCAAACATTATAAATTTGTGTATGATGCTTAGTTTACCTGAACCTACTCATCAAATGATGAGCTATCCTTTAATAAAACTAAGAACACCTACCCACTAACTTATTTCACTACCAATCTCATCTTAGTGAATAAAATCATCAGAGACCACTCCTTCATTGATTCCTTCAAGGATTAAGTTGGTAATTTCATGCTCAATGCATTGGTGACCACAATCTCATTCCCATAAGTATAAGAAATATCAAAATAAAAAATTTGAAGATACTCAACCCAATTTCTCTATTGCAAGTTTAGATCCCTCTTAGTAAAAATATACTTCATGCTCTTATGATCTGAATATATCGTAAACTGATCCCCAATGAGATAGTGATTATATTTTTTGAGTGTGTGTATGATCACTACCAACTCAATAATGTCGGTAGGTTAGTTCTTCTTATGAGGTAATAATTGTAAAGTGACATAGGCCACCACCTATTTTGTCTGCATCAAGACACACCCTAAAATTGTATCATAAGCATCATAGAAAACATCATAGCCTAAACCTAGTTCTGGAAGAATAAAAAATGGATCTAAATTCAACCTCACCTTCAGTTAATCAAAATAGATCTAACATTTTCTTTTCCACTCAAACTTTACACCTTTATGGGTTAAAGTTATCATCAAAGATGTGATCTTAGAGAAAACCTAATCAAACTGTCTGTAGTAACCATCCAATCCCAAAAAATATCTAGATTTCAAACACATTTATGGGATAATCACAGGACATAACTACCTATATCTTTTCAAGATCCACTAATATGACCATATCAGATATAAAATACCCTATAAACTTCACTTCCATGATCCAAAACTTACATTTGTAAAGCTTACCATGTAGATGATGTTCCATCAAAGTTATAAGGATAACATCCAAATGATTCTGGTGATCCTCCTTTGACCTAGAGTACACCAAAATACCATCCACAAACATGACTACAAATTCATCCGGAATCTAATGAAATATTTGGTTTATCAATTCCATAAATACCATAGGAGCATTGTTGAGACTGAATAGAATAACCAAAAACTCAAATTACCCATATCAGCTCTTAAAGTATGTATTAGGTATATCCTCTTCCCAGATACTCAATTGGTGGTGCCCTGACTAAATTTCAATCATTGGAAACAAAATTGCCCCCCTAATTTGATCAAAAATATCATCAATCCTAGGAAAGGGATATTTGTTATTAAAGGTCACCCAATTTAGTTTTCGATAATCCACACAAAGTATGAGGCACCCATATTACTTCTTAGAAAAGAGGATAAGTGAATCCAAATGTTACATGATAGGATGAATAATTCCCTTAGACTGAAGATCCACAATCTAGAATTTTAGTTTCATCAACTCAGTGGGTGTCATGCGATAAGATATTATATAAATGGGAGTCATACCAGGATGAAGTTAATTTTAAAATCGACCTATCTCTATGATGGAAAATTGGAAAAATAATCCAAAAAGACATTAGGGTATGAACACAGCACTATAGGAAGCATAATTCCTAAAAAGGGATCAATGGACTCAATGAATGTATTTGAAAACTGGTATGATATCACCCTAGCATAAGGAACAAAAGGCCCTTACCTTCCTGATCTAGAATTTCACTCACCCTAAAAAACATGAGTGAAACCATCAGGTGATAAAAACTGAACTTAATGACAATAATATTCATTCTGGTCCTTAACGATGATCATCTAATACATGGTAATAATCAGTTTGAAAATATCAAGATCAAGGACTAATAATTAAAACACCACTTTGAAGTCATTTATCATCACTAAACAAGTGAGAAATTTAAAACATTGATCGGTCCTCCTTCCCAAAGGTATAGAAATATCCAAGAAAGTGGAATAAGATCTTTATGTAAGCCCAACATGTAAACTAACTTTGATGATATAAAAAATGATTAGTTCCTGTATCAAATAAATCTAGCTCTATAAAATATTAAATAAAAATTGTACTTATAATAGTTGTCGGACTTGATTCAGGTTCCTTTAGAGCATACTCTACTTCATAAAGAAATCTAGTCTCATATCCTTCCTGAGATTTATTTTCCACAAGAACATCCCCCTTATCTTGAGGATAATACCCACCACTCTTGGAAGAATCAAAACAAACCTATGAGCCCTTGATGAGGGTTGATCCTTCCCTACTTCCTTGGGACATCATTCTATAAAAACACCTTAGATGGATAAATTATCCACAATAATGACAAGTTCGGGGTGCTTCAGAATAATTAGTCTTGGTATGATCAGGCCTTCCACACTGATAGAAAAAAATCAATTACTTCCCTAAAAAATCCCCTATAATTGGTCTTATAGAAAAATGGATACCTTTTCACTTCCTTTTTTGGATATAAGACACACACTGGATAACAACCACACCAACCAAATCTCCACCCAAACTTGTTTTTTAATCTATTCTTGTCTTTCCATAGATGATTTATTTACTACCAACAAAAAGGTTGAAAGGAACATGGGGATCATCATTGAACAAATATCATCCCTCAGTCCCATCTCAAACCTCTAGGATTTAAGGTAATAATTATTGAAAATCTTGCGTGTTAAGTGACCCAACTTAGTAAAATGGTTGGAATACTCCAAAACAATATTGTCCCTTTGATCTAAGGTTGGGAACTCTTGGGTCTTCTCCACACACAATTTCCTAGGATAAACTGCTGGTTGAATATTTTCTTGAAAGAAGTCCAGGTAAGATCCTCATGAAACTTGGCGTACATAATAGATTCCCACCATATCCTTCCTAGTACCTCAAGCATTTATGTTAAAATCCCACCTTATATTCTTCAATATTCTTCAAAAAGTTTAAAATACTTTCAATCTTCTCAAGTAATTCCTCAAATTTCTAGGTTCTTTTATCACAAAAAAAGATGGTTGGATTCTTCTTGGTGAAATCTGAGCCATGATCCACCACTCATATTGGGTTACCAAGACCCACTTAACCTAGTGTCTGAATTGTGTGTATAACTACTTCCACCAAAGAAGGGTCCACTAGAGGATTTTCTTGTGAATCCTTTCTCATTGATTCCTCAATAAAATTCAGAAGATATCTTATATGAGGAATTGTCTAATAAACATAAGACAATAACCAATCTAATTTAGAGAAAATTTTAAACCATGAGACCAACTTCAAGAACCTTTATTAATGCCCTTAAATAATAAGAATTTAAAGAAATTAAGAATTCTAAAAAATAAAAGAACTTAAAAGGATATGGTTTATTTAAATAAAATTCACATCTAGTTTGTTAAAATAACCTCAAACACCAAGTCTCAATCTTGGGAAAAATATATTACCACCCATGGTAACTCAAGTTCGAACATGGCAGTGAGTTGGTCGGGAACACTCTTATCCTTACTAACTAAATTTCAATAGTCCTAACTTCTATCTACCAAAGACCTTAAACCAAACTCAAGTGGTTTCATAACACTTCATGTTAGGTATTCCATTTGATACCATTTTGTAAATAACTATCCCAATTCAACTATACAATTCACCCAAGATGGCCCATCACATAGAGGATTTCAACATAAGAACAAAATTCTCATGAATAACTAAAGAGAAAAAAAAATAAAAATTGGAATAAATAAAGTACATATCCATGATACATAAAACATCAATCCAAACAGGATAAACCAAAAATATAGAAAAATACAAGACCATGATAACAAGTCTCAGTGTGACCATCCTTCACCACAAAACTATCCCATTAACAAGGAAAAAACAACAAGAGAGTCCAATATGCTATGCAATGATATTCCCTTTTCTTGAAACCAGAAAAATAACATCTATAACTTCCCAATAAAAAAATTAGGGTGTGAGCATAAATTTCAGTAGGATATAAAAAAAGAATTTATGAAAGGCCTAATTACCAAGAATGTGTTAACTCTAGATTTAAAGAAAGTATGGTTTATAAATAATTTTATAAGATAAAACCACTTCATAAACCATCCTTTGGTTTTCATTAAAAATCCTTTCATATTCACATAACCAGGAATACCAAAAATACATGTGATATGTCATGAAATAATAATCAAAAAACCCATATATATACCATATGGTAAACAAGTGAGTAAATAACTATAAAATATACCATCATGTGATAAACAAATCATAAATGAAAAAGAACACTAATTGTAATATAACCTATGGGAACACATGATAGACTTGAAAGGAAATCCCTAATATAGGAATCAAGTTGATCCAACCAATCTAACCTATAGTTTCATTATGCACACTCAAGTGAAAAAAAACCACTAGTGGAATTATACACACTAAAGTGACAAGCTAATTTCCCAATGTGCCCAAGGTTACCCAATGTTCTAATTTTTCAAAAATCCATTTAAAACCATTATCCCAATTTAAAAGAAATTTTCATAGAAATTTGTAATGGAATCGGTGATTTAAACCCCATTTTATAATTAAAACCACCATTAAATCATTCCATCGAACAATTAGTGTGTACAAATTTGTTTCTAAATAAAACCCCTTTAAAAACATGAATCTATTTAAAAACCCACCGTGATCATAAAATAATAAATTTCATTGAATAACCTAAATGAATTTACGAGAAATTAAATAATTCCATGAGTTAAGCCTTTTTATATAGAAACCTACCTCAAGAAGGGAGGGAAAACTAAAAACCTTTGAAGATAGAGATTGAGAAATATTAGATCAAGTCCTCATGATCCTAAGCCCATAAGAAACATCATCAAACCTCTATCAAACCCCTTAGATCTGGAATTCACAACCCATTCGGGTCTCAAGACATGAGAGGAGAAGAGATCTAGCAAGGATATACAAAGAAAAGGAAAACATGAATCTAAAATGATTCATACCTCAAAGAGATCCATAAATAACGAGGGGATTTTATCAAGGATCTAAAGAAATATGCCTCTAGATCACTGAGGATGGTTTAGGTTGAGCCTAATGAATATTAGAAGGATGTTAGAGATAAAAATGATCAAGGGAAAAGGGGTAATTTCTAACTTTTTACAGGATTGGAGTTCCAAGCATGGTTAGGATTTATGGTAATGAAAATTGTGCACCAACCATATGTGGCCTATGTCCTTTAAAAAATAGGGCACACCATCTCTTCAAGATAGACTATATTGTTTGGGTAAACCATCCTAAAACTATGTGACACCCCTAAATAATCACCCAGAACCCATGTGGTTCACTTGGAAAGTTTCACTATTTTACTAACCATGCTCTAATAGTGAAAAATTCCTCTAGAAACTCACAAAGTCATACCACATAGTTACTATATGGTTAGTGCTAATCGTGCGCCAACCATGCACCTATCCTTTATTCCCCAAAATTTCTAATTTTTGACCTTCATTCCCTAAAAATATATAGAACAAACCCAAAGACAAACCAAGATTAAATTAAATAATACATGTGAACCAAATGGAATCATAAAACCAACTTCTCCCCTACACTTATTTTCAATGTAATCATGTAAAATACTAATATTTTGGTAGAAAATAAAAATCAATCTTGTAATGTGACTCTCTTAAAAAGTTTTCTAAAATTTCAAATGAATTAAACAAGGGTAAAATGAAAGGTAGTCTCAATATTTTAATATCTAAAAAAAATTATGTCCTAAATGATATTAGTGCTACTTTATTTTTATAGTTTTGATAATGAAATAAAGAAACTTATAGTTTTTTTGAAGTCCCAATATTCACTCAAGAAAGATGATATTAGAAATAATTTTCAAAAAGCTTTATAATTCCGCTTGAGGATAGGAATTTAAATATTTTAAAATCACTCATGACATGAATAAAAATAATTATTCCATCAATATAAATTTAAAATAATTAAATTTTAAAAAAAAATAAAATATATCATCAATCCTTTTAAATATTAAACTCAAATTTGAAAAAAGAAAATGGATTTACAAAATTTTCACCCATGTATTTAAAATTTATTCTCATGATAATTAGTTTTTTCAAAGAACTAAAAATATATGTTCTAAGTAATGATGTCTCCTCTATCAATTATTTAAATATAAAAATATAAGTTTTTAATAAAACACTGGTCATGATAATTTAATCTCGTCATCTCTAATTATCTTTACTCCACTGATATCTTATTTTATCTCTTATTTTCATAAAAATATTTCTTCCTCCATTGTGGTGTAATATTTAAAATTGTTCTATAACTTATATAGATCACTAAAGATATAAGGCCCCAGCCTTAAACCTTACTTAATCTTGAGTTATTACAAGATTACACATTGAGGATCTTTTCGGGTTTAGAGTTTTAGAGAATTAGATCATAAAACTTGCATTACATTCCACATTTAAACAAAGTGGTTACATAATGATAGTATTAATTTTTTTCCATCAACGGAACATATTTAAAATAAAACATGGATTCTTTCTTGACACTTCCTAGACACTATCATCATATCATGTACCTTTCCCTTGACCAGTGAAAAACATTTCAAAAAAAACTTGGGATGAGCATAAAAATCTCAGTATGGGTTATAAAAATATGGAAAGGAAACATGAGTTAATATATACATAATAATGAAATCATACTTTACCCATAAAACATAATCAATTTAACATAACTCATCAAATCATGAATAAATCATAGAAATCATAATACATAAAGGTAACTTGAGTCATTCATAACATTCTTACGTAGGGAGTAACCCTCTTGGTTACGTTTGGAATACCCATCACAGTATATTCACTAAATCTCTTCGGAGAAACCTTAATGTTTCACTCCTTTGCGTTACCCAATGCATTGGAGATCTATATCAGGCTCACCCACCCTTAGTTTATCACGGAACCACCCATCTTCATAATAATGCCCAAGAACCTCAATATAATCGTATCACATAAAACATGCATAAAGGAAACATAACATTTCCACCTTTAAATCACAAGATATCAATACAACACATTGATATAAAAACATTATGAAAACCATTTTCAATACCAAAACAAAAGAAAAGTAAAACATGGTATTTATTTTTCTTTTAAAAAAAGGTATGGCTTGTAGAGGAAGTCGAAACTCAAATAATGGTCACGGCGGCGGAGAAGTCGTTGTCGCCGCATATGTATGACAAAAACATTCCCTTTTGTCATTTAGTAAACGCTTCGTATAAAAAATATTCCTTTTAAATAAACGTAAAAGTCAAAGGGGTTTATACACCGTATAAAAGAAGGTTGTGTATAAAACAAAATATGCCTCAATGAAAGGAGATTGAGACGAAGTCCCATACCTCGGGTCCGACTTGACTCGGTCGTTCTTTAATCTCCTGAATAATAAACTTGAGTTAATTTATACTTGTTTAAGAACCTTTTTCAAGTTCATTTTTCCTTTTATATCACTTATTTCCATGTCATGAACACTATGTAATTATTTAAGTTAATAACGGTCGTTTTAATAATCATTGGTACTTGAGTCAAAAATAAACCCTTTATAATTACAAGTTGTTCATGTACCCATTATATCCAGAATGGTATTCATGATGTAGATATCATATATATCATATATATCCAGTACATGCATGCATTTAAAATATTATATAACATTTAGAGGTAAGAAATGAAATGCACCGTTCATGGAGACGGTAAGTCGTACGTACGCATGAACGCTGCTTCCATTTCTATTTTGTATTTTATGAAATGGAATCATAATGATATAAAGGTATATTATAATTCCAGTGTAATATCATATATAATATCATAACTCCATCCTTTATACGTCCCACATATGGTATTAACGAATCAAATCACTTTGAGGGGGTGGTAGTCTGCACTTCCTTAAATGAAGATATCGTGTTTACCCATAATGGAAACCAAAAAGGTATGCCCAAAATTAAAAATACAGAAGCTTAAGGAAAAAATAAACATATTATATATAGTTTCATCTTAATGGCCACCTTTGAAGGTGTTAAAAGAATGTTGAACAATCATTGTTTTGGGAGGCATAAACTCACCATCCACGAAAACAGTATGTTATTTAACCATTAGATGTAGGTGTGTGTAAGTGTAGCTCGAATACTTATTATAAAAACATCCTATTATATTTAATATACTGGAGTTGTTACAAAAGAAATTAATAAAAAGAGTTTAGGGGGTTGGAGAAGCAAAATAAAACAAAAGGACTCAAGTGAAGACATTACCTTAAAATCGAGTAACTCCCTTTGGTTTGAGCTCAAAGGCTTACTTGGGAAGACTTCTGCCCAAAGTGAGGCTTCAAGGAGTAAGATAGGGAAGTGGAGAGACAAAATGGGCAGGGGTTGGCCAAGCCAAAGTCTTTGGAAGTGTGGTTAAGGAGGTAGAGGTGGGGGCCTTTATAAGAGGAGAGCAGGGGAACTCTTGGAAAGTAAAGAAATGTTACTTTATTTTAAAATGAGTTTCGGATTCAAAAGGTCCCACATTGATATAATTCTAGGATAAGGTGATAAGGGTTCGAAATACACCCATCCAATAGGTTTTGTACATGTGTAGGTCATAGATTTTACATTATCTTTTCATTTTATTTAAATCCTTTATTAATGAGGTAATCGCTGCATCATCATGATGTCATAAATAATTTAATTTATATAATGTCTAAAAATTATAAAAAAAATATCATGATGTAGGAAATCTTTTTAGATTTCTAATTAATATTTATAGTCAAAAATATTACTTGTATAACCTCATGTAAAAATTGTTTTAGTAAAACATCTCATGTTTGTGTCATTTTTACTTTTACATTAAATAAAAAGATATTAATGTCATTTTCCTACCAAAGTGGCTCCATGGGGTCCCCAAGTTGACCCATGGATTGTGTTGGTCGGCCATGACACATCCAATGAGGGTAGGACATGTGTCAAGCTCATCTCATATTATTAAAACATTATTTTTAACTTAAACTACACTAATTACCACTAATCGCGATTAAAAACATAAAAGTTACTATTCACCAAAAAATTATTTTAATCTCATTGAACCACATTTTAATTCTTAATGAAAACCATGTATGTCGGATTTTTGAAAATCAAATCACAGAAGTGGCAAAGTTTCATTTAAACGAAAAATCAGTTTCTTTAACTACCACTTAGTGGTTTCACTATTCATCAAAAATTGAAGTTTTTCAGAAAAATACCAAAACTTCACCCTAATCTATATTTGATATTCTGAATTCAAAAATGATGTCTATTTTAAAAAATTCAAATCATATAAGTTACATTAATTTATTTAATAATTAATTCCCGCTGTCATGACAAATAGCGTGTTTTTATGAAACAATAAGTATCAAAAGATTGACACCAGTTTAAGTCCAATTTCAAAGTGAAATTGATTCCAATGACCACTATTGGATTAAATGGTAAAAATATATTCTAATTTCACTTTAAAACCAATTCAAAAGATAATCTAATCATATAAATAAATTATATTAAAAGGCAGTTTTGATGTAAAATACAATATTTTCACTATTCATTAAAAAATGAACTTTATCGGAAAAATACCAAAAATTCACACAAAGTAAATTTTGATGTCCCAATCATAAATAATAAGTTTATTTTGAAAAACATAGCTTATAAAATTGTCAAAAGATAGATTTAAAAATGGTTTTCCATCAAAAGGCAGTAAAACAATCTTTTAAAAATATTAGTGTATTCCATGCTTAAGATTGGATTTATTTTCATTTTAAGCCTCTAAAACACTATCTAATTCATTAATATACATAGATAAAAATATCTATTATTCATTACTTACTTGGGATGTTACATCCTTCCCCCCTTTAGAAAATTGCATCCCCGCAATTTATTTACTTATCGAATAAATGGGGGTACTTATCCCTCATTGCATTTTCATATTCCCATGTTGCCTCTTCCATCATGTGGTTTTTCCACAAAATCTTTACCTGATTAATCACCTTATTCCATAACACTTGCTCCCTGTGGTCAATAATCTAGACCGGTTGTTCCTCATAAGATAGGTTCTCTTCCAGCTGAACTACCTCTGGACTCAAAACATGAGATGGATCTGGCATATACTTTCTCAACATCGAAACATGAAAAACATTGTGTACCTGAGATAAACTCAGAGGTAAATCCACCCGGTATGCAACTGATCCAACTCTCTCCAGAAGTTCATATGGTCCAATGAACCTTGGACTCAGCTTTCCTTTCTTACCAAATCGCATCACACTTTTCCATGGTGAGACTTTGAGAAAAACATGATCACCTACCTCAAAAGATAGATCATTCCTCCTGTTGTCCGCATAACTCTTCTGCCTGCTCTAAGCTGTTCCCATGTGTTTCTGTATTAGCTGAACTTTTTCTGCCAACTCTTCTACCAATTCTGGTCCCATCAATTTTCTTTCACCCACTTCATCCCAGAAAGCTGGAGTTCGACACTGCTTCCCATATAATGCCTGAAATGGTGTCATCTGTATACTGGAATGAAAACTGTTATTATATGAAAATTCAACCAAAGAAAGATGTTGATCCCAACTTCCCTGATAATCCATCGAACAAGCTCGTAGCATATCCTCTAAGTTCTGAATTGTTCATTCTGACTACCCATCTGATTGAGAATAAAAATCTTTACTAAAATTTAATTCAGTACCCAATGACTTCTGAAGGCCTTTCCAAAAGTTAGAAGTGAACCCGGGATCACGGTCAGATACAATGGAGAGAGGAACTCCATGTAACCTGACTATCTCTTTAAGATACAAATGGGAAAGTTGATCTAGGGAAAAAGTATCTCGTATAGAAAGGAAATGAGAAGATTTAGTCAAGCGATCAACAATAACCCAGATTGCATTATTACCTCGAGGGGTCTTCGGCAATCCCACAATGAAGTCCATGGATAATTTCTCCCATTTCCACTCTGGAACTGGTAAAGTCTGAAGCAACCCTTTCGATAACTGTCACTCTGATTTAACCTATTGACATGTCAAACACTTCACAGTAAAATCAGCAATATCTGTTTTCATTCCATCCCACCAATAATACTCCCGTAGATCTTTGTACATCTTAGTACTACCAGGATGAACTGAAAATGGGGAACTATGAGCTTCACATAACAACTCTATATTCAACTGTGAATCACAAGGCACATACAATCTCTTCCCAAATCTCAAAACGCAATCATTATCAATGTTGAATTAAGGAAACTTACCTTTCTGAACCATCTCTACCTTTTTCTGCAACTCATTGTCTTGCTTCTGTGCTTGCTTGATTCTATCTGATAGAGAAGATTTCACTGATACCTGAAACAAAACAGAAGAACATCCTACACCAACAAATTCTATGACAAAGTTCATAAAATCCTTAACTAAAGGATCACGTTCCAAACGCAACATTGCTAATGAAGCATTAATTTTTCGACTCAAAGCATCAGCCACTTTATTTGCTTTTCTTGGATAGTAATGAATTGTACAATCATAATCCTTGATTAATTCCAGCCATCTCTTCTATCTCATGTTTAACTCTTTCTAAGTGAATATATACTTTAAACTTTTGTGATGAGTATATATTTCTCACTTTACTCCATACAAATGATGCCTCCAAATTTTTAAAGCGAAAACAACAGCAGATAATTCCAAATCATGTGTAGGGTAATTTACCTCATGAGTTTTCAACTGTCGTGAAGCATAAGTAATTACCTGATCATTATACATTAGGATGCAACCAAGTCCTTTCAATGAAGCATCACTATATATAACAAACTCACCATTCCTGGAAGGAAGTGCCAAAACTGGAGCATTCACCAATCTTCTTTTCAATTCCTGAAAACAATCATCACATTCTTTTGTCCAGATAAACTTAACACCCTTCCGAGTTGGCTTAGTCATTGGACTAGATAACCGTGAAAAATTTCTAACAAACCTTCAATAATAGCCTGCCAAACCAAGGAAACTACGAATCTCTGTTACATTTGTGGGTCTTGTCCATTCTTCAACAACCTTTGTTTTTGCAGGATCAACGGTTATCCCATCTTTAGAAACAATGTGACCAAGGAAAGAAATTTGTTGCAACCAAAACTCACACTTGCTGAATTTTCCATACAATTTATTTTCTTTTAAGGTTTTCAAAATAACCCTTAAATGTATTTCATGCTCCTCTTTAATTTTAGAAAACACCAAAATATCATCAATGAAAACCACCACAAACTTATCCAAGAACTCATGGAAAATTATATTCATTAAGTCCATGAATACAGCAGGTGCATTGGTTAGCCCAAAAGGCATTACTACAAATTCATAATGTCCATATCTTGTACGAAACGCAGTCTTCGGAACATCTGCTTCCTTTACCTTCAGCTGATGGTACCCCAATATCAGGTCAATCTTTGAAAAATACTGATCTCCCTGGAGCTGATCAAACAAATCATCGATATGAGGCAAAGGATATTTGTTCTTAATAGTGATGTTATTCAAGGATCTATAATCAATGCAAAGTCTCATAGAACCATCTTTCTTTTTAACAAATAAAACAGGAGAACCCCATAGTGATGTGCTAGGTCGAATGAAACCTTTCTCTAATAAATCTTGCAATTGCTCCTTCAACTCTAAAAGTTCAATTTGAGCCATTCGATAAGGGGGTTTCGAAATTGGCTTAGCATCCAGAACTAAGTCAACAATAAATTCAACTTCCCAATCTGGTATTATTCCAGGAAACTCATCAGGAAAAACATCAGGATACTCATTTACCACTGGCATATCATTAATATGAACAGTTCCTTTATTTTCAACAATATGTGCAAGTTAACATTCATTTCCATCTTTTACAAGTTTCTCGGCCTCTTGATATGTTATCAACAGTAAGGGTTCATTCTTGTACAAAAACTGAAAGTCTTTCTGAAAAGAAACTTCTTTAGCTCTACAGTCAATCTTAGCATGGTAAATAGAGAGCCAATCCATACCCGGGATAACATCAAACTCTACTAAAGGTAGAACAATAAGGTTTGCAAGTAGGTTCTTTCCACAGATAAGGATAGGAAGATTCTTATAAATTCTTTTTGCCTCAACATTTCCCCCAGGTGTTTTTACCAAAAGTTCAGGAGTCATTTCTTGAGATGGTATTCCCATTTTACTAGAAAAGTTTTCAGAGATGAAAGAATGTGTAGACCCCGAATCAAACAACACACTGGCATAATATGAAAAAACAAACAAAGTACCTGATACAACTTCATTTGATGGCCCGACATCTGCTGAAGTAGTTGCAAAGGATTTCACCACCCCTTTCTGCTTGTAGTCTAACTACTTCCCATCACTCGAGCTCTTTGTCGGACACTAATTTTCATAGTGACTCATCTCATTGCACTTAAAACATTTCACTAACTGTAAATAAAATTTGAACTTACCATCACCTTGATCTTTTTCAGTGAAATAACGAGCCTTATGTCCCATATTACCACATCGGTAGCACTTTCCAAAATTCAGAAGACATTCCCCAGCATGCCTTTTACCACATTTATCACAAACTGGAAACTTAGATTTCTTACCATCAGACTTTTTTGAAGAATTCTTCCCTTTCTCCTGCCACCTCGGTCTCTTCTTCTGCTTGTTGTTATAGAACACTTGATCATCGGAAAACTCCATTTCCACCTTCTCAGCACATCGAACAAGCTTTTCATAACTTTTAAACTCACGAGAAGCTAATTCCCTTTGATATTTTGGCTTTAATCCTGAGTAAAAATGATTGATTTTACTATCAGGGTCTCGGATAAAATTTGGAGCATACCTTGCCAATCGAGTGAACCTTTCTTCATATGCAGCCACTGAGACTTCCTCTTGCCTCAATTCCAAGAATTGATTTTCCATCCTAAGTCGAACAGCCTTAGGAAAATACTTCTCAAGAAACATACCTTTGAATTCATCCCAGTCAAGAGCATCAATCTCATCGGCGTCCCTGATATTTTTAACCATCGACCACCACTGGTCTGCTTCACCCTCCAAACGGTAAATAGAAAGACTAACCTTTTGATTGTCTGAACACCCCATGACATAGAAAATATTCTCCAGTGATTTAATCCACCCTTCAGCTAGCACAGGGTCAGATGATCCTCTGAATGATGGGGGATGTTGCCTCATGAAATGTTCCACCACTGACATGTTCCTCTGCGGTTGATCTGGCTGATCTCGTGCATGGATACCACCACCATTTATCGCTTGAGTCAACTGCACCATTACTGCAACAAACTGTTCAGTTCCAATTCCGACCATCTCAGGATGCTGATTCGGAAGGTTCTTTCCTTCTATATGCCTTCCTAGCACTGCTTCCCTGTTTCCTCTGCAGAAAACCATTCTGAAAAAACATGTCTTAGATGAAGCAACATGGTAATCTTCAAATGCTATATCATTTCAAAAAAAATATTTTTGGATAATCATTTAATATAATTCTAACTCTTAAAGTTATCTAAACCGACCTCTGATACCAACTATAAGGCCCCAGCCTTAAACCTTACTTAATCTTGAGTTATTACAAGATTACACATTGAGGATCTTTTCGGGTTTAGAGTTTTAGAGAATTAGATCATAAAACTTTCATTACATTCCACATTTAAACAAACTGGTTACATAATGATAGTATTCATTTTTTTCCATCAATGGAACATATTTAAAATAAAACATGGATTCTTTCTTGACACTTCCTTGACACTATCATCATATCATGTACCTTTCCCTTGACCTGTGAAAAACATTTCAAAAAAAACTTTGGATGAGAATAAAAAGCTCAGTATGGGTTATAAAAATATGGAAAGGAAACATGAGTTCATATATACATAAGAATGAAATCATACATTACCCATAAAACATAAGCACTTTAACATACCTCATCAAATCATGAATAAATCCTAGAAATCATACGACATAAAGGTAACTTGAGGCATTCATAACATTCATACGTAGGGAGTAACCCTCTTGGTTATGTTTGGAATACCCATCACAGTATATTCCCTAAATCTCTTCGGAGAAATCTTAACGTTTCACTCCTTCACGTTACCCAATGCATTGGAGAACTATATCGGGCTCACCCACCCTTATTTTATCAGGGAACCACTCATCTTCATAATAATGCCCAAGAACCTCAACATAATGGTATCACATAAAACATGCATAAAGGAAACATAACATTTCCACCTTTCAATCAAAAGATATCAATACAATACATTGATATAAAAACATTATGAAAACCATTTTCAATACCAAAACAAAAGAAAAGTAAAACATGGTATTTATTTTTCTTTTAAAAAAAGGTATGGCTTGTAGAGGAAGCCGAAACTCAAATAATGGTCACGACGGCGGAGAAGTCGTAGTCGCCGCATACGTACGACAAAAACATTCCCTTTTGTCATTTAGTAAATGCTTCGTATAAAAAAGATTCCTTTTGAATAAACGTAAAAGTAAAAAGGGTTTATACACCGTATAAAAGAAGGTTGTGTATAAAACAAAATATGCCTCAATGAAAGGAGATTGAGATGAAGTCCCACACCTCGGGTCCAACTTGACTCGGTCATTCTTTAATCTCCTGAATAATAAACTTGAGTTAATTTCTACTTGTTTAAGAACCTTTTTCAAGTTCATTATTTCTTTTATATCACTTATTTCCATGTCATGAACACTATGTAATTATTTAAGTTAATAACGGTCGTTTTAACGATCATTGGTACTTGAGTCAAAAATAAACCCTTTATAATTACAAGTTGTTCATGTATCCATTATATCCAGAATGGAATTCATGATGTAGATATCATATATATCATATATATCCAGTACATGCATGAATTTATAATATTATATAACATTTAGAGGTAAGAAATGAAATGCACCGTTCATGGAGACGGTAAGCCGTACGTAAGCATGAACGCTGCTTCCATTTCTATTTCGTATTTTATGAAATGGAATCATAATGATATAAAGGTATATTATAATTCAAATTTAATATCATATATAATATCATAACTCCATCCTTTATACATCCCACATATGGTATTAATGAATCAAATCACTTTGAGGGGGCGGTAGTCCGCACTTCCTTAAATGAAGATATCGCGTTTACCCATAATGGAAACCATAAAGGTATGCCCAAAATGAAAAATAAAGAATATTAAAGAAAACATAAACATATTATATATAGTGTCATATTAATGGCCACCTTTGAAGGTGTTAAAATAATGTTGAACAATCATCGTTTCGAGAGGCATAAATTCACCATCCACGGAAACAGTATGTTCTTTAACCATTAGATGTAGGTGTGTGTAAGTGTAGCTCTAATCCTTATTATAAAAACATACTATTATATTGAAGATACTGGATTTTTTACAAAAGAAATGAATAAAAAGAGTTTAGGGGGTTGGAGAAGCAAAATAAAACAAAAGGACTCAAGTGAAGACATTACCTTAAAATCGGGTAACTCTCTTTGGTTTGAGATCAAAGGCTTCCTTGGGAAGACTTCTGCCAAAAGTGAGGCTTCAAAGAGTAAGATAGGGAAGTGTAGAGACAAAATGGGCAGGGTTTGGCCGAGCCAAAGGCTTTGGAAGTGTGGGTAAGGAGGTAGAGGTGGGGGCCTTTTATAAGAGGAGAGGAGGGGCACTCTTGGAAAGTAAAGAAATGTTACTTTATTTTAAAATGAGTTTCAGATTCAAAAAGTCCCACATTGATATAATTCTAGGATAAGGTGATAAGGGTTCTAAATATACCCATACAATAGGTTTTTGACATGTGTAGGTCATATATTTTACATTATCTTTTCATTTTATTTAAATCCTTTATTAATGAGGTAATTGTTGTATCATCATGATGTCATAAATAATTTAATTTATTTAATGTCTAAAAATTATAAAACAAATATCATGATGTAGGAAATATTTTTATCTTTCTAATTAATATTTATAGTCAAAAATCCGACTTGTATAACCCCATGTAAAAAGTTTTTTAGTAAAACATCTCATGTTTGTGTCATTTTTACTTTTACATTAAATAAAAAGATATTAATGACATTTTCCTACCAAAGTGGCTCCATGGGGTCCCCAAGTTGACCCATGGATTGTCTTGGTCGTCCATTACACATCCAATGAGGGTAGGACATGTGTCAAGCTCATCTCATATTATTAAAACATTATTTTTACCTTAAACTACACTAATTACCACTAATCGCGATTAAAAACATAAAAGTTACTATTCACCAAAAAATTATTTTAATCTCATTGAACCACATTTTACTTCTTAATGACAACCATGTATGTCGGATTTTTGAAAATCAAAATCACAGAAGTGGAAAAGTTTCATTTAAACGAAAAATCAGTTTCTTTAACTACCACTTAGTGGTTTCACTATTCATTAAAAATTGAAGTTTTTCAGAAAAATACCAAAACTTCACCCTAATATATATTTGATATTATTAATTCAAAAATGATGTCTATTTTACAAAATTCAAATCATATAAGTTACATTAATTAATTTAATAATTAATTCCTGCTGTCATGACAAATAACGTGTTTTTATGAAACAATAAGTATCAAAAGATTGACACCAGTTTAAGTCCAAATTCAAAGTGAAATTGATTCCAATGACCACTATTGGATTAAATGGTAAAAATATATTCTAATTTAACTTTAAAACCAATTCAAAAGATAATCTAATCATATAAATAAATTATATTAAAAGGCAGTTTTGATGTAAAATACAACATTTTCACTATTCATTAAAAAATGAACTTTATCGGAAAAATACCAAAAATTCACACAAAGTAAATTTTGATGTCCCAATCATAACTAATAAGTTTATTTTGACAAACATAGCTTATAAAATTGTCAAAATATAGATTTAAAAATGGTTTTCCATCAAAAGGCAGTAAAATAATCTTTTAAAAATATTAGTGTATTCCATGCTTAAGATTGGATTTATTTTCATTTTAAGCCTCTAAAACACTATCTAATTCATTAATATACATAGATAAAAATATCTATTATTCATTACTTACTTGGGATTTTACAAAATATATAATTCATGTGGTCCTAAACTTTAGTCTTTTCTCTCCTTTGAAACTTAACCATCTTCAACTGGATGTTCCATAATTATCAATGCATTATGGTTTGATGTATTTAGTACATAATTTTTCATTCATACCATTTATTATAGCATGAAAATTTCCTTTGATTTATCAAATTCAATATTATAAAAAAATCATGACACGATCCTTGGTCCATTGTGGCATGATCGGTTCTTCTCTGGTATTCAAGTTATGGATTATGCATGAATTATGGAATAGTATATATTCCTTATTCCATAATATTATCCATGAAATTCCATATTAAATATCATAAATAATCATGGGATAATATTAATCATTATAGTGTGATTTTTTATTTCTATATTTAAAATATTAAAAACTTCTCTAAATTGATCCAAAAGTTTCATTTTTTCAAAAATCATCAAAAAAAGAATTAGGTAGTATTAAGTTAATTTAATAAATAAATTCATGATGAAAATATATAAACAAATTAGGGTTATAAAATTTCCTTACACTTTAACTTTTTATTTTTCTCAAGAAAAAAATCAATATTCAATCTCATATAAAGCATAATTTGAATGGGAAACCTCTAATTCATCATGCTCTTAAAAATAAAATTATAACTAAAAATTTCAAAAATGAAAAACTCATTCTAATGGTAATGTTAAACATGCTTCTTTTATGTATTTAATTCTATAAATTCTCTCCCATTTCACATATATCATTTAACGTTTCATTAATATTCATGTTCACTTGTGACTTACCTTACTAGAAATCATTTAACTCATTACTCAAAGATCATTGAACTAGAGTTATTCTAAATATTAAATTATATTCATTCCAACCACAGAATTTAAATGTATCTAAACCTACACTCTAGAGACCAAATAACACTACTCATGAGGAATTATAAAAATTTCTAGTGGGTATTGATATAAAATTTCAATAAACTCAGTGAGAAGGATTATCACTAATGAACAGTGTATGATTTAAAATTAAAAATTCAATGAAAACTTCTTACTCATTCCACTTTTTTCAAAATTTACTCATCTCAACTCCTTTTATTTTTCTCAAATCTAGGGATCTCAAATCAAAAGAGTGAAAACAATGAATGATTCTATATTTATTATTTATATTTTCTCTATTTATTTTTTAAAATGAAAACCATGAAATTAAAATGTAAAACAACTTGTAAACCTTTATCCCCACACTAATAATAATTATTCACATTATTTATTATTAAATATTATTCTTCCAAATAAAAAACAAAAACTACCTCTTCCTCCCCACATAGTTCGAATTTAATCATGTAAAATACTAAGGGTTAGGTAAAAAATAAAAAAAATAGGATTTTAATATGGATTTATAAACAAGTTTTTAATTATGTATAAGGGTTTAAATAATGGTAATATTTAATGGTGATCTCAAAGTCTAAAATGATAATAATCAACTATAATAGAATCAGTCATTTTAATATGACTATACTCTTATAGTTTTTGAAAATAAAAAAGGAAAGTTCTAGTTGTTTTAAATTCTTGAGATTCACTCAAGAAAGAGGGTATTTGAAAAAAATAAAAAAGATTTATAATTACTCTTAATACTATGAATGAAAATATTGGAAAATAACTCATAGCATGAACAAAAATAATAATTCAATTGATGTAAGTTTATAATAATTAAAGCTATAGAAAAGTACATATCATTAATTATTTTAAAGCTTAAACTAAAAATTAAACTAGGAATGTGGTTTTAAAAAAAAATAACCCATATCTATAAAATTTATTATCATGATCATTAAATTTTATAAATTAGGAAAATTATATTTCTAATATAATTATTTCTCCTAACCAATTATTTCAAAAAAATAAAAGTGTTCCATAAAACTCATCCCCAAACATAAAACAAATATTTTCTTTGATGTTTGAATCATGGTAAGAGAAGTACAAAAATTTAATCATGAATTAGATGAATTGTATTAATTTATTCCATGTGAAAAAATTTCTCTTTAAAAAATATAATGGTTTTTTAACATAAAAATAGTCAAAAAAATCAAAATTTTACCATTATTAAAAATGTTGTCAATTTTATAAAAAAAATGGAAGTGAAAAATATATAAAAGATAGATAATACTCCCTTTACTATAAAATTTGATATTTTTTCCTCTTTACTCAAGGCATTATCTTATTTTTACTATATAAAATCAAAATTAACTAAGAAATTAAAAGTCCATTCTATTTAAGTTTAAAAGCTATAGGCGATTTCTTAGATATTTAAGATTATTTCTAAAATGACTCTTAAAACTAATTCCAATTAAAGAAATAAAAAAATAGGTTTTCTACTATTATAGTTCTTTTCTTTAATTTTTTAAGCTAGGACTTACCCTATTATATTAATATAAATGTATATACATACATATAATATTTATATATATCATGGAGATACATTCATGGTTTTTAATTATAATTATATTATCATTACTTTAATATAAAAGGAATGAATGGGTTAGGAGGCTTCATTAATTCTCATGATGGATAAAGTTAAGATTTTATATTTACTCAAAATAATACTGACTAAAAATGCATAATATATCATAAATATGAGTTTATTCCCATAAGGAAAAAATGTATCCTAGATGTGTCTTTAAAACCAATTTTTTTATCTTCACATTTTTTTTCATAATCATCAATTCTAATATTCACCAAACTAATCAATCAAATAGAAATAAAAAAATAAAAAAATAAGAATGAATATCTAAGGATGGTTTTTCTATAAATAAAATAATTCAAAATCACCCATAAAATAATAATATTATTAACTACATTATTATTATTATTATAATTGAAATTGGTATATCTACTTTAAGTAATACTAATTTGACATCTCAACTCTTAATGATCAAAAAAATAACAATAATTAAGTCTCATTAGGTTTAATCACATATGAAAGATAATAATCCATTTCACTCACAATAATTAATTAAATTTATCATGTTGGGTATCATTCACAAATAAATACATCTCTCAATGACTTAATAATGAATATAGTAAAATAAGTTTTGTTATAACAAAGAACTATTAAATTAAATTAATTCATGATTTGAGATGAATTAAAACATGTCATATAAACTTTTTTTCATTAATTCCACTCCCTTCTGTGATTTTATCCACTCATAGTCAATTTTCAACTAATAACAAGTGAACCATACAAGAAAAAAGATAGTAAGTTAAATCAAAATTAAATTATAATAGAATACTTACTTGGATTAAAAATAAATATCAAAGGTAGGGATTCTATAATTACATAATAAACAATTTCATAAATCAAATACAATAAATCATACTCTAAATCTATAAATTATGGTAGCATCCCTCAATTTTTTAAACCAAAAATAGTAACTTCTTTATTGGTAGAATAAGAATAAAATTTTTTTATAGCTCGAGTGACTGATATCTCCTCTATGTAGTATATTTTCCCTTTTAAAAAGATTTATCCATTTTTTATCTCTTATATATTACTTTAACTTATCATCTTCTAATTTTGTTCAAATACCATTAAAATTATCATTTAAATCTTTATTCAATCCACTAAATATATTCCCAAAAGGATTCAAGAGTTACCATAACTAATAGACATTTTAAATATTTAAATATGAAATTTTCAACAGTATTATAATTCAATGAATGCAGTAATAGTATGTAGTAATGTAAAAAATTGACATAATAGTCTATTACACACTACATTACATATTAATGGTGGTGAATAATGTGGTAATTTTTCAAGTCTCTAAAAAATAGATTCTAAACTTCTCAAAACATTATTAATTCCTCTCAAAATTTATTAAGGGTTTAAATAACCCATAAGTAATGTCCTTATGCATTAAAATCACCCACTAGATCCATATCATAATTTTTTTATACTTTCTTTTCGGCCTTCCATAAAATCGTAGTGTAATGACTTGTGTTAAACTGTAATAAGTAAATATTCTCATCTTTGATTATCTTTCCTCCACCATGCTCTTCTGATATCTCTTATTTTCATAAATATATATATTACTACATTATATGGTAATATTTTTTGTAGCACCATAATTTTTATAGATCTCCAAAACTATAGGACATATAGTTTTAAATTTTAGTCAGATCTTTCATTTAAAATGATTCATCTTTAACTGATTTCATCATAATACTCGGTACAATGTAGTGTTATTTATTTAGTACACCAATATCCATTCTTCCTTATTATTATAGCATGAAAATTTCCTTTTCTTCCTCAGATTCAATCTTATAAAAAATTCATGGAATAATTATCAATCCATTATGTCATGGTCAACCCCTCTCTTATTCTTCAAGTTCTGACTTATGCAAGAATTGTGTAATGGTATATGTTCCTTACACCATAATATTATCCATGAAATTACATCATAAATATTCTAAATATTCACAATAAAATATTAATCATTGTTATATGATTGTTTTCATTTTATCTTAAAATCCTTCCAAACTTTTATAAGTTGATCCAAAGGCTTTGTTTTTTCCAAAAATCATCAAACCCATAAATAATTGGGCAGTATTAAGTTAATTTAGAAATTATTTTAATGATAAAAAGATATTCCTAAATTAATATTACTAAGGAATGGTTTGGAAAGCTTGAGATATGGTATAGTATATCTTGATTTTATGGGGTGTATGGACTTGTAGGTCATGGCATCGATATAAGACTGTGAAAACTCTTACATAATGGAATAGGTCGCACAATTATAGTTATTTTCTCTCAATGCGAGGATGATATCTAGTTAATTATGCTTCTATGTCAATAATTTTTAGATTATGGTCAATTTAATACCCTCCTAGACTGGTTTTGTAAGGATGATAGTTAATTCATTACCCTCTACTTGATTGTATGAATGAAATAAATAGTTATTTTTTCTATTAATTCAGATATGTGAGGATGTTATGAGAAAAATAATTATTCTCAATTCATGATTAAAGTTATGTCACAATATTCTTGTAATGAATTAGGTATATCTTGAGGGTCACGTTATGGTTATTTCATCCCAATGGTGTGTGATGTGTATAGAATTATGTTTCTCCCACCTATTTGTGTGGTCAAAGACATTTTATTTTATTTTATGCTTTCATTTCTTTTATTAATCCTATGATATCATTAGGGTATTTTATTTCATCACACTCATGTCATAAGCACATGAATAGACAATAGACACTATAGTAGATAGCTCCAGAAGATTTTTGGGAAATCCTATTAAGTTTTAGTACTCTACCCTACCAGTGTACATTATATAGTCTCTTGTTTGTACTAGTAGACTTTATTTGGATGTTAAAGTCCATACATGGACTTTGGTATTATAAAATCGATGTTCTTGGAGGCTAGAAGAGTAGTGGAGATTGAGTAATGAGTTATAGTAGTTCTTTATATTATGTATGTGATTGATGTATTCATATTTTTCATTTTTCGCTAGGTGATTATTTTATATATTATGGATTGAATTTCAAGGATTAATTAAATCCATATAGATATTATTTTTTAAATTATTTTATATTTTGGATTTTGGGGGTCCTGATTTTGAGACCCATTTTTATCTTCAGATATGTTTGCAGGTTTGATTTATGAACTGGTCACATCATATTTTAGTTATAATCTAGTGTGGGTATTTATTTTATTTATAAAAATGTCAAAATTTTATTATGGGTTATTTATTAAACTTTATTAATTTATTATATTGTTTAGAGAGAGATCACTCATTTATGATCATTTAGATACCCTTAGGGATAGCCACCAACTTCAAATGATTCAAGGATAAAACTTAAGGTTGGTTATAATTCGACTTAGGTAGTACCCTAGTAAAGTATAATTATTTAATATTTACACTCATATTTCATGTCATTATACTCCCTCATTATTCAAAAATATTGGGAATTAATCATATTTTTATAATTTTGATTTATTTTTATTTTTTATAAATATTCACTTTATTTTAAAATAAATGAGGATTCCATATATTTGTGAAGTTAATAGAATAGTTTTATACATAATTTTATCACTTTGATGTATATAGAATAATGGTTTGATAATTATAGAAGACCTATAATTGTGAGAAAGGTATTGAAATTCAATTGTCTAGATTTATTATATGAATATCTCTAAAAATAGCATGGAGGGGTCACTGGTGGTGATAACAATTGTAGAAAAAAATGATTGAGTGTGGTAATGTCATATATAGAGATATAGAAAAATATTTATATGTGTTAAGAACATGAATGCAGATTTTTTCTATATTCAGCACTAAACTTTATCAGTACTAAAAAACACTAATAAATGGGGTTCTTTTTTTAATTCTATATAAAATTTCTGGTAAAGGTGACCTTTATCAACAAAAATAAAATAGCACCCTTTGTTAGTGTTTTTTTAACTCTGATAAAGGGAACCCATTATCAGTTCTTTATTTAGTGTTGATAAAGGGTTCCCTTGATCAGTGCATTTTTAGAACTGATAAAGGGTGTCATATATAACTAATTTTAAATATATTAACTACAATTCATATTTTTTTATTATCTGATAATCACTTTTTTTAGCTGGGTTGAGAGGTGACCCTTACATGACCCAAATTCCGAGAAGCACAAAACCTAAATTACAAGGCCTATAGGCCTAAGGGCAAAATCCCTTACATATTTTTAATGAACCAACTACACTAGAACAACCCCTCCCTAACACCTTTTTAAGTCTGCATCTAGCTCACCACCTAACGTTGCTAACAGCTTATAGAGCCCTTGTGTAGATCTTTACAGGTCAATGGTCGGTGTCATATCCCTCCTTCTATCCTAGTTCAAATTTTCTTTTCCTAGTGATTGATTCTACTCCGATCCATTATCCCGAGGTTGCTTCAATAGGTCAAACCTGCTTTACTTTGTGGCCTAGAGGCTTTATAGCTCAAAGGCTTGAATATTTTTTTCCCATTGTCCTTATGACCCAAAGGCCCATAGATGGACTAGAGGCCCTATGGCCTGAAGGATCAATTTTGTGGATTGAAGTCCCATTTAAGTTAAATATTAATGTTGTTAAAGTCTTGTTATTGTACTTTATATTGTATCTACTATAGTAACTCAAAAATTATCCCCATCCAGATTTGAACCCTGTTCTTTCATACAGGTTTACACGGTTCTTTCCACTAAGCATGTGTTTGTGTATGTATGTATGTATGTATGTATGTGTATATATGTATATGGTTTCATATGTATGTGTATGTATGTGTATATATATTTATTGTTAAATATTATTTATACCCTCTCATTTCTTCAAATTCGTTAGCCCTACTCTGGCGAATGCACTCTGCTCTTGGATCCTCCTTTGGAGCTAGTTCCTTGTAGAATTTGTCTATGCATTTTCATATCAGGTGGCCTTGAAGGCCTTGAGGTGGCCCGAAGGCCTTGAGGTGGCCCGAAAGCCTTACTGACCCGAAGGTCTGGGTTGCCCGAAGGCCTTAAGGACTCCAAGACCAAGGTGGCCCAAAGGCCTTATGTATATTTATATATATGTATATGTGTATGTATGTATTTTTATGTATGTGTATGTGTATGAGTGTGTGTTTGTGTTTGTGTATGCATGTGTGTGTGTGTGTTTGTATATGTATGTGTATGTGTGTGTGTGTGTGTGTCTTTGTATGTATGTGTATGTGTATGTGTATGTGTATGTTGTCACGACCCATACCCAAGGGCCCGTGTCGTGACTACCCCAAACCCACCTTCCATAGGTCAGGGGCTGGCGACTAGCACCAAATAGGCATATCATAAAAAGAGAAGGAATTTTCCTTTAAACCTGTACACACGCACAAAGCTCAAACTGAAAAAAGTAAACACAGAGTAAACCACAACTGTCACTGAGACAACTACAGAGAGTATAGTAAAAACTGAAAAGTAACCCTACCTAAAGGGTAGGAGGAGGGTAGCTGTCTGTAGTCGTATAAGTATGTCTCATCTATCTCGTTTATCCCGTCTCACTGAGCACCACCTGCTCCCTAACCACCAAGGTCTTTATCGAAGTTTCGATCACCTACACAAGACGCGGTATGTGCGGGCGAAACCCGTGCAGGGGTGAGTAACACAATACTGAGTAGGGACCCCAAACCACAAAGGAAAGTCCACAAAGCAAGACCACACAGCAAAATCACACAACAAAGACAGCTCACACAGGTATAACTTTAAGTATAGAAAATAATATTATCAATCGTGGTGTCGATTCATCTTGTACTACTAAGGGACTCATCCCTGATGATCCACTAAGGTATGCTCGGCTACTAGACCATTGATGCATGTTCAACTGCTGCACCACTAAGGTCTGCTCGTCTGCTGGACCACTGAGGTCTGCTCGTCTGTTGGACCACTGAGGTTCGCTCGTCTGCTAGATGATAGATGTATGCTCATCTTCTAGACCACTAAGGTCCGCTTGTCTGTTGCACCACTGAGGTTTGCTCATCTGTTGGACCACTTTGGTATAGTTGTTTGTTATACCAATGAGGTTCTCTCATCTGCTGCACCGCTAAATTTTTCTCATATGTTGCATCGTTGAGGTTCGCTCGTCTTCTACACCATTGAGGTTCGCTTGTGTGATGGGCCACTGAGGTCCACTCGTCTACTGGACCACTGAGGTATGCTCATATTCTGTACCACTGAGGTATGCTCGTCTGCAGGGCCACTGAGGTCTGCTCGTCATATCCTTCATGTCACATCTAGCTTTAGGATTCCCTCTCTCTGGTACGCTTGATTTCGGGAGAATCTACACCTCAAATGATCAGTCATATCTCTACTGTCACAGAATCTCACTTATAGTATTCCCAATGGACTATCTCATCGCAAGGGTCCCAACGCTGTATAATTCATGTAATCGGATGTTTGGCCTGAAAGATATAGGTGTTTTAGTAAACAAGGGTCGGTTGCGTCTAGACATGGTCTGACTTGGTCGGACTGACCCGACCAACCCGGCCTGGGATCCCGCATGACCCGACCCGTTTCAGTAGACACGACCCGTCCTGATTGGGTATGGGCTGACCCAGCCTAGTCTAGTGGCCAATCCCATTAGGCCTTACTAGACCCATCCATGTTCGGTCGTGATTCCAGCCCGCCGGGACACCCAGTGACCCGGTTCTCAGCCGGTTTGGTCCGACTTAGTCAGATCGGTTTTGACCAGTCGGGCCGCTCAGTGGCCCGGTTTCCAATCTGGCCCATCCCACAATAGAGTACAGGTTCTCCTTCCACCTGGGCCACCCAGTGGCCTGGTTTTCTCCATCCTGAATGCCTAAATGGTGTTCGGTTCATGCCGCACGCGTTCAGCTGAGGTCAGCCACCCCACCTCCGCACACGGTCTTGTGGACCGTGTTCCCACATCAACCCATGGCTCAGCTGTGGGTCTCCTAAACCGACACGGCACCGAGTTCCTTCACTATCATAGCCTGCTGGCTGCAACCTCCCCGACATGATGCGGTTCCCTACTGGCGCCGCAATTCCACATCATCATCGGCCGCCTATCGGCGGCCTCCTCCACCTAACGCGGTGCCCAACTGGCGTCGCCACCCTGCATCATTGCATCCCATGTTTGTTGTGGTCTCTACTGTCACAGCACTCCGCTGGGGCACACCGCCTCTGCACCAATGGTTGCGGCCTCCTCTACTACGGTGCGCCGCCGGCGCGCACCACATGTTGCTATGATATTCCTCCATCATTGTCGTGCCTCCATTGGGTCGTCACAATGGCAGGTTCACATTTTGGGATCGTTGCACTAAAGAATGGGCATGCAATGATTCGTCGTTCATAACCCCATGAAGAATGCGAAGAACGCAGGGTAAAAAAGGGAAATAAATCCACACAATAAAATTGAGGAACGAACCTCTGTCGTTGTTCATCACAGTGTTGATATACTCCCATTAGAAGGATTGAACGGAGCAAATCAAATTAATTCAATTTAATTATGGATCATTTCTCCAAGAATATCACGCATGAACGATCAATCCGTAGGTTAAATTGTTTGTGAGTTAACTTGTGTTCGTCGTTTAAATGAAATAATTTGGGGGAAACAATTCACACAGAAATGTATCAGACCCCTACCTGGGATATAATTGTTGGTTGAGGAAGAACGTAATCACGTGCCTCTGTTCTTCGTTCTTGATTTTTATCCCACCATTGATAGCGATTCTTCAAAGGGTGTAAGAAAGTGCTTTTTTCATTCATTGTTCGTCTTCGACCCACCAAAGTCTCAGAGAAATTTCAGTATTGTTTTACCTAAGGTAAGCACACCCTCATGAGCTCAATGGTACTCTTGGATTTCCAATTCGATTTACCTTTTAGGAGTTATAAGGATTTGAAAATAAAATAATCATTATTCAATTATTTTATTTACGGCCAAAAACTAATTTCCACAGTTGGCCCATGTCAGCCAATGTTAGGACCTTTCTAGGCGAATCCTGATGCTCTGAGTTCAACGGTACCCTCGGATTTTTTATGCAGACACCAGTTTAAAATTTAGAAAAACCTTCTTACATGTTTATTTAGCGAACTTCTAAAAATAGTTCAAAAATAATTTTTGGCCACTCCAGTCTTCGGAATTATGTGTCATCTTAGAGCCTAATCTCGAAATAATCCCATTTAATTTTCAAAAAAAAATACATGGAATTTTGGTGTATTACATATGTGTATTGTGTATGTATATATGTGTATGTGTATGTGCATGTATGTATGTGTATGTATGTGTATGTGTATGTGTATGTGCATGTTTATGTGTATGTCTATAGCTGGATACACATAAGTTTATTGATGTATATATTTTATATAAAAATATAATTCATTATTTACTATATTTAAATGTATTTAAAAATTAATTTTATTTATTTATTTTTAATATTTATTTATTTTTATTATAAATTAATTTCTAATTTTTTAAATTTATTATAGTATTAATACATTTATTCATAATATATAATATTAACAAATTAATTATTACATTTATTATTACATTTATTAATAAAACATGTATTATAATATTAATACCTTTATTATGATATCATAATATTAATATGTTTGTTATAATATTAATAATAAATTTACCATAAAATTAATACATTTATTATAATACATTTATTATTATATTAATACATTTATCATAATATTAATACATTTATTATAATATTTATCATAATATTAATACATTTATTAAAACTTTTAATATAATTAATATTTTTTATCCATTGTTAATATTTTTGTAATTTATTCATTTTTAATATTTATCTTTTTTTATTATAAATATTTTTTTTTTAACTTTTTATTTATAATAATATTAATACATTTGATAATAGGTTGGGGTAAATCCCCTTTATTAAGTAAAACATAAACAAAAGTAGGAAAGGAAGGGTTCAGACAAAGAAAATTGCCCTCGGTCCAAAGAAATGGAAAGAAAACCAATAAAGAATGGTGAAAAGGCATCATGAAGTCCTTCCTGGAGAAGGAAGTTGTCCATACCTATCTGTATGCACACCAATTCAGGTTATATACTCAGCCTGAGATCGGAGGCTCATGTGAAGGTAGGCCATCTAACCCCACCCCCCCCCCCCCACCCCCACCTATATGGTCGTTGCCCTTGTCTCCATGTCTTGGATTTTTTCCAAGGTTCTTAATCCTCCTCTAATAATAAATCAATATGATCTTGATCCCCGGGGTTAAATGTGATGGGAAAAGGAACCTCCACCATGGTTTCCCCTTCAAAGCCATATTTCTTCACGAAATTCCCATCTACTTGAACCTCTTGATCAAAGATAACATTCATAATGGAAAAGTAATTGGAGATGGACACATGAAGGTATTTTACCCTTTTTACATAGGATTTTATGGTCTTTTGAGCATCTATTTTAGCCAAAACACCCTCTCTTGAAGCATCATCCAAACCCAATTGGATAGAAGATGCTAGTGCTTTCTCACCATTATCAGAATCAATCATCTGATCTTGATTAGTGGTTAAATCTATTTTGGATGCCGCACCCACTAGATCCTATGAAACTTAGACCCCAAATCTCTGCACCATTTCCAAATTCCAGTTATGAGAACCCTTCTTGGGATTATATTACATTGGAGATTCAACATTCAACTTTTGTTCCCATTTTTTGATTTTTTAAATCCTCTTACTCCTGCCACTATTTTTAGTCAACAAGATCCTGTACAATAGCTTCACAAATTGTTTGATCATCAATAAATTCATCACCATATTATTATACCTCATTGTATATGGTGAGAACATCCTTGAAAGTAATCCATGAGTGGGAATATATCTCCTCATTAGAAAGGTTATCCCAGGTATTCTTCCCTTATATAACAGCCAAGGTGTTAACTGCCTCCTGAGAAGGCACAGAAGCATCCAATATTCTATGTCCCCTTAGTGATGTCCTTTACTAAATTTCATCACTACGAATGGGAGTAACTTCTATATTAAATGCCAACCACTAATGAGAATATATAGTAACCTCAGGCTGAGAATCCTCAATCTAGTCCACACTGTAATCAACTTCATTAGCTAAGGAAGAAGCCTCGCCAGTCTTCATTGAACCCCTCCTTATAGTAATTAGAGAAATATTGTTTTTATCCTATAATTTTAAAGGACTAGTCTTCTTCTTACCCTCATTCCAAACCAACCCCTGAGAAGACCAAACACCCATTCCAAAAAAAACCATTTTAAGAATCTTTCTTCTCCTATTTATATTTTGTGTGTTTTGATCTTCCCATTGAAGATACATAGATGAATTATGAACCTCCTAAGATATCATAGGATGTGTAGCATCTAGTGCCTTAAATATCTGGTCTTCACAAGATTTTTTATCAAGTAGATTCCCCTGTGTACTAGTTCCCCTCTCCTATCCCTAGTCTCTTCTTTTCTATTGTCAAAAATTTCCTACAAACATTCTGGTTGTGACCCTTGGCATAGAAAAAAATAACAAAAATCTTTGAAGAAATTCTCATTTAACTGACTGATAGATTCAAAAACTAAAAAATCAAAGGAAATTTCTCATATTTATCCTATAAATTGATATTATCCTATGAATCTTTAAGCACAACTTGTTCAGTTAATTTTGAATTATGATAAACTACAATAGAATAATAACCAAATTTATCCTTTTTTGGGGATCTTCTCATCATAATATGGATCCCCATAGTAGTCATAATATCAAAAATAATATGAGGATTCCATAAGATGAAATTCAAATCCCTTATTCTAATCCATATCTAGACCCACATTTTACTGAGGGAGAAGGGATTAAAGAATAAATCCCACTATTGAATTTCAATCACACCCAGATTCAAAGATATATATCTAAACCACCATGTTCTACACTTTAATTCTTTCAAAGGTAAGAGAATGTGGTAGACTCCTTTTCCAATTGGAATACATCTATATTTTGAGAAACTCTAACCCAAAAATTTCCTCACTATCAGATCTTAAACCTTCAATATCTTAATAGCCACAAGAAAAATCAAGTGAGTAAAAATCATGAATTGACTAAGCTTGAGCCTATCAATGATAGTTTTCTCATTATATTTTACATGAGAAGCCTTACCTTTTATAGATTATTCTCTCAGGATTAGAGTCTTCTAGAGAAGCGAAATTCCTTCTATTCACATCTTCATCATGTGGAATGTCATCCCAAATGGGCACATTTTTTCTCTTGTATGAAATCAAGTTAGCCTTGAGATAAACTTAGTCATAATGATCTCCCTCTAACATGATATCAAAATCCAAGTCATGTTGAAATTCTTTGCTAATAAGGAAACCCTAGGGTTCTCTATTATCACCTCTAGAGGATCCTAAAACCCTTATCTCATAATATTAATACATTTATTAATAAAACATAATATTAATACATTTATTATTATTATAATAATACCTATATTAAACTATTATTATATTTAATATAATAAATTTATTATAATATTAATACATTTTTCATAATATTAATAAATTTTCCATAATATTAAAATATTAATTAATAAAATTAATATTATTAATATATTTATTTATATTTAATACTTTTTTAATTTATTCATTTTTTATATTTATGCATTATTATTAAGTAATTTTATATTTTTTTAATATTCATTTTCATATAATTAATAATTTATTGTAATTTTTAAATTTAATTTTTAATTTTTAATTTTCATTGGTATTTATCAGTTCTATTTAGTTAGCACTGAAAAAGGGTAGATTTATCAATTCTAAAGTTAGCGGTGATAAAGTTTTAGCTTTATCAGTGCCAACTTTAGTGCTGATAAAAAATATTTTTTATTAGTGTTTTTTTAACACTGATAAAATTATCTTTTATTAGTGATTTTACTAACATTAATAAAAACTCATTACCTTATTTTAAAAGAACACTAACATATCATGTAGCTATCTTATTTCATTCAAGCTCTTGTTGAAGCTTAACATTGTTGTCAGCTCCTTCAAATTTTTTAAATTAATTGACCCTTAAAAATGAAGGCATGTTATTCATTACCTATTTTTAAAGATATATCAACTGATATTGCATAGTTTTTCATGATTTTTTTCTTACTCTTCCAATCTTATTGAAGCTTGAACTCACCACATGTACCCCAATTTCCTACGTTGTCCCCTCGATCCAGTAGGTTTAATTTGATCCTTATTTTTTTATTCTTCATTGTACATTTAAATTAGTATATATATCTACATATATAAATTTATATATATATATATGTGTGTGTGTGTGTGTGTGTATTTTTATCAATTATTTTGTATTTAAAAGAGGAATATTTTATGTTTTAGTATTTTCAAATAATAAAAAATAAATATTTTTAACTGGTATGGTGAAAATGTTTTGAAAAATAAATGGGTTTTAAATTATTATTGATTATTTTTTATAATCTAGGGAGTTTTTGTCTAGATCGACTTAAAAAAATTGTTTTTATTATAGATTTTATTATTTTTAATGTATTGAATTATGTTTATTTTGATTGATTTATGTATAATTTATTACTTATAATTATCTTAGTGAGTTACTTTTATTATTTTAGAATTCCATAAAATAATATAGGGCTTACATCAATTCAAGAGTTACTAAATAAGTTGTATCGATAGTGAAAAAATAGGTTATTTCAACAGAAACTTATTCGGATGATGGGTTACAATTAATTTTATGGATTAGTGTTTTTTTATAAATATATTTAAGTCATTTAGTTATTAGGAGTTCATAACATAAATGTTTCTTTTCTTATGCTTGATGGTGCTTCATTAGGAATTAAATTATTATTTTATTCATATATTTTAAAATATGTTATAATAGAAATGTTTAGGTGATTAAAATGTTTTTTGAGAATTATTCAATGTTTTTAAATGGTTTTATAAATGTGTGTTTTTATTTTTCATGTTTGGTTTTAAATTCTATGATTTTAACAAATATTTTTTTAACTACTGTTTATTTGTAGAAATAAATTTTAAATTCTTTGATTAAATGGGTTTAAAAATGAAACATAATGCTTACAAGGGAAAATGTTAGTAAGTTTTTGAGTTATGTTATGGAACAATTTCTAAAAGTAAGGTAAATTAGTTTTTATATAAAAATATTTTTTATTTAGATAATATTGATTAACTTATTATTTTATTTCTTGTTGGGTAAAGTTTAGATTTTTTGGTTTTGTCAAAAATTTGAGTGATTTTTATTATATTACCTTGGTTTTAGATTTTGTTTGGGAACCATTAGGTTTTTCTTATTTAAAAACATTGTTTTATGATTTTTTGTGGTATAATACCTTGTTTGTTTGGATATTCATTTGTTTTGAGATTGTTAAAGTTGACCTCCCATGAGAATGTATATAGTTACATAAAGTATTTTAAATACAACCCAAGAAAATTAATAGGTGGTTTATAACCATACATACCATAATACACTAGAATGAAATAAAATTATATTTTACAATGTATTATAAAACATAGGCTTTGTAACATCCTAGTTAAGGTATGTCTCTCTTTTAATTTTAAAAGGATTTCTTTCAATTTTAGGAGGTTTTAGAGGTGGCACAGTGTATTTGGATGGCTATTTCACCTTAAGGGTTTCTATAAGTGGCCACCATCTAGACAATAGATTTTGACAGAGCCACCAAGGTCATAGGGGGCCAAAATCTATTCGGTGGGAAGACATCGGTTGGCTGGTAGTGTTCTCAGTGGTGCAGGCACTTTACCTGGAACCACTAGATAGTTATTGGAAGCCAGTGTCTAGCTGGTGGAATCAAGTTGGGCTGGTTAAATAAGGGTGTTTTATACTTTTTATTCCACTTAATCCCTTAATTAACCCCTTAATCCCTATTTTATGAACATAATTTGACCAGTTCTCTTGGATAGGTCCCCCTTTGGTGTTCTTGGCTCCTTTGAACCTCTCCTTCTGGAGTTTTGATCCTAGATCAATCGCTTGTCATCATTTTGGTAAGTTTGATCAAATATCTCTCTTTATTTATTATTTCACCAATTATTTATGGAATTGATAGTGGATATATTTTTTTATTGATTGTTAATATCTATCATTTTAGGTTTCCCTTCATTTTCCTCATAGATTCATTGTGTGTTTGGTTCCTTGAGGCCATATCTCTTGTTAATTGTGGTGTATCACGTGTGACCTTTGAGGTATGCATTGATCTATCTTCCCTGCTAACCTTGTTCTTATGGAAACTTGATTTTAATATGGGGGAATTTATTTTTTGGCCCTCCTATTGATTTCTCTAGTGTTCCCTTTCCTTAATACATTTGGATCCCATTATTGTTGGTGTGTTACCCAAGTGTAAGTTGGGTGGTTCCATCTTAAGTATTTTCTTTATGAACTGTGGATAATAATTAGTTTCTAAATCATTTTATAAATGATGATTTTCATGATCCTTGATATTATTAATATGTATGCGTAAATATATTTTAATTATATATGGTTTTTATCCTTGTTTTGGTAAAAAAAATGTGGTTTCAAAGAGCATTGAAACGGTTTAGGAAATTGGTTTTCAAAGCATGATTTTAATTAGAAAAGGGTTGTTTATAAATTTTTGGGATATGATATGAGAACTTTGAATTAATTTGAAATATATAATACATAGGAGACTTAGGTACCTAATATGGGTTTTAGCATTGGAACTTGTCCTTATTCACCATAGGGGGTTCACTCATGAGGTGTTCCTCTATTACCTAGGACCTATGGTTCTAGGAACTTGATAATAAAACACCATAGGGGGTTCACACATGGGGTGTTATCTACTTCCTAGGACCTTTTTTTCTATGGACTTGTATATTTTTTCACTAGTCTTGATTGATTACTAAGGTAAAAGTTTCCTAGATGTCCTGGACCTATGTTATCCTATGGGTGATATCTATTGTGATTTTTCTTTATATTTATTTGGTTTTGATATACATATATGATTAATTCTTTAATAAATTTAAAATGGTTTATTTGAAATGTGATTTTAAATTGTATTATCTGGATTTTGGTTTTATAACTACAAAAAGGGGGAAAATTACCATGATTTTGATATAAATTTGAAAAAAAATTATCATTCCATGTATTTCATATATTTATCATATTGGGATTATTTGACGAAGAATTTATAGGGAACTCTTGGGTGGGATCCAACTAAGCCTGTTATTCTCACACCCAGCACACTCTCTTAGGGGTGTTTTGACATTGTTTTTTCTGATGTTGGAAAGGGATAGGTACCAAAATGAGGTGGATATGTTTCATATTGGTTGGGTATGGGGATATGTTGGTGAAATAGTGTGATTTTTTCCTTGTATCACATGGAGTAGTTGTTTTTTTATTTGAATTTTATTTTATTCCTATATAGGCACCTTGGTTTTATTTTATTTCACTTGGTTGTGTCACTACCATTGTTAGTTTATTGTTATGGAATATTTTCCTTTATATTATATTTTTTGTATATATGCATGTTGTTCTTTCATGTTGGATAAATTATTCCCTCTATTATCAATTGGATTCCTGGGTGCTAGTCATCAACCTATAGGGATCAGGAATGCCATTTTGTTCTTACTACAGTTTGGTTTGGATCTAAGGGGATGGGTTATCCTGGAAGTTCATGATAGATTTTTTATCAAAGGGGTTATATCCTCAAGTGTTCTTATCTTGGGATGTTTGGTAGATATGAGATAGTATTTTTCAAAAATTGAGAGGTGGGTTGTGGTGAGTTCTTGTCCATATTTTTCCATCACGAGCCCCAAACTACCATGGGATGTTGGGTTGTGTGTCTCTTGTGTTGGTTTTTTATCTAGATCTTGGTTTTTACTTGTTTTATTTAAATTTAAATAGATATTTTTTCATTTTATGATTTTATTTATCTACTTTTTGCATGTATAATCATTCCTCTGATACTTCCTCCAAGGATTCATTAGTTGGGTGCAGCGGTAAATTCTCCTCAAGGAAATCCTCTTCTTGATTAGAGTCTCATCGAGGCTATCATATAGGAAATCTATATTATGGACCAAACTTTACCACCTTTTTATAACCAAGCTAATGAGTTGAAACCTGAAAATTCTAGGCATAGCAGAAGCACCTATTATGGGTGTTAAATTAAAATTTCGTTTAATTTAATGTTTCCCAAACCCCCAATTGAGGATCTTTCATGTAAAATTTATAATTAATTTATTTACATCTAAAGAAATTATTACCATGTATTAGGATACTTTCTTTGATGATGTTGTTGATCTTAAGAAAAATTCTTTTGGATTACCTTTGTTGGGCTATAATAATTCATGTGTAGAATCCCTCTAGTGGTGATCCACACGTGATTCTTTTGTCTTTGTGCAACACCAATTGATTTCTGGGTGCTAGTATAGAGAATCAATTATCTTATATTATTTTTTTTATCACTCCAAAATCCATTGGGCTTAAAGTATTTCTTCTCATTCTTGAGAGGAATATAGGATAAAATTGAGAGATAGAGAGTGAATTATATTATGCACAATGATTCTCTATTCTTAATTTTCAACTAAACCTATATAATAGACATAACCATCTATTTATAGAGCTATGATTTAGGTTAAAATATTATTTAATTATGTATTGGACCTTAAATAATATTATAATCTTCATTAAACTTCATGCCATATAATAATAATATTAATATTAATATTAATATTATTATTATTATTATTATTATTATTATTATTTTATGGCATGTGTGTTAACTTGAATAATAAAAAATATTATTTTACCAGCTTTTAAATTAATATTTTTCACCTGATTCAGTCTTGGTTCATTCAAACTCCTTGAAATTTATTAAATACCCAAATAAACATTTTATTCATAAATAAATATTTTTTATCCAAAAATGAAAAAATATTTATTTATTAAATATTAAATAAAATAAATAAATATATTTTATTCACAATCCGGTGAATAAATATTTATTTAATTTATACGGTCAATAAAACTTGAAAAAAAATATTCCTAGGCCTTGAGAATAATATTTATTCCATTAATCATATTAAAATAGAATTTAATTGAGGTCAACAAAAACACTTAGTGTGTGACCCTCTTGAATTATTTATCATTGACATTAGGTGGGTATGTTTAAAGTCCAAGACTATTGTCTAAAAATGAGTCAAGGAATCCAATAGAATGAACTTAATGTCATAACATCAAAAACCACATACAAACACTCACTATGTAATATAATCCCTTTTTCTAAATATCTCATCAAATAGGTTGTACATCTGCATCATCAACCTATATTTTTTATATGTATTTCTGTGAATATATAAAATAAAAATTGTTGCACCATGTCTATGGAATTTATTAGATAGTTATATTTTAATCAAATGACCAAGATATCAACTTCCATAAAGATTTAAGGGAAAATCCATTCCTCTACTTATCCATTAATAACATGTCATTTGTGATGCACCCAACATACCATAATTTCTTATAACATGTGGTGTGATGGTTTTTGTTAGTAAATCTAATTGTGTGAGTTGTGACATCCATTAATTATAATCTTAAAGTCTAAAGACCATTACATACACTTATATATAGAAATATTTGATGACACCAAAACATACAGAATTCCTACTGACGGGATTTCTCTCATAATATCTCATATTAGAGGTTACTAAGTATGAAATTCATGTGAATAAACCTCATCCACTTACGATTACTTTCACCTTATATTGTATTCACTATATTCCCTTTCATAGAACATTATCCAACTGTTGAACTAGTTTTAATAATTTTTTCATATAATTTCTAGGTTCTTATCATAGTATGAAACTGCTATTCTTTTTTTAGTGAAAATGTACTCTAGGAAATTATCACATTAAAGTTATGCAGAAGAAAAATCAATATGTGATAATAAATTTAAATTAATATTCACATCTTTGAATATACATGTAATCTTAAGTATAAAATTAGTTAGTTCTATATCACCAACTCCAACACAACCACGAATTGGAGGAGAGAAGGATTGAGTATAGTAGTTCATACACCAGAATACCCTACATTTTATGGGTACTAATGAACCTTATGAGGTAGAGTACTGGATGTATATAATCAACTAGGTCTTTGACTTCCTAATGACATCTAAATCTGTCGAGGTGAAGCGCGTGATGTTTAATCTCAAGGGTCCTAGCAAGAGGTGGTGAGACTTTATGGTTTGCAAAAATCAGCACATGGGATTGAAGTGGAAAGACTTAAAGACCATTTTCTTTCACTAGTTCTTCCTAGAATCCTTGATGATTGAAAAGCCTATGGAATTTATCTCTTTTAAGTAAGGAGAGAGTTTGATGAGGGAGTACACCAACCATTTTGTTAGGTTTGTTTGTTTCCCTCCCAAAGTAGTGATGAATAATAATTTTAAGGCTCATAAATAACTATAAGGATTGAAACCAAATATTTGATCATATATGTATATACTAAATCTGACCACCTATTCTAAGATGTTCAATCAAGATATGATGGAAAGGATTGATATGGTAGGAAATATTAACTTGTTTAGATCTTTCCTATCACCCAGTGATAGTTCCATTAGCACACCTAGGAAGAAGAGGAAGTGTCATGATAGTAGCAAGGGTGGTGGAGGTAGTTCCCAATAGTGAAATTTCCCTAATCCATCAATATTGTCCAATAATGTACCCTTGACTCTATACCAGTGTGGAAAGGAAATGAACACTTGACGGTCTTTCCCTCTACCTATAAATACTTGCAATGCATGCGGTCATTGAGGTCATCTACAGAGACTCTACTAGGATCTGTATGCACCTCATTGTGTTTAGGGATCATCAGCTCTGAATACAATCATAGCATAGTCAAAATATTCAAAATCAATAGGGATCTTGACATAGGGATCCAAATTGAATCAATTTCATATAGTGTAGTAGATTCTGGTTAAATTTTATGCAGTTCCATCTATATTGAGAGGTATTATTTTCATTACAAACCCTATAGCTACTACTTTATTGGATATCAGTTCCTTACACTCTTTTATATCTTACTATTGTTTGGATGTTTTTAATATTATTATAGAGATCTTGTCCTATGTTATGGAGCTATAAATTCCTCTTGTAAGTGGAAGGAGTAAGGGTTTTATTTTCTTTAATGCTATCTTTTGATAGTTAATGATGATTTAGTCTGGGACTTTCAGGTTCTTGATCTAGATCTTTTCAACATCATCATTAGGATCGGTTGGCTGGTTTCTCATCAAGCTGAGATTGATTATTATCATTGGTGTGTTTCATTATATCATATCAATAGGAGATCCCATGTGTTTTAGAGAGAGTGGGAACTGATATTTGGTTATGTAGGACCAAATTTTCTGAAGATTAGGATTTTTTTCTTTTATTATAGTTGATCCTGATATTGTGTCTTATCATGTTGATCTTCCTTGGGTGGTTTGGGAATTCCCTGAGGTTTTCCCAAACAAATTCTTCAGTCTTCCTCTAAAAATTTAGGTCAAGTTTTCCATCAATCATATTCCAAGTACAAATCTAATTTTAATTTCCTATTATCATATGGAAACTACTAATCTGAAATAGCTTAAGTTCAATTTGGAAAACTTTTAGAGAAGGTAATTATTTATCTTAGTGTTTCTCCATGGGTGGCCTATGTGATATTTTCAAAGAAGGATAATAGATATCTTCTTATCTATGTAGAATATTATAAGTTGTACTGGGTAAAAATCAAGAATAAGTATTCTTTTCTCCATTTGGATGACCTATTTGATTATTTGAAGGTTGAAAAGTGGTTTTTGAATATCGATCTTTTGTCAAGTTATCATCATCTCATAGTTAAGGAATAATATATATATAAGACTACTTTTAGTATCATTTTTAGACACTATGAATATCATGTGATGCTTTTTAACCTAACAAATGATCCTATAATGTTTATGGATTTGATGAATCAGATATTATACCAGTATCTTGATACATTGTTTTTGTATTCATGTATGATATACTGGTCTATTTGAGAACTATCCAAGAGTATGGGGACCACCTGAATACAGTTTTGGAAATATTGAAGAGTCACTACCTTTATTTAAAGCTGTCGAAATGAAATTTCTTGATCTGAGTGGTGAGGTTCTTAGGGTATGTGATTTCAGAACATGGCCTCTTAGTTGATCCTAAAAAGGTAAAGGTTGTCTTTTCATGGGAAGAGACATAGAATATCTTTGAGATATGAAGCTTCCTAGGACTATATGGGTACTATCAGGGGTTTTTGAAATATTTATCAAATGTAGAATCATTATTGACAACCCCTTCCCTGGGATGATAAGTGTAAGGCCTCTTTTGATGAGTTGAAATGGAATCTCACATCACCTCTAATTTTGATCTTTTTGAAACTGAGTAAGGACTATGTGTTTTAGTGTGATACTTTTGGTACTAGTTTGGGATGTTTGATTATATAGGATGATCATGTAGTGGAATACAGTTCTCATCATCTTTGTCTACATGATAAGAATTATCCCACTCATGACTTGGATCTCACCACTATTATGCATGCTCTCAAGTGTTGACAACACTATATTTTTAGAGATAGTTTCACAATCTATTTTGATCATAAGAGCTTGAGTTATATATTCTCTCAGATAGACCTAAACTTTAGGTATAGGTGATGGGTGAAGTACCTATAAATGTTTGAATTTGACATTTCCTACACCCCTAGGAAGTTTAATGTCATCATCGATGATATAAGTAGGAATTTTCCTCCTCATGTTGTCTTGGAAGTGAAAGAGGAGTGGAATTTTATAGGGATTTTTTCTTAGTTGTGTCTAGATGTATAGGATGATGATTTGGGTATGGTTATGACTAGTGTTCAGTTTTTATAATCTCTCTTTAAGTTGATTCTGTAGTTATAACAATAGGATGATGAGTTTAAAGGAATCATGGAATTTGTATATAGTGGGGAGACCACTCCTGTATGGTCATCAGCCATCAGCCATCTAGTGGATTTGTAAAATTACACCAATTCTATAGGAGTTCAAAATTCCAACAGTGTTGTAAGATCTCTATCTAGTACCACTGGCCTAGCTGGTGGAAGCCATCGGCTAGCTGGTGGTGTTGATCTGGTCCAGTTAAGTAAGGGTGTTTTAGACATTTTATGCCACTAAAACCCCTAATTAACACCTTAATACCTATTGTTCAAACATAATCCAACTATAAATATTTTATAGGTTCACCTTTGGTTTTCTTGTCTCCTTTTAACTTCTCTTCTTGGTGTTTTGATCAAGGATTGATCAGTTGTTTTAGTTTTGGTAAGTTTTATTGAATCTCTCTTGTTCTTGTTTTTTTGTCCCATAATTATTGGAATTTATAGAAAATATATTTTTTTTATCAGGACTATCAATCCTTTGATGTTTCTCTTTTTCTTCCTCATAGATCTATCTTGTGTTGGTTCCTAGAGGTTGGATCTCTTGTTGATTGTGGTGTGGCGCATGTGACCTTTGAGGTATGTGTTGATCTATATTCTCTTATGACTTTTTTCTTATGAAAACTAGATTCTAATATAGTATAATTTATTTTTATGTCCTCCTATCAATTTCTCTAGTGTTTCCTTTACTTTTATCTTTTTTATCCCATTATGGTTGGCATACATTCCAAGTGTGAGGTGGGTGGTTCTATCTTAACTATTTTCTTTGTGAACTGTGTATACTCTTTGGTTTCTAACTCATTTTCTAAATGATAAATGTCACGATACTTTATTTTATTGATATTCATGTGTAAATGGATTTTGATAACATATGGGGTTTCCCCTTTTTTGGTAAAAGAAAGATGTTTTCAAGGCACTTTGGAATGGTTTATGAAATTGGTTTTCAAAGCATGGTTTAATGGGAAAAAGGCTTGTTTGGAAATTGTTGTAAAATTACATGATCCATTTGAAACAATTTGAAATATGCATCACATGGGATCCTTGGGTTCCTAATAGGGGGTTTAATATTGGTCATTTTTCTTATTCACTATAGGGGGTTCACTCATAGGGTGTTCCTATGTTCCCTAGGCCCAATTTTTCTGAGGAATTGATACTTAAAATTTATGTGGGGTCAGGAATGAGGTGTTCCTCTATTCCTTAGGAACTGTTGTTCAAGAGACTTGTATAGTGAGCATTAGTATTGATTGATTATTAAGGTATGAGTGACCTAGCTAGCCCGGACCTATGTTATCTTGGGGTTGATCTCTATTATTCTTTGAATTTTTATTTATTTGGTTTTGATATGGATATATGTTTCATACTTTGATAAATGTAAGATGGTTTATTTGAAATGTTATTTGAAACTTTATTATCTAGATTTGAGGGTTTAGAACTATAAAAAGGGGGAAAATTTTACATGATTTTAATATAAATGTGAAAAAATTTAATCACTCCATGTATTTCATATATTGGGAATATTGAGATTATTTGATAGAGATTTTATAGGGAAGATGTGGGTGGTATCCTACTAATCTTGTTATGATCATACCCTACACACTATCTTGGGGGTGTGTAGACATTGTTTTTTCTGATGCAGTAAAAAAGAAAGGAACCATAGTGAGGTTTTAGGTTTTCATGTTAGCTGGGTATGGGTAGCTAGTGGTGACATGGTTGGATGTTTACCTCATATCACATGGAGTAGTTTTTAGTTGTTGAGTTGAATTTTATTTTATTCTTGGACATGTACCTTGGTTTTGTCTTATTTTCCTTGGTTATATCGATACTGTTGCTATTTTATTATTTTTTATATTTTCTTTTTTATTATATTATTTGTATATATGACATGTTTTTATTTTAGTTTTGGTAAATAATTACCTCTATTTTTTATTGGATGCATGGGTGCTAGTTGCCAACATAGGGGGGTCGGGAACACACTTTGGCTCTTGCTGAGGTTTAGTTCGAAGCCTAGTGGGATGGGTTATCTGGGTGGGTCATGATAGGCTTTATATATTTACAAAAAAATTACACAAACACATATTCATAATTATATATTTACACGAAAATATTTAATTTTTTATATTTTTATGTATATATACATTATATGTGTACCTTGTGTATCGAACCCCAGGTTTCAGATACTTTACCCTCTTATTTTATGTATTTTGAGCTTATATAAGACTTGGTTTAAGTTTGGGGAGTTTCTAGGAGTTTTTAAAAAAAATTGGGAGTGTTTTTAGAGGTGTATGGTTTGATCGTAGTTAACAGATTTTGTGCACCATCTCTAGGAAACCGTGCAATTTTTCTAGGAGTAACTGGGTAGAAACATGGTTGGCGCATTGTTTGGCCAAACCATGTGAGTTCCCAAGGGAAACCATTAAAGTAGAAGAAAGGTAAAATCATGGTTGGTGCATAGTTTTTCTAACCATATGATCCAAATTTGTGAGGTATAACTTTTAAGATAGTAGCACCATATAATTTTCACATGGTTTTCCAAACTGTGCAGCCTAACCATGTAATGGGAATTAATTCATTAGAAAATAAGTTTTAAAAGTGGTTTAAGGCCTCAAAACATTCATTTTTCCCCTATTATTCTAGGGTATCAAAATTCCATTCCTCCAAAGGATCCTTTGGTGATTCTGTTTAATATTATGTGATGTTTTTTGAATAAAAGTGTGTTGGAGATTCAAATTCACCAATAAGTCATGGTTTCTCTCTCTCCTTAGATCATCATGTTTTCTCTCACTTGAATTAGGATATCTAGTCTACCATGGGTAGATATATATTACTTTATTAAGATCTTGATGAAATCTTGTTGGATCTATTAAAGGTAAGAATATCAAATGTCAAATCTAAAATATCTTAGTGTCATTCTTCATTTTCACCATCTGTTGAGAGGTAGGTGGCTTCTCTCTCATCTCCACCATCCATCCAACTTTAGAATTTTTATTTCAAATAAAGTCATGCTCAAGTCAAAACAAGCTTAAGGTGATCTAAAAAATTGAAGACCGAGTGTGTCCACCTTAGAAAATTTACAACAATCCTAAGGAAGATACCCCAACCTGGAAAATAAGACAATATGCTCACCATCAGCTAATTTAGAAGCTAATAAGTATACAACCATATTCCTCTCATTCCATGTATGATTTATGACCAATCATGAATCCAAAAGCCTTTTACATTTTTTGATGATATAATTAATGTACCTTGGGGTTTGTATTTTCCATTTTAACGTTCCATTGATGGTAGATGAGTCTGTTTCCATAGACTCCAGTGTAATGTTGTGAGAGGTGAAAATCTCAATGCCCTTCAGCATCGCATAATCCTATAACATGAGGGAATCCCTATCCCCAAATCTAGGACTAAAATATAGGCACACCACCCCTTGAGGGTCCCAAATGACCCCTCTATCTTGCATGTCCCCTGAACGGAAAGATCCATTCATGTTGAGTTTTAACCCGCTGGTTAGTTGGTTCTAGCGCAACCAACTCCCTTGGTTGTCCTGACAAACAGCAAATAAAGAACCATCCCATATATATCTCAGAGAAGGAGAGGCCTCCCACCATTTGATGAGAGGGAAAATATTGTCCATGATGAATGTAGTTTGTACCACCATGCCCAGGGTATATTGCAACATGTCCTCATAATGGTGGAGGTTCCTCGCACTCTAAATGCTCCAACAACTCACCGTAAAAAGAACCACCCTCACCTTCCTATAACTTTAAGGATTAGTTTTGATTAAATGTTTTACTTGAAATCATTGTGAAAATATTATGAGATTTTTTATGAAAATACCCTTTTTGGTTATGGTTTTGTAAATTTGGTAAATTGTATGGTTTTTAAAAAAAAATCCCTTGTTTATAATTTTAAAATGATAGTTTTAAAATTATGGTATTGTTTTGATCCTCAGAAGTTTTTTAATGAAATGTATTCAAGAAGGAAATATTTTGATATTCATTGGTTTGGAATGGATTTTTTCCTACATGGTTGGTGTGAGTTTATTTGTAAACATGACCCTGAGAAAGGGGTGTGTTCTATTTGGGCACCTGGATATTGTTCACCTTATGATGAATTGGTGGATCGATGAGTGACCACTCATGAGTATAGAACTGTCACTTATAATTCATAGGTGTCTGTGTGTGTGTGGAAATATGGTAATAGGTATTCTAAATTTATGAGAAATCACTTAAAGTATTTGGTTATTATTTCCTATCGATTTTTTTATGCTTTTGATATAAAAGGTTATATTTACTTTAAACTATTTTACATAAAATGTACTAACCAATTATTTTCCTAGTGGCATGAGTTGGGAAAAAATTTGTGAAATTCTAATGATTTTATACCCACCCCCTTCTTGATCACTTTGGTGAATTTTTAGATATCATGTATTGAGACTCAAGTAAAGGAATGGTATCTCATTTCTTTAGTAATAATACTTGATACCATGGGTGAGGCATGTAAAGTTGGATCTTATAGATAGTTGGGAGATAATTTTCTTTATTCTACTTTGGTTTATATAAGTATTTATATCTTTTGGTTTTGTCTTCAATGTAGTTTTTTTCATGGGTAATATGATATTGGTTTTTACTTTTGGATATATCTTTGGTTGTATTGTTTACTCATGCATTATTTAGTTGAGTTGGATGTTATATTTGGTAAATTTTAGTTGTTTTGTTTCTAAATGGAAAATCACCCCCCCCCCCCAATGTTCTTTTAATACCTTGGCATTTATTTCTATCCTTTGGTGTCTTGGGGATGACATATAAGGCCAGTAACACCTCTATCACTTATCAAGCCAATGAGAGGGGGTGAGATGTTACATTTTGTGTATTTATTTATTTTTTTACAAAATATAAATATTTTCAAACTAAATAATATGGATATGAATAAAAAATGGATGGATTTCAATCATATGAAAAATGAGTATGAGGATGGGGTTTATCAAATTTTCAATAGAGTGTTCAAATAACCCTTCTAAAATAATTTGTTCATGTTTATGTTTATGTTATTCAAGAAAAATTTATCTATAATTATTGGCATAACACTTGAGCATTAATGGAATATATTTAAGTTATAAATGTTGGGATAAACATGGGAAATAACTAAATTTAACTTGTGAATAGGATAACACTATGGTTTATGGATCATATGATATGATTAAAAGTGTGAATTATGATAGAGATTATATTTAGAAAATGATAATGGTAGTTTAAAATGACATTCATGGTTTTCAAAATATATTTGAGAAGCTAAAGAGATATGAAAAGACATTATTTTATGTTAGTTTTACTAAATATATAACATTTTAAGTCATATTAAGGTAATATAATTTGAAATATGGAAGTGGATAGAGTGACACCTACTTTATAGAACTACTTTTACTCTTGAATGATGTGTTACTAGAAGAAAACGAGCTTTCTTGTCAAACATATGATTCTAAACTAAGTCTATTTCTAATGGGTATGATCTCTGAAAGAATACATACATATCCAAATAACTTTATATTATTTTTCAAGCACCATTAATCACTTAAAAAATTTCATGAGTGTGGTGAAGCTCAATACAAGAAATATAAATCAAGTCCTTTGAATTTTGTATGGTAATTTACAATCATTCTAAGGTTTATAATCCTATATAGAAGTGAGGAGACTGTAAGTTAATTTACAAGTCATATAAATAAAATAATTTAATATGGGAATCTTTATCACCCTTCAGACTCTCCTTGGTGGAAGAAAATTGATCATGGGTATCCTAAATTTAGAAATGCATCAAGACACCTCTATTTAGTGTTATCTATATATTTAATGAGTCCTTTTGGTGTAAAAATTAATACTCATATTATATATATGGTTTTTTTGGTAAATTATACCTTATAAATGTGGTTATATATGAATCCCAAATACATTATGTTTTATCAATTTATATTAGGTCTAAAACAACTAGGTAATGATATTGATGTTTGTTTGGATCCTTTGACAAAATATCTAAAATTATGTGATATTTAGGTGTTATATTGTATGATTCTCATAGAAACGATGGTTTCATATTGAGTGTCATTTTGTATGGGATGATAAATTATTTTTCTACTTATATAAATTTTCAACATATAGAATTAAAATAATACTAGGGCATACCATTTTTGAAGAATGTACACACTTAGTTAGGTTGGAACATCCCTCTAAGACTATGTGTCTAAGAAATCACAATTTTTTACCCTGATGACATAAATATGGATTGTATATGACATCATTCGATGGGAATTCATAATAAGGTATATCAATGGCTCCACTAATAGGTGATTAATAGTTTGAGAAAGTAAAGGATATTATCATTGTTATTGGTAAAACCTTTTTTAAAAACCATACTAAAATGTGTTTGAAAAATTGATCAATTTTTCTTGAACTATAGTACTAGAATAGTTTATACATTAGAAATTTTCTTAATTTCATGCATGTAGAAAAAATTGTACGTGATAGTGTTATTGGCACATTACTAAATATTCTTGAAAAAATAAAATATGTCATTAAGGATATTTTGTAAATAATTAACATGGGGATAAGGGAATATTTAGTCCTAGTGAAGGGTGAAAGTTAAAATTTTCTTCCTCCAATGGATTAAACTCTTTTTAGGAAAGAGAGATTTTAGTTTTGAAACTTCCTAAATGGTGTAAAGGTTCTATAGGGATATTCATCAAATATCAAGAATATCATGTCAATGATTTAGTTGAAGTTAAAGGGCCTAAAATCACATGATTTTCATGTTTTGATTATATATTTAATGCATCTTTCTTTAGATTAAATTCTACTTAAAAATTTATGGCACACATTAACCAAGCTTTACTTATTTTTAAAAGTTATATGTAGTAAAAGTTATAGACCTAGAAAAGTTTCCAATAATGGAAAAGGAAATTTTTATCATATTAAGTGAATTATAGATGTTCTTCCCACTTTAATTATTTGATATAATGGTTCAATTAATGGTTTACTTGGTTAGAGAGATCCAACTATTTGGTCTTATACATTACATATGGATGTACCCCCATTAGATGGTATATGGAGATTTTGAAAGGGTATATCAAAAATTAAATTTTACCATAAGGTTGTATTGAATAGAATATATTGTTAACAAATCCATTTAATTTTTATGTCATATGGGAACACAATGATAGAATTTGTATACTCGATGGAGGGACCAAACCCATTCAACCTTTAAAGAAAAAATATTTAATTCATTAAATTGGTTAATTTTTTTAAAATACATTGTGCTTCCTCATAATGCAGGAATACATGATGATAAATTTCCCCTCTATCAATACTTTGTTCACACTGATTGAGGAAGCCCTTATCACTACTTTTTTTAGAAATTATAAATGTGAATAGATTTTAAAGGTGTTTAAAACATCATCTCATATTCTAAATTATGAGGAAACTCATTTTATTTTAAAAAAAACTTTATCCTTTTCATTTAAATCACTATATTTTAGTTAATGGTTAAAGGGATTAATCCACTCTATCAAGTATCCAAATTCCCTCATTGTGCTCCCCTATGACATACAAGAATTCAATGGTTTCCTCAACAATATATTTCTCTACAATACAAAATTCTATTCAGCATTGATTTTTGATATACCCATTTAAAATATTTATATACCATTCTATGGGGTAAATATATCTATAATGTATAGGACCACATAGTCAAATCTATATAAACAAGTGAACTATTATATCGAAGAATGACGGTGGGAAGAATATCTTAAATTCACTTATTATGATAAAAAATTTCTTTTCCATAGTTTTAAAATTTGCTAAGTCTATAACTTTAATGCATATATCTTTGAAAAAGAAGAAAATATTAGATAATGTGTGTTGGAAAATATTAATAATAATTTAATGTATGCCTACATGTATTAAATATTGCATCTAAACATGATAGTTATTTGATTTTCATCCCTTTAACTTCAAATAAGTCATCGATGTGATATTCATGATATTCGATGAATACTCATATGGAACCTTTACACCATTTAGGAAATTTCAAAAACTAAAATCTCTCTTAACTATAAAGGTTTTAATCCACAAGAGTAATAAAAGTCTACCTTTCACCCTTTTATGGTGCTAACTTTTCCATTATCCCCGTATAAATCATGTATAATCTAGAATTAATTCCATCTTTTGTTTTGTTGGGTGAATTTAGTAATGTGATAATGACACTATCACATACATTTTTTCTACATGAATAAAATCATTAAAATGTATGACATACAAAAAAAATCTAGTATGGTAATTTAATAAAAAACTGATCACTTTTTCCAACCCATTTTTATAAGGTTTTTTAAAAGGAATTACCAAATATAGAAACAATATCATTTACTTTCTCAAATTTTTGATCACCTATTAATAAGGACAATGTTTTACCTTCTTCTAAATTCACATCAAATAATTTCATCCAAGATTTGTATTTATATCATCATGTTAAAAAAAATTGATGTCCTAGAAACATAGTCTTTGAGGAATGTTTCAGCCTAACTAAGTATATACCTTCTTCACAAATGGGACACCCTATAATTCCTTTAATTATATATCCTGAAAAGTTTTTATAAGCAATAAATTAATTTCCCATCCCATAAAACATATATCTCAATGTTAAATATTAATTTCTATGAGCATCATACAACATAACACTTGAGTCCCAAATTAATTTTAGATCTTTGATCAATGGATCAAAATAAACATCAAAATAATTACCTAGTTGATTTTGGTACTAATATAAGCAGAGACAATGTAATTTATTTATGTTTCATAAATAACCACTTTGTAAAGTTATAATTTACCAACATAACCGAACATGTACTATGAGTGTCAGTTTTTACACCCAAATGATTCATTCCATCTATATATAGCATAGGAAAGGGGTTTATCAGCTCGTTTCTGACTTTAAAAAACCCATGATCAATTTTCTTCCACTAATTAAATTCATCTTGGTGATGAAGCTTCATATATTGAATTATTTTATTTTCATGTAATGTCAATTTCCTTACAGTATTCTCATTTCTGTATAGGCATCAAAACCTTGGAATGATTGGGAAGTATAATAAAAAAAATAAGGTCTTGATTCATCTTTCTTGTATCGAGCTGCACCACGCTTAGGAATTTTTTTTAAGTGATTCATAGTCCCTGTGAAATAATATATAATCATTTGGATAGGAATTTATTATTTCAAATATCATACCCATTGAAAATAACATCTGTTTATTGTCATATTTTTTATAAGGAATATCATTATCTTCTAGTAGCATATCATTAAAGAGAGAAAGTAGTTATGTAAAGCTGGTGTAACACCATAAACTATAATCTTTCAAATTATATAGCTTTAGTAGAGTTGAAAATGTTGTATATTTAGCATAATCAGCATACAATGGTGTCTTTTCACAGATCTTTAACTTCTCAAATAGATTTTAAAATCATGAAGATCATTTTCAACTACCATTATTATTTCCTCAATACAATATCCATCATCATTTACACTAGTAATCACATTATAATATTCATAAACCATAGTGTTATCTAATTCACTATCTATATTCAGTTCTACCCTATTTTTAGCCAAATATTTATAAATTATGTCTATTTTGTGATGGATCAACTATTATTCTAACTCATTTAGAAAAATTCATCTTGAATATTAAAAATATAAATATAGAAAAATGATTTGATAAGGTTCATATGCACACTCTATTATAAAATTGATGAAATCTTTAATAACATCCTCATACTCTTGTCATATGATTGGAATCCATCCATTTTTTATCCATATTAATCTTATTTAGTTCAACAATATTGATATTTTATAAAAAATAAATAAATACATAGAATGTATGCATATAATTTTTATATAAAAATATATGTAAACAAATTAAATATTTGTGTATAAATATATAATTATTTATGTGTGTGTGTAAACATATTTGTGTATAAATATATAAATACTATGTTTTATAATGTTAGGATGTGAATCCTAGTTACAGGTTACTAGATGATCATGTACCAAATTTATATTTATTAGAAATATGGCCAGTTAAGGAGGTTGTACTTTGTGTGAAAACAATATTAATTCATCTATTCAATGAAATTATGACCATTGGTAGTTCATTCTATCAATTACATCAAAGGGTGGTCCAAAATGTTTGATGAATTCTCTAGAATGAAGTATATTTAATGGAGACTCTATAATTTTATTGATGTAAATAGTTGAGGTCAAAAAGGTTACTATAAATCAATAATGACATTTCATATAGATCCCCTCAATGAATATGTGAATAAAGTGTGGCCTGGATGACTGGCTGAGTTTCCTATAAAAGTAATAAGGTTCCGACGAGAATGGTGCATCAGACACATGTATGGTACATTATGATTATGTACATTTAATTAGAGTTTTATAGAGAGATAATAATTTATAATGAAATTTTATTATCTTTTTTTCTCACTTAAATGTAATATTTATACTTATAATGAATGAAAATAAATCCACAGCGTTTCTCCTATTAACTTGGGAAAACTTTTATAAATAATTTTAATATCTTGTGTCTTTTCTTACTTTATGTACTTCTATTACTTGAATTTCCATTGCCTTTAAATGTTTGTGTTTTTCTACTAAGGTGTTTTCAAGGGAAACTTAGTGTGGTGAGAAGGGTGATTTGACTACTTAGTTTTGGTACACTTAGTCAAGGTGAGTGAGCTTATGGAGGTTTAATTTTACACTATGCTATTTTGTAGAAACCTCCAATGTTTTGACACATTGAAATTCCAATGTTCCTAGTGGAAGCTCAGTTGATTGGTGTTTTTTCTCCCAACAAGTGGTATCAAATCTTATCTAGTGCTTATTCAATATACTTGTTTCAATACAGTTATGGTATCAGATGAAGGGAATATCTTGATTGATAAATCATATTGAATGGATATTATATTCTAGAGGATTCATATAGAAGATTATCTCATCCATAAAGATATGAAAATACTGCTCAAAATTTTTAAGTCTGAAGAAATGGATAAGGAGGAATGGGAAAATTTACATAGAAATAAATTGATACTAGTAAGATTATCTTTGGAATGAAATGATTCTTTCAACATTCAAGATAAGAAAACTACAATGGATTTTGTGAAGTATTTTTTAGATATTTATGAAAAGACAATGTCGTACCAGTTGTTCAGCTTAAGTTTATCATAAGGATGACCTATGGAAGATCATGTGAATAACTTCAATATTATCTATAGGTATCTTAAATCTATGAAGGTATCATTTATGGATGATGTATGGGTGGTACTCTTGTTATCCTCGCTTATGGGAAGTTGGTATTTTATAGTTATTATGCTTAGTAACTCTAGTAGAAAAACATATTTTTTTATGATATCTAAAATTTGATCTTGAATGAGTAGCTCAAACGAAGGAAAGTTCAAGTACATATCATTATTTCAATTAATATTAATGAAATAGATGTTCAAATCAATTGAATTAATCCTATCGAAGTAATCATTTTAATGATAAGTCTCATGATAGAATTCAAAGTAATTCAGGTGGCTCAGGTCTTATATATTGGAGTTGTGGGAAAAAATATCATATCAATAAGAATTGTAAAACTCATAAGGAGAAAATTATGGAAACATAAACCTATGGTAGTTCAAATTCTATTAGTTTACTAGAATAAATTAATAAATATTTATTGAGTATGAATACTCCTATAAAAAATTTTGTGATTAAATCTAGAGTATCTTTTCATTAAACTGGTGATCAAATATGCATGGTAAATTATGTATTATGGAAGTTTTTGAAAGTTCATCTAGTGTATGATGAATCCCTTAAAATTATTAGAAATGGATAAGTCAATATATGGAATAAAAATAGGGTATTCTTTAAACTAATGAAATTATTCCACATCCCTAGATTATGAAAAAATAATATTTCTATTGGGAAACTTGATGAAGTAGGCTATGGGAATAGTTTTTAAAATGGGGTATGAAAGGTTACACAAGGATACATGTGTTTTCAATAGGGGAAAAATATAAAACCCTTTACCTGACTATAAATTCATATGGAAGAACAATTTATGAAATTATAACTTCTGGTGATCTGAAAGTTTGGAACTGTAGGTTTGGTCACCTTAGTGAGGAAAATAGTAAAGTTCTATCCAAAAAAAAGTATAATGAAACTTAATCACGTAGAAATAGGAAAGTTTTAAAGTTTTGTATTGGAAAATTGGATATGTGTGTCCTTCAATTTATATAGACAGATTCCCAAGAACTGAAAATTGGAACTGATCTACTCAAATATTTGAGGTCCTACCTCTACTAAATTCTACAATGTCTCTCTCTACTTTGTTACTTTCATTAATGATGATACTATAAAAGTATGTATTCAATTTTTAAGTATAAATCTAATGTATTTCATGTGTTTAATCATTGTAAAACCTTGTAATAAAAGTAACATAATTGTAAGTTGAAGTTTGTAATGTCTCAAACCCAGATGTCACTCAATAGTGCCCCAAGCCTAATTGGCCACATAGCCTCAAGCACATCTCCCTAAATGCCAGAGGCTACTAACTAGCATCAAGGGTCTTGGGTGTGTCCATGGGGAGACAAGTCCTTCGTCACTAGAGTGTAGCAAAGTGTATAATCAATAACTAACAAGTAGCAAAAGCATTATAATATCCAAATAATAAGTAAGTAGTGAAAGACTGATATATATATATATATATAATTCCAAAAGTTATTTCATATATAGGATGATGATACATGTCATGTGTCTAAGAAATCTTCCAAAAAAGATCCATAGTAGTACAAGACAATACATGTATCCCAAAATACCAAAAATACCAAAAGGTGTTATCTCCAAATAGCATCTTGAGCCTACGCTCGGTCTTGTGCTCCCCTACTCCTAAGCATGGATCCAAATCAAGAATCGAACTCTACCTATATCCAAATATTCTATTCAGGTACCCAATAGTGGCCCAAATAGGGTGTGATAAATAGTCCTAGTACGTAACCACCCAAATCTCTATACAATTATAGGTTTTGTAATATAAAAAACTAAGAATTTTGTAGTAAATTAGGAAAGAATTAAATAAAATAGATTTCCCATGGCATATCTAAAACATAGTAAGTGATACTAAATATCCTCTCAAGGATTTCTATAAAACAAGTGTCAATATTCAAGAAAGGTATCTATAATAGAAATAAAAAACCAACACATCCTCACCATACATCCATACATATCAAACCATCATGGCCTTTTTGTATAACCTAAAGAGTTAGAACAACCACACACTAGTACAAAAACATTTTTTTACGTCACCATTTTTCACGTCGGTTTTTTAGAACCGACGTGAAAATATCTAAAAATCGATTTTTCACGTCAGTTATATAAGAACCGACGTTAAAAATCCATTTTATTTGATTTTTCACGTCGGTTATTATATAACCGACGTTAAAAATCAATGTACATCACTTTTCCACGTCGGTTATTAAATAACCGACGTGAAAAATCCTTTTCCAGGAAAATATATTAAAATTTTCACTTATTTTTCACGTCGGTTATTAAATAACCGACGTGAAAAATCAATTTTCGTGACTTTTTCACGTCGGTTATTTAATAACTGACGTTAAAAGGTATTTTTCACATCGGTTATTTCATAACTGACATGAAAAATCTTTACAAAAATGTAGTTCATTTCTCAAGCTTTAATTTGACAGGTCACGGAGCTCAAACGGAGTTACGGATTAAAAGTTATGACCACTCACTGCTGGAGGGAAGGTCTTGTAGAAACTTTACACGTGGACCATCCTACCACAAGCTTGGCACTCGACTGGGTTATAATCGCACTGATTATTAATGTGGCCCTATCTGCGACACTGATGAAAAAAAACCAAGCTACCAGTACTCACAGCCTGACTGGTACTCATCTCATAGGAAGCTTCAAAATAGTGCTTCCTTCCATTGGAAGTCAAACTACTGGGTTGAGAGGCAGCACTTCCCTAATCTGTACCCCCATATTCTCTCAAGTTCCACTCTTTAATTAGTTCTTGATTCACAATTTTAGAGATATAGGTTAATATGAACACATTGAATTGAGATCTGATATCATGTTAGAGACCTTCCTTAAAGAATCTCTCTCTTGATATATCATCATTAAGGTACATCGGTGCAAAATATTTCAACTCTATAAATCATTTTGATTACTCCATAACAGTAATTGTTTCATACTCTAGATGCATGAATTCACTAGCCTGCTCTACCCATGGAGACTTGGGGTAAAATTAGTTATAAAACCTAGTCTGGAAATCATCCCAAACCATGTCTCACAACCTATCAACCCAGTTCAATACATCCCACCAGCACTTTGCTACCCCATGTAGCATATATGTCATGAGCTTCAATCTCCTCTCAGAATATTTCTCCTGATGCTCAAAGATTACAAGAATAGTATCAATCCACATCTCAACAGACTGTGGATTTCCATCCCCTAAGAACATGGGAGGATTATACTACTGGAACACATGCACTAGATCATCCATTGACAAGGCAGGTTGTGGTGCTCCCTGAATATTCTACATGAAGTGATAAAATCCCTCATGGAACTATGCCTCAGCACCTGTGTTCGGAATAATAGTTGGTTTTATAGCTAGAACTAAAGGAGGATCCATCAGTATCCTATGTTTTTCCACCTCTAGAGCATGGTTGTCACCTCCCTCATGGCGTACGATTAGAGGTCATCATGTTGGAATGCCTCTAAAATGCCAAACACACACCTCAAAAACATTTTATATCAAAGATAACATCTTAAAAAACATAGGATAGGTCAAAACCCTCCTAAAAAAAGGTCATACCACATAGCATACTTCTAAATTAAGGACTGTAAAAGGAATAGTTACAAAATTCGCCTGAGACGCTACCTCTTTCCCACTCAAAATATGGTTCTAGGTCGAGTACCTGTTTATCATTTAAAATTTCCATTTCAATTAAAACTAATTTTATATTTAATTTCCATCATTCATTTATTCAAAAGTTTTAACTAATGGTTCACAAATTTCCAATCCATGAGGGGCTATAACACCTCATGAACCAAAATATGGTTCCCATATAATTCTCACCATAACACATCCCATAAAGTCTATCACGTTAGTAGGTATATCTATAACGACACCTATCACAATAGCATGCAATAAGTAATTCATCATAAATTTCATGGCATAATTCATGGAATCTTATTCCTATAAAGTGCCTAAAATGATGCATGATATGGAATACCATCATCTCATCAATGGAATAAAATCTACGATGGAATCAAATCAACTTTGATAGTAAAAATATAGAAAACAACAATTTAATTTGAGGAAATTTGGCTTTTCCCCATACGTGGGTTAGCTACACCCAGGAATATCTCATTACCAAACTCCAATACCTTTCTATACCTTTCTATTAGTTCCAAATAGTAAATAAAACCAAAAAAATAATGCACTGATACCATTTTGTAACATCCCAGACCTGAATTCCACTCAACAATGCCCTAAGCTCGGTTGGACACATGGCCTCAAACGTATCTCCCCAAATTCCATAGGATGCCAACTAGTAGTGAGGGCCTTAGGTGTGTCCATGGGGAGACTATTCCCTCATCACCAGAGTGTAATACAATGAAAAATCAATAACCAATAAGTAGTGAAAGTTGTATAATATCTAAACAAGAATTAATCAGGAAAAGACTGATATATATATATAAATAATTATAGAATTTATTTCATATATATAATGATGATACATGTCATGTTTCTAAGAAAGTAACCAAAACATGTCCATATAAGTACAATAAAATACATGTATCCCAAAATATCAAAAAGACCAAAAAGTTATATCTCCAAATAGCATCACGAGCCTCAAGCACATCTCCCCAAATGCCAGATGCTACCAACTAGAATCAAGGGCCTTGTTTGTGTCCATAGGGAGACTATTCCTTCATCACCAGTATAGCATAGTGTAAAATCAATAACCAACAAGTAGTGGAAGAAATATAATATCCAAATAATAAGTAAGCAGTGAAAGACTGATATATATATATAAACAATTCCAAAACTTATTTCATATACAGAATGATGATACATGTCACATGCCTAATAAATCATCTAAAACAGATCTATAGTAGTACAATACAATACATTTATCCCAAAATACTAAAAATACCAAAAAGTTCTATCTCTGGATAGCATCATGAGCCTTAGCTCAGTCCTATGCTCCCCTACTCCTAAGCATAGCTCAAAATCAAGAATTGAACTATGGGCACTTTCCCTGGTCTCTACTTGCATCCAAATAGTCTATTTAGGTACCCAACAGTGGCCCAAATAGGGTGTGAGAAACAATTCCAGTATGTAACCACCCAAAGATCTATAAAATTCTAGGTTGTGCAATATAAAAAGCTAAGAAGTGTGCAAGTAAATTAGGTAAGCATTAAATAAAATAGAGTTACCAGGTATATCTACTACATAGAAAGTGATACTAAATAGTATCTAAAGGATTATTAAAAAAAGTTCCAAGATCTTAGAAAGGTAGCTATAATAGAAATAGAAAACCAACATGTCATCACTGTATATCCATACATATCAAACCATCATGTCCTTTCTATATAACCAGAAGATTCGGAACAACCATAGTCAAGTCGTACAACCAAGCATACCATATTTCCCATTTCTATTCCATAATAATCAAAGTGTCAGGCCACAAAGGGTTGGATACAAAGTGTAGAAGACCAAGGCATCCTTGTTGAGATCTAGAAGCATCTTGATGGAAACTTGGTTAGGCACTGGTTGGAGTCCTAGGATCATGTCAACCGAACATGCTCTATGTGAGTCCAAGAAATTCGGATCCAAGGGGTAGAATGGCCCATGGAATACCATGGAATCAAGAACCAAGGGTGTACTAAATCTAATTCATCCACTACCGCATCAAGATCCAAGTAGTAGCATAAAAGTCATCCAAATGGAATCAATACCCTTGGTATACCAACCAAGGTGTTCACTACCATTTACAGTGCATATCATCTCATTCAACAATCGATTTCATATCATTTCTACCATGAGTATACCCACTCATTATATAAAATTTAAATTCAATGAAACTAGTGAGTATACCCACTCATTCAACCAATACCATTTTATACATTTAATTAATTCAATAGGCGTACGTGTCATCACATGGAAAAAGAGACAATACATATCCTAACTAAGAAATTCATTCTAATTTAAATATAATTAAGGTTACTTAAACTAGGAAAGCCTCAATCACACCCCATGGGTGACTCAATATATAGAATAGTAAAAGGTCATAGCCCATGGGTGGACTTGGTTGGGGAAACAACCACCAACACATCTCAAGGGTACCTAAGGGATTCTCTATCAGGTCCCAATTCATTTAATTCAAATTATCAGTCAATTTTTGGGTCATGTTGGAAATTTTAATGAGATTAATAATATAATATAGGTTTATAAAGCACCAAAACCAATAGTAAAAGTATACACTACCTACCATAGCTCGTTAGTAGAGTTATCATTCTATATCAACTCCTAATTCGATTTAGATGAGGAGAAAAATAAAGAATGGATGAAGAACCTGAAATTAGGGAAAATATGATTGCACCTAAATAGCATCGCTGATAGCAAGAAGAATGAATAAAAGCTAAAAATAAATTGATTACTCGCCGATGAAAATCCAACGAGATTATCTGCGCTTGAATTAGAGATTGTACAGAGAGTTTGTCTCAAATCCAAGAATAGTCTCCAAGGGGAGTTTCCAAGGGTTTCAGTTGTTTTCCATTGAAGGAAATGAGAATTTAGTTTTAAAATAGATTTAATTAGATTTAGAATTATAAAATTTACCCAAAATAAAGGGGTCGTGTGGTCTATTGTAGGTAAGGGCACCCTGTATGGTTTTATCACATGGTTTGACTAACCATGCGCAAGCCATTCCAAAACCTACTATCAAAATTGAAAACATGTCCACATAGCCATGTGCCTTAAATCATATGGTTTTTTCTAACCTTGAATAATCATCCTTATCTCTAATAACACCTCACATAGTTTATTATACCATGCATCCTACACCGCACGGTTTACACTAACCATGTGTCATGTCATTTTCACCCTAAAAACCAGATTTCGGGCTCTGAACAAGCCCTAGACCCCCCCCCCCCCCCCATCACCGATACCTCCATGACCTAAAAGGGAATTCATATTAGGCTATATTTAACATTAAAATTTAAAATAAAGGGATCCTTACCTCATAAAAAACCTGGGTTCTTACAAAGTGAATCCAAACAGATAAGGTGTTGAATACACCAGACATAACTTTAATAAATTTTATTAGAAGGGAGTAAAGCATAAGAATATTATGTATAAAACTCCATATTTGAATGGATTATTAGAAATAATGAATGGTACTTTGATAGAGAAATATTAAAGTATGATTTTTCACTCATGAATGCCTAAGATGATTTGTGCAGAGGTACTCAACATAGTGATATATCTCATCAATAGAAGTCCAACATCGATATTTGGCTAGAAAATTCCATAGGAATTATGTTCTATAAAATGACTGGAATTTCATCATCTTAATATCTTCATTAGTTTATCATATATACATGTAACTGATAAGTATAGAAATTAACTTAAATCAAAATCAAAAACGTTTTTTCTATGGATATGGAGATGAAAATATGGGTTATTTTCTATGGGATAATAAGACAATACATGTCACTAGGAGTAGAGGTGTTCTCTTTAATGAGAAAATTCTATGGAAAAAATAAAACTTGGATTAGAAATAATTGTATTTAAAATAAACTATTGAATTATATGTTGATTAGACTAAGGTTAACATAAGTTTGAAACTTCTATAGAACTTATATGTAAGTGTTGAAAGCATTAAAAGTTTTAGAATAAGGCTAATGGAAGTTCATCCAGAAAGATTAAGAGTGGTTTAAGCTCAATTCGGAGCACCAGAATATCATTATCTGGATATAATAGTACCAAAACTATAGTGTACTATAAGTATGGGTTTATTCAAGTAATTTATATCAACTAATTCAGTTGAGGAGATCATCCAGATTAAAAATAATAATTCTAAGTTTTGGGGCTGATATGAACTCCTTACTTTTAATTGATACAAGACAACTTGAATTCCCAAAAGAAACAATATTTCTCATCAAATTGGATATATTAAAATCGTTGATTAATGAGGATATGGCCTCATTAAAGTTCAATAAATCTTGGTATATTACAGATTTTCTAGAATAAAAATGATCATTAAAGAATAAATAGGTTTTTCGGTCAGAAGAGGAGGTTGATGTTAAGAAAATATACAAGGCATGGCTGTTTGTTAATGGATTTTAATATAAGGAAGGGGTTTATTTATTATAAATATTTCAACCATTATTTTAAAATTATACAATCTTTATAGTACTAAGTATACTGGAATTGCAAGATCTATATTTAGAGTAGATATATGTTAAGATAGATTTACTTCATGGTGATTTGGATGAAGAAATTTACATGAAGCATCTAGTATATTTCATGGTAGATGACAACTAGAATTTTTATATAAATTAATGAAAATTTTGTATGGATTGAATAAATCATTGTGATAATTGAATCATAAATTTTACTCATTTATGTCAAACGAAGGCTTCGATAGATGAAACTTTGATCATTGTTGTCAACAGAATAAATGGGATGATGAGACTTTCATTATATTACAGTTATTTGTTAATGAAAATTTATTACTTAGACCAGATGATAGGAATATTTGGAAATTAAAAAATATGTTTTTCAGAAGTTTTGATATGAAATATCTCAGGGAATCTAAGAAAATATCATATATGGGGATCAAGAGAGATAGTAAAGTCATAAATTTAGTGTTATCTCATAAAGAGTGAATCTAGAAGATTATAAAAAATATTTGGAATGATCAGATGTAAATTGGTCTCTACTCCTCTTTCTAAACACTTTAAACTATCAAAATAACAATCACCGACAATGGAAAAAAACATCAATACATGGAAAGAGTTCCATAATATTCAATTTCTAGAATATTAATATATAATATAATTTAGACTTGATTATATATTACATTAATAGTATAATTTGTAAGTAGTTTTATGGAAAATTCAGGTAAGTAACACTAAAAATCCGTTAAGTAGATCCTTTGGTATTTGAAATGAATGAAAGATGAAGTTATTTGTTTTTTTGGAGAAAGATATATTATAAGGTTTTTTTAATTAGGTCTTCACTAGAGATTAAGATACCTAGAAGATCATAAAAGATTATTTTTACCTATAGAGGAACAATGGTTAGTTGTATTTCATGAATATAGAAGAAAATTACATTTAGTATAATAGAAGCTAAGCATGTAAGTACAACAGGATCATGGAAGGAGTTGGTTTGGATAAATCAATTATTAAAGGAACTCAATAGAATTAAACAGGGGGGATTCTATTTTGTGATCATAAAAGTTTAATTCACTTGGTTAAAAATAAATTTTTCCATGTATGGATAAAGAATATTGACCTAAAGTACTACTTCATCATAAACATTCTAGTGTAGAGAGTGTTAGATATTCAGAAAATATGAAGTAGCCAAAATCCAGAAAACTTATTCAATAAAACTTCAATTTAGGAAATTATGAGGCATCATTGTTCCTCAGTTGGGTTTGGGTGAATAAAAAGAAGGTGGAGGGATACTATATACTGTAGAAAAAGAAGAATAATAAAGTTTTTTCTAGAATATTTTCCTTAGGTGTTTCCTTTAAACAAATCTTCAAGTGGGAGATTGGTGGGATGTAAATCCTAGTTACAAGTTAAAAAAAGTTTATATACCATATTTATGTTTATCAAAAATATGGTCAATGGTATGAGGTTCAACTCGGTGAGTAGATAGTAGCAATTCATCACTTTACTGGTAGAAGGACCATTGGTAGTTCATTATACCAATGAAATCAAAGGTAAGTATAGAATGTTTATAAAATTATCTATAAGGAAGTTTATCAAATTAACACTCTATAAGTTTATCAATGAAAGATTTTGTGGTTAAAAATGTTATTGTAAATCAATAGTGGAATTCCATATTGAGACTCTCCATTAATATTGGAAAGTGGTGTGACCTAGATGACCAACTAATTTTCTTATAAAATTAAGGGGGAACCGATGAGAATAGTGCATCAGACACATGTATAGTACATTCTGATTATATATAGTGCATCATAGTTTTACAAAAATTTAATCCTATGTAATGAAATATTACTAACTATTTTTTCAGTTGAATGTAATATTTGTACTTCTGGTGAATGGAAATAAACCATAGTTATACTCCTATGCACATAGGGAAACTTGTTTGAAGAGCATTATTCTTTTTTTGTATTTTCCTACTTTATGTACTTTTAATTATTGATTTTTTATTTCCTTTAAAAAAATTATCAGTTTTTTATGATCATATAATGATCATATGCAATGGAAGACAATACAAAACATAGTATATCTATCTTTAGGAAATTAACTTGAAAAAAATATTATCAAATAAAGTACCTAGAATTCATAAATAGTAGTAGTTTTGATCTTCCTTCTATGAAGAGTGTTATAGAAATATCATGAAGAGAAGTGAACAAAGGCACTATGCCTCTAAGAGAGTACATCAGGTAATGGATCCATGAATTTATCATGAGGATTCTTGAGAAACTTAAGGAGTGATATCTTCTTTTAGGGTGAGATGAATATTGTAAATAAGATAGATTTGGAAGAATCTCATACACATCACACACCCAAAAGGAGAGGATCTAATTCTCTTATACAGTTTAATCCTAAGACATCTCATATTCATAATGCATCATATATGTTATTTTCCATTGTGTATTTAATTATTTAATTTAATTCAATAAATAAATACAAAGCAGTTAATCCATTTTCAATGGAGAGTAATTGATGAATAAATCATTTGGGTGAAATAAATAATATATATATATATATATATATATATATATATATATATTCATGCATTTGATGCATGAAAAATACATTCATCATATGCATATATTAAACATACACTATATATAATGTCATATATTATATATATGTATCTAACATAATATTCATGTGTACATACATCTCATGCATTTACATTTTTAGTTCACATCCAACAATCTCTCACTTTCTCTAAAATCCCATAAAGACTTTATGAAAAACTTCACAACTCTTTTTGAATCCATCCAAACTCTTTTGGATATATTTTTTTCATCAACTCTCTTTATTTTGAACAAACACTTTGTCTAAAACTTTATCCTTTTCCAAGGGACTAATTGTGAGACCTTATGAGACTTAGTATCATTAAAAATAACTATGAAATCCCTATTTCATATATGTAAGCAAAGAGTGGCCTCTTGCAAAGTTTCAGTGCTACTCAAGCTATTAAGGGTTCTATGTTGATCTACATAAAACATACTCATGTCTCTATATCAATATTCCCACCATAATATGTATCATATACATCATATATATACCTATATAATCCCTTTTTCCATGACATAAAGTGACCACTAGACATGGAACATTTCAATTTAGTATATCCAACTCATCTCTTCTTGATTCTCTAGAAAAGATTGGCCAAATCAATGAATGCATCACGTGTCGTTAATGTATTTGATAAGTACATCACATGTAACTTATCCAAGTAGTCTAACACATAATATGTGAAACAACTAATCATAGACATGCATTTACTTAGTCTAATTCAATCAAGGTCCATATGTATTTTCTTGTCATACAAGTGGACAAATATCATCTTGGTTGCACTCCAACTAAAAATATGACCAACAACATACCCAACCATGCCCACATTATCTAAATTCATATATTGACTTTCATAATTAGTTTATGAAAGTATGAAGGTTCTCATTATTAGTATTTCACCAACATCAGGTAATAAGGATTGATAATAATCATACGCCCTTAAGTATATCTATGACTGTATAACATTCCATGAGATATGCTTTCATGGATCGGTCCAAGTAATAAGTCTCTACTTATTACCTCAAAAATGTGTTCTTCATATCTCATATACAACCCTTTGAAATAAATATAAGAATATATTCAAGATAACATTTATATATCTTTATATCTCATTATACTTCATGATTCTCATCGGTTAGCAATAACTCAAAGTTTATACTTTGAGGAGATGTTTATCATTCGACCTTTCATGTAAATTAAAGTTGAAACACTTATGAATTAATGATAAATAGATATTTAATTTATTATAAATACATGATATGTTTGCAACCATTAAAACTAATATCTTAAGATATTCTATATGACCTTCATGTTGTTGCTTCAATTTTTTTTTGAAAATTACATCCATATGTAATTCTTGTCACGTCCTTATGTGACCATCTAATAAAATAACCACTAACCCCTTAGTGAGTAACATTTATGAAGAAAGTAAGTTTGACTATTGGTGATACTTAGAAATCATATTCTTAATGTTCAAAACTTTGAATCATATTTAAAATCCTTAACTTCATAACATCAAATTTTATAATGGTATCCTTTTTTGTCTACTTAAAACTCTTTCTAACTAAATAATCATCATCCTTATAACCATTTACATCAAAAAATTTCTTAAAATATTTTATAAATAATGTAACTATTTACATTATCGCTTTACCATCACATCCTAAACTTGTTTATAATAAATTGATATCCACTTTGTTATAGTAACAAATGTAACTCATTACATTTATCTTTAACTATATACCCTAAACTCTTTTAGGATAATAAGTGATACGCTTTGTGTATTGAAAGGTATAAGACTTTAAGAAATGGTGATGTTCACTTGTTATAGTAACTAAATGAAACTATTTACATTTTTCTTTACCATCGCATATCTAAAACTTCTTTAAGATATTAAGTGGATAATCACTATAATCTTAGACTGATATAATCCATTAGTTAAAAATGGTATTCACTTTATCATAGTAACTAAATGTAACTATTTACATTTTTCTTTACTGTCACATATCTTAACTCTTTAGGATATAAAGTAAATAATCACTTAAACTAAATATGGTACAATATTTTATTTTTTAGCTTTGAACTTATCTAAGTCCAAACATACTCTCACTAGCATCTTAGACACTATATTCTCTTTGTAATATCTTTATAAGACACATCACAAACTACTTTGTGTTTTAGGAAATAACATTTATTTACTTTTTATAGAAATATCTAACAAATAAACTATTGCTTCTATATCTCATATGAAATTATACATCTTTAGAGTATTTTATTAAAAAATAATATTTTATTCATTAAAATAAACCATTGACCTATGGGAATTTCAATCCATCAAATTTAAAAAAATCTAGATAACAATTTTAATCCATAACTTGTTCTCAAAACATGTTATAGAATCCAATAAATCATAAACATAGTGTATACAATTAATCATATCAAGTTGTTTAAAAAACTCTCTAATAATACCTTTTATCATATTAGATATATGAGATGAAGATACACTTTATTTACTTAGATTTACGAAATATTGATAAACATATCTATATTCAAATTTTTGATATAGAAACCATTTACTTAAACACTTGAATAAAAACTATAATATATTTTAATTCTTCCTATGATTTTGAACTCCAGTATATTTTCAACACTTGTAAAACATGATCTCGATTTTACATACACTTCAAAATTAAAGAATCAATTTCCATAACATTAATACCATACATATACTTTTCATGGAGTTCCTAAACCCCTTCATGTATTCTAGATAATCCCATAATATGGAATCATAATTCCTTCCTGATAATACCCTCAAGTTTCAAATAACCTTAAATGGATTCTTGAAGAAATATTATTGGACTTTTATCTCTTATCCACTTCTGATTTTAAAGTTTTACCTCCTCGTATTTTCTTTACAATATCAGAACATAGATATTTTATTCCTCATTAATTTATTATGGTATGGCTCTATTCTATCCTGGATCACTATCTTGAGCATGATTCTCCTCCATTTAGGGTTTATTCCCCATAGAGATAGAGTGACCACTTCCGGCCTCTAATTATCTCTTCACTTGTATCTATTGATGCTGCTTCTTCCTTTGTCTTAATATTTTGGTATATTCTTTGGTTCCTCCACCCATTACTCTTCAAATCACTTCTAGGATTCATAATTTTTTATTGAATCACCTTCTCATATTAGACTCACTCATTTAGAAACCTATATTTTCCACCTTTTCACCTTCTTTTTCCTATCTATCTACGATGCTCTCAGCCCACCACTCTGTTTCTGGATCTCACAATGATCTTGGTATTTATTCTTTTTTGACTTATTATTCTTTTCCTTTTAATGTAATCCTGATCCATTTCTTATAGAGTTTTGGTTCTTCTAGTTCCATTTCAGTGGAATTTTTATTGGTGCTTCATGGCTACCATTTTCTCATACCTCTACTTTTTTCACTTGAACCTTCATGCTAAACTCCATCTTGGTTTTTCATGAAGGAACTCCGGTGGTTTGGTATTTTTTGTGTGAGGTTCAATGGATTTTTCATTTTTCCCATTCACCCTCATATTCTCTCTCTACCCATCCTCTTGTGATTTTCCACATCTTGATTTAGTATGAGGGTTCTTGAGGTGGTCTTGGGATGGTGTTGGTGGTTGTGAGTTAGTGTCGATGGATCATCTTGACTGGTTTCATCAACCTCTTTAGTTTCTTGTATAATTGGATAGTTTGATGATTTTTTATTATTATTTAATCTTGTTGAATATAATGTTTCTTCTTATAATAATATGGCATTTTTTAATGGGTTTGTGTTCTATATTTTTCCGATGAAGTCTCTATGATGAGTTATTTGGAGGGTTTGATGGTTCTTTCTTAGTTGTGGATCACTATAGAGGTCATGTTTTCTCTTACTCTACTCTATCTTTGAGTTCCATTACTCCCTCCAAGTTTTTTCAAGTGAAATGGTTTCCAAGGAGGTTTTGGTATTTATTTTTGTGAGCGGTGGGGTGTTCCAAAAGGTGAAACCTATGGTGGCCTTTTCCCTTTCTTTGGGTTCTTTCAGTAAAGGTTCTTAAATTATATTTTTTCTAAATCAAGGTGTTATTTGTGGTTTGAAATTTTTTCAAGTATATAATGGATTTCTTAGATCTAGTTTAGGCAATAGTAGATATTTTTTATTTGGAAATTTTATGACAGCGACGGGGGTGTGATGGATTTTATTAGTTCGATGGATATTAGACCGATGTTTATTCATCAGTGGTTTGGTGGTTCTAATTTTTTCTAGAGGTTCTAGAGCTAGGTGGATTTCATGCTGGTAGTTATGAATTGGTGATGGTATGGTGGAATATTTTCTTGGCTTCAGGGTCAAGGTGAAGGTTTGGTGGGTTTCTTCCTACGGGACGATGGTCGGTGGGTTCTCGCTAGCAAAGTGGAAATAATGATTGAGCTTGAGTGTCAAGGAGTGTGGATAAAGGTGGCTCATGGTTTAGGATCTCATGACCCAAGGAGGTTAGTTGGTGCTGGTATTGATGTGTGGTTTCAAATTTTTAATCTATGGTTTTGGTTTATTATTGTTTTGAATTTTAAATTTCAATTTTGAAATCTCGATGTTACTGTATTTGAATTTTTAAATGTGTGGTTTCCACTAAACCTTAAATTGGATTTTAGAAAATACAAAAAAAATGGATTTGGTCCTAATTTATTTATTCTCAACACTTTGAGAATATTGGATAAACTTTTATTGAATTCATCCATCTTACCAGAACATTTCCATAGATGATAATAGAATTAATTCCTTAAACAGAATAAGCCATATAGTAATTATTCAATATCTCTAAAAAATTTCAATCATATTGAATATAATTTATATACCCAATCATATTTAGTATATTATACTAGAATTCCTTAGTTCAATTAGGATTTAGTTCATTTTAAACCTTAAACGAATCATTACATGCTTCCATAATCATCTTTATTTACTTGTTAAAAAATTTCAACTATTAGTTACTCAGGAAGAAAATGTTCTAACACATAGTATATTTTTATTGCTTAAGAAATTTTCTTAAGCTTCCAGTCTTAGAAGTTTCTTACTTTATGCTTCTCCTTTCAAGGATAAATTTTAGTTTTATGATGATGATAATGTATTTATCTACAATATAACTTTTTATCAGATGAATTCCATGTTTTTAAATCTTTTCATTAAGGAAATTTATTGATAGTGATCACACTAAAATGATAACCCCATATATAATATCCATTCAGTGATCCAATATCCATATTTTATTAAGAAATGATTCCACTAGGGAGTTCCTCTCATTACATAATTATTTATGTAGGGAATCATCTCAATCACAACAATTGTGAATCTTGGATAGTTGAGTGGATAACTCTCTATCCAATTCTATCATATAGATTCACTCAAATATATTCCTCTGGTATACTTCCCAAGGGTTTCCTAGCTAAGTGTAATCCAAAACACTAATCAAGAAAAAACTAACAAAATAAAATACAAGGGAACCCTTCTAGGGAAGAACTTAACCAAGGATGATCTAGTGTTATCTATCACATTCTTTCCTAACATGTGATAATTCAGAAGCACCATGCTAAGGAAGAACCTTCCTGGTTGAATGATCAAGGTCATGACAAGTGCGGTTTTGGAAGGAATATAGCACTTAGTATTTGAGGTTTTTTATTTTAAAGTCTCACCAATTTAATATACATCATATGCATGTTAAATTAATTATTATTATATCTAATGTAATCATTATCTTCCCATATTTTATCCCCTTATATGTATGTAAGTTGCTAATGATTTAGTTTTGAAATCCCTATTTCAATAACCAAATTAATGTTTTCACACCAGATTAATCTGTAACACTTTACACAACCCATAAGTTTTTGTTAATCACCCAAAAATATAATTCAAGTATATTCATACATATCAAAATACATCATATTCATAATGTACATAAATTCTTCATGTATAGGAATTGAGTTATATGATATTGATAAATTGCACATGAGTAAGCTCAAAGAGATAGATAGTCAACCTCATTCACTTTCCTAGCTAAAAAATCCTTAATAAAAGTAGGTGGTCCGAACCCAAGTCCCTCTACCTAGGGTGACTTTACTCAAGAGAGAATTTGATTCATGAAAAAATATAATACCTGATATGCACAAACTATGCCCAACAATTATTCTCAAGATCATAACTAAAAATAAAAACCAAGGTCAAGGTAGATTAAAACTAAATTTTATGATATCAAACCTATCATGATATGAAATGCTCTATCATAGGATCAATTTATCATATAAATGGGCATATGAAATATTCATATTTCATAACAAATTTACTAAACATGAATAAATGTATTATTAATATTATGATAAATATATTAATATTATAATAAATGTATTATTAATATTATAATAGATGTATTAATGTTATAATAAATGTTGGGGGTTCCACTGATTGCTAGATTTACCCCCTAATTAAATTGTTTGGGGTGGGGTTTTCCTTCTCCTGAATGGAAGACACATGGGATGGTGCATGTAGCATTAGCCTGGTGCCAACAAGGGGTGGCATCCTACTCATCAGCAGGATATGGTGATGGGGGTCGGTGTGCAGCACCACACACAGGTGAGCAGGGGGTTGGCGGGGTCAGCGAATGTAGGGGAGTTTTTGTGGCTTAATGCAGAAAAGGGGTCAGCATGCAGCAACGGGAATTGGTGGATGGTGGCACGTAAGTGTGGCATGGAGGTCAGTGGGTCGCTAGACCAGTGAATAAGGGGGAGGTGGTGCGGGCGGCGATTCACACCAGAGGGGCGAGGGCGGTGGAGGTAGGGAGGCTTCCTTGAAAACAAATCAAGGTCTTTAGACCATATATTGGCTTTGGGCCATTGGACATATGTGTGTGTGCTTGTGGTTTGCAATCTCTTCCACCTTTAATAAATAAATGAATGTATTGATATTATGATAAATATTATGATTAAATATATTAATATTACAATTAATTAAAATTTAAAAAATTACTTTATAATAAAAAAATAAATATTAAAAATGAATAAATTATAAAAATATTAAAAATGAATAAACAATATTAATTGTATTAATAAATGTGTTAATGTTATGATAAATGTACTAATAAATGTCTTCATATAATGATAAATGTTTTAATATCATAATAAATATATTAATTTTATGATAAATTTTTTATTAATATTATAATAAATGTATTCATATTGTGATATAATAATAAATGTATTAATATTATAATAAATGTTTTATTAATAAATTTATTAATAAGTGTATTAATATTATAATATATATTTTGAATGAATGTATTGATATTATAGTAAATTAAAAATTAAAAAAAAATATCTATAATAAAGATGAATAAATATAAAAAATGAATAAATATGATTAATTATTAAAAACTTTTTAAAAAATAATTATAATTAAAAATATTATTAATTGTACAATTGAATAAATATATTTTAAAATATATAATTAATAAATGTATAAATAGTAATATTATGTATTAATGTTTTTCACAATATTTAGATAATTATAAAACTATAAAATTAAAAATAATATTTTTAATATTTTTATTTAAATAGATTTACATTTGCTAATATATATATATATATATATTATTAATTTATTCTATAGATATACTTTTTTATATTGATTTTACATAAAAAATATAATTAATTATTAACTATATTAAAAAAATTAATTAAAAATATTATTATTTATATAAATATAGAAATATTTTTTTATGTGTGTGTGTGATATATAGGTGAACCAACACATACTTGTGTCCATCCAGTTATACACATACACATGCACATGCACAAACACAAACTTACATACGCATACACATACACATTTATACATACACATACACACACATAGAGTTGTAAATACATGTGCATACACATGCATACACATACATAGATAGATGCACATACATACACATATGCATACATACACATACACATACACAAACATGCACATATACACACACATGAATACACATGAATACACATACACATACATACACATGCATATGTGCATATACATACACATACATATGCATGCACACATCAATACACATACACTTACACATATATAAACATGCATGCATGCATGCATTCATGCTCATACATACACATATACATATATAACATACACATATAAATACATACACACACTCACATACATACACACATGAGCGTGCATGCACATTTATACATACATACACACATAAATACATATATACATATTTTATATGTATATATGTATTGACCCCCATTATTTTTCACTTTTTTTTATTTCTGTCGCCATGTGAGCTTTTAGGCCATATCAAGGATTCATGTAATGACACTGATGATTACACACACACACACACACACATATATATATATATATTATATATAAATATTCTTGAATAAATATATTTTCATGTATATATTTATATAATTATTTAAAATAAATTTTAATATATTCCATTTACATATATAAGTTATGAAAATAAGATTGATTATAAATTTTAATTTTAATATGAATTATATTTTTAAATATATTTTATATGTATATTTATATTTTAATATATTTATTTATATATAATCATATATATATATATATGAAAACACACATATAATTACAAATATATGTGTATTTTAATTATATAATATGAATATAAATATATAATAAATTTAAATACTAACCATATTTAATGAATTTATATACTTACGTGTATAGTTTATATAATATTTTATAATATATATATATATACTATATATATGGGTGTGTCAAAATATATATATATATATATTTCTATTTATATGTGTGTGTGCGTGCCAATATATATATATATACACACACATACACATGTAATTATAAATATATATACATATTATAAATATATATGTATATTATAAATTATATAATATGAATTTAAATATATAAATTTAAATATAAATATAAATGTATATATATTGTAAATTGTATAATTTAAATTTAAATATATTATATACAAAAGTATAAATGATTAAAAATATATAAATTGTATTAATATAAATATATATATATATATCATATTTAAAAATATATAAATATGTATATATAAAATATTTTATATATTGTGCTCTTTATCAGTGCTAAAAAACACTAACAAAGGGTATCATTGTATTAGTTCTTTTTTAACACTAATAAAGGTCACCTTTATCGGCACATTTTTCTAGTGCTGATAAAATTACCCTCTTTATCATCAATTTTTTAGCACTAATAAAGGATAGCACTTAATATAGTGTAATCTATAGTGGTACATGGAATATCATAAATTATGGTGGTGTTGCAAGCAGTGACATGGGTAACTCAAAAGGAGTGATGAGGGAGGATTATAGTTCATAGATGAAAATTCAACCTATCATTCCTTATGATTCAATCACATAATATGATTGATCATTTCATAGGATAATACATGAATCTTTTGGTGCAATCCAAAAAATTACTACTCACACAGTAAGGATCGCATTTATTTTAAAAGGATCGAGTTTTGTTATACCTACATCAATATGAAGCCATGGATAAATATCAATGTACACATTGATGATATGAAATTTATTGAATCTGATATATGAATTATTATCTAACTAAAATGTTTAATAGCATAACAAATAGAGTAGATTTACTTTGAATAAGGACAGAGATAGTTTTAGTGATCCTAGGATAGCTTTCGTACTATTAGTGAGTGTGAAATTGAGATGGAAAATTATATTATTTGTAAGTTTCATAATCTATGTGGATTGATCATAATTTATTGAGTCCATAGGATGATCTTAAAATAAGAAGGATGATTTTAGAAAAATGTTGTTGCTGGATAAAAGGTGATGAAGTATATATATGGAATGGGAATGTATTCTGATATTAATACTACTAGTATTTACTCTATTTTCCATTATTTTCTATAGATTCCATTAATAGAGACCTAAACTACTATGTGGATGATCTGAAAGGAGAAATACCATATACATTCTCAATTGTCTTTTCTTATTATAGTTCTTTTATTTTATACTTATTCAGAGGTTTATAGTATTTAAATGAAGGGAAGTTATAGGTTGTTTTCTTTTTTAATCGTTCTTTAATATATATTTATTCTTATATTGTTTAATATTAATTTAATTTTGGATTCCTTTTTTCTTCATTTACAATAGAATGGATAAATTTAGTGAGTGAGTAATGTGTTATTATAGTTATGTGGATTGAGATACGTTATTCGGTCTTTACTTATTTATAAATAAATCTATTAGTTCAGAGTTGTTTTGATTAAGTAGTACTTAAGGTATCACTGAATTACTTAGATATTTTTAAGTGGTTCTACTATCTCACATAGAAAATATGGGGTTTGATTCATTGTGATTATAATTCATTGATACTCAAATTTTGAATCAGTGTAAGGTGATGAATCTATGATTATAGATTTCATTCACTGAGTAAGAATAGAGTAAGGGCTAATCACTAGTTAGACTGTAATGGAATTGGTTTGGGAAATATTCTAGGGACTGACCAATATCTCTATGCATTCTTACTTCAATATTTAAATATTTCGTTTTTTTTCTAAATCAAACAAAATATGAAATCACTATTTTACTTTCTTTTATAACACAAAAACACTAAAACAAAAAAAAATATTGAGTGTGAGTAATCATACTCAAGAGACAACATAGGGTTGTCACTAAATTTTATTCTTATGTTTTATAAATATTATTTTTATGGTTTCATGATGTATCTCATTAAAAATATGGCATCATAGCCTAGGAGGTTAGATACTTACATTAAATTTTCTTTGTTTTTATATTTGTGAATATATATTTCTATTTTTATTTGTTTCTTTTTTTATTTTTTTCATGTTTGGAATAATTTTTGTACATTAATTGATCATGTAATTATATCCTATTTGGATTTCATCTAGAGATTAAAAGGAAATTTTTTCTTAGATATAGAAATTTGAGTTTCTTAAAGTGATTACAAAGTGAATTTATTGAAAATTCAATTGTTAAAACTAGTAAAACTACTAGCATAACCAATTTTTAACTAGAATTAGATAACATAGATGAAAATTTTGTTAATATAGATCAAAATATAAGGGGTATTATGGAACCAAACTTCATTTTTTGAAATAATAAACTCGTGTATCTTTTGTTTCAAGAATATTTTGATCTTAAATAATGAATTATTAAATTTATTCTTAAGATTCATGGTATTTTATGTAAATATCCAAACAATAATTTGTAGAAGTTCACTATTGTTTATGTTGCACTGAATCCAAGAGTAGTTGTTTAAGATAAAGTGAAATGGAAATCATTTCCATTTTCACTAGAAATATCTATAAATTAATGGTTGTATATTTTACAACCTATAGATTCTTTAATATGGGATGAACTTTAATAAATTTTCATTCAAAGATTATTTACAACCTCCTAGAGAATTTCCTTAAGGGAGGATATTTATGGAATCAAGAAATCTGTTGGAGAGAAATTTTATGATTACTATAAATTCTTAAATAAAATTTTTGAAAACATACTATATAAAAAGATTTAGGAACACCACTTATTGGTATTCTTCTTGAAAAGGGTTATTTAAAATAATGGGAAATTATTAGAAGTGTCATTAGGAAAAGTACTTATTAATAAATTTCCATATGAGGAAAAGAAACTCATAGAGAATATTTCATAGAACTTAAATCAATTTATTATAAGGTTCATTGTAATCTAGGTGTACATAAGCTAAAGACTCGTGATTCTTAATTGATTGATACTATAATTAATAAGATAACTACCATAGTGAGATAGATATAACTTGACCAAAAGATAGACCAACCCACCCCTGTCCATATTTGTGTAAATTATAATTCATAAGATCATTACACTGATTTTTATGTATAGTTACAATAACTAGATAATTTTGTTGGATTTTTTTCAAGGTAAACCATATCAACAATAACCAATGTATAACCAAAAATAGAGAGACAATTCAAATGTAAAGTATGTATTTTATAAAAACAACAACAACCAAGACAAAGGTCGTCATTTCAAAAATTATTTTGATAATGTTATCAAAGAACTCTATTTCAATAGAGGAAAGATAATTATTAACAATTGAAAATTTATCAAACACAAGGATAATTACAAGTGAAAGCAAATTGAAACATTGATAGGATATTGAAACAAATGGTTATGAATCAAGTAAATGAGATTAAGGAGATAAAAAATAAAATAATATATATTTCAAAAACATTGGATAACCTTTTGAACTAGGGATTAGGAGAAATATCTTCCCAAAACACCCCAAACACAAATGGAAATGTCGGTGTGATCACTTTAAGAAGTGTCAAGGTGATTCAACGGGACTAACAACCTCTTCGAGGAAAAATAGTGACTGAATCAACCCAAGAAGATGGGTAATTCACTTCTAGGATATTTTTAAACAAACTAATAAAATATCTTAATAGGTAATAGTCACTAAATAAATATTAAGGCAAGAATAATATAGAAGGAATGCCTCTAATACCATTTTTATTCACTTCAAAGTTGGGTCATTATAAGAATATATCTGAAGAAGATTTATAGAAGGATGTTCTTGATACTTTCAAGGAATAAGATATTACCATTCCACTATTGGAATAAATTAAACAAATATCATGATATTACAAGTTTTATAAAGTGTATTATACAAATAATAGATGACTTCATGAAAATTAAAGATTTATTTTTGGAAATAATGACTCATCGCTAATCTATTTTCAAATTTCTACCAAGTACAATATCCAAGGACATTAAAAATTCCATGAACTCTAAGGAATTTTAACTTTAATAATGCTTTATGTGATTTAGATTCCTTAATAAATTTTATGAATTTCTAAATTTTTTCATATTTTCATATTGGAGAATTAAATCCTACAAGAGTGGTGGTACAACTTTCTAATAAAGAGACAACATACCCATAAGGAGTTATACATAATGTTTTAGTGAGGTTAAATGATTTTATTTTTCATCTATATTTTACATTTTAACATTAAATAATAAATATTTAATTTACATACAATAATCATTTTAGAAGAAATATTTTTAAAAACTACTAGAACAATAATCAATATGAAATATGGGACACTTTCAATGAAATTTGGAAATGAAATAGTACATTTTAACATTATAGAATCAATGAAATATCCTTATAAATAAAATAACATTTTTATACTTTCATACTTTGTAAATATATATTTTTCACATGGGTGCAATTCTTCATAAAAACCCATGAATTTTGGAAATAATTTTAATTACATAAACTTTTTAAGGTATAATAAAACTATTTTTAAAGTTGATTTTGTGTCTAAGCTGGTTGGAAGTGATGAATAGTCATGTGATGATATGATTGAATAATTTTAAGATGGACTTGATTTCTTTCTTATTTATGTTACTAAATTTGATGTCTTACATACTTTACAGGACATTAAAGTTTCACAAGTTAGAGAACCAAAGTTGTTTCCATCTTTGACACTACTTCTTAAGCTTGAGTTAAAATATTCTCCTTTAAAATTGAAATATTCTTACTTGGTATGTGAAGAAAGTTTATATGTGATCATTTCATATAACCTACTTCCCAATCAATAAAATAAATTCTTAAATCTTTTAAAAGAAAACATTAAGGCAATAGGATTGACTTTAGGTGTCACTTCAAGTCTCAGTACCATAATTTTCATGTATAGAATCATTCATGTGAATAAAGATAAAACTTTTGGAAAAAAAATATAGAAATTTGACCACCATATTTTTATATATTTTTAAAAATGATATAGAAAAAAATTAGAGGTAATAATTATTCACCCAAATTAAGATTTATAATAGGTAAGTCTAATTCAAATTATATCTAAGAAATATTCCCCCATCCCCACCCCCCATTTTTAAAAATTATAGAAATGATATTGAGCCTATGAGAATCCAAAAAAGATAGAGTATGTGTAGATTATAATAAGTTAAAACATATCATAATAAAAGACTAATTCACAATTACATTCATAGATTAAATTTCTAAAAGACTAGTGGGTAGAAAATGATATTTATTTTTGAATGAATTTTTGGAAATTTTCAGGTTCCCATTGCACTAAAGGAAAAGGAGAAAAACACCTTCATGTGACCATTTGGAATTATTTTCATACATAATATTTTCATTTATATTATGAAATGCCTCAGGTATATTTCAAAAATATATGCTATGTATTTTCTCAGAATTGATTAAATAATACCTGGAGGTATTATTAGAAGGATTCATATTATATGGATCATATTTTTTTCCAATGTATTTTAGGTATAAATAAAGTATTCCAAAGATACATTGAATGATTTTTTTTTGAATTTTGAAAAACTGCACTTTTTTAGTAGACCAAGGCATAGTTTTGTGATGTATAATTCCAAAACATGGCATTGAAATTAATAAATAAAATATTAAAATCAATATTTGTCATATTCCACTTGGGTAAGATAGTTTAAATCATTTTAGTCAATTCATGTTTCAATATAATGTTCATAAAGGATTTCAATAGTATTTCTTTACCATTTTCTAGGTTCTTATAAAAATTCACTAAAATTTAATTTAATGATTCATGTAGGACTGCATGTGTTGAGCTAAATAAGTGTCTCAAAACCCCACCAATCATCCATCCACCATGATAATATCTACCATTAGAGTTGATGTGTGATTCTTCCAGATATATTGTTAGAGTAGTTATATCACAAAAGGTGAAATATAAATCATAATTTATTACTTATGATTCTAGAACATTGGATAGAAACTAGGTTGTCTATACCATACAAAGAAGGATTTCCTTGAAAAAAATCTCTTGATAAATTTCATTTAGTGGTATCAAAGCCTTGTTCTTTAACAGATATATGTGTTTATCTACTATTTTTTAAATAATTTATCTATCATAAGATGTTTGATCCATATAATAAAATATTGTATAATTAAATTATTCTATTTGTATTTATCATAATGTATGATAGCCATATATCGTAAAGTGTGATATTCTTAAAACCCATGGATCTGAACCATGTCATATAATATGGTTTGAGATATCATAAAATATATATGGATCCTAAGTTTCTACAAACATAGTATTTTAGCATAAATATATATTGAAAAAAATCATAAAATATGATTAGTGCCTTATGATATTACAAATCCTAAGTGGAAATTTCCACTATGGATTATGATAGGGATATATTATAAAATACGATTCAGTATGTAAGATTAATCATGAATATTATTATGTCTGAATCATAATTTATGATTGATAATCCCATTATTATTTATAAAATATGATATAGAGAAAAAAATTAAAATTTTAATATTTTTCTATATTTTCATAAAGTTTTTAAAATATTTATAAATGATAATTTTTAATCTATTTAAAATAAGTTTATTCATGCCTAAATTAAATATAAAAATTTCATATTTTTATCTCATGTTTTGGAATAATAAATAAGGTGTTTATTTATTTTTTAATTCCTTTAGAATATTCATGTTTATAAAAATTTTATGAAATATGAATATTGTGTATGCAAAATTTATGTGATAAATTACATATAATTGATTATTAGTCCCTGTATTACATGTTAGGTATGAGATCATAAGATTTAGTTTTAATATTCCTTGAAATAAGATTATAATTGAATTTATTATCTTGAATATAGTTATTTGACATAGTTTTTGAATATTAGGTTTCAGAATTATTATAAATTAGATTCTCTCTTGAGTAAGTCTCCCTGAGGAGAGGGACTTTGGGTTGGAATTACCACTATCCTAGAGGCTTATAAATTGTTCTATAAAGGTGGGGGTAAGCTATTTTTCACTCTATGCATACTCATGAGGAGATTTTCAATATCATATAGTTCTAAACCTTTACATGAAGATTGCATGTACCTTATAAATAGGATGCATTTGTATAAGTATGAATATGTCTGGCTTCTATTTCTGGGTGAGTAACACATATTATTGGTTTTGTAAAGAGTTACACATTAATATGAAGTAAACATATTAATTTGGTGGATGGGATAGGGATTATAAAACTAAATCATCATAAGCATGCATACATAAAGGAATAAAACATGAGATAATGAAAATTTCAAATAATGAAATAGTTAGAAATTTAATATGAATATAATGTATATCAAATTAGTGATATTTTTAAAATAAACCCACCCAAATACTAATCTTAATAATCCTTCCAAATCAATACATATCAACACCTCAATCATTAATCTGGGTAGTTTCTTCCAAAATAGGGTTCCCATGGATTTTCTTGTGTAAGGCATGGTGGAAATGGATATCCCTAGGATTTAGGTAACCAAATATTGTTATGATATCTGTGTTACACTTATATGGGAACCCCTAAGAGTTATGATATAAAAGGGATAGAGATGAGTTTATCTATATAATGGATTCGGTAAAATATTTTTCTACTCAACTATCCATGAATCATAACTATTATGATTGGGATGATTACATAGCTAAATAACTAATTGGTGAGAGTAATGGAAAAGAAAAATAATTACTTAATGAAATATGAATCTTGGATCATTAAATAGATATTATATGTGGGGTTATCATTTTTAGTGGGAGTAATTACATTAAAAGCACTTGATAAAAATATATAAAGCATGATACTCACTCATAAATGTGTATTCTTTATAGATTGTGGCATGCTTAATGATAATAATTTGGGGATATCTTATAGGTATAACTTATAATTTAGTTTGATATTGGTATATAAGGTTGATAAGTGTTCTTAATAAGAAGAATTCTAAGCATCTGAATATGAATGTTATAGAAGTAAATTTCTCTAACTATGACTCGTGGGTATTGGATACCAGGTGTGCATCACATATTTGTGTTGATAAAAAAACTCATAGATAGGAGGAAATTTTTAAATGGAAAATTATATATTTATTTTGATAATGGAGTAAGATTTATTTCATTTGAAGTCTCCACTTATGATCTAAGTCTACCCAGTGGATTAATTATAGGATTGGAGAATTATTAGTATGTTCTCTCCATTAAGATAAATTGACTTCAGTATCTTGTTTAGACAAGATGATATTTTTATTCATTATAAAGAACACAAGTTCTTCTATATATAATAATGACATGTTTTATATCACTGAGAATGTGGTAAATAGTTTATATATTCTAGAAATTTATAATCTTGATTATAATATTGAGAATAAGATGGTCAGGGTTGATTCTAATCCCACCTATATTTTTCATTATTTCCTTGGACATGTAAATGAGAAAAACATAAAAAGAATCTGTATATATTGATTGTTATGATTTTTTTAATACATGTGAATCCTTTTTATTAGGAAAAATGACCAAAGACTCTTTTAGTATAAAAGGTGAAAGGTCTAGTGGTTTGTTGCATCTCATAAATAGTGATATATGTGGACCAATGAGTATATAAGAAATTGGGGGTTTTATATAATCTATTACATTTACTAATGGATTTATTTGGTATTGTCATGTGTTTATGATGATTCAAAAGAATGAAAATTTTAAAAAATTTAAAGAGTTTTAGAAAAATAACAAAATTAATTAGCCCAAAGTATTAAGATTCTATGATCATATCGGAGTGGTGAATAATTGAGCCAAGAATTAACTAATTATCTAATAGATTGTGGAATTTTTCCACAATTTACTCCTCCTATAACACCATAGTATAATAGTGTGTTTTAGAGGAAGAATATTACCCTATTGGATACAGTTTGATTGATAATAATTTAGTGTGACCTTCATATTTAATTCTGGGGTAATACTCTAGAGATTGATACATTATTACTTAACTTAATTCCATTTAAAGTACTCATAAATACACCATATTATATATGGTATAATAAACATCCCATTATATATTTTATATGGTTTGGGTCATTTTTATTATGAAGAAATTGACCCTAAGTTTGAAAAGGGATTATTTTTTATTTATCCCAACAAAAAAGGGAAATTATTTCTATAATCTTACTGATCAAAAAGAGTTTGAGGCACAATTTTATATATTTATTGATAAGGAATATGTCAATCATGGTATCAGTATGAGGAAAGTTGAACTTAGATAAGTTCAATATCAATAAATAGAAAGTATTCCTGATATGTATATTATTCCAATTCTATAGAGAGTTTTGGAAGAACATCTAACTCAAGTTACACAAGAACCTCAGAGGTATGGTATATTTATTAGGAGCCTAAGGGTATAGATTTATTATATAAAATTATGATGTATTAATTTTCATAGGAGATAAACTTACTACCGATTAGGAGGAAATTGAGATTTGTACTTTTTTTAAATGGTTAAAATCCATGGAACATAAAATGTACACCATGTACACTAACCAAGATTGGAACTTGGTGGATTCCCCTGAATTTTTGAGACCCATATAGTGAAAGTGGGTTTAATGAAAGAAAAATAACATGGATGGTATATTTTCAACCTATAAAGCACATCTGGAGGCTAAAGGTTAGAAATAAATTCATGGTATTGGCTATGAACAAACCTTTTCAACTATTGTGATGATAAAGTCCATTCGTATTTTTCTTATCATGGAAACTCATTTTAATTATAAGATATATCGAATAAATTTAAAAAATAATTTCCTTAATGGTAATTTAGTTGAGGAAGTGTATATTATACATCCCAAAGGTTTTAAAGTTCTAAATAAGTCTAGTAATCTATGAAATTTTCAATAGTCCACTTATAGACTGAAGAAAACTTCTCAGTGTTGGAATATCTAGTTTGATAATACAATCAAAGAGTTTGGTTTTATCTAGAATATGAATTGTTCCTATGTATATAAAAATATTCATGGGATTGTAGTGGTGTTTATTATATTGTATGTAGATGGCATACTACTTATTAAAAATAACATCCATACACTACTCTCTATAAAGATGTGGTTGGGTGAATTATTATCTATGAAAGAAATGGGTGAAGTTGCCTATATATTGGGTATGAAGATCTATAGAGATAAATATAAGTGGATACTTAGACTCAATCAGAACACTTAAATTATTGAACTTCTAAATAGGTTTAGCATGGAGAACTCCAAAACAAAGAATTTACCAGTGTTTCATAGCACGAATTTTAGATTTATTCAGGATCCTTATAAGAAGTTAGAAGATAGAATTACTTATGAATCCTCCATAGGTTTTATCATGTTTTTTCATGTTTTTTACTCAGTATGATGATTTTTATGCCCTTAGCATAATCAGGGTTGTAAACAAGATTGAGTACTCATGAGTTTCTCGGGCTCGACTCAATAAATACTCAAACTCGGCTCAGTTTTTTTTCAAGTCGAGCTTGATCTTGAGTTACTTGAGTACTAACTCAGGTTGAGTTTGAGTATTATAAAAACATAATAAAGTAGATTTTGATCTTGATAAGCATCTAATTTTTTAATATATCATTTTTATTCAAAATATATGTATTTAATTTCAAGTTCGAGCTTTCCATATTGAGTAAAAAAATTGAGTTCGAGATATATTTTGTAATTAAAATTTTAAAAAATTATCCTAATTAAATTGAGTTGATAATAATCAAGTAGCTTGATTGAGACCAATTTGAACTCAATCTTGAGTTTGATCCATGAAATCAATACTCATTCGAGCACCGAGCTAAGCTTGAGCACTGATTTCAAGTATCGAGATCAAGATTGATTACTAAGATACTCATCTCGACTCGACTCGATTACACCCCTAAGAAAAACCATTATATACCAATCCAATCCTGGTGTGAATCAGTAAAATGTTATTAAGAACATCCTGAAGTATTTGAGAAGGGATAAGGATATGTTCTTGGACTTTTGAGGATAGGATGATCTATGTGTAAAGGGGTACACTAATACTAGTTTCTAATATAATAAAGATTACATGAGATCTCAATATGGTTTTATGATTTTTCTAAATTGTGTAGTTATCACTTAGAATAGTTCCAAATAATCCACTATAATAAACTCAACAACAAAGGAATAGTACATCGTTACATCAGATACTATAAAGGAAGTTGTTTGGATTAATAAGTTCATTTATAAACTTGATATAGTTACTAAAATCAAGAGAGAAATAAATATTTACTATGGAAAAATGGATCCATTTCTCAGGATAAGTAACCATGGTCTCACCAAAGGACAAAACATGTCTTTTGAAAATACCATGTTATATGAGAGATCATGGAGAGAGGTAATGTTAGGATATTTCAAGTGTATATAGAGGATAATGTATAAGATATTTTAATGAATAAATTATCATAGAAACAACATGAAGGTATTGTTAATTCTCTTGGTATACTAAAATTTATCACAAGATTGGGTTCAGAAAATCTTAAGAGGGGAGGGGTGACTAAAGTGTCGAAATTTTTTACCAAATTCCAATTATCCTTTAGATATTGTACCCCCATTAGTCATTGAACCTCTATTTATAATTAAGATAAATTGATCAATTATAGTTTTAACCAATAATACAACACCACATTCAATTAAAGTAAAATATATAAATATGGAACATAGTATTTTTACAAGGTCTGGTCCCTTCATGGTAAACTTACTACTTTTCATGATTGATTATTTTCCCCAATCATAGATTCTCCAATATAAAATAAAGCAACTAAAATGGGTGTATTTATGATCCTTTAGTACTTATTGTACTTATACTACTTCTCATATTGAATAAAATATTTATATCTTCTCACTACTTTCAAAAACTCACACTATGTTTTCCTTGAATACCCAGAGTCTCGTTGTTTCCATATATTCCCATCATAAAAACATAAATGTTTCCCATCCCTTTTGAATCTGATCTCCAATTAGTATATTATTTCTCTATATCGAACAAATTAGGTCTTTATATTCTCATTAAAATCTTCAAGTGCCTTTAACTATTCAAGAATACCTATTTTCATCCCATTATCTATTAAATGCTCAGCTTCTAGATCTTTCATAGAATCTATCTATGGGATTCGCTAAACTCAAATAAGCTCCTATGATCTTCATGAATCCTACATCTCTTTGATATTTGAAAGGCTAAACACACAGATTTTGAAAAATAGTGTGTATTTATATCTCTCTCAAATGATTCTATTATTTAGTTTTAAAACACTGTATCTATTTTAGAAGAACTAGGTAAACATCTTCATATTATTATACTTCTTTTTTACTAATAATATCTTCTTCTTAGAACTGTATTGGGTCACTCCATTTCTTCTTCTTTAAGAGTTATTTTATTTTTATCACTCAACACAAACTCTAAATTTTCTTTTAAACTCATATATATATTTCTTTTTCCTTTTATATATTTGTTAATAATACTTTTCTTTAGCCTTTAAGTGTTTAAAAATACCTTCTTGCATCTCTTTCTCTGTTCACATATTAGCTTCCATATCTTTCATAGAATTTGTATACTGGATTCACTAAACTCAAATGATATCATATTATCTTTATAAATCCTACATATCTATGATATTTTAAAGGCTCAACATAGATATATCGAACATTATTGTATATTTTCTATCTCTTAGCTTATTTTATTCTTTAACTTTGACACACTAGATTTGTTTTAATAGAACCAGGTCGACATCCTCATCTTCTTCTCCTTATTCTTTGATACTAAGAAGATATTCTTCTCATAACTATATCATGTCACTCTATTTCTTCTTCTTCAAGAGTTATTTTAATTTTATCACTCAATACCATATCTTTATTTTTTTCTAAACTCATCTCTCTTTTTATTTTTCCTTTTATATATAGGTCAATAGAAATATGTTTTCTATATTTTGATACAGAAAATGCATTCAAATATGTATGGTTGATTCTCACATTTCTTCATTAGTTTTTCATAGTTGCATCCCATGTCCTTAATTTTATTCATCATGTATTTACACAAGGGTTTTTTCTCGTGATTTATGTTATTATTTTTTCTTTAATCGGTTTTCACTTATACAATAAAATGAGTTCCCTTGATTTTCATTTCTTCTCATTTTCTCACTCAACTAAAACATTATTCATTTTAAATCATAACAAAATTGATAGATATTATTCTTAAAATAAAACACTAAATGTTTTCACATTAAACATTAACCACAAATATAGTAAGATTATATAGCATTTTAGATTTTTATCTTGACTAGGTTTATTTTGGAGTGATAGCTTCTAAAAATTCAGTATACTCCAGCTTGAATGAATATTTTCATAAAATTTCACTACACTCATTTATTTAATTTTTCTAGAATCACAATAGTGTTTTTGATATTTTAGACATTAAAATCCAACTTTATCATTATCATATTAATTATACTTCATAATAAACATTTTTGGTCTCTCATCTCTTTATTACAGCTTCATTTAATTTATCATTCTCACTTGGTTTTGATCTTATTTTTATCAATGTAAATATAATCTTCATCATACCATAACTTGAATCATATATTATTTTTTGTTAATTTAAATAGAAAATATTAGGATATGCACTATCATAATTAATTCCATTTTGATCACAAATTCATGATTTTAAAATATTCCATTTGAAAATACCATATTAAATAGAGGAGTGATATTTTCAACCTTATATATCCTTATTTCTACAAATAATAGCTTATATCATAAAAAATCATAGCTTTATTATGTTTATAACATGTGATAATATCTCAAGAATCATCCCAAATGTTTTACATCAAAATTAAACAATTATAGAAACTCTATTTTCAAACTTTAAAAAGTTTCTCAAAATCCTTATTACTTTGATCTTATCTTTCTCATCTTGAAAATAAGTTTCTTAGTAATTCAATTCTTGTATAAAATTTAATTTTTTATTATTTTATCTATAAAAATAATCTTTGTAATAATCACATTTTTTCCTCTTAAGAAATTAAATATGGAAACTTAGTTTTCGAACAACAGAATTCACAATTTTTTATAAAGTTTTGAACTCTAAATGAACTTTACAAAGATTTAAAATCATCCATACATAGTTCCTCATCCATCCTTATGAATACTATAATTTATTCATATAAAGTTTCAAATCATGTCTATGCAACTTGAATGATTTTTATGCAGCATCAAATGATGTTTAAACAAATATAAAATCATGCATATGCATAGAAGATTTATGTTTACATAGAATATTTCATGTTTACACAAATCAATATAATGTTTAAATAAGGAAGAATGATTTTTATGTAAATACAAAACACGTTTAAACAAATAAAAAACATGTTTACACAGTTTATTCCTTGGTAATTTTTCCAAGATCTTCATGTTGAAAGGGTGTTTATGCAAGACATAATCCATCATTATTTTATGATATTTCATCTATACTATATTTTAAATTCATCCTTTAAACAATACTTCTAAAATAATTCAGCCAAGTGATATTAGTTCACTATTTTAGTATCCAACACTCTAGATGATCAATGGGTGTATTCTTTAACACTTATACCTATTCAATCTCTCTATTAGGTTAAATTTTCAAAAAAAATTAATTTGTTTATAGTAGCTAGCACTTCACTTTTCTATAACCTATTATAGACAACACTCTTGAACCTTCGGTACTTTTCTTTGAGTTTAGGACCAGATCTATCAATCATGTGATATAATGGGGTTACACACCAAAAAGACATATCACTTCCCTTTTCCCAACTTTATATGTATAGCACTTCATGATATGGGTGGTTTCTCACTCTATCACCCATATTCAAAACACATTAACTTTCCTACAATAATTATATTAACAAAAAATACAAATATAGTTCTAAAAATCCACTTAGGGACTTCAATATTCCTTTTTTGATTTAGTTTCAATACACCTTTCATACCAAATTCAATGTAATTTCTCTCCCCCTTTTATATAATAAATTCAATGGGAATATTGGTAAAGTATTCCTTACTCATCGTGACATAATATAAATTCTTCCCCCACATTAGTTCTAAGATGTAACCTTAATATTTTGATAAAAGGATGAAACCACACACACATTACCAATGATCCTTTAGTTAACCACCTCTAAATCTACTTAGGATAAATTGGTGTGTAAAATAATACATATTAACCAAGATCAAACAAATTCATAATCATGTCCATCATGTGATAACACTTACATATTTCTCATTTATGGGGATGTAAAATAGATTTATCATGACTAATTTGTAGCATGTACTTATCCCAATACACAAGTCATAAAGTTAAAGTAAAAAATCATGAAACTCCCTCTTTATTATATATTTCTCACCAACCACCACTCCCCTTCAATTAATAATTTTGGTATGAATAAATCAGGTAAAATATGTTTGATTGTAATACCTCGTTAATTATTTTTATAAATTTTTCCAAAAATTCTTAATTCAATATAAATTAATGAATCTTGGAATCTTGTAGTTATTTTATTTATTCCTGTCAAGGGATACTCTCTATACTTTACCATGGTTGATTTTCTCTTCAGAAATAGTCTCTAATCATTTATGATGCTAATGAAAACTTGATATAATTTAAGAATTTTCAAATAATTTTTTGAAAGAATACAACATGATTCCACTTGAAATTTTCCACAATTGATAAATTTTTCCTGATGTATTGGAATTACATCTTTAATCAATTTATCTTTTGATTATTCACCTTCAATTTTTGTAATTTTGTCACAAAAAAGGTTTACTAGGGAATAATATGGGATTATATAAACTCTTCAATGTGAGAAACAGGGCTGGGAGTTATTACCCAACCAAAAAACTCTCTTCCCCAATACTTTAAAGTGACTGGTATTCTCCATGATTGCTTCCTCTTTAGGATTTCTAGGTATAAACATTATTAGGTATCATGTATTTACTTTTGTCCTTGTCTTTCTTTTTAGTTGAAATAGGTTTTGGGACTTTAGAATATAGATCTCTCTCACTTATTTTATATTGTCCCACCTTCTTGGCCTTTTCCAACTGATCAGGCCATATGAAACAACATTCTTTAGGAATACTTTTAACCATGTTCTTGAGTATGGACTCCTTTACAATATCATATTTAATCTTGGGATAAATTAGTTCTTTGCCTTTTTTATTCAATAATTTCTTTTGACTAGGTATCCATGTTATAAAAATGATAGCATTATGAACATACTATTTTCACCTTCCATGAACTCCTTCATCAACATTTAGTTTATCCTTCTTGGTTATCCTATAATAATGGTCATCAAGGTTGTTAACCACTATGCCAATACAATTATCACTTTCTTGTATTGACTTGTTATTTTTATATTTCATCTTGCTTCCTTCTTTTCTGATGTTTGTGGTCATGTTGTAGTGGTCCATGATATGGAATCAATTACCATATTAGAAGCATTTTCTCTTTATAAAGACACCCTGATCATCATATTTCTTTATAAACTTATTTGGATTATTCACTTCATCTTTCTTTGTTTTCACATTTCTCAAGGTAGACTAGTTTCCATTATTCACCTACTTCTAAATTTTTTGTGGTCTCATTTTCTCATTTGTACAAGATTTGTGTTTGGTTGGAAAAAACCAACATTCTTCATAATAATTTCCACCCTTGTTATAAAAATCATATAAGTTTTTAAAGTAATCAAATTTATTCTTCCTTGATAGATTTTCTTTTTTATGTGAAGTTTGTTTTTGAACAACAAGTTTACTTCTGATTTTATCACATATTCCCCTAACTTTAATCCTTATCTAACTTATATATGATTATATGTTGTGCCAAAAAATTATACCCATATTCACAAACCTCTATTAACACTATTAGTGGCCTACAAATATTTTCCATTTTAATTTAGTAAAAAATGTGCCATATTGACTCTCTTGCTATTTTTGAGAAATTTCACCACTAACATGGGATTTTTTAGGGAGCTTATTTCCTTAAATTTTCTTACCTCAGACCATGATACATTAGTTAGTTTACTAGAATTTTTTCCCTTCCATATCTCTTAGAACTACACTATTTTCAAAAAAAAATAGTGAAACCATAATTAACTAGAGGATGGGATACCTTTTTAACTTATCTTAAGATTGATGGGTTCCCAAAACATCTCAAGATATAATTTACACTAATTTTAATCACTTTTGAAAGAAAATACAACTTAGAAACTTTATTAGTAAAATTATTCTTCTCAGTTGTTTGGGAAGTTACAACATTGGTTGATTATAGATTTTTTAGTTTTACTTAGAACTCCAAACTCTTAATATTAAGAGTGTTCATTTCATCCATTATTTATTAAAACCTCTCTTATCATTAAATATTTATATTCTAAACTTAAATTTCATGTATCATTCTTTCCTATGGTAGAGAATTTTCAATTTCCTTTATTATTTTTTATTGACATCCAATTATACAACCTTAACATTTTTTGTGACTTCATACATATTTTCTAGTGCATTGATTACTTCAGTAACAATAGATTACTTCTAGTGCATTGATTACTTCAAAAAAATTATTTTCAATTCTTCATCTATAAATTGAAACTATTTATCCCTTATATTTCTACAGTATTTAGAGATTGATTAATTTTCCAAACTGTCTATCTATTTCTTTCTTCCATGGTATTAAATTCTTTCTCTAGTAGTGATTTTTCATCAAATGGTTACATGATAAATTCAAGTATATGACTTATTAATTAAAAAGAAACCTTCTTGAAGTAATATTTAACTTGATCGTAAAATTATTCAACTATTTTTATTAATTTATCCTCTTCATATTATCTAAAAATTATACTAAAATTAATAAAATGATGTTTATTAATAGTATCTATAGATGAGAACTTACCATTTTGATTATATTCAAGTAGTGGTGGATCCTTTTCCTTATTCAAAATATTATTCAAATTATTAGCCTCATTATTCATCCTTTTTTTCAGTGTCTTGGAAGTGTCTTCAAAATTTTTATGAATGGGATTAGATTCTACATATGAAGCCATACAAAATTTTCTTCTAAGAAAACTTCAAATTTTTACCTCATGAAATTAGTTGTAAATTAGTGGGACTTCAAAAATAGATCCAATTAGAGGTAATATTTTCTTTAATATCATTTGAAATACCCCACATGATAGGGGGTATACACACCTAATATGAAGGAATAATTTGGTGTGGAAACTTTTTACTAAATTCTAATTACCATTTAGATCATTTACCACCATTGGTCATTAAACCATTATTCCCAATTAAGTTAAATGGATTAGCTATAGTTTTAAACAAGAATATTACACCACATGAAATTCATTTAAATTAGATAAATACACCAAGATTTATTTTTATAGGATTTTTTCACTTGTGGAAAACCTACTCCTTATCATGATTATTTATTCACCCCAATCATGGATTATCCACTATAAACTTAGGTTGATATAATGGGTATATTTATAACCCCTTTTTGCTTCTCATACTTACACTACTTCTCGTAGTGAATAAAATATTTATAGCATCTCACTGGTGCCATAGAGCCATGTTATTCTTTCCTTCCATACCTAGAGTATCACATGTTCTATATCTTCCCATTGTGTATACACAAGTGTTTCCTTACAACTCTTTTGAATTTGATCTCTAATCAGTATAGGAGTTCATTGGATTGAATGAATTAGATCTCCTTCCTCATCATTGAATTCTTCAACTTCCTTCAATTATTTAAGAAACAATTCTTGCAACTTTGTCTCTATTTACATATTAGTTTCCATCACTTTCACATAATCTATCTTCATGCTTCACTCAACTCAAATGAGCTCCTATGATCTTAATGAATCCATAAAATCCTAAATATTTTAAAGGATCAACACACAGATTTTGAAAAATAGTGTGTATTTATATCTTTCTCAGTTTCTTCTATTCTACATTTTTAAACAACTGGAACTATTTTATTAGAACTAGGTTGTCATACTCATATTATTATCCTTCTTCTTCAATACCAAAAATATATTCTCAGAGCTGTATTGAGTCACTCTACTTCTTATTCAAGATTTATTCTATTTTTCTCACTCAATAATAGCTCTAAGATTTCCTCTAAATTCATCTCTATCTCTTTTACCTTTTATATATAGATAAATCAAATTTTTTTCTATATTTTGATATAGAAAATATATTTGAACATGTATGGTTTATCTTCTAATTTCTATAATATATTTTTGTGGGTGAATCCCATGAACTTCATTTTTTTCCTCATGAATTTACACGTAGGTCTGTTCCCATGATTTTAGTTATGTTTTTTGCCTCAATTTTTTGGCTCATATACAATGACAAGAGTGCCCTTACTTTTCATTTATTTTAATTTTCTATCTTGAATAAATCACTATTAGTTTTAATTAATAGTATCCTTGAGATATATTCTTCATAAAATAAACCACTAAAATTATTAACATTAATTATTCACCTAATTTGTAGTCAAATTATATAAAATTTCAGATTTATGGCTTGATTTGATTCATTTTGGGGTAATAGATTTTGAAAATTCATGATACTCTAGCTTGCATGAATATTTTTAGAACGCTCTTCTACACTAAATTATTTAATTTTGAATAATAATAATGGTATTTGGGATATTTCATACATTAAAATACAACTTCATCATCATCATATTAATCATATTTATTAATAAAAAATTATGGTTCCTCTTCTCTTTAGTTATGCTTCATTTAATGTCTCATACTCACTCAGCTTTGATCTTATTTTTCTTAGTATAAAGATAATATTTATCATATTTAAACTTTAATCACATATCATTTTGATATAATTTAAACACTTAAGATCGGAGCATTCACTATATGAATTAATTCCATTTTGATCACATATTAATGGTTTTCAAATATTCCATTTGAACATCCCATATTAAATAGAGCTATGATATTTTAAACCTTATATTTATTCATTTTACTCAAATAATAGATTGTATCATGGATAAACATAGATTAATTATGTTTATAACATATTATAATATTTCAATCATTATCCCAAATGTTTTTCATCAGAATTAAACAATTCTAGAAACTCTATTTTTAGACTTGAAAGAATCTCTCAAATTCCATCTTTCTTTGATATTATCTTTCTCAACTTTAATATTAGTTTATTAATAATTCATATGTATCACATTTAATTTTTGATTATTTTATCTATTAAAATAATCTTTTTAATTATCACATTTATTTTCCTCTTCATAAATTGAATCTAAGAACTCGGTTTTCAGTCATTAGAATTCACAATTTTTCACTAAGTGTTGATCTCTGAATAACCTTTACATAGATTATAAATCATCCATATGCAATTCATTAATCATCATTATAAATATTTTAATTCATCTATATGTAGATCCAAATAATTTATACACAACTCAAATGATGTTTACGTAGCATCGAATTATGTTTAGGAAAACACCAAATCATGTATACACTGAGAGGATTCATGTTCACATAGCAGAGTTCATGTTTATGAAAATCAATATGATTTTTAAATAAGGAATAATGATGTTTATGTGAATCTAAAAAATGTTTACATAGTTTATTACTTGGTCATTTTTCCACAATCTTCATGTTAAAATGATTTTTACACAAGAAAAAATGCATCATGACTTTGTGAGATTTCATCTCCACTACATTTTCAATTCATCCTTTTACCAGCCTTCTAAAATACTTCATCCAAGTGATATTACTTCATTATTTTAGTATCCAATATACTCGATCAACAATGGATGGATTTTATAATACTTCATCCTCTTTACTCTCTATTAATCTAGCTTTTCACACATTTTTTTGTAGCTCTTAAAACTATTTATAATAGCCAGAACTTCACTTTTCTATAACCTATTTTAGAAATAACTCTCAAACCTTAAAAAATTGTATTTGACTTAAGGATCATCTCTATAAATCATCTAATGTAATGGGGTTTCACACTAATAATCCATATCACTCTCTCTTTTCCTAACTTTCTATGAGAATCACTTCATCCAATTTGGAGAGTGTATTCTCACACCATAACCCATATTAATCAAAAATTGAATTTCCTTCAATAATTATATTAATAACAAATAGAAATATATCTTTAAAAATCTATTTGGCCACTTAATATATTATACATAAGAGATTGATTGTAATTTTTGAATAATGTATCATGATTTTATAATAAATTCAATCTTTATTTATCATTTATTCATATGTGTTGAAATTTATTTTATATGAATAATCAAATGATAAGATCCCCCCAAAGTAAATCTTTGATTTGTCCCTAACCGATGATCTTCATGGAGTATTATAGATTATGTTGATATGTTAAGGTTGTATTGAGTAAAATCTTATACTCTATATAATAATTTTAAATGAGATATGAAGAATAGAATCATAAGGTATTAAGTCGAGTCTTATTAATTAAACTAGTATTCCAAATTATATCTCATGTAATTCCATACAATCATCAATATACTTAGGGGTGTGTGCTTATTATAAATCCTTCTTACCTAAAGTTAAAAATATATGTAGCATGTGAACCTTAATACTTATATACCTTTATTATGAAATCTATAAATCTTAGCTAATCAGGGGGTGGTTGGATATGTTTTTTATCATATTATTGGTTGGAGCTAAACCAAGATAAGATTTTTCCACTAGTATGATGAGTTAAAACATATGTTCCCTTGATTGACTGAGGAAATACATGTACATTATTAGTTTAATCATATATGATGTGTTCAGGTACTTGGGTGATGTACATGTGATGTTCTCATCTGCTATATGAATAACATTTGATGTATTCATCAACCTGGATAGTATTTTTTAGAGAATCAAGAAATTATGAGATGGAATATACTATATTAACATGTTATATGTTTAGTGGTCACTCTATTTCATGGAAACAGGGATTATATAGGTATATATGTGATTTATATGATTCATCTTGTGATAGACAGGTCCATATAGAGGTATAATTATGTTTTATCTAGATCACACTAGACCCCTTAGTAGCTTGAGTAGTGCCAATGTTTTGCTAGAGGCCACTCTTTGCTTATATCTATGAAATCAAGATTATATATTTTTTCATCAATGCTAATAATTTAAGGTTATGTTACTTTCTTAAAGGTACTTCTTTGGCCATTATTTTGAATATACTTTGGTTTGGTCTTAATTTCGGGGTTGTTTAGGGATTTTTTAGATGTTTATGGAAGCCCTTGGGACTTTGCACAGTTGGCCCATGGTTAAAGTAACTATGCATCCAAACTGTGCACCCCAAACAGAAGCTTTGTAAATATCGCATGGTTAAGGATTACAGTTACTCTTAATCATGTGGACTCTCTAGAAAACCATGATCATGAAATTTTAATGCTATGCATTTTTAATTAAAAATCCTTAGGACCCTAGTTTAACCTCTAATGACCCCATAATATCATATTTTCTCGACCTAATCCTTCCCTAGTGATCTAGATTATTCTCCCTTGGGATTCTTGGTGATTTCCCTTAATTCTTGGAAAATTTATCAAGGTATGTTTGGGTTTTGAATTAGTTTCTTCTTCATTTCTTATATCCTTTCTAGATATATCCTCCCCTTATCTCATTATAACCCATGTGGGATATATATTTTATATATAAGGGGTTTTCTATAGTTTTTATGTGTTTCTTATGGATCTTGGATAGTGAAGACCTGATCTACTCTTCTCTGGTCTCTGTTTTCAAAAGTGATCAGTTCTACCTCCATTTTTTAGTTAGGTGTTTCTAGATAAAGGAATTGCTTATTTTTATATTAAATTACTTTGTGTTATTCATTTAATTGAATTTATTTGTGATTAAAATATATTTTTGGGAAATAAATCATTTTTTTAAAGTGTTTTTTCTTTAAAACAATTTTTGAACACCATGTGTTTGATAAAAAGCTTGAATGGTGGATTTGATTTAAAAATGGGATTTAAATAACCGAAGAGGATTGACTTGGAATTGAATTTTTTTTATAAATTGTGACCATTGTTTTTAAATATATTTTTAAAAACTTAGAACATTGGGTAACATTGGGTGTGTCGAGAATAGACATGTCACTCATATTTTGTGTAATACCACTTGAGGTTTTCTTTCACATTAGTGTGTGTAATACCACTATGAGGTTGTACTAGTTGGATCCACCACATACCTATATTGGGGATTTATTTTTTATGTATAGTATGTATACCCATCTTTTAGAGCCTAAATGGCTTTTTTTTGTCCTTTTTTATTAGATTATCACATGATGGATTGTTCATGGTTATTTTCTCACATACTTTTATATGATGGATTGGTCATGGTTATTTGTTACATGTTTACCTTATAGTGTATTCAAGGATTTTATTGGTTATTATCTCATACTTATTCACATATACTTTTCATATTCCTTGTTTTGGGAATATGAAAGGATTTTATGAAAAACCAATGGATGATTTATAAATTGTTTTAATTTATGAAAGTGCTTTGTAAAACTGCATTTGTTTTTAAACTTATAACTGTAGCATTCTTGGTATTAGAATTTGTATAGATTATTTGGGGGAATTATATTAGGATTTTTTATCACATCCTAATTTTTCCTTTAGATAGTTGTAGATGTTGTTTTCAGGATTCAAGTAAATGGAAGGGTTTCGTGTATCATGTCGGTATCTCTTGTTGTCTTCACCTTCATAGTGGGAAGGTTTGGAGGTGACAGTTGGTCACATGGAGACTTGTTGGTCTTGTCTTGACATGTTTTTATAGTTTAGACGATTTGGATTGGATTTTATGTATCTTAGATGTTTTATCCCTTCTCTTGTGTTGTACTCTGTTTTTTTTTTGTCTTTTTTTATATACAATACTTATTTCCATTATCTTGTTGCACCACACCACATTGTGATGGGCCGGTTCATGTGGCTTATCTAGTTGACCCGGGTTGGTTTGTTACAACTAAGTCCTGTAGGGTAACACAGTTAGGCCCTTGGATAATAATTGAGTTTTTTACAAAGTTTTTGTTCCAAAATGAAGATATTTTGGTAAAAATTTTCCAAAAGAGTTTTGTATTGATTCATAAAGAGTTTTTTAAGTTTAGAATAAAAGTATTATGAGATTTTTATGAAATTGGGAGATTTTTGGAGATACAAAAAAAATGGGATATCATGTTTTATGATATCTCACAATAATATTTGAAAATGTGTACATATGAATACATATATCATATCCCATAAATAACTATCATCGTAGAGTATTATGGGGCATGAAATATGTGATATTGCATGCATATATTATGTCACAACTTCCTATGGTTTATCTTCAATTATAAATAAATGTGATTTATTTATTCATGTATTTAAATTGGTTATAAATCATAATATGAATCATATATATATCTATAAATTCATTAAAGTGTTCAATGAATATTGAACACCAACGGGCAGTAACGACTTGAGATGGCAGTCACACCTCGACTCTCATTATTAAATAAAGAGCATAAATAGTTCCTATAAAAGGGATTTTATCCCTTTATTGGATAGAGGTGTGATCTTATAATCCAAATCCAAAACTCTCTCTTATTCTTGATCATCATTCATCTCCACAAAGAAGGTTCTAGCACCCCTTCAGTGATTAGAAATCCTATCGATGCGATTGAGGATCCATTGGTCGATGTACCACCTTCAGAGGTAGGAGAAGTATGGATATTACTTAGTTTATCTAAATTAAGCATATTTAAAAGAGTAAAATATATATTACTCTAATACAAAAGTATGCTTTAGGTTCTTTGTTATTCTATAGTGCTTTGATTGAAGATAGATCATAAATTTTCATGGTTTTCTTTCATTGTTAGTTTATTATATGAACACCCAAAAACTCATCAGGGACCATTAACCATTTATTTTAGTTTTTTATACTTTTTTTAAAATTGATTGTGATTTAAAATGGGTGGAGAATAAATCCACCTATACAATGATTCACATGTTATGATATATTTTATCACATCACTCGTATTATTCATGTTTTTCATTCCCAAATCCATTATCTATGATCAAGGAATACACTTTTTTAGTATAATCATGGAGTATTTGATGATAAATTATAGAGTAATTTACAAAAAAAATCTACCTTATACCACCCACAAACAAATATAAAAGTTGAGATGTCCAATGAATAAGTGAAAAGGATTATAGAGAATATTGTACAACCAAATGGGAATAATTGGAGTAGGAGACTAGAAGATACACTTTGAGCTTATAGAACAATTTTTAAAACCCTAATATGAACCCATCCTTACAAAAAAAATTGGGACACTAGTAGAGAAATTGGATATAACCACAGGTAGAGATCATGGTTATAGGTTCAATGACTTTGGTTGTAGCATGTAGCCATGACCAGATGAATCATGGGTGTTATTTTTATATTAATTTGAAATGAGTGGGATGAGGAAACACGCACCAAGCCCGCATAGGTTTGAGCCTGCATGGGTTTAAGACCGCATGGGTTTGTCCGAAAAAGCCTGCATATAATACAAACAAAAAATATCAAGTCCACCCCACCCCATATAAGGCAACGGGTAGCCTATAGGCTTGCCTGCATTTTTTTTAAATTAAAATTATTAATTATAAACATTTAAATATTATATTTTTTTCATTCCCGGTATCATATGAAGGTAAGAACACAGATAGATTTCATTTCATTTTTTACGCTTTTGTGGTCATTTATCCAATCAGGAATGATTGTGAATAAGCTATAGTTTTTTCATATACAAAATTAATTTTAAATTAATGAATATGTTTTATTTTTATATTAATAAACATAAAAAATTATTGATATTACTAATTCAGGTATAAAATTAGTTGAGTGGGGGCTCGCGGGGGATTCCAACACCCAGGCGATGTGGTGGCTCGATGGGGAGACCCGGATATAGGGTTTGACATGGGGAATCTTAGGAAAAGATAAGGCCGCACACGAGGTGGGTGGTGATGGTGTGATGATTGAATGGATAGGACAGCGGGGGTCAGCATATCGAGGGTTGTTGTGTTAGTTTCTCGGCACGACCAATAGGTTGGAGCAGTGATTAGTGAGGTGCGTGTTTAGGGGGAACACATGTAGGGTTTAGGAGACCCATACACAGTGAAATAATAGAAAAAAAATTAAATTAAAATGTATGATAACCATAAGTGGGTTTCATGAGGCAAGGAGGGGAAGCATCATGCGTATTCCCAATTTCCGCAAATATCATGCATGGGATTCCCATTCAATTAATATATAAGCATAAATTATATAATTTTTTGTAAAAAAAGTTGAAACACATGCAGGCACTTGATTCAGGAGAGGTGCACCAGATAAATAACCATGGTCCCATATTGATGGTGGCTCCTTAAAAAATGCACATTGAATTAGTGGGCCTTAGTGTTATTTCAAAACAACCAATAAATTTTATTTAAGTTTATTAATTTTTAAAAATAATATATTTCAAAATATTTTACTTTAAAAAATGGGATCGTAGGACAGCACGCACTCGCGCGGGCTTCCCTGCCTAAGCCTGCACCCATATGGGCTTAGCTCACATAGGATTGTACTCTTAATGGTCAAATTTTTTTGTCCCTCCCCACACCGTATCTTCCCCATATCCATAAAGCCTATGGTCTGTGTGGCCATTTTTTATTACTATATTTTTATGTAAATATACCCTAGATCTATTGCTATAAGCACATCCCCATGGTTGTATAGGTATTTACACATGCAGGATATTACCATGGGTGGTGGTTCCCATGGTGTCTATTTGTGTGGAAATATATTATGTCTATTTCCACAGGAAGTTTTGAGTGGCTATAGAGTTGTTTCCATGGGCCAAATATTGCTGCAAGTGGTTGTGACCATGTTATCTATTTGCATAAAAATAAACTATGGACATACAAGATTTTACATGGTCACCTTCCCATGGTTGTATAGGTTTTTGTATAGAAATTTATAGCCATGGGTAGTGGCGCCCATGGCCATACCTCATCTAAAATTTTAAAATTCCACCAAAAATATTTAATCCTAGATTTTTTGAGTTATACATGATTAATTATACCACTCACATGTAGATCATTTTATGTATATAAATATTTATATATAAGAATTATTAAAAATATATTTTATAGTTATTATAATTATTATTGTAATAATTAGTCCAGGTGGCGGGACACATGATCATGGGCAAGGCAGCCCAAGGTGGTGGGCCCTAACCATGTAGACCTATCACCACAAGAGGTGGTGCTCGTGAAGATAGTAGGTTCCCACATTGACCTACCACCATGGGCCACTTTTCTTGTGTCTATAGGTAGTTCCCATGGGGAGCTACCACCCTGAGCAAAGTGTCCCATGGAAATATGTCCAAACTACCCCTATGGGCCATGTTGCTCGTGATGATATGCGGTTTCCATGAGGAACTACCACCATGGACCACTTTTCCCATGGTTTTTGTCCCTTACTCATGGACCTAACACCATTGGTGGAGTTTCCTATGGTGATAGTTCCACATAGTAATTAACTATACCCATGGTCCCCACAGCCCTTGGCTATAGTCCTTCCATGTACCCTTCCCACACTCTTCTTGAATTGGACTCATGGTTTCCACATCATCCTATAGCCATGGGAGCCAACAAACAAGGCTATAGGATCTTCCCACACTGTACTACTAGTTCCCATGTCATCCTATAGACACAAGAGATATGGACTATGGCAGTATATTCCCTAAAGATATATGAAAACCTACAACTGGGTTATATCAACCATAGATGTAGAAATGTTGATGTAAGAAAATTTTCAAGTTTTGGGAAAATACTACATCTTTTATGGTGATGGAACACAATGCATAATTTGTTTTTAAGAATCTAAACATGGATTTGAAAAGTGTTTGAGAACAATAAAAGTTCTAAATAAAATAATTGGAATAAATTAGAAGAGTTATATATGATAAATCAAGGTTATACATGGAAATAAAAAAATCTATCCATGAAAAAATTATCTGGAGGAAAGACTTTCAAATTATAGATAAATTGATATTGTATAACTCTATATTGAAGTTGATATTGGGTAAAAATCATTACAGGTGGGATGGACCCTTTAATGTTGCTAATATTTTTCTATATGGTGTAGTGTAGATTATGGGAGAATCATCAAATAGATCTTTCATATTGAATGTGAAAAGTCTTAAAAAATTTATAAAGATTTTTTAAATAAAATATAGAGGCACTCACTCTCCTCCAAACAACTTATAAATGAATCCATCAAATTGTATCTTTATATTGCTCTTGTTTTCTTGTTGTCATATTATTTTATATTTGGAATTGATATAATTTTAATTTGAGTTAAATTTAGAACAATTTAATAGTAAAGTGTGGGTAAGTGAATAGTTTTGTTATAGGATGTAGATAATTTCTTTTGTTTCAATTTTTGGGTGTTTTTTTTTTGCATTTATTTTGTTTTTATTTTCATTTTTTTTTGTGTTTTTCAAAAAAAATAATTTTAACATAATATAAAAAAAATGTTTTTAAAAACATGGTCATATTAAAAGGATTATTTGATTAAAATTACCATCGTTGAGATAATTTTTGATAATTTATCATTCTATTAATTTTTATTTTCAAACATCTACTTAAATTTTTACTAGTAATTGAAATATATTACCTTAATTGAATACCCAATATTTATTTTTCATATTAGGAGATATGTTACACTTTTTAATATATTCCTCTCAATATTCCCTTTTCTTAAGAGATTCTTGAGATATGGTTGTCTTATAAAACTTTATGTGATTCAATCTCAAAACTTTAAGAGTGAGATAATTGTGACAAAATGATTGAAGCATTTTATCAGTTTATATCCTTAGTAAATTCATTGATACCACCATAACAATATTGTGTGATTTAAGATCATATAAATAGTGGATATCTTAATGCATGGTCCACATTTAAATATTATTTATCCTTACCTACCCATACCTAAGGTATTTTTCGTGATTAAAATTTAAAGTAATTATAGAAGGAGGCATATTTCATGGTTTTATTGGGAAGTGAAAAAAATAAGGGAAAAGTGTGTGTATTTTATCATTTTAAAGTCATTTTAGTGAATTCCAATAGTTACTCTATGATTCCCTTATTCTCTATGAAAAATAAATTAAATTAAATTTATATAAAAAATAAAGAAAAGTATTGAAAAAATATAAAATATGGAATCAATCATTATTAGGTTAACTTCATGTATAGTCCATTGAGACAAAAGGTATTGAGATTTTTATAGGTGATTTATTTTTAAAAGGAATTTCTCATTAAGAAGTGAATTTTGATCATCAAAAATACTGTAAATGTCAAACCTCCTCATTGATCATTTTACTTTTCATATAATCACTCGCTAACCTAAAACCTCATAATAGACCTTTTAAATTCATCAATATTGATACAAAAATTTTGTATGTGTGGGTAGAGATGTGAGAGTCTCAACAATATTATAGTAAACATACATGTTTTTTATAATGAAGAAAATTTTGTATGTATCTGTACTTGATTTATGAGAGGAAATAATTCATCAAAGTAAGTTACAAATGATTCATGGATATAAATGAAAAGTTAGATTGAATATAGATGGGAGAGAAAAAGGAAATTTTAATAAATTTCCTATATAAATTAAACATGAAAAAACCATGGATAAAAAATTATTGAATAATTATTTTTACTCTTGACTTGTTTATATGAATTTGATTTGGGTATACATTTTATAAAATCATTAATTTTTTACCATTAGTGAAAAAAAATTATCTTCTCAGCTTGGTTTAGTATATTATTTTCATAAAGTAAGTATGAAAGATTTATGGTTAATAAGTATTGAAATGGTTTTTTCACTCTTAAAGATATTGTATAAATTTTATTTAGATATATATTTTCAAAAATCATTGATTTTTTTCTATGAGTCAAAAATACTATCTTCTGAGTCTATTTGTTATTAAATCCATAACCAAATTATAGATAATCAACATACCAATTATTCCCTTATTTCAAAGGGTTAATACAAAACTATTTTAATTTAAATGTTTCTCATAAACTCTTTTAGTTATTATTTACACCCAAGTTCTATTTAAAGATGCTACATAAAAAACTAATGCATTAACTCCTTCGACCCTATATAGAATAATATATCAAATGTTTTTTTAAACACTTATAGGTTACTTAATATTATAATTCGATTATTTCCTCGCCAATTAATGTTAATATTAATATTTTACTTTCCCCTTCCTTAATCCAAGTTATATTAAAATTAAATATTTTTTGTAAGTATTTATACCCATAAATAATACAATCATTCCAATTGTACAAATTTTCCAAGAACAACCTAAAATGGTTTTAGTAAATTATAATTTATTATATGGATGTTATAATGATATATAATAATTCATTTCATGGTTTTATAACCTAAATCATCCATCCTCATAAGTTCTATCTTCATTTCTTAGAAAAATCTAAGGTGATATACAAGAAAAGTGATTTTTCATAGATAAACAAGCAGTTAATTAATATTCCTTCAAGAAAAAAACTATTATTCATATTTTGTATCAAAAAAAATATCATGTATTAATAAATTCAAAAAATAATACAAGGTATATATTAAATTATTATTTCTCAAATCTACGTTGTATTGTAAACAACCATAACAAGTTGTTTTCCATGGTAATGATGAAAGATAAATTGAGGCATGTGATCTATATTGGTTGTAGATTATGGAAAGAGAGGGTTTAATTTACCTTTAAAAAATTAAATCAAATAAATAAATTGATGCAATAAAAGATACAACGATATAGTACAAGCATGTGATATAATCAAAGTAAATCATAGTGAAAATTAAAACAAGGCAATTAAGTGAAAGCGTTGTAGAAATTTAAATGTGAAAAGAAAATAGACAAGGAAAACTTTGATAATGGAGTTCATAAATAGCACAAAAAGGTAACCCTACATATCCTCCCCTAAAGAAGGATCGATAGGGTATATAACCCCTTATTTTTAATAGGAACCAATAACCAAATAAGTCCCTTGTTTTTTAATGGATAAAGAAAGAAACCAAGAACCCTTGGTTTTAATAATAACCAAGAAATAAATAAATAATCCCTTAATTTTTAATATAGAAGAATTAAACTAAACAAACCCATTCTTTTGAACAGATAAAGTAAGAAACCAATGAAAAAAATTAGGGAGAAAAGAGATAGATTTCCTTTTAACAAATTTGTTACAATGTAATATCAAATCTCACTAAAATATAAGAAAATAATGAAGATGAGAGAGAAATATATATATTAAAAATGATAGAGAGGGATCCAAGGGTTTATACAAAAAAATAAAGGCTCAATTAAAATAGATATAAAGGGAGTAAAAGAAATAAAATATTGAACATGGAAAGATTGAAGTCACTTGATTATAGTCGATAAAGATCGCATGTTTGGATGGTGCCCTTTGATGCTCATAATTCCCATGGAGAATGTTCAAATTGATTTTATTTGAGAAATAAATTATATAAATTTGAATCTCTTTGAGTATTCTGAAGTCATTGAATATTGTAGAGCATTTAATTCGATGAACATAATAATTGGATGAAGTTTTGTGCCTCTCTTGTCCTTTTTTCTATCCTCCATAGGGTGTCAGGGTCTAAGAATTTGATCCAAGGAATTAAATACTTGAATAAGAGCTTTTTGACCAACCATTAATGCACCTTGGAAGGATATAGAATGCCACTACTAGCTAGTCACCCAATGCCACTAGCTATCCGGTGTGTAGGGTAGTAGCTATTGCATGACTGGATCCTCCATTGACTACCCGATGGCCTCTACTGACTAGCTATTAGAGTGTTCCTAGAGATAGTTGTTGAGTCAAAAAAAATCTTTCAACACTTTCTAACCTTTTTTTTAAACCAAAATCCACTTCTTTAGAATTTTATACTTTACTAACTTTTATACTCCCCATTTCTTAGAATTTTTTTTAGGAAATTTATTTTACCATACATAGAAAAAACTTCCTATTAGAGGAATTTTTTCCTTAATCATATGTACATGTATTTTTTACATTGAATGGACATTTACAAACTTCATCAGACATAGATTATAAAAATTCCAATAGTTAAAGTATAACAAAGTCCATCAGACAAATTTTTACCAAGACTACCAAATAAAATTCATTGGATGAAGCTAAACATACTTCCCGAACAAAGAAACTTTATCCACTAGATAAACATTCCTTATTCTATGAGATAGAATCCAATTACATTATATTGGTGTAAATTATTATGATCATTGGACAAATACATTGTGTTAAATCCTTTCAAGTAAAGAAGGAGGTTGTATGATGTTGTTTCAACCAACTCTGAAGAATGTAGAATATAACTATTATAGAAATGCCTATAAATGGAAGCTGCATTTGAGGAGGAGGAATATTTTTCAAATCAAGATATCTAACTTTTTTGTAAATATTTTGTAGCATCTTGTTATATTGAGATTTCTTCATTGTAATATTTAAAGAGTATTTTTCTTAAGGCATGTGTGTGGGCCTATTGTAAATTCCTTAAGAACTTATATGATTATAATACTTATGCATCTGATATGGTGTGATCAATGGATTCCAAGGTTTAGGATGACAATGGTTACTAATATTTCTAATTTACGGTTCCTGAGGCTAGGGGAACAGAAGTATGTATGATCCTAGAATCGAGGGCTTCCTTGGTAAAGGATGACAAACCTTTATGGTTTGGTTAAAACTGTGGATATCTTTAGTCTAATTAAGACACCCATTACACTAAAGGTTAAAGTGTGGTAACTTTATTGGGTAAGTTCTTTGTAAATTTTTCTTACACCCTTTATAAAACTTGTGTTTCTTTGTTATTCTTATTAAATACAAGTTTTACATATTTTCCATTGTTCATGTATTAAGGAAAGTTTCATACTAATTATTATAAACTTTTCTTAACTTTGAATTTATAAAGTATATTGGTGTTTCTATATCTGATTACTTTCTTAAATTGTATGTTTTATTTTATAAACTATAATTCACCCCCTCTTATAAGTAAAACTATACTCTTTTGATTCTATATTTGGTATTATAGAATATTTTACTTGTTATAAACCGTTACACTAATGTGTTTATGTAGAAAATATTATACTTATCTTTAAGATGGCGGGTTTTTTAATTGGGACACTTGAAAATCTCAATCCTAGAAGACCACCTATCTTTGATATATCGAATGAAAACTTGTTTTATCATGATTGGATTTGATAATTTTTTTTGTTAACTGGAAACTATAAAATTCCAGATAAAGAGTTATTAATCTTATCAAAGAAAAAAAGTTATAATATCAACTTAACTATATATTTAGAAATACTTTGTTATGTTCAATGACCAAAAATATATACAGCCAAATTTTTTTTGTGAAACTGTGAATAATATTTAGAAGAAATTAGAGGTTATGCATTTTGGAACTACCAAAATTATAGGGACTAGAAGAGATATGTTGAGAGATGATTATAGAGCTTTTTATTTTCTATATGGAGAATCAGTTACACATATGCATCAATTTTTTATGACTATTGTTAATAGTTTACAATATTTGGGAAATAAATATTTGAATAATGAAAATTTGGTTTAAAAAATTATTGATATCATACCCAATAAATGGTAATCCAAGAGGACAGATTTTGATGATACTAAAAATCTTACTAAGCTTAGTTTGGATGATACCATTGGAACTCTCATGAAATATGAGGGTAGATTAAAAAATAAATGTTGGTATAGAAAAGAATAAAAATGGTGTTTCTTTTGCTTTAACTTCTACAGTAGTTAAGAAATTTAGGTTAGCTAAGAAAGTTACTAAATCTTCAAATAAGAATAAAGTAAAGGTTGAGATAGAAAGTATTTCTTTAGAACAAATTGAAAATGAGCTTTCAAATATTTCTAAAATTATAAACAAGATTATTTTAAAGAAATGTTTTAGATACAAGTACAAGAAAAATTCTAAGGAAATAAGTGATAAAAAATATGCTTCTGAGATGATTTGTTACGAATTTAAGAAACCTAGACACATAAAACCAGATTTTCCTAGACTAAAGAAGAAGGATAAGAAAGATAAAAATTATAAGAAATTATAAAAGTATAAAATCGAGAAAATTATAAAAGTTTCAGAAACATGGAGTTCTAGTGGTGGAGATAGTTCTTCATGAAATTCTTCATATGGTAGCAGTGATAGTCAAAAGATCATGGGATTATATACTGGAATTTTGAATACTAATCAATGCTTCATAGATAAGGTATCTATTAAATAATTAACCAATTTAAATATAAATTCTAATTATCCATACTCAGATAATGAAAATAGTTCTACATCTTCAGAAGAATAAGAATCTACTTCATCTGATGAAGATGATACTTTACCAAGTTATGAGGAAATTTCTAGATATGCCACTTTAATTAAAAAAAAAATAATAAAGTTTATAAAAAATATAAAAATTATAAGTCAGATCATGTCAAATAAAATTCTATAATTTCAAAACTTTCCCTAGAGATTTAAAATCTTACTAAATAATTAGATAAAAAATCTTGTTCTACTTCATCTATTGATAATAAAGACTTAGTTATTAAACTAAATTATGAAATTTTTAGTTTGAAAATTTTATTATCAAACTTAACTTCTAGAAAATAAAATTTTGAAAACATGTGAAGATAGTTGAAACCTATTAGAAATACTCCTAGGATTGGTTTTATGACATCTAAACCTCATTTTCAAAATAATTATTTTTTTTCTAAAAGTGCTCCCTTATGTACAAAATGTTAGATAGGTGTACACTGGAAGAATAAATGTTCTTTGAATAAATTGAAATCTTTTGGTTTTCATTGAGAATTCATTTCTAAAGACTTATTAGTTGTAAAACACAAAATAGTTGGACAAATATGGATTCCAGAAGTACTTTTTGCTAATAATTCTGGACCCAAGTAAGTTTGGGTTCCAAGATCTAAAATTTTCTATTTTTAGGGAAATAAGAAAAATTCCAATAACAATAATATTTTTTGCATGGATAGTGGATTTTCCTAACATATGACTGGAAAAAAACAATTATTTTAGAATATTATCAAGATAAAAGGCGATAAAGTCACTTTTAGTGACAATTCACAAGGAGAAATATATGGTATAGGTGATATTGTTCTTCTTGGAAAAGATTTAATTTAAAATGTTTTATTTTTTGTAAGGATTGAGAAAAAACTCATTAGAATAAGTTAATTATGTAATGAAGGATACCTTTTGGACTTTGGTAATGATAAATGTATTGTGAAAAGTTCAAAAGGTAAATTTATTCTTTCTACTACTAGGTATGTGAATGTCTACATGCTAAATTTAAAAGATCTTAGAAGCCAAGATCTACCTTTATATATTAAAATAGAAGATAAATATTGGTTATAGAATAGAATTTTAAGACACTAAAATGTTATAAATTTATCTAAAATTACTAATAAAGTACTGGTTATAGATTTACTAGAGCTAAGGTTCTTCTAAATTTTGTGATCCTTATCAATTTGGAAAGTAACATAAGTCAAGTTTTAATCCTATTAGTGAAGTTTTAACTTTTTTATTATCTATATTAATTTCACATGTATTCATTTGGTCCTATAAAAACTATAAGTATTTATGGAAAATACTATGTATATGTCTTAGTTGGTGACTACACTAGATATACATGGGTCTATTTTCTAGAAAAAAAATAGAAGTCTTTTACTGTTTTAAAAAATTTTAGCTTGTGATAAAAATAAGAAAAAAAATACTTTTGGTGACTATTTATAGTGATCATGGTGGAGAAATTATAAATTATGATTTTGAGACTTTTGTGGTAAAAAGGGATAATACATAACTTCTCATATCCTAGAACTCCTCAGCAAAATAGAGTAGTTGAAAAGAAAAATAGAGTTCTTTAGGAGATTACTAGAACCTTGTTGAGAGGATAATCAGTTACTAAACATTTTTGGGGAAAATAAGTTGATATTGTCTTATATACTATAAATAGAGTTTTACTTATACCCTTTCTTAATAAAACTCCATTTGAGTTGTGGATGGGAAGAAAGACAAGACTTACTTTGTATTTTTTGGGTGCAAAGTATTCATCCTGAATACTAAAGATAATTTAAATAAATTCACTCCAAAATATTATTAAGGTATTTTTATAGTGGATTCTACAACTATTAAGTCTTATATAGTTTTTAATAAAATAACAAGTATTGTTGAGGAAACAATGCATCTAAAATTTGATGAAACTGAAAAAAAAAACCTGAAACCACATCTTTGGGTGATTTTTCTAAAACTATTTTTCAACCCATGTTAGAAAATTATTCACAAGATATAATAACTAAAGAAGTATTTTCTAAAGTTATACCTCTATAATAAATTCAACCTATTTTTAAATAATAGTGTTTTATAAATCCAAGGAATCAAAAAATCTTAAGGAATCATCTCACTGATGATATCATTGATTACGTAGATCAACCTATTAAAACTAGATGTTCTTTAAGAAATAAATGTGAACAACGTTCATTTTTATCACAATTTGAACTTAAGTATCCTGATGAGGCTTTAGGTGATGAATATTGGATAAAATCAATGAAGGTTGAACTTAATGAATTTGAAATGAATCAAGTTTGGACTTTAATTGAATGTACTAAAGATTTTACTATAATTGGAGTGAAATGTTTATTTTGTAAAAAATGTGATGAAAATGGGATAATTTTTAGAAATAAATCTAGACCTATTTCAAAGGGTTATAATCAATAATAAGGAATAGACTATTAAGAAACTTTTCCTCTAATATCTAGACTTGAATCTATTTGTATAATTTTATCCTATACAACATTCTTAAATTTTACTCATTTTCAAATGGGTGTTAAGTGTAGTTTTCTTAAGGGATATGTTCAATAGTAATTTTATGTAGAACAACCACCTGGTTTTGAAAATAAAAAACCTCTGAATCATGTTTTTAGACTTACTAAGGCCCTCTGTGGAATTAAAAAATCCTCGAGAGCCTAGTGCGGTAGATTAAATAGATTTTTGTTACAAAAAAAATTAATAGATTTATGGATCCAATAATATTTATTAAAAAAATTAAGGAAACCATCATTATTCAGATTTATGTCAATGATATTATATTTGGTTCAACTCAAAAATCAATTTCAAATTCCATTACGGATCTTATGAAATCTAAGTTTGAAATGAGCATGATGGGTGAACTTTTTTCCTTGGTTTTTAAATTTCTCAAAAACTATAAAGAAATTTTATATCTCAAAAAAATTATATAATATATTTACTCAAAAAAATTATATACGATAATACAAAACTATAAGTAATCCTATCGGAACCTCAAAAACTCTAGATATTGATTAATCTAGGAAACCAGTTGATCAAAATGATTTTATAAGAATGATTATTGGTTTACAATACCTTACACCTAGTCAGACAGACTTAATGTTTTCTTTATGATTATGTGTGAGATTTTAAGCTAATCCAAAAGAGTCTCATCTTAAAGTTGTAAAATGAATTTTTCATTACCTTAAAGGAACTTTGGATCTTAAACTTTTTTATTCTTCAGGAAATGATTTTGGATTAAAAAAAATTAGATTCTGACTTTGGTGGATATAAAATGGATATAAAAAATACACCTGGAACTTTTCATTTTTTAGGAGAGGATTTAGTTTCTTGGTCATGTAAGAAACAACATTCATTAGAACTTTCCACTACTAAACTTGAATATGTAGCAGTTGGAAGTATTTTTGTTTGGATGTTGTGGATGAAACACACACTCACTGAATTTGGCATGAGTTTTTCCAAAACTCCTATTTTGTGTGATAACACAAGTACCATAACTTTAAGTAAAAAACCAACAAATCGCTCATGATAAATTCATTTAGATATAAGATACCATTTCTTTCAGGATCACACAAAAAAAAGATATATCATTTTATAACTCATTGGAATTCAAGAACAACTTCATCTACTTTTTCCTTGAGTTGTACAAAGCTACATCAGTTGTAGAAATTAAATAACTCAAGAAAAAATTAGATAAATGGAAAGTCGCTGAAAATATCCTCCTATGTCAAGTAATAAAGGAAATACTATGTCGAATAAGGATTTTGTTCCATTTATAAAAAATAAATAAGAAAATAAAATTGATGATCAAATTTTTGGTTTGGATAAGGCCAAGGCTCTGGATCTAAGGGATTAAGCTTATGAAAGCCTTGGAGAATATGAAAGGAAGAAAATAAAAGTAGAGAAATAAATACAAGAGACGGTGGATAAATATTTATTAATATGTGTTGAACAAATTCAGCCAAGATTTGAATTTGTCACTAAAAACTTTCCTTAGTTTGTTCCTACTCATTCAGTTCCTCTGTCTATTCCATCTCTGTCTATTCCATTAGTATAAGTCTTGAATGTACCTAAGGTAGTTTGAGAGAAGAAAGGAAGGTAATTTTTTATAGAAAAATCTCAATTTGAGGATATTCAACTTGAAGTTGAAAAGTCTATTGAAAAATAAAAATAAATAATTGATGAAACTTTTCATCCCAAATAACTTATTCTAGGGAAGATAAGTTTGAAGAAAAATTTTGATGTTTTGGAAGAATTAAAACAGCATATGGATATTTAGGAAAGTTCAGCTAAACCTAAACTTCCTTATTTAATTGTTAAGTCTTTGAAATATGTTTCTCTTAGTAATCTGAATGGAAATGAATTTTTAGAAGATAATGAACAGAAATCCAAATATCAATCATTGGACAAGGATCTATATGATAAAAATACTTATATTATAGAAATTTCTAAATCTCAAAATGAATAAAATAGTAAGGATCCACAACCTTCAAGTCCATTAGTTCCTTTAGTTATAGAAGTTTCAAGTGATTCAACACATTCAATACCATATAAAAGATTTAATAGAATGGAAATGAAGATGAATTACTTTAAGATCTACACTTCTTTTTAGACATACAAGATCGATTAAAATATATCCAAGGAAGAGTGGATATTTTAGAAAAATCAACTTCCCTAATACAGCTAGTAGAGAGAGTGATCCAAAATGAATCTGATTTCAAATAATTTAAAGTAAAATCAAAAGTGGAATTAAGAAAATGAAAAGGAGTTGTAAGGTGGATCAAACACAAAGAAGGTGATATAAAGTTTTTTGAAAAACAAATTCAAGGAATCATAATAGCAAAAAAATCAGTATCCAAATTTACAAGAAGCATAAATTTTGAAGTTTTTAAAAGTAAAATATAAATTGGTAATCTAAAATCACTTGTAATGAACTAAATAATGAAATTTTAAGAAAAGGAAAGAGAATAGAAGTTTTCAAGGAAGAAGTTGCAAAACTGAAGGCATGAGTTTTTTACTTATAAAAGAATCAGAATGGGAGAAAAAAAAAGTTAAAACATTGGAAGAAGAACCGGAAAAGTTAAAGTCATTTTTTTTAATCTGAGAAATATTGGGAACAAGTAAAGAAGAAGAAAATGATTATCAAGAAACTTTCAAATAAAGAATGATTTTTTTTTTGAACTATTGAAACTATTTGTAATAATCAAACATAAAAACTTTTTGGATGTTTATTTCGAATGCATGTTCTTAAATTTTTTGATGGATTATATTCCTTATATTCATTGGATGAATTTCTTTCATATATATTTTGGATAAATTTTTGTATGTATATAAATTGTTTTATAGTATATTTTTTTATAATATTTCAGGTACACCTTCTACCTCCTATAAATTCTTTTCAAAAAACACAAAGGGTGGAAAATCATTCAAAATTTTGAAGAAAAAGGGGAAAGTATTTTGGGGTGAAAGAAACTAAAGATTAAAAGAAAGATAAATTTTGTAAAAAGGGGGAGAATAAAATAAAGTTCTAACTTTTCATAAAAAGGATAAAGGTTATAAATTTATAAGATAGGGGAGTAAGTATTTTTAATGTTTTTTGACATTAGTTTTTCTCTTTATAAGTTTTATTTTGTGATTTTAAAATATGGGGAGTTTTTTGAGTCAAAAGTTTTCTTTCAATACTTTCTATCCTTGTTTTTGAAAATCAAAAACCACTTCTTTATAATTTTATACTTTACTAACTTTTATACTTCCAAAGTTATTAGAATGTTTTTTTAGTAAAGTTATTTTACTGAATATAGAAAATCCATCGAATGAAATTCTACCAAGACTACCAGGAAAACTTCATCGGACATAGGAAGACATGCTTTCCGGAAGAAGAAACTTTATTCCACTGGATGAATATTCCTTATTTCACCAGACATAATCCAATTACACTATAGTGGTGTAAATTATTACAAGCATTAGATAAAGATTCTATGTTGAACCCTTTCAAGTAATTAAGGAGTTTTTCCAATATCGTTGCAACTAACTCTAAAGAATGTAGAATATTACTATTGGGGAAATACCTATAAATATAAGTTTCATTCAAGGAGGAGGAATATTTTTCAACCCAGGCTATCTAAAGTTGTTTTGAATATTTTATAACATCTTGTTACTTTGATATCACTTCATTATAATCTTTAGAGAGTATTTTTCTTAAAGCATCAGTTTGGGGACTTATTATAAATTCCTTAAGAATTGTTACTTTGAGATCACTTCATTATAATCTTTAGAAAGAATTTTTCTTAAAGCATCAGTGTGAGGACTTTTTACAAATTCATTAAGAACTTCTATGATTATAATACCTGTGTGTTCAATCTAGTGTGATCGAGTGCTTTCAATATTTAGGAAGGAAAAGGTTACTGATATTTCTAATTGTGGGTTCCCGAGTCTAGGGAAACAGAAGTATGTATGATCTTAATATCGAGGGATTCCTTGGTAAAGGAAGACGAACCTTTACAGTTTGGTAAAAATCATGGATATCTTGGTTCTTATTAATACTCCCTTTACACATAAGGTTAAAGTGTGGTAATGTTCTCAGGAAATTTTTATGTAAGTTTTTCTTACACCCTTTATAAAACTTGTGTAACTCTGGTTTTATAAATTTTATTAGCATTTCCACATCCGATTACTTTCTTAAATTGTATGTTTTATTTTATAAATATAAATTCACCCCCACCCCCCTCTTGTAGGTAAAACTATACACTTTTGATCCTACAATGGTTTCTTCTGGATGTTGTATTGGCTAGTCGGTGTAATCCTACCAACTAGTTAATGATTCACTATTGTGCATAACTTATAAAAAAGTCCTCTAAACCCACTTTCAAGTTATCTTAAGGACTTTGAACTCTTGTCATTAAAACTCAACACAAACACCATAAAACACTATAAAGAACATGAAACAAGTTAGAAAGTGTTCATGGTCATTAAAAAACTTACACTATGAGGTAAAATAATCTCCACCTTTTTATGATCATAAACACTCGATATAAAAATCAAGATAAGGAAGAGGGAAAATATAGAAAGGAAGGATTTTCTGAAATCAATATGAAATCATGTCTCCCCATTTGTGATATTTTGAAAAAAAAATCTAATTCCATTTGAAAAAAACGTTCTTTTATCTTTTACCTCCATCAAAAACTTCTCCCCCTTTGACATTATCAAAAGGGAACTTACAAATCACGAGGGTTAGAGAGATATGATAAGATGATAGAAATCAAAGAGAATTTCAAAACAACCTTTATAAAAAAAACTAACTCCCCTTTAAGAAAATTAAGACAAAATAAAATGTGGGGATATACAAACTATCATGATTCCATATAGAAAGAGATAAACAATTGAACTCAAGAATCCATATATATATTAAAAAACTATCTCATGATCAGGATAAGACAAGAACAAGACATGAACAAAAACTACTTTAAAATATAAATTTTGAAAACAAGTATTTTTGAAACATGTATAATTATATTCAATGAATTTATAAAATAATTTAAAATAATTTAAAATATCACTCCAAGAGATGGAAAATTTAAAAAATGAATTTAAAATGTGATATTTAATATAGAGCAAGGTAAATCATTAAAAACTTGATTCGATAAGAGAGAGGATAAAAAAGAAAATATCATTAACAAAACTCCCCCTAAATGACATAAATAAGGAGTATAAAGTTTAAAATACTTCTTGGGTTTTATTTTTTATCTCAACTCCATGGATTTTCCTTTTGATGACAGCCTTCTTTGAGTTGGATCATCTTTTATTGTAAGGAAACCAAAATATATATCGATAAGGTCTGAAGTAAAATCCCTATAAGATATCAAAATTTAGTGCCTTTAAGTACCCTTGAGGGTCCAGTAATGTTAGTACAAGATGATTTGGGCATGGAAACAAATTTAGGTACAACAACATTGGCTAGTAAGGATTTAGTGACCCAAACTTACTCAAATTTTTAAAGAATATTTGAAGAAATATGGATAGATTTGGGCCTTATTATCTTTCATTTTTTTCAATTACATTCATATATTAGATTCTTTTATTTATGACAATACTTGTAAAATTTATTTTGAGAAATGCCTTTCACAAAATTAGTGGTTTTTGAAGAAGTTTCATTATTAATTGAAAAAACCAAAACCATGATTATTTCTATTAACACATTGAGAACCAAGTATCATGTTAATATTTTTTTCACCTTGGGTGAATTTAGAAAGAGATCTTTTGATATCCTTGATATCTGTTTTGAAAACTTCAGCATTGGGTTGGTTTTAAAATTTTAGAAGCAAATCATCCTTTTCTTTTAAAATAAGATCTTTTTCATTTAAAATTTGATCTTTTTCTTCAACCACTTTCTTATATTTCTTTTAAATATTTACATATAAATAATAAAGTTGATGAAAACCATTTTCAAGTTGATTATGAGCATATTCTAGTTCTTCATAGGTTAGGGGTCTTGAAGAAGAAGAAGAGCAATAATAAGAAGTGGTAGAAGGTTCGGAATTTAAATTGTTACTAACCTAAACTTCTCTCATGTGACATTTCATAATTTTTTCACTTGATAAGGATGATTCTCTCCAAGTTAAAACTTTCAAAGTTTTATTTACTTTCTTATTTTATTTCAACCACCATATTTTTTGATGTCTTTGGCTTCTCATATTTTCAAGACTTTGGGATCCCATGAACTAAGTAAAACACAAAGCATTTTCTCCATGAAAATTTATGTGGACAAGTCATCACCGGGAGATTTTCTCCCATTATAAATGTTAGTGAAACAAGTAAACATGCTAGCAATAGATTAATTTACAAGTATAGAGAAACTTTTTAAATCTTAACAATATATATCCAATCTAGTTTCCTTGAATTTATTCATGCCTTCATGTATGATTTCTAGGAGTTTCCAAATTTCATTATCCATTTTACAAGTTAATATTCTATTAAATTCTTTTTTTTATAAACCACAGTGTAATGCGTTCATAGCTTTACCATCTAATTCAAAAGATGCAATATTTTGAGGAGTCCATATATCTTCAAGTTCAAAATTAGGGGCATAACCATGCATAACCATTTTCCAAACAGGATATCAAATACTTCTAATGAAAATAGACATGTGAGTTTTCCAATATGAATAATTTTAACCATAAAATAAAAGAGCACGTGTATAAGTAGTAGATTCCATTTTAAAATCAAAATAGGGGCGAATTTCCATTTAAAAATTTAAATTGAATAAATAAATCAATTCTATAAAATATATGATGATATAATATAATCATGTGATATAATAAAAGTAATTCATATAAGAAATTAAAATAAGGAAATTAAGCAAAAGCGTTGTAGAAATTAAAATGTAGAAAGTAAATAGACAATGAACACTTTGATAATGGAGTTTAGAAATATCACACAAAGGTTTCCCTACATATCCTTCCCTCAATAAGGATTGAGAGGATATATAACCCTTGGTTTTAATGGGAACCAAGAACCAAATAACTCCCTTATTTTTGAATGTATAAAGCAAGAAACCAAGAACCCTTGGCTTTAACAGGAACCAAGAACCTAACAAAGAATCCCTTGATTTTGAACAAAGAAGCAAGAAACCAAACGGACTCTTGTTTTTGAATGGATAAAGCAAGAAACCAATGAAGATAAGGGGGGATAAAAGAGGTGGTTTTACTTTTAAAAACCCTATTATAATGTCATCTCAACTCTCACTAAAATATAAGAAAAGAATGAAGGTGAGAGAGAGGGAGATTAAAATGAGAGAGGGGGCCAAGGGATTATACAAAAAGGAAAAAATAATCAAGGAGAAAGATAAAGGTCATAAAATAAAGAAAATATAAAACAAGGAAATTTTGAAGTCACTCGATGATAGTCAAGGAAGATTATGCCTTTGGATAGTTCCCTTTGATGTTCATAATTCCCACATAGAATGTTCATTTTGACCTTCTTTTGGAAAGGAATAGAATGATGTAACTTTTAATCTCTTTGAGGATTGAGGAATCATTGAATATCATAGAGTGTTGTTTGATGCATACAATAATTAGATGAAGTTTATTGCCTCCCTTGTCCTCTTTTTATAGCCTTCATAGGGTGTCGATGTCTAAGAAGTCAATCTATGACATTAAAGACCTGAATCGGAACTTTTTGAATAACCATTAATGCACCTTGGAAGGATCTAGAACACCACCACCAACTAGCTACCTGATTCCACTGGCTAGACGATGTGTAAGGCAGTAGCTTCTTCGCGACTGGATCCTCCATCAGTTAGCTGGTGGAGTGCTTCTGGATATTGTTGCTTTTGGATGTTGTATCGATAAGCCGATGCACTCCCATTAACTGTCCAGTGCTTCACTATTTCACATGACTTATAATTTTAAATGGATGGAAAATGGGAAGTATAAACAAACTCATACTTGGGATATGTTGTGTGGCCCAACCAAAACTGGGGAAATGGTTTGTTGTTGATGCACTATAGAGGGGGGCATTCGCTGGGGAGATGGATCTACATTCACCTGGAGGGATTCTCTCTTGCCTTGTTTCTAGGGTTTCATTTCTATTTTGGATAGTGGTGGTGACTCCAGCACTATGCTTCCACCCTTTTCTTCCCTACTTTGTCACTTCACTTTCTTTCACTAGTTTTCCCTATGCTAGGATTTGAATTTGATCCGAGTCTTTTATCCCCTTTTGATCTTTTAGGGATTTTTCTTTTTTGTTCCTTTCTTGTTTTGTGCTTCTTTTCTTCATTATTTCTTCTTGTTTGTGGCTTCATCCCTCCGGTTGGATCCTTTTCTTGTTGTTGTTGGAGTTTCATGGATTCTTTGATTCATCTTCAGTAGATATGGGGGTTTATAATTATTGGCTTCCCCTTTTACAAGAAATACGGGTTTTACAAGTTAGAGAGACAAGGTTGTTACCGTCTTTAAAAAACCCTTCTAAAGTTGAGTTGAAACATTTTCCTTTAAACTTGAAATATGCTTACTTGGTGAGTGAAGAAAGGATACATGTGATCATTGCATATATCCTACTACCCAATCATGAAACCAAATTGTTAAACCTTTTTAAATAAAACATTAAGGCAATAAATATTGGGTAGTCACTTAAGGGAACCGGTTTCAATTATTAGTCAAAATTCATATAAATGTATGAAAAAAAAATTAGTAGAATGATAACTTAAAAAAATCATCTCAACTAAAAATTTTAATTATTAGTCAACATTCAGGTAAATGTATGAAAATTAAAATTAGTGGGGTGATATGTTATAAATAATCATCTCAACTCTGGGTATTGTAATCAAATAATCCTTCTCAAATGAATTTAAAAATAATGTTGGATATTCCGTTAATCTTTTTTTTTTTGAAAAACACAAAAAACAAAAAAAAACAAACTAAAAATAAAAGTAAACACACTAAAATGAAAACATAAGAAATTATCTACATCATATAAAAAAATGTTCACCTCCCCACACTTTACTATTACATTGTACTAAATGTAACTCAACTTAACATTTTATCAATTCCAAATAGAAAATGTTATGATAATAAGCAAACAAGAGTGATGGAAAGAGACAACCTAATGGATTCATTCATAGGTATCTTGGAGGAGAGTGAACGCATCCATGTTTTCTTTGAAAAATATTCATGAAACCTTTTAAGTGTTTTCTCATTCACTATGAAGCTCTCTTTGATGTTTATCCCATGATCTACACCACACCATATGAAAAAACATTAGTAACAGGATTATCTCCAATTTGAAATTCTTTCTTTCAAATAAGTTTTTCATGGAAAACTTTTGTTATTTACTTGTATGGCCTTGATTTCTCATGTGTGTCTTTGAATTTTTTCCCATTCTTGTATTTGGAACTTCTGTCGTTCTTAAGTACTTATCAAATCCATGTTTAGCTTATTAACAACAAAGGTTTTAAAATTAGTTACATAGGCCCAAAGTGTATCTTCTAGTCTTCTAATCCAATCCTTCATGTTTGGGCGAACAATATTCTCTAGAATCCTTTTCACTTTTCTCACTAAAGACTTCATGCTACTACAAAAGTGTGCCCCTTGATCATTGATGATGGATCTGGGAATAAAATCATGAAGAAGTTGTGTGACATGATAAAATATATCACGACATGTGAATCATTAGTAAGAGTGGCTTTGGACTCCACCCATTTTTAAGTATAATCAATTTCCAAAAAAAATATACAAAAAACAAAATAAACTGGTAGTGGTCCCATGAAATCTATACCCCATACATAAAATATTTCATAAAAATTCATTGGTTGTTGAGACATATCATGACTTCTGGAAATTTTTCCAGTGTATTGTCATCTTGTATAACTTTTGAAAAATTAATGTGAATATTTAAACAAGGTAGGCCAATATAATCTTAATCTCAATAGCGCTTCCTAAAAGTTCTTCATGGTCTATAATGTCCTCCATGAGCTAATGTGTGATAAAATGTTAAAACAAATTAAATTTCATGTTTAGATGCACAACTCCTAATGACCTGGTCATTACAAATTTTCCATAAATATGGATCTTCCCAAACAAAGTATTTTGATTCACCTTTCAGTTTAAAAACTTCATCTTTATTAAAACAGGTAGGGAATTTAATGGTGTCTATAAAGTAAACAATATCAACATACCATGGGAAGTAGTAACATTTATCCAACAAGACTAGACTTTTCATCTCTCTTCTTCAATAGACAACTCAAAGTTGAATAGTTAGAAAAAACTATTACATTAGTTCCTAATAAGTATGAATGAAATTTATCAAGAGAAAAAACAATTGCAAGGAACTCCTTTGTGTGGTATAGTTCACCTGGTTTGTATCCAGTTTTCTTAAAGCATAACCAATAACGTATGATTTACCTTTCACCTTTTGTGATAGAATTGCTCTAATAATATGGTTAGAAGCATCACACGTCAACTCAAATGGAAAATCCTAACATATTGGCTGGACGATAGGTGGGGTTGTGAGAATCTTATTTAGCTCATCAAATGTAGTCCTACATGAATCATCAAATACAAATTCGGTGTCTTTTTATAACCAAGACAATGATAAATAAATCTTATTGAAATCCTTTATGGACATTCTATTGAAACATGAATGGCCTAAAATGATCTAAAATGTCTCACACAAGTGGGATATGAAAAAGATTAAATGATTTTAACATTTTATTAAATGTGTCTTAATAACACTTTATTCATACACGAAAGACATTGGTCAAAAGATGATCCATATATTGTGAAGTCGTTTAAGAATACCTCTAGGCAGTATTCAGTCAATTCTGAGAAAATACTTAACTAAATTCTTTTTTCATGATTAAAATTCAACCTAATTGTGGGGGGGGGGGCTTATTTCATAATTTTCTTGGGAAGTAAAAATATTTTGTAAAGGGAAAGGTGTGTGGGTTTGATCATTTTTAAAGTCATTTTAGTGAATTCTAATAATTATTCTTTGATTCCACTTATTCTCCATGAAAAAGAAATGAAATGAAATTTACCTAAAAAATAAAGAAATGACTTGAAAAAAATAGAGAATAGAGGATCAATCATTGTTAAGCTATGAATTCTGATCATGAAATATATTCTAAGAGTTAACCCTCATTGATTGTTTGAATTTTCATATTATTACCCGTTAACCTAAAACCTTAGAGCATCCCTTTCAAAGTCCTCAAGATTGATACAAAGATTTTGTCTCTATGAGTAGAGATGTGAAAGTCACAAATTATAGATAATTAGCTTATCAATTGTTCCTTTCCCCTTTTTGGGACTTACTGTATTACACTAGTCTTTCCTTCTTATTCAACACATCTCTTAAGTCATGTTAGCATCCTGATACAATTTCTCTAAAAACTTTTGATAACTCCCTTTTCCATAAATCAAAATATAATTTTGAATGGATGATAAATGGGAAGTATAAATTAAATCATACCTTCTGTGACCAAATCCAAAGGGGGGAATGGTTTATTGTTGATGTGAGGAGGGGGTAGTTTGTTGGGGGTGGCTCTACATTCACCCCCCCCCCCCTCAAGGGTTCCAACCCTTATTGTTCCATCTTCAGAGGAGATAGGGGTTTGTGCTTGTTTGGTTCCCTTTTTCAATACTATTTGGTTGTTAGGTTTTGATGACTTTATTTATATTGTTGATATTGGTGATCATTGTGGTTTTTTACCTCTCAATTGTGTTTTTATGTTGTCACTTCAATTGATATTGTTGTTGTAAGTGGATGTTGGCCACAATTAAGGACTCATTTGTCACCTTGTTTTCTATCCTACCCTTTTGGTTTATATCCTCTTTGATATCCTCTAGGGGTCGCTCCTAGCTCTTCAATGGCAAAGCTTGACCCAAGAATCCAACGGAATCAATACTTCCCATCATGTCTCAAGGTGAAGTTGTTCTCAATCCAACAGTGATAGGTTTCTTCAGCTCCGGCTAGGTTGCGATTCATGGTTTTCATGCCTTTATGGTTTAACGATGGTAGTGTTCACCATGGTGACGGTTTGTCAAGGCAAAGTTGTTCCGATGGTTGTTCTGGTGTGTGTCATCCCATTGGTGACACACCATGACCTTTTTTTGTGATTCAGATTCTCCTTCAATCTCTCATGTTAAATGTTGGATATGGTGGTAGCGAATCCTCAATGTTTGGTGGTGTTGGGCAATGTTTCCAGTGACGGTTAGCTTTGTGCCTGGCAACGTCAGTTCTTATCAGTCGGTAGTGATTGGCAGCATCCAATGGCAGTTCTGGGGGGTCGTGGAACGGCAAGCTTCACAGGCCCCGCACCATGGTTTCAGTTGCTCGTGACCACAAATTAAAGGCTCAATGGCCCGCTGTTGGGCTTGGGTTGTTTTTGGGCGTTAAAAAGGGCCGATCTTATGCTCTCAATGTTCTGTTAAATTTTTATTAGCATTTTTCATATAAGATATCTCAAATAGCATTTATCGTTCTTAGGTACCCTAGTCTTTGTTACTTTCTGCAACTTCAAATCGAACCAGACTCTGATTCAAGTGATCTTGAGGAAGAGAGAAAAACAGAGGTTCCCAAGTCCACTCCAAATAAGTTGCCACCACAATTCCCAGCAACACATTATTACGATGACGGCAGCATCCCCACTCAGTGTCCATTTGATGGCGGGAACATAGAAGCAAAGCCATGGATGCCACGGCCACGGCCATGATTTTGCCATTCCGGCAAGCGATATGAGTAGACATCACTATTCACACCCCCCATGAACAACACCTCTGAAGCACCCACATGCCACTGGTTCGGCAACACACCATTCACATACGACACAGGCCCAACATATTCATCTAATCGGGCAGATGATCGACCATCACCTCGGTAACTGAGTGCCCGCTCCAATCTGCAAGACCCCATGGGACACAATCCATCACTCAAGTCCCCCGGCAAAGAACACTGCCGGCTCAGACCTCTGCTGCCAGGGATGCCCTGATCATCATCCAAGAGATCGTTTATGATGTCAAGGTGAGGAAAATCATCCACCAACAAAACCTGAGCCAGACAGCCTGAAGACTCGCACTCCTGTGACCCCACAGTACTATGAACACCATTCAAAACTGACGACAGGTCTTCTCCACCCAGGCCAAAAGAGATGTCTTGATGTACCGAGGATGGTGACCGATGATGAGCAAAGCCACCAGATATAGAACTGGAATTACCCATGATCGCATTTCTGTAGGACTGTGGTGTGCAACTACTTGCAGAGCAAGCTGGGAGAGGAGTTGTTTGAACCACTGAGACAACAGGAGAAGGCTGCCTCGGGCAAGGAATCACTGACACTGGTTTTTCAGTTGTTGATCTTGAAGTAGGGGCAGTAAGGGCAGCAGCCCTGATTGAAGCTGAAGCTTGGGGTTGGGAAGAAGATGCAGGCTTGTCACGGGCTTGGATGCTTTTAGGAGATGGCTTCATAACAGGAACTGGGTCTAGGACTGTAGTGACTTTGGGATCTGACTTTAACTGAGCACAGGGCATGCTTCTCTGAGGGTTTCTCAAAACCAACTGTACAGCTCCATGCTTCTCTTTAGAAGGCCTCTCTGCACCATTCTCGCGCAGTTTCCTTTCCAAAGTAACTGCTTCTTCTTCAACCTTAACCAACAAAAAAAAACACATCAACTGACTGGAGCTGAGGCCTAGGAAAATAATAGTGACCGGGGACACAAAAATTTAATTGTGAAGAGCACTTGAACCCTCCAAAGGAAAATGGGGAGAAAACAACACAACTGCAATAACAAGAAACAGCCAGGCATCATAAATGATTACAATGAATCACAAATTTCTTAAAATTATTATTATTATTATTATTATAAATGTGCACACTGCGTTTTCTTTGTATTTACCCCCCCTGGACCGTCTGTAATTATTAGTATTATTATTTATAGGTATAAATCAAACCTAAATGTGAGCAACCCTCCCAGCAAGTGGTCTCTTATGTGACAAATCAGGTTCACAAGTCAAGCATGTGTCGGGTTGGTCATATTTGCTTTTTCATCAAAAATTGTAAAAGAACCACAACTACCTTCTTTGCTGCATGCTGCTCAGACCCATCTTCTTCCACTTTAGAGCTCCTTGAAATGTCATTTGGATCCCTAGGATCCGTCATCGGAGCAGATGGTTGATCATACATCCCATTAGCTAACCTAGAGCAGCCATGTTTATCCATGCCCTGCTGATTCCTCCACCTAAAACATTTAACACGAATTCAAAATCTGATACCAAATATCCTCATCCAGAATGAACAAGCAAAACATGCAATGATCACCTCCTAGGGGGTTTTACAGTTTGGAAATTAGAAATAGAATTCCCCTTGCAGTGTCCATTAACCCGCAATGATTGGACCGAATCAGTAGAACACGATGAGGAACTATCATCCATCACCGATGATCTTTTCTTTTCTATAACTTCACTTTGCACGCATGAAAGGCAACTAATTTCACTGCTACTAGTCTCGGTGGTGGGATGAACTTCCGATGTATCAGTATCCCAACTGATCGGGCTTTGATCCCTCCCATCCGTGTCTGCTTGCAAAGTTTCAGCAACAAAATCAACTGAATCTGACACAACAGAGACATCTCCAAGTGATTCAGATTTTTCAAGAACCGGTTCTGCTTGCCCCGTCATAAAATCTTTCATTTCATCGTTAGGAATATCTTGCACCTGTTGAGCTAGCATAGTTGCACAGATTTTCCCATCCCTTCCTTTATCCTTTCCTTTACGATTGTTTCGTTTTTGCTTGGCCTACAGTAAAAGTGAAATAAAAAAATTAAGTAGAATAAAAAATTGAAGGACGAGATAATCAATCATTTAAATGCTAGTCATATTAAAAAATATATATATACGAGAAAATAGCAAACCTGCTTTTGCTTAGCTTTTTTTTCTTTTTCTATTCCTCGGCGTTTTGTTTTCTGTTCAGTTTCAACTAGCCCAGCCTCTTCTTCCTCACGAATAAGCTCCTCTTGCCTCCTCAAGGCAACGGCTTCCTGGTGAGCGACTTCAATTTTCCGGCTATACACAATTAAAAAGAAAGTCCTGATGATGGGGAAAAATACCCAACTAGGAAAAAAACAATTGCAAGTTATATTACTCCAAAAAGAAAAAAAACCCAACTAGGAAGGAGGATTGAACAATGAAAGCAGGTTGTAACCCCCAAAGCTTACAGTAAAACCCCAGATAAACTGAGATCATTCCTTTTCATATCCTAAACTTTATTTGTTACTGTTTAATACAGGTAATTACAAAATGCAAATCATGCTGTATCAAGGGCACATCAAACCCAGATACACAACCAGAATCGCTTATATGCTAGATGAATAAAGACAGAAAGATGCTAAACTTGCTACCTGAAAATATGGGCAAGAACAAAAGTTTCAACAGTCCTGCGACCCATTTCTGTAAGCCGTGTTTCATCCCGCTCAATGGAATCCTTGTTATAGTCATCACCTGAACTCCCATCCTAAATGTTAGTACAGAAGACCATCCATCAGTCATTCTCTGAGGGCATTACTGTCTTTTTCAGGGGAAAAAAGAAGCTAGGAAGAAGGGGGGGAATAGAAAAAGGAGTCCACGTCACATGGCCAGTTGAAGTGCAAAAATCATTTTCAAAAAACTCCAATGGAAGTAGGGAAAATAACAAATGCAATGCCGACCAGAAACACTAGAGAAGAATAATGAGTTGGTTACTAAGTTGTCAGAACTTTTTTACCATTTATTTCCAACCTCCAGTCCGCTTTATAAGGAAAAAAGAGGGGTGTTTTCATGGTACAAAATATAGGAAAAAATAGTGCATTTAATTTCACTTCCCCACAAATAGCATTCATTAATTATGAGGATATTGTGTCAATGTTTCAGTACCGGTATTTTTTGAGAATATATGAGTTTTGATGAATTCAATATGTCTAATTACTCACATTGTCAACAGAAAACTTCAGGAACCATAACCATCATCTGACCCAGAAATCATAGGATGGAAGCTTCATTTAGTTTCTTTTATAACAGACCCTCTATAACATGACAGTGGGACTTGCATGAGATAACAAATCCTATGCTTCTCAAAATCATACCTACAGACATAACCATAACCACAGGTACACGTGTGCACACATATTTTATAACTCACCTTTGTACGGTTCTGGGGCCCCTTCTCATCCTTTGGAGGCAATGGTTCCACAGCAGCTCTTTCAAGTAGTAATAAGAGATCATCTACCAAAACAAACATATCTTTCTCAACATAAACAACAGGAGCTACAAATTCATCGGTCTTTGATAACTTCATCCCCCATTTATCACACCTAGACTGGCTTTCAAGTGCCTTGAGGCCACTGTACAGAGCATCCATCACCAAAGTAGACGTGACTTCCTTCTCTATAAAAAAATGCTTCACAACTACTTTCAAGATCAAGCCAATTTTCTCTCTGGACATGTGGCGCTTAATATTTTGGTCTATTCCTTTCCAGAATGCACAGAAGCTGCAATTTTGTTTAAAATATACCGTTAAATTGTAAATAGCATGAAAAAGGTAGGGAAAAACAAAAATGCCAGTTCTGGAGCCCAACAACCATGAATGGAGAGAATCAAAAAGATAGACCGGGGTTCAGAACAACTGCAACAATATCAACAAGGAACTGGAAAGGGATTAGATAGCGCCAACAGATATTTTAGATTGAAATACACTTTATCGGGATGCTCGTCTGTTATACCATGTATAGAGCCATCACATGTGCATCACAAATTACACAATGGTAAGTGCAGACCAGCTGTACCACAAGAGTGGAATGTGGTTCATAAAGCATTTAAATTTATTTGGCTGCCTTCTAGTGATTCAACCAAGCGCACAGTGATATTAGACAGCCTACAAACAAAAACAGACTAAACCTAAGTAGCATAAGAACAGCTATGTGGAAACAAAAGAAAAAAATATAATAAAAATAATCCACCCCAACAATCCTACATCAATCCTTATTGCACTTTTCTTAAGCCTTTGTCCCACAATACAAAAAAAAAAAAAATAGATGATATCAACTCATCTTAAATCAAAGCAGCCCATAACCTGGCATAAGTCTACCTCCTCCAAATCCCTTGTTCTTTTTTTTTTTTTTTTTTTTTGAAAATACCCACTTTTTAGTGGGAACCTAACATGATACCAGACACCAAATACCGCAACACCCCAAATTAGAAATGAGCAACTTTCAAAATTCAAACATTCAAACATTCAAAATTCAAAAGAAAGAAGCTGGTCCACGTGAAAGCAACCTTGCACAACACACCCTATCACACCAGACACCATCATCAACACCCAAAATGTCAGCGAAAAACCCGCTGGAAAACCAAACCAGTCATCATCAAACCAAACCGACAGATCCACCGAAACCTGACGAAGACATACGGAACCATCGCCAGCCATGAACCAAATGAATACCAGGAACCAAACAGAAGCAAAACCAAATCACCAAACAAAGCACCTCCAAAGCCACCAGAAAGGAGCAGAAACCATCAAAAAGCCACCTGCACTGCACACCCTGTCACACCACCCACCATTGTCAACACCTGCAACGTCTACGAAAAGCCCGCTGGAAAATCAAATCAGTGTCGTTGCCGAACCAAACCAACAAAACAACCAAAACCCGACAGACAGACCGAACCATCTACAACCATGAACCAAATGGATGCCAGAAACCAAACAAAAGCAAAACCAAAACGCCCAACAAAGGACCTCCAAAGCCGCCTAGAAACGAGCAGAAACCATCAAAAACAGGGAAACACACTCGATGAACAGCACCAGGAAACCACAATGCCATTTGCAGGACAAAAGAAAACAACACAAAAATGCCCCCTGGTCGAAGGTTCAGCCTCACATCCCAAAACTACCCTGAAAACTGCTGCAACAGACTGAGATGGGGTCAAGTACAGCAGCTCTGAAAGCAAGAGCAGAAGATGAACCAAACCCAGGCCTTGACAGGAAGCACAGCCGCAGAAACAAACACAACGATGCAACAACAAAGCCTCCGTCCTACACACATCACAATCCCAAATCGCCCACAGCTCCATTGCGCCAGACCAAGATGGGGTCAGGCGCGTTGGGAGAGGTCAAGAAGATCAGAAAGGGGAAGGAGGAGGGCCTCGCTGCTAAGGAACCAAGCCCGGAGATGAAGCAAGAGTAAGAAACAATGAACGCCGGGGAAAAGGACCGATGAGAAAACAGAACGGGGAGAAACCCAGACCAAAGCCAATGCCAAAGCGAGAAGGACCATTGCCAGGGGGGGAATAGCCGAGGACCAGGGGAGAAAGAACACCGGGAAGAAGAATGAAGCATCACCGGGAGGAAAAGTAGAGGGGAGACCCTAGAACCCGAGAGGGGAACGACGGGAGAAAAGGGGGCCATTATTTCCCCAAACACAAACCCAGAAATGTTAGCATACTCAAGACAACTGCACTCGTGATATTACATAAACTGCTCAACATTAAGTTGCAAAAAAATGAATCAAGTTTACAATGATTTTGCAGAAATACCTTATCAACTTCAAAGGCAAATTAAAATCGCACAAACTATTTGGAACTCTATATAGCAAAAATGATCAATCTTTGATACCAATTGTCCATCCAACATAACCACAATAGGTCCAACTTCCATTAGTTTCTTACAATTGCAATGCATCCATTTCACTTTGAACTACTCAACATAAACCACCAAGACTGGAGTTTTTGTCTCCACAGTTAGCCCTAAATCCCAAACAAATTGAATCACACACCACCCAAAAAATTTGCCAAATGCATCCTCAAATCCTTCCTCCTGAAACAATCTGACAATCCTTCCCAAACTGCAACTACATATAAAAAACTAATGTCATTTCTTTTCTCAAAACAAATTCAACAAATATCAAACATAACATGAGGCACTCAAAGTCACCAAGTGTGATTCTCCATTATTAAACCACGATTCTTCTAGAAAAGTCATAAAGCATGATAAATACTGCTCCCTCCCCCACCCCACCAATAGTAAAATGCCTTGAAAATATTTTCCACTGCATCTAAACATCAATGTAATGCATTACTTTGACAGAACGCCATGCCCACTTATTTTAAAATATTTTCCAATGAAATCCATCATCAATGGATTTCGCATTCCAGGACCTATTTAAAGCATGTGACCAGAGTGCGTATCTTTCTAATGCCATTTCTTTTGTCAAAAACAAATTCAACAAATGTCAAACATAACATAAGCCACTCGCGAAGTCACCAAGTGTGAGTCTCCAGTATTAAACCATGATTACTCTAGAATAAAGTCATAAAGCATGATAAATAGCACTCCCTCCCCTACCCCACCAATAGTAAAATCCTTTGAAAACTGCATCTAAACATCAATGTGATGCATTTCTTTGACAGAATGCCACGCCCACTTATTTTAAAATGTTTTCCAATGAAATCCATCATCAATGGAACTCGCATTCCAGTCCATATTTAAAGCATGTGACCAGAGTGCGCATCTTTCTTTGGAAGTGGGGAAAAATATGTGGGACGCGCCACATTACACAATGATACAGCATGCAATATTTAATCTGCATGTGAATAAAACTAAGCTCGATCAAAACTGATGTGAGTCCCACATCGGATATTAGGTTTTATGTCATTTATTATTCACTAAAAATAAACATCAAGGCCTCCCATAGGAGGCACCTTGGGCATTGGGTTACAGCTCCTCCATTCTAACAAAAACAAAAAGCAGGCACCATCAAACATAATAGATAAATAAATTACTTGCCAAAGCCAGTAAAATTTGACAAGAGAATGAAAAAAATGGTCATTTTACTTCTAAAAAAACACTTCAGGGATCTTAAAAAAAATCCATTTGAAAGGTGATGATACTTGGGAACTATCAAACAAACATATAATACATGGTTTTTGCCTCTCTATTCCTCATGTGGATATAACAAGACAAATACAATCGGTAGGAGGATACAAACATTAGGAGGATAGCCATCCTATACAGTTTCCAGTTACAGGTTATGAAAAATGATAGACATTATTAACATGTCCTACCTTGACCACCCAGGTTTGTCCTCTATCAATTCCTTAAGCTTTGCTCTTTTCTCTTCAACAAATTTTCTGCAAATTTGTTCGACATTTGATAAATATACACGAACAAGTTCTCTTCTGTACTGACAATCAAGACAGCGGAAGGGGCGGTCTGCACGTTCCCTAAAAAATAAAAACCACAAGAAGATAAGATACAACCATCACCATGTGAATTTTATCACAGTTTAATACAAAATTTCTGTGTGTGGGTATGTTATGCATGTCATGTGCAACAAAAGGAGTTGAATAACAGTGGTCAAAAATAAAGTGAGGGAAAAAATAATGCAACAACCATTGCTATTTTACTTTCATACACCTCGAAAGTTCACTGCAAATAAAAGAACCGATGAGGCATTTTCATGTGCTACATCTCCATCAATGATGGAATACATAGTAGAGAATTAAATTTTATAAATTATCATAAGACTCTGTTGGAAGAGTCCGAGCCTGGAAATTTCCATGGACAAACTGGTCCAGCAGTTTGTATTCGTAGTTGTTATATTCCTATAAATAGATGACACCAATCTCGCTTATGGATTATGGTTTTCTTTTTACCATTGTTTAACATGGTATCAGAGCCACTCTAACTTCCATTCAAGAAAAAAAAACTAAATGTGGGCCACGCCTCCTCCGTGCAATGCCCAGGTCATGCCTCCTTCACACGGAGATGCGAAGCTCCCTAGGGCCATACCTCTCCAGGCCATGCCCACCAAGGTCAGGGTCATGCCTCTCCAAGCTATGCCCTCCCTCCTGCACAATCGCACTGGGAGCTCCAGCAACCTGACTTACGCCCTCCCGTGCCACCCCAGCACCTGCGACCTCCCCACCATATCCGCTGCCCATTCTTCATCCTGCCTTGCCATCTACTCACTCCACTCCTCAATGTTGATCAAGCCTTTTGCAGCATGCAGCCTACCATCTTGAAGATCTGGTCGTTCCAACAGCATCTCAACTCTCTGTTACACCTATCCAACCTAAGCTGCTCCAACAAATTTCAGTAGCTTTCTTTTTCTTTCTTCGACTCAAATCCTACCAGTCGGATGCATTTTTTTATCCTTTTTGAGGGCAATTGTTATCAGATTCATGTCTGTTTGACCTACCTGTCGCTATGCATGGTCATCATTCTTCTGATAGGATTAACGCCTCGACAATGTTTCCTAACGAGTGTCATGATTCTACAAACTTCCAGATGTGGAAGAATATCGTTTCTATGTTCAAAGGGATGAACAAGTATACGCACTTTGTTGATCCTCCATCTAGCTCCAAGGATGTCGCTGCCAATGCCCTGTAGGGAACCAATGATAATCGGATTTTTTCAATACTTCTCAATTCCATGGGTAAGCCCATCAAGCATGTTGGGAAGAATGTCACAACCATGAAGGACCTCTGGGAAACCCTTGTAGATGGAATTGCTAGATTTATGGCTTGTACCTTGGACTCCTCGGGAAAGGAATGCTCAGCATAGGCAGACAGGCCTCAAGCCTAAGTTCGAAACCAAGACTGAGATGTTCGAGAGTTCCATTGTCTTTCATATTCTGTTGGTTTACAGTCATCTGAGTGCATGCAAGTTCATTCTTCCATTTGTGTTGTTTTGTTCCATAAGTTATGCTCAAGTAGTCAAGATGATTCAGCACGAGTCTTCGAAGCCTGGTTTCATTGTCCGAAAGATTGAAATCAAGTGTCGCCGGTTTTGAAACTTCCAGTCTTGTTCCGCAAGTTGAGGTTCTAGAAAGGCGTTCTAGAATTTGGCAGTTCCAGCACAATAAGTGGTATCAAAGCATGTTGTTAACTTCCAGAGGGTTTCTTGTCTTTACGCTTTTCGTTCAGAGGGAGTTCTGTTCGGGAAGAATAGCATTGGAAGAAGGCGAGGTATTGACAAGTTCGACAGATCGGATTTCGAATTTTGGAGGATGCAACAAGTTGAGGATTACTTATACGAGAAGGATCTTAAGCTTCTATCGAAGAGTGTCAAACCGGAAGCAATGGACAAAGCAGAATGGGAAAGACTAGACCGAAAAGCACTTGCGGTTGTTCGGATAATGTTGGCTCAGAACGTGGCCTCCAACATCCGGGGGGGTGAAGAAAACTTTGGAACCTATGTCCACTCTCGCACACATGTATGAGAAGTCTATCACAATGAACAAAAAAAATTTGATGCGGAGACTCTTCAGCATGAAGATGGCGAAAGGAAAGTCGGTGGTTGACAATGTCAATGATTTCAACTGCACTCAGATTGGGCGAAAGGAAGTCCAGGAATCTATCGAAACTACTCTCAATGCAGAAGGTGGACACTCCGCTCAACAAAAAAGCCGGAAGAAAAGTTCAAAGAAAAGAGAAGCGAGTCGAGGGAAGTCAGCTGGGCCCGGACCCGTATGCTGACATTGTGGAAAAAAGGGGCATCTAAAAAAGGATTGCAGAGACAGGAGGATCAATTCCGAAAGATCCACTTTTGGAAGTTCCGCAAATACCGCAACTGAAGAAGGTAGCACTTTGTTGATAAGTGTCATTAGTCTGTTGGAGTCATGGATCATTGATTTTAGGGATTTCTTTCACTCAATGTATGAGAGAAAATGCATGGCAAATTATGTTTCAGGAAGGTTCGACAAAGTTCATCTTGTGGACGATAAAACTCCCAACTGGATGATGCGGGTTTCAAGAAGGCTCATCGAGCGGATGTTTGTTGGAGTTGCATGGAGTGTAGCACATACAAAGATTACGGAAGAATCTGATTTCAATAGGTCAACTGGATGACGCGGGTTTCGGGTTTCTATACAAGTTTTGCAGAAGGTGCGTGGAAAATCACACGGGGCTCTGTGGTGATGGCCAAAGGTGTGAAAGAAGGAACGTTGTAGCTTACTAGGAGTTCGGATACAATACTTGTTTGAATAACTTCTGGAACTACGAAGTTGTGGCATGATCGTCGCGGTCACATGGGTGAGAAGAGGATGAAATTCCTGACTGCTAAATGAATACTAAAACTCAATCACGTCGAGTATGGAACATGTGAAGAACGTATCCTTGGAAGGTGTCCTTCAATACGGAAGGTGAGAAGCTAAAGAACCAAAAGCCAGAGCAGGTGCATACGGATGTATAGGGGACACCAAAGGTTCATTCCCACAAAGGGTCATTGTACTATGTTACCTTCATCAACAATGCAACATGGAAAGTATGAGTGTTCTTTCTCAAGCACAAGTTCGAGATTTTCGAAGCATTCATCAGATGGAAAGCCATGGTAGAAAATCAGACTGAGACTAAGTTGAAATGCTTGAAGTCTGGTAAAGGGGATGAGTACGGAAGCAGAGAATTCTAGAGATCATGTTTGAAGAACAGAATTTGTTTTGAGAAGACATTGTCTGGAACACCATAACAAAATAGTGTGGCGGAGTGGATGAATCAAACATTGAATGAGAGAAAACCTGGAACATGAGGCTACATTCTAATTTCCAAAAGGAATTTTGGGCGGAAGCAATCAATTGTGCGGCATACCTCGTGAATCGGAGTCCATCCACACTACTGGGGAAAGAGCTTCCAAAAGAGCCATGGACCGGAAGATCGGTCTATGTTTCTCACCTGAAAATCTTTAGAAGCATCGCTTATGTCCATGTCGATTCCAGAGAAAGGGATAAGCGGGAGGCAACAAAGAATCAGGGCAAGCCAAGGTTGATTTGAATAGAAATCCAAAAGTTCGAGTCAGTTCAGGAATCACTCAAGTTTCAAAGTTGCCAGACAATCCGAAAGATGGATGTCGATTTCCAGGGGTATTGCCAAAGCCAGATGTATCAAAATGCTCAAGGTCTATGGAAGCTCAGGGAAGAGTTTCAAAAGATGCAATACCAAAAGGAGCGGAACCTAAGAGTGGTTCGAGGTGATCTACTAGGGTTAAGAGACCAATGCGGCAGTTCGAAAGCGACGTGCATTACTTGCTTCTTACATATGGTGGAGAACCTGAGAGCTAAAAGATACTAAGAGTCTCGGCAATTCTGAACAATGGGAGTTAGCAATGAAGCAGGAATAGGACTCCTTACATGTTAACGAAACATGGGAGCTAACGAAGCTTCCGCTAGAGTAAAGAACGCTGAAGAACAAATGGGTCTACCGGTTGAAAGAAGAAGTGGGTGATAGGAAATGGTACAAAGCAAGATTAGTTGTGAAAGGCATTCAACAAACAAAATCTATACCATGTAAGAAGTGGGTGATAGGAAATGGTACAAGCAAGATTAGTTGTGTTCACTTTTTGTTTCTCTTGTTTTTCTCTTCTTAATAAAGCAGTGTTTCCTCTTGTGGAGTAGGACTAAATCTATACCATGTAAATTCTCTTGTTGTTCTAAGTGAGTGTGGGTTTGTTCTTTTGTTTGTGTAGTTTAATTCTGGAATTTGTGCTCAGGTGATCAACGGTGAGACTTCGAAGCCTGGTTTCGTTGTCCGGACGTTTGACACCAGGTGTACAGTTTCGAAGCTTTTGGCCTTGTTCCGCAAATTGAGGTTTCAGAAGGACGTTTCGGAATTTGACAGTTTTGACACAACATGCAGGGCATCCGTGTAATAATACCCATGACACTCAAGGCAGTAATACGCACCAATTAAACTACCATGGCAGGTTGTGTCATATCAACTGTTAGGACTACGAACACAAATAGCAGAAGAAATGTACGAACTGTTTCCAAGCAAATGCCCTTCTGTGTGATCTTCCAAGATGTCTCGCCCCGGGCCCAGTCATCAACTATATAGTCGGATGTGGGTGCAACCGACTAACTAATTCCCCCACTTCACAAGAATTCCCCGATTTACCCTTCCTCTTCTGATAAGTATGTCATAACGGGGGTCTAGGCAACCCTCCTCAAAAACCTCATTCTCCCCAAGGTGAAAACCCTGGAACTGTTCTTGGATATATGCAGCATCCACCCAAGTATACTCCTCCATGGGCTTCCCGAATCACTTCCCATAAAGTCAGCAGGTAGTGTTTGCCCAGCCAAATCTCCTACACCATGCGTGAGCTGCGAAACATGAAATACTAGGTGTAAGTGCATAGCCTCAGGATGGGAAAGTTTATAGGCAGTATTCCCAATGTGTGCCAAAACTTTGAACGGTCCATAATAACGTGCGACTAACTTAGGAAAAGGACTGGGGATGGGCCTCAATTTAACAAACACCGATTGACCAACAACGAAAACTACATCCCACCTATGCTTATCAGAAAATATGACCATCAATTGTTGAGCTCACCTAAGGTTCTGCTAAAGCTGACTCACATAACATCACGTTCCCAAAGGGCTTCTGTAATGGTATCCACTAGCGACCCTCCGGTAAAACGGTCGATAGTATCTAGTTCCTGACATAAACCACCTTAGGAGTCAGATGAGTAGAAGAATGAGTGGCAGTATTATAACAATAAGGAACCCATCGTGCCCATGTAAGAGGCCGCTCAGAAGCGAAACACCTCAGATAAGTCTCTAGGCACCGGTTGACAACCTCTATTTGGTCATCCATCTGTGGATTGTATGAGGAGTTCATCTTCAAAGTAGAAACGAAAGAGTTCTTTCCAAAAATAGCAAAAATGCATAGAAGTATGATCTCACGCCAATTTCATAATAGGCAGCGCCCGTGCTAAACCTTCTGTAGACATAGCTTGATATTTTTGTCGCTGACAAGTGGCACATTCATAAACAGATTGCAGTATGTAAGTTAGAGGAAGCCCACATGACCCTCGATGGGAGTAGTATGATAGTAATGCAGGAATTTGGGAATGAGAACAGATTGATGAGACAAAACCAATTTTCCATGATAATACAACATCTCATTCTGAAAAGTATACCCAGGTTTGGAGTCAGGTTGTTGTTTGAGGGCGGCGATAATACTCAAGAGCTTTCGATCTTGCTGAAGCTCCTTCTTGAGGGTATATACCTCCATTCAGAACGGTTCCAATACAATTGTTCCTAATAACTTGTCGTCCAAACGTTCCTCTAACCCCTCGTCAACCAGTCTAGACAATGAGAATGCCGCCTGAATAACTCAATCAGGTTTATAGACCACTTCGAAATCCAAACCCAACAATTTTGCCCACCAGTTTTACTGATCTACAGTATGGAAACGCTGACTGAACATATGTTTGAGGGCTCTATGATCTGTATAGACCACAAAATGTTTGCCCAACAAGTATTGTCTCCAATGACTCAGCCAAAACAAGTGGCATAACTTCTTTTTCATTAACGGATTTCGAAAGGTTGATCTCAGCTAAAGCCTTACTGAAATAAGCAACTGGTCGACCAGACTGCATGAGTACAACTCCAATTCCCCATCCTGAAGCATCACATTCAATAATGAAAGGATTATGGAAATCTAATAGAGCTAACAAATGGAGTTGAGATCAAAGACTTTTCAATTCCTCAAATGCAAGCTCAGCCATGGAATCCCACTTGAACCCGTTTTTTTTTTTTTGTTAAATCGGTTCAAGGGTTTTGAAATCTTCTCGTAACCGTTAACAAACTTTGGATAATAACCAATGAGACATAGAACCCCTCTTACTCCCTTTACATTTTGTGGTCGTGGCCAATGAACACATTCAATTTTCTTAGGGTCCATCAATACCCCTTCCCCGAAAATAATGTGGTTGAGAAACTCCACCATCTGCTGGCCAAAAAAGCATTTTTTTCCTGTCGACTTTCAGCGGGCTGTTCTGCAATAACCGAAACATCGACTGTACATGGATCAAATGTGAAGTCCACCTCCTGTTATAAACTAATATATCGCAAAGAAGACCAAAACATACCTCCTTAATTCCTCTCTAAACAGTCGATTCATGGTTAATTGAAAAGTTGTCGGGGGCATTCATAAGCCCAAATGGCGTAACAAGAAACTCATAATGGCCTTCATGAGTTCGGAATGCAGTCTTGTTGACATCTTTTTCCCTCACGTGTACTTGATGAAACCGAGACCGTAGTTCGGAATGCAGTCTTGTTCAAAAGGCGCCTTTTTGAACGGTCCCCGTTTGGTTGCACCTCGTTGGGCCAGCCACGCCCCAGCCCACAACCGGGACTGGGCTCAACTGGGTCCACAACTGGGACCACGTGGCAGGTGTTGTCCCCTGCCCTTTTGGGATTTAAACTCGCCTCCCTCGCAACTCGAACCCGAGACCTCAGGCATCCAAAGGGGGAGCGTTCCAAGTACCACCACGCTAGCTAACGCTCCCCGTTTGGGTGTTATGGCTCAGGTCTCGGGTTCTCCCACTTGCACTAAAGCCAACTTGCTAACAAACCTTGTTACCTCTCACATGATAAAGATCATGTTTCTGCTGAGTAAAGTTTTTGGCTGTTGGGTCTGCCACGTTTCCGCCAGACACATATCTTTTGTACTTGCCCAAGTACAATCAAATAGTACTGACTGCTTAACTTATGGTTCTCCTGGAAATAAATGATATCTGCCTAGCATATAGTATATCTTGGCAATATCAATTCTTTGTACATATCATGGCATACGTGATTGATCCATCGCAAAAGCGTATGGAATTCAACTTACCACGTAATCTCCTCTTATGCCTTAACTTGTATTTCTCAATACCAAGTCAGTATATGTATGATTGATGAGGTCCAAGAAACAGTTAAATCTACCTCAGTAGATCATGTTCCCTAGAAATTAGGTTGCAACTTTAAATCAATCACTAGAGAATTACTTTCATTCTCGTCTTAAGTAACTGTAAGACCAATATCTGTTTTTCATATGTTGTCGAACATATTTTACTTGGAAAACTATGGCGCTCCCACTAACCTTTAGTAGACACATTGGCAAACATTCATTCCAAATTAATATTCTATGATCATGTTGCTTCAATCCTAAACTAAATCTCAGTAACTTGTAAGCTTTATTCTATGAAGTGATCATCCATTTCTGGTAGCGTCGTATAGACACCTTCCACGTAAGGTGGTCATGGCATCCAATGCTCAATAAAATTATCATAGATAATAGCTATGACAAGTAAGAATTCTAATGGATTTAGGCATACCGACTTGGTATAACCAATCGTATTGATACCACACTTATACCATCCATGTATCAACTCACTTGAATACTCACTGCAGTATTTAATATAATAGGCCCCTTTGCACTATGATAAATGGAACCCATTATTGAATTTTAAATGATCATGTCAATTTTATCTAATTGTCATATACTACTAAATTGTAGGAATTATTATTCACAACGAATAATTTATCACCGACCGTGGTGAATACAAAAACAATAGCTATGGTTTTAACCATCCTACGCAGTATGTGTCTCTGGAACATTCTTGTTCCACATGCACTTGTGGAACTAGTTCCTATGCCAACTACATGTGCATTTATAGCATTGACTAAACTCAAGTCAATCTGGCTCCCACTATCTCTAATAGAGATGTGAACCCTTATATATAAATGTAGTCTATCACTTGACTACCACTTTTCTATCTTAGGGATTTATGTAATATCCTAAGCAGTCGTTAGGATAATTATTTAGATGCACAATGTGTTTAGCTTGATGGAAGTTTGTTTATATCCTAACAAACTTTCTGCATCAAAACACATGGCATATGACATAATAGATTTTCATCATACTATGACTCGTATGATATCCATAAGTCATTTATAGTTGGCATATTAGTTATGGGAGTTTGCCGTTATTTGCAAAGCATGTCTTGAAATATAATGGAAGTTTCTTGCAAGTAGCAATATTGATACTACTTACATCAACTCTGATGCATAAAATGTGCATTTAGAAATTGTTCCATGCTACATTTTATTGATCAATGTTAACATGTAAGACTTATCATCGAACCTCCCTATTAATCATCAATGTCGTGTGTAAATAAGGTAACATGCGTTTAGGAATTACTCCACGCTACATTATATTGATCGATAATGCTTGGTCAAGGTATTCTTCGGCATGTCGGCCCAAAGCAACTCGTATCTTTTGACCATGCATATATCATATTTCATTTTACCATTCCTTAATTACTTAAAAGAATCTTATGAAGTACACCACTTGCTTATCCTTGGAATAGTTCACGCTCTCTAGCAGAACAAATTCCGAAAGCATTATGGCATACCTTTATTGTTAAAGGTTTCTTTGTCCAAACTAAAGACGTCGATAATACCATAGGTGTTTTAGCTTTACTGAGCCTAAATATCAAACTGGGTAATATACTTGACGTGCACTTTTAGTTTATCTCAACAAAGAATTATCTTGCCACAACTAGATATATAAGTCTTATATTTTATATTCATCACTTATTACCTATAATTCAAGTATCACTGAACTATTTATTGAGTATGAAACACCAGAAACAACATTCATTCTGGAACCTCGAATAATGTTTGTTTGTGTCCAATGGACACGTGAGATAAATGTTCTGGTTATACCCAACAACTTGTTCAACTATAATCATTCACTTGGCAATTAGAAGTTACGTGTTTCTCACCACAAACTTAGGAATCACCCTTTCTCAGCCGCTTGGAGAATACACATGACTTCTTGTAATGTTTCTATTACTTGGTTATTGTATTTCAATATACATATGTGAAAGGCATATTGTATTTAATACCCAAGTAGTGTGTGAGAAATATTATATTGATGAATATATCTGAAGAAGCGGGTACTTCTTCAATTCAGTTCATTGCTTTTAACTTCCATAAAATTTATTTCAAGTTATGTGATGCAAATAACCTTCTGTTAAATAACCAACCTCATTTCATTGAAGGACGTTGCGAATGCACCTTTGACGTAATATTTTGCTTCACTTTCTCCGTAAGAATTAAAGATTGCGCTTTCTTTAATATTTTTATTTGGTATTTTGCTTCACTTTCTCCTCGTAAGCTACTCGGAGATGAAACTACATGTAATATCATCCATGTCCTGATGTAGTGACCGCAACTAGCATCGGAAGTTGATAGTAGCATAATGACATAATCATCATATGCTCTATACATGAGTCTCCTATAAGCAATCTTACACCCTCACTTCCTAAGGAAGTTTTTAACAAGTTTTCGGACACCAGCACCTTAAATTTCCAATATCGTAGTAATGTGCGTACGCGTCTGTACTACACTTGAAAATTCGTGCTGATTTGGACATTTACTTTGTCCAACGATGATCGCAATTTATCTTGTGGTATTACATTTACAAAAAAAAAACTAGCATATAGTACTTTTATCTTGATTACCGAATTACATATTATTGATTAATTAATTAAATCATTAAATGTCTTCCACTATTTTATCGAATTCTAGAAACCAAGGCTAAAATCGGAATACTTTGTCGATTGAGTATTCTAGTGGCAAGGATCCTTAAATCTCCTCTCATGGTCTACAAGTTATGGCTACGCTCGCGGTTCGTTGATCTATTGAGTGAAGTCTCAACTTCTAAAAACTTGATCTACTCAACGATTGCCTTTAAAATGATAGCAAGTTAGTTATGACTAATCCTTACAACCACTTTGGTTAAGTTAACCCACCACTCATAAAAACTCTCCAGTGGTAAGAGAGACCCTCAACTATAGCATGAGGAGCACCCCGAACACCAGGATTTGTTCAAAGTCGAATGATGGAAGGCGGTTAGGACTTGACATTTCTTTGAGGGTTTTTGTGTTTTTCTCCCGATGAGTGTAATCCATTTCTACTAATCTTGTTCATCTATGTTGTCGCGCTCACAATTGAACATTAATAGAAAAACATACATAGATCGCTTCTTTATGCATTTAATTATTTATTAAGTATTTTCCCACTGTTATAAAATGCATAAAATAATACATAAATGCATAAAGGTAATCCTCTACCCAACTGGTCTTGAGCATCTAAAACGGTCGAGAGGCATCATACCTGAGTCATCGCTTGACTCGTGATGGAATTCGCCCCCGTCCAGTATGTTTTTAGCTCATCTTAAGTAACACCTCAACTTGGCATTGTCTGCGTCTTACACCATCCTCGTCTTGGCGGGGTCCACGTCACGTCTAGAGTACCGTCTCATCTTGGCAAGGTTCATGTCGTGCATCGTTCTCGTCAAAAGTACAATTATACTCGCACGCGGACAAGGGGAACTGCGGGCGCAATGTACATCAAATTTGTTGGAGTCTGTATCACACATCGGCCTTGTGGTCCAATGTGGCCTTTATCATTCATTATAAAAGAATGTCTCCGCCTTACTTTGAGGCAAGGAAGCAAGAGGGTTTCTCAACCTACATGGTATCAGAGGGAAATTAATCTCGAACCCTCCTCCCATTTTATTTCCCCCCTATCTAGGGTTTCTCATTAATTTTCCCCCCGTGGGGGGCGGCGGCCCCTCATGTAGGGCTACGTTTTTTTTTCTCGATCGCCGCCCCTCCGGGCTCAATTCCCAGGCGGCCTCTGGCGGATCCCTCCCTGCCCGGACCCTGCCCTCCCGGCGGTTCTCCATCCTGTCGGCACCTCCTTGCCCGACGGTTCTCCCCCCTGCCCTACGACGGTGCACCTCCTCCCGACGGCCCGCCTCTTCCATGTTGCTCCCTGCGCGCGAAGATCTCCGCGTCGGCCCTCCTGCACCACTCCCGCGCGACGGCCTCGTCCAGGCGACCTCGTCCGACGCCCTCGTCCAGGCGCCTTCCGGCGTCCCGATCCCAACGGCCCTCCTGCACCGCTCCCGCGCGACATCCTCCAGGAGGCCCTTCCTCTTCGTTCGACGGCTTCAAGCGCCGCCTCCCTCAACCCAGGCAGCATCCCTCTCCCCACTGTCGTCTCTCCTGCGGACTCCCGGTGACACTCGGCCCCACCTCCTCAGCGGCTCCCGCCTTCCCCGGCGATCCATCCGGCTCCCGCAACTGCCCGCACCAGCTCCCGCTTCTCCAGGCGACCAAAACGGGACGCTCCCGCATCTCCCGCTTCGCCCAAACTGCCCTCCGATTTAAGCGGTTTCTGGCGCCGCCTCCCTCCCGATCCTTTCTCCTACTACGACTTCCACAGCACCCTTCTGGCAAACTCCTGGTTCTGCCCAGCGCCAGCCCTATCGCCTTTGTCCGGTCGATCCCTACCTCACGGCCTCCCTTCCCCGACGGCTCCGTCCCGGATGACTCCCAGCGCTGGCGGCCTCCCTTCACCAGCGGCCTCTCTTCCCCGACAGCTCCGTCCCGGATGATTCCCAGCGCCGGCGGCCTCCCTTCACCAGCGGCCTCCCTTGCCCGGCGGCTTCATCCCAGCCAGCTCCCTGCGCCGGTGACCTCCCTTCCCTAGCAGCTCCATCCCGGACGGCTCTCTGCGCGGCCTCCCAACGTCCCCTCCTGCTCAACTGCTCCCTCAATGTCGGCCTTTTCCTGCTTCTCGCGGCATTCCCACCTCAATCACCGGCCTCCTCCTACGGATTTCCCGGCGCTTCGACGACCGGCACCGTCATTGCGGATTTCTCGGCGCTTCGACGACCGGCACCTCCATTGAGGATTTCTCGGCGCTTTGACGATCGGCCCGACATTACGGATTTCCCGGCGCTCTGACGACCGACCCGTAGTGCGGATTTTCCCGACGCTCTGACGACTGACCCGCCAGTGTGGATTTCCCGGCGCTCTGTTGTCTGGCCCCGCACTTTCCCGACGATGACCCATCCTTTTTTTTTTTCAGCGGCATCACATTACCATCTTGAGAGGGAGCAGCATCAACAACAATTTTATTATTTCTGTTTCTTTTGTTTTTTGTCTTGTATTTGTCATCAAACTGGGCATGTCCAACTTGAGGGGGAGTGTTAGCATCTGTTTTTTTGTTGTTGCTTTCTTTTCATTATGTGTCCAAGCTAGGTACACCTAGCTTGAGGGGGGTGTTGGAGTATGTATCCCACATCGGACTTGTGGTCCGATGTGGTCATTTTCATTCATTATAAAAGAATGTCTCCGCCTCACTTTGAGGTAAGGAGGCAAGGGGGTTTCTCAACCTACAAAATTAAATTTGAACGCACAGGCTCTTATACATATTGACTAAAAATAAAGACGATGTGCCGACCGTCATTTAATTAATTACAAGAATCGCATGCAATTTAAAATAATTAAATAAATAAAAACCAAACATACATAAGTGGGTAAAAATAAAGCGCGATAAAAAAATTAAATTGCAATAAATAAAAGTATTTAGGGCTTTTAATTAAATTAAATAAATCAAATAATTCAAATAATTTAATTATTTTCGATCCTTTATTAACTTAATTTTAAGTCCAAAAATTAAATTAATTAATTAATTAATTATATATCAAAATTAAATTAATTTTCCCAGGTATTAAAATTTATTATTTTAAACCGCATTTAATATATAATTAATTTAATTTAATTATGAAAGTAAATTAATTAATTAAATTAACCCGTAAACATCAAATCAATCCGTATTAAAAATTTCAAATGACAATAACTTGGTCGTTCAAAATTGGATTGACGCGCGATATGTTCTGATGGGACCGAAATCAAATGCTCTACTTAAATTTAATGCAACTTAATTTTTCTAGGCTCAAAAAATTTACACGATCGCTCTAATACTAATTGAAGGTACCGGAGTCGCAGCTGAAGTCGGTGGGCCGGAGATTTCAAAAAATTTCATCATCGGGTGACGAGACTTGTCGTCTCAGAGGATCCGAGCCCCGACGATCCGAGCCCCGATACGGTCCGAGGATCTCGAGTAAATTAAACATAGCACAAAACGTAAATTGAAAACATACCTGTTTAAATCTGAAGTCACGCTCGATTGCAACTCATCAGCCGCGATCGTTGCTTGAAGGATCCATAGCGAAATCCCTCTAGATTGACCAAACACGCTTCAAAAATCCGCTGGAGCGTCGATCGTCGAATGGTCAATGCTAGCGCAAAGATCCGACGACGCCTTTGACGCCCCGACGATCACCGCATCGACGTGGCTTCGATGCATGGGGGGGACTCGATGTGAACGCCTGGATCGAGAGCTTCTCTCTCTAGGAAGTGGAAGGAAGAGAGGCTCTGGCAAATTTTCCATGAATAGTCACTGAGCCAAAGCCACTCACTATTTATAGTAGATGTACAAAATACCCGGTAGGGTTCCAAGCCCTCGTATATTAACGTCCACTAAATAAATAATTATGACGAACTAAATTGCATCAATATTATTTATTATTTTATCACATACCTGTAATATATATAAAATATATTACGTGGTAAAACCCAAGTCATTAACTCAACTCGTAATTTCCGCTTAATATTAAACGAACCTGGAATATCGAAATAATATTCGTTCGAATAATATTTTCTCATATTTAATAACTTGTAAATACTTTTAATAAATAAATTCAATATCAATTATTCTTTACTTGAATAATATGAATTTATTTATTTATCGGTGATCGATAACTTGGACATCACTCAGACCCCGTGGTGGAGCCCACCATGTCCGGTATACCTATTTAACTTCTTGAATACGTTATTGTGTGTGACCTTCTAGACCCTTATCTCGATAGTAGTGAATAAAATTCACAGACCATGAGCGGAGTCTAACAACTCATCAAGGCCCCTAAAGAAGGAAAGTCATAACAACGACAACCAACCTACGAACACGCATTGTGTACTATAATCACTTTGTCTTTAGATATCTCATAAAGCAGGAAGCACACTTGTGTCATCGCTCTTTTCTTGCTTTATTATTTGTTGATCTAACCGGATAGATTTACCTTTCGACTACCTTGGTCAAGGCCCAATATATATAACTTCCTAAACCCAGAAACAACAAATCTTATCTTGATCATTCAACCAATGTCATATCACCAAGGACGCACTCAACACAAGCTACCTCGCCATGATTTCATTAGCATGGTTTTTTCCTTGCATCAAAGTACGAGATCAAATGGCTCACATTTAGACCAATACACATGTCTGTAGATAGGAACAACCAATGACACCTGAAACATGTGATGTTCCTATTGGTGGGTCTGTCCTCTACTAGAGATCACCAAGTGCGAACTATATGAGAAGAAGTCACAATGCTTAAGAGCCCCCAGCACTTGATAGTCAAACATCTACTGTGTCCGGTCAGTAAGATGTATCTAGACCATTGGACCTTTCTTTAAGATTAATGTCATAGTATCTCAAAATTCTCATTATAGCCTGGGATCTGGTACAAACTTTTGATACGACAATTAATCTATGGACATTACCATTAAATAGGGACACAGAAATATCTACACTATAATGGTAAGAATATATCATGTATATCCAACTGTATGCATGATATGGTAGTCAAAACAACTGTTCAAATTGGGTCTAGGGCACCCACTATTACAACAACCAACTCTTACAATGTCTGCTCTTCAGTGCCTTCCATCCTTCTGGATCTCCACTGTCATTATGGTCATCTGGGGACCCATGTCCACTTTGCTAAGCATCATCAGGTTTTTTTATATACCCCAGATAAATATGGTGTCAAATCCCTTCATGCTTGTTCATTTTAATGTCGGGGATAACATCTTCGATGATCCATCCTTATGGATCTCCACTATCATTATGGTCATTTACACCCCTCTATTCTTCAAGGGGGTCTTTCTTAAGTTCAAGGCCAAGACCGAGATGCTTGAGAGTTCTATTGTCTTTCATATTCTATTGGTTTACAGTCATTCAAGCGGAGCAAGTGATTACTCACCTATTGTCGTTCTACCATCTGCTACTCATATTTGCCACAACCATGGCAGGCCAGGTCTGATAAACACACGACTTGATGAACTCCTTTGTATATTAGAATTGAATAGTAAAGAGAAATACAGTATCGTGAGAAGAGAACCAGAAAGTGAGAATACAAAAGAACCTTCCCTCTCCCCGACCCAAGCCACTATACGATGCAATAGAAATTTTCCCAGCACCATCTCTCTCATTCCCCTCCCTACTATAACCACCACCCCGCCCTGACCCCTCCCGTGAATAACAAACAGCTTAGTTAGACTAAATCCTCTAGATTCTTCTATAAGAACCCTTTTGTGTTGGATTGGTGTAGCCCGATCTGGTTGGGACGAATGCTTGTGGGCCGCAACTGTCGCGAGTTGAGCTCCGCGGTGAGCTCGTTGGGGGTTGCAGGGGGCAATGTGCCCTTGCTCCGGGGGTCCGGGGGCCGAAGGGCCCCGGCCCCATTTTTCGGGACTGTAGCATCTCTAACACTGTAGCAGAGCTGACCGATCGACACCGACAGGCACTGTAACAGTGCGGACTTCAAAGTCAACTGTATTGTAGCACTTTTGACAAACTGTAGCGACGCGGACTTCCTGTGCAAACAGTGGATCGTCTTCTCCATTTTATAGCTCATTTTCAGGCTAGGGTTACTACTGAAAGACTCTGTAATTTGTGCTCCCGAATTAGTGAAGTTCTGCCTCTTCGTGGACGTAGGGATTATTCTCAAACCACGTAAATCGTTGTGTTCTTGTTGCTTTCCTTTCTTCTGCATTTTTTTCTTTTCGTTTCTCGTTTCTGTCGTTGCGACTCCCGACGATTCCGCAGCATTTTGCCCAACCTGAAATACAATATCCAGGTTTCAGTTGTGTCGCGTGCTCTATTACATGCACCTCCTAGAAAATCAGCATTGTCCTCAAGACTAAAGGAAACTGACTGCGAATAATAAATTTGTTTTCCCATGTCGCTTCTTCTGGGCGCCTCTTCCATTTGATTAACCACTGAGGTACTGCAGCATTATTCTGTAAGATGACTTTCTTTGACTGCACTTTTTCAGGATTGGTCCATTCTGTAAAGTCCTCTTTTAAATCTGTGGGTAAACCAGAATTCAAAGTCTGATTTCCAATTGATTTTTTAAGTATGATACTTGAAAAACCAGAACGTTTCGAGCTTTTGGGGGTAAATCTAGCTGATATGTCATGGGGCCAATTCATTTGAGCACTGCAAAGGGGTCATAAAACCGAGCAGACAGCTTCTAGTTAACGCGTTGAGCTACAGAATGTCATCGATGAGGTATTAGTTTCAAGTAAACCCGATCTCCTACTTAAAAAGAAACATCTCGTTCATGTTGGTCTGTTTGTTGCTACATGTAGTTTTGTGCTTGAGACAAATGACTCTTGAGTTGGTTAAGAGCAACACCAAGCTCCACCACTTCAAAGTAAGTGGTGTTAATGGACACATGTCAAGTAATGTTGTATCACAACTCAACCCATGATGCCCAAAATGACCGCCCTTTTGATTGTTCGCTGGCAAAACATTTGCGGGTGATATGCAGAGCTCATCTTCAATTCTGTTCCCTGTGAATTGAATAATACTATCCAGAAATTACTCATGATGGGGTCCTGGTCACTCAAAATTGACTTAAGAATCCCATGTAATATCTAATAGAGTATGTATCTGGCCGCAGCTGGACAGTGTTGGGAGCAGTTTTTAGAAGAGGGCGGCATAAGGGCCACTACTGGGGAAATACAGCCTAGAAAGCAAAGGGAGCCAGTCGGGGGGGTTGTTAGGGATCCCACGTGAGGAACAAAGGGGGTGGTGAGACTGTTAAAAAGGGAAGGGGGGAGAGAGGGAGAGGGAAATTTGTTAGCTAGCTCAGCCTGGGGCTTGGGCGGGGGAGAACAGTCTTCCCAAAGTGTCTTCCTCCCTACATTCTTCTTCTTCCTCCTCCTGTAATTCTGCTTCTGCATTTCTTCGGTATATGCAGAGCAGTCCAATTGAGATGGTCTGTCAGAGGGAGGGTCGTATCAATTGGTCTGACCTGCCGGATACTTTCAGAGGAGAGCCCGGCCCTAAAATATTGAAGCAAGCACACGATGACAAAGGAGACGCTACTCGATGGAGTTGACCAACGACTACGGCGGGTCAATGCCGTGCTCTTAAAGATGCAGTAAGGCCAACTGAAGTGGGAGCAGAACTGGGATCAGGAACAGCATGAACAAGCTGAATTCTGGAAAAACTTCACACTCCTGGTGCGCCGCCTGGAGAAGTTGCCCAGCACGAGGCAGCCTGACCTTCTTTGGCAACCGAACAACCTGAGGTGCAATCTGCCACATCAGACGCTACGGCGACACAGGGGCACATCGCAGGTTTGACCACAATACCAACCGGCTTTGCACATGACTAAACCTTTGCTTCGCGACAGGTGCAGCTCCCTGCTTTTTATGGCAGTGATCCGCGCGGCTGGATTGAGCATGCTAAGCTATATTTCCGGATTCATCAGACAATCGAAGGTACCACTTGCTCAGGTACATATGGAGGGAGACGCTAAATACTGGTTTACTATTATGAGGGAATTTCATTCGGAATTGCCAAGGTCGGTGCTTAAAGGGAAATTAATGGAGCGATTCAATGGGCTGAAAATCACAAATGGCACTTCTATATTCACGAGCATCAGAAGAGAATTCAGCTACCCCCGCCACTGTTAATGCTTCATCTGGTGTATTGGAAGTTTAAAATCCATAAAGGAAGGCTGCAGCCCTGCAGTAGAAGGGAACAATCCAGGAGTCCTCCAAGCGGTTCAGATATCTGGCATCACCACTCCTGCAGCAACCCGAGCAGCGGTGCGGGGGATATTGCTTCCATGGGTTGCGAGAAGAAATTCCCAGCTGAGGATCGAAGACAGAATTGAAGACAACTGCATTACTTTGTCAATATGAAGCTGCGGCTGATAATGAACAGAAGAAGCAACTCAAGAAAATTACAGAAAGTTACTCATAGAAGTTCAGAGGAATTTTCAGCAATATCAGAAGGGAAAAATAAGAAAAAGTCAGCATCTGGTGGTGTGAGAATTCAATATATTTTTCAGTCCTTTTGTGTGAAAAATTTGGAGGAAGAAGATGTCAGGACTTTCATACAGACTGCAACTGGTTCTAAACCTGCGTTTGTTCCAGCAGTGTCATTTAACATTCTTGTTCAGAATCAGAAAGCCCGGTTATCTGAACCAAGCCATCAATGTACTAGGTTTATATATGAGGGATTTATAAAGGTGAGTCAACGTTGTCCGCAGTGTTGTCAAAGGCGCATGGCGCAATAAGGCGCAAAGGGCGCTTGGAGATACTGCGCGAGGCGCACACCACTCGAAACTAAGGCGCCCCTTTTTCAGAAAATATCCCCTAATTTCTATCACATGTATAGCCACGATTTCTGCCGCCACTTATTAGAAAATTGCCCTCATTGTACCCCCGATTTCCATCCCCATGTATAGCTCTGATTTCCGCCGCCACTTTTTAGATTATCGCCCCAACTGTACCCCGACTTCCATCTAGTCGCCCCCGATTTCCACCGCCTGTACCCCTGATTTACATCCCTCCATTCCCCCCCGATTTCCGCAGCCATTGGTTTTACAGCGCCTGGCGCTTAAGCGCCTCTTATGTTGGCGCGCAACGCGCCTTAGGTGCGCCTCGGTGAGGTCGCAGCGCCTCACCGGTGGTGAGGCGTACCAGGTGCGCTGAGGCGCGCGCCTTTGACAACACTGGTTGTCCGGCCAATACACTACAACAGTCTCCTGTTGTAAGAAAACGTTTGGATGAAGTTTTTGGAAAACTCTTGGGACAAGAAGCACTGCTCCCACGGCCACCGCCAAAGCCATCGCCCTGGGAATGTCCTTCACTAGGTCTTCGGGTCACACTGCACTCTGGCAGTGACATGATAGCACCGGTTCGGCCTCTTGTTACAGGCACTAGTGGATCGTGGGTGTTTCAACTTGAGTTCCATGCAAGTCACTATGGCGAGGATGAGGTTGTTAACTGTGCAAAGGTTACACAGCAGAGAATTGTTTACATTGGTGAAATTGGTAAGATTACTAAAAAGGCTAAAGTTATAATAGCATCAGGGATGTGTCCGGGAAGGTGTCCAACAAGCATTGCTAAAAAAGCTAAGGAATTGTTGTCAAAATCTCGGAGGAAGGGACTCGCAAGAACCCAGAATTAACAACATCCAGATTGATACAAAGGACATTCTCTTCCCTTGTGGGGGTGCCTTTGTCAGCCTTGAGAAAACAATCTCCGAAGGGCATCAAGGTTTCATCTGTTGGGTTTGGAGCCACGATTCATACAAATATGAGATATGGAACTTAAACAGATAAATCAGCAGCAGCATCCTTGTTAGAGATTGTTAGAGATTGTTGAAAGAAAATATAATTGCTCCCGATGAGAATCAACTTGTTCAGATGCTGACAGAACCCAAAAATGCATTGGGAAAACAATACAAAAAAGCTGTTTGGAAAGAATACGGTGAAGTTGCACTTCACATAAAATAATCTAAGGTTAATTGCTAAAAAAGCAATATCTAGAAATTATGGTGCTAGAGGCCTAAAATCCATTTTAAAGAATATTTTGATTGATGCCATGAAAGACTTCGGATGTGATAACAAGTGATGATATAATTAATGCTTTTGTTGTGGATGAAGAGGTTGTTGAATTTGAGTGGAGCCAAACTCCTCCATGGCAGGGGTGCCTTGGACAGAAATTTTGAGGGGGGTGACTTGGCAGCTGTTTTGACAAAGAATTGTTCCTCGAGAGAGTTTGTTGAAGTTCCGAGCAAAAGTATTTCCACTTCAGTTGGTCGAGCAAGCAACAAGGTTCCTTTATCCAGTCTGCATCCATCTGCAGCCTCGCCAGGGGGTGGAATTCTTCTGAAGCCATGGCAGTTTTTTCTATGGAATAAGGCGGGGATGACTCGGGGGCTAACCAAATAGAAGGGGTGTCCTGTGGAAGACGCTACATGGGAAGAGGTCATTAACAATCCAAATTAGTTTCATTCCCTCAGTCTTGCGGAAAAGACTGTTCTCAAGGAGGGGCAAGTGAAGGAGCCCATACCTGGCCATAGCTGGACAGCCTGGGAAGCAGTTTCTAGAAAGGGGCAGAAGGGCCACTACAGGGGAAATACAGCCTGGAAAGCAGGGGGGACAGCCGGGTGGTTTGTTAGGGGATCCCACGTAAGGAACAAGGGGGGTGGCGAGGCTGTTAAAAGGGGAAGGGGAGAGAAAGGGGGAGAGGAATTTTGTTGGTCAGTTCGGCATGGGGCTTGGGGGGGAGCAGTCTTCCCGAAGTGTCTTCTTTCCTGCATCCTTTTTCTTCCTCCTCCTGTAATTATGCTTCTGCATTTCTTCAGTATATACAAAGCAGTCCGCTTGAGATGGTCTGTTGGGAGGGTCTTATCACAATCTGAACACCTCCCGCATGAATACTTATGTCACTCTAACTGGGTAAGGATGCCTTGATAAAATAAAATGGGCATATTTGGAAAGTCTGTCCACTGCCACTAAGATTACATTATACCCCTTGGATTATGGCAGCCCCATAATAAAATCTATTGAGACTTCCTCCCACAGTACTTCTGGGGTCTCCAATGACTGCAATAGATGGTGTGAAATATTTATAACGTTGACAGACCTCACACAGCTACACAAAGTTTAGTACCTGTTTTTCATGCTCACCCAATATAAATTTTCAGCCAATTTCCTGTATGTTCTGTAATACTCTGAATGCCCTCCCTGGGGAGAGTTGTGAAATTCCTAACAATTTTTAAATCCATTGAGAAATAAATGGCTGGTATCACCAAGCACCCCTTGTACAACAGTGTTCCCTATGAATACGTAAACCCCATTTTAGTTTTGGTACCTAACTGCGCAGTTTTAATGATCTTGCTGAGGTAGAGGTCTTCATGCACCCTTTCTGTCAAATCACGGCCTTCTCTCCACACTAGAAATGATTTATATAGCCTTAACTATGACATTTCCTCCCTCTGAAACAGAACATCCGTTGTTGTATTGTCTTTTCCCGGTTTATAGTTCACTTGAAATTGATATCCTAGTAAATTAGCAATCCAGCACTGCTAATCTGTTGTGGCAATCCTATGTTGTAACAGAAATTTTGAACTCCTTTCATCTGAATATACTATGAACGGTCTGCCCAGAAGATATGGCTGACAATGTTGTATTGCTAACACCAATGCCATAATCTGCTTCTCATAGGTGGACTATAAGTTCCTTTCTGCCAAAGCTTTGCTAAAATATGCAATGGGATTCCAACCCTGCATAAGCACCGCTCCAACACCTCGTCCCGAAGCATCACATTCCTCATCAAATACCTTTGAAAATGTTGGCAAAGAATGGGGACTGTTGTAATAAGTTGTTCAAAGGCTTTTTAAGTCTCCAAGGTCCATTTAAACCCATCCTATCAAGCCAAAACTGTGAGAGGTTGGGCAATCTTGCATTACCCTAGTGTCTTGTGAGTCCAAAAAATCCTCGTACACCCTTGATATTCATTGGTCTTGGGCATTCTAAAATAGCCTAGATTTGGTGGGATCCACGAAAACCCCTGCATCCGAGATTATATGGCCCAGATATTCCACCTGCCGTTGAACAAAATAGTGTTTAAATTGATTTGCATAGAACTGGTTGTCCTGCAGCACTTGTAGAACAGCGCTTCTAAATGTCACAAAAGTGACTTCCACCCCAGGATGAAAACCAGAATATCATCAAAAAATATTAGTACAAACTTACGAAGTAGGGGCTGAAATCATTCACTTATGGTAACTTGGAAAGTCAAGGGAGCATTAGTGAGACAAAATGGCATCACCAAGTATTCATAATAGCCGTCGTGTGCGCAGAAGGCCAATCTTCCCCGCATCCTCCTCCCACATTCGAATCTGATGGTAGCCTGATTTGAGATCCAACTTAAAGAAAAACATTGTTTCGTGCAACTCATCCAATAATTCTTCGACTGCTGGAATGGGAAACTTATCTGGAATTGTTAGTTTGTTGAGTGCTTGATAGTCCACAGACAGACGCCAGTTACCATCTTTTTTCTTCACTAACACTAGACTGAAGTAAGCACTTGAACTGGTTCTGATGGTGCCGATCTAAAGCATTTCTTGTGCTTGCCTTTCAATCTCCAGCCCTCCCTATTTAACAGGCTCCCTTCCCCCCACGTGGGCACAGCTGGCCTAACCACCCCCCCGCCCCCAGGTGACATTTATACCCCTTCTAGAAATTGCTACCAAGCTGCCCCCAGCTTCCAGGATGTCCAACAGTGGGCAAGTATGGTATTTATCACTCATCCCTGCTTGAAAATCAGTCTTGTCCTCAAAACTGGGGCAAGAAAACTGATTGTGGTTGGTGAATGACTCTTCCCATGTAGCTTTAGTTGAAAACAGAAACGGAAAGGGGCTTGCCATGGCCAAGAGTTTTTCCCTGTACAAATCTGTGAAGGTAGACTTTGAAAAATATGCAACACCAGAACCAAAATGAAGCTGCTCATACCAAACTGCCCATACTCGCCGGATCCCCATATCGTAATTAGTCCACTATATGACACCAATGCGAAGTGCTTTGTTCCAGCCAACTTGTTTTTGTTCTCTTCAATATGTTTAAGGGGTTCTGCCATGTTGCGGCTATACTGGGAGTAATTCCTCTTCCAAATGTCCAAGTATCGTGCAGAAACTTGGACACCAAGGTAAGGGAGCGTCCAGATATCTCCTGAATCTTTAGACGTTGTATCTAGAGCACAATAGCTGAGGCCAACCGGTTTCAGCATTTTTCTCCCTGGACATTCCTTCGCCCCAGCACAAACATCTCTCAAAGTCAACAGCCAATCCATAAACGCTAGCCAGTGTTCATCAGCTATACCAGTAGAGCTTTGGGGCTGAAAACAGGCAGCCAAATCACATGCCAATCGCATCCATCCCTGCTCATGGCTGGAACGGGTTAAAGGTGGCTGGGAGAAGCCACTCAACTGTGCCAGCGTTGCAGCAAGAGAATCGACTTCATGTTCTTCAATCGATTTCTGCATAGTTGGGGTGAAAGGTTGTACTGACTGAAAATGAACTGCATTAAGAGTCACAATGACCCGCGCAGCCAAAGCGATGAACAAATGTCACTGGATCATTAGGCAGCTCAAAGTGAATAATTAGATCAACCTTAGGATGTCCAGCCCACAAGATGCAACATCTGAGGCGGCAAGCACAAGGAATTTTCCTTGTCAAAAACCATTCAAGGTTCACTCCTAATGTTGAGATATGTCACCATGAAGTGCCTCTGAAACAATACTATTTATTAATGCAAGTGACACTTCATATACACCCCAAGCCACCACCCAGGTGCTCCTCCCCATTTTATGGTCCCGCTTGTCCTCCCCCGTCCTCTTGGCGGGGAGGCTATCTGCTCCCTCGGCTCTGAGTCCTCAAACACCGGCAACGCAACTCATCGAACAAACACCGGCAACGCAATTCATCGAAAAACTAGCATGGAATCTGAAGTGCCACTAGTCAGAATCATCATCCCAACTGCAACTTTGTCTTGCATAGCGGTCCCTTCTGTTGCGGAATCGTCGGGAGACACAACAACAGAAAATGAGAAAACGAAAGAAAGGAAAAACAGCAATGAACACGGCGATTTACGTGGTTCGGGAAAAATCCCTACGTCCACGGGAGAGGCAGAATTTCACTAATCGGGAGCAGCAAATTACAGAGGATTTCAATCAAAAAACCCTAGCCCGAAAATGGGCTACATATGAAGAAGACGGTCCACTGTTCTGAATAGTAGTCCGCGTTGCAACAGTGATCGGCGGCTCACTTTGTCAAAAGTGCTACAGTGTCTGCCGGCTGGAAGTCAAAAGCGCTACAGTACTGTTGACCCCGAAGTCCGCACCGCTACAGTGTCTGTCGGTGTCGATCGGTCAGCTCCGCTACAGTGTCTGTCGGTGTCGATCGGTCAGCTCGACCCGCGATAGTTGCAGGCCACAAGCATTCGGCCCAACCGGATCGGGCAACACCAATCCAACACCTTCCACTAATGGGTGCGCGTCATCCTGTAGTTGCATTTCTTCCATTCGCAACCCCAAACAGAATTTAGAATTCCAGGATTTCGCTTGAGCCTTCAGCTCCTCATGGACGACAAAGAAAACAAGGTCCCTTGCGCCATCTTTTGCTTGTAACAGCAGTGCGGACTTAGGTTCTCAAGAGATCCCCGCCCACATTGTTGTCTGCTCTTGCGTGTTTTCAGACTTGTTTGCCGCCAAAAACACGTACAGTCCTGCCGCGTTCAACGACCAATTCTCATGCCTCTCATGTGTCGCCTTTTCCCCGCCTTCGACCCAACACACACCGGTCTTCGCCGTATCCTGCGTCGGTTGATCTCCTTCCTATTGAATACAGTGTGTAGGTAACTCACCTAGGACGTTACCAACAATTTCTGTCACCAACTTGGTGTTCCACTCTTTTGCCAGACCGCACAGAGCCGCTACGTCGCGCCCATGCTCCCTCGCTTTGCCAACACCAGCACCAACACTAACGCCAGACGTCGCGAATTGCACCACAGGCAACTCAGTCATCTGAAAAGGCAGAGTCACCTCCTGTCGCGGCCTCAAGACGTCGCTCTAGACGCGTAAGAGCTTCCCGGACTTCAACTCACTCCATTTCCAACTGGATCGATGCGAGCATAGCATTGATACTCCTGAGTTGTTGGTCTACTCCATCCTCTAGCAGTGCTCTTCCCCCTCAACGGGATTTCCGGCAGGTCAAATCAAATAATAAAACCTTTACAACATCCGCCTTCGAGAGGGCTACTTTGTATATAAAAGGAAGGTAAATTGTAGCAGAATTAAGGGAGAAAGGAAACAGAAGAAGAAATAGCAAAAATATAGAAAATAAGAAGAAGGGTGCTCGAAAGGCCCTCCTGCTCTCCCGCATAAGCTTTCCAGCCGAGAATCAAAACAAACTAATCCCTGCCTTATTTTGTCTTTGGCCTTCCCTATTTAACAGCCTCTCTTCCCCCCACGTGGGCACAGCTAGGTTTCCCCCTACTTCCAGGCTGTCCAACCATGGACAGGTATGGTATTTATCAAAGACCGCCTGGTTGGGTCGAACTGCTCCGTTAAGGGTGTGTACCAACCAAGAACTTCATAGTCATGGTCTTCTCGTTGGTTCTAATCTCCCCAAGAATACACACCCATGCAATTCTCAATATTAAATACAGTCCACCTATATCCAAGACATATCAATCGAACAAGCATAATCCCCCATGACTATTTCTAATTTTTGACATACTCCTTGTGATTAGTAGGGGTGTAACCGATACACTAATGCTCACAAGCTACTTGGGCTCGGTTCGAAGAATATTCGAATCTGACATGATTTTTTTCAAGCCAAACTCGAGCTCGAGCTACTCGAGTATTAACTCGAGCCTAGTTTCAAGTACTAAAATAACTTAATCGAGTAGCTTGTGAGTCTAATCGAGTATTTCATATTTTAATATATTCTTATATTTATTTAGTTTTAAGCTCGAGCTTCGATCTCGAGTGCACATTTGAGAGTAATCGAGTCCAACTAAAGATTATAATCAAGTTTATGTTTAAGCATTTGAAACGAGCAAGCCTAATCAAGTAACTCAATCGAGCCCAAGTCGAGCTTGAGCTAACCTTGAGCTTGAAAAAAAATATTCGATCAAGCTCGAACAATACCCGGCTCGGCTCGACTCGATTGCAATCCTGATGACCACAACCTGTGTCCATCACCCAACTTGATATTCATTCTTCTTGTTTCATGGATTCCAAACAACATGATCAACTTAGGAGATATGAAGTTGTGGGTGGCTCCACTATCCGACATAACTAAAATAAATATTCCACACTAGCCCTCAACTGTCATAAAAATCAAATATCCATCCTTCTACCTCTTCTTGCAACTCCACTGCCGCATGTTCAACTTCCACTATCATTGTTGTTTCTCCATATTCTTGACTTGTTTCATCCTCACTTGGCAGTATTGCTCTCATCTTCAAGTCAAAACATTTATTCATTAGACTATAAGGCATTCCCACAACTAAAACACAACCCCTTCTTCCACTTTTCCACCCACACTTTGGACATCAAATGTTCTCTCTCCCTCCTTGTGCCAGGAGCCTCCTGACTAGCCCTCCTGGATTACTCCCCATTCATCTATCTGGTCAAAACAAGGTCCAATTTTGTTATTGCAAACAAAGACGCAAGGTTTACTACCATGCACCCCCTTCACATCGATGAAATGTACACGCCCCCCTCCATGAAATTAAAGACCCGCTTCTTTCCTTACTGCAGGCTCAACATGCCTAGCTAGGTGCATTGCCTGTAACCACGTTTTTGGATTATATATATGAACCCAACTGTGAATCTCTTCTCGCAGTCCATGAAGGAAGTGTCTTTCATATTGTCGCTCTGGTTGGTGAGGTAGCAACAACGCCAGATATTCAAATTGCTCAAATGTAATCCTGGATTGTTCCCCTTTTGTTGTAGTGTTACCAACTCCTCATATAGATATTGAATTCTCATACCACTTAATTGCTCCATTAATTCCTATTTAAACAATGGTCAAGTCACTTCAGATTGTACTTTCCCAAAGATAGTGAACCAGTGGATCGCAACGCCCTCTATACTTACCTGCGCAAGTGATACTTTTATCTCCATCGGTGTCTGATTGATCCTAAAATACAATTCAGCCCGAGTAATCCATCCCCTCGAATCCATCCCATCAATCACGGGTAGCTCAACCTTAGCAACTTTAAGTTGATCATTTCCAATGTTGATGGTATTTGTCGCCAGTACTATTCATAGAATGGGTCTTGGGTCAAAAAAATGGGCATACGGGCCATGTAATGGGCTAAATGCCCACTGGGCCTTCGGGCTATGTAATGGGTCTCCCTCTACCCAGTTAAAGAGGTTTTTGCTTTGCTTTAATAATAAATGAGGCTTCGGCCCCAACATTTTAAAAAAAAAGGTATTTGTCACCAGAACAAAATTTTGCCTCACTTCCCCGTACTGTCAATCTCCACCTAACGTGATTGATATAGTCACTACCGAAGGGCACCAGATTTGCGATGTATTTGTGGAATTCAACCTGCTCCTTCCTCTCTTATTCCCACTTTTGTCAACTTTGAGATACCGCTTCCACACCTATTGACAGCTTGCCTCAACCATTCTCATTCATTGCTTCATTCCCTCCCAGTGTGCCTAGTGTCACGCCTCCATCTTGGAGGCACCCCCATGTCACTGTGGAATTTTATTTTATTTAATTTTGGGTTATCTTGAAATTTTTGGGTGTTCCCACAGCTTTTCAGGTGTTTTGGGAAGTCCTGGGAAGTTGTGGGTCGGGACTGCAACAGGTTGCGTCGTGACCTAGAGAGGCCACTGTGACCCTCTTCCTTGCCTTTGAAATGTCCAGACGTAGGATGACCACTCCGCAGACCATGAGTTGCACCGTGGGGGGTCCGGATTTTCCAATGAGAAATGGGGCCACGCCGCAGGAGTGAGGTTGGACCATGGTGCTATGTCGGGTGGGCACCTTGCATCGTGGAAGGGGACGGTTGTGTCATGGTAGCCTAGGGCTTGGGAACCTTGGTTGTGCCTGATTGAGGTGCACCGCGCCGCAAGCCAGGGGTTGCGTCGTGATGGGTGTCGAGGATGGAATTCCACGCCGCAACCAAGAAGGTTGTGCCATGACTTGTCCTGCCCAATTTTTAGATTTTGTGAATTTCATGTTTTGCCCTCGTCGCTTTTTTAGGGGTTTTGGCCCCCTTTCTCCCCTCTCTCGTGCGTTCAAACCAAAGGAGAGCTCTTGGAGCTCCTCCTTCCTCTCCCTTAGTTCCCTCATATTTCAAGCGATCTTTTGAGGTTAGTTCATTCTTCTTCTTCTCCTCTTTCTCCCTTTCTCTTTCCCAAACGCCTATATTGGATGAATTTAGGGTTTGGGTTGGGTTTGATTTGGGGTTCTGGATTATCTAGAGCTTGGAGAGGTTGCTTCCTTTCTCGGTTGGGCGTTCACCATCGAAGGAGACGTGTTGCAACTTGTTTCCACTTGGATCGAGGTAGGTGCTTTTATGCAATTCTTTTATATTACATGTCATGAAGTGCTTCGATGTTTTTAAATGTTTTCTTATGAAATTACATGTATATGTTATGCCCATGAGGGGCTGTAAAGGGTTTTCAATGATTTTTATGCTTGGCATGAAAGGGATTTTCCATGGATTTATAGTTTTGATTCAAAAATAATGTGAAGCAGCCAAGCGTTTGTGAAAATGTTTGAAGGGCTCTTCAAGTGAATTTGAAGATCCAAAAGGGGATGCTTGGCACCGGTTTATTTTAAAACGAAAAGTTTGAGGTTTAAAGGGATAGCTTATTAAAAGGGGTTTGCGGACCCATATTTAATGGTTTTGTGTTTTAGTATGATTTCAAAGGAAAATGGGTGATTTTAAAGAGGTTTGTGACACCGGTTAATTTTCAAAGAACATTTTCAGGGAATGGGTTGTAAAAGGTTGATAAAGTGGTTTAGCATTCCAAGCGTGTTCTCAAAAACCCATTTGGCACTTTGTTAAAAAAGAGTTTATTTGAAATTGCGATTGTCCTCGATTGAGCCCCTTTTAGTATAATGTGTTGGTTGTGAATTATGATCTTGTGGGGGATATTTATTATCGATGATGCTTATACATGGATGTGAAAGGGGTTGTTTCTTGAGAGGGTGTTGGAGGTGAGATGAGGGTTACTTGTTTTGAAATAATGCTCCCTTAATTCGATTGCTTGCTCACCTCCACTTAATGTCATGGGAATCCTAGGAAACTAAAACACTCGATGAGTGTTACAATAGTTTAGTTTGAAACTAGCAAGTGCCCCAGTTTAGATTGTGCTCTGGCTAGGGGATTGTGGCCCGCGGAAGTTGAGCTCTCCCAGGACGGATTACGTAGTCCGAATAGTCAAATTGAACTATTGGGGCAATAGACAGGTTCTTTTAGGCCAACCTAAGGTTCTGAGTCGCCAAGTTCAGGTTAACGTTACTTGAGTACTAAAGAGTTGCTCATGGCGCTTGGTTCCTATTAAAGATTTTCTAGGGGACCCCATTTCACGTCTTGTTTGGATCCCCTAACTCTTGATTGGTTATATGGCACCATCACTTGGTTGTTTCTCTTTTATTGCTTCAATGGTATCTTGGTGCCTATTTGTGCTTATATTTGGATCCAATATCGCTTTTATGGTTTGTTTTTCAAACTGATAACAAAAATGATTTGGAAAGTGCGATTTTAAAGAAAAGATTGATGCTTTATTTAAAAGATAAGGCTTTAAGAAATGCTTTGGGGAAAGAGAAATTAAAATAAGGGTTTTGTCTCGTTTTCTTATAAATTTATGTCCACTTTCCCGAGTTTGAAACTGGCCAACCAAAAGCTAGTTCCACCCATGTTTTGTTTGAGAAGGGTGGGCGTTTTATAAAAGTGGTTGTGATGGTGAGTGATCGTGGGTCACATGGAGGGTTTGTCGGAGCTATTCTGGTTCATTTTTATTTTTGGGATGTTTTAACGGCGAATTCGGCATAGTGTGTGTTATATTTTGTTATTGTTGATTCAATTGTATGCTTTGGGTGGATGTTTGCTTTATCATGCCATGTTTGGTTTGATTGTTTATTCAATAATGCTTATTTGATATGCATAGATGTCCACCGTCTTGATAGGTCATGTCGGATTTTGAGTAGTTTCGGTTGTTTGTTTATAACTTATTCAAGGATGAAATCATTCCCAAGTGTGCATTCTTGAGACCCAGACACTAATTGTCAACCCGTGAGGATCGAGAACGCTCTTAGGGCCTTGTGGTGAGTCGGGTTGGGTACCGATTCAGTGGTAGCACGGGCCGGTCCGTTACAGCCTTCCTCCTCCAACAAGAACCTGCGGGTTGAACCAATTGATAAACACGTGACTCGATGAACTCCTTTGCATGTCACAATTGAATAGTAATGGGAAGTAGAGTATGGTGAGAAGATAAAGGAAAACCAAGAAGTGAGAATATAGGAGAAGCATCACTTTCCCCTGCCCAAGCCACCAGGCTGATGCAACAAATAATTTCCCAGTACCATCTCTCTCACTCCCCTTCTATAACCACCACCTCCCCGCCCCTGACCCGGTCCATAACAAACAAATTAGTTAGACTAACCTAGTCCTCTAGATTTTTCCGTAGGGACCCTTTTTCCCCTCCTAGAATACAAATATCAGGTTTCGATAGTGTCACATGCTCTATTAGGGTCATACCATGGATGCCTATTGGCAGCTTCATTAGTGACCTGGTTGGGCTCCACTTGTTGGAAGTTCCCGTGTTATACAAGTTGCAACTGTTGATTATGTACATCTTGTTTCTAACCAACATCATGTGGTCGAGCTTTTTGAAGACTACCACCATCTTCAATCTTTACACGCAAACTCAACGTCTTTGGGTGTTGGTGTTCTTGATATCAGATTTCATAGTCAGTCTTGCCAAGCACACTACCATGCCGCTAAGCAACTCCTCTTCTGATCATATCAGTGGTGCCACAGGTATTCTCCTATCTTTGACATTTGTCCTCTCATTATGCTACTATCATTGTAGTTGATGGCGAGCCTGTTGAGATTGTGAGGTTTAGAACATGTCCACTAACTTTGATATTATTTTACCCTTTGTGACTTATGTTCATTTGAGTCCTTTGAACCTATAGTTTATCAATAAGCTTACTCAAGACTATGTTGTCTTCTCATATATGGTTTGTGTGTTTCAGAAACAATCAACAAGAAGCATTTTCTTACCAAAAGTCGACTTCGTGATGTGTGTACATGGTGGATACAGCCACTTCTTCTAATGCTTGCTCTCCAGTGCCTATCATACTTATAGATCTCCACTATCGTCATAGCCATCAACCCTCTATTCTTCAGCAAGTATTTCCAGAGTGTGAGCCATGTCTCTTTGCTAAGCATCATCGAGCAACTTATATACTTCCTTATATACTTCCTTATATGGCCTTAAACAGTCTTCACGTTGCAATTGATTTGGGCCTTCCTCGTATAGCTTGAAGGACCCCTCTGTATTTTATCAGCAATTACTTGTTGGTGGTCTCTTGTTGGTTGACTGACATTTTGTTCGTGTGAACATTCTTGAGAAAAAACTCCCTTTGGACTACAATAGGAAAAGAGAGCAGGTTCTCAATGTCCTTACTAAAGAAATTCTTGGACCACGTGTTCGATTTATATGTAACAAGCTGAGCATGATCAATATATATAACTCAGGTTGAAGGAGTGTTAGAAGAGTTCGAGCACGCACGGTGTCCACGTCTATTAGCTTGGTTAAGGCCTGGAAATTTATATTCACATTTGTTATTTTCCTATAAATAGATGACAGCAACCTTGCTTAGGGTTACAGTTCTCTTGTTAACGTTTTTTAATAACTTCCAAGCATTTCACTAGTTGAGGCTTAGCTAGCAAAGGACCAAAAATAACACCATGTCAAAAAATAAGAAAATGTTTAAGACTTAGAAAAACAATCATAAAACAATGAAAACCAATAAGCAAAACGAACAAAAACACAGATAAGCAACTCATGAACAAAGCATCGCAGCCCACCTGATAACTTGAACTTGAGCCTTTATGATAAGAGTATCAGAATCAATAAACCCATCAAACACTTTTGACAACTCCATAAATTTTCTCCACCCCCAATCATGCTCTTTCTTCCAAAATCGATGCAATGTATCTGAAAATTTTAGTGTGATACATTAACAACCAAAACCTATTTTTATTATACCCATATCAAACCAACTAACCAACCAGAATATTTTGATTTTTTAGGATCTTTATTGACCACGGCAATTGTAAATTGTGCAAAATGACTCCAGCCTGCATCCAAGAAGCTAGCTAATCAACAAATAAGCAATTGAAAAAAACAAGAATAATAACAATAATAATCATCCTCATCAAACCTGGAAGAAGCTTGTCGTGATTCGCAACACAAAGAAACAAAGAAAGGTGATTGCAGACATCACACCCTTGGGGATAAATCAAAATGTACCTGTCAAAAATAAATTTAGATTAGTAATATAAGTGCAAAGAATTTCCAAGGTCTAAGTGGGCTACTAAAAAGAGGGGGGATCTTAATTCCAATAAATGGCTTTGGATATCTGCAATTTCTTCATCCAAAAATTATAACAGATGAATGTGAGTGGAATCATCCATTTAAAGATCGTGGATGCAAGTCTATTGAGAGATCAAATCACGTAAATCATATATTCTTTCTTTCTCTTATTATTTGTGTGAGTGTTGCCAAAGCATAACAAAAGTGAAGTCGTATTAGAGCGCTGGTTCATGCCTGAAAAAAGATAAAGGGTTTGCAAATTGGATGTCACAGCAGTAATCACAGACCCAGAACCACATCAACGTTTTTTAAGAGGCAAGCACTCTGAATCTCAATGTCATGACTTATTTTAATATTTTACTTAATTTCGGATATTTTGATGTTTCATTTCCCAGGCATTACAGTGTTTCATTGATTTTGCATTGTGACAATGTACGGTCCAAGATTCCTCAGTGCAACGAATCTGCATTGTGAGACAAAACCAAATGAGAGAAACAGTTTAAATGGAGCACTTTTCAAAAAAAAAAATCTTAATACAATTCAATTGCAAACACTGTAATGCCTGGGAAATGCTCCCCGGAGCCACAAACGAATTCTCCTAACAGCAAACTGGACCCGAAATATCTGCATGCCCCTCCCCACCAGCTGGAAGCTGTATTTAACAATCCCCAACCTACTGCCTAGCAACCCAGCCAAACAATCTATCTACTGTAAAATACAATACTGCCCCTGGCAGATATTTCCCATTTGCATTCCCCCTCCTTTACGAGGCCTGACTACCCACACTCCTATCATTCTCACCAACTTTAAAAAGCCACCTTGTCCTCAAGGTGGAAAAAACGAAGAAATTGTGCCTTCATCATCTCTGCCCGCTTCTGGAAGTGTTTCTTTGAGAGCAGTGTAAGAAGTAACCAAGACTTCATATGGACAGAACAAGAGAGGAAACTTCATTTGGAACGCATCAGAAAAATGAGAGATGAGCTGTACAACTTCTGCTCCAACAGCAAGATCAATGGCATGTATCGGATAGTTTGTACTGGTTATTCTTATTTGAGCCACCTCAGCAACTCGTACACAAGTTGCAGCCTCGATTTTTCCATTAGTTTGATCACTTGCTTGAATGCATGCGAGACTGCTGTTTTCAGTTGTTTTTATCTTTTTCCCATTGATGGCAATAGCAGCCAAATTGGATCTCCATGTTTCTGACTACAAGCACCCAATAATGAATAACCAATACCACCTCCACCACTTTGAGTGTCCCATTGACTAGAAAACACTTGAGATAGAGGAAAAAGAGTTGAAGAAGTATAATGAGAAAGAATTCAGGTCATGGGTACTCCGAGTAAAAGAGGAAGATCAAAAATCACCCAAAAGAGACTGATGAGACCTCGACTCTGAGAATGATCCTGACAAAATGAAATCACAAGAGAATGATGAAACATTTTTCCTGCCAGTAAACCTCCCAAAAACCACATTATTAGGGACGTTCTCATCCATATATGTCACCATAAAAGTCCTTCGCTGCTTGGAAACTTAACACCTTATCATCTTCCATGCTCCATTCGAAATTCTTATAAAGTCCAAAGAAAGAAAACAAATCCCCCTCATGCAATAAAGGATATATTGGCATCACACAGCAAACGCCAAATAGGCCACTCTGTATGTTAAATATCATAGAAAGAACTGCCACTTTCACTTGAGGATTCATTTGACATATCAAGTCATTTCCTTTTCTATAAATCCGGGCAATAAAAGTAGTGTTTCCAGGTGAAATAGTAGACATTCCTCCAAACTGTGGATTTTGAAAGTCCTGTCATCCGTACCTGAGTAGTCCACATTCACACCAATCCTTGGTCCACCTTTTAGGCCTTGTTTAAAATAGGAAGAAGAAAGGAAATGAGGATTAAAATAATGTTTGGTATACCCAGAAAAGCAGAGAGAAACGGTGAAAAAAATAATATTAAAAATTGAAATGAAACATAAAAATGCACTGATGCCCCTGCAAATCCTTCGGCCTCCTGCACCCCATCATCGCAGCACCCCGTTGTCCTGGCTCCCCCTCCATCGCAGGCCTTGTTGCCACAGCTTGCCCTCCATCATAGGCCCCGTAGTCGTCGCAACCCCTCATTGCAGCCCCTGGTTGTCGTCACAGCTCCCCCTCCATCGCAAGCCCTGCTATCGCTGCAGTCCCAAGGCGTCATTGCAAGCTCCTGGCCATCGTTGCCGGCCCCTGGCCATCATCACGGTTCCCCCTCCATGCAGGCCTCGTCATCACAGGCCCCTGCTGCAACTCCTCACCCAAGATCCTTCAGCCACAGGCCTCATTGTCGAAACCCCATCGTTGAAGTCCCTGGCGGATCGATGTCTTAGACATTGTCCGTCAGAGAATGAGATGGGGTGACTGGTCGGGGAGCAATGGCAGGGGGTCACAGGTCATCATCTGAAAATGGGGGTCATGGGTGGGAGCTGTCGCAGGGATATATTTGTCTAGAATTTTTGTTTCCATCGGAAGAGGTTTCCACCCGTTTCAGAAGGGAACCCCCGTTTCCATCGTATGATGGAATTAGGGATTCCGTGGAAACAGGATTGTTGTCTACCAAACGCGTTTGCTGCCCTTTCCTTCGCTGTCTCCACTTCCCAACCCCCCTTTCCATCCTACCAAACATATAATAGGCACCTGGTGCCAGCAAAATCCAACTAGGATGGATCCACGGTGGTGTATAGGCTTCCACTGTGATTGGTTGACTAAATATTTCACGTCTTTGCCTTGCACTGACATAAAGAGTTGGCACACCAATATTCTTTGGCAACATTATAAAAGTAGGTCCATGAAAATAATCAACCACCAACATTTGGAAAATCACCATCATCTACCAGATCTACTATATGGTCTTTGATATGCAGAAAGAAATTTATGTAAACAAACTGAGAAGAGTCAAAATTCCGACTATCCCCAACTCCAGCCAACAGATAAAAAAAATTCAAACTTCCTTCCATCAAGTTGATTTCTACGTGTGAAGTAATCCTAATCCAATGAATTTCAACAACTTCTTGAGAATCATTCACGAAAGCTTCCAGGAAGCAACTCCCACTATTAATTGACAGATTTTCAGCAAGGTGCTCTTGTCTGCAATCATCACCACTTTTTACAATGTTAAACGCAAGTCCCAATCGGGTGATTTTCCAAAAGCAAAAGTTTTTTGAATCCTCTCTTGCTTTATCACTTAGATTTCAACGGAAAATGGATCATTGGCCTTGGAAATGTCGTCATTGCTAACCAAATTTGACTGAGAATCGGATAAATCTTGACCAACGCCTTCCAAAGGGAGTCCAAGAGACCTCTCATTTAACTGCAACAGTCTTCACTCCCTCCATGGCAACAGTATATGGAACACGATAATGCTTCTTTCGATGCTTCTTTTGATCCTTTGTCTTCCTTACAAACCCTGGTATCAGGAGTTAGAATCATTGATGAATTATTCACAACACCATCAGCTGCAGAACAATTCAGCACCATTCCCATAGGAGTTGAAACAACATCAGTTGACTGGCTTGGCAATTCCCTCTCAAATGAAAAACTCAAATTGTCACTCTTCACTTTTGCATTCCACATATGAGCCGCTGCTTATAGCCAATTGCTTGAGACGCAGGGCCTAGACATCCTGTCACTGCCAACGTGCCCATGGCGGTAGCTTTGGTAACAGTGGATCTCCATTTGCTTAAGGAATCCTTCCTTTGGACACCTTGTGAGCACTTAATGTGTCTTTAATATCACTAGAAACTGTAAGAGTATGTGTCCTAGAACCAACTGGTTGTACTTTGATTACATGAATATCTAATATATTTAAATATTAAACATCTTATTACATATTGTTCATTATTCTGCATGACTATGATGTAATAATATCCTATAGTATTTGTTGCATTGATAAGATCATGGCAGTTCTCCGCTATGATGAGAACTTTGAAATGCTATAACAATATTCTTAAATATACTTTTGCGGTTGGATGACATACTATGATGGGACACATAGGATACAGACCGTCATGTGTGAGTACTCGTAAGCAGATGAGACTTACTCTCATGAAGTTCGCACTTGATAATCTCTAAGACGGAAGATTATGAGAACAGACCCGCCAGTAGGAATTCTGCATGTTTTGGTATCATCGGATATTCCTATCTGCGAGCGTGTGTAACGGTCCTTAGACTTAAAGATTGTCATTAATACGTGTCACGACTCGCGCACTTTGATTTACTGACGAAAACCGTCACATCATATGTTGGCGGGAAGAAGGGTACGTTGGGTGCGTCACAAGTAGCATGTTATTAAAGGATGAGTCGAAAAAGGATTTGTCTCTTCCATTTAAGGAAGTTGATATCTCAGCCCTTTCATTGAAATAGAACTATCGCGCGAAATTCCATGGTTATGGTGTAACGACGAGTTTATTTCAGGTAGTCAAAAAACGACGTATCAAGCACAAAGGTTAATAACACTATCATGAAACCCGTTTGATGAGATATTGAGACAAAGGAATTATATTACATAGTGGGGTTCGTATGTGGATGTCGTTGTTCCAACTTTAAATTCTTTCTCTTGGGTGTCATGTACCGAACTGCACGCCCGATGAATTTGAGAATTGTTGAGCTAAACGATTTCTCTCAAGGCACTCATTGCTAGACAGTACTCTTGGACTTTAGACAAGCCCGCCTAATGCCAACGAAAAAAAATCCTAGATGGTCACACACTAAGTGTTTCTGGTGGTCTTGGTTAAATTCTATTTGAATTTAATTAATGGAATAAATATTATTCTCAAGACGGTGGAATAATTTTATTCAAGTTAAAATGATTGCATAAATTAAATAAATATTTATTCACTAGATTGTGGGTAAAATATATTTATTAATTTTATTGAACATTTAATAAATATTTATTTACTAGTTTGTAAATAAAATATTTATTTAAGAGAATAAATTATTTATTCAATTATCCAGGTGTTTAATAAATGGAAATGAAGTTCGAGCAGACCAAAACTTGTAAATAATTATTTAACTAGTTGGCACACGTTAAAATAATAATAACGTTGCTATTATTTTGTGACGCGGAATTTTTTTTTTATTCCGTTTTGCGCAAGTTGGTGCAACATAAATAATGACGCGGTATTATTATTAAAAGCATGGGTTTTTTCTAAGGTTATAAATGTATTTAATTGTTATTACGCAATTAAATATTATAACCGAAGCTCCATGTCAATAAATAGACATGTACGTCTATTGTGCCATGTACCAAACTGCACGCCCGATGAATTGAGAATTATTGAGCTAAATGATTTCTCTCTCGAATCATCTTCTCGTCCCTCTCAAGAACGAGAGACGTTCTTCAAGACCGAAGAACAAGCGATCAAGAACGACCGACACAAGACACTCACTTCGTCGCGCTAGCACCCGGAGAACGGGTGGTGTCGATCGGAGGTCATCAAACCACGTGTGGATCACCGCTAAAGGGATTCTAGTTTGAATCCTCGCAAGTGCAACGAGACAATCCGGAAGAGTCATTCCAGACGATCAACATCGTCAACAAAGAAAGTACCAAAGATCCAGGTATTCTTTTCTTTATGAAATCAATTAAATTAATTATAAACATGATGTGCAAAATCATCTCTAAAGGTTTCGAGCCTCTTCCTTCTTTATCTAAATCTTTGATTCTATTCTGTGGAGACTGGCGTTCATCGTCGTATTGATCCCGGAATAATCATTGATCATGGTAAAAATTAACGTTGGGTGTTGGCCCAACCGCGCTTCCGCTGCGCTCGAACCTGCAGAAACTTCTTTTAATTGAAAACTCAGTCCAGGAACTTCTTTTTCGTCGTTCCGCTTGGGATCAAAAATTACATCATGTGGCCGAGTAGTATTGGAATCAATTTGTTCTTAGTTGATCCTTTCCTAACTAATCTGATAAGTTTTCAAGCTTATTGTTTCTTCCACCACTCGCTTCAACTGTTCAGAATATGTCTGTCGTTCTGATAAATCAGCAAAAACCTTCATCTATTCCTGCAACAAAATATGTAACTCACGGTACTAATGAAAGAGTTTCGACTGTCCCCTAGCAAGAATTTCAATGGTAGATTGAACTTCCTACATGCATCCTTGAGGTTTTGCAACCTGTCGAATTGTTTCCAAAAAACATTCACTTGCTCCCGCACCTACTGCTCCATCAACGCAACTCAGGACTCCATTCTTGAAGGTATTCACTTACGATCCGTCAAACTGCATTCACATACGATCCGTCAAACTGCATTCACAAGCTGTGTTTCTCTCAATGAAAGCACCAATTGTTAAGACCGTAGGTGCTAGTGTGAGAAAATATGGAAGAATCCAAGAGAGTGGTAGAATGAGGCTTTGAATCAATTGTAAACATTATAATGTAGCAGTGGTATAGAATATTGGAACCAAAATATATGCATGCATCACCCCACCAATTGGAAGCCACTATCTAACAATCCCCAAACCCACTATCCAACAACCCCAACCTAAAATTTCCCATAAAATACAATATTGCCCCTGGAAGCTATTTCCCATTCCCCTTCCCCCTCCTTTACTAGGCATGACTATGACTGCCCACACTCCTATTAGTACTCATTGATGATTGAAACAGAAGTTAAAATAATTGACTCCCAAAATAAGTTTAATGAATTGGTATCTCGATTATTGAATGAAGAAAAGGTAATTAAAATGAATAATAAACATTGTTGTTCCTGCCCAGATCTTTCAATCCATTGATATAATCAATGATAACTGGTTAAAACACACAGCAGTTGGGTTAGATGATGACGACGTTGAAAGAAAACCATCCGATGGTGAGAGGTAAAGCGAGACCTAAAGAAAATTGAATACTAGTGACTGACAAGCTAGGTGAGTTGCATCTCTCGAATATAATTGACACTGAGAATGTGCCAAGTTGGGTGATGGATTCAAATGTCAATATCCATGTGTGCAATGAATGAAACATGTTTCAAATTTTGCATATTAATGGTGATTTTGATTATGTTGATGTAACAAATAAGATGAAACCAAAGATTTAGTGCATTGGATGGTTCATCCAAGGCTCCGCAATAACAAAATTAAAGCGATTTCTAATGTGAAGTATGTTCCTGTTACTTGAGCTAATATTACTTCATTGAATAGGAAGAGTATGTTGGCATTGGGAATTGTCATAAATTGTTTAAGGTCGGAAGATTGATAATGAAAGAGAAGAAAAAAGAATAAATAGTTATCACTTGGATGAATATGTGTTGAGAAAGTAATGCAACATGAGGATAAATGTAGAAAGAACACAGAGAAAAGGTCTTTCTTGGTGAAGTAGAGATAAGCAGAAGTTTGAAAAAAAGAGGAAATTGGAGAGAATTTCCTAAGACCCGCAGTGACTGACTACTAAAAAGAGAATGGACCTCCCTATAAATGGGCTTTTTAGGTTTCTTTTAGCACAACCACAACAAGCCTAAACCCAGACAGAGGTAATTGGGGTTCGGGTTGTTGAGTGTAAAACGGGGGGTTTGCAACTTTTATGTTAAGAAATCGTAATAGTTGAATATTATTGAAATCGTCCTTTTTGGGATCATGAACGGTATGCCTATTAAGAAATCAAGCCACTTAAATCTTGTGTTGTTCATTTACCCTTTTATTATTTGTGTGTGTGTTTTCATTATAGATGCATCACAGTAGATGTTCAAGTATAACACAATTGCATTATCTATGATAGAGCATACCATATCATCCATATCTCCCCTACTTGTGATAGAGATGAGGATGTTGATGAGGGATTTTTTTTAGTTCTCTATTGATCCAAATGGATTGATATATGTAAATAGGTGAGGGAAGTGAGTTCCATTTTAAAATTAATGAGTGGCATTTTTTTAATACCTAAAACTATTCAATAATGGGATGTCACTCTCAACCCAAGTGCTGCAAAAATTGATCATTAATGTATTTCATGGATGATATGGTCGATCCACATCTACACCATAGAAAAAAACATGTTTTTAACATGTTATTCTATATCCTATAATTTTATATAATTTTCCCATTTTAGTTTTTACTATGGTTACTAGTTTTTTTAACCTAAGTAATTTATTCAACGATCCCGTGATAAAATGATCCTTATTAGATATTGGGAACGAGTAGATCGAATGCTCGTGAGTCTAGATCCATAAGAAACATCAACAAATCTCTATCAATCCCCTTACATCCAACATTCACATCCCATTCAGGTCCCAATGAACAAAAAAAATCATTGTATAGATATACAAAATAGCTATAGTCTGACACATGAATATGAAGGCACATGCGCATACATATACATGTGTTTACCGATTAAAAACCACTTATAATTTACACACTGGAACTTGAATACATGAGTGAAAAAATTGAGACCGCAAATAAAAAAAACAGAAACAAAGCGCATATGTTGAGAGGCTCATACCATTGATAACCACCAGCCTCAAATATCTCACTGCGCAGCTCTCTTTTGTTAAGCTGTGAAAATTTCTCTATCTTCCATGTATACTTTTCATGCAATTCTGAAGGTTTTGCCCCTGCAGCAAAGTCAAAAAAAAACCGCAAGCCAACATCGGAATGCAGCAAAGGTGCATGCAATATTTCATAAAGCCAATGCAATAGAAATGATGTGTCCCAACAAGAAGTTACAAGGATAAATTGAAACAGATGCTAAAAATTAGAACATGTGAATAAAAAAACATTAATTTTACAAATCAAATGGGTTTTTTAACTCGTCTAAAATATGTCCCTGCAATTATAAAATTATAAAAACATTGTAAAACCAAAAGGCTTGCATACCACACAAGTTAATTTAAAAAAAAAAAAGGACTTATGTGGCCCCAAGAAACTACAACTTTGATAAATCTGTTCCATAGTATTAAAGTTCTGATGCGTTTAGGTTAGAGGTGTCAAAATGGCCCGAAGGCCAAAGCTAGGTCAGGCCCGGGCCGCTGATGACCCGATTTGATCAAGGCTAGGATGGGGGGGGGGTCGGGTAAGGCCAGGAGCCAAACAGCCATCAGTCCAGGCCCAGGCTGCCAAACCAGACCCGATCAGGAGAGCTGGACAACTAACCAGGATGCCGGCCTGATATTTTTAATTATTTTCCAAATAAAATAATTTTTTATTGTATTGTATAAATACAAAAAAAAAACATGCCAGCACAGGGATGGCCCAAAAGCCTAGCCAGGCCTGGACCAAACAGTGTCACTGGGCTGTGCTGAATTTACATTCTTAGTTCAGGTCCAACTTTGATTGTGCTACAAAGATGAATCGTTATTTAACAAGAAACAAATCTTAAACCAAAATAAATGGGGTCGGCTACATTGATCAACTAATGGTTTCAAAAAAAAGTAAAGATTCCCGGACTTAATCATGATTAACATCAGTAGAGCTAATTAAACGGCGCATTAAATCATAAGGCAGCAAAATAAACAGATCTGGGCTTTATATATGACAAAACGGCTGCTGAAAAATCATTGATCAATCAAAAATGTTTACATATAACAATTATGCAGAAATGTTATTTGGGGGTTTATTAATAGCGATTAATAATTATTCATCAAATGCCCCACTACCATTCATTTAATTACCAGAGTCTAGGAAAACAAAAACATCTTTCAAATTGATGACTAAATAAAACCAGGATGGCCAAGGTTACACACTTCATCATCTAACCTTGTAAAGCACTCAAAAAAACAATTTTAATTAAAATTATATTGAATAAAAGAATAAAAAAAGGAGCAATGATCACCTTCATCATCCTCATCGTCATCGTCATCGTCATCATCATCCGTGTCCCAATAAGGAGGTGACGTAGATGGGCTCCCGTTTTCCACTTGCTCTGAAGATCGCCATTCTATCAATGCCTCACCAGTTTGGCCATGCTGCCCACCTGGAAACCCCTCCAAGGACCTTCCAGCCTCAGACTCTTCACTTGCATTCACTGCCATTTCCCTGCTGCAAAATTTCTACCGGCTGCAGCTTTGCCGACTGCAATAATAAAATTACTGGGTAAATGTAAGAAACATAAAAATGGCTGTCCTGGGAGTCAACTGAATGCCACGATTTTTGATGACCAACAAGGGATTCCACTGCAGTCGTATCCAATTTGCTGGTGTAGAAATAATATAATTTAAGCAATCAGAAAGTGTAAGTCCGAGATAAAGGGGGAAGAACGCCAGGATTGATAATATTTAATGATCCCAACCAAAGAAGCCAAACCTAAGAAAAATGATGAAGAAAATATAATCTGATCCGGTTAAAAACGTTTTTCATGCAAACATATGCGTGTAGCCCAAAATTTCATTTTGTACGCTTTCCTGATTTGAGATGCGGCATTCAGAAAGTACTCGTTAAAATTCAATAAAAAACAGAAATCGAAAGGCAGAAAACCGATTCCCATAAACTAAGTATAGAAAAACTGCACACGCACGCAAAAAAAAAACAGAGAAATCAATCAAACAAACTTCAAAAAGGAAAATGGATTCAAACAATCCCAAACAGCAACACGATACAAAAACAAGTCAATTAACGTCCCAGGCATTTAACAGTAAATTAAATATCAAATCCAATGAGAGAAGATCGCAGACAATTATCCGCAGACATCCCCCAAACAAACGCCTAAAACCTAAACTTAAAAACAGCATCCCGAGGATAAAGAAATACAAAATCAATACCTACTGAATGTAGAAGGAAAGGGGGCTTGCACGGATCGAACCTGCGATGAGATTAAATCGATGTTGATTGCAACGTGAAGGCGATTGAAATATCTTGAAGGGAGAGGCGAAGAAGATAGAAGGAGCGGAAGGTCGAAGCAGAGCAGCGCACAGCCCAGATGAACCTAGTAAATAAATGGAGAATATACCGATTTAAAATTGCAGAGAAATTTGTTTACATAATTCATTAACGGGACGAGGGAGAGAAAAGGCACGTGTGAAACCGCATCTTGAACTATTTGCCACAACGCTCCCATGCGCGTGGCGGTGGACCTCAGGCAAATTGGTTTAAATAATCTTTAAAAGGAAAAAATAGATAGTCTCAACTTTTTGGATAGTGGAGCACGGTATCTTAGATGATGTGTTTTTTTAATTACAAAATACGACTATTTGATATTTGTTGTGAAAACAAAAATTGAAAACAATAAAATTAGAATAACAAATGAAGGTGATCGTAAAAAATAACTTGAATTTTATTAATGTTTCTCGTGTCTCCCTTATATCATCAATACCTATCCAAAGAGGGTTGCACTTCTCTTTTATAGACAATGCACATGGTAGGTAGGGGATTGGTGGGGATGGACAGTCCACCCCCGTTGAAGGATTGCAGTCATCTTTTCAGCAACTGCTTAACACTTCCCATTGGGATTCACACTCCTACCAATGTCATACGTGTTTTGATACTGTCTCATTGAAAACTTTTTTCTGAAAAAACTCAAAGTGAAAAAACTTGAATGGGGAAAAGATTATATATGTGGACTCTTACTTAAAGTTACATTACATCACAAAATTGCAATATACGCTTCTATATATCAACATATTGCATGTTGATGTCTTCGTTCTTCATCAACTCTTGTGCAAAGGATAATTTTTTTTTATGATATGTGTTTTGTTTAATCATTCTTAATAAAGTCATTTTCTGATTGTGTGATGCGCGCAGTATTATCTTAAAATAATATTGTTGAGCTACAATCCATATGCAATCCACTTATCGCTCGAATGTGTCGAGTTATAAATCGCGACCAAACACATTCTCGACATGCTTCATGTAATGTCGTTACTTCTGCATGATTTGAATATGTTGTGACGATTATTTGCTTTTGTGATATTCGGGATATGGCGATACCTCCAGTTTGTGATTGCGCATTATGGGGATCAAATAAACAACCTGCATCCACAAAATCGGTCACCTTCTTTTTTAATTTGTTGGAATATAATAAACTCATATCAATAGTTCTGCAAATATAACGAAAAATATGTTTAATTCTATTGTAGTGTTTTCTTGTAGGGGTTGAACTAAATTTTGTCAATAAATTAGTAAAAAAGGGTATATCGGGACAAGTACAATTAGCAGGATAAATTAGTGGTCTGATAGCACTGAGATATGGTACTTTTGGACCAACCAACTCCTCATTTTCACTATCACATATCGGCACAAGGGCAGCGCCGACCTTTATCAGCACTAAGACAAACGCGCTGATAAAATACGAGATTTTATTAGCGCTAGTTGAAAGCACTGATAAATCTACCATTTACCAGAGCTAAAAAACATATTGATAAAGGTGTACCTTTTATCAACGTTTTTTTAGCGTTGACAAAATGTACGTTTATCGACGCTATTATTAAAGCTGATAAAAGTTTATAATAAAAAATATTACTAATTTATATAAAATTATTACATTAATATTTAAAGATAACGTTTATTTATGCACATTAAATAAAAAACTCATGCTTATAATTAATATATGTATATATTTTAACAATTCAAATATATATATATATATATATATAATGTTTAAAAAAAAGTATTTATAAGATTATAAATATATATATTTAAATAACTATACGATTGTAATAAATTTTATCAAATAATAAATATATTTATAATTGACGCTCATATGTTATGTATTCATCATGAATTAATGTTCATTTATATATTACACCCTTATTATTATTATTTATGTTGCCCATATGCGATGACTCGTTTTTTATTATCTATATATATATTAAGTGTTTGGGGGTACAACTACATTAAATACACACATCGCACACACACGGACCTGAAAGGCAGGTCATAACACACCCAAGGGATAACCCACCCAACTAGCCGCTTTTTATTACATAATATATTTGATGGCCCGAAGGCCCAGTGATCACGAAACTCATCACATATTTTAACCCAATGCTCATATCCAGGTACATGATTCATTCATATTACACCCACAAATCTATTATCACAAATACTTATAAAATTACAATAAATATATTTTAATAATAAATATATTTATTATATTTATAACTTTAAAATTTTAATTATATATAAATATTTTTTAAATATATTTATTTATAATTATAATTACAACTATATACTTATATTTAAATAATTATAAAATTACAATAAATACACATATATATGTGTGTGCGTGTGTTTGTAATTATATACAAATATTTATAAATAAATAAATAAATATATATATATATGTAAATAATTATAAAATTATAATAAATATATTTATTATACTTATAAAGTTATAAAAATATATAATTAAATAAATATATTTATAAATATATACAAATATTTATAAATAAATACAGATATTTATAATTATAATTATAAATAGATATAGATATATTTAAATATTTATAAAATTATAATAAAAATATTGATTATATATATTTATAAAATTATAAATATAATAAATATATTTGTTATAATTTTATAACTTTAAATATATATATATACATATATATATATATATACATATATATATATACACATATATATATATACACACATATATATATAATTATAACTATAAATAAATATATATTTATTATAATTTTTTAATTACAAATAAATAAATAAATAAATATATATATATATATTTATAATTATAATTATAAATAAATATAAATTTATTTAAATAATTATAAAATTATAAAAATATATTTATTATTCTTATAATGTTATAAATATATATAATTAAATAAATATATTTACAAATATATATAAATATTTACAAATATATATAAATATTTATAAATAAATACAAATATTTATAATTATAATTATAAATAAATGTAAATACATTTAAATAATTATAAAATTATAATAAATATATTAATTATATTTTAATAAAATTATAAATATAGAAAATATATTTGTTATAATTTTATAATTATTTAAATATATCTATATTTATTTATAATTATAACTATAAATACATACATATTTATTTATACTTATAATTGTAAATAAATAAATATATATATAATTAAATAATTATAAAATTATAATAAATATATTTATTATAATTATAATGTTAAAAATATATATAATTAAGTATTTATATTTATAAATACATACAAATATTTATAAATAAACACAAGTACTTATAATTGTAATTCTAAATAAATATAAATATATTTAAATAATTATAAAATTATAACAAATATATTAATTATATATATTTATAAAATTATAAGTATAATAAGTACAAATCTTATAATTTTATAATTATTTAAATAAATAATTTTTTTATAATTATAACTATAAATAAATATATATTTATTATAATTTTTAAAATTATATATTTATATAAAGAAATACAATTATTATAATTTTATAACTATTTAAATAAATATATATAAATTTACAGTTATAAAAATAAATAAATATATATTTATAGTTATATATAAATATATTTATTACATATATTTATTATATATAATTATAAATATAATAAATACATTTATTATAATTTTATAATTATAAATAGTTATTTATTTATTTATAATATTTTTATTTTTTAAAATATATATAATTATATAAATATATTTATTATATATATAAATATAAAAAATTTATTTATTTATAATTATAATTATAAATAAATAAATATATTTATTTATTTATTATATATATAATTTTATAAATATATACAATAATATAAATAAATTATTAACATTGTAGATTTATCAGCGTTAAAAGAACGATGATAAAAACTTTATCCGACTTTATAAATGAACCCTAACAGTTGACTTCTTCTCTCGCACACCTCAAACTCTCGCGGAAGCCGACTCCTGCCGCCGCCGACCCCTCCTCTACCACAAACTCCTCATCTGCCCCAACCCCTCCTCTGTTGGTGTGAATCCCTCCTCCGCTGCTGTAAATCCCTCCTCCGCCGCGCGTCGAACCCCACCTCCGCCGCGCGTCGAACCCCACCTCCGCCCCGCGTCGAACCCCACCTTTGCCGCGAACCCCTCCTCCGTCGCCGAACCCCTCCTCCGCTGCCGAACCCCTCCTCCACCGCAAACCCCTTCGCGGCCTCCACTATCGCTGCCGCTGCCGTCAAACCTCCAAATCCAAGGCATGTTCTTATTTGATTTGGAATGCTTAGATAGTGAAAGATTAATTATAGGGTTTTAGTGTTCAAAATCTTTTTAATGCATGAATTATGTGTTTGATTTGATTGATTAGTGTGGAACAATGTTTTTTTGATTGGTGAAGCATTTGATTGGTTTTTTGAGAATATTCTATGAAAATTTTGATAATTTTCTATGTATAGTTGTCTAGGACTTTGGTACAATTAAAATTGATGGATTTGAATTGATCTAAATGTCAAAACATGTTTGGATGAAGTGATTTTATATATTATAAACATTATAGGGATTGTTTTAGGTGAAAAATATCATGATTGATATTATAATGGAGTGATTATGGTGAGTAGTTTGGATAAAATATAATTTTTTCAATGGATAAATAAGACAAAACACTTTTGAGTTGGAACTTATAGTGAAAGTGAGATCTGTGTTTGGGTTTGGATTAACATTTTGATGATTGATCTGGGATGAATCAAAGTGTTTTATATGTATGGTTTTCTAATATATATTTGAAATTTTATCATGTTTAATTACGGGTGTTGATGTGTAAGTGGATGCTTCAATGGATATTATACCATGTTGACATGATAGTTTTATAAATGCGTTTCATTGATTATTAGTGTTGGGATTTTAGAAAAACATCATGAGAATATTTAGGTAGAGATGCGGGAATTCTAGAGACATGAGTTATAATATTATGATCCTACATTTGTAGTACCTTTGTCTTAGGTCTCACACCCACTACTAGAATTGCCTTCTCGATGAGGCAATTAATGGTGAGTTGATTGTGTTGCATTTTTATTGCAACAATATTATAGTGTGATGATTTACTTAATTTTTCAACTTAGATTATCTCCTTAGGCCTTTGGTAAGTACCCCTTAATGGTTGATTCTTGATATTTTATTATTATTTTATCTCATGGTTGCATCTTGCTTTTAAAGAAAAATATATGTTTTGTTAGTTTTATTTACTCAGCCCTATGTAATAAAATTATTTTCATTATTTTCCCTAAAACTAGAATTTGTTGGTTTGTCTTAAAAAATGGATGGTATAAAATCTTTGACAATATCCTACTCGGCTCTTTGCTCACACCATACATATACACATTGATGTGTATATAGACTTGGTTGTCTATGATACAGGTAAAAGGAAAGGGTCACACTTTTATAGTGGTGTTTCATAGTCACTTGTTAAAGATATAATGATAATGGGATATAGAGGTCACCATAGGGCATAAAGAGACAATATTCATTTTGTGATATTTTAAGATATTTACTATAAAGTGCCTCTCTTGCAAATAAATTTATTTTTGGTTTACCTTTATATCTTGAATCATGTGTAAACCTTTTATAGTTTTATATTTTCTGAAATGTTGGTTATTTTTTATTCATGTATCTTTTATAAAGTGCCTTTCGTGAGATTTATATCTTTGTGAAAATGCTTAAGTGGCTCTTTTAAAATGATTCAAGTGTTTTGAAATGTTTCTTAAAAAACTGTATGTGTTCAACATACCCTTTTTGGTTTTAAATAACTTTAAAATGATTTAAACACTTAGCATGGATTGAGGTTGCATGCCAAGTGTTTGTCAACTCACCCGATTGACTTTCAAAAAGGGATGTGAATGTTTTGAAAGCGTATTTAATGTTGGTTTCATTTTAACGAGGGGTGTGTGGAGTTTTAAATGAAATTTTGTAAAATATAGAGGGGTGACTGTCATTTTAAATAATTAAGATTGTTGGGTAATGAGGTTGACTTGAATGTTTAAAAAAAGGAATTGTGGTTTTGTGAAAGAGTGCTTGGAATTGATTGATTTATTTTAAAAAGGCTGTGTTATTTTAAAGTGAAATTTGTGTAAATAGTTGGTTTTTTAATGGGATTTCAAGTGTGATTTTATAAATAGTTTTCAAAGGACATCTGAAATGTAGTTTTTTCATAATCTTTTAAGTTTATATTTTTATAGAATTAGGAAAACCATTACATTATATAGATAAGACAAGTAGATTGATAATAACACCATGACAAGGGAATGTCACTAACTCTATCCAACCCATAGGATATCCATCATGCCCTCACTCCCACAAAAGGTGAATTAATGTTTAACCCCATTGCAACTCCTAAACCTACTCTGCATCCAACATCGTATGTATGGTTTAAATTAGGGGAGTCCTTTACAATTACATATTCTTTCTGGTTTGGTGTTAGCTTTTAAAGGGATGAGTCTCAGGCAACAAAATGCAATATTAACTATCATTCAAATGTCGAGTTCCCCTTATTTGGAAGGTGCCTTTTGTGTGTTTATTTTGTTAAATATTAATATTATCGAATCAAATATGATTGATATGAATAAAGAATGGACGAATGTCAATCGTCTGACAAAAGAGTATAAAGATGGAGTGAAAGAGTTCATCAAGTTTGAAAAAGATCATGCATATGACCATTCTCAAATCCTTTTTTCGTGTTTATGTTGTTGTTATTCAAGACTAATTAGTCCAAAAGAGTTGGAAGAACGCTTGATCTTTAACAGAATAGATCAAAGTTATAAATGTTGAAATAAACACGGGGAAAAAGAGAATATAGCTAGTGGCTGAGATAACACTGTGTTTTATGGATCATCTGATATGATTATAAATGTGGACAATGAAGAAGACTGTATCAAGGACATGATTGCAGATGTGAATGATGATGAAGATCGTATTGAGGAAATGACAAGGACAATTGAAAATGAACTTCGTGATTGCCCAAAATTGTTTGAGAAGTTAAAGAGTTGTGTAAATACACCATTGTATACTGGTTGCACTAAATATATAGCATTATCAGCTGTGTTGAAGCTGTATAATTTGAAAGTAGACAACAGATGAAGTGACACCAGTTTTACAAAACTAATTGCTCTCTTGAATAATATGCTCCCAAAAGATAGTGAGATATCGAGCCGAATATAAGACACTAAGCGAATGCTATAATTGATGAGTATGATCTCTGAAAGAATACATGCCTTCCCAAATGACTGTATACTATTTCTAAAGGACCACAAATCACTTACAGAATTCCCAAAGCGTGGTGCTTCTCAATATAAGAAAGATAAATCCAGTCCTACGAAATTTGTATGGTACTTTCCAATCATTCTATGGTTTAGGCGCCTATATGGAAGTGAAGAGACTTCAAGGCAATTGACGTGATACACAGATACAAGAATTAATGATAGGAAACTATGTCACCCAATAAATTCTCCCCAGTAGAAGAAAATTGATAATGAGTATCCTAAATTTGGAAACGAGCTGAGAAACCTTCGTTTTGCATTATCTAAAGATAAAGTGAATCCTTTTGGTTTTCAAAGTAGTACTCACAGTACATGACTGGTTATGTTGGTAAATTATAACTTACCATTGTGGTTATGCATGAAATGAAAATACATCATGTTATCTATGCTTATATTAAGACCAAAATAACCGAGTAATGATATTGATATTTATTTAGCTCCATTGATCGAGGATTTGAAATTATTGTGGGATTCAGGTGTTACGTTGTATGATTCTTACAAAAATGAAGATTTCACGTTGAGAGCCATGTTGTATGGGATGATAAATGAATTTCCTTCTTATGGAAATTTTTTAGGATACAACATTAATGGAACTCAAGGATGTCCCATTTGATAACAAGGTACACAGTCAATTAGGTTTAAACATTCATCAGAAATCGTGTTTCTAGGACATCACAAATTTCTACCTCAACAACATAAGTGCCAATATTCGACAAAATCATTCGATGGAAGTTCAAAAGAATGTACAACACCATCTCCACTAATAGGTGACCAATTGTTTGAGAAAGTAAAAGTTGTGGACACTGCTTTTGGTAAACTGTTTCTGAAAAACCTTACGAAAACCGGTTGGAAAAAGAGATAAGTTTTTTTTTGAATTACCATACTGTAATTATCTATACATCAAAAATTTTCTTGATGTTATGCATGTTGAAAAAAATGTATGTGATAGTGTCATCAAAATGTTGCTAAATTCACCCAGAAAAATAAAGGATGGAATTAAGGCTATGTTGGACATGATTAATACGAGAATACGAGAAGAGTTAGCACCAAAGAAGGGTGAAAAACATACTTTTCTTCCTCCAACTACTTACACTCTTTCCAGGAAAGAGAGATATCAATTTTTCAACTTCTTGAATGATGTAAAGGTTCCATAGGGGTATTCATCGAATATCAAGTACATCATTTCAATGACTGATTTAAAGTTAAAAGGTATGAAATCACATGACTACCATGTTTTGATGCAAGATCTAATTTCTATATCTTTACATTTCATTTTTCCCAAGAATTTCTGTTATACATTAACCAAGATATATTTCTTCTTCAAATCTATATGCAGCAAAGTTATAGACCTGATGAAATTTTCATCATATTATGTAAATTATAAATATTTTTCTTGCCAACATTCTTTGATATGATGGTTCACTTGGTGAGAGAGATTCGACTATGTGGTCTTGTACACTATATATGGATGTACCCCATTGAATGATATATGCATATTTTTAAAGAGTATGTCAAAAATCTAAGTCGACCATAGGGTTGTATTGAGGAGCGATATATTATTGAGTAATCCATTGAATTATGTACCAAATAATTATCCGGTGTGAAAATAATTGGTCTACCAAAATCTCATCACACTGGGCGGTTTGAGAGTGAAGGAATTTCTAAAAGAGATATTATCACAATCAATATTAAAAATCAGGAGTAGACCCACCTTTACATTTTTCATAATGGTTTAGAGGTTTCCCCGTATGTTGAAACCCACAAATAAATTCTTAGGCATTTGAATCCATCAAGGGATGAAAAATGGATATCAAATACACATAATCAATAGTTTATAGGATGGTTTCAGGACCATATTTTTAATGATTTAGATGAAAATACAGATACAATATTAGAATGACTTCGATGGCTATCCAATGGACCAAGTGTGTACATATTATCGTACAATGGTTATGTAATTAATAGTTATACATTCTAAAAAATGAAAATGATGAAGACAGTGCCATGCAAAATAGTGGAGTTACACTTGTGGATGAAGCGACACATGTTTCTAGTACTAAGGATAAAAATAAAATTTATGTGAATATGTCATACTTTGGCATCATCAAACAAATATGGGAGTTGGATTATACAACATTACAAGTGCCTATTTTTCAATGCAAGTGAGTTGATAATAGGAGTGTTATTAAAATAAATGAATTGGTATTTGTAAAAGTTGATTTTAGTAAGGAAGAATATAAAGATGATCTTTTTATAATGGAATCACAGGCAATACAAGTATTTTATGTTTCAAATCCTACAAACCGAAAGTGGTCAATTATTTTGTTATCGACCAAAACCACTGAAGGGTCAGATGAAAATTCAACCGAGGATAACCCTTTCATTGGGACGTCACAATCATTTCACAGTGGTCCCAATGTAGATGACATTTTGTTTGTTAGAGTAGATCATAATGAAGGGATTTGGATAGTCGATAGAGGGGTCAAATCCCTTTAGCCTTAAAAAAATAGAGTTCAATAATCAGGTTATATATATTTTTTAATATACATCGTGTTACCTCATATTATTATATATTCACTGCTGTATTTATGTACTCTAAATTAAATGTTAAACCACTTCTGCAGATAATAGCTTCCACATGTATTGGTGCTCCCAATCCTGAGGAACAATATGTCTCTCAACCTTCTACTGCTCATATTGCAGAGGAACAACGACCTTCTACACGTACTGGTGCTCCCAATCCTAAGGGACAACAAGTTTCTCAACCTATTGTTGCTCCCAGTGTAGAGGTACAATGACCATCTGCACATGCTGATGCTACCGCTCTAGAGAAACATATTGACGATGTTTAATATGAGAAAATGGTAGGCGACAAAGGACCGATGATGCAAAAAAAAGAGCGTCGTAGTTTGATAGTGTTAGAAAAAATAATTAAGGCGAAAATCAAAGGAATAAAATATGAGGTTGGATGGAATGCGTGGGGCCAACATGTTAACTCCAAAAAGTCCATGTTTAGTAGTTACATTGGAATCGTCACTCAACAACGCACGCCGGTTGATATAGATTCATGGCACCATTTGTGCCTGGTCTTAAGACCCTGATGTGGGAAGATATTATGGTAACATTATGATATCATTTCTTTATTTTACTAAAAAATAAAATAATAAAACATTAACTTACTCTTCATCATCCTTTGCAGAGTGCATTTATAGTAGATGAATCTCATAAGAAATATGTATTAATGCTTTATGGAAGGATTTATAAAGGATTTTTCATAATTCTAATGATACATCATCTTAAAGATACTAAAGAAAAAATAAACCCTTACCCACCATTTATCTATGCACACCTGATAACCCAAGAAGTGCAGGATTCCTTTACTGGCCACCGTATGGATGTGTCTTTTCAAGTTCACTGTGGCTAGTAATATGTTGTTTGATGATACTTGTATTCATCACTTTGATTGATAATTTTTTTATTTATAAAACAACAACTGAGTGCTGAAAATAAGGAATTAGAATCAAAACCAACGTACCCCTACCGTAAAACAAGGATGAGGCACACTTAACTTGAAAAAATGGTACACATTTTAAATCTACCATAATACTTTTATGTGACATGAAACAACATCATAATTATGTTCATCTATTTATATGCAGATTGATGACTCTAAATCCAAAGCCACTTCCATCCCACGCCATGTGCTATGGAAGCAAGTATGTGTAAAAAAATGGGATGTCGATATATGAAAATACACAAAAAGTATGGGAAACATGTGTAAGTATGACATAATAAAAATTTGTTTTTCTTTAAATCGCTATTACATAATAATGATTACTTATTTTTCCATATTTTCTATCTGATATAATCATAGGAATCAACAACACTTGTACCAGATGAACACATACTATATGTGGATTTGAAGCGAACAAAATAGTATGGTCGCATCAGAAGTGCGGGTTTTGGGGTGACACCCCAAACATATTTTGAGAAAAAAAAGAGGAGGATCAAGGTGAATAAATGAAATAGACGAGATAAATACTAACTACCCTTTAAGAAAAATTATAATGACAGTGAGAGATGATAGAAACTTTTATGGGGGGAATCAAAGAGAAGAAATAACTCAAGAACAACCATTGCCTGACGACCCCCACCAGTTTTGAGGTGAGGCATTCCCCTTAAAAAGCTGTCTTGGCTGTGGTAATCAATATTCTAATAATTTTTTTCTATGAAATGTGAATCAGACAGACACTGATACCTTTCTTGCACTAATATTCTACAGGGTGATAATGACCATGATTTATATCTATTAACACCCACCCATTGCCTTATAGCGAGGGATACAATGATCAATATCCAAAATGATATGCTACACAACAGACCACTTCCAACATGTCATGTGAGAGTGTCGATTAACATATCCCATGATCCGAGTGCCGAACTGCCTATTCTAATTGATGAGGAAGATATTCACAAGGCTGAAAAAACTGTTGGAACATTCATTTCATGACTATCACATCTTGTAAAAAAACATGTTGACAAAGAGATTTTCATTTCTAATTTATTTTTTAATATAAACCTTTAATAATTAATGAAAAAAGGTCTAAATTGATAAATGATATTATAGACGAACAAATGGAAGAGGGTGAAATGAAATACTAACTCAAAACCATCTAAAAGATCGACCAACTGATCAAAAATATCTAACAAAATCACCTTTACCCCGCCCGTTCTACATCCCCATTTACTATCATTGAAGGTTTATGTGGAAACAAAGTTAAAAAATGGTTATAGTCATATAGTTGATTTTGAAGAAAATATGTATAGAGAGGAACTTCAAGACTTCATTGGTGTTGAGAATGTAAGTAAAATCCTCGACTATGACTGGCTAGGTGCCTCAGTTGTAAATGTATACATGAGGTATGTTTTCATGATTTGATTTTCCAAAAGCGGATATACTATGTTAATTATGATTAAATACATTTCATATTTTTGGCAGACGTATATATCAAAAACAATTGAAGGGATTTCCCCATGATTTTTAGACTCATTAGTCCTCACATATACTCTATAGAATAACCAAAAATAAAATCCAAAAAAATGATGAAATAGTGGAAGAACTGGTCAAATCGTTTGAAATGAAACTTTTGGATGACAGACTCTTCTTAATACCAATGATGCAGGGGTAAAACTCTACAATTTAATCATATCAAATATATTTTCATTTATTTCATTACTCATTCCTTTTTGTGTTTTTAGGCAACATTGTATGCTCATTGCAGTCAATTTGGATACTCTAAAGATTTATTTCCTGGATTCAATGCATGGATATCCAACAAACTGACCACACATGATGGCATTTGTCAAATTTTAATAAACTATATTCAACGTCTTATAACTAAAAATCATGTTATATAATTTAGATTATGTTTTAATGAGGATTATGTTATGATAGGACGGTGCATCGATATTATGAAAAATAAGGAATGAGGCTAGGGGCTAAGCATGAGGACCATGACAAGTTCTATGACTATACAAGTATCAGGGTATATATAATAAGACTATCCAAACACATATCAAAATAAATTACTTATTCTCCTCAATGTTTTTGTAGTGTCTAAAACAAAAAAATGGAAAATATTGTGGTTATTATATTTATAAAATTATCAGAGAGATCACATTCCATCAAAAAAATCCCCGAAGAGGTATTTTAGAAGATAATTACCATTTCATTTAAAATATTTATTAACCCTTTGTGTATTTATATTTGTCCAGTACTACTATGACTGCCGAAAAGACTCATATTCACAAGATGATATAGATTTTCATAGAAACGAATGGGCAGTGTACCTAATGAAATAATGTACACAAATATCATGAAGACGTGACTTCTATAGAAGTAGTGTATTGTTTCATATTTATGTTTAATTTACTTATTTTTAATATTTCTCACATAAGAATTGTTTTTTTATATAGGTGGATTCCTTTTTTCGAGTCGAAGTGGTTTGTTTGAAGCTCCTCATGCTCGTGAGAGATTGAGCTTCGAGGCTGCAACTCATAATTCAACGAGAAGGTAAAGTTTTTATTAATATATTATGTTTTTCCTTATAATACTATATGTTCTCTACTGCATTAATATAATCTAAATTAAATGTTTGACTACTTAATTTAAAAAGTGTCACCCACTTAAAATCAATAAAATGCGCTCGGATTGTCTTGATAATTTTGGACAACGATTCATAAGTCATTTGTGATGTGTAGGAATTATTCTCATTTCAAACTGATGCACAATGTGACCGGTATGACTCAAAATGCTTGTTTTCAGTTTGAAATAACATTTCAATAAAAAAACACAACTAGTATATTTAAAACCAAGAAAAAACATTTATATTGTTTTGATACTTTAGGAAAATGATCTATAAGTAATTTGTGATATGTAGGAATCAACCATACCTCAATATAATGCACGGTGTGGCCGGTATAACTCAAAGTGTCTCTTTTTATTTAAAATTGACATTAATTTTAGTAAAAAAAACAAGTGGTATAATGAAAACTGAGAAAACGCATTCATATTGTTTTGATATTTTAGAAAAACAATCCACGAGTCATTTTTGACGTGTAGGAGTCAACCACACCTCAATACGATACACAATGTAATCGGTATGACTCAAAGTGTTTCTTTTTATTTAACATTGATATCAATTTAAGTAAAAAGAACAATTTAAATACTAGAAACTGAGAAAATTCATTCATATTGTTTTTATACTTTAGGAAAATGATCCATGAGTCATTTTTGACGTGTAGGAATCAACCACACCCCAATCCGATGTACGGTGTGACCAGTGTGACTCAAAGTTTCCATTATCAGTTTACAATTGATATTTTAGTTAAAAATATGTACCTAAATGAAAACCAATAAAACATGATCTGATTGTCTTTATAATTTAGGAAAAAAAATTCATAACTCATTTTTGACGTGTATGAAGCAGTCTCATGTCAAAACGACGCACGATGCGACCAGTATGACTCAAAATGCGTGTTTCCATTTTGAAATGTCATTTTAATAAAAAACACAACCGACATACTAAAAACCAATAAAACACATTTTATACTTTATAAAAATGATCTATAAGTCATTTTTGATGTGTAGGAATCAACTGTACCTCAATATGATGCACAATGTGGGTGATATAACTCAAAGTTTCTCTTTTTATTTAAAATTGACATTAATTTTAGTAAAAAGAACAAGTGACATACTGAAAACTGAGAAAATACATCAAGATTGTTTTTATATTTTAGGACAATGATCCATGAGTCATTTTTGATGTGTAGAAATCAACTGCACCTCAATATGACATACGATGTAACCGATATGACTGCAAGTGTGTATTTTTATTTAAAGTTGAAATTAATTTAAGTAATAAGAACAAGTGGCATACTAAAAATAGAGAAAACACATTCATATTGTTTCTATAATTTAGTAAAATGATCCATGAGTCATTTTTTATGTATAGGAATCAACCACACCTCAATCTGACGCATGATGTGACCGGTATAACTCAAAGTGTCCATTATCAGTTTAAAATTGACATTTTAGTTCAAAACGTGTCCCTCAATGAAAGCCAAGAAAACACACTCTGATTATCTTTACAATTTATCAAAATTATTTATAAGTCATTTGTAATGTGTATGAATTAGTCTTATTTCAAAATGACACATGATGCGACTAGTATGACTCAAAATGTGTGTTTCGAGTTTGAAATGACATTTTAATAAAAAAACACAACTGCAATATTGAAAACCAAGAAAATGCATTTAGATTGTTTTTATACTTTATAAAAATGATCTATATGTCATTTTTGACATGTAGGAATCAATCTCACATCAAAATTATGCACAATGTGGTCATTATAACTCAAAGTGTTTCTTTTTATTTAAAATTGACTTCAATTTTAGTAAAAAGAATAAGCGACATACTGAAAACTGAGCAAACACATTCAGATTGTTTTGATATTTTAGGACAATAATCCATGAGTCATTTATGATGTTTAGAATTCAACCTAACCTCAATATGATGCACAGTGTGACCGGTATGACTCCAAGTGTGTCTTTTTGTTTAAAATTGATATCAATTTAAGTAATAAGAACAAGTGATGTACTAAAAACTGAGAAAACACATTTTGATTATTTTAATACTTTAGGAAAATGATACATGAGTCATTTTTGATATGTAGGAATCAACCACACCTCAATCTGATGTAAAATGTGACCAATATGACTCAAAGTGTTTGTTATTAGTTTAAAATTGGCATTTTAGTTCAAAATGTGTCCCTAACTAAAAACTAAGAAAACATGCTCCAATTATCTTGATAATTTAGGACAGTGATTAGTAAGTCATTTGTGACATGTATGAAGCAATATCATATAAAACCGATACATTATGCGATCAATATGACTCAAAATACATGTTTATAGTTTGAAATGATATTTTAGTAAAAAAACACAACTAACATACTTAAAACCGAGAAAATGCATTAAGATTATTTTGATACTTTAGGACAATGATCCATCAGTAATTCTTGATAGGTAGGAAACAAACACACCTCAATCTGATGCATGGTGTGATCGGTATAACTCTAAATGTGCCATTATTTTAAATTGACATTAATTTTTATAAAAGAACAAGTGAAATTCTCAAAACCAAGAAAATACATTCGGATTGTTTTGATATTTTAGGACAACAATCCATAACTATTTTGTGACATGTAGGAATAAAACCCACCTCAATACGACACACGGTGAGACCAATATCACTCCAAATATTTAATTTTTATTAAATATTGACATTTTATTAATTTATTCTTTCATATTAATTTTTAATTTATTTCTTTATAGTATTACAAACATAATATTTGTTTTTTATATAGGTAGAAACTTTTTCTCAGGTTGAGATGATTTTTTCAAAAACTGATACCATGAGCAGACATTTCTGAGAGGGGATCACGAGCATCAAAATATGAAATATCAACGTTTTTAATTGTTTATTGGATAATTGTAAATGTAATTATATAAAACATTGTTTGAAATGTATATAATAGTGTTTTTTGTATATACCATGGGATTTTTTTTGTATTCATGATTTCAATTAAATGTATATAGAATTATTTGAAATTATAGGTTTTTGCTGGGTGTGATATTATATTAACATCACATTGCATCCAGATAGACCTTTATCAGTAATAAAAATAGCACTAATAAAGGAACCCCTTTATCAACACTATGATTAACAACGATTTTTAGCGTTGTTAAAAGCCTTTTTGCATGCTGTTAAAGGAAATATATGTAGTAGTGTTTATTCATAAAGTTGAAATTGATCTCTCTCAATATTTAAAGACCGAACAACCATTATAGTACTTAAAGGATTTTCTTTATTCATATTAAATCATTTTAAGACCTTTTTAGTGTAATTCAACTGGTGAAAAAATACACCACTTAACATATGTTCAATTTTCAATCTAAGATAACATTTTATTTTTCCTAGGTATTTCATTTCAAATTCCTCCTTTTAAGTTTCTCATTGCTTCATTGATATCCTCCAGAGTTTTGATGATATTTAAATCATCAACATAAACAACAATGATTGCATATCCAAATGTTGTTTTCTTAATAAAAACACATGGGCATATGAGGTTATTTACATACCCTTCGTTTAACAAATATTCACTCAAACAATTATACCACATATGCCTATATTTTTTTAATTTATACATGGATTTCTTAAATTTAATTGAATATAGGTCTTTGGGTTTTGATTTCAATACTTTGGGTATTTTGAATCTTTCAAAGATTCTCATATATATAATGTTATCAAGTGACCTATATAAATAAGTTGTAACAATGCCCATAAGATTCATATCAGCCTTCTTGGCTACTACAAGGCTGATTACATATCAAAAATTAATAACATCCATAATAGGATAATATGTCTCTTCATAATAAATTTCAGGTCTTTGAGAAAAACCTTATGCGATGATACGATCTTTGTATCTTACAATCTCATTTTTCTCATTATGCTTATGCACAAAAACCTATTTATATCCAACAGTCTTCATAGCTTCTGGTGTGAGCATGATATGTCCAAAAACTCTTCACCTATTAAGAGAATTTAATTCAACTTGCATTTCATCTTTCCATTTATTCCAATCGGGTCATTTTTGACATGTAAAATTAGAACAATGGAGAAAGGTGAGTAGAAAAAAGAACAAATATTTTATTAACGTTTCTGATATCTTCATTCTATTAGAATCACCTATCTGGGGGGGGGGTTGCACTTCCCATTTATAGGCAGTGCAACATGGTAGGTAGGGGATTGGTGGGGGTGGGCACCCCAACCCCATTGAAGGATTGCAACCACATTTTCAGCGGCTTCTTAACACTCCCTCTTGGTATTCACACCCTTACCAATGTCATACATGTTTTGATACTGTCTCATTAATTTTTTTTGAAAAAACTCAGTGGGATAAAAACCAAAATATAGAAAATAGTATAGTCACATAGACTCCCCCTGAAAGTTAAATTACATTTAAATTTTTGTAATCTACGTATCCCTATATCATGTACAAGCTTTCTAAAGATAACAGTTGGTAGTACCTTTGTAAATAAATTAGTAACATTGTGATTGTCTTGAATATATTGCATGTTTATATCTCTGTTCTTCATTAACTCTTATGTAAAGGAGAATTTTTTTGGTGGTATGTATTTTTTCCTATCCATTCTTAATGAAGTCTTACTTTAATTGTGTGATGCACTCAATATTATCTTTGAATAATATTGCTGGGATACAATACATAGACAATCCACTTGTCACTCAAATGCGTTGAATCATAGACTATAACCAAACAAATTCTCAACATGCTTCGTGTAATGCTATTACTTTTGCATGATTTGAAGATATTGTAATGAGTTTTTGCTTTTGTGATATCTAAGATATGGAAATTATAATGCTCTGACTTTTCTCAAAGGTACAAAATATTCATTTTTTGTTCAATTTTCTTTGTTTGGATCAAATAATGATGACTAATAGAGTCGAGGAGGTCTCAGGGTAATCTAGGGCTTATTTGGATCCCAAAGCCCTAAAAATTAGGCACACCAGGTCACATGGTTAGTAGAAATCATGTTGCCCAACCCGTAAAATTTTCCTAAATCGTGTGGCTGCATACAATGGGGTGCTAGGGGACGCACAATTTATCTGAAACCATGATACCCCAAACACACGATTGTACGGTGCTTTATAGGTTTGGGATAAATAAGTTTCATATGGTTTGCACATAGTTAGGAAAACCGTGAGCCTAACTATGCAAGATGCCCCCTTGAATCAGAACATGGTGCATGGTTGGTGCACAATTTGACCAATCGTGCAGCTAAACCATGCACCCCTTGTTAGGTGGGTGAAATTACATTTTTATTTCTTTTAATGATTTAACCCAAACCCCTCCTTTCTCCCTTTATGCTCGAGCAATTCATCCCTCCTCCCTCACGCACGTGCTCTTCCTCCCCTCTTTATGGGGTTTTTGATAACTCTCTCAGTTGGACTCCAAATCTCTCACCATCAGAAGCAACACAAATCTCTTGGTATGATATTCCTTCTCCTCCCTTCTATTTATCCTTGATTCCATCCTCTGTTGTGCTATTTAGGTGTGACCGCTTTTGCCCTATTTTTAGGGTGTTGGGCGATTTTGTTTATTTCTTCTGTTCTAGCTTGTTTTAAGCCTCAACAATAGAAGAGTGGAGTGATACTACATCGAGGTAGGTGGTATAGGTCTTTCACAATCATTTCATCTCTTTTTAAATGACATGCTATTTGTGATTCTTGTTGGACCCTTCCAGTGATGCCTCAAATTTGTTTAATAAATTAATCTAACTAGTTCCCATTATAATGTGTGACCCTACCATATGGAGAAAACCATCTATGGGTTGTTTGACTCATTATTGTACACCCCCTTTGGGTGCACCCACCTTCAATGTCCTACTTGATCATTCCTTTAGTTGATAACTACCCCATATGTGTGTGTGTGTACTTGAGATTCATGCCATAATTAGTAAATTGCATCAAGATAAATGTTTGGCCATGAGATAGGACCTTGGGCTGATGCCTCACACTTTATAATTGATTACTTATGCTTGATTCTTAAATTTAGATTCCACATGCCCCATATTTAATTTCTAATTCAAGTTGTTTGAATTCCACGATTTATGTCCTATATCATTGCTTTACATTTATGCTATGCCATGTGCCTTGTGCCCTGTGCCATATTTTGGTCTTATTGCTTATTTACATTTTGGATTGGATTGATTTGGATGTTATTCCTGGGATATCTAGTTAGCATGTGGTATTTCCATACCTTATTAATGACACATGATTATATATATGCTATGCCTTGTGACATGTGCCTTGGTTGCTATGCTCAACTATTACGAGCCAGGAGAGAACATAAGTTTTATTTTAATAACATTGTGGATGGAATCACCATGTCCAGGTTGGGATTTTATTGACGCACCTAGAATGATACATTTTATTTCCATGTACATGCTCTCTGGGGAAATTTTACATACTCATGAGTGACACCGGTTCCCTAGGGGAGCAACTGACGATGGACCTATTGGAAATATGGCTACACCATGCCTAGAGTGATGCCTAGTCCCCTATGTGATATACCTGGTATAAACTCAGGGTTTACCATGCCATGAGTGATACAAGGGACTCTAATATGGGTTTCCTTGGATGGACTTGGTGGTATTGGTTATATTTGAGACACCTGTATCCACCCTTGGGATTCTTATTAGATCACATTGGATGAGTTGAGGACCCCACCCTTGGATTTAATGGATTGGTTTCTTGTTCATAAGTAATGTTCCTTATTTATATTTAAATCATGCTTGATTGATGACATGAAAATGTGACCACCAAGCCAAATCAAAAGTTTGGGGTCTTTCTACCTTTGTTGTTTCTTCATGATGGCCTATGTAAATACCATATCATTTGTACAGGTACCTTGGTTCAGACATTCGGCTCAGGACGAAGCAGGTGGTATCGAATGGGTGTCCATTTAGGGACTCGAACTAAAGTGTTTATTTATTTAATTATTTATTTCCCTACGTTTATTATTATGGAACACAATTAGTTTGCTTATTGCATGAAGTGGATTGTCCTAGACACCATGGATGACAACCTACTAAGATTGTATCTCACACCCTACTTGGCCCACCTTTGGTACCCAAACAGACTTCATGATTGCAGGTATGAATAAAGGGAAGCATGCAACTTCTGATGCTTGATTGATTTATGACCCTAGGATGGAGTATGGGGGCATAGGACTAGGCCTTTGGTTGAGATTCTTGTTGCAACAATTTTGGGTATTTTTGGTATTTTTTATAGCATGTAGTATATACCTGTATCCCCTGTTCCATATGTACTCTAATTTTTTTATAACATCATAGACATCAACATAATTTGATATTAAATGATTATTCTACTTATGCTAGTTGTTACTTATATTACTTTGGTTTATTATCATCTTTTTGTTGCTGTCTGTTTCTTATTTCCACTTTCACTATTTCTTATTTATTATCTATTATTATTGTTGTGCTCACTTTGATTTATGAGGTCATAGTATTCCCACAGACACACCATAGGCCCTCATTGCTATTCAGAAACCTATGGCATTCGAGGAGGCACACTTGAGGTCTTGTGGCCCACCGTCTTGAGGCACTATTGAGTGGAATCTGGGGAAGGATACTAAAAAGTGGTATTAGAACCTTTCCTTTTGTCTTACTATTTGGGTCTATACAGGAGACTAGGATTATGGAATTTGGTAATGAGCCTCTTCATGGGAGGTCACCCTGGCTGTTTACCGCTTAGAGGGAGAAGCTGATCTGTGGTGGGAACTGATTAAAAATAAGATGTCAAGAGTGGAGGTTGAAGCTATTAAGTGGGAAGAGTTCAAATGGATCTTCTTCAATAATTATTTCCCTCGTTTTATGAGAACAAAAATAGAGAAGGAATTTCTTGAGCTGAAGCAAAAGAAAAATGAATCTGTGGGAAGCTACGAGATGAACTTCAAAAGGCTTTCACATTACACCTCTAGCTTTTTCATAGATCCAAATGAGAAGTTTGATAGATTATTTAGTGGACTAAGACCTCATCTATGGAAGAATCTATCCAACTGAGACCATGACAACTTTGAGGAGATCGTATGGAGTGCAATGAAAGTCGAATTGGAGTTTTGTGAGACACAATGGTCTCTTAAATCCAATGACATGAAGAGGTAAATAGAGCCCATATTAGGGAGGAATTTTGATCAAGGAAGAGTAGGAAAGCAAGTGAAACATCCCACATGTAATAAATATGGGAAGAAGCATTCGGGGAACTACCTGGCTGAGAGAGGGAAATGCTACAAGTGTGGAAGAGATGACCATATCGCACGAAATTGTCGTATGAGGTGAAGCCTCAACTCCCAAACACTAACGAAAAAGAGAAGATAGTGCATTCCCTACTATATGTCCAATGCTATAAGTGTGTACAAATTGGGAACTTTCCAATCACTGTCCAAATATGAGGGCAGTGGAGGGGAACCACCATCAGCCTCAGCAAAGTCCAAGGGAATAAGGTCGCGCTTTTGCTATCACGATAACTGATGTTGAAGCTCCAAATGATGTGGTGGCAGGTACTATTGTTGTTCTCTCAAAGCTAGAAAGTACTTTTCTTGATTTTGGTTCTACACATTCCTTTATTTCCTCCAAGTTTGAAAATAATTTAGAATCAGTCCCTAAATTTCTAAAAGTAGAGTTATCAGTCAAGACTTCTGGTAGGATTATCCAAGCATCGCCAATGTTTAGAAACTCTAGTATTTACTTTAGTAATTACAATCTTATCACATATCTAGTAGTCATTCCCATGCTAGAATTCGACATTATACTAGGGATGAACTGACTCTCAAAGTATAATGCTAAGATCAAATGAAAAAGTAAGTAAATATCCATAGTATTGAATGGAAAACCTACAATTATCTTCCAATTAGAGATATCTCAATCTGATCTATGTCTAGAAGAACCTCCTATATCCTTATTTATGGATTTGATCAGTAAATAAGAATAAGGAAATGAGATTATAAGGATATAAAGTGTCCCCATTGTCCAGGAATAAATTGAAGTGTTTCTTGAGAAGTTACCCGGACCTCCCCCAGAAAGAGAGGTAGAGTTCTCTATTGAACTCGTACCTGGATATCATATGATATTAAATACCCCATATAGGATATAAAATGTGGAGCTAGAGGAATTAAAGAAACAACTCTAAGATCTTTTGGAGAAGGGTTTTATCCGACTGAGTGTGTCTCCTTGGGGAGCACCTGTTCTCTTTATGAAGAAGAAGGATGTATCAATGTGGATATGCATTGATTATAGAGAATCGAACGGGATCACAATGAAGAACAAATACCCACTTCCAAGAATTTATGACTTATTTGACCAAATTTGTGGGGATCAATTCTTCTCTAAGATTGATCTTCAATTTGGTTATCATCAATTGAGGGTGAAGAAAGAAGATATTCTAAAATCTACCTTCCGATCAAGATATGGGCATTATGAGTTTGTTGTTATTCCCTTCTGACTAACTAATGAACCTGCTATTTTTATGTATTTGATGAATAGAGTCTTTAAGGACTACCTTGATAACTTTGTGGTAGTTTTTATTGATGATATTCTGATATATTTCAAAATTCGTGAGGAGTATAAGGATCATCTAAGGGTTATTTTGAAAACTCTATAGAAGAAGATGATTTTTGGAAATTAAAAAAAATGTAAATTTTGGTTACAAAAAGTTTCTTTCTTGGGGCACATTGCAACCAATGAAGGAATCACAGTTGACCTTGCAAAGACAAAGGTTGTAGAGGAGTGACCTTAGCCTGCAATAATAACTAAGATTCATAGTTTCCTTAGATTAGAGGGATATTATAAAAGGTTTGTGAAAAAATTTTCATGACTTTATAATCCATTAACCAAGTTAACTCGAAAAGGGGCCAAGTTCATCCAGAAAAAGGCGTGTGAGTAAAGTTTCTAAGAGCTGAAGAAGAGATTGGTTACCACACCCATGCTAACTCTACCCTCAAGTGAAGAAGGATTCATTATTTTTAGCAATGCATCTCTGAAAGGGATTGGGTGCGTCCTCATGAAAAATGACAAAGTTATTACTTATGCATCTCAACAGTTGAAGACTCATGAGCAGAACTATCCTATGCATGATTTGGAGCCGGCTGTGGTCATTTTTTCTCTGAAGATATGGAGGCACTATCTTTATGGTGAGAAATGTGATATATACATAGACCATAGACCATCAAAGTTTGAAGTATATTTTCACACAAAAAGAATTGAAAATGAGACAAAGGAGATGGTTTGAACTTCTTAAAGACTATTATTTTTCAATTCATTATCATCTCGGAAGAGCAAACAAAGTCGTTGATGCATTAAGTAAGAAAGATCCAATTGTTCTGTCCATGATGAGGATTCAAAGAGATACTTTGATCAATGACCTAGTAAAGCTGGGCATGGGAATTATAAGGGAAGGGACATCATCAACCCTAACCCAAATTATTTCTCAACCATCATTACTAGAGAAGATCAAGAAAGATCCAAAAGAAGATCCTTTGTTACAAAAGAAATTTGAGGTTGTAAAGGATGAGAAGTTTCATGAGTCCAATATTGATCAAGAAGGTGTACTGAAATTTCGTACAAGACTATGTGTTCTATCTATTCTGTAAATAAAGGAGTTAATGGATGTAGCTCATATATTTACATTCTCTATACATCATGTAAGTACAAAAATGTATAAAGACCTTCGTGATCATTATTGGCGGGATAATACAAAAAGGGAGATTGATGACTACACTTCAAGATGCCTGGTATGTCAGCAAGTGAAGGTAGAGCAACAAATTCCTAAAGGGGTATTGCAACCACTTCCCATACCATCATGTAAGTGGGACAATATCACTATGGACTTTGTCACTGGTCTCTCAAGAACTTCCAAAAGAAACAATGCGATATGGGTTATTGTGGACCATCTCACTAAGACTTCCCATTTTATCTCTATTTAGGAAGATTTATCTCTTGATCATATTTTTAGGATTTACCTGAAGGAATTGGTAAGGATGCATGGAGTTCCAATTTTTATTGTATCTGATCGTGATGCAAGGTTCACATAAAAATTCTGGAGAAGTCTTCAACATGCTCTAAGTACTGAATTGAATTTCAGTATGGACTATCACCCCCAAAATGATATCCAATCTAAAAGTACTATTCAAACACTAGAGGACATGCTGAGAACATGATCAATGAAATTTAAAGGTGGATGGGATCAACATATCCCATTAGTTGAGTTATCTTACAACAACAGCTTCTACTCAAGCATTCAAATGGCACCCTATTAAGCTCTATATGGGAAGCGATGTAGAACTCCTACTTATTGGGATAAAGCTAGTAAGAGAAAGATTTTTGGGCTTGATCTTGTGCAAGAGATGATAGAAAAGGTCCATGCCATCCAGCAACACATTAAGGCTGCTCAGAGTCGGCAAAAGAGCCATGCCAACAACCGTCGAAGGGACTTAAAGTTTGATGTTGGTGACAAATTCTTTCTTCAAATTTCACCTTGGAAGAAATTCACGAGGTTTGGGAAGAAATGGAAGTTCATCCCTAGGTACATTGGCCCTTATGAAATCCTTGATTGCGTAGGAGAAGTGGCCTATCAGTTTTCACTTCCTCCAAATCTAGCACAAGTTCATGATGTATTCCATATATCCCTCTTGAGGAAGTACATAACTAACCTTTCATATGTACTAAATCCAGATGTGGTATAACTGGAACATGACCTCTCTTATGAGGAGTATCTGGGGGGAGATCTTAGATCGTAGGGACAAAGTTCTATGCAAAAAGACTACCCACCTTGTTAAGGTGTTGTGGAGGAACCACAAATGTGAAGAAGCCATGTGGGAACCAGAGGAGTCTATGAGGCAGAAGTCCCCACACCTTTTCTCTTCTGAGGGTACGAGTTAAAATTTCGAGGATGAAATTTATTAAGGGGGGAAGAATGTAACAACCTGAACATTTCAATAATATTTGTTTTTTGTGTATTATTTTATTTTATACTCAACAAAACTATATCATTTAATTAATGAAGTGAGTATAATTAAAATAAGACCAATGGGTTTCGATTGTTATATGTCCATTGGTCAATATGACCATTGGAAACTAAACTCTTAACATTATGATTATTGTTTATAAATACAAGTGATCATGGTTAATGAATATAGAAAGAGGAGTCGATGACCTCATCCAATAGAATCAGGCTGTACGAAGTCCATCTGTCGGAGCTTGGGAAGAAGGTTGCGTCACTAGGCTTTGCTCTAGACCAAGCCAAATCTAAGCTTCAACATGTGAAGCTTGAACAGAATCACCTATAGAAGAAGTTCAAGCTAATAGAAATCACCACTTGGGCAATGTTGTTCGAGCCGCCCCAAGATTCTATCACCATTGCAAACTTTACTCTTACGTCCAATGCGAGCGTTATAAGGGGCTATGCAATGAGGCCTTAGTTACTTTGTATAATCCCTTGGTATAAATAAAATTATTATCTCATCATTCATATTTTAGGAATATATTTTCTTAATAAAGTATATGTTTAATTAAGAAAAATTTGATAAATTGATTTTAGAAGTAAAAATTGTACTTTTCAGAGATTTTCCATACATAGAGAATTATTATGGTAAAATAAACATTATTTTTGAATTTAAAATGTAAAAATTAACCTAGGTTGAATTTTTAGAAGTTTTCTAAAAAGTTTCAATTTGATTAATAGTATTTTATGAATAGTGTTTTTTGATGAATAGTAAAAAATATATTTTATTATTAAATAACTTTTTCTGTGAAATGATTTTCAAAAATATGTCATACATGGTTATAATCAGGGTGAAATATGTGGTTGAATAAGATCAAAATAACTTTTTGGTGAATAGTAACTTTACCCTTTGGAATAGTAATTTTACCCTTATTAATGGTCATTTTACCAATGGAATAGTAACATCACCTAAGGAGGTATAAATATGTTTTGGCCATCTTAAGTGGTAATGTGATATAATTATATCATAGTATAAGTAAATAAATGTTTTAGAAATTATTAGTCAAGTATTAGTATTTTATTTATTTAATTTAATTTAAAATGAAATTAATTTTTATAAAATGGATTTAAATTTTGGATTCTACACGTCAAAAAATGGTTTGGGTGAATTTTTGGGATTTTTCTGAAACAGTTGAATTTTCGGTGAATAATAAAATATAGTTTTGGGTTTTGGTGTGTTTAATGACATCATTAATGATGTAATCACGATGTAATAATTCTGGTCGACTTGTAGACAGTAAGATATGTTATGAGGTGTCCCAAGTGGACAATACCATGGGAAAATACCATGGGAAAGCCTATGGTTTTTCAAATACCACTAATGAGGCATCCCTTGGAAATTAATAAAATATTCCCTCACTTTTGCTATAAATACCAACCCATTATTTCATTCATTTAATTCCAAATTCCTCCTCAACAAAGCTCTAGTATTTTTACCTTCCAAGGAGTCCTACCAAGGATCCCTCAATCCCCTCAAGGTCCCAACCTTTGAGTTTTTGAAGTTACTCTTCAAGGTAAGGGAACCTTTCACCCTCCTCTTTTAGTCATGACTTTATTTATGTTATTTATTCTAGTTTACATTTTATTATGTGGAGGTATGTTATTATATATCCTTATTTCTATCCATTTTATTCCAATGGATGAGAGACCCTTTCCTCTCTCATCAACTATTTTTTTGAAATTTCAAGTGACGCCGTTAGGCTGCCTAATTTTCGTAAAAGAAATTGCATCTTCTCTTTTCTTCCAAGTTTCCTTTTCATGTGGTATGTCATTAAAAAATCCATACCATGCTCTTATTTACATTTTATTTTGTCCCTATACTGTATTATGATATATTTATGAGTTGGTAACCCTTGTCCCTTCTCTTTTTAATGTTTTCTAAAACCATGTTGTATAGTTGTCATGCTGCATAATTTTCGTCTCCAAATCTCTCTTTTTCTCAAGAAATTCTCTTATTTTATTTATGTGAATACCCAAACCTATTTCATTTCTAGGGTCATTAATCAAGAAATAAAATTGATATATTTTATTCTATAATTTACATTCATATATCCCTCACTCCCTTTCCATGGGTTATAAATGACATAATAATCTCATTTTTAAGTACTTTTTAAAATGTCACGATTTTGACATGAAACCCATTTCTTTTATTCTCTTTGGGTTATTTATGAACTGTATGATTATGATATATGTGGATCAAATGAAAATAAATACATATTAAGGGTGAACCTTTATATTACTCCAATGCATTGGGTAAAAAATTTAATCTCTAAAGATGAAAAGTTTTACGATACCTTGGTGAATAACCTTGGTAATTTTATGAAACCTTGGGGATAAAACTTGGTGATATGTTTATGAATGTCTAAATTAAATGTTGTAGACACATTTTCAAGTTATGTTTCAAGTTATTATTTATATTATATGCCTCATTATCACTCCTTTACGATATTCCCCATATTCTTATTGATATCACTCAAGATCACATGTAAACTGTTTCACTTGTTTTCCAAAATGGGCCTTCTGCCAACCCTTTCATTTGATGTATGTCTCCAGGTTATGATATGAAGTAATTTTACTTAGGATTAACCTAATATAAATCCTTACAAGTGTATTAGAAGAATGTTTTATGTTTTCATGTATATTGTTTCTAATTTCCAAGACACTAGACTTTAAAGATCCTCTGTTGTAAAATGTAATGAAAAGTTATATAATAAAAAGGCAGGATGCTATATTAAGATGCCTTAATAGTGGAGGGTCAATCTTTCTACCTATATGTTATGTGGTTCTTCCAAACACCAGTGGGACATCATATATCAGGATAAGTGTCATCGGGTTATGGTATGGGAAGACTTCCAGACGACCTTCTATGATCACTTCTTCCCACATAATCTGATGGCGGATCACGCTAGGGAGTTCATGCATCTTTAGAAGGGGATCTATGACCATGCTTGAGTATTCCAATCGCTTCAACGATATCTAATGTTTTTATCTATCTCTTATCAGTGATGAATTGATGACTATGAGACACTTGAGTATGGTCTTGGGTACACCACCTAATTGTAGATGAACATATTTTGGTTGACTACCATTATAGAAATAGTGAACTGGGCCCTAATTATAGAATGAAATCTTAGAGAAGATGGTAATGTGATTTAGGGTAGTTCTATTCTAAGTTAGGGCGATGATTCATCTAATAGTAGGAAGCACCGTTTCAAGGGTGCACATGGGGGGTGGTGCCGGATAGGTGACACGCATTGATAGATCCATAGTGTGTCACTAGTGTGGTAGTCCAGGCTATAAGAAGCCTCAGTGCCTGAGGAACCTGATCGAGTGCTGAGATTGTGGCAGGATGGATCATCTTAGGTGCTTCTTCCAGTCCTTTCCACCAACATCCAATGGGATCTATACTGACACCTCTATCAGGTACAAGATTTATGGCTCTATATTAGGTTGGGAGTTGTTCTTCTACTAGTAGATTAGGCCGAGGTGGTAGTGGTTGTGGCCGAGTTAGTAATTGTAGGTTCCAGGCGCAGCAGAAGCGCATTGGTGGGTGTACCCAACTTTAATTTTAGCGTTAACAAAGATCAATCTGAGATCCATCACGATAATAAAATGCCAGATATTCAGAACAGAATGAAGAACGAAAAAGAAAGAGGGAGTCCCAAAACCATAAAGATAGGATCATCATATATTGGTTATAATTAATTTAATTAATTGACAAGAATTACCTTGATGTAATTATTTATTCATTGATGTTTCCGGTCACGATCTGATGTGATTCATCATTGCGTCACAGAATCCAAGTGTAGACTTCCTCTAGTGGTGATCCACACGTGCACCACGTATCTCTGGATGCCGCCAAAGGAATCTCCAGGTGCTAGCGTGGTGAAGCCTTTGCTTGCGTTTTCCACCTTAGATTGCCTTGATCCGATGGAGGAGGATCTCTCTCGGTCTTGAGAGCGTTCTTGGAGGAAGGAGTTCTTTCGTCCTTGAGAGAATTCTCCAGAATTTTTGTGCACAATGATTCTCTCTGGAAAAGTGTTGGGGTTGTGAGGATATTTATAATAGGGTTTGAGGTAATAGAGTTATGATAATAAATAAATGCATTACATGTTTTATTTATTTCATTAACTCTTATTGAAAACCCCCATGTTGAATGATTAATTCCTTGACATGTTCCCATACTGATTATAATAAATATCATTTAATAAAACAATATTATTTCCCCAAAATCTTGACTGGAAAAACTACACGGCATGTAATAATTAATATACAGCGTGTACACATTTTCCATGAAAACTACACGGAATGTACATTCAATGTACATGGCGTGTTTATCTTGTTTTTATTTTTCTTTATTTCCTCCACCACATTTATTAGACCTGGAGTAATGGCTATTTATTTCTTAAATAAATATAACTACATTACTCACTAATAAATATATATTATTTCGCCCACAATATATTATCTGGAATAACTAGTGTCGAAATAAATGCGACCAGACATCCTTAAATTATTATTAAACCATAGTCAGGAATAATCTTTATTTAACTTGTTAAATTAATATTTAACTGAGATACATGGACACACTTAGTGTACGACCCTCGAGGCCTCTTTCTCAGTGGAATTAGGCGGAGCCTGCCTAAATTCCAAGGTTAGCGTCTAGAAACATGCCAAAGCACCCATAGAGAAAGAAGTTAACACCACAATGATGTGTCACCTCATACAAATGCTTACCGTATAATATAATCCCTTTATCATGATATCTTGAATCAAACGGGTTGCATGCTAGTTCCATCAACCCATGTGCTCGATTATTCTTTCTTTGAATTTTTGGAATTGAACTCGCTCATTCCTTACCATGGCCATGGATTTATTTAGGCTATATCAATTCCATCAAAGGGCCTGAGATATCTACTTTCGTTATTGAACAGAAGGGACAAATCTTTTCTCACATTATCTATTAATGCAGTATTACTCGTGATGCACCCAACTTATCCTACCTCGCTGCGAACAATGTGTTGTCATAGTTTTTGTCAATACATCTAAGTGTGCGAGTTGTAATACCCATTAATAATAATCTTAAAGTCCAAGGACCAATACACACATCCACAGATAGAAACATATAATGACACTATGAAATGTAGATTTCCTACTGGTGAGTCTTGTTCTCATAATATCCTCCTAGATATTACCAAGGGTGCACACCATGAGAAGGTTCCTAAAAGTTTTATTAGTCCTCACCCCTAATGGCATGTATTATTTGTGTCCCTAAAATAACATCATCCGGCCATAGAACATATATTCAAGAACAATGTTATGGCACTTTCGGGTTCTCATCATAATATGGATCCGCTATAACCCTTTAATGCAACAACTATCCTTGGGACATTATCACATGCATTGTCACACAGAAGAATAATCAAGATGTGATAAGGTGTTTATTTAATGAATAAAGTAAAAAGTAGTTGGTTCTAGGCCACCAACTCCAACAGACTCCCACTTGGACTAGATCCAACTGCTAACAAATTTTAAACCGCTAGCTCTCACATGATATTCATGCTTCTGTTGAGATAGGCCTTTAGTCATGGGGTCCACCACGTTCTCTTTTGTGGACACTTTGCTCACTGAAACTTCACCCCTTTGATAGAAATCCCTCAAGAGGTGATACTTTCAGAGTATGTTCTTTGTGCGTTGATGTGACCTTGGTTCTTTTGCAAGATCCACCACTGTAGTATTATCACAATACAATGTGATAATATCTTTACTGCCGGGCACCACATCAAGCTCCTGGACAAAGCTCTAAATCAATATGGCTTCCTTGGATGCATCAGAAGCCTCTATATATTCGGACTCCGCTGTAGAATCGGCGACAACTGACTGCTTTGAACTCTTCCATCTCACAGCTCCTCTATTGAGATAGAAATCATATCCAGATTGCGATTTTAGATCGTTTTGATATGTCTAAAAACTAGCATCACCATACCCTCTGATGACAAGTTCTTCGTCTCATATATACACCAGGAACATATCCTTAGTTCTTATCAGATATTTAAGGATAGTCTTAATAGCAGTCCAATGATGTTCTCCTAGATCTGCTTGATATCTTCGTACCATGCTCAGTGCATAGGAAACATCAAGCCTGGTACATAATATGACATACACGATGAATACTATAGCCAAAGCGTATGGGATCTTACTCATTCTATCTTTCTCTTGTTGTGTCTGAGGACACATTTTCTTAGAAAGATGTAGGCCATGTGACACTGGAACCAATCCCCTCTTGGATTGTTCCATACTAAATCTCTTTAGTATCTGGTCAATGTATGTACCCTGAATTAGTCAAAGAAGCCTCTTGGATCTATCACAAATGATCTTGATCCCTAGAATGTAGGCTTCTTCACCCAAGTCATTCATGGAGAAACACTTATTCAACCAGTACTTAACTGACTATAAGACTGGTACATCGTTTCTAATAAGTAATATGTCGTCAACATATACTACTAGGATAATAATCGCATTCTCATTAAACCGCTTATAAACACATGGCTCACATTTGTTCTTAATGAAACCAAATTCCTTTATGGCTTCATAAAATCGAATGTTCCATTACCTGGATGATTTCTTTAATCCATAAATGGATTTTTGCAACTTGAAAACCCATTTGGATTCACCTAGTGTCACAAACCCTTCTGGTTGTGTTATATAGACATCTTTATGAAGGTTCCTGTTAAGTAATGCTGTTTTGATATCCATTTTCTAAATCTTGTAGTCATGGTAAACTGCTATGGAAAGTATGATTCTTATGGATTTAAACATAGAAAATGGTGAGAAGATTTCATCATAGTCAATTCCTTGACGCTGTCTGAATCCTTTATCCACTAGCCTTGATTTATAGGTGCTAACTTGACCTTCCATGTCCAATTTTCTCTTGAATACCCATTTTCATCCAACAACATTTACATCAACTGGCTCATCGACCAGAACCCAGACTTGGTTCTGATACATGGAATCCATCTCAGAATTCATAGCTTCTAGCCATCTTGCAACTTTTGAGCTTTATACTGCTTCCTTGTAGGATAGAGGTTCATCATTGTCCAACAATAATGATTCACTATCCTCGGTGACTAGGAAACCAAATCTCTCTAGTTCTCTTACCTCTCTTGAGCTCCTATGTAGTACTTGTGTAACAACCCAAAGTTTCATTAATGAAAATCCCTCTTGATCTAATTAAATGTATCTTGATGTAAATTTTTTATATAAAATGTCAACTTATTTGGTTGTATATTAATAATTGTGACCGTTGCTTTTATAGCCGTTGAACAGTGATCACATGATTAGTATAAATACAGGGATTTAACAAATCCAACTTACTCAGACAAAGGAAGCGATGACCTCATCCAATAGAATTGCTCCATACAAATCCCTTTTGTCGGAGCTCGAAAAAGAGGTGGCATCTTTGGGCTTTTCTCTTGACCAAGCCCAAGCTTAGCTTCATCATGTCAGGCTTGAATGAGACCGTCTACGGAAAAAGTGGAAGTTGATAGAGATTACCACTCGAGCGATGTTATCTGAGCCACCCCAAGAGTCTGTCACCATCGCGCACCTTACCCTTAGGTCTTATGCGGCTGTTTTAAGGGGTTATGTAACAAATCTCTAGTACTATGTTCATGTACATTATTTTTTTATATAATAATGAATATACTTTCTTGTCATTATTGATACATTGTAAATAGTTTTTAAAGTACAAATAGTGTTTTTAGTTATTATTTAATTAAGAATTATATTTTATTAAATTAAGGGATTTTTGAATTAAATAATATTTTAATAAAATAATAATAATATTATTATTAAATTAATTTTTATTAAATATAAACGATCTTATAATTTTATGAATGCAATTATAATTTTTATTAAGGTTTGAAAGCCATTTCTGTCAAAACCCGCGAATTTTTGATAAATGTCAGTTTTTATTTTAAAAGTAAAAATTAACATATTTAGAAAATTATTTAAATAAAATAAATAATATTTCTGGAATCAGGACATCGAAATTATCCAACGGTGAACTTTTCATAATTTTCTGAGATAGTCAAATTTTTGGGTAAAAATTAAATACCGTTTAAATATATAATGTGTTTTATGACATCATAATGACCCAATAGTGATATAATAAAATACTATAAGATTTATGTTCGTCCAATATATGTTTTACCATTAAAATAATGTGATTTTGGGTTTGTTTGACTTATTTTACAAAGCATTAATGGACCCCTCAAGACTTATTAAATATCTCGTCTTTTTAAATTATTTTCCATGGGAGTGTGACTCACCTCCACATAAGCAACCCCATTATTTTAAGAAGTTAGGACTTTGTCCTTAGAAAATATTGTTTTAATATTACCTTTTCCAAAAACCATGGTCAAAAACCATGATATGATTTGTGGTTTGGATTAGTTTAATGTAAGGGGTCCCAAACCTAAATAATAAAGAATTCACTCACCTTTCCTATATAAACCCACCCAAGCTCCCACTTACTCCTCACTCAAATACTTTGGAGTTCATCCAACCTCTGCCCTAATCTCTCTATAATCCTCCCAAGGTGCCCCAATCTCCCAAGAAGCCTCTCTCAAGCCTCTCTCAAGCCCTTGGAAGCACACTTCCAAGTAAGGGTTTTTCTTCCTTTCACTTTTTTGTCCAATTTTATTAATATTGTTATGCCCTTTTAATTTAAATTATAAATGATGGGGTATGGTTTCGCACCTCCCCTATACTGCCCTCTTATTCTTTGAATGATGGGAGACCCCTTTCTCTCTCATTAAATGCCTCCCATGTACACCCGTTACTATGCCGAAATTCCGAAAGGAACTTCTCTCCCCTCATTTACATTCAAGAAATACTTTTGTATCATGAATCTAAATTCCATTTAAATTGTTGGGACATTAATATATATGACCCCTTACTGTCCATTTCATGTAGATATGATGAGACACCCCTTTCTCTCTCATCAACCATTTTTATGAATTCTTATATCACGCCGTTACGCTGCTGAAATTGCACCAATTTTCTAAGCCAATGCCATTGTGTAGTGAATACCATGACCATTTCTCCATCAAGGGTATTCACTTTCATGAAAATTTACTTATTAATTATAAATTTTCATTCCACATTCATTTTTCATGGAATAAATTATTGTGTTTTATGAATCCATGTTTTATGATCCATGTGGCACACTTATGCATGAAATGAAATGTTTAAGAAGGGTGTGCCCTTATAGTGCTCCAATGCATTGGGTAAAGTATAGTATCATGATACTTCATGTGTAATGAGTGTTGACTCATGCTAATTCAAGTGCAATGAGGGTTTACTCGTGCTTCATGTGCAATGAGGATTTAATCATGCTTCATGTGCAATGGGCCTTGGCTCATGCTAATTCCATGTTAAGTGTTGTTGCCACATTTCCATGTTATGATTATCATGATTTACCATACCTTTATGTCCATGTTTCTCTTGTGATCTATTGATATGCCTATTGTCTAACATGTATTGTACTCCTCATGTATTCCATGTTTATTCCCTTAATGGGCTTTATAGCTCACCTTTTTCTTATGCATGTCCTCAGGTTATCCCATGCAATGCTAAGTACGAGGGAATGTAGTGGTCATGTAAAGGAAGTTTTCAATAAAGATGTTTTATTTAATGTTTTAAGTCATTATGTAATGATCCTAATCCCCAAAGACACTAGACCTCTCGATCTTCCATGTTGTATTAAGTGAATAGTTTACGTAATAAATCATGTTTAAGTTTGTAATAAAAGCAGGGTTGTCATAACTTGTGTTTCTGGAACCTCTTCTACGGGGACTTGTGGAACTTGTTCTTATACCAACTTCTGTGTATCTTGAGCATCAACTTTGTCGAAGTCAATCTTTCTCCCACTATCCTTTTTTAGGATGTTCTCCCTCTCAAGAAAGACAACTTGTCTGATGACAAACACTTTCTTGTCTATAGGGTTATATAGGTAATATCTTTTCGTTTCCTTGGGATATCCTATAAAGATACACTTCATGCCCTGGGGTGATAGTTTGTTTCCTAAGAAGGCCTTAAAAAATGCCTCACATCCCCATACACGTGTGTGCGACAAAATGGGTTTCTTTCCATTCCATAACTCAGAAGGAATTATATTTTCCGCCTTAGTTGGTACTCGGTTTAATGTGTATGATGCAGTTTGTAATGCATATCTCCGAAAGGATAATGAAAGATCCGCACGACTCATCATCGACCCCACTATGTCTAAAAAGGTGTGGTTCCTCCTTTCACTAACACCATTCCACTATGGTGTATAAGGAGGAGTGATCTGAGATAGAATCCCAGACTCCCATAGAAGACCGATGAACTCTTGGTTCATATATTCTCTGCCTCGATCTGATTGAAGCTTCTTTATCTTCTTACCAAGATGATTCTATACTTCATTCTTGAATTCCTTAAATTTATCTAAGGCTTCTGACTTATACCTCATTAAGTAGACATAGCCATATCTACTCAAATCATCAGTAAAAGTAATGAAGTAAGAATATCCACATCTAGATTCTACTGGAAATGTTCCACACACATTTGTGTGCACCAATCCTAGAAGCTATATGGCCCTTTCACCCTATCCACCAAAAGGCAGCTTGGTCATTTTACCTTGTAAACAAGCGTGACAGCTATCAAGTGGTTTTATCTCAGTAGAGTCTAAATAACCATCTTAGCAGAGCTTTATCAAGCACTTCTCATTTACATGACCGAGACGGTGATGCCACAACTGGGTGATGTATGAGTCATGTGAGTTTGTTTCGTTATCGATTTCCAACACTTGGTTTTCGTAATTTAATACATACAAACCATTATTTAAATGTGCCATACCATAACATAAGTTGTTTTTATAAAAGAGACAACCCTTATTTCAAAACCTGAAAATAAATCCATCTATATCCAAACAAGATACAGAAATTATGTTATTGGTAACACTAGGCACATAATAACAGTTATGTAAAACCAAAATCATCCCAGTCGGCAATGAGAGGTGGTAATATCCAATGGTCAACGCAGCCAGCCTCGCGCCATTGGCAGCTCGAAGATCCACCTCTCCTCTAGCAATCTTTCTAAATCCACTTGGTTCTTGTATTTGAATACAGATGTGATCCCCACAAGCTGTATCTAATACCCAATGTGTATAAATTGAAAGATTACGCTCGATAACGAACACACCTTTAGCGTCCCCATGCTTTTGGTTGCAGTTCCTATTCCAGTGGCCTTGATTGCCACATGAAAAACATAATGCCTCCCATTCCTTGCCCTACCTCTGGACATTCCCCTTCTTGGAAGGACGACGCTCAAGGGCTTCAGACTGTTTATAAGTCTTTATCCCCCTTTCCTTGTCCTTCCTTTTCTTATTCACCATAAGGACTATGGGTTTTTCACGCCCCATGTCCTTATCTACCTGGTGAATCAAGGTCAGAAGTTCCGATATACTCTTCTCATTATTTCTCATGTTGTAGTTGACAATAAAGCTTGAGAAGGTCTTGGGCAGTGATGATAGGATGAGATCTATACACAAATCATCTGAGAATTTAATCCCTAAGATATCTAGGTGTTCAATGTAGCCAATAATCTTGACTACATGAGGCCCAGCTGACACAGACTCTCCAAGCCTAGTTGTAAACAAAGAATTGGAGATCTCATCTCTCTTGTCTCTCCTTCTCTTGGTAGAGATACTTAAGGTGAGACATCATGCTATATGCGTCCATGTTTTCATGTTGGTTCAAGAGCTCATTAGACATGGCTGATAGCATGAAACATTGGACATCTGTGGCATCATCCATATGTTTCGCATAGAAAGATAGTTCCCCATCACTGGCCTCTTTTCCAGGCACAATTGGAATAAGCTCTTCCAGTACATACAATTTCCTTTCATGGCGAAGGATGACGTGTAAACGCCTCTGCCACTCTTGGAAATTGGTGCCGGTGAGAAGGTTTTCCTTCTCGAGTATGGTTCACAATGATACGTTTGAAGTCATTTTTCTTGCCATTTCTACAAATTAATATGATCAAAGGTTTAGTACTTTATTAAAAAACTGAGACAAATAAATAAATTAATACTCATTAGTCTCCCACTATTTTATTGAAATCCAATAGCCCTCACCATTGATTTCAGAATATTTTATTGCCTGAATATTCTAGGGGCAAGGATTAATATTTCCCTTCACATTAACCCAACTAGGGTTAGTCAAGCAACTTTAAGGGTTTTAGGTAGGCATTCCAAATTCCAACTGCATTAACTTGCAGCTCCTTGATCTGTTGAGTGGACTCCCTAATCCTGAAATCCTTTTATTTTGGATTTCCTAAACCTTTGCCTCTTGGTCACACCAAGTCCTGTTGTGGAAGTCAACCCTTGATGTGAACCAAGTCAAGTCAACCCAAAACCTTGAATTAGTATTCCCCTATAATTGAAAGTACCCCAACTAGGTTTGGTCAAGCACTTTGAACAATGGTTCGATTCTAACCAAGATTATGGAAGGCTACACCGACTTAATATTTCTTTGAGGGATTTTATCCTTATATGTAAATTTCCATTTTATTATCTTTGATTACATGCTTGTTAATATTAAGTGGGATATACTTAAGTGATTAACCATGTCTAAGATAATATTTATGCATAATTCGGTCTTATTTTAGTTTTATCTTGCATGCTTGTTTAATTCATTAATCGTGTGATCGTGACAACACACCCACAATAAATAAACCATGAAACTGACAGAAATAAAATAAATGGTATGATCATGAGCTTGTTCTATTGGTTAGTTTATCTAGCGGTTGATAAACTAACCCAAGACATAGGGGAGAAAACACCTTGAACCTTTCAGGTTTGTGTTTACATCTTTCCACCTGTCCACCTTCGCATCTCCTTGGATTGGTTTTACCTTGGCTCCTGACTTGAGCCACCTCCACTATCTTGGGAGATCCATCCATTAAATATGCATTTATATCACATGCAGGTGAGGGGTAAAAAGGGTTTTTTTATATAAAATAAACCTTGGGCATGCAGGCCCTACATATTAACGAGGAGAAGGCTCGCAGGCCAGCAAATTTAATTTAAATAAATAAATTAAAAGAAACCATTCACATACAAAGGTCTTGGTCTAGCTCATGACCATCTATACATGCAACGATATTTACACATAAATAAAACTAGCATTCAATTCTTTAATCGTTATTATTTAAGATAAATCACGCTCGAATCAATTAATTATCTTTAATTAATCAATCCTTTTATCTTAAACCCTTTTCTGAATTTCCTTGAGATTCTCATCCATCATAATTTTAAATAAATTTAAATTATACTTGTATGCAACTTGTACCTTGGAGGCAACCCAGTGAATTCCCATTCATAACTACTCAATGAGTAAAATGAACATTACACAGATTGTTAAATTAAACACATATATATAAAACACCTATTACGTGTTGTGCCTCAGATTTACGCCTGCACTATGATACACGTCTCAAGAGTTTGTATAATATAATAATAAATTTTAATAAATCTGCATAATTTGGATGAGTACATGGCGTGTAGTTCTGACTACATGACGTGTACTTTTTTTCACCGTCCATCCGAAGTACACGCCCGAGGACATGACATGTTGATGTACTTTAGAAATTTTCGGAGTACATAGCGTGTTCAGTGGGACACATGCTGTATAGTATCCGCATTACACGGTTTCCAACCGGGCAAGCCGTGTATGGAGTACACGGTCCAACCCTAACCCGAAGGGACTACATGCCGTGTTTAGTGGACCACATGGCGTGTAATCCAGAAATTGTGTGCCACCTGTTCCTGGTCAACACATGGTGTCATAAATGACTTAGATAGGATCCAATACATAGGCTGATTTGGCGGACCAGTCTAATGCACTACACGACGTGTACTTCCGAATACACGCCGTGTATTATGGTGCTGTATGGCCAAGAACGTTTGACACCTTCTGATGAGATCCTCTATTTTATTTTAATCAAAATTAAAAGAAAAATTCGTTTTTGTAAGGTGAACGAGAAACGAGAGAGGAGGAACATATCTCGAGATTCAGATTTTAAAGAACGATTAAATTGAATTGAAGCAACTAAATTATTAAATGCATAAATCACCAAAGAAAAACTAAATAATTATAATCAACGATATGACTGCTCTGATACCACTTGTAGGTTCCAGGCGTAGTGGAAGCGCGTTGGTGGGTGTACCCAACTTTAATTTTAGCGTTAACAACGATCAATCCGAGATCTGCCACGATAATAAAATGCCAGATCTTCAGAATAGAATGAAGAATGAAAAAGAAAGAGGGAGTCCCAAAACCGTAAAGACAGGATCATCACATATTGGTTATAATTAATTTAATTAATTAATAAGAATTACCTTGATGGAATTATTTCTTCATTGATGTCTCCGGTCACAATTCGATGTGATTCTTCATTGCTTCACAGGAGCCAAGTGTAGACTTCCTCTAGCGGTGATCCACACGTGCACCACATATCTCTGGATGTTGCTAAAGGAATCTCTGGGTGATAGCGTGGAGAAGACTTTGCTTGTTTTTTCTACCTTAGATCGCCTTGATCCGATGGAGGAGGATCTCTCTCGGTCTTGAGAGTGTTCTTTGAGGAAGTAGTTCTTTTGTCCTTGAGATAATTATCCAGAATTGTTGTGGACAACAATTCTATCTGGAAAAGTATTGGGGTTGTGAGGATATTTATAATCAGGTTTGCGGTTATAGAGTTATGACAAAAAATAAACGCGTTACACATTTTATTTATTTCATTAACTCTTATTGAAAACCCCCATGTAATGATTAATTCCTTGACATGCGACCATGCTGATTATAATAAATATCATTTAATAAAACAATATTATTTCCTCAAAATCCCAACTAGAAAAACTACACGGCGTGTAATAATTAATACACGGCGTGTACTCATTTTCCATGAAAACTACATGGCGTGTACATTCAATGTACACGACATGTTTATCTTGTTTTCATTTTTCTTTATTTCCTCAACCACATTTATTAGACCCTGAGTAATGGCTATTTATTTCTTAAATAAATGTAACTGCATTACTCGCTAATAAATATATATCATTTCGCACACAATATATTATCTGGAATAACTAGTGTCAAAATAAATGTGATTAGACATCCTTAAATAATTATTAAACCATAGTTGGGAATAATCTTTATTTAACTTGTTAAATTAATATTTAACTGAGATACATGGAAACACTTAGTGTGTGACCCTATAGGCCTCTTTCTCAATGGCATTAGGTGGATCATGCCTAAAGTCCAAGGTTAGCGTCTAGCAACATGCCAAGGCACCCATAGAGAAAGAAGTTAACGCCGCAATGACGTGTCACCTCATACGAACGCTTACCATATAATATAATACCTTTGTAACGATATCTCAAATCAAGTGGGTTGCATGCTAGTTCCATCTACCCATGTGCTCAATTATTCTTTCTTTGACTTTTCAGAATTGAAATCGCCCATTCCTTACCATGACCATGGATTTATTTTGGCTATATCAATTCCATCAAAGGGCCTTAGATATCTACTTCCATTATGAAACAGAAGGGAAAAATCCTTTCTCGCATTATCTATTAATACATTATTACTCGTGACGCACCCAACGTATCCTACCTTACTGCGAACAGTGTGTTATCACAGTTTTCATCAATACATTTAAGTGCGCGATTTGTAATACCCATTAATAATAATCTTAAAGTCCAAGGACCAATACACACGTCTGCAGATAGGAACATCCAATGACACTATGAAATGTGGATTTCCTACTGGAGGGTCTTGTTCTCATAATATCCTCCTGGATATTACCAAGGGCGCACACCATGAGAAGGTGCCTCAAAGTTTTATGATTCCTCACCCCTAATGGCCTATATTATTTGTGTCTCTCAAATAATATCATCCGGCCATAGAACATATATTCAAGAACAATGTTATAAAACTTCCGGTTTCTCATCATAGTATGGATTCTCTATGAACCTTTAATGTAATAGCTATCATTGGGACATTATCACATGCATTTTCACACAGAAGAACAATCAAGATGTGATAAGGTGTTTATTTAATGAATAAAGTACAAAGTAGTTGGTTCTAGGCCACCAACTCCAACAGTAATTCCCCAGAGCTTCAGTGAAAATAGAGTGGGTCTACTCAGGCTAGTCAGACAACATCTCAGGGCTGCCATTCGGGCCATATTTATGTAGTGTAGCCAGTGCTTGAGGAGAATAGTTCAGGGTCATCTACAATTAGTGGTACTATTCTAATAGACTCTACTCTAGTATATAACTTGTTTGATACAGGTGCATCACACTCTTTTATATTTTTTATGGTTGTGGAAAGCCTTGGTATTTCAATTGATTACTTCTGTGGCATTATGTCTCTCGACACACCATTAGGGGCCAGATCAGAGAGGATATTCCTAGTACAAGGAGTGCCCCCTTGAAATAGGTGGGTGGCATTTTTTCTGGAGTTTGTTCATCATCGATATGACTAGATTCGACATCATTCTCGGTATGGACTAGCTTATGCCTTATCATTCCCAAGTGGATTTATATCACCGACGAGTACACTACAAAAAATGACCACTTTATAGGGGGTTATAACCCCTTCTAAATACATTGGTGGTGGTTATGAGTAACCACTACTAATGTGCCCGCCTAATGTTATTAGGGGTGGTTTTGAGAAACTGTTGGTAAAATCAGTGTGACATTAGCAGCAATTACATTAGAGGGGGTTTAAATCCCCTCTAATGTTGACCTAAATTCACAAGAAATGCTTAAATTAGTGGTGGTTATGACCATAATCGCCACTAATTGAGGTCTTTTGGGGCGGTTTTAACCACCCCAAATGGTGATTAGGTAGAGGCGGTTGTGACAAACCACCCCTAAAGCTATATATATATATATATAAATATATATACTTTTTATATACCCCTTTATTCCCCATCCCACTCCCTATCTCAACCCACATACTTCACCTCCCGTTCTCCCATGCTACCTAACCTCCCCCTCCTGTTCTCTCATGCCACCCTCTCCAATTCCCCATGACCCTTCAATCCCCATTGCTACCCCACGTGGCCCTCCAATTATCTGAAGCTCCCCTTAAATTTCTCGCCACATCACCTTTGTAAAATCTAATCCCACGGGATTCAAATAGCTGACCAGCGCCCTGACTGTACCACTATGCCGATCCAGTTTTTGAAATAAAAGTACACATTAATATATTTATATATATTATAAAGATTAATTATATAAATAATATTTGAATAAATATTTAAATACATATAAATATATGACCCATATATATATATATTTATATCATGTATTTATGTATTTATATTATAATAAATTTATATTACATTTAATTTATACATTTATATAAACTATGTGTATCTACATTGATTTGAGTAAATATATTGTATAATACTATTTATGTTATGTATATATTTATACATTTATAAATATATTTATGTAAATTATTTATATACTTAATTAATTATTTATATACTATATACATGTTTATTTATATAATATATATATATATAACTATTTATTTAATGTATTTGTATAATGTCTTTAAAAATATATTTCTATGATGTATTGCAATACATATATTTATTATTATGAGCATAAATATATATTTATTTGTATAAATTGTATAATATGATATATAATTAATATTATATGAAATACATATTTATGAAATACAATTTATACAAATATTTATATAATGTATTTCAATGCATATATATTTATTATTATGCACATTAATATGCATGCATTTCAAAAAATATAATTGTATAATATTGTGTACTTTAATATATATTTATTTGTATAAATTGTATATCATATAATATTACTTATATATAATATAAAATCTTAAATATATTATTTAAAAATATATTTCTTTTTATTATAATATAAATTATAAAAACTAAAATCTTAGGGTTTTATATGATATATTATTTAACTAAATTTTATTTATGTATATATTTATATAACATGTTTATGCCTTTATATTATATAAAATACTATTTATACAAAAATATATATATTCATGTACATAATATTAAACAATTATATTTATGTATACATATAAATACAATTAAATACAATCATATAAATATTTTACATAATATGTTCATATAATGTATATAAATACATTTATATATAATGTTTTAATTATATATACATACATATATATTATGGAATTAGTTTTTTTTAAAATAGAGGGGGTTCACTACCCTTCTAATTTAAGACATTAGAGGGGGTTTTAAACCCCCTCTAATTAAAGACATTATAGGGGATTTTTAAACCCCTCTAATTTAATACATTAGAGGTGGTTTTTAACCCCCTCTAATTTAAGACATTAGAGGGGTTTTGAACCCCCACTAATTTAATATATTAGAGGGGGTTGTTAATCACCACTAATAACATTGATTAGTGACAGTTTTGAACCCCCTTTATTTTCTTAAATTATAGGATGTTGAAAACCCCCTATAAAATCACACCGGATATTAAAATAATAATTTTAAAAAATATAGAGGGGGTTCACAACCCCCTATAATTTTGATGATTAGAAAGGGGAACACATATACCCTTTTAATTTATATAAAAAATGAATTTAGAGGGGGTTCATAACCTCCTCTAAATTTTATGGTTAGAGGAGGTTGTGCATAACCCCCTCTAATTATACAAAAAATGAATTTAGAGGGGCTTGTGTATAACCCCTATAAAACCCATCCTCTAATCACCCTGTTTTTATAGTGTTATAATTCAAATCACCTGAGGGAAACACATATATCCATAAGGGAGAATGGGACATCCGAGCAAGCTGTACTGGACCCAAGCGTACTGGGCTGGGTGGAGTGATGGCTCAGTTAGCAAGTCTCCTTATGGGAAATCAGGGAATGTAGTTAGTAGAGTTACCTCTTGTTGTGGATCATTTCAAGGACATATCCCCTCAATATTTCTTTGGTTTACCTCATGATATATAGGTTGAGTTTACTATTGATATAGTGCTAGGTGCGACACCTATGTACATTCCTCCTTATAGGATGACACCTACAGAGCTCTAAGAACTCAAAAAGTAGCTTCAAGATCTAGATGCTAAGGGTTTTATCCGATCCATCACATCACCATGGGTTTACCTATCCTTTTCAACAAGAAGGAGGAAAATACCCTTAGATTTTGTGTGGATTACTACTGACTAAACCATCTGATGGTGAAAAAATGGTATTCACTTCCTCAAATTAACGACCTCTTCAACTAGTTCCAAGGAGCGATGGTTTCCTCCAAGATCGATTTGAGTTCAGGTTACCATCAAGTGTGAGTGAGGTAATCAGACATACCATGTACAACATTTCAGAGTAGGTATGGTATATATGATTATTTGGTCACATCTTTAGATATGACGAACACACCAACAATCTTCATGGCTTTGATGAATCGAGTTTTCCACCCGTATCTTGATTCCTTTGTGATGGTCTTCATAGATGATAACTTAGTGTACTTTCACACCAAACATGACCATTCCAATCATATTGAGATTATTTTAAGTACACTAAGAGAGCAATGACTATATGAAAAAAAATCAGAAAATACCACTTTTGGATCAGCAAGGTTCATTTCTTGGGTCATATCATATCTGAGGCAAACATATTAGTTGACCCTAGAGATGGTGAGCATTGTGGTTTCTTGGGATCATCCCAAGAACATATTTGAAATATGTAATTTCTTTGGATTTACCGACTATTATAGGTGATTCATCTAGAACTTCTCATGCTTGTAATATCTACTTATGGGCTTGACCAAGAAGGGTATGAAATTTTACTGTACAAAAGCTTGTGAGATAACTTTTTAGGAGTTAAAGGGAAGATTAACATCAGCATTGATCCTAATTTTTCCTAAACCAGGTGAAAGTTATATAGTCTATTGTGATGCTTCAAGAATTGGGATATATGTAGTTCTAATTCAAGGTGACTGAGTAATTGAATATGGGTCCTGCCAGCTGAGGCCTCATGAGTTGAATTACCCTACGCATGACCTTAAGCTATCATCCATGGTTGATGATCTAATATATTGGAGGCACTATTTTTTGGGTGAGTGATTCATTGTTTACATGGATCATAAAAGTATCAAATACATCTCCACATATAGAGAATTGAATCTAAGGCAACATAGGTGGGTGGAATACCTACAATCATTCGACTTTGAGCTTGTTTACAAACCAAAAAATGGAAATACCATAGATGATGCCTTGAGCTGGAAGTATCAGACTCAGGCTATCCTAGAGGCCAACAGTGAGTGAAAAATGATGTCTTTTTTTTATGAGTTACACCTGGAGGTTTAGGAACAACACAAGAAACCAATATTAGTAGCTCTAGTAGTGACATACTCCCTTTTAGAGTAGATCTGTATGTAGCAGTTGTCTGATTCTAAGGGCCTCATCTTGAGGGAGAGTTTCACAGGAGAGAACCCGTCTCCAGGTTGGGTCATTGATGGAAGTGAAACTCTACTCTTCCATGGATATGTATGGGTGACTTCAGATATATAGGAATAGTTGATGAGGAAATCACATGCCTCTATTGCTGAAGATACCTTAGCAGACTGCTCTCCCTCAATGTTGAGAAAGGCAGAATCAAACCTATTATTGCTTCCAGAAATCTTCATTCTCCCTCACATCTTCTCTATGCCGATGATATTATTCTCTTCCTCCAAGGAGATAAAAGAAATATCAATTAACTTAAATCCATCATTTCACACTATGAGGAGGTCTCTGGACAGTGTATTAACTGGAAAAAATATTTTATTTAATTTGGTAAAAATTTCCCCTCTAATAGGAAAACTCTTATCACCAATGTCTTAGGGGTTAAGGAAGGCACCTTACCTTTCACTTACCTTGGTGTCCCCATCTTCTGGGGTCATCCCAAATCTTGTTATTTTCAACACATTATAGATCAAATTCAAAAGAAATTTTATTCCTAGAAAGGAAAATCTCTTTCAATGGCTGGAAGAATTTTCCTTGTCAAATCCACCATTGTCTCTAAGCTGGTTTATTCCATGATGGTATACAAATGGCCTTTGGGCCTAATTAAACGGTTAAATACTGCTACAAGAAACTTCATCTGGAGTGGAAGTACTCTAGATAGAAAATTGGTTATAGTCTCTTGGGACACTTGTTGTAAACCCATTGAAAATGGAGGCATTGATATTAAGAATATTAAAACCTTTAATGTGGCCCTTCAAGCCAAACTCACGTGGTCTCTCATACATAATAACTCTCTTTCCATGAGATTCCTCAAAACTCGTTTCCTTGATAAGCTTAAATCAGGTTCTTTTCATTACATGACTTCTTCTATCTGGCCATTGATCAAAGCTTCTTTTCACTATATCTTGGAAAATTCTAGATGGCTTGTTAATAAGAATTCTTCTTTAAATTTCTGGTTTGATAACTGGACTGGCTCCCCCCTCATATTAGAGATTCCTAATACTTTCTCTCCTAATACCACGAACTGCTCTATTAGGGATACGATCAATTCCTCTGGTTCTCAACTCTCGGATCCTATCAAGGAGATTGTTGATAATTATTATTTCACTTCCAATAAGGATTTTCTGGTTTGGAACCTGCTCATAATGGCATGTTGGATTCTAAAAAATATTATTACCATCATTTCCCAAATGAGGATGAAAATTTTAATTGGATTGCCAAATTCAATAAGGCCTGGATCAAGCCCTCTCATCTTACACTCATGTGGCGTATTGCTCATCAAAAAATCCCAACTGAAGTTTGCTTGCAATCTTATGGCTTTTATCTTTGTTCTAAATGTCGATTGTGCAATCAACATCGAGAGGACATTAATCATCTTTTTTTTATCTTCTGATACTGCTATGGCCCTTTGGAATTACATCTTTGAACTTTTTTAGTGCATATGGATTTTGGAAACATTTATTTTCTCACAATTGAAAAGAACGTTGGAGTTTCCGAGGTCTCCCCAAATCAAGAATCTCTTTCTTACTGCTGTTGCGGAGCTTCTGCATATTCTATGGTATGGTAGAAATGATTATTTTTTCAACAATAACTCTTTTAATATTAATGCAGGTAAAATGAGGATTCTTCTTGCTATAAAAGAGGCGGCCACAATCCAAAAAGGCTATTGTGACATTTCTGTCATAGATCTTGAAACCCTTCGCCGAATTGGTGTCAAAGGTAATTTTCCGAAGCCACAATACACTATTGAAGTCTTCTGGAAGGCACCTCCACCTGGATGGATTAAAGTTAATGTGGACGAAGCCTCAAAAGGCAACCCTGGACTTTTGGGATGCGAAGGAATTTTCAGAGACCATCAGGATTGGATCCTCGGATGCTTCTATGGAAGCTACGACATTGCTTCTATGCTGGAGACAGAAATGCTTGCTACCATTCATGCCATCTCCTATGCAAATATTTTCAACTGGAATAATATCTGGATCGAGAGCGACTCCACTACTATTGTGCAAGCCATCTGGAAGGGTGATTCTCATCTTGCTTGGTCTCTCACCCCCCGTTGGATGGACTGCCTCACCGCGCTCAACGGCCTCAACTTTATTTCCACTCATACCTATCATGAGGCTAATACGATCGCTGATGGGCTTGCCAACATGACTGTCTCACATGAGATCACTTGGAGGAATGAACTCCCTCCATAGTTGACACCTTTTTTTATTAAGGACTCTAGAAAATTTCCCTCTTTCTGTCTTATGTAACTTGTATGCTTCTCTTTTCTTTTGAATAAATCTCTGAGTTCTGGTCTTTTGACCAGAACTCAACCTTTTCAAAAAAAAAGAGTGATTTTCGATAGTTTAATTAAGGCTTCACACTGCCCACTTATTTGGGATACCTTATCTATTGATAAGTTGGGAAGGATATACATCCTCAAGATAGTTTAACTTCATGGTGTGCCCCGTTCCATCGTTTCAGACCGAGATGCCCAATTCACATCACAGTTACAACAAGGGTTGAAAAAGGCACTAGGATCACATGTGCTCTTGAGTATGACATATTACCCTCAGATTGATGGACAATATGAGCAGATGATACAAGTGTTAGAGGATATGATTTTTCCCTAAATCATTGATTTTGGAGGTTCATGGGAAAAGAATATTCCTATGGTTGAGTTTTCCTACAATAACAACTTTCAGGAAATGATTCAGATGGATCCATATGAGGCCCTTTATAGTATTCCATGTCTTTCACCTCTGATGTATTGAGGCTAGTGAGATATCTCTACCGAGTCCTTATATCATTCAGGAGACTTTAGAGCAAGTATATATGATTTAGAAGCATATAGTTACAACTCAATCTAGGAAGAATTCTTATACTGATCATCACCATTAAACTCTAGAGTTCGTGGTGGGACATCAGGTCTTTATGTGTGTATCACCTATATTGGGTCACAGACGAATCATGAGATATGAAAAGTTATCACCTCGATATTTTAGGCCTTTCGAGATAATGGAGAGGGTTGGGATGATAGCCTATCGGATGTAGTTACATCAAAGGTATCGTGCCATGCACAACGTCTTTCACACATCTTATCTTTGAAAATATTATCCCGACCCATCTCATTCGTTAAACCCTAAAGATATTGAGCTGGAGGTGGATGCATCTTTCGAGGCGCATCTGATACGTATCATTGATCGAATCATGGAGGATTTATGAGGCAGGTTATTTCCTCTGGTCCGGGTGTTATGGTAGTACATATGTGTACAAGAAAAGACCTAGGAGTGAGAGGCTGCTGTACGTGCATAATGGCTAATTTTTTTTTTCAGATGACGTCGTACCACCCTTGGAAGGGAAACTCAGGGATGAGTTATCTTAAGGAGGGAAGTTTGTAATGTCCCAGCTTTTCTCAAAGGTACAAACCATTCATTTTTCATTCAATTTCCATTCTTTGTCCCTAATAATAATTCCTAATGGAGTCAAGGGGGTATCAGGGCATCCGGAGCTCATTTGAAACCTAGAGCCCCAAAAATTAAAAAGGCAGACTGATCCGCACAGTTAGTAGAAACCGTGCCACTTAACCTACATGGTTTCCCTAAACCATGCAGTTGCAGATAATGGGGTGTTGGGGACCCCACTGTTTTTCTACAACCATGTGATCCTAGATGCATGACTGTGTAGTGCTGAAGAGGTTTGGGATAGAGCGGTTTCACATAGTTTACGTATTTTTAGGTAAACTATACACCTAACAGTGCAAGGAACCCCCTTAAAGTAGAACATGGAATACAATTGGCACATAGTTTGACCAAGCACATAACCAAACCATGTGTCCCTTGCTGGGTGAGAAAAATTCTATTTTTACTCATCTTTAATGATTTAACTCAAACCAATCCTTTCTCCCTCTCTTCTCTAGTGGTGCATCCCTCCTCCCTCTCACATGATCTCTTCCTCCCCTCTTCATAGGGTTTTTGATAACTCTCGCAGTTGGACTCCAAACCTTTCATTTTCAAAAGCAATAGAAATCTCATGGTAAGCTCCTCCTCCCTTACCCTTATATTTCTCCTTGCTTCCATCCTCTATTGCACTATTTAGGTGTGACCTCTTTTGCCCTATTTTTAGGGTGTTGGATAATTTTGTCGATTTATTACATTCTAGATTGTTTCAAGCATAAAAAACAGATGAGTAGAGTGATACTACATCAAGGTAGGTGGTCTGGGTCTTTCTCGATCGTTTCATCATTTTTTAAATGATGATTTATTGTGCCGCTTACTGAACCCTTCCAGCGATGCCTAAAATTTGTTTAATAAATGAATTTAATTGGTTCCCATTATAATGTGTGACCCTACCTTATAGTGAAAAACATTCATGGTTTGTCCATCTCATTGTTGGCCACCCCCTTTGGGTGTTCCCACCTTCAATGGTCTATTTCCCATGCCTTGAATTGATAACCACCATGTGTGTGTGTTTGTGCACTTGGGATTAATTCCATAATTAGTGAATTGAATCAATATAAATGTTTTTCCATGAGATGGGTTCTTGAGCTAACCCCTCACAATTTATAATTGAATAATCATACTTGATGATTCACTTTAGATGCCACATGCCCCATATTTAATTGCTAATGAAAGTTGTTTGAATTCCATGATTTATGTCCTACATCATTGATTTACATTTATGATATTCCATGTGCCTCGTGCCCTATGCCATATTTTGTGCTTATTACTTATTGTCATTTTTGGATTGGCTTGATTTGGATGTTATGCCTTGGATCAAAAGTTAGCACGTGGTATTTACATGCCTTATTAATGACATGTGATTATATATGCTATGCCTTGTGATATATTCCTTGGTTTTTATGCTTGATTTTTATAGGATAGGAGAGAACATGAGTTCCGTTTTAAGAACTTCATGGATGGACTCACTGTTTTCAGGTTAGGATCTGCTTGACGCACTAGGAGTGATACATTTCTTGCCATGTATGGGATCTCCAGGTGGATTTTAAATACTTGTGAGTGACACCAGTTACCTAGGGAATCAACTGAGGACAAACTCATTGGAAATATGGATACACCATGCCTTAAGTGATACCCAGTCCCCTATGTGAGATACTCAGTACAAACTCAGGGTTCACCATGCCACACGTGATACAAGAGAAACTTATATGGGTTTCCTTGGACTGACTCAGTGGCATTGCTTATATCGGATACATCTATAGCAAACCTTAGGATTCTTATTAGATTTACTTGGATGGGATCAAGACTCCACCCTTGTATTTGAAGGATTTATTTCTTGTTAATAAGCGATGTTACTTTTTTATATTTAAATAATGTTTGATTGATGACATGGAAATGTGATCGCTAATCCAAAGAACAATCTTGGGGTCTTTATATCTTGATTGTTTCTTCATCATAGCCTATGTAAATATCAAATAATTTGTACAAGTACCTTGGTTCGGGAATACAGATTGGGCTAAAGTAGGTGGTATCGAATGAGTGTCCATTTAGGGACCCAAACCAAAGTGTTTATTTATTTAATTATTTATTACCTTGTGTTTATTATTATGACACATAGTTCATTTATTTACTGAACAAAATGGATTGGCGTAGACACCGTGGGTGGAGTCCTACTGAGATTGTATCACACAACCTTCTTGTGATTTTGGTACCCAATCAGACTCCATGTTTATAGGTATGGATAAAGGGAGGCATATGACTTCTGATGCATGATTGATTTATGGCCCTAGGATGGAGTATGGGGGAAGAGGACTGAGCCTTTGGTCAATATTCTTGTTGTAGAAGTTTTTGGTCTTTTTGGTATTTTTGTATATCATGTAGTATATACATGTATCCCCTATTCCTCAGGTACTCTCATTTTGTATAGCATCATAGACATCATCATCATTTGGTATTAAATGATTATTCTACTTTTGCTAATTGTTACTTATATTGCTTTGGTTTATTCTTATCTTTCTGCTATTGTCTATTTCTTATTTCTACTTATTCTATTTATTATTTATTATCAATTGTTTCTACTATTCTCACTATGATCTATGAAGGAATAGTCTCCCCACAGACACACCCTAGGCCCTCACTACTAGTCGACAACCTTTGGAATATGGGGAGGTGAGCTTGAGATCTTGTGGCCCACCGTATTGGGGCATTATTGAGTGGCATATGGGGTAGGATGCTACAACAGTGCCTAAAACTATAAACACATAACTAGTTTGTGATCATGCATTATGTAAATCAGATAAACGACCTACATATTCAAAACCAGCCATCTTCTTTTCTAAATTTTTAGAATAGAATAAACCCAAATCAACAGTTCCACAAAGATAACAAAAAAATATGTTCAATACAATTCTAGTGTCTTCTTGTAGGAGATGAACTAAATATTTCCAATAAATTAATAGAAAAGGATATACCAGGGTGAGTACAATTAGCAGGATACATTAGTGCTCCGATAGCACTGAGGTATGGTACTTCTGGACCAACCAACTCCTTATTTTCTTCACAAGGTTGAAATTGACCTTTCTTGATATTTAAAGATAAAATAACCATTGAAGTACTTAAAGGGTTCACTGTATTCATATTAAATTGTTTTAATACCTTTTTAGTGTAATTTGATAGATTAAAAAATATTCAACTTAACAGATGTTCAATTTTCAATCCAAGAAAATAATTGGTTTCATCTAGAAATTTCATTTAAAATTCATCCTTTAAGTTTCTCATTACTTCATTGATCTCCTCTAGAGTTCTGATGATATTTAAACCATCAATATAAACAACAATGATTGCATATCTAGATGTTGTTTTCTTAATAAAAACATGTCATATGAGTTTATTTACATTCCCTTTATTTAAAAAATATTTTCTCATACAATTATAGCACATAATCCCAAATTATTTTAATCCATACATAAATTTATGAAATTTAATTTAATATAAGTATTTGGGTTTTGATTTCAATACTTAAGGTATTTTTAACCCTTTAGGGATTCTCATATATATACTACTATCATGTGACCCATGTAACGACCCAAACATTTGAATAATATTTTTTTCCTAAAAATATATGTTTTACTATGTCATAATAAATAAAAATATATAAGTATAAATGAAATGTGATCATCAAGTTTTGACTGTTATATGACCATAGGTTAATATGACCACTGGAAACAATAATAATTTTTAACATTATAATTATTGTTTATAAATAGAAATGATAATGGATAATTAATGCAGAAAGAAGAGTCAATGACCTCATCCAGTAGAATCTTGTCATGCGAAGCCCAATTTTCAGAACTTATGTAGTAGGTATCATCACTGGGCTTCATTCTAGACCAATCCCAATCCGAGCTTCAACAATTGAAGCATGAATGAAATCACCTTTAGGAGAAGTTTAAGTTGGTGGAAATTACCACTCGGGTAATGTTATCTGAGACACCCCAAGAGTATGTCACCATCACACACCTTAACCTGAGGTAGTATGTAGGTGTTATAAGAGGTTATGTTTCAAGGCCTTAGATAATTTATTTATAATCACTCTGTGTAAATAAAATTGTTTTTCTATCATTTATATTTTAAGAATAGTTTTTCTTAATAAAATGGAATTTTATAAATTGATTGATTTTAAACAGAATTTGTACAATCCAGAAAAGATATAAATGTTTATAATAAACTATGATATTATGAATAATAATTATTATAATGAAATAGTATTATAAAAACCCTCATGTTTAATTACAAATGATAAAATAATTTATTTTTTTCAGAAAATTTACTATGCATTTGCTTTTCATTTTTCTGTATGCTATTATTTTTAATAAATGAGTATTTTTTAAAATTTCTCATATTTATAGATTTATTATGATAAAATAAATTTCATTTTTTAATTCATAATTTCTATATTAGGTTACAATGAATTTATGATATTTTTATAAAATACTTTGTTTTTCGGTGAACAATAAAAATATAGTTTTGAGTTTTCATTTTGTTTAATGACATCATTAATGATGTAATAATTATATAATAATTATGGTAGACTATTATGCATTAAAATATGATATGAGGTTTCCCAAGTGGCCAATACCATGATAAAATACCATGGGAAAACCCATGGTTTTTCAAATACCGCTCATGAGGTGTCCTAAAAAAAATATAAAAAACTCTCTCTCTTTTACTATAAATACCTACCCATTACTTGGTTTCCTTTCATTAAAAAATTACACCCCTTGAATATATATTATTATTACCTTCCAAGGAGTCCTCTTAAGGTTTCATCAATCCCCCAAGGTCCTGATCATAGAGTTTTAGAAGTTACTCTTCAAAGGTAAGAGAATTCTCAACTTCTCTTTTCCTTCCAAGTTCTCTTTTATGTGCTATGTATTTCAAATTTAAATTACATGTTCTTATTTAAATTTAATTATGTTCCCATAATGTATTATGAATCTTTTATGAATGTGTTACCCTTGTACCCTATCTTTTTAATGTTTTATAAAGCTATGTTTCATACCCTTTATGCTGCAAAATTTTCATCTCAAAATCTCTCTCTTTTTTCTCAATATTTTTTTATTTTCTTTATGTGAATACCCAAATATCTTTAATTTATAGGGGTATTAATCAATAAATAAAAATTATTATTTTTTAATTGACATACATAAAACTCTCATTCCCTTTCTGTGGGTTATAAATGACACAATGATCATGTTTTTAAGCACTTTTTGAAATTCCATGATTTTGATATGAAATCCATTTATTTTATTCTCTTTGGGTTATTTATGAAATGTTTGATTATGATATATGTGGATAAAATGAAAATAAATACATATTAAGGGTGTTCCCTGATAGCGCTCCAATACATTGGGTAAATAAATTAATCTCTAGAGATGACAAGTTTGACAATAGCTTGGTGAATAACCTTGGTAAATTTTATGACACCTTGGGGATGGACCTTGGTGATATGATTATGAATGTACAAATTAAATGTTTTAGCCACATTTTCATGTTATTATTAAATTTATTATTATCATTATATGCCTCTTTATCATGCCTTTATGATATTCCTCATGTTCTTATTGATATCTCTTAAGTTCAGATGTAAACTGTTTCACTTGTTTTTCCTTACTGGGCCTTCTGCTGACCCTTTCCTTTGATGTATGTCCCCAAGTTATGATATGTGATAAATTTAATTAATATGAAACTTGAATAATCCATTGAAGTGAAATATAATGATTTTTTAAGTTTTCATGTATTATGTACCTTATTTCCAAGACACTAAACTTTTAAAGATCCTCTGTTTGTAAAATGTAATGAAACATTATGTAATAAAAAGGAAGGATGCCATAGTTGGTATCATAGGACAGTTTAGTTATTTGTGGAAATTAGGATTTGAAAAATTTAGGAATAACCTTAAAGAAAATATTAAATATAGTAAAATATCATGGTATTTTGGTAAAATATTAAATAAGTGGTTTCCAAAAAAAGAAATACTTATCTGGATATGAAGAAGTGGATATAGAGACCTGAGCCTTTTACATATAACATTTCATGATTTTAAACATAATTCATAATCATAGTACAAACCAAGGATCGTTAAGTCTAGTGTCTTGGAAGACTAGGTATATATAACACAAAACATGGGGCTAAAAAACACTTCTTTATTTAATCTCCATAATGAGCTCCTAACTTCCTTTGAGCCTTTACATCTGCATAGGGTACCCTGGGGAACACATGAACAAAGGGATGAGCTAAAAAGCCCAGTAAGGGAATAAACATAAGGATACATTTCAAGCACATGAGTTAGGAGGCATGACATAATGATATCCAAAGCATGAAACTTATAAAATCATTTAATATAAGCATGGGATCATATAAACATGAAATTATATAAATGTGGGAGAATCATAAAGCATTTCTTTAGTACGGGTCAAGGATAACCGCCAATCCCGTTTCCCATTTCAGTATGGGTCAAGGCTAACCGCCAATCCTGTTTCACATCGTATCTCATGAGACTTAACCTTACCCAATGCATTGGAGTGCTATATGGGCGCACCCATCTCAACATTTTCATGAATATTCTTGCCACATAAATATTCTTACCACATATACAATCATACATAGTCAACCATACACAAACATAAGGGTACCCATGAAAAGAATTGGGTACCACAATCATGACATCAATCATAACCAATGGGTGCATCATGAAATTATCCATATAAGGAAAGAATTAGAAATACATGGATGTTCATAGGGTAAAATAGGCATATAACATGGTAAGTGGTGTCAAACATAAGTGACAACATATGAGAAATGTATTTTAGAAACATTAGCATTAAAACATTTTTGTGCAGTTTTAAAGAAAACACTATAGAGCTTTTTAAAATAGTAGAGAAGACATTATTTTATATAAAACCAGAATTGAACCAAGAAGGTTTTCATAATAAAAATATATAATTTACAAAGATAATGGTGTCTTAAACAGAAGATAGAGTTCACTTGAAATTGGGTAAAAGTTCGGGAAGCTCCTTTAAAACAAGTGTACTTATTGGGAAGTATCGAAGAGAGATTCACTTATAAGCATGTATAACCACAAAAGATAGCTAGAGGTGGATCTTGGAACATGATTTTGGAGCATATAAACTGTAGCGACTCGGGTTTTTGGCCCTGTCGGACTTTGGAATATTTCTATGAATAATTCCAGAGCTAGGTGTGGAGAAGACGTGCAATTCTGAGGCCCAGTGTGCCTGGAATTGATTTTATAAAAATATTAAGTATTTTTATACTATGCACGCGTTGAGGGTATGATATCTCCTAAAAGGTAACTCAGAACGGGATTATGAGGACACGGTTGCGTCCGGAATGTGCCGTTTACCCTAGGTGGGGTGTAAACTTTGCGGACGCGGGCCTGCGGTGGATAGCTCCACCAGGGGCGTTTTCGTAAATTAATGGAAAAGTTTATTTATGAGCGTCAGCTCGAATAACTTCTGAATGGAGTCTCAGATCGCAATTCCGAGTCCGCCTTTGCGTTCAAAACATCGTGTTTACCCTAGGCGTGACATAATTTTAGTCGGCGCCGGGTTCCGGGTCGGAGGCGAGTTGGCGGGGGAGTTAAATTGAAGTTATTTTAATTAAAAAAAATAAAAGAAATAAATCACTCCCCCTCCCTCACCTTGTACGTGCAGGATCTGGACGAAACCCTCCCCTTCCTCCGTTTCTTCGTCAGATCGAGCTCCGGACATCCGTTTTCAGCACCGATCGTCAGCAGATCAAGCTCCAGCGCGTCACAGGCGTCGTTTTGCACCCGAAGCTTCGGCGTTTCACCCGCAAGGTTGGCGGTTTGAGTTTTGAAATCTCGGACCTCGTTTATACGTTATTTTTCTTCAAATCATCATAAGGGTTGTGTAGTTCAGGTCCCGAGCTTTCCGAAACTTTTTTCGGATCTGAATTTTGAGCACCGGGGTGCTCCCGGTGGCTCCCGGAAGTTTTCCGGTGAAAACCCAGTTTTCCAGCGAGACCCGCGGCGGCCATGGAGGAATTCGGCGAGTTCCGCGATGGCGCGGTGGTTTCTGGCTCCGGCACGGCGGAGTCCGGCGGCGGCGCGGTGGTTTCCGGCGACCCTGCGGTGGTCCGACCAGATTGTTCCGGGGGTTCTTTAAACCCCCGCAACTCGCAAACCGTAACTCCTATTTGCGAGCCGTTTGCAACGACATGTTTCTTGAATCGATAAGGACCTTTTGAACTCACTTTGAGAATTTTGTGAGTCGGGATTTTGGCCCGGGGGCTTGAAATGTCGAATAAAATAATAATATTTTCTTATTTTACGACTTCAGGCCGTTGTAATTTCTACTCGAAGCGTCCGATTGATGTGCCGTCAGTGGTGTTGAGACCCTGATGGTACGACGGACTTTTTGAGATTGTTTCCGGGTGTTGGGACTGAGAATGGGGTGCGGGCCCCACGAGGCCGGGTTTTGGCGTTTGCGGAGAAACGCAGCTTTTGCACCAGGAGTCCGATTTTGGCGGATGATTAGTCGATCCTGTGTGTTTTTCCGAGAGGATCGCAATGGTGCAATCCGTTAGGTGAGATTCGGAATCGAGGCATGGGCCCCACCCGAGTTGGCTTCGGTGAATAGTACCTTTTTCACCGGGTTTCCGTTTCGGACGAGTGAGTAGTCGATTCCGCTTGTTTTTCTGAGGGGATCGCCGTGGTATGATCCACTCGATGGGTTTCGGGATCATTGTGTGAGCCCCGCCCGAGCTAGCTACGGTGAATAGTTCCTTTTTCACTGGTGCTCCATTTCGGGCGAGTAAACAGCCTATCCTGTGTGTTTTTTCGTGTAGATCGTGATGGTGGCCTCGGTGTTGGCCTTGGATGTGCGCAGTGTGGCATTGTTGTGAGTCGCTTGGGTTAGCGACGTTTTGGACCAGTAGTCTTTGAGGGTACTCCCTTGGTTCGTTCCCATGAGGGTTCGTGTGGCATCACAAACTTCATATAGGTTTGTGATCCTCTTGATGGGATTTTTAAACTGTTAGAGCTGTGGAATCCCTCCGGTGGGCCCGTAGCGGGATCCTCTAGCATCTTCTCCATAGATCGGGTTCTTGGTATCGCTGTGACCGCTTATTCACGGGCGACGATCCCCTATCTAGTAGGTTAACCTCGTAGGGTTTTCGACATCATCAGGAATATGATCCCCTATGCAGTGGGCCGTGCTCAGTAGGATTGTGGCATCATCGGGTATACGATCACCTACTCAGCATGAGGTTTATAGTAGGGTTGTGGTATCGTTGGTTATGCGATCCCCTACTCAGCGCGTGGTTTCGGTAGGGTTGCAGCATCGTCGGTTCGATCCCCTATATCGCGAGTTATACCAAATAGGGTTCCGGTATCATCGTGACCACCTTTATATGGGCGATGATCCTCTATCTGAGTGATGTGCTTCTGTCGAGTGCCAGATCGGGTTGTGGTATCCCCCAGCAGATCCTGGGTGTGATCCCCTATCTGTGAGAACTACGTATGCCAGATCGGGTCATGGTATCCCCCAGCGGACCCTGGGAGTGATCCCCTATTTGTGAGCTACATATACCAGAGAGGGTTTTGGTATTCCCTAGAGGACCCTAGCAGGGATCCCCTATCCGAGGAGTTTGGTAGTTATGTTGTTTCGGTGAGTTATCCTCAGTGATGCCAACCGACAAGCGTGATCTCTCAGGTGAGCATCTGAGAGGTTTGTGAGAAACCCGATGGAGTGTATCTCTTGGATGAGTGTCATCTGGGATGGCAGTGATCGTGGGGTGTACTCTTCTAGTCGTGGACAGTTGCTGGCGATGAGGTCGGTACCTCTTGTGTCTTGGTGCGTGAGCAGAGTATATCTGGATTGTTCAAGGTGTATGTATGGGAATACACCTGAGCTGAGCTGACTAGTTGTGTTTAGCCGAGGATGGTCATGAGATGGAGTTTCTCTCTCGTCTGGGTTCCCTCTGGCTGGGATGAGAGGACTGTTGTCTTTCAGTTGCTCTCTTTGGTTTTGGGTTTTTGGGGTGCCTACTGAGTATGTTTATACTCACCCATGCACGGGCTTTGCCCACACATGTTTGTGTCTTGTGCAGACCACAGGCCTTTTGACGGAGTCCCAGGAGAACCCGGAGCAGGCGGAGCTAAGTGAGCGAGACTGACCGGGGTGTTTGCTGGTGCGGTGTCGAGGGAGCTTTCCGGCGGGTGCTTGTGGCAGCGCTCCCCTTCTGTAGAGCAGGTTGGATGCGATTTTGTAGTTTTTTTGGTGGGCCATGTTTTTCCCTTTTGTACTTCTGCTATACTCTGGTTTGGGATAGATGTATGCATGCATTTTCTTTTCATTTTTATATATCTCTGCACTATTTCATGGAGGTGTTTGTGGGTGTGTATGTACAGGTACCTTAGGCTAATGCCTCCCATGTGTGTGATAGCCTACTCGGTGCTGGTCGCCAGCCCCTGGCCTATTGGAGGCGGGCTTGGGGAGTCTCGGCTCGAGCCCCGTTGGGTCGGGTCGTGAAATAAACAGAATTTTTAAGTTCAATATAAAAGAAAAGACAACATAATTTTGGTAAAAAGAAATATAGAGCAACCCGAAGGAATAAAGGAAGTTCGGGTAGAATCCATCATGGTTTATTAGCATGGTATCGTGTATAATTAAGAGGGATTGATGAGAGAGATAAGGGGTTTATAATCAATTATAAAACATTAGGGTAGTATGGGGAAGGTGTGTAAATGTACCCCATCACTTGGTATTACACAAAAAGTCATAGCATAGAGAACAATCTTGATTAAGAGTAAAAAGGGGAGGATCCCTTAACTTAAGTCCGTTGGTGTTCTCCAATTGATATTAATGACCTGAATAGTAAAATTAGGTTTATTAATCAATAGTTCCAGAACCTTATATACATGTAAAATATTTATTATATCCTTTTTAAGTTCATTTATACCCATTTTGATTGATTATAAGGTTCAATTTCATGGTTTAGGTCCGTTTGTTTCCATGGTTTTAATGATCAGTTCACTTGTATTTAGGTTTGGATAAAAATTAATATGAAAGTGGTCATCCAGAATTGATGTTATATAGAATTGGTGAGAATCCATAAGGTTACATGGTTACAAAATTCATTTAGTTAAATTGGAGTGAAAGAGAACCATGACATAAGACATTAATGATAAACGCTTGAATTAATTTTAGCGATTTTACCCATAATTAACTTGTTTTGTATTATTATTTGATATAATGAATGTATAAGGATTCCAAAACCATAAATAGGATATATAACATGTATAATAATCTGGTTCAACCATAACATAAATGGTTTCATTACCAAAAACAAAGATGATAAAAGAAATTGAAAACACATTATCCACGATGTCGATCACGGACGATGTTTTAATTTTAGAACGCGAGGGAGAGGAGAAGAAGCACGAAGCTTGAATTTTTTCCATAAACATGATTAAAATACAGAATATATGAGATTATGGATCTCTCATTCCTTTTGGGTAAGTTAAGGGGAAGAGGGTATAAGAAAAGAAGGAAATTGAAAACAAAACACTTGAAAATGAAAGGGGATACTTACCCTTTGATCTCCCCTCTTTGAGATTCCTCTTAAGGCCTTTGATTTTGGCCTTTTGGTAAGACTAGAAGGACTTGTAAGAGGGGAAGGAGATTGGGAGGATACTTGGGCAGAATTTGGGCTAGGCACAAGGCTTGAGAGGTGTGTGGGAAAGAGGTAAGGAGAGGGGATATTTATAGTGAGGGAGGGGAGGTTTTTCCCATTATTTTAAGTATTAGTTTATTATTTAAGGCCAAGAATATGAATAATTGAGAATTATCATCAAATATACTAAAATAATCAAGGATTATTCGAGATTATCATCTTAAATCATCCATACATCACCTATGATGCAGAATTTAGCATTTATTGTAATTTATCGTATTTTACTATTCATAAAAAATTCAAGTATTTCAGAAAAATCCAAAAAATTCACCCTAACCATTTTTCAACGTTTAGAATCCAAAAATGAAGTCCATTTTTCAAAAATAATTTTCTAAATATTATTATTTTAATATTTAATTAAAATAACAATTTAGTATGAAAACCAGTTTTAAAACATTCATTAACTTATTCTAAAATACAGGTATATTGTACTTGAAACATGAATATTATTTTTATACTATCATAGGTGATGTTAATATTCATTAGGGTATATCACTATTCATAAGGGTATGCTACTATTTATTAGGGTAGGTTACTATTCACCAAAAATTAAGTTTTCCTTATCAGATTCCAAATAACTTACTGATTACAACCGTGTATGCCGGATTTTTGAAATTCCAAACACAGAAGTGTCAAAATTATGTTTATAGGTCACGTAGCACTTAGTAGTTCATTATGTTGAGTTTTCATGTGATTTTATGACATAATTATGATAAGGGAACTTTCATTTAAAAACATTGGGTCGTTACATTCTTCCCCCCTTATAAAATTTCACCCTCGAAATTTTCACTTCCCACATTAGAACAGATGAGGGTAACTTTGCCTCATCGCCTCTTCTAGTTCCCATGTTGCTTCTTCAAAATTTTGGTTTCTCCATAACACTTTGACCAGGTGAATTTTCTTATTTCGTATAAATTTGTCTCTACGATCTAAGATCTTTACTGGTTGTTCCTCATAATAAAGATTATTATCCAATGGTACCATCTCTAGATTGAGTACATGTGAGGGGTCTGGTATGTATTTTCTCAAGAGGGATACATGGAATAAATTGTGTACTTGAGATAGGTTAGGTGGGAGTGCTAGTCGGTAGGTAACCGCTCCGATGCGTTCAAGGATCTCAAAGGGGCCAATGTACCTTGGGATTAGCTTCCATTTATTCCCAAATCGCATGACTCTCTTCCATGGTGATATTCGAAGGAAGACTTTATCCCTAACGTCGAACTCCAAGTCCCTTCGATGGTTGTCAACATAGATCTTTTTCCGACTCTGAGCAGCTTTGATGTTTTTCTGGATGACTTGGACTTTCTCTGTCATCTCTTGCACAAGATCGGTTCCAAGTAGCTTTCGTTCTCCAACTTCATCCCAATAGGTTGGAGTTCTACATCGCTTTCCATACAGAGCTTCATACGGAGCCATCTGAATACTCGAGTGGAAGCTATTGTTGTATGAGAACTCAACCAACAGAAGATGCTGATCCCATCCACCTTTGAATTCTAGATAGTAGGCTCTCAGCATATCTTCAAGTGTCTGAATAGTCCTTTCAGATTGGACATCAGTTTGGGGGTGATAGGCCGTGCTAAAATTTAATTCAGTACCCAAAGCATGTTGAAGACTCTTCCAGAATTTAGATATAAACCTTGGATCATGATCAGAGACAATTGAGAGTGGAACTCCATGCAGTCTCACCATATCCTTCACATATATTTTTGAAAGTTGTTCAAGAGAGAGGTCTTTCTGAATAGTAATAAAATGAGAGGTCTTGGTGAGTCGGTCAACCACGAACCATATCACATTATTTCCCTTTGAAGTCTTCAGGAGACCTGTGACAAAGTCCATTGTGACATTCTCCCATTTCCACATGGGTATAGGCAATGCTTGCATCACCCCTTTGGACTTTTTTCACTCTTATTTAACTTCCTGACATACCAAGCACCTTAATATATATTCCAAAATCTCCTTCTTCATGTTGTCCCACCAGAAATGTTCATGGAGATCACGATACATCTTGGTACTTCCAGGATGGATAGAGAATGTTGAGCTATGTGCATTGTCCAATAGCTCTTTCTTTATCTCAGGTGATGAAGACACACAAAGCCGCGTTACAAACCAAACCACACCATCATCGTTGATATGGAACTCTTGCAGCTTCTCTTCCTTTACTGCATTGACCTTCTTTTGTAACTCCACATCACCCCTTTGTGCTTCCTTAATCTTCTCTTGGATGGATGGTTGTGCAATCATTTGGGAAAGGTAGGATGTATCCCCTACCCTTATGATTTATAAATCCATCATTTTCATATCCAAGAAGATAGGGTCTTTCTCAATCTATAACATGGATAGAGTAACATGTTCTTTTCTGCTTAGAGCATCAGCTACCTTGTTCGCCTTTCCAGGATGGTAGTGAATAAAGTAATTGTAATCCTTGATTAGCTCTAACCATCTCCTTTGACTCATGTTGAGCTCCTTTTGTGTGAATATATACTTTAGGCTCTTGTGGTCGGTGTATATATCACACTTCTCACCATAAAGGTAGTGCTGCCATATTTTCAAGTCAAAAATCACGGCTTCCAGCTCTAGATCATGCATCGGGTAGTTCTGCTCATGGATCTTCAACTGCCGTGAGGCGTAGGCTATCACTTTATCATTTTTCATGAGTATACAACCCAAGCCTTTCTTAGAAGCATCACTTTATATCACAAAACTTTCTCCAATTTTTGGTAATGTGAGTACAGGTGCAGTGATCAGCCTTCTCTTTAGCTCCTTGAAGCTTACTTCACATTCTTCAGTCCAGACAAACTTTACCCCCTTCCATGTCAGCTTGGTCATCGGGTTTGACAATCGTGAAAAGTTATTCACGAATCATCGATAATACCCTACTAGACCCAAAAATCTACGGATCTCTATTACAGAAGTTGGCCTCGGCCACTCTTTAATTGCCTTTGTCTTGGAAGGGTCCACAGATATCCCTTTGCTAGTGATAACATGCCCTAGGAATGATACTTCTTCCATCCATAACTCACATTTACTGTACTTTGCATACAACTTCTCTCTTCTCAAAGTATTTAACATAGTTTTTAAATGCTCCTCATGTTCCTCCTTGCTCTTGGAGTATATCAGAATATCATCAATAAAGACTACCACAAATTTGTCAAGGTAATCTCTAAAGACTCTATTCATTAAATCCATGAAAATTTCTAGAGCATTAGTGAGTCCTAAGGGCATCACTATGAACTCATAGTGTCTATACCTTGTTCGAAAGGCAGTCTTGGGTATATCTTCTTTCCTCACCTTTAGTTGGATATATCCTGACCAAAGGTCCACCTTAGAGAAATAGATGGCCCCAAAAAGCTGATCAAACAAGTTGTCTATCCGTGGAAGGGGATACTTGTTCTTTATCGTGATTTTATTGAGCTCACGATAACCAATGCAAAGGCGCATTGATCCATCCTTATTCTTGATGAAGAGGACTGGAGCACCCCACGGTGAAGCACTCGGGGGTATAAAACCTTTCTCCATATTCTCCTGTAATTGCTTCTTCAGCTCTTCCAACTCTACAGTGGCCATTATATAAGGTTTCTTTGAGATAGGCAGAGATCTAGGGATAAGTTCAATAAAGAACTCAACCTCTCGGTCCAGAGGAAGACCAGGAAACTCTTCAGGGAATACGTTAGTGTAATCCCTCATGATGGGCATGTCTTCAAGCATGATTATCTCATTTGTCTCGATCATTTGAGCTATATATGCTTACTTATAAGGAAAAAATATCCACACTTGAGACGAAGATTCTAAAGGAGACTCATGTTCTTACTTACATTTGTAAATAATCGGAGGATGCTTCGGGATGTGAAAAGTGATTTCCCTTTCCCGACAGTTGATGTTGACTTTGTACAAAGATAGCCAATCCATGCCCAAGATTGTGTCAAACTCCACTAAAGGAAGTATGGAGAGATTTACTGGGAGGTTCAGTCCACAAACATTAATCAAGGAGGAGTTATAAACCATGTATGCACTGATCTACCCATTTACCGTTTTCACAGATAACTTTTCCTCCAAATTTTGAGGTGGTGTTTGAATAGTTCTACTAAACTTGAAAGATATGAAAGAATGCGTAAAACCATAATCAAATAGTATGTATGCTATTCTTGAATGAATAACTAGCATACCTGTCACCACGTCATTTTACGACTCCACCTTAGCAGTAGTGATAACATAAGACCTTCCTTGTTTCCTTGGAGGTTGTTTTTGATTACCTACGACAACCCTCAGCTTAGGGAAATTGTTCGCATAATGCCCAAGCTCCTTGCAGTTGAAACACTACACTGCAGGCTGAGTGTTGTTCTGAACCTTCCTTTCTTCTTCAACATTATCGGGATTTTTCATATCCTTTCGGCATTTCTTGACCAGATGACCAAACTTTCTGCATTTGAAGCAATTCTTGGTTCCCTTGAGATAGTCACCGGGATGATTCTTCCCACAATTTTTTCAAAGGGGAAAGTGAGGCTTCTTTCCATCATGGGATTTTTTTGATGAACTATCCATGTTGTTCTCCATTTTCTACTTCTTTTCACTAGGCCCATGAGACCACTGAGAGTCTCCAATCTCCATTTCCACCTTGAGGGCACAACAGAAAATATCCTCATAACTTTCAAAGTCTCGAATTGCCAACACTTTTCACAGACTCAGTTTTAGTTCGCTAAAGAAGTGATCCACATTGCTTTAGGTGTTCATGAAAAATCCAGAGGTATACCTTGAAAGCCTTTTAAAGTTTGCTTCATACGCCCCGATGGACTCATCTTCCTTTTGCCTGAGTCTGAGGAACTCTCTTTCCATCTTAAGATGAAGGGTTCGAGGAAAATATTTGTTGAAAAACATCCTCTTGAATTCCTCCCAATCCATGGAATTAATTTCCTCTTGGGACTTTGTATTCTTGATCAGTTTCCACCATTGATCAGCTTCCCCATCAAAATGATAGACCGCCAGTACAACCTTCTCTTCTTCTGAGCACTGCAGAACAGAGAATATATTTTTAATATAGTTAATCCATTATTCTGCAAGGAGGGGATCAGAAGACCTGCTAAACATGGGAGTCCTTTGCCACATGAAGGATTCTAAGACAACTTTCTCTTTCCTTGGAGGAATAGGGAGTTCTGCCTGATTCAAGTTATTATTTATAACTTGAGCTAGCTGAGAAAGTACTGTCATGAAGTTTTGAGCACCCGCTCCTGTCATATTAGGCACATCATTAGGGAAATCTTCACATTTCCTATCACATTGGTTGTTGGAACGTGTTCTTATATTTCCCACCATTAACTAAGAAAAAGAACGTATAATTAGAGGTCTTAAATACTTATCTATTGAGAATAAACAAAAAATTTTAACATAAAAGTATGAACTTATAAAGAATAAATATATCCTGACTTGTGATTCCTTAGGTTTATATCTAGGTTATCCTCAATCTATTTCTTAACTTATATTCTTATGGGATTCTTTTTGTCCCTTAATAACGGTTTGTACTAAGATCGTTAATCTACCAAAGCATATCCCCCGTGAGTGTCGTAACCAATAGTGCAGCAAGGCCCATTATCGTGCAACAGTTCTCGTTCGAGTCTAGCTAAAAGTAGTGTTTTTGGGTTTTACCCCTAGATACATCTGTGCTATAGCCGCCTCTACCTGCTCGTATCCAGACAAGGATGTATTTTATTGATAAACCACTTACTCAATACTCACCAAAATTTAGAACTTTTTTCTTATACTTAGTCTCATCCTTAAGGTTCTCACTAAGGTTCTCTATTCCTAATCTCCAAAAATAACTATACTATCCTATGATACCAACTATAGTGACCCGATCCTTTTACATATAACATTTCATGATTTTAAAAATAATTCATCATCAGAGTACAAGCTAAGGATCGTTAAGTCTAGTGTCTTGGAAGACTAGGTACATATAACACAAAACATGGGGCTAAAAAAAAAACTTCTTTATTTAATCTCCATAATGAGCTCCTAACTTTATTTGAGCCCTTACATTAGCATAGGGTACCCTGGGGAACACATGAACAAAGGTATGAGCTAAAAATCCTAGTAAGGGAATGAACATAAGGATACATTTCAAGCACATGAGTTAGGAGGCATGAAATAATGATATCCAAAGCATGAAACTTATAAAATCATTTAATATAAGCATGTGATCTTATAAACATGGAATCATATAAATGTGGAATAATCATAAAGCATTTCTTTAGTACGGGTCAAGGCTAACCGCCAATCCCGTTTCCCATTTCAGTACGGGTCAAGGCTAACCGCCAATCCCGTTTCACATCGCATCTCATGAGACTTAACCTTACCCAATGCATTGGAGCGCTATCTGGGCGCAACCATCTCGACATTTTTATTAATATTTGTGCCACATAAATATTCTTACCACATATACAATCATATATAGTCAACCATACACAAACATAAGGGTACCCATGAAAAGAATTGGGTACCACAATCATTACATCAATCATAACCAATGGGTGCATCATGAAATTATCCATATAAGAAAAGAATTAGAAATACATGGACGTTCATAGGGTAAAATAGGTATATAACATGGTAAGTGGTGTCAAACATAAGTGACAACATATGAGAAATTTATTTTAGAAACATTAGCATTAAAACATTTTTGTGCGGTTTTAAAGAAAACATTATAGAGATTTTTAAAATAGTAGAAAAGACATTATTTTATATAAAACCAGAATTGAACCAAGAAGGTTTTCATAATAAAAATATAGAATTTACAAAGATAATGGTGTCTTAAACATAAGATAGATTGCACTTGAAATTGGGTAAAAGTTTGGGAAGTTCCTTTAAAACAAGTGTACTTATTGGGAAGTATCGAAGAGAGATTCACTTATAAGCATGTATAACCACAAAAGAGAGTGATAGGTGGATCTTGGAACATGAGTTTGGAGCATATAAACAGAATTTTGAAGTTAAATATAAAATAAAAGACAACATCATTTTGGTAAAAAGAAATATAGAGCAACCCAAATGAATAAAGGAAGTTCGGGTAGAATCCATCATGGTTTATTGGTATGGTATCGTGTATAATTAATAGGGATTTATGAGAGAGATAATGGGTTTCTAATCACTTATAAAACATTAGGGAAGTATGGGGAAGGTGTATAAATGTACCCAATCACTTGGTATTACACAAAAAGGCATATCATAGAGAACAATCTTGATTAAGAGTAAAAAGGGGAGGATCCCTTACCTTAAGTCCGTTGGTGTTCTCCACTTGATATTAATGACCTGAATAGTCAAATTAGGTTTATTAATAAATAGTTCCATAACCTTATATACATTTAAAATATTTATTATATCATTTTTAAGTTCATTTATACCCATTTTGATTGATTATAAGGTTTAATTTCATGCTTCAGGTCCGTTTGTTTCCTTGGTTTTAATGATCAGTTCACTTGTATTTAGGTTCGGATAAAAAGTAAGATAAAAGCGGTCTTCCAGAATTGATGTTATATAGCATTGGTGAGAATACAGAAGGTTACATGGTTACAAAATTCATTTGGTTAAATTGGAGTGAAAGATAACCATGACATAAGACATTAATGATAAACACTTGAATTAATTTTAGCGATTTTACCCATAATTAACTTGTTTTGTATTACTATTTGATATCATGAGTGTATAAGGATTACAAAACCATAAATAGGATATATAAAATATATAATAATCTGGTTAAACCATAACATAAATGGTTTCATGACCAGAAACAAAGATGATAAAAGAAATTGAAAACACATTATCCACGATGTCGATCATGGACGTTGTTTTAATTTTAGAACGTGAGGGAGAGGAGAAGAAGCATGAAGCTTGAATTTTTTCCATAAACATGATTAACATCCAGAATATATGAGATTATGGAGCTCTCATTCCTTTTGGGTAAGTGAAGGGGAATAGGGTATAAGAAAAGAAGGAAATTGAAAACAAAACACTTGAAAATGAAAGGGGATCCTTACCCTTTGATCTCCCCTCTTTGAGATTCCTCTTAAGGCCTTTGATTTTGGCCTTTTGGTAAGACTAGAAGGCCTTGGACGTGGGGAAGGAGCTTGGGAGGATACTTGGGCAGAATTTGGGCTAGGCACAAGGCTTGAGAGGTGTGTGGGAAAGAGGTAAGGAGAGGGGGTATTTATAGTAAGGGAGGGGAGGTTTTTCCCATTATTTTAAGTATTAGTTTATTATTAAGGCAAAAAATATAAATAATTGAGAATTATCATCAAATATACTAAAATAATCAAGGATTATTTGAGATTATCATCTTACATCAGCCATACATCACCTATGATGCAGTATTTAGCATTTATTGTAATTTATCGTATTTTACTATTCATAAAAAATTCAAGTATTTTAGAAAAATCTCAAAAATTCACCCTAACCATTTTTCGACGTGTAGAATCCAAAAATGAAGTCCATTTTTCAAAAATAATTTTCTAAATATTATTATTTTAATATTTAATTAAAATAACAATTTAGTATGAAAACCAGTTTTAAAACATTCATTAACTTATTCTAAAATACAGGTATATTGTACTTCAAACATGAATATTATTTTTATACTATCATAGGTGATGTTACTATTCATTAGGGTATATCTCTATTCATAAGGTTATGTTACTATTCATTAGGGTAGGTTACTATTCACCAAAAATTAAGTTTTCCTTATCGGAATCCAAATAACTTACTAATTACAACCGTGTATGCCGGATTTTTGAAATTCCAAACACAGAAGTGTCAAAATTATGTTTAGAGGTCATGTAGAACTTAGTAGTTCATTATGTTGAGTTTTCATATGATTTTATGACATACTTATGAGAAGGTAACTTTCATTGAAAAACATTGGGTTGTTACTGTGGATGTGGCTTTGGAACAAATGTATCTAGGGGTAAAACCTGAAAACACCACTTTGAGATAGACTCGAATGGGAACTAGTGCACGATAATGGGATTTGATGCACTCATATTTTAACACTGCTGGGGGATATTTTTGGTTAATCATGAGATTTTTATGAATAATTATTAAGGATTTATAGAAAATTTAAATTGTTTTTAATGAATAACACGTCTAAGAATGATATTATATGACACAAAAGTTTCCTTGGAATAATAAGATTATTAGAACAAATTTCTCACTAAGTTTTTCTTCTTTTAGAAAATGGAGGTAAATAGAAATAATCATGTAAATAATGATCACAACAGACCATGTGTTGACAACCCTCTGATGGAATTCAGAATGAAAACTTTCATGAGAATGATGAATAAAATGACTCAAGTTATGATAAGTAACTTGAATCAAGCTGAGAGACTGATTTCACCAAGAATGGAACAAATTTACATTGAGTCCTTTATGCATCAATGACCACCAACATTCAGTTGATCTACCGATCCATTGATTGTGGAATAGTGGATAAGATCTATAGAAAAGATAATTTTTATACTTCATTGTTTAAAACAAGAGAAAGTTACCATGGCTATTTATTACTTAGAGAGAGAAGCTGATCAATGGTGGACGTTGATTAAAAATATGAGGCCAATAGGAGAGATTGAAGCCATGGAGTGGTAAGAGTTCAGAGGAATCTTCTTTAATAAGAATTTACCTTGTTCAATGAGAATGAAAATGGAGAAGGAATTTCTCAAGATAAAGTAGAAGGAGAATAAATCTATGGGAATCCATGTGATGAAATTCACAAGACTTTATCGCTACACCTATAGCTTTTTCATGGATCCTAATGGTAAGGTTGATAGATTATTCGGTAGACTAAGACCCCATCTATGGAATAATCTTTCCAACCAAGACTATGAAAATTATGAGGATATTGTGAGGAGTGCTATGAAAGTCAAACTAAAGTTTGGTGAGATGTAGTGGTATCACAAATCGAATGAAAAGAAAAGATCAATGGAGCCAAGATTGGGGAGTACCTTTGATTAGGGAATAGGAGGAAAGAAAGTACAACTTTACACATGCAATAAACATGGGAATAAGCATTTGAAAAAAATTCTTTCTCGAGAGCGGTAAATGCTACAAGTGTGAAAGATATGGCCATATCGCTCAGAACTGTCGTAGTGAGGTGAACCCTCAACTTCTCAACACTAAAAAAAGGGAATATGGTGCATGCCCTACCTGAAGTCCAATGCTTCAAGTGTAGATAGCTAGGTCACATTTCCAATCAATGTCCAAATCTGAGGGAAGTGGAGGGTAATCACCATCAACCTCAGCATAGTCCAAGGGAGAAAGGTCATGCTTTTATTATCATGATAGCTGAAGTTGAAGCTCCAAACGATGTGGTGGTAGGTACTCTTATTATTCTCTTAAATCCAGAAATTATTATTTTTGATTCTAGTTCTATTCATTCCTTTATTTCCTCCAAGTTTGTAAAGTATTTAGAATCAACCCCTAAATTGATAAAAGTAGAGTTATCAATCAAGACTCCCGATGGGATTATCCAAGCATCAACAGTGTTTAGAAACTCTAGTATTTAATTTAGTGAGCACAATATTATCACAAATATAGTAGTCATTCCCATGATAGAATTCAACATTATACCAGGGATGGACTAGATCTCAAAGTATAATACTAATATCAAACGAATAAGTAAGGAAATATCAGTATTTTTGAATAGAAAACCTAAAACTATCTTTACAGGAGAGATATCTCAACCTGATCTTTGTATAGAAACACCACCCATAGCCTTATTTATGGAGTTGATCGATGAAGATGAAGAAGGAAATGAAAGTATAAGAATAGAAAATGTTCTCATCATTCATGAATACATTTACATATTTCCTGAGGAGTTTCCTGGACCTCTCCCATAAATATATGTAGAGTTATCTATTGGACTTATTCCTAGATCCAAGATGATATCAAAAACCCCATATAGAATGGAAAATACGGAGCTGGAGGAATTAAAGAAACAACTCCAAGATCTTTTGGAGAAGGGATTTATTTGAACCAATGTGCCTCCTTGGGGAGAACCTATTCTCTTTGTAAAAAAGAAGGATGGATCAATGCTATTATTCATTGATCACAGAGAACTTAATGAGATCACAATGAATAAAAAGTACCCTCTTACAAGAATTGATGATTTATTTGACCAGATTCTTTGGGCCCAATTATTATCCAAGATTGATCTTTGATCTGGTTATCATCAATTGAGGGTGAAAAAAGAAGATATTCTAAATACCACCTTCCAATCAAGATATAGGAATTATGAGTTTGTTGTTATGACCTTCTACTTGACTAATGCACTTTCTATATTTATGGATTTGATGAATAGAGTTTTTAAGGACTACCTTGATAACTTTGTGGTAGTTTTTATTGATGATATTATGATATATTCTAAAATTCATGAGGAGCATGGGGATTATCTAAGAGTTATTTTTCAAACTCTACAGAAGGAGAGTCTTTTTGGAAAGTTCAAAAAATGTGAATTTTGGTTACAACAATTTACTTTCTTGGGGCACATTATAACCAATGAAGGAATCTCAGTTGAACCTACCAAGATAAGGGTTGTAAAGGATTGGCCTCAGCCTATAATAATAACTAAGATTCATAGTTTCCTTGGTTTAGTATTATATTATAGAAGGTTTATGAAAAACTTTTCATGACTTTAAAATACATTAACCAAGTTAACCTGAAAAGGGGTCAAGTTCATCTGGACAAAGGAGTGTGAGGAAAGTTTCCAAGAGCTGAAGAAGAGATTGGTTACTACACCCATGTTAACTATACCCTAAATCAGAGAAGGATTTATTATTTTTAGCGATGAATATCTAAAAGGTCTTGGGTGAGTCATCATAAAAACTGATAAGGTGACTGGTTATGCATATCAAAAGTTGAAACCTCATGATCAGAACTATCCAATGCATGATTTGGAGCTGGTTGTAGTTGTTTTTTCTTTGAATATATAGAGGCATTATCTTTATGGGGAGAAGTGTGATATATACATATACCATAAAAGTTTAAAGTATATTTTCACATGAAAGGAATTTAACATGAGACATAGGATATGGTTGAAACTTATTAAAGACTATAATTGTTCAATTCATTATCATCTCAGAAGAGCAAATAAATTCACTGATGTAGTAAGTAAGAAAGACCTTGTTGTGCTTGAAATTATGAGGATTAAAGGATATCCTTTGATCAAAGACCTAGTAATACTGGATATAGGAATTTTAAGGGAAGTGACATCATGAACCCTATGCCAAATGATTTATCAACCATCATTACTAGAGAATATCAAGAAATATCAAAGAGATTATCCTTTATTGCAGAATAAGTTTGAGGCTGTGAAGGACGGGAAGTTTCCTGAGTTCAATAATGATCAAGAAGGTGTACTGAAATTTCATACAAGACCATGTGTTTCATATATTACAAAAATAAAGAAGGATATGATGGATGAAGCTCATAGCTCTACATTATATATACATCCTGGAATCACTAAAATGTATAGGGACCTTTATGATCATTATTGGTAGGATAACATGAAAATGGAGATTACTGACTACACTAGAAGGTGCTTGGTGTGTCAATAAGTGATGTTAGAGAGAAAAATTCCTAAGGGGGTTTTACAAACACTACCCATACCAGCATGAAAGTGGGATAATATCACTATGGAATTTGTCATTGGTCTCTTGAAAACATATAAAGGAAACAACATGATATGGGTTATAATGGACCATCTCACCAAGACCACCCATTTTATCTCTATTTGGGAAGATTTATCTCTTGAAAAACTCCCCAAGATATACATAGAGGAAGTGGTAAAGCTATATGGAGCTCCAATTTCTATCGTATATGATCATAATCCAAGGTTCATATCAAAATTCTGGAGAAGTATTCAACATGCTCTAGGTACCGAATTGAATTTCAGTACGACCTATCACCCTCAAACTGATGGCCAATCTGAAAGGACTATTCAGAAACTCAAGGACATGCTAAGAACGTGCTTAATAGAATTTAAAGGTGGATGAGATCAATATCTCCCATTATTTGAGTTCTCTTACAACAAAAACTTCCATTTGAGCATTCAAATTCCTCCCTATGAAGCTTTATATGGGAAGCGATGTAGAACTACTACTTTTTGTGATGAAGCTGGTGAGAGAAAGCTTCTTGGTACTGATCTTGTGCAAGAGATGACAAAAAAGGTTCATGCCATCCAACAACACAATAGAAGAGAGTCATGAAGTTTGGAAAGAAAGGGAACCTCAGCCCCAAGTATATTTCTCCTATTAAATCCATGATCACATATGAGTAGTGGCTTATCAGCTTTCACTTCCTCCAATTATAGCTCAAGTTTATGATGTATTCCATGTATCTCTCTTGAATAAGTACATAACTAACCATTCACATGTACTAAATCCAGAGCTGGTAAAACTGGAACATGGCCTCTCTTATGATGAAATAGTTGGAGAACTTGGACTGTAGAGACAAGGTTATATGCAATAAGAATACCCACCTTGTTAAAGTGTTTTGGAGGAACCAAAAATTTAAATAATCCATGTGGAAACCAAAGAATACTATGAAGTAGAAGTACCCACACCTTTTCTCTTCCGAGGGTATGATTTGAAATTTTGGGGATGAAATTTCTTAAGGGGGGAAGAATGTAATGACCCGAACATTTGAATAATATTTTGTTTCCTGAAAATTTATGTTTCACAATGTCATAATCAATAAAAATATATAAGTATAAATGAAATGTGACCATCGGGTTTTGACCATTATATGATCGTTGGAAACAATAATAATTTGTAACTTTATAATTATTATTTATAAATAGAAATGATAATGGATAATTAATGCAAAAAGAATAGTCAATGGCCTCATATCATAGACTATTTTCATATGAATCCCATTTATCAGAACTTGGGTAGGAGTAGTAATGCGAAACGGGTGGCCCGGGGCGGGTCGGGCCAAACCCGCATGGGTTTGAGCCCGCGCAGGTTTGTCCGCAAAATCCCGCATATAATGCGGAAAAAAAATTTCAAGCCCTCCCCGCCCCGCATAAACCTGCGGGTTGCCCGTAGACTTACCCACATTTAAAAAAAATACTATTTATAATAATTTAAATACTGTATTTTTTGTCATTCTTAAAGGTATTTGAGGAGAGAAATATGAATTAACAATAATTAGAGTTTTAAGAGATGAAATTTAACATTTTTTGTGGGTTAATGGTGGCATGAGGTGACGCCGATGTGGTGGAAAACTGTTGTGATAGAAAGTAGGTGAGTGATCAGTGATGGGCGATGAATGATAATGTTGGTTGCATGGTAATGTGAACAACTAAACCTGTGAATGAATGAAGTATCTCCAGGTAACGATTAGTTTCAGAGGAAGATATTAGTGTTTCTATGAGGTTCTCTCCTATTCTCTTAATAACAAAATGAAATTAAATAATAACACAATTAAATCGACCTAAAAAATATTATGATTATAATAACTCTTATAGAATTGAAACCATGTACACGGGCGATGAGTTCCATTTTTCGAGAGATGGGTTGACACACCATGTGAATATGGTTAATAATTATGATATAAATAATATAATATCATATTAAAACAATAAATATAGGCCTTTTTAAAATTCACATGTTAATAAATGGTAAATTAGTATGACCATTACGGTGAAAAATTATATGTCACCGTTTAACCATGATTTTTTTATTAAAAAAACTAAAATATTAAAGAAACATATATTGTAAAAATAATATATTTTTTTAAATCAGGCCCGCGGGAAATCCCACATCTGCGCGGGCTCAATCCGCATTGGCCCGCACTCGCGTGGGCTCAACCCACGTTGGTCCGCACTCTAAACGGTCAAATTTTTTAGGCCCGCCCCGCCCCACATCCGCCCCATACCCGCAAAGCCTGTGGGCCGAGGGCCTGATTTGCATCACTAGGTAGGAGGTAGAGTCACTAGTCTTAGCTCTAGACCAAGCCCATGTCGAGCTTCAACAATTGAATCATGAATGAAATCGCCTTCAAGAGAAGTTTAAATTGGTGGAAATTACCACTCGGGCAATGTTATCTGAGCCACCCCAAGAGTCTGTCATCATCACACACCTTACCCTTAGGTATTATGTGGGTTTTATAAGAGGTTATGTGTCAAGGCCTTATATACTTTATTTATAATAACTTTGTGTAAACAAAATTTTTTTTATATTATTTATGTTTTAAGAATAGTTCTTAATAAAATGGAATTTTATAAGTTGATTGTTTTCAAATAGAATTTGTACAATTTAGAAAAGACATAAATGTTTATAATAAACTATGATATTATGAATAATACTTATTATAATTAAATAGTATTATAAAAACACTCATGTTTAATTATAAATGATAAAATAATTTCTTTTTTTTCCAAAAAGTTTACTATGCATTCATTATGCATTTTTCTGTCCTCTATTATTTTTAATAAATGATAATTTTTTTAAATTTATAATATTTAGAGATTTATTATGATAAAATAAATGTCATTTTTGAATTTGGAATTTTGATATTAGGTTACAGTGAATTTATGATATTTGTATAAAATACTTTGTTTTTTAGTGAATAGTAAAAATATAGTTTTGAGTTTTCAGTATGTTTAATGACATAATTAATGATGTAATAATGATGTAATAATTATGTACTAATATTGTGAATTAAAATATTACATGAGGTGTCCCAAGTGTACAATACCATGGGAAAATACCATGGGCAAGCCTGTGGTTTTTCAAATACCACTCATGAGGTGTCCTAAAAAATTAATAAAAAACTCCCTATCTTTTACTATAAATACCCACACATCACTTCATTTCCCTTCATTCCAAAATAACCCCCATATAATCTATATTATTATTAACTTATAAGGAGTCCTACCAAGGTGTCCTCAATCCCCCAAGGTCTCGATCCTAGAGTTTTAGAAGTTACTATTCAAAGGTAAGGGAATTCTCAACTTCTCTTTTCCTTCCAAGTTCTCTTTTATATGGTATGTATTTAAAATTTCCATTAAATATTCTTATTTCAATTTAATTATGTACCTATAATGTATTATGAGTATTTTATGAATGATTAACCCTTTCCTTCCCTCTTTTTAATGTTTTATTAAGCTATGTTTCATACCTGTTATGCTGCATAATTTTCATCTCAAAATCTCTCTTTTTTTCTCAAGAAATTATTTTATTTTCTTTATGTGAATACCCAAACCTATTTAATTTATAAGGGTATTAATAAAGACATAACAATGATTTATTTTATTATATAATTTACATACATAAAACCTTCATTTCCTTTCCATAGTTTATAAATGACATAATGATCATGTTTTTAAGAACTTTTTGAAACGCCATGATTTTGATTTGAAATCCATTTCTTTTATTATACATGGGTTATTTATGAAATGTTTGATTATGATCTATGTTTCTCACATGGAAATAAATACATATTAAGGGTTCACCCTAACAGTTCTCTAATGCATTGGTTAAATAAATTAATCTCTAGAGATGAAAAGTTTTATGATACCTTGGTGAATAATGGGGTTTTCAATTATACTCATTCCTTTTATTTTTAAATGATTTTTATCCTCAGAGCCAATTGTTCTTCCATGATTCAGGTGTGATTTTAATATTTCTATAACATAATTATGTAATTGTTTCTTCAGTGTGTCAATTATAGCTAGTGCATTTACATCTGGTATGTGTGATTTCGTTATGCCCTTAGAATTAGTAAATGCATTGGGTAATTGATTTTATAGTTCTTGAAAATGTAAAATATTTTCCACTTAAATATCACACTACTAGGTGATATATGTGAGAAAATATAACATTTTCACATTCTAGTAAATCTTCTCCATTCATTTCTTTACTCCCCCTAATGCTGGGAATACTTCTTTATTAAAGTGAAAATCAGAAAAAAGTGTTGTAAATACATCACTGGTTTGTGGTTCAAGATATCTGATTATGTATGAGGATTCATATCCTATATATATTCCAAACCACCTTTGAGGTCCCATATTTGTATGTTTTGGTGGATCAATTGGTTCATATACCACACAACCAAAGATTCTTAAGTGGGATATTTCAGGCTCTTGGAAAAAAGCCAATTGGAGTGGAGAGTGCTTATGATATGCACTTGGTCTGATGCGAATTAATTATAAATCATGCAATATTTCATGACCCCATATGAATCTTAGAAACTTTGTTCTCATTATTAATGGTCCATAAATAAGTTAGAGGTGTTTTATCAGTGATTCAGCTAAACCATTTTATGTATGCACATGGGAGACTGGATTCTCTATAGTGATTCCCATTTCCATACAATAATCATTGAAATTTTGAGAGGTAAATTATACAACATTATCGAGCCTTTCTTTCTTGATGACATAATCAGGGAATTGTGCTCACAATTTAATTATTTTAACAATAAATCATGAAAATTATACATTAAATGTTTAGATCAAACATACATGTGATCATTTATTAGATACACCAATTTATACCATAAAATATTTAAATGTCCCACACAATGGATGAATTGGTCCACATATATTCCCTTAAATTTATTCAAGAAAGGTTGTCATTTCAGCCTTAATTTTAGTTGGATATGGTCTCACAATCATATTTATAAGAGAATAAGCCTCACCTGGAATTTTTATTATTGGAGATATCTTATAGACCTTTATTGAATGTATGTGATAAATTTCAATTATTTTTTGCATCATTCCTGAACTAGGATAACTTAATCAATCATGCTATAAATTAAATATTTTTGGTCCATTATTTACTACCATATGTGTTTAAATTTCACTTATATATGTATAATTCAATCCAGATAATAATTTTGGTAGTTTTTCTAGTACATGACTCTTACAATATTTATTAATGGTAATGCACATGTACTTTTCATTTCTCTTATATATAGTTTAAGTATCACACACATGTCGGTATATATTATTGAAACTTAATAATTTTCTTTTTTAATTTGGGAAAAAAATTCATCTCTTATAAAAAATTATTTCCTATTAGGTAAAGAAAAACTAGCTTTACCAGTCCCTTATATTAGATCTTCAGGGATTTATATAGTATTCACAATTGGTCTTATTAGTTTAATATTAGAAGAGCATTCTTTATTTTTAATTATTATGTGTGTTGTTTCACTATTCAGTATGCATATATCCATCCCATTTAAGTAATCAATTTCAATGATTCAAAGTAATGAAAATAATATTATAAGAAACACCTTGTAAAATTAAAATAATACAACATCCAAAATATAAATCATATATAAAAAACAACATATCATATATCATAGATGCTATAATTTTTCTAAATTATTTTCAGTTATAATCTCATCAAATTCACAAGTAAAATTACCCACTTCGAGGTAAGAAAAATCATCATTTGATAGATTGTGATACTGGAAGCATTAATAAAATTCTTGTTTTTTTTATGCTCACCTTTCTCCACTATTCTAATTTTACCCTTTTCAATTTTTGTTTCCATAACAAATTATCAACATGAACACTCAAAGAGGGGGAAATGTATGTTTTTATTTTAAACCTTATTCTCACTGCCTGGTTGGACGATTCTAATTATTTATTATTTTCATCTTAAATATTATTTTTCACCACCTGGTTGGACAATTATAATTATTTATATAATATTATTTATTTACCATCGAATTGGATAGTTTATGTGGTTTATTTAATTACCACTATAAAGGACGGGTTATTGCCTATTTGGATGATTTTAATTAATTTATTTTTCACCATCTAATTTCATGGTCTAATTAATAAATTAGTACACACAAGAAATTTTTAAACGAGTAATGAGATATATTTATTTATTTATTTCAAACCCCATGTGAAAGATTTATTAACCGATTAAGGGTGGATGAGCAGGGAAAAGAACAAGAATTTTATTAATGCTTATGATATCTCCCTTATATCAGTAGTACCTATCCGAGGGGGGTTTCACTATCCTTTTACAGGAAGTGTATCATGGTAGGTACGATATTGGTGGGGGTGGTTATCCCACCCCTATTGAAGGATTACATCCGCCTTTTCAGCAGTTGCTTAATAATCCTCCTTGGGATGCACACCCCCACCAATGTCATATGTGTTTTGATACTACCTTGTTAAAAACATTTTTCTGTAAAAACCCAGTGATATAAAAACCGGAATAAGGAAAGGAGTAAAGTCATATTGAATCCCCCTAAAAGTTACATTACATTACAAAATTTTCAATATATTCACCCCTATATCATGTAAAATCTTTTTAAAAATAATAGTTGGTAGTTCCTTTATAAATAAATCTATAATGTTTTCATTGGATTGAACTACTTACATGTTGATACCTACGTTCTTCATTAACTCTTGTGAAAAAGGGAAAAATTTTAGTGGCATGTGTTTTGTCCAATCATTATTGATGAGGCCTTCCTTTAATTGTGTGATGCATGCAATATTATCTTTGAATAATATTTTTGGGATAAAATCCATAGGAAATCCACTTGTCGCTCGAATGTGTTGATTCATAGACCACAACCAAACACATTCTCGACATACTTCGTGTAATAATATTACTTCTGCATGATTTGAATATGTTGTAATGAGTGTCTTCTTTTATGATCTCTAAGATATGACAATACCTCCAACTATGAACACATAACCAGTTTGTAATTGCGCATTATGTGGATGAGATAAATAACCTATATTTGCAAGACATATTATCCTTTTAATTTGTTAGAATATAATAAACCCAAATCAATAGTGCCACAAAGATAATGAAAAATATTTTTAATTCCATTATAGTGTCTTCATGTTGGGGTTGAACTAAATATTGACAATAAATTAGTAGAAAATGATATATATGGATGAGTATAATTAACAAGATACATTAGTGATTCGATATAATTGAGGTATGGTACTTATGGACCAACCAACTCCTCATTTTCTTCACAAGGTCGAAATTGATCTTTCTCACTATTCAAAGGTCAAACAACCATTGGAGTACTTAAAGGTTTTTCTCTATTCATATTAAATAATTTTAAGACCTTTTCAATGTAATTTGACTGATGAAAAAATATACCACTTGGCACATTTTCAATTAGTAATCCATGAAAATACTTGGTTTCTCCTAGGTCTTTCATTTCAAATTTACCCTTTAAGTTTCTCATTACTTCATTGATCCCCTATGGAGTTACGATGACATTTAAATCATCAACATAAATAGAAATGATTACATATTCAGATATTGTTTGCTTAATAAAAACACATAGGAATATGGGTTTATTTACATACCCTTTATTTTAAAAATATCTGCTCAAATTATTATACCGCATATGCCTAGATTTTTTTAATCCATATTTGTATTTATACAATTTAATTGAATATAGGTATTTGGGTTTTAATTTCAATACTTTGGGTATTTTTAATCCTTTAGGGATTCTCATATATATACTAATATCAAGTGAACCATATAAATAAGCTGTAACAACATCCATATGACACATATTATCCTTATCAGCTACTTCAAGGTTTATTAGATATCAAAAAGTAATAGCATCCATAACAATAGAATATGTGTCCTTATAATCAATTATGAGTCTTTGAAAAAAACCTTGTGCAGTAAGGCAAACTTTGTATCTTACAATATCTTTTTTCTCATTACGCTCATGCATAAAAACCCATTTATATTCAACAGGATTCATAGATTCATATGTGAGAATGATATTTCCAAAAACCCTTTTCCTATTAAGTGAATTTAATTCAACTTTCATTGTGTATTTCCATTTATTCTAATCAGGCCATTTTTGACATTCCATAATAGACCTTAGTTCAAGGTATTCATTTTCTATATCATGTAACATAGAATATGAAATTTTTTTATCAATATTTTCCACATTACTTCAATTCTATACATAACCTATAGTGGTATAATTAAGATAGATTTCATTATTTTCAAAACCTTCATGGTTTTATATATCTTGTGAATTATCTTTATGATTTTCATCATGTGTTTCTTTAAGAACACTTAAATTTCATGTTTCTTCTAAAAAAAACTCCTCCATAATGGGGGTTTTAATTATAATCATTACTTTTCATTTTATAGTATTTATATACTTAGATCCAATTATTCTTCCACACTTCATGCAAGCTTTTGATATTCCTATTACATCATTATGTAATTGTGTATTCAGGACATCGATTCTAGCTGGTATGTGTGATTCAGTCATGCCCTTTGAATCAGTAAATGCATCAGGAGATTGATTTTCTATTTCTTGAAAATGTAAAATATTTTCCACTTACATCTCACACTACTGGGTGGTAGGATCGAGAAAAGATAATATTTGAACATTCTAGGAAATATCCTCCCTTTGTTTCTTTTCTCACCCTAATACCAGGAATACTTCTTCATTAAAGAGATAATTACAAAAATGTGCTATAAATACATCACTATTTTTTGGTTCAAGATATATAATGATGGATGAGTATTTTTATCCTACATATATTCCCAAACTCCTTTGAGTAACCATATTTGTATGTTGTGGGGGATCAATTGGTACATATACTTCACAACCAAAGATTCTTAAGTGGTAGTTGTCAGACACTTGGGAAAATCCAATTGGAGTGGAGAGTGCTTATGATATGCACTTGGTATGATGCAAATTAATGCCAAATCATGCTATATTACATGACCCCATATAAATCTCAACAACTTTGTTTACATTATTAATGGTCTAGAAATAAGTTGGAGGTGTTTTATCAGCGATTCAACCAAACCATTTTGTGTATGTACATGGGAGACTGGATGCTCCACAGTGATCCCCATTTCCATACAATAAAAATTGAAAGTTTTAGAGGTAAATTATCTAACATTATTTAGATTTATTTCTTGATTACATAACTAGGAAATTGTTCTCTCAATTTAATTATTTGAGTAAGAAACTATGAAAATGCTACATTATGTGTTAATATCAAACATACACGTGACCATCTGTTAGATGCATCAATTAATACCATAAAATATTTAAATTTACCAAATTATGGATCAATTGGTCCATATATATCCCCTTGAATTAATCCAATAATCATTGGAAATCCATCCTTAATTTTAGTTAGAGATGTTCTCACAATTAGATTTCCAAGAAAACAAGCCTCACATGGAATTTTTCTTAGTAGAGAGATCTTCTATACCTTTATTGAATGTCCATGAGAACTTTAACAAGCACTTTTAGGAATCATAAATATTCCTATTACAGGTGTGGTTCTAAGGGAAATTGGTCTTGAGGTTGCCAAACCCTAGATCATATTTGTAAGCTCTATAAAGCATCTCTTGAAGAAAATAAGAACGAACCACACTTTACTGAGACATCCTATAAAGAGAAAGAAAAAAAGGTGAGTTTTACTAAGAATCATGATCCATCAAATGATGATTTCAATTACCTTGAAGCGAGTGATTTTACTTGTGAATTTGATGAGATGATAGCTGGAAATAATTCAGAAAAATCATAGTAGTTATAATATATAACATGGTGTTTTGTTCTGTATTCTCTATATTTTGGATGTTTTATTATTTGAATTTCACAAGGTGTTTCTTATAATATTATTATATTTACTTTGAAGCATTGAAATGTATTGGTTAAATAATATTTTTTTTGATCTTAAACCAAGATAAAAAATTGTGAATAATATATCAGGTCCTGAAGATCTGATAGAAGGGGCTAGTAAAGTGAGTTTTTCTTTACCTAATTGGACACAATTTTTTTATAAGAGATGTTTTGTTTTCCCCAAATTAAAAAAGAAACTTATTAAGTTTCAATGATATATACCAATATGGTTATACTACTCAAACTATATCTGATAGAAATGAAAAGTACATTTTCATTACCATTAATTAATCTAGTAAGATTCATGTAATATAAAAACTACCAAAATTATCATATGGATTGCATTATATATATAAGTGCAATTGAAACACATATGGTAGTAAATAATGGACCAAAAATTGTTAATTTTTGGCATGATCGATTAAGTCATCCTAGTTCAAGAATGATGCATAAAATAATTGAAAATTCTCTTGGACATTTAATAAAGGTCCTTAAGATATCTTCAATAAGAAAAATTCCATGTGAGGCTTGTTCCCTTAAAAAGATAATTTTGAGAGCATCTACACCTAAAATTAAGGCTAAAATTCCAACCTTTCTTAAAAAAATTTAAGGGTGTATATGTGGACCAATTCATCTATTGTGTGGTCTCTTTAAATATTTTATGGTATTAATTGGTGCATCTAATAGATGCTCAGATGTATGTTTTCTCTCAACACATAATATAGAATTTTCATGATTTCTTACTCAAATAATTAAATTGAGAACACAATTCCCTAATTATGTCATAAAGAAAGAAAGGCTCGATAATGCTATAGAATTTACCTCTCAACATTTCAATGATTATTGTATGGAAATGGGGATCATTAGGGAGCATCTGGTCTCCCATGTGCATACACAAAATGGTTTAACCGAATCACTGATAAAATGCATCCAACTTATTGATAGACCATTAATAATGAGAAAAAAGCTGTCGAGCTCTATATGGGGTCATGGAATATTGCATGCTTTGACATTAATTCACATTAGACAAGTGCATATCATAATCACTCTCCACTCTAATTGGCTTTTGTCTAAGATCCTGACATCTCCCACTTAATAATCTTTGGTTGTGCGGTATATATACCAATTTATCCCCCACAATGTAAAAATATGGGACCTCAAAGGTGGTTGGGAATATATGTAGGATGTAAATATTCATCCATCATCATATATCTTGAACCACAAACCAGTGATGTATTTATAGCATGTTTTTTCTAGTTGTCACTTTAATAAAGAAGTATTCCCAACATTAGGGAGAGAAAAGAAACAAAGGGAGGAGATTTATTGGAATGTGAAAATTTTATCTTTTCTTGATCCTCCCACCTAGTAGTGTGATATGAAAGTGGAAAAATATTTTACATTTTCAATGACTAGAAAATCAATTGCCCAATGCATTTACTAATTCAAATAGGTGACTAAATGTAATGGTCTATGACCTCCTGGTCTGTTAATTTGTGAGTTTTGGTGGTTGGAAGTGTTTAGAAGATATTTGGAAGGATTTTGGAGAGGTTCATTTTCTAAAGTCTAGAAAAAGAAGGATTTTACACCATGTCATTTTATTAAACAATGTGAAACCCTACTTCGCGGCCTTTCTTAAAGATTTCACAATGTGAAGATATTTTACATGACATGAATAAGAGTTTCATGACGTGTAATATTTCGGGGTTAGAAAAATAAAATAAAATAAAAAGGTGACGGGTTTTTTGGAAGAAGTCAACCTCATGGGATTACATGGCATGAAATGGTATTAAATGCCGTATAATACTCCACTGTTGTAATGTTTTAAACATTTTTCTAGCCACTTAGGTTATCAAACCCTATGAGTGCAGCAATTTCCTCTTGACTCTAGGTGACCTAGATACCCCACTCCAATGTTTTGAAGGTTCCTTCCCCTAGGATTAAATCCTAGCTTATCTCATTCGATCTTTATAGATCCAACATCAATATAAGGTTCTTTCTTCATCCATTATTATGGTTTTTACAGGTTTGGCCTCTCTTTTCCTCCCGTTCTTCTTGTTATTTCATGGAAGATGTTTTTACTTGATCCTAATGCATTCTTCTTTAGTTTTTATTGGTGCGGTGGTGCCACTGTGTCCTAGGGTGGATGTAGATATTACAAGAGGGATAATTGAAGAACCGTTATGTGATCCGTTTCCATGCAATGAACATCAACGCCTTCAAGGTAGGGATTTTCCCTTGGTTTCTATTTGACTATGTATCATGTGGAAGGGATCTACTATCATTTACCTATAAATCATAGTGGCTCCACACTAATCAAAGATAAGTACCGAGTAAATGAATTTAAAGGGGTGTAGGGATCTGTTGGGAATGTTTTATGGCTTTTATGTTATTGTCATGTTGTGAATTATATAGGCCAAATTCCCTACAGAAAATCGTGGCCATTGGTGGTCATTTTTTTCCCACTAAACAAATTGAATGATGGTTGGTTCCTGTTGAACATTTTTATATGGAATTGGTAAATTATGTATACTTGGCTAATAAAGGGATTCCCCAGGATTTCCTAGTTTCTATGAAAACCCATAAATTAACAAGTGGAATTAAATAAGGGTTGCCTTGTTAAATCCGGAATTGTGTTATGCTTTGGTATGTGGGGTTATGTGTTGTGTGGGATAACTGTGGCTGTGTGTACGAGATTGACGATAAGTGAAGTGGCTATGTTGTGACATGTAAGTTTTCTCTAGTTTGTGATGTGGTCTAGTTGTGAAGCACGAGCCTGTGATGTGGGTTGGTTTGGGAAGTATTGTGGATGGACTTGTAGATGATACATCAAGCTAGCTATGTAATGGAATCTTAGGTTGAGATATTGTTTAACTATGTAATGGATGAGAAGTATTATGCAGCGAGGCTCTAATTGGGTTGTGTGGTGATGTGTTGCTGGATGTGGTTGTGTGTGGTTTTTACTGTGGTTCGTTGTATGTTGTGCTTGATGATTTCCCAGATATTAATGGAATATATGGATACATATTTGATTTATAAAGTTTGGGAATGCCTTGGGTTGGTTTTGTTAACAAAATTAATAAATGAATTGTGAATTAAAAATGTAATGGTTAAATTAAATTGGTTGGGAATATGGTTTGGGTTTGTATCTTGTTGTATGGTGTTGTGCATTTAGAGGTAGCAGCAAAGTTGGTAGTGTTGTCAGCTAGTTGTTTGTTTAAGAACCCATAGGTTGGGTTGAGTGTTTGGTATATATATATATATATATAATTTTATTTTTATTGTGATTTCTATACGCACCCCACCCTAGTTGATCACTACGTTCTGAACACCCCCATCGTCACGGGGGAGGGTGTCTTTCCCAAACATCTCGGAAGGGGGATGGATGGATGGCTACACACTCTTCCCTGCTCCCTCTTCTAGGTAGTGACAGATGAAGATTCCTTAGACAGGTTGTGGTTTGTGAGGCCTAGGTGTGTGCAGGTTAGTGGTGTTTCCCAAGTGTCTTCAGGATGAGATGTTTTGTGATTTTCTAGGTGTCTTTAGGATGAGGTGTGGTTTGTGAACCAGGTGTCTGCAGGTGGGATGTAATGTGACTCGGGGATCAGGTGATTTAAAGAGACATGGATTTTGGCCCAAGTGTCTATGGGCCAGATGTTATGTGACTCGGGGCTCAATTGATGGGACAAGATGTGGTTTATGGCATGGGTCTCTGTGGGCGGGACAAGATGTGGTTTGTGGCCCAGGTGTCTACAGGTAGGATTTGATGTAGATTGTGGACCAGGTGTGTGCGAGCAGGTTGTGACATGGTTCTTTCAGAAGAGGTGGGAGCGTAAGGATGTTTTCCATTAGGTAAGAGCAGCTAAACCAGTGGGAAGTGGTGCAGGGTACCCAAATCATTAACATGATTACTATATTACTTGACTTGACTTGTGTTACTTGATGATCATGCCTTGGTGAGGATGGGATGGCTAGTATACCTTGTTGGGTACTGTTTAGTTATACTGTTTAATAAAGGGGAATTAGTATGCTCCCTTTCACTTGTACATGAGAGACTTAGGTTTTTTTCCTACTGAGTATATCTATATACTCACCCTATGTAAATAAAACTATTTTCAGGTTTCCAGGAGGATTATACGGACTATGCTGGGTGAACTAGCTCGATCCTTGGAATAGTTCCCGAGTCATTACTTTAGATTGAGTTTGGTACTTACTTTGGAGTTTTATTTTACTTGTAATAGTTTTATTTTGAACATGTATTTGGGATGGATTTTGTTTTTCTTTTATATATATATCTATCTTGGAGTTGTTTTGGGATGAATCATCTTATCTCCCGATTCTATTTTTCCTAAAAATGGAAATACCTCCCATTTTTTGTGAGATTGTATACCCTTGGTGCTAGTCTCCACCCTGGAGCCTACTAGAGTCAGGACTTGGGGGGTCATTATATCCATTTCTTCATTACCAGCCTAGGAGGTTTATCTATGGAGGGAGGGGGTCATGACAGAATGGTATCAGACCCTGATGGTTGAGAGATAGGATAGATTTTGGAGTTATTCACAGTGAGGATTTTATGGGTTGGTAGGGAAACAATGTCAGGTGATCTTGGTGCGTGACATAGGTTAGGGAAAATCAGCTAGGAACACGGTATTTTAGGGCCCCCTGTGATCCGATGGAAGGACTCTGAGCCCACCTAATGACCAAGTGAGGATACACCATTTGTAGGGTAGAGACCTAGGAGATGTACATGCATCATAATGACTTGTGTTCTTGTTTGGATTGTTTTTTGGGAAGGTTAAAATGGATAAAATGAATATAATGAATTAAAAATGAAATTTAATAGAATTTCATACTATTCAGGCTTAGGAATGTCTTGTTTACCTTTCAGTTATGGAACCTGATCATCGTCTGCATGTGGCTCAGTAATTGATGATCTACAGGCCAATCCGATTGACCAACAGAGGGTCGATCTAGTATAGGAGGATAAATAGTGGTAGTGAACATTATGTGCTTTACAACAGCAAACCATGGGAAAGTACGAGGGCAGTGTTTCAGACATGGAGATGGAAAGCTAGCTCGAGGAGCTCGAGATCACCTTCAGTTTGATGCATCCCCTAATAGAATATCAGGTTCCTTTGGTACTTAGCTAGATGTGAGGGGTTGTGCATCAATGGTGGATGCTTTATTTGGGGGAGAGGAAGAAGACATATGTGTCGTGGGTCGACTTTCTAAAGGAGTTCTGAGTGGAGTTCCTTTCATCGACTATGAATTTTGAGAAGAGTTGGGAGCTACTCTCCCTTCAGTAGAGGAGTATGTTAGTGAGATAACTTGAGATAAAGTTCAAGTATCTTCTCAATTTTCCCCCAATCTCTTTTTGGAGGAAGAGTCTCGTGCGAGATGCCTAGAGGAGTCACTTTATCTCTTTATCTAGTTCGCGATTACTCCCTTTACATTTTCGACGTACTTGGAGGTTCAAAAAAAGGTGGAGGTTATTGAGTGGATTCAATGATGATGAGGTCTAACATGAGAGGGTAATCAACAGAATTCTTCAAAGGGAAAGGATACTAGTATAAGGTCTCAAGCACTAGGGCCTTCGAGGTTTTGACCAGTAGGGAGTCGACCTCAGTAGTTTATGTTATGAAATTACAGTACTAATGCCTTTCCTGAGAATTTAGGATTGAGGTGTTTCATTTGTGGAGTCCATAGAAATATTTAGAATCAGTTCCCAACAACCATTTGATCTCAGTATGGTGGAGGTGGATAGGTTCATCACCCTCCTTAGTAGCAGTTGCGAGCCATTCCATTTCATCAGCATGGACAGTGGGCTCATGATCCACCGAGGGGAGATGGAGTAGGTAGAGACCAAACTCAAGATGTTCCTTAGGGACCTCTACCCAGGTGTGGTCATGGAGGAAGTCATCAACATAGGGGCAGAGGAGCTGGGAACAATCAGTTACACATAGTAGAGGCAATATTTCCAGCAGGTCTGGAGATCGTTAGAAGTACTATTAGTTTATTCATTACCCTTGCTTGTGCTTTGTTTGATTCAGGATCTTCACACTATTTTGTTTCACCCACTCTAGCCCATGCTCTGGGACTAGACATAGAGAGGCTTCCTGTGTCCCTGGTTTTGAGTACACCAGTCGGAGTTCAGACAATCCTATTTGACGTGTTCCGGGGATATAAACTGATGATGGGACCACATCAGTCATATGGGGATATTTTATTGCTAAAGATGCAACCATACGATGTTATTATCAGCATCTTATGGTTGTATTTTGTTCATGCCATTATCAACTGCTTTTGGAGGAGAGTCGTATTTTCAGATATGGATGACCGGTGTGTGGTTTTCGTTGGTGAGAAGATCTGTTAGGTGGGTAGTCAATGCATAGAACCTATTCTTTCCTTGTTGGCTGAGATGTAAATGGAATCAGTGGATGCTGAGATAGTGGGGGTTCCCAAAGTTTTTGAGGAGTTCCTAGATGTTTTCCCTGATGAGGTTATGACTCTACCCCCTCAATGTGACATTGAGTTCAGGATAGACTTACAACCAGATGCTTATCTGATTTTTATGGATCCTTATCGTATGAAACCTTCTGAGTTGCGGGAACTAAGGATTCATATTGATGAAATAATTAAAAGGTCTTTATCTAGCCTAGGGTGTTTCCATGGGGTGCTCCAGTATTGTTTACAAAGAAGGTGAATGGTAGTCTAAGGTTGTGCATAGACTACTAGAGGTTGAATCAGGTGATGGTAAAGAATTTTTACTCTCTTCCAAGGATAAACGACATTTTTGACTAGGTGAGAGGGGAAAGTTGTTTTTCTAAGATTGATATGTAATTTTTATATCACCAGTTGAGGGTGAAGGAGGGCGATATCCTGAAGACTTCCTTCAAATGCAGGTATGGGCACTTCGAGTTCTTAGTCATGATATTCGGTGTTACGAACACACCAGAAATTTTCATGGGGATTATGAACTCTATCTTTCATGAGTTTCTATACTGGTTCATCATCATATTCATCTATGATATTCTAATCTACTCGAAGTCAGAGGAGGAGCACAACGAGCATCTCAGAACTATCTTGAAGGTACTTCAATGCCACCAGCTCTACAGAAAGTTGTCCAAGTATAAGTTCTGGAAATGAGAGGTGAATTTACTTGGTCATGTGGTGTCTTAGCAGGGTGTGGTGGTTGACCCATCAAATGTTGAAGTAATTATTTCTTGGTAAGTACCCAATAATGTGGTATAAGTTCCCATTTTTCTTGGTATTTCAGGATATTATTAAAGGTCTGTACCTGATTTATCTTGATTTGAAGTTCCATTAACAATTATTACTATAAAGGACCAAGATTTTGTGTAGAGTGAGTAGTTCTAGACAACGATCAGTTATCTAAAGGGGAGGTTGGCTAGTTCTCTAGTGATTTGGTTGCCTGAGGAATGAGTAATTTTTGAGGTGTTATGCAATGCTTCTTATCTAGGTTTGAGATTCTTATTGATGCAGCAACGAGAATTGATCTTTTATGGGTTTAGGTAGTTACACCCCCATGATAATAACTATTCTACCCATGATCTTGAGTTATCAGCAGTCATGTTTGCACTGAATTTGCAGCAACATTAACTCATTGGGGAATGCTTTTCAGTCTTCACAGACTATAAGAGCTCGAGGTATATATTTTCCCAATGTGATCTAAATATGTGGAAATAGATGTGGATGGAGTTTTTTTAGGACTATGATTTTTAGATCTACTATATCTTAGGGAAGGGGAATGTCGTGGCTGATCAATTGAGCATGAAGTTATAGAAGGAGGTTATTCGAGAATCCACAAATGTTTGAAAGGCAATGGAGGAGTTGGTAGTCTTTCACTTGGATAAAAGGGTGGGTAATGGTAGAGGTTGTTTTTTTCAGTTGATAGTGATGTATTCTTCAATGCAGTAGGTGGAAGAGTTTTAGTGGGGAGACTCAGAGGTAGAATTGATGCACGATCACGTTGACCATGGTGATTCTTAGGAGGGATGGTTGGAGGATGGTCAAAACTCGATGCTGTTCCAGGGAAGTTTGTTTTTTCTAGTATCAATTCACGATGGATTTCTTCATGAGTTTCATAAATCACCTTTAGTGCTACACCTAGGAATTTATAATATATATCGTGGCTTGAGGATACAGTTTTTGTGGCTCAATATGAAGTAGGAATTATCAGAGTTTGTGGTGAGGTGCTTGGTCTTCCAGTAAGTGAAGGCCTATAACTGTGTTCTCAGTAGTTTTTTGTAACCATTGGATGTCCCCGAGTGGAAGTGGGATGTCATATCGATGAATTTCATCATAGGGTTACCCAGGGATCGGGGAGGCTATGATGCTATCTTGGTAGTGGTGGATCAGTTGATGAAATTATCTCACTTCTTAGTGATCAAGAAGTTAAGCATAGTGGATGATTTGACTAAGAGGTATATGTATGAGGTGGTGTGGTTTCATGGAGTTTCAAGTTCCATTATCTTAGATCAAGACACACATTTTACTTTGCGAGTCTCGAGGGGATTATAGGATGCTTTTGGAACCCAGTTATGTCTCAGTACTGTCTTCCACCCTCAGACAGATGGGTAGACAGAATAGACTATCCAGACACTGGAGGATATGTTGCGAGCATGTATCTTGGAATTTGGTAGATCTTGGGTGAATTTTTTTCCCTTGGTAGAGTTTTATTACAATTCCATTGAGACGACTCTGTTTGATGATTTTTTTGGAAGACCATGTTGTTCACCTTTGTGCTAGACGGAGGTTGGGGAGACAACTATTCTTGGCCCTGAGGTAGTGCAGAGCACTATAGAAAAGGTTCAGATTGTTCGTGATAGGATGAAAGTGGTGTAGGACCAGTAGAAGTCACATGCCGATTGTAGGAGGAGGCCCTTGGAGTTCAAGGTCAGGGACCACGTGTTCTTGAAGGTTTCCCCTCAATGTTAGTGGACGGTTGACTGAGCGAGCAAGATTTCTCCTAGGTTTGTTGGACCCTTCGAGGTGTTGGGATAGGTTGGTGAAGTGGCATACCAGTTGAAATTTCCACTATAGTTGGAGAGGATCCATGATTTCTTCCACATCTCTCAACTTCATTGGTATATTCATGTTGAATCCCATGTTCTTGATTGGGGAGAGTTGGACATTGAGGATGATATTGTGTACGTGGAGTGTCCAATAGAGATCCAAGATCATTTGTAGAAGGTGATGTATGGATGGACCATTCCTTTGGTTCATATGTTGTGTAGGTATGGTGGCCCGGAGAAGAGTACTTGGGAGAAAGAAACATAGATTCATTCCCAGTACCCAGAGTTGTTTTTAGTTTTTCCTTATTATATTTAGTTTTGAAATGTAATGTTTGAACCTTGTTATTTATGATATGAGTTGTTCCTTTGCTATGTAATGTTTGATAAAGTCCTGACATGTGGAAAAGGGAGGACTTGATTCCTAATTAAGACGCATTATTTGAGATGCGATTAAACTCATACGGGTGAGTTAGTGCTGCCTAGAGTGGATAATATCTTGGCATAGAGGATGAAATTCCCTGGTTCGTACATTCAGATAGTGTGGTTGTTACTCTCATGTGTTGTGTCTTGTAGTCATTTTGGTTGACATGATAAGGTCTGGTTACATGTGTTAGAGGAGGTTTTCTTGGATGTGGGGGTTTCCACTCCATCTTTTAAACAATACATGGAAGTTTATCATTGAACGTTAATGTGTTTGGTTGTTAGAGGCATTTCAAGTGTATCAAGATCCTTGAGAGGTATCTCATGGGGTGGTTGTTCGGACCCCTCTTTCTTCTAGTCTTGGTCTTGGATTCTCGATGGAGAGAATCATTTGAGAGATATCTAATGTAACGGTCTGTGTCCTCCTGGTCTGTTACTTTGCAAGTTTTGGTGGTTAGAAGTGTTTAGAGGAGATTTAGAAGGAGTTTGGAGAGGTTCATTTTCTAAAGTATTAAAAAAGAGGGATTTCAAACCATGTAACTATATTACATGACGTGAAACCCTGCTTCACGGCTTGTCTTGGAGCTTTCATGACATGTATATATTTTACACAGCATGAAGAAGAGTTTCATGGCGTGTGATATTTATGGGTTTGAAAAATAAAATAAAATTAAAAGACGATGGGTTTTTTGGAGGAAGTTGACCTCAAGGGATTACATGGCGTGAAACGGTATTACACATCATGTAATACCCCACTACTGTAATGTTTTGAAAGTTTTTCCAACTACTCAAGTTATAAAACCCTATGACTACAGTAATTTCCTATCAAACCTAGGTGACCCAACAACCCCTCTCTAGCTTTTTGAAGGTTTCTTCACCTAGGATTAAATTCTATCTTCTCTCCTTCGGTCCTTAGTGATCCGACATCAATCTTAGGTGAATTCTTCCTTCGTTATTTCGGTTTCTACTAGTTTGGCCTCTATTTTCCTCCCGTTATTATTTCCCTGTAATGGTGTATGTTTTTCTTCACTACTAATATGTTCTTATTTAGTTTTCAATGGTGCGGTGGTGCCTCTACATCCTTGGGTGGATGCAGATCTTGTGGGAGGGATAATCGGAGGACCATCACATGATCAGTTTCCATGAAAAGAACGTTAAAAACTCCTAGGTAGAGATTTTTCCCTTTATTTATCTTTGATTATGTATCATGTGGGAGAGATATACTCTTGTTTTCCTACGGATCATAGTTTCACCACACTAATCAAAGATAAGAACTGGGTAAATGAATTGAAAGGGGTAGAGGGATCCGATGCACATGTTTTTTTGACTTTGATATTATTGTGATGTTGTGAATTATACAGGCTAAATGCACTACTGAAAATCATGGCTGTTGGTGGTCCTTAATTTCACACTAAATAAGTTTCATGATGGTTGGTTCCTATCAAACATTTTTATATAGAATTGGTAAATCACGTACACTTGGATAATAAATGGATTCCTAGGATTTCCCAATTTTTGTGAAAACCCTTGAATTGACAAGTGTAATTAAATAAGGTATTCCTTCTTAAATCTAGAGTTGTGTTATGATTTGGTATGTGGGGTGATGTGTTGTGTGGGATATACATGGTTGTGTGTATGTGACCGAAGGGAGGTGAAGTGGATATGTTTTGATGTGTGGGTTTGATTTGGTTTGTGCTGTGGTTTGGTTGTGAAGCATGGGTATGTGCTATGGGTTGGTTTGGGCTATATTGTGGATGAACTTGTAGATAATACATAAAACTATCTATATAATGAAATCTCAAGTTGAGAGATTGTTTTACTATGTAATGGATGACCAGTATTGTGCAACGAGGCTTCAATCAGGTTGTGCGATGATGTGCTATTGGATGTGGTTATGTGTGGTTTTTTACTATGTGGTTCGTTGTGTACTATGCTTGATAGTTTCTCGAATAGTAATAGAATAGATGGATAAATATTTGATTTATAAAGTTTGATACTATATTGGGTTGGTTTGGTTAACATAATGAATAAATGAATTTTGAATGAAGAATGGTAATGGTTAAATTAAATTGGTTAGGAATATGGTTTGGGTTTGTGGCTTGTTGTGTAGTGTTGTGCATTTAGAGGTAGAAAAAAGTTGGAAGTATTTTGAGATGGTTGTTTGTTTGATAACCCATAAGTTTGGTTGAGTGTTTGATATATATATATACTTTTATTTTCCTTTTTATTTCTATATGAATTCCACCCTAGCTGAGCACTATGTGCCAAACACCCCATCATCACGGGGGAGGGTGTCTTTCCAAAAAATCCTGATGGGAGGATGGATAGATAGCTACCCACTCTTCCCTGCTCCCTCTTCTGGGTAGTGATAGCCTAATATTTCTCGGGCAGACTGTGATTTGTGAGGACCAGGTTTGTGTGGGAGAGTGGTGTTTCCTAGGTGTCTTTGGGATGATATGTGTTGTTCTTTCCCAGGTGTCTTTGGGATGAGGTGTGGTTTGTGGCCTAGGTGTCTGTGGGCAAGATGTGATGTGACTCAGGGCTTAGGTGATGGGATGAGACGTGGATTGTGTCCTAGGTTTCTGTGGGTGTAATGTGATATGACTCGAGGCTCAGGTAATGGGATGATCTATATTCTATGGACCAGGTGTCTGTGGGTGGGATGAGATGTGGTTTGTGGCCTAGGTGTATGCGGAAGGATGTGATGTGTCTTATGGACCAAGTGTGTATGAGTGGGTTATGACGTGGTTATTTCGGAATAAATGGGAGTGCAAGGACATTTTCCATTAGGCAATAGCAACTAAACCAATGGGAATTGGTGCGGGTTACCCAAATCGTCGATGTACTTACTATATTACTTTACTTGACTTTCATTACTTGGTGAGCATGTCTTGGTGATGATAGGATGGCTAATATACCCTGTTAGGTGTTGTTTGGTTCTACTGTTTTCTCATAGTGTCATTATCATACTCCCTTTCTTTTGTGCATGAGAGACTTAGGTTTTTTTCCTACTGAGTATATCTATATACTCACCCTATGTAAATATAACTGTTTTCATATTTTCAGGAGAATTATATGGACCATGCTAGGAGGTACTAGCTTGGGCCTTAGAAAAATTGTTGAGTTGTTGCTTTAGCTTGATTTTGGTACTTACTTTGGAGTTTTATTATACTTGTAACATTTTTATTTTGAACATGCATGTGGGATGAATTTTGGTTTTCTTATATATATATATATATCTGTCTTGGAGTTTTTTTTGTGATGAACCATCTTATCTCCTGATCTTGTTTTTCCTAAAAAGGGAAATTCCACCCATTTTTTTATGAGATTGTATACCCATGGTGCAAGTCGCCACCTTGGGGACTACTGGAGGCGAGACTCGGGGGTCATTATCTCCCTTTCTTCATTGCCAGCCTAAGAGGGGTATCTTTGGAGGGAGGGGGTCATGACACTAAATCACACGTACCATCTATAAATTCACTAGCTAAAATTGATGACACAATTACATAACGATGTTATGGAAATCTCAAAATCATGTGTGAAGCATGGAAGAACAATTGGATCTAAGGATAGAAATACTTAAAAAATAAAAGGAATGAATATAATAGAAAACCACATTATATAGGAATGTGTTCTAAAAGAAACATGTAATTTATGTGTTCTTAAAGAAACACATGATGAAAATCATAAATAGAATTCACAAGATATAAAAAACCCTGAAGGTTTTGAAAATAATGAAATCTCTCCTAATTATTCCACTATAAGTGATATATGGGATCAAAGTAATGTGGAAAATATTGATGAAATATTTTCATATTATATGTCACATGATATAGAAAATGAATACCCTAAACCAAGGTCTGTTATAGAATGTTAAAAATGACCTGATTGGAATAAATGGAAAGATTCAATGTAAGTTGAATTAAATTCACTTAATAGGGGAAGGGTTTTTAGACATATCATCCTCACACTAGAATATGTGAATCCTATTAAATATAAATGGGTTTTTGTGCATAAGAGTAATGAGAAAAATGAGATTGTAAGATACAAATATCATCTTTTTGCACAATGTTTTTCTCAAAGACCTGAAATTAATTATGATGAGACATATTATTCTGTTATAGATGCTATTAATTTTTGATATCTAATCATCCTTATAGTAGTTAATAAGACTAATATGCATCCTATGGATTTTTTATAGCCTATTTATATAGGTCACTTGATAGTAGTATATATATTAGAATCCTTGAAGGATTCAAAATACCCAAAGTATTGAAATCAAAACCCAAAGACCTATATTAAATTAAATTGTAGAAATCCCTGTATAGATTAAACCAATATGGGAGTATGTGGTATAATCATTTGAGATAATATTTTTTAAATAAAGTTTATGTAATAAACCCATATAACCACGTGTTTTTATTAAGAAAACAACATCTAGATATGAAATCATTTCCTTTATGTTGATGATTTAAAAATCATCAGAACTATAGAGGAGATCAATGAAGTAATGAGAAACTTAAAGTATGAATTTGAAATGAAAGACCTAGGAGAAAACAAGTATTTTCTTGGATTAAAAATTGAATATATGTCAAGTGGTATATTTTTGCATGAGTCAAATTACACAAAAAAGGTCTTAAAACACTTTAATATGAATAAAGTGAATCCTTTAAGTACTCCAATGGTTTTTCAGTCTTTAAATATTGAGAAAGATCAATTTCAACCTCATAATTAAAATGGGGAGTTAGTTGGTCTAGAAGTACCATACCATAGTTATATCAGAGGACTAATGTATCTTGTTAATTATACTCATTCGAATATATATTTTTCTAATAATTTATTGGAAAGATTTAGTCCAAACCCTACTTTAATACAATGATATATTGATTTATTAATTTCAAACCCCCATGTGAAAGATTTATTAACTGATTAAGGTGATATATATATCTATATATAATATTAAATAATAATATTAACCTGATTTTAATGTTTTTTTTATTGTTTTATTTTATTTAACACAAATGTAAATTATTGTTTTATTCTTATTTTAGGTATTCAGATTTCAAACCCTCATCAAGATGTCTTCTAAGGAAGATCATCTCTTTTTATTTATTTTGGAGGGTTTGTGAATTATTTTATTTAATTCCTTCTATGAGATCCATTGATTCGAGATTAATTTCAATATCTATTATCCACAGTATGTAATTAATTTTATTAATATCAAGAGAAGTGAATTTGAGTTTCGTGAGATTTTATATAATGATGTAGGACCCAAGAACACCCTCAGAGGGGAGGAGTGAATCAGGGTGTCAAATTTTTCTTCTAATATGATGGATCTTATTCCCACAATGGTAGGAACTTGTTAAACTAGTCTTCTGGAATAGTGTAGTAATAAAACATTATCATGCAAAGAGAAAACACAATAGTTTTACTTGGTTTACCACTAAGGGCTAGTCCAAGAAGCATACACCAATAGATTATCAGTCGTACCTAAATCCACTAATCTTCACTAGTTTTAGAATATAATATTTCAGACACAGTCACTTTGTTCTAGGCACACAACCTTTACAAGATTTTAGGGATAGCTCACTGCATCCTTCGGAACACTTTCAGCGACTCCCCCTAGCTCACTGCTTTGAGAGAAGTCTGACTTAGTTTATCGATTTGAAGTCCACTTCAATGGATTGGCATTAAAGTCTTTTTACCTATCTAGTACATGACTTTTCTTGCACCGTATATCCAATTTGATGCACTTTGAAATCCCTATTCACTAAAAACCTGATGTTTAAAACTGCCTTTTGTGAAGCTCCTTCACGAAGCTCACTACCTTCACAAAGCACCCTGACTTCGTGGAACAAACTACATTTTAAAAGATCATTGAGTCAACACAGAATACCCCATCATCACGAAGTACTCATTAATCAAAAGCATTGGTATCAGTCAAGAATCAAAAAGTATTTTTACGATTCTCAAGCTCACATGGAATGTTAGTTTCATAGAGCTCCCCCAGCTTCACGAAATTAGAGTGATTCCATATTTTCCTTGAAAAAATTCATGTAAAGTGAAGAGGGGTAGCCTCATATTTATATTCTTGGTCATTCACAATGCTCCACCGCCTCTTAGTGGATTTTCTAGATCTTTCAAAACCACCTTCACATAGCTCTCCATTCACGATTCTCTATTATGATTTGATGTTGTCATGAAGATTTCTATCAAACCATCACACGCCGTGATTCTCTAATTATCATAATCATAGTGATCACCATTACCGTTTGTAATTCTCTAATTCTTCATCATTTGTGATGCTCATCTCTACCGTGTAGATCACCGTCAACTTTCCTTGAACCTTTTTGAAACACCATTCGTGAAGCCCATCTTCACGAAACTCATGCCTTTTCCATATTTTCATAAGCCCTTTAAGGAAATACACTTTTCGCGATGCTAGATAACTTCCAAATTTTAGCCCCAAATGTCACGACCCGTCCCCCGGGGCCCGTGCCATGACTACCCCAAGCCTGCCTTCCATAGGCCAAGGGCTAAAGACTAGAACCAAAGGCATAATTCCCTAAAACTGGGAAGAAATTAACTTTATAACCTATAAACGCACACAACAGAGCACACAAATAGATAAAAAACACTAAGTAAAATGTATGACATAAGAGTGATGAAAGGTAAAAGGGGCAGGAAATACAAGCCCAACTGTAAAGTACAAGGAACTGGAAGTACAAGTATAACTAAATAAAGAAAAAAAATAGCTGCTAGGCCATCCTTCAGGATCCCTACCTGAAGGGTAGGTACAAATATCCTGATCATCACTCCACGTCTGTCAGTCTCCTCTGTGTACCGACTCATCGTAAGGTCCACCTCCGGGTACCGTCTAGTCCTGGTACTCTCAGCCTCAGTCAGCACTATCCATTGTCTGCAACCAACAAAAAAAGGTGCGGGCATAGCCCATGCAGGGGTGATTATAACGATACTCAGTAGAGACCTCGAGACACTCAAGGTCTCACAAAATCCAACAAGGATAAACCACAAAGTATGAAATCAACAGATAACCTTACTTAGGTATATGACCATACATATACCTAAGTTATCAAGTGATCCATCTCAATCATGATGGAAACACAAAAGTACTGACTCAGATCAACCAGGATTTTATTCACATTATCGAAACCTTGGCTACTGGAGAACTCCTGCTCAATCGAGTATATTGGGCCTGCCGCGTCACACAGATGTGCTTCCCACTAACCCTGGACTTCTGAGGTACTCCTCCTATCGAGTACCATGGGTTTTCTATGTCACACATAGGTGCTCCCCACCACGGGTCTACCGCCACACCTAGGCGCTTCCCCTCGTAGCCTACTGAGGTACTCCTCCTGTCGAGTACCGTGGGTCTGCCGCATCACCAAGCGCACTCCTCTACCGTGGGTCTGCCTCCACAACCAGGCGCTCCCAACTGGGCTAGTAGAATCACTCCGAGTCAAACGGTCAGCAGTCGTCAGGTCTTAGCCAGCAACTAGGTCTCTGCACTCTGCTCGCTCGTCATTCAAAGGATAGGCTCCATGAGCTACTGGTCGATACTCCAACTGTTACGAAGTCCCATGAATAATTATCTCAAAGGCCTGCCACGTCATAGGGGTCTCAACCCAATAGAGGACGCGTCAATCAGACGCCCGGTCTGTGAGTTATTATCCTTTTAGTCCCAGGGTCCTGGTTGGATTTGTGCATGATCCAACCTGACCGTATCTCAACTATACCCCAAACTTCAGTGGGGTATACTCAAAGGGACCGTTATGCTCCAAGATTACCAGTGCCGCTAATAGTTCATCAAACAGACATCCGGTGCCAATGATATGGACAAAAGAAAGTAAAGGGTCGTAGTGGGCCCGGGTCCGGTCCGACCCGACCCGACCCAGCCTGGGTCGACCCGGTTCGAGTTGACCCGGCCTGACCCGTTGGGTCTGGACCAACCCGTTGGGTGGGCCGGCCTGTTGGGTTTGGCCCGGCCCGCTGGGCCCAGCCCAGCAGGCCATGAGGGGCCGCAGAGGGCCGTGAGGGTGCGGACCGGCCATGGGTCAGCGCGAGGGCGGTTAGGCCCGGAGGGCGTCGCGAGGGAGGGTCGGCCCGGGGTGCGGGGCCGGTTCAACTCGGAGGGCCATGGGGTCGCGGCTCAGGGCGGCTCGGCTCGGGGGCCAAGGTGGCGCGACCAGGGCTGATTCAGCTGGGAGGCCGGGGCAGCGTGGCTGGGGCAGGTTTGGCCGGGAGGCTGGGGTGCGGCGTGGCTAGGGTGCGGTGCGGCTCGGGCCAGTTTGGCCGGCGAGTGGCATGGCTGGCGGGCGACGCAATTTAGCCCGGGATGGCGGAGCCGGTTCAGCCGGGGCACCGGAGCATCGTGGGGGCCGTGCGAGTTGTGGAGGCCACAGATAGAACGATCTTTGCCTTCGTCGCCATCAACACCGTTTTCGACTTCCTTCATTTCGAAGAACACCTCAAATCAACACAAGGGTTACAGAGAGGACGAGCCATGTTATTTTGGCCCACACTCTCCGCATTAGAGCAGTAGCAAGAGGTTCACCAATAACATAAACAAGAATAATCATGGAAGATATTTTCAATTCTCATAATCCCCTGTTAATTTCTATTCCCAACCCGCAAGGAAAACATCCGCAACGATTCTTTTTTTTAGAAGGGAAGAATCAAGGGAATAATATCATATTCAAATAAAATCCCTACCTTGTTCATTTTTCATCGATGTTCACATGAGAAGGTGAACATTGATTCGTTGTAGATGAACACTTCCTACGTCGAAGGATGTTCTGAGAAAGGAAGTTGAAGTTGAGGTCGTTCTTCGTAGTCAAAGGCGTTCCTCTTCGGCGTTCTTCGTCGGTGGAGCGTTCTTTGTTGGGAGCCTTCTACCAATATTTCTCCTCTCCCAAGTTCCACCAAAATGAAATAATAGCCTCCAAATAATATATTAAGTTGTTGGCATAATATTCAAAATGGTTGAATTGATTAAGGGAGAGTTGGCCCAATCAATAGGTGCGTTGGCAGAATTAATGTGGAGGAAGCTCAAGAGGCTCCTCCAAATTAATGAGGGAGTTAAGAGGTTTTACTATCCCCCCCATTAAGAGGGGTTCAAATGGTCCCCACTCCAAAATTCAAATTGGGAGGTTTTGAGAACTCGGGTGGTCCCCACCACAATTAATCATGAAGAGGAGGTTTAGGCCTCAGGTGGTCCCCACCACCATAACCTCTCATGGGAGGTTAAGGTGTGGTGGTCACCACCTACAATTTCCACATGGGTGGTTATAATAGATAAAATAAAATTAAACATGTGTTCGTTTTATTTTATTATTTACACAAAAAACCCAAAAACTAACTTTCACCCTTGACCAATTGCCGTCAAGGTGAAAGTCTCCTTAAGCGAATATCAGCATTGCGAGTTCAATAGTGCCATCATATTTCAATTCTGAGAACCGGTTCAGAAGTTATAAAAATCCGCTCAAACTTTCACTGAATGTACCTGAACAAAACTTCAGAAATTGATTCCGAGCACACTGGGCCTCAGAATCATGCACCGTCAATTTTTGCGGACTCGTAAAATTCCAATTTAATAAAAAAATATTTACATGGAAATTCAAGGTCTTTACATTATCCCCACCTTAGGTCTTTACATCCCCATAAGCTACAATTCAAACTAAGGGAACAAGTGAGGGTACTGAGCATGCATCTGAGCCTCCCGCTCCCACGCGTTCTCCTGGAGGTTCCCGTGTTGCCAACGAACGTGCACCAGAGGTATCGACCGTCCATTAAGGAACCGCTCCTGTCGATACTCAATCTCTATTGAAACCTTTATAAAAGTCTCCCTATCATCGACATCCTGCTCACCATGGTCGTTGATGTGAGAAGGGTCATGCACATATCTCCTCAGCTGGGATACATGGACGTGCACCCAGTGCAACTGAGGTGGAAGAGCTAAGTAGTAATCCACCTTGCCAACTCTACTAAGGACCTGAAAAGGTCCGATGAACCTTAGAGATAACTTGCCGCCTCGGCCAAATCTCCACAAACCTCTTCGAGGTGAGACCCATAGAAAGATGTGGTCTCTATCCTCAAACTCTAGAGGTATCCATCTCTAGTCATCATACGACTTCTGCCTGCTCTGTGCAGTCTTCATCCACTCTTGGATGATCTGTACCTTCTCTGTAATAGCCCGTACCATCTCTGGTCCCACTAGTGCTGACTCCCCTAGGTCAGTCCAGTACAAAGGTGATTTTTAAGGTCACCCGTATAATGCCTTGAAAGTTGCCATCCCTATGGTGGAGTGATAGCTATTGTTGTACACAAACTCCACCAAAGTAAAGTGATCCTCCCAGCTATGATTGAAGTTGAGGACACAAGCACGCAGCATGTCCTCAAGGGTCTGAATGGTCCGCTTAGTCTGACCATCTGAACGACGGGTCGGGTAGTCACGAGCCATGTGACCCTGCCCACCGCATGCGTAACACTGCCTGCTCCTGGCATGTCTATCTCTGCTTCAGGTGCCCCGCACAACTGATCCCGAGTCATGAGCTTGTCCACCTTTAGGTCTGGTCCTCTTAGACCTCTGTGACATCTGTCTACTACCAGCTATAGAATACTTCTCTACGTGTTGGCTGGTGGTGGATCTCACTGCTGGAGACTGCCCATCAAGGAAACTATCCATTAGGAGGGCTATCTCTAACACCCCCGCCTGTGTCGGGATGCTGAGTGAGATCACTGAAGCCCTGATCTCCCACCCGAGTCCTTGCTCGAAGGTCCGGGCCTTGGATAATGGGTCCCGCACCATATCGTTAGAGTAGCATGAGAGGTCTGTGAACCTCACTGAGTACTGAGGTACAATCATGCGACCCTAATGCAGATGAAGTATCTACTTTATGCGCACTATGCGAAGAGTCGCTGGGACAAACTCTGCTCGAAACAGGCTCTCGAAGTCTGCCCAGAGAAGCGTCACCTCATCGTGGACCTGGAGCATCAAGCTACACTATCTGCCTGCTGCTGCCTGTAGAAGGCTGACACCAAGTATCACCATGAGGTCGGCTGGTGTCCCTACCAGTCAGAAGACTCTCACCACAACCTCCAGCCAATCCTCAACCACCTGTGGGTCCATCTCTCCCCTGAACCTGAGTGGCCTCTGGCGCTGGAACTCATGCAATGCGTTCAAGTGGAGTGCAACGCCTGCTGCTGGGGCTGGTGACATCAGTGGCCCAACAGGTAATGGTACCGCTGGTGCCTCTACTGGAAGAGGGCCCTACACCAAGGCCTCATCACTCGGTGGGATATCAGTGTGTACAACTCCTGAAACTCTAGCCATCTATCTGCGTAGAGGCATCTTGAAAAGAAACAGGTGTGCTACAGTTAAAAGTTATACTTGGTGAGCTGACCTGGTTGAGCTGACTTAAATAAAACTTTTGAAAACACACACATAATTAATGTTTTTGTGCACTGATTCAAAAATCAGAAGTCAGGGTCCTGGTGTATGGATACGTTGGCCGCCGCACCAACACTGGAATCCCTGAACTGAGAACCACACTCACTACCCTTAACACTATTGCTTCATAGAAAGAAAGATCAAAGTCCTAAGTTCTGCAGTAAAACTGACTCCTCTGATACCAATTTGTCATGACCCGTCCCCCAGGGCCCGTGACGTGACTACCCCAAGCCTGCCTTCCATAGGCCAGGGGCTGGCAACTAGAACCAAAGGCATAATTCCCTAAAACTGGGAAGGCATTGCCTTTATAACCTATAAACACACACAACAGTGCACACAACTAGATAAAAAACACTAAGTAAACTGTATAAAAAAAGAGTTCTGAAAAGTAAAAGGGGCCAGAAATACATGCCCAACTATAAAGTACAAGGAACTAGAAGTACAAGTACAATTGAAGAAAGAAAAAAAACAGCTGCTGGGTCATCCTCTGGGATTCCTACCTAAAGGGTAGGTACAGATAGCCTCCTCAACACTCCACATCCATCAGTATCCTCCGTGTAATGACTCGTCGTAAGGTCCACCTCTGGGTACCATCCAGTCCTGGTACTCTCAGCCTCAGTCAGCACTATCCATCGTCTGCAACCAATACAATAAGGTGCGAGCATAGCCCATGCTAGGGTGAGTATAACAATACTTATTAGGGACCCCGAGACCCTCAAGGTCTCACAAAATCCAACAAGGATAAACCAAAAAGTTTGAAATCAACAAATAACCTTACTTAGGTATATGCCTATACATATACCTAAGTTATCAAGTGATCCATCTCAATCATGAGATAAACATAAAAGTACTGAATCAGTTTAACCAAAATTTTATTCACATTATAGAAACCTTGACTGCTGAAGAACTCCTGCTCAATCGAGTACAGTGGGCCTACTGCGTCACACAGAGGCACTTCCCACTAACCTTGGACTACTGAGGTACTCCTCCTGTCGAGTACTGTGGGTCTGCTGCGTCACACAGAGGTGCTCCCCACTACAGGTCTGCCGCCACACCCAGGCACTCCCCCTCGTAGCCTACTGAGGTACTCCTCCTATCGAGTACCATGGGTCTGCCGTGTCACCAAGCGCGCTCCTCCACCGTGGGTCTTCCTCCACAACTAGGAGCTCCCCACTAGGCTAGTAGAATAACTCCGAGTCAAATGGTCAGCAGTCATTAGGTATCATCCAGCTACTAGGTCTCTGCACTCTGCTCACTCATCACTAGAAGGATCCTCTCCATGAGCTACTGTTCGATAATCCAACTGTCACGAATTCCCATGAAGAAGTATCTCAAAGGTCCTCCACATCATAGGGGTCTCAAAGCAATAGACAACGCATCAATTAGATTCTTGGTCTATGAGTTATTATCCTTTTAGTCCTGGTTGGATTCGTGCATGATCCAACCTGACCGTATCTCAACTATACCCCAAACTCCAGTGGGGTATACTCAAAGGGACCGTCATTCTCCAAGATTACCAGGGTTTTTGACAGTTTGTCAAATGGACGTCCAGTGCCAATGATATGGATAAAAGAAAGTAAAGGGTCGTAGTGGGCTCGAGTCCGGTCCGACCCAGCCTGGGTCGACTCGATTCGGGTCGGCCCGGCCCGTTGGGTGGGCTAGTTCATTGGGTTCGGCCCAGCCCGTTGGGCCCAACCCAGCAGGCCACGAGGGGCTGCAGGGGGCCGTGAGGGTGTGGACTGGCCGTGAGGGCATGGACCGACCGTGGGTCTACGTGAAGGCGGTTCGGCCCGGAGGGCGGCTCGACCTGGGGCGCGGGGCCGGTTTGGCTCGGAGGGCCGTGGGGGCATGGCTCGGGGCGGCTCGGCCTGAGGGCCGGGGTGGACTAGCTGAGGTCGGTTTGCCTAGGGTGGTGTGGCCGAGGCCGGTTCGGCTGGGAGGCCGGGGCAGCCAGGGGCCAGTTCGGCCAGGGAGTGGCACGGCCGGGGCGCGATGCAGCTCAGGCCAATTCGGCCAGCGGGTGTCACGACCGGTAGGGGGCGCGATTTGAGCTGGGATGGCGGAGCTAGTTCGGCCGAGGAGACGAAGCGTCATGGGGGCAGTGCGGGTTACGGAGGCCACGAGTAGCACGACCGTTGCCTTCATCACCTTCGTCGCCATCAACACCGTTGTCGCCTGCCTCAATTTCAAAGAACACCACAAATCAACGCAAGGGTTACGGAGAGGACGAACCATGTTTGTTTATCCCACACTCTCTACATTAAAGCGGTAGCAAGAGGTTCACCAAGAACATAAACAAGAAGGACCATGGAAGATATTTTCAATTCCCACAATCCCCCGTTAATTTCTATTCCCAACCCGTAAGCAAAACATCCGCAACGATTATTTGTTTTAGAAGGTAATAATGAAGGGAATAATATCATATTTAAATAAAATCCCTACCTTGTTAATTGTTCATCGACGTTGGTGTGAGAAGGCGGACGTCGATTCGTTGTAGATGAACATGTCCTACGTCGAAGGAGGTTCTGAGAAAGGAAGTCAAAGTCAAGGTCGTTCTTCATAGTTGAAGGAATTCCTCATCAGCGTTCTTCGTCGGTGGAGCGTTATTCATTGGGAGCCTTCTCCCAATATTTATCCTCTCACAAGTTCCACCAAAATGAAATAATAGCCTCCAAATAATAGATTAAGTTGTTGGCATAATATTCAAAATGGTTGAATTGATTAAGGGAGAGTTGACACAATCAATAGGTGTGTTGGAATAATTAATGTGGAGTAATCTCAAGAGGCTCCTTCACATTAATGAGGGAGTTGAGAGGTTTTCCTCGCCCCCCATTAAGAGGGGGTCAGGTGGTCCCCACTCCCAAATTCAAATTGGGAGGTTTTGAGAACTCGGGTGGTCCCCACCACAATTAATCATGAAGAGGATGTTTAGGCCTCGGGTGGTCCCCACCACCATAACCTCTCATGGGAGGTTAAGGTGTGGTGGTCCTCACCAAAAACTTCCACATGGGTGGTTATAATAGATAAAATAAAACAAAATGTGTGTTTATTTTATTTTATTATTTCCACAAAAAACCCAAAAACTAACTTTCACCCTTGACCAACTACCGTCAAGGTGAAAGTCACCTTAAGCGAATACTGTAACATCCCGGACCCGGGTTCCACGCAACGGGTGCCCCGAATCCGGTTCGCCACATGACCTCAAGCACATTTCCCCAAACTCCAGAGGCTGCCGACCAGCAGCAAGGGCCCAGGTCTGATAGTGGGGAAACTATGCCTTCATTTGTCAAAGTGTAGTGCAGCGAAATACAGAATAAAACATACATCAAACAGTGGAAGCAGTAAAACATACACAACTTAAATAATCAACAGTAGTGGATATAACCAACAATATATAAATAATGATGCTACACGTCTCAAGTTCTAAGAAAATAGCCAGAACATGTTATACATCAATACAGTACAACCAAAAGTAGAGTACAACAAAACAAAGAAAAATAGATGGCAGCGGCATCGCAAACCTAGGATCAGTCCCATGCCCTCCTACTCCTCAACAACAGTCAAGTACCTGTATAGGGACTCTTGCCCCTATCCACACCTGCAGAAATGTAATCTGTTTGGGCCGAAAAGCGTGACCCAAATAGGGTGTGAGAAATATATATCAGTAGGCACCCACCAAAGGCCCGTGCCCAACTACGTGTAATCATGAAACAATGGTGTGCAATAGTAAAATGCAATAAAGTAAGTAGTACCGAAAAGTAACTAACTTAACCAGTTATATTTCCATTTTAATATTCTTTTTAATCATTTAATTTAAGATACCACCACAATGAATATTCTAAGTAAACAACCAAATTTCCACAGACACGTAACTCCCACCCTCGGGTAAAGAGAAACGAACACAGGAATTTGCCCACAGGCACACAGATATTTCCCATAGGCCTAAATAGTGTCGCCTATAGGCACAAAATCATCTGCCCACAGGCATGGAAGAAGTTTCCCACAGGCTAGGTAGTACAAAGCCCAAAGGATAATCACAAAACTGCACTCAGGCCAACAGGTAACCGGGCCATGCCCAACATGTAAAAATTCAGTAAACAATCAATTCCTCTCGAGGCAATTCTACAATTACTACTTAAAGACATACCCTCGGGTATCCTGGCCAAACGGATAAACAGTGGAACACACCCTTTGGGTGGTTTTAGATCCAAGCAACAATCCCAACTAGCATTTTAATAACATAATTAAATACCTAATCAGTTCTAGGTGTTTAATATAGAAACGACCTCATCCACACGACACCCCAACATGGGTTCGTGGCACAAAAATGCCCAAAACACACGGCAGTTGGAAAAACAAACACCAAGCCACCTACCTTATACGCCAACAAACATTATACCCGAATGCCGACTCTAGAAATTCCTAAGAATGGAATAGATATGACGAAGAACAAAACTCGCTTAACCTCAAATAACTCCTGTTAGGAGAATAATTGGTAAACAACACTCTAGGATAAGAGAGGTCTTACCCGTGCGGTTCCAACGAGATCATCCGAGGTGGAATCAGATTCCAGACGCTCGATCGGTGGATCTCCAACGGTCCGGCCATCCACTCCCTCTCCTTCCTCCGGTTCTAATCCTTCCCTATGAACAGAGGAGGCTACTGCCCGATTTAAGCAAAAAAAAAAAACAAAGTACACGGCATGTACTTCCAAGTACACGACCTGTACTCCCTTCATTTAACTGTTCCCCTGGAGGCACCGCCACACTGTTCATCCGTCAACATGAGTACACGACATGTACTCCTGAGTACATGGCGTGTACTATCGCCCAGCTGGCGGCTGCTCCACCGCCTTACTATTTTGGCATGCCAACTGACTACACGGCGTGTAAAGGACCACTACACAATGTGTAGTCGGTTCCTACACCATTTGTCGCCGACATGGCTACACACCCCATGTACTCATCCCCACACGGCCAAAAGTACACGGAATGTGGAAAAAGTACACGACATGTAGTTCCAAAATTTATGATTTTTCCCCATTTTCCATATTTTCTTAAAAACACTTAAGGAAAGGAGAAAAGAAGAAACCCGTACCTAAAAAATAAGAACTGGGTTCTTAAAAACTTCCCCCCTTAAAGAAATTTGTCCCCGAATTGCCCTTCCAAGGGTGGCGAAGATTAAGCCGTGAACAGCTCCGGCCACTGAGCATGTACCTCGGTCTCCTGCTCCCAGGTTTCGTCCTGCACTCAGCCATGCTGCCATAACACCCGTACGAGAGGAACTGATCGGCCCCGGAGAACCTTCGTGCTCCTATCAACAATACGGATTGGATGCTCCTTAAAGGACACATCTGCCTCTAGCTCAACCTCCTTAGGCTGAAAGATGTGAGACTGGTCTGAATGATAGCGACACAACTGAGATACGTGGAAGACGTCATGCATAGCTCGGTACCGCTACGGTAACTGCAACCGATAAGCAACCAGCCCGACTCTCTCTAGAATCTCAAATGGCCCCACATACCACGGTGAAAGTTTACCCTGTATCCTAATCCACTCGTGTCCCAAACTTGGTGAAACATGCAAGAAAAACTGATCCCTGACAATGAACTCCAAAGGTCTTCTGCGGCGATCAGCATAAGATTTCTGTTGAGACTGTGCGGTCGCCATCTGCTTCTGAATCAACTGGACCTGCTCAGATGTCTCCTACACGAGTTATGGCCCCAGTAAAGCTGCCTCACCTGCCTCTATCTAGCACAAGGGTGAACGGAATGGACTACCATATAAAGCCTCATATGGTGCCATCTCAATAGTCGCCTGAAAACTATTGTTATAGGAAAACTCGACTAGGGGTATGTGCTTCTCCCAAGAGCCCCCAAAGTCTAGGAAGCATGCTCGCAGCATGTCCTCAAGCACCTGTATAGTATGCTCTGACTGGCCATCTGTCTGAGGGTGGTATGCTGTGCTCAGAAGCACATGTGTACCTATTTCCCTCTGAAAACTCTACCAGAAATGAGATGTAAAGTGGGAGTCCCTATCTGAAACAATAGAACGAGGGACCCCATGAAGACGTACTATCTCTCGGATATATGGCCTTCTAAGCTCGTCAACACCGAAGGTCTCCTTGATCGAAAAAAGTGAGCTACCTTTGTGAGTCTGTCCACAACAACCCACATGACGTCATTGCCACGAGGTGACCTCGGAAATCTAGTCACGAAATCCATCGCGACATCATCCCATTTCCACTCTGGAATGGGTAACTAATGTAACAGTCCAGCTGGTCTCTGATGCTCTTCCTTCACCTGCTGATAGGTGGAACACCTCGTAACAAAACCAACTATCTCTCTCTTCATACCCGGCCACCAGTACTGACGTCTCAAGTCACGGTACATCTTGGTAACCCCAGGATGAACTTCCCAAGATGAAGTATGAAACTCTCGCATCAGCTCCTCGCGTATATCCCCTGGAACCCATAATCGTCCATGGAAATGAAAAACCTAATCATCGCCTATCGTCCAACCAGGAGGAGGGTGCTCACTTGCCACAGACTCCCATAGAACTAGGCCTTCTGAATCAGATAGCTGCCTCATCCTCACTCTGTCCAGGAGGGTAGAAGTCACAGCTAAGGATGAAAGATAAGACTACCCATGACTATCGTGCACCTCCATATGCATCTCAGAGAACAAATCCATGAGTTGCCACTCACCACTGGCCTCCTGCACTGCCTGTATCTGAGTCTTCATACTCAGTGCATCAGCTACTGCATTACCTTTAACAGGTGTATAGGCAAGCTCAAAATTGAAGGACTGTAGGTACTCAACCCACCTTCTCTACCTCAAATTCAAGTCACACTGAGTAAAGATATACCTGAGGCTTTTGTTGTCAGTGAAAACCACAAAATTATCCCCCAACAGATAATGTCTCCAACAACGCAACGCATATACAACTGCATCTAACTCGAGATCATGCGTCGGGTAGTTCTTCTCATGTGGAATCAACTGCTGAGACCCGTATGCAAAAACTCGGTCGCCCTGCATCAACACTGATCCCATCCCAATACTTGATGCATCACAGTAAACTGTATAGCTCTTCCCCTGGTTTGGGAGTATCAGGATCGACGTTGATTTCAACCTTCCCTTCAGGTCTTGAAAGGATGTCTTGGACACTTCCGACCAAAAGAAATTCACACCCTTCTTAGTCAGACCCATCAACGGTGCTGCTAAGTGGGAGAAGTCCTGTATGAAGCGTCTGTAGTATCCAGCCAGCCCTAAGAAACTTCGTATCTCAAACACGTTCTTAGGATGCTCCCAGGAAACTACTGCTCTCACCTTCTCTGGGTCTACTAAAACTCCTGCCTCAGAGATGACATGTCCCAGGAAGTGAATCTGGTTCATCCAAAAGTGGCACTTTGAGATATTATCATATAGCCAATGCTCTCTTAGTGTACTCAATACGATCTCAAGATGGGTGGCATGGTCGTGTCGAGTGTGAGAGTACAACAAGATTTCATCCACATATACTACCACAAAAGAATCAAGATACATATGGAACACACGATTCATCAGAGCCATGAAAACTGCTGGTGCGTTTGTGAGTCCAAACGGCATAACCGTATACTCATATAGACCATACCTACTCCTGAAATCCATGAGAGGTATATCAGATGGTCTAACGCGCAATTGATGATATCCTGATCTCAGGTCAATCTTCAAGAACAATCGTTCTCCACGAAGCTGATAAAAAAGATCATCAATCCTCGGTAAGGGATATCGGTTCTTAACCATCAACTGGTTCAGATTTTGATAATCCACACAAAGTTTGAGGGTACCATCCGCCTTTTTCACAAAAAGGACCAGAGAACCCCAAGGAGAAGTACTGGGTCGGATAAAGACCTTTGCCTGCAACTCCTCCAACTGCCTCTTGAGCTCCTTCAACTCAGGTGTAGCCATCCTATATGGAATAATGGACACCAGTGCTGCTCCTGGAACAAGATCGATAGAGAAATCCACCTCACGTTCTGGAGGTAGACCTGAAAAGTTGTCCGAGAAGACATCCCTAAAACGATCAATATCTGGAGGGAAATCCATCTAGAAAGTCCCCTGATCATACAGATATAAACTCGCAATCTGGGCTGTGACTCCACCTCGCCCACGATGCTCTGGTCCAGCTCGACTCACCTGAACATCCCATTCGCCCTTGTATAGAAACTCTCCGCCCTCTGGTGATGTGAAACTCACCCTGCGATGATAGCAGTCTACAAAGGCTCGATAGAGAACCAACCAGTCCATCTTGAGAATGACGTCATAAGTTTTTATCTCTAAGACATATAGGTCCTAAAGAAAGTGACACCCACCAACCTCAAGGGGGAACTCCTTGCACTGACGCACACCAGCCATTCTAGTCCCCAACGGAGTGTCTAGCGACATGAAATCGGAAGAAGTAGAAACACAGATCCCAAGGCTCTCCACAACGGGAAAAGATATAAAACTATGCGTAGCACCCGTATCAAAAAGTACTGAAGATAAGATAGAAGCTACTAAAATAGTACCTCTAACTGTAGAAGGTCCGGGATCCTGCTCCTGCTGGGTCTGTTGAAATGCATAAGCCTGCCCAGTGCCACGGCCCTACGACACAGCCTGACTACCCTGAGCTATCCTGCCCTACTGCCTCTGAGATTCTGGTGTCTGGCTACCACGACCACAACCACCATCTCTGCCTATACGCCCTGACGTATTCCAATTCCCGGACTGGTAAGAAGCCACTGGTCCTGCTCCCGCACGCGGAGTCTGCACAAAACCCCTCTCACTAGCCACTGCTAGAAATGCCCTGCAAAAGTGTTGCATATGACCCATCCTACCACAAGGTCGGTACTCCACTAGGTCTCATGGACACTGCGGTCTCTTGTGCCCCTCTCCGCCACACTGGTAGCACATAACCTGGCCACCTGAAGCATTCTTCTGACTGGTACTGCCACCCTGAGAGAAGTCCATCTGTCTCTTCCTCTTGCCCATAGAAATAGTACCAATAACTGGTGCTGAACCGCCCTGGCCCACACCACTAGATTCTCAAAGGTTCCTCTCTGTGATCAGTGCCTGGCTTACAATAGCGTGTACATTAGGCAACCTGAAAACATTCACTAGCACTCGGATGTCATACCGAATACCATCCTCAAAACGTCTGGCTCTCAACGTCTCATCACCCACCAGCATGGGTGCAAAGCACTGAAGCTCGGTGAAACAAGAAGAATAGTCCATCACTGACATAGCGCCATGCTGTAGATTCATGAACTCTCAAGCTCTATCTGCTCTCAGTGTCTCCGGGAATAAAAAGTCATAGAATACTGCCTGAAAATATTCCCATGCCATGTCTCTGTGATGCTCTGACTGGGTGGTAACATCCCACCACCTCTTGGCGGAATCACATAGCATATATGTCGCGAGCTTGACCCTCCGCCCTAGAGGTGTCTCCAGATGCTTGAAAATAGTTTGCATCGACCCCAGCCAATACTCCACAGCCTGTGGTCCGCCATCCCTTGAAAATGTAGGCGGATGCTGCTGCTGGAAGATACGTGTCAGTTCGGCCATCGATGTGTCAGCCTGTGGTGCTCCCTGAAAGGTCTACATGAACCGCATAAAGCCTTCACGGAACTGCGCCTCCACGCCTGTGTCTGGTATAGCAGCTGGTGCCGCATCTGGCTCTGCTGGAGGATCAACTGGTAGCCCATGACCCACCATCTCCGGAGTATAGTCGTTGCTACTCTCTTGGCGAACAACACGCGGTCGTCTAGGCAGCATGACACCACAAGGTCAAAATAACTCCTTAGATTCAAGATTATTAAGGCTGAAATGAAGAAACCACAAAAGGAACAAGAGGAAGAAGGCATTTAAAAATTTGAAAAATAAGACTACATGACATGTATACTGACTACACGACATGTAATTGACTTCCCTTCCCCTGCCCAGGTCCCTCGACACGGCTAAGCCACATGGCTCCCATTGAACAAAAACTACACGGCGTGTATCATATCTACATGGCGTGTATGGTGTATTTTCCAACTGCCCGTGTCGTTTGTGACACGACCGAGCACTCGGCTTGAAACTACACGGAGTGTTACACCCGCACATGGCGTGTACACCACCCCGTTTCCCTAGCCACATGGCTAAGTCTACACGGTCTGTCCTCGACAAGACTACACGATATGTCCCACAGGTACACGGCGTGTTCAAGGAACGGTGACATCGACCCGTGTTGTTAGTTACACGGACGAGTCCCCAGGTCACACTACATGGTGTGTTCATCATTGACACAACGTGTTCTATGAAGGAGTTCACCAACCCATGTTGTTAGTTACACGGCTAGAATTCGGGTCAATACTACACGACGTGTATATCGTGTACACGACGTGTTTTTCACAAGATTTTCCTTACCCCATATCGTCGCCCGCACGGTTTGTGACATGAGAAGAGACTACACGGCGTGTACTCAGAGTACATGACGTGTACTTAAAAAGTTCATTTTTATTCCCGAATAGAAGGCCATACACGGCGTGTTTAAAAATACTACACGTCGTGTATACTGGGTTTCTGGACAGTATGCCTCAGAAACTTCCCCGGAACCCAGAAAATATCGAAAACCAACACCTAAGTGTCAAATTCCGACTTGTGAGGGTCCATACTCCCCACGAATCAAAGTTTGACATCTTATCTATGTTATAACTAATAAAAAATCAATAATCCACCAAATTATGGTCAATGGGGGACCATACTCCCAAAAAACCAAAGTTTGGCATCCATTCTATAAACAAGATCACATAATAATACCCTATCAAATAGTAGGTTTTTATCAAAGCAGTTATCACAACATCATGCTTTTCTAGCACAACAACTATCACAAAAACATGCAATTTCTAATGTGCCTACATGGCATTGAAACTATGCATGACATGTGATATCTAGCATGTGCCTATATGATGCATGAGACGACATACCCTAATCTCATCAGGTTTCAACTAAATAGAACCCACAAATAAAATATAACAGCACAATCACAAGTGCGTCACCCAACGGTGAAAATGTATCAACTGTAAAATTTGAAAAATCCGTAAAATTGCAACACGAGGTAAATTGGCTTTTCCCTATACACGGGTTAGCTACGCCCGGGCACAGCTTAATACCAACTACCATTCGTCCTATCCCTGACTATGACTTCAAATAGTAAGTCAAAGAAAAGAACCCCTTTGATACCACTGTAACGTCCCGAACCCAGGTGCCACGCAACGGGTGCCTCGAATCCGGTTCACTACGTGACCTCAAGCGCATTTCCCCAAACGCCAGAGGCTGCCGACCAGCAGCGAGGGCCCAGGTCTGATAGTAGGGAAACTATGCCCTCATTTGTCAAAGTGTAGTGCAGCGGAATAAAAAATAAAACATACATCAAACAGCGGAAGCAGTAAACCATACACAATTGAAATAATCAGCAGCAGTGGATATAACCAACAATATATAAATAATGATGCTACATGTCTCAAGTTCTAAGAAAACATCCAGAACATGTTATACATCAATACAATACAACCAAAAGTAGAGTATATCAAAACAAAGAAAAATAGCTGGCAGCGACATCGCGAGCCTAGGCTCGGTCCCATGCCCTCCTACTCTTCAGTAACAGTCAAATACCTACATAGGGACTCTTGTCCCTATCCACACCTGCAGAAATGTAATCTGTTTGGGCTGAAAAGCGTGACCCAAACATGGTGTGAGAAATATATCCCAGTAGGCACCCACCAAAGGCCCGTGCCAAACTACGTGTAAGCATGCAACAACGGTGTGCAATAGTAAAATTCAATAAAGTAAGCAGTACCGAAAAGTAACTAACTTAACCAGTTATATTGCCATTTTAATATTCTTTTTAATCATTTAATTTAAGATACCACCACAGTGAATATTCTAAGTAAGCATCCAAATTTCCACAAACACGTAACTCCCACCCTTGGGTAAAGAGAAACCAACACATGAATTTTCCCACAGGCACACAAATATTGCCCACAGGCGTAAATAGTGTCGCCCACAGGCACATAATCATCTTCCCACAGGTAGGGAAGAAGTTGCCCACATGCTAGGTAGTACAAAGCCCAAAGGCTAATCATAACACTGCCCTCAGGCTAACAGGTAACCGGGCCATGCCCAACATGTAAAAATTCAGTAAACAATCAATTCCTCTCGAGGCAATTCTACAATTACTACTTAAAGGCATACCGTCGGGTATCCTGGCCAAACGGATAAACAGTGGAACACACCCCTGGGGTGGTTTTGGATCCAAGCAACGATCCCAACCAGCATTTTAATAACATAATTAAATACCTAATCAGTTCTAGGTGTTTAATATAGCAACAAACTCAGCCACACGACACCCCAACATGGGTTCGTGGCACAAAAATGCACAAAACACATGACAGTTGGAAAAACAAACACCAAGCCACCTACCTTATATGCCAACAAACATTATACCCGAACGCTGACTCCAGAAACGCCCAAGAACGACATAGATCTGACAAAGAACAAAACTCGCTTAACCTCAAATAACTCTCGTTAGGAGAATAATTGGTAAGCAACATGCTAGGAGAAGAGAGGGCTTACCCGCGCGGTTCCAACAAGATCGTCCAAGGCGGAATCAGATTCCAGATGCTCGATCGGTGGATCTCCAAAGGTCCGGCCGTCCACTCCCGCTCCTTCCTCTGGTTCTAAGCCTTCCCTGTGAACAGGGGAGGCTACTTCCCAATTTAAGTAAAAAAAACAAAGTACACGGTGTGTAATTCCAAGTACACGGCGTGTACTCCCTTCATTTAACTGTTTCCCTGGAGGCACCGCCACACTGTTCATCCGTCGACATGAGTACATGGCATGTACTCCTGAGTACACGGCGTGTACTGTCTCCCAGCTGGCAGATGCTCCACCGCCTTACTATTTTGGCATTCCAACTGACTACACGGCGTGTAAAGGACCACTACACGGCGTGTAGTCAGTTCCTACACCCTTTTTTGCCGACAGGGCTACACGCCCCGTGTACTCATCCCCACATGGCCAAAAGTACACGACGTGTGGAAAAAGTACACAGCATGTAGTTCCAAAATTTAGGATTTTCCCCCATTTTCCATATTTTCCTAAAAACACTTAAGGAAAGGAGAAAAGAAGAAACCCGTACCTCAAAAATAAGAACCGGGTTATTACAAATACTGGCACTGCGAGTTCAACGGTGCCCTCAGATTTCAATTCTGAGCACCGGTTCAAAAGTTATAAAACCCGCTTGAACTTTCACTAAACATACCCAAAAAAAAATTCAGAAATTGATTCCGAGCACACTAGGCCTTAGAACCACATGTCGTCAATTTTTACAGACTTATAAAATTTCCATTTAATAAAAAAAATTACATGTAAATTTTGGGTCTTTATACCAACAATTTGGAAAACACTGGAAAATGATGCCACCTTCAATATTGTTGTGAGATTGAACTATAAGATTCATTTCCTTGAAAACTCCCTAATCTTTCATGCGATGATTGAAAAAAAACAAAAACCATAATCCATTTATAACGAATAAAAACCTTGGTTCCAAGAAATGATAACTAGGATAAAGGTAAAAAAAATTATTATTATTCAAAATAAGAACATAAAAATAATTTACATTTGGGTTAAAGAAAAAAAAACATTATCAAAAAAATTAAAATCAAGTCAATATTATCATTCAATATTATATATATATATATATCCCACCTTAACCAGTTAATAAATCTTTCACATAGAGGTTTGAAATAAATAAATCAATATAATACATTACTCATTTAAAACTTTATTATGTGTACTAATTTATTAATTAGACAATCCAATTAGGTAGTGAAAAATAAATAAATTAAAACTATCTGAATAGGTGAAAACCTGACCTTTATGACAATAATTAAATAAAACACATAAAACATCCAATCTGATAGTAAATAAATAATATTATATAAATAATTATAACTTTCCAACCAAGTAGTGAAAAATAAGGTTTAAGATGAAAAGAATAAATAATTATAATCATCTAACTGGGTGATGAGAATAAGGTTTAAAATAAAAATATACATTTCCCACTCTTTGAGAGTTTGTGTCGATAATGTGTTTTGAAAACAAAAATTGAAAAGAGTAAAATTAGAATAGTAGAGAAAGATGTGAAAAAAAAGAACAGGAATTTTATTAATGATTTTGGTATCACCCTTCTATTAGAAGTACTTATCCAGGGGGGTTGTATTTCCTATTTATAGGCAGTTCAACATGGTAGGTAGGGGATTGGTGGGGGTGGAAATCCCACCTCTGTTGAAGGATTTTAACCACCTTTTCAGTGGATGCTTAATAATATTCTCAATTTAGATGGATCAAAACTTTAAAATTTGACATGAACCAATCATTATTGTGACCTATTATGAATTATGTATTTTTTGAAATGTTTATTAGGAATGAGTTTGATTGATTTGACTAGTTCATAAATAAAATAATAACCAATCATACATCATCAAACTCCAAAAAGTTGTGATGATCGAGCGAGTGTCCCATTAGTGAAATATAAATATATAAAACCGATCTACTTTGATTAGATTGGACCTAACTTGGGTTGACATTGGATGATTTTGAGCCAAGACCAAGTTACCAAACAAAATTTTGTGACCCAAAAGCTTAACTGAGGTCAGGTTGTGGCTTAAACTATACACCACTGGTGAAGCTTTCTAAACACAAGACTTTTCAAGAAATTTCATCATTAAAGATTCATATTATAGAGATATGATTATTGTTTATGGGATAAAGTAAATCCATTCCATTGAAGTTATCAGGTCACAAATGATGGACACTAAAAGAGGGTGAATCAATGCTCTTTTCTTTTTTTAACTTTTAAACCTTTGTTCACCTTTTTAGGAATTTATAAATAATTTAATATTTTTCACTTGTTAAAGAAAATTTTCTCTCTTTATATTATCTATTAACCCTAACCTTATGTAATAAATAAATTAATCACACACCAAACACATGATTTCTTATAATGATAACTCAGAGTGTGTGAACTGTATCCTTGTTATACATGGATTTATTCCATGATGCTAATAATTTATATTGAGTGGATCCCTGAACCACTTTATATTTTGATAATTACAAAGTTTTATTTGTGTTATTTTATTTAACATAAGTATTTAAAATACTTCATACTTTTAATCGTGTAACTAAAATTATTATCTTATGTATTGATTAAAGTATGTTTGACCTTGATTATATCATAATATTTATTTACTCAAAATATCTTTACATTTCATGTTTTTATTGTTCATAACATGTTATAAAAGTTTTATATTGAGTTACTAGGATAAATAAATCATTTAGGACCTTTAAATATCATTTATACACGTTTTTTACTATTCCCATGTAGCCAAACCACATAGCCAAATCTCCCAAGTAGCCAAACCACATAGTCAAATTTTCATATTTAGTTAGCTATTGTATTTAAAACATAACACGAGATACATAACTAAAAATTAAGTGATTATTATTATTTTGTAAAGCTAATAAAATTATCTATATTTCATCAGAAGACAAAAATTATTAATTGATCTTTATCATGTCCAAAATTAGGTTTGAAATCACTGTAATTTTTCAGTCTGAATTCTATAGTTTCTTAGAACTGTATGGATACTATATTTTATCAATAAATTGAGATATAAAAATATGATTAAGAATATTCTTGATTATTTAGAAATATAATGAATTTTTTTAAATATAAGTCAACTGGACTCAAAGATGATTATTCATTTTAGAAGGTCTTTTTTAGGTCTGAAATTTGATAAATAAAATTGTTTATAGATTTAAAAATTTTGGATACGTGAATTCAACTGCATGATTAGTTTGTATATTTGAATTTTACTACATCAAATATTAGATATGTGAGTTCAAATGTGTCAAATATTGGATATGTAAATTCAGTTACATGGCTATTTCGATTATGTGAATTCAGTTATGTAAAAATCTGCTACATTGATAGATTCTCTTATGTGGTGAAATTCACTTTTATGGTATATTCAGCTATGTAAATTTTGGTTATGTAGTTATTTCAATTACATGGATATTTATATTGCATGATAAAATTACATACATGAAAATCACCAACATAGTCAAATTCACCTATGTGGTAATAGTAGTTTCAACAGGTTGTTCTAAATATGGAAATATGCTCTATTTTTATGCATGTTTCATATTTCTTTTACTGAAAGTTTATTTTGAATATTCTTAATGTTTTACTTGTTTTAAAATTATCCATTAATTATTTTGAATTCATAAAAAACCATTTTTAGATTATTTTATGAGGAAATAAATGAAATTCACATGGGATTATGAATGTATAGATATCCATACTAATATTTTGAAAATGTGATATTTAAAATTAAACTGAATGAAGTATAAAGAATTAGTATTGTATATTGTTAGAAAGTTTCTCAAGGATATTAATATTTATTATTAACTATTTCATTAATTGTTCTAAACTTGATTCATAGTACAACATGTATTTTGTTTTATAGAATTTCAAGAGAGAACTCATGTGGATATTAATTGTCTCTCATTTATAAAAAATACACATGAAATATTTATCTGGGAAATAATAATGAGTGGTACAAATGTATGGAAGAAAATTCAAAGTTTAAATTATAATTTTTTTGGAAAATAAATAGTTAGTCTCACACGAGTTATGAGAGTATTCTAAGGAATTTATGATCAACTTATATGGATTTATTTGATGCTATATTAATTAATTATTTATTGTTCTAATTATTTTTTGTGTAGAACTTGGTTTTCATTTTTATAGTACATTGAAGCTAATTAAAAGCTGCTTCTATGTGAAGATTTTATTTTTGGAATCTATGCAGAAGAATTGTGGCTTTTATAGTGAATAAATATTCATTATTATTTTGGTGTATAAAAAGATAGAGGCATGTAATGAAGAAACACATATGTGAATCCACTTTAACTATTATATATTTCATAGTTATTAACTGAGTCTTGGTGCTTCTTCATTCAACTACTTGTTGAAGTAAACTATCAATTTCCCAAGATTCATTGATTCAAAATCTTGAAGGTCATGATCACTACCCAATCTAAACACCAATATCTCCATTGATAATCATTCACTAATTTAAATTGTTTTATTATTTATTTGTTTTGTAACTATTTGTGTTGTATCATCACACTTAGTGTGTCTTTCACAGAGTTATACTACCCTAAAATAAGGTACATTTGGGTTTAGTTTATCCCCTTAGAAGACTAGGTTTACTCTATCCCCTTAAAATACCGAGTTCCACTTAACATGTAAAACAAAAAAGGAAAGGATAACTCTTGTAAGAGTTCGGGTTCAGTCTATTCCCTTAGAAGACCAGGTTCCTCTTGAATCGTAACATAGAAGAGGTTATAAATTTGCATTTGAAAGTATAGGTTAGGTCTACACCTATAAAATACTGGGTTAGGTTTATAGTTGTAAAAGTTTGGGTTTCATCCAAAACCAAAAAAGGAAAAAGGTTGGGATTGATCCAATAAAATTCTGGGTTGATTCTTCTTCTATAAAAGGCTAATTTTTTTCTAAACCTATAAAAGAAAAGGGAATTGAGTTAAGCATATAGGTGTGAAAAATTTGGATGTAAAGAGTTGTCAATCTCCTTCAAAATTTATATACCATAGTGGGTTACATACACTAGGTTGGCATGCGAAGAGTAGATGTAGGATCATTTAGATTCAAACTACTATAAATTTTTTGTTTTCATATTTTAATTTCTTATATTTTATCTTTCCTTTCATTTCTTATATTGATGTATTTGAATTGTTTAATTTTTTTATTTTTCTCTTTCCGCTCTTAAAGTTTAAAATTTTATTAATTTTTAAAATAAAGACAATTCAGCCCCCTCTTGTCCATTGCCATCACACCATCAAGACTTAAAAATTGGTATCAGATCCATACCATTAGAGGAAAAGTTAATTTTTCATTTTGTTTGATACCTCACAATTGGTACCAGAATTTGGTTCTATTAAAGATATACTGTGATTTATTTTATTGAATATATTAATTGTGCAAACTTTTTATCCTAGTACTTAATAAGACCAAGGGGGAGATCTTTTTAGTAATGGAAAAATTAAGGAATAAAAATGGTTTGAATCCAATATTACCACTATATTTCATTGATAGTAAGTATACTCGCTGGAAGATCTAGAATGAAGCTTATCTAAAGAGTATTGGTATTTTATTTTGTGATATTGTGATAAAATATTACGATTTACCTAAATCTGATTTGATTGATTTGAAAGGAGAATATTCTATTAAATATGATCTTAATTATATGGTCATAGATATTATTTATTATTATTTTTTTAAAAATATTTTTTACAAAATTCATAATTTCATCACTTCTTATAAAATTTGGAAACATCTTCAAACAACTACCTTTGAATAAGAATATTATAGTAAATATGTTTTTTTAATTATAGAAATTATGAATACATGAAAATAGAGTGTCCAACCAAGAAAAATGAAAAACACCATTTTTATAAAAGATATATTATTCAAGGTAATTCACATTTGAATTTAGATTATTCAAATTTTATTTTTTATGGTCATAGGAATAAAGGACATATTAAACCTAATTACTCAAATCTTAAAAATAAGAGGAAGTTCAAGAAGAAAGAAAATAAATTTGTGACTAATTGAAGTGATTATGAAAGTTCATGAAACAAGGATGAAAGTAAAAAAAATAAACTGGTAATGTTACATTTATGGAAAGATATTCTAACATAACTTATACACCTCTACATTCTTGTTCAAGTGATATTGGTTCAAATTATAGAAAAGATGGAAATATATGTGTGAAAATTATAAGTAAAAAAATTTATTTTAGTTCTGATTCTCATGATTTTATCAATTCTAGAAATGGTGAGCCAAGTATTGAATATCTGAAGGAAATGTGTGATTCATATGAATATCAAATGAAATAAATTACTTATATACACATTTTACTTAAAGAAAAATATAAAGGGGTTTGTAAAAATAAAAAATCAATCTTTTAAATTAAAAAAAATGATACATAAATTTCAAATATTAAAGAAGAAAATGAGATGTTAAATGAAAATATTAAAAACAAAACTTATTCCACACATGAAAAGTTTTATGATGATTTGGAATATGTTCAGAAAGAAAATTAAAGGATGAAGATTTAATTGAATAATATTAAAAATAAAAAAATTTGTTTGAAAAGGACAACTTATAATAAATGTGCTTCAAATGTCAATATTGTAAATATTGCTTATTTCAAGAAATGTGATAATAAATAAAATAAATTTTATTGCGATTTTTTATTCCTATTATGTTTAAAAATAATTTTTTAAAAGGAATGCTGTTGTAATTTCTTTAGTTAATTACTTTAAATACGGATCTTATGGTCATTATGCTTGTGATTGTCCTTTTAAGTTCACTAAAGCTTCTGGTCACAATAGTAATTTTATGTCTAAATTTGATTTCAAGGGAAAACTATCTAAAACTTATACTTCTTGGGAATTTAAAGGTATGTATTCCAATTCATGTGAAGTTAAACCTTCCATTATACCTAGATAATATATATTTAATTTTATATTCTTATATCTAGCATGCATGTCATTATAGTTTTATCCTTGGCATGTTGACACGAGAATTACAAGCTTTAGTATTTCATTTTGGCTAAGCTCAAGTAACTTGTATTATTTTGGGATGCTACCTATACTTCGATGTTTAACTTTTTCTGGGTCAGTAAACATGAGTAAAATTATGTTTATCTGTAATGCTCTTGAATTTTCATTTTCATATGGCTAGTGAATATTTTATTTTATTTGTACATTCTAGTTTATTTATATGATATTATCATTTGGTTACTTTCATAATTCTTTGAATATCTTATAACATGTTTTGTGGCTCCTTGTGATATTAAAGTATGTTTTTGGAGGAGTGTTCACTGCTAGAATTAAAATTGTACTTATACTTCTTTGATATTGTCTTTTTGAAATGAAGTATTAATATATATATATATATATGTATGTATGTATGTATGTATGTATGTATGTATTTATATTTCATTTTTGAATTCTTAAAATACACATGAAGAGGTTTTTTATTTCTGGAAAGAAGGAAACTAAAATTAAGGGGAAGAAATATTTGTTTCTTATTTTTAAATTTATTACCTACTTCTAAAATATTTAAACATTTAATTTAAATATTTTTAATTCATTTTTTAAATTTTGTTTAGTTTTATTATGAAGTTTTTTAAAGTATAGAATCTGTTTTCAAGATTCAAATATGTACAATTTTTAAATTTTAAATTTGATTTATCAAGTTAAATGCATGTACTTAAAATGTGTCTTTACAATTTTATCTAAACTAGAATTTAATTTCTATATAAACTAGTCTCTTTATTCATGATAAGGTAGCTATAATCTGGGAGGTGATTTTCCATTTGAAATTCATATTATTTTAATTGATATTAAAAATGCATTAATTAAGGGGGATCTAAACTTATTTTAATTCTGAAATTTTCCTATAAAAGTATTATTATTTTAATTCTATTTCAATAATATTGAAATTTTATTTGTATTTTTGTTTAGGAATGCTAAAATTTTAAATCTTTACTTCAGTTTATAAAATGATAAATCAAGGGGAAGCTAATATGTTTTATTTTTGTTTATCTGTTATCAATTTATACATATTTTGTATACTAAAACAATCTTAGTTTTATCTTATAAAAACAATTTGATTCTGTTGCACTCAGGGAGAATCATATTTAATGCTCAAATTATGGGGGGTTTTGAATGTGTTCATATACTAAAATTTTTAAATTTATATGAAATCTATAGTAATCTAGAATATGTTTTTCAGTTTACTATTTTTAATTTCTATACACATTTTCTTATATTTTTAAACCTTATCATATATTTTAGTTGATGTATACTTAATGATTAAACTTTCAGTCTACATAAAAGGCTATTTTTGAAGGGTTTTTCATTATTTTTTACAAACATATTTTAAATACACTCATCATATTTGATTTAGTGTTCTATCAATATAATACTTTATGGTGGATCCTTTACACACAATTTGAAATATGTATGTTTAGGAATGTTTTATACAATATCTATATTCATTTTTATATAATTTTATCTTGAAAAATATACTTATAAAATACAATTTATTCTAACTAAGAATGATTAAATTTAGCAGGAGTTAGTTTTTAACTATCACCCTAAGGAACTATGAAACTATGTTAAATAAAAACGAGGATAAGTATTATCATTTTAAAGGGATAATTTTTCTATTAAAGCTTTATTTTTTTTGATAATATTAAAAAGGGGGAGATGTTTTGAAATTATACCCAGTTTTGTAATTATCAAAATGGGGGAGAATATTGAGTGCCTCCTTGAACCGTTTTATGTTTTTATAATTAAAAATATTTATTTGTTTTATTTATTTTAACATAAGTATGTCTTAATATTTTTAATTGTGTAACTATAATCATTATATTATGTATTGATTAAAGTATGCTCAAACTTCATTATATCATAATATTTCCTTTCTTAAAATAGATTTATAGTTCATGTTTTGATTATTCATAACATATTATGCAAGTTTCATTTTGAGTTACTAAGATAAATACATCCTTTAAGACCTTTAAATATCATTTATACTTGTTTTTTACTATTCTCATGTAGCCAAAACACATAGCCAAATCTCCACATATCCAAACCATGTAGCCAAATTTCCATATTTAGTTACCTTCTGTATTTCAACCATAACATGGGATACATAACTCAAAATTGAGTTTTTATTGATAAATTAGAATTATAAGAAAATTATCTAAATTTAATTAAGAGACAAAAAATCCTGAATCAATATTTATCATGTCATAAATTAGGTTAGAAGTCACTGTAATTTTTTAGTATCAATTATGTAGTTTTTAAAAATTGTATTGATACTACATTTTAATGATAAATTGAGATATATAAGTCTAATTAAGGTGACTCTTGAATATTTTGAAATCTAATGAACTTTTATAAATATAAGTCAACTGAACCCAAAGATGATTAAGTCATTTAGAAGTTATTATTTAGGTTTGAAATTTGGTAAGTCAAGTTGTTTATAGATTTTAGATATTTGGATATTTGAATTCAGATATATGATTAGTTTGGATATATGAATTTGATTATGTAAAATATTGGATACATTAATTTGGATATATAAAATATAGAATATGTAAATTCATTTTTGTGGTTTTTTTCTTATGTGAATCTGGCTATGTAAAAATCTGTTACTTAGACAGATTCACTTACGTGGTGAGATTTCATTACATGGTACATTTATCTATGTAAATTTTAGTTACATAGTTATTTCAGTTATGTGGATTATTTCACCTACATGATCAAATTTCATACATGAAAATAACCTACATAGTCAAACTCACCTATGTGGTGATCCAAGTTTCAATAAGTTGTTCTAAATATATAAATATAATTTGTTTTTTCATATGTTTCATATTTATTTTGTTTTAAGTTCATTTTGAATATTATAACTATTTTATTTGTTTTAAAATTAGTCATTGATTATGTAGAATCCATGTGAATAGGTTTTAGATTATTTTATGAGTAATTAAATGATATTTACATGGGATTAAGTGTGTGTGAATATTCATACTGATATGTTGGAAAATGTAATATTCAAAACTAAACCAACAGAAGTATGAAGAGACAATCTTGTATATTTTTAGGTAGTTTTTCAAGTATATTAATATAAATTATCAAGTATTGTATTAATTATTCTAAACATGATTCACATTACTATATGTATTTTTTACAGAATATCAAGAAAGAACTCACGTGGATATTATTTTTCTCTCATTTATGAAAAAAGCATTTGAAACATTTATCTGGTAAATAAGTATGAGTGGTATGGTTGTGTGAAAAAATGTAAAGTTCAAATTAGAATTGTTTTTGGAATATGAATAGTTAGTCTTAGAAGAGTTATGAGAGTATTATAAGGAATTTATGATCAAATTTTATGGATGTATTTATTGTTATATTAATTGTTTATTTATTGTTCTAATGATTTTTTGTGTATATAAGGGTTTTCATTTTTATAGTATATCAAAACTCATTAAAAGTTTCTTCCATGTGAAGATTTTATTAATAGAATTTATGAAGAGGAATCATGATTTTTAAAGTGAAGAAAATATTTATCACTATTTTTGTGTTTAAAAAGACCGAGACATACAGTGAATAAACACAAATGTGACTATACTTTAACTATTATGTACTGCATAATTCATAATTGTAACTAGATGCTTCACTATTTAACTAATTTTTGAATTAAATTATCAATTACTTAAGCTTTATTGATTCAAAATATTTAATGTCCTGGGTATTACTTGATCCAAACATCAATAGCTTCATCAATAATCATTCACTAGGTTAAATTGTTTTATTCTTTCATTGTACTGTAACTGTTTGTGTTATATCATCATACTTAATGCACATTTAATGGGGTTATACTACCCTAAAAAAGGTATATATGGGTTCATTCTATCTTCTTAGATGACTGAGTTTAGTCTATCCCCTTAGAAGATCGGGTTCCACTTAACCTGTAAAAAAATAGAGGAAATGACCACTCCTGTAAGAGTTTGGGTTTAGTCTGCCCCCTTAGAAGATTGAGTTCCTCTTTAACCATAACATAAAAGAGTTTAATACTTTTCCTTTGAAAGTATAGGTTATTTATGAACTTGTAAAAACCGGGTTAGGTTTTCACCCATAAAATACAGGGTTCCATCTAAACCTGAAAAATGAAAGAAGTTAGGATTGAGCTTGTAAAAGTCTAAGTTAGGTATTCTCCTATAAAAGATAGAGTTTTTTGTTTGAACCCATAAAATATAAGGGAATTAGGTTAATCCCCCAAGTGTGAAAAAGGTGGATGTAAAGAGTTGTCACTCTCCTTCAAAAGTGATATATCATAGTGGGTTCCATACACTATGTTGGTGTGTGAAGAGTAGACATAGGATCATTTAGATCCAAACTACTATAAAATTATTGTGTTCATATTTTACTTTCATAGATTTTATTTTCTCTTTCTTTTCTAATATCAGTGTGGTTTAATTGTTTAATATTTGGACCATTCTCTTTTTTTTCTATTAAAGTTTAAACACTGATTAATTTTTAAAATAAATACAATTCACCCCCTCTTGTCTATTTCCATCACCCCTTCGATACTTAACAATTTATTCATTTCATAAAACATATTATATGGGGACATATATAATCTGTCATGACCCCCTACCTCCAAGGATACCCTTCTTGGGATGGAAATGAAGAATGATAGATAATGACCCCCGAGTCCCACCTCCAGTAGGCCCTGGGTTGGCGAATAACATCAAGGGTGTACAAATATCACAATATAGGAGGCATTACCCTTTATAAGGAAACAATATCAGGAGATAGAATGAATCATCCACAAAAAATCCAAGAAATAATATAAAAGAGAAACCCAAACCATACCACATCCATTTATAAATAGAATTTATACAGATAAAAGTCTCCAAAGTAAATACCCAAAAGTAAAGCTAAAGCAGCAACACAACAACTATCCAAAAGTCTGAGATAGAAATTCCTAACATGATTTGCATAGTCCTCCTGAAAACCTGAAAATAGTTTTATATACATAGGGTGAGCATACATGTATAATAAGTAGGAAAAACAAAGTCTCTCATGCATATGTGAAAGAAGCATGCTAATGCACCTATGAGAAAACAATAGAACCAAACAACACCTAAACAAATATATTAACTATCCCAACCTCACCAAGGAACACTCACCAAATAACACACATTAAAAATACAATATAAAGTAAATAACATCAATGATAGGGTACACCACACCACTTTACCATTGATTAGCCACTCTCACACCCCAACAAAAAATGTCCTGGTGCTTCCACCTCTTCTGAATAACATCACATCACACCACATCCCTCCCAAACACTCCTAGGAAATCACAACACATCCCAATGACAAACAACTAGGCTATCACAACACATCCCATCCACACAAACCTAGGATATCACAACACATCACATCCCATCCATACACATCTGGGCTATCACAACACATCTCATCCTACCCACACACACCTAGGATATCACAACACATACTATCCTAAAGAAACCTAGGAAACATATCACATGTAATCCCGAAGACACCCTGGACACATATAACAACTCACCCAAAGACACCTGGGCCACTATCACCTGGAAGAGGGAGCAGGGAAGAGTGGGTGTCCATCCATCCATCCTCCCAGTGGGATGTTGGGAAAGACACCCCTGTGTGATAATGCGGGTGTTAGACACATAGTTATCAATGTGGGTATGGTATGTATAGAAATAAAAATGAAAATAAAAGTATATATATATAGTATCAAACAATAAATCCCAACCTATGGGTTCTCAAACAAACTAATTGACTCACAACACCGCCACATTTACCGCCACCTCTAAATGAATTTGTTAATATATGTAACATTCATTTCAGAAGGTGAATAGCCCTGATAATCTAATATGGCTTCACATTTCCTCCACATTTAACACCCATTAATTTTATCATTTTGGATCAAACAAATTTAATCACACAACCCATCATTAAATTTTTCATTGGAAAATTTCCATCCCATTGACCAAACCAACCCATGCCATTTCAAACATGATTAAACATTCATTTATTCCATCACCACTCAGGAATCTAACAGAAAGCAACCATATATCACAAGAAACTTTTCAACCCCAACAATCTCACCCCGCTACCCCAAAAACATGGCCAAACAACCACATTTCACCACAAAACCCATTTCAATCACACATCATCATCCCACAAGAACGACCACACATCTCACCACATAGAAATTCTTTTACAAATTTACAAAGGGGATTTTATCACATTCCACTATATTTTAGGGATGTTATCACACAAATCTTAATCTCAGAAAAACTAATTTATTAACCAAATATAAGTGGTTAGCCATTTTTTATTTTTAGGGTGATATCACAACAATTACAACTATCACAATACATATATCCAGTGCAAACAAAGCCCCCAACGACCACAATTTTCAGCAGGGCATCAAGGTAGTACAATATACAATATCACAATAATATTAAAACCATAAAAGGATGCGAAACAAAACCCTTTACCCTTAAATTTTAAACCAACCAATTCTTTATCTTTAATTAATCCAAATCCACCATAACCCATAGGTAAACAAAAACAAACCCCTCCTGCGTGATACACAATAAAGAGAAACGAGGGAAACTCTACCTCAAAGAATATTTTTCGACTCGCTGTGCACCACAGGGTAAATAATAACTCATGCAGACCACAACCGCACCAAGAAGAACCAAATATTACCCACATATCAAATATGGGAGCCCAAGGATTGATCCCCATCGAAAGGAATATCCAAACATATAAGGAGAAGTTCATCATATTTCTAGAACAAGAGAAAAGTTGCTGGCCATAGGGTTTAAAGAAAACCCGAGCGGATAAAACCTTTAAAACTATACAATATTGAGTAATTACACAATGTGTAATCCCCTTTCACATCGTGTAATTATGGGATTCTAGGTTCTACCAAAAAATGTGTCATCTTTTTATTATTTAACCTCTATTTATTACACTTTGTGAAATAGCCTTGAAAAAGTCATGAAATTGACTTTCACGTCATGTAATACACTTATATGAAGTGTATTTCCTGAAACTATTATGATGTACCTATAGATTCCAACAAAAACTTCCAACACCTCCCTCGAACACCTCCAACACTCAAAACTGAAAATGTAATAGACCGGTAGGGCACATACCGTTACATCAAATACCTCTCAAATGATTCTCACCCTTAAGAATCCAAAACGAAGCTCCCCAAAAAAGGGTTCGAACAACCACCCTATGAGATACCTCTCAAGGATCTCATAATACCTCAAATGCTACCAATGGATAAACATGCCAACCCAAATGGACAAAAACACACTAAAAACCACAAGTTGCCTCCTCTCACACAACCAGACTGCCAAATCACCACTACACAACTATCTCAACCTCTACGCATCCCAAACTAACAACCGTTATAACCAATGAACTGCACCACCCCGAACACACGAATAAGGGAATTAATCCCTCCATGTCAAGATACTATTTGCTTCGGGCAACACTAACTCACCCACATGGGTTTAATCGCATTGTATTTAATGCATATCGATTAGGAATATGGTCCTCCCCTTTTTATATGTTAGGAATTTATCACACATCACACCACACACATCATAATTCAAGGAAAACAACTCATATCATAAACAAAAGGATCCAAACATCACATCATAAAGCAAAGAAGAGAAAATAAAAAATCAAAACAACCCCAGGTATTGTGAACACATCTACGTCACTCGCTCCCAAGTACTCTCTTCTAGGCCACCATGCCTCCACAACACATGAACCAAAGGAATGGTTTGTCCACACAGTGCCTTATTTTGGTGATCCTAGATCTCTAATGGACACTCCACCAATACCACATCATCCTTGATTTCTAACTCTCTCCAGTCAATGAAATGAGAGTCATCGTGAAGATATCGACAAAGCCGAGAGACATGGAAGATGTTGTGAATTCTCTCCAACTACGGTGGAAATGCCAACTGGTACACCACCTTGCCAATGCACCCCAATACCTCAAAGGCCCCAAAAAACTTGGGAGAAATATTAATTCTTATTCCAAAACTCTACTACCAAAATCAAGGGGAAACCTTCATGAACATGTGTTCCCCAACCTTTAAATCTAAGGGCCTCCTTCTATAATAGATATAAGACTTCTGTCAGTCCTACGCTACTTTCATCTTCTCATGAAAAAATGAAACTTTATCTATTGTACTATACACCACATCAGAACCAAGAATGACTATCTCCCCAACCTCAGTCCATTACAATGGATAATGACACAGTCTTCTGTACAAAGATTCAAATAGGGCCATGCTAATGGAAGAGTGATAACTATTATTATAAGCAAACTCAATCAAGGGAAGGTGTTCTGCCCATGATTTTTTGAAGTCAAAGACACATTCCCACAACATATACTCTAGCATCTGTATAGTCCACCCTGTCTTCCCATCTGTTTGGGGGTGGAAAGTAGTGTTGAGGTGCAATTGAGTGCTAAAAGAATGTTTTAATACCCTCTAGACTTATGAGGTAAAATGCATTTCTCGATCTGAGACAATGGATATTGGAACTCTATGAAACCATACCACATCATCCACATACCTTTTAGACAAAGAATTCACTATGCTCTACTCCTTGATTACTAATAAGTGGGATGATTTCATAAACTGATCCACAATCACCCAGATAACATCACAAATTCCCTGAGTTCTCGGTAACCCTTTGACGAAATCCATTGAGATGTCATCCCATTTTCACTCGATAACATACAAGGGATGCAATAAACCTCCTAGAACATGATTCAAGGGCTTTAAATACTAGAAAACTAGACACCAAGCCACAAACTCCACCACTACCCGTTTCATTCCTGGGCACCAAACCTATTCCCTCAAGCCAGGGTACATTTTGGAAACTCGTGGGTGTACCTCCAAAGTTGAGCTATGAAACAAAAAAAGAACTCCCTTTCACATTGCCACCAGAACAAACAACCTTCCTTGAAACAATATCCAATTATGACTATCCTCCAACTATCCCTCTATAACATCACCATAGCCAACACAATCACACATCACCTCTACTTATGAGTCTCCCCACCGCGACTCCTCCACCTGCAACATCAGAGAAGAATGTACCATTATATGAAACAAATAGACTTTACCACCATCCAACCTTGCATCTAAGTGAAGGGATACCAACTCCACCATCGCTCTCCAAGCATCTATAGATTCCTAAATATCATCCTTCTATGAATTTCTGCTCAAATCATTAGCCACAACATTCCCTTTTTCTAAGGTGTAGAAGATATAAAAATCATAGTTCTGAAGGAACTCCATCCACCTCCATTGTTTTAGATCCAGGTCACACTGGGAAAATATATACCTCAAACTCTTGTGATTCATGAAGACCATAAAGCACTCACCAATGAGACAATGTTTTCTAAACTTCAGCACAAACACAACTGCTATTAGCTCTAGATCATGAGTGGAATAGTTATATTCATGAGGGTGTAACTACCTAGACCCATAAGAGATCACTGCATTTTTATACATCAGGATGCACCCTAAGCCCAGACGGTATACGTCATAGAAAAACTCAAACAACACACCCTCCCATGTAAGATGAATCATGGGAGCACTAACTAACTTATCTTTCAGGAAACTGAATGCTTTCTGGCACTGGTCATTCCACACAAAAGCTTGATCCTTCTTGGTAAAATCTATCAATGGGGTTGAAACTCAAGATAAATTGGGCACAAAACTGGGATAATAGCCTACAAGAAAAAGAAAACTTCGAACCCATGCCATGTTCTTGGGTTTTACCCAAGAAAAAACTAATTCAAACTTCAACGAGTCAACCACTACACCCTTCTAAGACACCACATGACTAAGGAATTGTACTTCCTGTATCCAGAACTTATACTTGGAAATTTTTTTATAGAGTTGGTAGTGCTGAAGAACCTGCAAGACAACTCGGAGATGCTTGAAATTCTCCTCTTCTAACTTTGAGTAGATCAAGATATCATAGATGAATATGATGAAGAACCAATCAAGAAACTCAAAGAAAATAGATTTCATAAGACCCATGAACATAGCTAGTGCGTTCATAACACCAAATAGTATAACTACAAACTCAAAGTTCCCATAACTACATCTAAAGGCAGTCTTCGGGATATCCCCTACTTCACCCTCAATTGGTGATATTCCAACCACAAATTGATCTTAGAAAACCAACTCGCCTCTCTCAGCTGGTCAAAAAGATCACCTATCATTGGAAGTGGTTAAAGGTTCTTTATTATCACTTGATTCAAACTCCTATAGTCTATACACAACCTCATACTACCATCCTCTTTCTTGGTGAACAACATTGAAGCACCCCATGATGACACATTTGGCCAGATGAATCATTTCTATGCTAGATCATAAATCTAAATCCTAAACTCTTGCAACTCAAATGGGACCATATGATAAAGATCCATTGAAATCAAAGAATCACCGGGCTATAATTATATCACAAACTCAACATCATGTTGAGGGGGTAGTATCACAATATCCTAAAGGAAAAAATCCAAGAACTCCTTGATGACCCTGGGAACCTATACCATCCCAACATCCACTAATTCCTTTGAAAAATCACTCAAAAAGGAAATAAGCGACTTCACATGATAACTGCCCACATGATAAATCCTCTCACTAACAAAAACCACATGCTATCTATCCAAATATGAAAACAAAGATTCTATTCCAAAAGCAGTTGATAATAACACACATAAAATACAACCAGTAAATGCCAAGGATAACATCGTATTGATGAATCTAAAGTAATAAAATATCCCCAGGAGATTGATGCGTCCCCATCATCAATATACACCTCTGAAACACATCAAACAAGCTAGTATAGCCTCCTACTGGCGCAGTAAACACCAGGGACATGAGAAGCCTCTCTATTTATAGTCCTAGAGAATGGGATAGAGTGGGTGAAAGAAAGGAGTGCGAAGATCTTGAATAAAAAAAGGCACAAAAAAAAGTACTAAACAAACTGATTGTACCTTTGATGATCTCTATCCCCTATGGAACTACTACCTCCACTGCATGAAACTGACCATGCCCAACTCCTCTACCTCTCTAATAATGAATTCCTCCATGACCATGCTCAGGTCGAGGTCCCTAAGCTCTAGGAACATCCTGAGGTCAACCTATACCTACTCTATTTTCCCTAGCTAGACCATAAGCTTTCTTCCCCTACTATTGGAATAGACTAACTAGTAACTTATACTGAGGCTGAAATTGAAACTATTAGCCTTGAAAAAATTGAGATCAAGCAGCCAATGGGTACTGGTTCTAAATATGGATACAAACCCCATAGAAGAAACACATCGACCCCAATCCCACAGGAAAGGTATGAAGACTAGAAGGTTAAAAGGGAAGCTACCAGGGTTGACTCATGGATGGTTGAAACCTCAAAGGCCCTATCAACCAAGGCTTTCCATTGACAAATCTACTCCATATGGAACCCTATTGGTTCCCCTCTCTCAAAAAACATCCTCTTGAGTGAATTTGCTCGATCAACTCTGCCTTCTTCTGAACCTATAGGTACATTGGAAACGTAAAAGTTATAACCATATACTGGATCAAAGGATGGAGTGCCTCCTCAAGATGCCTCACTTGGGAATCCTAATCCAAAAAAATATTGTGGGAAAAGCATAGAAGGTCATTGAACTTGATCCCAAGCTTTCACACAAACATAATTCCCTACTGAAGAGAGAGTAGCTCCTATCTCTTCTTAGCCTTCATTGTTGATAAAAGAAACTCCACCTGAAAATATTTATATAAGTTGACCCATGAATCATTTTCCTCCTTCTTCCCACCAAGATATATCATCCACCACTAATGTATATCTCCTCACATATGAATAATATCCAAATGGACCCTATACTCCATCGGGGCTTAGATAAAACCGAAAGCGATCTCCATCTCCTTTAGACAACTCTTGATTTCTCTATCAGAAACTCTCCCCTTGTACTTAGCCAAATCCTACCACTGAAAAGTGTGAAATATCCTTTGACACTGATTATCATCCTTAGCCAGATCAACCCTTTGTCGATCAACTATATTATCCTACTAAACCTCCACTGCCTAAGCCACATGTGGACGATGACTAGGAGCCATATATGAAAGAGAAATAAGGATTTCCTAATACTGATGGTATAAATTTATATTTTAATTAACTTTAATCCATATTATTCATTTTATCCATTTTGAATTTCCCTAAACAACCTAATTAAAACAAGAACACAAGTCATCATGATGTATGTACCTCTCCTAGGTCTATACCCTATAAGTAGTCCCATCTCACTTGGTCGCTTAATAAGCATAGAGTCCATGCACTGGATCATGGGGGGCCCTAAAATCCCACGTCCTTGCTAGTATCCTTGGCCTATGTCATGCACTAAGGCCAAATGACACTTTTTCCATACCAACCCATGCATTTATCACTATGGATAACACCAAACTCCACCCTATATCTCAAACCTCACCTTTAATACCACTATGCCGTGACCTCCTCCCTCCAAGGATACCCCTCCTAGGATGGAAATGAAGAAAGGGATATAATGACCCCCAAGTCTAGCCTCCAGTAGGCCTTGGGTTGATGACTAACACCAAGGGTGTACACATATCACAATATGGGAGGCATTACCCTTTATAAGGAAACAAGATTAGAAGATAGAATGAATCATCCACAATAACTCTAAGACATCATATAAAATAGAAACCCAAAATATTCCACATGCATGTATAATTATAACTAATACAGATAAAAGTATCCAAAGTAAATACCAAAAAAATAATGCTAAAGCATCGACACAACAACTATCCAAAGGTCCAAGCTAGAAATGTCCAGCATGGTCCATGTAGTCCTCCTATAAACCTAATTTTTTTTATATATGTAGGGTGGGCATACAAGTATACTCAGTTAGAGAACAAAAGTCTCTCATGCACATGTGAAAGAAGCATACTAATACACCTGTGAGAAAACAGAAGAAACAAACAACACCTAAACAGAAATACTAACCATCCCAAACTCACCAAGGCATGCTCACCAAATAACGCATGTCAAGTAATATAAAATAAAGTAAATAACATCGATAATAGGGTACCCTGTACCACTTTACCACTAATTGTCCACTCTCACACCCCAATGAAAAATTTCTTGGTGCTCCCACCTCTTCCGAATAACATAACATCACACCACATCCCACCCACACACACTTGGGAAATCATAACACATCCTACCCGCACACACCTGGGCTATCACAACACATCCTGTCTGCACACACCTGGGTTATCACAACACATCACATCTCTTCCACACACACCTGGGATATCACAACACATCTCATCCTTCCCACAAACACTTGGTCTATCATAATACATCTCACCCCGATGACACCTGAGACACATATCACATCTCATCCTGAAGACACCTGAGACACACATCACAACTCACCCGAAGACACCTAGGTCACTATTGCCTGGAAGAGGGAGCAGGGAATTGTAGGTGGCGAGTCATCCATCCTCTCATTGGGATGTTGGGAAAGGCACCCCTACATGACTATATGGGTGTTCAACACATAGTTCTCAATGTGGGTGGGATGTGTATAGAAATAAAAAGGAAAATACAAGTATGTATATATATATATATACTATAAAGAACTCAAGCCCAACATATGGGTTCTCAAATAAACTAACCAACTCACAACACCACCACCTTTGCCGCCACCTCTAAATGCATTTATTAGTATCTGAAATAGTCATTTCAGAAGGTGAAGATCCCTGATAATATAATACAACTTCAAATTTCCTCCATGTTTAACACCGATTCATTTTATAATTTTTCATCATCCACATTTAATCACACAACCCATCATTAAATTTTCCATTGACAAATTTCCATCCCATTGACCAAACCAACCCATGCCATTTTAAACATTATTTAATATTAATTCATTCCATCACTAACTAAGAATCTAGTTGAAAGAAACCATATATCAAAAGCAACCTACCAACCCCATCAATCTCATATCACCACCCCAAAAACACGTCCAAACAACCACATTTCACCACACACCCTATTATAATCACAAATCGCCATCCCACAAGCACAACCACACATCACACCACATCAAAATTATTTTACAGATTTACAAAGGGGATTTTATCACATTTCACTATATTTTAGGGATGTTATCACACAATTCACAATCCTGGGGAAACCAATTTATTAACCAAATATAAGTGGTTAGCAAATTTCCATTTTTAGAGTGATATCACAACAATCACAATAGTCATAATACATATATCCAGTGCAAACAAAGCCCCCATTGACCATAATTTTCAGTGGGGTATCAAGCCTGTACAATCCACAATATCACAATAATATCAAAGATGTAAAACCATGAGAAACAAACCCCTTTACCCTTAAAATTTAAACTAACCAATTCTTTATCTTTATTTAAGACATCACCACCATAACCCATAAGTAAACAAAAAAACCCCTCTTGTATGATACACAATAAAGAGAAACGAGGAAAACCCTACCTCAAAGAAGCTTTTTCGAATCACTGTGCACTGCAGGGTGAAGAAGAATGCCTGCAAACCACAACTGAACCATGAGGAACTATAGATCAACCAAGGATCGAATATGGAAGCCCAAGGATTGATCCCCATCAAAAATAATCTCCAAAAACAAAAGAAGAAGGTCACCCGATGCCTATAATGAGAGAAATGCCACTGACCATAGGGTTTGGAGAAAACCTGAGTGTCTGAAACCTTTAAAACTGTACAACATCAGGAAATTACATGATGTATAATCCGCTTTCACGTTGTGTAATCCTGGGATTCCAGGTTCTTCCGAAAAACACATCACCTTTTTATTATTTACCCTCAATTTATTACACATTGTGAAGTAGCATCAGATAAGATGTGAAACTTACTTTCAAATTGTGTAATACACTTACACGATGTGTATTTCCTACAATAGTTCTTATGCACCTCCAAATTCCATTGAAAACTCTCGAAACCTCCCCCGAACACCTCAAATACTCAAAATTGAAAAAGTAACAGACTAGGGGGGCACAAACCGTTACATAATCCATGAATCTCAATTTGATTATAAAAGTATCCCATATATTTAAAAACATATCATTTATTATCTTTAGAGTGAAAAATGTATTAGTTAGTGAATAATTTCCTTCTTGAATCTAATATAGAACCTATTAAAAGCAATTTTTTATTGGGGATTTTATATTGGGGAGGTGTTAAAGGAACTGGGGTACAATAGAAGCACCAGTGGGGTATTTCCATATTTATTTTATATTATAATTGATGATTATTATGAGATTTACATGGAATTGTGGATAATAAAATTAATTTAAGGATTAATTGAAAAAAGAACCTTGGAACTAAAACACAAGATAATCACATAATGATTTATAATTAATTTAAGCAGTTAAATAATTACCTTGTGATAAATTCTTTCTTCATTAATGAATCTAACAACATTTTTATATCATATCATTATTTCATAATTGGAATCAAGTGTAGATTATCTCTAATGGTGATCCACACATACACCATAATCCTCTAAGTGATGCCGTAAGAATCTTTGACTGATAGCGTAAAAGGTCCTAATGTATGCGTTGTTCATCTTTAATCAGCACAAGAATCACTTCAAGAATGATTATCCTTATTCTCTCTAGAATCGAGAGGCATGGTGGTAGAGGATATCTATTAATTATTGAGAGTGTTCTGAGAGAGGATCTATCTAGAGCTTGAGATGATTCTATGGATGTTATTATACACAATCAAAATAAATGGCTAACATCCAGGTTGAAAATAATATAATTGGGTTTAAATAGCATTAGTGTTAGAAATTAATAATTTCACACATAAAATTATTATTCTCTTAATCCTTGACAATAATAACAATATTATTATTTTTATCAACATGTGAAAAAATCACGGATTAATTAAATTTTATTTCTTTAATAAATCACTTAAAATTTATTCAAATAATATTCAATATATATTATTTCTATTTGATCCTTTTAAACCCAATCTTTCATTCCTACACAATATTTATCAGTAATTAAACAATAATTATTTATTTAATAAATAAATATCACTACATTATTCACCGATAAATAAATAAATATTATATTTACTAAATAGAGAATAAATATTTATTAAATATTCTGCTCACAAATATTCTCTTGAATAACTAGTGACTGAATATATGTGATCATCCAAACATGAATAATTATTAAACCACATATGAGAATAATAATTATTCAACATGTTAAATAATAACATTTAATTGAGGTTCTAGATACAAATAGCGTGTAACCCTCCAGGCCCCTTTCTTAGTGGCATTAGGCAAATCCACCCAAAGAACAAGGTTAATTCCTAACAACACACTAAGTCTGTAACGCCCCGGCCCCAGTTACCCATAGTCAGTGATTTATTACATAAAATTGGCATGATATAAGGAATCATGTTCTAAAAGACCAATTAGTTTAGTATTATTGGAAACAAGATACATACATAAGTTCAACATTACAACTTGAAAAGAAATAAAACACTAATTTATTCTACTAGAAACATCCAAGACTCCTAGATTTTTCCTACAAGTCACTCATAACTAACTTCTTCATATATTAGGAAAATGAAACATAATAAAGGGGTGAGCTCAAATGCTCACTAAGGGTAAGCAATATAGCAGAAGATAACATAAACATTAGGCATGATGAATAATTCAAAACACATGCCTTTAAAAATAATAAACATGAACACTTTATGGAAGGAATATGAACTGAGTAAATAATTCTATAATAAAACATATTCATGGGTATTCTACTAGTGGAATAACCACATGAACCATCATTATTATTTTCATAGTGAGGGAATGTATAATGCCAAACATTCTGAAACATCTTGTTAAGGCCTTGACCAAGACATCTAAAAATGATTTAGGCCTCATCAAAAACCATATATCAAATTGGGAAAGGCCTCATCCAATTCCACGTATAATTGTCTCATGAGACCTATCAATGCATCAAGGATCTATAGTGGGTCCACCCATCACTTACTAAGTCCAATACATTCCTCATATGAAAAGGTTGAAACATAACATAAAAATTCGTATTAAAACTAGCATACGAAATGTCAATAATTTAACCATAAACCATGAATTATATAAAAATAACACATCCAAAGTCAAACATATCACAAAACTTCAATAAAATATGGAAGATTATATCAACTTTAAAACAATTGTAAAATCCATCAAAGGATGTTGACATAGATTAAATAAAAACTATTTGAGAGAAATATCTATTTCTATTTTGAAATCATTTAAAAGTAACATAATTATAGAAGAAAACATTTATTTTGAAAATATTCTTATAAACTTGTAAGGGAAGCTTTGACGATGTTATAATTTCATAAAATATCCACACCCACCGTATAAGTTAAAAAAAGACATTCTTACCTTAATTCTGTCAAAAAGGTCACAAAGTACCTAGTTTAGAAAACGACGGAAAGATTACTTTCAAAAAATATAAGGTCAAATAAGGGTATAAATGAATTTGAACCATAGTAAATAGTAATTTTTTTGAAATACATTTTTAATAAAACACGGATGTGGACGATAAAGAGGTCCCAGTAGATACTTACGTAAAAACAACCTCAGATAATAAAGAGATTGTGAAATTAACTCTTATCTTGTACTTTTCCTTAGCCTATGGTATGTTAACCACCTGTATAATAGTTAAAAAATTGTTATTAAATTATAAAATAACTATATACATAAATATGATATCATATATGATCCTCTAATATTTCTTTGTTAATAATATTTCAGTAGTATCATCGTTTCAGGTGTTAACTGATTCCTTTTACTTTATATGCTTGGTTATGTAAGCCATGTTTGTTATGGATAGGATGTATTTGATTCATATAAATAATGAAATTATGTTCATAAAGATTATTTTTAATCATAAAATGAAAAATATTCTTGAATGATTACAATGGGGAATGAATCTCATCGCGTTCATGAAGATGGTAATCCGTACATACATATGAGCGAGAATATCATTATATTGATGGTGAAATCATATGTAATAGGATGGTATATAATTTATAAATAATAATTAACATTTTATATTTATTATTTAAATCAGTTATACTTATTATTATAACCATCCAAATAATTAAGTGTTTGAATAACAAACTACACCACGACGTGGAGACGGTAAGTCGTACGTACGCACGTATGGTGACTTTGTTATTAATATGATGGATAGAATAATGAATATAGTTATACCATTTTTATAATAACATCACAGTATATAGAAGATACTGGGTTTATTATTTTATAATGGAAACCACAAATAAAGATGAAGTGGAAGAAGAAAAGAACTTGAAAGAGGTGATGAAATATTTACCTCTTCTTCAGGTTCTTCCTTTTGATTTGATCAAAAGGGCTCCTTAGGTTAAATTTATGACCAAATGAAGGCCTAAAGGATGAATGGAGGAAATTTGGGAGGATATTTGGGAAGAGGTTGGCCAAGACAAATGGATTTGGAGGTGTGATTTTGAGAGAAGGGGAAGTTCCCTTTTGTAAGAGAGGTGAGGATCACTTTAGGAAAATCTTGAAATATTAATTTATAATAAAATAATTTTTGGTTTCTAATGGCTCTAAAATGATTTATTTGGAGGATAAGGTGGTTATGGGTTGAAAAAATCTCAACAATTAGGTTTTATACAGGTTTATGTCACCATATTAACATCATCTTTTAGATTTAACTCTTAGTTAAATAGTTTAACATTTACCATGTCTCTTTGTATTTTTATATTATATGGTTAATAAACTTACTATAAATTACCAAGTGAACCCCAACTGGTTAATTATTAATATATATAACTTTATATAAGTATTTTTTCCGAACATTATATTTTTATAAATATTATATCAATTAATAATATAGTATTTGTTTTAAAAACTCAATTATGTCAATTTTGACACTATTTAGTATTTGGTTTTTGTGAAAATCATAACAGCATGATTACTTCAAAAAGGAATTATATAATCATCCCTAACACATCATATTAACCTATAAAATTATTTTAATTCATCAAAAGTCTCAAATTACATTTATTTGGATATTTATAATATCAATTATTTTAATCATTCATTAATAAGGTAATTAATGCATCATCATTGTGTCATAAATAAATTAAATTATTTAATGTCTAAAAATTATAAATAAAATAACATTATGTAGGAAATATTTTTATATTTCTAATGAATATTTATAGTCTAATTTATCTTATGTGTAACCCTATATTAAAAATAATTTAGTTATTAAACATTGAATTTAACTCTTTTAACTCTTCTTTAAATAAAATAATAATAAATGTCCTAATCTAATCCAAGTGGACCAAAGAGGATCATATTTTATTCATAAGGTTTTTTTTGGACATGTTTTAGGGTAATTATGATATCATTTTTACCCTTAATTACCATATTTACTTTTAACCGTAGTAAATAAAAGTCAAAAGTTATTATTTACCAAAAATTATTTTCATCTTATTGAACCAAATTTTACTTACTGATATTAACCGTTTATCTCAGATTTTTTAAATTCAACTCACAAAAGTGGTAAAATTAAGTTTTATGCAAATTTGCAAATGCTCCTAGGAGGTGGGTAAAAGACGGTAAAAAGTTCAATAAAATTTTTATATATCTAAACTTATTATAAAATGAATCCAATGAATTACATTAAACTTATATAGTTATTATGTATCTATTTTTACCTAAAATAAATTTAAATAAAATAAATAATTATTTAAATAAAAAGTCGGTTTTAACTAATAACGCAGTGTTTTTCACTATTCATCAAAAATTGAAAGTTTTCAGAAAAACACCAAAAATTCACCCTAAACTAATTTCGATATTCTGAATTTAAAAATGAAGTCCATTTTGAAAAATAAAATTTATGAAATTTTAAAAAGTGAGTATTACTATTCATAACGGCTAGTTTGATTGGTCGCAGTATGTTAGAGTCTCGAAGTTGCGTACAATGCAAGCTATTGAATTATTCAAAGGGAAACATACCATGGAAGCTTGGGGTGTTACAAAGTCACCCATAAAGAAAGAATTTAATGTCACAATGACATACAAACTCATACAAATTCTTACTATATTAAATATACCATATTTTTCTAAGTACATCCCTCTTTGAGTTTTTGCTGAACCTTTTTGAGTTCAGTTAGTTCTGGTTTGGAACTTGGTGATAAAGCCCTTGTATGGTTGGGTTCACTATTCAAAGGAAGCATAAAAGGGAGATAAGTATGATTGCATAGAAAATTCACACTATGAAAAATCAATTATAGACATGAATTATTTTAGGTAGACCCCATAAAATCTAAGCAAGGTGTGAATGGTTTGGGATGACCCCATGAAATTCATTCACATCATGAATGGTTCCGAATAGAACCCATGGAATGAAAAATCATGGCATTAATCTGGTTCATGACATGAAGTTGTCATTTTATAGGATTTTAATATGAGGCGACATATTTATTGATACATATGAAATTCGATCCATTCACAATGAAAATCACCTATTATCATCATGAATTTTCTATGCCCAACACCCTATTAAACTCCAGTGCCCTCGTTTCTCATATGTCACACCATTCTCTTAAACTATAGCCCCTATATGGATGACATCTGAGAACTCTCCAAACTAGAAGCACATTTCCATTAGATCTTGGTGTTTCGAATCAAGAGTTTGAAAGTAAGCCTTCGATTATTCTTCTTCTTCACCTCCATGATCCATTTTATTTTCCTCTGGGAACCATAGTTTGGGTCAACCAAATAGTATCAAGATCTAAAGTCTTGTGTTGATAGTAATTTTAGTATTCATTGAAGGGAAGGAAGGAGGAATCTGAAGACACCTTGGAAATTGAGGAATCTTCATCGTATTATCTTATTTTGAGGTGGGTGGTCTAGAACAACACTCATATGTCTATTTATATTTCTTTATTATGTGCAGTAAGTGTGATCATTCCTACACACCATTAACATGACCTAATTAATTGAATAATCTACTATTTAATGAATTTAACATGCTTAAACCTCCCATGGATCCTATTGGGTCCATTGGCATTAAGACCGAACTTATGGCTACCTGAAAGGTGAGCCTACCCTTAAACTAGTGATGAATTGATAGTCTTGATAACATGAATTTGGCATAACATATGAATTTTAATAAATGGTAACATAACATATTATGACATCGGTGATTCATCCTAATACAGAAGAATCCACTAGTTGAGAATAAATGTATTGTAAATTTGTAATTGGAATAATTGACCAACCTGAATTATGATAACTTGATAACATGTTGATGTTTGGTTACTTGATATATACCATTGATGATTCATCATAATGTAGGAAAATCCATTGATTTACTATTATATTCATTTGGATTGCTTATTCTTGTGGTTGGTTGACATGTTCCTGATGGATTAACCCACTGTCTCATGAGACATGGTACAAGTGATTCATCTTGACAAAGGAATATCAACCACTTGATATAGTTACTTTACCCATGGTATGATATTATTTGATGGGAAGACATAAATGACTCCAGCATGAGACATTTTCATAGAGACTCGTGAGATGGGTACTTTACCCCTCGTATGGTATTGCATCATGGAAAGGAGTAAGAAACTCCAACATTGGATATTTGCATAGATCTGACTGATATGGTTACTTTACCCTTTGGCGACGTGTGATGCAAGAATACGCAAGAGTCTCTATCATGGGTATATACGCATGGATCCCAGTATTACTTGGTTGATTGAGACATGTCATGGGAGATTCATCCTAATATAGGATAATCTGCTAGAGGCATGGGTGATCCATCATAATGTAGAAGGATCCACCACTTGGTAGAGATATTCAACATGGATCCAAAGTAGGTTTGGCTAACCCAGGGTGTCAACTCTTAGCCCAAGGGTTGGTGGGTTTATGTGATGTTTTGTATTAATTTATAAATTATTACCCCTGTTTATCATACTATTTCATGCAATATATATTTAGATTGGACTATTTATAAACTATGGGTATCGACCTACTGAGTTGTACTCACACCCTGTTCGGGCGCTGTTTGGTACCCAAATAGATTTTATGGATGGAAGTATAGACAAGGGAAAGAGGCCCTATGTTGATCGATTGCTTACTAGATGGGTTAGATCTTGGAGATGATATTGAAATGGGGTTTGAGACCAGGGTATTTATAGTATTTTTATTAAGACTGCATGGTATTTTACTTGTATGAATTTCAATAGGCTATTTAGTTACATTTAGCCTGTCATTACATGTTTATTATTATTATTTGGATTTTTTGATTTCATCCTTTATTCCATCTAAGTTTAATGATTGATTATTTATATTATTTTTTATATTATTATATATCTATTACTAAGGGTATATTCTCCCCACTATGTTTCTTACACACTCACTACTAGTCGATAACCTTTGGTATATGGGGAGGCATGCATAAAGTCCAGTAGACAACTCGACTTAGTCACATGAGGGAGTACCGAGTCAGGGGATGTTACAAAGTGGTATAAGAGACTAGGTCATTTCTATTGCTTTACTATTTTAGGAAATTAGATATGAGACTAGGATTCATTAGGGATTGATAATGAGTTCATTCATGGGAGTATCTAACCCATGCACGGGGGATAACCGAGTGCCCAATGTACTTAACTCACAGTGGAGTATCCTTATTATAGAAGGATGAGTCATCTCTATAGATTCTATATAAATTCTTAGTAAAATAATAGTGGTAGGTTCATGCGATCCATGGAGAGGGAGACTATTTACACCATCCCTTTGATGTATGATTTGAATAGAGAGTTACAACTGCAACATTTTCCTATGCTCACTGGGGAGGGAGGACCCCCGACTATTGAGTTTTGGATTGAGTCAGTCCATATGATCTTTAAGCACCTCAAGACACTTGCAGATAGGAGGGTGAAGCTTATTTATCACATGTTGTGAGGACTAGTCAAGCATTGGAGATAAATTTTGGAGAAATACATTTAGTATGAGGAGATAACCTAGAATGAATTTGAGGTAGAGTTACTAATCCACTTATAGCTAGAGATGTTGAGGGATGGGATAGATCACAAGTTTATGCATTTGACATAGGAGAGCATATCAGTTATGGACTATGCCAAATGTTTCTCTGATATATAATTATTTTCTCCATATTTAGTAGTAGATGAGGTATCTAGAGTGAAATGTTTCTAGGATGGGATTATCTATGAGATAAGGTCACAAATTAATGTATTTTTCTTGAGAAACATCACAAATGTGATGAATCAAACTCTCATCATAGAAGGGAACCTGAGGGATGCCCCAAGTGTCATCTAGGTATTCATAACATGATAATTGAGGAGCTATTATTCAATCACCTAGAAGCACCACTAAGGCAGTGTTGGGAATAGTATCCAGAGAAATGGGCATCCAAAACAGGACTGTGGCCCAGTAGAGTGCTTTTAGTGTGGAAAAGCTGGCCACATGTGCCTCTAATGTACTTACCTCACTATGGAGTATCACGATTACAATAGGATGAGTCACCTATATAGGTTATATATAAACTCTCAGTAAAAGAATAGTGGAATGGGATTAGGACGGACACCAGATTCTGAGACGAAATCATTTACCCCTAAGCAGATGGGTAGTTGGAGTTCCCCTGAATGTACAGGTCAAGGTAGGGGACATAGTTCCATGACGGAAGAATGATAGTACTAACTAAAGGGAGAATCACAAGGGAGTTATATTGGATCCTAGGGAAGAGGGAGAGTCGGCTACATACTATAAAGCCTTTTTCATCTAGTTTGGATATAGAAACTTCCACTATCAAAGGTACGATTCTTGTATCATATACCCTTTTCATAATTTTGTTTGATATAAGATAATCATATTCCTTTTTTTATATATTATATTTGAAAATGGTTTGGGTTTGGTTATGGAAATACTATATGGTGTTATGACCATTGATACACCTCTAAGAGTAGGATCAGAGGATATCAAACACGACAAAGAATGCTCTCTTGAAATTGGTGGCTATTATTTCCTTTGGGTGCTATTTATACTGGAACATATAGTATTAGATTTTATTCTAGGTATTTATTTACTAGTTCTGTACCAAGATCATATCAAATTTTATTAGAGGATATTTACCTTTCTATCTTTAGAAGGGTAAGCTATTATCACCAAGGTGAGTGATATCTTCAGGATGGTCATGCAGGACTAATTTAGTGAAGATTGGATTGTCTCATGGAATAGTTGGAAATTATTATTTTGGATGATTGTGGAATATAGTGGGATACTTTTACTCTAGTGGTAGAACCTTTTGGGACATTTTTCTTGATTTTTTTTGACTTACTACCCAATAGGGAGTTCAATTTCATGATCAAGTTGGTTCCAGGAGCTGAGCCAATTTCTATTCTACCTTATAAGATATAACTAGTAAGGATTCATAAGTTTAAAGGTTAGTTGGAATATATGAAAGTAAATATATTCATATGGTTAGTGATTCTCCATGGAGTTATCCTGTTCTTTTCTCCAACAAGGCTGACGAGAATTTGTGTTTATGTGTGGATTATCAGAGACTGAACTAGATGATAATCAAGAATTGGTATTCCTTCCCACACATAAATAACATCTTATATTAGCTGAGGGATTCTCAGATCTTCTCCAAGATTGACTTAAGATCTGGGTACCAATAGTTGAGGGTGAGACCATCTGACATACCCCATATTTATTTTAAGAGTAGGTGTGGGTTGTACAAGTTCATGGTAATGTTGTTCGGTATGATGAACTCATCGATGATATTTATATTCTTGATAAACCAGATATTTTATCCATTCTTTGAATAGTTTGTGGTGGTTTTTATTGATGATATCTTGGTCTACTCCCAGTCTACAGATGATCATACCCAATATCTTGACATCATCCTGAGTACACTAAGAGAGTATCGAATTTATTCCAAGCTATCTAAATGTAGTTTCTGGATTAATAGAGTGAAATTTCTGTTTCATGTTATCTCAGAGGCTAGAGTGTTAGTGGAACCAGAGAAGGTTATAGACATAGTATCCTAGTAGTATCCCAAGAGTGTCTTTATGATTTAGATATTTCTCTGTCTAATATAAAACTATTGGTGTTTTATCCAAGACTTTTTTCATTTGGAAACTCCAATTTTTGGGCTGAATAAGAAATGGATGAAGTTCATTTGGTTAGATTCTTGTGAAAGGGATTTCCAGGATATGAATAATAGGCTAACCTCAGTACCGATCCTCAACTTACCTATGTTGGGTAAGGAGTATACTATGTACTATGATTATTTCAAAGTCAGAATCAGATCATTTATGATGCAAAAGGATTGAGTGATTTATTATAGCTCTAGATAACTGAGACTGCATGTGAGGAACTACCCTACTCATGATCTAAAGTTAGCTGCATTGGTGCACGCCCTAAGATTATAGAGATGATATCTATTGGGAGAGAGGTTTTTGATATATACATACCACAAGAGACTCAAGTACACATTTTCTTAGTGAGACCTAAACCTTCAGTAGAGGAGTTGGGTCAAGTATCTATAGTATTTAAACTTTGATCTGGATTATACTCCAATGAAAGGAAACATCATTGCTGATTCACTATACTGAAAGACACATAAAAAGGTAGTATGAGAGTCTTGAGAAGAGTGGAAACTAATGAAACTATTTTTAGATATGCATCTAGATATTTAGGAGTCCTAAGGATGAGTAGATTTGATTTTGACATTTTTTATACCCATGATTTTGGACTGAATAAAGAGAGATAAGATATCTAATCTTGATGGATTATATTTGAGGGATAGATTATATGGTGGTAATCCACCATCGGGATGGTATCTTAGCAGCAACAATGTTTTCCTTATCCATGGCAGTGTATGGGTTCCCATGGGATTACACAAGGTGCCAATGAGGGAGTTTCATGCTTCCATATGGGTGTTACATCATAGTATAATAAATATGAATTGTGATATCATAGGAATTTCCAGTTTCCAGAGATTAAGAAAGAGATAATGAGATTCATGGAAAGATGTTTCACCTATTCAAAGGTGAAAGTTGAGAATTAGAGGCCTTATAGGGTATTGAAACCTCTACCTCTTCCAGAATAGAAGTGGGATGATGTAAATATTTATAGGATTAACCTATTCACTCTAAAATAATGATGCAGTATGGGTGATCGTGGATTGACCGATGAAGTTAGAACACTTCTTTCTTATCAGGGATGCCTTCACTGTCGATGATCTAGGTAGAATCTATATACGGGAGATAGTTTGATATAATGATGTTCTGAGGAGCGTTGTTTATTATCAAGATACATATTTCATGTCATATTTCTAGTAGGGTCTTAATAAGGCATCAGGATCCTGGGTTCTTTTGAGTATAACCTATCATCCTTAGACTGATGACCAATCTAAACAGATGATTTATATTATGGATTATATGTTGTAAGTTTGTGTTCTGGAATTCAGTGATTCTTGAGAGAAACACATTTCCCTCATGGAGTTAACTTATAATAATAGATTATAGGAATCGATCCAAATGGACCCTTTTGGGGATTTGTATAGAAGGTCATGTCATTTTCCTCTTTATTGGATAGATGCAGTTGAGTCAACACTCGTTGGACCTAGTCTCATGCAGGAGATGTCAGAGCAGATTTTTTTGTTCAGAAAATGGTTGGTGACCATGTAAAGTCATAAAAAATCTTATATTTTCTATAGTATAATCCTTTGTAATTTGTGTTTTTTTCATCATTTTTTTCTTCAAGTGTCACCTAGGCTAGGGAAAGATCAATTCTGAAATCATGGGAAGTTAGTGCACAAGTTTATCAGGCTATTTAAAATAGTAAAAAGGGTTGGTCTAGCAGTGCACCATTAATCCCTTAAACAATTCTACAAGTCCATTCATGATGTATTTCACATGTTACAAATTCAAATATATAATCCTAACTCTTACCATGTGATATATTTTGACAATGTTGAGTTGGATGTTGATATGTCCTTTAAGAAGCATCTGATTTGTATCGTGGAAAAAAGTGAGAAGAATCTTAAAAGGAAGACCATACCTTTGGTATGAGTGTAGTGGAAACAAGGTAATGTTGAATAGGATATTTTTTAGAGGGAATCTAATATGTAGACATAGTGGCCATACTTGTTCGCCAATACCCACCGAGATACTTTGTAGCAAAACTCATGTACGAGTTTTTATATGGTGGGGAGGTTGTAAGATCCTATTTTTTTTCTAATTACAACCCTCTTTGAGTTTTTATTAATCCTTTTGAGTTCAATAGTTCTAGTTTGGAACATGGTGACCGAGATCTTGTCTTGTTGGGATCACTATTCAAAGGAAGAAAAAAGGGATATAAGTCTGGTTGTAGAGAAAATTCACATCATAAATCATCAATTCATGGAATGAATTATTCTGGATAAACCCCATGAAATCCATGCAATGAGTGAATGGTTCAGTCTAACCCCATAAAATTCATTCATGTAATTAATGGTTTTGAATATACCCCATGAAGGGAAAACTCATGATGTTAATATGGCTCATGACATGATGTTTTATTTTTATGAGTTTTTAATCTGAGGCGATAGATTTATCAGTGTATACGGGAGATAATCCATTCACAATGTGAATACCCTATTCACATCATGAATATGATGTATCTAACCCTCTTTTAAACTCCAATTCCATCATTTATTAGATGGAACACCTTTCTTTCAAACTACAACCCCTCCTTAGATGACATTTGAGTACTCTACAAACCAGAAGCACATTGACATTGGATCTTGGAATTCAAAATCAAGAGTTTGAATGTAAGACTTCAGTTCTTATTCTTATCCTCCTCTCTGATCCATTGGATTTCCCTTTGGGAACCATAGTTTTTCTTGACCAAATAGTATCAAGATCTCAATTCTTACGTTGAAGGGACTTTTGGTCTTCATTGAAGGAAAGTAAAGAGGAACCCAACTACAAATTAAACATTGAGGAATCTTCATCGACTTCTATGTTTTTGAGGTGGTTGGTCTAGAATAACTCTATAATGTTTGTTTTGATTTATCTAGTATGTGAAATAAGTGTGATCATGCTGAAATTCCGTGCACGTGACCTAATTAATTTTGAAATCCACTATTTAATGAATTTCACATGCTTAGACCTCCAATAGATTCTGTCAGGTCCATTAGAATTGATACTAGACTTGTGGACACCCAATAGATGATCCTACCTTTGAACTGGTGATAAAATGATAGTCTTGATAACATGATTTTTTGTGATAAATTGTAACCTAGCATAATGTTACATTGGTGATTCATCCTGATGTAGGAGAATCCACTAGTTGAGAATAAAAGGATTATAAATTGGTAATTGGAATAATTGACCAACCTAGCTTATGATAACCTAATAACATGTTGATATTTTATTACTTGATTCATACCATTGGTTATTTATCATGATGCAGGATAAACCACCAATTGTCTGTTCTAGTCATTTGGATTGCTTGTGATTGTGTTTGGATGACATTTTCTTAAGGTATTGACCCACTATCTCGTGAAACATGGTATTAGTGATTTGTCCTATTATAGGTGAATCCACCACATGATATGGTTACTTTACCCCTAGTATGGTATTGCACCATGGTAAGATATAAGTGACTCTGACATGGGACATTCACATGGATCCCAGTGAGATGTTTACTTTACCTCTTGGTGATATGAACCACAAGAAGACGTAAGTGACTCTATCATGGGTATATACACATGGAGCCAAGTTTTACTTGGTTACTTAAGGTATGTCATGTATGATTCATCCTAATGTAGAAGAATCCTCCAATGACATGGGTGATCTTTCCTGATGCAGGAGGATCCACCACTTGGTAGAGATGTTTGACATGGATCAGAAATCATTTTGGATGACCCAGGGTATCAACCTAGAGCCTATGGTTTGGAAGTTTTATGTGATATTTTATATCAATTTATGAATTAATACCCTTGGTTATCATATTATTTCATGAACTATATATTCAGACTGGATTGTTTAGACACTGTAGGTGTTATCCTACTGAGTTGTACTCACACCTTGTTCGGAAGCTGTTTGGTACCCAGGAAGATTTCATGGATATAGGTCTAAACAAGGGAAAAGGCCTTGTGTTTTTTGATTAATTTATGTATGGGTTGGATCTTGAATATGGGACCAACATGGGGTTTGAGACTAGGGTATTTGGATTCTTTTATTGAGTCTATGCGATCTTTTACTTGTATAACTCTCAGAAGTTTATTCAGTTACATTCAACTTGTCATTACATGGTTTTTATTATTATTTAGATTTTTAAATTTTGTATTTTATTATACCTGAGTTTCATGATTACTTATTTATATTATTTCTGCAGTTATTGTATCTCTATTCTCGAGGGTATAGCCTCTCCACTATGTTTATTACACTCTCACTGATAGTTGGTAACCTCTAGTATATATAGAGGAATTCCTAAGGTCCAATATCCAACCTGGCTCAGTCTCATGAGGGAGTATTGGGTCAAGGGATGTTACAATGTGTAATATAATCCCTTTATTATGATATATTTAATAAAGTAGGTTGAATGTTGGTGTCATCAACCCATGTGCTCGATGTTTCTTTCTCTGACTTTACAAAAATAAAACTGCCCATAGAAAACCATGGATATGGATTTATTTTGGTTGTTTGATTCCTATAAAAGTGTTTGAGATATTAATTTTCATTAAAGAATAGAATGGACAAATATTTTCTCGCATCATTTATTAATCCAATATCACTCGTGGTGCACCCAACATATCTTACTTCACCGTGAACATATGTCATCATGGTTTTCATCAATACATAAAAGTACAAAAATAATAATATCCATTAATAATAATCTTAAAGTATATGGATCAATACACATGTCCACAAATAGTAACATCTAATGACACAAATAAATATGGATTTCCTACTGGAGGGTCATTTTTTCATAATCTATTATAATGTAAATTACCAAGGGCATACACCATGAGAAAGTTCCTCAAAGTCCTATGAGTCTCTACCCTTTAAAACCAATATAATTTGTGTCTCATCCAATGATATAATCTGGCTATAAAATATATATTTTAATAATACGATTGTGATACTTCTAGGTTCTCATCATAGTGGGGAACTATTATGAATTTTCAGTATGAAAATTACTCTTGAAACCTTATCACATACTACTTCATGAAAAAGAACAATCATGACGTGATAATAAGTTTATTAATATTCAAAATACATGTAATAATTAAGTACATAGAAGTTGGTTTTAGGGAACTGACTCCAACATACTCCCACTTTCAATAGAGCTAATTAATAAAAAACTTTAGTCCTATAGATATCACATTATACTCATGATTCTACTGAGATATGAATTTATTCAAAGGGTACACCATATTATCATCCATGGAAACTCTACTCATGACAACTTCACCCCTATAAGAAAAAACCCCTTATGAGGTGATACTTCTGGAGTATGTTCTTTATTCGTTGGTGTGACCTTGGCTCATTTTTCAAAGCAATCACTATAGTATTATCACAATATAATGTGATAGGGTATTTACTATTAGGAACCAAATTAATATCTTGGAAAAAATTTCATATCCAAACAGATTCTTTTGTTGCTTCAAAATCAACTATATACTCAGACTCCACTGTAGAATCGTCTACAACAGGTTGTTTTGAATTATTCTATCTCACAATTCCTCCATTAATATTGAAGACATATTTTTATTGTGACATAATATTATCATAATCTATTTGAAATCTAGAATCAGTATAACACCTAATGACTAGCTCCTCATATCTTCCATATAACAGGAACATATCCTTAGTATGCCTTAGATACTTAAGGATAACCTTAACAATTGACCAATGTTTTTAACCTGTATTATCTTGATATCCTCCTACCATGATCAAGGCATAGGAAATATCAAGTCTAGTACATAACATGACATACATTATTGATCCCATCATAGAATTGTATGATTTTCTACTCATTCTGTCTCTTTCCTATTATGTTTGAGGACACCTTTTCTTGGAAAGATGTATACTATGTGACATTGAAGCCAATCCTCTCTTGGATTGTTCCATACCAAATATATTTAGTATATGGTCAATATATGTACCTTGAATTAGTCTAATAACCCTATTATATATATCATGAATTATCTTAATACTTAGAATATAGGTCTTTTAACCAAATTCCTTTATAGATAATCACCTGTTTAACTAGTCTATAACTGACTATAAGACTAGTATGTTATTTCCAATAAGTAATATGCCATCAACATATACTACTAAGATACGAATGAACTCTCACTAAACCACTTGTAAACAAATGAATCACATTCATTATTAATGAAACCAAATTCTTTTATAGATTCATCAAATCAAATATTCCATGACATAAATACTTGCTTCAATTCATAAATAGATCTCTACAAATTACAAACATTTTTTTCATTACTTGTAATCACAAACCATTATGGTTGTGTCATATAGATATATTTATGAAGGTTCCTATTAATGAAATCCATTTTGACATCCATCTACCAAATTTCATAGTTATGGTAAGCTGCTATAACAAGTAGAATTCAGATGGATTTAAACATGAAAATCGGAGAAAACGTTTTTTCATAGTTAATGCATTGAATCTATTTGAACCTTTTAACTACTAGTCATGATTTGTAGATATTTACATTACCTTATATGTCTAGTTTTCTATTGAATACCCATTTACACCCAACATTATTTACATCAACTGGTGGATTGACCATGACCCAATCTTGGTTTTGATATATGGAATCCATCTCAGAATTCATGGATTCTTTCCATATTGTAACTTTTTAGATATCTACTACCTATTTATTGGATAAACGTTTATTATTATCAATAAAAAATTAGTTACCATCTTCAATAACTAGAAAAATATATCATTTTAGTCCTCATAACTCTCTAGTGCTTCTACAAAATACTTTTTCTTTAAGAAAAAATTCTTTCATGGGGACCTATGTAATTTATTATTGTTTTCCCCACTAGGTTAAATACCCTAGGGGGAGGGGTTGAATTAGGGTATGAAAAATTAAAAAAAACTCCCCTCTTTGGATCTTGTTTCATCATTAAACAACATTCTCTTATCTTTTCTTCCTATATAAAAGTATATGAAAGAATGAAAACATAAATAAGACACACCAATTTTACTAGGTTCACCCTAAATTGGTCTTGTCTAAGGAGCATGCAAAGACAATGTGCCGATGTACCAAATCCATCACAACACACTACTTTTACAATGTTTGGATAATAATCACTATCTGTAATGACCACAACCCTAGTATCTAGGATCCAATTCCTTACTTTATTACATTGGAATAAGATACAAGTGGTCACATCCCAAAGGAAAGAATAGTTTAATAGTATTGGTAAACTAGATACATACTTGAAATTCACATTACAAACTAAAACATAAAATACACAAAGAATTTTATTTGAGCATTACATTAATCCCCTTAGTGTATCCCTATATATAAAACTCAAAAAAATTATTTGTATCCTGGAGAAAAATAAAACATAATAAAGGGATGATCTTAAATGCTCAGTAAGGGTAAGCATATAACAGAAGCTATGAGTAAATATGACATAAAAAAATATGGCAAGATAAATAACTGAAACACACGCCATTTAAATATTCACATTAGATAGGAAAATTAACCATGGATATTCTAATATTTGAGTAATCATATGTAATATCAGTAACTAATCTCATAATGATAGAGTGCACAATGATGGACATCTGAAACATACTGTTAAGGCCTTAAGCAAGATATCTTAAAATAATTGGATAATACCTCAACCAAATATATTTCTAGTTTGTCTCATGAGACCTACCGATGAATGTAGGGGCTATAGTGGGACCCTACCACCACTTACTAATTCCAATAAATTAATCATATGAATGGGGTAAAATGTGAACAACATATACATATGAAATGTAAATAACTTTCCCCAATCAATAAACATAATCACAAACCATTCTGATTCATATGGTGAATGGTATCAAAAAAGCACATCCATAATCAAACTAATCATAGAAAATTATTAAAATTTGTTAAATGATATAATAATATATAAAACTTAGTGAATCATAAAATTCAACAAAGGATGTTGACATATATGAAAATACTCTAATAAAATCATTGAAAACTCTTGAGATAAATACCCCATTTTTTCATTGAAATCATTTATTTAAAAGGACATTCAATTTTAAATGAAAAAATTTTGATTGAAAAGAAGATTTTAAACTTGTAAAATAATATTATAAACATTAATCCATCATGACATTGAAAAAATAAACTCATACCATATAAGTTAAAAAACATTCCTTTCATATTTTTTTCGAAAAATTCATAAAGTACCTCATTTTGAAAATAACAAAAATATTCCTTGAAAACCATTTTATAAAAATTATAAAATGGGTAAAAAGAATTTAATTTTTTATTATAACAGTAAAAACCTTTATGATAACATTTTTAGCAACATGGACATGGAATAAAAAAGTTCCTTAGTGGAGACTTAAACTTAAACAATCCCGAATAATAATGAGATTGTGAAATAACCCTTACCACATTATAACTAGTAGAATCATATGCCCTGCAAAAGAAATAAAATTATATGGATATTAAAATAACATAATATTTAGAATAATAGTCATAAAATACATTCATGGGTAGTATATAAAACATAAAAAAATAAGTAGTGTATAAGGCTTGTGTCCCACAGAAATAAAAGTGATACAAAAATCCCTTATCTTATGAATTGACTCTCATCGTACTGAATAAAACCTCCTTTATAATAAATATAGGTTTATTATAAATATATAATATAACCATATTAATTTATATAATACCATAAATTATTTAATTATGACTTTATATTACCCATTTATTAACAATTCCATGTTAAAGTTACGTTTCAGGTAATAAACGCTTTGTTTTTCACATGTGTTTTGATTTGTTATATTTTTGATCCTATTAATTATATCATGATTTAATAATATAAATAATTATAACCATGAAATAAATATCATATATATTCAGTATATATATATTTATAATAATCTATAAAATAATGAAATAGAAAATGAAATACACCATTCATGGAGACAATAGGCTGTACGTACGCATGAACACTGGTTTCCATCTTATTTTCATTTTTTTAAAAAAGTAAATAATATAATTCTAGTATAATTATTATTTAATATATATAATATATGTTCACTAAACCCATCATTAATACATTTCATGTAAATTTTGAATGAATCACATCGTTTTGAGGAGGTGGTAGTCCACACGTCCACAAACGAAGTTATCGTATTTCCACAAAATGGAAAGCATGAAGGTATATGTTATATAATAATTATAGAAGAATAAATACATTATAAATGTCATATATATAATATAAAAACATAAATTACATCATTATTTCCAACCATGAAAGGTAAAAATGGAAGAATGTACGACATCGGTTTACGAGACGGTAGTCCTCCGTACACACAAATGATGATTGCGTATATAATTTGATGGAAGTGTGTGTGAGTGTTGATCTAAAAATTAATATAAAAAAATATAAGTATATTTATGATAATTTTTTTATTATATAAACATTAAAAAAAATTAAGTGGTTTAAGGGAGAAATAACACAAAAATGTTCATTGATGAACATTACCTCTACTTTGGGTATCTCTTTTTGATTTGCACAAAATGACTTCTTTGGTTGTATTTATAAAAAAATTAAGTCTTATATGATGGACTTAGGGAATTTTGAAGGATAAATGGGCAGGTTTTTTTTCTAGATAGAAGTATCAAAGTGGTATAAAGAAGCGAGGGAGGATGTTCCCTTTTATAACTGAGATGAGGGGCACTTTTGGAAACTCTCAAAATATTAAATTAATATAAATTAATTTTAAATTAAAAATAGATACAAAGTAATTTATTTATAAGATAATATTATTTTTAGTCTAAATAATCTCAAAAAATAATTTTATACATGTTTAGGTCATATTATTACCCTTATCTTTTGGATTTAACCCTTAGTTAAACTCTTTAAAATAACTTGGCTTTGTACTCTTTAAGGGTTAATATAGTTACTATAAAATGAAAAAAAACTATAAATTAGTCATGTATGAAATTTTAAACCTTATACCAACTAGTTTACCTAATTTTATATTTTTATTAATTTTATATCATTTACTAAAATATTATTTATTTTAAAATATCATTAATGTCAAATTTGACACTATTCATTAATTAACTTTTAAAAAAAATATCAATACACAAGATAAATTTTAAAAAAAAACCTTTAATACATCCATAATATGTCTATTTAATATATAAAATTCATTTATGACATTAATTATCTCAAATTACATTTATTTTAGTATTTTTAATATCATTTATTTGATATTTCTATTAATTAAATAATCACCGCAACATCATTATGTAAGACTTTAATGTAATTATTTATTTACTAAAAATTAAGAATAAATTTATATGGGAATATAAAAATTTTAAATTTAAAATTAATATTTATAGTATAAGATATCTTCTAATTAACCACATATAAAAAATGTAATACTTATTAAAAACATGAGTATGGCATATTGGACTTTCCTTAGAATAAAATACTAAAAAATACTTAAATTCATCCCAATGACTCCAAGAGTCCATAAAATCGGCTCAAGAATGATTTTTATAGATAAAAAATCATCTAATAAAATTATTATAATTTCTAGGGTAATTTTATAATACTTATAATATTATTTTTACCCTTAATTACCCGATTTACCTTTAACCGTGGTAACTAAAAAAATAATAAAGTTAATATTAATACTGTAAAAAATAAAAGGGACCTATTTAATAAATTTGGACCTTATTATTGAAAATATTTAATCCATTTTTCAAAATTCAAAACACATAATTGGATAAAATTAATTTAAAATTAATCTCGTTGGCAGAACGAGAAAACAAAATTTTAAAGTGAAAACATTCAAAAGACTGAATTGTTTTTATATCCAAATTCAATGTGAAATTGAATAAAATTACCTAAATTAGATTAAATGATAAAATAATAACCTAATTATAATTTAAAACCAATTAAAAATATAATTTAATGCTATAAATTATTAAGATGAAAAAGTTGTTTTAAATTAAAATACAATATTTTACTACTGTTCACCAAAACATGAAACTTATCATAAAAATACCAAACATTAAACCAAAAGTATATTTTTATATTCTAATTTCAAATAATAAGTTTATTTTTTAAATATAATTTATAAAAGTGTCAAAAACTAGACTTGAAACAAGCGCTTCATCAAAAGACGGTAAAACTGTCTTTTTATAAAAATACATCTTTTATGCGTAAAATTGGATTTTTTCTTATATATTATTTAGAAAACACATATGATGAATTATAAATATTATATTGAATATATTATATATATATATATATATATATTTAATTAATATAATCCAAAAAGTGGGATTTTTTTATGTTATTGGTATAAAACACACTTGTGCACATTTATATCTTTTTAATAAAAACATTTTTCTTATATTAAATTGTTTTTTATATTTATTTATAATTAATTGGTAACCAATTAATTTGATAATATATTTTTATAAGTTATTTAATCCTATTAATAACCACCAATTTAACTTTTAGGATATAATTTCATTTTAAATAATAATATTAGTAGTATATCATGGTTTGTTTAAGTTCTGTGTTTCCTATAATGTAAGCTATAAAAAATATTAACTTTAAAAAGATACATACCATAAAATTTTGGGGTGTTAAACTATCCCTACTGGTTCACTGAAAATAAAACTTTGAAATCTCACTACTCTCTCAATTGAAGTGTGCACACTGCTCTTTTAGAAGAATCTTATGTTGAATACATTAATAAATATTTTTTACACATCATTCGGTGCATTATGAAGCTATTATTTCATATAACTAATGAATTACAATTTACCACATAATTTCTTAGAAATTATTTATAGGTTTACCCAACTTTCACTTTCATGTAACCTTTGCATGACTTGTTCATAACTTCCTCAAATTCATGCAACTTTTATGTTTTTTCATGAAACTCTAACTTTTGAACAACTTTTCAATTTTTTAAGAAATTCATAACTTCTGAAAAACTCTTATATTTTCATGAAACCCAATTGGTATTATATAAAAAAGTCTATTTTCTATGTTCAATTGATGTTTAATTCACTACTTAGTGCAATAAATAGCTTCACACAACTCTTTTGCAATTCAGAACCCTGAAATTCTTCAAGGGTTTGACTACTAAAATAAGGGGGTAGAGGCCTATTTATAGATGTAGTCAGACCTCCACACAAATTACTTTCATTCACTGATATGGTGCACAACTTTACTTTCTTTCTTAACTCTAATGATTTTATATCACCTTTAACATGAAAATCTCTTCCATCGCACAACTCCCATCTATATTTTGTGGATTCACACAACTCCATCAACATTATGAAACTTTTACTTGTGAATAACTTTAGAACTTCCAAGAAACAATTTTCTTATCCATATTTTGATGAGACATATTTGAATCTTTACTTCATGAAACTTTTTGAAACCCACATTTTTCAAAACCTTTTTCATTTTTGTGAAAATATTCCCTTTTCCAAATTTTTTTTTTATCTTTATCCAAATTTTAAACCCCAAAAATTTAGAAAACACTAAGAAACGCCGCCATCTTATACGCAAAACTTCCTGCACACCTTCCAAATCTTTCATACCTCTATCCTAGAGATTTTCAACAAATTTTATAAAAACCATGATGGAAATTCACAAATAATATTTCCAATTGGATTTTTCAACAAACACAATCAAACTAAAAACACTTCTATGTCACCATGATGGATTTTTCCTAATAATTCTTGTAAAAAATCTTGTGTATCTTGAGCATCAACTTCATTGATGTCAATATTATTTCCACTATCCTTCTTGATTAAGTATTTCCTCTTAATAAGGATGACTTATCTTGTGAGAGTTACTTTATTATTTGAGTGGTTATATAAATAATATCCATTAGTTTCCTTGGGATATCTTATAAATACACACTTTGTGCCTTGGAGTGCTAGTTTGTTACCAAAGGTGTCCTTAATAAATGTCCTACATCCCCATACATGTGTATGTTACAAAACGAGTCTCTTCCAACTCCATAACTCGAAGGGAATACTATTTCCCTCTTTATTTGAAACCCACTTTAGCATGTATACCACATTTTGTAATTCATATTCTCAAAAGGACAATGGAAGATACACATAACTCATCATCGACCTTACTGTGTCTAGTAAGGTATAATTCCTCCTTTCAATAACACTATTACACTATGGTGTATAAGGTAGAGTGAGTTGTGATATAATCCCAAACTCCTATAGAAATTTGATAAACTCTTGGTTAATATATTTACCACCTCAATCATATTGAATATTTTTTTATCTTTTTACCAATTTGATTCTTTACTTTGTTCTTGAATTATTTTAATTTCTTAAAGGAGTTGTACTTACACCTCATTAAATATACATATACATATATACTCAAGTCATTGATAAAAGTTATGAAGTAATAATATCTACATATAGCTTCTACTACAAATATCCACAAACATCATTGTGTACCAATTTTAGAATCTCTGTGGTTCTTTCACCATGTCCACCGAATGATGGTTTTTTCATTTTGCTTTATAAATAAGCATAACATATTTCAAGTGTTTTTTTATCTCAAAAGAGTTTAAATAACCATATTGATAGATCATTGTTAGATGTTTCTCATTTACATAACCAAGATAGTGATGCCACAACTAGGTGTTATATGAGTCATGTGAACATGATTCACTATTAATTTTAAATACTCAATTTCTATAATTTAATACATAAATACCATTATTTAGTTGTTAAATACCATACCAAATGTTATCTTTATAAAAGAAGAATTGTTTATTTCCAAATTTTAAAATAAATCCATCCATGTCAAGGTAAAAAACAAATATGATGTTCTTAGTAACACTTATCACACAATAATAGTTCTTTAAACCAAAATAATTCTAGTTGGTGACACAATGTGGTAGTCTTATATAACCAAAGAAACAAGTATTGCTCCATTAGTTGCTTGAAATTCCACCTCTCCTCTGAAAATCTTTCAAAATCTACTTTGTTCTTTCATTTGGATACATATGTGAGCACTACAAGTTGTATCTAATACCTAATGTGTAGATATAGAAATATTACACTTTATAACAAATACACCTTTAGCTTCCCCATGCTTATGGGTGAAGTCTTATTCTAGTGGCCTAAATTTCCACATGAAAAACATACTATATCTTTTTTCCTTCACCTACCTTTATATCTTCTTCTTCTTTTAATAATGGTGATTAAGATATTTAGACTTAGTATGATTCTTGGGCCCCTTTTCCTTATTCTTCCTTTTCTTACTCACCATAAGGACTATGAGTTTTTCACACCCCATGTCCTTGTCAACTTAGAGAATTGGAGTAAGAATTTCTGAAAGAGTCTTTTTTTTGTATTTCTCATGTTATAATTAACAATAAAACTAGAGAAGGATTTAGGTAGTGATGATAAAATAATATATGTGCATAGATCATCATTGAATTTAATGATCAAGATGTCTAAGCGCTCTTTGTAGCCAATTAACTTGACAACATAAGGCCCAACCCATTCTAAATCTCCAAGATTGTATGTTAATAAAAAATTAGAGATATCGTATCTATATTGTCTCATCTTATCTTGATAGAGATCATGAAGGTGTGACATCATGATATACACATACATATCCTTATATTGCTTTAAAAGCTCATTGGACATTGATGATAACATGAAACGTCAGATATATGTGGAATCATCCAAATATTTCATGTATAGGGACAATTCTTACTAGCCTCTTGGTGAGATGTTTCAATAATGAGATTTTATAACACATATAATTTCCTTTCATGGTGTAGAATAATTCGAAAACACCTTTTCCATTCTTGAAAATTAGTTCCAGTGAGAAGTTTATCCTTATCAAGTATGAATCATAGTGATATGGTTGAAGTCATGTGGGTTTTCATTTATGAAATTAAGAAAATAATAATTTTAACACTTTATTTGATTTATAAAATTAGATAATAAATATTAAATTTATTAATCTCCCACTATTTTATTGAAACCCAATATACCTCACTATTGGTCTTGGAATATCCATTTCATGAATATTCTAGAATAAAAGACCCATATTACCCTTCTCATAACCTAGACTTTGTCCTAACAAGTTATTTAAATGGTTTTATGTAGGCATAATTTTTTCCAACTGCATTAACTCACAGTTCCTTTATCTATTAAGTGGACTTCCCAATCCTAAAATCCTTGATTTGGGTTTTATCAACCCTTACCACCCAATTAGACCAAGTACTGATTTAATAGTCAAACCTTGATTTTAACTAAGTTAAGTTGAACTAAAAATCAAGTTAGAATTCCCCAATAATTGAAATCACCCTGAATTTGGTCAGTCTAGAACTTTGAACCATGGTTCAATTTTAACTTAAATAGTATAAGGATATACCGACTTAGTATATATAATTGAGTGGTTTTTATATTTATGTGTAAATTGAGAATTTTATCTTTATTACATGGTCTTTAATATTAATTGGTTTTACTTAAGTGATTAACCATGTCTTAGATAATGTTTACACATAATCTAATTTATTTTAATTCCATATTGCATGCTATTTGATTCATTAATTTATTTGATCGTGAAAAAAAATCCATAGTGAAATTAACAATGAAACTTGATAGAAATAAAATAATTAAATGTCATATGGTCATAATCATTTCTTAATGACTACTTATTCTAGTGTATGATAAACTAACCCTCGACCTAGGGTAAAAAAAACTTTGAACCATGAATTGGTTCATGTTGTAGCTTTTAACTTGTCCTCCCAAGTATCTCATAAATTGGTTTCACCTCAACACCAAACTTATACTATCTCAATTATCCTTTGAGTTCCATCCATCAAATAATATTTACCCACACACAGGTGAGGGTAACTAAATGATTGGTTTAAGGGGTCTACATAAAAGAAAACTTTGGACACACATGCCCTTACATAATGAGAGGAGGGACGACATATAGACCATAAATTTAATTTAATAATAATAATAAATTAAATTGAAACCAATCAAAAACAAAGGTATGGTCTATACTCATAATCATCCAAATATATGCAATAAATTATGTATTTAATAAACTAGAATTAATACAAATCATTCTTATTTATGATAAATCATGCTCAAATAAATTAATTATCTTCTTTAATTAATCAATTCCTTTATATTAATTCTCATATGAATTTTCTTGTGATTCCCATCCATCATCATTTTAATCAAATTGAATAATTTATTTAAAATTGAATAAGTATAAAAAAGTACCTTTAGAGGAAACACAGTGAGTAGTTATCTAAACTAGGTGGAATATATGATGGTCATCTACTATTTAATCATATGACATATATCATGAATGTCTTATCATGTAATTTCATGATGTGTATTGTCAAATAAATGGAACATAAACACATGTTATTTATATAGAGTGTTATGATTTTAATGTGTGAAGAGTAATCAATGTCTTATAAATTATACATGATATGTGCTTTTGAATATTACATAAAAATTAATTAGACATTTAATATATATATATATATATATATATATATATATATATATAACCTATAACATGGTGTGTACAAGTCAAATAAATGATACATAGAATACATGTTGATAAGGTTTAAATAGTGTAATAAATTAATTTTAAATTCTATGTAAACAGGTAACATACATGATGTGCAATATCCTACCAAACGTCATGTATAGTTCTTCTTCATCTACCCACAACACATGCTTAGGGGATAGGCATGTTGAAATGATAAAAACATTAATAGAGTACATGGAATGTACGTAAGAAACATTTCACATGGTCTCTGAGTTACATGGTTACGAGTCACATGTGCCATGTAATAAAAACATGACTCATCTTTGACTAATTGACTACACATCATGTACACTAGTTACACGTTGTTGAGTCAAAATATGTTTCTACTACCTATTTTATATTTTTTTTTGGAAATCACAAAGTATTTATTATTTATCATGTATGTTATTTTACAAATCGTAATCACATATATATTGTTTTACATGTTTGTTGAATTCTTATCATAATCATGTATGTCATTAAATCACATTGTTTTATGTTTCACAATTGTAACCAGATTATGTATTGCATCATAATTAGGAATCGTAACCAGATTATGAATTGGATCATAATCAAGAATCATAACCAGATTATGTATTACATAGTAATCAGGAATTATAACCAGATTATTTACTACATCGTATTCACATGCATCGTAACCACATGCATCGTAACCACATGTATCATAACCACATGCATCATAACCACATGCATCATAATCAAGTTAAGAATCATAACTAGGTTATAAATTGTAATTGATATGCATTTTTATTATGATAAGACTTGTAACCAAGCTATGTATTGTACTTTTGAAATGCATTTCACTCTTATCGTAACTTCAATACCAATTGCATGTTTCTCATATTAATTGTTTCATACCTTTTAACTTACTATTTTCTAACCTAAAACGATGTTGTTGAGTTGGTTGTTTACCAATAAAAACAATGTCATGTATTATATTTTTTTGACCATTGTAATTCCAGGTGTTCAAGTCCCTCAGAATTTTTTAGAGAAATATGATTGTCAGAAGAAATATGACCACTGGAACCTGAGGCCTATAAATAGGAGGTCATTCGAACCAGAATATATAAATTTTTCTTCTATCAAGTTATAGAGAGAGATGTTGTGACTTATCTATTGCTTCATGAGAAAGCCTTGAAGATACAATAAGTTAACAACTTATTCCATGTTCTTGTATTTCTGTAAGTGCTTTGTTTCTATTTTTTGTGATCGATCATTGTGATAACGATTGAGGGATTTAAGGGATAAGAAGACACACTGCCGATAATTATATTGAGGGATTTCAATTGCTTGAAAGACAGAGGTGACGATTACTTTCTTAATCAAGGGATTCTAGGATAGTAAGATAGTCAATGCAATCATCGTATTGAGGGCTTACCAAGGTGGTGGTAAGACAAACCTTTTATCCTAGGTGAAAGGATACCCTACTCTTTGGGATAAAATAATTGTAATACTTTCACATTTATACTGCTATCTGTATTAGAAAGGGAATTTTATTATTTCATTTTTCTATCCATTTTCAATTCTATTATAATTGTTTCATTTACGATTCATTCATTACATATTGTATTAAGAGATTCTATACGCTATATGGTAGAATCATTTACATTTGTATGACTCTGATCATTGTATTCAATTAAAATACAATTGTTTTACATTGCTTATAGTATTACATCATATCATATCCATCAGATCCAAGACCCATATGGTCAATTTTATTTATTGTTAATTTTATTAGTTTAAGACCTCTTAAAATATTTTCTTTATTATATGTTTAAATACAAAGTTTTTAAACATACAATTCACCCCCTCTTGTATTGTGACATCTAATATACATATACATATATATTATGATCCAACAATTGGTATCAGAGGAAGGTTTACACTAATTTATATTACTTTCTTTACTTATTTTTATCGCACTTTCATTTCTTTTATAAATATTTTGTTTATAACTACTTACTACCCTAATGTGTGGAGTGGAAAAGTTTTGTTCTTATAAGATGGAAGGAATGAATATTGGATCAAGTGACAACCTAATTCCAACTAGAACAACTATTTTTGATGGGAATGATTATGAGTACTAGAGATATTGAATGAAGACATTTGTAATTAATACCAGAGTGGACAAATTTTTCATGCTTACTGGAGAATACAAAATCACAGACAAGGAAATCAGTACCTTCACTAACCAAGAGAAACAAAAATATCAATTAAACTACAAGGTACACAATAATTTATTGTGTTTCATGACCATAAATATATATAGTCATATATAATAATGTGAAGCATCCAATTAAATCTATAAGAAATTAGAATTCACACATTTTGGTACATCCAAAGTTATAGAAACAAGAGTGGAAATGCTTCGAGAAAAATATCATAGGTTTGTTTTTCCTTATGGAGAACCAGTATGAAAGGTGAAACAAAGATTTATGACAATCGTCAATAGTCTAAAATCAATGGGTGAAAAGGGTCTTGATGATGAAGCACTTGTGGAAAAGATAATTGATATAATTCCCAATGAATGATAATTGAAAAGAACAACTATTGATGAAAATAGGAAAGTTACTCAAATCACTCTTGATGAGTTATTTGGAACTCTTCTTCAGCATGAGACAATAATGAAAAGAGATTCTTATTTCAATAAGAAGAAAAATGGTAATAGAAGTGTATCATTTACTACTACATCCAAAGCTAAGACACTGAAAAGGATAACTAGATCCAAAGCTAAGAAAGCTATTGCTATATCATAATCAAGTGATAGTGATCATTCAAAGAATGAGTTATCCAATCTTTCTTGAAGGATAAACAAGATTTTCAGAAATAAATAATTTGAATACAGATTAAAAAATAAAGATATAAAGGACAAGAAAGACTCAAAATTAACATGTTATGATTGTAAAATAGCAGGTCATATTATACCATATTTTCCTTTACTAAAAAGAAAAGACAGGAAGGATAAACATTCTGAAAGAAACAAGAAAAATCATTACAATTAAAAGAATAAGAAAGTCTTGAAAGAAAATGATACTTGTAGTGAAATTGGTGGAAATTCAATAGATGAATCCTCAGAATACGAATCTTCTAGTCAGAAGAATATATGAATTATAACCAGACTACCTATTTAAAATAATTGTTTCATGTCTAAGGTACACAATGATGAATATCTTACAAATGTATCTCTAAATTAAAATTACCCTGATGAGAAATATTCTTACTCTTCAGATGAAGAATATTCCTCAGTAGAGGACAATTTACCTTCTCTTGAAGAAGTATCTAGATTTTCCAAATTACTTGAGAATTAAAATTCTAAACTCAAGAAAAAGCTTGATAAGGAAAAATCTAGAATATCTATTCTTAAAAAAGAAATATCAGATCTTTTAAAAGATCTTGATAAGAAAAATCTTGATTTTAAAAATATTTCAAAAAACCTTATGGAAGTAAATTATGAGAATGATAAAATTTTTAAGGACTTTAAACAACTTGTTTTAAATAAAAATGTTTTTGAAACTAAAAAAATTACAAAACAATTTCTTATGAAAATTATAATTTAGTCATTAGACTAAAATCTGAAATCTTTTATCTTAATAAAATTTTATCAAACTTTACTATTGAAAGGAAAGAATTTGAAAAAATGTATTCTCAAATTCTTCCTCTAAGGAATAGTTCTGGAATTTGTTACACTCACTCAAAACTTTTTTTTTAGTCATAACTATTTTGGTCCCCAAAATGATCCATTATACACTAAATGTCAATGTGGTGGACATTGGGGAAATTTTTTTTCTCTTAATAAAACTCAATATTTAGGATTTCATAAAGCTCAATTTTGAAAACAAATGTGTATTCCTAAAATTCTTTTATCTAACATCTCTGGATCCAAACAAATTTGGGTTCCGATAAAATAATTGTTTCTTTTTCAAGAAAAAGAGAAGTGTACCAACAACAAGAAAATTTGGTACATGGATAGTGGTTGTTTTGGACACATTAATGTAAAAAATATTTCTTTAAAAATATTATTGAAATGAAAGATGGAAGAGTGACCTTCAGAGATAATGATAAGGGAAATATCATTGGTATAGGTAATATTGTTCTTTTAGGAGAAGTTTTAATTTCAATTTTTTTTGTTAAAGGTCTTAATCAAAAACTTATAAGAATAAGTTAATTATGTGATGAAGGTTACCTTGTTAATTTTAGTAATGATAAATGTTTAGTTCATAATTCCAAGGATGAATTAGTTCTTTCTACCCATAGGCATGATAATATATACAAAATCAACTTAGAAGACCATATAAGCAAAGAACTACCTTGCTTAAGTGCAATGGACGACCAATCATAGTTATGGAATAAAAGGTTAGGACACTGTAACCTTAGGAACATTTGTAAAATCTCAAAGAAAAGACTTGTTAAGGATCTGCCAGATCTAAGGTATGTTTCTTCAAAAGTTTGTGACCCTTTTCAATATGGAAAGCAACATAAAACCAGATTTAAATCAATCAATGAAGTTTCAAATTCTAATGAATTAGAGTTAGTGCACATGTATATTTTCAGTCCTACATAGATTGGAAGCATTGGAGGCAAGTACTATGTATTTGTTTTAGTTGTTGAATACACTAGATTTACATGAGTGTATTTTCTAGAAAATAAATCTAAATCTTTTTTCTATTTTAAAACTTTTAGATCCCAAGTTAAAAATGAGAAAAACCTACCACTTACAACTTTTCATAGTGATCATGGTAGAGAATTTCAAAATTCAGATTTTGAAACTTTTTTGTAGTAAGAAAGGTATTACTCACAAATTTTCAGCTCCAAGAACCCATCATCAAAATGGTGTTGTTGAGAGAAGAAATTGTATTATTTAGGAAATGACAAGAACCGTGTTGAGTGAATACTCATTCTCTAATCATTTCTAGGAACAAGCTATTAGTACTGCATGTTATATTATAAATCGTGTTCTAACTAGAAATTTTCTTAACAAAACACCTTATAAATTATGGACTAGACAAAAACCTAAAGTTTCTTATTTTATAGTGTTTGGATGAAAAGTATTCATATTTAATACAAAAGGTAATTTACACAAATTCACACCAAAATCCAATGAAATAATCTTTCTAGGTTATTCCACAACTTCCAAGGATTATAGATTTTTTAACAAAAACTATTGTACTGTTGAGGAAACAATGCATGTTAAGTCTGATGAAACTGACCCCTTTGTTTTTAAATAATCCTTACCTACATCAACTGATGTGTTTTTACAAAATGATTATCAACATTTGATTAAAAACTTTTCTAAAAAGGGAACCAATCAAGAAAATGTTTTTGAAACATTTACCCCAGAAGAATTTATATCTTATTTTGATGAACATGTTTTATAAAACCCAAATCAATTATTTATTAGGAATCATCCTAGTTATAATATCATTAGTGATGTAAATCAACCTGTTAGAACTAGAAATTCCTTAAGAAATAAAATAGAACATCTTGATTTTCTATCTCAATTTGAACCTAAAACTTTGAATGTGGCCTTAGGTGATTAAGATTGGATTAAAATAATGAAAGATGAACTAAATTAATTTGAAAGGAATAAAGTCTGGACCTTGGTTGAAAGACCTAAAGAAACAAATATAATTGGTGTAAAATGGGTTTTCAGAAAAAAAATGTGATGAAAATGGAGTCATTATAATAAATAAAGAATGAATTTTTGCTAAGGGATATAATCAACAAGAGAGAATAGACTATGAAGAAACCTATACTCTGGTAGCTAGACTTGAATCCATTTGAATTCTATTAGCCTTTGCAACATAATTTAATTTCAAAAATTTTCAAATGGATGCAAAATATGCTTTTCTTAATGGTTTTGTAAAAGAAGATTTTTTTTGAGAAACCTTCTGGTTTTATAGATTTAAAACATATTGATCATGTTTTTAAACTTACTAAAGCTTTGTATGGCCTTAAAAAATACCCTAGAGCATGGTATGATAAACTCACAATATTTATTTTACAAAAAAATTATTAAAAAGGTACTTATGACCCAACTATTTTTATAAAAATGGAAAACATAAATGTTTTGATTACTCAAATCTATGTTGATGAAATTATATTCAGTTCAACTCAGAAATCCTTAACTAATTCTTTTGCGAGTCTAATGAAATCTGAGTTTGAAATGAGTATGATGAGTGAGTTAACATTCTTTTTAAGTTTTCAAATATCTCAAAAACCAAAAGAAGCCTATTTATCCCAACATAAGTATATCAAAGACTTACTCAAAAAGTATGTATACGACAACACTAAAAGTATTAGCACTCCAATCGGAACCTCAAATTCACTTGATCTTGATGAAGTTGGGAAACCATTAGATCTAACAACTTTTAGAGGTATGATAGGAAGCTTGTTATAATTGATATCTAGTCATCCAGAATTAATGTTTTTGGTGTGCTTATATGCAAGATACCAATCTAATACAAAATAATCTCATTTAAAAGCAGTGAAAATAATTTTTCGCTAATTAAAGGGAGCTATGGATTTAGGACTATTCTATTCTTATGGAAATGATTTTGTTTTGAAAAGTTTTTCAGATACTGACTTCAGTGGTTATAGAATGGATAAAAATAGTACATTCAGAACATGTCATTTATTAGGAGATTATTTAGTTTCTTGGTCATGCAATAAGCAACACTCATTAGCACTTTCCACTGCTGAAGCTAAATATATAGTAGCTGGAAGTTGTTGTGCTCAAGTGTTGTGGATGTAACACACACTCACTGACTATGGAATGATTTTTTCCAAAACTCAAATACTATGTGACAATACTAGTGCCATTGATCTTATTAAAAAGACTTCACATCACTCATATGAAAAAAATAGATATTAGGCATCACTTTCTTAGGGATCACACACAAAAAGGTGATATTATTTTATAATTCATCGGAACACAAGAAAAAATTGCTATTATTTTCACAAAACCATTATCTTACGGTAGATTTGAATACATTAAACAGAAACTTGGAATGATCACTGTAAAGTAATCATTCACATATATTTCTCATTTAACTCATCTCCTTACATTAAGTTACTCATTTTTAAAGGGGGAGTATACATTTTTTTTGATTTTACCCTTTATGTTTTATATTTTATCAGTTTTACTTGTTGGTTTTACATGAATCAGTTTTTCTATCTATCGATTTCACTACAATTGGTTTCACTGTAATTGGTTTTACTCTTTAGTTTTCCATTTTATCAGTATTGGCTTTATCAGTTTCACGAATTTATTAGTTTCATAATTTTATCGGTTTCATGACTCTATCAGTTTCATGTTTCAGTTTTATAATTATCGGTACTAGATTAGACTATCGGTATTATGATAATTTATTGATACTAAAATATCAGAATTGAAATACTTTATCAGTACTAGATTATCAGTGTTAGATTACCTTGTCACTACTAGACTATCGGTTATGTATTATTCTATTGGTACTAAATAATCAGTACCAACCTATTTTATTTTATTGTTTTTAGAATTATTATTGGTTTTACATTTTTATTGTTTATATTGTTTTCATAAGAAAAATATATTAAAACCAATAAATCTATCCCGATACTCTAACAGGTAAAATTTCTAAAGATTTATTTTGATTTTTTCAATAGTTGTTTCTCAATTATTTTAATTCCTAATTGGGTTTAGTCTGGATACAATTTTCTTTTAAGGAAAACCTAAAGAGTTCAAAATTATTCTTGGATATTGGATCTTTCAGATCTAATATTGACTGTCAAATTATTTTTAAAACAACCTATCCCACATCGATCTTATCTATTTTTCTCTCAAGACCAGTTTCTCTATAAATAATCGGCATGGTTTGAAATCAGTTCCTACCTCAACTTTCTTAATCAGATATCTTCTCAGCTTTCGTAACCGGGAAAGTATTTTGGTTCAAGTTAGTCTTTCATGTCTGAGTCTACTAATTCATATCCAAAATAAATGGATCTAATGGAATTATCTTCCATGAGCTTTTTAGGTGAAAGGTTGGTCTCTTGAGACTTTTACAAGTTTTTTGATTCATCTTTGAAAAGAATTATAAGTTTTTAAGGATGTGAATCAATTTTTGTGGAAAGACTGGATTCTGATCAGGATTATGTGTATCATGATAAGGTGTTGCAACTTTATGAATCATTAGAGATAGACAAGGCTCTTAAAATTTATTTTATGATGTAAAAAAAGAAGTATACAACCTCCATAAAATAATAAGATAAGTTTTTAGGTGTTCCATTTGAGGGTGATGCATTATGTCCTTCTCATAAACTACCAGAAGCTGATGGAACTTTTGATAAGTATAAATATGAAGAAATACTTTTTGATATTCATGAGGAAAATAGAAAATTGAGTCATTTATCAGGAGATAATAGACTTATAGATCTATGGATGCAAGGGTTTTTGGTGCCGAGAAAGGGTGATAAGGAAAATTTGAAAGTTTTAGATGTGTATGTTCTTGATTATTTGGTAAACATGATAAAGTTAAACCTTATGGGGTTCATCTTCTTGAAAATCAAGAAGCTCAAATCTAGTGGTATAAAATCATAACTTATCATGTTTCCCACCATTATCAGTAAGTTTCTGAAATAATTCTTAATCTTATGTAATATTGCAATCAAGTTAGATCCAGCTTCCTTCAAGGAGCCCTTAATCAGTAAGGATATGATAAGAAGGCTCAAGTTATGATTCAATCATGAATTGAAAAAGTTGAAGAAAGATCTGAATGCTGATAAATAAAAGAAAGTAGTTGAAGGTAGTGAAAAACCTTCTAAGTAATCCAAGAAAACATCAAATAAAATAAAGGTAGTTAAGACTATAACTACAAAGCCATCAAAGAAACAAAATGTTGTATCTGATGAGGTTGTTGCTAAATGGAGAAAGAAAAATCAAGAAAGGAAAGAAGGGGAACCTTAGTTTGGATTGGATCTAGTTGAAGCCTTGGAATTGAAAATAAGGTCAGAAGAAAACTTGAAAGAAGAAGAGATAAAGAAGAGATTGAAGAAGAGAAAGGTCGAAGCTATTGAAATTGATAGTCTTTTCAGAATATCCGAGCAACTAAAAAACAGAATTGAAATAAGGCATCCATCTGTTAAGACTCAATCGATTCCAGTAGAGAAAGGCAAGGAGAAACAAGTTTCTGAAAAAATTTCTAAAAAATATCTTGCTAAATAATTTTAATAATATGAATAATAACTTGATCAAGAAGAACAAAGGGAAGGAAAACATGGACAAGAGGAAATAGAAGTCAAAGAGAAAGAAGATACAAACAAAAAAAGTCATACTATAGAGTCATATAAAGTACCATCATTTATTTATCTATATTAGGATCCTAAGACCTCTAAGAAAGTCTCTCAAAATGTTTTCTCCAAAAGATTCATTCAAATTTCTGATAAATAAGAAGAAGAAGAGGAAGAATTTGATAAGAATCAAAATTAGCCATCTCAAGTTATCGACACTGAGACTCATTTTGGTGATCTCCCAAAATATATTGAAGACACAAATTCTTAAAGAATAATAACTATGAAATGAATTAAGTACATTGAATAGGATTTGAATAGATTAGAGAAGTTGTTACCATTCATTCCAAAAGTTGAATCCATTCTAGGAATTCTTTCAAATGCTCATAATGATAGAATGAATTATGTCGAGGTTTTGATGGACATATTTATAAGTCTTGAAGCTAATTTAAATATTTTCAAGGAATGTGCTGTTAAGCATAGTAAGACTTGAAATAAGGTTGTGAAATTGTATTACAATGTTGATGATAGCCTCAAGAATAATCTAGACAAGAAGGATGAATTGGTAAAGCGGGTAAATAAAATCAACTCTATCTATCTAAAGTTGATTGATTATTTGAATAAAAAGCTTGAAGACTTTCAAAGACCTGGTACTTCAAAAGGATTAGCCTCATAAGATCTTGAGAGTTTAAAGGAAAAGTTGGAAAATGAGAGTAATGAGGTTGTTTCACTCTCAAATAGAGTTTTTATCCTAGAAAAGGCCTACAGACTCAGGTTCTATGATTTCAATAATCAAGAAGAAGGTCTTAAATCTCAGGAATAAATTAATCAGCTTCATGAAGATAGGATTCAGAAGCAAGAAAAGTTTGTTACTAAACAGAATGAGAAGATAAAGGCTCAGTAAGAAGATCTTGACAAACTCATAGAGGATAGAAAGGAGTTCAAAAATATGAATATCTTGATGTTTAATCTTTTTGAAAAACAAAAGGGGAAAGAATGATGTTTTAAATCTTGATGTAATGAAATTATATTTCAAATAAAAATTATTATTTCATACTATGTTTATCTAAATTTTTGTAGGAAATAAATACTTTCCCTTATTCTTTTTAAAAATCACAAAGGGGGAGAATGGTTTTGAAAAGAACAATTTGATGAGTACCTTATTAAGGGGGGAAAACTCACAAATAAGAGAAAATATAATACGATCCCTAGTAATCAGAAACCTAGGGTGGAATTAGTTGTATTCAACATTACTTTCAGAAGAGTTACTAAACTCAGGGGGAGATAATTATTTATTGTTTATCTTGTTTTGTGCTTTCCAAAAAGGAGAAGATTGTTGAGTCAAAATATGTTTCAACTATCTCTTTGATCTTTTTGTTTTGGAAATCACAAATTTCTTATTTTTTATCATGTATGTTGTTTTAAAAATTGTAATCACATATATATTGTTTTACATGTTTTTTGCATTCTTATCATAATCATGTATGTTGTTCACTCACATTGTTTTATATTTCACAATCATAACAAGATTATGTATTGCATTGTAATCAGGAATCATAACTAGATTACGTATTGGATCGTAATTAGGAATCGTAACCAGATTATATATTACATTGTAATTAGGAATCGTAACTTGATTATTTATTGCATCATATTCACATGCATCATAACCACATGCATCGTAACCACATGTATCGTAATCTCATGCATCGTAACCACATGCATCATAACCATGTTAAGAATCGTAACTAGGTTATAAATTGTAAGCGATATTCATTGTTATTATGATAAGACTTGTAACCAATCTATGTATTGTACTTTTGAAATGCATTTCACTCTTATCATAACTTCTATACCAATTGCATGTTTCTCATATTAATTGTTTCATACCTTTGCACTTACTATTTTCTAACCTAAAATGATGTCGTTGAGTTGGTTGTTTACCAATCAAAATGATGTTGTGTATTCTATTTGTTTTGAATTTTGTAATGCTAGGTGTCCAAGTCACTCTAAATTTTTCATAGAAATATGACTGTTGGAAGAAATATGACTGTTGAAACCTGAGGACTATAAATATGAGGTCATTAGAACTAGAATAGATAACTTTTGATTCTATCAAGTTCTAGATAGAGATGTTGTGACTTCTCTCTTGCTTATTGCGAAAGCCTTGAAAATAAAATAAGTGAAAATATTGTTCCATGTTATTATATTTCTATAGGTGATTTGTTTATTCTTTGTGTAACCAATAATTATAATAACAATCGAGGGCTTCTGGGGATAGGAAGATGCGCTGCCGATCATTGTATCAAGGGATTTAAATTGATTGAAAGACAGAGGTGCCGATTAACTTCTTAATCGAGGGCTTCTGGGTATAAGAAGACAGTCATGCCGATCATCATATTTAGGTCTTACCAAGGTGGTGGTAAGAAATACCTTTTATCCTAGGTGAAAGGATACCCTACTCTTCAGGATAAAAGAATTATAATAATTTTACATTTCCACTGCTATCTGTATTAGAAAGGGAATTGTATTGTTTCCTCTTTCTATCTATATTCCATTCTATTTTAATTGTTTCAATTATGATTGATTCATTACATATTGTATTAAGAGATTCTATACGCTATATGGTAGAATCATTTACATTTGTATTACTCTAATCATTGTATTCAATTCAAATACAATTTTTTTACATTACTTATAGTATTACAGCATATCATATCCATCGGATCCAAGACCCATATGGTCAATTGTATTGATTTTGAATTTTATTAGTTTAAGACCTCTTATACTAAGTTCTTTATTAAGTGTTTAAATACAAAGTTTTTAAACATACAATTAACCCCTCTTGTATTATTCCATCTAATATACATATAAATCTATATTATAATCTAACATGGGTAACCGTGATCCAGGCTAGACTGATCAACACACAATGTCTATTAATTACATACCACATGAAATAAATGAATTACACTCCAAATTAATTCATTATTAGTCATGGTTCATTAAACATAGTTACACTGTGTGTACCTATGGGATATATGACATGTATTCTTTTTCTATAATACTAGAATCAATGGAACCTCTATATTAGTTATTCAAATTTTCTTCATTCATAATTAACCCATTTTGATTATATTTGCGAGAAAGATGAGGGAGAAGAGGATATATCATGATTCATATTCAAATAATTATTTAACCATAATTTAAAACTAATGATAAATTCATAAATAAATCAACAATATTTAAATAATTATAAATTATTATGAGACACCTTTTATACCACTTGAAGGAATTGGGTTTAGTGAAAGCATCAGAATGGCATGGCCAACTCAGTTTTTTTCATGATCGATGATTATTTAAAGATATACATGATGTATAATTTCATGATCGATAAAATTAATTCAAGTATTAATTGATGAAAGAAACCTAGAACCAAAACATATGATTATAAAATAATGATTTATAATTAATTTAAGTAGTTAAAGAATTATCTTGAAATGAACACTTTTTTCATTGATAAATTTAATAGTATCTTTAAATCGCACCATTGTTTCATCTCAAGAATCAAGTGTAGATTCTTTCCAACAACGATCTACATGTGCACCACAAACCTCTAAGTGACGTTGTATGAATATTTTATTTTTAGTGAAAAAGATCCTAACACTCATGCCATTCATCTTTGATCTCCATGAGAATCACTTCAAGAAGGACTCTCCTCGTTCTCTCTAGTATTGGGAGGGGTAGTGGAGGAGGACTGCTCTCCATTATTGAGAGTGTTCATGAAGGGAATCTCTCAAGGTCTTAATAGTATTCTCCGAATGTTGTTGTGCAGAACCAAAACAAATGGATAAAATTTTGGCTGGAAATAATATAATTGGGTTTGAATAGAGCTAGAGTTAGAAATTAATAATCACACATAGGTCCTAATTATTTTCTTAATCCTAGATAAACCCCATGTCTAAATAGTAATAATAATATTATTATTTTTCTTGATGTGTCAAAAATCATAGATTAATGAAATATTATTTCTTGAATAAATTTCTTAAAATTTATTCAAATAATATTTAATACATATTATTTCTCTTCATACCTTTTAAACTCGGTCTATCATTCCTCCACAATATTTAACAATCCTTGAATAATGACTATTTATTTAATAAATAAACATCACTGCATTATTCATCAATCAATGATTAAATATAATATTTATTAAATAACAAATAAATATTTATTAAATATTTTGATAATAAATATTCTCTCAAATAACTAGTGACTAAATATATGCGATCAAACAAACATGAATAATTATTAAACCACGTACGGGAATAATATTCATTCAATGTGTTAAATAATAATATTTAACTGAGGTTCTAGATACACTTAGTGCATGACTACCTAGGCTTCTTTCTCATTGAAATTAGGTAGAACCATCCATATTCCAATATTAGCATCTAACAATATATTGAGACACTCATAGATAAATAAGTTAATGTATCGATGATATAAAAACTCATAGGAATGCTTACTGTATAATATAATCCCTTTATCACAAAATCTCTAATAAAGTAGATTTCATGTTGGTTTTATCAACCTATATGCTTGATGTTTATTTCTTTGAATTTTTAGAAATGAACCTACCCACTGAACACCATGGAAAAGGATTTATTTAGGCATTTCCATTTTCCTCAAAGGTCCTGAGATATCAACTTCCGTAAATAATAGAAGGGGAAAATCATTTCTCACATTATTCATTAATGCAATATCACTCATGATGCACCCAACACATCCTACCTCACTATGAACATATTCCCTCATGGTTTTCATCAATACATCAAATTAAATACCTAATAATATCCATTAATAACAATCTTAAAGTCTAAGGATCAATACCCACATTTTTAGATTGGAACATCCAATGAAACATACAAATGTGGATTTTCTATTGGAGGGTTGTGTTATCATCATCTAATACACTAGAAATTACCAAGGGTATACACCATAAAAAGTTCCTCAAAGTCCTACAAGTATCCACCTCTGATAGCCTATATAATTTGTGTTTTTTCGAAAGATATCATCCTGCTATAGAATATATATTTTAAGAATAATACCGTGACACTTCTAGGTTCACATCATTACAAAGAACTGTTATGACCTTTCAGTGTGACAGTTACTTTTAAGACATTATAACACACTACATCATGAATAAGAATAATCATGTTGTGATAATAATTTTTATTAATATTCAAAATAATGAATATAGGTAATCATAAAATATATAGAAGTTGGTTCTAGGGAACCAACTCTAATAGGTGTTAGAAAAAATCACCAGATGTATTCTTAGGTTTTGTTTATTTACAAATATAGTGATATATTATAAAACCCCTGATATTTTAAAAAGAAAACTATATTTGATATCATATACGACACCCAACACTGATCCTAAACGAACCATGGAATATTATTATTTAAAAATAACCGTTATAACATAGCCATTAAATTAGTGGATATGAATATGATTAACTAATTTATGAAATATATATAAAGTTTATAATCAATATAAATTTATTTATAAATTCTTAGTAAATAATCACTCATGTTATAGTAAAGTAATTTTATTCTTCAAAAATGCATTTTCTTCAAAGATGAATTTTATTGTTTTTTGTGAGAAAACATTATAATTAATTTCTTGAACTTTTAGAAAATTTATCTAATAAAAATGATATAATTTTTTAAGTTAGAATGTAAAAATTATCTTATGATTAATTTTTGGGATTTTTTTGAAAATATTGATTTTTCAGTGAATAGTGAAAAATACCGATTTTTATAAAACTGTCATTTCTTTTCAATAAAGTAACTTAAAAGTACCATTAGGATTTAAATTTTGTTTCAAAGTGACATAAATATTATTTAGTTAAATTTAAACTAATTATGTAACACCCCTACCCCAGTTATCCAGAGTCGGTGCATTATTACGTAACATTGGCATGATAAAAAAAGATCAAGTCTCGAAAGACTGATTAGTTTATTAGCCTTGGAAACACTAGATACATTCATAAATATTACATTAAATCATAAAGTGAAAAATCACAATAACACAGTCTCTATAGTCCACACTCCTATCCCCTTCAGACTATCCCTGTAGGTCAGTCATAAAATATTTCTTCACATCCTGGGAAAATAAAACAAAGATAGGGGTGAGCTCAGATGCTCAGTATGGATAACAATACAACAGAAACTTTCATAAATAAACATAAACATTTAAGGCAATGTATAACTAAAAAAAAATCCTTTTAAACATGAACTTCAACATAATATGGAAAAAATAAAATGAAATAATGCCATTAATTATTCACATGGATATTCTACTTGTCGAATAATCACATGCAATATCAATAACCACTTTCATAATGATGGAATGCATAATTCCAGACTATCATAACCACATAGCCAAGGCCTCGTGCCAAGACTACAAATAAGATTTTTTCAAGGCCTCTTTCCAAGACACTAGTTTGTCTCATGAGACCTACCGATGCATCGAGGAGCTATAGCGAGCTCCACCCGTCACTTATTAAGTCCAATGCATTCCTCATATGAACATGTTTAAACATATCATAAACCATAACAAAATCGTATCACATAAAACATGCATAAAGGAAACATAACATTTCCACATTTCAATCACCAAATATCAATACAAAACATTGATATAATAAAAACATTATCAAAACCATTTTCAATACCAAAATAAAAGAAAATAAAACTTGGTATTTATTTTTCATTTAAAAAAAGTTATGGCTTGTAGAGGAAGCCGAAACTCAAATAATGGTCACCGAGGTGGAGAATTCGTTGTCGCCGCATATGTATGAAAAAAAAACATTCATTTTTTTCATTTAGTAAAACAATTCGTATAAAAATATTCCTTTTTAATAAACATAAAAGTTAAAGGGGTTTATACACCGTATAAAAGAAAGTTGTGTATAAAACAAAATATGCATCAATGAAAGGAGATTGAGACGAAGTCCCTTACCTCATGTCCGACTTGACTTGATCGTTCTTTAATCTCCTGAATAATAAACTAGAGTTAATTTCTACTTTCTTAAGAACCTTTTTCAAGTTCATTATTCCTTTTATATCACTTATTACCATGTTATGAACATTATGTAATTATTTAAGTTAATAACGGTCGTTTTGTCGATCTTTGGTACGTGAGTCAAAAATAAACTTCTTATAATTACAAGTTGTTCATGTGGTAAAATATCCATTATATACAGAATTATATTCATGATGTAGATATCATATATATCATACATATCCAGTATATACATTCATTTATAATATTACATAACATTTAGAGGTAAGAAATGAAATGCACCGTTCATGGAGACGGTAAGCCGTACGTACGCATGAATGCTACTTTCATTTCTATTTAATATTTAATAGAATGAAATAATAATGATATAAAGTTATATTATAATTAAAGTATAATATAATATATAATATCATTTACTCCATCCTTTATACGTCCCACATAGAGTATTAACGATTCAAATCACTTTGAGGGGGCGGTAGTCCGCACTTCCTAAAAGGAAATTATCGCGTTTACCCATAATGGAAATCATAAAGGTATGCCATAAATGAAAAATACAGAAGCATAATGAAAACATAAACATAATATATATCATATATAAAAATAGTTTCATAATAATGGCCACCATGAGAGGTGTTAAAAGAAGATTGAACAATCATCGTTTCGTGAGGCAGTAATTCGCTACCCACAGAAACAATATGTTCTTTAACCATTAGACGAAGGTGTGTGTAAGTGTAAATAAAATCCTTCTCATAACAACATACAAGTATATTGAGGATACTGGTGTTGTTACAAAATAATAAAAATAGTTTATGGGGTTGGAGAAGCAAAATAAAACAAAACAAGATAAGAGAAGACATTACCTTTAAATCGGGTAACTCCCCTCGGTTTGAGACAAAATGTTTTCTTGAAGAGCTTTCTGCCTAATGTAAGGCTTCTAGGATGAAGGGAGGAATGTTGAGAGGGTATTTGGGTAGAGGTTGGCCGAGACAAATGGCTTTTAAGGTGTGAATAAGGTGGTAGATGTGGGGGCCTTTTATAAGAGGAGAGGAGGGGCACTCTTGGAAAGTCATGAAATGTTACATTATTATGAAATGCTTTTCGGATTTTAAAGGTCCCACAATAATATATTTCGAGGATAGGTGATAAGGGTTCTAAATCGACTCATCCAATAGGTTTTTGAAAAGTGTAAGTCTTATATTTTACATTATCTTTTCATTTTATTTAAATCGTTAATTAATGAGATAATCGCTGCATCATCATGGTGTCATAAATAAATTTATTTATTTAATGTCTAAAAATTATAAAAAAATTACCATGATGTAGGAATTTTTTTTAGATTTCCAATTAATATTTATAGTCTAAAAGTTAACTTATATAACCCCATTTAATAATTGTTTTAGTAAAACAACACATGTTTGTGACAATTTTATTTTTACTTTAGATAAAAAGTTATTAATGTCATTTTCTTACCCAAGTGGCTCCATGGGGTCCCCAAGTTGACCCATGGATTGTATTGGTCGGCCATGACTCATAAAATAAGGGTAGTACAAGTGTAAAGGTAATTTCATATTATTATAACATTATATTTACCTTAAATTACACTAATTACCTTTAATCCCGATTAATAAAACTTAAAAGTTACTATTCACCAAAAATTATTTTAATCCCATTGAACCACATTTTACTTCCTAATGATAATGATGTATGTAGGATTTTTGAAATTCAAATGAAAGAGGTGGTAAAATTTCATTTAAACAAAAAATCAGTTTTTTTAACTACCACTTAGTGGTTTCACTATTCATAAAAAATCGATGTTTTTCAGAAAAATACCAAAAAATAACCCTAAGCTATAATTGATATTCCAAATTAAAAAATGATGTATATTTTACAAAATTCCAAACATATAAGTTTCATTTATTAATTTTATAATTAATTCCCATTATCAAAACAAATAGCGTGTTTTTTAAGAAACAATATATATCAAAAGATTGACACTCGTTTATGTCCAATTTCAAAGTGAAATTAATTCTAATGACCACCATTGGATAAAATGGTAAAAATATATTCTAATTATACTTTCAAACCACTCAATAGTATAATTTATCACTATAAATTATTTTGATTAAAAAAGTTGTTTTTAAGTATTTTTTCTATTCATAGAAAATTGGAAGTTCTCAGAAAATTACAAAAAATTCAACTTAGGATAATTTCGATATTATGAATCCAAAAATGAAGTCCATTTTAAAATATAAAATTTATATAATTTCAAAAAGTGGGTATTACTATTCATAATGGCTACTTTTATTAGTCTAGTGTGTTAGAACTCGAGGTTGCGTACAACACACGCTGCTCTATTATTCAAAGAGAAGCGTACTATTGAAGATTGGGGTGTTACATTCTCCCCCCCTTCAATAAATTGTGTCCTCGCAATTTGAATTTTTTCTTTGAAAATAAAAGGTTGAAAATAGGAAATACCTTTGTGGAAAACCCACATCGGAAATAGGGTTAATAAAAATATAACTTTAAAAGAAAGAAAGAGAAGTACAAAGGTCACCCGAGATAGCCCATAGTAGGATTCTATGAAAATATGGATATGGAGGAAAAACAAACCATCAAGGTCTGGTGGAGAGTTATAGAAAACAGGATTAGGAGAAAGTTAAACTACAAGAAAATCACAAACTTGTGATTGGTTAAACGATCATTGATTCCCCAGTAGGAAAAGTTAACCGACAACGTTTTTGTTTTAAGTTACCTTTCATAAAGTTGAGGAATTTATTTAGGAGATTTATAAAGAACGTAAGGGAATATACATACTTTTCATGTAGACTTTCATTCTTTAATAAGTTTTTACCACAAACCCATATTTCACTCAAAAAGATAATACAACTCAAAAATATTATATTTATCCTAATCGTACAAGGTTCCAAATATTAACACATACCATTTAGATTAGGAAAACTATTTTGTAATAACAAGGGACTTTGTGTAGGCTAGTGGTAGGTAATAAAGGCCTGTCGCACTATGGTTGTGGGTTCGATTCCTGTATCTTTGTTTGACGCGATGGGTTATCCCCCAACCTACAGGTTGTCCTTTTCCTAAAACTATAGTATTATAATATTCCAAAAATAATCTTCATAAATGTTTTAACCTTAAACAATACTATCCAAAGTTCAACTTAATCCATTCCAACCTTTATAGTTATCCAAAATACCTCTGTCCAGACTTTCTCTCAAAGGTCTCTAAATTCCAAAATCAATTGTATCATCAGATTCCTCAAACAAAGTAAAGTTTATCTTATTGTCACATACAAAAATACGATTACCTTCATCATATTAAAACCTTAATGAAAACAACAAGTAATGCAGTACAATCCTTATATATATCACATTATTCTTATAACTAGAATATAATCCTTGATTCCAAAAGCACCAATACATTAATTATTCCACTTCAACTGTAGTAATAGCACAAGATTGTCCTTGATCCCTTGGCCTTTTCTGAGGTAAGTTTCCCTGATTCTTAGGACATTTATTTGCATAATGACCCATTTCCCTACAATTGTAGCATTCAACATTGATAGCCTCTTTCTTTCCCTTGCAATCACGAGCCTGGTGTCCTTTTTCTCCACATTTATAACAAACTCCCATTCCTTTTAGGCAAGTACCGGGGTGATTCTTCCCACAATTATCGCATAATGGAAAATCCTTCTTTCCCTTTTTCCCTTTATCTGTCTCTTTTTCCACCGTTCTCTTCTTCTCTTGCTTTACTTTATTGTCATAAGATTTAGAGAATTCCGTTTCTGTCTTGATAGCACATGAGACAATATCTTCGTACGACGAGAAGGTTTGTGAGACTAATGCTTGATGGAGAAATGATTTTAACTAATCAAAGAAATGATCAATATTACTTCTTGGGTTACATATATAATCTGGAGCATGCCTCTCTAACCTTGTAAAATTAGCCTCATACTTTGCGACATTCTCATCCTCCTTCTTCCTCAGACTCAGAAATTGCCTTTCCATATCTGCTCGATGGTCACAAGGATAGTATTTTTCTTAGAAAAGATTTTTGAACTCCCTCTATTCCATATTTGATACTTCATCATCTTCCTTTGTGTTTTGAATCAATGACCACCATTGATCAATATCTCAAGTGAGGCGGTAAACTGCCATGATAACCTTTTCCCTTTCACTACTCCCTAAGGCATGGAATATTTTCTCTAAGGAATTTATCCATTGATTAGCTACTAAGGGATTTGTAATCCCATTGAATGTTGATGGTTGTTGCCTCATGAAGCGATCTAAGATTGATCCTCCATGTTGTGGATCAGGGTGCTCCATACGAGTAAGGTTATTATACATAACCTGAGTGAGTTGTCCTAGTATGGTGATAAGCTGGTCAGCACCAGTTGTATCACCAGCTCCATTATAATTATCTTGAGCAGGAGGGAAATCCCTACATGGAGTGCATGCATTGATACGGTTTCCATTACTTCCACTAAGAACCATTTCTAAACAATGTCATAAACTAGATTAGTTTATGAATCGAAATACATAATTCCATACTTGTAAAACACTTAACATAAATTGAACAGTTTATGGATATAATCCATAATCATAAAAATGTTTTCTTTGAGTAAGTATATACTCATAAACCCTTCACAATGGTTTGTAAAGAAAATGAGAATTATCCTAAGCATATCCCCTGGGAGTGTCGTAACCAAGATTGCAACAAGGCCCGTTTTCGTGCACCAGTTCCGGTTCGAGTCTATCTCAACGCGGTGTTTTCAGGTTTTACCCCTAGGTACATCTGTGCCAGAGCTGCCTTTACCTGCTCATATCCAGACATGGATGTATTGCTCGGAAAACTCAAAAAATATATATAATTCGAAAATTCTAGGAAGTTATTCTATACTAATCCTCAAATTCTATCTTAGGGCAATGTGCTCTAATTAGATTTTATCTAAATCTAGCTTCCAAGGTTAGTACTAAACTGCCTCTGATACCAATTGTAACGCCCCGACCCCAGTTACCCAGAGTTGGTGCATTATTACGTAACATTGGCATGATCACAGAAGATCAAGTCTCGAAAGACCGATTAGTTTAGTAGCCTTGGAAACACTAGATACATTCATAAATGTTACATTACATCATAAAGTGAAAAATCACAATAACACAGTCTCCATAGTCCACAATCCTATCCCCTTCAGACTATCCCTATAGGTCAGTCATAAAATATTTCTTCACATCCTAGGAAAATAAAACAAAGATAGGGGTGAGCTCAGATGCTCAGTAAGGATAACAATACAGCAGAAACTTTCATAAATAAACATAAACATTTAAGGCAATGTATAACTAAAACAAAATCCTTTTAAACATGAACTTCAACATAATATGGCAAGCATAAAATGAAATAATGCCATTACTTATTCACATGGATATTCTACTTGTCGAATAATCACATGCAATATCAATAACCACTTTCATAATGATGGAATTCATAATGCCAGACTATCATAACCACATAGCCAAGGCCTCGTGCCAAGACTACAAATAAGATTTTGTCAAGGCCTCATGCCAAGACACTAGTTTGTCTCATGATACCTACCAATGCATCGAGGAGCTATAGCGGGCTCCACCTGTCACTTATTAAGTCCAATGCATTCCTCATATGAACAGGTTTAAACATATCATAAACTATAACAAAATCGTATCACATAAAACATGCATAAATGAAACATAACATTTCCACATTTCAATCACAAGATATCAATAAAAAACATTGATATAATAAAAACATTATCAAAACCATTTTCAATACCAAAATAAAAGAAAATTAAAACTTGGTATTTATTTTTCATTTAAAAAAAGTTATGGCTTGTAGAGGAAGCCGAAACTCAAATAATGGTCACGGTGGCGGAGAAGTCGTTGTCGCCACATACGTACGACAAAAAAAATTCCTTTTTTTCATTTAGTAAAATTATTTGTATAAAAAGATTCCTTTTTAATAAACGTAAAATTCAAAGGGGTTTATACACTGTATAAAAGAAATTAGTGTATAAAACAAAATATGCCTCAATGAAAGGAGATTGAGACGAAGTCCCTTACCTCGTGTTCGACTTGACTCAATCGTTCTTTAATCTCCTGAATAATAAACTAGAGTTAATTTATACTTGCCTAAGAACCTTTTTAAAGTTCATTATTCATTTTATATCACTTATTACCATGTTATGAACATTATGTAATTATTTAATTTAATAACGATCGTTTTGTCGATCTTTGGTACTTGAGTCAAAAATAAACTTCTTATAATTACAAGTTGTTCATGTGGTAAAATACCCATTATATCCAGAATTATATTCATTATGTAGATATCATATATATCATACATATCCAGTATATACATTCATTTATAATATTACATAACATTTAGAGGTAAGAAATGAAATGCACCGTTCATGGAGACGGTAAGCCGTACGTACGCATAAACGCTACTTTCATTTCTATTTCGTATTTAATAGAATGAAATCATAATTATATAAAGTTATATTATAATTACAGTATAATATCATATATAATATCATTTAATCCATCCTTTATACGTCCCACACAGTACATTAACAATTCAAATAACTTTGAGGGGGCGATAGTCCACACTTCCTAAAATGAAATTATCGCGTTTACCCATAATGGAAATCATAAAGGTATGACATAAATGAAAAATACAGAATCATAAGGAAAACATAAACATAATATATATCATATATAAAAATATTTTCATCATAATGGCCACCATGAGAGGTGTTAAAAGAATATTGAACAATCATCGTTTCGTGAGGCAGTAATTCGCCACCCACAGAAACAATATGTTCTTTAACCATTAGACGAAGGTGTGTGTAAGTGTAAATAAAATCCTTATCATAAAAAAATCCAAGTATATTGAGGATAATGGTGTTGTTACAAAATAATAAAAATATTTTAGGGGGTTGGAGAAGCAAAATAAAACAAAACAACATAAGAGAAGACATTACCTTTAAATCGTGTAACTCCCCTCGGTTTGAGTCAAAATGGTTTCTTGAAGAGATTTCTAACTAAGTTAAGGCTTCTAGGATGAAGGGAGGAATGTTGAGAGTGTTTTTGGGAAGAGGTTGGCCGATCCAAATGGCTTTGAATGTGTGAATAAGGTGGTAGAGGTGGGGGCCTTTTATAAGAGGAGAGGAGGGGCACTCTAGGAAAGTCATGAAATGTTACATTATTATGAAATGATTTTCAGATTTTAAAGGTCCCAAAATAATATATTTCAAGGATAAGGTGATAAGGGTTCGAAATATACTAATAAAATAGGTTTTTGACAAGTGTAAGTCTTAGATTTTACATTATATTTTCATTTTATTTAAATCGTTAATTAATGAGATAATCGCTGCATCATCATGGTGTCATAAATAAATTTATTTATTTAATTTCTAAAAATTATAAAAAAATTACCATGATGTAGGAAATCTTTTTATATTTCTAATTAATATTTATAGTCTAAAATTTAACTTATATAACTCTATTTAATAATTGGTTTAGTAAAACAACACATGTTTGTGACAATTTTATTTTTACTTTAAATAAAAAGTTATTAATGTCATTTTCTTACCCAAGTGGCTCCATGGGGTCCCCAAGTTGACCCATGGATTTTCTTGGTCATCCATGACTCATAAAAAAAGGTAAGGACAAGTGTAAAGGTAATTTCAAATTATTATAACATTATATTTACCTTAAATTACACTAATTACCTTTAATCGCGATTAATAAAACTTAAAAGTTACTATTCACCAAAAATTATTTTAATCCCATTGAACCACATTTTACTTCCTAATGATAATGATGTATTTAGGATTTTTGAAATTAAAATCACAGAGGTGGTAAAATTTCATTTAAACAAAAAATCAGTTTTTTTAACTATCACTTAGTGGTTTCACTATTCATCAAAATCGATGTTTTTCAGAAAAATACCAAAAAATCACCCTAAGCTATAATTGATATTCCAAATTCAAAAATTATGTCTATTTTAAAAAATTCCAAACATATAAGTTTCATTAATTAATTTTATAATTAATTCCCGTTGTCAAAACAAATAGCATGCTTTTAAGAAACAATATATATCAAAAGATTGACACTCGTTTATGTCCAATTTCAAAGTGAAATTAATTCTAATGACCACCATTGGATAAAATGGTAAAAATATATTATAATTATACTTTAAAACCACTCAATAGTATAATTTATCACCATAAATTATTTTGATTAAAAAAGTTGTTTTTAAGTATTTTTTCTATTCATAGAAAATTGGAAGTTCTCAAAAAATTACAAAAAATTCAACTTAGGATAATTTTGATATTCCGAATCCAAAAATGAAGTCCATTTTGAAATATAAAATTTATATAATTTCAAAAAGTGGATATTACTATTCATAATGGCTACTTTTATTGGTCGCGGTGTGTTAGAACTTGAGGTTGCGTACAGCACACGCTGCTCTATTATTCAAAGATAAGCGTACCATGGAATATTGGGGTGTTACAAATTAATTACATTTGAATCATCTTTATGCCGTATTTTTATGTAAGTTTATTTTTAGGATTAAAAACGCATTTATCAAAAAACTATTTTTAAGTACATAATGTTTTTACATTAAAATAAACCCTAATGAGGAATGATTAAAATTAAATTTATAGTTTATATATATATATATGAATTTAAATTCATATAATTATTATTAATATCCATATATTTAATGTAATATCATATTATGCTTGAAAAATATATTTATTGAAAAACCGTTTTCAACACATTTTGCAGGATAATTTTTAAAATAAATTCTACCAATTTTGTGATTGAATTTGATAAAATGGATTAAATATTTTGAATCAGAATAATTAATATTAGGTAATAATTTCAACTTGATTTTTGGTCATAATGAATAGTAAAAATAGTAAAAATTCTTCGCCATAGTAAAAGGGTAAATCAGGTTAATTTAGGTCAAAATTAAGTGATAAAGCCACCGTTTCAAATTAATTATCATTTTTTGAAAGTATTAAAAAAATTATAACCTTATAATTTAGATTCAATTATTTATGGGACTCTTGTCCTTGAAAATGACTTATATAGTATTTAAGGAAAAGAAAGAGACAAAATGTCACTCTCTTTTAAAAATAACTCATGTGTTCACATATAGAAAAAAGCAAGTTTTGAATGAATATTAATGATTATTTTTATTATAATAAAATTATTTTGTTGATGTAAATTTATTTTTTATTTTTATGTATCATATAATTACCTTAAATGCTTATCAAACACTGACATAATATTTATTCAATTAATATAAAAATAAAATAAATGATTATAAAAATATTAAAAGTAATACAATTTGAATAAATTATCATGTTCAAATTTTTTTTAGATAAATATAAGATGTTTTGTAAATGTTAAAGGTATATATTCTAATTACATATTTGTGTTTATGTTTTTAAAAGTCGAATTAAATGAATAGTGTCAAAATCGATATTAATGATATTTGTATACAAGTAATGTTTTATTAAATGATTTAAAACTCATAAAAATATTATATTTTCCCCAATTAATGGGAATGGTTTATAATATCAGCCATGGTCCATTTATGGGATGTTTTTCCTTTTATAGTAACTTTCTTAACCCCTAAAGAGTAAAAAATTTAATATTATGGTAATTGTCAAAAAGGGTTAAAACAGGTTAAAACAAAAAGATATGGATGAAAAAATAACCTGAACATGTACAATTTTGATAGGATTATATGGTTTAGACTAATTATAATATTATTAATTTTTATCCATTTTAATATGAATATTAATTTATATTAATTTATATTAATTTAATATTGTAATAAATTCCAAGAGTGCCCCTCCCCTCTCTTATAAAAGGGAACCACTTCTTATCATTTATTCACATTTAAATAACTATTTTTATTATCCAATAACTCCAAAAATACCTTATTTACATCCCTAAACATGTTTTATAATCCTTGGTTTGATCATAAAAAACCTATGAATGCTAATGGTGTAAACCTAAAGAGGTTTTCTAAAGAAGATGTATAGTTCTTAACTAAGAGTTTTTGTTTTATTTATTTTCATAACTTATTAAAATCTTATTAAACCATAATTAAATAATAAAAAAATTATATTACATATAATTAGAGGTTATTTTTTAAATTTCATAACCTATATCCATATCCTATTCCATCAAATAGGAAACAAAACCATTGTTCGTGTGTACAGAAGACTACGACCTTGCGAACCGATGTAACTTTTTTTCCTTAACCTATTCTTATGGATTGTTATAATGATGGATTTAATATATATATATGATATTAATTATATAATTATCATTCTAAAAATCTAACATATAATTTTCTTACTTACATTTTTATTCAATGAAAAATGATAACATTGTTCGTGTGTACGTGTGGACCACCACCTCCACAAAGCGATGTGATTTGTTATTCATCATCACATCACATGGATGATATATATTATAATATTTAAAAATAATAATATGGTATATATTATTTTATTATTATTATGAAAAGATAAAATAACACTTACCTTTTTTCTATAACAATCATTAAAAAATGGAAATGTTACTCATGCGTACGTACGACCTACTATCTACATGATTGTAATGTAGTTCAGTTTTTATAACTATCTACCATGGTTAGTTTTAAAATTATAATTTATATATAGAAATTATAATTATATCATTATTATTATTCTATAGATAATTTAATAACAAACCCTTTGACCATAGTCAACCTACCAAAGTCATTTTGGATATATGAGATGAATATTTTCAAAACATCCATAGTTAACTTAATTGATTAAGTAATTGATTATAATATGGTAAAAGTAATAATAAACATAAAAAATGTTCTTAATAAAGAAAATAATTAACAAATTTTTATTATTTTGGAATATAAATAATGTACGTGATGATTCATACTTGAGGTAAGAGACTTTCTTTTAAAAAATCCTCACTTAAAGTTTACCTTACAACACTTTTTCTTCCATATCCATGTTCTTAAAAATATTTCAACAAAATTATTATTTATGATTAAATGGATGATAAAATTAATTTTAACCATAATTTACTTCATTTACAATTTAAGAAGGTAATCTTTTTAAGGTTTTACGTAAGAGACACTTTACTTTAAAAACCTTACTTTAAATGTTTCAACGATTTATTTTCTAAATATTTTTCTTCCATATCCATATTATTAAAATTATTTTATAAATGTATTTATATGAAAATAAGTGAATTATAAATTTCACTTTATGTTTATTTTGAATTTATTTCATAGTTTTTCAAAATTAATATTTTTATGTGTTTTATACAAAACATTTTGACACAAGGACAAAAGGAATGTTATATTTTAATATATACAATGATAAAAAATTTCCACACTGTCATAATTGTTATTTTATTATTGGATTAATTTATAATATTACATTTTTTTTTTCAAATAAAAACCATATTTCTCTTTTGTAATGTGAATTTTAGTTTTTGAAAATGGGTTTTTAAAAAGGAGTGGGTATTTAAATATCCAAAAGTATTTGGTATATGGGTCAAAAAGAGTTTTTCAAGGGATTTATAATGAAAAGGTTAAAGATTAAAATGTTTTATTCATGATATGGTCCTTGGAAATTATTTATGATAATGGGTGAGCCCTATATATCTCATGATTATGGGTGATCCTAATATAACTTATATTATGGGTGCACCCATATAGTGATCTAGTGCATTGGGTAATGATTATATTCTCCAAATAATTATGTTTTAAGTATATCATAGTGGTTGTTACAATTTGTAAGGGTTATATAAAGATGATATCCCAAGGATCCTACCTGATTTTCTATGCTTTCTAATGAGTTTTCATGAAAATAATTTGATTTCAAAAGGTAATCTAATGATATTTTTAAAGGAAATATTATGACCTTTTAGGGTAAAAAGTATGTTTTTATGATTTTCCCATAGATTATTATGTTTTCTAAGAAACTGTCATGATTATTATTTTGCATTTATGTTTTCTTATAAAGTGTTTTATGAAAATATTTGGGTAATAAAGATGATTTCATGAGTAAGTAAATGATTATTTGAGAAAAAAGTTTATTTCTTTTAAAGAAAAAATATTTTTATGATCTCATGGTTAAAAAAATATTAATAGGTTTCTTTATTCTTTTTTATGTCCCTTACTAATATTTTTGTTCTCGTCCCAATTTTTTTTTCACTGGGTTTAAGGATGGGTAAAAACAAATAAGAAGTAAAGTTTAATGTCATGAAGATTTTTCATGAAAATAAAATGTGTTTCATTTTTAGAGTTTTATATTAAAAAATGGATACTGAGTAGAAGTGTTCCCTTGTAATGTATAGGTTTATTATGTATGAGTTATGAACTAATTCTATAAAACTCTAAACCATAATGATCCTCAGGAATATAAGAAAATTAATTCTTGTTATCCCCACTAGGTTAAATACCTTTAGAGTGGGGGGGGGAATTAGGGTATGACAGATTAAAATAACTGCCACTTAGGATCTTATTTCATCATAAAAAAAACAATATTCTCTCCCTTTACCATAAAAATTAATGAACATAAATAAAATCATGAACGAGACACAATTATTTTACTTGGTTCACCCTCACTAGGATAGGTCCAAGGACAATACAATGATAATTTGCCGATGTACCAAATTTACTAAGGATAACTTTAAATTAAAGGGTTGGGATAGATCAATTATATTCCCAGGATCATTACCTTTACAATTTTTAGGGATATCTCACTTATTTCAAAGGGTAACTCCCTTAATCTTCTTTCAATGGATCACTTCAGGTGGAAAGAATCACCTTCTTCCGCTTACTTTGCTTAATTATTTGGAAATGATCCAAACATAGTTTATAGACATGTTGGTACCTTAATTATCAATAATGAATACATCATAAATTGTATATATTCTCTCTTTTGAAGTAATAATTTCATCCACTTTATGAATACCACTTTACCAAATATTTACTGGGTAATCCCTTATGGTTCATACAACTTTGTCTTTCATACAACCTTTGGATACCTTGCGTGAAACTTTACCACCTTGCACATAACATTTGAGTTTTCTCATGAAGCTATCAACTTTCACACAAATTTTGGGTTTTCATGGAACTTCAACTTGTAAAGAACTTTCACACTTTTCACGCACCTCCCTTGTTCATACACACACAAGTTTCTTTCTACGTGCAAAAAACATTTGAGTCATTTCTTTTTACAACTATTCTTGCACGAAAGTTTTATGCTTTGCATGAAACTATTACACAATTTAGAGCCCTATTTTATCTAAGGGTTGATATATTAAAAATAAATGTATAGACACCTATTTACATACACGACCATCCCTATGCACAACTTTCTTGTGTGTTTTCCACTATGCATGCAAGAAATCCATTTTTTCATGGAACTTCTACCATGCATGCAACTTCCTTTGAGAAATGAACTTTATGTTTTGACGTCATATTTAGAATGTAATATTCTTGTGCACCTATTACTACATTCAACTCCTATGTCATGAAAAACCCATCTTTTGCACAATTTTGGATCTTACATGCACCTTTTTCCTTTACCTAATTTTGATGCAATAATCCTAAATCTTTAATTGTGTGTAACTTTGTGAATCACCATCACCCTTTTGTGAAACTTTTTACTTTTACATGAAAATACTTACTTTTACAAAAACACCCTTTTCCAACCTCCATATTTTGGACCCCAAAAATCTGACAAACACTAAGAAATATGTCCACCTTGTATATGCAATTTTCTATACCATTTTCAGAGTATCTATGAAAACCCTGCTTTTTATTACAACTTAAACATGATTTATTACATAAAACTTAACTTGATACAACAAAGAAGATTGATAGGTTTAGTGTATTTGGGGCTTAGGATCATTACATAAAAACTTAAAACATGAAATACAACATCTTTATTGAAAACTTCCTTTACATGACCACTACATTCCATCATACTTAGCATTGCATGAGATAACCTGAGGACAGGCATAAGAAAAGGGTGAGCTATAAAGCCCAGTAAGGAAGTACACATTAAATAACATGAGGAGTAAAATACATGTTAGACAATAGTCATATCAATAGATCATAAGAAAAACATGAACATAAAGGCATGATAAAGCATGATAATCATAACATGGAAATGTGGCAACAACACTTAACACAAAATTAGCATGAGCCAAGGCTCATTGCACATGTAGCATGAGTAAATCCTCATTGCACATAAAGCATGAGTAAACCCTCATTGCACTTGAATTAGCATGATTCAACACTCATTGCACATGACGTATCATGATACTATACTTTACCCAATGCATTGGAGTGATATAAGGGTACACCTTTCTTAAACATTTAATTTCATGCATAAGTGTGCCACATGGATCATAAAACATGGATTCATAAAATATAATCATTTATTACATGATAAAGGAATGTGGAATTCATACATTAAGTTTTAAAATCAATAAGTAAATGTGCATAAAGGTGAATACCCTTGATGGAGAAATGGGCATGATATTCACTACACAATGACATTGGCTTAGAAAATCGGTGTCATTTCGGTAGCGTAACGGCGTGACATAAGAATTTATAAAAATGGTTGATGAGAGAGAAAGGTATTCCTCATCATATTTACATGTAATGGACAGTAAGGAGGTCATATAGATACATGTACCAACAATTGTAATGGAATTTAGATTCATGATACAAAAGTATTGCCTGAATGTAAAAGAGGAGAGAGAAGTTCCTTTCGGAATTTCAGCATAGTAACGGGTGTACATGGGAGGCATTTAATGAGAGATAAAGGGTCTCCCATCTTTAAAACATAAATATGTTAGTATGAGTTAGGTGATTAACCATACCCCAACATTTATAATTGAAATTAAAAAGGAAAAACAACTTAAAGAAAATTGGACAAAAATGAGAAAGGAAGAAAAAACCCTTACTTGGAAGTGTGCTTCCAAAGGCTAGAGAGAGGCTTGTGAGAGGCTTCTTGGGAGATTGGGGCACCTTGGGAGGATTCTATAGAGAGTAGGGAAGATTTTTTACGAACTCAAAAGGCTTTTAGTGAGGAGAAAGTGGGAGCTTGGGTGGGTTTATATAGGAAAGGTGAGGGAATTCTTTATTATTTAGGTTTGGGACCCCTTATATTAAATTAATCCAAACCACAAACCATCCCATGGTTTTTGGAAAATGGAAGAGTAAAATAATATTTTATAAGGCCAAGGTCCGAAATTCTTAAAATATTAGGGTTTCTTATGTGGAGGTGAGTCACACTCCCATAGAAATTAATTTAAAAAGAAAAGGTGTTTAATAAGTCTTGAGGGGTCCATTAATGCATTGAAAAGTAATCCAAACAAACCCAAAATCACATTATTTTAATGGTAAAACATATATTGTCCTAACATAAATATTATAGTATTTTATTACATCACTATTGGGTCATTATGATGTCATAAAACACATTATATATTTAAACGGTATTTAATTTTTACTCAAAAATTTGACTGTCTCAGAAAATTATGAAAAATTCACCGTTGGATAATTTCGATGTCCTGATTCCAAAAATAACATTTATTTTATCTAAATAATTTTTCTAAATCTGTTAATTTTCACTTTTAAAATAAAAACTGACATTTATAAAAAATTCACGGGTTTTGACAAAAATGGATTTCAAACCTTAATAAAAATTATAATTGCATTCATACAATTACATGATAATTTAAATATAATAAAATTAATCTAATAATAATAATAATAATATTTTATTAAAATATTATTTAATTCAAAAATCCCTTAATTTAATAAAATAGATTTCTTAATTAAATAATAACTAAAAAACACCATTTGTACTTTAAAAACTATTTACAATGTATCAATAATGACAAGAAATTATATTCATTATTATATACAAAAATAATGTACATGAACATAGTAATATAGATTAGTTACATAACCCCTTAAAATAGCCGCATAAGACCTAAGGGTAAGGTGTGCGATGGTGACAAACTCTTGGGGTGGCTCGGATAACATCGCTCGGGTGGTAATTTCTATCAACTTCCACTTCTCCTGTAGACGGTCCCGTTAGAGCTTGAAAGGGTGAAGCTAATCTTGGGATTGGTCAAGAGAGAATCCCAAGGACGACACCTCTTTTATGACCTCCGATAAATGGGCTTCATATGGTGAAATTCTACTGGATGAGGCCATCGCTTCCTTTGTCTAAGTAAAATTGGATGTGTTAAATCCCTATATTTATACTAATCATGTGATCACTGTTCAACGACTATAAAAGTAACAGTCACAATTCTTATCATAAAACCAGAGAAGTTGACATTTTATAAAAACATTTTATATAAATAGACATTTAAGAAGATCAAGAGGGATTTTCCATTAATGAAACTTTGGGTCGTTACAGTATCCATTCCTTTTTCTTGGATATTTTTCATCATACCTTGTCAAAAATATCTCTGGAACTTCACAACCAACCATGGAAACTTTTTTTGTCAACAAAAAACAATCAACCAAAAAACACCGCAATATTACCTTGAGGGATATTTTCCCAAAAATTATTAATTAAAAACTCAGGATTATATATTTTTTAAGGTTGGGACTTTATAATTGGTATCAGAGGAAAGTTTTAAACAAAATTATATATTATGATGTTTTTATGTGATATTAAATTAAGAGTTATGGATACCATCATTGGTTAAAAATTATAAGTTTGATCATAAGTTCAAAGGCATAGACATTTTTTTTGAGGTTTTATGTGATGGTATTTTAAGGTGATTAATGGAATTTTAGTATATGTTTTATTGGGTTGAGGTATATGTAATATTTTGGTTTAATATAAGAGATTATTTCAGAAGAATACTATTAAATTTTTTGGGATGTATGTGGAAAGGTATGAGATAACCTTTAAGGTTAAAACATTTTTTAATTTTGAAGTTATTTAGGTTATTTTTGAGGATTTTAAGGTTAAATTATTATATAATTTCTATAGGTATCAAATTTACAATGACCATTTTTATTTTAACATGAAATAATTCATTTCCTGTTTTAATGATGTTATTTTCTAAAGATTAAAGATTATTTTACAAGATTAAATAAAAAATATCTCACATGACCTTCTTATCCCTTCCTGATGATTTAATCACCATTATCATGGACGAATATTGTTCAAATTATTTTTAAAGTTTTTTGAAAATCCAAATCATATAATAAAAACTATTTGATCTATCCAAAACCTTTTCATTTATCTAAAAATTTATATGGATCATGGAATATATTTAATTTGATATCAAAATATAAACTCATCCATCGCATCTGGAAAGGTAAATAACACAAAGGAATTGATTTTTTATTTTATAGAGAAATGGACTTCATGTTTCATGATAAAGGGGATATCAACGACATAAAAGAATATCCTGATGTTTGGATTTAAGGTATGAATTATTTTCTTATGTTATAAGTATGGATCATTATTGATTTTAAAATTATCAAATAATATGAAAAATCATGGTTAAAGGTTTAAAAAATAAGTTGAATGAAATATGTATCTATCAATAATATTTTGATATATTCTAAATATTATGAGAATTATGGAATATTTTATAGTAGTTTTTGTTTTCAAAATTTGGAAACATATAGAATCAATGCCTTTGAAAAGAAGGGTATAGAAAATGTGATAATTTTTTGAGGCACTCATTTAAGGACATATGATAAAAGGATAATCAATCCTTTGAGTTAACATGTGCTTGATGATAGTTAATTATGATCATTTTATTTTTTGAAAAAAGAACTGTATAGAAAACATTTGAGGTTAAAAGTTTATTTCATGATTAATAATATTTTTATGGTGTTCATTATAATTTTTGGGAACATTATAGGAATTATATTATTATTGTTTTAGTAAAAAGGAAAACCTGTCACATTCGACAAGGTTATAGGGATTTTACCCACAAGTGAAGGATGATAAAGGTGCACCACCTACCACTGGCCTACATGATGTCTTAGTGAGTATGAATTTACAAATAAATATTAAGTTGTTTTTGGGAACATAAGTTTTATAATATAGATAACAATGAGACTGGAAAGTGACTTGGTGATTAAATGATTAATTTTATTTTAGAAAAAGATCACTATATTTTTGGGGAACATTATATAGTTAAGGTAAACTAAATATTATAAGATTTTATTTTAGGATTAAAGTTTGAATTATATTTTAGAGTTATATATAATTTTAATGTAGATTTATGGTGATTTAGGTTATTTATGAAAATGATTAACATATCTTAGAGATTATATGATTATTCCATATAAATTTTCGATATGATATTTTAAGAGTGATTGATGTTATTTAGAGATAAATATTAAAAGAATATGTGATCAATTCATTCTAATATTTGGGTTTCAATCTTAGTTATGAATATATTGAATAATTTTAAGGATATATATTTATAGAATTATTTAGTTTGAACTTTGGGTATTAATATTGAATTTTTGAGATTAATATATTATTTCTTCATATGATGGTTTATTCATTTTGGGAATTATCTTACCTTGTGCTAAACATTTTGGTTTTGGTTAATTTCTAAAGATAATATAAATATTTTTTTATCCTTTTAAAGATTATGTGATCCATTAAAAGTTTATTTTAGTGATTCGGGCATAATTTTTTTTGTCTTGAATACTCATCATTTGGAGAAAAATATGATATTGCGGTGGAAATTGATTAAAGGATGAAATTATACTTATTTAGTAAGTATATTTCCTTATGTTCTTCGTTTATATGGTAAAGTAATTCCTCAATTATAGAAAAATGATCTTTAAACAAAGATTTTATCCTATTAACATCATTTCCAATGAGTCTATGGTCTTTTTCACACCTTAATTTATGGTTTTTAGTCATTAAATTTCTATTGATCATTCAATTTCTTGTGATCAATGGTCTCTATCAACTTCCATAATTTTTTAGACATTACATTCTTCTTTCATGTCCTTATTTTCACTCCCCACAAATGTTATCATATTTGGAAACTTAGTTATTTTCTATTCCATATTAACTTTTTATTTCCATTTCTCTCTTATCAAGAGGAAGTTTTATTAACCCTTTTTATGAGGTGGGATTTTAAGAAGGGTATTTTCAAATGTCAAAACTTTGATTATAATGCTCAAGTTAAAATTGGGATGAAGTAATTTATTGGGGGGGGGGAGAGAATGTAACACCCTGATATTTTAAAAATAAAACCATGTTTGATAACATATATGACATTAAACACAGAGTCTAAACAAACCATGAAATATTATTATTGAAAAATGAGCATTATAACCTATATATTAAATTTGTGGGTATAAATAGGATTAATTTATTTATAAAATATATATAAATTTCCTAATAAATATAAATTTATTGATAAATTCTTAGTTAATAATCTCTCATATTATAGTAAAGTCATTTTATTCTTCAAAAATATGTTTTCTTCAAAAACGACTTTTATTTCTTTTTTTTGAGAAAAAATGTTATGCACCGACTCAGATTCCACTGAATGGTTCCCTAAACTAGTGGGAAACATGGATTCAAGAACTTTTCCCCATACACTAGAGGATACTGACTAGTAGTGAGGGTCCAAGGTTACACGGTGGAGATATTATACCCCCATGATTATAGTAGCACAATGGTGTAATAAATAGATAATTAAAAAAATCACAATAAATAAATGACAGTGGAAGGTAAGAAATGAATTAAATAAATAACTGAAAACAACCATAACTAATATCATATAAATAATGTTGTAATATCACGTGTATAATAAAATTAAATAGGTAGGCATGGAAATAAGCATGAAATAAAATACATGAATCAAAAGAACTAAAAGACAAAAAAGACTATCTCCACTAGTATAAGGAGCCATAGATTGGTCATGTGCTTATTTGATACCATACTATAAAAAAATCAAGAATCAATAACTAGTTTCTTTCACCTATCTCTACTTGTATCCACATAATATGCTTGGGTAACATAGGAAGTCTAGATAGGGTGTGAGATAAATTCAGTAGGCCACCACCAACAATTTCTATAAATATCCTGTCAGTGCATATATTATGCCAGTGTGTATATATAATGGTAAGTGGTAAATAGAACTATAAATGGTTATCTATGGTTCCTAAAGAAAACTAGGATGAAACTACATGCTTCATCCCATTTCGGATAATCTCAGAACAAGTAACCATATGTATACACATATATGGTCAGTATACGTACTGATGTCTACAACCATATATGTGGCTACTACTACTAGCCTATAAATGAGGAGTAACTCAGACATCCATAGGCTATACCACGAGTCTTATGGGTATCAAGGGACACCATTCCTGGTATCACAAGAATAAGGAATTCCATTCTTGATGTCATAAAAGTAGGGTCACCATACCCGAATCATAATAGTAAGGGTCATCATGCCCATATCCTAACAGTAAGGGTCAACATGCCTATATCATAACTGTAATGGTTTTCATACCCAAATCATATCAATAGAGTTGTCATGTCCATACCACATTATAGGTATGACATGACCATATCACATTATAGTGACTCCATGCTCATATCACATTATAAGGACACCATGACTTTATCACATTATAGGGATCCATGCCCATATCACAACCATAGGGTCATTATTCCTATATCATACCAACAGGGTCTCCATGAATGTATCATATTAGTAGGGTCACCATTCCCAAGTATAATAATAAGTTCCATCATGCGCATATATCATAATTAATGAGGGTATCCATGCCCACATAAAATTAAACATAGGGGTCGTTATGCCCACTTATCAAAATAATGATAAGTAATAAAAGGATTTTATATATGATCCAATCAGTCTTTCATAGTTCATTAACATTCCTTATTAATAAGGGCATGACCATTTTTCAACTTTAATAGATTATGTGGTCATACCACTCATGTTCCATTACAATTCATTATAATTCTCTCACTTATGAGACATTTAAAAACCATACAAATGAGTCATTAAAGTATTTATATCATTAAGGGTAATTACATTGGATCACCTCAATGGGTGTAAATAGATGAAGGTGACCTAATAAAGTCATTAATTTCTCAATTAATGCAACCAATTGAAGGCAGATTCAATTTAGGGGCAATGCATGGTAAAACCATCATGCGACATAATGACACATAATATGAAGCAACATGACTATGAGGGATAAATACTAGACCACATAACTTATGATTTTAGAGGAGAACTTGTCTAATACTAGTATTTGTTTTGGTCCATATCAGAAGAAAAGGGAAAAAAAAATGAACACCCTGAAAATAAGACATATGTTTCTACACTTAAATAACTCTATCAAAAGAGCGAGAGATGATGAAAAGCACAAGATGAATATAGTACTTACTGACGCACATACCAAAGATGATAAAAAGTTGAATCAGAGTCTGGATGATAAAATAAGGTAAAATATTAGGAGGAGAGGCTTAGAAGCTCAAAAGAGAAGGAATATGGTCTCTTTTCCCTTGGAATAAATAATTAAAGAGGTGGGTTGAGTTAAAAATAGAATTACGAGAAAAATGGTAATTTTACCTAGAATTTAGGGGTCACATGGTTTGACTACATGTTTGGACAAAACATTCACCAACCATGCTTAGGAAACTATACAAAGAGAGGACCCGCACAATTTATACACATATCTTGGAAAATTGTGTGTAAACCATGTCGTATGCCTCTGTCAAAAACCGTAGAGAATCTACATGGGCATGTGGACCTGGGTGAACTGTTAAAGAAAACCTTTCACCTATTATACTATCTAAAAAACCCTGAATAGTTAGTATAAACCATGTGGACTAGGATGTATAGTTTCTATTAACTTTATAGCCTAGTGTTTTCTTCCATTGACCATGGTTTCAGGCTCTGAACAAGCCCCGAACACCCCTTTTCCCTCTATAGCTTCACTAGGCATCCATATTAGTTAATAAAGAATAATTAGACTGAAAATTAAGGGATTTATACATCATATAAAAATTCAGGTTCTTATATTCTTCCCCCTTAAAGGAACTCATCCCTGAGTTACCCTTCCAAGAGTTGTATAATTCTGTTTGAGAATAAATTCAACAACTGAGCATGTACATCAGACTCCCACTCCTAGGTCTCATCCTGTACCTAGACATACTACCATAATACTCAAACTAAAATTAAAGACATTCCTTAGAGATACTAAGTGATCCGATCAATGATACATATGGGATAATCCTCAAAAGAAGTGTTGAAGTCTAACTTAATATGTTCAGGATCAAAAGTATCAGATGAGTTGGCATGATAACGACGGAGCTATGAAACATGGAAAACATCATACATGGTACAATACCTATGAGATAAAAGTAACTAATAGGTTATCAGACCGAATCTATATAAGATCTCAAAAGGCCTTATAAATCATGACCACAACTTCCCTTGACTTCATATCCATCTATGCCCAAGTCTGGGTGATACCCGTAAGAAAACATGATCCATGACCTTGAAATATAGAGGAAATTGATGAAGATTGACATACTTTTTATGTATATACTGAGTGGTAGATATCTATTTCCTAATCAACTAAACCTGCTCTAAAGTATTCTTCACAAGACAAGGACCTAGTATCACTACCTCTCCTACCTCTAACTAGCACATGTGTGAATGACACAACCTACCATATATGACCTCATATAAAGCCATATGGATTATTTCCTAAAAATATTATTGTAGGAAAACTCAATGATAAGGATATGATTCTCCCAAGAACTACCTAAATTAATGAAGCATTCTTGAGGAATGCCCTCCAACACCTGTATAGTTTGTTCTAACTGACCATCAGTCTGAGGGTGAAAAGCTGTGATCAGAAGCACTTGTGTACCCAATGCTCTTTGTAACCCTTGCTAGAACCTATAAGTGAAATGAGAATCCCTATATGAAATGATATTAAGAGGGACCTCATGTATCTTTATAATCTCATAGACACACAATCTTCCCATCTCATCAACTAAGAAAGTCTCCCAGATAGGAAGAAAGTGGGATAACTTTGTAAGTCAATCCACAACTACCCAAACCGTGTTGCTACCTCAAGGAGACCTCAATAAGATGATGATAAAATCCATTTCAACATCTTCCAATTTATATTTTAGGACCAAAAATGGTTTTAATAAGATATTATGCCTATGGTTCTCTGTCTTCACTTGCTGATAGGTGGAACACCTAGTAATAAAACCTACTATCTGAAATTTCATCCCTAGCCACCAATACTGTTAGTGCATATCACGATACATCTTAGATATAATCAGGTGAGATTCCCAATGAGAGGAATATGAATCTCACATTATCTCCTATATCATATATATAGGAACCCAGATACACCCATGTATACATAATATGACACCACCATCGATAGACCAATCCAGAGGTGAGTCCTCACCAAAAATAATTTACCATAGGACCAAACCTTCAGGTTCTAAAAACTACCTCATCTGCACTCTATCCATAAGTGAAGAAATCACTGATAGTGATTAAAGTATATAATTTCCATGATTTCCATGAACATATACATGTATCTTAGAAAACAGAGCTATAATCTTACACCTACTACCGACCTCCTAAACCACCTGCGTTTGAGTTCTCCTGCTTAGCGCATCAGCAATAACATTTCCCTTCTCGAGAATATTAGATAAATTTAAATCAAAGGACTAAAGGTATTAAATCTCAATTCATTTCTTTAGATTTATGACACAATGTATAAAAATATATTTGAGGATTTTATGGTCTATAAACACCACAAAATTATCACCCAGCAGGTAATGCCTCCAATAATGCGATGTGTGAGAAACATATTCCAACTCAAGATCATGTGTTAGGTAATTCCTCTCATTAGGCCTCAGATTTCACAACCTGTATGCAATGAATTGATCTTCCTATATCATAAATGATCCTTTCCTAATACATGATGCATCATAATACACCCTATAGCTTCTACCCATATCTAGAATAATCAAGATCAACACTGAAGTTAGCCTCCCTTTTAGCTTCTAAAAGGCTGTCACATAGGATTCTGGCCATATAAACTTCACATCCTTCTTATTCAATCTCATTTAGGTTATTCTAAGTGTGATAAGTCTCGTATTAAATTTATGTAATAACAATATATTCCAAATAAACTCCATATGTAAAAGATGTTCTTGGGATGATCCTAGGTAACTACAACACTCACCTTCTCCAAGTCAACTGATATTATAGAATCTGAGATAATATGACCCAAGAAGTGCACCTTTTTGATCTAGAAGTGATATTTATTAAGAATATAATACAACTGGTGCTCTCTCTATGTATTCAAAATGTTATAAATATGTGTTTCACAGTCTCTTTGAGTATAAGAATACAACAAGATGTCATCTACAAAGACCACCATGAAGGAATCCTGACAGGGATATAAAACTCTATTCATCAAAGCCATGAAAATGATAGGAATGTTCGTAAGACCGAACAATATAACTAGATACACGTATAAACTATACTGACTATTAAAGGCCATACATGGTATATATGATGGTCTAACATGCATTTGGTGATAGCCTGATTGTAGTTTGATCTTTGAGAATACCCTCACTCCTCTGATCTGGTCAAAGAGATCACCTATACGAGGTAAGGGATACTATTTCGTAGTAAGCTGATTAAAATTTCTGTAATCCACAAAAGTATGAGGGTTCCATATGCCTTATTGGAAAAAAAGACTGGTTAACCCTAGGGAGAAATACTAAGCCATATAAAACCCTTGGCCTCTAAATCCTCTACCTGCCTCTTGAGATTATGATACTTAGTAGTAGCCATCATATACAGAGGAATAGATACCAGTGAAGCTCTAGGAACTAGCTTGATAGTAAAATCTACCTCTCTCTCAGGAGGTAATCCATAAAATTCTTTAGGGAAAATATCCATGAAACAATTGACTATAGGAAGAAAATAAGTATGATTCAATCCCTAATCCTCCATGTAAATTCTAGTAATATGGGTGGTCACTCCATCTACTCTATGATGTTTTGGTATAACTCTACCTGTCTAGACATCCAACTTTACCTTGTGAATATAAGTACCACCCTTTGGTGATGTAAACAACACCCTCCAATGATAAAAATCAATATAAAAATGATAGGGGACCAACCATTCAATCCTGAGAATGACATCAAATACTATCATCTTGAGGATAAAGAGGCACAAAAATAAACTATGGATGCCTACCTCAAGTTGGAATTCCTTGAACTAGAGTATACTCTTTGAACATATACCCAAAGGAGATTCAAGTGTCATCACACCATAGGAGTACTCAATATCAAGCCCATGGATTTCCATAATATCTATAGAGATAAAGGAATGTGAAGAACCCATTTCAAATAAGGCAGAAACAATATTAGAGGCTACTATAATAGTACCTCGAACAATAGATGGCTTGATACCCTGATCCTTTGGTATCTATTGAACTGAATAAATCTAGTCCGATTCACAACCCTGTGCCGCAAACTGACTACCTGGAGTGAGTATACTCTACTGATACTGTGTATCTAAATCCCATATACCTCATCTATGACCTCCTCCTCTCCTTGTATGGATGGTAGTACTATATCCACCTACTTGGTGAGTTGCTCCTAATTCCTCTCCTGAAGATGGAGAAGACATGGAATCTCTCCCACTTGGCACAAATGGTAAGGTCTTGCAAAAATACTGAAGATACCCCAATCTACTGCAGAGTTAGTACTAAACAGGTTTTTTGGGACACTAGGGAATATTATTCCTAGGATTACCACACTAGTTAAAAACCACATAACTATCAGTGGGTGTCACCGGGCTGTCATTTCTCACATGTGTAGTCTCAAAGCGTCGCTTCCGACTGCTAGTTGAACCACTGATATGTGTCAGTTCTGAACATCCATAGCGTACACAATATGCTTCCATCATATTTTACTCAGTGATGAGATCCTATTTCACTATATCATACACAATAGTCATTTAGAAAACATTTACATGAGAACGAATAGGATTCCTAAGTCCATCATCAAATTGCCTCGCTTTCGCTAGCTCATCAATAGAATAGATAGGTGAAAAGCACTGAAGCTCTCTAAAATGAGCTAAATTGTCCATAAAAAACATAGAATCCTACTTCAGGTTCATGAACTTCTTGTAATGATCATCCATGAAGGTATTAGGGAATAATTAATCATATAATCTAGATTGAAAATCCCTCCAAATCACTTCCCAATACTGACTTTCCTGATTCAGAATATCCCACCAATGTTTGGAAGATCCATGAAGAATATAAGCAGCTATATTCACTCTCCTACAAGGAGGTTTTTTAAGGTTATAAAATATAGATAATACTATACCCATCCATAAATCTACATCTTAGGGTCCACAATCCCCTGAAAAAGTAGGTGGATGCTACTGTTGAAACTCCCGCATCAACTCTTCCCTATAAAGGACAGGCCATAAAGCTCCCTATATCATTTGAATAAGCCTCAAGAACTCCCATAGAAAACAAAAATCGTCTCCCACATTAGGTATAACTAGTGGTGTCACAAGTGGAACTATTATAGGTATCACTAGTGGCTCAGGGCCCACCACCACTGGAGCATGGTCGTTACCACCCTCCTAGAGCATGAAACGAGGACGTCATGGATATATCGCTCTACGAATAACAAGAACATGAAAAAATAGGTTCTGATAATGGTAAATATCACAGGTATTTAAATAGGATAGGTAAAATCCTTCCTTTGTAACAATCACACCCCTCTTCATACTCAGAGAGCCAGGTCATGTGATAAGAACAATCATAAATAACACAAGAGAAGATACCTACTGCCCACTACTAAGGTTTTTATTGGGTCAAGATCTATGTCATGAGTCTAAGGTACCATAATACAGAGTTTTAATTTCAATTGATATAGGAAAGCAACATTTAAATGTAAATTGAAATCCCTATTTAATAGTGAACATTTCATTTTTTGAATTCAATTTCATTTAATTTCATTCTCATTTATATGCCAACTTTTCTTAAAAAGGTTGATTTATATGAATTACCACTTATAATTTTTAAGGGCCCATACACCTTATAAATTTAATCATGGAATCTATTTTATCACAACCAATCACTTATCCATTACCTACATGAAATTTTAGCACAATTCATAAACATTGCAATAAACACCAAAACATGTTGCAGGCAATGCATGTAGTTAGTAAACATGGAATGACATAATGCATGACACATATAAATCCTGTAAGGTTCCTAAAATGATGAATGACTAATTATTTCTTGCCATATAAATCCAAGGATATAATATAAATCTCAATCATAATAATAAACATCACACATCATGTGCATCATGCAACAGTGGAGTCAAATCAACTATAACAAGCATAAATCAGAACATAATTTCCCATACTAGGAAATTTTTCCTTTCCTTGTATATGGGTTAGCTACTCCCAAACACAACTCTTTATCAAATTCCAACACATTCCTAATCTCTTATATAATATTCCCAAACAATAATACAAAAATAAAATAAATTCTTTAACACCACTTTGTGACACCTCGGCCCAAATGCCACTAAACAATGCCCCAAGAAGGTGGGATAAATGGTATCAAGAGAGACTCCCCATATTACAGATGATTTCGATTATCATCAAGGGTCCAAGGTGGTACTGTGGGGAGAATATGCATTCATGATCATAGTAACAAAATGGTGTAATAAATAGATAAATAGAAAAAGGATAATAAATAAATGATAGTGGAAGGTAAGCATAAAAATGAAATAAATAACCAATGAAAACCATAAATAGTATCATATACAAAATGTTATAATGTCATGCATCTAACAAAAGAAAATAAGTAGGCATGACAGTAGGCATGCAATTCAGTACTTGTATCAAAAGAATAGAAAGACCAAAAATACTATCTCTACTAGCATCAAAAGAAATAGATTGGTCTTATTCTTCTCTGCTCACATGATATAACCAAATCAAGCATCAATAACTAGGTGATTTCATCTATACCTACCTTTATCCACATAATATGTCTGGGTACCATAGGTAGTCTGTATAGGGTGTGAGATAGACTCAGTAGGCCACCACCAATGATGTTTATAAATATCTAGTCGGTGAATATATTATGGCAGTGTAAAAATATAATAGTAACCAGTAAATAAAACTGTAAATGGTTAGCTTGGTTTCTTGAAGGAAAACAGGATGACACTACCTGCTTCGGCCCATACAGGATAATATTTGAACAAGTAACCACATTTTTACACATATATGGTCTATATTCATAGTGGTGTCTATAACCATATATGTGGCTACTACTACTAGGTTTAACTCAAGAATCCATGGGTTGTGGCATGATTCTCATGACTATCAAGGGATGCCATGCCCAGTATCACAAGAATAAGGTATTCTATGCCTGATGTCATAATAGTAGGGTCACCATTCCCAAATCAAAACAACAAGGGTCGTCATGCTCATATGATAACAGTAAGGGTCATCATGCCCATATCATAATTTTAAGGGTCATCATTCCTGAATCATATCAATATGGTCTTTATTCCCATATCACATTATAGGGATGCCATGACCATAACACATTATAGGGATTCCATTCCCATATCACATTATAGGGACACCATGCCTATATCAAATTCTATGGACATCATGCTTCTATCAAAAATGTAGGGTTGTTACACCTGTATCATATCAATAGGGTCTCCATGCCCATATATAATGGTAAGGTCCATCATGAACATGTATAACAGTAAGGTTCATCATGACAATATATCATAATTAATGAGGGCCTCTATGCCTGTATATAATTAAGAATAGGGGTCTTAATGCCCACTTATCAAAATTGTGATCAGTAATCAAAGGATTTGATACGAGAAAATTGGGTTTTTATAGTTCATTAACATTCCTTATCAACAAGGGTGTGACCATTTTTCAATTTTAACAGGTGAAATGGCCATACCACTCATGTTCCATTACAATTCATCACAATTATCTCACTTAGGAGACATGTCAAAACCATATAAATTATGTTTTGGTCATTAAATCATTTATAGCATCAAGGGAAATTAAATTTTTACACCGCAAAGGGTGGGAATAGATAAAGTGGATCTAAGAGAGTCATTAGGTTCTCAATCAAAGAAACCAATTAAAAGAAGATTAAATTTAGGGGAAATGCATGGTGAAATCAGTATGCATCATAATGGAACATAATATAAATCAACACAACTTTTAGGTATAAATACTATATTACCAACCTTATGTTTGTATAGGAGCACTCATCCAATATCATCCTTTGGTTTTGTCCTGATCATAAGAAAATGGAAAAGCAGACAAACACCCTAAAAATAGGGCATATGATCCTACACCTAAATAACTCCATAGAGAGGGATAAAAATGAATAAAGGCACTAGATAAATGAGTACTTCCTGATGCACATCCAATGAGACAATCATAAGTCGAATCGGAGTCCAGACGGTAAAACAAGATCAAAGCCTAGGAGGAGAGGCTTGAGAGCTCAAAAGTGGAGAAAGATGGCCTCTAATCTATTGAAATAAATAATTATATTGGTGGGTTGATTTAAAAATAAAATTAGGGAAAAAATGGCACTTTTCCCTATAATTTAGGGGTCACACGGTTTGACTACATGGTTGGCCAAACTGTGACCTAACCGTGCTTAGGTCACTATCCAAAGAGAAGAGTCGCACGATTCATGCACATGGTTTGGAAAACCATGTTTAACCATGTTGTATTCCTCTATAAAATACTACAAATAATATTCATGGGAGTGTGGCCCTAGGTGCATGATTAGGGAAAACTGTGAACCTTATTTTTCTCTATGAAAATCCCCACAAGGTTAGTAGAAACTATGTGGAATGGGCTGCACGGTATCTACTAACCATGTGACCCAGTTTTTTATTCTACCAATTAGGGTTTAGGGATATGAACAAGCCCTATACACCCTTGTTTCCTCTATATCCTCATAATCATCTATATTAGTTCAAAACCGATAATTAAACTAAAAATTAAGGGATTTGTACCTCATAGAAAAATTCAGGTTCTTACAAAATATTATAATTAATTTCTAGAAATTTTAAAAAATTTATCTGATAAAAATTATATAATTTTTAAAATAATAATTTCAAAATCACCCTAAGATGATTTTTTTGAGATTTTTCTAAAAATATTGATTATTCAGTGAATAATGAAAATTACCGATTTTTATAAAACTATAATTTCTTTTCAATAAATGAAGTAATTTAAAAGTAACATTATGATTTTAATTTTATTTTAAAGTAACATAAGTATTATTTAATTATATTTAAACTAATTTATTAAATTTTAATCATCTTTATACTATATTTTGGTATAGGTTTATTTTTAGGCTTAAAAACACATTTATTTGAAAACTGTTTTTAAGTGCATAATGTTTCTCTAATAAAATAATACCTAATTAGGAACTATTTAAATGAAATTTATAGATTATATATCTATATATATGAATTTAAATTCATATAATGGTGATTATTTTCCCTAAATTTAATTTAAGATCATCTTATGTTTAAAAAATACATTTCATGAAAAATCATTTTTCAACATGTTTTGTGGGTTCATTGTTAAATTAAATTATGCCAATTATATGAAATGATTTTAGTAAAATATATTTTTTATTTTTAATAAAAATAATTAATATTATTTAATAATATAAACTTATTTTTTTTCATAATTAATTGTAAAAATAGTAAAAATTCATCACCACATTAAAAGGGTAAATCAAGCTAATTTAAGTTAAAAATAATTGATAAGGACACCATTTATCATATTAATTCTTATTGGATAAATTTATTTCCAAAATTATCACATTATAATCTATATTCAATTATTTATGGGATACTTTTCCATGAAAATGACCTATATAATATTTAAAGAAAATAAAAAGACAAAATGTCACTCTCATACTTTAAAAAAATATCATGTATTAACATAAAGGAAAAAAGAAAGATGTGAATGAATATTTATTCTTATTTTGATCATAATAAAATTATTTTCATGGTGAAAATTTATTTATAATTTATATGTATCATATAATTACCTTTAATTCTTATAAAACACCGATCCAATAATTATTAAATTAATAGAAAAATAAAATAAAAGTTTTAAAAAATATTAAAATTAATATAATTTGAATAAATTATCATTTTACAAATTTTTTTATATAAATATAATATTTTAGTAAAGTTTTAAATGTATATATTTAAATTTTATTGAAAGGTGTTGTTGTGGGCACTCTGAAATGATGTGTAATTTTTTACTTGTTAGGCGCACAAGAGTGGATAACCAATGTCGTTCTCTAAGGAGGAAGTACTTAAAACAACATATTAAATGTATCTTAAAAAAATTATATAAAAAAATATTAAAAATAATGGGGGGTTTTATGTTTATAAAACAATAATAAGTATGCTGTAAGAAGATTGTATTTTTTTTTGTTTTCGTTTTTGAAATGAGATTGAAAAAACACAATGAAAAGGTTTTTTAGAAAATATTTCTAGAAGGAATAATTGATATAACCATACCTATTAACTTAAATTATTAATAATTATCATTTAAATTAATCTCCAATTAATTATGATCCCCTAACATGATAACTCCTAAACCCTATGATAATTTACCTCAACCACAAATATGAAATGAATTAAACCCCAGGCTAGCTTCAAAACATGCAATCGTAACACTCAGATTTGACTGTAATTACAAGTCTAGGTTATGGTCAGCAGTGAATTAGGGCAGATATAAATATTTTAATAGAGTATTAATTGATTTTATGGATTATATTTTGACTCTAAAAAATTATACCATGTTGTTTTGTTTTACCAATTAAGACCACACTCTCACAATTCACACATTACTCGACCTCGTGTGTTATGTGTTAATTATTCAATTTATTTCTTAGTTAATTTAAAAATAAAAAATAAATTCATATATAATATTAATTTAATTACAATATATCATTTATTAAAAACAAATAAATGAATAAGGTTCTAGGTAGATCAATTACTAAGAAAAACTAGTCTTCCATGGGCGGTGTAGTCATCATAGAAATGAATTGCATTAAAAAAGGTTTAGAAATGGTATAACCCAATAATGCTTATAATATTGAGTCCCATCCAAAATAAGTAAATTAAATAATAATAAAATCGAACAAAATATAAGAAATATAAGAGAAACTAAGAAGTTTATTAAGAAAACACAAACATTATAATGCGAAGAAGAAAAAGGCTTCGATGAAGGGATCCTTAATTTAAAAGATATCCCTATTGAAATTACTTGATAAATAGAATAAAAAAAATTATTATATTCCATAAATATCCTAATGCATGTACTAACTCATCCAAAATGATAAAAAACCACATTTATAGAATGGATGGGAGGTTAGGGTTTCAAGACTATTAAAGCGTGAATGGGAAATTAAGCCAAATATTTTAATCCTACTTACATTGATTGTTTGAAATCCAAAACATGTGGACAAGATTTCCTTCTAGAATGATGATTTTTTAAAAATTGGGTCTTTTATATTATTTACAAATTTTTGTGCAATACTATCATGGATGAAGAATTTATGTCTCAAATACTAAACTAGTTTCTAATCTGGTGAGTCCATTACATCTTTGACTCTATATCACATTTACTCTAATCAAATGCACAATCTAGCTCAAATTTATTGAATGAAATTTTTATCTAATTGAGTGTGGAAAAATATTATATAATTTTAAGTTTAAATAATCTATATAAAAATATTTATGACTAAATTACAATAGTGTACTTTAAAGGGTTAAAACTGTAATTTTCATCAAATTTGAAAATGAATGATCCAATCCAAAATATTCCATAAATAAACATATTTAACACAAGTGAGAATATTTTTTCATTTATAATCAAAAAAATATTCAATAAAAGTGTGTTTTTTTGTAAGAACCCGGGTCTTTAGAACGGGTCAAAATCATGACCCTGTTTGATTTTTTTGACTGGTTTCTAAGAAGTCTGGAAAATCTGGACAGTTTCTGGAAATTTCCAGACTACATGCCGTGTACCTTAAGTACACACCGTGTATGTGTTATCCGAGTGACCGGCCGTGTGTTCACCGAGTACATGCTGTGTGATGACCGTGTAGAATTTTCTTACTACACAACATGTATTTATAGACACACCGTGTATCCTTAACCGTGCGAGGCCAAGTACATATCATGTGGTGCCCAGGTGTAAATTTCCATCTACATGGCATGTAGTCTTCCTTGACACGCCGTGTAACTTTGTTCCATGTAGAGGCTAAGTCCCTGGCCGTGTGTTGACCGTGTACACGATCCAAGATGTGTACTGGACTCTGCTTAAGTCGGAGTACGGAAAACCATCTACACAGATTGTACTTTGAAAATACACGCCGTGTACATTTATTTTTTTTGATCGTCTGAGACGCTGTCACGTCTTATTTTGGAAAACATCTTCTTCTTCCCCGTTGGACGAACGATTCGTCCGAGAACCTCCGAAAAATAGAAACCCACCTAGAATCATCATAAATTGTCCGTTCTTCGATCCGTTGGTGGCTGCGGGACTACATCGGAGAGGCTAACCCCACACACCCTTCTTCGTCCTTGATTTCTCACCTGCTTATTAGCAGATTCCATCCTAAATGAATTACTGGTATTTGAAGGAAACGTAGATCTACAGTGATTCAGACCGATTCAGAGGCTGATATCAAAGGAGTGTCATCGTACGAGTACGAGGTGGGTGGTGCATACCTTTTTTCGTGTTTTCGTAGGAAATTGGGGGTTGCGACCTTAGGGCGCAACGTTGGGTATTGAGCGAAACCCTTGTTCATTTATCTTTAATAGTTTATCTGCATTTTGGGATGACTCTGGGTATCCCCTGACCCTTGTTGTGCTTGAGAGAGACTGAGTTAGAGGTCATAGCTCATTTGGGGCAATTCGGTCGGGGGTTCCGAACTGCGTATGATTTGGACCAATATTCAAACTGCTTAGTTTAGACTGCTTTTGATGCTGTTGGATTAAACTGTTGAGTTTGATTTTTTAAAGTAGGTTATTAATTTGTTTAAGGCATTTAACACCTTAGGCGCTGATATGGGATAACACAAGTTAGTGCAATTTGACTCTTTAGTAATTTCCTGTTTAAAGTGATACTTTCAAGTATGAATATGCAATGTGTTATATTTCCTGTGTTGAACTACTTGTTGTGTTGGGCATGAAACGTATATATTGTTGAGTTATGGGGATCACAGGTTGGGGATTTTGCTCGGTTTACTTTTGGTGGTTGCTACCACGGGATTGAGCGTCATGGACGTCGGTTGAGGCAGTTGGACTGTCGGGTTGGACTTGGCCCGGTTTACTTGGATGGAGAGGCTATCAGACTTGAGTGAAAGGTTCGCAGGGAAACAATGTTTCAGAGGTGTTGTACCTTGGGGACATATTGAGATGATTACCACTCACTGGGTACTTTTGAGTACTGTGCACACAGATAGACTTCGAGATGAGGTGGTATGACCACTCGCTGAGTAGAGGCCCCCGGTAGATGCGGTTAGGTATATTTGGTTTGGGGGTGATTGCCATAGGAAGCCACGTGGAAGGTGAGGAGCCTTCAGGAGACAGCTTTGAGGCGGTCAGGTTGGTGGAAGAGGCTCACCGTGATTTGAGGGCATAAATCGTTGTCTCTCCGGTTATATTTTGAGGACAGGCATCGCTGTTCCTCCGGATGTTGTGCCTTGGGCAGGTTGAGCTTCTGAGCTGGGTTACGGTTGTTGGGTGTGCCTTCGTAACGTTGGTACTTAAGACACATGGTGTCAGGTGGCACGTGGTGCTGGGTTACATCCAAATATTCCGGCGCTGGCCGAAGTAGGTTACACTTCCTGGTGGCCGCTGAGCACCAGTGAAGTTCGTGATTACTTTTGGGCACTATACTATTTACTGCTTTTCTTATATAATCATGTATGCATAAACACTTATACTAGTTACGCACCCTTGGGTGGTATCCTACTAAGACTTGTCTCACACCCTACACTGGCCCTTCAGGACACTTGTAGACTTTATGAAATTGCGTGTAGGTAGAGGGTCGACCTTAGGAGCTGGACTTTAGTGCTGTTGGCATGGAGACTGGTATGGACCTTGAGGTCGTGCCTTGCTGGAGTTACTTTTTTTAGTTTTTACCTTTTGTATCAGCATGATTACCTTATTATGTAACAACTGTTGGTTAGCCATTGGTGCCATTATATATTGAGCTGTATGAATTTATTTCAATGCATGCCTTGTTTGTTTACAGTAGTAGTTTCTTGCATTATTCAGCATGTCGTTCTGTTTACTTTTCACTGCTGTTGTTCCCATTTTTCTTTTGCTGGTTTATTGATATTTGATATGCTTCCAGTATGCGGGTCTGGTTTGAGTCTGCTGAGTCATTTTTTTCCGCTGCATTTTTTAGTATTATACTCGGACCAATACCATTTTTATTCTTCCAAGAGGGTATAGCCTCCCCACTATAACTATTCAGACCCTCGTTGATAGTCGGAAGCCTTTGGCGTTCAGTGGAGGTGCGCCTAAGGTAGTGACACCCGACCCGTTTGGCACTATTCAGGTGGATGCTTGGGTCCAGATCATTACAAAGTGTTATCAGAGGAGGTTCTTGACAAGGATTTAGTAGCATTGCTTTGCTGGATACTAATGAGTCTGAGACTTATCTTTTTATTTTTGATGGTTTTACTATTTGGGATATGGTAGACTGGATATAGGTGGTTATTGGAACTGAATTTTGAACTCGTTCTTGGGTGCCTGCAGCCCCTTGTACGAGGAATGGATTGAGTTACCGTGGGTGGGAGTTGCTATTTGTTTTTTCTCAGATTACGTTTTATATGATTTCCACCTCGGTGGATCACTTGTTGTGTGATGTTATTGATTATGATATGAAAACCTTGGCCAGTATGGCAAGGAGTGTTTGTTTGGATTTTGGTAGGCACATTTTAGGGTATTTCAATTTCATAACTGCACGTATTCTTTGTGAAGTGATAATACCATGTGAATATAATCAATTTCCATGCTATGTATGCTCTAAAATGTTAATAGGTGAAACTCCTGATAGAATTGCTTGTTTAATTCAATGTATATTCCATGCTTTGTATTTTGTAGAATTACATATGGCAGGATATATGGGTCTGACTCTTATGAGAGCAGGCAAGTACTATGGTTGAGGTAGTGTAACTGTTAGGATTGGACAACTTGGTCATCGGGATTGAGGCAACGTTGGTTGTTAGGACGGGCATGGACTGAGGTACTATTGATACTTGGCTCTGTTGAGGGCGGGTAAGGAGGCCGTGAGGTCGGGATGCCGAGGGCATGTGTTGCTATAGGGGAGAGTAAGGGTAGTTGTGATACACTGCCTCTTTACTACTTTCCTTATCTACGTAGAATATATTGTTATATATATATGGACTATATGACCATTTATGGTATTCAATGGGTTACTGCTTCATGACTCGATGGAGCGTCAGTCAGGAGATGATACAGTGCTGTAGGATCAGGTTCAGAATCCGGTGCAGGCAGGGCACCAACCGGGTTTGGCAGCGTTCGGACCATGGATTGACGATCAGCTCCAAGCTAGCCTGGTACGTGTCTTGCAGGGGATTGACAGAGGCGCGCAGGGTGCAGAGACTTCTATGGCATATTTGACGTGGGAGTTCCAGTTGCAGCACCCACCACTTTTTTAGGGTGTGTGTGGTCCGCAGGCGGCTGAGAACTGGATAGAGAGTATGCAGATGATCTTTGAGTAGCTCGAGATGCCTCCAGGGCGAAGGGTCAAGCTAGAGACGTACATGCTAAGAGGACCGATGAAGCGTTGGTGGGATGTGCTAGTTCAGGCTCATAGGCATGAGGGACTGACATGGAAGGACTTCGAGGAAAGGTTCTTCAAGCACTTTTATCCGAAGACACTAAGGGTAGAGAGAGATCGAGAGTTCTTGAGTCTTCAGCAGGAAGAGATGTCTGTCATGGACTATGCATCCACCTTCACAGAGTTGTCTCATTTTGCACCTGGTATGGTGAGCGATGACACATCTAGGGTGAGGCGCTTCGAGGATGGATTACGACATGCCATTCGGGTCTAGGTAAGCATCTTCAGGCTAGGCTCCTTCTCCGAGGCGGTGAACCAGGCGCTTATAGCAGAGGGAAACTAGAGGGATATGCCCTAGATTGGCAGGGTGACAGGTTCAGGTGATGGTTCGGACAGCAGAAAGCGGGGGAGAGATGAGTTCCAACAGGGCGGGCAGGCCAAGGACTCATCTAGACCACCCCATGGCAGTTCAGCAGCGGTTTTCTTTCAGTGTGGAAAGCCGGGACATGTTTAGGCTCAGTGCGATAGGCCCTCGAAGGAGTTCCGGGCGTGCGGATAGGTCGGAAATCTGGAGATGTTTTTCAGGTAGCCTTCTCAGACAACCGGCAGGCAGGGACTAGGACAGACTATGGTGTCAGGTGTTGGTTTAGGTTCGGTACCAGGAGAGGGTAGTCGAGGTTCAGCTGCATGCGGAGGACGTGACATGGATAGTGGGATCCAGCTGAGGGGTCAGTGGCTGGTGACTGGAGCATCACCTCATGGAGGTCAGGCATCAGGCAGTCGTGCTTCAGGCCAGGTGCACGCTGTGGAGCTGCCAGGGATTGAGCAGGTTGGAGAGCTGACGACGGTGGTAGGTACACCGTGGGTGTGGCCGTGATTTTTCCTTTCTTTCTTTTGGCATGGCCTTTTGAGGCATGTCTGGTTGAGTGCACGGGCTGCACAAGATACTTGTGGACTGACTATATGCTAGTTAGTGGTATTGGAATCATATCAGATGCGTTATATATTTTATTTATATATTTGAGATGTGTGGCATCAGGAGCATCAAGGATGCATGTTACTTGAGGTGCCGTGGGCATCGGGGCATCGAGGATGCAGGTTACTTGAGGTGCATGGCACCAGGTTTGATTTGAGCATCTATTATATGCAGGAACTCATGGAGGCGTACACCAATGTAGTGAGGGTTACGTTGGGTGTTGGAAGTGACCCATGAGCACCGAGGAGGTGAAGGGGTGATGATGCGTCACGGGAGGACCATGGGTCCGAGAAATAGGTATTTGGGCCTTGTTGTTTATTTTGATTTCTTTGATCTTTGTTTGGGTTGAGACCGTGTAGGCAATTCCTAAGGTGGGGAGCCCTTTAGGAATTTAGCCAGAACCTTGAGACCGGGGTAGTCCAGGTTGTTTAACCGGGATGGGCATGTTCGGTTCCATCTCATAGTTTCGTTCGGTAGCTCGGGGATGAGCTACGTTAATGTGGGGAGTTTTTAAGAACTTGGGTCTTTATAACGGGTCAAAATCCCGACCCTGTTTGATTTTTTTGACTGGTTTCTGAGAAGTCTGGAAAATATGGATAGTTTCTGGAAATTTCCAGACTACATGTCGTGTACCTTAAGTACACTCCAGGTATGTGTTAACCGAGTGACCGACCATGTGCTCACCAAGTACATGCCGTGTGATGACCATGTAGAAGTTTCTTACTACACAGCGTGTATTTATAGACACGCTGTGTATGCTTAACCGTGCGAGGCCAAGTACATGCCATGTGGTACCTAGGTATAAATTTCCATCTACACGGCGTGTAGTCTTCCTTGACACGCCATGTAACTTTGTTCCTTGTAGAGGCCGAGTCCCTGGCCATGTGTTGACCGTGTACATAGTCCAAGCCATGTACTGGACTCCGCTTAAGTCAGAGTACGAAAACCCATCTACACGGCGTGTACTTTGAAAATACACGCCGTGTACATTTATTTTTATTTGATCGTCCGAGACGCTGTCACGTCTTATTTCGGAAAACGTCTTCTTCTTCCCCATTGGAAGAACAGTTCATCCGAGAACCTCCGAAAAACATAAACCCACCTAGAATCGTCATACGTTGTCCGTTCTTCGATCTGTTGGTGGCTGCGGGACCGCATCAGAGAGGCTAACCCCGCACACCCTTCTTCATCCTTGATTCCTCACCTATTTCTCCGCATATTCCATCTGAATGAAATTGCTAGGATTTTATGGAAACGCAGATCTACCGTGATTCAGACCGATTCAGAGGCTGATATCAAAGGAGTGTCATCGTACGAGTATGAGGTGGGTGGTGCATACCTTCTTTTGTGTTTTTGTAAACAATTGTATGTTTCAACCTTCGGACGCAACATTAGGTATTGAGAGAAACCCTTGTTAATTTATCATTAATAGTTTATCTGCATTTTGGGATGCCTCTGGGTATTCCCTGACCCTTGTTGTGATTGAGTGAGGCCGGGTTAGAGGTCATAGCTCGTTTGGGAAAATTCGGCCGGGGGTGCCGAAATGCGTATGATTTGGACCAATATTCAAACTACTTAGTTTAGACTACTTTTGATGCTGTTGGATTAAACTGTTGAGTTTGATTTGTTAAATCATGTTATTAATTTGTTTAAGGCATTTAAGACCTTAGGTGCTGATATGGGATAACACAAGTTAGTGCAATTTGACTCTTTATTAATTTCCTGTTTAAAGTGATACTTTCAAGTATGAATATTCAATGTGTGATATTTACTGTGTTGAACTGCTTGTTGTGTTGGGAATGGCCCAGATATATTTTCGAGTGATGTGGATCACAAGTTGGGGATTTTTCTTGGTTTACTTTGGGTGGTTGCTACCACAGGATTGGGCGTCATGGATGTCGGTTGAGGCAGTTAGACTGTCGGGTCGGGCTTGGCCTGGGTTACTTGGATGGAAAGGCTATCAGAATTGAGCGACAAGTTCGCAGGGACATGAGGTGTCAGAGGTGTTGTGTCTTGGGGAAATATTTAGGTGATTACCGCTCACCGAGTAATTTTGAGTAATGTGCACACAGATAGACTCCGAGATGAGGTGGTACGACCACTCGCTGGGTAGAGGCCCCCGATAGATGCGGTTAGGTATATTTGGTTTGGGGGTGCTTGCCATAGGAAGCCACGTGGAAGGTGAGGAGCCTTAAGGAGACAGCTTTGAGGTGGTCAAGTTGGGGGCAGAGGCTCGCCGTGATTTGAGGACAGACATCACTGTCCCTCTGGTTATGTTTTGAGGACAAACATCGCTATTCATCTGGATGTTGTGCCTTGGGTAGGTTGAGCTTCTGAGATGGGTTACAGTTTTTTGGTGTGCCTTAGGAACATAGGTACTTGAGAAACATGGTGTCAAGTGGCATGTGGTGCTGGGTTACATCCAAAGATTCCGGCGCTGACCGAAGCAGGTGACACTTCTGGGTGTTTGCTGAGCACTAGTGAAGTTCGTGATTACTTTTGGACCCTGTACTATTTACTGCTTTTCTTATATAATCATGTCTGCATAAACACTTATTATAGGTATGCACCCTTGGGAGGTATCCTACTGAGACTTGTCTTACACCCAACATGGGCCCTTCGGGATGCGTGTAGACTTTATGAAATTGTGTGCAGGTAGAGGGTCAGCCTCAGGAGCTGGAATTTTGTGCTTTTGGCATGGAGACTAGTATGGACCTTGAGGCCGTGCCTTGCTGGAGTTACTTTGTTTAGTTTTTCCCTTCTGTATCATAATTCTTACCTTATTATGTAGTAACTGTTGGTTAGCCATTTGCGCCATTATATATTGAGCTGTATGACTTGATTTCGATGCATGCCTTGTTTGTTTATAGTAGTAGTTGCTTGTATTCTTCAGTATGTCATTCTGTTTACTTTCCACTGCTGTTGTTTCTATATTTCTTCCACTGGTTTATTGATATTTGATATGCTTCCAGTATGCGGGTCTGGTTTGAGTCTGCTGATTCATTTTTTTCCACTGCACTTTTAAGTATTATTCTTGGACCAATACCATTTTTATTCCTCCGAGAGGGTATTTCCTACCCAATATACCTATTCAGACCCTCACTGCTAGTCGGAAGCCTTTGGCGTTCAGGGGAGGTGCACCTAAGGTAGTGACACCCGACCCGTTTGGCACTATTTGGGTGGCTGCTCGGGTCCAGGTCGTTACAGTTTTCAACTCCCCCAAACTTACCCGTTTGTACTCCTGGTCAATACCTCATATCATGAAATACATAAAATTGTGACAAGATATGCATGTTCATATTTCCCAATCCACGATAGAAATATAGGAAAAATATCAATCTCATCAAGAGTCAATATTAATAAATTTGAAATTCATTGTCTCATAAATTATATCAAAACAAAATCCAATGATTTTAATGACACTAATCATAGTGAAACATGTTATGAGTCTACCATGCCATTAGTTCCCCACACGTGTGTGTGACAACCATTTCAAGATCATATCTCCACCATTTATTTAGTATATTTAGTTTATGTAAAAAATTTCATTTACCTAGTTTAATTACAAAAAAACATGTTCTAAATTCCTTTGCAATCAAATTTCAAAACCCACTCACTTAAGCATTTCTGAAAGTAAAACCTTAAGCTCACGACCTAGATATCCCCACGTGTTGTAAATTTCATAACTCCCATATTTATTAAGATAATATATGGTTTTTATTTGATTTTTTTGGTTTTTGATTTGTCTTTTAGGGTGTAAAACTATTGGATATTATATACACACATAGGTCAATTTGGTATTGTAATTAAATTGATCAGAAGAGAAACAAATGTTTGGATCAACCATTGATATAAGACGAATTTTTATGTAACTTGGATATACCTTTAATTGAGTAGGAAAAATTTCACAAGTCATGGATGTGTGAAAATTTTTGTGGAGAAATCAATGACACAATTTATCATGAAACAATATAAAAAATAATGGTGTCAAAATCTAAAAGGTTTTATAATGACACAACCAATTATATCATTGGCGACTTCTATTTTTATAAAAATCAACCCTCTATAATGAAATATTTCTCATAATCATCATGCTACCAATGAATTTTGAAAACATTCATTTTCCTTAAGTTCCACATGTAAATAATCTTGTTAAATGATATGTTTTTTATTGTTTTTTTTGAAAATAAACATAAAACACACAAAACATAAAAATGAAAACCATAAATAAGATACCCTTAAATGTTTCCCCCTCCCCTGCACTTAAAATATTTCGTTGTACTGAATGTGAACCTATGAGATGATAAATGTACATGAAATGAAAAATTTTAAATAGGATAAATAATATAAATGTGAAATAGTTAGGGATAACCTATTAATTTCAAGTGACGATGAGCTCATGCAGTGTGATGGAATCAACTACATGTGTGGGGAATTCCTCAATGTATCACTTTAAAAGTTTCCCATTGACTATAAATCTTCTTCTTGTGACCACTTTTATAATATCAACTACACCATAAGAAAAAAAATTAGATACAATATAATTACCTAACCATGTAGAATGTAACTTATCAGGCATCAACTTCAGTCATGAACTGTAGATAAAGACTTTATCTACTAAATGAAACCCACTTTTTTTGATTAATCTATCATGAGACTCTTTTGTTGTTTCCTTGTAGAACCTTGAGTTCTCATATGTTGAAAATAAAATCTCCTCAAACTTTTGAATTTACAGCCTCCTTTGATCTTCAGATGAGGCTAAATCCATGTTGCATTTCTTTATAGACAAATATGCCTGATGATCAACCTCATAGGGAAGATGACATGAATTCCTAAAAATGATATAGAAGGAGGAAATACTAATGGGAGTTTTGAATGCTATCCTATAAGCCCATAACACATTATCCAATTTCTTGCTCTAGTCCTTACTATTCGTTTACATGATTTTCTCCAAAATTTGTTTCAACTCTAGATTTAAAACCACGACCTAGAAATTTATTTGGGGGTGGTATGGTGTTGATATTTTCTGTGTCACCCATAATTTTTAAGGAGGGAAACTAAATTTTAGTTTCAAAAGTGTATCCCCTGGTCATTGATTATAACCTTTAGTAATCCAAACTTATAGAAAACTTGAACCTTGAAAAAATCCACCACAAAATGAGAATCACCGGTCATGATGACATTGGCCTCCACCCATGTACTAACATAATCAATAGTGACAAGAATGTATAAGAAACCAAATGAGATTGAAAATGGACCAATAAAATCAATTTACCATATATAAAAAATCTCACAAAATAATATGGGTTGTTGGGGAATCTTGTGTATACTTGAAATGTTTATAGTGTGCTGGAAATGAGAGCATGACATAAAAAGCACATGGGCATCATGAAATAAGGAAAGACAATATATTTTAGAGTCTAAGACCTTCCTAGCCATCCTTTGGGGTTAAAATTTTCCACCAAAATCAAGGGTATGACAAAAATTCAAAACAGACACAAAATCATGATTAGGAACACATGTCCTAATGAATTGGTCAATAAACATACCCCAAAGTTAAGTATCATCCCACACCTAAAAACTAGAATAAATATTTAATTTTTAGACATGATGTTTCTTTAAATTTGTAGGAATTTTATAGATAACATCATAGTTCACTAAATCTTCATACTAAGGATCCATACCTGAGATGACATAGATATTCTCATTGGGGAATGTATCTCAATGTGGTTCCTAGTCCATGGTTTCATCCTCTAATGTGTGATTAATCCTACTCATGTAGTATCCAAATAAATTATATGACCCATTTTATCTCAATATTAAATTATTGAAGAAGCAGCATCCATCAGATAAGTCTGGTATTTGCATTTGGCTTCTTCAAGAGGTACCTTAAAGTTTCATGGTCTGAAAAAATAACTACTTTAGAGCCTATTAAATATGAATGAAATTTATCTAAATAAAATATATCAACAAGAAAAACCTTTTATATTATGGTGTAATTTTATTGGGTTGAATCGAAAGACCTCAATCATAATAAATCATATGGTACCACCCTTCCACCCACTGAGATAAGATAGTTCCAACCACAAAGTTGGATGCGCCATGCATAAGCTCGAAAAAAAGTTCCCACCGTGGGGGTTGTATTATTAGTGGAGTGGTCAGACTCTTCTTTAGCTCATCAAATGACACCCTAAATGAATCATTAAAAAATAAGTCAATATCTTTTTAAATTAATCTATATAAGGGTAGAGAAATCTCACTGAAATATATGATAAAGTGTCAATAAAAATCAGCATGTCTAATGAATAATCAAACATCACACACACATGTAGGATATGAAAAGGATTAAATAATGTCTACCTGAGATTTAACAACCACAATTCCATGATGTGACACTACATAACCTAGTAAGACTCCCTTATCTATCATGAAATGGTATTTCTCAAAGTTCAAAACCATATTTTTATGACTGGAATGATGCAACACATTACCCAGACTCAAGATACACCCATCAAATGATGAACCATTCATAGTAAAGTCATCCATAAAAATCTCTATGAAAGTGTCAAGTAAATCCAAAAATATACTTACCATGCATCTCTGGAAGGTACCTGGGGTATTACAAAGTCCAAATGGCATCCTCTGGTAAGAAAATGTACCAAACGGGTAGGTGAATATCATCTTATCCTGGCCCTCTATTGTAATGGGAACCTACAAATAGCTAAATAAACCATCCAAAAAATAATAGCACATCCTACCTATAAGTCTCTCAAGAATATGGTCAAAGAATGGAAGGTGGAATGGTCTTTACGAGTGGATTGATTTAGTTTTATATAATATATGCACACTCGCTAACTATTTTGTACTCTCACAGGAACTAACTCATCATTTTCATTATTTATAAAAATGAACCCTATTTTATTGGTTACATCCTAGACGGGGATAACCCACTGAGAGTCAGAAATGGGGTAAATGATACCTACCTCAAGCAACTTTTCCACCTCTTTTTTCACAATGTCTAATAGTGTGGGGTTATGTCTCCTTTCTGGTTGCCTAACCGGTTTCACCCTTTAAATATTTAAAAGTTTTGTTTCTTATTCAAACATGATATTATTTGAAATTATCACAGGAAATTTTTCATTATTCAATTGGTATGAATATTTTAAGTTTGGTGGAAATGGTTTGAGTTCTAGTTTGGGTGGGTTCTGTATTGACGAGAATAATGTAAGAATAGATATATGTGCATAATGAATTCCAAGGTATAAATATACATCATCAAAATAAGAAAATAATGAATCAAATCCATATAAAAAATCAATAGCCATCACTACTAAAAAAATGATCTTGAACAGCGCTAGAATATGCCTTTATCAATGTTAAAAAAATACTGATAATTTGAGCATGATTAAAAGCCCGAAACTTTTATCAGTGCTTTTTTTTGGCACTGTTAAAGGGCCCTTTTAATAACACTTTTTAGCACTGTTAAATGGGGCCTTTAACAAAAAAATTTAGCACTGATAAAAGCAGCACTATTAAAGGGGGTAAAAAAATTCAGATTCCCATGAGTGTCTGACCCCTTTATCAGTGCTTTTCACCCCCCCTTTATCAGTGCTTTGAGAATTTCCAGCCTCATGCGCGCCCTTCTAGATTGGAACCCTACACCTCTACTTCAGAGATGGAACGACTTTACCACTACACCATGATGTTTTGTTGTCTGTTTAATGATATATTTGTTTATATATATATATATACATATATTTATATAATTTTTTTTAAATACATTTATACAATATGTTTGTGTGTGTGTGATATATATATACTTATATTTATTTAAATATATTATATATTACATTGATTTACATATAATAGAATAGAATATAATATAAATATATTTAAAAAAATAAAAAATAAAAAATAAAAAATAAAAAATAAAAAATAAAAAATAAAAAATAAAAAATAAAAAATAAATAATAATTAATAGATAATAGATAATAGATAATAGATAATAAATTAATAAATAAATAAATAACTAATTAATAATTGATAATTAGTAAATTAATTACTAATTAATTAATAATTAATTAATTAATAAATATTTAACAAATAACTAATAAATAATGAATAAATTAATAATAAATATCTAATAAATAATAATAAATAATAAATAAATAAATAATAGATAAACAAACCCAAAAACATTAAAAAACCCCAAAAACCCTAAAAACACTGAAATAACCATAAAATCTGATCTGAGAGTCACTTTTTAGCTCCAAAACCAGTCAAATCGAAGATCATGAAATGATATTCGATATGATATGTGGTACTGGCTGAACGAACACCTGGATCAGAAGTTATAGCCATTTGAATTTTAAGAAACTGGGGTCGGCAACTAAAAACTCTATCTCAGAGGCCTTCTGGGCCTTTCTAGAGAAGAAAAGGGGACAATACTCAAAGACCTATTATTAGACCTACATGGTGTAGATATCATCACAAGCTTTGATTTGATATGTGGTAGAGCTCAAATAGACACTCCGATCAAAAGTTATGGCCATTTGAAGTTCAAGTTATGTTTTTAGCTTATTTTATATCTTTTATTATTATTTTTTGATTTTTTTATCTTTAAATTGATATTAAATGACTATTAATCAGTAATAATAAGTAAATTATTAATTAAAAATATATTTTTAATTTTTTTATAATCCATTTTCACTAAATATCTTATATATTAAGTGTAAATGCCTACTAACCTTATCTAAAACACATTTAAAAAAATAAATACTATATTTATATCAGTATAAATATATTTATATATTAATATATTATTTTTTATTAAGTATTTTTTTTGAAATATACTTTTTTCAGATCTTGTAAAAAAGTGATGGGGGTCTCTATCAACACTTCTAAAAAAGCACTGATAACCCCCCTTTATCAACACTTTTTTAAAAGCGCTGATAAAGGGTGGGCCTTTATCAACACTTGTAAAAAAGAACTGATAAAGGTCCCCCTTTAACATTGATTTTTTAGAGCTGTTAAATACCCCCTTTAACATCATTTTTTAGTGCTAACAAAGGGGGTTTTTAACAACATTTTTAGCTAGCACTGTTAAATCCCTAGCATTGGATAAACCCAATTTTGTAGCAGTGAAAGTCATAATCCGAAATTATATGCCCAAAACCAGAATACGAATCCACATCAAAATTATAATTGAGCATGGTTTGATCATGAGAAATAGGCATTACAATATTTTATGACATCAAAATAGAACCAATCTTCAAGATCTCTCTAAGAATGGAATGATCCTCATTTGGAAAATATTTAAAATCAAAATTTGGAGATTCATTACAAGATTGGTCAGAATAAGAGATGAAAAAAGAATAATGGTCCTCTAAGGGGTACTTTATGGAGTCTAAAATATTAAATCTTATGATATCATCTCCAAAATCCATTGAAAGTGTACCCTCATGGACATTTATGATTGTATTAATAGTTTTAAGAAAGGTTCTGCCAATAATATTGGGAGCTTGAGAACTTACATAATCACCCTCCATATTTAGTATGTAGAAATAAAAAGGAAATATCATGTCCCTTACCCAAACATGGACATCCTCTATGGCTCCCATCAGGTATGATGTGGCCCCTTTTTTTAGTTTCACCACCACCCTTCTTGGATTCTACTCGCCAACCTGTAAGGAAGATAAAACAGAGTGAGGTATGAAATTAATGGAGGCACACAAATCACATAAAGAATTATAGAATTGAAACTCCTCTATTATGCATGGAATTATGAATTTCTCAGGGTCCTTGAACTTTTTAGGAATATCCATGGTTGGTGTTGTAGGTTCTGGGCACAACGAAAGTACGTTGGTCGGTGTACCCAACTTTAATTTTAGCGTTAACAACGATCAATATGATATCCATCATGATAATAAAACACTAGATCTTTGGATTATAACAAAGAACGAAAAAGAAATATGGGATTATTGGAACCATAGATTGGATCATCATATGTTGGTTATAATTAATTTAATTAATTAACATGAATTACCTTGATGGAATTCTTTCTTCGTTGATATTTCTGGTCACAATCCAATGTGATCCGTCGTTGTGTCATAGAATCCAAGTGTAGGATTCCTCTAGTGGTGATCCACACCTGCTCCACATATCTCTGGATGTCATTGAAGGGATCTCTAGGTGCTAGCGCTGTAGATCCTTCGCTTGCGATGTCCGCCTTCGATCGCCTTGATCTGGTGGAGGTGGATCTCTCTCTCGTAGCTTGAGAGCGTTATTGGTGGAAAATGAATTATCTATTGGCTTGAGATATTTTCCAAATCCATTGTGCACAAACACCAAAAAAATGTCTAGGCTAATGAGAATTATATAATTGTGATTTTAATTACATAGAATAATAAAATGAATTAATTACCCGAAAGCATTTATTCATTTTATTTAATTATTAGTAATACCCCGTGTCTAATAATAACAGTTGACTATTATTATTATCTAAAATGCACCCATAGAACTACACCTAATATTATTTAATTAAATAAATAATATTATTTTTCATAAATTCCAAGAAAAAATACACGGCGTGTACTTTTATTTTTCTATTTTTCTCTATTTCCTCCACCACATTTATTAGACCTTGAATAATGGCTATTTATTTCTAAAATAAATATCACTTCATTACTCACTAATAAATATATTATTTCACCCACAATATATTCTCTCTAATAACTAGTGTTGAAATAAATGCGATCAACCATCCTTAAATAATTATTAAACCAAAATTGGGAATAATCTTTATTTAAATTATTAAATTAATATTTAACTAAGATACTAAGACACACTTAGTGTGTGACCCTCTAGGCCTCTTTCTCAGTGGCATTATATGGAGCCTTCTTAAAGTCCAAGGTTAGTGTCTAGAAACACACAAAGACACCCATAGAGAAAGAAGTTAACGCTACAATGACGAGTCACCTCCTACGAATGCTTACCGTGTAATATAATCCCTTTGTCTCGATATCTCGAATCAAGCGGGTTGCATGCTAGTGTCATCATCCCATTTTCTCGATTATTCTTTCTTTGACTTTCCAGAATTAAAATTTACCATTCCTCACCATGGAAATGGATTTATTTAGGCCATATCAATTCCATCAAAGGGCCTGAGATATCTAATTCTGTTATGGAACAGAAGGGACAAATACTTTCTGGCATTATCTATTAATGTAGTATCACTCGTGACACACCCAACATATCTTACCTCACTGGGAATAGTGTGTCATCACAGTTTTCATCAATACATCTCAGTGCGTGAGTTGTAATACCCATTAATAATAATCATAAAGTCTAAGGACCAATACATAAATCTGTAGATAGGAACATCCAATGACACTATGAAATGTGAATTTCCTACTGGCGGGTCTCGTTCTCATAATATCTTCCAAGATATTACCAAGTGCGCACACCATGAGAAGGTGCCTCAAATTTTTATGAGTCCTCACCCCTAATGACCTGTATTATTTGTGTCCCTCAAATAACATCATCCAGCTATAAAACATATATTCAAGAACATTGCTATGACACTTCTGGGTTCTTATCATAGCAAGGATCCACTATGACCCTTTAATGAAACAGATATCCTTAGGACATTATCACATTAATTTTTACACAAAAGAATAATAAATATGTGATAAGGTATTTATTAATTAATAAAGTACAAAGTATTTTGTTCTAGGACACCAACTCCAACAGACTCCCACTTAGACTAGAGTCAACTACTAACAACCTTTAACCCACTAGCTCCCACATGATATTCATGCTTCTGCTGAGATGGCCTTTAGTCACGGGGTTCTCCACATTCTCTTCCGTGGAAACTTTGCTCACTGCAACTTCACCATTTTGATAGAAATCCCTCAAGAGGTGATACTTATGGAGTATGTTCTTTGTTCGTTGATGTGACCTTGGTTTCTTTGCAAGAGCCACCACTGCAGTATTATCACAATACAATGTGATAGGATCTTTACTTCTAGGAACCACATCAAGCTCTTGGAAAAAGTTACTAATCTAGATAGATTCCTTGGTTGCATCAGAAGTCACTATATATTTGGACTCCTCCATAGAATTGGTGACAACTAGCTGCTTTGAACTCTTCCAGCTCACAACTCCTCCATTGAGACAGAAAACATATCCAGATTACGACTTCAGATCATTCTGATCTGTCTAAAAACCAGCTTCAGCATACCCTCTGATAACATTCTCCTCGTCTCCTCCATACACCAGGAACATATCCTTAGTTCTTCTCAGATACTTAAGGATAGTCTTAACAACAATCCAATGTTGTTATCCTAGATCTTCTTGATATCTACCTACCATGCTCAGTGTATAGGCAACATCAAGCCTAGTACATAACATGGCATACATGATGTATCCTATAGTTATAGCATATGGGATCTTACTCATTTTATCTTTATCTTGTTGTGTCTAAGGACACATTTTATTAGAAAGATGTAGGCCATGTGACACTGGAACCAATCCCCTCTTGAATTGTTCCATACTAAATATCTTTAGTATCTGGTCAATGTATGTACCCTAACTTAGTCCAAGAAGCCTCTAGGATCTATCAAAAATGATCTTGATCCCTAGAATGTAGGTTTCTTCAACCAAGTTCTTCATGAAAAAACACTTGTTCAACCTATCCTTAACTGAATGTAAGGATGGTACATCATTTCCAATAAGTAATATGTCATCAACATATACTACTAGGATAACAATTGCATTCCCATTAAACCGCTTATAAAAACATTTCTCATATTAATTCTTAATGAAACCAAAATCATTTATGGATTTATCAAATTGAATGTTCCACGACCTGGATGCTTTCTTTAATCCATAATTGAATTTCTGTAACTTGAAAAACCGTTTGTCTTCACCTGGTGTCACAAACCCTTCTGGTTGTGTCATATAGACATTTTCATGAAGGTTACCATTAAGGAATGTTGTTTTAACATCCATTTTCCAAATCTCTTAGTCATGGTAAGCTACAATGGAAAGTATGATTCTTATGGATTTAAACATGGAAACTGGAGAAAAGGCTTCATCATAATCAATTCCTTGACATTGTCTGAATCCTTTAGAAACTAGTTTTTCTTTATAGGTGCTAACTTGAATTTCCATGTCCAGTTTTCTCTTGAATACCCATTTTCATCCAACATGATTTACATCAACTGGCTCATTGACCAGAACCCATACTTGGTTCTGATACATGGAATCCATCTCAAAATTCATAGCTTCTAGCCATCTTGCAGCTTCTGATATTTCTACTACTTCATTGTAAGAGATAGGTTCATCATTGTCCAACAATAATGATTCACCATCCTCGGTGGCTAGGAAACCAAATCTCTGTAGTTCCCTTACCTTTCTTGAGCTCTTACGCAGTACTTGTGTTTCTAGAACCTCTTCCATAGGGACCTGTGGAACTTGTTCCTGTACCAACTCCTGTGTATCTTGTGCATCAAATTCATCAAATTCAATCTTCCTACCACTATCCTTTTTGAGGATGTGATTACTCTCAAGAAAGATGGATTGTTTTGCGATAGTCACTTTCTTATATGAATGGAAATATAGGTAATATCCTTTCGTTTCCTTGGTATATTCTATAAAGATACACTTCATTCCCCAGGGTGCTATTTTGTTGCCTGAGAAGGCCTTAATAAATGCCTCACACCCCCATACACTTGTGTGCGACAAAATGGGTTTCTTTCCATTCCATAACATAGATGGAATTCCATTTTCCACCTTAGTTGGTACTCGGTTTAATGTGTATTCTGCAGTTTTTAATGCATATCTCCAAAAGGATAATGAAAAATATGAACGACTCATCATCGACCTCACTATATCCAACAAGGTGTGGTTCCTAATTTAACTAAAACCATTCCACTATGGTTTATAAGGAGGAGTGATCTGAGATAGAATCCCAGACTCCCATAGACTATCGATGAACTCTTGGTTCATATATTCTCCACCTCGATCTGATCGAAGCTTCTTTATCTTCTTAACAAGCTGATTCTCTACTTCATTATTTAATTCATTAAATTTCTCTAAGGCTTCTCACTTATACCTCATTAATTAGATATATCCATATCTACTAAAATCATCAGTAAAAGTAATGAAGTAAGAATATCCACCTCTAGCTTCTACTGGAAATGTTTCACACACATCTGTGTGCACCAATCCTAGAAGCTCTGTGGCCCTTTCACCCTATCCACCGAAAGTCAGCTTGGTCATTTTTCATTGCAAACAAGCGTGGCATATATCAAGTGGTTTTAGCTCAGTAGAGTCTAAATATCCATCTAGGAAGAGCTTTTTCAAGTTCTTCTCATTTACATGACCGAGACGGTGATGCCACAACTGGGTGATGTATGAGTCATGTGAGTTTGTTTCGTTATCGATTTCCAACACTTGGTTTTTTGTAATTTAATATATACAAAAAATTATATAAATGAACCATACCATAACATAAGTTATTCTTATAAAATAGACAACCCTTATTTCCAAACTTGAAAATAAATCCATCCATATCCAAACAAGATAAAGAAATTATATTCTTGGTAACACTAGGCACATAATAACAGTTATGTAAAACCAAAATCATCCCAGTCGAAAATGATAGGTGGTAATCGCCAATGGTTAATGTATCCAACCTCGTACCCTTGAAAGCTAAAAAATCCACCTCTCCTTTGGAAATCATTATAAATCTACTTGGTTCCTCTATTTGAATACATATGTGAGCCCCACAAGCTGTATCTAATACCCAATGTGTAGAAATGGAAATATTACACTCGATAATGAACACACCTTTAGCGTCCCCATGATTATGGGTGAATTTCCTCTTCTAGTGGCCTTGCTTGACACATGAAAAACATAACACCTCCCATTATTTTCCCTGCCTCTGGATCTTCCCCTTCTAGGAGGGATGACGCTTGGGGCTTCAGACTGTTTATAAGTCTTTGACCCCTTTTCCTTGTCCTTACTTTTCTTATTCACCATAAGGATTGTGGGTTTGTCACACCCCATGTCCTTATCTACCTAGAGAATTAATTCTAGAAGTTCCGATAGACTCTTCTCATTGTTTCTCATATTGTAGTTGACAATAAAGATAGATAAGGTATTGGGAAATGATGACAGGATGAGATCTTTATGCAACTCATCCGGGAACTTAATTCCTAAGATGTACAGGCATTCAATATAGCTAATGATCTTGACTAAATTAGGCCCAGCTAGCGAAGACTCTCCAAGGTTAATTGTGAACAAAGCATTGGAGATCTCATATATCTCATGTCTTGCCTTCTCTTGATAGAGATTCTTAAGGTGAGACATCATGCTATATGTGTCCATGTTTTCATGTTGCTTCAAGAGCTCATTAGACATGGATAACAACATGAAACACTGGACATATATGGAATCATCCATGTGTTTCATATAGATAGATAGTTATTCATCACTGGCCTCTTTTCCAGGAACAACTGGAATAGACTCTTCCAGCACATACAATTTCCTCTCGTGGCGAAGGATGACGCGTAAACACCTCTGCCACTCTTGGAAATTGGTGCTGGTGAGAAGGTTTTCCTTCTCGAGTATGGTTCGCAATGATATGTTTGAAGTCATTTTTCTTTCCATTCCTAAAAATTAAGATAAGAAAAGGTTTAGTACTTTATTTTGATAAAACTAAGACAAATAAATAAATTAATACTTATTAGTCTTCCACTATTTTATGAAAATCCAATATCCCTCACCATTGACTTCAGAATATTCTGTTGCCTGAATATTCTAGTGGCAAGGATCCATACTTCCCATCAAATTACCAAAAATAGGGTTGGTCAAGCAACTTTAAGGGTTTTAGGTAGGCATTCTAAATGCCAACTGTATTAACTTGCAGCTCCTTGATCCGCTGAGTGGACTCCACAATCCTGAAATCCTTTTATTTTTGGATTTCCTCAACCTTTTTCTATTGGTCACACCAAGTACTATTGTGGAAGTCAACCCTTGATGAAAACCAAGTCAAGTCAACCCAAAAACATGAATTAGAATTCCTTAATAATTGAAATCACCCCAACTAGGGTTGGTCAAGAACTTTGAACTATAGTTAGATTCTAACCAAGATTTTGGATGGCTATAACGACTTAATATTTCTTTGAAGGATTTTATCCTTATACATAAATTTCCATTTTATTATCTTTGATTACATGCTTGTTAATATTAAGTGGGATATACTTAAGTGAATAACCATGTTTAAGATAATATTTTACGCATAAGACGATCTTATTTTAGTTCCATATTGCATGTTTGTTTAATTCATTAATTGTGTGATCGTGACAACACACCCACAATAAATAAGCCATGCAACTGACAAAAATAAAATAAATGGTATGATCATGAGATTGTTCTATTGGTTAGTTTATCTAGCAGTTGATAAACTAACCCAAGACCTAGGGGAGAAACACCTTGAACCTTTTGGGTTCATGTTTACACCTTTCCACCTGTCCACATTTGTATCTCCTTGTCTTGGTTTCACCTTGGATCCTAAATTGAGTTGCCTCCACCAGATTGGGAGCTCCATCAATTACATATGCTTTTATCTCACGTGTAGGTGAGGGGTAATACTGAGTTTTATATAAAAGGAACCTCGGGTGCCCAAGCCCTAGATATTAATGAGGAGAAGGATCATAGTCCAAAAAATTTAATTTAGATAAATAAATTAAAAGAAACCATTCACATACAAAGGTCTTGGTCTAGATCATGATCATCCATACATGCAATGATATTAACACATAAATAAAACTATCATTCAATTCTTTAATAATTATTGTTTAAGATAAATCATGCTTGAATCAATTAATTATCTTTAATTAATCAATCCTTTTATCTTAAACCCTTTTCTGAATTTCCTTGAGATTATAATCCATCATAATTTTAAACAAATAAATTCATTTAAAATTATCTTTGTATGTAACTTGTACCTTGGAGGAAACCTGGTGAATTCCCATTCATAACTACCCAATGAGTAGAAATTAACATTACACAGATGTTAAATTAAACACATATATATAAAACACCTATCACGTGTTGTGCCTCAACTTTACGCCTGCACTATGGTACACATATCAAGGGTTTGTATAATATAATAATAAATTTTAATAAATATACATAATTTGGATGAGTACACGACGTGTGGTTCAGACTACACGGTGTGTACTTTTGTTTACTGTCCATTTGAAGTACACGCCTGGGGACATGGCGTGTAGATGTAATTCATAAATTTTCAGAGTACACGGTGTGTTCAGTGGGACACATGCCGTGTAGTATCCGCGTTACATGGTTTCCAGCCAGGAAAGACGTGTACGGGGTACATGGTCCAACCCTAGATAGGATCATCATATATTGGTTATAATTAATTTAATTAATTGACAAGAATTACCTTGATGGAATTCTTTCTTCGTTGATGTTTTCGGTCACAATCCGATGTGATCCGTCATTGCATCGTAGAATCCAAGTGTAGGATTACTCTAGTGGTGATCCACACATGCTCCACGTATCTCTAGACATCACCGAAGGGATATCTAGGTGCTATCACGGAAGAGCCTTTTCTTGAGATGTCCGCCTTCGATCACCTTGATCCAGTGGAGGTGGATCTCTCTCTCTCGTAGCATGAGAGCGTTTTTGGTGGAAAAGGAATTCTCTCTTGGCTTAAGAGATTTTCCAAATCCGTTGTACACAAACACCAAAAAAATTTCTAGGCTAATGAGAATTATATAATTGGGATTTTAATTACATAGAATAATAAAATGAATTAATTACCTGAAATAATTTATTCATTTCATTTAATTCTTAGTAATACCTCATGTCTAATAATAATAATTGACTATTATTATTATCTGACATGCACCCAATAAACTACACCTAATATTATTTAATTAAATAAATAATATTATTTCTCATAAATTCTCATAAAAAATACATGGTGTGTATATTTAATATACACGACATGTACTTTAATTTTTCTATTTTTCTTTATTTCCTCCACTAAATTTATGAGACCTTGAATAATGGATATTTATTTCTAAAATAAATACCACTGCATTACTTGCTAATAAATATATTATTTCACCCATAATATATTCTCTCGAATAACTAGTGTTGAAATAAATGCGATCAACCATCTTTAAATAAGTATTAAACCACAATCACGAATAATCTTTATTTAACTTGTCAAATTAATATTTAACTAAGATACTTGGACACACTCAGTGTGTGACCCTCTAGGCCTCTTTCTTAGTGGCATTAGACGAAGCCTACCTAAATTCCAAGGTTAGTGTTTATCAACACACAAAGGCACCCATAGAGAAAGAAGTTAACACCACAATGACGTGTCACCTCCTACGAATGTTTACCGTGTAATATAATACATTTGTCTCGATATCTCGAATCAAACAGGTTTCAGGCTAGTGCCATCATCCCATGTTCTTGATTATTCTTTCTTTGACTTTTCAAAATTGAACTTGAACATTCCTCACCATGGCCATCGATTTATTTAGGCTATATCAATTCCATAAAAGGGCTTGAGATAGGTACTTCCATTATGGAATAGAAGGGACAAATCCTTTCTTGCATTATCTATTAATGTAGTATCACTCGTGACACACCCAACGTATCCCACCTCGCTATATATAGTGTGTCATCATAGTTTTTGTCAATATATCTAAGTGCGTGAGTTTTAATACCCATTAATAATAATCTTAAAGTCTAAAGACCAATACACACATCCACAGATAGGAACATCCAATGACACTATGAAATATGGATTTCCTACTAGCAGGTCTCATTCTCATAATATCCTCTTGTACATTAATAAGGGCGCACACCATGAGAAGGTGCCTCAAATTTTTATGAGTCCTCACCCCTAATGGCCTGTATTATTTGTGTCCCTCAAATAACATCATCCGGCCATAGAACATATATTCAAGAGTAGTGTTATGGCACTTCCGGGTTCTCATCATAGCAGGGATCTGCTATGACCCTTTAATGTAACAACTATCCTTAGGACATTATCACATGCATTGTCATGTATAATAACAATCAAGATGTGAAAATGTATTTATTAATTAATAAAGTACAAATTAGTTGGTTCTATACCACCAACTCCAATAGTTGTTATGACTAAAAAGACCTTCCTTCCAAGGTTAATATTCTCGTTTCACTTTTCCCTCTTCTATTTGTACACAATTCTTTCAAAAAATTAGAATACCTTGTAATTTACTTGATTGCTTCAAGTAGAAGGATGTTGATCTCAACATGATTAGATGTATCTAAAACCTATTTTTGAATCACCTCTTCATACATATTCTTGGTTTGTATAAATATCTTTTTAAATGGAAAAGGTTTATGAGGAACAACAGAAATATTTTTCTTACCTTTGTCTTTCTCCTTGGGCTACTCATCAATTGGACTTGAATGGGGCTTCTCCAGGGATGAGGTGAATCCTAGTAGAATGATTAGTGCATATGTGTTAGTTTTTTTATTCCCACTTCTCAATGTGATGGAACTAACATTCCCCTTGGGATTTGGAGTAATTTGAGAAGGAAGTTTTTGATATTTCTTTCTAAACAGTTCATGGAGGGTAGTGGACATGTGACTCATTTGTATCTTCAACTACCTCAACTTCGATCCTTGACTCTTTAGATCATTATTTTTTATTAAGAACATTTTTTTTAAAAAGGTAATCAATATTATAATCGACCTATGATTTAGAATTAACTTTTGGTTGACTTGTTTATTCTTGGGATTTAAATCTCCTTTGAGGTTGTTGAAAACCCTATTTGTAAGGTGGAGGTTGCTGGAAGTTTTGTTGAAAAGGGGGCCTTTGTTGTTGTATATAGCCATAACTTACGTCTAATTGATATTTATATCCTTGTCTATATATTAGTGAAAAGGAATCATACTTATTCTAGGGATATGGTTGTTATTTCTTATGATATGTTCTCCCAAGGAATATAGATATATAATACTTTGTCTCTTGTAATTGGGGGAAACAATCAGTTGGGTGGTCTGTTTTGGTGTAAATTCCACAAGACCTTGTAGGTGTGGGTTGGGATTTTTTTTTCACAAAATAAATCTGTCTCACCATAGTGATTAATTCATCCAAGTTAGTATCGACTAAATGATTTTCAAGAGAATAAGGACTAACCAGATATACCCCTCAAACATATGGTGTACCTTGATCGCCAAATTATTGGCAGTTTTGTGTCATATTGTCGATCAATGAATGTGAAACTACTAATTTATTGTCAACCAATTCCCCTCTATCCACAATATACACCATTCTCATATTCATAGGCACAAGAACTTTATATATGTATTGGATTATGAGTTTCTCGCTTATTTGGTGATGTGGGTAGCTTGCTCAAAACATCTTGAATCGCTCCCAGTATTCATACATTGACTCCCATTGTGATTTATTAATCCATGAGATATAATTTTCTATTATATTGGTCCTTGATTCTAGAAAAAATATCTTCAAGAAAATATGTTTCAAATCATTCTAACATGTTACATCTTCATGTTGTAAATAATACATCCAATCATTCATAGTTTCATGAATCGAGAATTAAAATGCTCTTAGTATGATTTGCTATTCAGATAAATTTCTTGGTTTCATTATTAAGAACACCAAATTTAATTATTTAAGGTGTTTTCCAAGATCCTTACTAGATAATCCATAAATTTTTGGAAGAAGGTGAATTAACCCAGATTTTAGTTCAAAGTTTGATTCAAGGTTTGGGTATGTAATACAATTTGGTTGATAGTTAATGCATGGTGTATACAATTATAAAATAGGTTTTTAAGTTCATTATTATTATTTTCATCCATTTTTTTGGGTTTTAATTTTTATTTATAAGTTCCTACATTTTCAATGTTCCTAGAATAGAGGAATTCCCCCACTAGGAATATGTTGAAACATCCCATAGACTGAGAATATATGATTCAAGCCATAAAGATGCATTTAATCTCAAGGTAAATATATAATAGATACTCAATATTATTTCATGTTATAAATAAAATACAAATTAAATATATAAAAGTGGACCACAATAAAAATATAAGAAGTTTGAGTTGATGGTCCAAAAAGAAGAAGAAGAAAGAAAGGGGAAAGATAGAAGAAAGAAGAAAAGAATATAATGAAATGAAATATAAAAAATACCTCTAATTGGTTTAAAAATATACTTGAATCTCTATAAATGACACCAATTTGAAGGGAGTTGTCATGGGAACTCCCAAATGATGTGTAATTGTTTTACTTCTAAGGTGCAACAGAGTGGCTGACCAAGGCCATTCTATAAAGAGGAAGTACTTAAAAAAACATATTAAATGTATTTTGAAAAAAATTAATGAAAAAACTATTAAAAAGGATGGGGGGGGGGGTTTATTCTTATAAAATATAAAGAAGTATGTTGTAATAATATTGTATTATTTTTATTTTTGTTTTTGAAATGAGATTGAAAAAATGCAATGAGAATATTTTTTTAGAAAATATTTCTAAAAATAATAATAGATATAACTCTACCTATTAAATTAATTATTAATCATTATAATTTAAATTAATATATACTTAATTATTATCCCCTAATTTTATGATGCCTGAACCATACAATAATTTACCTCAACCACAAAGATGAAATGAATTAAACCCAAGGCTAGTTTCAGAACATGCAATCGTAGCACCCTGATTTGATTGTCATTCCAAGGATAGATTATGGTCAATGGTGAATTAGGGATCATATAAATACTATAAGTGAGGATGAACTAAGTTTAGGTATTATATTTTAAATCTAAAAATTTATCATGTATTGTTTTGTTTTATTGATTAAGATTGCGGTCTCACAATTCACACATTACTCGACCTCATGTGTTACATGTTAATCGTTAAATTTATTTCCTAGTTTCTTTTAAAATAAAAAATAAATTAATATATCATTTTAATTGAATAATATTATCTCATTTATTTAAAACAAATAAATTAATAATTTTAGATATTGATCGAATTTTTAAGAAAAACTACTCTTCCATGAGCGGTGTAGTCATTGTAGAAATGAATTGTATTCTCAATGGTTTTGAAAGGGTATAACCCAATCATGTTTCTAATACTAAGTTCCATCCCAAATAATTAAATGAAAGAGTAATAAAATTGAACAAAATAGAAGAAATAGAATTGAAACTAAAAAGATTATTAAGAAAACACAAGCATTACAACATGGAGAAGAAAACGAAGGATTCGATGAAGGGTTACTTGCTTCAAAAGATCACCCACTTGAAATTCATAGTGAAATGGAGTGAAACCAATTATACTCTACCCTAAATATCATAATTCACATCCATCCCCATTCAAATGATAAAAACACACATTTATAGAGTGAATCAGAGGCTAGGGTTTCAAGGATTTTCAAGTGTGAATGGGAAATTCGTCCAAATATTTTAATCCGACTAGCCAGTGAGACTTATTCACATATGTGTTTCTAACATTGTGGCACTGGCTGGTTGATGCCCTTCATCGGTCAGCCTATACTACCTGCACTTCTCCAAATTCAATAAGTTCCTCTTTAACATTCTTCTAATGACTTTGAATGAACTTCTAAATTAATTCCACAACCTTGATACATGAAATAAGACATGTACATTCCTTCAAAAAGATCATAATGATTTCTTTGATTTGATTATAAGATCACTATTTTATCCATGAATTATATGACTAAAATTAAAATTAAAGATTTTATAAAACACTTAAATGAAATGATTAGAAACATAGGTGAGTTTTTATGATCATGAAAACACCACAAGATAGGGGGGGTATAATAATATCCTCCTTTTTGGTGATAACAAACACTTAACATAATAAGATAAATTAAGTGAACATAAAGAGTGAAAAATTTAACAAGATATTAAATATTTTAAAATGATATTCAATGATATCAAGGGGTAATTACACCATGAAATTTATAAACAAGATAAATACACTTAACATATATTTTCAATAACTCCCCTTTATAAAAAAATTGAGCACTAACATAAATAAATTAAAATTAAAAAAATTTATCCTTTGAAAATAATAATTTTTTAACAAACTTCTCCCCCTTTTTACAATTAAACTTTTCAGAAATTTATCCCTATAATTACACCATTTAGTGAAAAATAAATTCGGTTTAAAAGAAACTTCTCCTAAAGATTATCCTAAAAATTATTCCACTTTGTGATTATCAAAAAGTGAAAAAAATTAATTAAAGGAAAACTCAAGAGAATATTTTAGAAAACAATTTTTTTGATAATAAATTTCTAGAGAGAAATAAATTTTTAAAAATAGAAAACAAAAAGATTTCAAAAACTCATCTTAATTTACAAATTATTCTTTTTAATAGAAGCATTTGAGAGAGAGGGAGAGGGAATTTAAAAGAATATAGGAAATGAAAATAGATTTAGAAAATATAGAAAGAATAAGAGAATGAAAATAATAAAAGATAAAGAGAAGAAAGATAAATAATAGAATATGAGAAATAGAAAATAAGAGAAGGAATTGAAAATAAGTAAATAAAATTAATACATAACTTTTACACAACATTATTTTCCTCAAGGAATGAATTTAATTCCATTAATTGATTTCTAAATTTTAAAGAGCTTGAAAAAGTCCATTTGATGTGAAGCATACTTCATAAAATTTCTTCAATTTCCATTTCATCAAAGACAACCCAATAACATTGTTAGATAGATAAGTATAATTTTTTTACTCATCATTAATATTCCTTTAAGAGAGATTAAATAAACTATTTTTTTTATTGTTTTTAGAGGATTATATTCTTATATGAATATTTTTAAAATAATTTTAGTTTAAAAAACAATATTAATATTATAAAAAGTTATTTTTTTAAGAAAATGAGATTATGAAAATTTTGAAAATAAGATAAAATATTTTTTTAATTGAAAAAGAATTTTGAAAAAAAAAGATCTATCTCAAGGAAAAATTTACAATTAAGTGATAATAATATCTCTAAAATGATAGAACAAGTGATAAAAGGGGACCATAAACAAGAAAAAATAAATGTATAAAACAATAATTTCAAGTTTAAAAAATATTTTAAAAAAATAAAAATAAATTTCAAATAAGATAGCCATAGGTCAAATGAAAAGTGTCATAAGAAAAAAAATTCCTAATTCACCATTAATGAATTGAAAATGATCAAGTACAAGGGGTTTAATGAAAATATCAGTGAGTTGATATCCTATCCTTACAGATTCTGATAATATATCACCCTTTTGGAAGTGATCTCTTAGGAAATGATGCCTAAGGTCAATGTGTTTGGTGCAAGAGTAATGAATAGTTTTTTATAGATATTAATGGAACTAGTGTTGTTGAACTTAATAGTAATATGAGAAAATTTAAGCACAAAGTCTAAGATTTTTTGCTTAATCCATATTATTTGGGTGAAAAAACTCTCAATGGCTATGAATTATGCTTCAGATATATAAAGATAAATAGAGTTATTATTCTTACAACACTATTAGATGAGGGATTTCACAAGTAAGTGACATGTACCACTTTTAATTTTCCTATATAGTTTTAATCATATAAAATATGAATTAGAAAAACTAGTTAATTAAAATTAGGTTCTACTTGGATAAAATAAACCAAGATTTTTCGTTCCTTTAAAATAATAAAAAATAATTTTGACTGATTTCAAAATGAAATTACTTGGGATTTGATTGAAAAGGAGCATAAATACAAACACTAAACATGATTTTAGGTAGGTTCCTAGTAAGTTAAATTATAATACCAATCCTAATTCTATAAATATTACTCATGGATGTACTAATTTCTTTAGTGTGATCCATTCTGAATTGTTTTAAGAGTTCATTGGTGCATTTTTCTTGGTTTAGAAAAATAACATCATTATTTTGATAAAATTGAAAACCAAGAAATAATTTGAGTTCACATATAAATATAATATCAAATTCATTTTCATTAAATTATAAAATTAAAGATAAATATATTCACTGGTTGATCTAAAAATCACATCATCATCATAAATTTAAACAACTAACAAACCATTTTAGAAGCGTTTTATAAAAAGTGTCAAATAATATTTTACCATTTTAGAACCATTTAACAAAATAAAATTTAATAAAAATTCATACTAATCCCTCAATTATTTTTTTAAATAATAAATATCTTTAGTTATTTTTAAAATAGAATTTTGGAAAAATAGGATTTTCAAAACAAGGTGGTTGTTCCATAAAAACATTTTCATTAATAAAACCATTTGAAGAGGAAATTTTGATTTCCATTTGAAATATTTTGAAATTAAGATAATAGGAAAATTTCAAAAATATTTTTAACTGAGTGACATATGTGAAGGTTTAACCATAGTCATTTCCTTATTCTTGGTTATAACCTTTAGTAACTAAATTATCTTTATTTCTGGTGATATTACCAAACTCATCTAACTTATTTATAATAAACCATTTAAATAAAATAATAGGATGATCATTAGGTCTTTCCATGAGATTCTATACATAATTTTTAGAGAATTAATTAAGTTCCTCTTGCATAGAAAGAACCCAATTTTATCATTAAGGGATTTTTTAAGGTTTTGGGGTTCTAAGTGAGAGACCAATGCAAGATGTTCAACCTCATTTAGGACTAATCTTCTCGTTTGAGTTCCATATTGAAAATATATAATGGATTTTTTAAGGGTATGTATTTAGATTTTTTAAAATATTTAGTTAAATATTTTGAAGGATATTCTTGTTCTTCTTAAACTTCTTTAGTTTAAAGAGGTTAATTTTGAACATAATTTTCAAAACAATTTTGAGAAATAGGTTTTGGAAAATTTTCAGAAAAAATAACATGAATTGATTATTTCACAATTTTAGTTCTTTTGTTAAAGAATCAATGTGCCTTTAATTATTTAAGGTACTCAATAAATATACCTTAATCAAATTTAGAATAAAAGTTTCCATGATTTTATTTGGTGTTTAAAACAAAACATTTTCAACCAAAAAACTTTTAAAATTACAACTTTTGGTTTTTTATTTTTCTAAAATTCATAAAGGTTCTTTTTGAGAAAAAGACTTAATAGAACATGATTAATGATATAGAATTTAGTATTCATATCCTCAACCCAAAAATAATTTGGTAAATTAAATTTATTTAAAATAGTTCAAGTGATTTCTTGGATAATACAATTTAACCTCTATACAACCCCATTTTATTAATGGGTTTGAGGATCATAAAAGGAATGATTATTATCTTCATATGAACATAAATCATCAATTTTTTTATAAAATTATCCTCAATAATCACTTTTAATTGAAATAATTTTTAAAAAAATTTCATTTTCAACCATTTTATAATACTTGATAAAGGATTTTCAAGATTAACTTTTATGAGATAAGAAATAAACCCCAATGAATCTTGTAAATTTTTTAACAAAAAAAATTATCAGATTTTACCCAAAGACTTTAAATTTGAGAAGGTATGAATTAATCAAGATGAATTAATTCAAGATATTTGGAAGAAGAAATTACTTTTTTAGATTTAAAAGTAAAAAAACTTTGGTTTCCATAGTTTTATCCTATAAATATTTCTATATATATCTTTGGATTTTTCCTCAGAGTTGGAATTTTATTTTTTGTGTTGTGGGACCTTGGAATAAATATATTTAAAATATTAATATATATTAAATAATGAACATACATATTTTTTGAATAAATGGGTTTTCCATTGATTGATACCTCAAATGAAAAATTTGAGATTGCAATAGTTTCTAAAACACGAGGTTTACCCTAGGCATGACATAAGTTTGGTTGATAACGACTGTTATGTAGAAGGAAATAATTGGAATGTCTGTTAAAATAAAATAAATTAATTAATTTATTTAACATCTTAAATTATTTAACCTAGAGTATCCTATTTAAGTATACTTATTTGGAAAAACTCTAATGTTAGGCGCATAACCTTGGGAGATTAGAGGGGAGGAAGGGTGATCCTCACTGACATTATAACACTTAGGAAAGTGGATTGCTGATGAATGATTGAGGGATTTGTAAGATAAATGAATAAAGTAGTGAAATATTCATCTTTATCACTAGATAACAAGTTCACCACCAATGATCAATCCATTATTGGGGTAGGGATCATTGTTTTTTGAATTTCCTCCCCTTTTAATTAACGGTTGAGCATGAATTTTTTATCTGATTAATTTCTTTGAATCCTATTATTTTCATGATTTAGTTTTAAATAAATGTTTGAGATTTTTATTAATTTTTTATATTATACCAATGTTTCACCCCTTTGATATCTGAAATTTTTTATCATTGTTTGGGTTCACATTATCCAACAATAATATCACTTCATTATTATGCCTTTTCCCTACCACAATTATTTTTTGTTCTTCATCATTGGACCATGGGATTGGTGATTCAACATTTCTGGACCAGTTCAAGCATGAAAGAATCTCCGAACATGTGACGAATATATGAATGGTAACATATTTAATCTTATAGAAGGATTGAGAGGGAACAAAAAATTTTATATGATTTTTTCCAGGAATCAAAATCCCTTTTTGGTGAAGAGAGGCATGAAAGATCATACACGAGCATTGGGAGGCCCAATTTCCATTCACTGGAGGCTAGGAATTTATGTTTGAAATAATTTACTTTATTTTAGGTGTATTTGAATGAGTAAAATAATGATATTTGTGCTGGGAATGATGAATTTAGTGACCTTGTGAATCTCATACCTTCTGTCTATGAAATACGATACTACAAGATGTGTATTTCGGAGGAACACATGCTGTGTTCCTTGAAATTTCACAGAAGCTTCAGTTTCATCTTGAGTTAAGTATGACATGCCATGTGGTAGGGCCCACATGCCACGTGACACTACTTGGGTAGTCTATCTATGTGCTGAGATCACACACCTAAGACCTTGGGTTAAAAGACATGCCATGTCCCTATAGGGACACATAGTGTAGAGGTACATGGATATCTAAGACATGTCCATGGAAGAAAAAACTTAGGACTTTGGGTGATGTCACACACCATGTGCCCCAATGTAAAAATTGTGTACTTTTCCCATAATCCTTTACCTTGCGTATCCCCTACTTTATAACTCATCTTTGGGCCCATAAGTATCCTATCCCAAATAGTTTTCTGTATAGGATGTGATGGTATCCTTTATTTTTTTCATTAGAGATACTACATGAGGTGTTACAAGGGATATGATTCTTCCAATGATTCTTGTCCAATAGTAGTGATAAGGTTTGATCATCAGAGAGATGTTGGGGTCAGTAATCCCCTACCGCACCAGGGTGAGGGTCCCCTATACTCTTTATACAGATAGAGTAGGTACTCCCCCACACTATAAATGGTTTGGATTATCTATCCATGGAGTGGTATTCACATTTAATTAAGCTATGAAAGGTAGTGTATTATCCATTTGAGATAGTTCTCCCTCACATATGGAGAGTAATAGTGAGGAGTGGGCCCTCCACTTTGATTCTTATGAGGTTGCACATGGGTCTTAGCATCAAATAAGAGACATTTTACATTGTGGGTAGACTCATAATCAAATATTATATAGTTGTGGAGATTGATAAAACTCTATTTTTTTTACTAAGGTTTCAATATGAACATATATGATGTTGGGTTTCTTTTCCTTTTATGACTATGGGTTGAGATGACTATTTTATTCTATTGATTCCCTCTTGATTTTTGGGGTTTCTTACTAAGTATGGTTATAATCACCCCTTCATGGGATATGAATGCATATCTTGTGTCTTATATAGATGATAGGAATATCAGTAGTAACTTTGGTGGACCTAGTATCGATGAAACATATTGGTACTTGGAGGTGCTAGCCATGATTAGTGGCCAATATCAGATATTGTGAGCCATGATCTCTATAGTTTACCCCATTTTTAGTGGTTTTTATGTGGGGACCTCATTTCTAGTTGGTAATATATTTTTCTCCTTTATATATCTTATTTTAAATTTCTATAATTTGATGTATTTCCTAGAGGTTGTTTTATGCATTGATTTCACTCTATATGTTCCTGTTTTATTCTTATTTTCTCACGATTACATGGAGCTGTGTGTGTGTGTGTTTTTGTATAGGTACATTAGGCAAAAGCCTCCAATTTCATTTATATTCCTGGTTGGTGCTTGTCGCTATCCCTTGGCCTATTGGAGGTGGGATTGGGGGTGTCCCTCTCGGCTTACTACTGACCCAAGTAGGGTCCTAGTGGGTTATGTCATGACAGGGTGGTATCAAAATAGGTTTTTCCTAGGGTCTGTGTTTAGAGTTGTACATGTCATAAGGATTAGTTTGGAAACTTAAAGAAATGATGTTTGAATGTATTTAGTATGGATCTTAGGCCAGAGAACCCAATGATGGTGTAGTGGTCAACGTATTCATAAAACAAGACTCTAACTACCTGTTTGTTGACTTGACATACCAAGGCATCAGTTACAGGGAAATAAATGCTACATGAATCATATAGGATTGGGAATTTTGACTTTCACGTCCTTCTTATGCTAGCTCCTAAGATATTCTCATCTAACCATGTTACATCTTATTATCTTTTAGGATGCCTCTGAGAAAAAAACTAACTAGGATACCGATACAAGGTTATGAACAAGACTAGTTGAGTGATGCGGCCTTGGTGCATGAATTTTTTTTGACGTGTTCCCTCTAAGAGAGCATAGAGATGTGCATCCACTTGATGGGAAGTGCAAGGATCCAACTCTAGTGGTTTAGGAAGATAATCAAATGAATATTGGGAATCTAATAGCTCCAGATGATTAGGATGATGATGCATATAGGATTAGCACATTGTGATACTTACAATGAAATATAACACACATATTTCTGGCGAGAAGACCCTCAGGTAGTATATGATTGGATCAAGGTAGTAGTCTGAGTTTATCATCTTGTACGGACCTCAACCAATCAGATGGTTGTTCTTATAACCTTTCTTTTTCATGGAGGATTATGGCACTGGTGGGTCTAATCCATCATACTCATTATGAGATGACACTCTCATAGATATACTTTTAGTAGTTGTTCCATGACAAGTATTATCCTTTGATCTTTCACTTTTTATGGATCTAGAAGCTTCTTGATCTATATAATTAATATATATCAATTGATGAGTTCACCTCAAGGTTTACCAACTTAACATGCTACTCTCTCAATATGGTGTGAGATGGATACTTATGGGAATAAAAGTTTGAGTGGGTCCTTCACATAGACATCTGATCTTGCATGGTCTCCCTATACATTCCCACTTTTTTCTTCTTCAGATTATTAGAGCATGACTTGGTAATGAGAACTTTCTATAACATTCTAGACAATTAACTTGTAACAGCTAGAAGGAATTAGTCATCATGGTATCATCATAGATGGCATAATCATTTCCAAACTCAGAAACATGGATATACAACACATGGTTTGTGTAGAGGGTCCAATCATCCTATAGAGGGATGATGATATTCCTGTGATGGGTTTGGTCACATTTTTTATGATTTACCTACCAGAAACATTGTTGATGATGAAAAAACAGTGGATAGATCTTCATGGTAGAGGCAATGTCATGAAAAGGTATCTCCCATGCATAGTCAGGGAAACCCCATGGGGGGTGGTTCTGATATAGGGATAGGTGGGGTCCTGGAGGGAGAAGATACAGAAGTAGGATTATGCTTCGACCTACTTCCACCACCACCATTGGGTGGCCCAATCTAGACTTAGAGGGATGGATGTCATGGGTGATGATAGTTACATGTTATGGAGGGATATTGCTAGTATTTTCATGAGATAATTCATTTTATGATCCATGTCTTCTCTACTTTATCTCTAGTACTTGTTTACATAGGCATGAGTCATTCCTTCATCTTATTTTCTATTATTCAAGACCTTGATATTACTGTAGATTATTAATCCCATTATCTATGTCTAGAGGTTCCTATATGGAATGAATATTATATATTTCACATCTGCTGAGAGTGTGAGTTGACACTCAGTGAAGAGAGTTTCTTATGGGGCCTCTTAGTCATTATAATGAAACCTTATTATTCCATCCTAGGTATATTATGTTTGTTTGTGATACATGCCTAGATATATTGTCATTGTAGGAGAGTTAGATGACTACGTGTAGATGGGATGGTATTCTCCTTCATGTGTGAGAAGGATCTTATGGTTGGGTGAGTGGGTCTTGAAAGTAGGAAGCTGAAACCATTCACCCATCAGTTGGAGAGTTTAACCATTGGTGCAATATGATATTCATAAATCTAGATTATAAAGGTTGTGGAGGATTATATGGATGTATTTTATAAATATTCTATAGGAAAACCTCTAAGGTGGAAGATTAAATTCTACATCGAATTTCACCTTGTGAACACATTTATATCTTCTACGACATATTATATGGCCCCTACCAAGCTCTAAGAGCCAAGGTCACAACCAGAAGACCTTTGATAGAAAGTTTTTATCAGACCCAGTATGCCCCCTTGGGTGGATTTTGTGTTGTTCATGAAAAATGAATATGTGATATTGTGTCTTTGAATTTATTACCATCACCTAAATTAAGTGAAAATCAAGAACAAGTACCCCTTACTAAGTATTGAAGTCCTTTTAAAATAATTGAAAGGTGTGAGTGGGTTTTTAAATATTAATCTTAGGTTCAACTACCATCTGATAAGGATTTACGAGGATGATATACTAAATATTATATTCCAATGTTGATATAAGCATTATGAGTTCCTAGTGATGTTATTCAATGTGACTAATTCCCCCTCTATGTTCATAGAACTTATGATTTGGATCTTTTAGCTATTCTTTGACTGAATTGTGGTTGTATTTATAAATGAAGTTATTATATACTCTAAATATAAGTAGGATCATACAAATAATTTGAGGAAGGTATTACTTACTTCCTAAGAACCAAGTACATGGTAAGATCTTGAAGTGCTAGTTTTATACCTAAGAGTCTTTGAGCATGCTGTAGCTGTGGTTTCTAAAAATATTAATGAAGTGCTCTCTTGGGAACCACCCAAGAGCATGTTAGAGGTGTAGAGATTATTTTATTTTGTTGAGTATTATTAGAGGTTCATGGTAGTATTTTCTAGGATTATAGCCACTTTTACGACCATAATATAGAAAGGTCATCCATTTTTCAGGACCGAGTAGTGTCAGAGAGCCTTTAAAGAGCTGAAGAAGAGGTTGAATAGTGATCCTATGATGAGACTACCAGAGGAGGGTGTCAAGTATGTGGTGTTTTATGATTCATCTAGAGATAGGATCAGATGAATTTTTATATAGAGGCAAACATTTATTGCTCATGGGTTGAAGTAGTTGAGACCACATGAGCATAACAACACGACCCATGTCCTAGAGTTGGAAGTAGTAGTATTTTCCTAGAATATGTGGAGATATTATCTTATAGGAGATCATTTAATTACTTAATAAGACCACTAGAGTCTTAGATACATCTTCACCTAGAGATATCTCAACCTGATATAGAGGTGTTGGTTGGAGTTCTAAAAGAACCATGAATTTGAGAAATTTTACACTCCAGGTAAGGGAAATGTGGTGGTATATATCCTTATCATGAAATCCCATTATCTATTGATAGAGGAGGGGTTATAGTAGTTTTCCTTATTAAATATAACCTTGGTGGAGGAAATTAATGAAACTTATCTTTAGTCAATGATGGAGACTCCACAACATCTTTATCATTTGAGAGATTCTTATTTGGGAGACATTAACTTTGAACTTTCTACATGATAGAATATAATAAAGAGATTCCCCAGATAGATTTTATAAAGGTGGGGAGCACACCATTATTTTCCATGGATCGACAGTAGTTCTGATCACATTGCAAGAGGAGGTGTTGAGGGAGTTTCATAACCCCCCCTTGGAAGCACATATGAGTGTAGAAAAAATGTATAAAGACCTTTAGAAAAAGTTTTGGTGGGATATCATGAGTTAAACAATTATTGAGTTTGTTTCTAGATTCCTCACATGTCATTAGGTAAAGTCTTAACACATGGTTATAGTAGGTTTGAATCAACCTCTTGATATCCTAGAATAGAAGTGGGATGACATATTGATGGATTTTGTGATGGGGATTCTATGAACAACGAGAGGCCACAATTCTATTTGGGGGGTTTTCAACCAACTTACCAAGTTGAAACACTTTTTTTCCTTATAAGAGTAGAGTATGGTTGAGATTTTAGAGTGGTTGAACATGAAAGAGATAATCTAGCTTCATGTGTTACCCATGATGATCATCTTCAACCACAATATTTCTCTCACATAATGGATGTGTAGAGGCTTGTAGGAGGCTTTCAAGACCCAATTATGGATGAGTATAGCATTTCACCCCTAGAAAGATGAAAAAACTGAGTGGACTATCCATGTTTTGGAGGATACATAGGGATTATGTATGTTGTACTTCATTTGGAGATGGTAAGATCACTTTACATTAGTGGAGTTCAATTATAATAATAGTTATCACTCCACTATCAGTATGGAACCTTTCAAGGCACTTTATGGGAGACCCCATAGGTCACCCTTATACTGGACTGATATTGGTGGGGCATCTCTTGTTGGACCAGAGATGGTGAAATCAATTATAGATAAGTTTCAAGTGATCTATGAGTATATGAGAAATACCTAAAGTCAACATAAATCTTACACTTAATGACATCATAGAACTTTGGAGTTAAAGTAGGGAGACCATATTTTCTTAATACTCTATCCATGATGAGGATTTCAAATATTTGGTAGGGGAAGAAAGTTATACCTGTGGTTAATTAGGTCATTCCTATGGAGGGTTGGAAAGGTTTCTTACCTCTTGGCTTACCCTCATAGTTGGACCGAGTACATGGCATCTTCCATGTGTCATAATCGATAAGATAAATGCAAAAACCATAAAAAATTATTGACTAGGGTGATATGGACATAGAGAAAAAATCCACCTTCTTAGAGTACCAAGTGGTGATCAAGGATTGACAGGAGAAGATCCTACATGGATGGACCATTCCTCTTGTTTGAGTGCTTTGGAAGTATGGGAGCATGCAAGAGAGATCCTAGGATAATGATAACTAGATGATGTCTCAATTCACCCAAATTTTTGTGTAGCTTATAATTTTTGCGGGGAAAATCCTTGAAGGAGGTGAGAATGTAACAACTCTAACTTCAATAGTTTTATCCTTTAAATATTTATACATATATATTTAGATTTTCCTTAGAGTTTTCACTGTGTTTTGGGTGTCGTAGGACCCCAAAATTAATATATTAAAAATATTAATATATATTAAAGAAAACATGTGCATATTTTCAGAATAAATGGGTTTTCCATTTATCAGGACCTCATATGGAAAATACAAGATCATAGTTGTTTCCAGAATGCGGGGTTTACCCTAGGTGAAACATAAGTTTGGTCATCATCAGATGTTTAATGGAAGAAAATCATTATCAGTTGCATTAAAATAAAATAAAATAATTTATTTATTTAAAAAATTAAATTGTTTAACCTATACCCTCTTCTTTAAATATACTACTTTTGAAAAACTCCAGGTTTAGCCTCATAACCTTGGGACATTATAGGGGAATAAAGGGGGATCCTCATTGGAGTTGAAAAACATGGGAATGTGGATCAACAAAAAATGATTGAAAGATTCATGTTCAAATAAAGAATGTAGAAGGATCTTCATCTTAAATTATAGAGAACATGTTCATCACCAATGATTGATCCATTCTAGATAGGGATCATTATTTTTTGTATTTTACCCCCTTTTTTTATTATCAATTGTGATTTATTTATTTGATTAATTTCCTTAAATCTCGTTATTCACGTGATCTAATTTTAAATCAGATTTTGAGATCTTGATTATTTTTTACGTTTCCCCCATGTTTTATCACTTTGATTTTTTAATTTTGTGATTGTTAGCCTAGTTCTCATTAGACAATGATAATATCACTTCATTCTTTTGACTTTTTCCTACCACCATTCTTTTCATTCTTCATTGATGGACCATAGGAGTCGATGATTCGACATTGTCAGACTAATTAGAGGATGATTGAATCTCTAAAAACATGATGACTATGTGAATGGTAATAATTTTAATCTTGTGGAAGGATCAAGAGGAAACATTGGATTGTAGATATTTTTTTCCAAAAATTGAAATCCCATTTTGGTGACAGGAGATATGGAAGATCATTCATGGGCATCGAGAAATATAATTACCATCCGCTGGAGGCTAGGAATAAATGTTTAAAGGAATATTCTTCATTTTTGGTGGATTTGGGTAAGTCAAACGGTGAACTTCACAATAGGAATGGTAGATCTAGTGACTGTGTGAAGACCGTACCATCTATCTATGAAAAACATGACTACACATTGTGTATTCTAGAGGAAAACACACCATGTTCCTTATAATCTCATGATGACTAGGGTTTTGGCCTAAGTTAAGTATCACACACCATGTTTCAAATCCCACGCACTGTGTGATATTACCCGGGTAGCTAATTCATGTACCGAGAGCACATTCCTAGGATCTTAGGTTAATAGACATTCCATGTCCCTAGTGAGAAACACCATGTGGAGGTACATGGATGGTTGAGCCATGTCCACAAAATAATATGGCCAGACCTATAGGCAATTTCACATTTCATGTTCCCCTATGTAAACATTGTATACTTTTCCCATAGTCCTCTACCATGTATATCTCCTTCTTCAAAACTCAAATTTGGGCCCATGAGTAGCATATCCTAAGTATTGTTTCACATAAGATGTCATAGTAGCCTTCATTTTGGAATCAAAGATACAAAACAAGGTGTTATGAGTTATAATATTCTTATAGTGATGCTTAGATGATGGAATTGATTGGGTTTTATCATCAGAGATTTTTCGAGTTCAATACTCCCCTACCGCACCAGGGCATGGTTCCACCATACTCTTTATATAGGTAGAGTCAGTACCCCACACACTACACAGATAACATGTACTCTTTCCACAGACTGGTACTCCCCCATCACTGATCTCCAACAGGGAGCAGGTCCTCCTCTATAGATAGTTCTCTCTCATTTGTGGAGCACAATAGTGAGGAGCGGGCCATCCACTTTGATTCTTATGAGGTTGCGCATGGTTCATAGAATCAGAGATGTGACCTTCAGAGTTTCAAGAAGACTTATCATCATCCTTATATGGATGTTTATATTGAGGAACCACTCCTTTTTCGACTAGGATTTTAGTATAATCATATTTGATGTTGGGTTTCTTTTCCCTATATGACTATGGTTTGAGTTGACTATTTCTTTTTATAGATTCCCACTTGGGTTTTGGGGTATCCTACTAAGTATGTTTATAATCACCCCTATATGGTCTATGCATGCATGCGTCGTTTCTTATATAGATAACATGTATATCAATGGTGAATTTAGTGGAATTTTTATCAATGGATCATAGTGGTACTTAGAGGTATTAACTGTGTTCGTTGTTCAGTCTCAGAGATTGTGAGCCAAGATCTCTTCAAAATTTCCCCCTTTTTTACTTATTGTGAGGTGGGGATATCCTTTTTGGTTGGGCATGTATTTTACCCATTTTAATATTTTATATTACCTTATTGCATTTTGATGTATTTCCTAGAGGTTATTTCATGCATTTATCACTATCAAGATGTTCTAGTTTTATTTTTATCTCGACACTATTTAATGAACATGAGTGTGTGTGCATGTGGATAGGTATATGGCCTCCCATTTTAGTGATATTATTTATCAGTGATGGTCTCCAACCCATGGACTATTGAAGGTAAGATTGGGGTGTCACTATTAGATTAATTCCGGCCCATAAAGGGTCTTATTGGGATGATTCGTGATGAAAAGAGGATTTTTGTTTCTTAACATGTTGGAATGATTCTCAAACCATATCATCTTTCAAATTAAGTTTGGGTATATGTAATAATAGTTTATAGCGGTTGAGTTTGACAAGTGAGCATGTGATAAAATTACCAATGATTCTATGCCAAATCCATGACTCACTAACTTGTGCACTCAATAATTTCTCATTTTGGATAGCAATAGATTTTAGATTTATTGTATCAACATTTTGAAATCTATAATTTTTAAATAAAAGTTTATATTTTGAGTAAAAAACTTTGTAAAAATCATGTTTGAAAGAAAATTTTATACCACTATCACACAATCGACTAATACTTAAAAAATTATGATTCAATAATTTTATAAATATTTTTTATAGGATTTTAGTTATAAAAATTGATGGAACCTTAACCAATTATATTAACCTAAGAGTTATAACTGAAGGTGACATAACCTCCTTCTTGTTTATTGATTTAATTTAATTTGGAGAGGTCTCCACACATGTGTCTTCATAAAACACTATCTAGGTACCATAGTGATTATTTTCCTTTTATCTCAATAAAATTTTAATATAAAATCAAACATCTAAATTTTTTGGTACCCACATGAACTTGGGTCCACTTATATTATCCAATGAAGATCTCAAAATACATATTTTTTTAGAATGAGTTTATTTTTTGGAAAATTTGGATGAAAGATGGATTTATTTTTCTCTCCCATATAATGAATTTTTACAGTCACATTCATATATCAAATTTCCAATTATTTTGCAATAATTAAAAAAATATATTATGGGAAACCTTTAATAAAAGTATTTTTCAATTTATTTATTGAGGTGCTTTCATGATTGGAGAAACCAAGACCAACCCATTATCTTCCATATTTTTTAGATACCAAAATTCTATTTAAATTATTTTTACCTTTATTGAATTTTGAAATAGAACTTTTGAGTCATTTAATGGTAGATTTGAGTTTATTAAGATTAGGTTGATTCTTGATTTTGATGGATAATTATTCTTTTTATTTAAATAATATATCCTTATATTTTGAATTTGATCTTTTTCTTAAATCACTTACTTATATTCCTTTTTAATTTCTTTATATAATGAAGAAAGTTGATAAAATAAATTTTTAAGTTTATCTTACACAGATTTTAGGTTATCACAATTAAGATAACTAGAGGTGTAAGATGAGGAATAATAAGGGGAAGAATTAAGAGAATAATAGAAGGAGTAAATAAGAATAGGGGTACTATCATCAATATATTAATCAACATGTTCCATAAGGAACTTAGGGATTTATCATTTGAGTTGGATGGAGAATTTGAGTCTATGGAGTCATCAGTTGCACTCCAGGAAGTGACTTTGAAGGCCTTCTCACATTTTTTTATTTTCATTAATGTTATTTTTGTAGACAAAGAACTCAAAATTGATGTTACCTTTTTTCTTACATTCATAGGATTTCACTTCTGGTTCCAAATTTTTATTTACCATCTTGTATTGGTTGAAAAATTTATTCTTCTAGAAGAATTTGTTTATATCCTTGGAAATTTGGGAAAAGTATTTAAATTAACCTTTGGATGAATCATCATTAGTATCTTTGAAGGTAATTGTTTTCTATACATATTTGTATTCATTGGTCTCATTATTAACTTGTCATTTCATTATAATTTCGCACATCATTAGGGATCTGATGAGTTGCCCAATATCCATTTTATTCACATCCTTTTCTTCTTTAATGGCTATGATTTTGGGATCCCAATTTCTTGGAAGGACCCAAAGTATATTTTTCAATAATGTTTATATAGATAAATCATCACAAAGGGACTTTCGACCATTACAAATGTTATTAAACCTTGTAATAATTCTAGTAATTTATCCATTTGTATGCATGTAGAAACTTTCAAAACCATAATGATACATATCCAATATAGAGTCTTTAACATTATTGGTTCCTTCATGGGTAACTTATAATAATTTCAATATTTTATAATCCATTTTAAAAATAGAAACAAAATTAAAATCATTACAATAAAGGCCAAAATTTAAGGAATTCATATATTTTCTATTAATTTCAAAGTTCTTCACATCATCGAGAGTCCATTTTTCTTCAGATTACTTAGCTGGAATATATTCATGCATTACCATTTTCCAAACATGGTAACTAATACTACTAATAAATGGTTGAAATTTAATTATTCTAATAGGTATAATTGGTTCCATAAAAATAGGATAATTCAAATAATAATTAAATTCATTAGTAAAATGTCCAATCTTTGAAATCAATTAAGATTCGAAAAACACAAATATTTGAAAATAACCACAATTTTGAAAATAATATTTTTTTGATAAAAAGTATAAACCTAAATTTGATACTAATTGATTATTGGAGGTATATAAAAGGTGGGTGTGGTTAATTTCCATTTAAAAAAATTTAAATTATAAGAAAAGGTTGAATCAAAATAAAATGATTTGAAAGAATAAAGTGATAAAGTGATTAAAATGATAGAACAATAATTTATAAATTTTTTCTAAGTTATAAAGCTAATATCAAATTAAATTAACTATATAGTAATAAAAATGATGATCAAAATTAATTTATACAAGTATGTGAATCAATCATGTATAATGAAATTCAATAAAGTAAAGAGAGAGAAAACATTATTGATAAGGAGTTATAAAATAGCTCAATGTGATCCCCTATATCTCCACCCCTAGAATTGAGAGGTCAATATTATTAATCCATTTATCTTGGTGGTGATAAATAAACCCATCCCTCACAATTTTGGTTTTTTAGCACCCTCTTTAGCTTCACCGATAGCCAAAGAACCCATCCCTCACTTTTTCGAAGTGAGAACCCAATGAAAAAAGGTGATGAGAAGATACAAATTTTATTGGTGTAAACCCATTACAATTACTCTCAAAAATATATTGTATGAATGATCATAATTTGTTATTAGATATTTGAGAGAAATGGTGAGATAATTTGAGTGATCTAGAAGAGGAAATTGGATCTTTGATAGGATTTGGGAAATTCCAACAATTTGGTGTCAATTCAATCGAAGAGCATTGTTGGTAAGTAATGTAATCTTCTAAGATTACAACAGAATATTTTATAGGATCCAATAGGAGTGGGACACTTATGAAATCATTCTAGGGTAATGAATCTGAATAATACTATCATAAGTTCATATTTTACCACATTTAATGCATCTTTATACTACCATCTTTGATTCCACCAAATACTAGGTAGCCTCCACTAGGTAGTCTATGGCCTATATAGAAGTAAGAAGTTCTAGAAAACCATCATCAGTGAGTTGAAACTAGCTAGAAGATAGCTGATGGAATTTAAATAGAATTATACACCTTTGGAAGGGTCACTTAATTAACAGTGGGACTTATGCACATCAGAGGTTCTGCTCTCATGGGACCAGCTGGTTGGTGCCCTGCACTGACCAGCTGGTGCTACCCGTACTTCTCCATTTTCAAGTGGTGTATGTTCAATATTCTTATAATTCATTTTAATTAAATTCTAACTTGATTAAATTATCTTAATACAAGAAATAAGATATTTACATGCCTTCAATAAGATCACCATGATGCCTTTGATTTGTCTATAAGATATCCATTTTTTCCATCAATGACATAACTTAAAGAAAAATTATAGAGGCTAAAAAAAATTAAAAGAAATTGTTATAAACATAGGTGCGTGTTTATGATCATGAAAACACCATGAGAGAGAGATAGGTACAACAAAATCTCTCTTAATGGTGATCCACACATGATCCAACATCTCAAAGCATAACCAATGGAACTATGGGTTCTAACATGAAAGTACTAATTTTCTTGCATCACTTACTTTTAATAAAAATAAAATCCTTTAGTTTAGAGGATTTTATCTATTTTTCTCTTTATCTTGAGAGGGAAAAAGAGGTGGAGAAATTATCTCGGTCTTGAGATGACCCCTAAAGATGTACTTCATTAAAAGAATTCTCTAGGAAGAGGATGCGTTTTTTCACAACAAAAATGATGTCACACACTCTCTAAAATGATATAAGTGGGTATATATTGAGATAGGGTTTAATATTTATAATTGAAAAAATTACCTAAATCAAATAATAAACCTAATATATTACCCATTCCAATAATAATAATAATAATAATAATAATAATAATAACATTATTATTATTATTATTATTATATCATGTAATTCACCAACTTGAGTGAATTAATATAATTTTAAGTAAATAAATAATTATTTATTTATTTAAATGATATTTAAGATTATACCATTTCCATTTCTAAGTCCTTAAATCTATCTTTCCATCTTCCCTAACATTTACCAACCCTCAAATAATAAATATTTTTTATTTAGTAAATAAATAAATAATATATTCATGGTATTAAATAAATATTTATTTAATACTCAACTGACATAAATATATTGACTGAATATTTTTTATTAACAAAATGAATAAATATCATTTCTAAGACTTGAGTAAAACACTTATTCCAATTGTTAAACTCAAATAGAATTCAACTGAGATCAATATAAACATTAAGTGTGTAACCCTCTAGTCCTATTCATTAGTGGAATTAGAAAGGATTTCATAAAGTCTAAAACCAATGTCTAACAACATGTAAAGGAACCCATAAAGGAAAAAGTTAATATTGGAATGAAAACAGCCACTTATAAACACTCAATGTGTAATACAATATTTTTTTTCTTGGTATCTCATCAAAAAGGTTGCATACTCATTTTATAAACCCATATGATTGATATGTATTTCTTTTAATTCCTAAAATGAACTTGAAAATCACCATGGCCATGGAGTTTAGTTAAACAGTTCCATTTTAATCAAAGTATTGGGATATCATTTTTTAGTCTTATAAGGGACAAATACTTTATTTAATTATTCATTAACATCATGTCACTTGTGACACACCCAACACATTCTATTTCACTGTGAATAAAGTTTATCATGGTTTTGATCAATAAATAAAATAACATGACTCATGATATAAATTAATAACATTCTCAAGTCTAAGGAATAATAAACATGTTTATAGATATAAATATTCAGTGACATGAAAACTAGAAAAATTCATACTCACAGGTATGTCCTTAATAATATCCCATTTTGAAGATTACCAAGTGAGAACTTCATGATATGAAACCTCATCCACTTATGAGAATAAATCCCTTTATAGTCTATATCATCGTTGTCCTGTCAAATGATGTTATTCAACTATAGGACTTATATGTTCTAGAATATATTCATCGCATTTCAGGATTCTCATCATATTAGGGAACATATATGACCTTTTTATGTGAACATACTATAAGAGCGTCATCATATTAATGTTACATAGAAGAACAATCAATATTCTATGAGACATTTATTAAAATTTAAGTCTTTGGATACACATGTAATCTAAAGTGTACTATAGTTCATTACAGAGAACCAAATCTATTAAAATTCCACTTGTAATAGAGACAATTGTTAACAACTTTTAATCTGCTATATCTCGCATGATATCCATGATTTTACTAAGATATAGATTTAATAAATAAGTATTCCATGTTCTCATCCATAGAAACTCTATTTACTATGATCTCATCTCTTTGAGAAAAATCCCTCAGTCTCCTTATCATAAAACCGACATATTGGTTAATAACATAGTTAAAGTTTATCATGTGAATAATAATACTATACTATTTTGGCATAACCAAATTGGAGGAAATTATTATTAAACTAATTTTTAAGTTGTACTGGAAGATACAACATACTTGGTTACTCTAGAAATAGAAACAACATGCTATAATAAGTTAGTCTTGCATATTACATTATCCTTACTATGATCCTAGATCAAAATAATTTGAAGGAAGACTAGTGTTATATCCCCTTTAACACTAGTTTTCCCATTTCTCCTTTTACCAAAATCTCATCCATTTTTAATTTCTCAAGTATTTTAGGATAGTTTTAACTACAATCCTGTTTAATTACCTTGGTTTGGTTTGATGTTTTCACTCCATGAAACACACATAAGTAATTTCAGTCACGGGTACATATCATTCTTATTAAATATATTATTATAAATTAATATTTTTAAATTCTATTAATAATTTTCTCCCTTCAAGGATAGATTATATTCCATGTGACATGAGAAATAATTAGGCCTTTAATTTTTTAATCTTTTCAAGGTATGCATTATTTTTTAATTAACTGACCCCACCGATTTACCTTTATAGATCCTATTTTTCTAGAAATGGGTTGCTACTTAATTATTTTCTAGAGAAATTTAGTTCTTTATTCTTATCAAATTTTTAATTCTAACTATCTATTTTCCACATGTTATTAACATATATATCTTGGAAAATAGTAGCACTACCACTAACCTTTTGTAAACAGATGACACTAACTTTTTACAAACAAATATTTTATGATCACCATGATTAATCTATCCATTAATGGATATAAAATTTTTTCATATCTTATTGGAATTCATTTGTATCACCAAACCTTCTGGTTGTGTCATATAGACAAATTCTACAGGGTCTCCATTTAAGGAAACTAGGATTGATATCTAATCACCCAATACAATGATCATAAAATGTTGCTATGATATGTAGAATTCAAATGGATTTTATCATGATGATTGGTGTAAAAGTTTCATTATAGACCATGTATTAGACATTATTTTAACTTTTTAATAATTAATCATGCTTTATTGGTACCAAATTTTACTATCCATATGCAGTTATCTCTTGAATACTCACCGGTAATATCAAGTCTAGAAACATCTAAAATACAGATTCCCTAAATTTTGATACATGAATTCCATTACTAAATTCATACATACTTGTAAATCATAACAGTTTTTCATTTAATACTTGTAGGATTAATTATCCATATTTAATAATATACCACCATTCTTGGTGAATATAAAATCACCTATTTGATTTTGAATTTCCTCTGTAGTATGTGTCTTTGTAACAACATCTCCACCTAGATTGGTGAAGATTTGTGTTCCCATGCCAACTCATGTTCACCTAGAGCCTATACTTCATTGAATTATTTCCTTCTCCTACTCTCTCAAAAATTATATGTGCTTTCCTATTATATAAATATAGCTGGTATGAACTAATAAAGGATGTTGATATCCTTAGTGGATATATAATAATTAATTGAGATGAACTTAGTGAGTCATTGATATTAGTTTGTTTCCAAAGGAAACCTTTAAAAATTGTTCTAGTTAAACATTAGAAGTCATACCTAATGGAATCCTTATTATATTTTGATTAATATGATATCCATTGGTCAATATAGGTTTCACATGGTTAGTTACTACATTTCTATTTTCAAAACATGGATTAGGAAGTTTTTAGAAGATTTTCAATACATATAATACATTTCATTGATCCCCATTTATTACCATTAAAATTTTATATAAAAGGTAATGTGAGTTTGGTATTACCTTCACTACGAATATTAATGATAGATGAATACTTGGTTATGATACACTCTAACAATCCCACCTGGAGGATCTTGTATCCTTTACTAAGTTTATTTTTCACTGAGAATTCCTAAAATATCTTAAATGAATATCAAAAAGTATATGAACTTACCTATTAGCTTCACCTTTAGAATAGTTTATGTAGTCTTGCTGAACTAACTCTAGTATATTTGTGGCATAACTTTATTACTAAAGGTTTCTTTGTCTAAATCTTGATAATGTGTTTGTCAGTATACCTAGTGTATTAGCTCGAAAGATATTAACACACCCTTCTGGATATAATTTTTTTTAACTAATATCATTTTTATTTGATAAATAATTATCTTTACACAATTAGGTACTCTAAGTATTATATTTACATTTATCATTAATTGTTGATTTTAGATATATGTGATTCAAGAATTATTGATCTATTAGTTGAGTATGAAATACTATAACAACATTAATTCAAAACATGAAATAATTTCTATTTATGTAAATTATACACTAAGAATTTTTTTTGGTAATAATCAATAAAAAACAATAGTTTAACTTGAATCTATTAAGAAATCTCGAAGTCATGCACTTCTCTATACTGATCTAGGAATCACCCTCCTTCATAATCTTTAAGAATGAACCAAAATTCAAGTAATATATTTACACATTCTTGGTTCCTATATTTGAATACAAATATGTAAATATATTATATTTAATAAAAAAACAAGTAAGATAAAAGAACTACATTAATGAATATACCTGAGGTAAAAATTTCTACTTTAATTCATTGTATTTTTTTATTCCAATGACTTTTCCTTCCACATGAGAAGTAGAAAACATCCCATTGCTTTGATTTCCCTTTGATATTAATCTTATTATAAGGAAAATTTGGAGAATATTTAGACTTGGTGTTATTCTTAGATCCCTTATTATAACCTTTTCTCTTGTTTTCTATAAGGACAAATGGATTCTCGCGCTTAATGTCCTTTTCTACCTAGAAAAGTATAATAAAAATATTTTGTAGAGTATTTTCAATGTTTTTAATATTAAAATTTACAAAAAATATAGATAATATCAAAGGGAGTGAAGTAATTATGATATTGGTGTGCCCAATTCATCAGGAAACATAAATCCAAGAATTTCTACATACTAAATATAACAAATCATCTTAACCACATGAGGCCTAGGTGTTTACTCTTGTAGTGTAGTTATTTTAATGATTACAAACACCCTAATGTTTTCTTGCTTATTTCAAGTGTTTTTAGTGTTTTTTTGAGTTATAGTTACAATATGGAAATCAACCTAAAGATAACTCCAAAGTAGGATTAAAGGACAAGTTATAGTCCAATACTGTAGTGAGTGCTGGCCAGCTGGTAGGAGTGAACCAATAAGCCGGTATAGCTACCAAAACTACCCATAACCAATATAAATCCAATGGGTAATTGGTGTAGGTTATCCATATAGTTAGTGGAGTTTCAAAAGGAGTAATTACTTATTCTACACACACTGACTAGCTAGTGGAATTTGGCGGCTAGCCGGTGGTGCCATTACCAAATATTCTGAGATATATTTATGGTTGGTAAAAAATATTCAACTCATCTCATTAAATCTTGGATTGAACTTGGATTACCCCCCAAAAACTAGAAGGATATAAATAAAGATCTTGGGAGTCATTAATCATCATCTAAATTAAGTACGCTTACAACAAATTGCTCTCCGATCTCCAATGATTAATGATTCTTCCTCAAACTTCAAAGATATTCAAAGTTCCACTCTTTCCCATCCTTTACCAAATAAGATCAAGAGAACATCATATATCGGAACTGATATCATCAAAGGGAACCCTTCAAAGGCATGATCTTTATCAATATTTATCAATATACACCAAGTTTATTTGTTATATTATTTATTTATGCCCTTTTTCTCTTTCTTATTGGGACTTTAAACTTTCTTATATAACCCCTAGGTCCTATATCTAAATTAAAACTTATCTCCATCTCTCACCTTATGTCAAATTATTATTATTTTATATGATTTTATATAACATTATAATGGGTTTCTAAATGGAAAAACATCTATTTTATCCATAATTATTCTCATTATATTTTCTTACTTTTTTCCATTCAAAATAAAGGGTTCTATTAGTTTATTGATTATTCATATAAAATAAAGGGGAACTTTGTTTGGTTCTTGGTTCCTGTTAAATCCAAGGGACTTTATCTATTTGGTTATTTGATCTCTATTAAAACCAAGGGGTTATATAACTCTCTCAATCCTTCTTGAGTAGAGAAGATGTACAAATACCGCATGTTCTATTATCAAACTCTATTATCAAAACGTGACTTGTATGTTTTTACTTTACTAATTTACTTTTCTACTACTCTTATGCCTAATTTATTTATTTTAAATTACACCATGCTTTACTTTGATAGTTTCTCATGCTTTAATTATATCTCCATATCTTTTATAACACCATTTAATTTTATTATTTTAATTTTTAAAAGGAAATTAACCCCCTCTTACTATCTAATCTAACCAACAATTGCAATTAGGGGATACCTTTTTGTTTTTATTAATTTTTTTTCAATTTTTTTTGATTTTCAAAATATTTATCGATTTTAAAGTATGATTTTATGATTTAATCTAACTCTTATACTCATGCAACTTTATCTTATGGATCAAATTATTTATGTTATAAACCTCAAATGTCAATTTTCATTAGAAAGCATTGATATCCAATTTTGAAGATGGTTATGCATTATTATACCCGTACAACTAAACTGGTAGATAAATGGACTCCCCAAGATATTATATATTTTGAACTAGATATTTAAGCTATAAATTCCTTTCATTTTGGTTTAGATCAAAATAAATTCAATAGAATATATACTTGTAAAATAACCCATTAAATTTGGAAATTGTTATAATTTACTCAAGAAATAACCAATAAAGTTAAATATACTAGATTAGATATGAATCAGAAAGATTTTGAAAGTTTCACTATGCATTAAAATGAATATATTACTAGTATATTTACTCTCTTTACTGACATTTTCAATAGTAAAAAGTCTTTTGGTGATTATTTATCTATAGAAACACTCTTAAATAAAATACTACGGGTTTTACCATTTTCATGTTCTCCCAAAGTGGCAATAATATAGGAAGAAAAAACATAAAAAAATTTTGTTCGAAGGTCTCATCAGATTCCTTATGACATATTAAATCACTATGAAATGCTAAGTGATAAAAGAAACAATGTAATCTAAGAAAATAAATAAGAACCTACCTTGTAATGTAATAAAAGATAATAATTCTTAAAAAATTGACACCTATAATGAAAGTAAAATTGAACGACTTTTCAAAAAGGTGAACAAACTTTTAAAGAAGAAGAAATCATCCCAAATTGCTAAAAATAAAGATTAATTTGAAGTAAAAATTGTGAAATATTATGAATTCAATGAAAAGGGTCATATAAGACCAGAGTTACCCATTTACAAAAAGTGTATAAAAGGAAATAATAAAGATAATAAATCTGTTAAATTATTTACTTAGAGTGTAAGAGATGATTATATGAAATATTCCTCCTCAAACAACTCAAATTCTAAATTCCTCATTTCACATCTTGCGGTAGGTGATGAGGTTAGTCCCCCTATGTCCCACTCTCCTTCTCATTCTCCTCCTCCTTATTTATCTTTTTCTTCTTATTCAATTATTCTAAGCTATGAAAACATTATATATTTTCAAGAACAACTAAAAAATGGTTTTTATCAAATAGATTCTTTATATATGGAACTTGATAAGAAATATAAAAAGTTCTTAATGAAAAAAATAAAAACTATAATGAAAAATTTCTCCTTTTAAAAGAAAAATATGGCTTGGTTTTGAAATTAAAAAATAAACTTGATGTTGAAGTTTTCAAATATGAAATCAAGGATCTCATAACATCTCTTTAAAAATTCACCCAAGGTGTACAAAATCTTAACATGATACTTGGTTATCAATATTTTAAAGGAAAAAATCATGGTTTTGGTTTTTAAAATAATGTAGTTCATTTAAAATATAATAATTTTGGGATAAGTGTATCCCAAAATAAAATTTTAAAATATTATTATAAATTTGGGAATTTAATTTATGAATGAGATTATAAAAATTATAGATATATAAGACCCGAGTCCATCCCTATTTATTCCAATCTTCCTAAAAAATACAAACAATTTTGGGTCCCTAAATCTTTACTAGCTAATATTTTTGGACCTAAATTTGTTTCTATGCCCAAATAATTTAATTATAACACCACTAGACACAAAATATGGGTACCAAAAGGATCCTTTGATTGATATATTGTAGTGATATTCCGTGAGACCTCATTGAAAAATCATTTTGTGGATATTCAATAAATAAAAATCCCTGGAATTTTAAATGTTTTAAAATATTATCAGTATCTTGTTTTTTATATGCTATTTTTTTATATAGGGGGGGTTTTTTTATGATTTTTTTATTAATACTTTATCCTTTTCTAAATTAAGTGATAAATTAAAAATATTATGTTAAAATCATGTAAGAACCTAGAACTTATTTTCAGGTATGTTTTCCTTTTCTCGTCATTTTTGAGGAAAAGAGGAAATTCTGGAAATTTTTGAAGTACAAGCCATATAATTTATGAGTACACGCCGTGTACTTGGTTACCATAGGTAGCTGGGTGCTAGCCATGTAGCATCCATGCACACGGCCGTGTGGGGTGACTTGGAGGCTGCCTAAAGCAGAGTAAAGAAAAGGCGAGTACACGCCATGTACTTCAAAAGTACACGCAATGTACTTTTTTTCATTAAATGCACCGGGGTTGCATCTAATAGCCAAAATTATCTCCTTCTAGGTCTTGTTCAACCGAGTGCTATGTACGGATGTATATCTTCAACGAACCCCTGAGTGGGCATCCGTCCTCCAAATAAAACACCATCATTTGTGTTGGAATTGCATCTGTGAGTTCTCTTTTCACCTAGAACACCATCTTATGTTTTCTCCTCTCTCATGAGATATCATGGGTTGAAAATTGTAGATGTTTTTGTAGATCTACGATGTTCTAGGTCGATCCAAGGGCTGACACTGGAGTATATCAATATCCTAACACTGAGGTAGGTGGTTTGTGCCTTTTCGTTGAAGGTATTTGAGTATTATGTGCAATTTTGACCAATACCCTTGAACGGGGTATTGCGTGTTTACTATTTTACCCCTGTTGATTTCCTGGCATGCTTGTATGCTTGTGTAGAGGTTAATTGAATATGAATAGGGTTGATTTCTATGCTTTGGATGTGTTTCCCATGCATGTTCTATTTACGACTGTTGGTCTGCTTAGCCTGTTTGTCAGCGTTTCCTGTTTTCCATGCCTAGTGCCGTTGGGTGGAGTGTTTGTATTCTGACATGCTTGACATGCTGTAGAATGATTATCCAAGTAGTTCTTGAGGTTTAAATTGACTTTTTTTGCTTTGATTTCTTTTCTCATTGACCTAAAAAGGGCCGTGAGAACCTGGTGTAGTAGACTATAAGGGGAATTGACCGAGCGAGCTTCCTTAGAGAGTCTTTGAGCACTTTATACTATAAGGGGAATTTATCGAGTGAGATTACTTAGAGAGTCTTTAAACCACTTGGAGCTATAAAGGGAATTGACTGAGTGAGATTCCTTAGAAAGTCCTTAACCTTGGGGCTATAAGGGGAATTGACTGTGTGATCTTCCTTAGAGAGTCCTTGAATGACCTTAGACTATAAAAAGAATTGACCGTGTGAGCTTCCTCAGAGAGTCTTGATTTACTTTTGACTATAAGGGGAATTGAATATGAGGTCTTCCTCAGAGAGTATTTATATATTATTTTAAATGAACCAGAGGGGATAGGCTGTGTGCACTTCCTAGAGGGTTACCATGCTTGATTAGTTGCTTTTGATATGTGGAATTGTTTTTTGCTGAGTACTTTCTTGTTTACTGCTTCTGTACTTTTAACTACCATATATTCACTGACTGTTAGCCATAGATCTTGGGGGTGGTTTCCTACTGATATTTAGTCTCACACCCTATTTGGGCCATGCTTTTGGGCCCAAAAAGATTATATTGCTGTAGGTATAGACAAGGGAAAGCACACTTTTTCTTCAGGTACTTGACTTGCTGTGGAACTGGAGAGCATGAGACCAAGCTTAGGATTGAAATGATGAGGAGTTGTTTATATGTTTCTTTTGTACTTTGGTTTAGTACTGTTTGTATTCCAACATTGTGTTTTGTTTGGCTGCTTTCCTAGACACATGTACCATGCATCATTTATATATGTACTTTAGTTGTTTGTTATTCCAGTCTTCCGCTAATGCGGTTATTGGTATATTTACTACTTCCGCTATTTTGTATTTGTTTCCCTTCCGCTATGTTACTCTGACAATGAGGGAATTGTCACGACCCGACCTCTGGGCCCGTGCCGTGACTACCCCAAGCCCGCCTTCCATAGGCCAGGGGCTGGCGACTAGCACCAAGGCGTAAAATCCCGGTAAACAGGGAAGGCATTGCCTTTATAAGTAACAACCACCACAGAGTCAGCAAGCGGAAAGTAACTACAAAGTGCAGAAAAGTAAAGGGGACCGGAATACAAGCCCAACTGAAAGTACAACTGAAAAGGTAAAGAACAGCAACTGAAGAAAAGACGGCGGCCTCGTGTCGTCCACTGGCAATCCCACCTGAAGGGTGGGTACAGATAGCTTCCAGGCTCCTCGGGTCCCACGTCCGCTCCGAGCACGTCCCGCCCAGTGGTCCGCCTCCAGGTACCGTCCTGCTCCACGCCCCAACCGAGATCAGCGCTGTCCGTCGTCTGCATCCAACACAACAAAGTGCGGGCATAGCCCGTGCAGGGGTGAGTATAAACTACTCAGTAAGGACCCCGAGACCCCCGAAGGTCTCTCGAAATCCACAAGGATATAACACAAAAGAAAGGGGCAACCACGAAGAAACAACTGACTCGACTTAGGTATATGCCCATACATATACCTAAGTCCCCATTTCTAGCTCTGCTCTCGAGCTCAAGGTCAACTCGATCCACACAGGAAAGCAAGACTCAAATCCACCAGGGAGAGTAAATAGTAAATCCACATAGGATGGTTCAACACAATCCACAAAGGAGAGTAACATAAGATTCAGCTCAACCATGTATACTTTTTCAGATGACGACAAGATGATCACCGAACCATCTAAGTCGTCGGACCCACGAAGGATCGATAGGTACTAACCTCGTCAATGACCCACACAGGATCGGGCCCACACAGGACCTGTAGCAATGGCTCACACAGAACCGTAAGAGATGACCCACACAGGATCGGGCCCACACAGGACCTGTAGTCAAGGCTCACACAGAACCGTAAGGTGATGACCCACACAGGATCGGGCCCACACAGGACCTGTAGCACTGATCCACGTAGGATTTCTGAGTGCAGTAGTTGACGCAGTCCACTGAGGATCTCTGCACAGTCTTCGCCGCAGTCCACGAAGGATCTCTGCTCTGTCGTCGTCGCAGTCCACGGAGGATCTCTGCTCTGTCGTTGAAGTCACAGCCAGCGCTAGGGTTCCCGCACACAGCGAGCTCGTTTAGGAGGGTCCGCTCCACGAGCTGAGAGGCTGATACATCAACTGACACGTAGTCCGAAGTTGATGTACCCAAAAGTTCCGTATCGACAACAGGATCTCAACGCAACAGACGGCGCGTCAATCGGACGCCCGGTCTGAGAGTTATTGGTATTTTCGTCCCAGGGGCCCGGTTGGTTTTTAGGGAAAAACCAACCCGACCGTACTCCGCCTGTGTCCGATCCTCGGGTGGAGTATGCCAAAAGTTCCGTCTCACTTAGAGGAAACCTCCACAGCTGACGGTACGTCGATCGGACGTCCGCAGCTCGAGTTATGAGCGTTTCCGCTCCGAGGGCCCGGTTGGTTTCGCGTACGAACCAACCCGGCCGAACCCAAAGTCTTCCGAAACCTTGAGTGTAATATACCGAAAAGACCGTCTCGATCCAAGGATCGCGTAGCCACTGACGGTTCGTCAATCGGAGGTCCCAGGCCCAAGATATGGGCAAAAGACCGAAGAGGGCCCGAAAACGGGGGTTCTGGGCCCGAGGCGACCCTGCCCGAACCACCCCTGGGTCGGCCGAACCGGGTCGACCGGAACCGGGTCGACCCGACCCGGCTAGGCCGGGTCCGGTCCGGCCTGGGCGCGGCCCGGCCGACCGGACCGGCCGGCTCGGCTTCGGCCGAGCGGCCGAAGAGGGCTGCCGCGGGGCGCCGCCCCCGCGGCTCGGTGGAAAACGCGGCCCCGCGGGGGGGGGGGGGGGGGCGCTTGTCACACAGACGCGGTCGGGCCGCCGCGTCCCTCCCCGGTTCCGCGCGGCCGCGGAACCGGCCGCCGCCACCGCGGCTTCAGCCGCGGCGGATTCCTCCACAGCGGCGCGCCGGGCGCCGCCGCCTCCGGCCGCCGGCGCCGCCGCGCCGGCGACCCGCGCCGCCGCCGCCTTCCGCGGGCCGCCGGAGTTGCTCCGGTGGCCCGTTTTGCCTCCCGTCTGCGCCATAGCTCCTCCCGGGGTCCGATCTTCACTGCGGGATCAACAGATCGCCCCTGCCGCACGGTTCGTCGTCGTCCGCCAAATCCGCACAACAAAAAGATCGGAGGAGGGTTGCTGGGTCTTGTTCGTTAGACCCGCACCCTCCGCGTTAGTCATAAAATCATCGGGAGGGATTAAGGCAGCCGCAATTTTATCCAAAAAATAAAATTGTTCAAGTTTGGTTCTTTAATTAAAAAGAATTAGATCACGGGAACGAATCACCAAGAAAAAAAAAAATAAAATCCCTACCTCGATGTCGCCGTCGGACGTGAGGTCGTCGCGGAATCGCTCGTCGCGGAAGGAGGGGATCGTCGCGTCGTCGCGGAAGAGACGTTCGTCGCACCGCGGGAAAAACGTCGTGCCGACGATCTCCGGATCTTGAACAAACGGATTTAATTAATTAAATCCGTTTTCTTTGAAATTAAAAGGGAGAATTAAACGATCCGTTTCTCACCTTAGTTGCCGAACGAGGATCGGCCGCGGAAGAAGAGGCGTCACCGAAGAACGTCGCGGGTAGAGCTCGTCGAATTCCGGTTGCCGGCGTTCTTCGCGTTCTTCGCGTTCTTCGCGTTCTTCGCGAGGAGGGTGGAGGCTCAGAGAATTCTCACAACGATAGCAATCCTCCAAAATAGACAAGTTTGTCTATTTTATTAATTTTCCAACGAACGCAAACGCGTAAGTAACGACCCATTAAATTCGTTGAATTAATTCAATGAATGAAACAGCCCATTTAATTCACGAAATAAACCGCCCAATTAAATGGTCTGTTAAGAATTAAGGAAAACGCGTCGGTTGACTTTTCAGTTACTTGACGGGTTTTCGCGGGTGCGTTACTTAGCGAAAGAAACGGCGGGGCTCGTGCGGGCCCCACCTCACAAATATCCTACCAAGGGGTAGGGTATTTCCGGATAGCACCCTATCCGCTTTAACTCAGTTCAAGTGGCTTCCAAGTGACTTCCAAGCGGCTTAAGTGAAATAAAATAAAGTTGTCGCACAACCTTTATTTTATTTCCGACTTAAAGCCCAAAATTTTTAAAACCACGGTTGAGCAAACGCAACTCCGGAAGAGGCGTTTCTAAGCAAATACCGGCGCTGCGATTTCATCGGTGCCCTCAGAATTCGATTCCGGGCACCGGTTCAAAAGATAGAAAAACCCGCTCGTCCGTTCACTGAACGTACCCGAGCCAAACTTCGGAAATTGATTCCGGGCACACCGGGCATCGGAATCAGGTGCCGTCTGAAGCTGCGCTCTTTTAAAATTCCAAAGAAAATTAAGAAAAAAAAAATTTCCTTGAAATTTGCGGGTCTTTACATTACTCCCACCTCAGGGCTTTACGTCCCCGTAAAGATACATCAAAAACTAGGGGAACAAATGGGGGTACTGAGCACGCATCTGAGCCTCCCGCTCCCAAGTGCTCTCCTGGAGGTTCCCGTGCTGCCATCTGACGTGCACAAGAGGAATCGACCGCCCACGTAGGACCCGCTCCTGTCGATCCTCGATCTCCACTGGGACCTCCGCAAAAGTCGCCCCATCGTCCACGTCCAGCTCCCCAAAGTCGATGATGTGCGTCGGGTCGTGCACGTATCTACTCAGCTGAGACACGTGGAAAACGTCGTGCACCCGGTGCAACTGAGGTGGTAGAGCCAGGCGATAAGCCACCTCTCCTATCCTGCTGAGGACCTGGAAAGGCCCGATGAAGCGTGGAGACAACTTGCCGCCTCGGCCAAATCTCCGTAAACTACGTCGAGGTGAGACACGCAAAAAGACGTGGTCGCCATCCTCAAACTCTAGTGGCCTCCGCCTCCTGTCAGCATATGACTTCTGCCGGCTCTGAGCTGTCCTCATCCTCTCCTGGATGATCTGGACCTTCTCTGTCGTGGCTCGGACCATCTCTGGTCCCACGAGTGCTGACTCTCCAGGGTCTGTCCAGCACAACGGTGATCTGCAGGGTCTGCCGTACAAAGCCTCGTATGGTGCCATCCCGATGGTGGAGTGGTAGCTGTTGTTGTACGCGAACTCCACCAAGGGTAGGTGGTCCTCCCAGCTGCGACCAAAGTCGAGAACACATGCACGGAGCATGTCCTCGAGTGTCTGTATGGTCCTCTCCATCTGACCATCCGTCTGAGGGTGGAAGGCTGTGCTCAGATGGAGCCGCGTCCCGAACGCCTCCTGCAACCCCTTCCAAAGCCGGGAAGTGAAACGAGCATCTCGATCGGAGACGATAGACGATGGCACACCGTGAAGCCGTACGATCTCCTGGACGTAAAGACGTCCCAAGCTCTCCACTGAGCCCTGCTCTCTGATGGGTAAGAAGTGTGCCGACTTGGTGAGTCGGTCGACAATCACCCAAATGGAGTCGTGACCTCTGGAAGTGCGTGGAAGTCCAGTCACGAAGTCCATAGATATCCCGTCCCACTTCCACTCCGGGACCTCCAAGGGCTGTACCAAGCCTGCTGGTACCTGATGCTCTGCCTTCACCTGCTGGCAGGTGAGGCATCGTGAAACGAACTCTGCCACAGCTTTCTTCATGCCCGGCCACCAGTGCTGTCGTCTGAGATCCTGGTACATCTTCGCCGCTCCGGGATGTACCGCCAAGGGAGAAGTGTGAAACTATCTCAGCACCTCCTCTCATAAAGCGACTGGTACGAAGGAACGTCCTCTGAAAAGGATGTCGTGCTCTGCTCCAAGGGAGAAACCATCAGGCGCCTGACCTGAGGATATCAGTGCACGCCGGGTCTCACAGTCAGCGTCCCCACGCTGAGCCTCTCTGACCCGCTGTAGAAGTGGAGGAGAGACTGTGAGAGACTGAAGAAAGGCTGCTCCGTCTCTATCCACGAAGGATATCTGTAAGGAGGCTAGCTGCTCCGTTGCCTCCTCAAGTAGCTGAATGCCCGTCCTCCTGCTGAGGGCATCGGCTACCACGTTCCCCTTCCCAGGAGTATAGACTATCTCAAAGTCATAGTCCTGGAGGAACTCAAGCCATCTCCGTTGTCTCAGGTTCAGGTCCTTCTGAGAGAAGATATACCTGAGACTCTGGTGGTCAGAAAAGACTGTGAAGTGCTCGCCCATCAGATAGTGCCGCCAAGTCTTCAGAGCGAAGACCACTGCTGCTAACTCCAGGTCATGAGTGGCGTAGTTCTGCTCATGCGGCCTCAACTGACGTGATCCGTAGGCGATCACGGCCCGCTCCTGCATCAGAACGCACCCGAGTCCAGTCCCTAATGCATCGCAGTAAACTACGTATCCAACTCCCTCCTCAGGCAACCTCAAGATAGGTGCGCTGGTCAATCTCTGTCTCAGCTCCTGGAAGCTCTGCTGACATCTGTCTGACCACACAAAGGGTTTCCCCTTCTTTGTCAAGGCTGAGAGTGGTGCCGCAACTCTGGAGAAGTCTGGCACAAATCTCCGATAGTATCCGGCTAGGCCCAAGAAGCTCCGCACCTCCGTCACGCCCCTGGGTGGCTCCCAAGCTAGCACTGCCTCGATCTTCGCGGGATCCACTGCAACTCCCGCCTCAGAGATGACGTGCCCCAAGAAATGGACCTCACGTAACCAGAACTGGCATTTTGAGAGCTTGCCATAAAGCTGGTGCTCTCGGAGTGTGTCTAGCACAACTCGCAGGTGGTAGGCATGCTCCTCCTCAGTCGTCGAGTATACCAAAATGTCGTCAATGAATACCACGACAAATCAGTCGAGGTATGGCTGGAAGATCCTGTTCATGAGGCTCATGAACACTGCTGGAGCATTGGTTACGCCGAATGGCATAACCAAGAACTCATAATGGCCATACCGACACCTGAAGGTCGTCTTCTGCACGTCCTCCTCTCGAACTCTGAGCTGATGATAGCCTGACCGGAGGTCTATCTTCAAGAACCACCGCGCTCCCTTGAGCTGATCGAAGAGGTCATAAATCCGTGGCAGCGGATACTTGTCCCTCACTGTCACCTGGTTCAGGCGACGATAGTCGACACACAGTCGCAAGCTCCCGTCCGCCTTCTTGGCGAACAATATCGGGGAAGCCCAGGGTGAAACACTGGGTCAGATAAACCCCTTGCTCTGCAAGTCCTCCAACTGTACCCGCAGCTCTCGAAGCTCGGCGGGGGCCATCCGATATGCTGGAGTAGATATCGGGGCTGTCCCGGGGTACAAGTCGATGTAAAAGTCTACCTCTCTACGAGGAGGTAGCCCTGGAACGTCGTCGGGAAAGACGTCCACGTACTGGTCCACCACTGCAGGAAAAACTGGACTCCGCACGTCCACTGCTCCTAGGATGAGGCTAGCCAACTAATGAGAGATGGGCTGCACTCTCCTCCGCGGAAGTCCATCCTGTGCTGCAAAGGTTCCCTTCTCGCCGGTGAAGGTAAACCTGCTCCCGTCGGTGCGAACACATCGCACCTTGCGCCTAAAACAGTCGATCTGGGCACGAACCGTGGATAGCCAATCCATGCCCAAGATGACGTCGTAAGGCCTCGACGCCGCTACAAGGAGATCCCAGCTGAAGCTCTCGCCTCCTAGAGTAAGCTCACACTGCCGGCACCAGTGCGTAATCGTCGAGTCTGCTCCTGTAGGAGTCTCTAGCCGTAAGGATCGAGCCAACGACTCAGTCGGAATCTCCGAGATCCGAACAAGGGTAGAGGCTATGAAAGAGTGACTCGCTCCTGTGTCTATAAGTACTGCAGCAAGGGTGGAATAGACACAGATCGTACCTAGAATCATCTCTGGCATGTCGGGGTCGTAGGCCTCCACTGCCTGGAGCTGGGCCTATCCCTGCCCTCCAGCTCCCTGTGGTCGAGGTGGCCCTCCTGGTGGTGGTGGGGGTAGAGCCTGGAAGCGTCGCCCACCACCCGCTGCTCGGCCAGCTCCTCTGCCTCGTCCGCCTCCTCCCAGCGGACCGCCACGGTCGACCCTCTGCCTCTGCCTGGGTGGCCCCTCCACCGTCTGCTGCTCCTCTGGTCGGCAAGTCGGGTAGTCACGTGCCATGTGACCCTGCCCGCCGCAGGAGTAGCACTGCCTGCCTCTCGGAAGGCTGGCACTCCGCTATGTGCCCCGCACTTCTGAGCCGGTGTCCTGAGGCCGTCTGCGTGGGGGTATGGTCTGCCTGGACCCGAGAGTCATCCGTCGGCTACCTGCTGACGAAGACTCAGCTACCTGCCGCCCTGTGCTAGGTCTCGCCGCTGAAGAAGGCTCTGCCAGGAAGCTCTCGATCAGGAGGGCTCACTCCAGCACTCCCGCCTGGGTCGGAATGATGAGGGAGATCAGCGACGCCCGAATCTCCTGCCGCAAGCCCTGCTCGAAGGTCCGGGCCCGGAAGAAGGGGTCCCGTACCATGTCGGTCGAGTAGCGAGATAGGTCAGTGAACCTCGCCGCGTAATGAACGACCGTCATGCTGCCCTGGCGCAGCTGGAGAAGCTCCTGGATGCGCACCGCTCGGAGGGTGGCCGGGACGAACTCAGAGCGGAAGAGGCTCTCGAAGTCCGTATAGAGCAAGGATGCCTCATCGTGAACCTGGAGCATCAAGATCCACCATCGTCCTGCCGCCGCCTGCAGGAGGCTCGCCGCGAGAATCACCATGAGATCCGCTGGTGTCCTCACTAGCCTAAAGATCCGTACCACCGCCTCTAGCCAGTCCTCGGCGGCCTGGGGGTCCGCCTCACTGCGAAACCTGGGCGGTCGCTGGCTCTGAAACTCATGCAGTTCCCTGAGGCGACGTGCATCGTCAGCGTCTGGTACTGGTAGCATCGGTGGCTCGGCGGGTAAAGCTACTGCCGGTGCCACTGCTGGCAAAGGGCCCTGCACCGAGGCCTCGTCGCTCGGTGGGCTGCCGTCGTGCCCTACACTCGGAACCCTAGCTGGCTGTCGTCGCGGGGCCATCCTGAAAAGGAGAACAAGAGCACCACAGTCAGAACAGTATACCTGGTGAGCTGGAACAAGTAATCACAAGGAAAACTTGAGACTTTCATGAAGCAGATCAGTATACCCGGTGAGCTGACACAAGTAATCACAAAGAAAACTTGAAACACACACGCAATCAATGTTTTCATGCATTAAGTTGGAAATCAGGATTCAGGGTCCTGGTGTACGGATACGTCGGCCGCCGCACCAACACTGGGCTCCCTGAACTGATAACCACACTCAATACACTAAACACTATTGCTTCATATAGAAAGAAAAGACGATCAGAGTCTGCGGTAGAACCGACCGCCTCTGATACCAATTTGTCACGACCCGACCTCGGGGCCCGTGCCGTGACTACCCCAAGCCCGCCTTCCATAGGCCAGGGGCTGGAGACTAGCACCAAGGCGTAAAATCCCGGTAAACAGGGAAGGCATTGCCTTTATAAGTAACAACCACCACATAGTCAGCAAGCGGAAAGTAACTACAAAGTGCAGAAAAGTAAAGGGGGCCGGAATACAAGCCCAACTAAAAGTACAACTGAAAAGGTAAAGAACAGCAACTGAAGAAAAGACGGCGGCCTCGTGTCGTCCACTGGCAATACCACCTGAAGGGTGGGTACAAATAGCCTCCAGGCTCCTCGGGTCCCACGTCCGCTCCGAGCACGTCCCGCCCAGTGGTCCGCCTCCAGGTACCGTCCTGCTCCACGCCCCAACCGAGATCAGTGCTGTCCGTCGTCTGCATCCAACACAACAAAGTGCGGGCATAGCCCGTGCAGGGGTGAGTATAAACTACTCAGTAAGGACCCCGAGACCCCCGAAGGTCTCCCGAAATCCACAAGGATATAACACAAAAGAAAGGGGCAACCACGAAGAAACAACTGACTCGACTTAGGTATATGCCCATACATATACCTAAGTCCCCATTTCTAGCTCTGCTCTCGAGCTCAAGGTCAACTAGATCCACACAGGAAAGCAAGACTCAAATCCACCAGGGAGAGTAAATAGTAAATCCACATAGGATGGTTCAACACAATCCACAAAGGAGAGTAACATAAGATTCAGCTATACCAGGTATACTTTTTTCAGATGACGACAAGATGATCACCGAACCATCTAAGTCGTCGGACCCACGAAGGATCGATAGGTACTAACCTCGGCAATGACCCACACAGGATCGGGCCCACACAGGACCTGTAGCAATGGCTCACACAGAACCGTAAGAGATGACCCACACAGGATCGGGCCCACACAGGACCTGTAGTCAAGGCTCACATAGAACCGTAAGGTGATGACCCACACAGGATCGGGCCCACACAGGACCTGTAGCACAGATCCACGTAGGATTGCTGAGTGCAGTAGTCGACGCAGTCCACTGAGGATCTCTGCACAGTCGTCGCCGCAGTCCATGAAGGATCTCTGCTCTGTCGTCGTCGCAGTCCACGGAGGATCTCTGCTCTGTCGTCGAAGTCACAGCCAGTGCTAGGGTTCCCGCACACAGCGAGCTCGTTTAGGAGGGTCCGCTCCACGAGCCGAGAGGCTGATACATCAACCGAAACGTAGTCCGAAGTTGATGTATCCAAAAGTTCTGTATTGACAACAGGATCTCAACGCAACAGACGGCGCGTCAATCGGACGCCCGGTCTGAGAGTTATTGGTATTTTCGTCCAAGGGGCCCGGTTGGTTTTTAGGGCGAAACCAACCCGACCGTACTCCGCCTGTGTCCGATCCTCGGGTGGAGTATGCCAAAAGTTCCGTCTCACTTAGAGGAAACCTCCACAGCTGACGGTACGTCGATCGGACGTCCGCAGCTCGAGTTATGAGCGTTTCCGCTCTGAGGGCCCGGTTGGTTTCGCGTACGAACCAACCCGGCCGAACCCAAAGTCTTCCGAAACCTTGAGTGTAATATACCGAAAAGACCGTCTCGATCCAAGGATCGCGTAGCCGCTGACGGTTCGTCAATCGGAGGTCCCAGGCCCAAGATATGGGCAAAAGACCGAAGAGGGCCCGAAAACGGGGGTTCTGGGCCCGGGGTGACCCTGCCCGAACCACCCCTGGGTCGGCCGAACCGGGTCGACCCGAACCGGGTCTACTCGACCCGGCCGACCGGACCGGCCGGCTCGGCTTCGGCCGAGCGGCCGAAGAGGGCTGTCGCGGGGCGCCGCCCCCGCGGCTCGGTGGAAAACGCGGCCCCGCGGGGGGGGGGGGGGGGGGGGGGGGGGGGGGGGGGGCGCCTGTCACGCGGACGCGGCCGGGCCGCCGCGTCCCTCCCCGGTTCCGCGCGGCCGCGGAACCGGCCGCCGCCGCCGCGGCTTCAGCCGCGGCGGATTCCTCCATGGCGGCGCGCCGGGCGCCGCCGCCGCCGCCTTCCGTGGGCCGCCGGAGTTGCTCCGGTGGCCCGTTTTGCCTCCCGTCTGCGCCATAGCTCCTCCCGGGGGCCGATCTTCACTGCGGGATCAACGGATCGCCCCTGCCGCACGGTTCGTCGTCGTCCGCCAAATCCGCACAACAAAAATATCGGAGGAGGGTTGCCGGGTCTTGTTCGTTAGACCCGCACCCTCCGCGTTAGTCATAAAATCATCAGGAGGGATTAAGGCAGCCATAATTTTATCCAAAAAATAAAATTGTTCAAGTTTGGTTCTTTAATTAAAAAGAATTAGATCACGGGAACGAATCACCAAGAAAAAAAAAATAAAATCCCTACCTCGATGTCGCCGTCGGACGTGAGGTCGTCGCGGAATCGCTCGTCGCGGAAGGAGGGGATCGTCGCGTCGTCGCGGAAGAGACGTTCGTCGCACCGCGGGAAAAACGTCGCGCCGACGATCTCCGGATCTTGAACAAACAGATTTAATTAATTAAATCCGTTGTCATTGAAATTAAAAGGGAGAATTAAACGATCCGTTTCTCACCTTAGTTGCCGAACGAGGATCGGCCGCGGAAGAAGAGGCGTCGCCGAAGAAAGTCGAGGGTAGAGCTCGTCGAATTCCGGTCGCCGGCGTTCTTCGCGTTCTTCGCGTTCTTCGCGAGGAGGGTGGAGGCTCAGAGAATTCGCACAACGATAGCAATCCTCCAAAATAGACAAGTTTGTCTATTTTATTAATTTGCCAACGAACGCAAACGCGTAAGTAACGACCCATTAAATTCGTTGAATTAATTCAACGAATGAAACAGCCCATTTAATTCACGAAATAAACCGCCCAATTAAATGGTCTGTTAAGAATTAAGAAAAACGCGTCGGTTGACTTTTCAGTTACTTGACGGGTTTTCGCGGGTGCGTTACTTAGCGAAAGAAACGGCGGGGCTCGTGCGGGCCCCACCTCACAAATATCCTACCAAGGGGTAGGGTATTTCCGGATAGCACCCTATCCGCTTTAACTCAGTTCAAGTGGCTTCCAAGTGACTTCCAAGCGGCTTAAGTGAAATAAAATAAAGTTGTCGCACAACCTTTATTTTATTTCCGACTTAAAGCCCAAAATTTTTAAAACCACGGTTGAGCAAACGCAACTCCGGAAGAGGCGTTTCTAAGAAAATACCGGCGCTGCGATTTCATCGGTGCCCTTAGAATTCGATTCCGGGCACCGGTTCAAAAGATAGAAAAACCCGCTCGTCCGTTCACTGAACGTACCCGAGCCAAACTTCAGAAATTGATTCTGGGCACACCGGGCCTCGGAATCAGGTGCCGTCTGAAGCTGCGCTCTTGTAAAATTCCAAAGAAAATTAAGAAAAAAAAAATTCCTTGAAATTTGCGGGTCTTTACAGGAATAGTTTCTCCACTATCACACCCAAGGCCCTCAATGCTAGTCGGCAGCCTATGGCATTTGGGGGAATGCGCTTGAGGCCATGTGACCAACCAGGAATGAGGCGCCTCTGGGTGAATTCCAGAACTAGGATGTTACAAAGTGGTATCGGAGGGATTATTTTATCCTGACTTACTGTTTGGAGCCTTTATCCAGGGATAGAATGGAATAGGTACTTGGTAATTAGCTGTGCCCAGGATTAGCTAACCTGTGTACAGGGAAAATCCAATCTACCTTTTTTAATGCATTTTTTCTGGTTTTGAAACTTTACTGTTGATTTGATTTTCACTATTGGGTGACTCACATGTTTTTTACTATTACTATTGATGTTATTGAGATTCTATTTCTATCACAACCTGATGATATGAGGGTATTCCATATCATGCATCATATAGGCACCTGTTAGAAATCACATGTCATGCATTCTTTCCATGCCATTTAGGGTGCATTAGCGATTTCATATTGTTGTGATAGGTGTTGTGTAGAATATGCAAGCTGTTGTGATAGATGCCATGATAGAATACCTAATTTTTGTTAGATCATTGATTGTGTAATGTTTTTCTTGAATGAACGCCAAACTTTGGTTCATGAGGTGTTATGGGACCTCGTGGACCGGAATTTTTTGGATCATTGCATTTTTATCCTTGTTTATAACATGTATAAGATTCCAAACTTTGATTTGCGGGGAGTATGGGCCCTCACAAATCGGAATTTGGAACTTTTAGTATTCAATTCAGTGTTTTTCTAGGTTTTGGAGTAGTTTTTGAGGCTTACTGTCCAAAAAACCCAGAATACATGCCATGTAGTTTTGACTACATGCCACATTTTCTTCTGTTCGGGAAGAAATAGTTTTTCTTAAGTACATACCGTGTACTCTATGTACATGCCATGTAGTATCTAACCGTGTCATAGGCCATGTGGGTAGAGACACAGAATGGGTAAAGTCTGGTGGGAACACGCAGTGTACTAGTTTAACACACCGTGTAGTGTTGACCCTGTGTATGCTCGTGTAACTAACAACACGGACAAATAAACCTTAAGCTATATATGCTGTGTCAGGATTGAACACTCCATGTAGTCTGATCCAGGTACCTAGTAATGTCACTAATAACACGGTTCGGTGTTATCCTTTCAAGTACACACAATGTCTGCCTTGAACATGCCGTGTAGTGTGAGCCGTGTGTCAGGCCATGTCACTAACAACATGGGCCAGGTGAAGCTTTTCTAGTGCATGCCGTGTCTACCGTGAACACGCTGTGTAGTCTTGTCTTAGGAAAACCATGTGGATTAACCATATAAAAGGACTCAGGCAGGGAAAGAGGATTCAAGTACACGCCATGTGTTAGGACAGCACGTCGTGTGTTTGGGGTGTTACACGACCAATTTAGACAGGAGTACACACCCATGTAAATGACTTAAGGGAACACGCCGTGTAGGAATTGTACACGCCGTGTAGTCATGTTTTGTAAAACTTGAGTGATTTCATCCTCTTGTTCCCTTATTACACTTCTAGTTTTCATTCCTTGATAATCTTGTTTTAAGGTGTGCGCTTGACCATGAAGAGTCATGCCACCGAGACGTCCTCCGGTTGTACGCCAGTTTCCAGGTGGTGATCAGACACGAGACATGGCTGATCAAGGATAACCTGTAGATCCTCCTATCATTCCAGTCTTGGAACCAACTATTATACCCGACATAGTTGATAATGCATAGTTCAGAGAGGGATTTTTAAGGATGATGCAGAACTTTCAGGGAGTGTCTCCTCCTACCCCGTTGATGAAGAATTGACGCGGGTCTTTCAGCAGCATCATCCTCCCACTTTCTCAGGGGATGGAGGACCCCAGGCTGCAGAGCCATGACTAGAATCCACGCTGACAATTTTCAAGCATCTGGAGATACCTCCAAAGAATAGGGTGAATCTCACTACCTACATGCTTTGAGACTCCTCCAAGAGGTGGTGGGATGTGATATCACAGGCGGGACACCAGAAGAATATGTCTTTGGATGAGTTTCGACACATCTTCTATGATTACTTCTATCCGGAGACCTTGAGGTCCGATTGAGCCCGAGAGTTCATGAGTCTAGAGCATGATACTCTTATGATTATGGAGTATTCCTCTCGCTTCACATATCTGCAACGTTTCATGCCTATTCCAGGAGGTGATGAGTTGTTCCTTGCACGGAAATTTGAGGATGGTCTGAGGTACGACATCCGATCTCAGGTGAACATCTTCTGGTTGACTTCGATATCCTATATCATCAACCAGGAATTTATCACAGAGCATAATCTCAGTGATTCTGGAGTTGTGAGCCAGGGCAGTTCGACATCCAGAGTTAGTATTCCTCCTACTGATAGCATGAAGCGACGCTGGAATACTGCATGAGGATATCAGAGTAGGTGGGATGCATCTTCTGGTATCCAGGTGGTGTGCTACTAGTGTGGAAAGAGTGGGCATACGAGGCCACATTTCCTGAGATACCCAGTAGAGTGCCGATATTTCAGCAAGATGGGTCACCTTCAATGCTTATGTCAGATCTTCTCACCAGTAGTTGGTGATAGGGGTTATTCTATGACTCCGTGTTCAGGAGCAGCACCACCAGTTTCTCACCAGTCAGGGAACTGGAGTTCTTACGACCATTCAGGCTGAGGTGGAGGTCGTGGCCATGGTGGCCAGTCACCGGGATTTCAGTGACATCAGGGTGGATCAGTTCAGAGTGGTCAGGCAGGGTCTTAAGGCCACGGTATAGGTCAGACTTTTGCAATGGATCAGACCTATCAGGAGCAGGATCATGGACCCTCTATAGTTCGTGGTACGATTTTATTAGCCTCAGTTTTATCTTCTGCTCTTTTCGATTCAGGGGCTTCCCATAACTTTATATCTATTGCTGTTATGGAGAGCCTTGGTCTTTGCATCTTTTCCTATTCCGATATCTTGATGCTAGACACTCCATTGGGGACTAGAATGACTAGTGTACGTTAGTTTAGTGAGTTCCCTCTATAGGTTGGTGGGTGTCACTTTTTATGGGAAATCTATATACTAGAGATGAAATTCTATGATGTCATTCTCGAGATGGACTAGTTAGTTCCATTCCAGGAAGTCATCGACTGTTATCACCGCAAGGTGAGTTTCACATCACCAGAAGGTGAATCTTTTCTTCATAAGGGAGAATGGGATGTCTAGGCGAGCAGAGTGGAATCCGAGCATCATGGGTCGGGAGGATTTACAGAACAGATTGCTAGTATATATCTGGATGATCAGGGGACTTCATAGTTATACTTTCCTCCAGTGGTGGATCATTTCATAGATGTATTTACAGAGGAATTTTTAGGTTTTCCTCCAGATCATGAGGTAGAATTTTCTATTGAGCTTTCTCTAGGACCAACACCGGTGTCCATTCCTCCTTATAGGATGACTACACTAGTGTTGCAAGAGCTTAAGAAGCAGTTGGAGGAGTTACAGGAAAATGGTTTCATCCGACCCAGTACTTCTCCTTGGGGTTCTCCTATCCTGTTTGTGAAGAAGGCATAAGGTACCCTCAGGCTTTGTGTGGATTATCGGAAGCTGAACCAATTGACAGTCAAGAACCGATATCCCTTGACTAGGATTGATGATCTATTTGATCAAATTTGAGGAGCCCGGGTGTTCTCGAAGATTGAGTTGAGGTCTGGTTACCATCAGTTGCACGTTAGACCATCAGATATACCTCTTACAGCCTTCCAGAGTAGGTATGGTCTATATGAGTATATGGTTATGCCATTTGGCCTCACGAACGTGCCTGCAGTTTTCATGGAACTGATGAACCGAGTGTTTCATCCATACTTGGATTCTTTCATAGTGGTCTTTGTGGATGATATCTTGGTGTACTCTGACACTCGACATGACCATGCTACCCATCTTGAGATCGTACTGAGTACACTGAGAGAGCATCAGTTATATGCTAACCTCTCAAAATTCCACTTTTGGATGGATCAGATTCACTTCTTGGGTCATGTTATCTCATATAAAGAAGTATCAGTAAACCCAGAGAAAGTGAGGGCAGTAGTTTCTTGGGAGCAGTCGAAGAACTTTGAAGTGAAAAGTTTTATAGGGTTAGTAGGATACTAAAAACATTTCATACAGGACTTTTCATGCTTAGCAGCACCACTGATGGGTCTGAATAAGAAGGGTGAAAAGTTCCTATGGTCAGATTCTTATGAGTCGGCCTTTCAGGAGTTGAAAGGGAGGTTGAATTCAGCACCGATACTAGTCTTTCCAGAGCTGGGAAAGAGCTATACTATTTACTGTTATGCATCAAGTATCAGACTAGGATATATTCTTATGTAGGGAGAAGGAGTCTTTGCATACAGGTCTCAGAAGTTGAGGCCACATGAGAGGAACTACCTGATGCACGATCTCAAGTTGGCGGAAGTTGTTCATACTTTACGCTCTTGGAGGCATTATCTTCTGGGAGATCATTTTGTGGTTTTCACTGATCACAAGAGTCTCAAGTACATCTTCACTCAGCATGATCTGAATTTGAGACAATGAAGGTGGGTGGAGTATCTTCAGTTTTTTGACTTAGAGCTTGCCTACACACCTGGGAAAGGAAACACAGTGGCTAATGTTTTAAGTTGGAAGACTCATATACAGGCAGTTTAGGAGGATAGTAGTGAGTGGAAGCTTATGAATTTGTTCTCTGAGATTCATTTGGAAGTGCACGATAGTCAGGGGTAGACGTTTCTTTCTTCTGTAACTGTTACCTCTATTCTTCTTGACCGAGTAAGAATGAGGCATCTATCAGATTCAGAAGGTATAGTCCTACGAGAGAGTGTGTTAGGAGAGGACCCTATTCCTAGATGGACAGTAGGCAGGGATGAGATATTGCGTTTCTATGGGTGCGTATGGGTGCCAGAAGATATACGCGAGGAGGTGATGCAGGATTTTCATTCCTCAGTTTGGGAAGTTCATCCTGGTGTCACCAAGATGTATCGTGATCTACACCACCAGTATTTGTGGCTAGGTATGAAGAGGGATTTTTCTAGTTTTGTCATTAGGTGTTCCACCTGTCATTAGGTGAAGGCGGAACATCAGTGGCCAATAGGGATTTTATAGAAGTTACCCATTCCTGATTGGAAGTGGAACGATGTCGTGATGGATTTCATGACAGGTTTACCAAGGGTACCTCGAGGGAATGATGCATTTTGGGTTGTCATTGACAGACTCAAGAAGGTTTCCCACTTCTTGATGATCAAGGAGACCTTCAGTGTTGATGAGCTGGGACAATTGTACATCTGAGAGATTCTACGTCTGCATGGAGTTCCACAATCCATTGTTTCAGACAGGGATGCGCGTTTTACTTCTCGAGCCTGAAAGGGGATTCAGAAGGCCTTGGGTACACATGTACTTTTGAGTACAGCATACCACCCCCAGACAGATGGCCAGTCTGAGTGTACGATTCAGGTGCTTGAGGACATTCTCCGAGCATGCATTCTGGATTTTGGAGGTTATTGGGAGAAACATATACATCTTGTGGAGTTTTCCTACAATAATAATTTTCAAACAACTATTCAAATGGAACCTTATGAGGCTTTGTACGGTAGACCATACAGATCACCCTTATATTGGATGGAGGCAGGAGGGGCAGCTTTGCTGGGACCTCATCTTGTTCAGGAGACCACAGAGCAGATAGGGTTGATTCAGAAGAGGATGGCTACTGTACAGTCTCAACAAAAGTCTTATACTGATCAATGGAGATGACCTCTAGAGTTCGAGGTTAGGGATCAGGCTTTCCTGCGTGTTACACTGAGGTTGGGACACATGAGGATTAGGAGATAGGGTAAGCTTTCTCCAAGGTATGTTGGGAAGTTTGAGTTGTTGGAGAGAGTTGGTCTGGTTGCTGATCAGTTGTAGTTCCCTCAGAGGTACCGGGCTATGCCCGACATTTTTCATGTTTCTCAGCTCTGGTGTTACTTTTCAGACCCGTCTCATGTCTTTCAACCCGAGGAGGTTTAGCTCGAAGTGGATGCGTCATTTGAGGAGCATCCTATCCAGATTGTTGATCGCAGTACAGAGGTTCTCCATGGCCAGTCTGTCCCTCTGGTAAGGGTATTATGGCAGCACGAGCGGGTACATGAAGAGACTTGGGAGAGGGAGGCCGATGTATGAGCACAGTGGCCAGAACTGTTCGAGGTTTCTTCTTCTATGCCGCACTAGGGAAATTCGGGGATGAATATATTTAAGGGGGGAAGTTTGTAAGAACCCAGACCTTCTTTTCAGGTATTTTTTTTCTTTTCTGGTCGTTTTTGAGGAAAATAGGAAGCTTTGGAAATTTTCAAAGTACATGCCATGTACTTTATGAGTAAACGCCGTGTACTCGGTTACCATAAGTAGCCGGGTACTGGCCATGTAGCGGCCATGCACATTACCTTGTGGGTTGACCTGGAGGCCGCCTAAAGCGGAGTACAGAAAAGGTGAGTACAGACCATGTACTTAAAAAGTACACACCGTGTACTTTTTTTTTCATTAAACGCACCGGGGTTGCGTCTAATTTACAGAACGCTCTCCTTCTAGGTATCGTTTGACCGAGAGCTCTATATGGCCGAAGATCTTCGATGAACCCCCGAGCGAGCGTCCTTTCTCCGAATTGAACACCATCAGTTGCGTTGGAATCACATTAGTGAGTTCTATTTTCTCCTAGAGCACCATATTATGTTTTCTACTCTCTCATGAGATATTATGGGTTGAAATTTGTTGAAATTTTTGTAGATCTACCATGTTCTAGGTCGATCCAAGGGCTGATTCCAGAGTATATCGATATCCCAATGCTGAGGTAGGTGGTTTGTGCCTTTCTGTTGAAGGTCTTTGAGTATTATGTGCAATTTTGACCAATACCCTTAAACGGGGTATTGCGTGTTTACTGTTTTACCACTGTTGATTACCTTCCATGATTGTATGCTTGTGTAGAGGTTAATTGGATATGAATAGGTTTGATTGCTATGCTTTGGATGTGTTTCCCATGCATGTTCTATTTATGACCGTTGGTCTGCTACGCTTGTTTGGCCGCCTTGCCTGTTTTCCATGCCTAGTGCTGTTGGGTGGAGTGTTTGTATTCTGACATGCTTGATATGCTGTAGACTGATTATCCAAGTAGTTATTGAGGTTTACCTTGGTCGTTTTTTCTTTTATTTCTTTGATCATTGACCTAAACAGGGCTGTGAGAAACTGGTTTAGTAGACTATAAGGGGAATTGACCTAGTGAGCTTCCTCAGAGAGTCTTTGAGCACTTTAGACTATAAGGGTAATTGACCGAGCGTGCTTTCTCAGATATTCTTTGAACCACTTTGGGATATGAGGGGAATTGACCGAGTGAGCTTCCTTAAAGAGTCCTTGACCTTGGGGTTATAAGTGGAATTGAACGTCTGAGCTTCCTCAGAGAGTCCTTGAATGACCTTAGACTATAAGTGGAATTGACCATGTGAACTTCCTTAGAGAGTCTTGAATTACTTTTGACTATAAGGGGAATTGATTGTGAGTGCTTCCTTAGAGAGTCTTTATATATTATTATAACTGAACTAGAGGATATAGGTTGTGTGCACTTCCTAGAGGGTTACTGTGCTTGATTAGTTTCTTTTGATATGTGGAATTGTTTTCTGCTGAGTACTTCCTTGTTTACTACTTCTGTAATTTTACCTACCATATATTCACTGACTGTTAGGTATAGATCTTTGGGTGGTTGACTACTGGGATTTAGTCTCACACCCTGTTTGAGCCATGCTTTTAGGACAAAATAGATTATATTGCTGTGAGTATAGACAAGGGAAAGCACCCTTCTTCTTCAGGTACTTGACTTGCTGTGGAGCTGGAGAGCATGGGACCAAGCTTAGTCTTGCGATACTAAGGAGTTGTTTATTTTTTCTTTTTTACTTTGGTTTATTACTGTTTGTATTCCAGAATTGTGATTTGTTTGGCTGATTTCCTAGACACATGTACCATGCATCATTTATATATATACTTCAGTTTTTTATTACAGTCTTCCTCTATTACTGTTGTTGGTATATTTAATGCTTATGCTATTGTTTATTTGTTTCCCTTATTCTATGTTACTCTGCCAATGAGGGCATACTTTCCCAACTATCACACCTAAGGCCCTCGCTGCTAGTCGGCAGCCTCTGGCATTTGGAGGAATGCGCTTGAGGCCATGTGACCAACCAGGTACGGGGAACCTCTGGGTGGATTCCGGAACCAGGACGTTACAAATCATGTTTTAAATGTCTATCTCTTGACATGATTCTCTTAATTATTTTCAAATATTTTATAATTCTTAGAATTTTTTTATACATGTTTCAAGAATCTTTGTTTTCAAAAGTTCATATTTTAAATGAGTTTTTGTTTATGTTGTCATGTTTTGAGAATTATCCTTATTATTAATATCTATATGGATTCTTAAGTTTAATTGTTTCTTATCTCTTTATATGTTGACATATTAGAGATTGAAGATCCCCCCACTTTAATATGTCTTACTTTTATTAAGGGGTAGTTTTATTTTGTAATACATGTTTCTTAAAGGATGTTTTGAAATCCTCTTTGATATCTTTGATATTATCATATTTCTCTATATATCTTTCTTTGTAAGTTTCTTTTTGATAATCATAAAGGGGGAGAAAGTTTTGAGATAGAGGAAAAAGATAAAATAATTCATTTCTTAAAATTATTTTTCATCATGGGGAGAATTTTTGTTTAAAATTATCTTAATGGGGGAGAGATGGTTTCATGAATTTTTTGTAACTATATCCTTTTTATATTTTCCCTATTCCTTATCTCACAATCATAATTTTATTTTTATTAATAGAGAGAAAAGAGAAAAAGGAAAAAACATAAAAGAAGTAAGAAAACCCCAACCCCTCACCCTCCTTAGTCACTGACCCTGACTAAGGTGGCATGAAATAATACATCCCAAGTGCATCCCCCTTAATATATTCGATCCCCTCTACCTTGATGCTACCTGCATTGTGGAGAAACACCTCCACCATGCTTGAAAAATCCACCAAATCTAGGTATTATGCAACCTTGTTCCCCTCCCTCTAGGTATGAAGCACATGAACATTGAAATTGAGGAACCTTCTACATTTTATGATAATGTAACAGATCGACCAAGGCAAGTATCCATACCCACTCAAGGTATTATGGACAATAATAGAGTCTGTCTCCACTTCAAAAAGTTCTAACCCCTTTTTCCTACATAAGTTAAGACCAATATGCATTTCTATATCCTCCGATTGAAGGGACGCCCCTAGAACAAATCTGTCTGAGAACGCCAAGTAGACCGAGACACTACTATCTCACACTACTCCACCTCCACGTGTATACCCCAATACACAATAGCCATCCATGTTCAGATTTAATCCCATAGCAGGCACCCGTCAGCATACCCATTCACCCGTCCTCCAACTAGACATAGAGACCTTGTCGCCACTCTCCTGAAATCTGTTCATAGAAGGAGCATTCTTCCAGGCCCTCACAGCCTTATTCAAATCAATCAATAAATTCTGAGCCCAGATGATGATAGTATGGTACATCACTGCCAATCCCTCATTCCTAGACCAGTTATGTGCCTACCATAAGCACCATCACCCCACATGGATCAACACCGAATGCGCCGCCCGTTCATGACCTCCTCCCCCTATGCATTGAAACCATCTATCAATGAAGGGAAGGCTACCCCCGACCATGGAAAGGAATGTCGTGAATTTTCCAAGAACCTTACACACCTCACTGGCCCATTCACTTCTAAAGAATAGATGTACAATTGACTCCTCACTATGTACAATATAGCACACACACCTGGACACCAACTGAATACCTCACCTACGAATATTATCGTCAGTAGGGAGTGCTCTGTTCATCATCCTCCAGGTGAAGAAATTTAATTTGGTTGGAATATTTTTCACCCAAATGATCTCATCCCACTCGTCATTTTGTACCTGGCCTCGGACAATGTGGCATAAATCTTTGTACATGAAGAGTCCTAAGGAAGAAGCGATGAAAACACATTTATTATCCTCTAAATTAACTTCAATGAGACCAAAACAATCATGCTGCTCCTTATCCAACACCGCTTCGATAAAATAGGGGAAACAAATAACTTCCTTGAAGGTGATATCGGGGACCAGACAGCTAGGGAACCCAAGCACTATTTCTCACCAACCCTGGTGCTAGAAGGAGACTTCTCCTTCCCTAACAATCTCTTGAAAAAAAGTCCAGATAATATATACAATGGGACCAATCATCGACCAAAAGGGATATATTTTTTACTCTCTTAGTGTAGTTGTTTTAATGATAAAAAACACTATAATGTTTTTCTAACTTATTTAAAGTTTTTTTAATTTTTTTTTCTAGTGATTTGTTGAGTTATAGTGGAAAAAATGAAACTAGCCTAAATACATCTTTAAAGTGGTCTTAAAGGACTATGTTTTAGTTCAATAATATAGTAAATAAACAACCAACTAGTAGGAATGCCTCGATTATCCGGTACAGTAACCTAAACCACCCATATCCTATAAAACTCTATAGGGTAGCCAGTGGAGGCTCACCAACTAGTCAACAATGTTTCTAAAGGAGTAGTACCTACTGCCACCTGCACCAGATAACTGGTGGAATTGGGAAGATATCCTGTGATGCCTTTCTAGAATCTTCCATGATATATTTATAGTTGGTTAAAAAGATCCAAATCAGCTTATTATATCTTGGATTGACCTTGGATGACCTTGAAACCCTCGAAGGCTATAAATAGAGGTATTGTGAAGCATGGATCGTCATCTGAATGAATTATTATTCCAACAAAACACTCTAAAATCTTAATGCTCAAGGATTCTTCATCAAGATTCAAAGAGCTTCATAGTTCCATTCGTTCTCATCCTTACCTAAAGAATATCAATAGAACATCATCTATGGGAATTGGGATCGTTAAAGGAAACCTTTAAAAGGAATGATCTACAATGATATTCATCAAGCTCTATCACATTTCTTTGTTATATTATTTCTTTGTGCCCTCTTTGTATTTATTCTTGATAATTTGTACTTTCTTATATAACCCCTTATCTCTCTATATCAATTGTAACATCTCTCTCTCTCTCTCAAACACACCTTCTTTCATCTTCTTATCTATTAATGAGAGTTGAAACGACATTTTAATGAGTTTTCAAAATAGAAAAACATCTCTTTTATCCCTCCTTATTCTCATTATTGGTTTCTTACCTTTTCTATTCAAAATAAATGGTTATATTGGTTTCTTTATTCTTTATATAAAATCAAGTTAATATTTATCTAGTTTTTGGTTCCTATTAAAACTAATGGAATTTCTATTTTTAGTTCTTAAATCTTCATTAAAACCAGGGGGTATATAACCCTATCAAGCTTCCTTAAGGGGAGGATAAATAGGGGCACCTCATATGATATTTCCAAACTCCTTTATCAAAGTGTGACTTTCATTTTTTTACTTTCCTCATTTACTTTTCTGATATTCTTATACTTAATTGATTTATTTTAAATTATATTACCCATTACATTGATAGTTTTACAAGATTTCATTATATCATCATATCTTTTGTAGCAACATTTAATTTTATTGTTTTAATTTTTAAATGGAAATCCATCCCTACGTTTTCCATTTACTCTGACCAACACCAACTAGTGCATTGTCTCCATGTTTTCATGTAAAGAGTTCCTTGAAGATCACAGACAAATCCTATCTAACTCTCACCTAATAAATATCATGGATATATTTGAGCATAATATATGCATCTATGATATCATGTGACTTCTGGATTTCATTATACATGGATGATAATATAAAAAAGTATACATCTAGCGCATCATAAAAGTGTTTTATGTAGACAAAAAGTTCTTCTTCACTTGACTTATTATCATGTGAATAAAAAACTGGGGACTGTAGCATGTAAATATTCCATTAATGGTGTAGTACAATAACAAATTTCTGAAACCACTCTTGGAAATTACTTTTATACAGGAGGTCATATTTCCCTAGTATATATCACAGGGATATCCTAGTCTATGTTGCTTCCATTTTCTATAATATAATAAAATTATATTTTTATTACTTTATATTGATTAACAAAATATATGAGACATAATAATTTTAATCATCTTATTAATATCTTATTATTTTATCAAGTCATTATAACAGTCACCATTGGACTTGGAATATCCTAATGCATATACTTTATAGTGGAAATGATTCATATTTCTCAACTCATAATCCTAATTTGGGCCTAAAAATTTATTCAAAGGTATTTAGGTGGGTAGTCTTTCCAACTGCAAACTCACAACTCCTTGATCCATTGAGTGGAATCCCCAATCCAAGAATACTGACTCATATTTTCTCAACACTTTCCTTTATGTTTCACCAATTCTTCCTTTGGTAATAAGACCCTAATTCTAACTTAGTTAAGTCAGCCCAAAACTTTTTTCAGAACACTATGATAATTGAAATCACCCCAAATTTTTCCAGACAAGTAATTTGAACTATGGTTCCATTCATAAATTAAGTAATGGAAGGATTTTAACTTATAAAATTACTTTAGTTATTTTGGTTATCATGCATAAATTTTGATCCTTGGTGAAAAACTCCTTAATCCAATATTAGCTCAAGTTATAACATTCCACCAATAACCTTAGTATCTTCTCATTTGGTTTCACCTCGGTTATGGTTCTAAACTACTCCCTATCCTTAGAGATTCATCATTTACATGTTTTATAATCACACATAGGTGAGGGGAACCAAGGATATACGATACATAATAAAACCAGGGACACACAAGTACTGCATAATAATGGTGGGAGGGATGACCTGCAGAACATCATATTTAATTTAATAAAAATTTATCACATATAAAAACCCACACAATAATATTAAATTAAAAAGAGACACAACACATACATTGGTCATCCAAACTCATGATTAGTCACATACATTCAATGACTCAACATTCATACATGCTAGCATTCATTTCAAATTACTCTATTAATTAAGATAAATTTATCTTGAATTAATAATTAATAGTATTATTAATTAATTAATTAATTATATTAATTATTAATCAAAGAAGTATTGAAGATCCATAAGATCCCCATATAATTTAATTTTTAATTAAATTAAATTAATTAATTTTATTTAAAAATACTTAAGTACATGGAATGTACTTAGAGACAACACAGTGGGTTCCCATATAAACTACACATTGTCTCATTCATTTATTTTCTGTGTACTTATAGGGAATCTAGTTTACATGGAATGTCATGTTATTACATGGTGTGTAGTTACACATGTCAATATAAGTAGTTATCTTGGAATTTATGACAAATGACATGATTTAATATACATGAAATGTACTGTATTTAATGCTAGTGAAGTACATGGTGTTCACAATGACCTTACACGGTGTATAGTTCTTAAATTTAAATGGAATTTAATAAAGCATTTATTATTTTTCAAAACCCTACCACACTGTGTATACTTATTCTACACTCCATGTAGTTTGATTTCAATTCTATAATTAGTTTTATTCCATATAATTAATTTACGCGATGTATAGCTTGACTTGGCATGCACTCTATATAAATGGGTATTCATTAGATGGCGTGTATGTTCCTACTACACACCATGTGCCCCTTTCTATGGTTGTTTATGATACACACCTAGATAATTAGTGTGTAATATGTATAGAATAAAGCCACATCACACAACTTGTACACTAGCTTCATGTCAAGTAATCACAACTAGATTATGTCACTCAACTAGAAGTTAACACACCATATATCTATTAAATACACTTCAAATCCATTGAATACATGAAAAATGTGTTATGTGGAATTTCATGACGTGTATAGAAGTTAAACACCATTTAACCCTACAAACCATGTGCCACCTTGGCACTCAATATGTGATGTAATTATTGCGAAATTACATGCCACATAAAAATATCCCACATGACCAGTATTGATTGGCACAATCATGTGGGAATGTGGTTGACCAAGAATATATGACATGTAATTAGGTTACAAAACATGTAATTTCATAATGAAACTAGGATCTCTATCATCTTTAGATGAAGTCTACATGCTTTCCTCACCTATTCTTGGCCTATTCTTGGTCATATGATAGTGAACAAACTCATTATATAAAATTAATGGATTAAAAATAAAAACCAAAAATAAAAATATAATAAAAAATCACAATATTCTTAAAAAAAATAAATATAAATTTTAAAGTGATCACTCTTATATCACTTGAAGGTTTTGGGTGCAATAGAATCCGATCAAGCCCATGCCCAACGATTGTTATTCATTTGATCTAATTGATAATCTATAAGAACAAGATGTATAACCATCATTTATATTGAATATTGATGATGGAAATAGATTAAAGAAATATCATATCATAGAGAGGATCATTTCATAGTAAATTTATAATTAATTTAATAATAAGAATTACCTTAATCTTGAGATTCTTTTTTCAATGAAGATGTTGATCATTCGAACTCCATTTGAGTTATACCATCATTATATTAAGAGTATCCAAATTATAATATCTCTATAAGTGATCCATATGTTCTCTATAATCTTAGAGTGATACTAATTGAACTTTGGATGCTATCAGAGAAGTATCGATCATATTTCATCACCCACCTTTGATCGCAACACAATCCTTTGGGTTGGAGGAATGTCTCTCTTATTCTCTTGATCTTGAGAGGGAAGAAGGGGTGGAGAAATTCTCTCAGTCTTGAGATGAACCCTAGATATTTTCTTTATTGAGATAATTATCTAGGGATAGTATGTGTTATGCACAACATAAATGATTCCAGACACTCTATAAAATAATATAAGTGGTTATATATAGAGTTAGGGTTTAATATTTATAATTACACAAAGATTATTAATCAAATAATAAACCTAATATTTTCCCGTATAAAATAATAATAATAAAATATTATTATTATAATTATTATTATTACTATTATATCATTGAATGTGACAAATTTTTTAAATTAAATATCATTTTAATAAAACAAATAATTACTTTTTTATTTAAATGATATTTAAGATTATACCATTTCCATTGCTGAGTCCTTTAATTTTCCAATCCACCATCCTCATCATTTACCAAACCTTGAATAATAAATATTATCTATTAAATAAATAATTAAATATTCTATTCAGGGTCTTGTAAATAAATATTTATTTAATATTCAACTCATATAAATATGGTGATTGAATATTTGTGATAAAAAAATCCTGAATAAATATTATTCCCTGTTTTTGAGAATAAATTTTATTTTAACTATTAAACTAAAATAAAATTCAACTGAGATTAATGGAAAAACTATGTGTGTGAACCTCTAGGACTCTTTCTTAGTGGAATTAGGTGGGATTTCTTAAAGTCCAGTATGAGTGTCTAGAAACATGTAAGGGCACCCATAAAGGAAGAAGTTAATTTCATAACGATAATAAATGCATATGCACAGTCACTATGTAATATTATCCCTTCAACTTGATATATCATAAAAGACCTCATACTTGTTTTATCAACCCATATGATTGATATATATTACTTTGAATTCTTGAAATGAACATATAAATCACCATGACCATAGAATTTAGTGTGATAGTTCCATTTCAATTAAAAGGATGATATATTTTTTTGATCTTTGAAGATAAATATCCTTTATTAACATATTAATTAATTAATTATCACTCATGAGGCACCCAACATATCCTATTTCTCTATGAATATAGGTCATCATGGTTCTTGTAAATGCATCAAAGTATGTGACTCATGATATTTATTAAAAATAACCTTAAGTTTAAGAAACAATACCCATGTTTGGAGACTGGAATATCAAATGACGTGAAAAAATATGGAATTATTACTTTGTGTCTATATTTAATAATCTATTGTCTTGGATATTACTAGGTGTGAACTTCATGATATGAATCCTCATCTAATTATAAGAATCAAGCACCTGATAGTCTGCATCATTTGTATAACACCTTGTATCATAATCAACCTATAATTACATGATTTATAATATGGGTATCACTTTATTATATTTTTAGGATATTTAAGGTTTATTATTTTAAATAATTAAAAAAAGTATTACATAAAAAACTTTACATTTCCACACAGTGTACCTTTTTCTCAAAAAGTATGTTCTTATTTTTATGCTCCAGTTTCATTCATGAAACTTTTGATTAATTCAAGACATGTTACCATTAAACTTGATATAACCCATATACATATTTAATTCTTGTGAAAAAAATTTTAACATGTGTTATGGGTAGAAAAAATCTCATTAAGGGATATAAAAATAATGGAAACCCGTTAGTCCTTTTGAAAAATATGAAAATCCATAAGGAAGTTTTCCTTTTTACAAAATAAATTTTGACCTCAAATAATCATTTTCATAATCATGAAATAAACTTAAAATCCTAAACTTTTCAAAAAACATTTAGTTTAATGGATAAATGAAAAATAAAAACCATGATAGTTTCATGAGAAAGTATACAAACTCATAAAATCATTTTCCTTAAAAAATAAACCTTTCACCTTTATAAGCTCAAAACCTTTCATGAAACCATTTACACACCCCATGAAATCAAAAAATTTCCATTAAAAACTTTTAGAAAGAATTTAAAAATAATGTATTAATCTTGTGACATTATCCATATAATCACCCTTAAAATCACCCTTACAAAGGAATAACCTCCATCGTTAATTCAACATTTATCTTCTCGAGAAAATATCATTACCCAATGCATTGAAGGGTTATATCAGACCCACCTATCATCATATAAAATGTCTAAGTAACATTAAATGAGTAAAACAAATAAAAAATTTCATTTCCATCATAAAACTCATAAAATTTGGCATTAAATACCATAAGTAGATGCACTTTCAGATATCTCATAAAATAAGAAGAAATATCATTTTCTCTTGAAAAAATTTTGAAACTAAAAATTACCAAAACAATGGGAATTTTTGTACCTAAATATCTTATATGTGTTTTAATGACCATAAATATCTATTATTTATCTAAAAATTCCATTTAATGAGATTTTGTTATTTATTTTTTAGCATAAAGATAGGTTTTCAATGGACAAAACAAGGGCTTCAAAGTGAATGAAGAAGACTAAAAGAGGATTCCAAATAATATATTACCAACAACTACCTGGTGTAGTGTCATTTCCTAGCCAGTGGAATTATATATAATCCCCTATCTTTTGGAAACTCACCATCTACCTGGTGGAGTGTCACTGATGTAAGATCCTAGGTTTTTCAATGAGGTACAAATCCTTTTGTTTTCAGTTAAAACTATTGTTTATGTTCTCTTTTTAGAATATAACTAGAAGCCTGGCCCATGGGTTGGTTGGATTTTTTTGAAAATAGGAGGAAGAAGGGATGTAATTTAGCTTCAATCTAATTACATGACCTGTATTTGGAATAAATTTCATGTATTAAATACACAATGTTTAATGTATTCGGAAGGATAATTTATGATGTGTAAAGGGTTATTTCTAGGGGGAAGACCCCAATATTTACATGACATGTAAATAATTTACCCATCATGTAAATTCATGAGTTAGTTTTTTTTAAAATAAGAGTAATTTCCTCTATTTTTGATATATGTACACACCCCCCTTCTCTCACGTAGGGGACCCCCCTTGAAGCATAACCTAGTCTTTAATGTCATTTCATGATCCGAACTTCATTTCTTCCACCATTAGTCTCATTGGATCTGTGTCGGTGAGTTACCTATTCCAATTTTGTAGTTATTTGTTTGTCTTTGTATCTATGGAGTTATTTTGGTTCAAGATAACATGACATATTTCTAAGGTTTTCATCCATTATTCATTTTTATCTTGATATAGACTAAATAACAATTAGATACTGGATGAGTGTTCTACCATGTGTATATAGTAGGTAGTCTATACCTTTTCCATTATAGTTTGGGTGTTTTATAGATTTTTATAGTTGTTCCGTACACCAGACCTTCCGACATTTCCCATTAAATTAAATGAACTTCTTGATATAATTTTTTTGAACCTGTTTATGTTTCCCACTAGTACCTTTATATGGTTGGAGGTCGTTTGCCTCAACCTGAACCACCCATGGGGTGAATTATACTATTTGTTTGTAGTTTTGACCACTAATGAGGTGTGTATACGTATCTGGATTATGTTTACCAGCCTTTTTGGAGTGTGTGATCTCACCATTGATAGAGGGTTCCTTATTAAATTAAATGAGATGATAGGAGAAGGGTTATTTCTCCTTTTCATGTGATGAAATTTTATTTAAATTGTTAAATTTATTATATATAAATTATTGAATGGGTTGGTTGAAATCATGGGTTGTGAATGGTTATGAAATGATTAATGAATTTAAATGATGTATTGATAATGGTAGTGGATTCCATGGGAATTTATACTACTCGAATCCTGATTCTATTGGACACCATGTACATTTCTACTCCATGGATCTATTTTGATTATGGTAGTGGATGCCTTGGACATTTCTACTCCTTGGATCCTAATTATTTAGGATGCCAAGGGAATTGATACCCCTTGGATATGGCTTTCTTGGACTCACATTGGACATGCTATGTGGAAATGATCCTTGGACTCTACCCAAGTCTTTATCAAGTTTCCATCGAGATTCTCTATAAACTAGATGAGGATGACTTTATCCTATATACCTTGGATCCGTCCCTTCATGGTTTGAAACTGGATTTGATGAAATATGACATTTTTGATTCTATATAATTGATTACACAATATAGCAGTAGTGGATGTTTATCTTGATTATAGATAGACCTAGTATGGGTATTTCATTACAGTTGTTAGACTGGGCAATATCACACTTGTTTATTTATGATTTACAGCTACCCTTGTTTATAGGAGCTTAAATATTATTCACAAGGACCCATGTTTGGATGGATAGAATCACTTCTGTATTTGACACTTTACTTTAATTACTACTATACCTATGATATATATCACACTACTTAATTATTTATACATAGACTATAATTTTTATAGACATAGTTGGTGGTGGCCTTATGAGTGTTATATCACACCCTGTTTGGGCCGTCATTGGGTATTTGGAAAACTTCATGGATGCATGTAGGTACCGGGTCAAGTTCCCACTTTATGATGCTTGATATGATCATTTAATAGGAGTAGGGAAGCACAAGACTGAGCTAGGATCATGATTCTATTTATAGATAATCTTTTTTGGTCTTTTTTTACTTTTTATACATGTACTGTATAGTATGCATACTTATATTCATTTTCTTATTTTTTGTATAGATACATGACATGATCATAATATTGTACATAAAAATACTTTTAGAATATTTATTATTATAGTCTTTTAAATGTTGTCTGATGTTCAGTTAGTTTATCTATTTCTAGTACTTGATGGTTATGATTATTACCACTGTGCTACAATCTAACATGAGGGAATATTATTTTCCTGGAAACACCCTAGTTCCTTATTTCTAGTCATCAGCCTTTGTAATACTGGGAGGCATGCTTGCGGCCATGTGACCCACCAGCTCAGGGTACCATGAGTGGATCCCAGGTTAGGGTGTGACAAAGTGGTATCAGAGAATCTTATTTTTTGGCATTAATATTTTGAGACAATAGAGAGGATATTAAGAGTGAATTGGGATTTGGTAATGAGATGCTCTTAGAATTAGCTAACTCATATATAGGAAAATGCTAAATTTTCTGGAATGGGACATGTTTTTCCATATTTTTCCTATTATAGTTTATTTTATTCCACTGTTGGAAGATGCACTTGAGGATTTATTTTTATTATAATTATATATTTTTATACTTTGATCGATGAGATGGGGGAATTCCATCCCATACATCACTTTAGGCACCTATTAAAATTCACATTCCATGCCATATAGAATGGATTTCTTGACTATATGACATTATTATGTGTTCCTTGAGTGATATAACTATTGTTTGATAAATTATTTGTGCAAGGAATTAATAAACATGATTAGTACATAGACTACCCATCATAACCTAAACATAGTTTTCCTACATAGGATACAACAATTACCCTAAGCAGTCAATTATGAAATTTTGAGTCATGTACCATTGGTCGCATGGACTGGAATGTGTTATATTTTGGATTAATTAGACACAACAATTCAATTTATATGGTACATGGAACCTTATGGATCAGAATTGGTGACCCATTTGGTTCAACCATTTAAAGATAATTGTAAATAAATATGAATTTAAATAAAATTGAAATTATGGAATATAGAACTTAACCTTGACCCAGATTTAGAGTGGGTAGTAGGTAGTGTCTCTAGTAATTTTTTATGGTTGTTTCTATTATCTAGTACTATCTTTTAGAATATGCAGAGGGGTGTGCCTTGTTATAGTAATTCTTTGACCTATTCTATGATTTTATATATATGACTTGGTTGTTATCGATTTTTTTTGCGGCATGTTCTTGGAATTGTAGAGAAATGCCACCATGAAGACCTCCAATTATGCCCTAGAAGGCTGGTAATGACCATGCACTGGAGGTGGTGGGGCCTAGAATACCAATATATCCTACAAAAGTACTAGTAGTGGAACCAACAACTATAATAGATAAGGATGTTTTCGCATAATTCTGTGAGGGTTTCTTACACTTAATGTAGGCCTTTTAGGGAGTCCCGAAACCTTCCTCGTCTATGGAAGAGTTGATGCATGTGTTCCAAAAACATCATCCACCCATGTTTTTAAGGGATGATTATAGACAGACTATTGAGATATGTCTTGAGATTGTTCTATTGAATTTTGAGTATCTGGATACACCTCATCAGAGGAGACTGAAGCTTGTGAAATATATGATTTGGGGAGTAGCTAACCACTGGTGGGATGTTTTGAACTAGATTGATATGCTATGAGATATGGTTTGAAAGGATTTACAATCTAGTTTTTATGATTAATTATTTCCCAAGACATTCAGTGTAGAGTGGTACAGTGAGTTTATGCATCTGAAGTAGGGCGCTATGAATGTTATGGAGTATTTATCCCACTTCATATAACTTCAATGTTTTACACTAATTTATCTTGCTGATAAGACATTGAGGGTGAGACACTTTGAAGAAGGTACTGGGAATACCGTTTGATCGTAGGTAAACATGTTTTTATTGAAAACTATTATAGATATATTGAATCAAGCACTGATTACTAAGCATAATCTGAGGGAATATGGGGGAATAGAGAAAGGTAGTTTAGCCTCTCAACATAGTGGTTTAGTGTGAGCTTGCATAAAGCGGTGTTTTAAGGCTTATCAATAGGAGAGTACCATCTAGGCTGTTGGTGCTGGTAGTTCTTTCTTCTATCATAAGTGTGATAGACATTGAAATATGAGGAACAAATGTGAAGATACCCAGTCGAGTGTTGATCATGCAGGAGGATGGGCCATGTACATCGATTTTGTAGGACCTTACCTTCAGTAGTTAGTGGAAGGGGATTGACTCTGAATCTAGGTTTAGGAGAGGGATTCAAAAATCCAATTCAGGATGGGAGATGGGGTAGTGGTGATAATTTAGGATGAGGTGGTGGTCATGGCCAAGGAATTCAGTCACTAGTTGCACCATGATAGTAGAGTGGTCCTGCTCTATGTAGTGAGGTTTTTTAATTGAGCCACAATTTAGGCCATATATATTCTGTACATCCTACACCTAAAGAGCAGAGCATCAAGCCTTATATGGTAAGAGGTATGATCCTAGTAGTCTCTACTCTAGTATCTACTCTTTTGTATATAAGTGAATCTTTTAATTTTGTATTTTTACCTATTGTGGAGATCCTCAGGCTCATTGTTCAGTTTTTTGATGGTGTTATGATCCTCAATACTCCATTGTGAATCAGAAATGAGGGCGTAAAATAGTGTAGGTATTCCCCATTGAGATAGGTGGTTTTCACTTCACATGGGATCTTTTTTTCCTCAATATGGAAGGGTTTGATATCGTACTTGGGATGGACTGACTAGTTTCTTATCAAGACCATGTCAATTTATATCACTAGAGGGTGACTTTCACATCACCAGAGGGAAGAGTTTTTATTCACAAGGTTGAATGGGATGTCCCAGAAAGCCGATCTGGAACCAAGAATCATGTGATGCGTGGGATCACATACCATATTACCAGTTTTTATCTGGATGATCAAGGACTGTGTCAGGAAGATTTCCCTCAAGTGATTGATTATTTCAGGGATGTTTTCCTGGATGAATTTTCTGGTTTACCTCTTGAGAGAGAGATGTTGTTCTCTATTGAGATAATTATAGGAGATTCATTAATATCCATTCCTCCTTATAGGATGGATAATATAGAGTTGAAGAATCTCAAGAGACAACTAGAGGATTTAAAGGAAAAAGGGTTTATATGACCATATAATTATCCATGGGGTTCTTTAGTCCTTTTTGAGAATAAGGTGTATGGAACCCTTAGGATATGTCTGGATTACTGGAAATTGAACTTATTGATGGTTAAGAACTAATATCCCTTTTCATGGATAAATGATCTATTAAACTAGATCTAAAGAGCTCATATGTTTTCAAAAATTGATTTGCGGTTGGGATATCATCAGGTGCATGTTCGATTAACAAACATACTTTATATATCTTTTCATAGCAGGTATGGTCTATATAAGTATCTAGTTATACCATCTGATCTCCAGAACGTGTCAGTAGTTTTCACGAAACCAATGAACTAAGTTTTCCATTCATATATGGATTCATTTATTGTGGTATTCATGGAAAATATCTTGGTGTATCCTCAAAATATACACAGTTATTCCAAGCATATTGAGATTGTTTTGAATACAATGAGAGAGAATTAGTTATATGAAAATCTCACAAAGTTCCACTTATGGATTGATAATATTCACTTCCTAGGTCATATTATCTGAGAGACATGAGTATTAGTTGACCCAGAGAAGGTGATGCATGTAGTTTCTTAGGAACAACCTTGGAACGTCTTTAACATATGAAGTTTCTTGGGGATAGATGGATATTACAAGAATTTCATATAGGATTTATCATACTTAGAAGGACCTCTTATGGGATTTATTAAGAAGGGTGTGAAGTTTTTAAGGTCATATAACTATGAGAAATCCTTTCAGGAGATGAAAGGGAGAATTAATTTAGTTCCAATCCTAATTATTACAGAGCTGGGTAGAAGTTATACAATATATTATGATGCATTAGGTATCATTCTAGGAGCAGTTATGATGTAGGAGGATTGAGTTTTGGTGTACTAGTCTCATTAGTTTAGGACACATGAGAGGAAATACCCGCCACATGATCTCGAGTTAGCCGTTGTTGTACATGATTTGTGCTATTAGAGGAATTATTTACTGGGAGATCATTTTGTGGTGTAAACGGACCGTAAAATACTTAAGTACGTATTTTTATAGCCTGAATTTAATTTTAAGAAATGAATATGGGTTTAATACCTTTAGTCCTTTAAATTCTATCTTTCTTAAATACTTGGGAAGGTAACTACAGTTGCTGATGCACTAAGTAGGAGGACTCAGATACAGGAAGTTCTAGAGGCCAGTAGAGAATGGAAACTTATGGAATTTTTTTCAGAGATGCACTTGGAGGTGCAGGATGGTTGTGTGAAGAATTTTATTCCATCCATGGCAGTGAATTACACTCTTTTAGATAAATTCAGTATGAGACAATTATCTGATGTTGAGGGAATAATCTTATGGGAGTGTGTAGAAGGTGAGGACCCACCTATTAGTTGGACCATTGGAGAGGATAAAATTATGTGTATTCTTGGTCAAATTTGGATTCTAGTAGACATACACGAGGAGATGATGCAAGATTTTCATGCCTCAATTTGGGCAGTACATCCTGGTGTCATTAAGATGTATCAAGATTTACACCACCAGTATTGGTGGATGAGAATAAAACTTATGGTAGCTAGTTTTATCACAAGGTGTTCCACCTATTAGTAGGTTAAAGAGAAACACCAACAACCATATGAGTTTTTACAATAGTTACATATTCTTCATTAGAAATGGGATGATGTCACAATAGATTTCTTGACTGTGTTTCTGAGGTTGCCTCAAGGTAGTGATGTTGTATGGGTTGTTATGGACAAGATCATGAAGGTTTCTCATTTCCTACCAACCAGGGAGACCTTCTCAGTAGATGAGCTTGATAAATTGTATATCCCTAAGAGTTTTCACCTACATAGGGTTCCTTATACCATTTAATCAGATAGGGATTCCCAGTTTACATCTCATTTCTGGCAGAACTTACAGAGGGTATTGGGTACATAGGTTCTTCTGAACACAACATACCACCCTTAGATTTATGTCTAATTAGAGAACACTATAAAAGTTTTATAGGAAATTCTTATAGCATATGTCCTTGATTTTGGTGGTTCTTGGGAGATACATATACACCTAGTTGAATTATCCTACAATAATAGCTATCAAGCGACTATACAGATGACACCATATGAGGCTTTGGATGGAAGACCAATCTGATCACCCCTATGCCAGTTAGAGGTAGGAGAGGCATCTTTTTTTAGACCTAATCTTGTCTAGGAGACTTCAGAGTAGGTCCATTTGATCAGAAATTAGATGTTTATAGCTCAGTCTAGACATAAATATTACTCCAGTCACTATTGATGACATATGGAGTTCAAGGCCTGGGATTAGATCATTTTTCATATCTCACTGAGGCTGGGACATAAATAGATTAAGAGATAGGATAAGATTTCACTACGATATGTTAGGATATTCAGGATTATGGAGAGGTTCAGGCTGGTAGCCTATTGGTTGTAGTTACCTCATAGGTACCAAGCCATGCATGATGTCTTCCATGCATATCAATTGCACCATTATCACTCAAACCCATATCACAAACCGTATTCGGATGTTGTTGAGTTATAGGTAGATGCATACTTTGAGGATCATCCTATTTATATCATTTATAAGAGTATAAAGGTTCTTAAATGTTGGTCAGTTCCTCTAGTACAAGTATTATAGAAGCACCACTATTTACAGGATGAGACTTGGGAGTGGGAGGCTGACGTACATGCTCAATGGCCTGAGTTATTATCAGTAGATGATTGAACACTCTTATAAAGGAAATTCAGGGATGAATATATTTAAGGGAGACATATTATAAGATCTTGGGTTTTTCGATGAGGTAAGTATCCTTTTGTTTTAAGTTAAAACTCTTGTATATGTTCTATTTTTTGTCTTAGACCCTGAAGTCGGGCCCGTGGGCCAGTTGGATTTTTTTACAAAGGAGTAGGTAGGAGGGATGTAGGTTGGATACAAGACAATTACATGAAATGTATTTGGAATACATGGTGTGTATTAAATACATGATGTGTAATGTTTTGGGTAGGTCAATTCATGATATGTAAAGGGTTTTCTTTCCAAGGGTAATAACTCGATCTTTATATGATATGTAAAACATTTAAACATCTTTTAAATACCTAAGTTTTTTTTAAAAAGAGGCTGGGCCTCTATTTTTGATAGACGGCCTCACCCCCTCTCTTATCTCACATAAGAGCCCCCCCTTGAAGCCTAAAATAGGATTTAATTCCATTTCATGATCCAAACTCTGTTTCTTCCACCGTCAGTCATGTTTAATATGTACTAGTGAGTTCGCTATTTCTCTTATATCGTTATTTTTTTTCTTCATATCGACAAAGTTATTTTGGTGCAAGATAACATGCCATATTTCTAGGGTTTTCATATATTCTTCATTTTTCTCTTAATTTGGACTGAATTAGAGGTTAATACTAGATGAGTGTTCTACCATGTGTATAAGGTAGGCGACATATACCTTTTCCATTATGTTTCGGTTCTTTTACATCTTGTCATAGTTGTTCCACACTCCAGACCTTACGACGTTTTCCATTAAATTAAATTAATTTATTTATCTAATATTTTGAACCTTTTTAGGTTTCCTAATAGAGACTTTATATAGTTGGAGGTTATTCTCCTCAACTTGAGACACCAATGGGGTGAATTCTACCCTTAGTTTGTTGTTTTGACCACCCATGAGGTGTATTTATGTATCTTCATTATACTATACCACCCATTTGGGTGTGTGTGAGCTCTCCATTGATAGAGGGATCCTTATTGAATTAAATGATATGATAGGAGAAGGGTTATTTCTCCTTTTCATGTGATGGAATATGGTTTAAATGGTTAAATAGAATATATGGAAATTGTTTAATGGGTTGGTTAAACTCATGGGTTGTGAATGGTTACGAAATGATTAATGAATTAAAATGATGTATTGATAATGGTAGTGGATGTTGTAAACGTTTCTACTCCTCAAATACTGATTCCATTATATGCAATGGACATTTCTACTATGTGGATCCGTATTGATTACTGTAGTGTATGCCTTAGACACTTTTACTCCTTGGATCCTAATTCTGTAGGATGCTAAGGGAATTTGTACCCCTTGGATCCAGCTTTCTTGGATTCTCATTGGACATGATCTATGGACATGATCCGTGGACTCCAACCAAGTATTTAAACTATAAAAAAGGTTATTAGAGGTAGTTTTTTCATGGATTGGTGGTGGTTTAACTGCTGCCTAATAATATAGTGGCAGTTATTAAACCCACCATGTATCACATGATCTCTAGTCATTTAGTATTGGTTTATTTAATTTTGTGGTGGTTTTGTTATGTGTCTTTTTTGGATAATTTAATGGTGGTTGTTTTATAAAAAAACATCCTAGGATAATATAAATAAAATGAAACTAACTGCTGCTAAACATATTGTAATTAGTGTATTTAGCGGCAGTTACTAAAACCAATAATAAATCAGATTTAATTTTTTTTAATAAAAACTATAAATATAAAAAAACTGACATTAAATAAAATAAAACATGAATGTATGATAAACCTATCATACATATGTCATGCATCCATAGTCATCATAACCTTAGTCTTAGTCAACCCATAAATCTGTCAACCAATACCTCAGTCATCAATATATACATATAAAATATGTCCAACAACAACCCATTCCAAATATACATCCACTTTATGACCTCCACACCATCTTTCTACCTCCACATAATCTCATCAACCGAAACCAACCACACCATCTGATCAAATGTAATAAAAAGAAAACAAAAACAAAAACTAAACATAATAAATCAGAATTACATTAGAATAATTGATTAAATTTTAACAAACCATGAAAACTAAGAACCATTAAGAATTCCTTATGAAAAATTTCATGGATCAAAATGGTCAACCTCCTACTTACTACTGACATCTGTCACCTAAAATAAAAACTAGAACATTTAATAAAAGAAATGTGAAAGAGAAAAGGCAAAAAATATATTTAGAATGCTCCATATAAAATTTGTTATTTTGTTAATCAAACAGAATAAACTTTAACATAAAAAATAATAATATATAATGAAGAACACCTTGAAAACATAAACTTACCTATTTAAGATATGATTCAACACTTGAAACTGAAAATATATAAGTAAATATTCTAATTAATTTTTAAATTGAAGTGCGATGTGCCTGGAATTTACTTAAAAATATTTTTATAGAATTTGATATAAAAACATGTCCTATATTTTAAAAACAACTCAATAGTGGTTGTCCCATTATTCCATGTCAATATAAGGTCGTTTTATATAGTTTTGACCATTCCATGCATATTTTAGCATTTTAAAACATTAAAAACATATTTATGGACATCCTAGGGAAAATTTCTTTTGAAATGGCATGAAGTAAATTAATACATTTTAAAATTCAATCTATGATCATTTTCCTATGATTTCAAGGCAATCTGACATCGTTTTCTAGATTTTTACTGCATGATACTTGTTTTTAAAGGCTTTTGTGCCTTTAAGAAGTGATTACTGAGTAATTCTGACCACACCACCAGTTAGATGGACATTTTGTCTATATGTACACTTCAAAAATAACTTATATGTGGTTTTACCTTGATTTCAAATCAGTATAAGGTTGTTTTCTATGATTTTGACCATTACACACTTTTTTGTGTGTTTTAAAACACTAAAAATACATTTACGGCCATCCTGGGAAAATTGTAATTCTGAATTCCGTATTGTCACTTTATACATTTCACAATTGAATCTACAGATATTGTCCTATGATTTCAAGGAAATCCAACATTTTTTCCCTAGTTTTGACTCTCTCACACATATTTTTATGGGAATTTATACCTTTAAGAAGTGGTTACTGAGTCTTTCCAACCACACCACATGTTAGATTGAAATTTTGTCTATGTTTACACATAAAAAACAACTTATCGGTAGTTATCTCATGACTTCACATAAATCTGAGGTCTTTTACTATGGTTTTTACCATTCCACACACATTTTAGTGTTTTAAAACACCAAAAACACATTTTCGTCTATCCTAGTAAAACTATAATTCAGAATTATATTCCATCAATTCCTACATTTTAAAATTAAATCTATAGTCATTTTACCTTGATTTCAGGGCAATTCAACATCATTTTCATGGGTTTGACCCCTTGACACTTGTTTTTAAAGGCTTTTATACCTTTAAGAAGTGTTTACCGAGTAATTTTGACCACAATGAACATTGGATTGACATGTTGTCTATGTGTACAAGTCCAAAATAACCCAAAAATGGTTTTCTAATGATTTCACATCAACCTAAGGTATTTTTCTATCATTTTGATCGTTCCATGCATGTTTTAGTGTTTTAAAACACTAAACATATGTTTATGTACATCCTAGGAAAACCGTAATTCAGAATGATGTTTTTTTCAGTTACCACATTCCTTAATTAAATCTATGGTTGTTTTCCCATGATTTTAGGGAAATCCAACATTGTTTTCTATGTTTTGACCCCTCGATACTTGTTTTTAAAGGCTTTTGTACCTTTAAGAAGTGTTTACTGAGTAATTCCAACCACACTGCACATTAGATTGACATTTTGTCTATGAATACATTTCAAAAATAACTCAGTGGATATTTTTACATGATTCCACATCAATCTAAGGATTTTTTCTACGGGTTTTACCATTCTATGTATATTTTAGTGTTTTAAAACACTAAAAATGTGTTTATGAACATCATGGGAAAACCGAAATTCATAATGATGTTCCATCACTTCCTAAATTTAAAAATTAAATATATGGTTATTTTCCTCTTATTTTAAGACAATTTGATTTCGTTTTCTTAGTTTTGATCCCCCAACAAATGTTTTTAAAGGCTTTTATACATTTTAAGAAGTGGTTCCCGATTCATTCCGACCATACCACATATCAGAATGACATTTAGTCTATGAGTACACATTAAAAATAACTCAGTGGTAGGTTTCCCATGATTTAACATTAATATGAGGTATTTTTCTATCATTTTACTGTTCCATGCATGTTTTAGTGTTTTAAAACACTAATAATGCATCTATGACCATCCCGAGAAAACCGTAATTTGGAATGATGTTCTGTCAGTTCCTACATTTCAAAATTAAATCTACAGTTTTTATCATACTTTTAAGGAAATCTAACGTTGTTTTCCTAGTTTTAACCCCTTGACATGTGTTTTTAAGGATTTTATACCTTTAATAAGTGTTTACCGAGTGATTCCGACCACACCACATGTCAGATTGATGTGTATTCTGTGTGTAAACATAAAAAATAACTCAACGGTGGTCGTCCCATGATTTCACATCAATATAATTCCATTTTATATTGTTTTTACTATTTCACACATGTTTTAGTATTTTAAAACATTAAAAACACATTTACGACCATCTCGAGAAAACTGTAATTCAGAATGATGTGTCGTCGGTTTCTACATTTCAAAATTAAATATACGGATATTATTCCATGATTTCAAGGTAATCCCACATCATTTTACTTGTTTTGAACCCCCTAAACTTGTTTTAAAGGTTTTTATACCTTTAAGAAGTGTTTACCGAGTAATTATGACCACACCACATGTTGGATTGATGTGTTATCTATGCGTAAAAGTAAAAAAAACTCAATGGTGGTTTTATAATTATTTCACATCAGTGTGAGGAATTTATTATCATTTTGACCATTCCATGCATGTTTTAGTGTTTTAAAATACTAAGAACATGTTTATGACCATTATAGGAAAACCATAATTCAGAATGTTGTGTCGTTAGTTTCCACATTTCACAATTCAATATACTATTGTAATCCCCTGATTTTAGGGCAATACAACATTGTTTTCTTCATTTTGACCCCCCCAACACTTATTTTAAAGGACATTGTACCTTTAAGAAGTTTTTATCGAGTAATTATGACCACACCTCACATCATATTGGCATTGTTTCTATACTTACATGTCAAAAAAACTCATAGGTGATTTTCCAATGATTTAAAATCAATCTTAGGTCATTTTCTATTGTTTTGACCATTACACACATGTTTTAGAGCTTTAAAACACTAAAAATGTGTTTATGAAAATCCCAAGAAAACCATAATTCAGAATAAGGTGTCATAGGTTCTTACATTTCATAATTAAATATATGGTCTTTCCCAATTATTTCAGGGTAATCTGATGTCATCTTCCTTGTTTTGACCCTTCGACATTTGTTTTTAAAGGCTTTTATACCTTTAACAAGTGTTTATTAAGTAATTATGATCACACCACACATTTTATTGATGTTTTTTCTTTGTTTAAACATCATAAATAGTTCATCGGTGGTTTTTCCATGATTCCACATCAATCTGAGGCCATTTTCTATGGTTTAGGCCATTCCTTGATTGTTTTAGTGTTTTAAAACACTAAAATGATGTTTACAACTATCCTTAGAAAACTATTATTCATAATGATGTACCATCACTTCCTATATTCTATAATTCAATATATGGTCATTTTCCTATGATTTTAAAGAAATATGATGTCATTTTCTTGGTTTTGACCCTCTGTTACATGTTTTTAAAGGCGTTTGTACCTTTAAGAAGTGGTTACCGAGTCATTCCAACCACACCGCATGTCATATTGATGTGTGTTATATGAATAAACATAAAAATGACTGATTAGTGATTTTACCATGATTTAACATCAATATGAGGCATTTTATATCATTTTTACCATTACACGAATGTTTCAGTGTTTTAAAACACTATAAACACATTTACTACCATCTTGGGAAAACTGTAATTCATAATGACATGTCATCGATTCCTACATTTCATAATTCAATATATGAAAATTTATCCCTTATTTAAAGATAATATTATATCTTTTTTCCAAGTTTTTACCCCCGATACTTGTTTTTAAAGGAATTTATACCTTTAAGATGCGTTTACCGAGTAATTTTGATTGCATCGCAGGTTGAATTGACATATTTTCTACATTTACACATAAAAAAAACCCAATGGTGGGTTTTCAATGATTTCACATCAATATGGAGTTATTTCATATCGTTTTTACCATTCCATGCACATTTTAATGTTTTAAAACACTACAAACACATTTACGAGCATCTTAGGAAAATCATAATTCAGAATGACATGTTGCCGATTTATATATTTCAAAATTAAATATATGGTCATTTTACCCTGATTTCATGGAAATACTACATAATTTGCCTAATTTTTACCCCCTTTCACTAGTTTTTAAAGGATTTTGTACCTTTAAGAAGTGTTTACCAAGTAATTCTGACCACACCACATATCAGATTGACTTGTTTTCTATGGATAAAAATAAAAAATAACTCATATGTGGGGTTTCCCATGATTTAAAATAAAAACCAGGTATTTTTCTATGGTTTTTTCTATTACGTGTATGTTTTAGTGTTTTAAAACACTAAAAATGCATTTATAACCATCCTGGGAAAATTGTAATTCAAAATGATGTGTCGTTAGTTTCTATATTTCACAATTAAATCTACGGATGTTTCCCCCTAATTTTAGATAAATATGGCATCATTTTCCTGGTTTGGACCCCCTAAGATCCTGATTTTTTTGTTCTCATCATTCATATATTTCAAATGGTTAAGGTATATTAAATATATAAAAAAAATGAAAAACTATTTTCTTTATAAAAAATAGAAAGAAAAACTAGAACAATATATATATGTACAAAACACTTATCAATGAGAAAACGTAATATATTTTCATTACCAATTTATAAATTCAATTATATTCATCTTCCTTATCTTCATTGTTATCAACCTCCATTACGATGAGTCATTTATTTTAACCCTATCTTGAATGTTATATTATTTTGATATTGTTAGGAAAAAATTGTTCAATGTTTTTTGGATGAAGAGGTTCACTATCACAAAGCACCAATTGATCTTCATTGACCATATCATGAAAGTCTTTCTTATTTAAATGTACAAAAAAATCAAACCTTCGTGTATTTCATCATCGATATAATAAACCATCTTCTCTTGTTAATCCAAGATAAATGGATCATGCTTTTCATGATAACTAATATTCATCAAGCGAGAGAAGGTGATAGAAGTAAAATGTAATGAATCATTCATTATAACCCTATCAATGTTTACCCAATTTCATTTAAATAAGACAACTAAAAACTGGCCATGATAGTTTAATTAAATTATATCATTTAGCTTCCCATATTATCCCACCTCTGTAAGTGTAAATACACCACTATTTTGAGTTTTCAAGTATTCTTCTAGATAAATTGTAGGAAACCTGAAGCCATGAATACTATAGGTATCAAATATCTTATCCTTCCTTATAGGACCTCAAGTAAAAAAATTCAAATAATTTGATATTTCATCTTGATTCTCAACATTCATTATCGATATAAAAAGAAATAAAGTGTTACTTTTAATATAGACAAAATAACTACAAATCAATAATATGAATATGAGTATATACTTACATGATGGGTGAACCATTCAACAATCTCTTTATTAACAACTTTTGTTAATTCCATCTCATTTTGAGCTTGAAACCTTAGTCATATATTTGTTTTTAGTTGTAATTATTTAATAAATGGATCCACAATAACACTATTGAGTATCAACTATCTATGTGCTTGCAACAACTCTAATTCAATTAGTGTAATATTTGACCCCTTTCTAATTGGTCGTCCAATAGTTGGAAATATTGATGACTGATTTTTAGAATGAGGATTAGTGGAGATATCTTCATCATATCTAGCATTATTTAATCTAGTCTCAATCCCATCCAAATAGCTAGAACAAAAGGTAAAAAATCTTTGTCTATGTAACCTTTAGTAATAAAGCCTTTTGTTTGAGATTTATTCATCACATATGATTGTAAATGTCCTAAGTACCTAATGAAAAAAATAATAATAATATAAAAAAATTTACACAATGATTTGATAAAATCTAATTCACCAATGAAAATAAAAATAATATCAACATACCTCTCAATTTTATACATCCATCGATAGTGTACTAGTCCACAAAGTTTATCCTCTTCAACCAAATGATCAGTAAAATAAATAATGTCTATGAAGAATGAAAGGGGAAATAACATCTCTAAATGAAAAATTATAAAATCAATTATTTCTTAAAGTTTATCAAGATCAGTTAGATTTAGTGTTTTTTCACAAAGATATCTAAAAAAGGTACAAAACTCAGCTATAGCCACAATTAATTTTTCAGGTAACATATTAATCAATTCCAATAAAAACAACTGATCCATTAAAATATGTGAGTTATGAATTTTCAATCCATGTAACTTTTGATGTTTTAATTCAACACTTCTTGATATATTACTTGAATATCCATATGGTACTTTTACATTCTTTAAAGTTCAAAGTAATATGTATTTATCATGATTTTTCTTTGTAAAATGGATTAAGGATACTTTCTATTCTCATTTTCCCACAAACCATGCTTTATATTCATTGAATCCAATTCCTTATGAGCATTAATGCGATCCTTTCATTTACACTGCTCATTAAGCAATTTAAAAATTACATTTTTATAGACATTCTACTCAATATGAATTACATCAAGATTATGATGTATCAAATTAAAATCCCAATAATAAAGTTTGAAAAATATAATCATTTTCTTCCATTTTTGTGTTCTAGTTTCTTTAGATATTGTACCTCGTACCCTTTTCCACCTTCTTTAAACTGATGATGTTTTCTAAATTCTTCAGTGATATTCATTAATTTTCCTAGGATTTTTGAACCAAATAACACCTCTAGTTACTTTATCATTTCAATATCTTCATTGAACCGTGTTTTCTTAAACTTTAATTTATGATAAGCATCAAGATATCGACGATGACACATAAAACACCATTTTCTACTATGAAGTAATTGATGAGGTTAAAAATCAAAATTACAAACTGGAAAAGAAAAACCAGTATGAGTGTTCCAACTATATAAACTTTCTAGTCTAGGAAATTCACTAATTTTTCAGATTAAAGAAGTTTTCATTTTGAGTATTTTTCTTATTGAAGCATCATATTTTTCCACTACATCATCCCATAATTCTCACAATTATTTGATTAGAGGTTGAAGGTATACATCAATTTCATTTACATGCATTTTATTTCTAGTAATGATCATAAAAATATTGAAATAATAATTCTTCATACACATCCATAGAGGAAAATTATTAGGGTTCAAAAGAACTGGATAAATTCTATAATTAGTATTTAAATTACAAAACTTATGTGATTAAAACCATTAGAAGCCAATCCCAAACATACACTCCTAGGATCTAAATAAAAATCTAGATATATTGAATCAAACATATTACATGATGTTAAATATTTTGGATCTCTCATTAAGCCATCATTACTATCTCAAGCATGCCACTTCATGCCATATATAGTCTTATATGACAAGAATAACATTTACAAGCTTGGTTTTAGAGGAAAGTAACATAATACCTTTATAGGAGTTTTCTTCTTATATTTCTTCTTGGGGTTGAATTGATTTATACTCTCATTTCTATTCATTGACTTCCATATAATTGTACGAAATCTTATCTATTATTCTTTATCAGACTCTTCTCCCTAGTAAAGAATGTATTCATTAGTGCATGCATGTATCTTTGTATAATAAAATCCAAGTTTGTTGATGACATTATTCATCTCATAGAATGATTTTTGGATCTTGGATTCACTAAATGCATCATGAAGAAAATATAAAATCAGGGACATTACTTTTTCAGTAATTCCACAGAGACACTTGATATGATACAACTTAAGTAGAAAATAAAACTTTTAATACTTGGAACACCCTTCAAACAATTCTTGTTTTCTATCTTTAACTAATTCATAAAACTCATTTTTTTGGAAACTAAAGTTCAGAGAAATATTAACCTAATCATGATCAACTAAAGGTTTTTTTGATCTATTAAAATATTATACATTGTATTCTATAAAACTAAATGCGTCATTTAAAAAAATTCTAAATTGAATTATCCTTTCCTGGGCCACTTTATGTTTCATTGACTGTATAGTCATTATTTTAAATTTCCATAACATTTTATTCACTATTCCAAATACAACATACATATCGAGCTAGAAACTGTTTCAATATTAAATTCTCATATAATTTGTTTCTATTCTATAATCTATTAAAATTACAATCATGACATGAACATTTTTTTTCTATCATCCACTAATCAGTTAGCAATTGCATAATATAAAAATTCTTCTAAACCCTTGGCATGCTGAGGTTTTTTTCAAGGTAGGTTAATCCAACTTTTATCCATATGTATTTTATTTTTATTATTCTCCCTATAAATTCATATATAAAGATTAAAATGGTTAATAAAACAAGTACAATCAAAATTAAACATCACCCAACTTCATAATTGACTAGGGTGGGGTCTTGATTCGACATTTCACAAATTCAACATCAAAATGATTAAATTCAACAATAGATCTCTAAATTTTATATTTTTCATATTATTAATTTTTATTTTATATTACAGAAACATGATTATATATATAGCTATCTATTTATTTGAAGATTATATAAATCAAGATTTGTTGTATCTCAAAACAAGAACTTGACACTGTGATATCTCATGACATAGTCTTTTTAGTTTAGATTGAAAATTCTTAAATTCTTAAAATATAAAATATATTTACAGTAAATGTAAATTCATTTAAAAATCAAGGATAAAACCTAAAGCATCACCAATATGATCAACATTCAATTGATAGAAAAATCAATGATAAAACCCAAGAAATATCACCAATCAAGAACCACTAAATAAACTTCAACTACTCTATGGTCGGGAAGAATAGGACCAAAAACAGATAATGATGACTATTTTAAAATGGAACAATACATAGATGGAAAAAGGAAACACACTATGGATTATCCTAAAGTAATGACTTTCACCCTTTTTTAAGAACTTTATGGGAAGAAAAAATCAAAATAACAAGAAATATAATCTCAAAGAATAAATACTCCATGATTCAAATCAAATAAATCCTATATAAACCAAGATACATTCCTAAAAATAAAACCCACTACACTTAAAAGACCATTAAAAAAATTCCAATTTCCCCTTAAAATAAAAAAGATTTCAATAAAGGGAACATAATATATTTTTTAAATGTAAATATACCATAAAAATGTTTTACCCATTTTAAAAATAAAATATTTTTGTCTAATTTAGAAAACCAGAAAAAATTCATTTCTAAAATTCCACTTCCTCTTTAAAATACCACCATAATTTCATTATTTAATCATATGTGGTTATTTAAAAATATTTTCAAAAATCATTCACATGAAAAACTTTTTCAAATCCTTTTTTTCAACCCAAGAAGAAACCAACTTAGTTACTTAAAACACCAACCTTTAAAACCATTAATGTTTTAAAATAATTCATGGAAATAAAACATAATTTAATATAAAAATGCACAAAAATGTTTTAAAACATTTAACATAACAAAAAATAAATGTTTTAAAATGATTGGAGTCCTAACCAAAGTTTTTCTCAAAACTTAATTTCATTTTGGTTATATCACATAAAAATAACACTAAAGAAACTTTTAATTAAACAAAAGTTTTATTATTAATGCATTATTATAAAATATTTTAATCTATAATTACTAATTATAAAATAAAATATGTAATTAAATATTAAATATGAAACTTATTGATATTCTTAATAATTTTAACATTATATGAATATTTATAATAATCAAGCATGAAACTTAATAATATTATTAACTATGAACCATTATTCTAATTATTAAAAATTAAATTTTATTAAACATATAATTTCATATTCATAACTAATATTAAACATGAAATTTATTGATATTCCATATAATTAAACCAGAAATTTATTGATATTTATAATAATTAAACCTAAAACATAAATAATAAATTAACTCAAAACCCTTTATAAAACCAAAATCTAAAAAATATGGAAAATTTACCATAATTCATGATTTAGAAGGTGCGGAGATGACTTAGGTTGAGGTCATTAGAGCTCAGTTAGGAGCGGTTGTAAGGGGAAAGAAAGTAGCAATGAGCACTGTAAGGAGGAAAGGGAGAGTTTGGATGTGGGGATCAGGGAGTAGTAATGAGGGGAAAACGGGTGTGGTTGTGAGGGATAGAGAGATAGGGGGTTATTGGGAGTGAAGGGGGAGAAACCTACTATGAGGGGGGAGTGATGAGGGATCGAGGGAGAGGGGGGTGCTCGGTGGAGAAGGGGGGAGTAGCTGGTGAGGGGGGAGTAGCCATTGGTGAGGGGGCGATGAGGCCATAGGGGGACGTGAGTGGTGATGGGGGAGTGGTGGTGGAACCAGGCAGTGAGCGATATGGGGTATAAGGGGGGGAGCATCAGCGTAAGGGATCTGGGAGAGTGGGGGGGGGGGGGGGGGGGTTCCGGGTGGGGGGCTTAGGGAGAAGGGAGAGGGGGTCGAAATTAGGTTTTTAGAAAACATTTAGTGACAGTTTTTACAAAAATTTCACTTAATGTTAAAATAAAAAAAATATAGTAATGGTTTACTATTAACAACGCTATATTATATTTTTTTAGATGTGATTTATTTAGTGGCGATTATTAAAATAACCATGAATAAACTGCCTCTAAGACGTATTTTTTTATAGTTTTACAATGTTTCCATTGAGATACTCCATGGACTCGATGAGGATGACTTAGTCTTCCATGACTTGGATCTATCCCTTCATGTTTTGACATTGGATTTCACCGAATATTCTATTGTGAATTCTATAAACTTGATTTCATGGCATAGATATAGTGGATGTTTATCTTAATTAGAGATAGCCCAAGTATGGGTATTTCATTACAGTTGTTAGACTAGACAATATCACACTTGTTTATTTATGCTTTATAGCTGCCCTTGTTTATGGGAGCTTGAATATTGTTCATAGGTAACCATGTTTGGATGGATAGGTTCACTTCTATATTTGACACTTTACTTTGATTACTGCTATACCTGTGATATACCGCACACCGTTTCATTGTTTATACACAAACTGGACTTATTATTAACACCATTGGTGGTGGACTACAGAGTGTTATATCACACCCTATTCAGGTTGTTGTTGGGTACATGGATATACTTCATGGATTTAGGTAGTTATTGGGAAAATATCCCACTTTATGACGTTTGATATGATCATTTCTTTGGAACAGGGGAGCATAAGACTGAGTTAGGCTTATGATTCTATTTGGAGATTTTACTTTTTAGTCTTTTTGTACTTTTGTACATGTACTGTATGGGATTCCTGATACCATGTATTTCATTCATTTTTATATAGATACATTACATGATCGTAATATTTTACATGAAACTTATTTTGTAATATTTATTATTATTGTCTTCTAGATGTTGTCTATTTTTCAATTATTTTATCTGCTTACGCTACTTGATTGTTATGATTATTAACACTGTGGTACACTATAACATGATGTAATAGTCTCCCCATAGACAAACCATAGTCCCTCACTTCTAATATATATCCTCTAAAGTATTGGGAGGCACACTTGAGACCATGTGACTCACTGACTCGGTGCACTGTTAGTGGCTCTTGGGTCTGGGCGTTACAACCGGCCAGATGATGAAACTCGATAGAATATCAATAAATGTAGGTAGATAGAAGACTAACTAGTAGAAACCAATGAATACCCAGTGTAATCTATAACATCTAAGATTCCTACAACAATCCCATCAACTATCGAGTGGAATCAGATAGATAACTAGTGGTGTTGAGCCATTAAGTCAAAGGGCGCATTGATGATGATATTTAATGCCCCCATTACCATATTACACCTCTTACATGACCCTTAGACCACCTAAGGATATAAATACTACCAATGGGAGGATTTTAAAGCTATTATTTTGGAAATTTTTGAACTACAACAATCTATAGAAAATGAAAAGCATTAGCTGAATTGTGCTTCCATTATTCCTCTACTTGAGAGCTCATTGTATTTTTTTATAACACTTTGATCTCCATATTTATATTTATAATTATATAAAATAGTATCTATACTTATGTATAATTTAGATATTTTATTCAAAAAAATTCACCTAAACAAATATCCACTTCTTCACACTTTTTGGGTACTTGGTAAACTTCCAAAATCAAGGTCTTTCTCTTTAGGTTCTTGAAAGACCTATAAAACCAAGGTATCTCTTTCCGGGTTACTTAGTTACCACTAAAACCAAGGGTTTGTGTTATTTTCAAGTTTCATAACTATAAATAAATCTAATATTTATTAATTCATAAACCCTCAAGCAATTGGGGTGGGGTACATATGGTATCATCTTGAGCTATTGTTGAACTCCCTTATCAAATTTCATGCATTGTATTTATTTTAATTTTGTATCATTTAAATATTAATCAATTTAACTCAATTAATCAATTAGTAATTCCTAATATCAATCACTTAATCACTTAAATCATATAAATCAATCAATCACTTAATTCACTTTTTTGTTTCTACTACACGTTTTGTTTTGAATTTCAAACATGCTTTTCAATACTATTTCTCTTACTTTAATTATTTTAGTTTATTAATAAATTTCGTAATTTTATCCCTTATTTTAGTTTTTAAATTTTAAAAGGTTGTTTACCAACCTATTGAAATCTTACTAAACCAATAATTGGTATCAGTGGTGTCCTTGTTTTTAATTTTTTTAAACCTTGTTTTTAAAAATTTTGTTGAGACCTTATTTTCAAAATTTGTTTTAAAAATTTTAATCGATTTCAAAGAACATTATTTAAAATATGGATTCTACCTCTAACACCAAAGGTGATCCAAAAGGAAACTAAATGGTTAAATCCCTATTCTTTGATGGAATAGACTACAATTATTAGAAAACTCACATGTATACTTTTCTTATAAGTATGCACATCCTTTTTGGAAAATTGTTATACATGGTTACACACATAATAAATAATCATAAGAAAAATAGACTCCCAATGATATTGAAACTTTTTAAATTGATGTTAAAGACCTGAAAACTCTTCCTTGTGGTTTAGATAATAATTAATTTAATCATGTTTCCGCATGTGAAACTATTCATGAAATCTAGAAATTACATGATGTTACTTATGAAGGCACTAATAAAGTGAAAGATACTAGAATTTATATGTATAAAAAATATTATGAAAGTTTTAGTATGCATCCAAATGAATCTATTATATAAATTTTTACAGATTTTACTGACATATTCAATGGAATAAAGTCTATTGGTGATACTATTATTAACAGAATATTTTTGAATGAAATACTTTGGGCCTTACCATGTAATTGTGAACCCAAGGTAATGAAAACCCAATAAGAAAAAGATATCAAGACCATTGAGGTTAAAAAACTCATTGGTTCACTCATGATCTATGAAATCACCATGAATAAAAAATATAAAAAAATATAAGGAGTTCAAGGATGTTATGATGAAAATTTATTTCAAATTAATCAATGATGAGACTTCCGAAAGTTAAAATAAGATAGAACATCTAGCCAAGAAATTAAACAAATTTAGGAAGAAAAATAGATCCTTCCACTATGATAAAAACAAAAATCAATTTAAAATATCTTGAGGTAACTTGTTATCATTTCAAAGAAAGAGAAAAATCAAGCTATATTTCCCCTTACTCAGAAAGGAAATGAAGAAAGTTAAGAAAACTCTCAAAGTATCTACTTGGAGTGCTAGTGATGATTACCTCTCCTCTTTCTAATCAAGTGATAGAAGTGAAAAATGCATCATGGTCAAAATTGAGGTACGTGATAAATTTAATTCTCAAAATTATTCCTCTTTTAATTATTCCACCTCTTCTTTCTCTTCAAGCTAAATAGAGTATAAAGAATTAATGTATGCATTTTGTGAACTCACCAGAAAATTCAAATAACTCAAAAATAAATATAATGAAGTTGTTTTAAAAAAGAATCAATTATGCAAAGAAAAAATATTTATCTTTGAAATTAAAAGATTAACCTAATATAGGGAAGCTTAAATCAATTATTAAGTATCTCAAGAATTATATTGCTAAATTCACCCTAGGTGATAAAAATATAAATAAACTTCTTGGTTCTCAACAACATGTAAAAAATAATTTTGGTCTTTATTTCAAAAATCAATAAAGAACCTAAAAAATAATACATATTTTAAAGTATGATCTCAAAATAAAATTTTCATTTATTATAGAAAAATAGGGCATCTTGTTTATGAATTTTATTGTAAAAATGATCATTATGGTAGTCCTGAATAAATTCATCTCTCCTCTAATAATTGTTTTAGATATTCTTATGAAAAATCATACAATAAAAAAGTATGGATTATAAGGTATCTTTTGGATAGTATATGTGGGCCTAAAATTTAGGTACTAAAGTCTTTAGTTTTTTGATTATTTGGTTGAAAAATTTTCTTAAGAGAAGAACCCATGGAGCTACATGGTACTTGTACAATAGGTGATCGAGACACATGTACGATGACTACTCGGAGTTCAATCATTTTGAAAATATTAAGGGATGACACATCACTTTTGGTGATAAATCAAGGAGTAAGATCATCAGTATAGGTATTATTGTTTTTTAATATTTTCCATTATTAAATATGTTTTTTGTTTTGAAGGTTTAAAAAATAATTTTTTGAGTATTAGTGAATTGTATGATAACAGTTTTAAAGTATCTTTTGAAAATGATTTTTATAAAGTCTTTGATTTCAAATGAAAACATTTATTTTTAGCTTATCATTTTAAAAATGTTTATGTTATTGATTTAAAATATATTTCAATTCAAAATTTTAAATGTTTAAGTGCACAAGATAGAAATTCATAGATTTTTTCTAGGTGACTTATTCATTGTAGCACACACACACTTATCAAACTCAACCGTAATCATCTAGTATGAGATTTAACTAAATTTCATTTCAAAAATAACATTGTTGTGAACCTTCAAAACTTGGTAAGTGATAAAAACTTCCTTGAAATATAAAAAGGAAGTATAAAAATATAATTACCTTGATATTATTCATCTTTATCTTTTTAGAACCACTGAAGTTGCAATTATATAAGGTAAATCTCTAATTTTTTGTAATTATCAATGATTATACATTATTTATGAGAGTTTACTTTTTATATCATAAAATGAGTCTTATATAGTATTTATTAAATATTCTAAGAAATTAAAAAAAGAAAAAGGATATAAGATCATATCCATTCAGAGTGATTATAAGGGAGGGGTTGGTAACAAATATTTTGATGAAATTTATGCTTTATAAGGTTATAATCATTACTTTTCAACTCCAAGGAATCTATAAAAAATGGGGTTGTTAAAAGATAGAATCCAACTCTTTAAGAAATTTCTATAAATATTTTAAATTAATTAAAACACCCTTAATATTTTTGGGATGAGGTAGTGAATACCACTTGTCATACCTTGAACCGTGTCTGTATAATACCCTTCCTTAAAAAGACCCCCTAATAAATTTGGTAAAAAAAATCCTAAATTTTTATTTTTTAAAGTGTTTGGATATAAATGATATATTATTAACACCAAATATAAATTAGGAAAGTTTGATCCCAAATAAAATTAAGGTATTTTTCTTGGGTAATATAACTGAAGTAAATATTATTGATTCTTTAATAAAAATACCAAGACCTTAGAAGAATCAATTCACATAAAATGAGAATTTTCCTAAACCTCATCCCTAAATTGATGAGGCTGAGGTTGACCTAAAATATTTGACCTTAAATAATCCACCCACTTATGAATAAATTGATATTTTAGATGAACCACCTTCTATCCCTTTACCCAATGCATGAGTAAAATCTAAAGAACACCCCTTAGATAATGTTATCAGTGATTTTCAAGCTGGTACTTATACTAGAAGGTTGGTTTTAAATGAGGTTGAACATCACTATTTTGTTTCACACATAGAATACCTAAACCTTGATCATGTAATTATTGATGAAAATTGGATACTTTAAATCTAAGAGGAGTTGAAACAATTTAAAAGGAATAACATTTGGACTCTTGTTAAATGGAATAATGATCATCCCATTATTGGTACTAAATTGGTCTTTAGAAATAAATTAGACGAGGAAGGTAAAATCACTCATAATAAAGATAAAATCATATTCAAATACTATTATCAAGAATAAGGAATTGATTATAGGGAAACCTTTACATCTATTACTAGGCTTGAATCCATTGAAATATTATTGGAATTTTCCAATCATTTAATTTTTAAGCTTTTTTAAATGAATGTTAAAAGTGATTTTTAATATGGTTTTGTTGGACTCCTCATGTGTTAATCATGTTTTAATGATCACAAATCCTATTACTGATTAATATCAATATTCATTTCACATCTTTCTAATGCTCTTCAATCTCAATAATAACTACACATCATGTTTTAATGATAACAAATATTATGGATGTTAATTACTCTCTTTATTATTTACAAGTCTTATGCATGATTACAAATATCACATATATTATCAAGCCTTTATATTTATTTTTCAACTTCTATTACTCTCTAATGATTAAGCTTAATCCATATTCTGTATATTACAGTTTAAGTATAAATACAGATATTTTTCTAAGTATAGAGACACCATGATGTTTGACACAGTAAGACAGACTGTGTACAAGACATAGTCAGAGTGACCCCGACACCGTGAAGGACACACTGTGAAGGACACACCGTGATGGACAAACCGTGAAGGACAAACCGTGAACCAGACACCATGACCCAGACACCGTGAAGGACAAACCGTGACCCAGACACCGTGACCCAGACACCGTGGCCCAGACACCGTGAAGGACTCACCGTGACCAAGACACCGTGATCTAGACACCGTGATGTGGACATACCGTGAAGCTCATACCGTGAACCTCATACCATGAACCATCTATCGTGAAGAAGACACCGTTTACATAATCACTGTGACACCGTTTCTTAACTTTTTGTCAATATTTTTTAAATAATACTAATAGTAATATTTGATGTTTTTAATGCAATTAATGATATTTAATGATAGTTGTTGGCATGTCAGGAAACCGTATCTCGTACCTATGAAAAGTTAATCATTCCTACTACCAGAACTCATGGAATATAAGGAAGATTAAGATGCAGTACACGTGCAAACGGTGAAGCGAGAAAAGTGTGATGATACAACAAGAAGAACATATATACGCCCGAGAGTACTGTGCTGAACAAAAAAGAACAATCCTGATCAAGAAGGAGATTTCAAGACTTTCGAAGAACTCGCATAAGTACAATCTAACATCACTTAAGAACACACGAAGAATCAAGATATCATTTTCACTCCTGTAGAACACAAGATGAACTACGACACTCTGTTTTTCAACAGAAAAACCAGAGAAGGACTAAGAAGCAATTCTGCTGAATCCAACGAGTCCAGAGCTGCATTGCTAATCACTAGAGCTTTCTAAACTCTTATCTATTCTATCTATGTGATTTGTTTATTTAACTTCGAGCAGTGTGGTGTACTCTGTATATCTCACACACACACTGTCTCCTGCACTGAACTGGAGGATATAAAAATCCTCATTCTAAAACTCTTAACTATTGTTTACCCACGTCAACTGTGGAAGAGGTCCTTGTGTGGCCTGATCTCTGTTTTTTTTCCCACGAAGAACAGTGGTAAAGGTCCCTGCGTGGCCTGGACTGTTGTGTAAACTGTTGTTAACCCTGATCCAGGGTGTGCATCAAATTTATATAAATTTGAGAGGACTAAGTCTCGGCTTGAGACTGAACCTCTTGTTACATCTGCTGTGCATCTTTAGTTTAAGTTTAAAGTATACTACATATATCTTTTATACTCCGCTTCTATTACTTTGAAATACAAAACTATTTTAAAGCTACTTTGATAGTTAAATTAGCAAGTGTTTACACTTATTGTAAATCAGTAGGTTAGTTTCAAAAGTTATTTTGATATTGTGGTTAAATTAACTGAGACCTAATCAATCTTAGAGAAGCTAAGAAAACATTTACAATCTGTATAAATTCACTATAGTTTAACTTGTTTTATAAATTGGGGGATTTTAAATAGACAATATTTTAACAGAAATTTTAATTGGAACTTAATTCACCCCCCTCTTGAGTATCCACTCTGACCAACATTTGGTATCAAAGGTTGTTTTTGTTTAAGGATTTTTGAAATAATCTGTTTTTCAACTGTGATTTTAGTTGCATCTTTAAAGATCTTAAATTTATGTTAGTTCTAAATTTTATCTCTTTAATTATACTTTCTAAAATCTAGTTATGGACAATAGACTAGAGGGTGCTGATACTAACATGCCACCTTTCTTCAATGGTACAAACTATGCTCAGTGGAAGCTTAAAATGAAAATTCATTTAGAAAGCATAGGTTTTGATATTTGGACTGCTATAGAATCTCAATATAAAATTCCAGAAACTAAAAGAAAAACTTGGGATGAACCTAAAAAGACTTCCTACAATAATAATTATAAAGTTATGAATGCCTTGTACTGTGCTTTAGGAGATGAAGAGTTTAACAGAATTTCTGCTTGCAAAACTACTTTTGAAATTTGGGATACCTTGGTTGTTTCTCATGAAGGAACAACCAATGTTAAAGAAATGAGATTAAATACTTATACTTTTAAATATGATAATTTTAAAATGAAGACTAATGAACCCATTTCTGATTTGTATCTCAGGTTCAATGAGATAGTTAATACAATGAATTCACTTGGTAAAGCTGTTCCAGCAAAGGAACAAATTATGGGGATACTGAGATGTTTACCAGACCGATGGAGAGGCACATCTGTTTCAATCAGAGAGTCATGTGACATTGCTGCTCTACCTGTAAAAGAACTCATTGGTAATATTATGATGTATGAGGAAGAACTCAAGGTAAATAAAGAGGAATATGATGAACCAAAAAGGAAATTAGTGGCTTTCAAGACTACTGCTTCAAAGAACAAGGACAAAGAAAAAGCTCAGATACAAACTGACAATTAAACAAGTGAAAGCTCAGACTCTGATAGTGATTCTGAAATGGCTCAGATAGCCAGAAGGTTTAAGAAATTTTATAGGAAGAAGAAATTTTTCAAAAAAACAAATTACAAAGGAAAGTATGACAATAAGGGACATTGGAAGAAGGACTGGAAAAAGCTAGATAAAAGTGATGAAGTTGTTTGCTATGAGTGCAAAAGAAAGGGACACATTAAGGCAGACTGCCCAAAGCTAAAATTAAAGAAGAAAAATGATTACAAGGACAGTAAGTACAAGAAAGATATGAAGGCTACCTGGAGTTCTTCAGAAGACAAAAAAAGTGAATATGAAATGTTTGATTCTGAAAAGAATCGTGCCAACATGTGTTTCATGACAAACATATCTGAGGTAACCTTAGATACTCATGTTTTAAATTCTTATTATTCTGGAGATGATACAGAATCTGATTCTGATTCTAAAAACATGAATAGTGAGGAATTATTTTAATAATGTAATATGCTGGAAGAGACATGCAATGAACTTAAGGATAAATACAAATCATTAAAGAAACAGCATGCTCTCAGTACTACTGTTAAAACCGAACTTACTATTGAAAAAGAGAAAAATTATCAACTGTTAAAGGAGAACACTGAACTGAAAATGTCAAATGAGCAACTTAGAAAGGACATAGAGAAGTTCAAAAATTGAAAGGATACACTAACTCAAATTATAGGAAGGCAATTGGCACCAAAATACACTACTGGAATAGGCTACAAACCTGGACAGAGACAGTTTACTAAGAATAGCTTTATTCCTAAATCTGGACAGAATATTGCTAGTTCTAGTTCTGGAAATCCATATGATTCAACTAGTTATTCACATAGTTATAGATAAAATAGAGTCTATATTTCAAAATATATTAATTCTGTAAATTATATGATACCCATAAGACAAATTTGGGTACCAAAATCATTTATTTCTAACCTTTCTGGACCCAAGAAGATCTGGGTACCAAAATCATGCTCTATCTAAAATTGTTTTATAGGAAACCTTATTGAAGAGTTCCCACAAGAAAACATGGAATTTGGACAGTGGATGTTCAAGACACATGTCTGGGGATTACTCATGTTTCAAGAGTTTAATAAAGGTTGATGGAGGCTATGTCACCTTTGGTGATAATTCTAAAGGAAAGATCATCGGCCTAGGCCAAATTGGTAACACTGATTCAGTTTTAATTTCTAAAGTTTTATTTATTGATGGACTGAAATATAATCTGTTAAGTATTTCTCAATTGTGTGATGATGGTTTTAATGTCAAATTTGAAAATGATTCCTGTAATGTTTTTAATTCTAAAAATGTTTTAGTCTTTTCGGCTTTAATAAATGAAAATGTTTATGCTGTTGATTTAAATTACTTAACTAAACAAAATGTTACCTATTTAAATGATTTTCATAAAGAGTCCTGGTTATGGCATAGGAGATTAGGACACTGCAATATACACTCACTTAGGAAACTAACTAGGAAGAACTTATTTAGAGACTTACCCAAACTTGAGTTTCCAAATGACAAAGTGTGTAATACCTGTCAAAATGGAAAGCAACACAAAATCTCTTTCAAACCAAAGAAAGAAGTCTCAACTTCTCAACTTCTCGAGTTGGTTCAGATGGATATATTTGGACCATCTAGAGCTTCTATCTTAAATGAGAAGCACTATGTCTATGTCCTAGTAGATGACTTTTCTAGATATATGTGGGTATACTTCTTAGCTCAAAAAAGTGAAGCTTGTTCTTATTTTGTTAAATACTCCAAGTCTGTAGAAAACCTTAATGGAATTAAGATTAAAACTCTAAGAAGTGATCATGGCCGTGAGTTTGAAAATCATGAATTTTAATTTTATTACTCACACAATGGCTATAGTGATAACTTTTCTGCTCCTAAAACACCTCAGCAGAATGGTGTAGTAGAAAGAAGGAATAGAACCCTTCAAGAAATAGCTAGAACCATGCTTAATGAATATGACCTGCCTATTTACTTTTGGGATAAATATGTGAATACAACTTGTTATATTATTAATAGAGTATTAATTAGATCTGTTCTTAAGAATACCCCTTATGAGTTGTGGAATAATAGAAAACCTAAAGTCAATTACTTTAGAGTCTTTGGCTGCAAAGTTTTTATTCTCAATACAAAAGATAATCTTGATAAGTTTGCTTCTAAGAGTGATGAAGGAATTTTTCTTGGTTGTTCTTTAACTAGAAAAGCCTATAGAGTCTTTAATAAATGAACCAAATGTGTGGAAGAATCTATTCACATCAATTTTGATGAAACTGATCCACATGAGCCTAAAACCTCACTTGAAAATCTTGAGGAAGATTTGAGTATTCTGGACCTTAATGACAAATCTAAAGAACCTGCTGTAAAAACATCCAGTTCTGGAAATATTCTAGAATCTGCTGGTATGGAACTCGAACCTATAGATGAACCTGAAATTTCTAGTCCTACCTTTACTAGATAAACTATAATTCTAAAGAATCATCCTTTAGATGCTGTTGTAGGAAATCTTGATAGAGGGACTCAGACTAGATATTCTCTTAGAAATCATGTTGAACATCAAACCTTCTTGTCACAGCTTGAACCTAAAAACATTGATGATGATATTAATGATGAATTTTGCGTAATTTCTATGCAAGAAGAATTCAGTCAGTTTGAAATAAATAAAGTGTGGAATCTTGTTGAAAGACCTAAGGACACTTTCACCATATGCACTAAATGGGTGTTTAGAAATAAACTAGATGAATCTGGAAACATAGTTAGAAACAAATCTAGGCTAGTTGCACAAGTCTATAGTCAAGAGGAAGGAATTGACTATGAGGAGACTTTTTCTTCTATAGCCAGATTAGAAGCTATTAGGATTTTACTTGCTTATGCTGCACATCTAAATTTCAAACTATATCAAATGGATGTCAAGAGTGCATTCTTAAATGGATATATTGATGAGGATGTTTTTGTTGAACAACCACCTAGATTCTCAAACCCTCATTTTCTAAATCATATTTTCAAATTATCAAAAGCTTTATATAGTTTAAATCAAGCTCCAAGAGCTTGGTATGATAGATTAAGTACTTTTCTAATCTCTAAAGGTTTTACAAAAGGTATAGCTGACCCTACTCGTTTTATCAAACAAATTTCTAAAGATGTTTTAGTTGTAAAAATTTATGTAGATGATATTATTTTTGGATCTTCAAGAAATTCCATATGTACTAATTTTTCTAAAATGATACAAAATTAATTTGAAATGAGTTTAATGGGAGAACTCAAATTCTTTCTTGGATTTCAAATATTTCAAAATGATGATGGAATTATTTTAACTCAAAGTAAATATACTGGATATAGTTTAAAATGTTTTGGATTGGATAACACAAAAGGTAGTGACACTCCCATGAGTACCACCTGTAAGTTGGATCTTGATGAAGATAGTAAATCTGTTGATCAAACCACTTATAGAGGAATGATTGGAAGTATACTCTACCTGACTTCTAGTCGTCCTGATATTATGTTTAGTGTGTGTATGTGTGCTCGTTTTCAAGAAAACCCTAAAGAGTCACATTTAAATGCTGTAAAGAGAATTTTCAAATACCTCAAGCATACTCCCAATTTTGGATTGTTCTATCCCAAAAGACAATCATTTGAACTAGTTAGTTATTCTGATGCTGATTTTGCTGGATGTAAGTTAGATAGAAAAAGCACCTCTGGAACATGTCATATTTTAGGCAAGTCACTAGTATCATGGTGTAGTAAGAAAAAAAATTCTGTTGCATTATCTACTGCAGAAGCTGAATACATAGCTGCTGGAAGTTGTTGTGCGCAAATTTTGTGGATGAAACACACATTACTAGACTATGAATATCAATTCAGACATGTCCCAATAAATTGTGACAACACAAGTGCTATTAAAATTTCTAAGAATCCTGTTTCTCATTCTAGGACAAAACATATTGATGTAAGACATCACTTTTTGATATATCATTATCAAAAAGGTGATATCACTTTGGAATTCATTGGTACTAAATATCAACTTGATGATATATTCACTAAACCATTAAATTCTGAAAGATTAGACTACATCATACATGATCTTGGTATGATTAATCATAAATAGATATCTTACTGATCTTAATACTCAATACTTTACTTTACTTTACAGTTTCATGCTCACTGTTTTACAGTTACTGTTTCATGCATACGGTCTCACCGTTAAGATCTTGTGCTCATGGTCTGTTAACTCACTGTATCACCGTGACTGCACCGAATGGTCACTGTCTCACCGTGACGACCACCAACTGTCTCACCGTGATGACTATTTTTCATCACACCGTAATGCCTACTCACGGTCTCACCGTGAAAATTATTTATATTATTATTTTAACCTGTATCGCGGTAATTTTTATTTCAATACTATTCGATTTCCCACGTTTTTGTTTTTATGACAATTGACATTCCCAAATGATAAAACTTAAGGGTTTCATTCGATTCCTTACCCAAACTCTCTCTTAAACCTTCTCATTCTTGAAAACCTTCTCTTCCCTCTCGCCTGAACCTTCAGTGGAATCCAAGTATGAAGCGTCCATCTTCACCTTCATCTGAGAAGCACTGCTCTAAGAAACATAAGAGGATACTGAGGATAGCTCCTGAAGGACCTCTAAACCCAAACTTGGTAAGCCGTACTGTTGTACCTGAAAAAGAAGTTTTCCCTGTATGGTTGCTGTCTAGCAAGTCTTTAGTTTTGAAAGTTTTAAGAGAACAAGGATGGGTTGAATGGTTCTCTGGAAAAAATAGACCGATTTACCCGAGGCTGGTATCTCAATTCTACCAATATGTGAAGTTTTCCTTTGATTTTGGAGAAAGCTTTATGGCGACCAGCTAGATCAATGGTCAAAAGTTCTCTTTCTCTTTGAGGTTGTGGGATGCATGCCTAAGAATTCCACATGAAGGAGTTTGTGAAGACTACCAGAGAGACCCTCCTCCATGTTCTGATATATTCAATCTGGAGAATGCCTTGGAAAGTATAACTGGAAATGGCACCAAGCGAAGGGCCATAGCTGCTGAATTAGATGGGGAAACTAGACTTCTTTTCAAATTTCTTCAGAATTTTATTAGTCTGAGAAAAGGGGATTTTTGCTGTAATAAAGTATCAGGATGTGTTCCTGATTCACCTGTTAAATAATGGCCATAAGATCAACCTATGAAAGTATTTTATTAACCATATCTGTGAGATGATCAAAGTCACTTCCAAATTCACCTCCTTGTTTTACTCAAGGATGATTTCAACCATGTTAGTTGCCAAAGGGTTGTTTGGACCGAATGAAGAAAAGTTAGAGGACTTTGATTTCTGCTTATCCATGCCTATCATCAAAAGGATGAAGATAAGCTGGAACCCCTGGAAGAAGCAGTGGGTTGAGGATAATGATCAACTCTATAAAAAGTTTAATCCTGTTGATTATCCAAGAAGAGCTAAGAATCTCTCTGATCCTGGTTTGGAACCAGATGAAGTGGCCGAGTGTTCAGAAGAAGAAGAAGAAGAAGAGGAAGTAACAGCTGAAGTATCACCTAGATAAGAAGCTTAAGTATCTACAATGGAAACAACTCCTTTTGAAAAAGAAAGGACTGTTGTCCCTGTTGTTATCCCTACTGAAATACCTCAAGGAGAGGAAGTCGCTATTGGTTTGAGAGAAGAGGAATCTTCTGCTTCTAGTGAGGATGTCAATCCAGAAACTCATCCTAATGCTGCAAGAAAATTGGTTTTTCCTGATTCAGAATAGCAAGAAACCATAGAGAGAGACACTATTGAAGAGGATCTCCCTGTTGAGAAAGAAGCAAGTCTGGAAGCTCAACCAGTGGAACAATCGGTTCATGAGTATATTCCCTCTGCTGAAGAGAGGATGGAAATTTCCTTTTAGCTGGTAAGGCAAGAGTTTGGTAAAGAGATTAGAGATGATCTTGTGGATCTTGATCATGTTCCTGCACCTCAATAATATAGAAGGGAAGCACAATTTGAAGGGGAGGAACCTCAAAACCTTGAGATTATGGAAGCTGGATCTACTGATGCTTCTCAACCTACTGTCACATATTCTGTGTACACTCGGTATGAGTTCCCATGATTTTATGATGTGAATGAGTCACAGAAAGTGACTACAACTGGAATGGATCTTTCTTCTCTGTTTCAACTGAAGTCTGTAGCTCATCCAGAACCAGTACCAGAACCAGAGGCTCAATCTGAATCAGAATCTGTGTCTGAACATGACTCTGAAGTGCAACCAAAACCTGAAACTCTACCTTTACCTTCACCCTTACCCGATCATCACTCCTTTGTGACTAAAGATGATCTGAAAGTTTTTGGAGAGACTCTGTTAGCTGGAGTTGAGAAGATCTTATCCTCTCAACATCGTCCAGTGACTCAACTGAGTCAAGAAGATGAATCAATTATCTTGAAAAATATTATATTACATATTCAACCAAGGATGATTCAAGAAATTCAAGAAGTCAGAGTTGAAAATAAGCTGCTAAGTGCTGATATTGCAAATCTGAAAAATATAGTAGCAACCTTACAGAATGAGTTGTCTTTGAGATCAATGCCTGCTCCTGTTTCTGCCCCTGCACCTGTTGCTACTTCTCCTAAGACATCTGATTCCATCCTTTCTAGGGAGATTGTGTCTCAAGTTCATCCATATATACTATATTTTGATGAGAATATTGGAAAAAGACACACCAAGATGCTGGAACATATGAGGAAGCTTGTAGAAAATCTGAATAAGCTTACAGATGAATACATTGAATGCCTGAAAAAAGTTCTCAAACAGCTCAAAGTTCTATCCGAAGCTGTAAAAGCTTCACCTGCTTTAGGTCAACCTTCTATTCCTCTTTTGGATGATTCTCTGTTGAGATCCATAATCAAGGAAGAAATTCAGAATTCCTTTAGTGGCTTGGATCTGTCTTCTTTGTCAGAAGTGGTTAAGAACAGTGATCGAGCATTGGACTTGGTTAGGATTCATTCTAAGATAGCCAATGATGCTCAACAGGAGATCACTAAGAAAATGGATTTTTATCTCACTCGGATTTTCTCCAAAAGTGATATGACATATAACTTTAGATATCTTGTAGAAAATTTGAGAATCCCTCCAGTAACTCAAGATTTTCAAACTCAAGTTCAGAAACTTACAAAGTTCACCAGAATGTTGGAAAAATTCATGGAGAATAAGGACGATTTTGAAAAGGCTATACAATATGGTGGTAAAATCATTACTAATTTCATCAATCTTTTGAAGCCATATCTTCATGTGTAGAGTACTGCTACAGTTTCTCCAGCTGCTGCACCCCTTAGACCTGGTCTACCTGCCTTAGCCTCCACTGCCATGTCAGTCAGTCAAGCTCTTTCTCAGATCCGACCAGTCATTCTTGAACAACCCCAGCCTAGATCTTCTATTTCTCCTACTTTGGATCCATATGTTTTTGAAGGTCTACCCTTACCCTATTTTTCTACCACATTTATGCCTTCTTCTACATCGGAACCTGCTCCTACTGCTGATATAAGCAAAGAAAATGTGGATCCCTGAAGAGTCTAGAGACTGTTTTCTTTTTGATGGGATGTCATTTGCTGTTTAATGTTTTTATTGTATTCTGAACCCTTTCTTTAATGAAAAATGCCGTGTTTCTTTTCATTTTTCTCTTCTTTTTGATAATCCCAAAAGGGGGAGAAAAACTACAAGTATAAAAGGGGGAGAAAAACTACAAGTTTCAGTACTATAATGAGATATTCTCTTCTAATATGCTAAGTTTCTTTAATATTGCATTTCATTTATATTTTGACTATACATGATTTGTGATCATCAAAAAGGGGGAGATTGTTGGACTCCTCATGTGTTAATCATGTTTTAATGATCACAAATCCTATTACTGATTAATCTCAATCTTCATTGCACATCTTGCTAATTCTCTTCAATCTCAATAATAACTACACATCATGTTTTAATGATAACAAATATTATGGATGCTAATTACTCTCTTTATTATTTACAAGTCTTATGCATGATTACAAATCTCACATATATTATCAAGACTTTATATTTATGTTTCAACTTCTCTTACTCTCTAATGATTAAGCTTAATCCATATTCTGCATATTACAGTTTAAGTATAAATACAGATATTTTTCTAAGTATAGAGACACCGTGATGTTTGACATAGTAAGACAGACTATGTACAAGACATAGTCAGAGTGACCCCGACACCATGAAGGACACACCGTGAAGGACACACTGTGAAGGACAAATCGTGAAGGACAAATCGTGAAGGACAAACCGTGACCCATGAATCGTGAACCAGACACCGTGAAGGACAAACCGTGACCCAGACACTGTGACCCAGACACTGTGAAGGACTCACCATGACCGAGACACCGTAATCTAGACACCGTGACATGGACATACCATGATTCTCATACCGTGAACCTCATACCATGAACCATCTACCGTGAAGAAGACACCGTTTACATAATCACTATGACACTGTTTATTAACATTTTGTCAATATTATTTAAATAATACTAACGGTCATATTTGATGTTTTTAATGAAATTAATGTTATTTAATGATAATTGTTGGCATATCAGGAAACCGTATCTCATACCTATGAAAAGTGAATCATTCCTACTACCAAAACTCGTGGAATATAAGGAAGATTAAGATGCAGTACACATGCAAGCGGTGAAGCAAGAAAAGTGTGACGATACAATAAGAAAGACATATATATGCCCAAGAGTACTGTTCTGAATAAAAAAGAACAATCCTGATCAAGAAGGACATTGCAAGACTTTCAAAGAACTCACATAAGTGCAATCCAACATCACTGAAGAACACACGACGAATCAAGAGATCATTTTCACTCCTGTAGAACACAAGCTGAAATACAACACTCTGTTTTTCAATAGAAAACTAGAGAAGGACTAAGAAACAATTATGCTGAATCCAACGAGTCCAGAGCTGCATTGCTAATCACTAGAGCTGTCTAAACTCTTATCTATTCTCTCTAAGTGATTTGTTTATTTACCTTCGAGCAGTGTTGTGTACTCTGTATATCTCACACACACTCTGTCTCCTGCACTGAACTAGAGGATATCAAAATCCTCACTCTATAAATCTTAAATCTTATTTAACCACGTCAACTATTGAAGAGGTCCTTGTGGGGCCTGATATCTGTTTTGTTTCCCACGAAGAACAGTGGTAGAGGTCCCTGTGTGGCCTGGATAGTTGTGTAAACTGTTGTTAACCCCAATCCAGGGTGTGGATCAAATTTATATAAATTTTATAGGACTAAGTCTCAGCTTGAGACTGAACCTCTTGTTACATCTACTGTGCATCTTTAGTTTAAGTTTAAAGTATACTACATATATCTTTTATACTCATTTGCTATTACTTTGAAATACAAAACTATTTTAAAGCTACTTTGATAGTTAAATTAGCAAGTGTTTACACTTATTTTAAATCAGTAGGTTAGTTTCAAAAGTTGGTTTGATCTTGTGGTTAAATTAACTAAGACCTAATAAGTCTTAGAGAAGCTAAGTGAACATTTACAATCAGTATAAATTCACTACAGTTTAACTTGTTTTATAAATTGGGGGATTTTAAATAGACAATATTTTAACAGAAATTTTAATTGGAACTCAATTCACCCCCCTCTTGAGTATCCACTCCAACCAACATGTTTTATTTATAAAAATTGTTTATTGAAAAACCTTCAGGTTTTGAAGATTCAAAATTTTCAAAACATGTCTTTAAGTTAACCAAATATCTTTATGGTTTAAAACAATTCCTTAAGGCTTGGTATGAACAATTGACTAAATTTATTCTAGTAAATGATTTAAAAATTGAAATCCGATTCAACTTTTTTTTAAAAATCCATTTCAACTGAATTATTAATTTTTCAAATTTAAATTTATGATTTTATTTTCAGTTATACTAATGAATAACTTTGTAATTATTATTTTTATTTAAATATAAACGAATTTGAAATGAGTTTTATGGCTAAACTTAAGTGTTTTCTTAGTCTTAAAATTTCTCAAAATAAAGATGAAATTTTTGTAAGTCAAAAAAATACACTAATTAAATTTTAAATCATTTTTAAATGTATCAAGTAAAAGAAATAAGTACACCTATGAGTAATTATTATAAGATAATGTTGGATGAAACTGGTAAACCAGTTGATAACAATTTTTAACATGGTATGATTGAGAGCCTTCTTTTCCTTAATGTGACCCAAACAAAAATCATGTTTAGTGTATTGACCTGTGTTAATTTTCAATAAAATACAAAATAATTTAATTTTAAATCTCTTAAAATATTTTTTTAGATATTTAAAAAGTTTTAAAAATCTTAGTTTATTTTATCCAAAACACACCTCTTTTGAACTTATAAGTTTTTCTAATGATGATTCTATTGATTCTAATTATATAAGAAAAGTAAAAGTGGGACTTGTCACATACTTAGAAGATCCCTTATCACTTAGAGTAATAGGAAAAAAATTTATGTTCCTCTTTCTATGATCAAAGTGGAATATATATCCATGGGGAGTTTTTGTGAAAAAATTATTTGGATGAAATAAACTCTCTAAGATTATGGGATAAATTACAATAAAGTTCTTATTTATTGTGAAAAAAATAGTTCCATTAGTATTTTAATAAATCAAATTCAACACTCTCACACCAATAATAATGAACATAGACACCACATTTTGTGAGATCACTTCAAAAAAGGTGGTATCTTACTTGATTTAATTAGAAACAACCTTCAATTAGTAAATATATTTAATAAACCCATTATACTAGATCATTTTTAATTTATTAAAGGTGAGTTAGGTATATTTTTCTAGTGAAACTTATTCTTTAAATTTGGAAAAATTGAGTTTTTTTAAAAATGATTTCAATATTTTAATCTCTTATTTTTTTTTGAAAATGGAGATATTTTCAAAAAAATTAATCATTACTTTTGGAAAATTAAAGTGAGAGTAATATTCCTAGAAAATAAATTCCCATATGGATACAAACAAGTGGATTTTGTTTTGAAATAGATTAACATAAAGGTTATAACATCAAAAATGGAAGGTTGTAATTTTAATATGATCTTCACCCTAAGAACAAGTATAAAGCCTTTAATACACACCTAGTTTGACACTCCTAGAGAATATGCTCTGGATTCTTCATGTAAACATTCTTAGCCTTAATAATGGATTAGAATTTATAAATAAAATAATTAATTTCAATTTTTATTTAAATTCTTTATTTTTTCAAATGTTTTAATGTATTAATGTGTTATTTAAAAAATGTTTCATTGATTTTAAATATATTATGTATTTTTATTTATTTCTTTAAATTCATTATTTTATGGATCCCAATATTTTTTAATGCATCAATTAAGGGGTTCTTATCTTGGTGATTAATTAAAGTTTCTATATTATACAACCTATTTCAATATTGAGTTTATTTCTATAAATTTTTTATACTTCAAATTTTTTATTTGAATCTTGATATTACATACTCTTATGTAATTTACAAAGAAAACTTTTAAATTTCTTATATACATTAAAGTTGTTTTTTTATTAACATTTCTATTTTTCTCAAATTAAAAGGATTATTAGTTTTTTTTGAAATATTAAAACCTATTTTTGTCTCTCTGAAAGAATCATTAATGATGGGTAACTAAATATTATAATTCATTTTATTGCTCATTATTTTTGGATCTCTTTATATTACCCTTCATTTCTATAGCCTTGTTTATGTTTTTTTATAATCACAAATGGGGATAATCTTATGGTTTTGGATAAATTTATGGTATCATTGTGGTATTTATAATTTTATATTTTAAATTGGGCTAGAAATTTCTAGTGAAGTTAGGGTATTTTTTTATTTCAATTTTTTATTTCATATTTTTAAATCTCTTTCAAAAATATTTTTTTGGGATTTTTATTATTTTCATGACTTTAAAAACTATTTGTTTTAATCACTTGAGTATTTAGATGATTTTATCATCTCATTTTAATTTCATTATGTAATATTGAAATTCCTTTTGAATTTTTCTTTGGTATATTCCAAGTGTTTATAATAATAAAAAAGGGGGATATTGTTATACCTCACTCTCTTAGATGTGTTTTAATGATAAAAAAAATATTTTATTGATTTAACCATTCCATTTCATGAGATTTTGGAATTTATGTTTGAGAATGATGATAGGTTTAAAATATAATAAAAAAAGGTATAAAAGTGAATGAAGGAAAAAAGAGGATCCTAGATAGTCTGTTACCACCGTCTACCCCATTAAGTTTCATAGGCTAGCTGGTGGCATTATAAAGAAGACCTTAGCTATTGGAAGCTCTCTAGCTACCCAGTGGAGTGTCATTAGAACACTGGTGGCACTAAACAGAAGCTTCAGAACTGTAGGTAGCTCACCGACTACCTAGTGGAAGCTAGTGGCTACCAAGTGGAGTCTACACTATCCATAAATCCTATAGAAATCCCATCAGCTATCTGATGGTATCAGGTAGCTAGTCGGTGGTGGAAAGTTAACAAGTAAAAGGGCACATCAATAGTTTTATTCAACAACTCCCTTGAACCCATTACACCGTAAAATTGACCCTTATACACCTACAAGATATAAATGCAACCCAAGGGATTCTTGGAAAGCTATGATTATGAACAATTGTGAACTGAAATGATCTATAGAAAATATAAATAAGCATAAAATACAATTTTTCTTCCATTGTTCCTCATCTTGAGAATTCGTTGTATTTTTTTATTATAACAGATTGATCTCTATATTTCTCTATCTATTTATCTCAATTTTATATTCTCTATCATTATATATAAATGATATATTTTCTGAAAACAATTGTTCCCAATCAAATATCTTCTTTCTCTTAGTTTTATGGGTTCTTGTTAAACTACCAAAACCAAGGTCTTTCTCTTTGGGTTTTTGGAATTTTTTGCTAAATCTAGGGTCTCTATTTCATAGTTTTTTGGTTACTACTAAAACCAAGGGGTTTTATTATTTTTAGGTTTCTTGAATACCACTAAAGTAAAGGTATATTAATTCATAAACCCTCAATAAATTGGGGTGGGAGATGTAGGGGATCATTTTGAGCTATTACCAAACTCTTTTATCAAATTTTGTGCCTTTTTTTTATTTAATTTTCATATAATTTACATATTAACTAATTTAATTCAATTAATCCATTAATAATTACTCATATTAATATTTTTATTTATTAATTCATATAAATAAACTCTTAATTTATTTTTTGTTTTATCTATGTTTTTTTAAAAGTTCAAATATTCTTTTTAATACTATTGTAAATACTTTGATTCTTTTAGTTTATCTCTCAATTTCATAATTGCATCACTTTTTTATTAAAATTTTAAAATAAAATTCATCCCCTATTGTAATCTTACTCCAACCAACATAAATAATATATTCTTAGAAAAATATTAAAAATTTTAGAAGAATTTTGGTAATGATAATAGCTATGATGGTTTTAAAATGTGGTCATGCTGCAAACGTTAAAAAAATATTATCTTTTCACTTCATAAAGAAAGTAAAAAATAACCCATACGGTAAAATTTAAAAATATTACTTTTTTAAACTTTTTATATAAAGTAAAAAGTATTTGAAAATGAAATTTAATAATCTTTTAAGTATAAGAAATAACATTCAGGAATTTTTTATAAAGAACATGGATATGGAAGAGAAATATTTTGAAAGGAGAACTTTAAAAATAAGGTTTTAAATAAAATACCTTCATCTTCTGACTCATCACATACATATTTTAATTTCTTAAATTATAAAATTATATTAATTATATAATTTATTAAGAAATTTTTTAATGTTTATTACTTTATTATTATTTATTTCATCTCATTTATTACCTTGTGTAATTTAGTTATTAAGTCAGTTAAGTTGACGTTGGACGTTTTGGGGTTGTTCAGTCTAAAAGAGCTTTGGTGTATTGACCATGGTCAAATGGTTCATGGTTACATCATCTAAAAAATATTAAACATGTTATAATTATCATTTTTATACATTAAATATACTTGTATAACCATCTATGTAAGTCATTCATGAAAAAATTAAATGCATCGTTGCTGTAGTTCGTACGTACACATGAACAATGTTTCCATTTTTATAATGGATGAAAATGACATAAATTTTATAGAGGTTTAACTCTAAATAATAATAATCATATTAAAAATATCATATTTATTCATTGAATCTATCCTTATGACCATTAATGTTATTCAAAATTAAAAAATGAATTACATCGCTTCATGGAGGTGGTAGTCCACAAGTACACATGAGCAGAGTTATCATTTTCAAAAAGATGGTAGGTTAATAAGGTAAATAATATATTAACATTAAATAATCATAAAAATGTCATAAATAATATTTATATTCATTAAATTAATCTTTATAACCATTCATGTGAGGTGGTGAAGAAAAATGAAACACAACGCTTCGTAGAGGTGGTATTCTACACATATGCATGAGAGAAAATTTCATTTCCCATAGGAGTAAAGGAGATAGTAAATAGTTGTTCCATAAATATAATTACGATATCATCCAAAATTTTATTTCACCAATGGACTAATCCTTGTTGGTGTTCCATGTGGCTTGAGGGGTCGAAGGATGACCTAAATCCTTTGAGGCTAGTGTGGACGTAGACCTGCAGGTTGTGAAGCTACAAGTGGTCCACCGGCTAGCCGGTGATGGACATCGACTATATGATGGGTTAGAAGTATAAAAAACACTTTTATTTTAGTAATCATCTAAGTAATTTTCTATCCATGGGTTACAAAACTTTTTATGTAAGCACCAGTAAGACAGTGGTGTTACTAGATGCAAGTTTGCATTAGGGTAGCATGGTAAATTCACCTTAGAACCCATGTTTTATTTATTTTATCTCCTTAGTTAATCTTAATTTGATCCACACATGAACCATGGGAGCCTCTTGGATGATTTTATCTCTCCCAAACCCATTTTATGGTGGATCTATGTGCATTTCAAATAGGTGATCCTCTTATGGTATGTATTTTTCTTCTTGGCCTTCAATCTATCTTTTCGTATGGTTTATTATTCCTAAAGGATATGGAGGCCTTAATATTTGTTTTAACTATAATGGTTGATTGGTTTTTAGGTTCTAGTATCTCTTATTTCTTCTCTCTAAATACCCCTTCCTTGATTCGATGTTCTTCAATAGAGGCAACTCATCTTAGATTCATTTTAGTTTGATTTAAGATATTCCATATTAGTGTTTTTATATTGTTTCTTCTTCTTCTTCTTATGATTCATGTATTACTTTAATTCATGTTTATTCCATTTTAAATTGATTAAACATGATTTGATCATTTTTAATTATAAATTATACCTTTATGGTCAAAGTGATATTTGGCATGAATGGTTTCATATCGAGAAATAATCATTTGTTTTGAAATGAATTTAAATTTTGGTTGATCATAGTGATTTTGGGTTATGAAATGTAAAGAATTGTTTTAATAAAGACATTTTAATTCTTCAAGATTATTCTAAATGGCTTAAAAATGTGATTTTCCTTGAAAAGTGTTTTGGAATTATTTAAAGGATAACAAGTGATAATTAATTTTGAAAAGGATGATTGAAATAATATTTAGACAATAAAGGATTTATTGGATTTTCTTTTCCTTTTTTTCTTGAAGACCCGTTTGGAACATTTAGTTGGTTTTTAAAGGAAGAGGTATTATATATACTTTTTTAATGGTTGATTCAAAATAATGTTTTTATTAATTGATAAAGGTTTTTTTTATAAATTTGGATTACTTTAAATAATCGTTTAGAACTTTGTAAGGTGAATGATCTTGTCATGAAAATTATTGGATAAACCCTTATTTATAATTTTGCTTGATAAATAGTGCTCTATGCACTTGATTATGGGTTTTAAAATAGGGGTCATACTCTTTGAGGGAGTTTGGGGGTGAGGGTGATATGAAAACCTTATATAGGTTGAAATTTTTAGGGAATGAGCCCATGTTGATACTATGAAGGATCCATGTTGTGATCCAGGTTACTTGATTATCTCACCCACCTATTTGAATAGTTATGAGGAACTTGGGTAGTTGGTTGGTATAACCTAGATTTATGATTTTCTAGTAGACTCACACACAAATTATTGGATCTGTAGATAATCTGAAAGGTTCTTGATATGGACATGCAACTCGGAAAGTGGGTCTGTGCGGACTTAGTTTACATGAGACCCATTTTGAATCAATATAGGCCCTATGATGAGTCATGATTTATTTATTAGCTAGACTATGGTGGAATCATTATTATATCTGGGTCGTACCCATGACATATAACCTCAACACTTGACATTGATACTTAGCATATGTATCTAATCGTTACTTAGAATAGGAGTTTCCACATTTGACTTCCTTTATTATATCTACTCTATTTCTATGAGGTACCTAATTTATCCATGTATATCCCTGGGTATAAATCTTTGTTATGTGATACATGGTACTGAATCATATTTTCTATTTTTACCATTAACCTTATCTTATGAAACTATTTTTAAAAAGATTTTTATAAAAACAGTTTCCAATTTATGAAATGGGTTTATCTCATTTAAAATTGGATTATGATATGGTTTCCTCTTGAGGATTCCAAAATGGGGTTTGAAATGGAAAAGGTTGTGGCTTAGAATCCATTTTTCTTATGACTAGATTTATGAATTTGTTTCTCTTTTTAAAAAATGAGTATATTTTACTTTCTTTTTTTGTAATAGAAAACCCCTATTTTCTTATTCTTAATTTAAAAATAGAATATCTGAATTTTTTGTAAGAGAAATTGTATATACTCTTTTTCAGTATCATATTGGGCTATGTAGATCACACTATGCTTGTACCATTCAATGTTTATGGCCTATATGTCTCTATTACATGTGATAAAGTTCTCTTTATCTTTATTTTTTGGGTTCGAGCTTGGTTGGACAAGGGCAAGTGACTTGGGATATTTAGGGTAATTGTAGACCACTATGAGACGAGTTACAATAGTTTTATTTTATGATTTCTGTTTATGGTATCCTATAAAGGTCATGAATATTCTTGATACTTTTTCATTCTATGGCATTTCCTAGTGATTCCGAGGTTCAATCATTTTTGAAAAAAAAATTTAAAAGCAGTTTAAAATGGATTTAATAATTTATTAATAGTAATTTTGAAGTTTTGAAATTTATTTTGGAAGTTTTTAAACTGATTTAATTTAAATATATTTATTTAATTATAAATAATTAAATATTATTAAATTTAAATATGTTTTTAAAAATTTTAATTAGGTGTGATATATTAAATATTATACAACATATTATACACATGTGTAAATATGTATATTTACATGTGTCATACTGTAATTAAAAATTTCAAAAACGTTTATGTTACGAATGTCACACACACACACTACATTGTTATATAAATACACGTGTGTGTGTTCCACAATTATATATTATATATATATATATATTTATATATATTTATATCATTTTAATATAAATATATGTATATTATTAAGGAGTGGTGTTATATATATATTATATGTAACATTGTAATATGTATATATATATATATATATATATATTGGTTGTGACATTAAAAAAAGGGGAAGAAATAAAAGTCAAATAATAAATTGTGTATAATAAATTAAATGAGTTTGATTTAAGTATTCAAAAGTAAATGGTGACATTAAAAAGGAAAAACATGTATTTAAGTTTATTGGAATTAGAAATTGGGATAATAATGAAGAAAGAGGAAAAAAATTAAAATAAAATAATTTAAATACATGAAATGAGAGTAATGATGAGAGGATGTGTGTTTTAACTTAATGAAAAAAAATGAAATCAAAAGAGAAAGTAATTGGGAAGTTGGACGTAGTAATTTAAGGGGGGATAAATTAGAGAGAGAAATGAGTGAAATGATAAGAGGAAGGAGAGTGGGGCGTGGAAGAAAAAAAGGGTGTATTGAATGAAGAGATAAATTAAATGAGAGTAATAATTGAATAAAAATAAAATAAAAATAAAATAAGAATATTAAGAAAGAGGCGCGTGGAGGAGACACACCATGAGGGGTGACACACCCAACCCAAAAAAGTAGAAGGAAAAAGTGGTTTAAAAATAAATAATAATAATAATAATAATAATAATAATAATAATAATAATAATAATAATAATAAATGGGGGATATTGAAACATAAAAATTAAATAATAATTGCATAATAGGTTTCTAATTAAATGAGGCAATTAGATAATGGAATTAAATGAGATAATTAAATGAAAAATTAATTTTGATAATTAAAAAATGGGTTAATAAAATACCTTAATTTCTCAAATTTTATTTGTAATATCTCTCAAAATACTAATCAGATTGATGCGCTGTTAATTATATTGGATTCATCTTGATGAGTAGAAGGAAAGAACCCAGTTTTTTTGTATGCATCGAGTTATAATTTCCAAATTTAAATAAATACTTTTTTTTACATTTGAATTATTGAATATGGAGAATCAGATGATTATGGATTTGTGTTGGGCCTTGCGAACATTATTTATCATCTTTTTTGGGTCTTCAAATTGAGTTAGAGAATCCTTCATTTCTCACCTAGTTTATCATGCAGTAGGGGATATAATTTTTTTTGTTCTTTGAGAAAATGGTATGTATCAACTTAATAAAGATAATCAATTGATTAATTGGAATTAATAATGAATGAGGTAATTTTTCCCATGTTTTATATGATTTCTTTATGTTTCATACAACTATTTCTATATAAATTATTATCACATTCATAGAGAATTATTATCCTTATTATAACATGTTGTGTTACTTTAGATAATTGAAAGATTATCCTGGAGATACAAAGTGATAATTATTATTATTTTCTATAAAATGAATCTCTCCCATGTTTTTTCTTATATTTTAATATTATATAAAAGATTATACGGGCTTGATGCCTCATGTAAAATCATGGATGTTGGGAGAACTTGTTTGTACTTATTTTATATGTGCTGTAGAACCTTGATTAGTGTGATTGTTTGGAATCACTTTAAATATAATTGAATAATAACTTATATCCAGATAATAAAATGGTTTATATTGGAGATTATTTTCTTGTGTGAGAATCCTCTTAAATAAATTAATTAAATTGATAAAATTCCCCTGCTAAATCTAAAAAAATGTCATGTTTTATGTGATGTGGTTATGGAAAGGAGTACTATTTTTCATTTTGTGTGTAAGTTGTGTTATGGTAGTTTTATGGGTAGTATTAGAATCAAATGATAATGTTGGAATTAGAATTAATGGGTTGGTTTGATTAATAAGATAGAAAAGACTAATGAATTAAAAAGAAGGAAGTATGGTTAAGTGTGGTTGAATCTTAATGTGAAATTAAATGGGATGGGAATAATAGAATGAATTGAGTGTTTGAATGAAATTGGATTATAATTTTAAATATAGAAAATGGATTAATTTAAAAGGGGGTTTGGATTATGGAATGTGAATTGTGGCTTGTTGTGTGGTGTTGTGCATTTAGAAGTGGTAGTGGAAGTTTTGAAGGTTGTGAGGTGATGTGGTGACATTGTGATATGATTATTGCCTCAGTTTTGAACCCATAGGATTGGGATTGTTTGTTTGATATTATATATATGCCATTATATATTCCATGTGATTTCTATACGATACCCACCCACATCGAGCACCATGTGCCAAAACCGACACACACACACACACATATACATACATACATACATACATACATACATACACACACACACACACACACACACACACACACACACACACACACACACACACACACACATATATATATATATATATTGGTGGGGTGTTTTCCAAACATCTCAGTGGGAGGATGGATGACTGACTACCCACTCTTTCTTGCTCCTTATTCTAGGAATTGGAGAAATGAATTGGATGTGATGGATAGAAGTAAAAAGAATTGTTGTTAAGATTTGATGTGATGAGATGCGATGGCCCAAATGTCTTTGGGTGATATTTGATGTGATAGATTATGGTGGGGATCATTCATGGAGGGAAGAGGTCATAAGGTTTATATACTTCATGTTCATGATACTCTACTTTACTAGTTATGTGATGTGATGGAACATCTGTTTGTGGGTAGGATGTGATGTGATGTGATGACCTTGGTATCTACGAGAATGATGCGATGTGATGTGATGCAATATGGAAGAGGTGGGAGATCCATGACGTACATCGTTGGTGTCTTAGAGTAAAATATCAGTGGGAAAGCGGTGTGTGGTACTATTTATTGATATGTTTCTTATAATGTTATTATACTCAAATGAGTTATTTGGTGATAGAGCCTTGATGAGGTTGGGGTTTGGTTAGTTGAGTTGTTTAGGTGTTGTTGGTTTCTTTGTTTCCTCACGAATTCATTAGTATGCTCTTTTCACATGTGCACATGAGACTTTGGTTTTCCTACTTAGTATAGTTGTATGATCGCCCTACATATATAAATATATTTGTAGGTTTTCCAGGAAGACTTCATAGACCGTGCTATACATAACTAGCTCAGACCTTTAGAGTTGTTATTGTGTCAGTGTCTAAGATTTTACTTAATGAATTTCATTTCGTTAATTTTATCCATATCTATTTTATTTATAAATTAATTAGGGGATGGTTTTGGTTTGATTTTTATATTATTCTATGTAGTTGATTGTGGTTGATTTATCCCATCTCTATCTTGTTTTATTATAGATGTCAATTCTTCCCATTTATGAAATTTTCATACCCTCGATTCTAGTTTCAAACCCAAGGCCTACTAGAGGTATAACTCAAGAGTCATTATATCTCTTCCCTCATTGCAGTATCTTTAGAGGGAGGGGGTCATGATAGAGTGGTATTATAGGTATGTTTTATGGATAGGATGGAGTTTGGAGTTAGTCACAATGAGTATTTCATGGGTTGGTTGGGAAACAATGTCAGATGATCTTGGTGCGTGACATAGTCTAGAGAAGACTGGCTAAGAAATTAGATTTTAGGGCCTCCCATGATTTTATAAATGGACTCTAAGCCTACCTAATCACCAAGTGATATGGAACCACTTGAATGGTAGATGACTAGAAGAGGTACATGCATTATGATTGATTGCACTTATGATTGAAATAATTGGTTTCGATAAGTTAAGGAAATTAATTAAATAAATCATGGAATTTTATGTGTATTTACCTAAATATTCCCATGCTATGGTTTCTAATGAATTGTTCTTGTTTGATTAATTAATCATATAACCTAAAAAAAAGATTAAAATTATGGTTAACTGGCTTGAGTTATTTTTCTAAAACCTTGTTGAGGCTTGAATGTGTTTTTTCCTTACCTATTATAGCATGATACTTAATGAATTGAATTTCATGTCCTTCATTAAAACATATAACATATTATCTAGTTTTTTAATGTTATAAATTGTTAGATAAGAATTATTAGTGTATTTTGTTGTGAACAACTATTTAATTTTTAAAATCCATATGAATCATGTTACCTTGAGTAGATTTTATACTAGCATGATAAAATAAATTATCTTGAACCATGATTATAAGTATTATGGTCCCCATGTGAGTTAATATTCAATGAGTTGCTTTATATTTGTAAATTATCAAGATAATGTGTTATGAAATTGTTGTTAAACTTGGTTTTAGACTTTTTTTTGAAAATGAAAATCATGATTATTTATAATTCCTTTGAATTTGAAAACCTTAACAAGAATAACATGCTCATTATTTTGGAATGATTATTGTTCTGAAGTATTGATATAACCATATGATGTAAGAATTTATTAAGGTGGAAATTATTGTGATATTTATTTCTAAATTTTTGAAAATGATAAGCATAATTTATGGTAAACTATTGAGACTTAAAAATATTTAAATGATTAAACTTATTGTTTTATGACAAATAATAATTTTTAATGCTGAAATAACTTTTCCTCTCATATTAAGTCATGGGAAGTTTTTTTATGGGAAGCATACCTAAAGTTGAAAACATTTGTGTGGTAACTATATAAATTCTAGTATTTGAGACTTGATCATGTAACATGTTTAATATGTTCTATTTAAATATGGAAGTAGAATCATGTTACACTTATTTCAATATATAATCATGTTTTTCTAAAAAATGAAATGACTAAATAATGGTTAGTTCGAGCATGATAAAACATGAAACATAGTAATATGACATGAACAATTTTAATTTTTTAATCAGATATCATGCATTATTTTGATAATTTTGAAAACATATTGTATAGGTAATGGGGTATTTAAATTGTGTGCAAGAATATAGCTTGTAAAAATTTTCAAATGATGTTTGAAGTGCATTTACATGGTAACAATATGAACTTATAATGTCTTATTTAAGTATATTAAACATGATGCATGAGATAATGTGTGAGAAATTTCATATTTAACTTGGATACATGTTAGAAACCTTTAAATGTAATTCATGGTGTTTTACCAGAAATGAATTTGGAATGTTGATTGTTGTTTGTGGTTGCATTATTATTGTTACATTGAAGTGTTGATATTACTTTCCAAAAAATAATGGTTGTTGGAGACCTTTATTTCACTATAATTATCATGGATTATGAGACCCTTGATCTGACTCCATTATTAATCTCACCATGTTTTAAAAGATAATAACTTATATATGGTTAATGAACTCGTTCCCCATAGAAAATCTTAAATTTTGTGAGAATACCCATGCTAAATAATGAGGTGGAGTAATGTAAGCCCAAAAATAATTTTGGAATCCAAAATGTATTGCTGCTATGTGTGGTCGTTCTTGTTATGATTCCCTATGTGATGTGTGATTAAAAAATTCAAGTATACTAAGAGGTGGAAACCTAATCCCTAATCGGTATGCGTTATACTTTAATGTGATTAAAACCATGTGGGAAAGTTAGTTCCACCCAAAGTGGATAATATCTTGACATGGGATAGGGAATTCATTGATTTTTGTACTTGGGGATTTTATGTTTGATGATGGAGGTGATCATTGGTTGGGTAAATGTATATAATGAGATGGATAAGGTGGTTATGTGAAAATGGTGGTTTCTTGTGAATGGTAAGTTGGTGAGGTGATGTGGTTGTGTGAAATGTTTGGTGGATGCTTTTACTGGTTGGTGAGTTTGGGCTAGTGGTTAAGTTGTGTAGTGGTGGTGATGTGTGGTGGATGAGATGTGCAGTTGTTGTGGTGAGATGAATTATTTTGTATTGTGGTGTGATTATATTGATGGAATCACCCACCTCCCATAAAAATGTTAGTCACTTAAAGTTAATAATAAAAGAAAAGGGTTTTGGAAAAATCTTGAAATTGATGAAGATGTGATTGCCTCCCACACCAAAATCTTTTTATGAAGGAAGTGATGAGAATGTTTGATTACTACCTTGTTGGTTGGGTTTCTTGTGTTTAATATTATATTGATGGTACATGTTAAGGCCTCAAACATATGAATAGTGGTAAACCCTTTCCCACATCAAGACATGTTATATTACAACACGTTCTAAAACCATGTAGCCAAGTCATTTCCCCCTAAAGAGAAAAATATCATGGTGCAATGGATGAGTTCCTTTGATTTGTGTGATTTTAGAAGAAATATATATGTTGATATGAGTTCTTGTGTCGGTTGAAAAATGTTATGTGAAATTTTTTCATGAGTGTGCTCTTAATAAATAAATCATTGTTAGGAAAATGAAAAAAATTGAGCTAGATAAGATGGATTGTTACAACCTTATGATTTTTTTGTTTACGTTTCATGTCATATTTCAAATTTAAGACTCTTGAAAAAAGATTTGAAATGAAATGGTGTGTCTGATGGAAACATTAGATAGTTACTTAAAAAAACAATAGTTATTGATTTTCAAAAAAAAAACAAAATAAAATATTCCTGAGTTGAAGGATAATTTTTGATGTAATAAAAAAAGGGTGTGAGAATTGGGTTGATTTGAAATGAGAGGCATGAGTTTTCAAAAAAAAATAAAAAAAAAGAGAAAAACCATTTAATGTTTTTTTTGAAATAAAAGGTTTTAAATTGTGAAATAAAAAACTTTTTAAAGGCTTTGAGGATATTGGGTGAAGAAAAATAATGGATTAAAATTAAAATTGATTTGATGAATTTTTTTGTTGTGGAGAAATAATGGATTTAAATGAAGTGTGATTTTGAAAAGGATGTACTTGTTTAAACTGTGAATGGTGAATTGAGTTGATTTTTTTTTCTCATAACTGGTTAATAAGTATGGATTAATGTATTTGTTATGACCATCTATGTGGCCATATTTTGTTTGATAGGTATCTCCCTCAAGAGATTGTCTTCAAGTATTATGTAGTTTTACAATTATTTTTCCTAGTGTTTGTTGTGTTCCAAATATACCGATAAACTTGAGAGGTATCTCATGGGTTGGTTGTTCATACCCCCATTCTCTTTTCCATTTAGTTTTATTTTGATTCTTGAGGATGAGAATTTTTTGAGAGGTTTCTAATGTAGAGGTATGTAATATTCTTGTGCCTTCCTTTGTCATTATAGGGCATTTCCTAGTGATTCCAAGGTTCAGGAATTTTTGAAAAAAATTTAAAATCATTTTAAAATGGGTTTGATAATTTATTAATAGTAATTTTGATATTTTGAAATTTATTTTTTATGTTTTTAAAATGATTTAATTTAGGTAAATTTATTTAATTTTACGTAATTAAATATTATTAAATTTAAATATGTTTTTCAAAATTTTATTTTTTTGTGATATATTAAACATTATACAACATATTATACACATGTGTAAATATGTATATTTACATCCATCATGCTATAATTAAATGTTTTAAAATGTTTGTGTTACGGATGTTATACACAGACACAGACACACACACACACACACACACTAAATTGTTATATAAATACACATGTGTGTGTTGTGTAGTTATATATTATGTATATATATGTGTGTATATATTAAGAGTTATATATATTTATATATTAATTACCATGTATACATATATATATACATGTGTTAAAATGATATATATATTTTTATATTATTTTAATATGTATATATGTATATTATTAAGGAGTGGAATTATATATTATATATATATATATATATAAAATTGTAATATGTATGTATATATATAGGTTTTGATGTTAAAAAAAGAGGAAGAAATAAATGTAAAATAATAAAACGTGTATAATAAATTAAATGAGTTTGATTTAAGCTTTAAAAGTAAATGGTGAGATTAATATGGAAAAATGTGTATTTAAATTTATTGGAAAGATAAATTGAGATAATAATGTATAAATAGAAAAAAAATTAAAATATAATAATTTAAAGACATGGAATGGGAGTAATGATGTGAGGATGTGTCATTTAACTTAATGAAAAAAAATTAAATGAGTAAGAAATTTGGGAGTTGGGTGTAGGAATTTAAGGGGGGAATAGATTGGATAGATAAATGAGTGTAATGATAAGAGAGAGAAGAGTGGGTGTGGAATAAAAATGGGGGTATAAAAGGTGTGTATTGAATGGATAGATAAATTAAATGAAATTAATAATTAAATGAAAATAAAATAAGAATATGAGGAAAGAGCCACATAGAGGAGGCATACCATGGGGTGTGCCACAAAATAATTCTATTTTTTTTTATTTTCAAATAAACTACTTAAGGAGGCCTCTTATGTTATAGACAGTACACTTGCATTACCTAGAATACACAATTAAAAAACAAATGAAGCAGACATCCATTACATACTCATATCAATTCAAAATTCAAAAAACAGACTTGTCATCACCTCGGGCCACAATCTACCTAGAGCCACACTCCCTGATCCGAAATCAACCCATCATCATCATCTTCATCATCGGTAATCAGAACCACCATAATAGAAATTAATCACCTTTTTCAAAAGATGAAAACATTTGAATTTTTTAGGGGTAAAACTGAGATCATTATTATCATCAGTGGGAGTGAAACACTAAGCATCTCCCCCAAACCAGCAATCAGAAGAACATCCACTATGACACCATGAGCTAAACATCACTAACAGGAACCTCCAAACATACACATGAAGCACTAATGAATGTAAAAAATCCCATCATGATGAAAACTAAACCAGAATGAACACCTGGAAGAAGAGAGAATGACTTGAACAACACCCCAATGGAAGGAGGTAAGTCTGCACTGGTCACACCCCCTAGAACACCGTCAACCGCTCAAATAAAACCTCCCAAAACTTCAGAAAAAAACACTACACCAGGACAACATGGAATGTGAGTGAATAGTAGAAATCCAGTTAAAATTTCAAAGTGAACTAGTCTTCGATTATGAGCCATGATCTTCAATAGTACCATTGCCCCTTCCTTTGGAAACCTCACCAAGTGGCCTCACTAACTTGAGTTGAGAACCTTGGAATGAAAGAACATCAACATCACTGACATCACTGGTGGGGAAATTGAAAAAATATAAAAAATGAAGAAACCCATTATTGTTGAGGATGAAACACAGAGATAAATTATCAAACCAACACGAATCATCATCACAAAGAATGAGACACTATCGTAATCAATGAGAAAAATTACGCACACCACTCTCCACCAACGAACACAAAAAGTCGACCACCATTCTTCAATGAAACAAAAATTCATCACATGGGAATGAAACAACACAAAAAAGAATCAAAACATCACTAGACACTAGGAAAATTCTTTCCAGTGGGAACTCAAGGGGAGGAGAAAATACAATGAGGATGCACCTCCTAGAACACTATCAAAGACTCGAATAGAACATACCTAAACTTCCTAGTAACCACCACACCAAAATGGACATAGAGAGGAGGAGAAGAACATGAAGACATAGTAGAGTAGGAGTATATGAGAGCTTCAATAGAGAGAATGACCTTCAAGAAGACCATAATAACCTTCCTTCAGGCCACTGAAAAATGACTAAAACACCTTTAATTTCACCTCCATGAATGAAGAACCACTAGAAAAATCTTTATCGAACAACCCAACACTTCTAAAAAAACAAGACCAAGAGTAAATAAAGCACAAAGAAAATATAGATAGGAACAACTGAAGAAAAAAATGAGGGGGGAGACTAAAACTAGAAGCATCAAAGAGGAAACCAAAGAAATTCATGGATGATGAGGAAGAAGAAGGAGAGAAGGGAGGGAACCCTAGAACATCGAGGTGAGAGTGACGTCCAAGAAGGAGATCATTTTCTAGGAAGCCTATAAGTAGTTTAATCATAGGGGGTTCCATTCCTAGTCAAAAAATAATAAAAAAATATTTAAATAATAATAATAATAATAATAATAATAATAAATGGGAGATATTGAAACATAAAAAATTAAATAATAATTATGTAATAGTTTTTGAATAAATGAGAGAATTAAATGAGGGAATTAAATTAAAAATGTGTTTTGAGAATTATAAATAAGATAAATAAAATAACTTAATTTATTGACTTCTCTATGCCATATCTCCCTAAATACTAATTATATTGATGCACCTTTAGTTCCATTGGATTAATATTGATGATTATAAGGTAATAGACTGGTTTTTTTCATATGAATCGAGTTATAATTTAAATATTTAATTAAATCTAATTTTTTACATTTAAATTTTTGAAGATGGAGAATATGAAGATTATAATTTCGTGTCAAGACTTGAAAACATTGTTTCTTATATTTGTTGGGTATAAAAATTAAGGTAGGGAATAATTAATTTATCACCTAGTGTATCATATGGTAAGGGATATATTTTTGTTTATTCTTTGAGAAGATGGTATGCATCAGTTTAATAAAGATAACTAATTTATTAATTGAAATTGATAGGGAATGGGGGAATTTTTCCTATTTTTTATATGATTTCTTCATGTTGAGGATAATTGTTTCAATATAAAGTATTATTGCATATATAAAGAATTATTATCCTTATTATCACATGTTGGGTTAATTTAGATAATTGGAAGATTATCCAAGAGAGAGAAATGATAATCACATGAAGTTAATTATTATTATTTTCCATAAAAATAAAGCTCTCAAATGTTATTGATTTTGTTTTAATATTGTTTAAAGGATTATATGGAATTTATTTCTTGTATAAATTCATGAATGTTGGGACCTATTGTTTATAATGATTTGATATGTATTGTATAACCTTGATTGGTGTGATTGTTTGACACCACTTTAAATAGAATTGACTAATAACTTACATCCAGTAAATAAAATGGTTTCCCTAAGAGATTACTGGATTTCATAATAATTAACTTAAATAAAGAAATGGAATTGATAAAACCCACCTTGATAAAACTGAAAAAATGTCATGTTTGATGTGACGTGGCTGTGGAAAGGAGGATGATCTATTTATTTTCGTGCATGCTGTGTTATTTTCATTGTATGGGTAGTATTGGAATCAAATGATAACATTGGAATTGTAATTAATGGGTTGGGTTAATTAATGAAATGGAAATGACTAATGAATTAAAATGAAAAGAAGTATGGTTAAGCATGGATGAAACTTAATGTGAAATTAAATGAGATGGAAGTAATGGGATTAATTGGGTGTTTGAGTGAAATTAGATTATAATATGAAATATGTAAAATGGATTAATTTAAAATGGGGTTTGGATTGTGGAATGCGGTTTGTGGATTATTATGTGGTGTTGTGCATTTATAAGTGACATGGGAAGTTTTAGAGGTTGTGAGGTGATGTGGTGACACTGTGATAAGGTTAGTTCCTTAGTTCTGAAACCATAGGATTGGGATTGTGTGTTTGATATCATATATATATGCTGTTATATATTCTATGTGATTTATATGTGCTCCCCATCAACATCGATCACCATGTTTAGACACCCATATATATATATATATATTTGTGGGGTGTTTTTCTGAATATCCCGGTGGGAGGGTGGATAGATAGCTACACACTCTTCCCCACTCCCTCTTCTAGGAATTGGTGACATGTAGAAGCTCTAATGGCTTGAAGTAAAAAGTGCCGCTGTCGAGATGTGATGTTATGAGATGTGATGACCCAAGTGTCTTTGAGTGAGATGTGATGAGATGAATTATTGCGGGGTCTTGTATGGTAGGAGGACGGAATAAGGCTGATTTCCTTCATGTTCATGATACCCTACTACATTGGTTATGTGATGTGATGGACTAGGTTTATGTTGGAGAGATGTGATGTGATGTGATGTGATGGACTAGGTGTTTTAAGGCGGGATGTGATGTGATGTGATGTGATGTTATTTGATACAGAAGAGGTGGGAGAACTAGGATGTATGTCGTTGGGGTGTGAGAGTGAAAAATTAGTGGGAAAGCAGTGCGAGGTGACCTTTATCAACATGGTTATTATTATGTTATTATACTTGGATACATTATTTTGTGAGCGAGCCTTGGTGTGATTGGGGTTTGGTTAGTTGACCTATTTAGGTGCTTTTGGTTATACCTTTTCCTCATGTATGAATTAGTATGATCTTTTAACATGTGAATGATAGAATTTTGTTTTTCTATTGGGTATAATTTTATGCTCAACCTATTCATAGAAAACTATTTTTAGGTTTCTATGAGGACTTTGTGGAATGTGCTAGACATTACTAGCTTTTACCTTTTGAGTTGTTGCTATGTATCTACCTTAGCTTTTATTTTATGACTTTCATTTGAATAATTTTATTAATATTTGTTTTATTTTTACATGAATAATAGGATGGTTTTGTTTTACTTTTTATATTATGCCATGGATTTGGTTTTTATTAATTTATCCTATCTCCCAATCCTGTTTAATTATAGAGGTAAATTCCTCCCATTTATGAGATTTTCATAGCCTCAGTGCTAGTCTCTAACTTAGGGCCTACTAAAGGTGAGACTCTGGAGAAATTATATCTCTTTCTTCACTGTGGTATCTTTGGAGGGAGGGGGCCATGAAATTTCCTTTTCATTGTATCATTTTAACATGTTATAGTTGTTTTAGTTTTTTTATCTGATGATGTTTCTACAGATTATTTTGATTTATTTTGTCTTTTATTTTGGGAGAAATTATTCACAAAGGTTGTTTCTAGATTACCATGAACTTGTCACCATACCATGGGCATCAGGAATTCCTTTATGGCCAGTGGTGATCGGTTTAGATGCCGATTCATATGGAATTCCATGCTATTTCTTTACAATTGGTATCAAAGGAGGTTTGTTCTTAAAAGAGAGTAATTTATCTGAAGGTAGTTATGATATTTAGGTTAATTAATGGTATAAAAAAAATTAGAAACACATTGGGAATCGATAGGTAGTTCATTAATGGGTTTTTGATCACCATCTTTTCATGAAGGTAGTTGAGATTTTAGGGAAAGTGGGGACTTAAGTCATTCTTTTGAGTTATTTGTTTCTTGATGCTTATGATATTTAGATCTTCGATGAGAGTAACTTTTATTTTATGAATCTCTTATGAGTTTGGGTTGGAATGAAAAGGTAACCAAATCTACCCAGTTCCTTCATGATATAGTAAATCATGATAAATACTTGCGGTCAATCTAGAAACCAATCCGGGAACTTTTGTGATGTTTTTGCGTGGTTTAATATCCCATGCGATTAAGCCATGTATAAATATATTTTAACATAGAATTAATTCCCTATCCAATTTCTTCCAAAATGGATTCATTTATGTGAATTTAGTTTAAAGGGGTTTTTCCTTTTGAATGGAAAAAATGGGTGTGGTTTGTTTCATGATCTTGTTTGGGTTTTTTTCAAAATAATCCATTGGGTAATGATTTTAAATCCCGTGTAAAATATTTTTTAAATTTAAAACATGTTTCATTTTATTTATTTGAGAAATGTTTTTAATTACCAAAAATATTTTTTTACAAATTGTTTGGTTGGAAAATATTATTTTCAAATACTCTTGTATAATGCTTTAAAAGTAATGTTTGAAGAGTATTTTTTTTTGGTTTTTATGGATTTAAAATGGAAATTGGTTATGGAATTTAGAATTACTATTTTGATACCATGAATGGAGTTTCATGATATGGTAAAAGATATTAAAATTTTTATGGATTTATATCAATATTTCACATTTTTAACGTAAAGTGTAACATTTTATAAATGGGAAAATCTTATGTATTTTAAAATAAGAAGAAGTGTTTAAATGTGGTTTAATGGTTCATTTTTAAGATTTTGGTTTGTGAATTTTAAATCATGTTTTATTTTATGCTTTATTTTATGAGCCTATGCTTCTTGAGATATATAAATTTCTTCCATAATTTATTCCAAGAAAGATATAAAGTTAGTTTGATAGTCTGATTTTTGAAGTAATCCTTCACATTTTCCAAAAGTGAAGTCTCTAGTTAATAAATCTACCAAGAATCCAAATCAATTTATAGATTTGAAGTCTTTCCAACCATTGGAACCCATCCAGATCTTCTTGAATCATTGTGAACCTTTTTATGAAGGTGAATGGGGTTCTCTTCATTTGTGAAGTGGATTTAATAAGTTTAAGGGTTATTTGATTCTATCAATATCCATGATATTATAAATGTCAAGTTTATTAATTCCTTGTTTGAGAGACCTGGTTGAGAGTGGTGGGAAGTCATGGTTCCTCTTCATATTCATGAAATAATTGCTTGGGAATTATTCAAGTAAGTTTTCATCTAGTGTAAATATCCTAAGTAAGTGAAGAATACATTTTTTTTAGTTTATAGATCTTAGTTAAGGTGATCATTCAATTGAGGAGTATACTAGTAAATTCTCAAGTTTGGTGTATTTATGACTTTAAATTATTTGTGATTAATACTTTAAGGCTCTTTATTTTAAAATATTTCTTCACCTGGAGCTTGGAACTACTGTACTAGAAATCTATCAGACCTCTAGTATGATGGAGCTTAAAAGGTCATTGTCTGCTAAAGTAGAGAAATTTAAGAGAAAGAAAGAGGAGAATGCCTCATTCATGATTATATTAAGTGAAAATTACTTCCTGGTAGATATTATAGGTTGATTGAGTAGGTAAAATATTCTTGCTGAAAAAATAGGCATCTCATGTGTTTCTAGTGTGGAGTAGTTGGTTATTCAAAAAAGTCATGTTTGAAAGATCAGAGAGTTTTTGATCGGTATGGTCATTTAGGTCACCTCAAGGGGTTATATAAGTTGGGATACGAAAAGGGGAAGTTTATGTTAGGGGTCACTAGATCCTAACATCATCATAGTCAGATGATTCTAATCAATGGGGATTCAGTCTTAGGCCTTAGAGTGAATCACTTTCATGTAGTGGAGGAGTTGATGGTAGATATTAATGTTAGTATAGCTTATTGATCCCGATGTTGGTGTGAAAACCATTTAAGTTTTACTTATTTTAGTTTGTATTTTTTTGGGGATCTTATTGTTTTGGATATCTTTTTATCTTGTTTTGGGTTCCTGGTGGATGTTTTCTTATGGACCTTAGTTTGTATCAAGATGGTGGTTTTTTCTTGAGATCAATTTAATTACTCATTTTGGATGGTATTTTATGAGTGGATTTAATCCCTTGAAATTTTTTGTTCTCTTTGGTATGGATTAGAATCTTATTTTGGGAACTATTAAAATTTTTGGGTTGTTGATTTTTCAAAATCCGTTCATTTTCCTTCCAGGGGTTTCTTCCTATGGTTGGTGTTGGATACTGTTTGGTTTGGTTTTTGTTCCTTAGTTTCCTCTGGTTAGAGATAAATCTTGACATGTTGGGTGATCTCCATTTCTGAGATTGTTGTGACCAATTGTGCATTGAACTAGTTATTTTGAAGTATTTTCATTTGGAATTGGATAGGATTTGGGTATGTACCTATGTTACTAGGATGGTGTGGTTTCTTATTGGACCAGTCACCCAGAGGAACTGGTGCGTGATTATTTGAGATCATCGAGGGGGAGGTGATATTTTGGAAATCCTAGGTTACCATAAAGTTATTTCCTGAGGTATAATTCATTTATAGTTATATGCCTTTCTTGTGAGTGGTTGGATCATTGATGGATCTTGAGAGCATTGTCTCTTTTGGAATCATTGAGATTTTGTGACTGTGCCTTTCCTTCAAGGATATAGTTTTCTATATTTTATGTTTCTTTTTGAAGTGTGATTGATATCTCTTATTTGAGTTGAAGGGATGATTTATTGATGAATATTCTTCTCATATTCCACTATTTTGGTGAATATTTAAATGGTGGGGTGACTAATTCTAGGCCTTTGGTTCTTTTTCTAGTTTTATAACCTCTCAATGTTGTTGGTGTGTTGATTGGAGACATATGAGGTTCTTGGAGTATCTTCTTAAAGGTTCATTTTGGGAGAGTCTTCTTATATTTTTTTTGGACCATCCACCTCATAAGTTTAGTGAGGGAGTTCTTTTACTCTCATCTATTTCTATCTTTCAGATTAGAGGCTTTATTGGGATAAAAAGAACTATGGTTGGGAGAATTGTAACATACTAATTTTTTTCATCAATGGACCTATATTTGGTGGATTTATAAGTGTATTGAGTGGTTTGATGATGAACCAAATCCTTTGAGGCTAGTATAGAACTATATTTATAGCTTATGAATCTGTAGGTAGTCCACTGACTAGTTGGCGAGGCCCACTGACCAATCGATGTGATGGAAGTAGATTTAACACTCCTATTATAGCCACTAGTGATCTAGTGGGTTTCCATCAGTGAGCCAGTGGGTATCCATTGTCCAACTCGTGGGCTATCCAAGGGTTACAACACTTTTATTGTAACCAACAGCTAGATGGTGAAGGTGAACAACTAGCCAGTGGCACCATTGGACACAAGTTATCATTGGGGTAACATGGTAAATTCACCTAAGAACCCCTATTTTATTTATTTTCTCTCCTCCCTAAAACCAAAATCAACCCACATGAACCTTGGGGGCCTCTTGAGAGATATTGTATCTCCCAAACTAATCTCCTGGTAGAGTTAAGTGCCATTCAAAGCGGTGATCCTCTTATGGTATGTATTTTTATTCTTTTCCATTGATCTCTATTATTCTCTTAGTTTATTATTTATAGAGGATATGGAAGCCTTGAGAATTTTTAGAACTATAATGGTTGATGTTGATTTATAGTTCTAGGATCTCTTCTTAATTCTCTCAATATCCCCATTCCTTGATTTGGTGTTCTCCATCAGAGGGGACTCATCTCAAATTAGTTGTGATTTGATTCCCATATTCCAAGTATGTGAAACTATACCATTTATTCTTATTGTAATTTATGTATTTATTGAATTATTGTATTTTCTATTTGAAATTGGTTAAGAATTATTTGATAATTTTGAAGAATAAGTTGACCCTTTATGGTGAAAATGGTATTTGGTACGAACAATTTCATATTGAGAAATAATCCTTTGTTTTGAAATGAAATGGATTTTGGTTGATCATGGTGATATTGGGTTATGAAATATAAATAATAGTTTTAATTAAAAAAATTTAATTCTTTAAGATTGTTCCAAATGTTTTGAAACATGTTATTTCCCTTGAAAAGTGTTTTGTAATGATTTAAAGGATAACATGCGATGTTTTTTTTGAAAAGGATGACTAAAATGATATTTTAAGAAAAATAAAGGATTGATTGGATTTCTTACCCTTTTTTACTCAAAGGCCCATTTGGAACATTAAATTTATTTTTAATGAAATTTAGAATGTATAGACCTTTTGAATGGTTAATTTAAATTGATTTTTAGTTAATTGATAAAGGTTTGGTTGATCAATTTGGATTACTTTAAAGTACCATTTATAATGTTGTAAGGTGAATGTTATTATCTTGAAAATGCTTGGATAACCACTCATGTATATTTTTCCTTGATGAACAATGCTCGATTACCTTGATGATGAGTGCCTAAATAGTGTTTTTACTCTTCATGGGAGCATGGGGGTGAGGGTGAGATGTGAACCTTGTATAGTTTAAAATGATTAAAGGATGCACCCTGTTGATACTATTGAGGATCCCAATTGGGATCTATATTGATTTATTATCTCAATAACCTCTTTAACTGGTCATGGGAAACCTGAGTAGTTATTGAGATAAGAAAGATTTATGATTTGTTAGGAGACTCACACACTGACTATTGGATCCATAGATAATATGAAAGGTTTATCCTATGGACATGTGGCTAGAAAAGTGGGTTTGTGTGGAATTGTTTTTTCTTGAGACCCATTTAGACTTTATGTTTTCCAAAAAATTAGTCATGTTTTATTAATTGGATATACTATGGTGGACTCAATATCATATATAGGTTATAAACATGACATATGAACTCAATACTTAGCATTTATACTTATCATATGACTTTAATCATTCGATCATTACTTAGAACTGGATTTTCTATGCTTGACTTACTTTATTATCTCTTTTTGATTCCTATGAGGTATATTCTTTATCAATGTATACCCCATGGTATGATGCTCTGTTCTGTGATATATATTACCGAATCATAGTTTCCTTTTATAATCTTAACCTTGGATTATAAAACTATTTTTAAAGGATTTTATGAAAGGGTTCTCAATTTATAAAAAGGGTGTATTTCATTTAAATAAGGATTTTGATATGGTTTCCTCTTGATTATTACAAAATGGTTTTTGAAATGGAAATGGGTTTTTAGGCTCTATTTTCCTCATGAATGAATTTATGGCTTTGTTTCCTTTTTTTTTAAATGAGCATGTTTCACTTTTTTTCATAGTAACAAAGAACCCTAGTTTCTTATCTTTTTTTTTCAAATTTACTTATCTGAATTGTTTTTAAGAGAAATTGCATTGAATCTTTGGTGGTATCCTAGAAGGATTTGTAGATAAAAACCTTATTGTACCCTTTGGTGTTTTCATCTTGTATGTCTCTATAATAGGTGATCAATTTATCTTCATCATTTTAATGGGTTCAAGATTGGTTGGATTAGTATAAGTGACTTGGGATATAGAGGGTGGTTTTGGACCACCAGGATACAGGTTTTGGTAGTTTTGTTTTATACTTTCAATTTATAGTAGCCTTTATATAATCTCCTTTTAACCTATTATGATTGTTTTGGGTTATTTATCTAATGTTTTTTTCTTAGAGTACTTAAATTTATTTTGTCTTTTATTTTGGACGAAATCACTAGTGAAAGAAAGTGTTTTCCATGTCGGGTTTTTTGGGTTTTTAAAATCATTTACCTCTCTATGTTATTACAGGCGACGCTGTAATTATGTTTGTCACATTAGTTATTTTTAACCAATATTAAAAATATTTTATCACATTTTTAAAAAAAACCACAATAGAAACCAGCCTTAAACTACATAATTAGAATATTTTTTCACATCATTTATATAAAATCGACATGAAAGAAACTTTATCATGTTGTTTATATAAAATAATTGATGTGATAAACTATTTTTCATGTTTTTTATGTAAGAACCGATATGAAAAAATTATTTTATTTAATTTTTGATATCGGTTATAAAATAACTAATTTGAACAATGAATGTTTCTAAAATTAAATTCAAATATATTATCCCAATAGTACAATAATATAAAAAAACAAAAAAGAGCAGAAAAAATAGCTAAAAATAGAATCACTCAGTAGTATAATAACAGAACCAAAAATATAAAATACTAGAAAAATATATATTACAATTTTAAAACAACACCACAAATTCAAATCATTTTAAATTTACAATCTATATTAAAAATAAAGTAAAACCCAATAAAAAACATGGAATATTCTACCCATTCTCTTTGTAAGTGACTAATTTCCTATTAAATATAAGGGAAAGGGTTATACAAAATCTAAAAATTAAAAATAAATCATTTAACATGTATTATAAATATAATTAAAAGATAAATTAAATGAAATTTTATAATAAAATATAACATTGTGGAATTTTGGAACTATCCCATTTAAAATTATTTCATACTTAAATCTTAGAACATAATATACACATTCCTTTACTCCTTAAATATAAAAATTATATTTTAAAATATTTTTTCAATTCAAAATAAAATTTTAAGCACTTGAAGCCAAAATGAAGTAACTGTAAAAGAGAATCCACCTTTGATTTTATATATTTGATCTTTTCATTCCTCTTTCCTATTGTCTCTCTATAGTAATACCATTCCCTATTTGAATATGATATGTTTGAAATAAAATTAAGTCATTATAATATATAAATATTAAAATAATCAAACTTATGTGTTCAATACGTTACTAAAACTTTCTCACACATCACCATGTATAGATCATAACCAGTAAGACTTATTCTATCTTGGAGAAAAAACACACAACATCTAATGACTAATAATATACAAAAAATATAGAGTGATTGGTAATTAAGTTAATATAAATAAAACTTTAATAAATATATGTTCCATACCCTTAAATATAAGGAAGAATAAAACACTAAATTGCATTAATACATATTATCCTTTCAATATATTTCATTCATATCACTATAGGTGGAATACAGTGTGGGTCCAAACATCTATATACTAATGTAATATAATACTAAATACAAAGTGTATAAAGATACCTAATACAAAACAAACACAAGTACTAAGTTTTAATAAATTAAAATAACTAAAAGATATATGATAATTGACTTACATGGAAAATACATACATCACATTGATTCCCAAATAATAACTATTCACATGCTCCATGATAACTCTCTTTAAAATCATCATATTCAGTTCACACCCACAAAATCGAGAATCGATTGGATGATCATAAACCTTTGAAAACAAATTTGACTATGTTGATAATATATTGAGTTCATAAGTAGTGTTTGAAGTCATAGAAACCTATACTTGTTGTTTTCTATACAGTATGCCTTCACCTTTAAATTATTCCAGTAAAAAATAGATAAATATATAAATTTTAAAATGTTAATTTTTTTAACACCAATATGAAATAAAGGATATGATATATACAGAGTGGTGATTTTTTGGACAAGTCTGGATGGAAAAACTAAAAAATAACCAATACTTTTTCCAGCTATAGTGACCTAATATATAGGAAATGTCACTCTTGTTGATATATCTATAATATCTTTCACAATGATCCTAAGATTCTATATATCTATCTATCAATGATAAAAAATATCTCTAATATAATATATAATCCCATATGAAATAATATGATGTTGGGTATCCTCAACATGTAACTCCCAATATATGGGAAGATGTGGAGGAGGAGCTATATGAGTTGGATAAACAGGAGGAGGTGGAGGAGTGGGATATGCAATCAGAGGTGTAGGAGGGGCATCTATAGCCTGAAACCATTTTTGAATATTTTTAAACATCAACTATACTAAAAATCCGATCTTGTCCTCTATCATCACACCCATATCCTGAACTTTAGATTATAAAGCTTATATTTTCCTTTTATATACATCCTTCTTTGAAAAAGATCTAGAATGACCAAACACTTTTTTTTATTGATACACCTTCTATGTATCCTCATACGTGACCTATGTGTTATGGATTTTCTAATGTAGTATCTAAAATATCCTTCCTACCCTTAGGTATGAAGGTCCCCTGTGTTCTCTGATCCTCAAGGTATTCTTGTACAAAATATTTGAAATATTAATTAGTGCATCAAAATATATAAATATTTGAATTAACTTAAATAAAATAAATAAATTATTATTACCATATTATCTATAGGCTTCAACTCTTCTATAAAATGTTTCCCCATTTTTCTAATTTGGTCCCTCTTCTATTTTTCATGTCTAATTGGGGGGAAAAATGGTCAACATCTACGAAGCCTGAAGACTCATATATCATTTTTTGAAATTTTTTGGCCATTAATTATTCTTTGAATAATGTATAACCTCCATGAGATAAGTTTTGTGGGAATAATTTTTTTGATTGGATATAATAATGATATTTTCCCATTTGGTGTAAATTAAGAATAAACAAATTATTAATATTATCATTAATATATAAAAAACATCTAAAAGATAATATTTCACTTACCAAAAACGATTCTTTTTATCTACTTTCAACAAAACATTTCTATGTATCTTCATTTAGAAATGGATATATATCACATGGTTTTTTATTTTTTCTTTCCCAAAAAATGGAATCAAATGTGAGGGTTTATTTAAAATCCCTCCATCTCCTATTAGCCAGAGCTAAAAATTTATTCATTAATTCTCAAGTGTTAGGTATATCATACGTCATCTGTTAAGAAGGGAAAACCCATAGTAGTAAAATGATTTCATAATAAGTAAAATAATAAAAAATTATATTACCAATATTATCTCCCATAATTGAGATATTTTCATTTCTTTTACACTTATCCAATCACAAATCAAAATACTAACTTCATCTCAGGCTTACAATGAAAAAAAATTCTTAAATAGTTTTGAATTTGGATCCCTAGGAATAACATTATCATCAAACTAAAATGGTATCCTCTGGTCCCATCTATATACAATTTTTAATTTTGGTAAACATGTACTACTACATTTACCAACCATGGAAGTATTCTCTACCCATTTGGAAGTAGATGGATTGGGTACAAAATAATGGAGAGGATATTCAACATAAGTATGTGTATGGTCCTCCTTATAACCCCTATTTTACTTAGTTTTTTGATATAATACCATCCTACACATCAAAGTAACAAAAAATTAGTACAAAATATACGAACCCAACTACTACATATAAAATTAAATGAAAAATGAAAAATGATCCAATAAAAACTAAAAAAACAAAACAAAACAAAACAAAACACATTTATATTTATATTTTTTAAATTAGTTAAATAAAATTCTAAAACAATTAATGATATATGAAATGATATAAATAAATGAAAAAAATCCAATAGTTACATAAAAATTTAAATAATAATTTTAAAATGATACAAAAAATACTTAACAAATCACTCTTTACCATATTTTGTAGAGTAGTTAACAACAATGTTAAAAAGAATACTGGAAATATTCTTTATATTATTCATTAGTAGTTAACAGTGTTATAAGAGTACTGAAAATATTTATGAAACATAAAATTATATAGACAAAAGAAAACAAAAATTAAGTAAAAATTAATACAGATCTAAAAAACTATATATAAAGTTTAATAATTGAAAAAATATATAAAAAAAATAAACTAATTTAAAAAAAATAGTTCAAAATATTATTTATAATATGCATTTCAAGTAAAAAAAAAAACTAATATATCTAACATTTTTTGAAATTTAAAAATTTAAAAAAGAAATAAATATACATAACCTATAATATTAGAAAATTATTAAAGGATTTTTTTACTACATTCCTTCCTTATGATTATTATATATGGAACAAACCATGTCTACAATGTGGTCATACATATTCTTTGTTAATGTTTTCATAGAATTAGTGATCTCACATAAATCAACATTAATGTCATGTTTATCATCACCAAAATACTATTTTTTAATGTAAAATGATAAAACACTATATATTTGATGGATCAAGAACATATAGTTTTTTACATGCATTTATAACATAAAAGGATCTGATTTTTATTCCAATCTATTCAAATTAACAAGTTTCATACTGAATTCCTGATTTATGGAACCATTGTTACTAAAAACCCATTTATAATTAAGCACAAAACTTGAAATTTAATGAAATAAACCTACCAGATTCCTTCAATGATATTTTAATATGCACTTGATGTGGTGATTGGGTTTTTTTTCTTTAGTAATGAAAAAGTGAATTTCTTATTTGAACAACAATACACTGCTATTCTAAAAAATAATTCTATTGTCCTGGTCTTTTGTATGAAACGTGTATCCATTAATGTCATCCTAGACCATGTTATAAAATTTAAACTTTGGATATCAAATGACTATCTCAATGTTTTTGGTTCATCTAATCTACCATGTATGGTCCATTTAAACCTTGGAAAAAGTGTTTTGTTATACTTATTCAAAATCCACATATATTTATTCCTTAGATAACATTGTTTTAACACATTAATATTAAATGTTATATATTTTTGAGAATCATCTATGTTATTTTAGATGTATAAATGTACTTGATTTATCTATTCACCTATCGATGATTTTACTTTCAAGACATGAATCCCCCTTTCCCTCATAATTTACTTATTTAATGTAAGATATAGGAAAACCAATGTTCTCCACTATAGATAAGTATCTTGTAAAAAACTATGCATCCTCCTCAAAAATATACTTCTAAACAATGGAGGCTTCTAGTTGATATGGATTCTTAGCGTATCCCTTTAACATATCCATAAAAATTTAAAAGGATATATATAATGTAGATATATAGGTCTAAAAAACATTATTTCTCGCACAAAATGAATCATTAAATGCACCATGATATAAAAAAAACATGGTGGAAAATACATTTTCATTTGAAAAATTATAGAAACTACATATTTCTCTAATTTTTTCAATGAATTTAGATCAATATCTTTTTTAAAATTGAATAAAAAAATAACACACCTTTATGATAATCATTTTGACACCGATGGGAAAATTTCCATGTAATGAAACTGGTAGGAGTTATTGCATCATTACATTACCATCATGAGATTTCATTCTTATTATATCATCTCTTATTTTTTCATGTATTATTTTTAGAAATTATATGGATTGATTTCGAGAATAGGTGCTGAGACGATGTGCGATTATGAGGCCCGATGTGCCAAGAAAAATTGTTTGAAAAATACTAAAATTTTAATAGCACACTCACATAGTTTTACTGAAAAAGTAGAATAACTCTTAAATTAGTGCCCATATTAGTAATCTGAGGGCACTGATGTGCTCAGAATGCTGTACTTACCATAGACGTGGCCTAACTTTGGTCGGTGCGAGCCATCTGTAGAAAAAGTCACCAATGACTTAACCAAAAATAAAAAAAATAGTAAAATAATTTTATTTTTTAAATCCTAATAACTGATGAATAACAACTTGGATTAGAAATACAAGACCACTATTAAGTTTATAATGTGGTGTTTTCCCAAGGCATAACTAAACTTTAGTTGATGTGGGTCATTTGTGAAAAAATTGTCGCGGGATGTAATCATCATTAAATAATTAAGAAAATTATTTTATAATGTAGTGAAATTTATTTTTATTAGGTATTTGTCAGGAATTTCGGGTTATCCTCATAAAACTATAATTCCTCTGAGAATTGGAGAAAAAACTCTCTCGAAAAAACAAAAATGAATCGTGGATCACTGATCAACGCGTTGCCGATTCAAGGGCACTTCACCAACGACGAAAACACAATGATTGTTCTTCATCAGAAACATATTCGAATCGAGGTAGGGTGTTTTTTTATTTTTTAATTTTCCAATTATTGATTTTCATGATGAACTTAGGGAAATCTATGAATAGATTGACCCACGGTTTGATTGTTATGGGATGGTTCATAATTGCGGGGATTATTTTAGGAGTTTTCTTTATTTTTATTCATTCTTTGTTCTAATGATAAGTAATTGAGGCCAACATGAAAAAATATCAAGGTTCATTAATTAGGGTATTATTCATGATTTTTTCTTCCCCATTCTTCACAATCTTCACCGTTGGACCCCTTTGGCCATTGTTTGACTTTTTAGGTGGCTCTGAATGTGATTGGACCCCTAGATTAGAGGAAAATCGATAATAGAGGCCAGATTAGTGTAGATCAGGACCTGAGGAACCTAGATATAGAACCATTTATAATTTCGGGCATCAGAGGTGGATCAGTGGTCTGTAGAAGGGATCACTGATGTGAGTCCAGCGTGTCAGTCCATAGAGGTGAGGTAGCGACAATTGGAAATAGTGTAGCAACTAGAGGAAATGGATGTGGGAGACAGTGGTAGTAAAGGTAGGCCACATGATGCGGTGGGAGGCCATGGGAATAGGTAGTTATGGTTGCGTTGGATGCAACCAATGACCGTGTGGAGCGAGAAGGGAAGGTTTCCCTTGTGTCAGTGGTCCAAGTTGAGTAAATGGGCCAGTCCTAGTAGGCCGTGGTGGGCCCAATATATCTGGTTGGACCCAGCAGGCTGGGTCAAACTCAGTAGACCGGGATGGATCCGGGTCAGACCTCGGGTCGACTTCCATAGTAGCTCAAGCTACCACAACAGGGTCAAGCATAAGGTGGTCATAAGATTAACCTCCACGGTCAGTGGATGGACTGTGCGATCGTTCCATAGGCCCAGTGACCCCCCTTCCTTTAAAATTTCAAACTGTAATAACATTCAACTAGGTACGTCCATTTGACAACACTTCTATGACATTAGGACCCTAACATTGAGATGGGCATTTTTATATAATGTGATGTTTTTTTATCTTGGACTAGTATAGGTTGAGATCATTTCCCTTGGTCCTTTCCTTGAGGGTTAAGTATGATATTATCTCTACATCACTAGATTACAATCCCCTCTAGAGGCCAAGTCCCAGATAGAGTCAGGAATCCCTCCCTAGGACTAGAGTGTGATCCTCTATCACCCATAGTGGAGTTTTGTATAATTGATGTAACCCTTGAGAGTATGCCATTGGTCCTCCATCTAGCTGGCCACATCAGTAAGGTTAGTGGTATTCTCCACAGTGTTGATTAGGATCCCCGATATTACGAATTGATCTAGATTAGGTTTGTGGTATTCCCCAACATTTTTGGGTAGGATCCCCTCTCTGTGGCATCATTATCTTCTTTGACTGATACTCTCCCATTTGGGAAGGCCCCGAATGAGCTATACCTCTTCATGAGTGTCTCCAATGACATCATGGCTCAGGGAGTGAGATCTCTTGGAATGAGCATGCTTCGAGCATAATCCTTTTGATGATATTTGGTTAAGACCACCCGATGGCATGGTGTTTCTCACGAGTATTATCTGAATTTTCTTTTTGTATGTACTCTAGAAATATACCTGTGTGGATCTGACTATACTTTCCTTTGTGGAATTTCTTTTGTGGTTTCTAGGTGTCCTAATAGGTACTGTTATACTCACCCATGCAAGGCATTTCCCCACATGTGCTGTGTCTTGTGTAGACAATCAACCCTTTTATGGAGTCCTTGGTGGACCAAGAATAGGTGGTGTTTAGTGAGACTAGACATATGATGTGTTCTTGTGGTCCAAACAGTAGTACCGACACCTATTTTGTTATAGGTTGGACTTGTGGTTACATAATCTTTTTAGTGGGCCTGTTTTGGCCCTATTTACTTTCCAGTACTCCCACTGTTGTACTCTAGTTGTAGGATATAGTGGTTTGAATGAATTGTTTACTTAGTGTTTTTACATTTCAGTATTTGTGGTTTGGAGATGCGTGTCTGTGTATAAGTACTTTAGGCTAATGCCTCCCATTTATGGGATATGCCTACTCGGTGCTAGTCACCATCCCTTGTCCTATTGAAGGAGGGATTGAGGTAGTCACAACACAAGCCCCACTGGGATGGGACATGAATGAGTGGTATTAGGGGAGGTCGGTTACCTTAGGATTGAGAGTTTGTGAGGTTGGTTTAGGGAAGTAGTGTTAATTGTTTTGAGTTCATATTTTAGGCAAGGGACTCTAGTGTTGGTGCGGCGACCAATGTATCCATACACCAGGACTCTGATTACCTACTTTTCGACTCAGTACATGAAAAAAATGGTTGTGGGAAAAAAACAATGGTACATTCATCATATAGGAATGGTTGTGTTTTTCATATCTTTCTTGAGTCATATCTCTAGATATACTCTATTGACTATGGTACATCTTATTTTATTACAGGATTCCTCCATGTAGACAACTAGCTAGGATTCCACTATGTGATCATGAGGATGATTTGCCTAGTTATGAGGCATCAGCATAAGGTTCTGTACTAGAGACATCACCTTTGGGTGGGTTTATAGCTATACAACCACCCTTTGAGTAGAAGCTACTACCAGCACTACTGGCTGAGGATGTATGCAGGCTGAGTGCATTGAAAAAGTTTTTGAGGAAGCGACCTCCCAGGTTTTGGGTTGAACCAGACCCATAGTTGGTTGAGGATTGGATAGAAGCAGTCACTCGTGTTTTCCACTTTGTTAGGATGCCTTCCAAACAAATGATAGTTCTCACTGATATTCTTATTCAGGGCTCCATTAGGCGATCGTGGAGTTTAGTGATTCACACACATGACAAGACAGTTCTCTCTGAGATAGACTTTGAGTATCTCTTCAAGGAGGAGTTCTATCTGGCCACGTTGCGATTGGTGCACATTCAAGAGCTGTCATATATACAGTAGGGAAGTATGAACATGGTAGAGTATCCAACAAGGTTTTCTGATATTTCTCACTACTCCATAGACATGATGTGAGACCCATTATTCAGAGATCAGACCTTTGAGAATTGATTATGATGGGACATCAGGGCATTAATGGTATCCCATTGCATTACTACTTATGATAGGGTAATTGAGAGAGCCCTGCTAGTGGAGAGTTTTCTAGCGGAGTAGACACTGACAATGGGGGATATTCGGGGGAACAAGGTAGCTGAGACCTTGACAAAAGGTATCCGATGATAATCACAGGGATCCAAGTGGGTCAGATGCTTCAGAGGATGATCCTAGGACTTGGGGTCAGTAGTATAGGGCTCCTAGGGTGGCTAAAACCTACCCAGGGACATCAGTTTTACCCATGAGATAGTCAGGGGCCTTTGGAAAAAGATTTCCCGACCCATCATACAACTGATTGGGAGACAATTGAGGGACCTCCATGGCAGAGACAAAGACTGGATTAGGGTGCTCTGTAGGGTGGAAAATTTGGAAGAGGATTAGGCAGGGATGCAAGAGGTGTTCAGAGGTTTGACCTATTAACACACTATCCCTAGGTGGTCCACGATAGGCTCAGAGAGTTGGTGAACATAGACAAGGCCATTTGTAGGAAATGGAGGCTTATGACCCTAAAACTCTAGGGATAATATGAGATAAATTTGTGTCTTTTACACCTTCGATGCAGTTTTGATAGAAATTGATTCTAGTTATTCCTTTCTTTCCAAGAACCTTGTTTGAGACTTGGATATCCCGACTGAACCGTTTACTTAACCCTTATGCTTATATAATCTTACGGGAGGAGATTCGATTATCACACACTAGTTCCAATAGTGTGACATGAATCTTGGAGGTGAGGGTTTTAGTTGGGATCTATTGGTAGCAACATCAAGGCCTTATAACATCATTCTTGGTATCGACTGGTTATCCACAGTTCATTCTCATATTGATTGTTTGAGGCACAGAGTGTGGTGTTTCCATAATGATAAAACTAGGTTTTCCTTTTTTAGTGAAAATAAATAACATGAATCATAGAATGGAATCACTCATATGAGGGTGAAATTGATTACTCATCAGTTGGTTTGCCTCACCCTCAGTGTAGTGGATGATATGAGTCCTCAGTTTCTTGTAGTGGTGGTGAAGTATGGGGACATCTTTTTGGAATATGTTCTTAGTTTACCTCCCCACATGGATATGGAATTATGCATTTATTAGTACCTCAGGAAAAATCTAATATCTACAGTTACACATCGGATGGCTCCCGCAGAGCTTCGCCAACTGAAGGTGTAGTTGGAGGACTTGTAGATGAAGGGCTTCTTAAGACCCAGTGTTTCACCCTGTACAACCCCATTTTTGTTTGCAAAGAAGAAAAATAGGATCTTGAGGTTATGTGTTGATTAATATCACTTAAACCAGGTGACCGTGAAGAACAAGTATCTACTACCAAGGATTGATGACCTCTTTGATCAGTTGAAAGGGGTGCAATGGTTCTTGAAGATCGACCTCAGATCAAGCTATTACCATTTGTGAGTACAAGATGAGGATATACTGAAGGCAAACTTTCGGTGTCTTTATGGTCACTATTATTACTTGGTGATGCAATTTGGAATAATGAATGCACCAATAGTGTTCATGGGACTCATAAACTAGATCTTTCATCCTTACTTAGACTAGTTAATGGTGGTCTTCATCGATGAAATCCTAGTGTACTTGTCATCTTAGAAGGATCATGTGAGACACATCAGGATGGTCCTAGAAATACTTTAAGAGCACTAACTGTATGGGGAGATCTTTAAGTGTCAGTTCTTGATTCGATAGGTCCATTTTATGGGACATGCCATCTCGAAGGCTAGAGTTGTGGTGGATCGAGTGAAGGTTGAGTTAGTGATTTCTTTGGAGCCACCAAAGAGTGTTACTGAGGTGAGGAGTTTAATTGGATTAGTAGGGTACTATCATAGGTTGTACCCGACTTCTCTAGAGTTTCAGCACCCTTGAAAACTTTAACATGAGTGGGGTAGCATTTTGTGTGGATAGAGATGTTCCAATAGTGATTTTAGGAGCAAAGGCAGAGGTTGATGAGTGCTCCCATCCTGAGTGGGGTAGCATATTTGTTTTATAATTTTTATTATTATTTAATTTTATACTCAACAAAATTATACCCCTTAATTAATGAAGTGAGTATAATTAAAATAATACCACTAGGTTTTGACTGTTATATAACCGTTGGTCAATATGACCGTTGGAAACTAAATTCTTAATGTTATGATTATTGTTTATAAATACAAGTGATCATGGTTAAATAATACAGAAGGAAGAGTCGATGGCCTCATCTAGTAGACTCAAGCCATACAAAGCCCATATATTAGAGATTGGGAAGGAGGTTGCATAACTGGGATTTACTCTGGACCAATCCCAAGATGAACTCCAACATGTGAATCTTGAACAGAATCACCCACGGGAGAAGTTCAATCTGATAGAAATCACCACTCAAGCAATGTTGTCCAAGATACCCCAAGATTCTATCACCATAACACACCTTATACTTAGTTCTTATGTAGGTGTTATAAGGGGATATGTAACGAGACCTTAGTTACATTGTGTAATCCTTTTGTTTAAATAAATTTTTATTTCTTATCATATATAATTTGTGAATTTAAAATGTGTGGATAAATGTAGGATGAAGTTCCATATTATTTTATTTAATTTCTTATATCGGTTATAAAATAACTAATTTGAACAATGAATGTTTCTGAAATTAAATTCAAATATATTATCCCAGTAGTACAATAATATAAAAAAACAAAAAAGAGCAGAAAAAATAGCTAAAAATAGAATCACTCAGTAGTATAATAACAGAACCAAAAATATAAAATACTAGAAAAATATATAATACAATTTTAAAACAACACCACAAATTCAAATCATTTTAAATTTACAATCTATATTAAAAATAAAGTAAAACCCAATAAAAAACATGGAATATTCTACCCATTCTCTTTGTAAGTGACTAATTTCCTATTAAATATAAGGGACAGGGTTATACAAAATCTAAAAATTAAAAATAAATCATTTAACATGTATTATAAATATAATTATAAGATAAATTAAATGAAATTTTATAATAAAATATAACATTGTGGAATTTTGGAACTATCCCGTTTAAAATTATTTCATACTTAAATCTTAGAACATAATATACACATTCCTTTACTCCTTAAATATAAAAATTATATTTTAAAATATTTTTTCAATTCAAAATAAAATTTTAAGCACTTGAAGCCAAAATGAAGTAACTGTAAAAGAGAATCCACCTTTGATTTTATATATTTGATCTTTTAATTCCTCTTTCCTATTGTCTCTCTATAGTAATACCATTCCCTATTTGAATATGATATGTTTGAAATAAAATTAAGTCATTATAATATATAAATATTAAAATAATCAAACTTATGTGTTCAATATGTTACTAAAACTTTCTCACACATCACCATGTATAGATCATAACCAGTAAGACTTATTCTATCTTGGAGAAAAAACACACAACATCTAATGACTAATAATATACAAAAAATATAGAGTGATTGGTAATTAAGTTAATATAAATAAAACTTTAATAAATATATGTTCCATACCCTTAAATATAAGGAAGAATACAACACTAAATTGCATTAATACATATTATCCTTTCAATATATTTCATTCATATCACTATAGGTGGAATACAGTGTGGGTCCAAACATCTATATACCAATGTAATATAATACTAAATACAAAGTGTATAAAGATACCTAATACAAAACAAACACAAGTACTAAGTTTTAATAAATTAAAATAACTAAAAGATATATGATAATTGACTTACATGGAAAATACATACATCACATTGATTCCCAAATAATAACTATTCACATGCTCCATGATAACTCTCTTTAAAATCATCATATTCAGTTCACACCCACAAAATCGAGAATCGATTGGATGATCATAAACCTTTGAAAACAAATTTGACTATGTTGATAATATATTGAGTTCATAAGTAGTGTTTGAAGTCATAGAAACCTATACTTGTTGTTTTCTATACAGTATGCCTTAACCTTTAAATTATTCCAGTAAAAAATAGATAAATATATAAATTTTAAAATGTTAATTTTTTTAACACCAATATGAAATAAAGGATATGATATATACAGAGTGGTGATTTTTTGGACAAGTCTGGATGTAAAAACTAAAAAATAACCAATACTTTTTCCAGCTATAGTGACCTAATATATAGGAAATGTCACTCTTGTTGATATATCTATAATATCTTTCACAATGATCCTAAGATGCTATATATCTATCTATCAATGATAAAAAATATCTCTAATATAATATATAATCCCATATGAAATAATATGATGTTGGGTATCCTCAACATGTAACTCCCAATATATGGGAAGATGTGGAGGAGGAGCTATATGAGTTGGATAAACAGGAGGAGGTGGAGGAGTGGGATATGCAATCAGAGGTGTAGGAGGGGCATCTATAGCCTGAAACCATTTTTGCATATTTTTAAACATCAACTATACTAAAAATCCGATCTTGTCCTCTATCATCACACCCATATCCTGAACTTTAGATTATAAAGCTTATATTTTCCTTTTATATACATCCTTCTTTGAAAAAGATCTAGAATGAACAAACACTTTTTTTTATTGATACACCTTCTATGTATCCTCATACGTGACCTATGTGTTATGGATTTTCTAATGTAGTATCTAAAATATCCTTCCTACCCTTAGGTATGAAGGTCCCCTGTGTTCTCTGATCCTCAAGGTATTCTTGTACAAAATATTTGAAATATTAATTAGTGCATCAAAATATATAAATATTTGAATTAACTTAAATAAAATAAATAAAATAAATAAATTATTATTACCATATTATCTATAGGCTTCAACTCTTCAATAAAATGTTTCCCCATTTTTCTAATTTGGTCCCTCTTCTATTTTTCATGTCTAATTGGGGGGAAAGATGGTCAACATCTACGAAGCCTGAAGACTCATATATCATTTTTTGAAATTTTTTGGCCATTAATTATTCTTTGAATAATGTATAACCTCCATGAGATAAGTTTTGTGGGAATAATTTTTTTGATTGGATATAATAATGATATTTTCCCATTTGGTGTAAATTAAGAATAAACAAATTATTAATATTATCATTAATATATAAAAAACATCTAAAAGATAATATTTCACTTACCAAAAACGATTCTTTTTATCTACTTTCAACAAAACATTTCTATGTATCTTCATTTAGAAATGGATATATATCACATGGTTTTTTATTTTTTCTTTCCCAAAAAATGGAATCAAATGTGAGGGTTTATTTAAAATCCCTCCTTCTCCTATTAGCCAGAGCTAAAAATTTATTCATTAATTCTCAAGTGTTAGGTATATCATACGTCATCTGTTAAGAAGGGAAAACCCATAGTAGTAAAATGATTTCATGATAAGTAAAATAATAAAAAATTATATTACCAATATTATCTCCCATAATTGAGATATTTTCATTTCTTTTACACTTATCCAATCAAAAATCAAAATACTAACTTCATCTCAGGCTTACAATGAAAAAAAAGTCTTAAATAGTTTTGAATTTGGATCCCTAGGAATAACATTATCATCAAACTAAAATGGTATCCTCTGGTCCCATCTATATACAATTTTTAATTTTGGTAAACATGTACTACTACATTTACCAACCATGGAAGTATTCTCTACCCATTTGGAAGTAGATGGATTGGGTACAAAATAATGGAGAGGATATTCAACATAAGTATGTGTATGGTCCTCCTTATAACCCCTATTTTACTTAGTTGTTTGATATAATACCATCCTACACATCAAAGTAACAAAAAATTAGTACAAAATATACGAACCCAACTACTACATATAAAATTAAATGAAAAATGAAAAATGATCCAATAAAAACTAAAAAAACAAAACAAAACAAAACAAAACACATTTATATTTATATTTTTTAAATTAGTTAAATAAAATTCTAAAACAATTAATGATATATGAAATGATATAAATAAATGAAAAAATCCAATAGTTACATAAAAATTTAAATAATAATTTTAAAATGATACAAAAAATACTTAACAAATCACTCTTTACCATATTTTGTAGAGTAGTTAACAACAATGTTAAAAAGAATACTGGAAATATTCTTTATATTATTCATTAGTAGTTAACAGTGTTATAAGAGTACTGAAAATATTTATGAAACATAAAATTATATAGACAAAAGAAAACAAAAATTAAGTAAAAATTAATACAGATCTAAAAAACTATATATAAAGTTTAATAATTGAAAAAATATATAAAAAAAATAAACTAATTTAAAAAAAATAGTTCAAAATATTATTTATAATATGCATTTCAAGTAAAAAAACAAAACTAATATATCTAACATTTTTTGAAATTTAAAAATTTAAAAAAGAAATAAATATACATAACCTATAATATTAGAAAATTATTAAAGGATTTTTTTACTATATTCCTTCCTTATGATTATTATATATGGAACAAACCATGTCTACAATGTGGTCATACATATTCTTTGTTAATGTTTTCATAGAATTAGTGATCTCACATAAATCAACATTAATGTCATGTTTATCATCACCAAAATACTATTTTTAATGTAAAATGATAAAACACTATATATTTGATGGATCAAGAACATATAGTTTTTACATGCATTTATAACATAAAAGGATCTGATTTTTATTCCAATCTATTCAAATTAACAAGTTTCATACTGAATTCCTGATTTATGGAACCATTGTTACTAAAAACCCATTTATAATTAAGCACAAAACTTGAAATTTAATGAAATAAACCTACCAGATTCCTTCAATGATATTTTAATATACACTTGATGTGGTGATTGGGTTTTTTTTCTTTAGTAATGAAAAAGTGAATTTCTTATTTGAACAACAATACACTGCTATTCTAAACAATAATTCTATTGTCCTGGTCTTTTGTATGAAATGTGTATCCATTAATGTCATCCTAGACCATGTTATAAAATTTAAACTTTGGATATCAAATGACTATCTCAATGTTTTTGGTTCATCTAATCTACCATGTATGGTCCATTTAAACCTTGGAAAAAGTGTTTTGTTATACTTATTCAAAATCCACATATATTTATTCCTTAGATAACATTGTTTTAACACATTAATATTAAATGTTATATATTGTTGAGAATCATCTATGTTATTTTAGATATATAAATGTACTTGATTTATCTATTCTCCTATCGATGATTTTACTTTCAAGACATGAATCCCCCTTTCCCTCATAATTTACTTATTTAATGTAAGATATAGGAAAACCAATGTTCTCCACTATAGATAAGTATCTTGTAAAAAACTATGCATCCTCCTCAAAAATATACATCTAAACAATGGAGGCTTCTAGTTGATATGGATTCTTAGCGTATCCCTTTAACATATCCATAAAAATTTAAAAGGATATATATAATGTAGATATATAGGTCTAAAAAACATTATTTCTCACACAAAATGAATCATTAAATGCACCATGATATAAAAAAAAACATGGTGGAAAATACATTTTCATTTGAAAAAGTATAGAAACTACATATTTCTCTAATTTTTTCAATGAATTTAGATCAATATCTTTTTTAAAATTGAATAAAAAAATAACACACCTTCATGATAATCATTTTGACACCGATGGGAAAATTTCCATGTAATGAAACTGGTAGGAGTTATTGCATCATTACATTACCATCATGAGATTTCATTCTTATTGTATCATCTCTTATTTTTTCATGTATTATTTTTAGAAATTATATGGATTGATTTCGAGAATAGGTGCTGAGAAGATGTGCGATTATGAGGCCCGATGTGCCAAGAACAATTGTTTGAAAAATACTAAAATTTTAATAGCACACTCACATAGTTTTACTGAAAAAGTAGAATAAATCTTAAATTAGTGCCCATATTAGTAATCTGAGGGCACTGATGTGCTCAGAATGCTGTACTTACCATAGACGTGGCCTAACTTTGGTCGGTGCGAGCCATCTGTAGAAAAAGTCACCAATGACTTAACCAAAAATAAAAAATATAGTAAAATAATTTTATTTTTTAAATCCTAATAACTGATGAATAACAACTTGGATTAGAAATACAAGACCACTATTAAGTTTATAATGTGGTGTTTTCCCAAGGAATAACTAAACTTTAGTTGATGTGGGTCATTTGTGAAAAAATTGTCGCAGGATGTAATCATCATTAAATAATTAAAAAAATTATTTTATAATGTAGTGAAATTTATTTTTATTAGGTATTTGTCAGGAATTTAGGGTTATCCTCATAAAACTATAATTCCTCTGAGAATTGGAGAAAAAACTCTCTCGAAAAAACAAAAATGAATCGTGGATCACTGATCAACGCGTTGCCGATTCAAGGGCACTTCACCAACGACGAAAACACAATGATTGTTCTTCATCAGAAACATATTCGAATCGAGGTAGGGTGTTTTTTTATTTTTTAATTTTCCAATTATTGATTTTTATGATGAACTTAGGGAAATGTATGAATAGATTGACCCACGGTTTGATTGTTATGGGATGGTTCATAATTGCGGGGATTATTTTAGGAGTTTTCTTTATTTTTATTCATTCTTTGTTCTAATGATAAGTAATTGAGGCCAACATGAAAAAATGTCAAGGTTCATTAATTAGGGTATTATTCATGATTTTTTCTTCCCCATTCTTCACAATCTTCACTGTTGGACCCCTTTGGCCATTGTTTGACTTTTTAGGTGGCTCTGAATGTGATTGGACCCCTAGATTGGAGGAAAATCGATAATAGAGGCCAGATTAGTGTAGATCAGGACCTGAGGAACCTAAATATAGAACCGTTTATAATTTCGGGCATCAGAGGTGGATCAGTGGTCTGTAGAAGGGATCACTGATGTGAGTCCAGCATGTCAGTCCATAGAGGTGAGGTAGTGACAATTGGAAATAGTGTAGAAACTAGAGGAAATGGATGTGGGAGACAGTGGCAGTAAAGGTAGGCCACATGATGCGGTGGGAGGCCATGGGCATAGGTAGTTATGGTTGCGTTGGATGCAACCAATGACCGTGTGGAGCGAGAAGGGAAGGTGTCCCTTGTGTCAGTGGTCCAAGTTGAGTAAATGGGCCAGTCCTAGTAGGCCGTGGTGGGCCCAATATATCTGGTTGGACCCAGCAGGCTGGGTCAAACTCAGTAGACCGGGATGGATCCGGGTCAGACCTCGGGTCGACTTCCATAGTAGCTCAAGCTACCACAACAGGGTCAAGCATAAGGTGGTCGTACGATTAACCTCCACGGTCAGTGGATGGACTGTGCGATCGTTCCATAGGCCCAGTGACCCCCCTTCCTTTAAAATTTCAAACTGTAATAACATTCAACTAGGTACGTCCATTTGACAACACTTCTATGACATTAGGACCCTAACATTGAGATGGGCATTTTTATATAATGTGATGTTTTTTTATCTTGGACTCGTATAGGTTGAGATCATTTCCCTTGGTCCTTTCCTTGAGGGTTAAGTATGATATTATCTCTACATCACTGGATTATAATCCCCTCTAGAGGCCAAGTCCCAGATAGAGTCAGGAATCCCTCCCTAGGACTAGAGTGTGATCCTCTATCACCCATAGTGGAGTTTTGTAGAATTGATGTAACCCTTGAGAGTATGCCATTGGTCCTCCATCTAGCTGGCCACATCAGAAAGGTTAGTGGTATTCCCCATAGTGTTGATTAGGATCCCCGATATTACGAATTGATCTAGATTAGGTTTGTGGTATTCCCCAACATTTTTGGGTAGGATCCCCTCTCTGTGGCATCATTATCTTCTTTGACTGATACTCTCCCATTTGGGAAGGCCCCAAATGAGCTATACCTCTTCATGAGTGTCTCCAATGACATCATGGCTCAGGGAGTGAGATCTCTTGGAATGAGCATGCTTCGAGCATAATCCTTTTGATGATATTTGGTTAAGACCACCCGTTGGCATGGTGTTTCTCACGAGTATTATCTGAATTTTATTTTTGTATGTACTCTAGAAATATACCTGTGTGGATCTGACTATACTTTACTTTGTGGAATTTCTTTTGTGGTTTCTAGGTGTCCTAATAGGTACTGTTATACTCACCCATGCAAGGCATTTCCCCACATGTGCTGTGTCTTGTGTAGACAATCAACCCTTTTATGGAGTCCTTGGTGGACCAAGAATAGGTGGTGTTTAGTGAGACTAGACATATGATGTGTTCTTGTGGTCCAAACAGTAGTACCGACACCTATTTTTTTATAGGTTGGACTTGTGGTTACATAATCTTTTTAGTGGGCCTGTTTTGGCCCTATTTACTTTCCAGTACTCCCACTGTTGTACTCTAGTTGTAGGATATAGTGGTTTGAATGAATTGTTTACTTAGTGTTTTTACATTTCAGTATTTGTGGTTTGGAGATGCGTGTCTGTGTATAAGTACTTTAGGCTAATGCCTCCCATTTATGGGATATGCCTACTCGGTGCTAGTCACCATCCCTTGGCCTATTGAAGGAGGGATTGAGGTAGTCACAACACAAGCCCCACTGGTATGGGACATGAATGAGTGGTATTAGGGGAGGTCGGTTACCTTAGGATTGAGAGTTTGTGAGGTTGGTTTAGGGAAGTAGTGTTAATTGTTTTGAGTTCATATTTTAGGCAAGGGACTCAAGTGTTGGTGCGGCGACCAATGTATCCATACACCAGGACTCTGATTACCTACTTTTCGACTCAGTACATGAAAAAAATGGTTGTGGGAAAAAAACAATGGTACATTCATCATATAGGAATGGTTGTGTTTTTCATATCTTTCTTGAGTCATATCTCTAGATATACTCTATTGACTATGGTACATCTTATTTTATTACAGGATTCCTCCATGTAGACAACTAGCTAGGATTCCACTATGTGATCATGAGGATGATTTGCCTAGTTATGAGGCATCAGCATAAGGTTCTGTACTAGAGACATCACCTTTGGGTGGGTTTATAGCTATACAACCACCCTTTGAGTAGAAGCTACTACCAGCACTACTGGCTGAGGATGTATGCAGGCTGAGCGCATTGAAAAAGTTTTTGAGGAAGCGACCTCCCAGGTTTTGGGTTGAACCAGACCCATAGTTGGTTGAGGATTGGATATAAGCAGTCACTCGTGTTTTCCACTTTGTTAGGATGCCTTCCAAACAAATGATAGTCCTCACTGATATTCTTCTTCAGGGCTCCATTAGGCGATCGTGGAGTTTAGTGATTCACACACATGACAAGACAGTTCTCTCTGAGATAGACTTTGAGTATCTCTTCAAGGAGGAGTTCTATCTGGCCACGTTGCGATTGGTGCAAATTCAAGAGCTGTCATATATACAGTAGGGAAGTATGAACATGGTAGAGTATCCAACAAGGTTTTCTGATATTTCTCACTACTCCATAGACATGATGTGAGACCCATTATTCAGAGATCAGACCTTTGAGAATTGATTATGATGGGACATCAGGGCATTAATGGTATCCCATTGCATTACTACTTATGCTAGGGTAATTGAGAGAGCCCTGCTAGTGGAGAGTTTTCTAGCGGAGTAGACACTGACAATGGGGGCTATTCGGGGGAACAAGGTAGCTGAGACCTTGACAACAGGTATCCGATGATAATCACAGGGATCCAAGTGGGTCAGATGCTTCAGAGGATGATCCTAGGACTTGGGGTCAGTAGTATAGGGCTCCTAGGGTGGCTAAAACCTACCCAGGGACATCAGTTTTACCCATGAGATAGTCAGGGGCCTTTGGAAAAAGATTTCCCGACCCATCATACAACTGATTGGGAGACAATTGAGGGACCTCCATGGCAGAGACAAAGACTGGATTAGGGTGCTCTGTAGGGTGGAAAATTTGGAAGAGGATTAGGCATGGATGCAAGAGGTGTTCAGAGGTTTGACCTATTAACACACTATCCCTAGGTGGTCCACGATAGGCTCAGAGAGTTGGTGAACATAGACAAGGCCATTTGTAGGAAATGGAGGCTTATGACCCTAAAACTCTAGGGATAATATGAGATAAATTTGTGTCTTTTACACCGTCGATGCAGTTTTGATAGAAATTGATTCTAGTTATTCCTTTCTTTCCAAGAACCTTGTTTGAGACTTGGATATCCCGACTGAACCGTTTACTTAACCCTTATGCTTATAGAATCTTACGGGAGGAGATTCTATTATCACACACTAGTTCCAATAGTGTGACATGAATCTTGGAGGTGAGGGTTTTAGTTGGGATCTATTGGTAGCGACATCAAGGCCTTATAACATCATTCTTGGTATCGACTGGTTATCCACAGTTCATTCTCATATTGATTGTTTGAGGCACAGAGTGTGGTGTTTCCATAATGATAAAACTAGGTTTTCCTTTTTTAGTGAAAAGAAATAACATGAATCATAGAATGGAATCACTCATATGAGGGTAAAATTGATTACTCATCAGTTGGTTTGCCTCACCCTCAGTGTAGTGGATGATATGAGTCCTCAGTTTCTTGTAGTGGTGGTGAAGTATGGGGACATCTTTTTGGAATATGTTCTTAGTTTACCTCCCCACATGGATATGGAATTATGCATTTATTAGTACCTCAGGAAAAATCTAATATCTACAGTTACACATCGGATGGCTCCCGCAGAGCTTCGCCAACTGAAGGTGTAGTTGGAGGACTTGTAGATGAAGGGCTTCTTAAGACCCAGTGTTTCACCCTGTACAACCCCATTTTTGTTTGCAAAGAAGAAAAATAGGATCTTGAGGTTATGTGTTGATTAATATCACTTAAACCAGGTGACCGTGAAGAATAAGTATCTACTACCAAGGATTGATGACCTCTTTGATCAGTTGAAAGGGGTGCAATGGTTCTTGAAGATCGACCTCAGATCAGGCTATTACCATTTGTGAGTACAAGATGAGGATATACTGAAGGTAAAATTTCGGTGTCTTTATGGTCACTATTATTACTTGGTGATGCCATTTGGCATAATGAATGCACCAATAGTGTTCATGGGACTCATAAACTAGATCTTTCATCCTTACTTAGACTAGTTAATGGTGGTCTTCATCGATGAAATCCTAGTGTACTTGTCATCTTAGAAGGATCATGTGAGACACATCAGGATGGTCCTAGAAATACTTTAAGAGCACTAACTGTATGGGGAGATCTTGAAGTGTCAGTTCTTGATTCGATAGGTCCATTTTATGGGACACGCCATCTCGAAGGCTAGAGTTGTGGTGGATCCAGTGAAGGTTGAGTTAGTGCTTTCTTTGGAGCCACCAAAGAGTGTTACTGAGGTGAGGACTTTAATTGGATTAGTAGGGTACTATCATAGGTTGTACCCGACTTCTCTAGAGTTTCATCACCCTTGAAAACTTTAACATGAGTGGGGTAGCATTTTGTGTGGATAGAGATGTTCCAACAGTGATTTTAGGAGCAAAGGCAGAGGTTGATGAGTGCTCCCATCCTGAGTGTGGTAGCATATTTGTTTTATAATTTTTATTATTATTTAATTTTATACTCAACAAAATTATACCCCTTAATTAATGAAGTGAGTATAATTAAAATAATACCACTAGGTTTTGACTGTTATATAACCGTTGGTCAATATGACCGTTGGAAACTAAATTCTTAATGTTATGATTATTGTTTATAAATACAAGTGATCATGGTTAAATAATACAGAAGGAAGAGTCGATGGCCTCATCTAGTAGACTCAAGCCATACAAAGCCCATCTATTAGATATTGGGAAGGAGGTTGCATAACTGGGCTTTACTTTGGACCAATCCCAAGATGAACTCCAACATGTGAATCTTGAACAGAATCACCCACGGGAGAAGTTCAATCTGATAGAAATCACCACTCAAGCAATGTTGTCCAAGATACCCCAAGATTCTATCACGATAACACACCTTATACTTAGTTCTTATGTAGGTGTTATAAGGGGATATGTAACGAGACCTTAGTTACATTGTGTAATCCTTTTGTTTAAATAAATTTTTATTTCTTATCATATATAATTTGTGAATTTAAAATGTGTGGATAAATGTAGGATGAAGTTCCATATTATTGATAAATTTTTGAAAAAAGGTATTTTAAAATATATTTTTTATACTTTAAATAATTAAGAATGTAAAATGATTTTTGGTAAAAGAAATCACATCTTCTCTTTTCTTTCATGTTTCCTTTTTATGTGGTATATCATTAAAACATCCATACCATGACCTTATTTAAATTTTATTATGTCCCTATACTATTTCAATAGTTATTTATGAGTGGTTGACCCTTGTACCCTCTCTTTTTAATGTTTTCTAAAACCATGTTATATAGCCGTTATGCTACAAAAATTTCGTCTCAAAATCTCTCTCTTTTCCTCAAGAAATTCTCTTGTTTTATTTATTTGAATACCCAAATATATTTTCATTTATAGAGGTATTAATAAATACATAAAATTCATCTATTCTATTCTGTAATTTACATACAAAAAACCCTCATTCCTTTTCCAAGGGTTATAAAAGACATAATGATCATGTTTTTAAGCACTTTTAAAACTTCACGATTTTGAAGTGAAACCCATTACTTTTACTCTCTATGGGTTTTTATGAAATGTTTGATTATGATATATGTGAATCAAATGAAAATAAAGTCATATTAAGGGTTCAACCTGACATCACTCTAATGCATTGGGTAAAGAATTTAATATCTAGAGATGACAAGTTTTACGATACCTTGGTGAATAACCTTGGTAATTTTTATGACACCTTGGGGATGAAACTTGGTCATATGTTCATTAATGTCTAAATTAAATGTTTTATCCACATATTCAAGTTATGGTTCAAGTTATTTTCATTATGTTATGCCTCTACTTCCATTTATTATGTCTTCCTATTTTTTAACAAGTTCTTATTGATTTCACAAGTAAACTGATTCCCTTGATTTCCTTACTGGGACTTATGCTCACCCTTTAGTTTGATGTATGTCTCCAAGTTATGATATGAAATAATTTTACTTATATGAACTTATGATGAATCTATACAAGTGTATTATAATAATTTTTATGTTTTCATTTTGTATGTTCCTGATTTCCAAGACTATAGACTTTAAAGATCCTCTATTTGTAAAATGTAATGAAACATTATGTAATAAAAAGGTGGGATACTATAGTTGGTATTAAAGGATAATTTAGGTATTTATGGAAATTAGGAAATTAAAACTTTAGGAAGAAACCTATAGAAAATTTTAAATATAGGAAAGCTTCCTGGTATTTTGTTGAAATATTAAGTAAGTGGTTTCTGAACAAATAAATCCATGTCTGGATACGAATAAGTGGATGTGGTTCTAGAAAAGATGTACCTAGGAGTGAAAAATAAGACAAGGAATTTCAGGCTTGACTCGGGGGCTTGACTTGGTGTATCCTGGTACATGACAACGAGCCTTACTGCACTCCTATTTTGACACTCCTGTGGGATATGTTTGGTCAATCCGAAGATTTTTATGAATCATTGTGAAGGATTTATAGAGAAATGCAATTGTTTAAGCATGAAGTTTTACAACATAAAATACTTTATAGTTAAAATATTCATAAATAAAATAATATTCTCACTAAGGTTTTATTCTTTTAGAAAAAGGTGGGAAATAGGAGGAACTGTGCAAATGGTTACCGCAATAGACCAGGCACTGATGACCCTCCGATGAAAGCCAGAATGGAAACTTTCATGAGAATGATGAACCAAATGACTCAAGTTAAGGGAAATAACTTGAATCAAGCTAAGATACCGATCTCACAGTAAAGGGAACAACATTGTTTTGAGTCCTTTATACATCAACGAACACCACCCTTCAGTGGATATACAGACCCATTGATTACTGAACAGTGGATCGGCTCTATCGAGAAGATATTTTCTGTGCTTTGATATTCGAAACAAGAGAAGGTCACCCTGGATATTTACCGCTTAGAGGGAGAAGCTGATCGGTGGTGGGAAAATAATTAAAGATAGAAGGCCAAGAGTGGAGGTTGAAGCTATGGAGTGGGAAGAGTTCAGAGAGATCTTATTTAGTAAGTATTTCCCACATTCGATGAGAACAAAAATAGAGAAGGAGTTTCTCGAGAAAAAGAAGGAGAATGAATCTGTTGGAATCTATGAGATGAACTTCAAAAGATTTTCCATTACACCTCAATCGTTGTCATGGATCCTAATGGGAAGGTTGATATATTATTTGGTGGATTGAGACCTCATCTATTGAATAATCTAGCCAACCAAAAATATGACAACTATGAGAAGATCGTGCGAAGTGTGATGAAAGTCGAACATGAGTTTAGTGAGACACAATGGTCTCATAAATCCAATGAAAAGAAGAGATCAGTAGAGCCAATCTTATGGAGGATCTTTAATCAGGGAATTAGAGGCAAGAAAGTACAATGTACCACGTATAATAAATGTGGGAAGAAGCATTCGAGGAACTGCCTTCTCGGGATGAAGAAGTGCTATAAGTGTAGAAGAGATGTCCATATCGTGTGGAATTGACACAGTGAGGTGAAACCACAACTTCACAACACTAACGACAAGGGGAAGACAGTGAAGGCTCCACATGATGTCCATTTCTATAAGTGTGGACAACATGAGTACTTTTCCAATCACTGTCTAAATCTGGGGGTAGTGGAGGGGAATCACCATCAACCTTGACAACAACCAAGGGAACAAGATCGTACTTTTTCAATCACTACTGCTAAAGTTGAAGCGCCAAATGATGTGGTGGCAAGTAATTTTTTTGTTCTATAAAATATAGCGAGTACTTTTTTTGATTTTGGTTCTATGAATTCCTTTATTTCCTTCCATTTTGCAAAGAATTTATAATCAACCCCCGATTTGATAAAAGTAGAGTTATCAGTCAAGACTCCTAGTGGGATTATCCAAGCATCATCAGTGTTTAGAAACTCTAGTATTTACTTTAGTAAGAACAATCTTATCACAAATCTAGTAGTCATTCCCATGATCGAATTCAACATTATACTAGGTATGAAATGGCTCTCAAAGTATAATGCTAAGATCAAATGCAGAAGCAAGGACATATTAGTTGTCTTGAATAGAAAACCTACAGCTATCTTCTAAGGATAGATATCTCAACCTGATATTTTTATAGAAGAACCTCCTATATCCTTCTTTATGGAGTTGATCGGTGAAGGAGAAGAAGGAGATGCGAGTTTAAGGATAGAAAATGTCCCATCATCTAGGAATATGTTGATGTATTTCCTGAGGAGTTACCAAGACCTACCCTAGAAAGAGAGGTAGAGTTATCCATTGAACTCATACCTGGATCTCATCTGATATCAAATACCCCATATAGGATGGAAAATGCGGAGATGGAGGAATTAAAGAAGCAACTCCAAGAAGTTTTGGAGGAGGGGTTTATCCATCCTAGTGTGTATCCTCGGGGAGAACCTATTCTCTTTGTGAAGAAGAAGGATGGATCAATGCCACTATGCATTGATTATAGAGAATTAAACGTGATCATAGTGAAGAAAACATACCCTCTCCCAAGAATTGATGACTTATTTGACCAACTTTGTGGGGCTCAATTCTTCCCTAAGATTGATCTTCGATCTGGTTATCATAAATTGAGGGTGAAGCAATAAGATATTCCAAAAACTACCTTCCGATCAAGATATGGGCATTATGAGTTTGTTGTTATGCCCTTCGGACTGACTAATGCACCTACTATTTTTAATGGATTTGATGAATAGAGTCTTTAAGGACTACCTTGATAACTTTGTGGTAGTTTTTATTGATGATATTATGATATATTCCAAAAGTCACGAGGATCATGAGGATCATCTAAGGGTTATTTTTTAAACTATGCAGAAGGATAGGATTTTTGAAAAGTTTAAAAAATGTGAATTTCGGTTACAACAAGTTGCTTTCTTAGGGAACATTGTTACCAATGAAGGAATTAGAGTTGACCCTACAAAGACAAAATTTGTGGAGGAGTGGCATCAGCCTAGAAAAATAAATGAAATTTGTAGTTTCCTTGGATTAGAAGGATATTATAGGAGGTTTTTGAAAAAAAATTCATGACTTTCTAATCCATTAACCAAGTTAACTCAAAAAGGGGTCAAGTTCATCTCGACAAAGGAGTGTGAGGAAAGTTTCCAAGAGCTAAAGAAGAGATTGGTTACTACACCCGTGTTAACTCTTCCCTCAAGTGGATAAGGATTATTTATTTTTAGCAATTCATCTCTAAAAGGTCTTGGGTGAATTATCATGCAAAATGAAAAAGTCATTGCTTATGAATCTCGATAGTTGAAGACTCATGAGAAGAACTATCATACACATGATCTGGAGATGCCTGTGGTTGTTTTTGCTCTGAAGATACGGAGGAACTATCTTTATGGAAAAAATGTGATATATACACAAACCATCAAAGTTTGAAGTATATTTTCACACAAAAGGAATTGAACATGAGACAAAAGAGATGGTTGGAACTTCTTAAAGACTATTATTGTTTAATTCATTATCATCCTGGAAGAGAAAAAAATTTTACTGATGCATTTAGCAGGAAATACCCAGTTGTTCATTCCATGATGAGGATTGAAAGAGATCCTTTGATCAATGACCTAGTGAAGTTCGATATGGGAATTATAAGGGAAGGGACAACATCAACACTAACCCAAATGATTTCTCAACTATCATTACTAGAGAAGATCAATAAAACTCCGAAGAAAGATCCTTTATTATAGAATAAGTATAAGGATATGAAGGATGGAAAGTTTCCTGAGTTCAATATTGATCAATAAGGTGTACTAAAATTTCATACAAGGCTATGTGTTCCATCTATTCTGGAAATAAAGAAGGAGCTAATGGATGAAGCTCATAACCCTACTTTCTCTATACATCTAGGAAGAACGAAAATGTATAGAGACCTTCATGATCATTTTTAGTGGGATAAGATGAAAAGGGAGATTGATGACTACACTTCAAGGTGCCTGGTATGTCAGCAGGTGAAGGCAGAGTGACAACTTCCTAAAGGGGTATTGCAACCACTACTGATACCATCATGGAAGTGAGACAATATCACTATGGACTTTGTCACTAGTCTACCGAGAACTTCCATAGGAAATAATGCAATATGGGTTATTGTGGACCATCTCACCAAGAATTACCAATTGATATTCATTTGGGAAGATTTATCTCTTGATCAACTTGCCAATATTTACATAAATGAAGTGGTAAGGCTATATAGAGTTCCTCGTTCTATCGTATCTAATCATGATCCAAGGTTCACATCATAATTCTGGAGAAGTATTCAACATGATCAGAGCACTAAATTGAATTTTTGTACAACCTATCACCCCAAAAATGATGGACAATCTGAAATGAACTATTAAAACACTCGAGGATATGCTGATAATATGCTCAATGGATTTTAAAGGTGGATGGGATGAACATCTCCATTTAGTTGAGTTCTCTTACAACAATAGATTCCACTCGAGAATTCAAATGGAACCCTTTGAAGATATATATGGTAAGCGATGTATAACTCATAATTGTTGGCATGAAGTTGGTGAGATAAAGATTCTTGGGCCTGATCTTGTGCAAGAGATGACAAAAAAGGTCCATGCCATCCAACAACACATTAAGGCTGCACAGAGTCAAAAAAAGAGCTTTGACAACAACTATCGAAGGGACTTGGATTTTGATGTTGGTGACAAAGTATTTCTTCAAATTTCACCTTGGAAGAGAGTCATGAGATTTGGGAATAAAGGGAAGCTAAAACCATGGTGCATTGGCCCCTATGAAATCCTTGATCGCGTAGGAGAAGTGTCCTATCGGCTTGCAATTCCTCCAAATCTAGAACAAGTTCACGATGTCTTCCATATATCCATATTGAAGAAGTACATACCTGACCTTTCACATGTACTAAATCCTAAGGTGGTACAATTGGAACATGACCTCTCTTATGAGGAGTATCTAGTGGAGATCTTAGATCATAGAGACAAGGTTCTACACAACAAGACTACCCACCTTGTTAAGGTGTTGTGGAGGAACTACAAATATGAAGAAGCCATGTGGGAACCTAAGGACTCTATGAGGCAAAAGTACCCACACCTTTTCTCTTCTGAGGGTACGAGTTAAAATTTCAGGGACAAAATTTCTTAAGGGGGGAAGAATGTAACGATCCAAACTTTTGAATAATATTTGTTTCATAATTTTTTGTATTATTTTATTTTATATTCAACAAAATTATATCCTTTAATTAATGAAGTGAGTATAATTAAAATAATACCATTGGGTTTTGACTATTATTTGACCGTTGGTCAATATGATTGTTGGAAACTAAATTCTTAACGTTATGATTATTTTTTATAGATACAAGTGATCATGGTTAATTAATACAGAATGAAGAGTCGATGGCCTCATCCAGTATACTCAGGCTATACGAAGCCCATATGTCAGAGCTTGGGAAGGAGGTTGCATCATTGGGATTTACTCTAGACTAAGGCCAAGCCGAACTCCAACATGTGAATCTTGAACGAAATAACCTATGGGATAAGTTCAAGCTGATGGAAATCACCACTCAGGCAATGTTTTCTGAGCCACCCCAAGATTCTATCACCATAGCACACCTTTCACTTAGGTACAATGCAGGTGTTATAAGGGGCTATGTAACGAGACCTTAGTTACGTTGTCTAATCCTTTTGTATAAATAAAATTGTTATTTCTTATTATGTTAAATTTGTGAATTTCAAATGTCCAGATAAATGTAGGATGAAGTTTCATATTATTGATGAATTTTGGAAAAATGGTATTTTTAAATATATTTTTTGTGTACTTTAAATAATTAAGAATGTAAAATGATTTTCAAAAAATGGTCTTCTATAGTTGTGACCAGTAAGAAATTTAGATTCTAATAAGATAAACTTATTTTTTAGTGAACAGTAAAGTACAAATAGTAATAAACCCTTATGAATATTAAACTGACCAACAAATAGAAACTTCACCCATGAATGTATAAATACAATTTAGACATATTAAAAGTGAAAAAATGATCATAGTATAAGTTTTGGTATTTTTGTATGTTATAAATATTTTATTTAGAATTTTATAATTAATTTAATAATTTAAAATGGAAATGTATTTTCATAAAATGTAATCATAAATTGTTACTTTATTTTCTTATGGTTATACGATAATTTTATGGGAACTTGATTACTTTTTCAAGGTGTTACAAAATAAGTTATAGTTTTAGAGTTGTTTTTTTGAGTAAATAATGATTTTATTTAAAAATTAAATTGAAAATATTTAGAAAATTATTTTCATAAATTGGAGTTCAATTTTGAATTTATAGCATCAATATTAGGTTAGGGTGAATTTATGAGTTTTTTATAAAATACTTTGTTTTTTAGTGAATAGTAAAAATACAGTTTTGAGTTTCAGTGTGATTAATGACATCATTAATGATGTAATAATGATATAATAATTATGGTCGACTTTTGAATATTAATATATGTTATGAGGTGTCCCAAGTGTCTAACAACATGGGAAAATACCATGGGAAATCCCATGGTTTTTCAAATACCACTGATGAGGTGTCCCTTGGAAATTAATTAAATATTCACTCACTTTTGCTATAAATACCAAGACATTACCTCATTAATTTCATTAAAAAATACTCATAAATGAAGCTCTAGTATTTTTATCTCCCAAGGAGTCCTCCAAAGGTGCCCTCAATCCCCCCAAGGTCCTAACCTTCGAGCTTCCGAAGTCACCCTTCAAGGGAAGGGAACCTTTCACCCTCCTCTTTTAAGTCATGAATTCCATTATGTTATGTATTCTAGTTTCCATATTATTATGTGGGGGTTTGTTCTTATACATACCTACTAATTTAAATTTCAGGTTCAAATGATTAGATACCCTTTTCCTCTCTCATAAACTTGTTTTCTATTTTTTTAAGAGACGTCGTTAGGCTGCCGAATTTTGGTAAAAGAAATCACATCTTCTCTTTTCTTTCATGTTTCCTTTTTATGTGGTATGTCATTAAAAAATACATACCATGATCTTATTTAAATTATATTATTTCACTATACTATTTCAAGAGTTATTTATGAGTGGGTGATCCTTTTCCCCTCCCTTTTTAATGTTTTCTAAAGACATGTTATGTTGTCTTTATGTTGTAGAAAGTTTGTCTCAAAATCTCCCTAATTTTCTCAAGAAATTCTCTTGTTTTATTTATCTGAATACCCAAATATATTTTCATTTCCCTAATTATTCATCAAGACATAGAATTGATCTATTTTATTCTGTAATTTAAATAAAATAAACCCTCATTCCTTTTCCAAGGGTTATAAAATACATAATGATCATGTTTTAAAGAACTTTTAAAATGTCACAATTTTGAAGTGGAACCCATTAATTTTACTATCTATGGGTTATTTATGAAATTTTTGATTATGATCTATGTGGATCACATTAAAATAAATACATATAAAGGGTTCTCCCTAATAGTGCTCCAATGCATTGGGTAAAGAATTTAATCTCTAGAGATGACAAGTTTCATGATACCTTGGTGAATATCCTTGGTAATTTTTATGACACCTTGGGGATGAACCTTGGTGATATGTTCATGAATTTCTATATTAAATGATGTATCCCCATATTCAAGTTATGGTTCATGTTCTTTTCATTATGTTATTCCTCTACTTCTATTGCTCATATCTTTATGTTTTTCATCAAGTTCTTATTGATATCACAAGTAAACTGATTCCCTTGATTTCCTTATTGGGCCTTCTACTCACCCTTTCCTTTGATCTATGTGTCTAAATTATGAGATGAAATAATTGTACTTAGGAAAAATTTATGATGAAGCTGTACAATTGGATTAGAATAATGTTTTATGTTTTTATGTTTTATGTTCCTGGTTTCCAAGACACTAGACTTTAAAGATCCTCTATTTGTAAAATGTAATGAAAAGTTATGTAATAAAAAGCTAGGATGCTATACTAGGCTTGGTTTTTTCCTGATTTAGGGGAAAGAGGTCACTACCTATGGTTTTCTCCAGTTGAGACCGCATGAGCAGAACTATACGACTCATGATCTTGAGCTAACAGTAATTTTCTTCACATTGAAGATGTTGCAACACTACCTAATGGGAGAGAAGTTTGTCGTATATTATGATCATAAGAGCCTCAAGTATATATTCTCTTAGAAATATCTTAATTTTAGAGATAGGTGATGTCTAGAGTTCCCCCGAGACTAGGACTTCAAGATTTATTATACTCTTGGGAAGGGGAATGTGGTGGCAGATGCTCTCAGTAAGAGATCTAGCCTGTAGTTGCTGAATGAGGTGTCAGAGCAGTTGAACTCATTGAATATATACTTTGTGGATGGAGATGGAACAAATTACCTCTATTAAATTGTTGTTACTCCTCCACTCTTACAACGAGTTAGTGAGGCACAACTCAGGGACACTGATTGCAAGACCTTACATGCTTAGATGTCCACATGATATGTTCTTGATGGATATTCGAAAGGTGGGGGGGATGCTGTTCTTTTTAGAGGGATCACAATTGTACCAGTGGCGTTGGGGGAGGTGGATTTGAGTGAGTTCCATAAATCCCCTTTGGTGGTACATCTAGTTGTGGAAAAGATGTATCAGGACCTCCAACGACAATTTTGGTGGCTAGGGATGAAGAAGGGATTTGTAGAGTTTGTCTCTCGATGCCCCACTTGTCAGTAAGTGAATGCTGAGCACCAAGTTTTAGTGGGTTAATCTCAACCCCTTGAGGTTATATAATGGAAGTGGGATGAGATATATATGGACTTCATGATGGGTTTACCACGTACGTCTAGGGGAAATGATTCCATCTGGGTGATCATTTAGAGATTCACCAAGTTGGCCCACTTCCTAGAAATCCAAGAATAGAGTTTAGTAGAGAGATATGGATACCTCTATGTGTAGGAGATAGTTTAATTCCATGGAGTTCTATAGATGAAAGTTTTAGATTATGATTCTAGATTTATATCCTAGTTTTAAAGGGATTTCATGAGGCGTTTGGGACTCAATTACGCTTGAGCACAATGTTTCACATACAGACGGGAACCAGACTAAGCGGACCATTCAGGTTCTAGATGAAATGTTGTGGGATTGCATGTCATAATTTGGATGAATATGGGAGGATCATTTTTGGTTGATCAATTCCTTTATTTCATGTTCTATAGAGACACATAAATCTTCAAGAGAGCACATGGGAGTGGGAGGCTCAATTTTGTGTTCAGTACCTTCATCTGTTTGAGTAGCCCTTGTTTTAGATTTCGAGGATGTAGGGACCCAAAGTGGGGAGAATATAACACATATTATTTTTATTTATATTATTTTAAGAAATTATATGTATTTATTTTGAGACTAGGTGTAGAGATAATGTACAATTCTGAGGCCTGGTGCGCCTGAAATAATTGTTTGAAAAATACTAAAATTTTAATAGCACTTGCATGAAGTTTTCCTAAAAAAGTGTAATAACTCTTATATGGGTGCTCGAATCAGAAATAAATGTCACCATTGATATTATAATGATATCCTTACTCTAGGTGCGACATAACCTTGGTTTGTGTGGGCCATCTGTAGAAAAAGTCACCAAGGATGTAACCGTAAATAATATAATTAAATAAGACTATTTTATTTTTTAAATCCTAATAACTCATGAGGGGTGAATGAGATTGGAAATATACTACCACCATTAAGTTCATAATGTGTTGTTTTCCCTAGGTGTGACTTAACTTTAGTCAGTGCGGGTCATTTTTGAAAAATTTGTCATGATATGTAATCATCATTAAATAATTTAAATAAAAATTATTTTATAACGTAGTGAAATTTATTTTTATTATGTCTTTGTCATGAATTAAGGGTTATTATCATAAAACTAGAATTATTCTAAGACATTGAGAAAGAAATATCTTAAAAAACAATAATGGATCATGGATCGACGATCAACGTGAAACCGATTCGAAGGAACCTCGCCAACGATGATGACACGACGATCTTCCTTTGATAGTGACTGATCAGAATCAAGGTAGGGAATTTGTTTCACTATTATTTTCACAATTATTTATTTTTACAATGAACTCAGGAAAATCCATGAACAGATTCATCCATGGTTTGATCATTTCGGGATGGTTCATAATGAGGGTATTATTTTAGGAGCTTTACTTATTATGTGGGTCTGGTACAGTGGTCAGGCGAGGTGTGGCAGTAATGATTAGCGGTGGTGTGGCGATTGGAGGTAGTGACCATGGGAGATGGCGGTGGAAACGACACATTGCGGGATGTATAGGGTTTCTGCATGTGGAGGTGGTAGAGCTGGGGATGTGGAGGCGACACGAAGCTGGGCCTCAGGATATCATGGCGCCGCAGGATGCACTGATGGAAGCTATCGCGTGGGACGTAGCCGACGATTGCGTGGACTGGACCAGGCCAGGTGGCCTGCGCACCGGCAGTTCAGGTCAAGAAAATGGATAGGGCCCAATGGTTCATGCCAAGAACAGTAGATCATGTTAGAACTAGCAAGTTGGGTTGGACCCAATAGACTGGGCCGGATCTGGGTTGGACCTTAGATTGACCTGGGGTGGTCGCACGGTCGACCAAAAAGACAGATCGAGCTGTCGTGGCATAATTTACTATTGGGAGGTCTCATGGTCCACCATGGATGGTCGAACATGGGGCGGATCAACCGCGAAGATCGACCTCCATGGTTAGTGGACTGACCGTGTGGTCGGTCCATGAGCCGAGTGACCCCCCTTCCTTAGAAACTTCAAACTACAATAACTTGAAAATGGTATATCCATTTGATGAGACATCTATGATGTTGAGACCCTGAAGTTCGGATGGTCTTTTTGAAATAATTTTATGAGTTTTTATCTTGGACCAGTATAGTTTGAGAGAGTTCACCTTGTTCCTTTCCTCGAGGGTTCAGTACGGTATTATGTCTACACCAAGGGATTGTAATCCCCTCCAGAGGCTGAGTTATATATAGAGTCAGAAATACCTCCTCGGGACTGGAGTGCAATCCTCTATCAACCCTAGTGGAGTTTTGTGGAATCAATATAACCTCTAAGTGCAGGCTGTTGGTCTTCCATCTAGAGAGCCACACCAGTAGGGTTAGTGGTATTCCCCCGGGTGTTGGGCATGATCCCCTACATTATGAATTGATCAAGATTGGGTTAGTGGTATTTCCTAGCTTTTTTGGACATGATCCCCTCTTTGTGTCATCATAATATTTTTTAATTGATATGCACTCATTTGTGTAGGGACCAAATGGGATAAAACTCTCCATGAGTGTTTTTGATGACATCATGGTTTGAGGAGTGAGATCTCCTAGAACGAGCATACTTTGAGCAGAATTCTATGGATTATAGTTGGTTAAGACCACCCTATAGCTTGGTGTTTCTCATGATCATTATCTGGATTTTCTTGTTATATGTATTATAGAAATATACCTATATGGAGCCTACTGTACTTTCCTTAGTGTTATTTCCTTTTTGGTTTCAGGGTGTCCTATTGGGTATTGTTACACTCACCCCTATAAGGGCTTTGACCGCATATGTCATGTCTTGTGAAAATGATTAACCCTTTGACAGAGTCTTTGGTAGACCAGGAACGGGAAATGATTAGTGAGACTAGACAGACAAGGTGTTTCTATGGTTCAGATAGCAGTCCCAATACCTCTTTTCTTACAGGTTGGACTTCAGGTTACAAACTCTTTTTGGTGGGATGGTTTTGGCCCTGTTTACTTTCTAGTACTCCCACTGTTGTACTATGGTTGTGGGATATATTTGTTTTCATGCATTATTTACTTAGTGTTTTTACATTTAAGAATTTGTGACTTAGAGATGTGTGAGTGCATACAAGTACTTTAGGTTAATGCCTCCCATTTGTGGGATATGATTACTCGATGCTAGTCACTAGCCCTGGCCTATTGGAGGTTGGCTTGGGGTTTTCATGGAATGAGCCCCATTGGGATGAGTCATGACACTTTTCATCTTCAAATATTTTAGTGACACAAAATTTTTTATATTTGAAGAATAACCCCAAGGTACTTTTATACCATAGAGACACTGAAGAAAACTAATTTTATACCTCTTAGATAATGTATAAAAATATATAAAAAGGTATTTTATTCTTACATTATTATTGGGATATCACACCAAACATATTCCCATTGAGAGTAAGTCTAATCATTTATTCAACCCATATTTAGTATTTCCTTTAATATCTAACAATGTTCCAACAAAAAATTCATAGATATTATTCACAATATGCATGGAATCAATGTTATGTTTGACCTAATGATATCTCCAATAGGAATCTAAATAAATATTGATTATTTATTTAATTTTTTTTTATCTTTACTAGATTTTTGTGTCTTTTAGAATGTAACATCAATGTTTTTCAACCTTCAAAATTATGATAATTGGAAAAAGGTTTTGGTGCAATATAAAATTTCTCTGAGCAGTTGAATTAATTCTTTAATATTTTATAAGAGTGATCCATAGGAAAAAACCTTTTATGAATCAAGTATACTATTTTTATCCCATGATGTAGTTGATAATATGAATTTTTTTGTTCACAAATTAGACAAGCTTTATTCCCCTTAATGATATATCCAAAAATATTTCCATATGTTGAGAATTCATTTATAGGGAACAAAATCATTTCATTCTGTTAAAAATATTCTATTTTATTTTAATAATACACTTTTATACCTTCCTCAAATAAAAGTTTCAAATAATAAATTAATGGTGATAAAAAAGCATCAATATCATTTTCAAGATATTTTTGTCTAGAAATTATTAAAACCAACATGATATTTTCTCACTAAATATAAAATTTAGAATATAAGTTTTTAATTACCAATATAATGGGCCATGAAATATATATGATAATAAGGACTATATATGGATTCATTCTATTTGTTCATAGTCTAAGTATGATATTTAAAACTTTATTTCCAAATGTAGGAAACCATTGATCAAATTTATTCCACTGTGGAAAATCAACTTAATAATGAAATTTATTATAAGATATCCACTAATCTACATGACATATTAACTCTTTTGTATCATTTTAATTTGTAAATAAACATTTCAAAAGAGGAATTATAGTATGATACCAAATTTGCATAGAAAGAATATTTTTAAATTCTATTTTTCTTTCAATTTATACCATGATATCACAAATTTTGGACACTATGATAGACCTTCATATTAATTTCTATATAGTACACAATCATTTTGGAAAGAATGTATCTTCTTATACCTCAAACCCATTTGGCATAATATTATCTTCGCATTATAATGTGAATCTGGAAGATCTTTGTATTTCAGAAGTATGTATTTCAAAAGATGTAGAAACTATGTAAAACTCTTGTTACTCTATCCAATTTTATCCTCTAAGTAAACCAATCTTAACACCATTAATAAAAACATATTTTTTTTGTAACCTATATATAATATATTTTCATCATCACCATATAGATGCTCAATTATTGGTTCTTTCCCTATTTCATCTACTTCAATATCATGAATCATTTATTTAATTTGATCAGACCTATCCTCTTGAAAATCATCATCATTAATAGATCTTGAATTCTAACTAGTTTCACAATGCCAAATACAAGTTCTATAACTTGTATTAAAAACATGATAAATTAAATGATATTTTATTTTTATACTTTTCAACTTTTTCATATATAAATATTTCAAACATGGATAGAAAAACAGGTCGTTATTTGGAACATTTCATTTAGAAAATTCCAAAAAAGTACCGACACCTTCCTCATATTCATCACTTGTTCACAGTGTAGTAATCCAAATTCAAATCATTATTATTTTTAACAAATATCATGAATTGAAAATAATTTATTATCATTTTAAATTTAATTTAAAATTTACTTATATAAATAACAATAAAAATACCCTAAAATATTTCACAAATAAAAGAAAGAAAACATATTTTATAAAAAAGTACCACTTTGAATATATTTAATTATCATAATTTCATAAAAAATAAATAATTATCTTGAAATAACCATGACCATATATATGTATATTATCAATATTTTGTATTCAAACTCTATAATCCATTATACCTTCAAAATGATCATTCAAAATACAAACAAAAAACATGATTTAGACAAACATTAATCTATAAATTAACATTATTTATAACAAAAATTCATAAAATAAACATTTAATCAAACCTTAATCTAAAAAACATCCATAAATTAAAAATACCATATATGTGTGAATAATGAGTACTACAAATATAAATATTGAAGTGATAACAAATATTAGCGGGGAAAGGGATCATATAAGAAATTAATCCTAAAAAAAATTAATCAATCAAAACATATATTGGATGCATGAAAAATTGAAAAACTAAAGACAAAACACAAATAGAAATCATAAAGGGTATGAATGAGGAGACAAAAATGTAAAGTTAGCATAAATAGAGAGAGAAAGTGGTGATTTATGATGATTGAGGGTGGACAACAGTGGTCAATGCTAACTAAAAGAGATTCGAGGCCACTAGATTGAATAACGGAGGGATAAGTTTCAATGTATGTGAGAAAACTGATGGATGCCATGATAATTAATAAACACAAAATGAGTCGTCCCAATGTTTCAAAAAAATAAAGAAAGGTTTTTCACATTGGATATTCAAAAACAAACATTGAAAAGATACACTATATATTTTTACAACGGTTATTTTATAAACAACATGATAAATTATTCATAACATTAGTTGAAAACAAACAACAAGAAAAAGTGTCACCTTAAATTTATTTTTTACTAGTTAATTTTTCTCAATTGTTGTTTCTGAATGCCCAAGTGCTTATCATTATCCCCTGGGGATCGAGAATTTCCTTTAGGCCCGTGGAAATCAGTTTGAATGCTAGTTTGGATGGTATTTTTGGCTATTTCATTACAATAAAATTTAATTATACTAGATATAATCATTTTATTACATTAGGATGGTTATAATATCTTTTAAGGAGGTAGAAGAAGAAATAAATTTGAAAGAATTTAGTTAAAATTTATCACTTTTCTTTTGATATCTTCCTTTGGATTATACATTAAGCCTTCTAGGATTAGTATTATGATGATGCCAATAGTTCTAGAATGTGGTGAGGAGATTTTATAAGGTATTTGGATGGATCTTGGTTGATATATAGTGTTCAAAGTGTGTGAATAAGTGAGGAGAGGGGGTTTCCTTTTATAAGTGAGAGGAGTGACACCCAAGTAAATATTAATAACTTTAAAATATAATAAATGTATTTCCCATGGAAAGTGGATCTAATTTAAACAAATTTGGAATATATGATATGTTAAGGTTAAAATACACTCAACCAATCATATTTATAAAAGTTTTAGAGATATTTGAAGCCCTATCTCTTAGTTTAACCCCCTTATTAACCCTTTTAAACTTTTTTGTGTTAATATAATTTTACCACGGTTTCTATCCAATATGAGTAAAAATGAGACTGAGTTCATTATAAAATTTATAATTTATAATTCGAAAAATTGAATCCATTTTCTAATATTCAGTTTCTATAGTGCTAAAAATCACTTTTAATATGAGTTTATAAAACTAAATGAAAAACCATTTTTAGAAAAATGACCTTTTAAGAATAAAAATTATTTTACACCAAAATAAAATAAAATGTTGATTAACATAGAATTAATTGGATTAGGTTAGATAAAAATATACTTATTTAACTTTTAAACCAAACCAATTTTTAAAGTAACCTTTAGAATAATTTATTAAAATAGAATATCTAAAAGTAATATTCATTAGAATAAAATCATTTCTTAGATTTCCAAAATTTCAATCATAGATTTATAAGTTCAACATTATAATTTTAAATTTATTAGATTACTTATTAAATATATATTTGGTTTATAAAAAAAGTTTCTATAAAGATTAAAGCCATTCTAATATCATAATAATTTAATAAAACTGAGAGTATTTGTAAAATCGGTATTCTTCACTACTCACCTAAAAAACAACCATTTATAAAATATTAAAAAACCACCTTACTATAATCTTAAGATGATGTTATAAAAAATTAAATCCATTTAATAATATTATAATTCTAAATTTTATAATTTTAACTTTTAAATAATACCTTATAATATATGTTAAACAATTTGATTAGAATAAAATCATATCTTTTTTGATTAAAAAATTACTTAAAATTATTACATTGAATATGAATCTAAAAAATAAAATAATAAATATTACTAGGAGATGAAATTGATTTTTTATTTACATTACATGTGTTTTCACATTCTTCCCCAATTAAAGAAATTGTTTTCTCTCAATTTAATTCATTGGTAAACAAGTGGGACTAATTTTCTCTCATAATTTGTTTTTTCAGATTCCCATGTTTCTTATTCAGTCATTTTGCTCTTCTATAAAACTTTAACCAAGTGGGACACCTTATTTCAAAAAAAATTATCTCTATGATAATTAATTTGAATTAACTTCTCCTCATAAGAAATATTTTATTCCAACTAAAACAAGAGATGGATTAGGTTAATATTTTTATTAATAAGAAAACATGAAACACATAATGTAATAGAAATAAACTCATAGGTAAGACTAATCAGTAGGAAATAGATCCAAAATTATCTAGGATTTAATATTTTCAAATAATAAATAGTCTTTATTTTCATTTTCTTTTAAAATGAACAACTCATTTCCAAGGATACATTTTAACAAAAACATGTTATCCTACCTCAAACAAAAGATCTTTCCTTCTATTATCTACATAAATATTCTGCCTACTTTAAGATACCCTCACTTGGTGATAAATCATCTTTATATTCTCAACCATATCTTCTATTAACTTTGGTTTGAATAAATTTATTTCTTCGACTTCATCCCAACATATTGTAGTCTGACACTGATTTTTGAATAATTCTTCAAATGGTTCCATTTGTATACTAGAATGAAATTTTTTATTATAATAAAACTAAACCAATGAAAGATGTTGATCCCAACCCCTGATAATCCAATAATCAAGCATGTAGAATATCCTATAAAGTTTGAATTTTCCACCATGAATATCTATCTGATTGAGGGTGAAAGGATATACTGAAACATAACTAAGTACCCAATGAATTCTAAAGTCCTTCCCAAAACTTTTATGTAATTATAGGATCATTATTTTATATAATAGAGAGGGTAACTCCATGTAACTTTATTTTCTATTTAAGTTAGAATATTGCAATATGATCTAAATACATAGTATCTATAATAAGAATAAAATGCCTAGATTTATTCAAATGATCAAAAATAACCAAAATCAAATTATTAACTTGATATTTACTTATTAATCACACCATGAAATCCATAGATATATTCTCCCATTTTAATCAGGCATTATCAACAACTAAAGCAACCACTTCAGTAATTTTCATTTAAACTTCACTTGTTGATAAGTTAAATATTTCATGCTAAAATCTGCAATATATTTCTTTATTACCTCCCACTAATAATATTACCAAAGATATATATAGATTTTAGTGTTGTTAGGATGAATGAAAAATAGAGATCTGCGATATTTACTCAATACTTATTTATTCAACTAAAAATTATTTGGAACATATAACTGCTTACCAAATATAATAATACCATCTTTTTCAATATTAAACTTAGGTAATTTACCTTCCTTAACCAATTAAATATTTATTTTAAAATTAAAATCATCCCTATAAGCCTTAATAATTCTTTATGACAAAGAAGATTTTATTGTTACCTGAGACAAAAGAGAAAGAGTTTATATATATAAAACTTTCAATCTAATATTTATTAAATCATTTAACAGTGGATCATATCTTAAATATAACATAGTTAATGATACAATATCTTTTTGACTCAAAGCATCAACTACTTTTGTAGATTTAACAAGATGATAGTGAATCATATAATCATAATCCTTTATCAGTTATAACCATTTTCCAACCTCATTATGAACTCTTTTTGAGTGAATATATACTTCAAACTTTTCTTATCAGTATATATTTCACTTTTCTCCCCATATAGATGATGCCTCTAAATTTTTAAAGAAAAAACCACCATTTTAATCTTATGATCGTGAATAAAATAATTCTATTCATGGGGTTTCAATCGATGCGATGCATACACAATTACCCTACCATCTTGCATGAAAACAAAACCTAATACCTTTTAAAGAATCATCACTTTAAATAAAAAAACACCCAATTTATAGATCCAAAGTCTAAAAATTGTTAATTAAAAAAATCTTCTTTTCAATTCTTGAAAATATTCATCACATTACTTTATCCAAATTAATTTAACTCTCTTTCAAGTTAACTTGGTTAGTGGGATAAATAACTGAGTAAATGTTTCAACAAAGCATTAGTAGTAACCCACTAATCCAAGAAAACATCAAATCTTACTGACATTTATAGGTCTTTTCCACCCTTCCACCACTTTAGTTTTAAAATTATCAACATTTATTCTATATTAATAAACAATATTTCCAAGTAAATAGAATTTCTATAAACAAAATTCACATATAATAAAATTTCCAGCTAACTTCTTTTCTTTTAAATTATGGAGAATAATCATTTGATGTTTCTCATTGTCCTCATAATATTTAGAATTTACTTGAATATCATCAGTTAATACCACCAAAAACGTATCCAAATACTCATAGAAAACTCTATTCATAAGATCCATAATACAACTGTAACTCCCTAAAATTTTAATATATGATTACTTTTAAATAATTCAATGTGTTCTATATCTTTCTCCACACTCAAAACTAAAATTAAACCACACTGTAATATATTTAGATAAAATATAAATATTTATGTATGAACATTAAAACATAGCAATTTAATTAGCTAGAATTAATAGGAGTAAATGATTTATGAAATATATTTATAAATGAAATAAATACTACTTTTAATTTTAATGGAATTCAATTAGCTCACCTAAAATATATAATAAGATCATTTATTATTTAGAAAAGTATTTTTATAAAAAATTACTTTTTATGTGATATGTATTTATATTTCTAAAATTATGATTAATAATGATAAAATATATTTTATATGAATAATTGGTTAATACTAATTATTAAATGGTATGAAATATGAATGATAATAGTTAATATTCTAAAAAATTATTTTCTTATAAAAATGTTTTTCATTATATTTTATGATTTTATTTAAAAATCTAATTTATAAGTTCTATAATTTGAATTTGAGAAAATAAAAATCAATCTTTTTATTTATAATAATACTATTATTCTATGTTTTTTTGAAATAATTGGTTTTTTATGAATTGTGAAAAAATACCAATTTTGTTAAAAAATTTCACTTGTATGAAATTATAATAATAAAATAATGTATAAATTTTTTATTAAAACTATTTATACAATATATATATATATATATAATTAAAATAAATCATTTAAAATTATAATTTTGTTTTTATGAAACCCATGTACGTCGTTTTGGAAACATAAGTAATATTTTACTCTAATTTTTTTTATTCTCTTATATTAATAATTATTTTTCATAACCTATAAAAATTAAATCTATAAAAATGGATTTAATATTTTAGATAAAAATTATCATATTATATAGTAATTTTAATTTCATTTTTTGGCATTAAATTTTGATTATTAAGATTAAAGTTAATGACCATGATAATTGTAAAATTGTTATTTTCAAAGAATTGTTTTATTAATATAATGTAATTATTATTTTATTAATAAATTGATCTTATTTAAATTATTATTATAATATTATATTTAAAACTATATATAATTATATTAACACAAATTCTATTGGTAATCAATACTAAATAATATTAAGAACACATAATGCTTTATAGTCGTTTTTCAACAAAATCTATTTTTTATATATTATATATTTGAATTTAATAATTTATTTTATCATATTTATAAATTGAATTAGATTAAATTTATATTAAATTTAGGTTCATAAAATCTAAATTTGGTAAATTGGTTGTTTTATATTTTTAGTAAAACACAAACTACTTAGTTAAAAACTATTTATGAAGGTAAAAAATGGTTAAAGTAAAAACCAAAGAACAAATGACTTCCAACATGTTTAAAAGACATGTAGAAATACTTTTTTTGAGGATATATAGACAAAATACCACCCAAAACTACATTATTGTGATTTTTTGAGTCATTAAACAAGGAATAGTGTAATGATATCATGTAAGTGTAAAAGGTATTCCCAAAAGTGACATTTTATTCACTTATAAAAGGGGATCACTTCCACCCCTAAATGGTTAAAATTACCATTATAATTTACCTTGAACCTCTACTAAAACTACCTCTATTATAAATAATTTTATAATCCTTAATTCCTCAATCCCTATAAGTTAGTTTAAGGCCTTCACTTCTAAGGAGATCTCTAAGAGAAGATCAAGTCTCCAATGTACGAATTAACTTCTTCCTAATATCTTATCATTAACATTATCTTCCAAATATGTTATATTCATAAAAATATGGCATAAATATCCTTATTATATATAGATGTTATTATATTAATTGAATAATAATTATTCATTCCTCATAATCCACTAAGGAAAACAAAAGCGTCGTTAGTGTATATTTGTGGACTGCCACCTCTACGAAGTGATGTATTCCGTTTTTCATAACCAAAAATCATGGTTGATTTTAATGATGTATTTGATAATAAATATGATATAAAAAATATAAATATGATAATGAAATTACAAAATATCATATAATTTATGATTATGATTCCTGGTTCCAAATCTGTCAAACCATAAAATTAATTTTAGTTGATATCTCTTTACAAGAGAGTTTCAAATACCACTCATAGAGCTCACTATGATCATGGGAAATACTCCTATATTCATGGATGTTAAATATCCTGGAAAATGATCCTATAAAACAACATCGATCTAGTTCATTAACCACTCATATACTTTTGAGAACAACTCTTTGATATTTATTTATAATAGCCTTCGATAGGTTTGGGTGTCTACTGGACTCCTTGTAAGAGATGTCCAATACTAGATAGCCTGAAAAATAAAGACACTTTCTAGGATAATTATCCCTCCACAGGTTGATATCTCCTCTTCCAATTCTCCATCGAGTATTCTCCTGTATATCTTCCATATGTTTCAAGATTCACTTTGATAGTTTGGATAATGATTTGTTGTGATGAGTCCAATACCCCCATCTATCACCATTCCTATCCCAAATAAATATCCCCCATAGGGATTTCCCTTCAGTCACCTCCCATTTAAGATGGGAATACATGGAGTTCATGGTTTCAGTGATGTTGTGACGACCAATTCCACCCTCCTCAATCGAGTTTTACATACGTTTCCACAAGACCCACTGACAGAGTACCACCTAGTTATCTTCTCAAAAAAAGCGGTCATGATATTCTCTATCTTAGTAATTATTCCTTTTAGTAGGATGATAATGGATAAAATATGCATTGGGATTAAAGTTATCACACTATTGATAAGCATAAACCTCCCTCTGAAAGATAATAACTTACTCTTCCAATTGAAAACTCTACTTGTGATTTTATTGAGGAGATCATAAAAAATAAACCTTTTCATTTAACCATTAGAAATATGGGAACCATGGTAGGTTATTTGAAGTTTTTTCCTCTGTATCCTCATAATTTATTGAATTTAAACACTATGTTCTCTAGAGGATTCTTTGTAAATTAAGACCTCACTCTTTCTTAGATTAATGTTTTGTCCACTCACCTTGAAATAATTAGACATGATATCCATGATGCTTGTAATTAATCTACACCTACCATTGGTAAAAACTAAAACATAATCAGAAAACATAATATGGGAAACAAGGTTACTTCTATATCTATTGATTAAAGGGAGCATCCTCCCTTCCTCTAGGATTTGGTGGATGTTTCTTGAAAGTGCCTCCTAAGCTAGGATGGAAATATAGGGAGAGAACGGGTCCCCATGCCTGACACTATGGACATTTTTGTAGAATCCAAATCACATTACCATGAAAGAGATGGAGATCCATGGTGAATAATAGCACCTATATTAGAGGTCACAAAACCATTCCTAAAATCCAAATCTTCTCACAACACAGATGATAAATCCCCATTTGAGTTTATCATAGGATTTTTCCATGTCAAGTTGGATAATGACATTGGATCTGATCACCCACTTGTTAATATCTCCCAACATTTCATTAGAAAAACAATTTCCCCTTAAATTCCTTTACCCATCACAAAACCATGTTATTCATTTGATATGAGCTTGGGGATGATTCTACATAGAATCCTGAAGATCAATCTAGAGAGAATTTTATAGGGGAAATTACACAAACAGATCAGTCTGAATTGGTTGATTGTTATAGGGTATTTAACCTTTAGAATAAGAACTACCCTTGAAGAACACAACCCTCTTGTGAGAGGTCATCCTCTAAAAAAAAAATCTTGGAATGCTCCCATAACTTGGGATTTCACAAAGACCCATGAAACAACATAAAATTCACCTAGAACTCCATCAGGACCTTGAGTGTTGTCCTACTTTAGATTGCAGATTTTCTCCTTAATCTCCTCCTCCTTCAGAAAATACACGAATCAGTAATTCTATATGTTCTCCACCAGCCCCTAGATATAACCCATGAAGCCATCATCCCCACTAGAGCTTCCCATACCACCAGAAGGCCTTCAAAATGTTCTAGCACAAATTTTCCTGTGACATCCACATCTGAGGTGAAAGAACCATTTTCTAGTTTGAGATTAATTGTCATATTTTGATTTTTATCCTTTATGTATTCTTAGTGGGTGAATAGGAAAAGAACACTAGGTCTCAAAATACCTAGAAATAGATTGGTGATGTCAAAAATAACTAAACAAAGTTCAGTATGATTTCATATGATGGGTCCTCTAAAGGGGTGTTTAATTATTTCCTAGAATGGTTCACTTATTGGGGTTCATATTTTCATGTTCACCGATATATTGACCCATGATGATGATTGAGAAGTGTGAGGATCCAATTATTATATACTAATGTAACTTTGGGAATAGGATAATGGTACTCTATTTTGTTAAAATTTATTATAAATTTCATTAAACAAATAACTATTTTATTCTTGTAAACTATTTTATATAGAATTCATATTTAATCCAATTTCATTATATATATTATATTTTGAGTTGAGAGCATGTTTTTTGAAAATATTTAAATTCTTGGCCATTTTTTATTTTATTTAAATTTAAATAAAAATTGTTTTATTGTTAAGTAATTTATTATGGAATCTTTGGTGGTATCCTAATAGGATCTTTTTCTTAAACCATACCTTTGACTTCAGGTGTTTGAATATTATCTAATTCTATGTACAAGATAATAGAAGGATCCGGTTAGAGGTGGTGGTTTTACTTGATTCATGTGACATAGAGTGATGGATATGACTGGTGGAGATGTGATCCACCTATTACATGGGTTTTTAGACTTCCTTTTATAGATGTTGTGTCTTTTGATGATGTACTATTTGTTTATTTTTTAAAATTTGATTATGTTAGTTTCTCTATGAGGAGTTTTGGAATACTGAAATTTATCATTTATCATCTTCAATTTTTTGGAAAAATCAATCCCTTATGAATCTGGTTTGATGGATGGTTCTTGTCACCAACCTGTGGGGATTTGGACTTCCCTTCTAGGAATTTTAGGATCGACTCAGGTATCAGAGTACTAGGGTATTCCGTATAGTTTTTAATGTATCGCTTTTCAAACAAAATAACATTTTCTCCTAAATGAAAAAATTTATAATGAAATACCAGAATGCAATATCCATCCCTTTCTAGTTTTTTGGAGGACATCAACTTTATGAGGAATCACTATTTGGAAGGAAATTTTGGACAATGTGCTCATAATAGATCATGAAGGAACCTTTTCACAATTTAAAAAACAAGAGTCTCAAACACCATTTATATTGGAAGAACCACATCCTCTTGTTTTATTAATATCCACAAATATCCTACAAATTCCTATATTCTTCCTCATAATTGACTTCTTGTTTTCTTGAACAAACCCCATTCCAAGGGGGGGGGGATTTTCTAGTTCCATGGGATTTATAATAGTCCAAAAGTGTTAGTAATATTTCATTGACCAATAATGAAGATTAACAGAATAAAAATTTTGGTATATACTTTAAAAATAAAAGAAAATCACAAATCACATATGATCTTTCACACAGATAAAAGGAAATATGAAAAATTTTATGATTTGTATAGAGGATAAGGGGATTTTCAGAACACCCCTTACCCCACTATAAAAAATTTTTGGTTTTGAGGTGATGAAATTATTTCTATAAACCAAAATTATTTTTTTATGGAGTGAGGTGGTGATTTACCTCCCCCAAATTAATTAAACTTATGGTGTAATGTAGTAATTTCTTTCCCCCCAAAATAATTTTTTTGTTGGGAGAGGTGGCCATATTCGACACCACATAACATGTCAAGTAAATTATGGCTAACCATTTCAAGAATATAGTTTATTTGATTCTTCATATACATAAAAATTTACTTTTTGAAGTAGGAACATGGAGATACATAGAGAATTACTGAAGTGATAGGAAAGAAATTTACATTCTTAAAAGGCCCTAGGACTTTAACCTTACTGAAAACCATAGGTAATCATATTTCCTCAAAAGTGTAGATGCTCCTCGCAAAGGATTACTTTGAAAAATAAGATTTTTAACAAATAAATTCATTATGAAAGAATAAGTTGACTTTCCTATTCATAAAGGAGGAACTATCCTTAATTAAATAAGTGATTTATGAAGGAATAAATTTGTAGTTACCCCCATTTCCCATTACAAAAACTATCTGTAATATTGAGGCACCTAAGGGTATTTATCTCCTCACCCTCAATTATCTTCTACTACACAATGTTTAGCTCTATCTCAACCCCTCCATGAAGTTTCTAAATGATTATATCTGGTTAATGATGAAATATAATGAAAACCAAATTAATGACTCCCCATGGCCACCAGATCTAGAAGATCAATGTATCATGTATATCAAAGTGCCCCCTGTTGATTATTTATTCATTTGGTAATGGTCATCCCCCACCTATACTTAATAATGGATAGTATCCTCAGTGTTTTTTCAATCTTGAATACCCTTTGTAATGTGGACCCAAATCCTAGGGTATTTTGTGGGAATATCCACAGTTCATGAAGTGTCACTAAACCCCTACATGATTCTTAAAATGTGAAGTGAGATGGGAGACATATGCACCATATATTTTCCACGAAACGGGTATCCCTCAAGGATTAATCCCCTAACTTTCTTGAATAATTTCACACCCTTATACCTTCCATACTCCCTCCCACATCAAATATCCGACTAGGGAAGAAATAAAATTTTGGGATTCTAATTCTATTGTAAGTTCCATTTAACCCATGCATGCAATGGGATTGACATTCTATTATCTCTTATTTATCACCCTAAGAATGAATCCCTTGGGATTAGAGATTTATGGATATCATGTCATTATAATGATGTAAAAACTTTCCTTATGGACCTTCTCCTTAGGTGTAATCCCTAGCTTCAACAAAATTGGTAGCATCCTCATGTTCTGTTTTCAAATTAGTGGATTCATAAGATCTAGTTATGGGTTTAGTAACACATAAGATGATAGAATAGTGAATCCTTCCTGAGAAATCCCCCAACCTTTTTTATCAAATTACATACCCCTTCCCTTATAAATAAACAGACAAGGAGTAGATTCATTAGGACAATCAATGATGTCTAAGCCCTGTTCAATTACTATGTCACCCTTATCTGCAATGAATCTAATCATCCCTTGTCTCTTGTTTATCACACTGAGGATATCTCATGTGGGTTAAGAGATCTGAGTCAATCACTCTATTTTCGTAAGACATCCTAGCCCCCCCTTAGGTGTAATCCCCAACCACATATTTCCTTCTCAAAGGGATATATTCCCTACAAGACATTCCTTCAAAGGGATACATTCACAATAAAGAATCCATGGGGATAATAATTCATAAGACTCACTCAATTATTTGTTTCACCACTTTAATGGCATTTAATTCGCTGAAGTATGATGATAAACCATGGGGACAACCTCTTTACCACATGACAATAAATTTCATGGTATGGTCTCATTACATGACCATAACTTGTAAAAATTGAACTACATGGGATTTGATTATCATATTGATAATATATGTAGGATTCATATATAAGGTTCCAACCCAACATCATCAACCCCATTATCATCTTTATTAGGAAATATTCTTGATAAAATCATTCTCTTCCAAGAGGGTTATACTTCTTTTGGGTATTTTAATATCATCCTCAAGGGGCCATATTCTCAGTGAGATCCATATTCACAGAGCTATATTCCATGTAATATCAATCCAATCTCATAGGTACAATTCCCATCAAGTTCAACCACAAAATTATTCTCACACATTTTTCATACACCCTTATTTCTAGGAATACTTTCCCTAGTAGTGTAACACCCCGACCCAAGAAGCTCGGATCCAGTGCATTATTTTATTACATTTCCATGATTATAAAGAATTAAATCTTAAAGAAATGATTAGTTTAGTAGACTTATAAATCTATATTACATATATGATACCAATAATACATTGGGAAATATAAAATAAAACATGATACATAATAAAAATAAATAAATCACATCCATGAAATATTATTCAATCCTTTATTCTTCTTAACATGGGGAATGGAAACATAATAAGGGTGAAATAAAATTCTCAATAAGGGTATATAAATAGGAATAAATAATTAATCAATGAGAATAAGTTAACATGGAAATGTAAATAACTAATAACACATTCCATTCAAATAACTAGATAAGTAAATATCAGTAAGGGAAGGTAAGAAACTGAAACACATGAAATTAATCAATAAAATGAGAAAGAAGTTAATCCAAAGATCTATCAATGAAAAATATCACGGATAAAAAATTATAATAACTAAATTCTCAATAATCTATATTCTTATTTTTTGGAGGCCATGTTTCCTAGGTACATGGAATCATTACCGTTAAGGCATTTCACAAGATGATTTAAAACACACTAGTTACAAACAAATTTGGTTTGTACAACCTTAACTATACTATCAAGACTATTCAAAAGATTGTTTATATAATATTGGTAATATATTTGAAGGTTTTTTTCAACCTAATTACATTCCATGAGACTAATGATGCATCAATGAGCTTTCATTAACCATTCCCTATCCCGTAGGGCTTACTTTAAACGGTTCCCAACCCACGCCTTACCTATCCAAAGTATTTATAGAATTGAATAATAAATTTAAATAATAGAAAATTTTCTTTATGATATATCAATATTGAAAAAAGAATATATTTTTATCAATAATACCTTATAGGATGATAAGCAATAATAAGGTTTTTTGACATTAAAACATTCTTGATGGAAAATAATCTTTAAGCATTCCAAAGTGTCCCATACCACATTGAAACATTTACATAATAATTCTACATGAATTAAATGAAACTTATAATATCGTGATAATAAGGATATTCATGATATACCACGTAAAAGGGTAGTACATACATTATGTAAAATTTAATTTTTGCATAACAAAAACAAGTCTTAATGGAATGTAAATTGAGACGAAATCACGTACCTTAAACTTAATTTTGTTGTGTGTTATTTATACTATCATATATTGGGATAAAATATGTTACTAACTTATAAAATAACCATAAAAATTTTTATAATATTTTTTAACTTCTTAGAATATTTTATTACTTGTTTGTTAACACTCTTTCATTATTTTAACTATATCGGGTGTTAATGGCCTAGTTTTCTCAAGTATGTTTTGACTTGTTACTTGTTGTTTATATTAATTAGATCATGATTTAATCATCTCTATAATGTAAAAAATGACTTAATTATCTTATATATTCAGTAAATATGTATTTATAATATTCCATAATATTTGGATAAAATAAATGAAGTGCACCGTTTATTGAGACAGTAGGTCATACATGTGCATGAACGCTACTATCATTTATTTTTTGTATTTAAAAGAATGAAAAATAAATGAAAAATATATTATAATTTTATTATAATATCTATGTTATATATGTTACATATGTTTATTAATATCATTCTTAATATGTTCCATGTATAATGTGAATGATTCACATCACACTGAGGGAGAAATCACCCACACTTCCACAAGCGATGTTATCGTATTTACGCAAAAGGGGATGTATAAGGTTATGTATTATAAGATAATTAAATAAGAATAAAGGCATAATAAATTTAATATATAACATATATAAATAAAGTTTCCATCATAATGGAAACCATGAGAGGTGTTAAAGGAAAAATGAACAATCATCATTTCGGGAGGCAGTGGTTCATCGTACATAGAAACAATATGTCCATTACCAATTAGATGGAAGTGTGTTTAATTGTAGGTTGATACATTAATATAACAATATATAATTATATTTGGGATACTATTTTTTTTATATGATCATGGAATAAGAATATTTTAGGTGGTGGAAATGTAAATGAAAGAAAAGAGAACATTGGAAAGCATTACCTTAAAAATCGGGTAACTCATTTTGGTTTATTAAATAGGGATTACTTGGAAGGATTTATACCCAAATAGAGGATTAAATATAGAGGGTATGGATTTTTTAAATATATTTGGGAAGACATTGGCCAAACCTATGTGGTTTGATTAATGGGGAGAAGTGGTGGCATTTTATAGTGGAGGAGTGGAACTCCTGTAAATACCAAAAGGTATTAATTAATGGGAGGTATAATTTACCTAGAGTGCCTACAAAATGAAAAAATAATGGATTAAAGGGGAATAATGATCGATTAAAACCTCCATCACACAAAAATATTATCATTTTAATAATTTGGTTCCTTAAATTCTACGGTTCCCCAATTTTATCATATTGGTTTTTATTAAAACATCTAGTATTCCAACCTAAGTAATTTTACCATTATGAGTAAAATAAAGTGAGATTTATTAGAAAATATAGATCCACTAAATTATTAATATTATATATAAGTTATAAAATAAAAATCTCATTTTTTGGAAAATAACTTTAAAAGAAGAGCACGCGACGCGTTAAAATGCTGCTTAAACTCGGGCTGTGTTAACAATGTTTTTATAATATATGGGTCAATATGTTAATTATAAAATACTAATTGGTCCATTAATATACCATATTTAATTTTTATTAATACTTAAAAATCACTTTTCAGAATAAAGGGATTTTATTAATTTTAAATAATTTAATAAAATATCATTTATTGTCAAATAAAAATAGTGTCAATTTTAACATTATTTATTTAATTTTAATTTTAAAATATAAAACCAATATTAGAATTCAAAAATATTAAGTTTAAAATTGTGTAATATAATATATTCATCTAAAATAAATAAATAAATACAATAATTCAATTAATTCACTTCACTTTTAATATTTATAGTGTCATTTATTTTATTTAGTTATTAACTAAATAATCACTACATTGGTGTCTCTTAGGCATTTTAAGTAACTTACCCACCTCTAAAAAATTATTGAAAATTTTTTATGATAAAAATAACCCATTTATATTTCAATAGGAAATTTATAACTGATAATATTATGTTTTTTTATATATATCAATTTTTTATAAATTATTGAAGGTAAGGAAAGTTACCTTTTCACATTTTCCCTTACTTAACCTTTTATATAGGGAAAATCCATTTAATAATACCCTAATAACCCATAAAATTAGAAGAAAATGAGTATATGTTCAAATTATTGGCAACCAATGGAATTTTTATATGTTTCCAAGTCATTTTGGTCCTTAAGATTAAGGTTTAGTCCCTTATTATGCTCAATCTTACCTTAATCACTATAATTAATTGTAACCACTTTCACTAATATTTTTAGTCAAAAAATAATTTGATATTATTAGAACAAAAATATTGTATTTAATAAAACCATGTATTTCCATTTTTAAAAATTCAAATTATAGAAGTGGAAAAATTAATATGGACATGAATCCCACCCATCTAGTGAGAAGGCGAAGTTTTAAAGTAAAAACGTTCAAAAGTTAAATATGTTTTTTATATCTAATTTCTATATAATAATCATTCCAATGACATAAATTAGATTAATATATTAATAATTTTTCTATTATGTCTTTAAATACTAATTTAAAATATAATTTAACACTAATAATTATTTAAATGAAAAGGCTATGTTTAACTAAATTTTAGTATTTTTTACTATTCATAAAAAAAGGAAGTTTCTGGGAAAAAACCCAAAAATTCAACCTAATCTAATTTCGAAATTCTAAATTCAATTTTTTTATTGTGAAAAATAATATTTAATAAAGTTTAAAAATTTATTTTTAAAATAGGTGCATTATTAAAAGGGGTAAAACTTGATCTTATGTGTAACACAAGCTAATTCAGAGTGGTGTGTATTGTAAGATTAATATGGTGTTGCATATAAAGAGTAAAAAAATAATATTTATTCTAACATGAAAATATTTTTCATAACCCATCATAGTGGGGACCATCAGTGACTCCCCATACCTACCTCCAATAGGCAAGGGGCTGGCGACTAGCACTGAGTAGACATATCACTAACATGGGTGGCATTGCCTATATACCTGTACGCAAACACCCATCTTCAAGCCCGCAAAATGATGAAATGTTAAAAAACCACTAAGTAAACAATGCATTCATACCACTATATCCCAACCAACAGAGTATGATAGTAATGTAAAGTAAAGTAAAACTGGGCTAAATACAAGACTACCAAAAGAAGTATGTAAATACAAGACCAACATACAAGGAAAGGTACTGGAACTCTTATCTGTAGTCATATGAACACAACTAATCCTAGATGATCTCACAAATCACAATTTGGTCTTGTTCCACCTAGGACTTCTCTAAAAGGGCACTCATCTGCATAGGAAATAACACATGCTGGAAAAGCCTGTGAAGGGGTGAGTATAACAATACTCAGTAAGACACCCCGAAACCACAAAGAAAAATAAAAAAGTAAATATACAGTCAACTCTACACAAGTATATGTATACAAACATATAATAATATCTATATATGCTCCAACCAAGACACACAATCTAGATGTAAGTCGTGACTACCATATACCCTCACTAGGAATACAACTAAAACATTCCATGAAGCATTCATCTGGGAGAACACACTCCGAAGTATGATAGAACTAGTGACATCCATTCGAGAAGTACCATTTGTTGGAAACTTCATGATAGAGATATACTGATAGTTCTGAAGAGAGATAGAATACATATATGAGGATCACATCCAGGGCCATGGGGTGATAGCAACAACTCAATCTCTATTAACTCACTATGTAGAGGATCAACAACCTATAAAGTTAGCCATGTCAATATCGAAGACTCTAACTAGGGCATGAAGAATGAATAAAGTATTCCACTCCAGGCCTCTCGGGGGATTCCAAGACTCTATCCATAAAGTCTTGCTGAAGTGATCATAGTCCTATGAGTATAAAATAAATCATGCATACCTTTATGGAAAATGATAAAGGGAAATAACTATAACAGAACTTATCCAACATAAAGAGGACAAGAAAATAAATCCATGTAGAAAGGGGTACACAATGTGTAGTAGGGTCACACGCCGTGTCCGTTGACCCTGGGTACTACCCATGTACAATGGTCCGTGTATTTAGAACATGTCATGTAGAAGATGGGTAAAAATCATGTAGAAGGAGTCACACACCATTTACTTCCATTCAGAGTCTGCCTGTGTGCTCTAGTTATGTTCCTATACATGGTGTCAACCTGTGTGTCTCTTACCATGTACCTTTACATGGGGTAGTCCATGTACTTGGTCCAGTCCATGCTGTGTGGGGGAGTACATGCCGTGTATTCAACCCGTGTACTCCTCCCCATGTCCGTGTACATCCCATGTACAGGTCGAGTCTCCGGGGAGAGTCTACATGCCTTATGACAAGGTTTACACTCAATGTGATATTTATCTATCTCCCAAAAACATATCCACTACTTTGTGGGGGCCACATGCCATGTAATCTCAGATTACATGCCATGTTCATCAGTATTTTATAGAATGTATGGTTTTTCCTCCACTCACCTCGGCCGATCTACATAGTTCGGCTCCAATTTTCTATTCACCTCGAAACTCTGGATCTAGGCTCATTTCACCACCCTAACACTAAATCAAGCTGTTTTGGGCCATCAATCGGCCCAAAAAACCATTTCAATCCATTCCAATTCAAACTAGATGAAAAATAATTTCTTCTAATTTGTTATGATTCATCCGTCTCCATCACTGTCACACCTCCATTAGGTCATCTTGACGTCAAATCTTTATTTTCGGATAATTTCACCAAGAAACCAAGGCGCAACGATCGATCACTCATGAACATGTTGAAGAATGAAGAACACACATAGAAATACCGAGGGATAAAAAGCACAATGAATGAATATGAAGAACGAACCTCAGCTATTGTTTGTTTCGGCCTCGATCCATTCCCGTAAGAATGAACAAAAATCAAAATAATAATCAAACCCAATAAATCCTGATATTAAAACCCACCCCGCAAAGCATGACCAAAATGCATATCAACCTGTTTATTGGTTGGTCTGCATTTGTCTTTGAATCTAAGAATGGGGAAGGAAATCCAAAATAACGCATCCTACCTAGGAATTATATCCCTCACTATTGAAGATTGATTTCCCCTAGTGAGATTCATCAAGAATGACGTTCGTCAAACTTGAATCCACTGTTCCATCATCGCATAACCGAAGAAATCTTAAGGGATTCCTCTACAGATCCTCCAGGTAATTCCAGGATTATGAGCCTAACCTTGGATCTCTACCTAATGGTTTATTTAAAATAAAACCAAGCCTCATCATTGTGCCTATGAAACAAAAAAATCAAATAAATATTTCAATTTATTTTATTCATTAAAAATTATCATGATAACTTTTCACAGTTAACCCACACCAACCAATGTTAGGTCACACATAAGGTAAATACACTATTCTAAATGCAACTATTCCCTCCGATTTCTAATCCTGACACCAGTTTAGAAGTTATTCCACTTTTTCTGGAAAATTGCACATGCATGTTCTTTAATATTTTAATATATTTTAAACATTTATTATGGGCATACCATGCCTCAAAATTGAGTGTCGTCTCAATGAGTAACCTCAAATATAATCCATATAATATTTAAAAATAATACATAGAAAAACCCAGGACATCACATTCTCCCCTCCCTGGGGATTTATGTCCCCGAGAAGCCAAAACAAATGCTATAAAAAAGATGTGGGTACTGAGAATGAATCTAAGCCTCCCACTCGCATGGTCTCTTTTAGAGATTCCTATAATGCCACTGAACATGCACCAAAGGGATCACTTTCCCCTGAAGGATCATATCCTGATGATCCTCAATCACCAATGGGTGCTCAGAAAAAATTACTCCATCTTCGATGTCTAGCTCACCCTAGTCGATGATGTGTGATGGTTCATGCATGTATCTCCTCAAATATGACATGTAGAGGACGTCGTGTACCCAGTACAACTATGGGGGTAGAGATAGGAGTTATTCCACCTCAACAACTCTAAGAAGTATCTGAAAAGGGACAATAAACCTCAGAGATAACTTGTCGCCCTATCCAAATCTCCATAATCCATTTCTAGGTGAAACTCATAGGAAAATGTGGTATCCATCCTCGAACTGAAAAGGTCTCTGTCTTCTATCAGGATAATACTTCTGGAAGCTCTATGTAGTCTTCATCCTCTCATTAATCATCTCCACCTTCTCTGTAGTATCTCATACCAACTCCGGGACCATGTGTGCTGACTCTCCTAGGTCAGTCTAGCAAATTGGTGACCTACGGAGTCTCCCATATAATGCCTCAAATGGAGCCATACCAATGGTGGAATAGTATTTTTTTTACACGAACTCCACCAGTGGTAACTTATCCTCCTAACTAGAGATGATGTCCAACATGAAAGATTGTAGTATTTCTTCAAAGACTTGGATGGTCTACTCCATCTGGCCATTCGTCTATGGGTGAGAAGCTATGCTCAAGCATAAATGGGTCCCAAAATCCTCCTATAATCCCTTATACAATCAGGATTTAAAATGATCATCATGATTTGAAACTATCATTGATAGAACCCCTTAGAGTCGAAATATCTCCAGAATTTAGTACTGTCCCAAGATCTCTACTTAACTCTACTCTAGGATAGCTAAGAAGTGGGTTAACATTGTGAGTCAGTCAACGATTAACTAGATGGAATCGTATCCCTAGATGTATGAATTAAACCCAAAATAAGTCCATCAATATCCCATCCCACTTATATTCAGGCACCTCAAGGGGTTGATCTTAACTCGCTAGAACCTGGTTCTCAGCCGTCACTTGCTGATAAGTAAGGAATCGAGAAATAAACTTCACAATGACTTTATTCATTCCTAGCCACCAAAACTGATGTTGTAGGTCTTGGTATATCTTTTCCACACCTAGATGTACCGCCAAATGAGATTTATGAAACTCTATCAAAACCTCCTCCTATAAAATCCCTTGTACTACTATGCATCCCTTGAAAATAATGATGTGCTCCCCACCTTGTGAATAACCATAAAGAGTATGTCTTATGGACATATGAGTATGTTGGGTATTGATATCAGTATCCACAAGATGTTCCTCAATGACTCATTGCAAGAGTGGATGGGTAACAAGCATCGACTGGTGGTAAGATGTTCCATCTATAACCATAAAGGATAACTGTAACGAGGCCAAATTCTCTGAGACCTCATTCAGAAACTGCGAACTCGATCTTATGCTGAGAGTATCCTCCACCACATTCTCCTTCCCAGGAGTACAGACAATCACAAAGTCATAGTACTAAAGGATCTCTAGCCATTTCCTCTATCTCATGTTTAGATCCTTATGAGAGAAGATATACTTGAGGATCTTGTGATCAGAGTAGATGATAAACCTCTCTTCCATCAGGCTGTGTCGCCAAATCTTCAACATGAAGACTACCACTGCTAACTCAAAATCATGGGTTGTGTAGTTTTGCTCATTTGTTATCAACTAGAATGAACCATAGGCAACCAATTCTCACCTCTGCATCAGAGAAAAACCAATACCAGTTCCTGATTCATTTCATAACATTACATACTCGACACACTCCTCCAACAATCTCAAGATCAGAGCACTCATCAAACTCTATCTCAACTGCTAAAAATACCTCATTAACTTCTCTATCTATATGAAAGGTTTTCCCTTTAATGTCAAAGCTATAATAGGTGATGATATCCTCGATAAATTAGGTATGAATCTCCGATAATAGCCTATTATCCTGAGGAAGGTCCGCACCTCTATCACGTTCTTAGGTGGCTCCCATGATAATACTGTATCAAACATGGTCGGGTCTACTGCCACTCCATCCACTGAGATAAAATGTCCCAAAAAGTGTACTTCCAAAATTTTTAACTAGCACTTTGAGTGATTCCCATAAAGCTGGTGCTCTCGTAGTATGTCCAGAACCATCCTTAAGTGACTCGCGTGCTCCTCCTCAGACGCCAAGTACACAAGTATATCATCGATGAAGACTACCACAAACCAGTCTAAATAAGCCTGAAAGATCCGGTTCATGAGCCCCATGAAAACTACGGGGGAATTATTCATGCGAAAGGTAATCCCCAAGTACTTATAGTGATCGTAATGACATTTGAGAGCCGTATTAGGTATATCCTCATCCCATACTCACTACTGGTGATATCCTAATCTGAGGTTAGTCTTTGAGAACCACCATACTGCTCTTAACTGATCAAAGAGCTCATATATACTAAATAGTGGATACATGTTCTTCATGTTCATCTGGTTCAAGATTTGGTAGTCCACACACAACCTCAAGATCCCATCCCCCTTTTTGGAAAACAGAACTAGGGTTGCCCAGGGTGAAACACTGGGTCTCATGAAGCCCTTCCTCTGAAAGTCATCCAACTGCACCATAAGCTCACAAATATCTATGGGAGACATCTGATATGCGGGTGAAAATATCAGTGCCCTCTCGAGGTGTAAATCATTGCATAAGTCTATCTCTAAATGGGGAGATAATCCTAGAGCATATTAAGTGAAGCCACTATCGTACTCCACCACCACTGCTAGAAACTAAAAGCTCATAAAATTTGATGCACCAAGGGTCATTCTAGCCAACTGATGAGTAATCGGATGCACCATCCTATGTATAAGTCTATCCTATACTATTTGGGTTTCCTTTTTATTGAAAAAGGAAAACCTAATTCCATTTCTACGGGCACACCACACCCATCACATAAAAAAATCAATCTAGGAATGAAATTTGGATAACTAATCCATACCAAGAATTATTCCGTAAAGCCTAGACTCTTCCATCAAGTGGTTCCAATCAAAACTCTAACATTCAAGGTTCAGGTCACATTATCGACATAGATATGTGATCATGGAGTCTTCTCCAGTAGGTGTCTCTAACCATAATGTAGAATCCCAAGATTTTAAAAGAAAACAATATGTGTTTAAATGAACTACTCAGTAATATGTAAAATTTATAACCAAGCTGTTAAACTTAATTTTTCCACTTCTATGTTTTGAATTTTGAAAATCTGACATATAAGCTTGCAATCAGTAAGATGTTTGGAGTCCAATAGGAAAAACATATTTTTTTGGTGAATAGTAACATACCCTTATGAATAGTAATGTTACCCTTATGAATACTAACATAACCTAATGAATAGTAACCTTGACTATGATAGTATATATATATATATATGATATTTTAGTAGAAGTATGATGTACCTATGTTTTGGAATAAGTAAACAAATGTTTTAAAAACTATATTTTTCAAGTAAATTATGATTTTAATTAAAAATTAAATTAATCATATTTATAAAATTATTTTTGAAAAATGGACTTCATTTTTGGATTCTACACATTTAAAAATTGTTAGGGTGAATTTTTGGGATTTTTCTGAAATACTTGAAATTTTGATGAATAGTGAAATACCATAATTTACAAAATAAGTTAAATACACTAATTATAGAGTCATGTATGATGTTTTAATGATATAAGACCAATTGTTTCAGATTTACATGATAAAAGTACTTTAATTAGTCATGGAAGACTCACTCTTACTTTTCTTGTGGATAAATAATAAATTAATGAATATTATATTGAGAAATCCCCTCTCCCCTCCACTATAAATACCACCCTTCACACCCTCATTTACTCACACATCTCAAACTTCAATACTTATCTAAACTCTAACTAATAATCTTACCTAGAATCTCTCCCACGTCCAAGAGCTTTGGGTCTCATCAAAAGACCAAGCCTAGGTTCCTTATGGAGGATCTCAAAAGGAGGATTCAAGAGGTAATTTCCCTCTCTTTTCCTTTATTTTTTTCCTTTTCATTTTCATGTTCATTTTTAATATATACCCACCTATACTCATCCAAATGGTATGTTAAATCTATTATCTCACATATACAAAAATTTTATGATACTATAGAAATAATATATCATCCAACCCCCTTCTCCTCTTCTTTTTATTTGGGAAAAGAAAATGTTGTTCGTGAGGTGTTAATTTATCAACTTCAAGAACGACATGTTTTATTTTTCCTTTACCACATTAATATCTGGTCATGAAACCATTTTTATTGTTGAAACATATTATATTTTATGTATTATATCCTATTTCTTGTTCTGGAACTAACTTATGAACATATTACTAAATTATTAAACAAAACAATTTTGTTCTGGTCGAAAAAACCACCCAAATTAACCCAAACAACCATAATTTAATTCTTATCTAATGATTCATACACACGGTATAAAATATAATTGATTATAATATCATTTAAACTTATGTAATATAATTAATAACAATAAATATCATTTCTATATGTTTATCCATTTTCTACACGAACTTCCATTTATGAATACAAGTGAACCGTTCAAGAAAACCATAAAAACGAACATTACCAAACAATGTTTTTAAACTCTATAACTCATACAAAGGCCCATAAAACAACTTAATGAAACCATAATGTACCATATTCATTTACAAAAGGTTATATAATTTTTAATTAATGATCCTAATTTTGTTATATATGACATTAACATGAAGAAAGCGTTCAGATACAAGGTAAGGGGAAATTCTTGGGCCCAACTTTTTTTTCGAGTTCTCCCTCTTTCACTCATTTTTTGGTATGATCACTCCTTAACAATAATTTTTTCATAATTATCTTACCCTTTTCTGGGATATACATTTTCTCTAATTTATTTAATGAAAAACCCAATGTTTTCCAATAGAACTCTTCTTTCAAATAAACACACCCTTTTTTACTTCTTGAATATTGTTTCAATCTTCACTCATGGATAATGGTTCTATTAAAGAATGATATTACCTATTTATTTTGAAGACCATATGTTTATGAATATATGATTTATTATGTGAAACCCATTTCTTTCCATGGGTCATTTTAAGTTCAAGTTTGACATATTCTCAATGTGGAATGCATGATAATGTAAATATTATGATGTGATGGGTGTGCCTGTAATTATATAGCACAATATGAATGTTTGAATGTGACAGGTGCACCAAGAATTATATAGAGCTACAACGCATTAGGAAATTGATTAATCTCATGAGTAAAATGGAAATGATTCATGAATATGATGCTATCATTTTTCACAACTATGTGTGGTAGTTGACTAATAAGACATGGTGTTTCATTTTTAGGTATTGCCACATTTCAAGTCTTTTTAATACTTTCTCTCATGTTTATAATACTTTTTCCAATGTTATGATTGTACTCACCCATTATTATATTGTTCATATCTATCCTCTTACTGGGCTTTTAGCTCACCCATTTTTGATGTATATCCTCAGGTGATTAAGTGTACTAAAGAGTTTTCAAGGGTCAATAAGAAGATATAGAAGGAGGAATTAAATAAATGTAAATGTTTTGTATTGTAAATTTTAATGTATGGTTTGTCTAATAATTCAAAACATAGACCAAAAAAGGTCCTTAGTTGTATAATGTACTGAGTATTTTTCTATTATCCTTTATACTAAAAATACATATCATGTTTTAGTATTAAATCCACCAGTGCGAGTTCAAGGCTTTACAGTTGGTATTAGAGGAACGGTCTAGAAATATTTGGAGATTAGACATTGTAGTTTTAAAATTTAATTTTAAACTTATATTTAATTAGGTACACAAAATAAAATAGTTTTTCTTAATTATCAATATATAAATTAAGAATTATATGTACAATGAATGAATTGTGAGGGCACAATTCGTTTAAAGGGGAAAGAATGTAACATCCCAAGATTTTCAAAGGAAACACTAAGTGCTTAAATGAACTACTGATTACTATGTGAAAATTTAAACCAAACTATTAAACTTAATTTTGACACTTCTATGTTTTGAATTTCAAAATTCTGACATACATAGTTTCAATTAGTAAGTTGTTTGAAGTCTGATAGGGAAAACTTATTTTTTGGTGAATAGTAACATACCCTTATGAATAGTAATGATACTATTATGAATAGTGACATAACCTATTAAATAGTAACCTTACCTATGATATTATATTTATGAGATTTAAGTAGATTTATGAGGTACCTATGTTTTGGAATAAGTAAACAAATGTTTTAAAAAATTTATTTTTCAACTAAATTAGGATTTTAATTAAAAATTAAATTAATCATATTTATAAAATTATTTTTTAAAAATGGACTTAATTTTTGGATTCTAAACATTGAAAAATGGTTAGGGTGATTTTTTGGGATTTTTCTGAAATACTTGAATTTGTTATGAATAGTGAAATACCATAATTTAAAAAATAAGCTAAATACACTAATTATAGAGTCATGTATGATGTTATTATTATGTAAGACCAATTGGTTCAGATTCACATGATGAAATTAATTTAATTATTCCTGGAGGACTCACTATTACTTTTATTTTAGAGAAATAATAAATTAATGAATATTATATAGAGAAATCCCCTCTCTCCTCCACTATAAATACCACCCTCCACACCCTCATTTCCTCACACCTCTCAAACTTCAAGCCTTGTCTAAACTCTTCCAAATAATCTTCCCTAAACCCTCTCCCACATACAAGATCTTATGGTCTCATAAAAATACCATGCCTAGGTTATTTATGGAGGATCTGAGGAGGAGGATTCAAGAGTTAATTTCCCCCTCTCTCTTTTCCTTTATTTTTTTCCTTTTCAATTTAAAGTTATTTTTTAAAATATCCCCACCTATCCTCATCCACATGGTATGTTAAATTCATTATCTCATATATAATTAAAATTTATGAAAATTTTGGGATAATATATTATCCAACCCCATCTCCTCTTCTTTTGTTTTGGAAAATAAAACATTGTTCGTGAGGTGTTAATTTATCACCTTCAAGAATGACATGTTTTATTTTTCTTTTACAACCTTAAGATCAGGTCATAGAACCATTTTTATGGTTTAACCAGATTATATTTTATGTATTATATCCTATTTCATGTTTTGGAACTAACTTATTAACATATTGCTAAATGATTAAACAAAACAAGTTTGTTGTGGTCGAAAAAACCGCCCAAACTAACCCAGACAATCATCATTTAATTCTTATCTATTGATTAATTCACATGGTAAATAATATAATTCCTTAAAAGATCATTTAGAATTATGTAATATAATTAATAACATTAAAGATAAGTTCTGTATTTTTATCTATGTTCTACAGTAACCTTCATTTATGAATACAAGTGAATCGTTCAAGAACACCATAAAAACGAACATTCCCGAACAATGTTTTTGAACACTATAACTCATACAAAGGCCCATAAAATAACTTAATGAAACCATAATGATCATTATTCATGTACACAAGGTTTTTTAATTGTTAATTAATGAATATAATGTGGTTATACATTACATTAAAGTGAATAAAGCGTTCAGATACAAGGTAAGGGGGAATTCTCAGACCCAACTTTTTTTCGTTAGGTACTCCCTCTTTCACGCCATTTTTGGTATGATCACTCCTTAAAAATCATTTTTTCATCATTATCTTACAATTTTCTGGGATATACATGTTCTTTAATTGATTTTATGAAAAACCCAATGTTTTCTAAAATAACTCCTCCTTCAAATAAACACACCATTTTTACTTCTTGAATATTGTTTCACTCTTCACTCATGGATAATGGTTCTATGAAATAATGATATTCCCTATTTATTTTGGGGACCTTATGTTTATGAATGTATTCTTTATTATGTGAAACCCATTTCTTTCCATGGGTAATTTTAAGATCAATTTTGACATATTTTCAAAGTGGCATGCATGATAATATAAATATTATGATATGATGGGTGCACCCAGAATTATATAGAGAAATATGAATGTTTGAATGGGACGGGTGCACCTAGAATTATACAGTGCTCCAATTCATTGGTTAAAGTTATTAATCTCATGAGTAAAATGGAAATGATGCGTGAACATGATGCTATAATTGTTCAAAATTATGTATGGAAGTTGACCACTAAGACACGATGTTTCATTTTTATGCATTTCCACACTTCAAGTCTTTTTAATGCTTCCTCTCATGTTCATAAGCCTTTTCTTGTGTTATGATTGTGCTCACCCATTGCTATATTGTTCATATCCATCCTCTTAATGGGGTTTTATCTCACCCATTTTTGATTCATATCCTCAAGTGATTAAGTGTACTAAAGAGTTTTCAAGGGACAATAAGAATCTAGAGAAGAAATAATTAAATAAATGCAAATGTTTTGTGTTGTAAATGTTAATGTATGGTTTGTCTAATCCTCCAAAACCTAAATTAGAAAAGGTCCTCAGTTGTAAAATGTACTATTTATTTTTCTATTATCCTTTATAAAAAAATATATAGCATGTTTTAGTACTAAATCCGGAAGTGTGGGTTCAGGGATTTATAAATAAGGGTTGAGTCAACAGTTTAGCCATAATCTCAAGGTCTCGAACTAAAAATGTGGAGAGAAAGTAATGAGTTGCAACAATGTCTATTAGTACTATAGATAAAGTATAAAAGACACAGATCATAACTTAAATCATTACTAGATCCCCTGGTTCATATTCCTCAACCGCATACAGCTCTCCCATCCCATATCATCCAGCTCCCTAAGTTCGGCATGAACCTCTTGGGGGGTGGTGGTGGTAATAAGTCGAAACATTGACCAGCTCCCAATGCTCTCCCAGCTCCTCTACCACATTCAACACCCTAAAAGTTTTCCTAATCCTATCTCTATATCTGCTTTGGTGGTCCGTCCACAGTCTCCCTGTCAACAACCCGACATGTCAGACAATCTCGAGGGAGACATCCCCTCTCGTCACATAAATATCACTTCCTCTCCCTAGGATAACTGGACCGACCTTGTGAGCCTTAAACTACAGAACCTCTTTCCTGGGAGATCCTCCTAAAACGTCTCCCATGTACATGTTCTTGGGATAGATTTAATCTCCCCACTCCTAAGGACTCTTCTCCTGCTCACCCACTACTGACTATCACTAGTTGTATTTGCTCATCTAAGAATCTTTCAACCACCAAAGATCGGTCCAGAACCCCATCATATTTCAGAACACACATAGGGATTACAATAGCTCATATTTCTCTAAACAGACATCACTCGAAGGTTCAAGACCTAAATTACTGATCTCTAACCATATCCATTGAGTACCTAGAAAGGTTGGTGAACCTCTATGAATAATCTAACACTATCATGCTACCCTACTAGAGTTGAAGAATCTTCTATATACACACAACTCTCAGTTTAACTAGTGAGAACTACCCTCTAAAGAGACGCTCAAACTCTATCCACAAAAGAGTCACCTCATTGTGTGTCTAGATAACCAAACTCCACCATTGCCCTGATGATCTGTGTGGAAGGATTGCCTCCAGAACAACCATTTGATCTTTAGATGTCCATACTAAGTTGAAAACTTGGGTCACCACCTCAAGATAGTCCTCAATCATATGAGGGTTAGACTCACCTTAGAACCCGAGGGGTATATGAAGTTCCCAGTCAGGATCAACGTATCACTGAGAGGGGGAGAAGGTGAATCAGTGATATCTTTTTCTTTTTAAGTTTCCCTATTTTGAAACAACCTTCTCCTCATGTTAAAGAGTTTCTTCCCTACTGAACACACATAACCATAGGAACATAAGATTTAGAAGGTTCACTACTCAATAAGAGTAGCTACGTCCTTGGTATGTTACAGAAACATTACAATACCAAACAATCCATTAGAAAACAATCCTTTGATGTGGAATACAATGAGTAGGATATACCCTTACACTCGTATAGCACTTTGAAAACAATCCAATAGTGTGTGTGGTCCCTCTTTGAACAAATAGGGAAATGTAATGATTATGTGCTTCTTAATGAACTTTCACAAATCAAATCTTTCCAAAAAATTGTTCACTTTCCTACCCAGAAGCTGGTAAGAACCTCTTGGTGCAGACATCTTGCGTGCCACTCCCTACTTGCACGCCTCACTTCTTGCACACCACCTGCTTTCATGCCTACCTGCTTGCGCTCCACACTGCTTGCGTGCCACCTGCTTGCACGCCTACTCACTACTTGCATGCCACCATTGAGCCCAGCTCACAACTTGCACACCACCTTTGGCTTATACACAACCCACTTCTTGAATGAACCTCCCTACTTGCACGCCTCTTTCAACTTGCGTGACAAAACTTGCATGACACTCTACTTTCGTAGCTTATAAATAACCCTTAGCTTGCGCTCCACTTCAGTTTGCGCACCACCGTCTGCTACTTACGCGATCAGAGCACCTTCTACTACTTGTAAGATCATAGCTCTAATTCTCTATTAAGTGTTGAGAATAGAAAAATGAGGAGGCTAGTTGTCTCTTTATAGGCATTTTGGTGAGTTGCGCAACACATACACTTGCACGACGTTCCTACTTGCGCCCCGCTCCATCACTTGCGCGCCGCTGCATCACTTGCGCGCCGCTCCATCACTTGAATTCCCTTCCATTACGATCATGAAAATTTATTTCCTTTTTCATATTTTGATATGATGATGTTGGAATATGACTTGCACGCAACATTCACTTGCGCGCCACTTATACTTGCGCGCCACTTATACTTGCGTGCCACTTTTTGACTTGCGTGACAATCTTTAACTTCCATTCCATTTTATTTCCTTTTTTAAATTTTGATGTGATGATCTTGAAATATGACTTGTGCGTCACATACACTTGTGCACCAATACTTGCGCGCCACTCTTGACTTGTGCGCCACTTTCCTTCCTTTTCCAAAATTACTTTTTTACTCTATCTACTCTTCATAAGGCTTGCATCACAAGTTATCCAAACATATGATATTTGTGAAACAAAAATCAGAAAAGCATCGTCATAGTTTACAAGACCTTTATAAATTGGATTGATTTAGCTTATTTGACAACAAAAGACAACACTCTGTAACATCAAACTTTCCTAATTTCCTTATCCATCCAACTTGGTCCCAACAATCCCCCCTTTGGATTTTTTTGTCAAACATGATTCATAAATCCCTGAACTTTGTAACCTTAAGCAATGGATTAATTATCAACAATTCTAAGCCTATGTGAGATAACTCATTGTAGGAAACAAGAATTATTGACAACCAAAACCATGCTGTCCAAAAGTAGTGACTGCAATCTCATGAGCGTACCTCCTCAACCTTCTTCAGATAATCTTTCAAGCTTCAACCTCAACATTCGTCACTTCATCAACTTTCCTGGAAAACAACACTGTTTCCTACAACCACTCCAACAAACAGTTAGAATAGTTCACACACATACATGCTGGATTCAGAGCTTACCCACAACTCACCCTTTATGCATGCATCTATAAGGATAGATTTATGAAACAATTATCCCCCTTGACAACACTATCCAAAGGCAAGGTAAGAGTGGGGACAGAAACACGTACCTTAACCTTGATGAGAAGGAGGTTGGACACCCATGTTCAACCTCAATTTATCAAATGGTTCTTTCAGTAAAGGTTTGATGAATATATCGGCAACATGGTCAGATGTAGGAACATACTCTAGCCTTAATTCATTCTTATCCACTTGCTCTTTGATGAAGTGGTACTTTATATCAATGTGTTTTGAACGAGAATGTTGTACCAGATTTCTTTTAAGATTTATTTCACTTTGATTATCACAACCCAAGAGGAATGATAGATTTACTTCAACAAGTAGATCTTCTAACTGAGTCTTCATCCACATTAGTTGTGTTACAGCTTGAGTAGCAGAAACATGCTCAGCTTCAGCTGTGCTAATTATTACTGAATTCTGTTTCTTGGTATTCCAAATAACACAAATTTCCCCTAGAAATAAAACTCCACCAGATGTGTATCTTCGATCATCAACATTTCCTTCCCAATTAGAATCAAAATACCTGAATAGATCAATATTTCCAGAGCCATCACACCTGATTCCAAAATTTGTTGTGCCTTTGATGTATCTGAGAATTATTATTCCAAAAATCAAATTTGATTCTTTAGGAGCACTCTAAAATCTTGCACATAAAGTGACAACATAGACAATGTGGGGTCTTGAGGAAGTCAGATACAACAAACTATCAATCAGCTTTCAAAAATCTTTCTGATCAACTTCCTTGCCTTCTCCAACTTTAGACAACTTAGTTCCCACTGAAATTGGTATGAAAAATTGTTTCAAATTTTCCATTCCAAACTTCTTCAGAAGTTCCTTAGCATACTTTTCTTGAGACAGAAAAATGTGATTCTTCTTCTGTGAAATTTGTAGCCCAAGAAAGTACTTCATTTCTCCCAGCATGGATATCTCAAATAACTTCTTCATCTCCTCAGAAAATTTTTCACACGATCTTTCATAATTTCTAGCAAATATAATATCATCTACATAAACAATAATGATCATTGAAAACTCATGAAATTCCTTGATGTAGAGATTGTTGTAAACTCTCCCTTTTTTAAAGTTCATCTTCTTTAAGAAAGTATCTAATTTAGAATACCATGATCTCAGAGCCTGTTTTAGCCCATAAAAATCCTTATTCATCCTGCACACATAACTTTAATCCTTTACAATAACAAGTATATAAGGATGATCAATGTATAATTCCTCATCAAAGTCACCATTCAAAAATGTGGATTTTACATCTATTTGAAAGATTTTGTAACCTCATTGTGTAGCAATAACAAGAAATATTCTGATTGTTTCTAATCTTTCCACCAGATCAAAGGTTTCATCAAAATCAATGCCTTAAATTTTTGAATACCTATTACAAACCAATCTTGGTTTGTTTCTTATTACTTTAACTTCTTCATTCAGCTTGTTCCGGAAAACCCACTTTGTTCCAATGATGTTCTTGTTGTCCGGCTTGGGTACAAGTTCCCAAGTATCATTCTTATCTATCTAATCAAGCTCTTTATTCATTGCATGAACCCATTCTGGATGCTCAAATGCTTCATTTACATTATTCATTTCAACTTTCGATTAAAGAGATGTTTGTGATATAACATTCATTGTTCTTCTTGTTTGAACCCTCTGTTTTTTATCTCCAATAATGTTCTGAGCCTCCACTTGCTTCCTAAACCTAGGATGAGTTGTTTGAACTCCATCTTCATAACTTGAGATTTCTGAGTCAGATTCGTCTTCTTGAGTTGGATTAACACAGTCTACAACATTATCAGAATTGTTAACAAAATCTTCTCTATCCTGATCGACTTCCACATCTACATATGATTGCTTTTATTTCTCAACATTTTCAACAAATTTTACATCTGAAGAATCAATAATTATTCCTGTTTCTTTGTTGAGACATCTATATCCTCTTCATTATGAAGCATATCCAATAAAAATTCCATCATCTCCTCTTTTCTCAAACTTTCCATGGTTTCCTACTTTCTTCTTTATAATGCATGGACTCCCTAAAACTCTTAAGTGTTTCAGACTTGGAGTTTTTCCATAGAACATTTCATAAGGAGTCATATCTGAGTTTGGTATAAAGAAACATCGATTCTGAAAATACACAGCAGTGCATGGCTTGCCTCCAATAATAATGAGAAAGACTATGCTCAAGCAACATAGTTCTACCCATTTCCACCAAACTTCGATTCTTTATTTCAGTAACCCCATTTTGTTGAGGTGTCTATGGTGAATTGAACTCTTTTATAATTCCATGCTTCTCAAGATAACATTCAAACTCTTCATTCTTATACTCACCACCATTATCAGTTCTCAACTTCTTCACGGAATACTCACATTTTTTTTCCCGCTTTCCTCCTAAAACTCTTAAACATTTTCAGAGCATCTGACTTTTGTCTCATGTACATAACACAAGTAATGTGATTAAAGTCATCAATAAAAGTAATGAAGTAATTATCTCCATTTATTGATTGCTTTATCATTGGTACACATATATCATAATGTATAATTTTCAAGGGGTTTTTTGAACGAATTTCAAATCTCTTATGAAAAGAGTTTGTAATCTTCCATTTTTCACAAATAGTGTAGCACCAATCTATCCTTCTTGATAAATCATGCATATCTTGGACATTGTCTCGTGTTTAAAACTTTCACATATTTCTCTGACACATATGACCCAACCTTTTATGCCATAACTTATTTTCATCCACTACACCCTTGTAACAAGAGTTCTTCACTTCACCAACTTGGAACAAATTTCCTCTTGTATGTTGGCCCCTTGTAACTGTATTTCCATCATTCTAACTTTTCACAATAAATCCATATTTTTTGAAGATAACTTTTTTGTCCTCATCACAGAATTGTGACACACTAAGAAGGTTAAGTTTCAGCCCATCAACATATAGTGTTTTTCTGGATTTCATCTTTTGTTTTCCAATGATGGCTGATCCAATACCTTTGATCCTTAGAGATTCATCATTTCCAAATGTCACTATTCCTTCTTTGAAGTCTTTCACATTCTTAAGTAGATTTAAGTTTCCTGTCATACGAGAGAAATATCTACTACCAATAATCCATGGACATTCTCCTTTTGTAGCTTTCAAAGTAGTTTAAATAACAAGAGCTTTTTGTTTTTCCTTTCCCTTCACTTCCTGTTGTGCTTCCTCCAATTTCATAGCCAAGTTAATGTGTTCTAGCCAGACAACCATGCACTCTTTATTTTTAGACTTATCAGAACTATCCCTTTTAGCTTTTAAAAACTCTGTCTTTTTGATAATTATTAAGAATATTTTGTTTCTCTGGTAACACACTAAGGCAACCCTTGGCAGGATGTCCAGGTCGATAACATCTTTCACAAATAGATTCCAGTGATTGGAACCTATTCTCAACTTTCACACTAGTCTTCTTAGATATCTTCTAAAATTTATTTGGAGACTTTCTATTTTTAAAGGGTTTACTCCCCATTAATACTTGTCTTTCAAAACTTGTGAAATAGTTGTAATGTTGTTGGTTGAACCAACACATATTTTCCATGTGTTCAAATCCACCACAATACCAACAATAACCATAGAAAGAATATTTTCCTCTGAAACTTCTATACTGACTAGATTTTTGAACACGATTCTAAAAAACCTTCTTAATAGAACTATGTTGACCATTAAAATTCATGTTTTCATTTGTAACTCCCTTTCTCAGTTCAAATTTAACAGCAGTAGAATTATTAGAAGTCTTTCTTGACTCTTGATTTTTATGCAGTTATAATTTTTCATCATTACTGACTTTGACCACATACATGGTATTTCCATCATTGTTCTTATCAGAACCAATTCTGTATTTCATTTCAACCTTTGAAGGTAACTTTTGTGGATCCTTGTTTGGTTCATTTTTACTAGAACATTCACCAAAATTTAAGATAGATTTTTTTGAAACTGATATTCATTTCTTTATCTTTATAAATTTTATGTTGGACAAGTTTCAAATCTTCTTCTTTTGAATTAAGCTTTTCTTCAAGATGATCATTATGATTATTTTTATTCTCAAGAAAAATATTCAGACCATTAATCTCCTTTTCCATATTTATTTTCTCATTAATAAAACCTTCTTGATTGTTTAATCAAGAATTTTCATTTATCATCTAGTTGTTTTACTTCTCAAGCCTTCTGATATTCCTCAAGCATTCTTTCAACTCTTCTTTCAGATGATATTCAAGTTGAGTTTCTTCTTCTTCTGAAATTTTTCTCTCGTACTCTTCATTATTCACTGCAGTAATAAAGGTATTCTCTCTAGTTTTTTCAGCAAATAATTTCTTCGATTCATCTTCACTATCTTCTTCATCTTCATCTTTAGATAAAAATCTTCTTCTTTTTTGATTTGAAGAACTTTTTATCCTCCCCCTTTGAAAAATATTTATCTTTGTCATCTTGTTTCTTCCACAACCTTCTGGGCCTTCTGTTATCATCATCATTGTCTTCTTCTTTATTCTTTTGAGGATAGTTAGCCGCAAAGTGACCAATGACACCACACTCAAAACATTTCAATGGAAGTTTACCCTTGTATTTCCCTGTTCCCCTTTTCACATTCTTAGAAAACAAGGATAAAATATCATCAAAATTTTTACATACCTCATCTTCAGAATCAGATTCAACAACATCATCTTCAATAAGAGTCTTCTTTGACTTCTCTCACTTTATATCCTTGAATGACATTTCTCTATCAGCTTTTTTTCCCTTCAAAGTCTTCTCCCTTCTCATATCATAATTATGGAGAGTGCTATGAAAATCATCCAAAGATAATGTTTCAAGGTCTCTATATTCTAATTAAGACACTTTATCATCAAACTTGTTAGGTAGAATTCTCAAGATCTTTTTGACAACTGTAGAATCCTCCAACTTTTCACCAAGACATCTGATTGTACTGACAATATCATTTATCATGATAAAAAAAATCCCCAATAGATTCAGATTCTCCCATTTTGAAGTCTTCATTCTTCAGTATCCAGATTTTTAGTTTATCCTTCTTCACTTTTGTATTTCGTTCATAGATATTCTTCAGTTTGTCCCAGATTACTTTGGTTGTAGCAATACCTTTCACTCTTAAAAATTCACTCTCAAAAAGAGATGAGAGTAACACATTTTTAGCTCTTCCATCATTCTAAAGATTCTTCTTATTGACAGGATTAAGAGGAACCTTGTCATCAATAGCAGAAAATCCATCTGTTGTAGTTTCGAGAACTTCATATCCAAGATACATAACATAAGGAACCATTCTATCCTTCCAGATGTGATTGTTCTTTCCATCAAAAATCAGAATCACCTTAATGTTCACACAATTTAGATTATCCATCACAACTTCACTTCAACCACTTCAGAAAAGAATAAACAAAGGGAACTTGTTGCTCTGATACCAATTGAAGTTCCCAGTCAAGATCCAAGTATTAATAAGAGGGGGTGGGGGTGAATCAGTGATATATTTTTATTTTTAAGTTTCCCCTTTTTGAAACAACCTTTGACTCCTGTTAAAGAGTTTCTTCCTTGCTGAACACACACAACCACAGGAACACAAGATTTACTAGGTTCACTACTCAATAAGAGTAGCTAATTCCTTGGTATAGTATGAAAACAATTCAGTACCACACAATCCAGTAGAAAAAAATCATTTTATGTGGAATACAACGAGTATGATATACCCTTACACTCGTGTAGCACTTTGAAAACAATCCAATAGTGTGTGTGCTCTATTTTTGCACAAATAGGGTAGTGTAATGATTCTGTGCTTCTTAATAAACTTTCACAAATCAAATATTTCAAAAAAATTCTTCACTTTCCTACCCAGAATCTGGTAAGAACCTCCTGGTGTAGGCAGCTTTCATGCCACTCCCTACTTTCACACCTCCCTGCTTGCGCGCCACCTACTTGCACACCTCCCTGCTTGTGCTCCTCACTACTTGTGTGCATACTCACTAATTGCGCGCCACCATTGAGCCCATCTCACAACTTGCAGACCACCTTTGGCTTAGACACAACGCACTTCTTGAAAGCACCTCCCTTCTTGTGCGCCTCTATAAACATGAGCGAAAAAATTGCGCGACAAAACTTGTGTGACACCCTACTTGCACGCCTTATAAATAACACTCAACTTGTGCACCACTTCAGCTTGTGTGCCACCCCCTGCTACTTGCATGATCAGATAAACTTCTAATACTTGCGCGATCAGAGCTCAAATTTTATCTTAAGTGTTGAGAATAGAAAAATGAGGAGGCTAGTCGTCTATTTATAGGAATTTTGGTGACTTTCGCACCACATACACTTGCGGTCCGTTCCTACTTGCGCGCCTCTCCATCACTTGCGCGCCTCTCCATCACTTGCACGCCCTTCCATAACTAGCGCGACACTTTCTTTCCTTCGTCATATTTTAATATGATGATGTTGGAATATGACTTGAGTACAACATTCACTTGAGTGAAACATATAATTGCTCTCCACACTTGCGTTCCACTTATACTTGTGCGCCACTTTTTGACTTGCGTACCAATATTTTACTTGCACTCCATTTTATTTCCTCTGTAAAATTTTGATGTGATGATCTGGAAATATGACTTGTGCGCCACATACACATGCATTCCAATACTTGTGCTCCACTCTTGACTTGCACACCACTTTCTTTCCATTTCCAAAATCACTTCTTTACTCTCTCTACTATTCATAAGGCTTGCATCACAAGTTCTCAAAACTTATGATATTTCTGAAATAAAAATCAGAAAAGCATTATCATAGTTTACAAGTCCTTTAAAAAGTGAATTGATTTAGATTCTTTGACAAAAAAGACAACAATCTGTAACAGAAAACTTTTCTTACTTCCTTATCCATCCAACATGGTCCCAAAAATATCTATCTCCGAAACTCATGGAGTTCACTCAACCTATGCTCCTCTTGTGTTAGCACTGGGGGTACCACGTGCTGCTCAATAGGTGGCAGTATAGTTGGCGCACCACCTGGTGGTAACATCTGGAGAATTAGTATCTATATCGACGCCTCATCACTATGGGGTCCATCCTCATGATCAAGCTTATGAATTCTAGCTGGTATGCGTCACAGAGGCATCCTGTAATAAAACAAGATGTACCACGATCAATGAGTATTTTTGGAGAGCTGATGAAAGAAGGACATGGAAACCAAAACCCATTACTATATGTTTCATGTACCATTATTTTCCCTACAACCAATTTTTTCATGTATCGAGTTGAAAATAAGGTTATCAGAGTCCTAGTGTATGGATACATCTGCCGCAAGTACCAATACTAGAGTCTCTAGCATGAAATCCAAACTAGAAACACCTTTCACTTTTTCCCCAAACTAATCTCATATACTCCCGGTCCTAAAGTAGAACCGACCACCTATGATACCACTCTGTCATGACCTGTCCCAGTGGGTCTTATTCTGCGACTCCCTAAGACCACCTCCAATAGGCTAGGGGATGATAGCTAGTACCGAGTAGGCATATCACTAACATGTGACACATTGCCTATGTACCTAGATTCACACAACCATATCCAAGCCCACAAAATTATTAAATGTTAAAAAAACACCAAGTAAAAAATGTACGCATACCACTATATCCCAACCAACAGAGTACGGACAAAAAGTAATGTAATGTGAAACCGGTCCAAATACAGGACCACCAAAAGAATATTGTAACTACAAGTCCAACCTGTAAGAAAAGGTACTGGGACTACTATCTTTAGCTGTAGGAACACACCTTGACTTTCCTAATCTCAAAAAGCAAAATATGGTCCCGGTCTGCCTAGGACTCCATAAAAAAGTCACTCTTCTGTACAAGACATGACACATGAAGAAAAATCTTGTGTCGAGGTGAGTATAAAAATTCTCATTAGGACACCCCAAAACAACAAATAATCCTAACAATGGGAAGATTTAATCAACTCTACACAAGTATATGTCTACAAAACATATAATAATATCCTGATATACTCCAACCAAGACACATAATCTAGAGTTAATTCAAGACTAACACATACTCATATTAGGGATTCAACTGAAATATTCAATGAAGAACTCATCTAGGAGAACAAACTACTGAGTCCGATAGAACTGGTGAAATCCATATGAGAAGTGCTCTTCGTTGGAAACAATCATGAGAGAGATACACTTATAGATCTGAAGAGAGCCTCGATACACATATGAGGATCAAAACTAGGGTCATGGGGTGATACCAACAACACAATATGGATTAACATGCTAAGTAGAGGATATAATCCATTTAAATTTGGTCACATAAATACCGAAAATTCTACCTAGGGAATGAAGAACTAATAAAGGATCTCATTCTGGGAATCTTGGGGGATTCAAAAACTCTACCCAGAAATTCATACTGAAGGGATCATAGTATTATGAGTAGCAAATGATTCATATATACCTTTAGGAAAAACAATAAAGGGAACAAACCATAAAAAACTTATCCAAGATATAGAGGACAAGAAAATCAAGCCATGTAGAAAGGGTAACACGATGTGTAGTAGGGTCACATGCTGTGTCCCTTGACCTCAGGTACTACCCATGTGCAATAGACCGTATCTATTGAACATATCATCTAGAAAATGGGTACATGACATGTATAAGTAGTCACATGTTGTGTCCTTCCATCCAAGTTCGTCTATTTTCTCTGACTGTGTGCTAGTACATGGTGTTAAAATGTGTGTCTCTTCCCATTTACCAGTACTCAGGGTAGTCCATGTACTTGGTCTAGGTAATACTATGTGGGGGAGTACATACCATGTAGGAAACCTGTGTACTCCTCCTCATGTCTGTGTACATCCCATTTACATTCCAAGTCTCTGGGGAGAGTCAACATGCTGTGTGACAAGGGTCACAAGCCGTGTGATATTTATCCATCTCTAGTAACCCTAGACACTACTCAGTGGGGGCCACATTCCATGTAATCCCAGATTATAATCCGTGTTCATTGGGATTTTATAGAACATCTGGTTCTTCCACTGTGTGCCTCAACCATTATCCCGAGTTCTTATCTAGAGTTCTATTTGCCTCAAAACTCCAGATCTAGGATCATTTTACCACCCTAACACCAAATCGAGGTGTTTCGGGCCTTCTATCAACTTATAAAACCATTTCAATCCATTTCGATGCAAACTTCTTAAAGAATGATTTCTTCTAATTTGGTACAATTCATTTATCTCCATCACCATCACACCTATGTTTGGTCATCCCGATGTCATATATTTAATTTTAGATTAATGCGACAAGAAAAAAAGGTGCAATGATTGATCATTCTTGAATGCGTCAAAGAACAAAGAGAAAACATAGAAATACTAGGGAAGAAAAATTAAAATGAATTAATCTGAGGAATTAACCTCGACCATTGTGTGTTATGTCCTTGATCTGTTCCCATAAGAATGATCAAAAAACAAAACAATAATTAAACCCCGTAAATCTCGTAATTAAAACCCATCCTAAAAAGAACTACCGAACCGCAAATTAGCATATTAGTTGATTGGTCTGCATTCATTGTTGAATCTAAGAACGAGGAAGGAAATCCAAAATAATTCATCCTACCTAGGAATTGGATTGCTAGATATTGAATATTGAATTCCTCTAGTGATATCCTTCATGAACGGTATTCGTCGATCTTAGATCCAAAATTTCATCATCTCCCGCCAAGAGAAATCTTCAGAGTTTCCTCTCTAGAGACTCTAGGGAATTCTAGGGTTACGAGCCTAAACCTGGATCCTTTCTTAATAGTTTATTTAAAAAAAAACTATCTCCACATCACTGTATCAATGAAAATAAAAAATAAAATAAATATTTCAATTTATTTTATTTATAAAAAATATTTACGATAACTATTGACAGTTGACCCATGCTGGCCAAATGATAGGTCACGCCTAAGGTAAACCCGCTGCTCTAAATGCAACAATGTGCTTGGATTTCTAATCCGGCCACCCATTTAGAATTTCTTTCACATTTCATGAAAACATCATGAATGTAAAATTTAACATTTTAATATATTTCAAATTTTTTTCCAGGAACCCTAGGGATCTTAATCACATGCTATCTTAGTTCCTCGTCTCAAATATAATCTATATATTTTTTAAAAATAATACACAAAAAAATCTAGGGCATTACAATATTTTAATGTCTTGGGGTGTTACATTCTCTCCACCTTACTTAAATTGAATAATTGCAATTTGAAAAGGATCATATTAATCAAGAAATTGATATTTGAAAATAATATTTTTGAAAAACACACATCGTGAAAAGGGGTAATAATATATCTTCTTATTAAGAGATAACAGAATGTAAAATGGTTAGATAACTAGGTTCCAAAATAGGTAAACATAAGTGGGAAATAGAAACATGGATATAGAGAAAAAATATAATAATCATGTTCTGATGGAGAGTGCTAGAGAAAATGGTTAGGAGAAAGTTATCAATCAAATATTTAAATCTATGATGATCTAAGGGGCCATTTGATTCATCAAAAAAGGAAATGTGATAAATTTATTGATTTCAAGATCATTTTTTCTGGATTTGAGGAATAATTTCACACTCTTTGAAGATAAGTAAATATACTAACTTGGTAAATTTCTGTAAGCACATTCTTATCCTTTGGTCATGCCTTAAACTATTTCTACTTCATCTCATAGAAAAAGATTCATCATGTAGTGATTCAATATATCAACCTCTAAAACCAGATCCAATTTTCAACTTAGACCATTTCATAAATGGTCAAACTTTCTAAAATATTATGATTCAAAACATTAGAAATAATTTTACTAAATTTCCAAAATATTCTTATCATTAGACTTTACTCAACATGAAGAAAATCTAAATTTTCACATTCCAAACATGTGAATAACTTCATCATGTATCCTCTTAAGATATAGTAATAACTCTAATAACTATAAAAACTTATCAGAAACATGAATTCTTCCTTATTACTTATGTAAGACAAATTTTATTGGATATATTCCATAAATCCAAAAGTGTTGTATAGAAAACTTATCGAAAATTCATTAATCAATTCCAAGGTAGTCAGAACTTGTCCAAATCAATCATTTCTTCGTCATTATATCCACATAAGGAACATATTAAGGGTTGTATTTCACTCAATCACGTTTTTTACAAAAATTTTAACTTTATAATGAATAAATTATATTTGTACCATTCAACATATGATTCTCAAATCCTTAATAAAAAAGTAATGCAGTACAGTCTTTACAAATTTCACAATTCTTATAACTTGTAAATCACTGATAAAATACTTTTACGACATTACTAAAATATCCAAATATATTGACATGTTAATCATTCCAATTCATTTTTATTAATAACATAAGAATTAAATTGGACACTTGGAATTTTATAAGGTATTTTCCTTTGATGTTTGTTGCATTAATTTTCATAGTGACCAATCTATTTATAGTTTAAGCATTGAACATTAGAATTTTTTTTCTTTACCTAACAATCCCGAACTTTTTGGCCTTTTATCTATACTTATAATAGAATATCATTCCCTTTAAGCATGTTCCGTGGTGTATATTTCCAAAATTTACTTATGAAGGAAAATCATTCATTCTCTTCTTTCACTTGTCCATTTTTTGATCCATTGTTCTCTTATTAAATGGGTTCTCTTTGAAGCCATAATACTTAGAGAATTATTTATCTACATTGATAGCACATAAAACTATTTCATCGTATAAATAGAAGGTTTGAGAAACCAGTTACCTTTGTATATTTGGATTAATACCTTCAAATCAGTGATCTATCTTACACTCCGTGTTGTGTATATAATCCATAGCATACCTAGATAACATTGTAAATATAGATTTATAATATAGAACACCTTATTCTTCATTTTTATTTAATATAAGGAACTTCCTATTCATATCGGTATGTTAATTACGAGGGAAGTATTTATCAAATAATGTCTCATTAAAATTCATCCAATCCATGAGTTAAATTTATTCCCCCTCTCTAGTATTCTGGATCAATGACCACCATTGATCAAAATCATCATTTGGAAAATACAATATAAGTGTAACTATTTCCCTTCCACCACATCCTAATGCCATACATATCTTTTCCTGAGACTTAATACATTTATTAGATATAATTGGATTAGTAGTACCAATAAACGATGGGGGATTATTTTTCATACATTGATCCAACATAGAAGATTCTCATTATGGAATAGGTTTCTCCATTCAAGTGAGGTTATTCATCATAGCCTGATTAATTTTCCCTAGCATTTGCATAATTTGTTTCATTCCAATACCACCCATATTGGTTTCATTAGGAGATAAATCCATATATTTTTCATGGGTATTGATATCGTTAATCCTTTCATGTTTCATTTCTAAACAATTTAATACAATGTATTATATCATAATATATAATTCCAAATATGGAATAGTTCATAACATAAATTTATACATCCTAAATCATAGGATCATAAACTTTGGTTAAATTGGGGAAAAAGTTTACTTTAAAATCTTTCATAATGGTAGGTACAAAAAATGTGAACTATAATAAGAATATCCTCTAGGAGTATCAAACCAGGTGCATAGTAAGGCCCATTTTCATGTAGTAGGTTACCTAGAGTTAGGCTAAGAACACCTTGTCGAAGTTATTACTCCTAGGTACATCTGTTCCAGAGCCACATCAAGTTGTAGTATCCAAACAGGGGGTGTATTATTAGGAATACCCTCATTATATCTAACTTACTAAAATTCTTGTATTTTATTCTATAATTATCCTAAAATTATAACTTAGGGTTAAGTTCCCTAATCTTGGTTTCCAAAAACTATTTTCCAAGGTTGTTGTTAAACTTCCATTAATATAAACTACAATGCCCCAACCCTAGAATCCTGAAGCTGGTGCATTATTTTATTACAGTGGAATGATTACGAGGAATAAAATCCCGAAGGACCAATTATTTTAACATTCTTGGAAATCTAGATTATATACATGATACCAATAATAAACAAGGAAATATAAAATAAAACATTATACATAATAAAATTAAATAAACTGCATCCATCAAAGCTTATTCAAAATTTTCTTCTTCTTAACCAAGGGAAAGGAAACATAATAAGGGTGAGATCAAATGATCCATAAGGGTATATAAAGTGGAAGAAATAATGAATCAATGAGAATAAATTAACATGGAAAGTTAAATATCTGATGACACAATCCATTCAAATAAATCGATAAGGAAACATCAATATGGAAATGTAAGAAACTGAAACACATGCCATTGATAAAAAAACTAAGAAATATTCGAATACATAGATATTTCAATGTAAAATCTCAAGGATAAATAATTATAATAATTATATTCTAAATAATTAAAATGCTTATTTGTTGCATTCCATGTTTCCTAGATGCACAGAACCATTACTGTTAAGACCATTCACAAGACTATTTAAAGCATACTGGTTACAAACCAATTTGGTTTGTCCAACCTTAAATCTACTATCATGAAAATTCACATGATATTTTATATCATAATTGTTACAAATCTGAATTGTTTTTCTAATCTAATTTCTTTCCATGATATTATTGATGCATCGAGGGGCTTTTATTAACCAGTCTCTAACCCATAGGAATTAATTTAAATAGTCTCTAACCTATGTCTTACCTATCCAAAGAATTTCTATAATTGAATAATAGATTTAATTAATATAAAATGTTCCTTATCATATATCCATATTTAATAAATAATATGGATTTTTCAATAATACCTCATAGGAGGATAAGTAACAATAAGGGTTATTGACCTTTAAACATTCTTGAGGGAAAATATTTTTCAAACATTGCAAAGTGTCTCATACCACTTTGAAATATTTAAATAATAATCCCCCAAGAAATAAATGAAAATTATAATATCATGAAAATAATAAGATTTATGATATAACATGTCTAAGGTTAGTACATACAACATATAAAATTGAATTAGTTTATAACAAAAATAAGTCTTAATGGAATGGAAATTGAGATGAAATCCCTTACCTTAACCTTCCTTTGTGTGTGTGGTATTTTTACTTATGTATAGTGGTTTAAATGTGTTACTAACTTATATTGAAACCATAATAATGTTTATAATATCACATATTAACTTCTTCCAATTTTTTATTAACCTTTTGTCAACACTCTTTCATTACTTTAACTATTTCGAATTTTAATTGCCTAGTTTTTTCAAGTATGTTTTGACATGTTACATTTGGTTACTATTACTTATATAATGATTTAAGAATATATAGAATGTAAAAAATGAATTAATTATCTTATATATTTATAATATATGTATTTATAATAGTCTATAATATTTGGAGACAAGAAATGAAGTGCACCAGTAATGGAGATGGTAGACCGTACGTACCCATGAACACTACTTTCATTTCTTTGTTGTATTTAAAATAATTACAAGTAATTGATAAATATATTATAATTATACTGTAATAAAAATGTTATATATTTTAAATATTTTTATTAATATCATCCTTAATAAATTCCATGTATAACATGAAGGATTCACATCACATTGACGGGGCGGTAGTCCACACTTCCACAAGCAATGTTATCGTATTTACGCAACAGGGGATGTATAAGGTTATGTGTTATAAAAAAATTAAAGAGAATAAAGATACTATAAATGTTATATTAAACATATATTAACATATTTTTCATCATAATTGACACTATGATAGGTGGTAAAGGAAAAATGAACAACCATCATTTCATGCGGCAATAGTTCACTATACACAGGAATAATATGTTCGTTACCCATTAAATGTAAGTGTGTGTAAGTGTAGGTAGAAACCTTGATATAAAAAAATATCAGTATATTTAGGATACTATTTTTATTATATGAACATGTAATAAGAATATTTTAGTTGGCGGAAATTTAAATTAATTAAAAAAGATTGTTGGAAAGCGTTACCTTAAATATCGGGTAACCACTATTGGATTATACCAAAGGGAACACTTGAAAGGATTTATCCAAAAGGGATGACTTATGGTAGATATTAGGGATTTTGGTAAGATATTTCAGTAGATATTGGTCAAACATAAGTGGTTTTAGAGGTGAGAGTAATGGGGAGAAGTGGTGGGATTTTATATTGGAGGAGGAGTGGAACTCTTGTAAATACCAATATGTATTCATTAATGGGAGTTCTAACATACATAAAGTTCCTAAAAGATGGTCATATAATATATTAAAGGAGAATAATGGTCTATTATAATCTCCTCCACACAAAAAATTTTATTTTAATCATTTGGTTCCATAGCATCAAAGATTTCTAAATTTTATCATTTTGGTTTTTATTAATGCATCTAGTTTTCCAACCTTAGTAATTTAATAATTAAGAATAAAATAAAGTAATATTTATTATAAAATAAAAAAAAATAATTATTAATATTATATATAATTTATAAAATAAAAATCCCATGTGTTTTAGAAATTAATTTTAAAATAAGCACACATGACGCGCTAACACACTACTTAAACCTAGACCATGTTAATAATGTTTTTGTAATATATGGGTTAATATGATATATATTATAAGATCAATAGGTCTATTAATAGAACATGGTTAATATTTAATAACAATTAAAAATAAATCTTTAGAATATAGTATTTTCTGTAATTTTAAATCATTTAATAAAATATCATTTATTATAAAATAACAATAATGTCAATTTTGACATTATTTATTTAATTTTATTTTAAAATATCAGAAATATTATAATTCAAATAAATTATGTTTAAAGTTGTGTAAAATTATATATTCATCTATAATAAATAAATAAATACTATAATTCTATCAATTCACCTCACTTTTAATATTTATAGCCTAATTTATTTTAGTTATTTATTAACTAAATAATCACTACATCGACATTTAATAAGAATTTTAAGTAACTAATCCAAATCTAAAAATTATTGATAAATTATTATAATAAATATAACCCATTTATATTTTAAAAATATATTTATAACCAAATATATGATTTTTTTACATATATCAACGTTTTATAAATGTTAAAGGTAAAGAAAGTTCCCTTTTTGTCCTTTTCTTTACTTAACGTCTTATATAGGGAACTTCCATCTAATAATATCCCAATAACCCATAAAATTATAATCAAGTAGAAATATGATCAAATTATTGGTATCCAATTTCTTTTGGACAAGTTTCCATGTCATTGTGGTCCTTAAGATTAAGGTTTAGTCCCTCATTAATCTTAATCTTACCTTAATCGCCGTAATTAATTTTTATCACTTCCACTAATCTTGGTGGGGAAAAATTAAGTTGATATTATTAGACCACAAATATTGTACTAATTGAAATATTTTAGATCCATCTTCAAACTTAAACTCACAAAAGTGGGAAAATTAGGATTAACGCTAATCCCACACACGTGGCAAGAAGACGAGTTTTTAAATTAAAAACGTTCAAAAGTACAATAAGTTGTTTATATCAAATTTCAATATAAAAATGACTATAATGACCTACATTGGATTAATATATAAATAATTGATATATTTTGACTTTAAAAACAAATTTAAAATATAATTTAACACAAATAATCATTTTAATGAAAATACTATTTTTAACTAAATTGTGTAATTTTTACCATTCATCAAAACATAAAGTTTCTCAGAAATATCCCAAAAATTCACCCTAAGATAATTTCAACATTCTGAATTAAAAAATTATTTTTATTTTGAAAAATAAATTGTAAAAACGTGTCAAAATTTAATTTTAAAATAGGTACGACATTAAAAGGTGGTAAAATATTATATTACATGTTACACAAGATAATTCAGTGTAGTTTATTGCGTAAGTTTAACATGGTTTTGCATATAAAGAGTGACAAAATAATATTTATTCTTCTTGAAAATATTTTAACATCTTCGGGTCTTACAATTAGTCTTTACTGCATGATTTTAAACTGCATGGATTGGTCTTTATCACATGACCTTAAAATGTATGGCATGTCCCGTTAATTGGAAACATATTACATAGGTTCTTATTCCTTTAACAAGGATATATAAGAATCCAATTTAATAGGAATGATCCTAATATCATGAGAACTTGCCTCCTTTCAATTTGGAAATAAATTCCAAATTACTCAACTATGTGGATATAAACCATAGTTTCTTAAAACCAGACATCATCAAGTAATAATATAACAAGATGGATAAACTCTAATAGAAAAAATAGATACATTTATAGAGAACCGTTGATATATATAGATTGTTTCACTGATAAAGAACCTCTGATACAAATATATTTTCACATCAATGCATGCTAACAACTGATAGAAAATTAGGGGGCATTATTGTATGGGAATTTGGGGAGGATTCATGAACCTGACTTAAATATATAAGAGATTCATGGAGTAGGAAATAATTCCTCGAATAGGATGTGATGTTCTTAACCTCCCATAATATCTGTCAACATGATTCCCTAAGTGTCATTACTAAAATACCCTAAAAAATATTTATTCTTTTAGAAAGTATGTCTATTGCCTATCATGGATATGTGAAACATTTGGTGTTTTGGTTCCACAAATAAACTCAATTTTAAACCATCCAAAAATGAGATTGATTTCCCATAAATGAATCATATCCTTTCTTCATGCTGAAATGAAATATATATTATGAAACATGTGTGAAACAATCTGAATTAAAATATACTGTAATGGAAATAATTGATAAGTAACTAATGAATTCATAAATGTTTTTATAAGAATACTGTAAAAATGGTAATATATATGAAAAAATTTATAATATTATTTATTATGATATTTATGATTATTTTAATTAAGGATAAATAGCTTTCATGGAATATTAAATCTTAGGAAATGGTTTCTCATCAAAACTTTCTTTCATTGTGACATATTCCAAATTCACCATTTGATTTTTTTGTGGTGGATATACTACCAAATTGATTCATTTTATCATTAATTTTAGGAAATTCAAGTGATTTAATAATCAATAATATTTTTTTTCCTTTCATTGATTTTTTATTTAAAAGGTAAAAAATTTGTAATGTTCCCTTTACAATCTCATTTCAAATCGAGATTTCTCTAAATAAATTTCCATCTAGTATTTTTTTTTGAAATTTATCACTATGAACACAACCATATTATTCTCATATGGTTTTTATTGTGTTTTTTAATTTCCTCTCTCAATTAATTTTTCCTTAGAAAATAATTTACCCAATGTGATGCTTCCAAGTAAACCAACCCCACTACTTCTTTTAGATTGATAATTTTCATCATATATGTCCACATTAATTTTAGTGATTTCATTACCCATGCTTAAATAATTTATCAAGGTTATTTTATAATATTTATAATTTCATTAAACAAGTTTTATATAATTCATTATCATCTTCCACAAGCATTACTTGATAAAAGCATCCCTTTTTAACATTTTTAGTGCGAACACTTTCTTTCACTATTAAGAGAGTTATTCTTTACAAAAATTCCATTACATGTTTTAAAATTTGTTTTCTAAATGTTTTTTATTCAATTATTTTAAAATAAAAGGAATATATTTATATTTTCAAAATTAAATGTTTTATTTTAAAATAGAATTCATTATTTTAAAAATAACATCAAAGCCTTTTGATTTTAATAACGAATTATTAAGTTTTTTATCTCCTCCAAATGAATGATTTTAAAAGAGCCCTTATTTTATAATTTTTTTGTAGACCATTTTTTATGGAAAATTTTAAACTATTTTATCTTGATCAAATTATTTTTATGTAAATAATTTTTTAATGAGTTCTCAAGAATTTCACAATGTTATATTTATTGTTATTTTTAAGAGTGAATTATCCTATAATCTTTAAAATTCTTTTTATAATCTATGAAAACATCATTTGACCTTCATTATGTTTAAAATGGGATATATCCATTTAAAATCATCCACCTAAATTCTTTAGATAGATTTTGGGATCTTTATTGAATTCCTTTATTAAACAAATCCCTTTTCCTTGGGTTAATTAAGTGATGTTTTAAAAATGAATGTTTTAATTTTACCTTGGTACACATATGTATTATTTTAATTTTGCGCAGGGTGCATCAAGAATTATATAAAAATTGAAAGAAATTTTGAAAGAGCGATATATAATAAGAAAATGTGAAGGGGAATAGGGAGTGAACCTAACCCCATAAGGGAATATATCCATTATATGACTTGTGGATCCAAAATTATACAACCCTCAAATGTATTGTGTAAAGTCATATATCTAATGAGCTGACATTTTTGTGATTGGAGAGTGAACCTAATCCACTATGGGACAGTTTACATTATTTTTATGAGATTGTGGAGTGATAGAACACTATTTTGGGAATCTTTACATTATATGATGATGGTCTTGATACTGATCCTTATTAAAGGAAATTGTTTTTGATCCTTATGTTTGTGCAGTAATATTATGTTTTTCAATGTGGTCATGTTATGATGACTCATTTTTATGTAATGGTCAGAACCTTATGCATTTAATTATTATTGATTATCCATGTTTATTAAGGTATTATTTTTTAATGTTATATTCATAGACCATAACCATGACCTCATACCCAAATTTATATCTTATTCTCACTTATGATAATAAATTTGTAGATATTATGTTTTTTCATACCGAGAGTCTACATTAACCCCTTTCCTATATTAATATTCTCTATATGATGTTGAGTATAACTAAAAAAATGTTTAGAAGGGATTATAAGATTGTGCAATTATAGAGAAATTTTTAGTATACTATTTTTATGTAGCTAAAATTTAAATACACTAAACCTTTATGGTTATTAGGATTATGTGATATTATTGTGTGATGTAATTTTAATGTGAATTTTATTGAAGGTTTTCTTGGTTCATATCAGTTTGTGTTAATGATATTATTTAAATAATGTGTTTTTAGCATAGGATCCAGGAGTGTAGGTATGGGTTGCTTCAATTCGATAGGAAAATACTGTTCAATGCTAAAAAAACCCAATGATATATTATGTTGAATAGTTATAGTAGCTTGAAAAGTACTTTTTAAATGAATCAAATTGATAATGTTCATTTATATATACTACCAGATGGTATTAGTGATTGTGAATGTTCATGTGTTCTCACATATATATAATTCAATAATTTTTGATTTTTCATATCAAATCCACACTATGTATCACTTGTAATATCTATTATAGATATATAATCATTATATATTAATCTTTAAAAACTAAAAAAAATATAATGGTTAGAATAATTTAATCATAATTGAATAATAACATTACTAAGTTATTCCCTTCAATTACATCAGTTAATAATAAATTGTGCATACTCAATCAACCTTTCATGATATTATCCTTAAATAATGAACTGCATTATATTTGAATAATACTTAATAATGATATTTTAGATCATTTAAAAACATCAAAATAATCTCTATAATAATTTTTTTGAACATTGAATAATCCCTAAAGTATCACAACCCAAATTTCTTCCAAAATTTAAATATTTGAATTTCAAATTTCAGTTTCCTAAAAATCAGGGCACACTAATATCTCTAAGACATAAACACACATAAATAAAATTAATCACTTAAATCAATTTGAGTCACTTTATAGTGTGGAATAAATTATCATGATCATGAATAATATTTTCATCATGACTGAGTGTTCAAAATTCTTTATGTTTCTAACAAAAAATGATAAGCATAAAAGGTTTTTTCAGAAAAACCCATAATTGTCGATAACCATATTATGATAAATACATAATATAATTTTACATTATAGATATGTGTTATATATTTTTCATAACCTCTAATGAATGCATAAGATACTACATATAGTGAAATTTTGAGTTATTATATCATACATAACACATTTCTCTAGATAATATAATATATAATATACTTATAAATAAAAAAAACTATGCATTGGGAAATCATTTTGATTTCACTAAGATGCGTAAAATAATTGTATGAGATAATTCCTTCAATAATCCACTTACATAATATAATTTCTTTCATCTGATGATATATAATGTTTTCTCTATAACCAAAATCTATTATAGTCGATACGAAATATGTTTATCTCTAAACATAAGATTTATGACTTGGGAGGTTTTCTAGAATGATTCTGAGATAATATTATACCTTATAAGGTTCAAAAAAATATATAAAAAAAATAGAATAATAATAAAAAATTATAATCAATAATATAAGATAATATCAACAAGAAAAACAGATGATTATGAGTAATAAAAATATATAAGTAAGATTCAAATAGTGACTAAAAAATATTTTATTCTATCTAACCATAAAAATAAAAACTGAATAATTATAATGAAATGTAACCAAGAATAATACATAAATGAGTAGATTAAATAAATTAATTTTTGGGAAAATATTAATTATAGAAATAAACCAAAGAGAAAACCAACATTTCCACCCTTTAAGATAATTATAAAATACAAAATTTTCTCCTCCTATTTTAAGGATAAAAAATTATAAAATAAAGAGAAATAAAATTAGAAATCAAAATAATAAAAAAATGATGCTAGAAAAGAATAAAAAATATAATTTAGAATTGTAAACTGGATGAAATAATTATAAAAATAGTTTAAAGAAATAAACAAGAACATCATCTGAGTAAATATACTCCCTTTTAATCCATGTTTTCCATCTTTTAAAAAACATGACATTGAAATATTTAAATAGTAAAATTATCATGTATAAATCAATTATCTAAATATATATGAAAATAGGTTATTAAAATTAATTATAAAATATATAAACAAATTAGAAAATAATTATGTAAGTATAGAAAATTTTCTTATGCATCAATCAGGATAATATCATACTTAATTTTTTAAAATCCAGATGAATATAGAAGATTATTTAATATATAAATAAGTTTTTCTCCAATATAAATAAAATATAAAATGATATCTTAATTATAAACATGATTAATAATAAAATAATATATTACATAAATACTTTTAGTCCTCCAATACTATATAAGAATATTTGAGATAAATATAAATGATGAATTATAACACAAAATTATCATTCATTTATAATTAATATCAATGTATAATAGTCTATCCAATCAAAGTATTCAAATTATAAAAAATTAATACTACCGCATACTCATCTTAAAATTTAAATAGAAATTATCATAAAACCATTTTCATTATGAACCAAATTTTATTAAATAGAAAATTTAGATATATTTTCTCATTTATGAGTTAGAAAGTATAAACATGTGAATATACTTTTATAATTTACAAAAACAAACACATAATTATTTCCTCCAAGGATAATAGTCTGAATAGGTGCACAAAAATCATTTAGTATAGAATATAGTTTCCTAATAGTGAAATTATCTTAATTGTACTAAATTAATCCCTGTAATGTTTCCCATTAATTCAAGCATCACAAATATGAAATTTTTTAATATTTTTTTCTCAATATTGAATTATAATTTAATTCTTTTAAATTTTATGTAAAAAAAACAAAATCCACATAACCAAGCCTCCTATGACAAAGGGTACTATATATATTCATAGTATTAAATCACTTTACTTGTTGAACTATTATTTCAGTAAGGTTATAAGAATAAATATTCTTCTTGTGGTTAGTATAAAATAATGTAGAATCACCTTTTAAAACAATAAATTTATTCTTTTAAAATTCAAGATTCAGGTTAGCATAAAATAATTTATAAATTTTTCTTATTTTATATTGTCACCCATAAGTATATATAAATTTATTAATAATAGCATAATTAGATATACCAATCCCACAAATACCTTTAAATATTCCTTTGGAATTGTCTCTAAAGGAAATAGTGTCTCCATAACATCTTTTATAACAATTAAAATTTTATGGGTCTTTGGCCATATTCTTAAAGCATACAATTTCCATATAATATACATAATTATCATGATTTCCAATTCATATTTCTTAAAATTCAAATTAATTGACAATTTTGGTACCTATGAAACTTTGTGTCCAATATGATTAGTAAAAATATTTTTTGATACCCATATAAATTTTAAAAAAATACTAAGAGGAATTATATAAGTAAAATATCTAGAAATATATTCTTTATTGTGTCCCAAATATTGCGGAAGTCTATGAGAGAATTTAGTAAAATAGTTTCCTTTCGTCGAATATTTTAATCCTATAGTAGTAGAGATACTACATTTCAAAATTTTCACAATGAAATTTATGTAAATTTTTGGAACTTTCCTATCAAAACCAATATATTTTTTCTCTATTCATCTTTTTTATATATATTATCTTGTTATATCTATCTATCCCATGAATTTTTTTACAAAAACTATATCAGACATTCATTTTCCATATTGATATTTTTATTGGACTTATGAACAACCTCTCAATATTATAAAAAAATCCATTTGAGTTAAAAGCAGTGTTCTATAGCTTCTCATTATCTTTAGAAAGAATATTTTTCCTTAAGAAATTTTTATTACTTACTTTGATCTCTTTATGAAACTCAAAAATTATTATAATGTATTTTTTTAATTTCTCAATCTTTTTATTCAACTCATCAATATAAGTTTTATCAAAATTATATACAAAAATATAATAAAAATTAAAATTAAAACCAACATCACTAACCTCATTTGTAGTTTCCATGAAACCCAAGTTATCCAATTCCCATTTTGATCAATTTTTTCACTTGATTATATTATTTTGTATAACTCCAACCAAAAACCAATTATATTTTCAATTTGTTTATGAAAATTTTAAATTTTCATTAATTAATAAATCTTAGGAAGTCCAAATTTACCTGGAATTTCGTTAAACAATAAAAACTTGTCACATTTTATGTATTATAAATAATATTAGAACTAACTTTCTTATTTATTTTATGATAATATATTCAATATTTTATTCTAAATCCATTTTTAAATACTCTATTTGTTTTTATATTTTCATAGTCCCCTTTCACAAGTTGAGAAAATTCATAATTTTAAATTTCATATATCGTAGAATCAGAAATTTCATTTCAAAAACTATTTATAGATTTGAAATACATTCCTTTCTTTTTTTGTGTCTTATTCAAATACAGTTCATTTTACAGAATTAAACCAATAAATTAAACATGTTTATACTCCTTGAAGTTTTAATTTTAATTAATGGAATACTTATTATAATTCCACTTCTTTGGATGATATTTTATAACTCTTTCAACCCCAATTCTTCTCAAATTTAACTCATTTGATTTACAATTCTTGTGAATTTATGGGACATTTGATTGAATGTCACATTTTCTCCCATATTGAAATGTTATTACTCATCAGAAAACATAAATAAATTAGTTCCTTTATAAGTTAATGTAACATAGTTTAAAAAATAAAGATATTTTAATATAATTCAATTTAACATATTTGATGTGTTGTATATCTTATGATACATGAAACATTGAGTTTAAATGAACTATGATATACTATAAAAATATTATTATTTAAACATGAATATTATGACCTAGACATTGGTTTATAAGGTATGTATATGAATAACCATTTTATGAAATATATTTATAAAATTTCCCAAAAATAAAATTAATAATCAATGATATATTTATTAACAATTTTTTGGAAATGATGATTATTTTTTAAAGGTAAAAGATATATTCTTCAAAAATTGTTTTTACATGTGAAAAGTATTTTAATCTTATTAAATTAAATATATCATTGTTTATATATGATTTAAATGAAATAATTATATTTTATATCCAATTAAATTAATTAACATTCATTTAAATTTTTTATTAGAAAATAAATGAGAGTGAATTCATTTTATGTTTCGAAAATACATTCAAATAAAAGGATTTTGTTGCATTTTGCCTCTATATTATAATAAATTTATACTAATTTTATATATTTTATTTGAAAAAATTGATTTCTCTTTTGAAATAATTATTTCATAATGGGAAAAGGATGATTTTTTTTATTTTCTCAAAATAATAAATTTTTAATGAATAGTGGAAATGAAGTTTTTTACAGAATTATTATTTATTTTCTTTAAATCATGTAATATAAAAACCCCATTATGTTTTGGATTTTTTACTAAATAAAAATAATTCTAAATTAATAATAAGTATTCTATTTAACTATAAAATAATTATTAACATATTTTATTTTTTTTGATCTTTTTTTTAGGTTAAAAAAACATTTTTCTAAAAACTGTTTTTCATTGCATTTTATGAATTTCTATTAAAATTGATTTATTAAAATTTTAAACATTTAATCCAATAGAATTTATTCTATATTTTGAAACAACAAGTTCAAATTTGGGAAATAGGTCCCTCTTATTTTGGGTCATTATGAATACTAACCTTGTAAAAATGGTGTCCCCACTATAAGGGTAAAAAGTGTAAAATAGTGTTAAGACTATAAGATAAGGCCAAAAAATGTCCATAAGACATGTTTGTATTTTATTGTATAGGTGATTCAGAATTAAAAAAAAATATTTTGAAATGTGGAAATTTTATTTCCTATTTCCTTTTATTATAAACTTTATATTATTTTGAGTAATGACTAATTACAAAATTGCCACTCTATTGATTTTAATTTTTGTTAAATTTTTTAATTAGGATAAAATGATGTTTTGAAAGAATATAAAATATTATTTTGATCATAAATAAGTTAATTTTATATTTTTATTTAATCTTAATTTTTATTTATTAAATAATTTCTATAAATATTTATGAAGCACTGATGTAACTCTTGTGCAAATTATAGAAAAAAAAGTATATGACATTAAAAAAATCATTAACAATCATTTTTTGGATGACTTATGTTGTATATTTTTTTAGATAAATATAATTTATAATTAATGTTTAAATATTTTATATTATAATTCTAATGTTATATTGATTTCATTAATTTTATATTTTTTGAAAAGTTCCAAAAATAATTGTAATTATATTTTATAATAAATATTATTTTATTACGTGACTTAAAAATAAAAAAATTTCATGAAATATTAAAACTGTAATGGTTATTGGTCTTAAATTTCATTCACGTACCATTTTCGTGTTAATTTCCACCCTATACGTATACATCTTACCCTTAATTATTGAAGAAGTTGTTTCCATGACTAAAGTTGTAAATGGGTAATGAGAGGGTAAAACCGTAAGACGAGGTTTGAAATTACACATAAATTTTTCCAAATTTTATTAGATATAGGGATTTGGAAATTTAATTATCCTATATTTTAAATTATTTATATTTTTTCACTATAGATGATTATTATTTTTATTATATTTTCATGTTTTTAAAAATTAAAAGCATATCCTTCCCCCTCTTATAAAAGGAAACTACCTCTCCTGATATATTTACACATTTTAAGCACATTATTATAGACCATAAGTACCCAAAAACCTTTATAACTCCCCTCAAAAATCCTATAATCCATGACCTCACCATAAGTCCAACTATTGAATGCTTACGGTGGAAGCCAAGGTATATTTTTTAAAGAAGAGGTATATCTATTAACTGAGTTTCTATGCTCATTTATTCTTCCACCTACTCTAAATATTATATATATATATATTGATATAATAAAAAATGATCTTCCATATACCTATATTTTATTATGTTTTTTTATATCCCCATTTTCATCTCCTTTCCATCCATATGGTAAATAAAAGCATCGCCAATGAATACATATAGACTATGGACTCCATGAAGTGATGAATTTAATTTTCAATAATAAATTTTCATGGTTAGTTATTTTAATGTAATTATTGTTCATATATGATATATATTACATAATTATTTTTATGTAATTATAATATTTTATATACCTTCCTACCTTTTTATCCACTGGAAAATGATAACATCATTTGTCCGTATGTGTGAACTACCGTATCCATGAAGCGACATGACTTGTTTTTAATTTATGATTTATATGGATTGAAATAAGGATTTGTTTAGTTAATATATATAAAATTTAATATTTAATTATAAGGATAACTATTGTTTAAATTTATTTTATTCCATCCATTGAAATGTGGAAACATCTCTCACGTGTATGTACAAACAACCATCTCCATTAAGTGATATAATTCATTTTCTATACTATAATATATCAATGATTATAAAAGTTTATATAATGAATAAATATTATCAATATGAAATTATTATGAATATATAGATAATGAAACCATGATAAAGGTGCATGGACCAAAACTATTGAAAAAAAACATACATGAAAAATGAAGAAATTAACACCCAAAATGAAGATAATAATGAAATATTGTTTATGAAACAGTGATAAGATTTTAAAATTAAACATTTTATGGTATTATAAGTATTGATAATATTTTGAAATATAAGTATTATAAAATTATTTTTTTATAATTCAGGTTAAAAAGACTTACAAAGAAAGTCGAACATCAGGTAAGGGGCTTCCCAACAGAATTTCATTTCATTTGGTTATATAATTTCTTTATTGACCATGTTATTCCAAAATTATACAAGAAATTAATTCTAATTTTTTATATTGTACTGAAACTTTTGTAATATTTAGTTACATTTTTCGACATAATAAGATCATTGAATGAATTTGATATTATATATAATAATCTTTGTAAGGGTTTCTCATCTCACTTTTATTTTCATTTGACATATACTATATTATGAAATTTTTTCATTCATGAGAAATATACACTCTCCATTTTATTTGATATATCATGAATCACTTTGTATAAAATGTATTTAAGGTTTCATTATAAGTTAATTATTTCTTTGAGTTTTTGATTCGAAAACATACCAAAGTAGTAAGTGTTTAATGTTATAATCTCATTTATTTTTAGAATTTCATATGTGAAATTACCATTGAATGAAATTATGTAATCCTTATCCATTAAATCCCATATATATTCTTATACAAAAATTAATTAAATAATTTTAATGTATTAGTACAATTTCACTCTATTTGTTACAAAATATGATCAATAAAAGCTTCTTATGAAAATTCATATTTTGTTTTCTCTTTGTTCGATGAACGTTTTCTTCCATGCCATTATACTTAAAAATATTTTAAATATTATTCTTATTTGTGATAAAACCATGATATAAAGTCATTTTCTATGATATTTGAATTTATTTGAAAAGTTTTATAAGGAATATTCATATTTTTTTCTAACTGAGATAGTTTTGGACTTTTTAGAAAAAGTATAAAATGAATATTGGTTTTAATGTTTCCTAGATAGATCACTAATCTCACCATCCTGAAAAATCTTAGAATTAAAGTTTATGTTACAATTTTACTTGTATATTTTAAACAAAAAATATTTTTCTCAATATTCTAGAATTATTTTACTTTTAAATTTACCAATGAAAAAGTATATTTTATTAGTTTTCAAAAAAATGTTAAAATACACTTTAAAGGTATTTTTCATCAATTTAAGTATGTTTTCTTGTTTATTATAATTCAATTTGGATATGATATAATGATACCATCCATTTTATTTCTATTTCTAGTGTATGATTATGTGAAGATGACATTTTAGAAAACTCTTTTAATTTCCATGGTTTATTCTATAACGAATTGATGAGGTATTTAATGATCTTGTGGATCACATATGTATGGATTTAATTATATAATTAGTTTTTTGTCGTATTCCTCAAATGAGCTATATAATGTGATATAGATATATCTAGAGATAATTATTCTATCTGTAGGAATGAGTGTGAATAGTTATGTTCACATTTTAATGTGTGATTGTGATTGTTGTATCTATGATCACAAGAATATATATGGACATGATTGAAAATGAATTTGTTCAAATTTTGATGCATTAGTGTGATTATATATATCCATGATCACAAGATTAAAAATGTAATTGATTATGTAAAAATGTTTATCAACATTATTATTTCCCATGTTTATGATTCCATAATTCCTATGACATGATCATATGAATATTATTTTCTATCATGGATCATGTTTAATTAATAATGATTCCTAAATACTATGAATCATGTATTTTAAAATGATAAATCATTATAACATGACTCAGGATTCATGATCTATGAATGATTGGGTATGAAATTTTTTTTTCATGATCATGATCACATACCCTTTTGATTAAATTATACTTGTATATGATCACTGATTGATATACTATATGTTTAAACTTACTAATAATATGAACTCACCCTTTCTTATGTTAAAATTTTCGATTGATTATGAATAATTATATATTTTAATAGTAGTCAAAAAAGGTATCAAGTGTGAACAATTTTATGGGTGATGTTGAAGACTTCTTATGGAACATGAAAATATGGTTATAATGGGATAAATTAAAATTTTAGGGGAAAGCCATGGATTTTGTTTTGTAATGGGTTTTTACTAATATTCAAAATTTCAAAACAAAAAAGGTATCAGGCATATAAGAGAATAAATATTTTCTATGAATATTATAATTATGGATGGATGAAATTGGGTAATTTTAGTTTGTATTAGTTCCATATTATAAATAATAGGGTTTTAGCACTAGATCTGGGTGTACAGGTATATAGCTCTCTCAGTTGGTATCAGAGAAAGGTTTAAAAACAATTTAAGTGTTTGGAAGTTATCATATGAGGATAATTTAAAATTTTATGTTATCACATCAATAAAAATTACTAATTTCCACACATCTATTTCCATGGTTTATTAAAATAATGAAAATAAGTTATCAAATCCCACAATTTATTATAATAATGTCAATATAGTTCTCCATATTTTCAATATATCCCACTCGAAACATTCCCCTATATATGATCGACCTACCATGGCCTCCAAAGATCCCATACCTAATGTATTCCCTATTCATGAAATCAACCAATTGAGTGGCTCTAGAAATCATATTTCCTCATTTTTCTCTTTACGATCAGATAATTCCCACTCCTACCCATTTTGTGTTTCCCCTCACCTCCCATTATTGTGTGATCAACTAAACTGGTATCTTTAGAAGTTAACATTCTTGAAATACCCAAACAATTCTCTCATGACACATCCTTTTTCTATACAGGCTCTTCACAATTTAAATCAAGTGATTTATTCCCATTTCCATGATAGTAAACACAATTATTTCCCTAAAATACCTATTTCAAAATGATCAATTGATAAATAAATTTATTTTTTATTCTATTGTTATGTTGGATATAAAATCATAGGTGTCATGTTTTATTAAAAAATTCTTGTAATTTTAATATTTTTTATGTCTTTTGTTGAAAATTTTGATATTATGATTCTTTTAATATTTAGGTTTAGTTATTAAAAAATCAACATGTTTATATGTAGTGTATTTTTTTATAGTTTGATTTATTAGTGAAGGAATTGGTTGGTCTAGATACATATAAAATTGTGGGTTAATCCACCACTACTGACAGAGGAACAATGGCCCCATACTATCCAATACATAAAAAATCCAAAAACGGAGGATGCATATATTGAATGTTTGATGCGATTGAATCTATTTTGGAGATTCATTTTAGAATTTAATATGTTTAATAAATTTATTAGTTTTAGTGTAAACCTAATATAATTATTTTTATATAGTAAGGGAGTTAAGTGAATTTTTTTTATAATCAAGTACAATGAGTGTTTTCCATAAATGGAATTGGAAATAATAGAAAATTATTTAAATATATAAATTGATTTTATCATTGTTCTTAATTTAATTTTTTACAACATATTATTATCTATTTCAGTTATGAGAAGTATTAATTTTTAATGTCCATTACCATATATAATATTTTTATACTTTACTTTAGTGATTACTAGTTATTATCCATGCAATTATTCAAGAATTTTTTTTTCAAGTTATTATTGAGCCACAAAATATTATATACTCAATTACCAATTCATGTTATGGAATTCCACTAGTGTATCTTATGGTTACTTAACCCCCATTTTTATATTTGATCAATGTTAATACACTTTAAAGGATTTTAATTTGTTCTAATGTGTTTCATTTTTTAATGCATTGTTAATATTATTATGAAAACAAGGTGTTTTAAAAATATTTTATTTCTATAATTGTTTTATAAAGAAAAATATGAGTGTGTTTGGTTTAAATTTATTTTATTTCTTTTTTGGGAAAAATTAATTCACTACAATAGGGGAATTTTAATTTTTTATTTTTACTGAGATTTATTTTATAAAGGAAAGGATTATTTTGATGGGATTGGTAAAAAAAATTAGATTAAATCCATTTATATGAGATGATAAAAAAATGTTATCAAAGAAATGGGCCATTGTTGTTTCATAAAACTGGAAAAACATATTTATATATTTATAAGTATTGTTATAAAATTTTAATGAATTATAATTATTCTAATTTTCTAAACCAGGAGATGAAAATAGTTTTCTCTATTATACAAAAATGTTATATAGATATGAATTCATTAATAATTAGGATAATAAATTAAATATTATATATAATATTTATCTTAATAATTAATGAGATGCATTGTTGTTATTGGAAATAAGAAATTTTACTCTAATTTTGTTTATCCATATTAGAAAGGATTGAATTTGGACGTTAAATATTGATCGAATAATCACTTAGTTTTTGAAGCAGTTGAAATGTGTTTTTTGAATTTTTCATACAATAATTGTTTAGGTAGTGGATAGATTTGATAACCATGTTTTGATTGAATTGGATGACCAAGTTTAGTATGTGAGTAAGTGAGAACCCATATCACTAAAAAAGGTATTTAAAATAATATTAGGTTATGTATCATAATAGTGAAAAAATCCAATTGGAAAATAAAATTTATTTAGATGAAAGGATTAGAATGGAAAATTTGATATCTATTTGGTTTACATTTTTTTCCCAAGAAAAAAATTCATATAGACCAGTGAAAGAGAAATTGAATATGGGAACATTGTATTCATATAATGATTATAATGATTATTTTTAACATATTATAAATCTAATTTAAGATGAGAATAACCTATCACACTAGTGATGTGTGAAAATGAAAAATATATTATTTTTAATGTCATTTTATAATGGGAAAATAATGTATGGATTTAACAATACAATTATTGAATATATCTTTACATTTTTTAGGAAATTACTACCTAATAATTCATATTTTTCAAGGACTTACTACTTGATGATTCATTTATTACTAAAAATGATTGCATGGAATTTAATTTGGTTGAAAAATTTGGATGTTCAAATACCAAGATCCATGCACTCCCTAAAGATTGTTATTTCTTTTATAAGGAAAGTGTAAGGTTTAATGAGGTGAAACAATGTTATACACTAATATAGAAGACTAATATAATGGAACTCAATCTTGTGTATCAGATAAAGTGATATAGCACTTTCCTTTGACTCCTTGACTTAAGAAAATACTTACGTATCAACAAATAGAAAATAATATTAGATTTCATGAATATCAAATAAATAAGTACAATGATGATATAGTTCATCCTATATGCAGTTTAGCATGAAATGAATTTGATGGAAAAAATCGTGATTTTATAGCTAACCCACAGAATGTTAGATTATTATTATCATGTTATGGTTTCAACCCATTTTATAGAGGCATATTGTCCATAGTACTTGAAATATTTTCATTTATATTTATCATTTTTATCAATGATTTTTAGGGAAAATATAGTCACTATCATGATTATATTGATATTTAGACCTAGTGATCCTAGAAATAATATAAAAATATAATTTGAACCATTAATATACATGTTTAAAAATATTTATACCATCATCATACATACATATGAAACATTTATATAGGATTAATTTATGGGTCGTGTAACACTACTGTGGATAATTAAGGATTTCTCTTCCTATAGAATTATTTATGGTTGGAGTAAAAATGAGAAATTATACTACCCTATTTGTATGAAAAATAAACGTTATGGGATTTTAATTTATCATTGATATTTTAGATTCATATTCTATTTGATATTTTTACACATTGATCACCTATACAAGAAAAATCTGATATTGTTAGATAATTCCATACATATAAATGAAGTACCTTAATGAATTTCAGGGGTGATACTATAGCGAACCTATCCCTTTTATCATAAAATTACATGATTTTATGTATAATTATACACTTGAGTACAATCCAAGTATCTTGAAGTCTAGTTTATTTCAATACTAGGTATATAAAACATAAAACATGAGGAAAAAAACTTCTTTATTTAATCTCCATAAAGATCTCTTAACTTCCTCTGATCACTTACATCTGTATAAGGTACCCAAGAGAACACATAAACAAAGGGATGAGCTAAAAATCCCAGTAAGGCAATGAACATAAGGACACAACTTAAGAAAATGAGTTAGGAGGAATTACATAATGATATCAAAATCATGGAACAAATGAAATCATATCACATAAACATGGGATCATATAAACATAGAGTCATATAAATGTGGCAGAAATATAAAACATGTCTTTAGTATGAGTCAAGGATAACCGCCAATCCCGTTTCCCATAGTAGTACAATTCAAGGATAATTACCAATACCATTTTCCATAGTTGTATGGGACAAGGCTAACCGCTAATCCCATTTCCCATATTAGTATGGGTCAAGGATAACCGCCAATCCTATTTCCCATAGTAGTACGAGTCAAGGATAACCATCAATCCCATTTCGCATCGCATATCATATGAATTAACTTTACCCAATTAATTAGAGATCTATTTGGGAACACCCATATCAAAATTTTCATGAATATTATTTCCACATAAATAATCATATATAATCAACCATTCATAAACATAAGGGTACCCATGGAAAAAATTGGGTACCACAATCATGAAATAAAGCATAACCAATGGACGTATCCAGAAAGTGTCCATGAATGAAAGGTATTAGAACATACAAAGACGTTAATAAGGTAAAATAGGCATATAACATGGTAGGTTATTTCAAATAGAAGTGACAAAATCTAATAAATTTATTTGAGAAACATTAGTATCAAAACATTTTTGTGTAGTTTTAAGGAAAATACTATAGAGATTTTAAAATAGAAAAGAGGAAAATATTTTATATAAAACCTAAATTTAACCAATAATTTTTTCATAATAAAAATAATGATTTTATAATGAAAATTGTGGATTAAAAAAGAGGATATAGTGCACTTGAAATTGGGTAAAAATTCCAAAAGTTCCATGAAAACAGGTTTGCTTATCAGAAAGTTCCAAGGAGGGAATGTTTTAAAAACATGTATATCACCAAAATAGTGTGATGAAAGGGTATTAATAAATTAATTTTTTAAAATTAAACATAATTTATAATATATAAATAAACCGATAAGATAAATCCATTTTGATATAAATAAATATAAGGCAACCCGAAAGAACAAAGAAGGTTCGGGTAGAATTCATTACAGTTTATTGGCATGGTGTCAGGTGTACCTAAGAGGGATTGATGAGAAATAAAAGTGGTTTCTAATAACTTATAAATAATGAGGTAAGTATAGGGGATGTGAAAAATCATAACCCATAATTTGGGATCACACATAAAAATAAATAGCATTAAGGAAAATCTTGATTAAGAGTGAAATTGAGAGGATCCCTTACCTTAAATCCGAAGGTGTTCTCCACTTATTAATAAAGACCTGAAAAAAATGAGGTTCATTAATTAATAATTCAAGAACCTATTATATAATTAAAAAATTTATTATAATCTTTTTACATTCATTTATAACCATTTTGATTGGTTATAAGGTTCAATTTCATTGTTCAGGTCCGTTTCCTTGCTTGGTTTTAATGATCGGTTCCTGTTCGGATAAACATGTATGATAAAGGTGGTTGTCAAGAATTGAAGTTATATTTTATTATTAAACCTAAATAATATTAAATGGTTGAAAACATAATTTGGTTACTTGGATTGAATTTGAACCATTATAGATTACTTTAGTGACCACTGCTTTGGGTTAATCGGCACGTTTGATTACAATAAACATGTTTTCCTTTATAACTTAATACCATTTGTACAAAAGAATTAAAAAACCATAACAAGGATATATTACATATATAATAATCTATTTCAACCATAACAAAAATTCTTTCATGACCAAAATTAAACATGATAATAGAAATTGATGAACTGTTGTCCTTGAATGTGCAAAATTAACACATCTCAAAAGATGTTTTCATTTCTTTCAAATAAAAGGTGGGGAAAGAAGAGAGGATTATGAAGTATACCATTAGAATAATTTTATTCCAGTCCATGTATGTTACTAGAGTTATCATATCATTTGGGTGAATGGATGTGAGGAAAGAAACAAGAAAATAAAAGAAAAGAACATAAAAGAAATGAAAGAACTGGAAAGAGGAATTTAACTATTGAGTCTACCTCCTTTGAGAACCTCTTAAGGGAAGAGGTTTTGGTATTTCGAAGAGACTAGGGGTTGTTGGACGTGGGGGAGGATATTAGGGAGAGACTTGGTAAAAATATCGGCAATTCATAAGGATTGAGATGAGTGAAGAGAAGAGGTAAGAATGGGTGGTATTTATTTTGGAGGGGAGAGGGGTTTTCAAAATATTATAATCCTTAATTTATTATTTTTTTCACAAGACAAGAAATAGTGTGTATTCCATGTCCTATAATAGTAATAAATGTACGTGAGTTTGATATTTGGGTGCTTACATCACTTATGATGTTAGTAATAGTGAATTTAAAATATAATGTATTTATATGATAAATTAATGTATTTTAATATTCACAAAAATTCAATTATTTCTGAAAAATACCAAAAATCAACTCGAACCATTTTTTAACGCGTAAAATACAAAAATTAAATCCATTTTTCAAAAATAATTTTATAAATATTATTAATTTTTTATTTAATTAAAACCATTATTTACTTGAAAAATATAGATTTTAAAGCATTTATTTTCTTATTCATAGATATAGGTATATCACACTTTCACTTGAATCCTATTTATACAATATCATAGGTAAGGTTACTATTCACTAGGGTACGTCACCATTCATAAGGGTAGAATTACTATTCATAAGGGTATGTTACTATTGACCAAAAATTAAATTGGTCATATGAGACTCCAAATAACTTACTGATCGCAACAGTGTATGCCAGATTTTAAAAATTCCAAACAAAAAAGTGACAAACTTATTTTTAAAGGTCATAAAGCACTTAGTAGTTCATTATATTTTGATTTTATGTGGTTATATGAATTGTTTATAAGAATGTAATTTCTATTGATAAAACATTGGGTTGCTACATTCTTCCCCCTTATGAAATTTCACCCTTGAAATTTCATTTTACATTATAAGTCGCAAACAGGTGTAGGTACTTTTCCCTCATTGCTTCATCTAGTTCCCATATTGCCTCTTCAGAATTATGGTTCCACCATAGTACCTTGACTAGATGAGTACTCTTGTGACGTAGAAATTTATATCAATGATCGAAGATCTTCCTCGAATGATCCTCGTAAAAAAGTTCATCCTCCAACTGTACCACCTCTGAAGAGAGTACATGTGAAGAGTCTGGTATATACTTACTTAGGAGAGATACATGAAATAAATCATGTAATTTGTCTATGGTAGGTGGAAGTGCTAGTCGATAGGCCATAACTCTGACTCGATCCAGAATCTTGAAGGGGACGATGTACCTGGGACTTAGCTTCCCTTTCTTCCCAAACCTCATGACCTTCTTCCATGGAGATATGCATAGAAATACCATGTCTCCAACTTTGAACTCAAGGTCTCATCGATGATTTTCTACATAACTCTTCTGTAGACTTTGGTCTACCTTGATATGCTGCTGAATGATTTTCAACCTCTCCACCATTTTTCGACCATTTTAGGTCCTAGCGGCTTATGCTCACCGTATTCATCCCAACACGCTGATGTTTTGCAGCTTTTCTCATAAAGGGCTTCATATAGTGCCATTTGGATACTCGAGTGGAAACTATTGTTGTTGGAGAATTAAACTAGTGTAAGATTTTAGTCCCATCCTCCTTTGAAGTCCATAGAACATGATCTCTACATATCTTCCAATGTATGAATAGTTCACTAAGATTGGCCATCAGTTTGAGGAGGATAGGTTGTACTGAAGTTCAGTTCAGTGATTAGACCATATTAGAGACTTTTCCAGAACTTTGAGGTGAATCTCGTATCACGATCAGATACAATAGATAGTGGAAATCCATGCATCCTTACCACCTATTTGATATATTTCCATGAAATTTGATCTAATGAGAAGTCCTCTCAAATCATGATAAAGTGAGATGTCTTTGTAAGATGATCCACAATAACCCATATAACATTGTTTCCTCTAGATGTCCTTGGAAGTCCAGTGACAAAGTCCATGGTAATGTTCTCCCACTTCTATGTTGGAATGGGTAGTGATTGCATCATCCCCTTATACTTTTTGTTGTCAACCTTCAATTTCTGACATACTAGGCACTTTGATGTATATTTTGAAATCTCTCTTTTCATATTGTCCCACTGAAAGTTTTCTCAGATATCTTGATACATCTTTGTGCTCCCTGGGTGGATAGATAAGGTTGAGCTATATGTATCATTAAAAATCTCATTCTTTATCCTTGGATTAGATAGTACGCATAATCGTGTCCCAAATCTTACTACACCATCATTTTCAATCATGAACTCAGATGATTTCCCATTTTTGATAGCTTCCACCCTTTTTATAATTTCCACATCTTTTCTTTTCTCCATGAGGTATGGTTGAGAAATAAATTGAGAAAGGATTGATGATTCTCCTCCTTTAATTATTCCCATGTTCATCCTCTACAAATATATGAATATCTGATCCTTTTTAATTATCATCATTGAAAAAGATGCGAGATCCTTTCTACTTAGAGAATCTGCCACCTAGTTTGCCTTACTGGGATGGTAGTGGATTGAGTAGTCAAAATCCTTGACGAGGTCTATCAATCTTCACTGGTTCATATTAAGATCTTTTTGTGTGAATATATATTTGAGACTCTTATAATCGGTATATATCACACACTTCTCCCAATAGAGATAATGCCACCATATTTTTAACGCATAGATCATAACCACCAACTCCAGATCAAGCATATGATAGTTTTGCTCATGTATTTTCAGCTTCCTCGAGGAGTAGGCTATCACTTTTTCATTTTTGATCATATTACACCAAATGGAGACTTATAATATTTTCAAGAACAACATTCCCATAATCTTCAACATTCGATTCAATACTCATAAAATTCATCCCTAATGAAATAATACCATTTTAGGTGGGGCCTCAATATTCTTAGAAAACATAAAAGATATACTAATAGGACGTGAATTAAAATACATCATGACATACACTACTTTGAAGTAGTGGTTACATGTAATTTATTCATAATTATCCACTATAGCATATGACCTTTAGTGATCCATTGATCATGGAGATTGTTGATGCTCATCATGCTTCTCCGCCCATGCAATAGAGAATCATGTCAGATAATGTCAAAATTCTCCACATTTATGACATAGAACTTTGTACGATGCCTTATATGGAATTTTTTTTTCCATTCATCACATTATTTATTTTTTCATTGAAATTAGCTACTTTGTGCCCAAACATTCCACACTTAAAACACCTCCGAGTCCCTTTGTGACATTCCCGTTGATGCCTATTTCGACACTTGTTGCACAAAGAAAATTGGGTCTTCTTTCCATTATCACCTTTATCAGATGAACCTTCATGATATTTCTTCTTCCTCTTCCTTTACTCCATTAGGAATTCAACCAAGTTCAAATTGTTAATCATGATTTTTGATAGTTGGTTTTGCATAATAATGATATGTCCTTAAGTTCCCATCTTATCGAGGATCTTGTTTTGGAAGTCATCACATTTCCCATCACATCGGTTGTTAACCTGATTCATCCTATTACTAGACATTGGATAGAATAAAAGAAAATTTGGGGATGATTATGCCATAAGGGGGAAACCAATGGCATTAAAGTAATAACTTACAAATTACACTTATCTCTTTAACTTATGTGTTTCTAGGACTCAATAAATGTTATTCATGATCTATCTCCTAAATTTTTTCTTCTTATGGGATCCTTTTTATTCCCTTAATATTGGATCTTACTAAGCTTATAAAATTTACAGAGAATATCCCCTGGGAGTTTCAAATAAAGAGTGCATCAAGGCCCATTGTCGTGTACCCGGATACCCTGAGTCCGCCTGAAACTCTTTGTCGGAGTTTTCACTCCTAGGTACATATGTTCCAGAGTTTCCTCTACCTATTTGTAACTAGACATGGATGTATTTTTTTGATAAATCACTTAGTCTATACTTACAAAAACATAGGGGTGTTTCCTTATAATTAGTCTCATCTTTAAGGTTCTCACTAAGGTGCTATATTACCAATCTCCAAAAATAACTAGTCCATCCTCTGATACTAACTGTAGAAACCCTAGACTTTATTCACATAACATTACATGATTTTAAGAATAATTATACATTAGATTACAAGACAAGGATCGTTAAGTCTGGTGTCTTGGAAGACTAGGTACATAAAAAATAGAACATGGGAAAAAACTTCTTTATTTAATATCTATAAAGAGTTCCTAACTTTCTTTGAGCCCTTACATCTGCATAGGGTACCCTTGGGAACATATGAACAAAGGGATAAGCTAAAAAAACAATAAGAGACTGAACATAAGGATACATCTTAATAAATTGAGTAAATAGGAATGAAATAATGATATCAAAAGCATGGAACATAGGAAATCATATCACATAGTCATGGGGTCATATAAATGCGGTAAAACATAAAAAATATATTTGGTATGAGTTAATGATAACCGCCAATACCATTTCCCATAGTAGTATGGGTCAAGGATAACCTCCAATCTCATGTCCCATAGTAGTTTGATTTAAGGCTAACCGCCAATCCTGTTTACCATAGTAGTACGTGTCAAGGCTAACCTCCAATTCCGTTTCCCATAGTAGTATGGGTCAAGGATAACTGCCAATCCCATTTCACATCGAATCTCATGAGACTTAACTTTAAACAATTTATTGGAGCTGTATTTGGGTTCTCAACATTTTCATGAATTTGATTTCCACATAAATAATCATACATAATCAACCATACATAAACATAAGGGTACCCATGGAAAGAATTGGCTGCCATGATCATGATATAAAGCATAACCAATGGGCGTATCAGGAAAGTGTCCATTAAAGAAAGGTATTAGAAAATACATAGATTTTTATAAGGTAAAATAAGAATATAAAATGGTATGTGATTTCAAACAGAAGTGACAACATCTAAGAAATGTATTTGAGAAACATTATCATTAAAACATTTTTGTGCGGTTTTAAGGAAAATACTATAGAGATTTTAAAATAGAAAAGAGTACAATATTTTATATGAAACCATAATTGAACCAAGAACATTTTAATAATAAAAAGAATTATTTTATAAATACAATGGTGTCTTAAAACAAAGGACATAGTGTACTTGAAATTGGGTTAAAATTCAGGAAGTTCCCTTAAAACAGGTTTGCTTATTAGAATGTTCCAAGGAGGGAATCTTTTAAAAACATGTATATCCCCAAAACAGAGTGATGAAAGGGTGTTCATAAATTAGTTTTGTAAAATGAAACAACATTTAGAATATGTACATAAATATATACGATAACTCCATTTTGATATAATGAAATATAAGGAAACCCGAAAGAACAAATAAGTTTCAGGTAGAATTCATTACAGTTTATCGACATGGTGTCGAGTGTACCTAAGAGGGATTGATGAGAGAGAAAAGAGGTTTCTCATAACTTATAAAAAATTATGGAATTATGCAGGAGGTGAGAAATAATACTCCCTCTTTTGGGATTACACATAAAAAGTCACAACATTGAGGAAAATCTTGATTAAGAGTGAAATGGAGAGGATCCCTTACCTTAAATCCAAAGGTGTTCTGCACTTGTTATTAATGACCTGAAAAATAAAATTAGGTTCATTAATTAATAATTAAAGAACCTATTATATAATTTAAATATTTATTATAACCTTTTTATGTTCATTTATAACCATTTTTATTGGTTATGATGTTCAATTTCATTGTTCGGGTATGTTTGCTTGCTTGGTTTTAATGATCGGTTCCTTTTCAAATAAACATGTATGATGAAAGTGGTTTTCCAGAAATGAAGTTATATTTTATTATTGAAAACAAATAAGTTTACATGTTTGAAAACATAATTTTGTTACTTGGAGTGAATTTGAACCATTATATATAACTTTAGTGACAACCGTTTTGGGTTAATCAGTGGGTTTGATTACAATAAACATGTTTTTATTTATAACTTAATACCATTTTTACAAAAGGAATAAAATAACCACAACAAGAATATGTTACATATATAATAATCTAGTTCAACCATAAAACAAATGGTTTCATGAACATAATTAAAGATGATAATAGAAATTGATAAACCGTTTTCCTTTAATGTTCTAAATTAACACATCTCAAACGGTGTCTTCATTTCTTTCAAATAAAATGTGGGGAAAGGAGAGAATATAATGAAGTATCCCATTAGAATAATAGAATTCCAGTGAATTTATTTTACTGGAGTTATCATACCATTTGGGTGAAGGGAGTTAAGGAAAGAAATAAGAAAACAAAAGAACTTAAAAGAAATGAAAGAATTGGAAAGAGGAATTTAGCTCTTGAGTCTACCTCTTTTGAGAACCTCTTAAGGGAAGAGGTTTTGATATTTTGAAGAAACTAGGGGTTGTTGGACATGGGTTAGAAGCTTGGGGATAGATTTGGGGAAAATATTGGCAAGGCACAAGTCTTGAGAGGAGTGAAGAGAAGAGGTAAGAATGGGTGGTATTTATAGTGGGGGGAGATGGGTTTTCATAATATTGAGTATTCCATGACCTAGAATAGTAATAAATGCATGTGAGTTCGATATTTGGGTACTTATATCACTTATGATGTTAGGAATAGTGGATTTAAAATATAATGTATTTATACGGTAAATTAATGTATTTTACTATTCACCAAAAATTCCAGTATTTCAGAAAAATCCCCAAAATTCACCCTATCCATTTTTCGACGTTTAGATTAAAAAAATGAAATCAATTTTTCAAAAATAATTTTCAAAATAGGATTAATTTAATATTTAATTAAAAAAATTATTTTTTGAAAAATATAGATTTTAAAGCATGTATTTTCTTATTCCTAGATATAGGTATATTAGACTTTCACTTGAATCTTATTTATATACTATCATAGATAATGTTACTATTCATTAGGATAAATCACTATTCATAATAGTAATATTTACAAAAAATTATGTTGGTCATATTAGACTCCAAATAACTTACTGATCGTAACTCTGTAGGTCAGATTTTTGAAATTCCAATCGTCGAAGTGACAAAATTTTGTTTAAAGGTCACAAAGCACTTAGTAGTTAATTATGTTGTGATTTGATGTGGTTATATGACATGTTTATAAGAAAGTAATTTCCATTGATAAAATATTGGTTCATTACATATATCCTTAAAGAACAAGATGGTTTGAATTATGTTATTTGAAAGGTTTAGTCAAATTAGAGAATTTAAAATAAAATTCATCATAATTACAATAACAATTATATAAAGAGAAGAATATTTTTTTTATTTTCCATATTAGTCATAAATTTTCTGCATCATTTTCAATACGTAATAAACATCGATAAAAATGTGTGTGAAATGTTACTCAAAAAATACTTAAATATAAATAGAAAATAAAATAAAATTTTATCACACGTTGTGGTTTAATGTATGAGGGTATAAAATTAAGAATTCATACTATGTTAATTAGTAAGAATAAGTGGAAATTCCCTTTTTCTTATTTTGCTATGAAAAATATAGAAAAAATAATTTCTTCATTCCTTGTAAAGTTTAAAGGTTCCATGTAGTTATTCATGTAACATTTCAAGATGCGTCAATGTATGATATGTAAAATGAAAATCCATTAAAAACCATGACTACCATGTCTTGTTGTATTAATTGACTCATATTTATATTTTACATTTATTATCACATAATGTCAGGGTCACTATGATTATATTATGTAACTTTTATTGATAAATTTTTACTAAAAAGTTGATCAAACACATCATTAAGAAACTATAAAAATATTCAATTATTATTGATTATGATACAGAGAAAAATTTCCATCAATTATTTATCACGTTTATTTTTCAATTGACTTTGTGTCTTCCAGAAAAAAGTTATTTTTAGTGGTCCCATTTCTAGTCACTAGATGTATCCAATAGAAAGAATGATGTTTTTCATTGAAAATTAATGTGATAAATAAGAATCAACATGAAGGATCTATTAAGAAATGTTATTTAGTGTGGGAATTCAAGGATTCCTCTTCAATGTACTTGGATAATGTTAGTATGATATCTATTAGACAAATGATCACTAATGATGATAAATATGATCCAATTGAACCTATATTTCCGTCACTTCCCTAAATAGGGGGGATTCAGACCATACAAGTTGCATAATTAGAATAGAGATGAGTGATAAGGGAATCATCATACAATATTATATATGTTTGTAATGGTTGAAAATTACATAAATTATGTAAAATTATAAATATATATAATTTTTTTATTTTTTTTGTAGATTATGAAATCATAAAATTTTCATATTTACAGATAATAGAGTGAAATATAAAAAGAACACATTATTATTTATCTATTAATAGGAGGGATAAATTACATATTAAATAATTTCCTAGACATTTTAACACAAAGTTAAAATTTTTTTATAGGACTGAATCTTAGGTACATGTTTAATATTTGATGTTGATATATTTTCAATTCAAGGTTTACCAATGGATTTTGTATCTACTAAAATAATTTCATTTTTCTTTAGTATGAACAATGTGGTACATGATTGTATGGAAATGGTTTTCAATGAATTTAAATTCAGAATAAATGTTTATTAATCAAACCATGAAACATAGAATAAAATTTTCATGATAAACACAAAAATAGATTATTATTAATGTGAATTAGATAGAAAACCTCGATCATAAAATGTATAATTTTATGGCGTTTTAAAGAGAATATATTTATTACATTACTGTACACATGGTCATGTCAGAATGATGAAATGAAAGTAGTTTGATTCAATAAAATGACAAGGAGTGTATATTTATATTTATGTATTTTGAGTGATTGATATAAAATTTAAACTTCATATAGATAAGCCTTACATTCTTGCAACAAAATCTAGAAAAGTGGTTTATGTAAATGAAACTTTAAATCCATAATTTTTTTTGATTTTGATGTTTTTAAAAGAAATATTTTTGATTAATGAATGAATGATAGTGATGTTTTGGATGAATCAATCACTATTCACTCAAATGTTTAATTAAATCACATAGATGAATCGATTGTTATAATGTATTGTGAACTAGAAATTGAAACATAAAGTTCCTAACATTGATATGTTATGAAGTATTGAGTTTTTTATTACTTTAACATGGTGTATGTTTTTTTAAAACTTTATATGTTGAATAAAATTAATTTTTTAAGTATATTATACAAATAATGTATTTTCATATTGTTTTCATGTTCTCTACTTAGTTAGAAATATTTTAAATCCCAAACTATATATAATGGGATTTTTATTATAAATTCACATTCCTAATTTTTCTTATATAAGTTTTAATTATTTATTACTTTATACTTGAATATAGTTAATATTATATTAATGGATATAATAATTGAATATAATGATTAACACAATGGGAGAGAAAATTATCTTTAAAAAAAATAATTTTTGATGAATTGTTTTATATTATCCCATGCATGTACTATCCTCAATTTTTTTTTGGAATATGAAATTATAGAAAATTAATGAAAATATAATATCATTATTTTTTAAGATTAATTAATAATTGAAGCCCTACTGTTAGCTAAATTTTTTCATTGAAGAACTCATTGAATTCAAAGATCTGGAAAATGAAACATATAAATATTCTTCAAATATAATATTGGTTAAATTAAATAATGTTTAATGCAATTAGAGTTGTGTTATGAATGTTTAAATACTATCAAGAGTGAAAGTGTCACAACATCCTTACCAAATTTCAAATTATAATTATAGGAGAAAAAAATAAAGAAAAAGTAACATAAAAAATTATTTTTCTCATTTTTGAATTTAAGGAAACAGATTATGTTGTTGTGTAATGTTTTAATTTTTAAAGTAATGGACTTAATAAAAATAAATATAATATAAGAGGTAAAGTTTTGGAAAATAATATAAATGTTCTTAGAATTTTTATATTTATCTAATGTTTTATTATATTTTTAAAATTTTCACATGACTTCTATAATTTTTGGGTTATTAATTTTTATTATAAGGTTCATAGAAAAGAAATGGTGAAAAATAATAACCTATTTAGAGAAGTAGTGATAAAAAATATGAATTTTCTTGATTAAATTATTTATTTATTGACTATGTATGAACATTAAATAAATCAAATTTAATATTAACAAGAATTATCTTGGTGGAAATTTGCATACATCCAAGATAGGTCTGTAAGTCGAAAGCATATGACAAACTCTACATATAGTTCCCATACATGTATCCCCCCTATAGTTAGTGCATCACAGACCGTGGATCTACATAATTATAGAAATTTTAACACCATTAATCCTCATCCTTATATTCCTTACCCATACATGATCAATCATCCTTTTTATCCATTTCCTCTTACTACCATACATTTAAATCTCACTCATTCCATCCCCCATCCTTTTCCCCCTATCCAACTTCATTTATATAGGTTATATTTCTATTTTTTATAGATTTTTTATGCCCATACCCTCCTCCCCAATGTTTTTATACATAGTCTACCACAAAGTGAACCCCTATAGTTTCCACCCCCAATATAGTGTATAAGACACAATGTCAACAAATAGTGATTCTTATAAAAGTTTAAGAAGTAATGAAGTAAATATTTTTTTATTAAAATTAATTTAAATATGTATACTAAATATTCATTTATTTCTATAGAAACATCCTCCAGTAAATGATATGGCTATACAAAAAATCATGAATTATAGAATAGTCTCACGAAACTAATGGTTGAGTATAATAAGAAAATAAAAATAATTTTAAAAAATGGAAATGAATTATAATGTTTCATGGGGACACTCAAAAAATATAGTAATATTATTCCAGTGGATAAAATTAAAAAAATAAATAAAATAAAATTATTGTTCTGAAATATGGGTAGTTTTTTTTTTGGAAATTTATTTTAAATTTCATTATAAGGTATAACTAATTTTATTAATATGTAGATCTGGTATAATTCCATTATGGACTACAAGAAAAGACACATATATTAATTGAACTTGGAGAGATATTTTAGGACTACATACATGAAATTTATATCAAATAAAGAAATAACCAAACGTGAAAATATTCTAATCATCAATGAATTTCCACTTACAAAATTGAAAAACATAATTTCATACTAGAATAGTTCTGCTTTTATGGTAATGTACCAAATTGTACATTTAATTAAGTTTTTTTCTATCATGATTCATTATTTGTTTATAAAATATAATAATTTTTTTGTCTTGCAGATATATTTTTAATATAACCAATAATAGGTACTTGAACATTTTTATTTAATAAAAAATATATAATTTTTTTCTTAACTAGAACATATATTAATTAATGAAAAAATAATGTAAGTTTTCTTCCTATATAGAACAATAAATTTATGTTGTGTTAATAATTTTTTATATGTGTTAATCTATGGTAAAGAATCATATATCACTCTTATTTGTCATATAATGTTTCTATTAAGATATTAAAATGTTTCCAACACACAACCATATAAACATGGTGTTATATTTCTCCATAAGATCTGAGTATTAATTCATGAGTTATTAAAATGTCTCTATTATGGTAAATAAATCTATCACCAAATACAAAATTTTAGCCTCTATTTTTATATGAATATTCTTAAAGTATCCCATGATCCTACATAACTATATATAGTTTATTATTATACCCACTAGAGTCTATAATATAGACTAGTTTCTCAACATAATAATAATCTAGGTCTTGATCGACAAGATCCTAACTATGAAAATTTTTAGGATCTTGAGTATACTTATTTAACATTGAGAAATGAAAGACTATATGAATATAGACATAATATTCTGGCTAAGAGAAATAATATTCATCCTTCCTGGAACACTCCATAATTTTAATAGATCCAATGAAATAAGAAATTACCATCCCTTTTCTTATATTCCACTTACATACAAGCCTAAAAGATACTTTAATGATTATTTTTTCCCTAGAAATAAACCTCTATTATCATTAACTCTAATATAAAAATGACTTTAGTTGAAACTATGCTATTTTCATATGATTTTGGATCATCTTGACCAATGCTATCATCTCTAACACAAAGATAAGTTATTTAAGATTACTCTCACTTGCTTTGGACCAACAAAAAAAACTGATATGATCGATCACAAACACACTAAAATGTTTGCATCTAGATTGAAACATGAATATTTTAATTCTAAATAAACCCCACTAACCACAAATTATTATCCCATAATTTTCCCAAAATCAATCAAATATTCCTTGGGAATTTTTTCTAAGATCTGGTTATCACTGTCTAACTACCTATCCATTTATGGATTGTATATTTTGTTCATCTTCAGTTAGGTTCTAATGGTTTTATAGAATCCTATCTAGAAAATCAATGTGAATCATAAAACATTATAAGACCCAATATTCTTCATCACCATATGAAGTCTAACTACATATTGATGAAAATACCTTTTTTGATGTCAACTATGAAAATACTATGTATTGGAATAAAATTCATCAATTATATAATGTGGTTCTCAATAATACTTATGATATAATACTTTCATGAAGGGTTCAATAATGAAAAAATGAAGTCTATTAAGATATCCTTTAGATTCTTGGATTTTTTTGATACAGGTGAAAATCACCTGCCAAATAATTTATGATATTCATTTTTCTCTAGACATTTTAATTTTTTTGAAACACACTCATATAGATCTATATTCATACAAAACCAATTTAATAGAATATAGATGCCATTAAAAATTTACGTAGGCCCTATATTTACCACCAAATTCCGATGATGGTAAGTCATTAATACATCATATTTCGGTTCCTTTGGCACCACCATTGATCCTTTGAAAGAAAGGACTAAATCCATAGAAATGAAAAATCCTATAACTATCTCCCAACAATCATGGTTATCCATTATCATCCAGTAACTTTCATTGTATAATTTCCCATGTTTCACACACACAACTAGATTAGACATGACATTATGTGTAGATTGAATAACACCACTATGTGGCTCTCTAACATCCATGTGAATAAATGATGGAAATACAATTAAGAAAATATTCCTCCAACTATATTTATATCAGGAGCTTGAGGTCTTCTACTAAAAATAAAAGTCAAGGTAGTCCCCTTCCCAAGATTATATGAATGATCAAAATCAAATGATATAAACTATTAAATCAAAAAAATTTGTCTCAGATTATTATTTCATTAGAGGGATGTATATTTTTATCACTTATAATCTCAATACCACACTATCTTTTTGGTGAAAAGGTAATACATCTAGTACTTGAGAGAATATACTTCTACTCCAATGTCAAAGCCATATGTTGGAAAATTATTCTGATGCGGCATCAGATATCTAGACTAATATTCTAGGAATTTTCCAACAACCATAAAGACACCTCCCATACTGAAATAGGATGTATCACAATACACCTCATATCAAACTCCCGATTATAACAATTGGAATCAAAAAAATAAAAACTATTAACATTTTATCCACTTTAATCCATATCAAATAGATCCATGCATGTATCTTTCATGGAATAAAATAAAAATTAAATTATGATATCTTCACACAAATAGGTTAATTGGTAGCATAATATAGGTAAATTTTGTATACACTATGATACATGTGTGATGCATTCATAAAGGGACAAAATTATAGTAAAAACTGTATGCCCTAAATTAAAAATAAATATGAATATAATTTTAACAAATCAAGTCTAATTTAAATTTCTTATTCAAAATAATTTTAAACAATATATTAAATATCTCCTCCTATATTAAACATTAAATTATACCAGGAAAATATTAAACATAATTTAACAAATTAAAACAACAAACAAGAAATTCTTATGATGTGTGAAAATGAGAACTACATACTCATACATATAAAATATCATTTATTTAATAAAATTTTAACTTATTAATTTAAAAAATCCAAATAGAAGAGACCAGAATACAAGAATCCAATAATAAAATATTTTTTATTGAAATAATACCAAAAAGAATAGTTAGTGAAGAAAAAAACCGAACTGTAATGAACTTAGTTTAAATGTCTCAAATATATATAAATATACATATATTTTCAATTTTATTTTTAAAATTAATTCCTCATATTTATTAAATTAATGTTTAGTTACAGTATAAAAATATAGTTGTATTTTTCTTTTTTTTACATTGCTTGTTACTGAATTTTTTGATTGACTAAAATCAAAGACGTTAATGTTATAAAATATTTGAAATAATTAGTGGGTTTTTAATTGAATATAAATTTGGTTCTTTGGAGTGTGTTTGGTTTTATAAAATTTGACAAAACTTGTTATTTGAGTAATGTCTCGGACTCATTTAATTATCAAGTTAAAATGGTGAGATTTCATCCATGTTCTATTATTAAAATTAAATTATATTATTATTTAAAAATAGGAATCATCTAAACAAACTACAAAAATTAAGAGTTTCATGAAATATATTGATTATTTGTGGTGTACATAAATGAAAAATAATGAAATTTCATAGGAAATATATCATATTACATTGAATATATATTTATTTTTTCATTTATTTATTCTTTATGTTTATGTAGAAATTGTCATTGAATATTGATTGATGTGTTCCTCAATTAAAATTATGTTGTACCTATATAAAAAATAAATATGGAAGAACTATGAATTGGGAGGAACCATAGAAAATTGTAATAATATTTTTAAATTTTTAGTTTGGTTATATTTTCTATGTTATAATCATGTTTTATATTACTTATCATTTTGAATATATACTAAAATAGAAATAACCTTTTATAGGATACTCTACAAGATCTAGTGAAGAAATAACCATAAATATTTGGACTAAATTATTTTTTTACATTAGGTCAAAGGTGATAAGAAAAATGGTAGAGTTAGTTATAAAAATTGAAAGAAAATTGCATCATCTAGATATTGGCCTTTAGATATTGAATCTTACAAAAACACTATTTAAATTCTTTACTATAAATAATAAAATTATTCCATCAATATATAAAAGTAAAAAGTTAGATAAGAGTCTAGATATAAAAAAAAGTGACCAAGTGTTCAAAGTTATATCATCTATATGAACTTAACTTAAGGCCATAGTTTTTAGTGGCCTTGGATGGTTGTTTATTGAGTCTGTGATCGATTTATAAGGATAGTGATGACTATGTAGCTATTTATGATAATGCTAGTGGAGGATATTATTATGATTTTAGGGACATTTATTTTGATAATGGTGGTGTTAGTGGCACACATGTCGATGCTGGTAGAAATGATGTTGATATCGACACTGATAATGATTCTATTGATGAGTGTTCAGATGATATTTTAGTGATACATTATTAATAGTATATGTATTTACATATATATCCTTTTATTTTTTATTTTATATAAAATGAAAAATTTTATATGTGTCATGATTCATTATTTTTCTATTTTATGTTTTTTTTATGTTTTATTTTTGTTCCAAATCAGACAATTTTACACTACATTCTAGTGAATCTCAGTTCTGGTGGATGTAAATAATATATTTACATGGATTAAACAATGGATGAAGATTATAATTTCTAGGATTATAATAGTGGATGTACACTAACAATTATAAAGTTTAAATCATTTTATAAGTAGTATAATACAATGATTTAAACCAAGTATGTTGAAAATAAAATACGATATTGGTTATAATTGCCACCGTCAAAAAAATAATGGCTATAACATATAACTATGGTTTTTTATCCTATGGTCATGGTTTCAAATAGAGGCTATAAGTGTCTCTTCAAATTGTGTATAGGTCGATAAGTTTAAGTTTCTTCATAAATTTAAAGTCATAGATAAACATTTGAGGTTTAATGTTTTGTTATTTTAAGGAGGAAAATGATATTTTGGGAGATTCTTATTATGTTTCAACAGATTAGTAAGATTTATTTAACCCATGGTTTAAAGTGAGATTTAGTGTAATGTTATTAATGAATAATGTTATTAAGAAAATAAGTTGAAGGAAACACATAACACTTAAGGTTAATACATTATTTTATGATGAGGTAATTAAGGTTAATGGGAATAAAAGGGCTATTATATTTTTGGAATATATGGTTTTGAAAAGTGAATTGGTGAATAAGTGATTAAAGTTATTTTTAAACAAGTTAACTATATTAGGAAAATATATGATTTATTTGAATATAAAATTAAGTCTAGTATAAGAATTCGTATGAGAAATTAATAATGAGTAATACTTTATAAGTATATATGGTCTTGTTTGGACATTATGGTGATTTAGTTATTCTGGGAGCTGATTAGTGCATTTTAGAGAATATGGGAAGAGAGCATATACATTTTTGGTATGTGAATCTATGAGTTATTAATTTAATTTCAAAATAAATTTTATATAGATATTTGATAAATAAGTTATAAAAAATTTCTGATTTTTGAGATTAAAATTTTTCCAGGATTATTTTGAAGAGTTTTAAGGTTAGTTAATTTTAAAATGACTCTGGTTGAGCTTTGGTTATTATTGTTGGGGTTTTCAAACTAGTGTATTATTTCTTCATATGAAAGTTTATTCATATTAATTATTTTCATACCATGTGGAAACCATTTTGGTATTATTAAATATCTATAAGTAAGAGGAATAACATTTCATTCTTTTTTGAATATTATGGTCTATTTAAAGTAATTTTTAGTGCTTCAGGCATAAAATATGCATCATGGTTATTTATCAAGAAGAAGTGAAAGAAAAATACTCGAAACAAAACTAATGTATGAAATTGTAATGACCCGCCTATTCTCATTGGATTGAGAGTTCAATGAGTCATTACTAGGCCTTAAGCAACATCCCCAAGATGGAAAAGGCTGTCAATAAATTCAGAAGGGTCTCAAATACAAGTGGGGGATGATTTAACCTTTTAAGAAATAAACCAATAAACTAACCAACCAACATTCACTATATGATGCATGAACAAAAGAAAGACTGCTAAAAAATTTCATTTATGTCAAACCAAATCAAAGTGCACAACAGTGGAAGACCAAACCAAATATCAAAGTGCATAGTGGATAAACAACTCAAGACTCTCAAAAGACACCAAGACTCCATGCTCCTCAAGCTCCAAGATCCACAATCACCGAACAACCCCAATCATCATGAGGTAATACTAAAAACATGGGAAACATTACCTTTTCCCCTATCCTAGAAAATAACATCTGCCAAAGAACCAAAGTTCCAAAACAGGGGTGAGTATAAAACTCAGTAGGTTTTCCCCAATGACTTCCCTACTCATGCCACTAGGATAGAAAAGTTAGCCACAATTATATAAAATAGTTTATATAAAACAATTTCTCAAAAAAAGTTTATAACTAAATATAAAAAAGTTTCCAAACCATTTTTACAAAAATCATACAAGTGAAATTGAAACCAATTTTTCCAAAAAGTTATTTTTCTAGAAAAATAACTAAACAGGCTTTAGAACCATTTCTCAAAATCCCCTTTTTGGCATGCCCAACCATTTCAGAAACCCATGCAATCAACCATGCATGCTACGTTATGACAGTTCCATAACCATGAGTGATTTCTCATCGATCTACCAAGTCGTCACAAGGTAATTGTTTCTTTTATGCCATTACTCCTTTTGCACCTAGCATAAGGTCATATTTCAACCAAGCCTCGTACATATAGTTACCATGTGCCATTAAACATTTGGCACCGAGCACAAGGTCACATTTAAACCAATACTCATACATGAAACATGAACACACACCACATATTCCCAAAAATCATGCCAAAATAACCCTTTCAATAAAACACCTTTTTATTGAAAACAATTTCAGTCCAAACCATTTAAATTCCAACCCATTTCCATTCCAAATTGCTTCAATAAAACTCTATTTTTATTGAAAAACAATTCCATCAAAGTCATTTCAATAACAAACCATTTCAATAAAACACCCCTTTTATTGAAAACAAATTTTTCATCAAACCATTTACAATTCTAGAAAATCAGAAATTTAAAATCATCATTTTAAATTCAAGTAGCCAAATCACTTTGCACAACAAATCACCAAGATTTCACAATTTCATTAAAACCATAAATCATATATAAAGAAGATTTATTACATGATTTTCACAATCAATTCCATTCAAATAAACCAATTTGAATCTAATCTAATAAATTCTAACAAGAGGAGTCGAGAGTGAAGACTCCTACCTTTAGGGTTTCGATGAAAACCACAATGAATGAAGAACGCACAAGAAAATCGGGTTGCTTATTCAAAAACCGACCTTTGATCTCTTATCCTAGCAAGAACAAGACCAAATATCATCATATTTGGCATCCAAACACATAGATATACCTATAATAGGTGTATATATAAGAAATCAAGAGAAGAGGAGATGTAGATCTAATTATATCTAAGAAACCGAACAAGAACAATGAAGAACAATCACATACCTCAAGAATCCAGCTTTGATTTGCCAAGAGAAGCCTTCAGGTTGCCTTTGGAATGATGGGAGAACCCTCTTTGACCTTAGAAGAAAAAAAATCCCAAGTTATGGCTGCTAAGGAGTAAAAATGAGCACTTTAGAAGAAAAAATGTGTGAGATACAGTTTTATAGGATCTCATTTAAGTGATCGCATGGTTTTCCTGTACGGTTAGACAAACCATGCGCTAACCATGTGTTAGCCACTGCCTCTGCAGATCCTCCACACACAGCTTGGATGCATGGTTAGACAAACCATGCGCTACCCATGTGGAAGCTACTGCCTCCATGACCAACTACGCACGGTTTTGTCACACAGTTTAGACAAACCGTGCGCCATCCGTGCGACTACCCCTTTACCTCAAAACTTCATTCAATGTTTTCCCGACTCTCCCATTCATCACACTTAACTTTAAAACCATGAAAATAATAAATTAAGGGTTACATACTGGAAACCGGGGGTACTACATTCTCCCCACCATTGGTCTTTATGTCCTTAGAAATTAGAAAACCTTTACCCAACTGAAAGAGTTCTGGCCACTGCTCTTTCATTTCCTTTTCACGTTCCCAAGTCTTTTCCTGAATCTGACCATGATGCCATAAAACCCACACTAGACCGATCCTTTTTCCACGCAAGACTTTCTCTTGCCTATCCACAATTTGTACTGGGATATGTATCAATGAAGCATTCGTCTCTAGGTCAACATGAGCCCATCTGATCACATGGTCAGGATCAGGCTGATACTTTTTCAACTAAGATACATGGAACACATTATGCACCGAACTAAACTGTGGTTGTAATTACAACTGATATGCCACCTCTCCAACCAGTTACAGTATCTCAAAAGGGCCAATGTATCTAGGAGATAACTTGACCTACTTCCCAAAATGGCAATGTACAAGCCTTGTAGAGATCCCCAAGAAGACATGATCACCCACAATGAACGACGATGGTCTTCGATGGCGATCTCCATAAGATTTCTGATGACTCTGAGCTGTCACTATCCCTTTTCTAATCAACTGGACTTCTCTGTTTTTTCTTAGACAAGGCTTGTCCTAACTATTAAATTTTCACCCGTTTCAACCCAGCATAGTGGAGAATGATAAGTACACCAATACAATGTTTCAAACGGATCCATACGTATGGAGGATTGATAGCTTTTATTGTATAAGAACTCCACTAAGGATATATGATACTCCCATGAGCCACCAAAATCCATTACACAATCCTACAACACATCTTCCAATGTTTGTATCGTGTGCTCGGATTTCCCTTCCGTATGAGGATGATACGCTGTGCTCATAGTCAACTGAGTTCTGAGGGATTTCGGTAATGATTTCCAGAAACGATATGTGAAACTCAGATCTCTATCTGAGACTATAGACACTGGTACACCATGCCTCTTTACCACTTTGCAAATATATATATTTTAAAGATCCTCCTTCGTATGATTTTCATGAATAGGGATGAAATAAGTCGACTTGGTTAGACGATCCACTATCACCTAAATAGAATCGTCTTTCTGGACCATTCTTGGAAGACTTGTAACAAAATCCATTGCTATCTGATGCCATTTCCGCACTGGGATGGAAAATTATTATAACATACCAGTTGGTCTATGATTCTCTGCTTTAACCTGCTGATAAGTTAAGCCCAGCGAGACAAACTCTGCCACATTCCTTTTCATGCAGCTCCACCAAAACTGCGCCTTCAACGCCTTATATGTCTTCTATGTACCTGGATGTACAACCCATATTTAATGGTGGTAAGCACGAAGGAGTTGTTCCTGAAAAACTATAGGTACAACCATCTAATCTCTGAAACACAAAACTAAACCCCCATCAAGTTTCCAACCATAAATGGTCTCCCCACCATTGAGATTTGAACTTACAACAAGACATTATGCATCAGATGTTTGTGCTTCTTTGATCATTTTTACTATATCAGGAATAAGCGTAGCTGAAAAGAAAACTACAAAATCACCTCAGTATTCATATTCCAAATGCATGTTGGCTAAGACCGACATCAACTGCCATTCATCTGAAGCTTCTTTCACCAACTAAGCGTAAGACTTTCTACTCAATGCATCCGCCACCGAATTTCCTTTCCCCAGTGCGTACACCAAGTCAAAGTAAAACATTTGGAGATACTCCGTCCACCTACTTTGTCTTAGATTCAAATCTCACTATGAGAAAATGTGTTTCAAACTCTTTTGATTCGTAAACACAGTAAATTTCTCACCAAAGAGATAATGTCTCCATGTTTTCAAAGCATGGACGACTGCATCTAACTCCAAATTATGTGCTGGGTAATTCTTCTCACGCAACCTAAACTACCTTGAACCATAAGCAAACACATGGTCTCTTTTCATGATAACACAACCCAACCCTAATCCCGAAGCATCACAATACACCACATACCCCTATCATGATTCTGGTAAAATTAATATAGGTGCTGATGTAAGCTGAACTTTCAGTTCCTGGAAAGACTTCTAACATTATTCTTTCGATAGAAATGGACCATTATTCTTTGTCAGATCTGTCATTGGTGAAGCTAGTCATGATAAATCATGCACAAAGCTTCGGTAGTACCCAGCTAGACCAAGAAAACTTCGTATCTCGAACACATTTTTCGGTGGTTTCCAAGAGATAACAGCTTCTATCTTTTCAGGATCAACAGAAATACCTTTATCAGAAATGACATGGCCAAGGAAACATACTTCCTATATCAAAAAATCACACCTGGATAATTTGGAATACAAATGATGATCTCTCAATATTTTTAACACTGGTTCTAGGTGCATCTCATGATCAGCCCTTATTTTTGAATCGTACAAAATGTCATCCAAAAAGACCACAAAAAAGATTCCAGATATTGTTGAAATATCTGATTCATCAATTCCATGAAGACTACTGGTGCATTTGTTAGACCGGAAGGCATGACTACATATTCATAGTGGCCATATCTACTTCTGAAAGATGTGTTTGGAATATCCTCCTTCTGAACTCTCAATTGGTGATATCTTGATCACAAGTCAATTTTGGAGAACCATTGAGCTCCCATTAATTGATCGAATAGATCATCAATGAATGGAAGTGGATATATATTCTTTATCATAAATTGGTTAAGCTTACGATAATCAACACACAGCCGAAGAGTTTCATTTGACTTCTTTACAAACAACACTGGTGCTTCCCATGGAGACGTACTTGGTCGAATAAACCCTTTTTATTCCAGCTCCTCTAACTGCACTTTCAATTCTTGTAACTCTATTGGTTGCATCCTTTAAGATAGAAGGAAAATAAGACTGGTCCCCTGAAAGAGATCAATCGTAAACTCTACTTCCCTTAGAGGTGGTAACCCTGAGAATTTCTTGGGAAAGACGTTTGGAAATTGATCTATGACAGCTGGAAAAATATTTTCGTCAATCTATTCCATTGATGCCAAATTCAAAGATTCCAATTGGTAAGAGATCATTCCGACCATTGGTTCCAACAAGCTCTTTTCACCGTTCTTTACTATCCTCTCTCCTCTAAAGATATTCTCAATGCCATCATAAGTCATGAAACTAACTATTTTCGTATAACAGTTGATTCGAGCCTTGAACGTTCTTAGCCAATCCATACCCAGGATTACATCATATAAATCCATATCCAACATCAAGAAGTCCTATTTTAACTCATCTCCATCAACAGTTATATCACATTCTTTACACACAAAGGCTTGACATTCTCTTTCACCAAGAGGAGTTTGCAGTTTCAAAATAGAAGGCATAATTTCCATTTTTAAACATAGCAAGTCAACCACATGAGAAGAAATGAAGGAATGTGATGCACCAGTATCAAAAAACAATTGAACAAATGTAGAATTAAAAATAATTGTACCTCTTACTATAGATGGTCCAACCTGATCATCGACAATCATCTGCTCAGCTCCATACAATTGCTTCTTTATTATACTATTCTCCTTGTTTCCTTGCTGAGGTTGTCCTGGTTGAGAAGTCAAGGTATTTCGAGAATCACCATGGCTACCTCTGTTATGCTGACAAGACTGACTCTACTGTCCTCATCCTATTGAATCATACGATGCTTACGACTCTTGGGAAGTGTCACTAGCACCTAACCTCATAGAATTCCTACAATAGCACTATAGATGCCCAATTTTCTTGAAATTGTGACATGATCGAGGTTGTTCCAGACATTCCTGCTTTATGTGGTCCTGCGAATCACATTGAAAACAACATGCTTTGCTCTGGGGTTATGGAGGAAGGTTCACTGATCCCACTGTCTGGTTCTGATTTCCACTTGCACTGTGGAAATAAGTGTTTCTTTTTCTCTTGTTCCTAGTGGTAGAGTTCCCATCGTTTATTGTAGGTATTATCATTCCTCCTCATATTGATCCCAAGATATCACACTCAACAATAGTCGCACTGTTCACCATTTCTGTATAATCTGTAATACAGATCACCGCAATCTTCGATCGAATATTCTGCCTTAGCCCCGATTCGAAGATGTGTGCCTTCAAGGACGCACTTGCCACAAACTCTGGTGAAAAAATGGACTAAATTCATGAACTTAGATACATAATCTTTGATAGAGAGGATCTCCTGATTCATGTTAAGGAAGTCTGTTGTTTTCTAGATTTTTAACGTGTGAGGATAGAATTGTTTTTTGAACAATTCATCAAAATCCACCCATGTAAGGCCTTCATCCAATTTAGCCTGAATTGCTAAATCCCACCATTGATGTGCAAGATAATCAACCATATATGTCACCAACTTGACCTTGAGATCTGATGGTGTGCCGATGAAATCGAAGATACGATTCATCCTACTTAGCCAAACCTCTGCCTTTTTGGATTCAACATCACCCTGAAAGTTTGGTGGATTCTAATTCATGAACTGGATGGTATGATCCACATGCCTTGGTTCATTACTTCGGTTCCCCGTATCCACAACATGAAAATCCTGGACCATACTCTAAACCAACTCTAGGTTCACCCGTGGTTCAGGTGCAAACACATTCTCTGTAGCTTCTTCGGGCTGGTTTCAATGACGCCTATTGGGTGCCATTTTCTACACCAACAACATCCTCCATCAATCTCACTCTTTAGATTCTGATGGCTTAGCATTTCAAATTATATCACATCAACTATCACAACATTTTTTTCCAAAACATTTTTTTCCATGTTCAAATATTTTTGAAAACATTCAACATGCTTTTTGAAAATCAACCCATTTTTAAAATACACAAAATATCATTTTTTCAAAATCTTTCACTTAAAACAATTTCTGCATTTTTTCTTTTCAAAAATTCGCACCTTGCAGAAAATCATAAGTCATTACTCACAATGAGATATGAAATCCTAGTGGGAAGTCATTCCTCTAAAATGCATGCCATGCTCATCTCATTGGCTAAACCCATGACAATGAAGTTTACAACATTCTAGAAGTGTATCCAAAACACTTATGTACCCAACACCCTAGTAACTTTATGTTCAACAGAAATGGGTTAGCTACGTCCTTTTATTCTATACATTTCAAGTTCTGACAATCCTACTCCTGTCTAAGATTTCAACCCAAGGAATATACCAGAAGGAATTTCAACTCCAAGACTAGGAACATCGATGACTACTTATTAGGCATGGACAGAACAAGCTGATACCATTTGTAATGACCTGCCAATTCTCATTGGCTTGAGAGTACAATGAGTCATTACTAGGACTTAAGAAACATCCCCAAGATGCCAAAGGCTAGCAATAAATGCCAAAGAGTTTCAAATACAAGTGGGGGACGATTTAACCTTTTAAGAAATAAACCAATAAACTAACCAACCAACAATCAATATATGATGCATGAACAAAATAAAGACAGCTAAACAATTTCATTTATGTCAAACCACATCAAAGTGCACAACATCGGAAGACCAAACCAAATATCAAAGTTCATAGTGGATAAACAACTCAAGACTCTCAAAAGACACCAAGAGTCAATGATCCTCATGCTCCAAGCTCCAAAATCACCGAACATCCCCAATCATCATGAGGTAGTTCTAAAAACATGGGAAACGTTACCTTTTCCCCTATCCTAGAAAATAGCATCTGCAAAAGCACCAAAGTTCCAAAGCAGGGGTGAGTATAAAACTCAGTAGGTTTTTTCCAATTACTTACCTACTCATGAAACTAGGATAGAAACGTTAGCCACAATGATATAAAACAATTTATATAAAACAATTTCTAAAAAATAGTTTATAACTAAATATAAACAAGTTTCCAAACTATTTTTACCAAAAGCATACAAGTGAAATTGAAACCAAGTTTTCCAACAAGTTATTTTTCCAGAAAAATAACTAAATAGGATTTAGAACCATTTCACAAAATCCCCTTTTTGGAATACCCAACCATTTCACAAACCCATACAACCAACCATGCATGCTACGTTATGACAGTTCCATACCCATGAGTGATTTCTCATCGATCTGCCAAGTCGTCACAAGGTAATTGTTTCACTTGTGCCATTGCTCCTTTGACACCGAGTACAAGGTCATATTTCAACCAAGCCTCGTACATGAAACATGAACACACACCACATATTCGCAAAAATAATTCCAAACAACCCTTTCAATAAAACACCTTTTTATTCAAAACAATTTCGGTCAAAACCATTTAAATTCCAACCCATTTCCATTCCAAACCACTTCAATAAAACTCCATTTTTATTGAAAAAAAATTCCATCACAGACATTTTAGTACCAAACCGTTTCAATAAAACACCCCTTTTATTGAAAACCTATTTTTCATCAAACCAATTACTATTCTAGCAAATCAGAAATTTAAAATCATCATTTTAAATTCAATAAGCCAAATCACTTTGCACAACAAATCACCATGATTTCATAATTTCATTAAAACAATAAATCATCACTAAAAAATATTTATTCCATTCTTTTCACAATTTATTCCATTCAAATAAACCAATTTGAATCTAAGATAATCAATTTTAACAAAAGGAGTTGAGAGTGAAGCCTCCAACCTTTAGGGTTTTGACGAAAACCACAACGAATGAAGAACACACAAGAAAACCGGGTTTCTTCTTAAAAAACCCGCCTTAGATCTCTTCCTAGAAAGACCAAGACCAAATCTCATCATATTTGGCATCCATACACTTATATCTACCCATAAAAGGCATAGATCTAAGAAAATGAGAGAAGAGGAGAAGTAGATCTATGTAGATCTAAGAAACCGAACAAGAACAATGAAGAACAATCACATACCTCAAGAATATGACTTCGATTCACCAAGATAAGCCTTCAGATCAACTCCAGAATGATGATAGAACCCTCTTTGACCTTAGGAAAAAAACAATACTAAGTTATAACCTATAAGAAGAAAAAAAGAGCCCTTTAGAGGAAAAAACACGTGAGATCCACCTTTATAGGATCTCATTTAAGTGGCTGCACGGTTTTCCCACAAAGTTAGAAAAACCGTGCGCTAACCATACGTTAGCCACTGCCTCTGTATATCCTCTACGCATGGCTTGGATACATGGTTAGAAAAACCATGCAACACCTATGTGGAAGCTACTACCTCCAAGACCAACTACGCACAGTTTTTCCGCATGGTTTAGACAAACCATGTGTCGTCTATGTGACTTCCCCTTTTCCTTAAAACTTCATTCAAAGTTCTCCCGACTCTCCCATTCATCACCCTTAACTTTAAAACCATGAAAATCATCAATTAAGGGTTACATACCAGAAACCGAGGGTACTATAGAAATTATATAATTAAATAAAGTATGTATATTATCTTACAGTTATTATGTCAATGGAAAAATAATTCATTGAACTAAAGAAAGAGGAAGATAAATATATTACATCCTATGTGGAAAATATAGCCTACCTATCGAGGTATCATATTTGAATCCTATTCAAAACTATGAGTCTTATAATACATAAGGAGCATATGAAATATTTAGTAAATTACATGTTTCTAATTTTTAACATGAACATTAATGATATTTTCCAAAGGAAATGTGATCCATGAAAATTAAAAGGTATTTCCTGCAACATAGGTATATTGATATTACACGCATTGAGATTTATTATGAAAATATTTTAACATATTTTTCATCAAACCCGAGATTAAATTTGTGAGGGTGAATTTTATTTAAGGGGGTATAGGGTAACAACCAATGATTTTAGAATATATTTCTATTAAAATGATTCTATGTGCTTGATATCTTGTGATACATGCATCAATGAGCTTAAAAGAACCACAATATACAATAAAAATATTTTTATTTAAATATAACTATTATAACCTAGCCATTAGATTGGAAATTTGGAATAGGAATAACCATATTATGAAATACATACATGAATTTTTTACTTTTTAAAATGAATAATCAATTAACCCTTGATTATCAATTTTATGGAAATGAATAAAAAATATCTTGAAAGTAAAAGAAATATTTTTCATAAAACTGTTTTTATTTGTGAAAAGTATTTTTTATCAAAATTAATTAAATTAGAAACTATTGATAAATAATTATGATTAAATAATTAGATTATATATCCAATATAATTAATTAAATATCATTTTATTATTTTTATTAGATGATAAATGAGCATAATGCAATTTTATACTTCAAAAGTACATTTTCTTCCCAAATGTTTTTATTGCCTTTTGTGCGCAGATATTATAATTAATTTTTACCAACATTAATTTTTTTTAGAAAAATGGATATCATTTTTGAAACCATAATTTCATAATACAATTAGAATTAATTTTGGGATTTTTTTAAATTGATTTTTTTTTGTGATTATTGAAAAATGCCATTTTTTCAAAACTAGTATTTATTTAACATTAAACCATTTAATTTAAAAGTCCCATGGTGAATTGCATTTCTTATTTAATTAAAGTATTTATACCTTAATTATATATAATATAATTAATTAAAAAATAACTATTATCATATTTTTTTTGGGTATAAGATTTTTTTGTGATTAAAAATGCAATTTTATAAAAAAAATCACTGTGTTTCACACATTTATATTAATATTAATTTCAACCACTTAATTAAATTTTATTTTCTTGAAATAGGTACAAAATTTTTTAATAAAAAGGTTCTATTTTGGTAAATATATACCTTTTATTTTTTTTATCATTAGGAATAATAACCTTAGTAAAAATATTGTCACCATATTAAGGGTAAAATAGTTAAAGTAGAGTTAGATCGAAATGATAAGGTCTAAAGAACTCCCTAAGGGTGGTATCTATTTTAGTTTTTAGTTTTTCTAAAAATAAAAATCTAATTTTATAGAAATTTTAACTTTCTGGACACATGGTTTTTATTATATGCTTTATATTATTTTAAGTAAATGATAATTGAAAAAATTTCACAATATTACTTTTAATTTCTCTTATATTATTTTATTCATATAAAAAGAAATAATGAATGCATATAAAATATTACATTGAAAATAAATAATCTATTTTTTTATTGTAACTTAAATTTAATTTTTAGTGAATTTATAATTAACTTAAACACCTATGCAATGTTGATGCAATACTTGTGCTAATAGTAGAAAAATAAAGTAAATGCCATTATAAGAATTAAAATAAATAATTTTTGGATGAATTATGATGTAACAAGAACTTCATGGATACTAATAATGTATAATTCATTAAAAAAGTGTTTATATTACAATTCACGTTTTATCTTGATCTGTTTAAATCATGTTTAGTGAATAGTACCAAAAATGATTTTAATGATATTTTATCTTAAATATTATTTTATTAAATGATTTAAAATTACATTAAATGTTGAAATAGGACAAGTGGAATGGGTGATGGTATAATGTTTCATCCATGGACCATTTTTGAGTTACCATTGACCTTATAAATAGGTTTCTAACCCTTAAAGAATAAAATATGTTGTTACCATGACTAATGTTAATAAAGGTCAATGTGGGAGCTATACCAAAAGAAGTCTTAAAATTCTACATAAACCTATACAAATTTTATTGTTTATAGGATTTTTTATATCTACCTATCCTATCTTATAAATGTTTTCCATTTTGTTCCATATTTATATGATAATTACATTCATTATATTTTAATGTTTTTAAAAATTATAACCGTGTCCTTTCAACCACTTATAAAATAACACCAACTATCTTCACATATTTACATGCTTTGATCACTTTATTTCTTCAAATAAATTACCAAATTTCTTTCTAACCTTTTCCACAATTCCTATAATCCTTATTCTTTCTAGAAGACAAACCTTTTCAGGGTTAAGGTGTAATCGAAGTGATGTTTTACATAGTAGATGCATAACTTTTAATTGAGTGTTTCCATGTTTGTTTCGTATTCTACCACCTAAAAATATTCTATAAATTTATTGACATAATAAAAAAAGTATATTAAATATATTTTAATGTTAATATATTTAGGTAAAACCCATTTTATCACCTTTCCATCCTAATGAGAAATGAATGCATCACTCGTTTATATGTACAGAATACCATCTTTACTAAGAGATGTGTTTCATTTTGCATCATCACTTTTCATGGTTGGTTATTATGATGGATTTAATTTTTATATATAATATTTATGAAATTTTAATAATTCTTCAATTATGTAAAGACCTTGACCATTTATCCTAGAGGTGACGGTTACTTTGCTACTTTGGAATAATTTAAAAGAGGATGTATCCCAAATGACCCAATAGTATAGTAGTTTTGGTGTACTAGATTAATACTTGAATCTGACATTACATTTGAAAACATAAAATACGAAAAAGTGAAATTTAAAATCATGTATCCTTTAACTCATTCAAACATTCCTTCTTCTTATCACAGGTAAAGGAAACAAAATATATGTGAGCTTAGATACTCAGTAAGGTTTATGTACAATAGAAGATATTTGGAATCGATAAGGATTAATCAGTATTGAAAGGTAAATAACTAAAAAACATTTCATTTAATCGATATCTTGAGTATGAAGAATTATATTATATTAATAAATGATAATTAAATAAGTATAGATAGATAATCACATGATCTTGAATCTAGTCTATTGATATTATCAATGTAGTAATCTCATGTATAATAATAAAAAAATTATAAATAAATTAAATGATTAATATTGGACGCCATAATCTCAGACATCATGATATCTATACCATCAAGAAATATTTCCAAGATAGTTTAAAGGTATGAATATTTTTCTATTTAATGCGATCAAACTGATTTTTATCATGAGTCCTTTTGATGAATCGAGGGGTAATATAATTCTAGGCCCCACCCGTAACTTCATGTCCAAAGAATTTCTCAAATATTTCATGATCTATTTAATTAATTAACAATATTTCTTGTTAATAAACATTTTTATTGAGTAATGAATATGTTATAAAAATATTATCCTATTAAATCAAATAATATAAAAAGTAAAACACTTTATAAATAAATGATATACAGTTTATGAAATAATAATATCCATGATAAATATTGAAAATATTTAATGTAATTTATGTCCCATAATCACATGAAAGTTAATTTTCAAGTGAATGTTAATAAACAAAATATTAACCATTAAAGTGAATATCAATACATTCAATGGTAAAAATAATCAAAAACAATCAAGAGAAAGGATTATTATGGAATCATTACATTATATTCCCAGTGGTGTATAACTAAAATAAAGGATATTTTCATTGATGAGTAGAAATATAATAAAAAGATCATTTAAAACATTTTATAAGAAAATACCTTTATAAACTTGAAATCAATTTAAAAAAATCCCAAAATATTTTGGAAAAAAATTTCTTTAAAAATAACCTTATGAAATTATAAATTAATTTACAAATAAATGGAAATTCATGATGGTGGTAATATTTAATACATCCCATGTTTGTTAAAATATAGACTCCTTTCACATTTTTATTAAGTGTTCAAAAATTACTTTGTTTAGAAAATGATAAGAATATTCCTTATAAAATAGTTTTAAAAAATTCACACATCTATAAAAATGAATTTAAACAATTGTATGATAATCTTAAAAACATTCTTGAAAATGTTTTTTAGAAAATACGGATATAGAAGAAAATTCATTTCTGACGAAAAAGGGAAATAAAGTTGGGTTTTCTTAAAATCATTTTTAACCATATTAAGTTCCAAATAAATGGAAATGGAAATATTACATGAATATTTAATGAATAACATGAGGAGTAAAAAATGAAATGGGTTTATTAGTGTGATGTACCATGATCTAACACTCTCTCACAATTCCAAAAAACATTTGTTTTGGGATCTCAAAACAGTCTTCCCAAACACTAGAGGATTACAAATAGAAATAGTGGTATGATATGTATAGTGGGGAGACTATAACACCTATTATATATTACATTACATTGGTATAAATTGGTAACAAAAATACCATAGTAATAAAAAAACTGTAGAAATAGTATATCATACAACTAGAATGTAAATGATAAAACAATAACCAATAATTAAGAACCATGTAATGACAAACTAAGACTTATCTAAATGAAAAAATAAATACAATACAAATAATAGAATCAGATGAAAAAAAATAATCCGGAAAGACCCCGGTCCTGAACCCCATGCCAGGACCATCTCCAAACTTATGCCCATCTGGAAGGAAATATTATTATAAACAATAAGGCCCCTTTCTGTTGTCTATAATTGCATCCATGTAATCTAAATGGGTACCAAAAAATACCCCAAATAGGACTTGAGTAAAACTATGTTTTTCAAAACCATCATTTCTAAATAAAAGGTGTCTAATAAAAAGTCTATGCAATAATGTGGTAAATAAGAGTACAAATCAATCAATTATCACAATATAAAAATTGAACTAATTCAGAAAAATTAGAAAAATCTTGGATGAGACTACTATATAATAATTAAAACATTGTAATTATTAGATCCCACTTAATATAAGAATAATAACATGGTCCTGGGTTAATCCCACTCAATATAAGCATGTAACACAACCATTCCAACCAATAACCTTACATGCATGAAAAATTAGAAAAATCTAGGATGATCCTACTATATAATAATTATAACATTGTAATTATTATATCCCTCTTAATATAAGAATCATAACATGGTACTAGGATAATCCCACTCAATATAAGCATTACAACATGGAGATGGGTAAAGCTCACTCAATATAAACATTACAGCATGGAATTGGGTAAATCCCACTCAATATAATTATTATAGTGTGGGACTGGACATATCCCTCTCAATATAAGCATTAAAACACTATAACACAAGAGATCATAATAACATGGACATAAAAATATTACATCATAAATTTAAATGGTTGATTATGAAGATTTTTATTTGCCATTAAATTATACATTAATTTATATCTCAAATTGTACAATAATCATATCAAAATGAAATATGATATTAACATGGGATTATATATCAAGTAATCACCTAAGGTCTCATGTCATGATAAATATACTTTAATCCATTAAGAAATTAAATTAAAATAAAGGGTTTATTACCTAATAGGTAACCAAAAGCTAAGTCAAAATAAATTGAATCTAAAGGGATCCAACCCAAATTCCAGTCCATGATTTATCATTTATAAATAAATAAATAAATTATACATTATTTTATGTTGTCTCAATCAAAATATTTCATAATATTGGATAATAAGAAGCCTATAGGGTAAATTTTTATACCCCTACCTTTAAAAAATTATTAACACATCTCTTACAATGGAAAAAATCCAATAATGAAGATAGAAAATAAGAACACAACAAGAACCTAGATCAACCCAGGTCATGATTAAAACCCCAAAAAAAATGTGTTTAAAATATTACACCATAATGAACAATGAATGATGAGAGATAAAAGAAACCAAAGAATATACAATTACCCGGGACCAGATGTGTAATCAGGACACCCATAATGGAGGAAGTGACTCCGAAATTTCTAAGATCTTGTCTTAGTTATAGTAGAGGAAGGTTTCAAGTGATTGAATTAAAAAACTATCATACACTATACCCACATAAAATAGTTGGGTCTGAGGAATACATGACTTTTAATCCTCTCACGTCATGGTTTTCTAAGATTATAAATTACACAAAAAAACCCATCACGTTGGGTTAATATTTTTCCTATTATAAAATCTCATGACATGAATTAGGTTCATGGTATTTAAGAACTTCACCTTATGATACATTTCATGACATGTGTCTGGTATAGGTTACACATCATTTAACATTTACCCAGTGTGTAATCATCCAGTGAACTGTTCTCAGCCTTGCTGTTGTAAAAGTTCCCAAACCACCTCCAAAGCCTCCCAAACTCATAAAAAACCCTCTTAACCTCATTTAAAAAATGTATACATAGACTAAATTAATTTAAATTAACATACATCCCTGAAATTTAGGTTATTTTCGCCAAAATTTTCTCATTCCCTAAACAAGAATCAACCACCAAGGGTTAACGGTAATCTCAAAGAGGGGTGTACATGAAAAAAGAAAGTATCTTACAACCTCCCCACCATATAACAACATATCTCTGAGCTACTATTAGAATCAATTTGGGGTCTTAGAGAACAAGTATAGCTAATGTTCCTGTGTATTAGAATCCTTATATTAGGTGTCCTCCAAAACACTCCCATACTTCCACTACACTCAAACCAGAGGTATAATCCTTCATAATAGTTACTTCTCACTACATTCGACAATCCGTATTGAATTATCCTCAAAGGAAGAATTGTAAAAAAGATCAATTTCCTCAACGTCTACCACATGATAAGGGTTAGGATTATATCTCCAAAGATGGGACATGTGAAACATGTCATGCATGGAACTATAGCATTGTGGAAGGGATAATCAGTACACCTCTGGACTGACCCTATCCACAATCTCAAATAGACTCAAAAACCTCGACACTATCTTTTACTATTTCATAATACAACATTTCCCCATCCTAGGGTACACCTGAAGGAAAACATGAAGATGAACCTTGGACTCTAGAGGTAATATCAGATGTTCAGCCTACAATTATTTCCTACTCCAAATAGTCACCACTAGCCTCTTGATTAGAAAAACCTGATAATAAGTTTCCTTCATGAGAATAACCCAAAAATAAATGACTCCCCTAACACCAACAAAAAAAATGGGTGAAGGAAGGACATTCCATAAAAATCCTAAAATGGTGACATCTATTTTGATGTATAGAAGCTTTTAATATATTAAAACTCCACGATTTCTATATACTACTCCCAAAACCCACTAAAATCCAAGACAATAGATCATAACACATCCTATAGAACTAGAATAGTCTACTTAGATTAACCAAAATTTGAGGATATCTAGTTGTGATCAAAAGAACCTATGGTCCCAAATCATTCTAAATACCTTTCTAGAACTGTGATGTGAAATAAGGATCTATATTAGAAATGATACTCCTAGGAAAACAATTCAACTGAAATATATCATGAACATACATACTACCCAAATCGTCAATAATGAAGGTCTCCCTAATAGGAAATAAGTGGGATGGAATCATCATTTGATCTTAGATCACCCATACTACATCATTATTATGGTTTTTCATGTGTAATCCTATCAAAAAGGCCATAGTGACATCATCATTTTTTCACCCAAGAATGGGAATAGGTTGAAATAGCCCAACGTTCCTATGATTCTTGGATTCACCTATAGATAAGTGAAACATCTATACAAACCCTTATACATAATTCTTTATTCATTAATACTAGTATTTCCAATGGATATCATGAAACATCTTTGTCAAACTAGGATGTACCACCCATCTAGATGCTTGAGACTCTCTCATCAGCTCCTCACATAAAATCGTAAGAACCCATACTCATCTATAGAAAAGAAGATATTTTCTACTTCCAAAAGACCATCATGATGGTGTCTCCCCACCAAATAAGATATTTCTTAGATCTAAGACCTCTGAATCAGATAACTACTATATCTTGATCATTCCTAAAGGAACGAGTATAATTTATGTTGAATCTAGATCCATGCATCTTTATGAATCATGAACATCTAGATTCATGTCTACAAAGAGTTCCATCATCCTCCATTTTTTTCCTGACTATCACAATGCCTCTATCTACATATTCCAACTCAAGGCATCAACAACAATGTTGATATTTCCCAGTGTATAATCCATTCTGAAGTTTAAATACTTTATATAATCTTCCCACTTCCTCTACCAAAGGTTCTTGTCATGTTGAGAAAATATGTACCTAAGGCTCTTATAGCCCATTTACACCACAAACCTCTCACCCATAAGATAGTGCCTCCAATATCACATGTAATGTACCATCATAGCTAAATCCAGGTCATGATTAAGGTAATTCATCTCATTCGATATCAACTATCTGGAGTCATAAGCAACCACTCGATCCTCCATCATTTGAATTTATTAGAGTCTAACTCTGGATGCATAATAGTAAATGAAAGATGATTTACCGGGAACATGTAATGTGAGGATAAGTGATGATGTAAACATTCCTTTTAGCTCCTAAAAATCTCTCTCTTAAGAATCTGACCAAACAAACATCACTCTCGTATTGTTCATCCCTAACAACATTGATGTCAGACAGAATAAGTTATTGATAGCCACATATAATAACCTAAAAATACCATAAATATCTAGTTATTAAAGTCATTCTTGGGATGATCTAAATATATCACAGTTTCAACATTTTATAAGTCCAAAAAAATTCCTTCATCTAAGATAACATGGCCTAGAAAGTTTAATTTATCAATCCATAAACTTCTTTTGGTTATCTTAGAGAAAATCAAATTTTCTCTCAATGTACTCAAGATGATTTCAAGATGATTGGAATGATCTTCCACAGACTGGCAGTATACCAAGATGTCATGAACAGAAACCACCTCAAATTAGTCCAAAAAAGGATGAAAGATATGATTCATAATGTCCATGAATACTGTTGTTGTGTTAGTCAAACCAAATGGCATCACTATGAAGTCACACAAGCCATAAATTCTCTAAAATTTAGTCTGATCTATGTTCGATAGTCTAACCCTCAAATGGTGATATCCAAATCACAAATTTATATCAGATAATGTATTAGAAACTCTCATCTAATATAATAGATCATTGATGCATGGAAGAGGATACCAATTCTTAAACATCATCTTGTTCAATTTTTGATAATCAATATACAAGCGCAAGGTACCATTAGCCTTGATAGAGAAATGAACTAGGGAACCCCATGGAGATATACTAGGCCGTATGAAACCTTTAGATTATAGATCATCAAATTTAAATTTCAAATCCCGAATCTCTATTGGTGAAATCCTATAACATGGGATATAAATTGGATATGATCTCGACACTAACTTGATCGTGAAATAGATATACTACTTGGGTAGTAATATATTGAACTCATCCAGAAAGACATCATGAAAATAGGATACCACTAGAGGAAAATAATCATAATATATTCCATAATCCTCTAGAAGAAGACTGAATTTTTGAGCTATGAGACAATATAATATGAACTAAATTAGTCCAACATGACAAACCATAAGATTCCACTTATATTGGTGAGAATAAATTCCTCTTTATAGAGATGGAAAGGTAACTATCCTGTGGTAATTGTCAATATGAACTCAGTATAGGAAGACATATCCATACCAATAACAAAACTGAAACATCTCATTTATAGAAAAAATATTTCCCATATGAAATAGTAATCACCAATCTCTATATAACACACCTCACAACGTTTGATATTTTATGACCAAACTCTTAATAGTATGATGATGTTTAAAGAACAATCCAAGATTTCCACCTATAGTCTCAAACCATTTGCAATGAGAGAATATAAAAATGAATATGTTTCTCTTTTATAAAAAAAGTAGGGGTATATGATACAAGAATATTACCTGTAATAGTAGGTGGTCCAGAATACACAATAGCTTGAGTAGTCTTCATAACATAAAGCTAATGAACCCCTCTTCCCAAGGCTCCATCATGAATCCCTTGAGATATTCCCTATTCCTTGTACTTCAATTTCTGAACTGGGGTACCACATCCCCCTTCTTAACCATAATAGATTGTATAAATATAGCTACCTATAAATTGAGGATTATTCGAGTCCTTTCCAAACACTAGTACATGGCCTGACCCCACACCACTACTCTGGTACAACATGCCCCTATTGAACCTTATAAGGTGGCCCATTTTTTTACAAGCATGGAACTCCAAAGTGGGGTACAGACACTGAGGAAAATTGAGGAATATATTTCCTAATAGAAAATAGTATAATTTATTACATTCCTGATATGGATACCCACTACGTTGAATTATCTAGACAATGATTCCTTGGAAGAAACTATCATAACAATGCTTCTTGCTACCCGAAGAAGAGATCCCAGTTTTCCTACAGAAAGAGATTGGACATTGCTTGGGGCCTCTCTTAGATTCCCATCAATGATGAGTCACTAATTCATCACATCTAAAATAATGTTTAGATGAAATGTGTTCACATGTAAAATGATTTCATAACGAATCCTATCATGAAAACTTCTCACCCTAGACATCTCATAAACAACTAACGATGGTGAAAACCACTATAGTTTAGTGAAACGTTCACCGTAGTCCATTACTGATATGCCCTCATGTGTTAGATGAATGAAATCATGAGACTTATCATCCCTCAATATCTCTGGATATAAGTGTCTTAATAATTTCTCCATGATTTCCTTCCCAAAAAACTACTTATAATTCCCATCCTTCTCTAGAATATCCCACATATGCTTTGTAGGTCCATAGAAAATATACACAGAAATATCCACCCTTCTATCTGTGGGTGTATTGAGATGCCTGAGGATCATCTGGATTGACTCAATCCAAAACTTAGCTTCTGGGGAGCCTCCCTCCATAGTGAATATTGGAAGATTTTATATCTATAACTCTCTTAACAACCCAAATATTGAAGAAACAGTGAAAAGAATACCCATTTCAATGGATCACATGACCCTAAGAAAGTTTCTGCAAATATGAACACCCATATAATTCTCAAGAGCCATAAGAAGATCTGAATTAGGTGTGTTAGGAGCATGCCAATTTCCACTCTCTATATTCTCAACTTGAAGATGGAAAGGTTTCATTTTATCTATAATAATATAATACTCATTAAAAAATAGGCTATAACAGAAAGGTTATCCTCAATAGGTGACAACATTAGAGAAAAAAATTCTCCTAATATATTTAAACATGAATTAAAATTGTTTTAACATGAAATAACAATTAATTTCATTCCATTTATCAAATATATCATGTATTTCATAACACAGTTCATATAGGAATATATTTAAAACTTGTAATAAATATATCCCTGTCATGAAAAATTCATGTCAATATATCCCTATGTTTCAATCATAGTGTATATATACTCATATTGTTCCAAACCTAACCATGAGTATAATTAATAGGAAACCATAATATCATGAAATAATAATGTCATATAACATGTGAATCAATCATGTAGAAATATAATCTATTATAAGAAGAGAACATAAATAACACAAATCCCATCCCATGGTGCTCCAAATTTCCCCCATATATGGGTTATTTAATCCCACGAACAAGCTCATTACTAAGTCCTAGAACATCCTAGTCTCATTTATACTTTTCCCAAATAGTAATGAAAAATAAAATAAAAGCCCGATCCTCTAATACCACTTTGTAATGTCTCCCAATCTAGAACTCTATCACATTGGAAAAATAAGTCGTTTACGAGACCTCAAGCATAACTCCTCATATGATAGAGGCTTATCACTAGTAGTAGGGTGTGATATGTATAGCATGGAGACTATACCCCATGTTTATTGTATAATAAAATGGAATAAACTGGTAATAATAATATAAAAGTAATGAAAAAATAGTTGAAGTAGTATATAATACAATTGGAAGGTAAAGGAGAAATCAATAACCAATAATCAAGAATCATGTAATGATAATATGAGTTTCAACTAAATGTAAAATTGAAAACAATACAAATAATATAATCAGCTAAAACAAAATAATCCTAGAATACACTGGTCTTAAACCTCATTTCAGACCCATCCCCAAACTCTATCCCATCCAGAAAGTAACAAAAGTATCACTAATAAGGTCCCTTAATCTTTTCCATGACCCCATCTATATAATCTACTTGGGTACCAAATGGAATCCAGAATATGGTTCCAGTAAAAATAAATAGGTTAACACCACCATGTCTAAAAAACTGATCTGATAATACATATATGCAATAAAGAGATAAACATATGTATTAATTAATCAATTATTACAATATAACAATCAACCTGCTTCAGCACCATGCTATAATGTCTCTGATTATATAACCCAACCAGGAAAAAGAACAACCTTATATCAATGGAAAATCAGAAAAATCTTAGTTGCGACCTCTTTATAAGAATTATAGAAAGGTACTAGGTGGATCCCACTCAATATAAGGATTATAGCGCATGACTAGGCTGATCTAACTCAATATAAGTATTACCGGATGAGACTGGGTAGAGCCCGCTCAATATATGCCTTACAACATGGGACTGAAAAAATTTCCCTCAATATAATCATTACAGCATGGGATTGAGTAGATCCCACTCAATATAAGAATTACAATATGGGACTGTGAAGATCCTACTCAATATAATTATTACAACATGATAACACACCAAATCATAACGACATGGATATCACTATGTCAGATCATAAATTTCAATGTTTAATTATTAAAATTACTATTAATCATTAAATTAAAATTTAATTTATATAACAAATAATCAACATGAATATCAATAATATATATATCATTAACTAGGTATTCTATATAAATAAATCATATAAGGTATCATGTCATGCTAAAGACACATTAATCCATTAGCCAATTAAATTTCAATCAAGGGTTTCTTACCCAATGTGTAGCCAGAAGCCGAGTTATATTCAATTAAATCAAAAGGGATCCAACCCATATTCAAATCCATGATTAATTATTTACAAATGAATACATTAATTTGAGAAAATGTTACGTTGGCACAATCACAATATTGTATAGACTTAGAAAAAGAAAAGAATATAGGGTTGATATTTATACCCCTACCTTTAATCCTAATTAACATAATGATTGAAATGGAAAACACCAATAAGGATGATGGAACCAAAGATCATAAGAAGAACCTAGATCAATTCAGTTCATGATAAAAACCCCAAAACAAACCCCACAGTCAAATTATTACATCGTAATGATCAAGGAATGGATTGATATAATAGAAACCTAAGAAGAAACACTTACTAAGGATATGATGCCTAATCAAGACATATGGAAGGGTTGAAGACACTCCATAATTTCCTGGTGTAATTCATAGTTCTAGAGGAGTAATATTTCATGTGATATAATGAAAAAATATCACAAATGATACCCAGTTAAAAACCTTGGGTATGAGGAATATAAATTTTTTAATCCTTTCAAATCGTGTATTTATTAATTTTATAGTTATAACGAAAGACCCATCGCCTATGGTAAATATTTATCCCATTCTAAATTTACATTACATGAATTAGGTTCATGTCATGTAACAACATCATTTCATGAACTAGTTAAAAAAATGTTTACGAAAGTGGTTACACTTCATGTGACATGTACGTGGCGCATAATCATCCAATATAAAATTTTCATACCACCTATTGTAAAAGCACCTAAACCACCTCTAAAGCCTCCCAAAATCATATAAACCCATCATAATCCTATTTAAAGTGTTTATACATAGACTATATTAATTCAAATAAACATACATCCTGAATCTTTAGGTCATTTTCTCCAGCTAAGGCTCTTCATATATGAACAGAACTTGAACACCAAGGATTAACAAATAACTCATAGAGGGGAATACCTAGAAAATACAGGAACATACAATTAGAAAATGATCAAATAATTTCCCTAAATTAGAATTCAAGTATAAAAAATCATGATTAAAAAATGAGATTGAAACCAAAACCCTCACCACTTTGGTAACTTTTGAATCATAACCCCCATTAATGAAATAAAATCTAGTAAAATATTAAATTCCATAAACATAAAGTGATTCGTGATATAACATGTAAAATGGGAAGAAGATACATCTTAAAAAAATAAATAGGTTTGTAATACCAAACATATCTCAATGGAGTGCAATTGAGATAAATTCCACTACAATGAATACCATTGAAGTGAGAATTAAAAAAATGATTTATTAAGTGTATCAAATTTATATTTAGATAAAAAATTATAAATAAAACATAAAACAAATAAAATTCCACTACACATATCATCTTATAATATTGAATATATTGAAGAATTAATATAACCTAATCAAAAGAAATTGAGTTATGAAATTCCATACTACTTGGTAACTTTCAAGTTAAATCCCACTGGATGAAATATTTTAAATTGAAACATACAATACCATGAATTATAAAAGATTCATGATATTACATATAAAATAGGTCATATGTACCCCATAGAAATTAAAATATGTTTTTAATAATAAAATATACCTAAATGAAGAAAAAATGAGACAAAATCCCTTACATCACATTTTCCTTTAGTTGAAATTTCATTCACCTCCTATATAATTTTTTAAAATGTTATTAATTTATAAAATAAACATATTCATATTTATAATATCATATATAGTGTTCTTATAACATATTATCACACATTCATTAATAATATTTCTTTATTACCATTGTTTTCCACGTGAAATGTTTTGTTTTCTCATGCATGTTTTATCATGGAAGTTATGATTCTTGGACATATGATACAGATACATAATCTCCAGAATTTTATTAAATTTATAAATATAATATTTATTCATTAGATTTATTTTTAAAACTATTCTTGAATTCCAAACATGGATAATTAATCACTTTAATTTGTAGAGACTGTAGACTATATGTACGCACAAGCGCCGATATCATTACCATAATGGGAGAAAGGGAAATTAATTGTATGATGTATTAATTTTATGTAATTAATATCATTTCATATTTACTATATACATTCATTATTTTCATCATTACATTTATCTAGGAGAGGCAGCGATAGAAAAAAAATTACATCGGTTCGTGTTGCAGTAGTCCACTGTACACATGAGTGATGACTTTGTTTCCCATTTTATAGAGAAGGATATGTATATATATTATGACATTAATATAATAAAATAAAATTATTATGGAGATACTAGTGTTATTATTCTTTAATTGTTACAACATAATTGGAGGCGAAAAAAGAAGAATTTAAAATGAAGGATCTCATTGAAGAGAATTAACTTTTATTAGAAGAACCTCCTTTGGATCTCATGTTAAGGACCATAGGGTTTGTATTTTGGAAATAAAAAAATCTCTAGAATTTGTATAAGGAAATTGGGAAGATATTTTGGTACTTATCGGTTGAGAAAAATTTCTTGATAGGTGTGGATAACATAGGGGAGGGGATTCCCTTTTATAATGTTGGAGGAGTTTCATTTTTAGAGAATACTCAAAACTAATCAATAATTGGGAGTCAAACTCACCCCAGGTTCTCAAAATATTGATATAAAATGAATTTTAGGGAACTTAAGGTCAATCCACAAGTTCAACACAAAAAAAGATTCAATTTTAAAATATATAATTACCTTACCCTCTTTGTTTTCTTACTTTTACCATTTTAGTTTTCAACAATGTTTTTAGTTTTTAACCTAGGAAATTTAGCTTTTAATCCTAAATATAAAATTATAATTATTAGATAATTTATTCCCATTTATTCTTAATATTAACTGAATCTTATCAAATAAAAAATCAATATATATGAAAAATTAATTTTAACACAAGCACATGTAATGTGCAAAACAATATTTTAACCATAATTACTGTAAATAAATTTTACTCTCTCTACTAATCATTATGAAAATATTAAGTTGAATCAATTATATAATATTAATTATTATGATTCCAAAAAATAAATCCATTTTATGTAATTCAATATATATATGTTTTATGATTTTATTTTAAATAAACACACAAAATGTTCCCAAAAACAAGTTTTCAAGAAATTCATTTTTCAAGGATGGGAGGATCTTACAATAACTGTATGGATATTAATAATAAGTAGGGAGATTTAAATTCCTATATTTATGTATATAATATATAAATTTAATTTAAATAATTACTCATTATGGGTAATTTTATTTAATAAAAATTTAGAACATTATGCACATAAAAACAGTTAAAAAAACTCATTTTTAAGATTAAAAATAAACATATACAAAAATATCATATAAATATGATTGAAATGAAATTAACTATATTAAATATGACTGAATAATAATTATGTTACTTTGATATTAAATTTAAACAATAATGGTACTTTAAAATTACTAAATTAAATGAAAATAACTAATTGTATTTGAACAATTAGTAGTTTTCACTATTAGCTGAAAAATCAATTTTTTTTGAAAAAACTGAAAATTTAACCATAAGATAATTTTGATATGATTATTTTGAAAACATTATTATATATATAAAATAAAATATCTAAAATTGGTATAAATTAATTATAATTTCTAAACATAAAATGAAAAATAAAAACATTTTTGACGGAATTGAATTTTTGTAGAATAAAATGATTTTATTGAGAATTAAGTACGTTTTTATAAATTTATTATATAAAACATTTTTTAAATATGTTCAATTTTTTTTTTAAATTTTCATTCATTCCAACTTATGGTTATGTTATAATGGTTTCATTCAATAATAATATTTTAATAGTATTTCACAGTTCCCTTTAAACTTGGTGATGAGTGTCGTATACAGTATAATGAACAATGTTATTTTAAAATAATATGGTATTAAATTCTACCAAACTTCAATAAAATGAATCCTCACACTTTTCACTTTTTCTCATAAATAAATTTATTGATATTAAAAAATACCTTTGTTGAAAAACCTACAACTTAAATAGGGTAAATAAAACATTTTTTTAAAAGGGGAAGGGGAAATACAAAATTCATCTTGAATAACACATAACTAGGTTTATAATTAGGATAAATTTGTGGGAAAGAAAAATTTTACATGGAAGAAAAGTGTAAATAATTATGTATAGTGATAGAGAACATTTATCACATGAAACAGAATGATTAAGAAAAAGTTAATGACCAGAAAACTATAAATATATGACTGGTTAAATAAACAGAGATTCATTAGTTGTGAAGGTAACATGATAAATTTTTTTAAAGATTATTTTATTAGTGATAATGATTTATTTTAATATAATGGTAGATAAAAGCAAAAAAATACAATTTATTAATATCTTCTTATTTTTATAAGCGTAATTTCATCCTTTGGTTGTTCTTCAATAAATTTTTAATTCATTTATAACTCCATGAAGTGAATATAGAAGATGATTTTTTATGTTTGTTTCATTAAAATTAAATTTTAATAGATCATATGAACCATAAAAGAGTGAAAATTATTTTATAATATCTCTAAATATTTTCAAATACCAGATTTATTAGCATAAGTTATCCAATATAATATATTAATCTCTAAAACCACATCATTAACAACCAAAATTAGACTTTATCCATTCCACATGTTTTTATACATCAAATAATTTAAGTGAAGAAAATTTCATATTAACAAGGACGTCACATTATATTGCAGTAGGTTCTTCACCCTTGTCATCCTTCTATTGTGGGTTCAATACTTGTAGCTTTTCTGGATGCAACATGTTATCACTCTACATGTTGGTTTTCCTTTTTCCAAATATATATCAATATAATTCCTATAACATTTCCAAATTTTCATGAACCATAATTACCAAAATAAAAAATATATGATAAAAATTAAATGTTTCCAATAACATTAATCTTATTTTCAAAAAATGTAAATGAAATATTCCTTAAATAAACTTTTCACTAGAAAATATACTAGCCCATTGGGCTGTATTTACATAAATTTATCCAAAAATAAACTTAATATTTATGAAATCACATACCATAAAACTTCAAAAAAGGGGGGTTTAATAAATTAAACTTATTATCAACCTTAAACACATAAAATCATGATGGATTACATAAAGATTAAGTTTATATTATATGAATATAGATATTCTTCCATAATTAACACAATCATTAGATGTTTGATGATTACTATAACTAAAACACCATTGGTAAATCTAATTCAACAACATAGTTCTTAAATCTTAATAAATAAATACCTCAAAAATTTTACTCTAATTTTTTGTATAAAATAGGTCCTTCCATGGTCAAGGAGTTAATTATTAAAATAGATAAGTTATTCAAATAATTACCAACTTCCCCAAATTTAAGACAACAAACTATACATGTATATCTAAAATGAAATTAATTTCTCTCCATTTAACTCCTCACTTTTCCTCAGAAATTCATTTCACTATTCCCTTATTCTACAAACATAAAAAATTCTATTATTCCTTTGATAAATTATCTTGGGTATCTATTTTCACATTTATTTCATGAATGAAATTGAGATTTCCTTTTTTATGCTCTACAATACTCAAGTTCTTAGCAGACTATATCCTTTTCTTCTTTGGTGAGTTTGTGAGTTGGTTAAGGTGTAGATTATTAACCATATATCAGGAAAACTGATTAGGCATAATTACAATGTCTTTTTATCTAATCATCATCCTATTTGGTTTCTCATAATCCCCTAAATGTTCATTAAATTCAAAATTAACATCAATCCTCCTAGTTACAACAGCTGTATAAATAAAAAAATCATGGTTTGAGAAACAATGAATGTGGAAAATAATTTATTAGATGTCTAAATAATGAAACACTATTTTTAACATAATATTACTTATTATTAACCAAGTCTATTCATTTTCATAATCTGTTAAAATCAATCATGATTTTTCGTAAAGAAAATGTGAATTATCCTAATAATATCCCTCAAGAGTGTCAAACCAGGTATGTAGTAAGGACCATTTTCATGCACAGTGTGAAGATAGATTCAAAACCCATTTCACAATTTTTAGAGTTTTGACCCCTAGGAAAATCTGTTAAAGAACCATACCCCCTTATAGTATCCAGACAAGGTTGTATTTTTAGAAAAAACCATATAATTGATTTCTTATCAAAACTTTAGGATGTTCTTATATACATAAAATCAAATTTTATCATGGAGTTATGTTCTCTAATTTGGGTGTTCCTAAGTCTATTTATCATGTTTTCCAGTAAAAATACTTTGATACCAATTATAAAAACCTTATCTCTAGTAGTCTAGATCCAATGGTTACATTAATACTTTGGAATAAAATAGAAGTGATAACATCCCAATGTACTAATTTTTTTATAAGTTTTGGTAAAACAACATACTTTAATCTCACATTGTATTTCAAAAAATGAAATACAATATAGTGGAATAAAAAATTCTACATCCTTGAACTCATTCAAATATTCTTTAGTCCTATCTCAAGGAAAGGAAACAAAATAAGGATGAGCCTAGATTCTTAGTAAGGGTTACATATAGTGGAATCAATCATTAATCAATATGGAATAATAAATATGCTTATGGAAATAAAAAAACTATATAATCAATATCTCTAGAAAAAATAATAATATGGTAGAAATAAATGATAATAAAAACATTCCATATAAATAATCATATAAACATGAAGTTAATTAACCAATAATATTAGTTTAGTAATCCCATGGATAAAAATAATTGAATTATAAATAGAGGAAATTCATAATGTTGGAAATCATTATCTATGAAATCATGATATCTATATCTTTAAGGATTTTAATTCAGATAGTTCAAAAATACATATAAAGAACCATTTAATGCAAGTTTAATGAATTTTATCATGATAACTATCAATGAATAGAATGACTATATAATTATTGGACCCACCCATCAAATAATGTCTAAATAATTACTCATATATTGAATGATTGATTTAATTCATGAATAATATGCCTCGTCAATTAATGTTTGTAGGGAATAAAAAATAAAGAATTTTAATATTTTCCCAGTCAATAAAACTACTTTCAAAGTAAAACCCCATATATAGAATTGGTATATGACTTATGAAATAATAATATACATCATAAAATATTGATATTTCTAGAAATGTAATTTACAATGACCACATAAAAGTGAATATTTCAAGGGGATGTTAATGAATATAAAATTAATCCCAAAAGTTAGTTTCAATAACCAAATGATCCTAAATCATCCATAAAAATAATAAGGAAGGTAACATTAGAATATATACCCAGTGTAGTACAATCAAAACAATGGTTTTATTTCATTTATGAAGTGAAATACCATTAAAATATCATTAATTATTTTTGAGGAAAAATATTGTTTGTTATTTAAATTTTGAATTTAAGATTCTATAAAATCACAACACGATAATATCATGACATCGTAAACATCCCTAAATCAATAAAATCAATGAAATTAATTTAATCCACACTATGGTGTGGATTAGTTAATCATAATCATGGATAATCATTAAATTTCTAACAAGTCATTATAATTTCATAAGTTTTGAACAAAAAAAATAATAAACGTAAACTTATATTTTCTAAAGCTCATAATTTCTAGAAACCACCATCCAATATATACACAATATAATGTTACTCTGAAGATATTTTGGATATATTCTATATAAATTATTTTTAATATGTGATATAATAAATATAAAAAATTCTCATTCCCTCCATTATATGTGATATATTTCTCTAAATAATCCAATAAATAAAATATTTATACATAGAAAAAATATGACCTTATAGAAATACATAACTTATTGGTTCTGATTAAAATTAGATTCATAACATACTCGACTTAGCATAATTATTCCATCTTCCACATACAAAATATAATTTCTATCTTTTTATGCTATGTAATATATTTTCCTTTTCTAAAATATAGAATAACTAATACATAATATTTTTATATCTAAATATAATATTTTTGACTTTGAGATATTTTAATAATGCAACATAGATAATATTATACATTGGAAGATTCTCTAACACATAATTGAAATAATAAAATATTAATAATGAAAAAAAATAATCACTAATAAGTGATAAAAATAAAAAAGGATAGATATAGCACCGTAATTACCTGTCTCACTTGGCTCCCAGCTCTCCCATTGCTTCCTATTCCCTTTATCAAAGGGGTTTTCTAGTCTTATTGTTTGAGAAGATTCTCTTCACTCCACTTGATTTCATTCTTTTCCTTCTCTCACTTTCTTCTTCCCCTATATCCAATTATATGGATTGTTGGTGTGGACATCACATGTTTTTCACTGCCCATCATTTGTCTTACTCCTGGGCATTGATCCCCCCATCCTAAGACTGTGTATTGGAGCTTTAGATGGTTTTGGACAATGTCAGTGGTGGATTCAGACATCATTCTTCTCCACTACCATTTCTATCCTTCCTATTGTCTTTGAATCCACCTTCGTTAAACTCAATTCATGATCTAGGTCTACTTGGGATGGTATTAGAGGGGCACTGGCAGTGGTATCAGTTTATGTTCTTCATAGGCACTAGCCATGTCCCTTCTTCTTCTTGATTTCTTCTCTCTTTTTTGGGTTTGGTGCTACTTTATATGATTGTTACTACTTTAGTATGTTTTTTTGGACTCATTGGATTTGGTCGTATTAGCTATGGATTATATTCTGGACTCGTGATGTTGTTTGGGATCTTTCCTTCTCTAGGTGAAGTGTTTTATAGTTTTGGTTTCTTCATGATTATCTATTTTTTGGTTCTACATTTTGATGGTGGTATAAAGATTTTTCTCCCCTATTGACAACGATGTGGTTTCTGGCATGGCACCCTACCAAGGCCTCCATCAGCTCAAGCCTGGTCTAGCATCCAGGTCCAGCACTCCCTTCCCAATTGGTCTGGTGCATGGGACTTCCAGAAGGTTTTTGGATGTGTGGTTCGAGAAGTTTAATGTATGAAAGAGGGCTAATTTCTATTCAAAAAATGTTTAGAAATCTATGAAGTTATTTTATGAAAATTTTATTGAAGAAAAAATAGAGTTCTATAAAAGATATATGATGACATCAATGGCGTCGATCTCTGATGATCTTCGGAAAATGTTATGGTGTTTGAACATAGATGTCAATGGTGGTGATATTATGGAAATTATGACTCATGATGATACCACTAGAGACTTGACTAAGGCTGACATGGGTAATGGATCATGATATCCTTGGTAGTTGTGTTTGTTTGAATTTACAATCATGAATGTTGTTTTTGGTTCCCACCTAACGATGTGTAAGTTACCATTCACCCATAAAATCCTGCTTTTTAAAATATATAAAAGTGAATTTTGAGTCAGTCAAAAAGGATTAGAATTAAAATAAAGGAGAAGTAAAAATCAAACTGTGATTTCATAATCATTTATTCCTTCTAACTATAGAAATAAGAATAAGATAATAATTAATAAAATAATAATGAATAAAAAAATTAGTAGATAAAATTAAGTAAATTAAGGGAACACAATAATTTTAAAAAAATTAAAAAAAGGCCACTCAACATTTTGACCCCAGTATTATATGAATTGATACACATAAAGATTCCTATTTTCAATGGTGTGGATGAATCACCACTCATAGTCTTCTCTATGTAGCATGGCTTCACCGTAGTCCTATTATGGGTTTCAGTGACATCAATTATTCCCAAATACATTATAAACACAAATATATATTCTATGATCATCTATAATAAAAGTATAATAGAATCACGAACATAACACAAAATCAATTAGATTTTCAATCCATGATTTTAAGGATTATCACTCAACAAAAACGAATGAGTTATTATCCTAAAAGTTGATCCACTATCTACAAATTCTCAAAATCCTTTTTAGCATCTCCTATAATTATTAAGGTATACTAATTTTTCCTTTCATTAAAGGAATAAAAGAGAAATATAGTTTTATTTATCTTTGTTTCACCTATAAAATAAAATTTATTACATATTTAAATAAGGATAAGAACAAATTATTTAGAAAATATACATTAAATTTAGGATATTGTAATATTTTTAATGATTCAACACTTAATACCAAGAATATAATATAAGTCTTCACTCCCCTCTGACACATTCCTATAGATCATTGAAGGATTATAACTAATGGTGATAAAGAAATACATTCTATGATGGAATGATTTCCCTTTAAAACCGCTCAACTCCTCATGTTAAATATTTTTCAAAAAAATAGAATATGTTGTTTTAGTATGTTCAATACATCAAAAAAACGTTTATGATAAAAAAAATCATAGACATTCTAAGGGATCACATAAAATATTTCTACCAAAAACATTTAGGATACATATACCTCAGTATAATGAAGATGTGTGATAATTTATTAATATAATATGTATACATAAAAATAATATTAATATAAAATATAATAAGAATAAATATAACCAATTTGAACTAATTATCATAATTATATAACAACTACAAAAACAGAAGGCATATTGGGATAATAGCAATGCTAAAGACATTCTCCACCCATCAATCACTTCAAATACCATGTGGATTGATACACACAACTATCAAATAGATATGAGAAATATATATCATCAATGTTAAAACTTGATGATGAAGGCTATATGTGATCCTTGTTGAGCATGTGGGGTTGAGGGCATAAAACTAAATAGTATTTCCTGTTACGACTTCCCTAATGTTCCTTAAAGGTGAAAAATAAAAAATCTATTTTTTGGGTTTTATAAATATAGTTAATGTCCCCCATGGAAAAATGATGTATAAATTTATAAAATAATATATAAGAATATAAACACATTTAAATGTAAAAAAGTTTGCATTTAAATTTATGGAGATAAATTTACCCAATAACATTGATATTCATACCATGGAAACACTATCAAAAAATAGTTCCATTAAATGATAGAAAATCCTAAGGAAAATAAAAGTTAACCAGGGAACTAATATAGGGAATAAAACAATATTTCTTTTTTGGTTCATCACATAACCATAGAATAACATGGGAATTCTTATGGGGAATAAGGAAAACCCTCTTATCGACTCATCTTCTAGCCTAAGAACCTAACTTACTTTAGGTTATTCACTCAGGATTAGGTGTTCTAACCTATTCCATCTCACAACCCTCTTTCCATAACTCCCCCACCAAAAGTGTCCTGTATAGTTAAATTTCATAAATTCAATTAACACTTCCCCATTTTTTAATAAATTTATAAAATCCACTTTTAAATACCCAAACCATCATTCTTTATCACAAAAAAATATTTCAGATCCAATAATGTTATTTAAAATACCAAATCATATTCAAAATTATTTAAAGAAATAAATATTTCTAAAGAATAATTCAAACATACTATTATAATAAATAAGATGTATTTTAATATATTTTACCAAAATATATCACCCAAACACAAAGTAAATCGATACCAATATGAACAAATTGATTTCTTTTACCTTTAATAAATTCTATATAATATATCATTGAGTTCCTTAAACCTAAATCCATTTAATATGACTAAGGGATTTATAAAATAAGAATTTATATTTTATTTAATTTATTTATAAAGGAAGATTTGTCATGTCTTCTAGAATACTTACAAGACAACAATAAAATGAAATTTAAAGGTCTAATGTTGTGTGTCTGATTATAATCTGATTCCATGGCCCATGTAAAAAAATACCTCAACCTATTGAAGGTTTCACCATGGATCAACGATTACCCACATCAAGATCTTTATTATTATGAAAAACATATCACATACGATAAGGAAATAAAGGAGAACAAAGATGAAAGGATAGAAAAGGTGAAAGATGGAGATATAAATTGACTGAAAGTTAAATCATATATGGAAGCAGGGGATATTATTACTGTAATAGATGTTTTTTTAAATGAAATATAATTATGAGTGGTTTGGAGTAGAAAAATGAACATTTGAGAACCCTTTTAGAGAAATATTGATAACAAACTTAGTCAGTTAGCTACACTTGTTAACTACATGTCCTGACTTTACCCAAATTATGTGAGGAATTATTTCCTAATCCCTACCATGACATTTAATTTATTTTCAATTAACCATGATTTGATGATTTTTTTAAATAAAACCATTTTTACACAAAATTTAATTAATAAATATTAATTTTTTTATTGAACAAAAACATATCTTTTATAGATTTTATACATTTAATAAACACATAAAAAACATCTAACATTTTTTTATACATTATAACTTATTTAATATCAACTTAAGAATCATTTAACACTTCAAAAAATTAATTTAAAATGTTAGACTTCATAGACTATATTATCTAATGATGTATGAGGTGAATAAATGTGATCTTACATAGATTAGATAAAATATATCCACGAAATATGTTATCTTATATCATATTTCAATTCATGAATATCGTATAATACAATATACTTGTATCATACACTATGATAAAATTATTTATTGAATATATTTTAATCTCCTAGATGCGCTAAATCCCTACATATTTTTTGCAGATTTTACAAATAACACATAAAATTATATCTAAAGATTTTTAAAATAATCTCACAAGTTATTTTGAAATATATATAATGTTTGTGACATTAAATTAATAATACTTTAAAATATTTTAATATAATATTCAAATATATTCATATAAAACTATCACATAAACTTTCTCAATTTTGGGATTATCTTTATACCAAAATAAATCCACATTCTACAACCTTTGGTGTGACTCTATGATCCTTTTTAACATTAACAATGGTTAAAATTTTCTTGTTTATAACCATAAAAAATAGATAACTCTACAAAATCATTGTTACTACTCAAGCTATTAATTGATCTGATGTGATATTTATTAAACAAACTCAAATCTATATTTTAACTATTAAATAAATATATCTCTATAAACCATATTCATTATCATATAATCTATTTGTCTAAGACATAAATTATAGACATGAGACCTGGATCACATCAATCTTTTATAGGAAAATTTATAAATTATGGATTATCTGAACTATAATGATCAATATAAATTAATAAATCACCCATGATTCATCTAAGTAGATGATCACTTCAAATGTTAGTCAATTAATCATGCTTTTTAAATTTCTTTAGTATAACTCAAATGTGGATACAAATGTCTTACTCATAATATAAGAGGAAAAATCTATTTTGATTGATAGAATCAAACTTCATGATAGAAAATATACTTGGACACCCCCAAATCAGATTGGTATTGAATAATGAAACAATAAAGTAATTTATGTAGGAATATTTAGGTGTAGGTCATGCAGTACACACTCCTAAATATATCAATGATATCATATAAAACATTACATGTGATATAATTTAGAGAGTTATTCCAAAAAACAAGTCATACTTCTATATCATGAGTAAACTCAATATATTTATTAAAGTCCCCACTTATTCTATTATTATCATATAATAAAAACTCAAGACATTTTGGGATGATCATGAAATAGGGATACTCATAGATTTTATTTGGGTATTATTTATCATTTAACTCTCATGTAATATATACATCACACCTGAATATATGATAATATAAAAATGTCCTTTAATAATAAAATTATAATACATAATATAATCCCAAACTTGAAAAATATAAAATAACTTTGTGATTTGGGGAAAACCTATGGACTTTACACCCCCATCATGTTTCTATGATATATTTTTTTCAATAAATTCACTTCATTTTCCTATTCTCCACCTAATAAATCTCTACAACTCCTATCGATAAATTATATAATGAAATGGTATTTTTGAAGTTGTATTTACTATATTTGTGATACAATTATTCCCTCTCTTGAATGATCGATTGGTTATTGTAACATTAGAGAATGATATATTATGAAATACTAGGAATTATCCCTATTTAAATAATAAACATCTTGATGCAAATAAATTCCTTCACAACATCTGAAATAACAATTTACATATATCCTATTATAGAATCAACCATAATAGAATTCTTTGTTATTTTTATGCTAATTACTCCACAATTGACATAGATTAGAAATATACATTCATATTTAGAGTCAAATGTTTTAGTTTTATATCTAACATAAGTATAAGACATTATAATAAGCTCCTCCTCGCCTATTAAATTGAATAATATATCCATATTATTTTATTAATATTTAAGAATATTATTAAAAAAATCTAGTGACTCTCACCATATGTTTTAATATACTTAATATGATTAAATAATAAGATACATGAGGATGAGTATAAAATATTACATATATAATTAATCTTATTAATGAGGAATAATTAATCTATTAGTGGTGACAAGCCTTTTCTGAGACTCCCTATTGGGAGGAGATGAATCAGGGTGTCCGACTTAGTATAATTTTATCTCATTTTAAATGCCTCAATCTAGGGTTCTTAAATATATGTTAGTATAATTGATAAGTTATATCAAAATTGTATTTTTATTATTTATCCTTAAACATTATTATTAAATCACTCATTCATTCACTCACTACATAATCATGTTTTTTTACACTTACTTGGTGGTATGTTAGATCAAGCATAGATCAAAAAAACTTTTACATAGTTCACCCAAAATGGTTTATGTCCATGTCTCTTGGATTGTATACTATTACTACATATATGATAACAAAATTATTTGTGTGATGTATATTTATGGACACCTACCAAGGCTCAATTACTAAAAAATAAAGAATATGACCACTATGAGAATCTTACAATTACAATGAACATATCAATAACTATTTTTTATTTTTTTGATATGGGTGTAAAGAATATCCCACCCTAAATATTAACTTCTCAACCACTCTGTTTTTTACAATCTATTATTATGGTCAACCATCAACATTCTTTTCTCACTCTCAAGAGAACATGGACTTAAATAATTCTCCATTATTTTTATATTATGTGATATTCAAATATTATTATATATTTCACTAATTATGGTATACTCTACTATGTGTATATTACTCATTATATCCTTATCAAAGTTTTTCTTCTGTATATCTCTTATTCTTATCATTTTTTCCTACATCATAATCAATCATCATTTTCTATTTACTCCATGTGTATATTCATAACACCCCTATACTATCCTAATTTTAAAAGTTTCATTTTAAGATAAACTCTAAAATAATAAACATATTCCTTCATTTAACAGTACAATAAAAATATTTATCATTTTATAGATTGTTTACCTCTTTTATGCAACCCACAATCTCTAATCATACCTTTAAACTTCCAAATTTACTTCGAGAAACCTTCATAGATAATGAATTTATCATGAACATCATATATATTCATTCATTTACTCTAAAATGTTTATGATCAATGTAAATCAATATTATTCCATTAAAAGTAATCATTACCCAATTGGTTTTTCAGCGAGTTACCAATATCATTGCATATGATATACCAAGTTATTAATTTAGCATAATATTTATTCCCTATCATATTCAATGATATGTCCTTATTATTTATTATGATCTGTAGTTACTATCATGAAAAATATTATGACCAAGTCACTTCATGTAACATGATTATTTCAATTTATCATGACTTGTGACAAATTCTATTTCCATGTATGATGTATCGGTTTCATGTCCATTTCCTTTTCATAATCCATAACCCCTCATATCCCGTATCAAGATATATTAGATATATTATTCCTGAAATATAGAGTCATATAACATGAATTTTGATATTTTTATATCATTTTCTATGATATGACCACAACTTATGATAAAGAACTATTTTTGTTTTTGTTAATACAAAACCCATGTGTTAAACTAAAGCATGTAATATAATATCTCCGTAAAACTATCTATGGTATTTATTTGGTATTTGATTCCTTATTTTTTTTCATCAATTATTTAACAAAAACTTTTATTTTTTCCATATTATTTCATGTGATATGTATATATTTCTTTGCTAAATTCTTCACACATTGTAGTCTCATAGTGTGAGACTTATGGTTTCACACTTGACATTTCCATTGCATACCCATTTTACATCACTGTAATGCTCATTAAAAATTCTCTTCAACCCATAAAATTCCATATCTATATTAATTTTTTGTTCATTAATAAAATTATAAATCCCATGGTTGATAAAGAATCAATTTAATTTGGAACACTAATTGACAAAAAATAGAGAAACATATTGTTTTATGGTATGATCTAATCATTCGATGTTTTAATCTATCATAGTAGATATAAATCCAAGAAAAAACTATATCACATAATGTTATGGGACTTTGTTATACAAAAAAATTCATTCTATAATTATATTAAATCATAATACGTAAAACTAGTTTCTATACTATTATCACATATCTAGGCTTATAATATTCATAATTTCGTATTTAGTTTTGTTTTCCATAAGCAGTGACATAAAAAATCACCAAATACTATCCATTCAGGTATTATAACACCCATATGTGTAACTTATGACTCAATCATGAGCTATATTGCATAAGTCTTTTAGCCTGTGATATATTCCCATTCTATAATATTTTATAAATCACATAAACGAATATAATTATATTATATGTTGCAATAAAATCTTAGTGTATATCATTATGTTATTCTATTCTGTAGTATTTACAAAAAATAGTTCTTATCAATTATAGTTAATATTAAATACGTGAACCAATATATAAACACAATCTCAACACAATCAATTCTTATTATCACTCCCATATCCATATTTTAATGTTTATGAATTCAATACCCGAATGGAATGAAATTAAAATTTTTAGAACACATTAGGACAACATGAAAATATATAGTGTCTAACATAAATATTAGGGACAAAGTAATACATGAGTGGGATGAATTTTTCCCTTTGTAAACTAAAAGTAACAGAAGTAGTATCAAATTAATATTTTGGAATTCCTCTTCGGTTCAACAAACATCCATTCCCGAAAATACAATTGGGTTTTCCATGGGTACCTATTTATCTATACATACAGATAATAAGAGATAAAATAACTATATAAACTTTATACATAGTCAATTTAGGTCTAAAAAATACATAAGATCCACAAAATGATAAAAATTAGGAAAAATCATTTTTTGTACAAACCCAGCAAGCTACACCATTCATAATGTTCAAAAGAGGGTGAAACTCATGTGATAACTCAAATGATGAAACTCCTAGATAGGCCCTAGGTCCCACCTCAACATTCCACCCAAAAATGAAAAATATAATACCAATGATTCAGGCTCCATGTGGTACGTGTCCTCATGATTTAGTGTTTTCCCCTTAATAGGATCACATACATTTTGGAATACACATACCCATAGTGGCATGTGATGTATGTGATTAAAATATCCCAATGGACAATCACCACCCCCAATAATTACATTTCATAAACACAAGTGCATGAATGAAACAATATATGGATAAATTAAATAAACAAATAGGGAATACCAATATTCTTGACATACGTTACTGTATAACGTTATGACTGAATAAAATTACTCTATATATCATGTGGGTCCCCACCATTTCTTACCAACTTCAAGAAAAGACAAATACTAAAGTCGAGTTAGTGGTAAGACAATATTATAGAATGTTCTATCCAAGTATATACACATACAATGTCAGGGCATAATCTCATCCCATGGGATATGATAATGGGTATAACAAGTCAAGACCTATGCTCATCCCATGGAATAGGGGAAATAGGTATAAAAAGTCAAGGAATAGTGGGTGTATACATTTATGATGAAAAAATTCAAGAAGTACCTACATGATAGTACATCAGAAGAAAAATACCATTTCTAAAACATGTACAAGTCATCATGTGACACATAAAAATAATATAATAGGTCCAAGAAGAAATAAAAGGATATTAACTTAAAATAACATAATGGGGAACAAATATAACATGCTATAGTATCTGTTTTAATATCTAGAGGACGAAATTAAATAATTCAGCCTGTTCAGAAATTCAACATAACTAATATGAAAAAATAAAACATAAAAATAACCAAAGTAATGCATGAAAGAAATTTAAATTCAAAGTGGACTCAAATGTAATTATATACCATGAAAAATATAAATTAAATAATTATTTATTAATTTAACTCACTCAAACCTACACAAATGAAAACTAACACCTTTTGGAATATGATATGAAATATAGGTGAACCTACTAATTTAAATGATAGATACGTTTTTTAGGCCCACGGAAGAAATATTTTCAATTAAGTATACCTATAGAACTAAACTAAAAAAAGAATAAAATGTTTTTCAACTATTTATATATGGGAGGTGGTTATATATGAATGATAAATAGGGAATAAAATTATATTTATTTTGGTAAAACTCCCATATCTTCTATCCTGAAAGGAATTCAAAAGATTTGGAAGATTGGATAATTACAATATTTTGAGATAAGGGATTTACACCCACTACTAAATAAAAAAAAAAGGAATTAAGAAATTTATATGGAATTTATTAGATTAGGATGAGATTCGAGGACTAAATTAAGGAAACTAGATTCATAAATGAGGAATTAACCATAAGAGATAGGGAAGAATAAGGTGGAACTCTAGGATGCTTACAGTTGAAAAAAGGTGTTGTAATCCCAATTAAATATACTTTTAAGGGTATATATTTATGGTGAAAATAAAATGTTTTCCCCCAAACTAAAAATATCAGTAGTTAAACTGAGAAACTAGTTCTAATACATTGGATACTTAGTGTATCTTGTATCAGGGTACCTCCCCCTTTTATTCTTATGCTCTTCACAAGTTTCTCTAAACCTTATAAAACACCCTCTAATAAAAATTCACACAAAAATAAATTTGAATAATTAATTTAAATAGAAAAATAGACCTAAAATGGGTTATGGTATTTACTACTAATCTACCATTTGGACTATCATCCCTTAAAATCTTCAGCCTTCTTTCTTAAGGAATAGGTTAGATCATTAGATCTTCATCTCAATTTACCGCTACAAAGTTTTATCATTTATATTTATTTATTTCCACTAGAACCAAACATAAGGAATCGAATTTCCCTACAACACCTTCTAACATTGATCACTAATAAAAAAAATGATGCATTAGATTCCCATTTTATATCATAATATCGAATCACATGTGATAGATTAGGTACATACCCCCTTAATTGAAAACCATAAAAGGTATTTTTAAAATCATTAAAATTATAAGAAAAATTTAAATGAAAATAAATAGACCCAACTCTTATAATTATTTCAAAGGTAGAAATATAAATCAAGCATATCTTCCCTTTTATAACCCATTACTGACCCAATTTTGATGAAAAAAAAGGAATACATGATCTCTGACTTTGAATTCCAAGTATTTCTTTCAATGGTCAATATTTTAATTTTTTTAGACTTGAGTATATTTGATACATATTATTATTATCTTTACCTACGTTTTCATATCCTAGAGAATACTAGGCCTAATTAAATAAAATTAGCATATCTCTATCCAATAAATAGTGGAAAACCTCATATCACATATAACGCCTTAAGGGTCCATATGAAGAGATGATTAATAACTGATATTGTATGAGAAATAAACTAGAAAATGGTAATCCTACCATGATATAGTAAAAGAGAGATTAAAATCTCAAATAATATCAATAAATATTTGGATAGTTCACTCAAAATATCAATCTGTATGGAGATGAAATGTGTTACTCAATTTCATCTGATACCTAACTCTATTTGATATATTTTACGGAATTAGGATGAAAACCAAGAATATATTTTAGATACAATAGTAGTTGGTACACCATGAGGATTCACTACATCTATGACATATATTATTTCTAGTTCTTAAAATAAATAAGCTTCTATCATAGGAAAAATTGTGTTTTCTTAGTCAAATGGTCAATAATCATTGAAACTTTGTCACTCCATTTAAATGAACATAAAAAATAACTACAGAATCCATCATGATTTCATCCATTTATATATGGGTAAATAGAGTGACTAATGATTACTAGGTGAATTATTATATATTTTAATTACCTACTATCATTTGAGGACTTTAGCAAAAAACCAACTAATATATTTATTTATAGAAGGGCACTACAATTAAAGATGAATATCATGGTACAATTTTTTTGATTCCAAGGTACAAAACCCACCTAAAGGAATGGTACTCCTTCATCACTTCCCCATTTATACTCATAGGGGATATGATTCTTCCATGAAAATCTTGAAAGGAATGTGAATCTTCATACCATCCATCAAGGATCTCCCTACTATCATATCTCTCAAAAATAATGAAATAATTTGAAATTGATATTTGGGACTCTCATATTCATTCCATGATAGAAGATAAAAGATAAATATGGTGCTAATGGATCCATATTCTATCTTTCAGAACATTCAAATTAAGATTATTCAAAAGATACACTAGTTATCCTTCATCTTTATACTCTTAAAATTTTTGAGAAAGAGCATTAATTCTTAGAGCATTGAGAATGTAATTTATTTTACTAAGAGAATATTGGATATCAAAGTTGAATGATTTAAGGAACTATAACCATCATCACTATCTGATATTTGGTTCCCACTAAGAGAAAATGAATTTCATGCTCTCGTGGTTAATTAAAACAATAAATATCCTCCAAAACAATAAATGCCTCAAACTAATTAAATGATTTACAACCATGACTAATTCCCAATCATGGGCATGATATTTTATTTCATGATAACGAAGCATAAGACGCTAGTTGATGATCATTCATAAAGATGTAAATAATATAAATAGATGAAGAATCAAAAAAATACCCATACGCCTCTCCTACCAGAGGTAATATAAGGAATGTTGTCTTAGGTATATACTTCTATAACTCTTTGAAGGACATTGAACACTGGAATTACAATTTTAATTTAGTCACCTTGTTATTTATAATATTCATAGGTGTTCCTATCATTCAAAATTATTTAATGGAATGATGGTAATACCAAATGTGTATAAAAATAATCCCAAAATAGAATACATTTGAGGGTATATTCAAAGAAATTAAAAATTATATTTTCTTTGGATCCATATATATGCCTTCTTAGAAGAAAACGTGCCCAATGAAGTTTATTTCCTCGATATAGAGTGATCACTTAGATAGTTTTACATAAATTATATGTTATAAAAAAGTCTCTAGGACATTGCAATGATTTTAGGAATTTTCATCAAAAGATTTACAATAGACCCAAATATCATATGTAGAAACCATGAAAAATATTTCCAAGAAGGAATAAAAGACCGCATTCATTATTTCTATAATTATATCTTGAGAATTAGTCAATAAAAAAGGCATCACTAAGTAATTAAAAATCCTATAATGAAATTAAAAAGTGGTATTTGGAAAGTTTTTCATCCTAAGATAAAGCTGATGATAACCATGACATTGATCAATTTTAAAAAATCAATTTTCACCATTTAACTAATCAAAAGATTATAAACTCTTGGAAAAGGATAAAAGTTCTTAATAGTTATGTAGTTTAACTTCTGAATGTCTATACAATAGTGTAGAACTTCATCAGCCTTCTTGGAAAAAATAACTTTATCACTCCATGGGTATGTTCTTAGCATAATAAATCCTTTTATATATATATATCCTATAATTAGATTTTATATTACCACAATTATATTAAAGTCATATTATATGGTTGAATAAATATTGGTTTATTCCTATTTTCTTTACAAAATCTACCTCCTAATTAAGTGATAAGACTAAAATATATTCAAGGAATATATATAAGAAAATATAAAACACCATATATATAACATACTATCCTATAGATTATACTTCCCTAAGGAAAATAATATCCATGTAAATGGTGAATTATCCCACTTTTCCATAATTAGACATTTCTCAACTAGCTTGGAACTCTTATTCACCTCAAAAAGTATACTGGATTTGTGTGGGTGATGAGAAATACACCCTATTGATATAGATATAAATTAATTCATATAATTGAGTAAACTAAACCATTACTTAAATAATACCCACATGTTTCATATTGAGAACCATAAGATCCTAGATATATCCATATAAATCCACTACCATGAACACAACAAACACTTACTTTTTTTGTCTCGATTATGTTACCTAGGGGTGTATCCACAATCATATTGGTAGGTTATACCTATACATTCAAACCAATAAGAGAATAATTTTTCTAAGAGGCAATGAAATGAAAAGAACCAATATAAAATAAATCACAAATAATGGTAGAGTATACTAGAATGGTACCTTTAAAATTGAAGTCCTAACTTCATTGTAAATGGTGGAAAGATCCATGATATATATTCCACCTTATCTATCCTACTAACCTTGGGGTTCAAATCCTTGTATGGAATATTGTAAAATCACTATTCAAATTTAATATCCTTAGTGTTCCCATTAGTCTAATCTTCTAGAAAGTGGTCGACTATCGCTAGTAGAATGCGTGAAAACATAATCCTATGATCATTAAGATAGATGAGGTTACTATGTAATAATATATGATACACTATAGAGAAAGATTAATTATATATTACTATACTTCCTATAAAAGTGAAGCTACACTGCTTCAAAGGTGGAGTTCATCTTTATTTTCCTCATTCACCCACATAGGTGGCACTACATAAGTGGCATCAAAGAACTAAGATACATAGGTACTCCACCCCCCTGAGTCCCATAGTAATAAAACCCTCTTCTCACCTATTCCCTCTATCCCTTCTAACAATAAGAGTATGAATCACCTGATTCATAACCAGGTAGAGAGATACCAACTTCTATATGTCATTTTTATCATGTTTCGATTAGTATTTCTTTCTTTATGGCCACAAATTTTGTAGGACTATTGAAAAAAATGTTCTAGATCTACAATAGGTCATTCAATCCCATCTCATTGTGCCTCACTTTATAATCCAAATCTCTATTATGATATAGATAAAGGTGAAGGAGAATAGTAAAAATGGCCACGTACTCCATAATATCCATCAATCCTTTTTGGTTATTCATTAAATAATTCACCTTCACCCAATTTATATTTTCATAGAATAATTACATAGAAAAAATCTATTGTAAATTCCTCCAAGTAAGGATTGGTCTTTTGTTTCCAAAATCATGAAATCCCACTAGAAATGATCTAAATTTGTCTAGTATAAATGTTTATAACCTCACTTTATGTTTCTTATATATAATCCTCAACCCCAGAGAATAGAGGATGATGAAATTATAAGTCCTTCATAACATTAAAATTCATTGGATCCTTTTTATAAAAACCTTTAATGATGGCTTAAGGAAATTAATAATGCCCCTACAATTCTTATGGGACAAATACATGTTATGAAGCTAGAACATTCTCATTTACTCATTCCATATTAGTAGGTGGTGGTCTTCTAAGTGACATACTATATATTTAGGTATTGAATAACATCAACTCCTCTCACAGGTTGATAAACCAAATTTCAATACTACTCTAATAACATCATTTACAGACCTACATTTACTATCTACTTTTCAATATTTATCAATAAAAACACTTTTACATTTAAATTTTTTTTAGTCAAACTTTTAATAAAATCGATCATACAAAAAATAAAATAAAATAAATGTATATTAAACATTAATTAATAATAATACTAGTTACCAAAAAGAATAAATAAACATTTTAAATTAGGGAATAAGTCATCAACTCATGTTGACCAACTCATTAAGAATAAATATATAGGAAAATTATATTTATTTATCATTAATGATTCAATTAATATATACCCAAACAATAACATAATCATGTATGTTCAAAAATAAAAGGTCCCATGTAGTCATAATATGGCTTCCTATTGGTGATTATTATGATGCATGAGACTCATGTATCTAGGATAGAGTCAAGGAAAAGAGAAATAAAATGAAGATGAATCCTGAATTCCACCTAGTAACCAAGTATTCCACCATAATTATACTATAGAGGCATATTTGTAGATTACTTACTGCATCTAGAACATTCTTACTTTAGGATAATCTCAATTTCCATACCCAAGATCCCTTGAACTAGCTTTTGATACTGATTTTCAATGTTCATGATTCATGTACCAAAATTAATCACAATATATATCATTAAAACCCCTCAATATCACCTGAAAATCACCAGAGTATAGTGTAGGTATTGGGAGACAAGTAATACACGTGTGGGAGATTATTTACTATATATAAACTAAAAATAAACAAAAGATAATATTTACAAAATTTTGTAAAGAACCTTGGGGTTGATAGAAATCCATTCCAAAAACACATTGTGCACCACCATGGGTATCTATTTATACTGAAACCCAGATAATAAGGTATATTGTGACTATGTGAATAAGGAATTATTTTCATACTAGGTCTAAAATATCCACAATGTTTATAAAATGGTAAAATGAATAAAATATGTATTATTTACAAAATCATAAATCTAAATTAGGCATAATGGTAAAAATATGGTGAATACCATGTGATTAATCCCATTAATAACCTCACAGACAATCCATAGGAACATACTCTATATTCCATATAAAATTTGAAAAAGGTATTATAAATTCTTTAAACTATATAAAGTAATAGACCATATTCTTTGATTCTTTCCCATTACCTTTATCACATATAATTAAGTATGCACATTTCTTATAATGATGCACATGGGGTGTGAGTAAACCAACCGATAAATAGGTTTACACCCCACCCTACTTACCTATTATAAGCTCATGTACATACATGAAACAATATATGGATATAGTAAAATGGAATACCAGGAATAAAAAATTCTTTCCATTCTTTAATGAATAGTATTTACGGTTGAATTTTACAACTCCCTATATTAGGAGGGTCCACACCTTTACTTAATAGATTATAGTATAGCCTGGTATTGATTTCATTCTAGTTATGGGGTAATGTTGCAGCCCATCCCATCTAGTTTGATACATTTGAAATGTCAAGTACACCACATGGGATAGGGGAGCGGTTATAACAAGTTGGGTCAAGGAACCATACCATGAAATAGGTAATGTTGTATAAAATTTTATGGATCTATAATATTTTCTGATCAATATACATCAATTAAACATGTACTTTATTGAAAACATATAAATTAAAAAATACCACTTCTAATTTACTTACAAGTAGTAAAGTAATATTTAATAATCATATAATTGATTCAAGAAAAAATATGAGGATATTCACTTATAATTATATATTACGGGTATATAAATAACAATTTGTATATCCAATTTCAGTGAATAATGTTAGTAATAAAATGATTAAACTTGTTCAGAAATTCAGTAACACTAAAATAGAAAATGATGGGGATTAATTTGGATATATTTTTTTTTCATATATTGTTGATGTAATTATAATGACCTTACATTGAAAATGTTATTTAATTAATTAGTAATTAATTTTTTATAATTTTTATTAAAGATTAACATTATTACTATTTTTTTTATTGAAATAAGTATCTTTTATTGCTTCATTGCTTAATAGTTCATGGTTCTAATGTGCAACTATTTTTGGAGAAACCATTCTAAATGATTTTAGTGAGACTACCATTGAATTGATATATTAACCGGGTTTGAATGGGGTTTGTTATAATGGTTTTACATTCTATAATACACTATTTACATATTGAATATAATTTATGGAATACTTTTTTAGTTATCATTTTTAATACAGCAATTTATTTGGTTTAATTCTATTTGAAAATTAATTTCAGATTAGGAATTTGTTGTTGAATTCTATTTGTATTTTTTAATATGAAAAGGTAAGTATTCAATGAAGCATAGATACATAAGGGAAACATAGAAATGGTATAAAACTAGAATTTACAGAAGGTTCGATGCAAGGGTAGTTGATGAATAGAATAAGGGTACCTGTCACCCACATCAAGGTAATTCCATGTGAAAACGTGTTTTGTAAGGGTTAGAATACCCATGTAATGTTCATAAAGGCAATGCATATGTTTCATAAGGGTCATAATGGATATGCATAATGGTTATTCATTGTTATAAATATATATACAAATATGATATTATACCCACATCAGGGTAATCTAGTAACTCCCCATCCAACAAAAGGATAGAATTAAAACTCTAAAACCCTATATAAAGGCATCACCTTCATGAAACCAAGCTATGTAAGTGTAGACCACACTTATAAAATTACTATGTCAAGGTCCTAATAAAAATAAAAGGGTAACTTATGTGCAATTTATAATGAATCAAGGTTATAATTGACCTACGTAACACTGAGAAAAATTATTTAATTTCCCATAGAGACCGAATTCTATAATTGAAAAAACAAAGGGGGGATCTCTTGTCGATGAAATTGAAGACTACAAAAGGAAGTATTGAAGAGAAGATCAAGAATCCTATGTGAGAGGATAATTTTTTTATAAGTATGTGAGACATGAATTAGATGGTGAACAAATACAGGTAACAAATGGAGACATGTTACATGAGATCAAAGATATGGTCTTTGTGTTATAATACATGGAGTTGGAGCATGATTACTTTTTTATGAAATTGAATCTAGAGAGAGGTGATCCATTTCTATTAGTGAAGATCCTTTTTATTTCTTCTTTTATTATGTTATATCTATTTTAATGTATTAACTCAGTGTTATTATTACTACTTTAGTAATCATGTGTAGATTAACCGATTTTAGAGGATCTGGATTTTAATGATTTAAATTATTTCACATACTCTAAATTAGAATTCGTAGTGGTCTTTTCAATAGTTTTCTCATTGTATCTTATTTATAAAAATTTATTATAATCTACCTCATAATATAATGAATGATGGTCTGTGGATACTCAAACCATGATGTCACAACTAAAGTAAATTAATGGAAAAGGATGAGGTAATAAGTTCTATATAAATAATCATCCATATCCCGAGTTTTTATAGAAATAACTTCTTTAAGATAGTTCCTTGGGTTGTGCATATAATTAATAATGGTGTTTGTTTCATTTTTCCCCTTTTTTAGTTTTTCAACACAATATTAATATTGATTCACTAAATTATATTTTCTTAATTTAGTGAAGTAAGATTAATAGAACTCAATCCCTTATTCATACCTAGTCTATTTTACTCCTTTTTTAATGGTTCTTATACTTTAACTTTCATAATTAAATCACCATCAATTTTTTATAATTCATTGTCATCTCTTTATTTATTTCATATATCTTGTTGGTTTTATTTTTTCTTGATTGTTATGTGTATTTCAAACATAATTCACATTTAATATTATTCAACCATGATTACAAATGTTTAAGTAGTATAAGGTCTTAAAATTTTAATTTTGGAGAGAATTAAATGACATTACCATAGAAAACTGGGTTTTTTCATATAAGTCACATTTTACCAAGTAAAAAATATTAGAAAAAAAAACAAAGAAATATATTTATTTAATATAAATATGAAAAAAATAATTTCTAAAAAAACTGCTCATTCATCTCTACTATGTGTTGAATTATTATTTGTTCTTACATTAGTTTGTATGCACACTTGGGTATCTTGTGACAATACTAAATATTTTCATACCTAAAATTGAAAATCATTTTACATAAAGAGTAAGAATAAAAAATAGATGGAAAATTTGTAAATTCAAAGTGATATAAACTTACATGAAAACCATATTCCACCTCAACCTAGGAATCAACTTGCTTATATGCATAGATTTTGGTACTTTCAACATCATATAGTTTCAATTAACCCATAATGCATATTGTTATCCCATTGGTCTAGGAAATATTAAATTAATAAGGTATACCTGTCTAATATTTACCCTTTTAATAGACTACTTATTGTGTATTATCTGTATTTTATTAGATATTTCTATAATATTGTTTATTAGATACCTCTACACAAGTTGAGTGAGTTGAAAGTTAGATTGAGAGTCATTTAATATTTCTTAAATGGTATTTATAAGAGTTAATTCTCGTAGATTGATAAGGAGTTTTATGATACATGGTACAAAGTTTTCAATTCCATTTTTATAAAATTTCACCCTAGTAATATGAAAATAGAGATGAGGAATAAGATTATAAGTTTTTTCTAGTATGAGGGAGTAATTTTTAATAAAAAATAATAATTACTTAGAGAACTTATTAAGTAGTTACCATATAACCAAATGGATTCTTATATTTTTATTAATAATTTTTTATAATAGACACATCCATTATAATAAAAATATAGTAGAATAGTTCTTAGGTGGTATTTTTTAAAATTAGACAGCTTAGAAGATTAAAGAAATATTTAATAAACTGTCTCCAAATGTCCAATATAAAAGATCTAGTAAAATAAAAATAAATTTGTATTATTAAAAACCTAATTATGTTATAATTTTCATGGAAAATACACTTTGAGAGAAAAGATAGCACTATGGAATGTACATGATATCTATAACCAGCATTCCTAATTTTTTCTTTCCTGAATATCCCTTTAAGAATTTTAATTTCACTAGCTATGGTCCTATAATTTATTATAGTGATGAAAAATTTCTAAATAATAAGAAATTTAGTTTTATAAATCACCAAAAAATATCATGAAATGATCAAGGATTTTTTAATTAACATTATTCCCCTTAATTCACTATCCATTCATGAAAACCTCTTCAAAATCTATGTAGAGACGTTGCATATAACTCTCCAGATGATTTACAGAGAATTATAAAAAATGTTTTAAAATAAATTTTTTCTATTAAAACTGAATCCAACCCTAGGATTCATACTATGGAATTACAAATAATATAGTTATCAAGAGAATTCAGTTTCATGGATACAGAAAATCATCCCAGTTCAACAAAAATAAATATTAATGAGAATATAAGTGTTCTCATCACTAGATATGGTCTTAAAACTAAAGATAATATTAGGGTGAATAATAGAGAGGATGAGATAGATATTTTATAAGTAATTTAAAAAAAAATATAAAAAAATTTTAAAATATGAAAATTAGATAGTAAGTTAAAAACCGAACTGAATCAAGATTGATCACTTCAAAATTTTAAAAAAATAAAATAAAGTGGGAGTTAATAATGTCTGGAATGAAGACTGTTGTGTTTGAAGAGAGGAATGAAAACTAACCTATTTTAAAAAATTATTACTCTCACATAATCTTTCTTAAATGAGTTATTTTTAAGAATAATGATCCATACTACTAGAAATTATTTGATATTCTTTGATATTTTAATTTGAACATTCACCTTGTAATGGCCTTAAAGAATATCCCATTTTATTTCAAATTTATCCAATTTTTCATAGATAAAAAGGGACATAGAATAAATTTCCACTATAGGATTAACTGAGGAATGTAGTGTTGTCCTATAATATATGTTACCTTGTAAATTGAAAGACCACATAAGTAGTGTTAAACAATATAAAATAGGGTAAATTGAGGAAAATAATATCTTGTGAAACTTATGAGCCTATATCATTTTGATTTATTACTTGTTGTTTCAAGAACTAGGACTCTTGGTGCTGAAAACCAGGTTAGGTTTTCTGTAACTACATGATAGTTCAATCATTTATCATAATAAAAGTGCTGAGGAAAAATTATTCAATGTATGGAATCTTAAATTTCCCACTGATTTCTTAATTCTTGACATGGAGCATGACAAGAAAGTACGTATCATATTATTCAAGTAATTTTTATCTACATTTGGTTTGTTAGTAATTTTTGTAAGGGAAATTAGTCTTTCATGATGGTGATGACTGAGAATAATTAAAAATTTTAAGGGATGTACGATAGAGGTGATTCCTAAACTAATTGATGTGGTTGAAGTGGTTTTTAGGGATAATATAAGGAAATAAATTCATGCCCCTTTGAGGAAATAATTTTGAAGTTTGTGAATGAAAAATTTATGATCAAATCGGTTGATTCTAAATCAATAGTAGAACATGAAAGAGTAGGGAGACATAAGAGATGAAATGTGGAAGTTATAACTAAGGATTATGAAATGGGCTACGATGAACAATGATGCTTCATTGATAATTTTTCTTAGGTTGATGAACAACACTCATAACCCTCTATATCTAAGAGAATCTCATCCCATATAAATAGTGTTGACTAAGAACTATCGACCTCCCATCCTATGTTATGTGAGTCTATTACATTATAAATTTTACTTGAGAATAAGTATTGTTGGATTGAAGAAAAACCTGAGAGAAGTGCAATCTATTTTGAAATTGAAATCAATTCATCCTAACCCATAATGAGTATAAAAAATGAAAATCTAGATATTTTTAATAAAATGGAATGTATACATATTCCTACCAAGATGATCTGTTTTGAAGATGAATTATCTATCTTTGAGATTAATGAATTATTATTAGAGCTTGGGGATTCTTTCTTAACATTAAATAAGGATGTTTACTGTAAGGGTGATGCTTTGGAATATATTGAGTACATTGCATGAATATTTCCACCTGAACCAGAGCATAAAGGTTCCTTAAATGTTAAGGAAGCCTCAAAAAATTATGTTAACCATTTTGGGGATATTTATATGTTGTTTTATACCAATTTTTATAATCTTTGTGATATTTTAGGCATTAAAATTATAGTATAAATTAACCTCACTACTAGATCATTGAAATATTTTAAATGAATTTTGTTAGATACTAGTGCTTTATAAATCCTAAGAGAAGATGAAAATATTTACTTTCATGATAATGAGGTAAAAATCATCATTAAATCATACCCATTAAGATATTATCAATATAATTTTAGTGTCTATTTCTAGATAAAGACAACAAATTTATAATATCATGGGAGGAAATCTAATGATTGAATTTTTTTATTCTTATTTTTTTTTAAAAAATTCCTTACCTATTTTTTAGTTAATCTATCAATTTTTCTTGTATAAATAGAACTAATTATCCTACTATTTTTAAAATGTATATAATCATTGGACTATGCCTCATTATATATTCACTTATTTTTCTTCAAGGTTACATATTTTTTATCTAATGATTTTAACACTCTATTGAATTATTTTACTCTTTTAGTTACTTGAATGGATTATCCAAGTGAAGCCAAAAGTGTTTAAGGGGAGAGATTTTGGGGTTGATCATTAAGTGGAAAATGAATAACCAGGATAGTATTTTCTTACTTTTTTTCCATAAAATATAATTCCATGAATCTTATGTCAAATTATCTGATAATATTCTTTACCTAAAGAATTTTTTTGAAGCTACCCACTGAATTAAATTAAATGTATTGGGGGGATAAATTTTTTCATGAATTGAACTTAAGTTAATATAGTTTAAATTTAAGGGTTTCTTCACTTTTTTTATTCTACCTTATTTAAAATAATTTTTAACTACGATTAAAAACATTCATAGAACACTTGAAATTTATTTGTGATTTTTTAATATTTAATGAACCTATATTTAATTTTTTTACTATTTACTAAACTCAATGATAAATTTTATTATTTAGTAGATATTAATTGAAAATAATTATGTTTTTTTAAAATAAATTTAAATTAAGAAATATATTTTTTATGTCCTACAATTTTTGGTAAGAATGATACTTGAGCCTTTTTTTTGACCAAGAAATATTCTTTCTCACTATTTATTTAAAAATATTTTGGAGATAAATTGTATTAAATGATTTCTTAAATCTTGACTTCATAATTATGAAGAATGTTTAACTTTAAATATGGGGGAGGGGTCTTAACTTTGCTAAACTATATACCAATGAATAAATATTAGATTATCTATATTTTTTTCTTCAAATTTTACATGTTTTCAAGAATCAACTATTACATCCAGTGGTTGTGAAGTTATATTTATTTTCAAGATAATTCTATTTCATTAATTTATTAATTATTTTTATTCAGACATGGATTCAATAAGGTAACATTTTTTATATATCCACTTTATGAAACTAGTTTTGGTGAAATTTTAGAAGAACATTTATAATTATAATTGGTTTTAAAGAACTTGGATGGTTCTAAACTAATAATTTTACACTCAACATGGATAAAAATGAACTCAGAATCCAAGGTAGATATTTTTATTATTTTTCATTAAACTTATATGTGTGATAGTTATTTATTATTTGTAATTATTAAACTCAACCATCTCTTTAGATGTGTTTAATTTTTCTTTGTTAATTATGTGAGTCTATTCACTATGGACAAAAATAAAAATATAAAAGAACAATTAAATGAAAAATTATATTGGATTTAATCCTTTTAGAATAATAAAATTAAAATATATTTATAAAACTATAAAACAAATTTTTACAAAAAAAAATACTTTTTGTTGAGAAATAACCATTAATTACTTAAAAGATTCAATAGGGTAAACCCTTATGAATATTATATATTTATTTTCACTATAGACCATTCATTGTTTAGATTAATTACTTTCCCCAAAAATTGATAAATTGATTGATTGAGGACAAAAAATGAGTTATGTGTGGTGAAATTTGATGTTTCTGAATTTAGATAAATATTTATAGATCATATTGATGTAATTTTAATGATTTATCCTCAAAAATATTATTTAATTAATTAGTAATGCATTTTGGTTCATTTAGACTGAATATTGAAATTCTATCAATTTTTGAATAAAAATGAGTCTCTTTTTATGAATAATTGATTTGTTATTCTTGGTTTTAATTTAAATATATTCTAAGAGTAAATAAATTGAATTTTATATTGTGTATTTTGATTAATTAATATTCTATAGTGTTTTGAATGGGTTTTTTTCCTAGAAATTTATTATTTCAAGCTTCCATTGTTTTTATATTGAATATAATTTATGGTATACTATTTAAATTTTACTTTTTTATTAAATAACTTATTTGGTTTAATTTTTTTTTTCACATTTTGAATGCATTATTGAATTATATTTGTATTTTGTTGTTTTCTAAAGGTAAATTATCTATGAAGCATAACTGCATATGGGTAACTAAGTACAGGCATACGTGTAGCTGCCACTCAAACACTCTTACAAAGGTAATTCATGGCCCACATAAGGATAATAATTACTTTATTAATGGTAAAATAACATTAAAAGGGTATTTCATAAATGTTATAAGACATCCTTAAGGGTTATCAAGGCCAAGCATAGCTCATGTAAGGGTCATCATATATCCGTGTTAAGGTGATTCCATGATTGAATATATATATGTATAAACTTTTGATCATACATCCACATTTGAGTTATCCAGTGCCTCAACATATTGTGTAAGGTTTATATCGCACCATATAAAAACCAATTATTTTAGAATATATTTTCCCTTAAAATAAAGGTTAAGTATTTTTATTGATTTCTATATAAGCAATACCATGTATATAAAAATCACGATATTTTTGTTATTATTAAAAGTCACCACTATAACCTAGAAATGAAATATGTGTGATTAAATAGGATTAAGGACATTAGAAAATATTTCTATAAAGGTTTTCCTTAATAATTTTTTATTTATTAATATGCGGAAATTAGAACTAAAATTGTAACGATAAGAAGAAAATCATATAAGACCTATTTTTTCAAGAATCACAATTTATACATAATATATATTGATCAATACTAATAATTGATGAAATTTATTGATATTTTATATAAGAATATGAATAAAAATTTATATATTAATTATTATTTGGATATAAATTAAGAAAAAATAATTTTAAAGTAAAAAGAGATATTTTCAGAAAACAATTTTTATTGTGCACAATGTATTTTATCTTAATAAAATAAAAAATCACTAATGATGAAATATTTTAATTAATGGTTAATATAATTTATTTTATCAAATATATTAATAGTTAGCTAATCATTGGTACTCATTAATGAATGAGAATAAAATCATTTTAATTATGTTCTTTATACAAATGGATTTTATCCATTTTGTCCACATTTTTTAGAATTAATGTCTACCACATTTAGAAACCGAGTCTGATAAAATGGATTACATATTATGAATCGTCATGTAAAAATATTATTATAAGGATAATTTTGTTTTCATACATAATAAATAGGTACCATGGTAAAAATTAATTTACCACGGGAAAGGTAGTTATTGGTCAAAAGGTGTTAAACGAAGGGATAAGGCTTCCAATAATAGAAAAACATTATCTTTAACTATTTGGTTGAGTGTATTTCAACATTTTATCACCATATGTTTTATATTTTTCCATTTTATTCACATTCTCTTCATAATTATATTCAATATTTTAAATAATCATAATATTTACAGGGGTCCCACTCCCCTCACTTATAAAAGGGTATATACTTCCTTCACTAATTTACAAGCATTGATCACTCTATATTAACCAAAACCTATTAAAATATCTTTTAAGATTTCCTCCCCAAATATTATACATATTTATCTCACGAAAATGATATATTATGATGGATTAAGGTGAATGATGGAGGAATATACTCAACAGATAAGTAATTACCCTTACTGATCTATTTCAAGTTTCTTTCCCTGTTAAACCTCCTCCAAATTTTATATAACAATATTAATATAATTCAATAATTATATTAAATTTAATAAAATCTTTTTATTTTAATGGTATATCCATTTTCAATATTCATTCCATTTAATGGAAAATTAAAGTATTTCTCATGTTTGTGTACAAACTACCGTTTCCATGAAGTGATGTGATTAATTTTTCATCACCAACTAAACTAGAATATTTTTTAATGTATTTGATAAAATTATATTATATTTATGATATAATTATCATTATGGAAATATAAATTATTATTTACCTCATTTTCTTCAAATTCATCGAAAAATAAAAACAACACTCATGTGTACATATGGAAAAATATCACCATAAAGTGATGTAATTTATTTTTCATCACAAATTCACAAGAATTTTACAAATGTTAATATAATAAATTAATTTCATATTTATGAAATTTTTAAATTTTTTTATATTATGAAACCATAACCATGGAACATGGACCAAAATCACCAAAATAAACTTTAATGAAAAATGAAAAAATTAACACCCAAAATATTTTTAGTGGAGAATTATTAATAAATTTTCAATTAGAAATTATGAATGAATCATATATGGTTTCATTAGTATGAATAGGGTTATTATATATATTTATAATAAGTATAAATTTATTATACCTGAGGTAAGAGAGTACATGAATAAATTTAGGTCTTGAGGTAAGTGTTTATGTTATAATCTTATTTTTTACCAGGATTATTTATCTTCCAATTTCATTTGTTAGAAATAATTTTTTCTTTATCTCACAACACCATTTATTTTAGCCCACTTTGTTTATTTTTGGGGGTTTTTATATATTACTACGATTATTTTATATATTTTGTGTAAAATAACATTGAAAGTATTTTTTAACAAAAGCTGGTATAGTTTCTCTTCTTTTGGTTGAGAGTATCTCTCCTCCATGTCTATGTTCTATAAAAAGATTTGTGGAATATTTTACATATACATAATAGTTTGATAATTTTTTTCCTTTTAATTTCTTTTAAAATTATTCACCGGAATCATTTCAGATATTTTTAATATACCTAGCTTTTTAATTTTTACTAAAGTGTGAAAATAATGTTTTCTTTTTAACATACATGATATCAAATGATTTTCCAAATGTCATATACACTCATTATAATGTATAATAACTTATCAATTACCTTTGTTTTTTTATAAAAAACATTATTAGCATTGTTTTTAGAATTTTTGGTTTTTAGAATTTACTAAATGAGGATGATATTTTCCCTTGTTTGTCAAAGAATATTTCAAATACTTTTATAAAAGTATTATTAAACTATGATAATTTACTTTAAGGTTTATAATAATTAACTTGGGATATGATTTAATGATACCATCAACTTTTTTTCTTTAGATGGAATGTGATGATAAATTATAAGAGTTCTTATGAAACCAATTTCTTTCTATGGGTTAATTATACGATGATGGAATTATGAATGTCATCTTTATGTGGCACAAATATGTACAATTTATCATAATGTTTTGTGTGGGTCCATTATGTCCCTCCAATACATTGGGAATGGTGTTATATATTGTGATATTAGTAGAGTATTCTTGTAATAATGTATAATTCAATATATTAAATGTAGTTGGTAATAAGGCATAATCTAATATAATTAGGGATGCTGATAATAAATAATGATCAATTATAGTAATTCATTTAGGGATTATTCCAAATAAACCATGACATGGGATGCTAGTGATGATTCTTGATATATTAAGTTATGATATTCTAGTAGTGACATATGATCCACAATTTTATGAGTTTATAAGATTATTTTTATTCCACAATTTTAAGCCGGAAACTTATGTCTTATGATTACGATATGATATCATACATCATAATTGATTATTTTTTATTCAACACAGTTATGAATCATATATTTTATTATAAAAAATAATTATTCCATGACTCATGTTTTATGGTTTATGAATTGATGGGTATGATATTTGAAGTTGCGATCATGTTCTCATTTCATTAGGATTAACTTATTATCACTTATGATAATCTATTCTAATATCCCATATCCACCCTATCAAATAATTTGAACTCACCATTTAATTTTTTTTTCACTTCCCCATGTAATGAATAATTGTATTATGTAGGGAATTTATAGTAAGGTTACAACATGAGGAAAATATTCTGGGTGATACTAAAGATATTTCATGAAATAAATTGATTTTGTATCTTGGTCTCTAATGATACCAAATCATTATAGTTCCTAGGAATGTATTATAATAATAAATATTGAATATGTATCTAAAATTATGTAAAATTTATTTAATTGATTCATGGGTAACCTGAGGTGGTATCATAGTAAGAATTAGTTATTTTTAGAGATTAAGTTATGATAAAAGAGAGGATAAAACTTATGAAAACCAATTATAAACCAATTTGATACACGATGAACCTAAAGTGACATAGATTTATCTAAATGTGTCATAATTTTATAAATATTAGTAATTATTTTAATAATTATATTATTTCTCACTATAAATAATTATTTTTTATGTTTAATGTATTTTTTGTTTTTTTGTGTGGTTGAGACTAGGAGGAACCATGTTAAAATTTATTATGAAGGGAAAAGTAATGAATGAACTCATGAGTACCCCAATGGAACAAGCGATAAAATGAAAAATCCCATGGATGTTATTTCCCAACTCTCTCAAGTAATGAATAATCATGTGAACCATGACGAGCTTCTAAATTTTCCATATAAAGAGAAACATTTTAGTGAGACTTTTTTGTAGAAATGTATAAATTCTTTTTGTGGTTCCTCTGATCCACTAATTGGAGATAAAAGAATCAGTGTGATAAGAAAGATATTTTAAATTCATCCATTCTAAGACCATGAGAAGGTTTCTTTATCCATCTATGACATATAAGGTATAGAATATCAATGGTAGACTCGCATCAAGAAGACAAAAAAGGAAGAATAAAATAACTCTATATAATTAGAGGAGTTTAAGAGAGTATTTATCTATAACTATTTTACTAAAACTTTATTTAATAAAAATATAGAGTTAAATTAAAGATCCCAAGTATAAATATGATGAATCCATTGGAACCAACGAAGTAAATTTCAAAATACATTTGATAAATTACTTGGGTTTTATCATTTACCTTTAAATAAAAATTTAATTTTTATTTAGTGTCTTAAAAAAAGTGTCTGAAAGGTGGTATCTATAAGTGACATCCATTTATATGAAGAAACAATTTTATGTGTACTCAAGGAAGAAATTGAATCTTGGAACACTCATTACTTTCATGATTTTGGGGACAAGAAGATAAATATTATGTTTTTCATAAATTCTAATAATAAAACCCATGGATGAATGATAATTAATCATCCTTCATATAAAAAGTGTGCAAATAATAATGGTATAAATTTTATTCAGGGGGAGGTAAATTTTTTATGTGTGGGAAATATGCTTATTAATAAAATTAATTCTGTAGGGATATGAATAGGCTGATCACTCAAATAAATTGAGACAAATCTCAACTGAATGTACCACCTACAATCTAATTATTCAATTTCAAAAATTATGGGCATTATACCAACAAATTTATGAATATAAGGGTTAATGATATTAAATTATGTCAAAAAATTTAATCCAAGTGACAAAGGGAAATCTATTGTGAGGACACCAACCAAAGTAGGTCATGAGAATGAAGTGGCGAAAGGTGCAATTATCATACACTCTAAAAAGACAGATGCCATATTAGATTCTGGATCTTGACACTATTTTATATCTAAAAATTTTATAAGAATATTTCATAATTACCTCATTGATTAGATATTAATTATCAATGGTATTCTACTCACGTATCAAGACTATAGGTCCTCTCTAGTTGATGTTTTTTTGGAATGCGATTCATTCAAATACTATTATTCCCCCTACAAATTAATTTTATGTCATTTTGGACATAGATTAACTCACTTTATATATACCCCATATTAATTACCAAGGAAGTTAACCCATGTTTTATATTCTGAATTAACCCATTATCTTAGATAAACTCAAGGATTAACATGAACTTCTAATGGAAATTACTTCCATTATATGGGCTATATTAAAAATTCATATGGGATACTCATCTCAGATGGTTGGGTATAAACTTAACATTGAAGATATGCATACACACATGAAATATTATATGGTATTTATTGAAGAGCTTACTATTCTTCCACCAAATCATATAGTTATGATTAAAATATAAATTATACCTTGTGATACACTAATTTTTATGAGTCCTTATATATTTTAAATGACTGAGTTGTCGTAATTGAAGATACAAATATAAATGAATCATGATAAGGAAATCATATACCCTTGTGCTTCACCATGTGGTTCACTAGTTCTTTTATTAAAAAGTATGATGATTAAATTCACCTCTATATTTATTATTGAGAATATAAAAATAATAAAATCTATAATTAGTATCCTATAACCTATATTAATGATTTTTTTGATCAAATTATTGGAGGTCAATTTTATTAAAAGAGTGACCATTATTTTGGATACCATCAATTAAGGTTAAAAATAGAGTAAATAACCAAGAAAACCATCTGTATGAGGTATGTACCCAATTAATTTATAGTGATTCCATTTGGGCTTACCAATTACTTTCACATATTCATGGATCTAATGAATAGAGTCTTTATATATTACATTGATTGAATTTTTGTAGTCTTTTTAGATAATAGTATTATATATACCAAGAGAAATGAAGAGTATGAAAATCTTTTTAATATTGTCATAAAGAACTTGAGAAAGGATAAACTATTTTCCAAATTTATAAAGTGTAGATTTTACATACATAAAGTATCATTCATGGTTTATCTAATTAAAAATTAAGGAGTATTAATAGATCCTTCAAATGTAGAAGTTATTAAAGATTTGTCCAGACAAAAAAAGATTACTAACATCCATAGTTTTCATGGATTGACTGGATAACATTGAATCTTTCTGAGAAATTTCTCATGGATACAAAATCGACTATCCATGTTGGTTTTTAAGGGAGAAAAGTACCATTGGATAAATTAATGTGAAGAAAATATTAAGAAACTGAAGAGAAGGATGGTTAATACACATGTTATTACACTACTATACAATGTAGAAGGGTTTGTGATATAGTTTGATCCCTAAAAGAAGGGAAGAAAATGTTTTCTCATGTAGAATTACATGATGGTAGTGTATATATAACAAAAATTTAAATTTCATTTGAAAATTTATTAACACATGATTTGGAGTTGTCTATATTAATTTTTTCTCTAAATATATGAAGGAATTATCTTTTTAGCAACCTGACCCAAGAAATAATGGAGTTGGTGTCACACTACCAATACATTGGCATAAGATACAATTAATTTGAGTCCTAATGGACCGAATAGTTTAGTAGTTATCATAAATCAAATATATACATGACTATTATTTTAAAAAAGAACACTTAAATTATAATATTTTTTTTTCAAGGACAATAATTTATTTCATCTAGAGTATCCTTCCAAATCATTCATATTAAAAATCAAGGAATCTTGTGGAATTCAAACATAATAAGGTTCTACTCAAATTACTAGTAAGGGTAAAGTAAATCAGAAGAAATATAAAATTAACGATAATAATCATTATGGAATGGTAAATAAGTGAACACAAATTGCATGTAATCAATAAATGGGGAAGGACATACATAAACAATATGGAAAGCTAAATAACTAAAAAACATGAAATTTAAATAATTGGATAAGGAATATTCAATATGGAAAGGTAATAAACTAAAAACACATTCTATTTAATCAATAAAACGAGAGTGAAATGAATCTATATAATTTTTCATAGTGAAAATCTGGTGGATAGTAGATATTAAATAAAAGTGAATGTAATGGTTAATTATTCGATGTCATGTCAAAGGCACATGAAAAAATATTCTGTCAAGACCATTCAAAATATATTTTAAAACTATAGGTAGAACCCCATTTATTTTTAGAAACAAAATTTTCTCATGATAAAGCATAAATGCATTGAGGGGCTATATAAATTTTGGGCACCACCAATCACTAATAGTTTTAATCATTCCTTATATCAAGTAATCGATTCAATTAATAATTAATACACCTTATCAAATAACTATAATTATTAAATATTAGAGATTTATCAATATTTTACCATAAATTCAAATAAATATTAAAGTAGACACAATATTTAAAATTTTTATATTGGTTTGGAAATAATCATTTCCATGATAAATAATATGGATATTTATGGGAAATTAAATGTTTTATAATCATAGGAAGTTGACTAATTCAAGGGGACTAAATTGAATCAAGGAAGTGAATGTAAATACTATCCTTGGTCAAAGAAATCATAAAAAATCTAGAGGAATAATAAGGAGAGTATCAATACAGGATATCCTAGGTATAATAAAAATAAAGTGTTGTTATCATTGAAAAAATATAAGAATATCTTTACGAAATTGTTGAGGAATATGCCATTTTTATTTTAAAAAATAGTTTGAAAAAATTTTTCCTTGAAAATAACTTATAGAAACATACATATTTTTTAAAGGGTGAAAATTAATTTTATAAATAATTTTTAAAAGGTTAAAAACATTATTATAAAACATGGTTTTGATAAAAAACAGATCTCTCACACAAAAGAGTGATAAATTTAGGTTTTATTAAAAAACATTAAAAAACTTTTTAAGTACCATTGTAACGCCCCGACCTTAGTTACCCAGAGTCGGTGCATTATTACATAACATTGGCATGATCACAAGAAAGATCAAATCTCAAAAGACCGATTGGTTTAGTAGCCTTGGAAACACTAGATATATTCATAAGTTTTACATTACATCATAAAATGAAAAACTACTACAACAACATAATGTATCCATAATCCACACTCATATCCCCACATAATATCTCTGCAGGTCATTCATAATTTACTTCTTCACTTCCTGGGAAAAATAAAACATAGAAAAGGGGTGAGCTCAAATGCCCAGTAAGGATAAAAATATAGCGGAAACTTTCATAAATAAGAATAAACATTTAAGGCAATGTATAACTAAAACAAAAGCCTTTCAAACATGAACTTTCAACATGGTATGACATAAATAAAATGAAATAATTCCATTTACTTATTCACATGGATATTCTACTAATCGAATAATCACATGCAAAAATCAATAACCACTTTCATAATGTTGGAATGCATAATGCTGAACTTTAATTTCTTTGTCAAGGACTCATCCCAAGACCTTGGGGCTAACTGTAACTGGAACCCAACCCGGAGTGCCTCTAATAACTGGACACCAACCCGGAGTGCCTCTAATAACCGGACACCAACCCGGAGTCCTTCTAATAACCGGAGACCAAACCGGAGGGCTTACTTTTACCAGTCCCTAACCTGGAGGGCTTACTTTTACCAGTCCCCAACCTGGAGGGATTACTTTAACCAGTCCCCAACCTGGAACATACTTGTCCAACACATTCATATGAAGTAAAAAGTGAAATAAAACATAAACATTCTTATTGGAACTAGCATACGAAATGTCAATACTTTACTCATAAACCATGAATGCTATATAAATGGCACATCCACAGTCAAACATATCACAAAACATTATTACAATATGGAAGTTTTGTATCATAATAAATCAACTTCAAATAATCGTAAAATCCGTCAAAGGATGTTGACATAGATGAAATCAAAACACTTTTTAGAGAAATATCTCTTTCTATTTTTGAAACCATTTAAGAGCCATATAAAATAAAACATTTTCTTGAAAATGTTCTTATAAGCTTGTAAGGGAAGCTTTGACGATTTTATAACGGTGGAAAATAACCGCACCCGCCGTATAAGTTAAAAAAACATTCTTATCTTAATTCTGTCGAAAAGGTTAAAAAACACTTTGTTTGGAAAACGACGGAAAGATTCCCTTATAAACCTCTTATAAAAAGTAAAACAAGGGTATAAATGACTTTAACCCATATTATTTTAAATATTAGAAATGTTTTGAAATACATTTTGAAGAAACATGGACGTGGATGATAACAAGGTCCCAGTAGATAATTATGTATAAACAATCTCGGATAATGAAGAGATTGCGAAATAAATACTTACCTTGTACTTTTCCTTGGTTGGGGTAGGTTAACCTTCTGTATAATGGTGAAATAATTGTTACTAAATTATGCAATAATCATATACATTAATATGATATCATATATGATCTTTTAATATTGATTTGATAATAATATCTTAGTATTATCGTTGTTTCGGGTGTTAACTTACTTGTTTTCTTTTATATGTTTTGTTACGTAAGACAAGTTTGTAAAGGATAGGTTTTATATTATTCATATCCAGAATGATATCAAGTCCATAAAAATTATTTTTTAAATCATCAAATGATAATTATACTTGAATGGATACGATGGGGAATGAATCTCATCACGTTCGTGGAGACGGTAGTCCGTACGTACGCACGAGCGACAATATCATTCTTTTGAAATTAAAATAATATATAATGGATGGTATATCATATATACATAATCCTTAACATGTTATATTTATTATTTAAATGAGTTACACATCATTATTATACCCATCCAAATAATATTATATTGAATAACAATTACACCACGACGTGGAGACGGTAAGCCGTACGTACGCACGTATGGTGACATGTTATTCAAAGGGTGGATAGAATACTGAATATGGTTGTATCATATTTATAATAACATCATATTATATGTGATATACTGGAGTTATTATTTTAGAATGGTAAGAACAAAGGAAGAATAAGTGGAAGAAGAAATGAATTTGGAGAAGGGTGGTGAAATCATTACCTCTTCTTCGGGTTCTTCCTTTTGATTTGATCAAAGGGCTCTTTAGGTTGGCTTTCTGATCAAAATAAGGCCCCTAGGTTGTATTGAGGGAAGTTGGGAGAGTATTTGGGCAGGGTTTGGCCGAACCAAAGGGCTTTGAAGGTGTGAAGAAATGAGAAGTAGGAGTGCCCTTTTATAAGAGGGGTGAGGGGCACCTTTGGAAAAGCTAGAGATATTAGTTTATAATAAATTCATATTCGGTTTAAAATGGCTCCAAAGTTGACTATTCAAAGGTTAAGGTTGGGATAGGTCGAAAACCACTCAACCAATAGAATTTAGACAGGTTTGGGTACTTATATTAACCTTATCTTTAAGTATTAACTCTAAGTTAATTAGTTTCACTTTTACAATGTCTCTTTGTATTTTTATATTATATGTTTAATAAACATACCATATACATACAAGCGACCCACAAGTGGTCCATTAATGATACACCTATCATGATATAAGTCTCTTGGCCGAACCTTAGATTTTTAGGAATTTAATATCAATTAATAATATAATATTTGTTTTAAAAACTCTTTTATGTCAATTTTGACACTATTCAATAGTTGATTTTTGTGAAACTCATAACAGATTGATTACTTCTAAAAAAGTCAATTAAATCAATCCTAATATATCATATTATCCTATAAAATTATTTTAATTCATTAAAAGTTTCATATTATATTTATTTGGGTATTTATAATATTAATTATTTTAATTTTTCACTATTATAGTAATTACTGCATCATCATTGTGTCATAAATAAAATAAATTATTTAATGTCTAAAAATTATAAATAAAATATCATTATGTAGGAAATAGTTTTATATTTCTAATGAATATTTATAATCTAAAATAAAACATATATAACCCTATGTAACAATTGTTTTGCTAAAAGATATATGCTTGTGTCATTTTTGTATTCATTTTGACTTAATTAAAATAAAGTGTCATTATCACTTACAAGTGGATCCATGGGGTCCCAAAATAGACCCAAAGATGCCCATGGTCGACCATGTATCAACCAATAGGGTTAAGACACGTTTTAGGGTAATTTAGTATTATTATAATATTATTTTTTTAACCCTTATTTACCGGATTTACCCTTAACCATGGTAAATAAAATATTTACCGCAGTAATTATTCAAAATGTCTAAAAATAAAAGTTACCTATTTACAAAATTTGAACATCCTGATTCCAAATATGGAATCCATTTTCCTAAATTCAAAACACAGAAGTGGCAGAAATTAATTTAAAATTAATTCCCGCTGTCAAAACAAAAAGCGTGTTTTTAAGAGATAATAACTATCAAAAGATTGACACTTGTTTATGTTCGGTTTAATTGTAAAATTATGTCCAATGATCAACATTATATTAAATGGTAAAAATATATTCCAAATATACTTTAAAACCACTCAAATTCACAATTTATCACTATTAGTTATTTTGATTAAAAAAGTTGTTTTTAATTAAAATTTAGTAATTTTCACTATTCATCAAAATATGAAAGTTATCCGAAAAGTACCAAAATATCACCTTAGGCTAAATTCGATATTCCGAATCCAAAAATGAATTCCATATTAAAATATAAAATATATATAATTAAAAAAAGTAGGTATTACTATTCATAACGGCTAGTTTGATTGGTTACGGTGTGTTAGAACTCGGTGTTGCGTACAACACACGCTAGCGTACCGTGGAAGCTTGGGATGTTTCATTTTAAATTTTTGATGTCCCCATTTAGTCAAAAAGTTTAAAATATAGTATCTAAAAAGGGTTCACTATTAAAATTTGGTAAAAGTTCAATACTGAAAATGAATTTGTTCTTACATTATGTCTAATAAACTCATAATATGGATTCTAAAATTATAAGGATTATATAAAGTTTAAAATTTAGTTAACACTATTCATAACCTCTTTTGAACAGCTTGTTTGTTAAGTCATAGTGCGATTGAACTTGGTGTTGCGTGTAGTGAAAGTTATTGAATTATTTTGAAGAAATAACACACTATAAAATCTTGGGGTGTTACATTCTCCCCTCCTTCAATAAATTGCGTCCTCGCAATTTGAAATTGTTCTTCGAAAATTAAAGGTTGAAAATAGAAAATATCTTTGTGGGAAAACCCACATCGAAAATTGGGTTACTAAAATATAATCTTAATATGAGGAAAAGAGAAATGAAAGGATCACCACCAAATTATGATCTCTATTAGGAGAATATTGGTGGAAATTAGAGACATATAATTTGAGGAAAAACGTAAATATTTATGGGTAGTGATTGAGGTCATCAATCACAAACAAGTATAAAATTGAGGTCCTTAAATTCATCAATCTATGATGATTTGAAATACCATCGGTTCAACAAAACATAGGGTATTAGGATAACACATTTTTGACGTTTCAAAATATCTTAGTTGAAATCCCACATCAAAAAATGAATTAATGAGGCCTCTATTTAAAATAAAGAGTCGAAAGTATGAAGATTACTGAAAATAACACATACTAGGGTTCCATGTAGGAAAATATGGATATGGAAGAAAAATATAACCATCAATTATCTGATGGAGAGTGGTAGAGAACATGGCTATGAAAAGGCCAACAATCCCAAAGCCATAAATTAGTGATGATTTAAGGTACCATCTAGGAAAACATTTTTGTTCTAATTTGATTTTCGTAATATTGAGGAATTTTTTATGAGATTGGCTAAGATCATATGGAGATATACTTACATTATAATTAGAGTTTTATCCATTAATAAATTTCTACCACAAACTCATCTTTCACTCTAAAAGATAATAGAATGTAAAAAAAATTCTATTTACACTATTCGTATAGGGTTCCAAAATAAACGAATTTATAATTCATCTAAAAGATCATTTAATAAAAACTACATTATTTAATCCAGGACATCTCGTGGGCCAGTGGTAGGTGATACACCCTTGTCGCCCTTCGGTTGCGGGTTCAAGTCTCGCAGCCTTGCCAGACGCGACGGGTTGCCGCCCGACCTCCGGGTTGTCCTTTTATGGTAATCCAAAATAATCCAAACTAGAACTATCCAAAATACTTCTGTCCAAACTCACAGTCCAACATTTATAAGGAAGGTAAACATAATATAGATCATTTTTACCCCGTAATAGCATATGAATACCTTCATCATGTATTCTTTTAAAACACTGAAACATCCTAAATTACCATAATACTTATTGGTTACATTCATGCTCCCTTATTCCATATAGAATGCTGGATATACTTCATCAATCCAAAAATGTTTTAAACCCCAATAATGATGGAATATACAAATCATTAATCAGCTTCAAGGTAGTCAAGAATATCCAATATAATTTATCCAAATCAATCATGTATTATTCTAAAATCACTACCTCGGTATCAGAACCATATTATGGTTTATCTTTCTCTCAACCATATATTTTCTAAAAATTTATCCTGCTATTGAGTCACATTTCTTTGTTCCACACAATCTCAAGTCCTTAATGAAATAGTACTGCAGTACAATCCTTATATACTCCATATTTATTATAACAAGTACATTGTTGATACAACACTCAATTGACATAATCAACATAAGAACTCTAATCATTCCTCTTCATCTGTGGTAGTATCATAACTTGATTATTATCCAATAACATCATTTGCGGCATAGTCTGATGACTGGGACATAGGTTCACGTAGTGTCCAAACTCCTTGCAAATGAAGCATTGTACATTTGAAACCATTTTCTTACCCTTGCAGTCACGTAATTTGTGCCCTTTTCCTCCACACTTATAACAAACTCCCATTCCTTTCAGGCAAGTTCCAGGGTGTTTCTTTCCACAGTTACCACATATGAGAAAATTCTTCTTTTCTCTCTTCCCTTTATCCATCTTTCTCTCTTCCATCCTTTTCTTCTCTTGCTTCCCTTCAAAGCCATAGAACTCAGTAAACTCTTTACTTATCTTATCAACACATGATATTATTTATTCATATGATGATAATACATGGGAGACTATTTCTCTTATAAATTCTAGCTTAAGACCATGAAATATATGATCCTTCCTTCTCTTTGGATCATGTGCATTGCTGGAGTTCTCATTCCTTCTACTAGGCACCATTTCTAAAAAATGGCATACACTAGATTAGTTTATGAATCAAAATACATAATCCCATACTTATAAAACACTTAACATAAATTGAACTATTTATAGATATAATCCATAATCATAAAAAATATTTTCTTTGAGGAAGTATATACTCATAAACCCTTCATAATTATTTGTAAAGAAAATGAGAGTTATCCTAAGCATATCCCCCGGGAGTGTCGTAACCAAGAATGCAGCAAGGCCCGTTGTCGTGCACCAGTTCCCGTTCGAGTCTAGCTCAAAGTGGTGTTTTCGGGTTTTACCCCTAGGTACATCTGTGCCAGAGCCGCCTCTACCTGCTCGTATCCAGACAGGGATGTATTGCTCAGAAAACTCACAAAATCTCTACAATACCAAAATTCTAGGAAGTTCTTCTATACTAATCCTCAAAGTTCATCTTAGGTCTACGTGCTCTAATCAGAGTTTATCTAAATCTAGTTACCAAGTTTTGTACTAAACTTCCTCTGATACCAACTGTAACGCCCCGACCCTAGTTACCCAGAGTCGGTGCATTATTACATAACATTGGCATGATCACAAGAAAGATCAAATCTCGAAAGACCGATTGGTTTAGTAGCCTTGGAAACACTAGATATATTCATAAGTTTTACATTACATCATAAAATGAAAAACTACTACAACAACATAATGTATCCATAATCCACACTCATATCCCCACATAATATCCCTGCAGGTCATTCATAATTTACTTCTTCACTTCCTGGGAAAAATAAAACATAGAAAAGGGGTGAGCTCAAATGCCCAGTAAGGATAACAATATAGCGGAAACTTTCATAAATAAGAATAAACATTTAAGGCAATGTATAACTAAAACAAAAGCCTTTCAAACATGAACTTTCAACATGGTATGGCATAAATAAAATGAAATAATTCCATTTACTTATTCACATGGATATTCTACTAATCGAATAATCACATGCAAAAATCAATAACCACTTTCATAATGTTGGAATGCATAATGCTGAACTTTAATTTCTTTGTCAAGGCCTCATCCCAAGACCTTGGGGCTAACTGTAACCGGAACCCAACCCGGAGTGCCTCTAATAACCAGACACCAACCCGGAGTGCCTCTAATAACCAGACACCAACCCGGAGTCCTTCTAATAACCGTAGACCAAACCGGAGGGCTTACTTTTACCAGTCCCTAACCTGGAGGTCTTACTTTTACCAGTCCCCAACCTGGAGGGCTTACTTTAACCAATCCCCAACCTGGAACATACTTGTCCAACACATTCATATGAAGTAAAAGTTGAAATATAACATAAACATTCTTATTGGAACTAGAATACGAAATGTCAATACTTTACTCATAAACCATGAATGCTATATAAATGGCACATCCACAGTCAAACATATCACAAAACATTATTACAATATGGAAGTTTTGTATCATAATAAATCAACTTCAAATAAGCGTAAAATCCATCAAAGGATGTTGACATAGATGAAATCAAAACAATTTTTAGAGAAATATCTCTTTCTATTTTTGAAACCATTTAAGATCCATATAAAATAAAACATTTTCTTGAAAATGTTCTTATAAGCTTGTAAGGGAAGCTTTGACGATTTTATAACGGCGGAAAATAACCGCACCTGCCGTATAAGTTAAAAAAACATTCTTATCTTAATTCTGTCGAAAAGGTTAAAAAGCACCTTGTTTGGAAAACGACGGAAAGATTCCCTTATAAACCTCTTATAAAAAGTCAAACAAGGGTATAAATGACTTTAACCCATATTATTTTAAATATTAGAAATGTTTTGAAATACATTTTTAAGAAACATGGACGTGGATGATAACAAGGTCCCAGTAGATAATTATGTATAAACAATCTCGGATAATGAATAGATTGCGAAATAAATCCTTACCTTTTACTTTTCCTTGGTTCGGGTAGGTTAACCTCCTGTATAATGGTGAAATAATTGTTATTAAATTATGAAATAATCATATACATTAATATGATATCATATATGATCTTTTAATATTTATTTGATAATAATATCTTAGTATTATCGTTGTTTCGGGTGTTAACTTACTTGTTTTCTTTTATATGTTTTGTTACATAAGACATGTTTGTAAAGGATAGGTTTTATATTATTCATATCCAGAATGATATCAAGTCCTTAAACATCATTTTTTAAATCATCAAATGATAATTATACTTGAATGGATACGATGGGGAATGAATCTCATCACGTTTGTGGAGACGGTAGTCCGTACGTACGCACGAGCGACAATATCATTCTTTTGAAATTAAAATAATATATAATGGATGGTATATCATATATACAGAATCCTTAACATGTTATATTTATTATTTACATGAGTTACACATCATTATTATACCCATCCAAATAATATTATATTGAATAACAATTACACCACGACGTGGAGACTGTAAGCCGTACGTACGCACGTATGGTGACATGTTATTCAAAGGGTGGATAGAATACTGAATATGGTTGTATCATATTTATAATAACATCATAGTATATGTGATATACTGGAGTTATTATTTTAGAATGGTAAGAACAAAGGAAGAAGAAGTGGAAGAAGAAATGAACTTGGAGAAGGGTGGTGAAATCATTACCTCTTCTTCGGGTTCTTCCTTTTGATTTGATCAAAAGGGCTCTTTAGGTTGGCTTTCGGATCAAAATAAGGCCCCTAGTTTGTAGTGAGGGAAGTTGGGAGAGTATTTGGGCAGGGTTTGGCCGAACCAAAGGGCTTTGAAGGTGTGAAGAAATGAGAAGGAGGAGTGCCCTTTTATAAGAGGGGTGAGGGGCACCTTTGGAAAAGCTGGAGATATTAGTTTATAATAAATTCATATTCGGTTTACAATGGCTCCAAAGTTGACTATTAAAAGGTTAAGGTGGGGATAGGTCGAAAACCACTCAACCAATAGAATTTAGACAGGGTTGGATACTTATATTAACCTTATCTTTAAGTATTAACTCTAAGTTAATTTGTTTCACTTTTACAATGTCTCTTTGTATTTTTATATTATATGTTTAATAAACTTACCATATACATACAAGAGACCCACAAGTGGTCCATTAATGATACACCTATCATGATATAAGTCTCTTGTCCGAACCTTATATTTTTAGGAATTTAATATCAATTAATAATATAATATTTGTTTTAAAAACTCTTTTATGTCAATTTTGACACTATTCAATAGTTGATTTTTGTGAAACTCATAACAGATTTATTACTTCGAATAAAGTCCATTAAATCAATAATAATATATCATATTATCCTAGAAAATTAGTTTAATTCATTAAAAGTTTCATATTATATTTATTTGGGTATTTATAATATCAATTATTTTAATTTTTCACTATTATAGTAATTACTGCATCATCATTGTGTCATAAATAAAATAAATTATTTAATGTCTAAAAATTATAAATAAAATATAATTATGTAGGAAATCTTTTTATCTTTCTAATTAATATTTATAATCTAAAATACAACATATATAACCCTATGTAACAATTGGTTTTCTAAAAGATATATGCTTGTGTCATTTTTGTATTCATTTTGACTTAATTAAAATAAAGTGTCATTATCACTTACAGGTGGATCCATGGGGTCCCAAAATAGACCCAAAGATTCCCATGGTCGACCATGTATCAACCAATAGGGTTAAGACATGTTTTAGGGTAATTTAGTATTATTATAATATTATTTTTTTAACCCTTATTTACCGGATTTACCCTTAACCATGGTAAATAAAATATTTACCGAAGTAATTATTCAAAATGTCTAAAAATAAAAGTTACCTATTTACACAATTTGAAAATCCTGATTCCAAATATGGAATCCATTTTCCTAAATTCAAAACACAGAAGTGGCAGAAATTAATTTAAAATTAATTCCCGCTGTCAAAACAAAAAGCGTGTTTTTAAGAGATAATAACTATCAAAAGATTAACACTTGTTTATGTTCGGTTTAATTGTAAAATTATGTCCAATGAACAACATTATATTAAATGGTAAAAATATATTCTAAATATACTTTAAAACCACTCAAATTCACAATTTATCACTATTAATTATTTTGATTAAAAAAGTTGTTTTTAATTAAAATTTAGTAATTTTCACTATTCATCAAAATATGAAAGTTATCCGAAAAGTACCAAAATTTCACCTTAGGCTAAATTCGATATTCCAAATCCAAAAATGAAGTCCATATTAAAATATAAAATATATATAATTTCAAAAAGTAGGTATTACTATTCATAACGGCTAGTTTGATTGGTTACGGTGTGTTAGAACTCGGTGTTGCGTACAACACACGCTAGCGTACCGTGGAAGCTTGGGATGTTTCATTTTAAATTTTTGATGTCCCCATTTAGTCAAAAAGTTTAAAATATAGTATCTAAAAAGGGTTCACTATTAAAATTTGGTAAAAGTGCAATACTGAAAATGAATTTGTTCTTACATTATGTCTAAGAAACTCATAATATGGATTCTAATATTATAAGGATTATATAAAGTTTAAAATTTAGTTAACACTATTCATAACCTCTTTTGAACAGCTTGTTTGGTAAGTCATGGTGAGATTGAACTTGGTGTTGCGTGTAGTGAAAGTTATTGAATTATTTTGAAGAAATAACACACTATAAAATCTTTGGGTGTTACACCATAGTGTGTAAAAATGGTAATATTAATTTAAAAGGTCATGTATTACCAGTATAGGGAAAAAATTAAAGGTTTTATTAAATAGTGATAATTTAATTTTCCTTAATTGAAATCTAAGTGTGAAAAATTCCGAATAAAAATATATTTTTAAGTAAATCCTGGAAAAGAACATAAATATGAAGTAATACTCAAGAAATTAATTAATTAAGTTTCTCAAATATATATATAAAAATTAGAAGTGAAAATATGTAAATGGATAGTCAAAGTCATTATATACATAATCATATAATATTAACAACAACAAAGAAATAATATAACCTAATAAAAAATGAATTGATCAAGGAATTTCTTTACCTCTCGATAATTTTATGTTCAAATACCCTTAGATGAAATATTTAAAAATGAAGATAACATTACCATGAAGTGTGGATTATTTATGATATTACTTTTTTAATTAGCCATATTTACACCATATATAATAAATTTGGTGCACAATGATAATTTATGCCTCAAATAATCGAAATTGAGGAAAAGTCCCTTACTACTTAGTAACATTTGAATCATAAGCCCCATAAAAGAGATAAAATCAAATGAAACATTATATAAACTGAATATAAAATAATTAAATATATAATATATCAAAAGGGGAAGTAGATACACCACATAATATATATAAGTGATAAAAATAGTGTATGCCTCATGGAAAGAAAAATTAGACAATAATCCCTTACCACATATTTCTATTTGGATTTACATACCTTAACATTATGTATATGGGTTTTAAACTTGTTAATAAATTACACCAAAACTATAATCATTTTTATAATATCATATATTATCTTCTAATAATATCTTATTACCCATTTGTTAACAATATTTCATTATTTTCACTATTTCAGGTGTTAATTGCCCAGTTTTTATGGTATGATTTTACTTGATACTTGTTATTCCTATTAATTAAATCATTATTTCGTAATATCAACAATGTAAAATATGATTAATTATCATATATATTCATTATATATGTATTTATAATAATCCATATAATTTGGAGATATGAAATGAAATGCAGGGTTCATGGAGACGGTAGGCCGTACATATACATGAACACTACTTCCAAATATTTTTAATATTAAATGAATGATAATAAAATTATATATTTGAATATTAAAATTCTAGTATAATATTTATTTCATATATTTCACATATTTTTATTAAATCCATCTATCAATACATTCCATGTATAGCATGAACGAATCACTTCGCTTTGACGAGGCGGTAGTCCACACGTCCATAAATGATGTTATCGTATTCCAAAAAAAGGATTGCATAAATTTATATGTTATATAATAATTAAATAAGTATTAATACATTAAAAATATTATATATATAATATATAAATATATCTTCAATCATAATTGTTACCATGATAGGTGGAAAAGCAATAATGAACAATATTCGTTTCACGAGGCAGTATTCCTCTGTACACATGAACGTTAAGTTTGTTACCCATTAGATGGAAGTGTGTGTAAGTGTAGAAAGAACCCTTAGAGTAAAAAATATTCTATATATTTATCATATTTAGATTTATATATAAATCTATAATAAGAATCAATGATGGAGTGGTGAATGGAATATGACTAGAATGGTCGATGAAGAACGTTACCTCTTATTTAGGTAACTCCTTTTGTTTTTAACAAAATCATCCCTTAGTTTTCTTTATTCCCATTGTGAGGCCTATATTATGAATTATAGTATTAGAGATTATTTCGTTATATTTTGGGCTATCAAAAGATATTTTTAGGTTTCAAGAATTTGTAGTGGTGATTACCTTTTTATAGTGGAGGAGGAGTGGCATTATTGTAAATTTTTGAAAAGGGAATTCCACCCATGTTTTTTCATTTCATGTGGATCAAATAATGGTACCAATTTTATAACATGGATTAAATATTATAAATATTAATATAAAATTTTCTTTTGACATGTTTCTAGGTCATTTATCCTTTATGTTTAAGGTTTAGTCCCTTATTAAGATAATTTTTCTATTAGTCATTGTAAATAAATTTAATTACTTTCACTAATATTTTTGGTAAAAAATTATTTTGATCTTAATAAAAATTATAAATTATATATATCCCAAATATGGAAACCATTTTTATGAATTATAGTCACATAAGTGGCCATAATTAATTTAAAATTAATCCATAGAAGTGACATCAATACATGTTTTTAATGTAAAATTGTTCAGAAGATTGAGATGTTTTTATATCAAATTTCATTTTTAAATTGACCCAAATTATATTAAATGATATAAAATTGATCTTATTTTTATTTAAATTCAAATCAAATATTAATTTAACTATATAAAAAATTTAGACAAAAAATTAGTTTTGAAATAAAATTCAGTATTTTTCAGTATTCATCGAAAAATGATGCCTCACAAAAAATACCAAAAGTTCACCGTAAGATAATTTTTATGTTCATATTTCAAAAATGAATTTTATTTCTATATATAAAATTTAAAAATGTGTTAATATTTATAACTAAAATAGGTTTATAATTAAAGGGTGGTAAAATTTTTTTTAGAAAAATATAGATTTTTAACGCAAAATATTGAGTTTGATCTTATATTATGGTTATAAAATATATTGGATGAATTTCATAACACTTTTTTGGATATATAATATATATTCTCATAAGTTTTTTAATACTATTCATAACCTCCAATTTAATTTCTATTATATATCTTATTGTATTAAATAATAATATTTTAATAATATATTTTTGTTTGGTAAAACTCAGTATTACGTGTAACAAAAATTATTTAAAAAATTATTTGTTGCAATAAATTAAAGATAACTCATAATTGAAGTCATTGAATACTATATAGTACATTTAATTTATTTAAAATATTTAATATACCATAAATTCTCATGTGGTTATATTCCATTCTACATTCGGTGTTATGTATCATACATGCAATCAAATAAAAGTTACTCTTTTAGAATTGATGGGGTGAAAAATTTTCCCCACATTAATTAAATTTGAAAATTGAAAGTCAACCTCGATCTCATAAATCTGGAGTTTTACATTTTAAAATTCCTTTATTTAAATCCCACACTATGAGAAGAATTAATAAAATCTCTTGTCAATAAGACATAATGAGAAGTTCAGAGGTCATATAGAATAACATACAACTAGGTTTCTATAAAGGAAAAAATTAGAAGAAAGGGAAAATATGGACTTAGTGTAAATGTATAAATAACTACAAGGAGTGATTGAGGCCATAAATCATAACCAAGTGAATGAAAAATGGATATTTTAGGGCCTCAAATATGTAAATCTATGATATTTTAAAAGTCCATCTGTTCAAAAAATATTAAGGTATCAAGAAAAATATTTTATTTTAAGTCTCTTTTCCTAATGTTGGGGAATTATTATATCTATAAGAATATAAATAAATGTACTTTATATGTTTTAGTTTAATATGAACAAATCCATATTTTATTTATGAATTTATCAAATTCAAATTCATCCATTTAATCCAAGAAATGAATGTCCAAAAAAGGAATTTCTATGATTGAACCACTAAAATTTACAGACCGTAAGATCCATAAACAAATCCATAGGTAAGTATATAAATATTTTACAAAACCAATATGTTTAATAAATTAATATTTAAACTGGAAAACAAATAATAATGGTTTTTAATTAATATTTATTCATCAAATTGATTTACTAAAAATAATTACACATTAACCAGGAAAATTGTAAAGGTCAGTGGTTGGTATTAATCCTGTATCTTTCTTCAGTTTTTTGTTCAATCCCCGTGGTTATTCCATACATGATGGGTTGTCACCTAGCATATATAGTTTCCTTTTATAAAACCATATTAATATAATGTTAAAAATAAGTATGATGGACATCCTTGAAAATTAATCATTAAATATCCTTTTAACTAAGGTTTTCAATACATTCTCAATACATATATACTTCATCTATTTATTTCAACATAGGTATTTCCTTGGTCTAAGATTCAAACTAGTCCATTCATTATCATTATATATTCAAATCCTACATGATGGTTTCTAAAGAAAATTTTAATTTGCCACATAATATCCCCCGAGAGTGTCAAACCATGTATGAAGAAATGCCCATTATCATGTATTAGGTTATGCTCCATCTAGGTTCGATGAACCTTTTCATTGTTGTTACCCCTAGGTATACATTTTCTAGAACCACGTCCACTTGTAATATCCAAACATGAATGTATTTTTATGAAAACCACATAATCTCCATCTAACCAAAACATTAGGATGTTCTCATATACTTATCCTTAAATTAAAACATCAGGTTATGTTATCTAATCTATGTTTCCATAAATATAGTTCCCAAGGTTTCTAATAAACTTTCTCTAATACCAACTGTAGCGATTGGACCCTAGAAAGCTTGGAGCCAATGCTATGCTATCATTCATTTTTATAAGATATAATTAAATCACATCCCAAAGGACTGAACTATTTGTAGTCTTTGTAAACCAAATAAAAACATGATAATTATTTTATAAATGAATACAAAAATTATAACATAATTTTTTAAAGGGTAATAACAATATTCCTTCTAGATAATCATTTAATATCTTTCTTAGTAAACTTCTGGGAATCATAGGGAAAGGAAACATAATATGTGTGAGCTAAATTTATCAATAAGTATAAAGTAAAGTGGACTCAATAATAATAATAATTATGGAAATGTAAATAACTGAACACAAATTCCATGTAATAAATAAACAGATAAGGAAATGCATAAACAATATGGAAAAGTAAATAACTAAAAACACACACCATTTACATAACTAGATAATTCATAATCAATAGGGAAATGTAAGAAACCGAAAAAATTCCATTTAGTCAGTTTACTGATAATGAAATTCATTAATAAACATTTTTATAGTGAAAATATAGCAGATAATAAAAACGCAATCAAAATGATGGAAATCCATAATTATTGGACATCATGTCTGAGGCACATGAAAACCTATATTGTCATTACCTTTAACAATAAAGTTGAAAACTATAGTTACAAAACCATTTTATTGTTGAAACTTATTTTTCTCTTGAGAAACTGTCAATGCATTGAGGGGATATATAATGTCCTAGCCCCACCCATCACTACCTATCCAAATAATTTCTCATATTGATTAATCGATTCAATTAGTAAACAATATTCCTTATCAAATATCTATATTGGATAAAGAATAAGGATTTTTCAATATTTCCCCATAAAATAAAAAAACTTTCAAAGTAAACATTGTATGAAAAATTTTATATGGTTTAGGAAATAATAATATCAATGATAAAAAATATGCGTATTTAGGGAATATTTAATGTCTAATTATTATAGGAAATTGAATATTTTAAGGGGACTAAAAGGAATCAAGTTAGTGAATATCAATACTATCATTGGAAAATGAAATCATAAACAATAAAGAGGAAGAATAAGGATGGTATTAATACAACATATACCAAGGGAATTAAAAATAAAGGGTTGATATCATTGATGAAATAATGGAAGATCTTTAAAAACATTCATGAAGAAAATATAATTTTTAAACCACTTTAAAAATAATTTTATTTGAAAATAAATTTTAGACACATAAATTATATTTAAATGGTAAAAATTAATTTTATAAATCATTTTTAAAATTTTAAAATAATTTTTAAACATTTTTATTGGACATGGTTTTGAGAGAAAATAGATCTCCAAACCAAGAGTGAAATGTAGTTGGGTTTTCTTAAAAACCTTATCTAAAATATTTTAAGTACCAAATAGTGAAAAAATAGTACTATTACCTGATAATGGTAATTAATAACCCGAGGAAAAGAAAATAAATGGTTTTAATAATCAATGAACAAATAATTTCATTTAATGAAAATATATGTGTAAAAAATCCTGAATAAATAAGATTGTGAAGTAAACCCTTGAAAGAAACATAAATTTGAAGTGAGGCCCACCCAATTATTCGATTTTGTTTATTAAATATATATAAAAATATAAGAAGTTTAAATAAATTAATGCATAGTTAATGTTATTATATACATATTCAAATAATATTAATGACAATGAGGAAGTAATATAACATAATTAAAATGGAATTGTGTTTTGAAATTTCATCACCATTTGGTAATTTTATGTTCAAATCCCCGTAGTTGATATAATAATTCAAATTGAATCTCAAAATAATATTAATAGTAAATTATTCGTAAAATTACATTTCAATGTGGAATTTTATACACTATATAAAATAATTCATGTGCACAATGATAAAATATGCCTCAAAGAATGGAAATCGAGATGAAGTCGCTTACTACTTAGTAACTTTTGAATCATAAGCCCCCTGAAAGAGATAAAATAAAATTTAAATTTAAATTACAAGAATATAAATTAATTAATGATATAATATATCAATATTTTCAGTATATACAACACACAAAATAAGTAAGTGGTGAAAATGGTGTATGGATCACAAAAAGAAAAGCGAGACAAGAATCCCTTACATTGAATTTCCTTTTTGGTAAATATAATTTAAGCTCATATATAAGTGTTTAAAACATGTTAATAAATTATAAAAGAACCATAATCATATTTATAATATCATATATTATATTCTAATAATATCTTATTAATCATTTTTTACAATCTTTTATCATTTCCACTATTTCTGGGTGTTAATTGCCTACTTTTTTTAGTATGTTATGTCCTGTTACTTGTTGTTCCCATTAATTAGATCATGATTTAATCATATAAAAAATTTCATCCATTATTTAAATATTTAAATATTTATTTATATTTATTTATAATAATCCATAAAATTTAGAGATATGAAATGAAATGCACCGTTCATGGAGACGGTAGGTCGAACATACACAAGATGCTACTTCCATTTATTTAGTGTATTAAAAGAATGAAAAACAAATGTTATTTATGAATATTATAATCCCTATATAAAATTTATTTTATATATGTGACATATGTTTGTTAAAACTATCCCTTAATACATTACATGTATAGTGTGAACAAATCACATCACATTGAGGACGCAGTAGTCCACACGTCTACAAATGATGTTATCATATTCCCACAAATAGAGTGCATAAAGGTATATATTATACAAGAATTAAATAGGTATAAAAAAATATAAATATTTTATATATCATATATAAATATATTTCCCATCATAATGACCACCATGATAGGTGGTAATGGAAGAACAAACAATCATCATTTCATGAGGCGATAGTCCGCCGTACTCATGAATGGGAAATTTGTTACTAATTAGATGGAAGTATGTGTAAGTGTAGGTATAAAACATATAATAAAACATGTTATTATATTTAGTACACTGATTATATTATATAATAATTGAATAATAATAAATTAATTAATTGTGGAAGGAATAATACTATAGTGGTCATTAAAGAATGTTACCTCTTATTTGGGTAACTCTTATTGGTTTACACAAAAATCCTACCTTGGATTGATTTATTATAAAATTGATCCTTATGATATGAATTTATATATGTTTGGATATTATTTTGGTGGAGTTTTGAAGATTCAATGGGCTTGAGAAGTGTCAATAAGTTGGAGGCGTGAGTGCCTTTTTATAGTGGAGGAGGAGTAACATTCTTGTAAATTTCTAAATAGGGAATTCCACCCACATTGTTTCCAATGTAATGTGGAAAAAATAATAGTGAAAATTATATTAAGTGAGTATAGGGTTTATATATTATAATAAAATGTATTTTATGATAGTTTATTCTCTATTTTGGTCCTTAAGTATAAGTCTTAGTCTCTTATTAAGCTAATTTCTCTTAATCACAATGATTAAATATAATTACCTTCACTATTTTTTTGGTAAAAAACTATATTCACCTTATTTGAAATTATAAATTATTATTATTCACAATATGGAATTAGTTTTTTAAAATTCCAGTCAAAGAAATTGGATATGTTATTTTAAAATTAATCCCGTAGATGGGACGATAATTCAAGTTTTTAAAGTAAAAATGTTCAAAAGATTGTGATGTTTTTGGGTCCAATTTTAATGTGAAATTGATTCCAATTACATAATTAAGATTAATGGAAATAAAATTTATCCAATAACACTTTATAAACAAATAAATGTTTTTATCTATATAAATTAGTTAGATGAAAAAACAGTCTTCAATTAAAAATTATTAATTTTCACTATTCATAAAAAATGAAACCTGACAAAAAAATTACAAAAAATTAACCCGAATATAATTTTGATGTTACTATTCCAAAAATTAAGATAAAAGTGTTATAATTTATATTTAAAGTTTTTCTCCATTAAACTGTTGTAAAATTTCTTTTATAAATATATATTTTATGCATAATATTGAGGTTTCTATTATATTATGACTATAAAATAAATTGGATGAATGTAAACACATTTGATTGGATATATAACATATATATTGACATAAGTTAGTTAATACTATATATAACCTACAATTTAAATACTTGGTTATCTTATTATGTTAAATAGTACTATTTTAATAATATATTATTATTCAATAAAACTCATTATTGCATGTAACACAAACTATCGGAGAAAGTATTTGTTATATGAAATGAAATCTAACTCAGTATTGAATTCATTGATAGCTATATAATATATTAAATTTAATTAAAATATTAAATATACCCCAAAACCTCTAGAGTTTATATTCCTTTCTAGGTTTGGTGTTTCATGTCATACATGTTATCAAATAAAAGTAACTCTTGTAGAATTTTTGGGGTGTTACAATGTTTTTTATGAAAGTTGTTATATATATACCGATCATAAAATATTTAATTATATATCCACATAGAAAGAGTTAAATATAAAATAAAGGATACAATAAGAGTTGATTATAGATTATGAAGGCTTAATACATGACCATCCTCATAATGTGAAAAAGATCACTAATGATATGAGTCAGAAAGACAATGATAGTTTTTCGATCATATATATTGAATGAGATTAATTACTAATATATTTTAAAATAGTGGTCCTTGAAATCATATGGGAAGGGGAGAAAAAAATATTTCCCAAATTGGGTTTCAAAAATCCATTTATTTATATATTAGATTGGGGTAGAAGTTGGATTTGGATATGAAAAAAAAGGAATGAATGTTCTAGAGTTCAACTATGATAGTAATGGAATGTTCAGGTTGAATAACTGATTATGTGTCCCATAAATCCAATAATTGAATATTTTTTTTATGGAGAAGATAAATTTTCATTATTTAAACATCCTAGGTTTAAAAAGATATATAGATATTTGAAAGAGAGTTTCTAGTATAAAAAAAAGTGGGATATTGCAGAATATGTATCTCATTTCATGATATGTTATAAAGTTAAGGAAGATCGATAGATGACTAAAAGGATGATAATACCATTACCTATACTAGAACGAGAATAAGAAAATATCCCCATGGATTTCTTCATTAGACTCCAAAATAAATCTTAACTCCATAACACCATTTGGGAGGTAGTCAATCTTATTATGAAGTCATCTAACTTCATTTATATCATAAAAGATTTATTTCACAATAAATATTATAAGATATAAATTAATAATGTGGTAAGGATGCATGAATTACCACTTGAAATTGTTTGTGATCAGGATCTAAGGGTTACCATGATGTTATGGATAATTAATTATTTAGAATTGAATAAGAAGTTCAGATTTTTCATAATATATCTTCCTAAAAGATATTTACAGTCTATGATAACCATTAAAACCCTAGAGGATATATTGAGGTCCTTTTTATGGATTATAATGGAGGTAGGAATCAACACATTCCTCTCATTTAATTTTCTCAAAAAAATAATTTCACTTGAGAATTAAAATAGGTACATATTAAGCCCACTTTAGAAATAAGGGATGAACTACAACATGTAGGAATGTAGTTGAAAAATGAATGGTAATAAGACCTGATCAAGTTGTGGGAATGATAAAGTTTTTAACAAGTCAATAGTTCATTGGGATAGCTAATAGATGATAGAAGAGTTATACCAATCACCATTGATGAGATATAGAGTTATAAAATGAAGAGAAGGTATTCATATAGGAATATCATTAAAAATGATATGATATTTGGATTTTTTGGAAAGTTTATCCCTAGATATATTTTTTCCCTCAAGATTTTTGATTGATGGGAGATGGTAGCTTATGTATTGGTGCTTCAACCAAAAAGTTATCTAGTTCATGATGTGTTACATTAATTGATTTGAAGGAAGTACATACCCAACCCTTCACATGTAATAAACTAAGAAGTTTTATGACTAGAGAATGATATTTGATTTGAGGAATATTTGGTGGAGAATTTATGTGGACGATATAAAATAATATGGAATAAGACCACTCTCCTAGTTAATTTTTTATGTCAAAACCATAAGTTTTAAAAATCTATGTGGGATATTTAGAATGTACTATGGCATATGTACACACATTTTTTTCATTAGTGTAATGAAAGTTCATTGGTGAAATTCATTTTAATGGGATATAATGTAATTAAACATGATTTTAGAATATATTTTCCTTTTCATAAATAGGAAGTTTTTGACAACAAACTTTTCAGGAAACACCGAGATTATATGAATAATGATGTCATTTTTTTATCAAAAGTGACCATTTTTTACCTCACCTATTTTGATAATCCAAATTATGCTTTCACATACTTTGATAATCCCAAATAATGTTTATATATGTATTAATTCTTTCAATCTATGACATTATTTTATCAAGCTAATAATAATATTAAAATAATATTTGAAATATGTTAATAAATGTTTATCTATGTTTATATGAATTTGGAAATAATTCTAACTCAATCGGATATGTTTTTCATAAAGAAGATAAGTGTTAAGTCACTGATATGCTTATAGCTACTGATACAGATCTACCGGTACTTAGTCTACTGATAGACATAGTCACTGATAAGCAAAGGTCACCGATACGTAGAGCTACCGGTATGTATAAGTCCACCGGTAAGAACATGCCACTGATAAATCAAGTCCACCGATATAAACGAGCCACCGATACAAGCGAGCTATCGATAGACCAAGAGCTACTGATAGAAGAAGTCATCGGTACATAGAGCTACTGATACACAAAGTGACAACTACCAATACAAGGAGCTACCAGTACACAGACAAAGAGCTACCGATAGGAGCTCACTACTATACAAAGTCCACCGTTACATATCTACCGATAGAAAGATACAGATGAAAGACTTACCAGTCACTGATTCCTAAACTCTACTTTTTTCAACATTATTTATTTATTAAGAAACAGTCATATTTGATGATTTTAATGTAATTAATGTTATTTAATGATAGTTGTTGGCATGTTAGGGAATCGTACCTCATTCCGGTAAAAATGTAATCATTCCCATTGCCCAAGATGAAATCTATATAAGGAAGGACAAAGTCCAAACATAAAAAGGTGCAAAAAAAAAGGAAAAAGAAGGCTGTAAAGTGGTGCATATAGAAAGACTACATCCATACTCGAAGAACACTGGACATACACGAAGCGATCCATACAAGAAGAGAACACAAAAACCGAACTTCAGTCAAGGAGTGTAGAAAAACAACGAACTGCTCATACAATCAAGATGATCAAGATGAACCTGAAATCCAAGGAAGAAAATGACACTCTGTTTTCGAAACAAAAACGTGAGAAGGAATAAGAAGCATTTCTGACAAATCAAAAGGAGTTTATATCTACACTTGAAATCACTAGATCATTCTAAAATCATATCTACTCTCTTAGTGATTCTTTTATATACATTTTGAGCAGTGTGTATAATCTAAATATTTTATATACACATTGTCTCCTGAGCTAAGCTAGAGGACTTCTAAATCCTCACACAAACCTTCTTTAACTCTCTTGTATCTCACTGTGGATAGTGGTAGAGGTCAAGTAGGACCTGGACAGCCAGTGTGCTGTTGTTTTTTGTTTTTCTAGGAACAAATGTGGTAGAGGTCTTAGTACCTGGATAGTCTCTATACTGTTTATTACCCTGATCCATGGTGTGGATCAAATTTATATAAATTTTTTGAGAGGAATAAGTCTCGGTATGAGACTGAACCTCTTGGTTATATCTTATGTGCAGCTTAGATCAAGTCTAAAGTATATTACATACTTTATTTTATGCTGCCAATTACATTGAAATACAATTTGTTTTAAAGTTACTTTGATAGTTAATCTAGAAGGTGTTTGTAACTATTGTAAATCAGTAGGTTAGTTTCAAAAGATAATTTAATCTTCTGATTAAATTAACTGAGATCTAATCAATATTTTGAGAATGTAATAGAACCCTTAGAGTTTTAAAAATTCATTACAGTTTAACTTAGTTTTTAATTGGGGGATTTAAGAGAAATATTTTAACAGAAATTTTAATTGGAACTCAATTCATCCCCTCTTGAGTGTCCACTCCGACCAACATTTGGTATCAGAGGGTTGTTTTGTTTATCAAGGTTTTCAAAATACTCTGTTTTCAACTGTGATTTTAGTTGTATCTTAAAGATCTTAAATTTCTGTTAGTTCTAAATTTTATCTCTATAAATATATTTTCTAAAATCAGATTATGGATAATAGATTAGAAGGTGCTGCTACCAACATGCCACCCTTTTTTAGTGGTACAAATTATGCTCAGTGGAAGCTTAAAATGAAAATTCATTTAGAGAGTATGAGATTTGATATCTGTACTGCTATAGAAAATCAATATAAGATTCCAGAAACTGAGAGAACTACTTGGTATAAAGCTACTAAGACTGCCTACAATAATAACTATAAAGAAATGAATGATTTGTACTGTGATTTAGGTGATGAGGAATTTAACAGAATACATACTTGTAAAACTGCTTATGAAATTTGGGACACTTTGGCTATTTTCCTTGAGGGAACAACCAATGTTAATGAAATGTGATTGAAAACATACACTATTAAATATGATAATTTTAAAATGAAGTCTTATGAACCCATCTCTGACATGTATATCAGGTTCAATGAAATTGTTAACACTATGAGCCCTCTTGGTAAATATATTCCTGCAAAAGAATAGATCATGAGGATATTAAGATTTCTGCTAGAAAGATGGTGAGGCACATCTATTTCCATTAGAGAATCATGCACCATAAGAAAACTGTCTGTTAAGGAATTAATTGGTAAGTTAATGATGTATGAAGAAGAACTAAAGGTAAACAAGGAAGAAGATGATGAACCAATAAAGAAGTCAGTATCCTTTAATACATCTACTCTAAAGAGTAAATACAAAGGACAAATTTAAAGTGAAAGTGATAGTTTAAGTAGTGATGAGAGTGCATCTGATAGTGATGCTGAGATGGCTCAAATATCCAGAAGATGTAAGAAGTTATATAGGAAGAATAAATTCTTCAAAAAATCAAATTACAAAGGAAAATATGATAACAGAGGTCATTGGAAGAAATATTGGAAGAAAGATGATAAGAGCGATGAAGTTGTCTGCTATGAATGCAAAAGAAAAGGTCACATAAAAGATGACTATCCAAAATTGAAGTTCAAGAATAAATATGACTACAAGGACAAAAAGTATAAGAAATATATTAAAGAAACCTGGAGTGCTTCAGAGGATATTTCATCTGATTCTGATTGTACTCAGGATGAAAAATCTCAAAAATATAACATATGTTTCATGACGAACATGTGTGAGGTAACATTGAATACCCCTGCTTTAAATTAATATTATTCTGGTGTCGATTCTGATTATGAATCTGAAAATATGTCTAGTGAAGAATTATTGGAATATTGTAATATGCTAGTGGAAACCTGTAATGAATTAAAGGACAAGTATAAGAACATGAAGAAACAACATGCTCTAACTAGCTCTGTAAAATCTACACTTGATATAGAAAATGAAAAGAATGCTCAATTGCTGAAAGAAAATACTGCACTGAAATTTTCCAATAAGCAATTAAGGAAGGACTTAGAGAAATTCAAAAATGGAAAATATACACTTACACAAATGTTAGGAAAAAAAGTGGCACCAAAATATACCACTGGAATTGGCTATCATCCTGGAAAAATACAGATTGCTAAAAGTATATTTATTCCTAAATCTGGAAAAAATGATACTAGTTCTAGTTATGGTAATTCATATGCTTTAACTAGTTACACACATGGTTATAGATCAAATAAAGTTTATATTTAAAAATCTATCAATTATGTAAACTATTTGAGACCCATAAGACAAATCTGGGTACCTAAAGCTTTGATTGCTAACCTGTCTGGACCCAAGAAAACCTGGGTACCAAAATCATTTTCAGTTTAAACCGGTTTTATAGGAAACTTTCTTGAAGAGTTATCATAAGACGGTATGGTAGTTGGATAGTGGATGTTCAAGGAATACGAATAGAGATTACTCATGCTTCAAGAGTTTAATCAAAGTTGATAGAGGCCATGTCACCTTTGTTGATTACTCTAAAGGAAAAATCATCATCCTAGGCCAGATTGGTAACACCGATTGAATTTTAATTTCTAAAGTTTTATTTATTTATGGACTTAAATATAACCAGTTAAGTGTTTCTCAGATGTGTGATGATGGTTTCAATGTTTAATTTGAAAATTATTCTTGTAATGTTTTTAATTCTAAAAATGTTCTAGTATTTTCTTCCTTGAGAAATGAAAATGTTTATGCAGTTGATTTGAATTCTTTAGTTAATCACAACATTACTTGATTAAATGATTTTCATAAAGATTCATGGCTATGGAACATAAGATTATGACACTACAATGTTTATTCACTTAGAAAACTGACAAGGAAAAACTTAGTTAGAGACCTACCTAAACTTGAGTTCCCAACAGACAAAGTTTGTAATCCCTGTCAAAAGGGAAAGAAACACAAAGTTTCTTTTAAATAAAAGAAAGAAGTTTCAACTTCTCAACCTCTCGAGTTGGTTCACATGGATTTTTTTGGACCTTCTAAAGTTTCTAGTTTAAATGGGAAGCATTATGTCTATGTCTTAGTATATGACTATTCTAGGTACACTTGGGTATACTTATTATGTCACAAAAGTGAATCTTATTCTTACTTTATTAAATACCCCAAGTCTGTATAGAACCTTAGTAGACTTAATATTAAGACCCTGAGAATTGATCATGGTCGTGAGTTTGAAAAATCATGAGTTTGAATCTTACTTCTCACACAATGGCTATAATCACAACTTTTCTGCCCCTAGAACACCTCAGCAGAATGGTGTAGTAGAAATAAGAAATAGAACCCTTCAAGAAATTACAAGAAATATGTTTATGAGTATAACCTACCTATTTACTTTTGGGATGAAGCTATAAATACATCTTGATATATTATCAATAAAGTCTTGATTAGACCCGTTCTCAAGAAGACCCCTTATGAGTTGTGGAACAACAGGAAACCTAAGGTTAATTACTTTAGAGTTTTTGGTTACAAAGTCTTTATTCTCAAAACAAAGGATAATCTTGACAAGTTTGCATCAAAAAGTGATAAAGGAATTTTTCTTGGTTATTCTTTTTCTAGAAAATCCTATAGAGTTTTAAATAAAAGAACCAAATGTGTGGAAGAATCAATTCACATCAATTTTGAGGAAACTGATCCACATGAACCCAAATATTCCATTGAAAATCTTGAAGAAGAATTGTCTGCTCTAGACCTTAATGACAAAAATAGTGACCATGTTTTAAAGAAATCCAGTTCTAGAAACTTTCAGAACCTGGTTCTGTTGAACAAGAACCTACAGATGAACCTGAAATTTCTAGTCCCACCTTTACAAGATCAACTAGGATTTTAAAGAATCATCCATTAGATGCTGTTTTTGGTAATCTTGATAGAGGGACACAAACTATGGCTTCTCTAAGAAATCAGGTTGAACACTAAGCCTTTGTTTCATATCTAGAACATAAAAATATCAATGTTGCAATCAATGATGAATTTTGTGTAATGGAAATGAAATAAGAATTAAATCAATTTGAAATAAACAAAGTCTTGGAATTAGTTGACAGACCTAAGGACACTTTGACTATAGGCACTAAATGGGTTTTTAGAAACAAAGTTGATGAGTCTGGAAATATTGTTAGAAACAAAGCCAGGTTAGTTGCACATTGGTATGGTCAAGAGGAAGGTATAGAATATGAGGAAGCCTTTTCCCTTGTTTCTAGATTAGAAGCTATTGGGATTTTACTTGCCTATGCTGCTCATCTGAATTTTAAGTTATATCAAATGTATGCCAAAAGTTCTTTTCCAAATGGTTTTATAATTGAATATGTTTTTGTTGAACAAGCACCTAGATTTAAAAACCCCCATTTCCAAAATCATGTTTTTAAACTTTATAAAGATTTATATGGTTTAAAACAAGCTCCAAGAGCCTAGTATGATAGACTTATTAATTTTCTTATTTCAAAAGGTTTTACTAAAGGGATTGTTGATCCAACTCTTTTTATTAAAATAATTTCTAAAGATGTTTTGATAGTACAAATCTATGTTGATGATATTATTTTTGGATCTTCTAAACATTCCTTATGTACTGATTTTTCAATGAGTATGCAAAATGAATTTGAAATGAGTTTAATGGGAGAACTCAAATATTTTCTTGGATTTTAATTTTTTTAAAATGAAAATGGTATTATTTTGAATCAAAGTAAATATATAAAGAATATTTTAAAATGTTTTGGTTTGGATAGTATTAAGGAAAGTGATACACCTATAATCAGTGTTTATAAATTGGAAATTGATGAAAATGGGAAACCAGTGGATCAAACAAATTACAGAGGTATGATTGGAAGATTAATTTACCTTACTGCTAGTCGACCAGATATTATGTTTAGTGTGTGAATGTGTGCAAGATTTCAAGATAATCCTAAAGAATCTCATTTACTTGCTGTTAAAATAATTTTCAAATATCTTAAACATACTGTAAATTTAGGTTTTTTATCCAAAAGGAAAATCTTTTTAATTAATGAGATATTCAGATGATGACTTTTCTGGTTGAAAGTTGGATAGAAAAAGTACATCTAGAACATGTCATTTATTGGGAAAATCCTTAGTATCTTGGTGTAGTAAGAAACAGAATTCTGTTACTTTGTCCACTGCTGAAGCAGAGTACATAGCTGCTGGTTGTTGCTGTGCACAAATTTTGTGAATGAAACACACTCTTTTGGACTATAGATATGATTTTAAGTATGTTTCAATAAACTGTGATAACAGTAGTGAAATTAACATTTCAAAGAACCCTGTATCTCACTCTAGGACCAAACACATTGATGTAAGGTACCATTTCTTGAGAGATCATTACCAAAATGGTGATATTACTCTTGAATTTATAGGTACATAACATCAATTAGCTGACATTTTCACCAAAACTGTATGTTCAGATAGGTTAAGTTACATTAGACATGAGTTAGGAATGATTAACCTTGACCGTTAGAAACCTCACTGTTATACCTCACTGGTATGGAACCTCACTATTATACCTCAATGGTATAGAACCTCACTGTTATACCTCACTGGTATGGAACCTCACTGTTATGCCTCACTGGTATGAAACCTCACTGTTATACCTCACCGGTATGAAACCCCACTGTTATACCTCACTGCTATGGAACCTCAATGTTATACCTCACTGGTATGAAACCTCACTGTTATACCTCACTGGTATGAAACCTCACTGTTACACTTCACCGATATGGACCTCACTGTTAGTGGACCTCACAGATAGATAAACCTAACTGTTAGGAATTCTCACCAGTATATCCCACTGTTATGTATGTGCTGTTTTAAAATTTCTTTCTAGCCGCTAGAATCTGTATCATTTGTAATTTAATTATTATATTTTATTTATTTATTTTAAAATTCCTAAATGATAAAACACAAGTCTTAACCTCCCTCGATCCACCTTGAGCCCGTTACCTTCAAACCTATCTCAAACCTTCGAACCCTAAGCCTCATGATTCAATGGAAAGAGTAAAGAGACCATCAATTAGTGGAAACAGAGATAAACTGAGTTCTAAGAGACTCAAAGGCGAGTCTAGTAATGGAAGTGAAGTGAAGAAACCCGCGAATCCACATCTTGTTGAAAGAAAGATAGTAGTTGAAAGGGATTTGTGCGTAGAATGGCTAATGTCAAGTGAATCGTTAGTTCTAGAAGTTCTGGAAGATAAAAAATGGATAAAATGCTACATGAACAAGAATAGGATTTTTCAAATCTTAAATACCAGGATATTTACATGATGCATCTGTTGAGACATGGTGTTAAGATAAATTTGTACAGGATGTTAATGGTTCAGATTGAGGATATGACAATGCCAAAGTCAAAAACCAATGCCTTATTCTTTTCCAAGTTGATCTCAATGATGTTCAAAGTGAAAGGAGTAGCTGAGTCTCAGGATGAGATAGTGGTGTTAAAGAAAAACTTCTGTATCACAAGCACAATATGAAAATACATGAAGATCAATTGGAATCCATGGAAAAGATAATGGGTTAGTGATGATGAGAAGGTGTATGATAAGTATAATCCTGTGGATCATCCTTCTCAGCCTAAGGCTGTGAGGGATCTAGGACTGGGACCTGATGAAGAAAAGCCATAATATAGAGATGATTTGGAAGAGGAAGATTCCTCTGCAGAAGCTAGAGGAGATCCCAACTTGCCTCCTATCCCAGCTCCTGAAAGTGTGTCACAAGAAAAAGAAGTTCACCAGAAATCAGATCAGGAAGAGGATAATAGAGAAAATAAAGAAGAAGTTCATGAATAAGAATCACCTGTTGATGAGAAGGAAAACCTGCCCCAGAGACTGAAGAAGTTGAAGAATCTAAATCTGGAGCATCTGGTTTTGTTTGCTCAAGTATGAGTCCATTGATTGGAAGCTCATTTTTACCTGTTGAGATTGTTTTTTCTGAAAAAAGAAGGACATGTAACTATTCTTGAGGAACCTTCTGCTGTTAAAGAATTGGAAATGGTTGTGAAGGATTCTGATGAAGAAGACCAAGAAGCTAAGGGTACTATTGATGTATAAGATAATGCACCAGTTGAGGGGGAACATCCAACCAATTTTGGAAATGTTTTAGTGGATGTTGAGTTTGAAGACTGGGTAGAGGACCTAGGGTTTGTAGTTTGTGGATTAGATTATCCATATTCTGATAATAAGACATCCCTTTGGAGACCAAAAATCAATTCTGATATTCAGTCTGAGATATTACCTGAAGATGTGGTCAGAACACATGATCTGGATAAGCTCAAGTCTGATCTCAAAATAAGTTTTGTGGAAGAAATAAGGAAAATGGAAGCTTCACTGGTGTCATCTATTAAATCAGTTATGAATGACTATGTGAATAGTATAGTGACTGAAAGAGAACCTGTTATGGTTTCACCTGCTGATATGATCAACATGGATGACTTAGCATCCATAAAGGATGAGCTGAAATAGTCTTTGAGTGCTTCTGTTGCTGAGTTAAAGAATCACTTTGCTGAAGAGTTGTGCAATTTGGAAAATTCATTTGAAATCTCTCTTGGTTGTAATGTGTCAACCTTTGTGGAATAGATAGTGGATGAAGTTATAGCCTGACAGACTCATGTATCTAGACTAGCAGAGGATGTTGAAGTTCTAAAGCAATCAATTTTCTCTCTTGAATCCTATATGAGTTCTAAATCTCAAGCAGAAAAGGATTTGGCTTATGTGAAGAGTGTAGTAAGCCAATTGGTCTCAGTTTTTTAGAAGTTTAATCATTCTATAACAAACCATGTTATCACCCAATATTCTATAGTGAAAAATATTATTAGTGGGCTAACTAAGAGTTTCATGGAAACTATAAACTTCTCTCTTGGTTCTCTTGCTTCCAAAACATCCGTGGATTTGGATCAGATTAGAGATTTGATGAAGGAGGAGCTTGGTTAAACATCAACCAGTGGCTCTGTGGACTCATCTGATCTAACCAAAGTGGTGACTTCTACTAGAGATACCTCTAGAGATATCATGAAGATTGTTCAAGACTATATGAGAGAAGATTATGCTTCTCAGAAAGAAGTGAAAGACAAGGTAGATTACTATTTTTAAAGGGTTTACACCAATAATCTACTCAATAATAATTTCAAGCTTATGTTAGAAAACATGAAGCTACCACTAGTCAATCAAGCCTTCAGAGAACAAGTCAGCAAGCTCAAAGAGTTTACCCCTACACTGGACAAATTCATGGAAAACAAGGATGATTTCATTTCTACCATGGAAAGAGGAGGAGGAATCATTATGGATTTCAGAAATCTCTTGTTACATTTATTTCATGTTGATGCTTGACCAGTGATTATACCTATAGATTTACCTGCCTCTACCTCTACTACTTCTCCTACTTAGATGACTCCATCCCAAGCTATCCGAAGACTTACTCCTATGATCACTCAGAGAGCTACACAGTACATGCCAGGAACAGTTTCTGTAGCTCAGCCACCTCTGATCATATCTAGTGTTCCTAAGCCTCCACCTACATCCAGCACACCTAAATCCTCTTTTGATCCCAATGGTAAATCTCATGATGAGGATGTGGATTGATCAGTGGTTAGTATTTTTGATAGGAATCACCTGTATTTATTTTTGTTTTATTTATGTGTTTCTTTATATCTGTTTTCTCTATGAAATATATATGATCTTACTTTCTTTTACCCTCTGTTACTTATCTTATCCTGTATTTCCTTCTTGTCCTACTTTTTGATTATCACAAATGGGGAGAAATACTATTTAAGGGAAACATATCTACAGAAGAACTAATATCTTTTATGACAAAGGGGGATCAATACTATCTTTTATGAGCTTACTTCATTTTCCATTAGTACATTAGTTTTATATTTTATCTTCTCTATATATGTTTTATAATACATTGTTTTCTCTGATACAATTCAATCTAATGTAATATATTCTAATACATTACAAATTATTTTGGGCGTATAATATCATAAGTTGTTATTATCAAAAAGGGGGAGATTGTTGACCTCACCTATTTTGATAATCCCAATTATGATTTCACATACTTTGATAATCCCAAATAATGTTTATATATATATATTAATTCTTTCAATCTAGGACATTATATTATCAAGCTGATAATAATATTAAAATAATATTTGAAATATGTTAATAAATTTTTATCGATGTTTATATGAATTTTGAAATAATTCTAACTCAATCAGATATGTTTTGCATAAAGAAGATAAGTGTTAAGTCACTAATATGATTATAGCTACTGATACAGATCTACCAGTACTTAGTCTACTGATAGACATAGTCACCGATAAGCAAAGGTCACCGATACGCAAAGCTACTGGTATGTATAAGTCCACTGGTAAGCACATGCCACTGATAGATCAAGTCCACCGATACTGACAAGCCACCGATACAAGCGAGCTACCGATAGACCAAGAGCTACCGATAAAAGGAGTCACCAGTACATGGAGCTATTGATACACATAGTAACATCTGCCGATACAAGGAGCTATCGATACATGGATAAAGATCTACCAATAGGAGCTCACTACAATACAAAGTCCACCGTTACATATCTACTGACAGAAAGCTACTGATGAAAGACTTACCAGTCACTGATTCATAAACTCTACTTTTGTCAATATTATTTATTTATTAAGAAACAATAATATTTGATGATTTTAATGAAATTAATGATATTTAATGATAGTTGTTGGAATATCCGGTAACCGTACCTCATACCTGTAAAAAGTTAATCATTCCCATTGCCCGAGCTGAAAGTTATATAAGGAAGGACAAAGGCCGAACATAAAAAGGTGCACAAAAAAGGAAAAAGAAGGCTGTAAAGTGGTGCATACAGAAATATTACATCCACACTTGAAGAACTCTAGACATACATGAAGCGATCCATACTAGAATAGAACACAAAAACTGAACTTCAGTCAAGGAGTGAAGAACTAAAACGAGCTGCTCATACACTCAAGCTGATCAAGCTGAACCTGAAAACCAAGGAAGCAAATGAAACTCTATTTTCCAAACAAAAACCATAGAAGGACTCAAAATCATTTTTGAAAAATCCAAAGAAGTTCAGAGCTGCACTTCAAATCACTAGATAATTCTAAAATCATATCTACTCTCTTAGTGATTCTTTTATTTACATTTTGAGAAGTGTGTATACTCTGTATATTTTATACACACACTGTCTCTTGAGCTAAGCTGGAGGATTTCTAAATCCTCACACAAACCTTCTTTATCTCTCTTTTATCCCACTATGGATAGTGGTAGAGGTCAAGTAGGACCTGGATAGCTAGTTGGATGCTGTTTTTGTTTTCCCACGAACAACTGTGGTAGAGGTCTTAGTACTTGGATAGTCTCTGTACCGTCATTTACCCAAATATAGGGTGTGGATCAAATTTATATAAATTGTTTGAGAGGACAACGTCTCAGCTTGAGACTGAACCTTTTGTTTATATCTGTTTTTCATCTTAGATCAAGTCTAATGTATATTACATACTTTATTTTCTGCTGCTAATTACTTTGAAATACATTTTTTTTAAAGTTACTTTGATAGTTAATCTAGTAAGTGTTTGTAATTATTGTAAATCAGTAGGTTAGTTTCAAAAGCTAATTTAATCTTCTGATTAAATTAACTGACATCTAATCGATCTTTTGAGAACCTAATTGAACCCTCACAGTTTTATAAATTTACTACAGTTTAACTTAGTTATTAATTGGGGGATTTTAAGAGAAATATTTTAACAAAAATTTTAATTAGAACTCAATTCACCCCCCTCTTGAGTGTCCACTCCGACCAACAACCATTAAAACTTATATATTAAATTTTAGGGTATGAATAGGCGTAAAAAATATATGTAATAAGGTTTTAATTAACAAAAATTTATTAATTAATGATATTAAAATAAGTACTCAAATTTTAATAATAAGAATAAAGTAATTTAAGTCCTAATTTTTCAAGAATTGTATTTTATACAAATTAGAAATTGATCCCTTCAAACTAATGATAAAATATATTTATAATTAATATAAATGGAGGAATAATTTTTTATACATTTATTTCTAATTGTTTAGAAATTAAGATAAACTAATTAGAAGAAAAAAATAAATATTTATTAGCAAACTATTTTTACTATGGGATATGTATTTTAACTTAATAAAATGAATTAATAACTACTTATGAATGATTTAAATGAATGGTGTATATAATATATTCAATAAAATATATTTACATTAATTTAATGTTTTTACTAGACATGGAATGGTAACAAATTTTATGCAAAAAAATATAATGTTTTTCTAAAAATAGATTTTTAACATTTTGTGCATGAAAATTATAATTTTTTTCTTCCAAAATTTTAAATTTAATATGTTAAAATGGATTCCAAATTTGGAAATATCATTACCAATTTTTTTTATATATTTAACTTTATTTCTAGTTATAATTAATAGTTATGAGAGTAAAAATTAAGTTACCACACCAAAAGTTAAAATGGGTTAAAAGAGGTTAAACTAATTGATAAGGATTCCAATATGAAATAAAGATAATATTTATGTAATTGGTTGAGTGAATTAAATAGTACCCACACCTTATAACTAATTTTTTTAAATTTTATTCCCCTTTTACTTGATAAATAAATTTATTTTATTTGACTATTCTTAATATTTACAAGGGTCCCACTCCCCTCACAAACAAACAGGACATTGTCTCTTAACTTTTATAAGAACATTGAGAGGTATAACTTAGAAAATAATTACCAAAATATCTTTCCAACATTATGCCTAATTTTATAGAGGTTATGGTCTCACCAAAATACCATCCTTTAAAGGATTAAGGTGTAAGAAAAGAAAGATACTCAAAGGATAGGTAATTATATTTACCAATCTATTTCAAGTGTCTTTATTTATTAAATTTAGTAAAAATATTTTAATTTTTTTTAAAGAATGAAATTATAAACTTTCCTGTAATGAAATGTTTTCATGTTAATGGTACAAACACTTTTTATCTCTCTTTCATCCAATGGAAATTGAAAGCATTGCTCATGCTCATGTATGGACTACCATCTCCATGATGTGATTTGTATCATTTTTCATCACCACCTCACATGGATGGTAATGTTTATGGATTTAATTAATATATATTACATTTATGATATTATTATGGTTCTAATAAGATAATTATTTATTTACTCTACATTCCACCAATTCATTGAAAAATTAATAAATCACCCATGTGTACATACGAACTACTATCTTCAAGAAAAGATGTAATTCATTTTTAACCATAGAATTAAATGTATTTTTATAAAAGTTTATAAAATAAAGAAATATTATATTTATTAAAATTTAAATATTATAAATATAATAACACAAAAAAATTCATGGGCCAAAATTTATAATCTAAAATATGCATGAAAAACGAAACATTTACCCCAAGAATATTGTTTTTAGTGGAGAATTATTAATAAATGGGTTATTATAAATTTTTAGAAAATTATATATTGTAATATAAGTGTTAATATATTTTTTTATAAATATTTAAAATAAATAAAAATTTAAAATAAGATATGTTAGAGTTTTTATGATGTATGTCATGACATGATGTAATGGTTTATGTTACAATATCATTATGAATCTGGTATTTTTATGTTTCAATTTCAATTATGTAAAATTATATGTTTTTGTCTCTTAATGACCATATATTTTATTCTAATTTGACAATTTATAGTATTTTAAAGTATTAGTATAATTTTTCTCTCATTGGTACTCCAAAATACTAAAAGGATGTTTTGAATGGAAGCTAACCATGTTTTTATTCCTTTGGTTGATAATATTTGTCCTCTATGTCCATATTATAATTTTTTTTATATGAGTTTTTACTTATAATTAAAGTTTTTATAATGTTATACCTTTTATCTTATTAAAAAATTATTAAATATACTACTTTTAAATGTTTCCTATATGACTCACTTTTGAATTTTTATAAAAGTATGAAAATAAGGTTTTATTTTTAATATATATGATATGAACTGATTTTCCATCCATTATGTAATTTATTCATAATAAAGATTAAATTAAAATTTTAATTATATTTTCAAATAATATAAATTTTTTATAAATAAATATTTCATTTGAATAGATTAATATTAATTTCATAACAAAACAATCCATGCAAGAATCATATAGGTTTAGTGCCTTTGAAAAGTTGGTTATATAAAATACTAGTTCATAAGTGAATTATATCTTCTCAAAATATGTTCCTCATAACTATAACCATTCCCAGACATACATACATAATAAATCTATTCATAAACTTGGGAACAAAATTATAATAAAAGATAATATCAGATGCTTATTAAGGTCATACAAGGGAGATTTCAATATAATATGATCATAACGGTATGAGAACATGAGAATAAAATTTTAAAACCATAACCTTTATATCATAGATCATAAAATATAGTCCAAAAATAAATATTTTATGTTCTTAAAACTCTAATCATAAACAAATGAATGAACATAATCCATGGAAGCATAACATTAGCATAAGAGATAAAATTGTGGCATACATATATTCTTAGAAGATCTTTTCTATTTTTTTAAATACTCATTGAAAAAACTATCATAGTTAATTGGTTTCATTACCCAAACCATCATATTATTCAATTTTTAGTCCTAATACTATCATATTGGACAATTACCCTTATCGAAATGGGTTTACTCCCCATTATTGTGCTTTTTATATCATGACATATCAATCATTACACAATTATTTTGAGGGAGATACAGGTCACACATATCACATAATGAAAATAATACATCTATTTAAAGATTATAATAAAACATTTATCATATCAGATCCCATGAAAATAAATGGTTTTGATGAACATTTTATCATAGTATAACTTATGGAAAAGAAACAGGTTTCATAAACTTTTAATCATTTAGTCATAGTATAACCCATGGAGAATACACTAGTTTCATAAAAATTCCATAATTCAGAAATAATAATAAAATATCTAGAGAGAATAAGGATGGAATCACTCGATTATTTCCTCAATAAATCTTAACTAATATTTATGGATGTCATCTTATCTTTAAAATTAATTTGAAAAAGTAAATAAAACATTTCTTGGGGAAAATGTCCTTTTTATTTTGAAATCAATTATATAAAATCATTAAATGTCCCAAATGATAAGGAAAAAAATTATATTGAAAATTTACTTGATAATATGTAATTTATGGTTATAAAAATTGATTTTTCATGATGGTGGATTTTTCTCTTCATGTCGTACATGTTAAAACAAATAATCTTTTAAATTTTGGTTAAAATGTCAAAAATACCACATTCAGAAAATGACTAGAAAATTCCTTTTAATTTTCTTAAGAAAATTAAAAAATGGTTAAAAATTACTTTAAAAAATAATTGGATGATATTTAAAACAGTTTTAGAAAACATGGATATAGAATAAAAATTATTTGTAGACGAAGAGATAAATGATGTTTATTTTTCATTAAAATACTCATTGGGGTTCATGAGTACATAAAGAGAGGTAAATGAAAAGAAAAATTTATTTTCATGAAATTACTAGAAGATTATAAATGTAATGCGTTTCTTGAGATATATAGCATAATATTTCATATTTATAAATATAATCATAAAGCATTATGATAAATAATGAGATTTTAACATAAAACCATTACCACTTTGCTATCTATTGAATCATAAGTCCCATGAAAAAATAACCATATAAAGATTTTAAAATCCCATAATTTCATGATATTAATAATAAAACATATTCATTAAATTATATAAAACACAAAAAATAACCAAGTAGTGTATAATTCATTTGTTCCAATGATATAAAAGTGAGGTAAAAATCCCTTACCTCAATTCTTAAAATTCTTTATAGATGCTGAAAACAACTATATAATGAATATTTGTTTATTATAAATATATTATAGAACCAAAATATTGTATACCATAACAAATCTGATTTACTTTTTTCCTTTTATTACATATTTACTGACAATTTCATGATAAAATTATGATTCAAGTAATAACTGCTTTCTTTTTTCTTATATGTGGTGGTTTTATATTGTCAGTCATTTTACATTTATCATGGTTCCATTATAACCATAAATTTACTATGATATATATATCTTATATATAATTATATATGTATTTAGAATAATTCATTAAATTGAGAGATTGAAACTTAATTACACCATTCATAGAGATGGTAGGTCATAAAAATGGATGAACACTGTTTTAATTATCTCAATAGAAGCAATGAAAGGAAGGTAAATATTAGATCACATTTACAGAGTCATTAATATTTCAAATATATCACATATATTCACTAAATATGTCCTTATTACCTTTAATGTAAAGCGTAAGTTAAAGAAAATCATATCATATCATGAGGTGGTAGTCCACCGTACACAGGAGCGATGTTATCATATTCCCATAGAATTTACTATAAGAATGTATATATGATATTGTAATTTAAATAGTATAATCATTTCATAAATATCATATTAATATGTTAAATCAAAAATTATATCCAACTGTCATAGTCCGTTATACACGTGATCCTAAATTTTGTTTCCCACTTGATGTAGGAGGAGATAAATGTTGGTAATGTATTAAAATTATAACATCTATGTATTTTTATATACTTATGATATTATATTAACACGGTTTAAGTATATTTTATCTATTTATAGGATGAAATATAATTAAAACTCAGTGTTAAGGACTGAACCTCTTCATCGGAGAACCCCTTTAGGTTTACACCTAAAGCCTTCTTCTGAGGGTTTCATAAAAAAATAATTCCTCTAGGATTTGGGTATGTAAATAAGGAATGTATTTGGGAAAATCTATTCAAAAAAATGGGGTTTGGACGCGTGTTCATAAAATGAGAGGGGTACCCTTTATAAGTGCATGAGATTAATCAAAAAAAAAATTGGAACACAAAAATGTCTATATATGTTTTAAACATCCCCTAAGGCTCCAAATGAGCTCATTACGGAACCATAGATGATGTAATGTCAAATTATGTCCATAAAATGAGTTTTAGAAATGTTTTTATGTCATTTTATCCATTAAAATTTTAGTTTACCATGAATAAACTTATTTTAACCTTAACTCTGATAATTATGTTTTACTGTCTTTACTATAAATTTTGACAAAAAATTATGTTGAACATATTATATAACAATAATTTTACTAATTCAATATTTTGAATTAATTTTTCAAAATTACATTCATATAAGTGGATATTTTTAATTTAAAATTAAACCCATAGATTCTATGATAAATTGGTTTTCCATGGAATTTTTTTTATAAGTATAGAAATTTTTATCATAAAAAGTCAATATGAAATTGATTTAATTAACCAAAATTATATAAATAAATATATAATTGATTTTTTATTTCATAACAATCTTAAAATGAAATGGATATTTTAAATTCTTTTAATGAAGATGTAATTTTTAGTTGTGTTAGTATTTTTTCACTATTCATTGAAAAATTACTCTTTGAAGAAAATTATCTAAAATTATACCAAATATAATTTTGGCATGTAGAATTTAAAAATTAATTTTATTTTGTCAAATAAAATTTGTAAAAGTGTAAAAAATTAATTTTATTGATCTTTATAAAAAGAAATAAAAAACTGTTTTTTAGAAAAAATATTTTTGAAAACATATATTGACTTTACTAAATATTAAATAATTTTATCAATATGATTTGTTTACATAAAACCATTATAATTAATTTTTTAAATATTTATATTAAAATTCATACCACTAAGATTAAAATTTGTTTTAAAAATTTCATATTTAATAATATCTCATTGTTTGTTAAAACTTAGTGTTAGGTGTAATAAATACTATCAAAGAAATTAAATATATTCGAAAAAACATTTCATAAAAAATAGAGGTGTTAAATTATTCATCAATTATAAGAAAATTAAGCTTTTAAATTTCACCACTTTGGTAGAAACAAATGAGGATACTTTTTCCTCATTATATTCTCAGGTTCCCACATAGCTTCCTTAAGCAGGTGGTTTCACCATAAAACATTTATGTGGTGAGTTGTCTTATTTCATAACACTTTCTAGGTACAACGTAGATTATTAAAAAAAATTTCATAATAAGTAAGATCATGAAGTAGAGTTGTGAACTATAATATTAGTACATGTGATGAATTAGGTATGTAAATCCCTACTATAAATACATAGAACACGTCATGGACTTAGGAAAGGTGTGGTGGAAGCACCAAGAGATTAGAAGTTATAACTATTAAATAAATAATTTTGAAATATAAAAGATAAATTGGGATATTTTTTACATTATTTACAAACATCATAACCATCTTCCAAGGATAAATTTTTAGAAAGAAATTATCATTGACTTTAAATTCAGGATCACATCCATGATTTTCAGCAAAATTTTTTTGTTTGAATTTCTGTTTCACTAAAGTATTGTTGAATAGATCATGACTTCTCTACCATTTCATCACCATGACTAGGTACCAATATATTTCCTTCTTCAACTACTTCAAAACACTTTAGAGTTATATACTTATATCCATATAGGGATTCTTAATGAGTTATCTGAATTCTTAGGTGAAAGATATTGCTATAATTAAAATAATCTAGAGGAAGGTTTTGATCCCAAACACATTTGAAATCCGCAGGAAAATATATCAAAATATCCTCTAGGGTTTTAATATTTCTCTCAAACTAACCATCTACCTAAAGATTATACATAGTTTTGAAACTCAATTACATATAAAGATATTTCTAAAGGCCTCACAAGAAATTTGATGTAAGAATCATATCCTGATCAGTTATAACAAAATGTGGTAATCTATGTAGACTTACCACATAACTAATGAATATATAGGAAATACAATCCATAGATAAATATTATTTGATAGTGATTATGTGTGATGAATTTTTCAGGATATTGAATATAACCCATATAACATTTTTCCCTTCAAATGTTTTGGGGAGTCTGAAGACACAATCTATGGCAATGTTTCCCACTTCCATTTTGGTATGGTTAATGATTGTAACATCCAAATAGAAATTTTTCTATAAGGCTTTAATTTATGAAATTACATAAATTGGGATAAAATATCTACAATATCTCTATCCATTCCATCATAGACGATATACTCCTTCAAATCTATACTAATTTTTTTACTTCTAGGATGAATAGATAATGAAGAACTATGAGCCTACTCTAACTTACCCATCTCTAAATAGTATTATGGGTACAAAAACATAGTTTCTAAACCATATCATTCAATTATAATCAAGTTTAAACTTAGGAACAATTTTTACCTTCTTATGTACCTCTACATCTTCCTTCTCCGCCTCTTTATTCTTCACATAGATATATTACCAAACATTAATTTTAGAAAGAAAATATTTCCCAAATTCCATCATTATTTCTAGATCCTTCCATTGAAAATATAGATAGATTGGATCTTTATTGGTCTTCATCACAGATAATATATCACGATCCTTTAAATTCAGGGCATAAACCACCTTGTTTTCTTTACTAGGGTTATAATATTTTGAGCATTATAATCTTTCATCAACTACAACCATATTCTTTAGTGCATGTTGGACTCTTTTTCTGTAAATATATACATTAAAATATTATGATCACTATATATATCACACCATTATCCATAAAGATAAATGATCCATATCATTAGTGAAAGTATTATCACAATGAACTCTATGTCATGAGTATTGTAAATTTTCTCATGAATCATCAATTGTCATGAGACATAAGCTATTACCTTGTCATTTTTCATGAGAATTCATCCCATTCCGTTCATTGATGCATCACAATATATTTCAAACACTTCTCCACTATAGGATAATGTAACTAGACGTATGTTGACTAATCCTCTATTTGGTTCTTTGAAATTTTCCTCCCATTTATCTATCAAGAGAAACTTAGCCCCCTTCTGAGTTAAGTTTGGTGAGTGTACTAGATAATCATGATTAATTTTCCACACACTATTGATATTATCTAGAAAAACTAAGAAAACTTTGTATATCAGTGACATTTTTTGTTCTAGGAAAATGTTCAATAATATCCACATTTGATGGATCCACTGATATACCCTCTCATGAAATTATAGGACCCAAAAATGAAACCTTTTATAAACAAAGTTCACACATTTTAAATATTTCATAAAATTTTTCCTTACATTAATTACTCAGTAAAATCCCCAAGTGATCTCTATGATCTTAATTTCTCTTTTAATAGATAATAATATCATTAATAAATACCACCAAGAAGTGATTGATGTACTCTCTAAAGACTATTAATTAAATCCATGAAGATAGAGTGGGAAGTAGTAAGAGAAAATAAAATCACTATCTATTCATAGTGTCCAAATCTTGTATTGAATGCTATCTTGGGTATATAATCCATCTCAAAATACAATTGATGATATATATAATTAATTTAATTCTTCTAAAATTATTTATCTCCATGAACATGATCAAACCATTCATCAATATGGGGAAGGGGATACTTTTCTTAATTTTTATATTGATCAATTCCTGATAATAAATGCATAGTTACTTCAACCAATCTTTCTTTTAATTAAATTAAATAGGTGCACCATAACGTGGCACACATGAAAAAATAAATACATTATGAGGATTCTCATGGAATTTCTTCTTCAATTTATACAACTTAATTAGGTCCATTATATAGGGAGTATTTGAAATAGGTGTGGAACTAGGGATGAGTTCTTTTGATAACTAGACTTCACGATTCTGTAGAATACTATTAATATCATTTATAAATACATCAAGAAAACTACCACATAATAATAATATCATCAATGTTTATTTTCTCCCTGATCATCTGAGATAAAAACCCATTTTGAATGGAAAATAAGACCTATACAATGGATGTGATATCTAATAGTAGTTTATATATATCATTTCACTAATAGGAAATCATAGGTTGGTTTGGATATCAAATGTGACATCAATTCCTCATTAATTTATATGGGATTTATGAGTATAAATTCAATCCATTCAAAAGATAACATCAAATTTAACTAGAGGAAGAATAATGAGGATTTTAGGAAGCACATTCCCAATACAAAAACAACTAGAGAAGTATCAAAGACTTGAGATTTGATAATCATGCCATTAGGGGTTTTCAATACTACTTGAACATCTAATATTTTGGGTGTTATTTTGACACCCTTATAAAATTCCACAGATATAAAGGAGTAGATAGATTAAGAGTTAAATAAGACATTAACAATTTTAAAGTGTATGGTTCTGTATATTTCATCAAATAATTATAATAGATACCCAATAATGATGTACATGGACATTAAATTTATTTTTCAGAATACTTAAATATATGTCACAAAAAAATGCACAATGACCATATTAGTTTAGTGCCTTTGGAAACTCTGAACAGAATATTCTAATCATAGTGAAATATCTTCAATATCTCCCATAAGGATCTTCCCCTTTTTTCTTCCTAAAACAATTATTTATATCTTTGGGAAAATAAAACATAGAAATAGTGAGCTCAAATTCTCAGTACGGGTAAACATGGAGGACATAAAACAAATCATAAACATTTGAACATAAAAACATGAACATAAAGTTTAAACCTCAAAATCTTGAGTCATGAAGTAAATCTTGGTAGTACGTAAGGAATATATCATAAAGGAAACTTAATCATGATAAAATATTATGTGAATAAAACATATAATTTTGGAAAACCATTAGTCACATAATATGATTTCTATAGTATCCAAGGCATTGTTTCTAGGACCATCATTGTGGACAAAGTCAATTACTAAACCAGGTTTACTTGCCATTCCAACCATGTATTACTGAACCAGATTTACCTACCATTCTAGTTATGTATATCTCTTGAGATATAAATCTTTACCCTATGCATTGGAGGTAGATATAGGTCCCACCCATCTCATAATTAAATTATTATTACTTGTGCCATAAAAACATAAATCGTTCATCATAGCATAACCCATGAAATAAAATGGGATTCTTAAACATTATTTCATCATAACATAATCTATATAAGATAAATGAACATAATAAAAATAATTCCATCATAAAAAAAATAAAATAAAAGTATTAAGAGGGATATATACAAAAACCTATGGCATCTTAGATTGAAAATAATATTGATAAAATACTTGTACTTAATTCCTGATGAAAATATCCTTTCTTCGTCAAAAACATTTTCTTTTCTCAAAATGACACAAAAATTTAAAAATAAAAGAATTTATTTAAAAATAAACTTTAAATATTTTATAGAAATAATCAATTAAATAAGGCATTATGAAAATTTAAAAATATGTTCATGCCGTACAAGTTAAAAAACATTCTCCTTGTACTTTTTCCAGAAAAGTCAAAAAGTACATCTAATGGTAAACAAAAGAAAGATTCCTTCCACACAACGTAGTAAAAGTAAAAGAGGGGTAAAAAGTAATTTAAACATACAAGGATGAATAATAAACATTTTATTAAAAAGTTTTTATAAAACATGGACATGAAGGTAAAATATAACCCCAGTAAATACTTACAAATAAACAATCCCTGATCAATATGGGATTAAAAAAATTATCCCTTAACTTAGGTCCAATTTCTTTTCTACATGTATAAAACTCCTGTATTTTGGGTTTAAATATATTATTAACTTGGAATAGAACCATAATGATATCATATATTATTCACTTAAGACTTTATATTACCCTTTTATTTGTCAATTCCAAGTTAAAGCAACATTTTGGGTAATAATCATATTATTTATCGTATGTGTTTGGATTTGTAATTCTTGTTATTATTACATAGATAATGATTTAATTACTTATATAATGTCAAAAATGATTTATATATCATATATATTATGTTTATAAATATATATAAAAGATCAATAAATGGAATGGAAAGAACCGTTCCTGGAGACGGTAGGCTGTACGTACGCATGAACACTGTTTTCATTCTGTTATTAAATTGAATAGAAGTAAGTAAATAATATAAATATATATATATATACATAAATAAAGTAGCATTATTATGTCATATATTTCATGATTATTTGTTATATACACTTTATAGTCATTCTTGAATGGTTAACAGGGAGAATTAATCTCATCGTATCATGGAGACGGTAACCCATACGTACGCACGCACGACAATATCATTCCCATAATTGTTGAACGATATTGAATTGAATGATTTATAATATATTATAATTATTATAATGTTATAATAATCATATATAGTAATTATTTTTACCATTATACCCATCCAATTAAGGTGGTGCTGAAAAACATATTACACAGTGGCGTGGAGACGGTAATCCGTACAAACACACACGTGATGATTTCATTTTTCATAGGATGGATAGAAGGTGAAATAAGGTTGTTTCATATTTAAAATAACATATATTTATATTAGTGATACTGATTTTATTACTTTTTAATTAAATAACTAAATAAGATTAATTAGAAGAATAAATAAATTTGAAAGAATCAGTAGAAGAGATTACCTCTTCCTCGACGTGCCTCCTTTAAATTTCATCTTAGGGAACTTGAGTTGTTTTTTTGAAAATATGAAAAACTCTATAATGTAACTAAGAAAGTTTATAAGATAAATGATCAGGGTTTGGACGATTTTTAAGGCCTATAATATATTGAACAAGAGAGGGAGGAGTTTTCCTTTTATAAGAGATGAGAGGGGCACTTTAAGAATGTTCAAAAATATTAATTTGTTATAAATTAAATTTATATTTAAAATTGTAAAAAACTTATTTAATTATAATATAATATTATTTAGGTTATAATAACCATAATCCATTAATTTTTTGACAAGTTTGGAATATTGTTTTCCTTATCGTTTGGATTTCACCCTTATTCTACCCTTTTTAATGTTACCGTGATATCATGTTATTTACACATTATGGGTTAATGTAGTCACCATATCATGTAAAATGACCCAAAAAAAGTTATTTATGAAATATTTGGATTTTTATTAACTATTTGGATGAACCATAGAATTTTATTAATTTAATATCATTTAATAAACTATTTTATGTTTTAAGTTATGAATTGTGTCAATTTTAGACACTATTCATACTTGATTTTTTTAAAAATTTATAACAACCTAATTACATAAAAATTAAGGCATTAAATCAAATATAATATATCAATATCATAAATAAAATATTTTTATGACATAAAATAATCCTAATTAAATTTTTTTAAATATTTATAAATTCATTTATTTGAATCTTTCATTAATGTGTTAATCACTACAACCTAATTTTGTCATAAATACTTATATTTATCTAATTTATAAAAATTAAAAATAAAATACCATAATGTAGGAAATATTTTTATATTTCCAATGAATATTTATAGGCATAGATATCTATTATATAACCCCATATGAAAATCTATTTAATAATAGATATATGTTTAGGTTATAATTATCATTACTTGAAATTAATTATTATAAAATGTCATTTTCACATCCAAGTGAATCCATGGGGTCCCAAAATAGACCCAAATATTCCAATTGTCGTAAATATATCATTATATAGGATTAGTTCATGTGTTAGTGTAGCTTAATATTATTATTATATTATTTGTTTACCCTTATTTACCATATTTACCATTTAACCATGGTAAATAAAATAATTACTAACATTACTATTCATAATGTCCAAAAATAAAAAATACCAATTTACATAATTTGAAACATATGATTCAAAATATGGAATCCATTTTTCAAAATTAAAAACACCTAATTTTTAGTAATTAATTTAAAATTAATCCCATTGTCGAAAAAAGGGTTTTTTTAACATTGCGAAAGATTAGAATGTTTTTACATATGAATTCAATGTAAAATTAATAAAAATGACTTAAATTTTCTTAAAATATAAAAATATATTCTATTTATAATTTAAAACAATTTAATAATATATTTAAAAAATATATATTATTTCTATGAAAAAAGTGGTTTTTAATTAAAATCTTGCGTATTTTAAATATTCATCAAAATAAGAAAGTTATCAGAAAAATATAAAAAATGTATACAAAGTAAATTTTTATATCCTAATTCCAAAGAAGAAGTTTATTTTTTCGAATTTAACTTATAAATGTATAAAAAACTATATTTAAAATGGGTGCATCATCAAAAGGCAGAAAAACGTCAGTTTTTGAAGAATAAATATTTTATCTGAAATATAGATTTTGTTCTCATACCATGTTCTTGAAAATGTGTAAGATGAATGATAATGTTATAAAATTAAAAATGTGGTTAATAATATTCATAACAACTAGTTTATATCCCATTAAATAATAATATTTCAATAATATATTATTACTTAGTGAAACTCAGTATCACATACAACACAAGCTATTGAAGAAGGTCGCTCTTCTGCATAACGCAAGAAAAGTCAGTGTTTCATTTAGTGTAAGCTTCCATTGGTGATGCATATAACATAATCCAAACTTAGTTAATTTATATATTGAACAAAATCTATACTCAGTGTTATATGAAATTAATTCTATCAAAAGAACTTGAAATTGTGTGCAACACATGATAAGAATATTGTTGTGTATACTGAAAACTAATACGGTGTTGCGTATAGAGAAATCTAATCTCGGTGTAGCATACAGAACAAGACATCGATGTAATTAAAAAAAACTATCTCATAAAATCTTGGGGTGCTACATTCTACCCCTCTTAAAATTAATTTCGCCATCAAATTTCTTCAGGGTTATAAATGGTTTTCTAGATTAAAGATTCTTTTATGGAAACCCACATCGTAAAAAAGGACACTAAGACATCATTTTAAAAAGGAAAGTTAGAAATTTATCAGTTACTGAAAGTAACTCATCACTGGGTTTCCACATAGGAGAACATAGGTGGGAAGTGAAGACGTGGATATTGAAGAAGAAATCTAACTATCAAGTTCTGATGGATAGTGATAGAGAATAAGGTTTAGAGAAAATTAACTACTAGAAAGCCATAAATCTATGATGATTTAAGGGACTATCTAATTCATTAGATAAGAGGGTACTAGAATAACATGTTTTGTTTTTAATATCATTTCCCTAATGTTGATGAATTTTTTCATAAGGAGAAACACTTTATTTCAGTGTAATATCACTATTGTTCGTTCCCTGAACAATATCAAATTCATTTCTAATTTAAAGAAATGATGTTTAATTTTTCATTATTGAAGTGTTAACAGATCATGTGATAGAATGATAGGTCATTCCATTTGTCTCAATAAAAAGGTTATAACCAGTTATCAAATAAGCATAAGTCCACCTATAGTGAGACAATACATTAATCTAACAAAATTAAAACAGAAAATAACTTACACTCTCCATAAATGGATAAAATTACAATCTTATAAAAATATAAAACATAGAAATAGGTGAAATAAATTGAAAGAAAATTTATCTCCCATATCACGTAAGGTAGTTCTTGGTTGTCACATTCCAAACATGTGCATACCTTAATCATATATTCTCTTGAAACTTGAATTACTATAGAAACTTAATAAAAACATGAATTCTTTCAAAAGTTAACTCTTTCCACATACCAAAATCCCCAAAATTATATATATTCAAACCATGATATCACTTTTTTCCTTATATTCATCATGAGATCATAAATACTATCAAACATCTCATTATCTTGTTATCCCTTCATTATGTGAATATCATGTTCTTTCCAAAAATATCTGAATAACCTTTCATGGTTACCAGTACCATTCAATATATACTTTCAAATACTTAAGGAAAAACAATAGTGCAACAATCCTTAGTTCTTTATTTATTACATAGCACTATTATATTACTTATACAACATTACTCTTGATAAAAATTCAATTATTACACTACCTTATTAAACCATTGACCGAGATTCATTGTTTTATTCCTCAACACTTCTTTCATATCATATATCATTTGTAGTCTCATCATCATCATCAACAAAAATACTACCCATACAACCACGCTGATTCTCTTCATGATATTTTTCCTTAAGGAATCAATTTTCATAATGCATGTACATTCTACATTTAAAACATTTAACAATTTTTTATGTCTTAGTAATACCATTATCATTGTCTATTGTGTTAACAAAACCTTTTCCTTTGCAATTACAGGATTTGTGTCCTTATTTTCTACACCCAAAGAATCTTTCAGTTTATTTGAAACATTTTACTTGATGTCTCTTACCACATGATTTACATGAGGAAAATTGAACTTTCTTTCCTCTATGATCACCATGAAACTCCATCTTTCTTTTATTATCTACTTTAGGAAACTCACCAAATTTGAGATTATTGATCATATTATGAGATTGCTGATTATGCATAATAATGATTTTTATCCTTAGAAATCCCATTTATTTTGGTTTCTCATGAAGAATATCATTTCATTGTCCATCATATTTTCCATTAACCTGAATCCTCATGTTTCCAGCCATTTTCTAAAACCCAAAAAGAATAGCGTGAGAGGAAAAAATCATACAAGGAAAAAACATAATCAATGGGGATACTTTAAATCTATAACATATTAGGTTTAATCATAGGTTATTCCTGATCGTTATCACAATTCTAGGACTGTAACTTACACTTATACTTAACCTTAGGGACATCCCTAAACATACCTTAGAAATATCTCTAGGGATCTCCCTAAAGTTTTCACATCATAGTTTCCAAAGGTTAACTAAACCTTCGATCTGATACCAACTGTAGAGATCCATGCTTGACATACATGGAAATTACTTTTATTTTGCGAAATACTTAAATATATGATACAAATATACTCCCAATGACCGTATTAGTTTAGTGCCTTTGGAAACTCAGAACATAATCTTCTAATCATGGTGAAAGATATTCAACATCTCCCATAAAGATCTTCCCCTTTTGTTTTTCTACCTAAAACCTTTGTTTATATACTAGGGAAAATAAAAAAAAGAAAGAATGATATAAAATGGTTAGTAATGGTAAAAATTGATAACATAAAACAAACCATAAAAATTTGAATGCAAAAACATGAACACAAAGTTTAAACATCCAAATCTTGAGTCATGTAATAAATCTTGGAAGTACGGAAGAAATAGATCATAATGGAACATTAATCATGATACAATAACATGGGAATAAAACATAAAATTCTAGAAAACAATTAATCACATAATATTATTTTCATACTATCCAATACATTGTTTCCAAGACCATTATAGTGGACAAAGTCCATTACTGAACCAGGTTTACTTGTTGTTCCAGCCATGTGTTACTGAATCAGATTTACCTGCCATTCCAGTCATGTCCATATCATGAGATATAAATCTTTAAAAAATTCATTGGAGGGAGATATAGGTCCCACCCATATCAAAATGAAATCATTCTTATATGTTCCACAAAAACTCAAATCATTCATCATAGCATAACCCATGAAATAAAATGGGATTCTTAAACATCATTTCATCATAACATAATCTATATAAGATAAATGGACATAATACAAATAATTTCATCATAAAAAAAATCAAATAAAAGTATTAATAAGCATATATACATAACCTTATTTCATATTATATGGAAAATAATATTGGTAAAATACTTGAACTTAATTCCAGATGAAAATATCATTTCTTCTTAAAAAAATTGTTCTTTTCTCAAATTGACATGAAAATTTAGAAAGAAAGGAATTTATTTGAAAATAAACTCTAAATTGTTTATAAGAAGAATCATTTAAATAATAAATTATGAAAATGTAAAAATCCGTTCATGCCATTTAAGTTTAAAAAACATTCTCCTCGTACTTTTACTAGAAAATTCAAAAAATACCTTATATGGTAAAAAAAGAAAGATTCATTACATACCATGTAGTAAAAGTAAAAAAGGGGTAAAAATGACTCTAAACATAAGTGGATGAATAGTAAATATTTTATGAAAACATTTTTAGAAAATAGTGACATGAATGATAAATATAACCCCAGTAAATACTTTTTTTTGAAAAAAGATGTAACCATTAAAAACGAAGATCAGCGGAAGTACAATCGTTAAACCATGAAGGAAAGTGGTCCAGCCAGAGCTGGTCATTGTTATGAGGGCCAGATGCCACCACCTGATGGGAAGCCTTATTTCCTTCCCTTTTGATAAGGGAGATGGTGAAAATTATGAAGCTTTGATGGAGAGATTGGATTTTCCTGATGAGTGAACCAAAAGGTTGGAAGCCACCGTTGTTGAGGTTGATTGCCTTGAAAATGGTGATACAATCCAATTACAGGTTGATTGCATCCCATCCGCGATCTTTAGCGAACATAATCCCAGCGGGGATGGTGACAGCTTTAGCAACCATGGGTTCCCAAATAATGTGGTGAGATTCTTGTTTGGATGCGATGGTCTACCCAAAATTATCCCAGGCTAAGAGACCAAGAACAATAGGTTTATCCTTGGGAAGAGATGCATCCACGTTAATCTTGAGACTCCCTTCCGGTGGTGGGTGCCAATGGGAAGAAGAGGATGGGGTTACAAAAGGCTTTTGTTGTCCAGTGTGACGATTCCATCCCTCCATCCATGATAATTCCCGTTCGATCCAAAAACCGGGGGGCTTGGTGATGTGGTTGAAAATAGCATCGTTGTGCCGCAACCAAATTATCCAGGCCAAAATTCAAAGAGAGCCCACTTTGGCTGGTGAAAAGGAGGAGCACCATCACATCAGAAGATAAGGGAGGTTTGAGACCACATCCAGTGAGAGATTCGTACAAGAGCCCCTTTTGTGCTAGACCTCCTTTGCCCCCGGGCATTGGATGATAGCATGGAGGGGAGTTTCAACCCCAGTAAATACTTATGAAGAAACAATCTCAGATAAAAATGAGATTGGAAAAATTATCCCTTACCTTAGGTCCAATTTCGTCTGTACATATTTGAAACTCTTGTATAGTGGGTTTAAACAAATTATTAACTTGTAAAAGAACCATAATGATATCATATATGATTCACTTATGAATTTATATTATCTGTTTAAATTTCAATTCGATGTTAAAACAACGTTTTGGGTAATAATTTTTTTATTTATCGTATTTGTTTGGACTTTTAATTATTGATACTATAACATAGATCATGATTTAATTACTTAAAGAATATAAAACAAAATTCATATATCATATATATTCAGCATATAAATATATATAATTGATTGATAAAAGGAATGTAAAACACCATTCATGGAGACGGTAGGTCGTACGTACGCATGAACGTTGTTTTCGTTCCCTTATTAAATTAAATGGAAGTAAGTAAATAACATATATATATATATAAATACAGTAAAATTATTATTTAATATATTTGATTATTATTTATTATATATACATTATAGTCATTCTTGAATGGTTAACATGGAGAATGAATCTCATTGTGTCATGGAGACGGTAAGCCATACGTACGCACGAGCGATGTTATCGTTCCCATAGTTATTAAATGGTATTCAAGTGGATGGTTTATAAAATATTATAATTAGTATCATTTTAAAATAATAATATATAGTTATTATTTCCACCATTTCACCCATCGAAGTAAGGTGGTGGTGAAAATAGATTACACCACAGCGTTAAGACGGTATTTCGTACATACACACGCGCGATGATTTCATTTTTTATAGGATGGATAGACGATGAAATAGGGATGTTTAATATTTATAATAACATATTAGTATATAATTTATAATAATGTTATTACTTTATATTGAAACAAATAAATAAGAGGAATTATAAGAAGAAATAAATTTTAAAGAATTGGTATAAGAGATTACATCTTCCTCAACATGCCTCATTTAAATTTCCTCTTAGGGCACTAGAGTTGGTCTTTAGAGAAGAAAAAAACCTATAGAATGTAACTAGTGAAGACAAGAAGAGAAATGGGAAGGGTTTGGTCGATTTTTAAGGCCTATAATGGAGTGAATATGAGAGGGAGGAGGTGCCCTTTTATAAGAGATGAGAGGGGAACTTTAGGAAAGTTCCAAAATATAAATTTATTATAAATTCAATTTCAATTTAAAATGTTCAAAAAATAATTTAATAATAATTTAATATGATGTTGGTTATAATAACCATTATCAAATAATTTTTTACAAGTTTGGAATATTTTTTTATCCTTATCGTTTTGGTTTTACCCTTATTTTACTCCTTTTAATCATACTGTGATATCATGATATTTACATATTGTGGATTAATGTAATTAGAATATAATGTCAAAAGAGACAAAAAAAGTTATTTATGACATATTTGGATTCATATTAACCATTTTTAGAATCATATATTTTTAGGAATCTAATATCATTTAATAAACTATTTTATGTTTTAAGCTATGAATTGTGTGAATTTTGGCACTATTCACACTTGACTTTTTTAAAATTCATAACAACCTGATTCCTTTTAAAATGAGGAATTAAATCAAATATAATATGTAAATATAATCCAAAAAATTACTTTATCACATCAAAATATCAAAATTAAATTTTTTTAATATTAATAAATTTATTTATTTGAATTTTTCATTAATGAGGTAATCACTACATCATAATTATGTGATAAATAAATATATTTATATAATGCCTAAAAATTACAAATAAAATACCGTGATTTAGGAAATCTTTTTATATTTAAAATTACTATTTATTTACATAGATATATATTATATAGACCCAAATTAAAATATATTTTAAAAAAGATATATGTTTAGGTTATAATTATCATTACTTTAAATTAATTATTATAAAATGTCCTTTTTACATCCAAATGAATCTCTGTGGTCCCCAAATTGACCCAAGGATGACCATGGTTATACATATCTCATTCAACAGTATTAGGGCATGTGTTAGGGTATTTTTAATATTATTATTATATTCTATTTTTACCCTTAATTTTACCAGATTTACCCTTTAACCATGGTAATTAAAATAATTACAAAAGTTACTATTCATAATTACCAAAAATAAAAAAAACCTATTTACATAATTTGAATATTATTATTCTGAATTTTTAATCAATTTTTCGAAATTCAAAACACATAATTTTCAGTAATTAATTTAAAATTACTCCCGTTGTCGAAAAATGGATTTTTTAAGACATTGCGAAATATTGAAATGGTTTTACATACAAATTCAATGAAAAATTAATGAAAATGAATTATATTGTATTAAAATATAAAAATATATTCTATTTATACTTTATAACCATTCAATAATATATTTTAACCATATAAATTATTTCGATGAAAACAGTTTTTTTAATTAAAATTTAATGTATTTTTACTGTTCATCAAAATAAGAATGTTATCAGAAAAATATCAAAAATTTATCCACAGTTAATATTTATATCCTGGAAACAAAGAAGAAGTTTATTTAGTGAAATTTAACTTATAAACATTTCAAAACTATATTTAAAATGAGTGCCCCATCAAAAGGCGACAAAACTTCATTTTTGAAAAAATACATATTTTATCTTAAATATTGATTTTGTTCTCATACCATGTTCAAGAAATGGTGTAAGATGAATGATAATGTAATAAAATTCAAAATGAGGTTAATACTATTCATAATGGCTAGTTTATATCCCATTAAATAATAATATTTTTATAATATATCATTTTTTAGTGAAACTCGGTATTGTGTACTACACAAGATATTTAGGAAGGCTGATCTTGCATGTAACGCAACCCAAGTCAGTGTTGCGTTTATTTTATGCTTTATTTAGTGCTGAATATAACATAAAACAATCTTATTTCATTTATATATTGAAAAAAATCTACACTCAGTGTTGCATGAAATGAATTCTATCAAAAGAACTTGAAATTTGGTGTAACACATTCCAAGAATATTATTGCATATACTAAATGATAATATGATGTTGCGTATAGTGAAAGATAATCTTAGTGTAACATACAACACAAGACATCAATGAAATTAAAAGTAATTTGTCTCATAAAATCGTGGGGTGTTACAATTATTGCACCCCTCACCCGAAATAGTGATTGAAATAAATTTCCTTTTATCTATTGGAATAAGAGGATACTGACATCGATTATCATCAATAACCTTCATATTGGAGTAATTAATAAAAATAATTACCATATCTATTTCATTAAAAACACTAGAGTGTGGGTAGTTCATTCTATGAACATTTCTCTCAGTTTTCATCCTTAGAAAACTTATTCCCATCAATCAGAAATTGATTTATTGATGACCTTCATTTAAACTAGTAAAACATTTTCCAATCCCTTTAAGGCAATTTAATCCATATTTCCTCCTTATCATTATGCATGAAAAAAATATTATCTTATGTTCTCCATAGTTTTTAGATTTTTCATTGGATTCCATATTTCATTTCTTATCAAAACCATGAGATTTATGTGTAACTCTAATATCTATTTCCACCTTCATATCACATAAAAATATTTCATCATTGATATTGAATAATCTTATGGAAAACACCCTTGAGATAAATTTTTTAACCCACTAAATAATTTATGAACCTTACATATAGGTTGGATGATAATACCTAAATCATACCTCAAATTTCTTGTAAAATTCCCCTCATATTTATCAATAGATTCATTGTACTCAAATATTATCTCAAAGAATTACTTCTACAAATTCATGTGAATAATATAAGGAATTTACATATTAAAAAATACATTCTTAAACTCATCCCATTCCAAGTATTCAATTTTAACTTTTTTACTCATATTCTTAATAAGATACCACCATTTATCTACTTCACCTTATAAATGATAGGTAAAAATTACTTTCTCATGATAATGACATTGGAGAATTGATAATATCTATGAAATGGTACTAATCCATTACGTAGAAACAATTGGATGTGTAGAATCACTAAAAGAAGATGGGAGATACACGATGAAGGACTCAGTAGAATGTTATTCCCTAATTTTATTATTTGTATGTTCAACATGATTAATAGCTTAAGAAAGTTATGTGAGAATATTAATGTGATTTTTTATTTTATATCCCATAAAATTTTGATTATCATGAGAAAATTGATTTCATTTTACATCAGATTTATTATTAATATGATTCCTTCATGTTCTATCCATAAATTAAAACCAAAAATTATACTATGAGAAACAATTATCATAGCGGAAAACAACATGATCATGAAAAAAAATCACTTATAAGATGTATAAATAATGAAACCTTATTTCCAATATTAGAAACCTTAAGATTAACCTATTTCATTATTGGTAATTATTAAAATCCTCAATGATGGTATATAAAGAGTTTTTGAAATTACAAACCATATCCCCTAGGTGTTTTCAACCAAGTATGCCTAAAGGACTATATTTGTAAAGAACATGACGTTCATGTCTAGCTCAATTCACCCTTTTAAAAGTTATTACCCCTAGATACAACTGAGCCTGATCCATATCCACTTGTATTATCAAGTCATGGATATAATTTCCTGGAAACCACTAGCTCTATCTTTCAAAAAACATGCCTCGATATTTTTTTATATTTAGATATACCCTTATGTTTCTCAATATTTTTTTCTTATCATAGTTTCCAAATATTAACTAAACCTTTCTCCAATACCAACAATAATGAAACACACCCTTCATACATGTATATCACAACAAAATAGATGAATATTTATGACATTACATAATGATCCATGATGGAATCATATAGGTTTACTGCCTTTGGTAACTTAGCTATATTAAAAAATTGTACATAAGTGAACTATATATTCTCCCACTTAGTTTTTCATGATCATAACCATTCGTAGACATATCATTCACAATAAATTTATTTATTACCTAAGAAAATTAAATATAATAAATGGTTAGCTAAGATTATTAGTAATGTTAAACACGAGAGATATCAACATAACATGAGAATAAGGGTATGTGAACATGAGAATAAAATTTCAAAACCACACACTATATATCATAGATCATAAAATTGATTCATGGAATAAGTATTTGGAGTTTATAAGACATGAATCAGAAAGAAATCAAGGAAAATAACCCATGAAATCATAACATTAACATAATACATGGAATTGTGGAGTACACATAAGAATAGAAAATCATTTATATATTAGTCATGCCTCATTTCAAAAACTATCAGAGTGTAATTGTTTCACTCCCCAAACCCTCACGGTAGTTAAATTTCACTGCCAAGACTATTATAGATGAAAATTTCCATTAATAAACTAGGTTCACACCCCATTCCAATCCTATTTATCTTATGGGATATCAATATTTTCAGAAAATATTAGAGGGAGACATAGGTCCTACCCATAAAATAATGAAAACTATACATACGTGTTCCACAAGATCATAAAATATTTATCAAATATAAATCATTGAATAATAGGGTTTTATAAACATTTCATCATAGAATAAACCATGGAAAATAAATAGCTTTCACAATAATTTTATTATATCATTGTAAAAAAAATTGTGGAAAAGAATTGGGTTTCATAAATATTTCATCATTTTATAATAATAATAAATCGTCCTTATAAATAATAAGATGGTATCATAGGATCATATCCTTGATAAATAATAAGTAACATCAAAGTATGTCATCATAAAAGGAAAATTATATTTAGATATCACTTAGAACACATCTTTAAGAACATATCCCTTTCTTTTTTAAATATCATCTTTAAAATCTATTTTTTTAAATATCATGTAAAAAATCACCGAAAATTAACTTGAAATTTTCTAAATGAATATTGGTCATGATGGTGGAAAATATCATTAATGAAGTACATGTTAAAATAAATATCCCTTTCACATTTTTGCTAAAAATTCCAAACTACCTTGTTCTGAAAATGTTAAGAAGATTTATTTCAAACCATTTTATAAAAATTAAAATATGGGCAAAAATTAATTTTTAAAATCATTGGATAATATTAAAACTATTATTTAAAATATTTTTATAAAACATGGACATGGAAGAAAATTTATTTTAAACCTAAGAGATAACTAAGGTTGGTTTTTCTTGAAAACATTCTTTTAGAAATTTGAGTACAAAAGAAGAAGAAAATAAAAAAGAAAACAAGTATTTTTATGTAATAATAATACTATTATAAAATTAACTAGTTTCTTGATAGATGTATCATAATATTTTATCATAATAATCTTAATCATAAATAATCCTGATACAAAATGAGATTTTAATAAAAACCTTCACTAATTTGGTATATTTTGAATCATAAGTTACATGAAATAAAGAAAATTGTATAGATGAGTATATCCAATTATTTCAGGATCGTAATCTTAAAATAAATTCATGTATATTATATACACCTCATATAAGAAATAAGTTGTGTATAGGGTATGTGTACCACAAAAATAAAAGTGATATGAATAACCATTACTTCAAGTATTAAAATTATTTGTAAACATTCTAAACTCTTGTATATTAAAAATAATTTAATCATAAATTTATACTAGAAAAAAACACATATATATCATACCATATATAATATATATATTTTAATTTGGTATCCATTTATTAATAATTCCTTATTAAATTATTGTTTTGGGTAATATCTGCTTTATTTTTCATGTATGTTTGGATTTTTTATTTTTAGTCCTTTTACATTGATAATGGTTCAATAATATCCATCATTTTATTAAGGGTATAAATAAAATAAATATTCATTATATATTTATTAAGATTAATCAATAAAATTTAGATATTGAAAATGAATAACACCATCAATGGAGATGCTTGGTCATACATATGCAAGAACATTGTTTCTATTTTATTGTTGGGTGAAATGAAGGTAAGGTAAATAATATATCAATTATCTGGGGTTATAATTGTTTGATATATATATATGTATAACATATTAATTAAATATAATCTTTTTTATTTTCCATGTAAAGTTTAAGTGGATAATGAATCACATCACTTCGTGAGGGAGTAGTCCACCATACACACATGTGATGTTAGTGTATTCCCACAGAATGAATAGTAAGAAGTAATTTGTAAAATTATAATTAAAAGAGTGTAATTATGTCATAAATACTGTATAAATATGTTAAATCCATCATTATAACTTTCAATGAGAGGTGGTTATGGAAAATGAATAATATTTGTTTTGTTTTCTTCCATACACATGATCATCAGTTTCATTTAACACTTGATAGAGGAGGTGATAGATATAGTTCATTAAATTAACTTAATTCATATAATCATACGGTATAAAATTATGTTATTATATTTTCATGGTGGAAGAATATTTTAATGATTTATAGGATAACATAAAATGAAAATGTCTGATAAAGTAATATACCCCTTCTTTGGAGAACCCCTTTAGGTTTACATATAACACCTTCTTAAAAATGTATCAAAAAAAACTAAGGTTGATAGGATGTTCTAAGGGAAGTAAGTAATGTATCATAGTATTTCATGAAAAATTTGTTTTTCATTGTGTATAGAATAGGAGTGGGGTACCCTTTTATAATTTGGGGGAGGAAACACTTGAAATTCATGAAAAGAAAAAGGTTTACCCATATTTTAAACATTAATAAAGGCTATAAAATGGACCATTTTAGAAAAATAGATGAGATAAGATCATAATATGCCCATAAAATGTGTTTTGGGTTATTTTTTATGTCATTATGGCTCTTATAATATAATTCTAACCCGAATAAAAAAGTTTAACCTTAACCACAAAAATTATTTTTTACTATTTTTACTATTAATTTTTATTAAAATTAAGATGAAATTTTATATAATATAGGTATATTTTTTAAAAATATAGAATATTTTTTTAAAAATTCCATTCATATAACTTGAAAACATTAAATTAAAATAAAACCTTTAGACATTATTAAAAAGTGATTTTCCAATGAGAAATTTTTCATATGTATAAAAAGTTTTAATTTGAAACATTAATATAGAATTGACTCTGATGACCTAAATTTGATTAATAAATATATAATATAAGTAATGTTATTTTAAAAACCACATTAAATTAACATTAGATTTTATGTAATTTAAATATAATGGTAGATTTTAATAAAAACTATTTTTTAAATATTCATCAAAAAATTAATATTCATAGAAAATTATCAAAATCTCACTCAAATAAAATTTGTAATTCTAGATTTCCAAAATGATTTTCTATCAATTATTTTTTATAAAATTTTATAAAGTTACTTTTATTATTAATTCATACAATATAATAAAAATATCTTTTGATAAAATATTATTTTGAAAACATATGAAAAATTTAACAAAAATTAAGTATTATTTATCAATATGTTTTCTTGATAAGAAACTATTATAATTAAATTATAATTTTTTTTATTATTATTCATACCACCATGTTTATTGGATATGTTATATTGGACATGTTTAATAGTATCTCATAGTTCATTAAAACATGACGTTCTTTGTGACACAAGATATTAAGGAAATTAAATTTATTCAACAAAAGTTTCATAAAATCATAGGGGGTTACAAACACTATTCCCAATTTTATTATAATTTTTAGATTTCAAAAGATACCATAATAATTAGATATTTTCCCTTATTTTACAAATAGTATTTAAAATTATTTTTAAAATTATTTTTAAAATTATTTTTCATATATTTAAATATCCTTTAAGGATTACTATACATTACTAAGGTTATACTCTAACGACACTATCCAACTTATTTATTTGGATGTGTTTTGATGATTCATTATGAAAGGTCTCATAAAACCCATTAATTCAAAATAATAATAATTTGAATATGGAATCATGAAAGTTATATTTTTATGGATCACATATATATGGTTTAATTTTATTATGATTAGTGGGTTAATTATATACCAATAATGGGTTGGTTAAAGTTTTTATACCATAAGAGATTACTAAGGTATGTTTTTGATGATTCCTATTATTATATAGCAAGGGATATTAGTAATAATTCTTTATTCTATATATTAAGGGATGCTAATAATAATTGATTATCCTTTATAGTAGAATATTACCGGGATTCTGAATAACCCATCATGATAGAGTGTTTTAGAGATATTACCAAACCCATTATGGTATGGTATTATAGTAGTGATGAATGATCCACAATTTTATCATTTATTAGGAATATTTTTTGACATAATTTTATGAAACAAAATTATATCTTATTCATTTTATATTCCCTCATGGCTGATAATTGATTGTAGATGATTCAAAAATCATAAACCATGGTTATTGATTTGAAAAATCCTTATTCAATGACTCATGTTTAATAGGTTTGTACTTATTAAGTATGATATCATAAGTTGTGATCATGTTATCATAATATTAATCATATCTTATGCTCACTTATGATCATCATTTGAAATCAACAATTTGTACCCTTATTAAGAATTTTTCCACACTATTTGTTATATTTCGTTTCCTAGGTTTATGAAAAATTATCTTTTGTAGGGAATATATATATGAAGCATAATACTAAAGGTGAAAACATTGGGAGATATTAAATATTATTCATGAAATAGGTTGATTATGTATCTAGTCTCCAAACACACCAAATGTTAATAGTTATAGGACATGTATTAGACCTACCTAAACATTAAGTGTGTTTCAATTTCTTCCTTATTATTAATAAAATGTCATACTTTGATGATATGTAAGTGATTATCAGGTCACGTCACACCTCTCAAAAGCTATGTATGGGTATCACCGCCATTAAAATGAGCTATATAAGGGTAATATGAGAATCTGAAAGAACTGCGATAATGTCCCAATCTCTATGTAAGAGTAAATTTAGTACGCTTCAGGCTACATCAAGGCCATATTTGAGCTTTTTAAATGTGAAAAAATGATTGATATTAGGACAAGGATATAACTCACAAATCAAAATCAAAGGTAGGGGGATCTTTTCCTGATGATGTTGAAGATTTAAGAGGATGTCTTGAATGTTGAATCAAGGAGACCTCAAGAGAGGATTATAATTTGATTTAGGGATTTTTCTCCAGTTATCAAAATATGACAGGTAATAGGTAAAGTTTCCATGTAGATACATGTGGTATGAGGTCAAATACATGGGCTACATTTCATCATTCTAGTATGTAGAGCATTATTATTTTTCCAATGGTGGATTACTTAACATTATTGGGGAAAATTATTCATTCTAAAATTTTTACTCATGAAGTAAAGGACCATGGTTAATGAGAAGTATTCAATTTGTAGTGCAAGTAACTGGAGCTAGATAATGGTGATCCATACTCAATAGAGAAGACCCTTTTTCCTTCTTCTTTTTCTTTATTATATCTGTTTCAAGGTATTACCAAAATAATTTTGTTTCTAATTTTGTAATAATATTTAGATAAACCCATTTTATATGAACTAGTTTGAAATGAATTTTATTGTTTCACCTTCTCTAAATTTGATTTCACAGTGTTCTTTCCATCAGTATTCTTTTTTTCTCTTCTCACAAGTATTTTATCTACACTACCTCTTGAAACAATTATTATATGGTAGTGGAACCTTTAACCTTGATGTATCAACCAGAATAATTTAATAGAAAATGGTGGGTGTTATCCTTATCTATAAAGAATCACCAATATCTTGTGTCTTGATAGAAATTTCATCCTTAGGAGAATTCACATTGACAGGTTTACCATCAATGGTCGTTAGGTGTTTTATTTTCCATTTTTCATAGTCTTTCACCAATAATCATCATCATCTCTCATTCATTCCTTTGTATTATTTTTTTTGTTTTTTTATCTAACACTTAATTCACCTTACCTTGGTTTTACACCAAATACCAATGTATTTTTAGTAGAATGTCTTATATTTTTTTGGTAATTTAAATACATTCCCACAAATAAATTAATCATGAAAATTACCAAAGGAAAGATTTCAAAATATATAAACTAAATTTAAACTCAAATATAAATTTATATTATGGTAAATTTAAATTAAAAATTCTTTTTAATATAAACATTCTTTTTTAAATTAATTCACCCATACCTATACCAATACCTACCCATATTTTAAGGAATTTGTGTTAGAAGATAGATACACATACCAATTTAAATGTATAATAATATTTTGAGGACCAAATAAGAAATATTATCAACCAACTAAACCCAAATGAACTAAAAAACTAGGGTGGTAGGACTTGAACTACTTATAAAAGGGGGGATAGAATCTAGAATGCATAACTAGGGAATTTTTTTAGAATCACTTAGGTTAAACTACTAAAATAACTAGTCTAAAATAAATCCAAAAATATATAGAAGATTTTATAAGACCTAGATTTGAAGATAAGGTATTTACTACTATTTTTAAAAAAAAAGAATCAAAATGAATTAATAGAGATTCATGACTTTAATTATCATATGAATATATTCAAAAACCAAATATAAGACACTAGAACCATGGAGGATGTAGGATAAATAAGTAGAAAGGAATAAGAATAAGGTAGAACCTAAAGAGTGTTAAAAATTAATAATGGGGGTGATGTATCAAGTGAATAGAGTTTGAGGGATGGTTATTTTTAGGTTGAAAATGAAAAAACATAACACAAAACTAAAAGCAACACCCATCAGTTCAACCAAGTACCCTATCCAAGCACACCATGTATATAGTGGTGATAATATTTTTCAAAATCCTTTTTACTATCACCGGGTACATGGTTAATTTACACTATATTCCTAATTCCTCTAGAAGTAATATATATCCTCCTTTTCTCCATATCCTATACACAAATTACTGAAACACTTTTAACATTTAGTTTAAACCAAAAGAAATATGAAATTAAATTAAGAAAATAAATTTAGAAAGAATAGTTAACCTAAAATGGTCCATGGTATTTACAGATCCATTACAGGTATATATAAAATATAGTGTGTTTTAAGTGAAAGTTATATATTATCCCACTCTTCCTTTAGTGGAGTTCCTTAAGAAACACATCAATCGATTTACTTGATCCCAATCTGTACCAATAATTATTTTTTTTAAAATACCATATGTTACCTCATGTATGTATCAATGATCATCTATTTCACTTAAAAATCTTCTTTTTTTTTCAAATAATAAACAAATAATTTAACACGATGATTCTCATCCACATTATATACACTTCTTTAAGGGGTAAATATTATTTATCTTCACTCTCTGTTCCTTTTATAATCACTATTTGATAAGATTATTACCATAACCATATCCATAATGTTTAATAATATATCCATTTGGATTTGTTTTTTTAACAATTTTCAATATTTATCCCCCTTTTACACCATTATATTGAAGAATAGATTTATCACTTTTTTCAATATAGTATTTTCTAAATATAAAATGAGAGTATTTTATCACTTATCCTAGAAAAACTAAACAATTTTCTATGTACACTTAATTTAGATATAATTATTTAAAATAATTGGATTAATTAGTGGATGATTATTTTATATTAAAGTCTCACTAATTTTACTATAAGAACACCATCTTGATATTTTCAACTCCACTCGAATGAAAAAACTATACTTGAGTTTTTTATCACACATTTGATAAACATATATTAGATAAAAATTAATCTAACTATAGAGTTAACCATACCAAATATTCATAAAAAAATTATATTCTTCTTTATCATGTTACTATTTGGCCAATTATATATGAATACTCATGGAAGTCTTATTTCATTATCATGAAAAATCACTTGCTCCATTTATTTTACTATAAACATGATAACCGTATTTATTAAAGAGACATAAATACACATATGTATACTTGTGTTTGTATGAAATATTAAGGAAAAAATACGTTCACCATAAGTTGTTTCTCATGTCATTCCCCTTTATTAAATACATTATTTAATATTAAATCTAATATTTACTTATATAATCCTATATTTACTATAAAATTCATATAGTTGAGGATGCTTTATAAAAAAAATTGTGAAAGAGGTGGTTGAGTTTCTTGACTCAACATGGATTTCAATTTCACCTTCAACTTATATATTTTCTTCTCTATTGATCAATTGAGTTTTATGAAATTAATGTTACCCAATAATCTTTTGTATGTAATTATTCATTGGTATTTATTATTATTATGTGATTTTCATCATAGTGGAAGGCTTAAATAAAATTTAATTTATATATATTTCTTCACATTTATAACATTATTATATATGGATATGTAATCACAATTCTTCCATTTTATTATGTCAATATAGGAATAATTCTATATTTATAACACACCAAATATAGTTCACTTTCTATTTTCCCTTTCAATACATGAATGGGGGACCCTCTTCCCCGTTCATCATTTTTTTCCTAGTAAGATGGATTTTATTCATAAAATCTATCAATGATATTCTTCTATCATAATATATTATAATCATCTCTTTAATCCAAAATATGTATGCCATATTTTTTTAGCCTTCCATTCTTACCCCTTTTTCTATTTGAATAACATTTTATATTAGTTTCATTAACATTTGTCTTTACATAATCTTTAATATCATATAAATATCCAATTGCTACATTAAATTTATTTACCAACAATATAGTTTATCCTTTGTTAGAATGTTTATGTATTATATGATTAGATATTGGTTGTATATTAAATGAACTTCCACAAAAAAGAATAATTATTATAGTCAAATTATTTAAATTTAAACCACACCTGCTTTATTATGATTGGAAATACGTATCTTGGATAAAATATTTTTTATGTTCATTATTTTAGATAAATTTAATAGATTATAGGAGAACATAAGTATAGGTATATTTTTTCTATAATATTAACACATGTTTTCTTAATTTTCCCTTTTATTCAATATTTTGAATTTAATATACTTTTTAAACATTTCCTTTGAACACTAATATGAAACTCTCTTCTTTCCATGTTTCACTTTTAAACACTTCTAATCAATCTTGCATCATTCCTTTTTTATATTTTATAAAAATATTCTTATTCTTCTATGAATTTTTACATTATAACAGAGAATAGAGTTACGAAAAAACATTAAACACTAAATTTCATTGAAATCCAATAATTTGTTTGAGGATTCAACAAAATTGATTATTTTTTTGTAATTTATGAATTTCTTCAATATATTTCTTATGAAATTAAAACTCAATAAAAATATTAATTGAATGATACTTTAAATTTTGAATAGACTAAAATTTAACTTATAATTTTATTTTAATAAAAATAATGTGTGATTCATAAACCGATTACAATTTGTAAATTTACCCTAGTAATCTCTCAAGTTACTTGATCATTTTAGTTTTAAAATCTAATTGAATATTATTTATTTCCATTGATGATTTTAATTATCCTAAAAATTTGAGATCCAAACTTTGAAAAGACTAATTATTTACATTATCTTCAATAAGACATTATTATCAATCTATATTATAGTATTAATTAATCATAACGATAATTTTCTTATTTTATTATTTCATATGGAAAAATATTGTTGTGTACAAAACATCATTTTCAAAAAAATATCTGGATTTTTTTTAAAAGTTGTGATACTCTTGAAATGTTTTATCTAATACTTCTACCTTCACCATTTTTTATACTCTTGTAATCATATCTTTATCTCTTGTATATTTATAACCCAATTCATTAAAAATGGGGATCCTACATAGGAAACATAATTTCAAATTTAAATATGATTATTTTAATTTTCATCCCAATATATGTATCCAAATCCTAAATCATTAGTTTTTATTTCATATACAATTTTTTTTTGTTTCAATACAATTGTAATATAAATAAATATTTGGGTTTGATGTCTATAATCATTCCACATTATTTTAAATATAGTTAAAATGTTTTATTTTTTTGTCATTCAAGTTTTTTAGTTATTTTATTTCCTTATGGTAGAATATAGCTTCATCTTAAGTTTTTTGGTATCTCTTTTGTTATCGGCGAACTCATACTCAATATATGAAGAAAAAAATTCATATTATGACATTACATTAGAATTTTTCCCTATAATATTCTCCTTTAGATCATCTAGAGTATTAAACTCCTTAGTGTATACTTTCTCCTGCATCATAACTCCCTTATTTTTCCTATTATTTTATAGTTCAATGAAAATATCCTTCCTACACTGATCGTATTTGTGACATTTCAATATATCTTAGGATATTTATATATTTTTCTCTAGTTAGTTTCCACATGTGACATCACCTTTATAATGTTTGACTAATATTTCAAGGGTTTCATAGATCTTCTTCAGAAATAATAACTAAGTTGATCCCATCCCATAGTGTAATTGGGGTTGAATAATGAAATTTCGTTCAAGAATTTCCCTATATAGTCCAATGGGCCTATTATTTCTTGTAAAAATATTATCAGGTATTTGAAACCAAATTTTTTTCTCTTTTTATTCTTTTTACCATCATCCCCTTATTATAGTAAAATGTTTGTTTGAAAATAAAATAAAAAAATAGATTGATAAAATGAAAATTTAAGGATTTTTTTAATTTACTAGAGTACCACCATTCACATAATCATCATATTCTATTCTTTTAGTCTTATAATTAATATCATTATTATAATATCCAGTTTTAAGAACACTAAATAAATATTATTGTATAAATATAATTTTTAACAAATATATCTATATGTATAAATAAGAAATATGACAAAAAATACAAAATATAAGAACTAAATAAATATCACTTATAATATGCACAACTCTAAAAAAATCATGATTACATTAAAAAATTATTTAATAAATTTTATATAGAATAAATTAGAATAAAAATTTTATTTGATATAAATTATTATTGGTAACATTAATCTTTAGGTACACTCAGAGATCAGGGGTGGATTCAGCTTTTTTTGGTACAATTTTGACTTAAAAAAAATTTATATTTTAGTTTTTAAAAATAAAATCAAAACCATTTAATTGATGTTTGGTTTATATTTGAAAAAAGATAAACCATTAATATTTTGTTAGGTTTTTTAGACTATGAGTTAATATTTTTTTATGTATAAACACTACTATCCAAATTATGTTTTCACGAGTTTATAATAAATTTGATAAATAGGTTGGGAGAATTGAGCTATAAAATTTAAAAACCTCCATTTTATAAATTCTTTGAAATTTTTTGGAAATTATATAAAGATGAATAAAAGGATATAGGAGTAATTAACACATGATATTTCATAGTGGTTTGGTAAAAAATACCCCATTTTCTACTCCACTTACACCCTCTTAATGATCATGGTGAATTTTACTATGTCCAATATTTCTCATGGGGACTTCCAGACATGGCTGCAAGTGACCAAAAATTGGTTAAAATTGGGAAAAAATATTTTATGGGATCATATTATAGGACATAAAACATCCATTATCCAAACTCAGTATGAGGAGTGAAAAAATATAGAAGGGAAAAAATATATAGAAAATAATCACTACTTTTGGAAAATAGTTTCAAGAAACAACTCATAACAGAAAAGTATTATGGGAGAATACATATTTTCTTTATTTAATATCAAGGAAGAACTTATGGAAGAATAAATTATGTTTCTTTAACACACAAGAGTAAAATTTTTTTAGTAGAATTATTACTTCAATGCAGAAAAAACCTAGATGCTTTTATAAGAATATGATGATATATTTTTAGAAGGTAAGTGCAATTTTATTTTCTTTTATGGACTAATTTAAATTTTCTTCAAAATATATATCCTCATATGAAACATTTATTAAAGTCCCATAATTTAAATCCCCACAGAAAATATAGTATTTTACAAATCAATATGTCCTTTATTGTTTCCACATAAATCATAAAATCGTAAATAAGTCATATATTTTTACAATTCTTGGAACTTGAAACTTTAGAGAAGTCATCCATAATTTATTTACAAACATATTAATCAATATCTTTATAAAAAAACTTATTTTTCCTAAAAAATTCCATCAATAATAAAAACCTCAAGTAGAAAAAAAATGTATGAAAATACAGTCTACCAAGAAAAAATCTTCGTACCAAATTCAATATTGTAGAAAATATATCCACAAACCCAAAAACATGTATATTTTGGGAACCATGGCTGTTCTTTGAATTAATTGGAGTGTGATTTGTGTTTGTTGTCAATGCTCAGTGGGAGTTCATAATGTGTTCCAATAAAGTAATCATACAGTTCAAGAAGACAATAGTATTTATGGTGGCTCCATTTCCCAGTGTTTGCCAATTTTTGGGCCTAAAAATCAGAAAATGAAGACATGGGTTATTGGTAAAAGGAGGTGCTCACAAAGAGAAAGTGGTGTGCAAAAAATGTGGGTTGTGCGCGAAATATTTGAATTATGCATGAAAAATAGCGTGGTGTGAAAAAATAGTGGGGCAAATTTTTTCGCGCAAATAGTGTTTCAGAATCAGAATGTTGAAAAATAGAAAAGGCATGGGCTGCGTGAAAAATCTGGATATGTTGGTGGAAAACGATACCTGCGCAAAATATTACGCGCAAAATGAGAGGTTTATCGCGCCATAGAATGTTTTGCGTGTGGGGGTCATAGACGCCTATAAATAAGAGGTGACCCCACTCATTCCGTATGACTGATGACCAAGAGATGATCCAAGTGCTGATGCATGTAAAAGGTTCGTGTAAAGGGGTATTTGTGAAAAATTCTAGCTTGCACGAAAAATCCTGGAAAGCGTGAAAACTTCCGAGCTGCGCGAAAACTTCTATTTGCACGAAACATTCCAGGCTACGTGAAAAAGGAAGAGCTGCACAAAAAAATTTAGACCGGCGCGAAAAATTTTGGACTTGAACAAAAATTTCTGGCTCGCACAGAAAAATTTAGAGTTATGAGAAATATTTCGGCTTGCGCGAGAAATTCCAAGTTTCACAAATAAATCCATTTTGCACGAAAAAGGTGAAGTTATGAGAAAAACTTGAGGTTGTACATAAAACTTGGAGTTATGTGAAATTATCCGTGAAACCTGTTTGAGAATTTCTGATTATTCGGTTCAGTGGTTCAGTGCATCCAAGTGCATCATTTCCGGACTTCGATGCTAGCAGAGTCTCATGCTAAGTAGAGGCAAAGACTTCAATGCAAATCTATTGAAGATACCTTCACGTCTATAAACTGACTGGTACTTCATCAAAAGCAATGAGCCAGGGGATTCAACGGGAGTGACCCGAGGGATGCAGTGGGCTATCCTTGAACAGTTGTAAAGGTAGTGATCTTGGGACAGAGTTACTGTTCCCAAACCTTTGTAATCCACAACTAGTGAATATTAGTGGAATTTGGTACGACCAACAACGTGTCGGCGTATGCTCCTTAGACGTATCCCTTATTGGTGAACCAAGTAAAAAGAGTTGTTCCATCTCTTTTCATGTGAATGTTTGATTTCTTCTCATATCCATTATACAAGTTAAACTAGTACCTACCAACATGGGAACAATATCCATCAGTTTAAAAGAAAAAGTTGATACCTTGATTCACCCATCCCCTCTCATGGTGTCCCAGGGTCCTTCATATATGACCTGTGTACATAGTCATAATAGCGTTCCACAAGGTTTATCATAGCCATTTTAACCATGTAACTAAAATATATTATGAATTTTATCTTCATAGCCAAATTATTCACATATCCATTTCAACATAAAAAATACATCACATAGCTGACTATACATATCGAAAATATCAACATACCGAATTTCAGATACATGAAATTTCATTCTAGTCAATTATACATAGGTAGATAGTTCATGTACATGATTTTATTTAGCTAAAATATCTAGGTAAGGGAATTTCTCTAGACTTATTAATTTTTCTGATAAGAGAATAATTTACATCAGTAATGAAAATATAATTAAAACCCATCAAAACAAAAATAAAGATAAATATATTAGAAATATATGATGGGGGTTTTTGTGAGAATGGAAACATATGACACAAGGATATATTATAGTAATATTAGTATCCCATCTATATCCCCATTTTGGATGATCACAAAACCCATGATGTAAGGAACAAAATATTAACTATTTAATAAGATAAATGTATATCAATAGAACATAAAATGACATGTGTATGATTAAAAATAATTATATTTTCTACATCTTATCCTGTATTTTTTAAGAAAAATAGGAATATAAGAGAATAGATAACCTAATAAATATGGATCAAAAGTAATGAAGACAGTTGTATTGTTTTTTTGAATTAGTATGAAGTAGACATTGGATTTTATAAGAAGTAATAAAATAAATATAAAAGAAAAAAAATCATCCATTAAAGAAATATTGAAACATGAAATTTAATAAAAATAAATAGGTGTAAAATACACATATATATAAATATATTTGGCTCAAGAATTTATGATATAATTAAAACAAGTTTCTATTGAGGTGGTGGCTTCTTAAAGGAATGAGAGGATGATAAATTTGGTGCATGTTTTATTAGAGAATGGATGACATATATTCCAACATCAACATCATAAAAAGATTATCCTCTAGGATAAGTTTTTACTTGAATACAGAGCCTAACATATTTAGATATTTTTTTTATGATGATGTAAATATACATTTAAGTGATACATGATGGAGTTGTATAAAAACAAAGGTTTGGATGATGTGGGAGTTGATTTTGATCTAGAATGCCCAAACGACCTCTGTTTCTCTTGCTGATAAAAAATGGATGGATCAAAAAAATGATCCAAAATTTATCTAGAAAATTTGTATCCATTAGGTGGTAAGAGTCCAATATGTTTTCATATTATAATATAAAATATTATATCAATAATATTTCAATTCTCCTGATGGTATCCTTCTTATAGAAATATATAATGATCTTATACCCTTTCTAACTATACTGATCATTCAATGAATGATATTTTTTAAGAAAACAATTGATAGAATCTATTTGATCTATTAACAACCTCCCTGAAGAGACAAACACAAGCTATGAATAGCTCTATTTTGTTATCCCATAGTTTTCAGGAAGGATTCTTTAGACTTTATTAACATAAGAATGATGATTTATCAATATTTAATCAAAAGTTATTACTTTTTAATCAATATTATAAATACATTAAATGAACACATAACCATAATAAGAAACACTATATATGATTTTTTTCATAGAAAAATCTGATTCATTTATTTAAAGTGTAATGAGATCAACATGAACCTGTGTATTATATTGGTCCTTATAGAGTAAATATTTCATTCCCTCATTAGAAACTTGTTTTCAAGGTACACTTGAGTATAGGGACCCATAAATTTCATACATAAAATATTAAATCTTATTAGATGAATATTCAATAAATAAAATTACAATAAATTCTATAATTATATATTCTTATTTTATTTTAGAAACTTGGAATCATAAAAAACGTTTCTATAAGGGATCGATACAATCTCCTACTATGTTTTTCATAACTGTAACCCTTTATAGACATATCAAACAAAAATCCTTTCATCATATGTTAAGATAAGGAAACATAATATAAGGTGATATCAAATTATAAGTATGGGTAAAATAGTTAGATATCAATTGTCACTTAAATATAACATGATGATAAGGGCACAATAAATTATGTTTAACATTTTATAAACATACCTTTCATATCATAGATCATAATCTTGAGTCGCGATGTAATGACTAGAATTTCCTAAAACATAAATTATAATGGAATAAAAGAACCCAAGCCATGAAAGTATGAGATTAGAAAAAGCTCATTTCATTAAATAGTACCACAATGTTTGGAATAATCTTAATACTATAAATATTATATGAAGGCTACCTAACAAGACATTCATAACATGTTATGGATTAAATAACTACATGTGTACCTACTTTGGGATTGGGATAAGCACCCATCTACCCCCTTTTGGGCTTGGGATAACCTTCAATGTACCCTCTTTTAGAAATGGGAAAAACAACCATGTACCACTTGATATCATAGAATTTTAATCATTAACCATTGAATTTTAAGGACATATAATTCCATACCACCCATAAAATAATCATAAATCCATTCAAATTTATTTCCAAAAGATCATAAAAAACATTCCCTGAAACTTAACCCATGGAAAAGAAAAATGTTTTAATTAATATTTCACCATAATAACCCTAAACCATACAATGAGAAAGTAAGTATGGTATCATTGGATCATATCCATAGTACATTTAATGTTACATCAAAGGATGTTATCATAGATGAAAAAATATTTTAAAATATCAATGTAATATTTCTAAAAATAATACACTTTTCATTTTTAAATCAAATTTTAAAATAATTTTTTTTCAAAACATAAAGGAAATAAATTTATTTGAAAATAACCATTGTAACTTATAAAGTAATCTATAAATCATTTATTAGAAATTATGTATTTAAATTCCATTCATTCCGTGTAATTTAAAACAAAAATTCCTTTCATATTTTTGGAAAAAAGTAAAAGGTACCAAAATCGATAAGAATATTTATTTGAAAAAATATATTAAAAAGTTAAATAAGAGTAAAAATAAATTTTAATAATCATAGTATAATATTAAAAACAATATTTTAATTTTTTTAGAAAGCACGAACATAGAAGAAAAAGGATTTTTGACTAAAAAGAGAAATAAAGTCAATATTACTTAAAAATATTCTTTCAATATTGTGGTTATTAAAGAGTGAAAAATGAAATAAAAACATGTTCTATTTATAAATAACCATATAATTATAAAATTAATGATATTTTTAGAGATATATCATGAAACTTCCACATAAAAAACTGAATCATAGAGAATCCTAATGAACAATGAGATTGAAACATAAATCTCTTACCCAGAGTTTGAATTTTATTAAAATCACATTAAACTCCAATAAAATTAAAATAAATTTACTATAGCGATATAATATGATCATTTAAATACTTATAATATGATAAATGATATCCTTATAAATTTTTAACACCCTTTTATTTATAATTCCTTATTAAAATCATTGTTTCCTTTTCCTAATTGTTTCATCGTTCATGAGAGTTTCAGTTCATTAGTTCTACTATATGTATTTTTATATTCATTCCATCATCACCATAATTTAAATAATGATATAAATATCATATAAATTCATTATATTTATATTTTTAGTCATCTATATAATATTAAGATGTATTAAACCATTCAAGGAGATGGTAGGTAGGGCGTCCGCATAAACTCGGTTTCCACCTTTTGAAGGATGACATGAAATAAATTTAATAAATAATTCATATTTATTGATAAATTATTATATCATATATATCACATATATTCATTAAATTTATAGTTATTAATATCCATGTAAATATGAAACAAAAAATTAATCACATATCTTTATGGAGGTGGTAGTCTACATATACGCATGAGCAACATTGTCATTTTACAATATATTATAAGGTTAGAAGGTAGATATGATACTATAATTCCATATGAATAATTATTTTAAAAAAATTATATAAAATTAAAACCCAAAATTAATCCCATTAGTGATGGATGGTTATTCTTAAATGAATTGAATTGATACATGGAGGTGGTAGTGAATACGTACTGACACACAATACTTTCAGTTCCCATTTGACGGAAAAGAGAGTGGATAATGCTATATCCATAATCATAATACAAATTTAGTATATTTAGGATAAATATTTCACTATTTTATGATGAGAAAAACATATTTAGAGAAATTAATTTAATTTAAATATGTCGGGTAGGAATATTACTTATTATTTGGTAAGACTCATTTTGATCAATTCTTTAGGACCCTTGGTATTTTCTTTCAATAAAAAACATCTAATTAATGTTTAAATAACTTTATACTATAATTTTTTAGTAATTACTTTAAATTGGTGGCTCCAAATGCTGAATTTAAATAGACAATGATTTTCCTTTTGATAAGGGTGGAAAATGACACACTTTGAATTAAAAAATGAATAAAATATAATTAAAATTTCTTAAGAAAAATGCCTCCAAATGGAAATATATTCAAATTAAAAGTGGTTAAGTTATAAATAGAATAATAAAATTAATTTCATATTACTTTTGGTTTCATTTAAAATCATATATTTTTGTTTAACCCTTTCACTAACCATTCTTATCCTTAATTGCGAAAAATTATTTTTTTCAATCTTAATGAGTTATAATTTAAATTTTTAGTTAAAAATTATCTAATAAATGGTTGAGGGGTGTTATTTTAGACCATTTAAATTCTTAATTTTATTATTTTACGTTTTTTAGGATTTTTAAAAAATTTAATAGAATATAATTTAAAATAAAATCTCCTTAATGTCATTTTGACACTATTTAATTAATTTGACATTAATGATATGAATATAGTAATTTAATTAGAATATTAAAAATTAACAAATTGATAATATTTTATATTCATATTTAAATTTTTTTGGCACTATAACACACCAAAAAATATGAGTTTTTGAGTTTTTAAAAACATTTACATGATATTTTTACTCCTTGCAAAGGTATTGTGTCAGCGTTGTTTAAGAATTTAAGGTAATTATTTATTCACTAAAATAAAAAAAAATTAACATGATCCAAAAATTAATTTTTATTTCAAATAATATTTTATAACATGAATTATGCTCTTTTTATCCTCATGTTAAATTTTTTGAGATATTAATTTAAGTGAATGACATTTTGTATTTATAATTTTCTTAAATTATTATAATTGCCATAGTCGACAGAAAATATTACCGAGTTGTCATATATTTATTACATTTATGGAAATTGAAGGCATATACCAATCCAATAGGATAAAGGAATGTTTTGGAATGAATTTTCTGCCGTATCACTTTATTTATAACTTTAATTATATCATTTTACATTTACCATTGTAAAAAATTACTATGGTTTTAAATCATATTAACCAAAAATAAAAAGTAAATATTTACTAATTTTGTAGCATTTTATTTGAAATATTGAATAAATTTTTCAAGATTATATTTATAGAATTAAAATATTTTATATTCAAATTAACCCCATAAAATGTGACAACAAGTTGTTTTAGAAATTCTTTTCTCAAGTAAAAAATGTTTTAATAAATAAATTGAACATAAAATCAATTTCAATAACCAGTATTTCATTATTAATAATATAAATGAAAAAATTTAACTTTTTAATCATTTTTAAAAAAATAAAGCTTTTTAAATTCTTGAAGTTAAAAGATAGTTATCAAGAAAAATAAGTATTTCTCAATATTTATTGTAAAATATATCATTTAATAAAATTATAATATATTTCATGCTAAGATAATTTTCGAATGCTAATTTAGGAAATTAATTCCATTTTTAAAAATAAATTTTCTAAAAGTAGTAGAAATTAATTATATTATTCTCTCACTAAAAAGTAAATACAATTTTTGTGAAAAAATTTATTTTTAATGAATCTGATAACTCTATTAAAAATTTTGTAATTATTTATCAATTTATTTTCTCTAAATAATACATTTATATATAATTTTAAAAATGAGTTTATTCTAATTCATTATATAAATTTAATTGCTATTTTATAATGGTATATTGTGCTATAATTCATTTAGACTTGGGGTTTCCTGTATCATAAACTATTGAATAAATTTCACTTAAATAGAAATAAATTATAAAATCTTAGGGTGTTACTTTGAGAGGGTCCATAAGAAAACCATTGATAATATTCTTATAGAATATCCTCTAGGGGATGTGAAAGATGAGGATGTTCTCATTTAGATGGAATTTCCAATTGTCCAACTATTTTTTTAATGCAATTATAATGGTCATAAGATTCATTCACTTCATACAACATAGTGGGAAGAAACTCCATAATGAGGTAAAAATGTCAACTAAGTAGTGGTATGTGAAATGTGTTCCCTTTCAAACAAAATTCCTCACTTTATTAAACTTTATGAGAAATAAATTACTATAATTCTGAAAAAACATTGGAGAGAACATGTATTAGTGATTATAAGATACCTACTCATTAACAAAACATAATTTTGAAGAGATATTTTCAATAGTGTCTATAGATGTTGAAAGAGTATGGGGATATAAGAGTTCAGTCGTAATATAAACCTCATGGTTAAATCAAACTAACTTGTCACCATACCTTTCAACAAGTAAATTTAGTATTTTAAATCACACATCACTCCTTCTATTTACTTAATTAATTATTTAGAAAAATATAATGGGACCTAAGGAGGATTTTTTTCGTCATATATTGATATTAAACCAACATAATTAGATTATTAAAATCAGATTTTTTAGTCACCCATGTCTTTTAACTCACATACCTAACTTTTTGAGGACTTGAACTCCTTACGACTAGAAGTAAAAAAAAATAAGTTGAATTTGTTGTAAATTCTTATAAATATCATTAATGGAATCAATTGAATTCATTATCTTATAGAAATAATATTTAGAAACAAAATTATTTTGTAATATATTCGTTTCATATTTAGTGGTCTTTATCTAATCATTGATCTTAATAAGGATACCATTCATATTTCGATAACTCATTGAAGATCACAAAAACACAGTTTTGTAAAGGATATCATAAAAACTAATCTTTATTTAACCATATTAATAAAAGGTGGATCCTTATGAGTGTGAGATAGAGGTGCATCATACATAACCTGTTTTTTTTCATTTCAAAATAGGATAATTTGAGATCCCAACACTATAATCATCTAGAACATCTAGATTAAAACCTTCATTAGGTATAAGAACATTAGTGGCATCATTATTACAATGGTTAGGTGGTTCCAAATGTGGATAATGTTCTATTCTAGAATATATATTATCCTCTCTAAGATACTCAAGAGTATTGAAATTTATAGACTCATATTATCTTTTTTACATCTACATATACAACTTTAAGAACCACACGATAAACTGAGGTGGCATCCACTTGTTTATATCCCACTTAAACACTAACAAATTTAACTAGATCCTTAATATTTTAAACTCTGTGTTCAAAATATTCTTCCCTATTAAGAACCCCACAATTACCATTTGTATCCTGAAAAATATTAGTTCTATATATCCCCCTTAGTGTGTTCATAAGGTTCTGTTACACGATCATCTTCTCCTAACATTTCAATGTCACATAACTTACGTGATGATGAGTTAAAAGAGTATTCAAAATTTTAAAGAAGAGTGGACCCTAGATCGTTGGTGGGGACTTCAACATCATCACAGATCCATCAGAGAAAAAAGGACGTGGGGCATTCCCGCACCACGCTAGCATGGACTTCATCCAATTCATGGCTTCCATGGGTTTAATGGATTTGGGGTACACTGGAGATCGCTTCACATGGTGCAATAATCAAAAAGGGGATCGACACTACTGGAGTCGTCTCGACCGATGTCTTGCCAACATTTATGCCACAACCAAGTTCCCGGACTCCAAGGTGGATCATCTGGTGCACGGTATATCAGATCACTCACCATTGCTGGTCTCCCTATCCTCAAGGCATATCCATCAAGGTAGGTTCAGTTTTTATGGTCAATGGACCTGGAATCCGGAGTTTCTTCAAGTGGTGGGAGATTCTTGGAGGGAACCGGTACAAAGGTTTTCCTGGGTGTCCTTACATAATAAACTAAGGCAGCTTAAAATGATGTTAAAGGATTGGGCAGGGAACCTTGGATCCATTGATTAGGGGATAGAGGATCTCAAACAAGAGATTGAATTCTTGGAAGCTAGTCTGGAGGAAGGCTAGAATGATGTTATTTTTGAGGAGGTGTCTCTTAAGAATAATAGTCTTGAGGAACTGGTCCTTAGACAAGAACGATTGGCTCGAGAGGAAAAAATTATTAAATGTATGCATGATGGAGATAAGAACACGACCTATTTTCATGCCTTCATTAGGGAGAAAAGACGTCCCATTAAGCCCAATATAAGGCTCGATGATGGGAGTTACACGGATGATAGGGATGTCGTGGGAAGAATTGCCTATTCCTTATTCAAATACATCCTTGCAGGGCCTAATGTCAGGATGGAAAGGGGGTACCCAAGTGGTTATGTAGAGCTTTGGGATGCAATTCCGAGCAACATATCCTCCGCAGACAATGCGCGAATGGAAGGGATCCCAGAGGAGTCTGAGATTTTATGATGAGTCTCAACTCGGAGAGCGCTCTGAGATCTGACTATTTTCCTGGTTTGTTTTACAGAGTTGCATGGGATGAGGTCAAAGGTGACATTGTTGCAGCAGAGCAGGACTTTTTCAGAGGAGGATCTCTCCCACGGGTTGTAGCTGCCATGACCTTGGTGCTCATTCCGAAGGTTAAGGACCCCTCCTCCCTTATCCACTACCAGCCCGTGAGCATGTGTAACTTCACCTAAAAAATCCTTGCGATTATTCTTAACACGAGGCTGACCATGCACTTACCCCACTAGATTTCCATGGAGAAACATGGTTTTGTGAGAGGGCGTTCTATTCAGGGGCTATAGCCCTGGCATAAGAGATGATAAGGGACATTAATTCTAAAACTCACGGTTCCAACATGATCATCAAATTGGATATGAGAAAGGAATATGACAGACTTGAATGGGGTTTTGTGAACAGGGCCATAGCTTGCATGGGCATATCTGTCAAGGCCTCAGACATCCTCTTCAGATTCTTTAGTTCTCCATGTATGAAGGTCTCATTTATGGGGAAATCACATGGCTTTTTTAAGGCCACTCGTGGTTTACGACAAGGTGACCCGATCTCCCCTACCCTGTTCATCCTTATGCAGGATGTGCTTAGTCGTCTTCTAAACAAGGAAATCCTTAATGTTAGTATACTTCCTTATCGAATGAAAAAAGAACCTCCCTTCCATCTCACATTTGATGTTTGCAGATGATATGATTATCTTCTCGAATGCAGAAAAAAGATCTATGCGTGGCATTAAGAGGATCCATGAAGATTACTGTTATTGGAGTGGTCAGGTGATCAACCACTCCAAGAGTAATTTATATATCTCAAACAAGTGCAGAGCTAGCCGCGCAAACCTTCTTTGGAACATCATGGACATGCAGCCTGGTCACTTCCCGATGGAATACCTCGGGGCCCCTCTTTCACCCGACAGAACACATATTCGGGACTTTGATCATGTGGTGAGTAGGATTACAGGGAGCATCTTCAACTGGAAGAGCCACTTCTTATCCTTTAGAGGGTGCATTGCACTGGTTAATAGTGTGATGACTACTATCCCGGTGCATGCGATGGCTTCAACTTCGGTGCCAAAGGGGGTGATCAAAGTAGTTTACAGGATCCTGGCTAATTTCTTATGGGATGTACTTTCCGAGGGGAAGAGGCACTGGGTCGCATGGGGAAGAATGGCATGTCCCATCCAGGAAGGAGGTATTAATGTTAAAAGCTTGAGGGACACACTTCATGGCATGCACGCCAATCTCTCCTGGGAGATCGTGGAGGACCGGTCCCTCTGGGGGAGGATCATGTCCTACAGCTACGACAGTTTCATGGAAGCTGATAGTGTGCAGGGATCCCCCCTCTGGCATTCGGTCTGCTCTCCTATCCCGAGCCTCCAACAGCAATCCTGGTGGTTTGTGGGAGAAGGTAGTATTTCTTTTTGGACACAGAACTGGGTGGGATTAGTACTTGGATTCCCGGGGTGTCCGGCCCCATTGATTACCTTTAAGGAGGCGAGCGCTCATCCTGGATTCATCAAGGCGGTGCTTGAAAAGGATCAACTTGACGTTTTTGATTCTATCCTCATTAACTCGGAGACAAACCGATGTGTATTCACCCCCTCTCGGTATGGTAAGTTCAATATCAAGGATTACCGAAGGATCTCAACCCCCCAGGCTCAATAGAATTTCTGGAACAACCTGTTCTGGTATAATAAGCTTCCGAGCAAGTACAACTTTCTGGTCTGGCGCATAATGAATCACGAGATTTCATAGAATGAAGGAATCAAGAAAATTAGAGTCAATCTAGCATCGTGTTGTCAATGTTGTAAAAACAAGAGGGAAGAAACTACGATCCATATATTTTTCGAAGGGGAGTGGGCGCGAGGTGTCTGGGATTCCTTCAGAGATTTCACAGCGATTCATTCGCCTCATCATTGAGACCTTCCATTCCTGGAGAGGTGGTTTCAGGGGACTACGGATAAAGGTCCCGAGAGAGAAGCGAGGTCAATTATCCCCAGTGCTAGATGCTGGTACCTTTGGAAAGCTCGGAACAAGGCCATATTTGAGGGATTTTCCTCCACAGGACGATCCATTATCATGAGAACCGAGAGCTTACTGATTGATATGGTCTCTCTTGTTGATAATTGGCGAGAAGCTCCCTCCCTCCGTATCCTGCAGTCCCGTTCCCCTTCGACCAACCCTGATATGGACAGATCACGCGATCGCTGGATTAAATGGATTCCGCTGACAACTGGATTTAAAATTAACATTGATGGATCATGCATTGCGGGTGCCATGAGAGGTGGCAGAGTGGTTCTCAATCCAGAAGGGAGTGTTTTCCTTGCTTTAACGGTGCACTATAGTGATGGTAGTTCTCTTCAGGCAGAGGAAAATACAGTTCTCATGGGGCTGAGTCTTTGCAAACAGAAGAATATTACTCTATCTGAGGTGGAAACAGACTCAAGGATTATTCATGATTCCCTCCAGGGAAGAGGTTTCACCCCCTAGTCAGTCTTATACATAGTTAGGAAATGCAAACAGATTCTCAACAACCAGGCTCGAGTCACCCATACTTGGAGAGAAGGGAACAAAGTTGTAGACTTCCTCACCTCTCATGTAGCCCCGGGATCCTCTTTCACTGTTCATTCCATTGCAACCTCCCTTAAGCCGGAGGGGGTTAACCTTATACAAGGGGATGCCCTCAGTCTTTATTATTTTAGACCCCCCTAATCCGGGGTCCTCTTTTGTTCCATTCCCCCGGTTTTTGTACTCTTTTCCCTTTATTAAATATTTAATTATTTGTGTGTGTGTGTGAAAAATATGATGCATAAGTGTTTCCTCTGGAATTGGGGATGACCTCGTTGATCGAAGGTTCAAACATTCCAATCGGTTTCTAATGGGTTTGTTCGTAGAACCGGAAACATCCAACGATTCCACATCCATTTGGACCTACATTCCAAAGGTAGTCGCTCATTAGTTATGGACTGATGAGGCTTAGGAATTTGTATTGGTCGAGAGGATGGGAGGTCAGACTCATCACACCATTTTGAGGGGAATTATTGTCTACTCCGGGACTCTCTTTATATATTTAATTTATGTTCTTGAAACCTTATTACATTACCAAGTATAAAATGAGCTTTCCTTTAGTATGAAAATCAATGATTGATATGTAAGAAATTCAGAGAATATTTTATATGTATTCGAGGTTCTTCATCGATGAAGAATCATCTGTATTTGTTAGAGATTCTTAGTTGATTGTATCCTTAAATACATAAAAGTCTCTTGGTCGTTATGATGACCATACTGGTTTGAAAGACACTCAGTGGGGCACTTGAAGTTTATTTTCATTCAAGAGGACATGGATTATTTCAGAGATGGGATCATACCCGCTGATGGGCTACCTACATATCCTCTGTTTTAGAAAAGGAATCAGAACCCATGTAGTTCGAGTAAGGGAGTATGATGTTTATGCATGATTGATGGATCAAAGAAAGATTTCAGGATTACTTTTACACTCTAAGCTCACGTGAGTCATGCTCGGTGTGAGAAACAAGAGGTATTGGTGATACTAGACAATTGTGCCACGAAAGATGCAATGATACGGGGATTATGTGTGTATGACTGCCCAAATAGATAAGGATTAAGATTTAATTCAGGGAAGAAATCTAGGAACAGTTTCCATAAAGGTATTTGTGCTTCATGTAGATTTAGATACTCTAATCTTGGGGATTACTCCTAAGGAATACGCCCAAGTTTGGAGGGGACTTATGATTGGGTTTTACTCCTGAGAAGGAAGCCCAGATCAAAAGGAAATTAATATTGGGGTATACTCATTGAAAATGAGGACCAAGTTAAAGGGATTTGAAAATTAAAGGGACTTGGGGCTTATTACTAAGGAGGAGGCCCATATTTGAGACCAGGGATTACTCCTAAAAAGGAATCCTAGGTTAAGAGAGAATTATGGTTGGGACTTACTCCTAAGGAGGATGCCCATATTTGGGAATTTTGAGACTGGGGCTTACTCTTAAGGGGGATGCCCAGATTAATGAGAATTTGGCCTGGGGATTACTCCTAAAAAGGTGGCCCAGGTTAAGGATTCTCTCATCTTAAATTATGAGGTTGAATAAATGAAATCTCAATCTTTAGTGACATTGAGATGTGTAAATTACTAGGTTTTGAGAGATGTTCCACTGAGTTACTTTCAGATAAGGAATCCAAATCAAGAAATCATGCCATAAATTGCTTTGAAGAGTGTCTTGAAGAATGAATCTTGAATAGAAAAGGTGGAATGACATAAGAGGGGTGAAATGGGCAGGAAAGGCACCCAAAAAGATAGGGGCAAACAAGTCCTGGAAGGCGCGCAGGTACTGCGTTGGCGCCCAAGTCCTGGTCTCACTGGTATACCTGTACGACACATGGGTACATGCGCGATTTTCAACCCTTAGAGTAATATTTGGGCGATCCTTGATCAAAGCCTTTAGAATTATTCCTAGAGGCTTTCTAGAAGATGGTGCACAAGTTACGATGAAGAAGTAGGGCGACACACAAGTGTGTATATTTCCCTTAAGGGTAAAACACTTAGTCGCACAAGTGTTAGTGAATTATAACACTTAGACCTTACTCCTCTTTTTTAGACCTTCCATTCTAGGTAAAGAATTACATTAGAAGTTTTTGGAAGACCTGAAGAAGAGACTTGGGCATTCAGAGCTCTGTATCTGAATTATGGAAAATTTCCTCTTGAAATGGGGGGCCCACGGGGTCTATTTATATGCTTCTAAAGATCCTGGGCGGTTATCACTTACGGCGCACAAGTCACTTGCATGACCATTAGGCGGCGCGCAAGTATACTTGCGCGACAGTAAGGGAACTTTCACGGCGCATGTGCATTTGAAGCCTTGTTCATTCCTTTTTCAGTTTTTGATGTTTTCTTCAAAGGATTAATCACTTTGGGTAAAGTCATTTCCCTTTCCATTTCTTTAGACAATGTGACGAAAAGGAACATCAACAAAAGTCCCCCCTCAGAGTTGGATCCGAAAGAATATGGATGTGACTTTGAGGAAAAGAAGAAAACCAAAGGGAAAGGGCCGTGTAGGTGTTCACTGCACAACTAGCATCGCGCAGGTGAGAGTCACGTAGGGCTGGAGCATGCTGGATGGAGTGCGCTGGATGTAGGCGCGCAGGTGGGCATCCTGGCCTATAAATATGCGATCATTCGCCGCGCATAGCACCTGATTTCTGGATTTTCGAGCTCTCGCCGTGCAGGTCACCTTCTCCACGCAAGTTGCTCGTTTTCCGCTGTTTCTTCGCTGTCACGCTGTTTGCAAGGTAATAGGACTTGCGCGGTGATACTTTCATGCCAAAAACATGCGCGGTACATTTACACTTGCGCGAAACATCCATACTTGCGCGCCAAGTTTAGAATTGCGCGCCTTAATGCCTTTGCCATTTTTCTAAAATTCCATCACAAATTTTATGAAAAATCAACTTACTTAAGAGTTAATTTATTCATCTTTTATGCAGAATCAATGGATCTTAGAACCGGAATAGCTGGTGAACTGGCCAGCAAACGTCTTGATGATATGATGGATATCATTGACCATGAATATTATACCGTCAAAAGTAGCACTCTTCCGGATTTGGCTAAGTATTTGAAGAAATATCACTTTGATTTCCCACAAAGCACTTATCTTCCTTTGTATGGTTATGGTCATCTGCGAGAAGTCTCTATTCCAGAAGCAAATAACTATCTCCCATTTTCATGGTTTCATAGTTATACCAGCTTTGCTCCAGCAAATATCTCATGTGGAGAAGGATTTATAAATGCTAGAATAGTGGAGAAGGCCCACATGATGCATCATAGCCCTTGTACGCCAGATCTGAGACCTCATAAGCCTGAGCTGAAACCACATTGTCATCCTTCAATCTTCCGAAATGCTCAGATGGATCAATCCAAAGGCTGTAAGAAAAGTTGGGACTTCCATCCTGGGGGATGTGTGAACCCAACTTGGATGTGGGCATACTGGGTGTGACAAACCTGTGCAGAGTTTTTCAAGGATCTGAAAGGAGTGGCGATATACAAAGCTGTTTGGGTTGGGAAAACATATGTTTACAGACATGAAAACATTGTGCCGAAGATACTCAGCCACTGGAGCCCAGAAACTAATTCTTTCCATCTAACTCATGGAGAAGTAGGCATCAGTCTATGGGATTCCCACAAGATCTCAGAGGCTCCAATTTTGGGCGACATGTATGATGAATTCATTCCACCCAAGTTGACTTGGAATGATTCATAGAAGAATCCTGCTTCAGCTCGGGTATTATTTAAAATCTTCCATAGGCCCAAGAGTTCAGAGACCTCGTTTACTCATTCTAGAAAGGATATTCATCCGTAGGAGTGGATGAAAATATTTATTATTGAGAAGAAAGATAAGGATCCAAAGGAGAAGGAGCCAAAGGAGAAAGGATCCAAGAAAAAGAAATCCAAGGATAAGAGGCCCAAATGTCCTACCACCTACCCAAAACCTGAGAAGAGGGGAGATCCTGGACCATTCTGGATAACTCTAGAAGAAGGAGAGTTTGAGAAGTGGGGATATGAGGTGAACCAAATGATCCCGAAGAAGACTCGTCTGGCGGGCTTCTTGGCTTTGTGGCTCAACGTTTATCTCTTGCCAGTCAGGGATTCGAAGGGAGGCGTTAGGCCAAGGACCTTCGTTATTGCGGCAAAGTTGGGGGAGGGAAAAATGGTTGGGTTGGCTACCCCCATTTTAGAAAAGATTCACAAGAGTTTACTTCATGTCTTCATGGGTAAATATCCTATAAGAATAGTGGGACCATTCCATGTTTTATGGGGATAGATCGCCACTCACATCAGGACTTACCATGTACAGAATGGATTGGAAATTCCTGGAAGTTCTTTCAGGACGTCAGTGAAAGCATTCTCTGGAGTTGCTCCATTAGATATTAATACCTATGACATGAAAGTGAGGCTGATCATGTTTAAGGAATTCAACTTCTTTCCCTAGGTAAATCCACCAATCTGGTAGTTTGTTGATGATGGAACATCCCATTTGGATTTGAGGGCATACATGATAGCTTGTAGGGATGGTGTTCTAGTTTCCAGGATTGATGGAGAAATTATATGCGAGGCCTATGCTCCATATAGATTTTCACGTCAATTCAAGTGTCTGAATCATATTTCTATATCTCCCCTAGTACATGTCAGGTTAGAGAAAAATCTGATGGTTGACGTCAACTGTGGCTACTGACATCAAGGGAGAAGACTAGGGCGGTATTTGATCTACTAGTTGAAAAATCGGAACATAACTTGACCACATGGTATGCCGAGCACTGGATAGAATCATACCCTAAAGGGGTGATGAATCACCCAGTTTATTAGGTGGGGAAAAGTAAGAGGACTGTAGAGAAAGAAACCCTTCCTCATGAAGTTGATGCTTCCCCACTTGAAGCTGATTCGCCAGATTCCTCTTCTAGGACTGACTCACCAGATCCCCATGATGGGGATAATGAGGCACAACAAGTGCCAAACCAGCCTCGTGCTCGATATAATCCTCCAGTCAGAATCAAAAGACCCACTCCATCAAATTCTGGTGAGTTACTTCATTGGTGTACTTTAATCACTACTACATTATAAAGCAATAAGTCTTATTTTCTTATTTTCTATCTGTATTTGCAGGTGCTAGGATGAAAATGAAATCAAATATTGTAGGACCTTCCATGCAACCTTCATATCTGAGACCAGAGGATGTCCAAACATGGCAGGATTTATACTTTGGTACTGAGACTGCCTGGCTGGATTTGTGTGAAGGCCTACAACTTCCCGGAATAAGAAATCTTCTGGATTCTACAGATATCCAATACGAGGATAACCCCAATGAAGTGCAGGATTACATCAGAGAACTAGAAATGCTCATATATGCCACTGATGAGTCTGTTCTTGTCACCAGGTGGGTGAAGTAATTGATTGATCGTGGCATCGCTGAGGGGACTGATGAGGAGTGGCATGATTATGTGGCTCTTGAAGATGTAAGTTTTCCATCCTTATTTTCTCCACAACATGATTTAAATCTATGCTTTGTTACTCAAGGAAATATTTTTCTTCATATTGAAGCTTTCCAAAACTACTGAGGTTCCTTCGCCTCAGTATAGACCTGTTGGTACTACCATTGGGGCTACAACTGAATCTCCTCGCGAACCGGGTGAGATATCTCTAGGCCAGCAGGCCATGAATGAGGAATTGGACATGGCCTCCCATTCGCTAATTCATGTTTCAATAAGGGAGACTGCCGACAATCCCAAAAATCCAATAGGACAAAGGCGACGAAGGAGGAATTCCACCGCTAAACACTTTATCAGTAGTGGTAAGTCCTTCGGATAATCATGAATTTTAAACCATGAAAAATATTCCTCACTTTCCTTGGGATTGCAGGGGATTCTTCAATTTCCCCTCTAAGGGAAAGGACTGATCCTCCTTTAAGTACCATAGAGGGTGTTGTGGGACAAATGCAAAGTCATGCTGACATGGCTGCTTCTAAAAAAGATCCAACATCTATTCCCAATATTGCTCTCCTGCTGTTACAAATAGAGAAGAACCTGCACCAGAATCATTGGCGGCCACGGCAATTGAAACTGCCATCCTTCCTAAAGAAGCTGTCTAGGGTCAGGGGCCACAGAATGAGGGTCGGCAAGAGGACATATCAAATTCTCCCACTGGTGAGACTAACAAGGATTCTGAAATATCATTGGATGAAATGATGAATCGTGGCATGTATTTAGAAGGAATTTTCTGATCATGCTAAGTTATCATGTGATTTAGAAGACCTTGGGCGTGAGTGTTATCCTTCGCCCAATAAATTTTCTTATAACTTACACTTCTAATCATGACTGAAAATAATATGCAGTTCCATCCATAGAATCTACTAAACTGCCAATTCCTGAAGAGGGTGTGGACATTGATGTCAACCCCACTATTGCAGAAACATTAGCTCAAGTGGAGTTAAACCCAGTAAACCCTCATGAGACCCATCTTGAAGATCCTTTTGAAACTGGGAAAGATGGGGAGGATTCTTCTCAAGCTACTGATCTACTGTTAGGTAATGATTGGACTGAGTTTTCAAGATAGACAACTGACTTCCATTGTTCTATGAAACTAACCATACTTTTAATTGATCAAACAGATCTATGAACTTCAATGGTTAGAACTGGAGGTGAGGTATAAACCTCTACCAAAACAGTAGTATAAGGTGAATCTACCAGGGTCAGGGGGGAAGGAGCAGAACATGTCACTTCCCTAAGTGAATTAATCCTCGATTATATGCCCCCCCTGTGAGGATGATGTTGAATCATACCCAGAGGTGCTTAAGGCGCTCAACTTTTCATGATGCAAGGCATGGAACAACATATGGAAAATCATATCTGAGGTGCCTTTAGAAGATCTTTCATCAATGATTTCCCGATTCTCGTCCCAGTTCTTCATGCTAGGACTTGGTGGTTTTGGATACCAAGAGATCTATACCGTAGTGAAACAAGTCATCTTAAGAAGGGAGCAGGAGGAAAAGTGCCATGAAGATCTAACCAGGTTGAAGTTGTCAGTAAATATCAGTGAAATTGAGGCAGCAGTATCCCGAGCAGAAGCTGATTATGCTACCGAGATGAAGGAGTTGAAGCATAAGATCAAAGAAAAAGTCATCCAGCAAGTGCAACTTCAGCAACCGTTAGATGCTGTTACAAGGGAACTTGACCAATTAAATAATTAACTAGAGGGATCTCAAATGAATGGTATGAAATCCATTTCAGATGCCAATAAAGCACTCCATCAGGCTGAAATGAGTGAAGTTGGTCGAGTGCATGAGCTTCAAGTAGCCGCTGATGAAGCTCGGGATACGGTTCATCAATTGAAGACTTATGTCGACAGCCTGTTGTAAATTCCTGAAAAAGAGAAGAGACTCCCATCTGTGGATTTTCTTCTAATTCTTGTGAATCAAATGAAGAACTTTTTCACCTTTAATCTTTTCCGCACCTATCTTTCTGCTACCCGCCTTAAATTTATCTAAGCTAATGGGCCTAGTAAGCAGAGTTTGATTTTTACTAGGATTAATATAAATAACACTATAAACTTTGAATCTTTTAATTGAACAATATTACCTAAATCATAAAAAATGTATGTTTAGTGAGCTGGAACATGACTTTTATTCAGAGTTCCTTTGTATTTTGTGGGCAGTTTAAAGTTATTCACATCGGACATAAAGAGGCTAATGTTTAAGGTCGAAATAGCTTTGACCGAAATGGATTATAATTGACTCAATTCCTTGAAAATTTATCTAAAAACACATTACCACACTAAAGTATGAGGGAAAATATGTAAACTATGACTTAAGAATATTTGAATCTGAGTAATGATATGAAAAAGAGCTAAAAGGCATTAGAAGAAGTAGTAATGAAGTTACCATTATTAAAAAAACCCGTTAAGGGGTTGAATTATGCAGGGCCACCTAAGGGAATTGGCTGCATAGTCAAATAAATAGTATCTTTTGGCTAACAAGTTTGTTATGTAGACTATTTATGCAAGGACACCTAAGGGCACATGCTGCATAGTCATGCAAAAGAACTCTCAGAAATTTACTTTCCTAGTGCTAAAAATCCAGTAAAAGTTTATGAATATTCAAATTTTCCAAAGTATATAGTTTTCTATATGGAAATAGGTACTTGAATATGGAGAAGATATTTCCAAACAATATTATTGAAAAACTGAATGAATATCACTCCTACGAAGGTCTGAACCAAATGTAGGGAAGGAGAATATAAACCATAGACTTGAATACTTTCAGATCATGAGGAAGGATATGGGACAAGTATGTTGAGGATGGCTATTTTTCCAGATCCCTACATTAAGAAAAATAAGGACAAAAGAGGCTTTATTCCCAAGAATGAAGTTACTAGTATTTAACAAACCCGTTAGGGGGTTGAATTATGCAGGGCCACCTAAGGGAATTGACTGCATAGTCAAATAATAACATCTTCTGGCTGACAGGTCCGTTATGTAGACTGTTTATGCAAGGCCGCCTAAGGGAATGTGCTGCATGGTCAGGCAAAAGAACTCTCCGAATTTCAGGCCTTTTGTGATTAGAAGTTAAGAAAAGGGTTATGAAGATATGAAAATATTTATGGTTAGGATTATGACACATAAAGATGGGTATTTTCCAATGTATGCAGAGATACATCAATGCTAACCATAATCATGTTGTGGCTGGGTCCTGAATAGAAATGTTGGACTTCACTACGTATCCCATAAGGATGGGAATCAAGCCATACATAGTTCTTTAACTACATTTTAACGTCGTGTGGGACAAAAGGAATGGAGATCTTAGTTAAGGGTCATAGAGCTTGCACCATTATAAGAAATACACAGTGTGTGTTTTCATGGGGACTTTTTAGCCAAGGGACTGAAAGTGAAATTTGGGGTTAGGCCCAAAAGACTTGGGGCTGGATTCGAGGGACACTCGAATGTTCCTACGTATCCCATAAGGATGGGAATCAATCCCACGTAGTTATAGAAATACCCTATGTACAAATTTGGTTTGTACATGTGAAGGGTGAAAGGGGACTTTAGTGCAATGATTGTTTAACCCAAGATAAAAGGTTTGGGCATTTCCATGTATGCACGTAGTCTTTGGAATGAAAAATGATTGAAAAATCAATGTAAATAATGGTTCCCTCTCAGGTGAGTGTATCAAAGAATATTGTAGTTTTATTGTCATACATGACAGAAAGTGTTGTACAGTTTAACATCATATAGAAAGGAAGAAAGTGAACCCGTGTAAAGATATTGATTCTAGGGGCAGTTTCACGAATCAACATTGTATGAGATGGAGATGAACTGATGTGAAGAGATTGGTTTTGGGCTTGAACCTTGGGAGGTTTCCTATGTACCTAGCCTGGATGGCAAGGATCAAAGTCCGCATAGTTCAATTAAATAATGAATTAGTGATCAAGTTGTCCTTGGGGACAATGATGAAAAAATAGTGTTGGGACTTATACATGGTTAGTAGCCTAGAGAGAGTGTTATGGTTGAAGTTTTCTCTAAGATCAAGTGAGTCATACTCGGTGTGAAAAAAAGAGGTAACAACAACCTTAACGATGCACAGTTTAATGTCATGTAGGACATATAAAGGGACTATGCAGTTTAAAGTCTTGTAGTTAGGACTATTGGTGCTGCACAGTTTAGTGTCATGTAGCAGGAACAAAGTACAGTTTAATGTCATGTAGGACATATCAAAGGACTTTCTGTACAGTTTAGCATCATGTAGTTAGGACTATGGGGACAATACAGTTTAATGTCATGTTGGAAAAAAAGAGGACTGTGCAGTTTAATGTCATGAAGTAAGGACAAAATAGTACACCATTTGACGTCATGTTGGACGTTTTAGGGAATTTTTCATAGTTTAACGTCATGTTGGATGAAAAAGGGACTATATAGTTTAGCGTCATGTTGGATGAAAGTGCAAATAGTTTAAGGTCATATGTATGGACCGTTGGTTATGCAGTTTAACGTCATGTTGGACGAAAGGGACTTGCAAATAGTTTAGGGTCATATGCATGGACCGTTGCTATATAGATTAATGTCATATAGCAAGGACGATAAAGGGGACACATTTTAACATCATGTTGGATGAATTAGGGAACTTTTTCATAGTTTAATATTGTGTGGGACGAAAGTGATATAAATAGTTTAAGGTCGTATGCATGGACCATGGATGATGCCGTTTAACATCTATCTGTACGTAAAGGACTTTTATACAGTTTAGCGTCATGTAGTTAGGACGTCACAGTTTAATGTCATGTTGGATGAATGTTGATATATATTGTGTTTATACAAAATACTTCTTTAGAAATATGGCATTGGTTGGAGTAGTGATGATTTCTACATCCATAGAGACTAATGAATAAGCTCCATTGGAGTAGACCCTATGTATTGAGTAAGTTCCTTCCCATTTTGGCTCAAGCTTGGGAGGTATCTTTCCTAGTATCATTGGAGTTATGAGAACTAATACCAATTCTCCCTGAGTGAATGAACGAAGACAAACTTTTTTGTTAAAACCTTGTGCTATTCGATTCTGATAGAATTCCAAGTGGTGAAAAGAGCACAATCTTTTCTCATCTAACCCTTCCAATTCATTCAATTGCTTTTGAGATTGTTCATCTGTAGATGACTGATCAAAAATGGTCACTCTGAGCGAGGGTAGTTGAACTTCAATAGGAAAGACTGCTTCTATTCCATATACCAGTGAATATGGAGTTGACCGCGTTGCAGTGTGGGTGGTAGTCTGATAAGCCCATAAATCATGAAAGAGTTTATCAGCCCATGATTTCTTATCTTTATTCACCATATTTTGCAGTATATTTGAAAGAGTCTTGTTGAAGGATTCTATCTGGCCATTTTTCGCTACATGATACCGAGATGTATGATTGGATTTGATGTTGTATTCTTGATATAAATTATTCACCTCAGATGAACAGAAGTTGGTGCCATTTTCCGTCAATATGGTATGAGGGACACCAAATCTAGTAATGATGTTATAATTGATGAAGCTAACAATTCATTTAGAACTAACTTCCTTGATAGGTATTGCCTCTGCCCATTTGGAAAAGAAGTTAGTAGCAGTACGAATATACTTAAACTGCTTGTCCATAGCTAAAGGGTAAGGTCCCACCACATCCATTCCCCATGTGGAAAATGGCCACAAGTATTTAGCTGTATGAAGAAACTCTATACTTTGATGAATGAAGTTTGAATGTACTTGGCATGAATGAAACTTATTTGTGAAATCAACACAATCTTGTATCATTGAAGGCCAAAAGTATCCAAGCCTTCGAATCTGATCATACAGTCTATGCCCAGACTGGTGGGCACCACAGACTCCTACATGCACTTCTTTCACGACAGCCATTGTCTCTTCACAATCAATGCATCTGAAGAGAACTCCATCAAAACCACATTTGTAAAGAATTTTCTCTAGGTGATATGGGCTACCATAAAGAGTAAAATTGACCACACGTCTCCATATTTGTTATTTCCCGACTCTATCAGGTGGAAGTGTTCCATTTTGAAGGTATTGCCTGATAGGTTACATCTATCATGTAGTATGACCATATGGTTGAGGAATTGGACTAATTTCATTAATTTCCTCTATTCTGATTCAAAAATAAGGTGAAATTGCATGATGGTGGGCAATACTGGTGGTTGTCTCATCCTGATTTGGATCTTCCAGAGCTGTGGCTATATTATACAGTGCATCATCTTGAGCATTTTGTGATCACGGGACATAATAAAATGTCAGTTCCGAAGGGAATTCCTCCATTAACTCTCTGACGTAATCATACAAAGGGATTAGTTCTTCTTTTCTGATGGCATAATCCCCATTGACTTGTTTGATTACCAGGTTTGAATAAACTTTCACCTTTAAGTGATTCACTTATGCTTGAAGCGCAAATTCCAAGCCCGCTATGAGAGCTTGGTATTCTGCTTCATTATTTGAACCACATTCCCACAATAAGAAATAATAAGGTAACAATGATTTTTCTGGAGAAATGAGCACAATTCCTAAGCCAACATTGTTTAATTTAGGATTTTCCATTTTCTTCCCTGTTGGACTTCTGGAAGCACCATCGAAATACATTTCCCATGACTGAGGACTTTCCTGAATATAGAAGAATTCCTCACCAAGGAGTTAAATATCTGAAGATGTGTCTTCCACTGAATGGTGCTCATCCAGGAAATCAGCCAGAGCTTGGCCCTTTATTGCCTTTTGAGACACATACTGAATGTCGAATTTCTGCAAAATAACTTCCCACCTTTCCAGACGTCCTGTAAGCATTGGACGACTAAGGATGAATTTGAGTGGGTTATTGCGAGATACCAATTGGACCTCTTGATGTTGCAGGTAGTGTCTTAACTTCTGAACTGCAAGGATTAATGCCAGGCAGCACTTCTCAATACTTGAATACCGAGTTTCTTCTTCAATCATAGTCCGACTGAGGTAGTAGAGGCTGTTTTCATTCCCAACATCATTCTTCTGAGCAAGAAAGGCACCCAATGATCATTCTAGAGCTGTCACATATAGGATAAGTGGTATTCCTCCAACATGTGTCATGAGTACCGGTGGACTCAATAGGTATTTCTTGAGAATATTGAATGCTTCTTGACATTCTTCAGTCCACTGGTAAGTGACTCCCTTCTTTATCAATTTGGAGAAGGGTAAACTTTTGCCTACCAAATTGGCGATGAAACGCCGAATATAGGCTAAGTGTCCATGAAGTCCTTTTAATTCTTTCAAATTCCGAGGAGGTGACATATGAAGGATTGACTTGGTCTTCTTAGGATCTACTTCAATACCATGATGTCGTACAACAAAGTCGAGAAATTTTCCTGAGGTTACCCCAAAAGCACATTTTATTAAGGGGTTCATCTTCAAATTATGTTGTTGAAGCTTGCGGAATATGACTTCCAAATCAGCCAAGTGATTAGAACGTTGTTTGGATGTAACCACAAAATCGTCTACATAGCATTCAACAAACTTCCTTAAAAAAGGTTTGAAGATACGATACTTGGCACACTGATATGTTTCACCTGCATTCTTTAAGACAAAGGGAATTACCCGGTAGAAAAACACACCCTAAGGGGCTCTGAAGGCTGTGGATTCCACGTCTTCTAGGGCCATTCGTATTTGATTATACCCGGAATATCCATCCATGAAGGAAAGTTCTTCATAGCCAGCTGTTGCATCAATTAAAAGTTCTGTAATCGGAATTGGGAAATCATCCTTAGGACAATGCCGATTAAGATCTCTAAAATCGATGCAAACTCTAATTTGTCCATTTTTCTTCTTTACAGGGACAATATTAGCCAACCACTTGGGATATTGAACTTCTCTGACGAAGTTAGATTTGATAAGCTTATCCACTTCAGCTTCAATTTTGGAAGCATAAGTTGGGTGTGTTCTTCTTACAGCTTGCTTAAATCCTCGATGCCCTTCTGGTAAACCCAAATGATGAGTAACAACATCAGGATCAAGCCCAGGCATCTCTGTATAGTTCCAAGCAAATATGTCTCAATTTTTCTTTAAAAAAGAAATATACATCTCTTGTTCTTCAAGAGTCATGGCCGCACTAATTAAAGTGGGGTGTGGATCTTCTTGTATACCCAAATTTATTTCTCTATGTTCAGCCACAGTGGTAGAGATACCCTCTTCAAATGCTGGAGGAACATCTCTGAGATCTTCCTCTTCTTCTTCAACACGTGTTATTTCTTCGGTTTCTACTTGCATAATAGATGATGAAGCATAATTTTCATGATCAGAAGAGATGTCAAAATTTGCACATCTTGAAGAAGAATCTTCCATTTCCGACCCGATTGATGATGAAGGGTCTTCTTTGGGTAATAAAGAGGAGATGATGGATTGAGAATCGACATCATTGTTCACCTCCGATGTTGCTATAACTTCATCTGGCCTGATTGGAGAAGTATATACTTGTTTGATTTCAGCAGATGAAATGAAGACATCAGCATTTGTGCTTTCATCATTGCTTGGTGGGTTACCAATTTCTCCCATGTTGTCTGGCTCAATTTCCGTAATTGACATTATGGATCTTTCCATTAGAGTATTTTGATTTGGGTCTATCTTGTCAATTTGACTGATAGGCAACACATAATCTATACTCACATGTGTAAATGGATTTATTGGAATCTTCTCCAAACCATATGGAGCATTAACTTTGGTAATCTCTTTTGCTGTGGATTTCTCCCTTCCCTTCATGTGATAGAATTCCGCCTCAATGTATTGAGACTCACTTGTCTTGAACGGGGCCTTATAACCATATAATCTCCCAACATGACCATCAAAACAATACTTGAGACATTGATGTTATGATGAAGGGATAACAACATGTTGATGTAGCCAGGGTCTTCTACGCAAGATGTTGATGGATGACTCTTGATCAACAACCATGAAATCTGAATTGGATACAAGATCTCCAAACTGAGTTCTGAGTGTAACTTTGCCCAGTGGTTATTGTTCATTTTTATCATATACTTGTAACATCATGGTAGAAGGAGATAAATCAGATTCCGTGAGGCCCAATCAATGAAGTGTATGAATGGTCATGAGGTTGACTCCTGAACCATTATGAATGAAATATCTTCGGACATCTACACCATTGAACATTCCAGATATGTACCAAGGCCTAATATGTCTATGCATTATATCATCTTCATCTTCATCTGTGAAAGATATCACTGCATGGCCTTCCGCAGGATTATTCTCTATGTGATATACTTCACCTGCAGTAATTTCGGTTTCAAACTCCCAAGTACTTGAAAAATCCTCGATGACTACCTCCCGAAGACCCTTTGATAGATTCAAAGCATCAAAAATTGATAACTTGGCTGGTACTTGGGATAGGTGTTTAAATACATCATACTTTTGATCTAGAGGTCTACATTTCCCAATAGGAACATGTGGTTTAGCTGGTGCCTTATAAGTAGATGCTTTGGAAGTTGATGCATCTTGTATCGGGATAGAAGTTGGAAATATTCCTGGTTTTGGAAGATTAGACCGACTAGATTCATTTACTTGCTGAGAGGAAGAAGATGGAACCTTCAACCAGTCTTCCAAAATAACTGTGTCAGGACTGAATTTTCTATTGGTAGAAGAACTTGCTTGTTCTTGCTGAGACCGCTGAAGGGCTCTACCACGAGTTTCTGCTGCGTACACAGTTCTAGCAAGGGTAGAATTGGAATAATGGCTTCTGAAATATCCATGTCTTCCCCTGTATCCTGAGCCTCTGGAACTTCCTATGATTCCTCTATTTGATATAGGGAATTCGAGCTCATTATAATCGAAACTGTAACTGGCATATGGATCTATTAATTGAATCATATTAATAGAACCAAAAATCAACTCTTCATCCGATGAGGACTCTGCCTGAATAGCTAGTTTAGGATGTGCCGTTTGGTGGGGCCATGCCTGTTTCTTCTAAGTAGATGGCATGAAATCTGCTAGAGTCAAAGACAACTTAGGATTTGACACATACTCATCTTCTTCTGATTGTTCCTCCTTCTTGGAATTATGCCGCCCTTTTGAGGATTTTCCCTCTGAAGAGGATTTTGTTGTGGCATTCATGGTATAAGGCACAATTGGTTTCTTCAATTGTGTTCGTAAAATAGAATGATTTCAATTGATCATCTTTATGACCATCCAATCATCATATTTTTGTATATTTTTTCCTTTTACTTCTTTCCACTCGCCTTCCTCCTCTGGAACTATAGCAGTAACACATGCTACCTGGGCTAAAGAGCCTTTCGGTTTGACTTGTCCCGAGTCGACCATATTTTGCAGGAGGTCCTTGAAAACAAAACACTCTTGAATGGGATGCCCCAACATCTGTTGAAACAGGCAATAGTTGAGATGGTTTTCATCTCCTTCCTTGTTTGGCCTATTGGGTCTTGTAAATTGAACCAAATTATTCTCCAGGGCTGAAATGAAATAACCAGGAACTTGTTCATTTCGGAAAGAATAAAATTTACTCTTCAATTCATCAAACTGTTTCTGTCTTTGATCTATTTGATCATCTTGAAGAAACGGCCTTTGTTGTTGACTCTCAAGAGGTTGATCCCTTCTAGAAGATGAAGGTTTTGAGGTAGAAGTAGGTACAGGTTCTTGTTTAAGCATAACTATAGCAGTCTCTGTTTTACCGATTCTCCTTCCTGGAGCTAATGGAATGACACGCGATTTCGCCTTAGTCTGTATAAGAGAATCTTCAATCTGTTGAGCAATTTAAGTAAGGTCTCGAATCCCTCTTTCATATTTCACAGGGATCAACAGTGTGCGTAATTCTTCACACAGATTTTCCACACAGATTGGAAACAGTTCCTCTTGAGGGAGTGCTAAGCTTAGAGAATATGTTAATCCCTTCCAGCGAGCAATGAAATCTGAGACCCTTTCATTCTCCCTTTGCTTACAGTTTTTAAGATAAAAAACTGTTGTCTTTGGCAATGTTGAGCTTAATTGGAGAAGGAATCTTTGGCGAAGATCCTCCAATACTGTAATTGATCGGGATTGCAAGCTTGTGTACCAAACAAAAGCTGGTCCTTGCAAGGTTCGCACGAAGCATCTGAGTTTCACTGCTTCTTGCGGCTCCAGAGTTCCCATCATAGGATCGCAACAAGACACGTAATGCGTCAAATGTTGTTCAGGGTCACCTGATCCATTGAAAATATGGAATAAAGGGTTCCCAAAACATGATGGGGGAGAGATGGAATCTACCCATTTAGGGTAAGATTTATTTTCTGGTTGAACTTTCACACACTTCCCTTCCATAGTCTCTAACCAAGCTGTTAATGACTTAATGGTAGTTATTAACTTTTGAGAAACATCCAGTTGAACTTGGACTTGGGCAGGTGCAATGACTGGAGTTTGGACAGGTATGACAGCTGGTACTGCAACTGATGGAAGCACTGCTAATTGTTGTTGCACTTGACCCATAGGATTAGACCTGTGAGGGTGTACTGATAAAGGAGGATATTCTTGATCCATCTCCGTAACTGCAACAAACTCCCTTTGTTGACTGACTCCAACACACTTAGGTGGAAGACTAACTTGAAGTAGTTCTGCGTTCATCCTCCTCAATTCCTTCATTTCTTCCTCTTGTTGCACAAGTCTTTGCTCTAGTGAGAGCGATTGTCCTTCTCCAGAGGAATGATATGTAACCTGATTCTTTCCCTTACCCTTGTTTGATCCCTTTAGGAGAGGGGGAAATGGGTTATTTGATGGAACACCCAAATTTTGGGTAAAACATTGATTTCATGTATGAACACCTTCTTCATTTGTGTCCGTGCGTACAACTTCCTGAGCAGGAACCTCTTTATCTGAGTTTCCTGAATGAGCCTCATCTGGTGGATCAGCAACAACAGAATTGATGATATTAATTGATGAATAATGCATTTCATCCCTTATATCAGCATTTCTGTGATATTGTCTTCTTCCATGTCTCTGATGAGACATTACCTTTAGTTGATTCGATCCCTCATGAACTTCTTATCCAACCATAATTTGGAGAGAGTCTCCTGATAATTTGGATATTCGTTCCTCTTGGGGCTTCTTCCCTAACTGAGAGAAGACCGACTTTATTTGAGGGAAGGATTGATGATTTGAAAAAGTCCCCAGTTCTGTGGACTGGGGCTATTCCTGCTATTCCCGCTCAACTCCTCGAATCTTATTTGTTGATTTCGAGGGTTGGTTTAAAAGAGTCCCCAGCCTGGCAAGCTGGGGTGGCTCTTGAAATGATATGTCTGAGACTTTCTTAAAATCTCTCCTGATCTTGCGGACCTTGGTCTGGAAATTAGCTGGATGCATCAATCGATATCCAATTTTATCACCCGGTTCAAAAGACCGTTGGATGATTTCTGACACTTCTGTCACTTGATGATGTGCTTGATCCATATGGGAGGCCTGTTCAATATTATCATTTTCTTGATGCAGGAGTAATTCAACAATTTGTTCTCTATATTCTTGATTTTGAGAGGAACTAGTTGAATCATGTTCTTAGAAAAGCCTTTGATTACAAACAAAGCCAGTTGATTGTGGGCAGCCACAGGCAATAACATTAGATGAGACCATTTTCAGCGGGCTTTGCTGACTGTAGAGCATAGTGAAATGTAGTGCTCCATGAACACCCTATCCTCTGACATGAATACCAGATGGGGCATTGGCAATTAACTAGCGCAATATTATTAGTGCGCCAAGCCATGAACGTTGAAGGGCTCTCTGCTTCTTTTCAGCCTTCGGATATCGAGAGACTGATAGAGATGCCAAATCAATCTAACGCTGTAACCCTTCTATTATCTTAACCTGAATTTCATATTCATCATAAGATAATACTTTATTTTTCAACAGACAAAGAGTTATCTATATGTTGAGATGAATATCATGAATTCCATCTTCCGTCAACATCTCTGGAATGTCATACTGAAAGTCAGCTAGAGGCCAAAACATGACTAGCACTTCACCTTTCGCCAGTTGTTTTCTCATGTTCAGCATTGCCTCTTTATCATTCATTGAAGATTATTCTACCTTATTTGACCAGAGCTGGTGATTCCTTGTTGCTTCATCGGATTCAGCAAGATTGGTAGAGAAATAACTGATCAAACTAGAAGATGCATGACTTAGGGGTGGTTCGGAGAATGACTTACACTCTGGGCTATCTTCCGATTGAGAAAGTATTTCACCTGCTAGCGATGAAGCATCAGAAATGACCGGTTTTGCATTTGCAAGTGCCTCAAGATAAGAGGACTTTCTCGGCACTATATTATCCACTAGAGCATTTTTAGGGAAATGTGCATTACTACTGTAGAGAGGGATTTCACAGCGAAATTCATCATCATGGGGAGGACCACCATGGTGGGTTACAACAAAAGATGAGATCTCTTGCTCCTTGGTCTTCTGACTACATAGAGGGTTCCTGTGGCTCTCATCTGAAGATGAAACTTTGAGATCGACCGAACTGTCATGAAGCAAGCCTTCACGGGGAAGTGTCTATTGAAGACCTTCTAAATTAATGTTCCCACGATTGGGAAATGAGGGAGTAGAACCTTGAATTCAAACAGATAACTGTCTGAGGGCTTCAAGAACTCCATCATCGAGCAAGGCCTTGTTATAGATTGGCTCTTGATCTCTTGACTGTGTTGGGAGGATCTTCTTCTTAGACACCTTCTTACTCGCCTTGGAAACCACTTGTTGATGAAAGTGGATTCTCTGAGTAGGTGTATGTGCCTGATCAGGAGATATGGCCAGGTTAGACTGGTTATATCTACTCAAATCAGGTGTATGTGCCTGACTTGGTTGTCCGTAGGATATGGGGGTGTATTCCCCACAACCCTCTTGGAATGAAACAGATCTGTGTTTCTGTTCCGAAGTGAACTGTTGATGTGTCACTCCACTGGTAGGGATAGATTTATGTGTCTTTCCCTGAGATGTTGTTGAAGCTGTTATAATATCCTGGGAAGTATCTAGAATATGAGAAGGGATTTTCTTCTTCTCTTTCACCATTGATAGAATATTCTTGGTGACTTCAGCTGCCGGAACGGGGATATACGTCCATTCCATGCTTGGAGTAGGTGTATGTGCCTGCTCATGTTCTCCTTTTCCTGTCAGTGAATCCTAACAGTACTCAAGTGTGGGGGCAGAAAGTTGAGTCTGCCTTCTGTTTGTAGCCAGAGCTTTCCGACTGATTTCTCCATGTGCTACCAAGCGAGACTATTGGTAGATTTGATCAATACTAGCAGGTGTATGTGCCTGATGATTGCACTTCGCCAAACGTGGTTGGCGAGCTCTATCAGATGTAGTTAGACGAGCCTGCTGACTAGATGATGATGTATAAATAGGTATATATTCCTGCCTATAGTACTCCTCCGAAATTGCTTGGCGGGATTGGCGTGATGCTGCCAGACGAGTCTGCTAGACAGCAGAATTAAAACGGATAGGTGTGTGTGCATGCTCGTTGCTTGCCACCAAGTTAGGTTGGTGGACTTCTCCGGAGATGGCAGAGATGAGAACCTGCTCACTATTATCCGGATTTCACCTCTGGCGATTCTTCTTGCCTGCTCCGGTTCGAGGAACCTGATCCAAATGACTGGAGTTGACACCCTCATCATGTTGAGGGCGCACTGCCGCACAAGTCTAGTAGCGATGGGTGATGGGAGCCCTCGGGAAGGACTCCTGCTTCCTTGAATTAAGGCTCTGAGGGACCCGATCATTCACTTCCCCAGAATATGGGAGTGAATGATGATTGAGTTCCGGGGATAACGACCCAAAACGGTTGGAGATGGTAGTTAGCACCACCCACTTCTTGATCGCTGGTCGTTACTGTCTGGATGACCAGGGTGAATTATTCACTTGTTGGGATTGTCGAGCAGCCTCCAGAGTGGGAATGGTACTGTGTTGATGGTACTCCTTAACCAGTGCATTTGATACCCAGCATTGAAGATGCTGAGTAGGTGATGTCGTCCTGAGAGCGGATGAGGATCCAACTGGAGTAGCAGCAGTGGCATTCACAACATCACATATTCCCAGGTGTGAATTAGAGAGCAGCCATTCTGGAAATGTAGAAGATTTTGGAAAAGAGTGCCTGTTTGATGTAATAGACGTAATCAAGATAAATTCAGCCACTACATCTTTTGGATGAGCACATATGTCAATGATTTTTTTTGTCCCTCTCATTGAGTTTTAAATAGGGTCCTAAAAAAATAAGTAAAACATCATTTTCACTTCGTTAAGGTTTCACGTCAGGTTCACCATTTTTTGTTTCCTCTGGAATTGGGGATGACCTCATTGATTGAAGGTTCAAACATTCCAATCGGTTTCTAACGGGTTTGTTTGTAGAACCGGGAATATCCAATTATTCCACATCCATTTGGATCTACTTCACAAAGTTAGGCGCTCATTAGTTGTGGACTGATGTGGCTTAGGAATTTTCATTGGTCGAGAGGATGGGAGGTCGAACTCATCACACCTTTTTGAGGGGAATTATTGTCTACTCCGGGACTCTCTTTGTAGATTTATATTATTTTCGTGAATCCTTATTACATTACCATGTATAAAATGAGCTTTCCTTTAGTTTGAAAATCAATGATTGATATGTAGGAAATTCAAGGAATCTTTTATATGTATTTGAGGTTCATCATTGATTAAGAATCATCTATATTTGTTAGAGATTCTTAGTTGATGGTATCCTTAAATACATAAAAGTATCCTGGTCATTATGATGACCATACTGGTTTTAAAGCCACCTAGTGGGGTACTTGAAGTTTATTGTCATTTAGGAGGACATGAATTATTTCAGAGTTGGGATCGTACCCGCTGATGGGCTACTTACGTATCCTTTGTTTTGGAAAAGGAATCAGAACCCACGTAGTTCGAGTAAGGGAGTATGATGTTTATGCATGATTGATGGATCAAAGAAAGATGTCATGGTTACTTTTACACTCTAAGCTCACGTGAGTCATGATCGGTGTGAGAAACAAGAGGTATTGGTGAAACCAGACAATTGTGCCACGAAAGATGCAATGATACAAGGCTTATGTGTGTATGACTGCCCAAGTAGATAAGGATTAAGATTTCCTTCAGGGAAGAAATCCAGGAATAGGGTATATAAAGGTATATGTGCTTCATGGAGATTTGGATAGTCTAATATTGGGGCTTACTCCTAAAGAAGATGCCCAAGTTAGTAGAGTACTTATGATTGGGTTTTGCTTTTGAGAAGGAAGCCTAGATCAAAAGGAAATTAAGACTAGGGCTTACTCCTGAAAAGAAGGCCCAGGTTAAAGGGATTTGAAAATTAAAGGGACCTGGGGCTTATTTCTATGTAGGAAGCCCATATTTGAGACTGGGGCTTACTCCGAAAAAGGAATCCCAGGTTAAGAGAGAATTATGGTTGGGGATTACTCCTAAGGAGGATGCCCATATTTGGGAATTTTGATACTGGGGCTTACTCTTAAGGAGGATTCCCAGATTAATGAGGATTTGGCCTGGGGATTACTCCTAAAAGGGAGGTCCAGGTTAAGGATTTTCTAATCTTAAATGATGAGGTTGAATAAATGAAATTTAAATCTTTAATGACATAGAGATGTGTAAATCACTAGGTTTTGAGTGAAGTTCCACTGAGTTCCTTTCAGATAAGGAAGCCAAATCAAGAAATAATGCCATAAATGGCTTTGAAGAGTATCTTGAAGACTGAATCTTGAATAGGAGAGGTGGAATGACATAAGAGGGGTGAAATGGGCAGGAAAAGCACCCAAAAAGATAGGGGCGCACAAGTCCTAGCAGACGCACAGGTACTGCGTGGGCGCGCAAGTCCTGGTCGCGTAGGTATACCTGCACGACAAATGGGTACTTGCGTGATTTTCATCCCTTAGAGTAATATTTGGGCGATCCTTGATCAAAGCCTATAGAATTATGCCTAGAGGCTTTCCAGAAGATGGCACACAAGTTATGGTGAAGACATTGGGTGGCGCGCATGTTTTTCCATTTCCCTTATGGGTAAAACACTTAGGCACGCAAGTGTTAGTGAATTATAACACTTATACGTTACTCCTATTGTTTAGACCTTTCATTCAAGGTAATAAATTACCTTAGAAGTGTTTGGAAGACCTGAAGAAGAGACTTGGGAGTTCAGAGATCTGTATCTGAATTATGGAAAAATTCCTCTTGAAATGGGTGGCCCATAGAGTCTATTTATAGGATTCTGAAGACCCCGGTCGGTTATCACTTACGGCGTGCTTGTCACTTGCGTGACCATTAGGCGGCGCGGAAGTATACTTGCGCGATAGTAAGGTAACTTGCACGGCGTATGTGCATTTGAATCCTTGTTCATTCCTTTGCCGGTTTTTGATGTTTTCTTCAAAGGATGAATCACTTTGGGCGATGTCATATCCCTTTCCATTCTTTTAGACAATGTGACGAAAAGGAGTGTCAACAATAAGTCACAACATATATATCGGTAGGTTGATCTTATTTTCCCTCAAAATCATGAAAAATAGACACATATAATAGAAGGGTATCTTTTAAAAAACTCTTTCTCCTTGTGAAATACTTATCTGAATGAACTTACACAAAAAAATATTTATGTTTTTAGGTCTATAACTGCATTCATATTAACCAGTATTGTCCCAAATAGTGTTTTGATAAGATCAAAAGGTCCAAACTCATATGTACCCACTATTTTCTAGATAAAGTGAAAAATATTATTATGAGGATAATAAAGTATTGATTCCATTTCTTTTGGATGATATTGGGAAATCATTTTCATTCACTTTAGAGGTAGTTATTTTATCATTCTGGTTGAAATGTAATTGGGAATTTCTATATAACTCTCATACTTATTTTTAAAAAAAAAATCCACTTTTATTTTCATAAAAAATAATCATAACCTTGAAATTTTTGGAATTTTTTAAATAGAATCTATATGCTTTTCAACCAATCAAAATTGATGAACTTACTATGAAGCACATGTCATTGTGAGATGTGGGATTTGGGTTTCTTCGATGATCCTGTGGCACCTTCATTTGTACTCTCAGCCTTCCTCATACTCGAACAAGGTTGAGGATTATATAGATATATGGTTTAAAGTGATGTGGTTAGAAAATTAAAAATATTTGGTAGAGTAATATCAGATATAATGAAATAAAGTGAGGAGTTAGTGTTCACAGGCTTAGATGAAACACTTAGGGGAGTTTCCATGTAAGGATTTTTGGTGTTTGAAGCATATATTCCAATAAAAAATATAAATAAAGGGGATTAAATATTTAGACTATAGAATTCATAAATAATAATTGAAAATATTATTAATACAAAATGTAATAAAATGTCATTATGTAGAACTAATTAACACATAGTATATAAAATATAGAAGAAAATTTAAATTAGATAAAAGTAAAGAATAATAATATTTTGATGGGAAAATAATAATATTATAAATAATCTCAATTAAACAAAAATAATCATAATTATATTTCAATAAAATAAAATAAAATATAATAGAGTGTCTCAATAAAGAAATCACCTAACTAATTTTTATTATAAATAAATTCTTGAAAGATATCACCTTTTTGAGTGTGATATCTCAATAAATGAGGCATATGTTCTATGATTTTTGTTCAAGAATGGTTTATGGGATTATTAGAAATTATGATAGTACTAGTGTTATCAAATTTTATTAGTAATTGATTAAAATTAAATCTAGATTCCATCAAGGTGTGTTTCTTATACAAAATTTCTTCCCAATAACAATCACTAATAGAGTACTCTTTGTTTTGTTATAGAAAATGTAACTGAGTGTTTCATTTTTTTACTTTCCCATGAAACCAAGGATTCTCCAAGAATGTGTAATGTTCATGAGGTTATTTTTCTATATAATCTAACCCTCCAAAATCTGCATCTAAATATGAGATTATATTTAAATTTAAAATTTTAGAAAGGGAAGATAAGAAGAAACTAATCTTATTAAATTCGATAAAATTACGTTGGAAACACACAAGTGGTACATTTTTAGATATATGTGCTATATATAACAAATTTGTACAAAAAAACATAATATATGGTCTAATAGTAGTGAAATACTATAATATTCCAAAAATTCATCTATATAAATTGTATTCAACTTGTTTTATTGCTCTATCCAAATAATCATTTGTAATTAGACTCATAAGAGTTTCTTCAACCTTAATATATTCATGTTCAAATCAATTAATTAAATCATGTATTCTTTTTAATTAATTTAAAATATCCCTAAATTACTTTTGAAAAATATAAAACCAGTTTAACAAAATTTAATCACCCTTCATTCTCATTTCAAATTCATTTTTCACCATTTTTGGGAAATCATTATATTGTTTTTTATTCGTTAGTAAAAAAAATTAAAAAATCAAAATATATTTGAAAATGTAAAATATCTTATGATAAATCTTTTTTAATAGGAGTAAAATCTTAAAGGAATACTGAAAACAATTTGATAAGTTAAAATAACTACACTATCATTATGAACCTCCCAAGGATTTTTTAATTCACATACGAATTTAGTAAATATGAAAACTAAATTCATAAAAGTATAATTTTAAAAAAAAAATTGGTTTTTCAAAAAAAAACTATCTCCATAATAAAACAATTTAAAAAATATAATTTTATTTCCATATAAAATAATTTAATATTCAAATGAGATGCATAGGTTTGGAGAATCATAATAGACTCTATTCTAGAATTTGGGAGAATTGTTTCCACATAATCTATCCCTTCTTTTATGATTGTAACCTTTTGTTGCAAGTATATACTTATTTTTAATGATAACACCATGGTCGCCCTTCTTATTTCTAAATACAAACTTTGTTTATAAAATAGGACGATCAAGGATTCTATTAACTAATTCCAAAACCTTGTTCCTTTTTAACTAGTGTAATTCCTCTTATATAGTTAATACCCAATACTAATTATCTAGGGATTCTTCTATGATTTTAGGTTCAAACTGAGATAGAAATAAGGGAAATCAACAAGGATTCCTAAATTTCTTCTAGTTCTTAATACATTATCTTATACTTGTATATCTATCTTGAAATGTTTTTATTTTTTGTTTTTACTATATCAAAGGATTAAAATTTTATATTCAATGGAATCTATTACTTTAGGAAAATTTCTTCTAAAATCATATTCAAAATCATTATCCTTTGGATTAAAAAATTATTTCCAAGTATCATATTTTTAAAATGATTTCTTAACATATGTACTTCATTATTTTTGTGATAAAAATGATTACTTTAAAAAAAATTCAAATGATTTGATCCATAAATAATCCTTGGATTTTCATTAATAATTCTATAACATTTTGATGATATTGAATCATAGAAAAATATTAATTCATCTACCTTTGTATCAAATTTTCCAATAATTTTCTTATTTTTAAGAAAATAAATATTTCATAAAAAACATTTAAGTATCAAACTTTTCATCTTTTTATTCCATGAACCATAGGATTTCATTTATATAATAGTATTTATTATAAATTTTTTAATGAAAAATATTGTTGTGTTCATAACATAAAAAAACAAATGAGTTGGTAAAATATATTGATGTAACATAAATATTTAAATTTATTACAAATTCTTATTCCATATTTCATTAATACCATTCTATTAAGGTGTCACTACAATAGAAAAGGTGTATTTGAAACCATGTTTTGAAGAAAATTTATTGAACACATGCTTTTCAAATTCTCTCCGATGGTAAGATAATAAGTAAATTATTTTGAAATATTTTTTTATTTTATTACAAATCCCAAATACTTTTAAAAATAGAATAATATCAGCTTTTATGAATTAGAAAGTAAACCAAAGTAAATCTAGAATGATCATCAACTAAAAAAATATTTAAGCACTAGTATTTCTATTTTAGATAGTTAAAATAAATCCATGTTCATATGTTATAAGGTTATATAAGTAGAAACCTATTTATTTTTTTAAAACAATGAATTCTGTTTCTTACTTAATGTAGAAAAAATTTCATTGTATCTAATTTAAGTTGAAGAAAATATGACATCTGAATTAGTTTAGAAAAAAGTCTTAAGTAATAAACAATATCAAATTCAACACATATACAAAAAAATCCAAATTTTATTTATTTTAGAATTTAAATAGTCTATAGTTTGTCTACTAAAGAAGTTAATATCTAATGATTCTAAATATTTAGTTATTAGTTTCATAAATTTAATGGATTAATCCTTATAAATTGGATAAACATTTTTAGAAAATTCAATAGAATATATAATTTAAAAAGATGGGAAACACTTATCAGATTATACTTTAAGCCTTTTATATAGAGACATTTGTTTACTAGGACTAAAATTTGATTCCAAACTAAACCAACTCAAATAATAATTCCTTTACCATTATCACCTAATAAGAAATAACATACCTCAATTTTATATAATGAGTGAAATTATAAAAAATTACCAAACATAGAGAATCCACTATGTATGTGAAACTTTTGATTTATATTCTTATATATTTTCCCCTAAAAATAAATTCTGATGGTTTTTTGGTGACCATATGATCTATGTTACTAAAATGTTATCAATTATTGACATTTTTACACAAAATTTATCTACAACAAGAAGAATTTTTTGAATTATGTCTTGATAAACTCTTTTGGAGAATAGAATTCATGTGCCCAAAAAATTGAGGATTCATGGTACTATAGTAATTGGAATAATTTATTATCAATACATTACAGTAACAAGTAATATTAGACATGTTTTTGATTTTAGAACTAGGCATACAATAATTTAGTCACCCCTTAGGACTTTCACCATTGCTTTATATTACATGTCTTTAATTATTTTAATTTTCATAGAAAGTATTTTATTTATGTAGTTTTCCCATTTAGTTTTGAAACTAACTTTGTATTTAGGTATTTTATAATATTTTTAAAATTTTCATCATGATCAATATAGGGGAAAAAATACTTATCCATTATATATATATATATATATGAAATCTACATTCTTATGAAATAATTTTCACTCATAGAAACATAATAATATTTTTTAAGAGACTTATTATTCTTCATTATGAACTTATATTTTTTTTCCAACGTTGTTTGATATTTATTAAATTCATCTAACAAGTTTTTGTTTATTTTAAAAAATAGATTCGTGATCATAATAAATAAATTTTTTTACCTCAAGTTCTTCCCCTATAAGAACATGTTGACTCAATAAGTTGAATTTTCAACCTATAAATCAGAAGATGACTCATTAAAAGAGTATTATATTCGTTACATCTGAATTCCTAGATACTTCCATCAGATTTTTTATTTTAATTTTTTAAGGGATTCTTGAAAACTATTATTTTATTATAAAATATGTTCAACTACCTTTATTATTAATAAACTTAACCATTAGAGTTAAAAATATTTTATTTTTATTGACTGGATGAGTTAGATAGTAATACTTTTTTTTGAAATCCTATCATCCTTTGAAGTAGATATATTTGAAGAATCATTTTTATTTTTTAATTATATTTTGATCACTTAACTCAACCTCTATTCTAACTTCAAACATTATAGGATTACCAATGATGTATTTTATTTTTTGATCCTTTATAGATTGGAACTATCTGATGTTAGCTAATTTAAAATCTATTTTTGTGGTAGTAATATATATACATTACTATATTGATTCGGTTTTTGGAATAGGTGTTCCATGAGATGAATAATTGTTTATTATTTCTTTATGCCTTACAACAATATGGGTGATTATTTATCTATATGTAATTATTATGGTGTCAAACATCATCTTGTATGATTTTTTATCTTATCCACCTAACATATTCAATTCCAATATAAGTTAATAACATTGTTTCTTAGATATCATTGGTTGTATCACATTAAGAGACTTGATTTAATTCAACTAGAATAAATCCATATATGATGGTATTCATGGAATTAGAGTTTAAATCGTATTTAGTTTCTTGATATGAACTCCAATTTTTTATTTCTCTAGTGGTAAACTGATAAGGTTTGATGGATTTCAGGTAGACATTAAAATAATTATTTTCTAGGAAGATAATCAAATTGTATTTTATGAAGTCATAATTTTATCCATTTATGTAGGGCTCTCTAATCATTGACATATATTATTTCATGCCACTCTTAATATTAGTAGTAGAGAATATATTTTGAATTTAACTCATCAACAATTGAGAACCATAAGACACTGCTCTGGTAAAAGTTATTGAAGTAGGTTTATTGTATAATGTGTTAAGAGGGGGTGAATAAATATATAAAATTTCATGTTATTATATTGATAATATCCTTTAAAATATTAAAAAAATTTATGAAGTGGAATAAAATAAAATACAATAAATAAACTCAATAGTTTTTTTGTGTGTTTTAAGGCACAAATATCCCTAAGTCTAGTATACCAAAATTCTCCCAAAGACCTGAGTGAATTTTACTATGCCCATTTGTTTTTATAGGGAATAATAGCTTGAGTAATTGAATTAATAACTTGGTAAAAATAAGAATAGATAGATTTTTCTGGGATTATATTGCATGAATTATAAAATAATTGTCACACAGTCATTATAAGGAGTGTGTAATTACTAAATAAAAGAAACCATGTAGCAAATAATATTTAAATTAGGAATATAGTTTTGTACAAAAATAGTTAATAGAAAATTATTCTATGAGAATAAATATTTTATTCATAAAAAACATGAGGAACAAATTATGGGTGTATAAATGATTTTTCTTGAAGTAATAACTATTGTGGAATTTATGATGATTTTTAAGAGTAAAACAGATTTAGTTGTAGTGTATTAGAAGGTGATGATATATTTTCAAGACATGTGCTTGATTTTTCTCCTCATGTGAACATTTATTTTACTTTAACTTATATTTCATAATACAACACATATATTGAGTTATTATAATTTAAATCCTTATAGAAATGAAAAAAATAAGATAATTATTTCACAATTTTATCTATAAAATTAATATATGTGTTATTAAGGCTATTGTTTTACTATTCATATAACTTGTATCTTTTTGAGAATTCATCTATAACTTATTTACACAATTCACATTCTAATTTTTAAAAAACAGTACTTAATTTTCCCCAAAATTTTCAAATGGTAATAAATACCTCAATTAGTAGCGACACATATAAAAAACACACACTATATAAGGAATGCCCACATACCCCGTATCAAATTGGAAAAAATATATCCATAGATCCAAAATTGTATATGAAAACTATTCCCATTTCATAAATATCATATCCAGATGTTTCACAAAGTGCTATAAACCACATAGCTAAAATATATCATAAATTTTATTCCATATAACCAAAGTATTTACAAATCCATTTAAAAAAACCTAAATCCATAAAAAAATGGATATTCATAGTCAAAGTATCAACATATGTAATTTCATGTACCCATTATCAATACATAGTTTATTTCAAACATATAGATAAATCACATAAGAAAATGCACATAGCCAACATATCCATATAGAATATTTTTTCTAGAGGTAAAAAAATTTCAGCTAAGGGAACAATTTATTTTATAAATGAAAATATAATTTCAACCTATTTTAAAAACCCATAAAAAGAAACCTATTAGTTATATAGAAAGGTGTTTTTGTGAGTTTCAAAAGATACAACACATGGGTTATATTGGCTAAACATTTTTAGTCTTACAAATCCAACCATAATCTAAGGAGACCATGGAACAAGTATAAAGACCCCCAAAAAATGTGATTCTAAATAATGTTATGAAAAAACACTTGTATGATTTTTTTTAAAAAAATATGTTTTTTCGAATAAATTTTCATTTTTTATGATATGAAAGATATATAATATTAGAATTTTATTTTTAAGAGATAATTATTTTTGATAACGTATAAAGTATTGATGTTTCAGTAGTGATATTTCATTATTCAGAGCTTATGAAATTTTTTGTTAATAATTTATGGTTCAATGTTTTTGAAAGTATATATATGATTTTGTGTTTCAATAATTATATTTATTATTTTATAATTATAATTATTAATGTTTTCTCATTTTAAAAAGGTGTAAGGGTTTGTAGTTTATAGATTAGTTAATAATAATTTTTTTTACTAAGTAGATAAATGAAATATAGGATAATATTTTGAATGCACCCATCAATTATTTTAATTTTTTAAAAAAATTGAATAAAAATGGTAAAATGTTTTGAAAATAGAAACAAATAGTGAACAATCTTATCATATTACAATAATATAAGAAAATAATATGGTGTGTATATATATGGTAGTAAAACCACTATTATAACATTTCCTATCTTTTTGATTAAATATTGTAGTAGATCTTAGGCCCTAACAATATAAGATAAGAACATAATAGCATAAATGGTTTTAGATAGGTTAATAAAAGAAATAAGGAAGATTACATATCTCTCAGGACAAGTTTGTAAAACATAATTTATATTAATTAAAATAAACAGAGAAATGGAAAGTGATGTAAAAAATAAAAAATGATGTTTTATTTGAAATGGAAATTAAACCAATATAATAAAAAATCATATTGTATCAACTAATAACTAATTATAATCAATAAAAAAGAAATCCCATTTTCTATACATTCTTTTATGGAAAGGTGTAAACCAAATTTTTCATTGGGTCAAACACACAACCTCCCCATTAGAAAATTATTTATAATGTATCCAAGTGAAAAATTTATATCATCAGGAAGATAGTGAAAAAGAACAAGCATAGAAATAAAAAGTACCAATAAAAAAAATTACAGGTACTCACTATATCATGAACCACATATACCTAGTTTTAATAACTCCATGTATTATGATAGCTCACATTGAAAGGAATACATTGAGACTAATAGTTAGAGTCCTCTAAATAATGGAATTAGGAAAAAAACACCACACTTTGAGAATTAATAACAAAACAACACACAAAATGAAACAAAATAAAATCATTAGACATATTATAATATTATAGTAAATAAAAACATTTAAATTTCTGTCATCAAAATCATCAAAATCTTTCTTCTTAATTAAATAAAGGAAAAAATAGATATAAAATTTATAGATTTGGTTCCCTAAGGGTTATTTTAATAGTGATAATATCCTAAATATTTGGTGTTACAAAAATAATATATTTAATTAGAGATGTTGGGATTAGAGAGTAGACACCATTTATATGGAATTATAGTTGATATGTTACTTGGTTATATAGTTGATTCCTTTATAGGAAAATGTAAAAAACATTCATAGAAATTAGGTGGTAGGGAGGGGTTGATCACTGATCAAGACTGGTGGGGGTGAGGGGAGGGAACGAACACTTGGGAAAGATGGTAATATGAAGTGAATCAGATCCAAATGGGAATTATATTAGGAAGGGGGGATGATATCTGAATGGTAAGGTATCATAACAAAAATGGGGATCAAAAGAAGGATTATATGTACATCGGATTAAAGAGATCAGGAAAGGGATGACAGAGGATATGATTGGATGTATGAGAATATGGGATTGGATAAAACTAATTAAAATAGGTTTTTAATATATGTGGTTTAGTCTAACATGAGAGTTTTTGTTTATAACATGAACCGAGTGGAAAATTTCAATGGACTATTCAATCTACACAATAAACTAAACCATAAGAAAAAAATATATTTTAGTTTGGTTTGTAGTTTTTTTTGTTTGGATTACTTTTCCTAGAACTACATGAGAGGGTTATAAATATTTGTATCCAACTAATTCTAATTCAATGACCATTTAAATATCATTTTCCTTGAATCCTGATTCCAAATTATCAGAATTTGTTATATTTTTCATAATATTGTTATGTTTTTTTAGATTTTATATCGAGTATAAACTCCCTAACTCAATCACCCTTCACATAATATTGTAATTTAAACTCACTAGGTGTTATTTCATATCAATAACACATGAAAAATTAAATTACTTCTTTCAAAAAAATGTGGGATATGTCTAAAGAACATAGAGGTAAAATATATTTCCATGTACAAGTAACTAAGTAACTTCTAGTTTAAGAAATTTATAGAAACCATAAAAAACTACTATACATTGATAGATCTTCCCTACCACTATGAAATTATATCACTTAAATTGAATGTATCACCTCTAATTTATAATGGAATTATACACATGTGTATGAGAAATATTTTACCCTAACATATTCTCTCCTCTGTTATTGGTCTGTTTTTTATCACCAATTTTGGGGGTCAATGTTAGAACCTTTGATGACCAAACATAGAATAATGATAAAATATATTTTAAATTTATTATGACATTATTAAATTGTATATTTTAATGTATTATTGATTTTTTGGAGTCTGGAATATGTTTAAGGGTGTTTTTATGATCTTTCGAGTTGATTTAGTGAAGAATTCAATAATCTTGTTGTCATCAACATTGTCAAGCCATGGATATTTTAAGATAATTTTTTTGGATGATGAAAAAAAATAATGTTTTATAATGAGAATATTATATGTTATTATTAATTTATATGATTTAGAGAGATTAAGATAGAATGAAACATTTTCTATTATTATTAGGTGTTCACTTCATAATATTTATTTTTAATGAGAATGTGGGTGGGATTGTTGGATAGGATGAGTGTATTATTTCATTGTAGAAGTATATGATTTATAATTATTTTTTTAGGATAAGTATAAAAGGTTGTGCATTACAATCAAGGTGATTATTTTATAACTAGAAGTCATAATTTTATTAGGAAAATTTTATTATGACTTAAACATGTTCATTAAATCACAATGCTTATGTGTGATAATTTTCAAATAATTTAAAGGAATTGATTTTAATGATATGAAATGACTGCTATGACATGAATTTTAAGAGATATTGTAAAAAAATATGTTACACCATAATATCATGTATTATACTGTGATTTCATGGATATATTGATATTTTATATATTTGAATATTTTTCTACCACAAAAATGTGTTCTTGAATAAAAAAATATTTAACTAGACCATTATATAGAAGTTTTTTAATACTATTCAGGATGTGACATGTGATATGAAATGTAAAATATTTTTTGTGAAGAGACTAACTGATTTTGTTTTAATGATTTTGAAAGGATTGAATATCCCAACTAAGAGAGCATAAATAGACAGTAATAATTATCAATCTAAAATATATTTCAGAGATATTATATAAATCACTAAGAAAATATAAATAATTGAATATTTAGATATCCCAATGATGATATCGTTGAAGAGAAAACTTTATTCTAATTTTTTAAAAGTAAATTATTTTAAATTATTCATTATAATCCCCTATGTGTAGAATCTTTGGGTTCTTATCATGAATTGTTGAATAAAGAGATAAGAGGAGATAGTGAACCTTGGATTTAATAATGTGTCCTTACTAATAATTGTATTCTATAAAAACTACATTAGTGGATTTCCTGTTACATCAAAACATCACTGATGTTTTTTCCCTACATATAGTAATTTTTAAGAAAACCAAGTAAAATTATTAAATCCTTTCAGTTTTTATAATATTTATGGATATTTGGTATGTTTTTATTGTTTTTATAGAATTTAGTTTTATTGATATCATAATAAAAAGATTCATTTTGGGGAGAAATATCATCAGCATAATTAACACCCACTCCTAGGGTGATTTGAGGCCATTTGGTTACAAGATTGGCTAACAGAGTTGCATGGTTATCATCAAATTAATCTATTATAAGAAAATTTTTAGCATAAATATTCAATAAATGCATTTGGAGGTCCAATATTTTATAGAGGTAAATTATCAGATATGGAAAAATCACATGAGATATCATCTTTGAAATCTTAGAAAGTACATATTAATTTATTCTATACATGAAATAAAATTTAGTAATATTATAGAGTTGTCTCTAAATTAAATTATGAAGAAACTTCACGATGATGATATAAATAAAAAAAATTATATGAATAAATTAATAAAATAGACGTGAATGTGATGAGCTATATACCCGGAAAAAATATAGTAATAATTATCTAATATTTTTAAAGTCTAAAACATTATATTTTAAGGATAGTTTAAATCATACAAAATAAATTTAATTATTTGAAGATATAGAATAATTGGAACTATAATGGTTTCCTCAATGTAATTATTAAGATTTTTTATCTATATAACGAATTTGTGATGTTATCAAGAATAAGTAAATTATAATAAAAATATCAAGATGACTCCAACCTTTATAGAATTCAATTATGTAGGAATATGAAGAAATGAATGATAAATCTAGAGATAAACCATGATGTAGGTGTTATAGATATGAGTGATGAATTTCCCTTAGCAATGACATATTTTTTCACATAAGGAAAAGTTATATTTGAATTTATACTACCACTGATGTCCTTTATGTTTAATAAAAAAGGTAATATAGAAGTGTGGTATCCAAGGAAACTTTGTTGGAGAAAATGGTGAGATTGATTTCTCATAAAACTAGAAAAGAGAAGTTACCCATATGGAATATCAAATAATGAAACTAATATAGAAGGAAATTGAAAATAAATATAATTTTGAGTCAGGAAGAAAGAAATAATTATATTTTTCTTGATTATGGTGTAATGGAATTAAAAATTTATTCAAAAGATTCAATTTTTTCAATTAATGTAAAACAATAATCTAAAAATTAAAAATAATATAAATCAGTAGGAGTAGATGATATGAAAGATGATCATGAATAAAAATAAAAGGAATTTAATATTCAAAATATGTATAATGTGAATATCAATGTGTTTTGTGATTAATCATTTGAGTATTATAATCAATATGAAGCTAAAATTACTGAATTAGATAAGGTTGTGAATAATGGTTTTTTATAAGAAATTTTTGGAGATATAGTTTACTCTAAGATAAAAATCAAGTATTTGACTAAGGTAATTATTGAAATTAGTGTTTGAATTACAGAGAAAGGAAAAATAATTTAATCACTTGAAGAAGAAGTGGTAACCTTGAATATTAAGTAAGATTATAAATTTTAATATAAAATTTCTTATAAAAGGATATAATATGGGATGTTTTAACATGAAGGAACTAAAGGGAGATACACAAGAGGTATAAAGGGATTTTAGGAATATATATAGTGATTAATTAGAAATTATATGTTTAATATTGAACATAGATATTAAGTAGAATCATCAAAGTCTTGAATGAAAAATAAAATTTAGAAATAAATGTAATTTTTTTGATGAAATTATTAAACTCAATCTTGGTGAGATATCTAAAATCTGGAAATTTATGTGAATACTATATAAATGTTGATTTAAGTAGGGAATATATTACAATTAATTAATTAGAAATTCTACCATTACTTTGGTCACAATATGACCAATTTTGATGAAGTCAGAATCTATCCATATAGAGTGGAAATTTATATCAATAAAAAAATAATGAGGATAAATCTATTTCATCAAAAGATAAATATTTCCGTGGACATTGTTTTCATAGTATTAATATTTTTTATAAAGATTACAATTTTATGAATAATTCAATTTACACTAGAGTATCCTTGAGATTAAAAAACGATGTTTTTAATAACATTACATTAGAGAATAAATTAAACTAATTGGAAGGAGAGGAAGACTATTTTTTTCTATAGTCAAAAATAATGAGGAGAGACTTTAATTTGTCTTAACTCAACCTAAAATTTCATAGAATTAAAATAAAAAGAATGAAATGGTAATATTCACCAAAAAATCACTCAAATAGAGTATGAATATAACCACATAGATACTATACAAATATTTTTCGTCACACATGAAGGGAAATTCAATATTATAAAGAAAAAAAATCATATAGTTATAATTTAAAATTTTGGAGAGTATAGTTCTTTAAAGATAAACTGTTTTGAAAAGATAAGTCTCCTAAGGGAAGATTTGAAAAAAATTAATGTACCATTTATGTATGAAAATTGATCTAATATATTATTTCGGATATAAATATGTGAACCAAGGATTTATGTCACATTATATTTTATGGGATAATTAATCAAATTAATTTACTCTTTTGGATTCCTTTTCTTTTGTTGTTTTTAATAGAAGAGGCGCTACCTTCGCCTTTAAAAAAAAGTATAGGGGAAATATTTTTGTGTCTATATAGATTAAAATGAAGTATAATATTTTTAATCATGGTGGATGAGTAAAAATATTATAACATAAATAATTTTTATTTGTAAATTTTTAAATCATGGATAATCTCTCAAATTTTTAGTATAAGATAGATATTTTAACTAAAAAGATAGGTAAAATACTAGTGATTCATATATAAGTGGGAAGATCATGTAAAATTATTATAATGTAAATAAAAAAGTTATTTTAATTTTCATAATTTGGTTTGTACTGATCTATATGTTTAGATGACATATATAGGAATTAGAATAAAAACTTATTACATCTTATTATTGAATTATTACAATTTGATAGAAAGTTTCATGTTCTTTCAAATAAATAATGAGGCGACATAATGAAATAAAATATATTCAACATCTATTTAAAATAAAAGTTTAATGAAATTAAATATATTATAATATAAATTTTTTATATTTTAACCACTATTTATGTTTAAAAATATTTTGAAAAACATGTAATTAAAAAAAGAGATTCATTAGTCAGGAATGCACAATAAAATTGATTTTTTGAAAGAAATGACTACATAGCGGAGGATATATCCAATAAACAACTCAATATGAGTGGTATATCAAAGATCTATTTGAATGAGGTAGTTTAAGTTGGGATATGTACTTAAAATAGGGACTTTTTAAGTCTCAAAGAGAAGACAACACCATAAGTAATATTCTGTCTCTTGTTAATTCTTGATAATTAAGGAATAATTTATATATTTAATACAAAGTAGGAACACAAGGAATGTTTGGTGATATAATAATTGAAGGTGTTTTTTTGGATACACATCCATGATAAAGTAATAAAGTTATAAAAAAAATTCTCAAAAAAATAATGAATGTTTTCATATCAATGTTATTGAATAAATATTGAAAAATATCAATAAATTCAAATTTAGAGGGAATCTGTAATGAATAAGAGGATCATGAAAATATTTTTAGAGATACTCAGAGCACATAACCTAAGGAATGATTTGAAGTTTATTTGAAGAAGAACATTAAATTTAATCAAATCAAACAAAATTTAAAAGGGGAAATATGAGTGATAAAATTTACGAATCCAATAACATTAGATAAAAAAGTAATCCAATTATGGGAAGTGTTGAGGGAAATATTTATTTACCAAAATTTTAACTAGTATTATTTAAATATGTGTAAAATTATTATAAAAGTATTAAATACATGAATGAAAAGATAAAACAATTTAGTGGAATGCATCAAGGGACTTGATAAAGTGTATATGTAACACCACAATATTTTGAAAATTATTTTTTTAAAATTAATTTAACTTTTCATTATTTCTCATTTCACATGAAACTGGATATATATATATATATATATCAAAACACTATGTCAAAAATTCCTTTCCCATGCAATACCAACTTGGATTTCACTACACACAATACCATCTTGGGTTGCACTACAAGCAACACCGACTTGACGTATGATGCACACAACACTGAGTTTCTATGAAACATATTATATATATATAATTAATTAAATAAGATAATTATATCCTAAAAATGAAAAATATTTATTTTTATAGAAATAAATAATTTCCAAATAATCTTTTTATAATTTTTTTATATAAGTAAAATATATTGATAATGAAGGATGAGTTTTTTGGTAAAGTCTTTTTATGTTAAAAATATCATTTTCCTAAATGGTAAATTTTTTAATAAAAAAATTAATTTTAGAAAAATTTATAAATTTAATTCGATAAAATAAACATAATTTTTGAATTCATAATGAAAAATTTATCCTAGGGTAATGTTTTCATATTTTTCTGAGAAACTTCATTTTTTTATGAATAGTGAAAAATACAGCTTTTTAGGTAAAACTGCTTTTTTATCTAATTAATTATTTATTATAAATGATATTATGAATTTTTTATGGTGAAATTAGATAAATATAAAATATATTAATTTAACTAAATTAATTATAATCAATTTCACTTTGAAACTGAATATAAAATCATAATAAGATTTTGAACGTTTTGCTACCTTAAAACCCAGTTATTTCATCTCATTTAAGGGATTAACACTATTTTTAAATTTAGAAATTTTGTAAATTGAATTTAAAATTTTTTACATACACCATTTTATTTAGTCTAATAATTATATTCTATTAATACCATGTAAATTTTTTACCAAAATGACTAGTAAAAGTGATGACAATTAATCACAACTCTTAAGGCCAAATTAAGCATAATTAGGGACAAAGCCTTAAAATTAAGAACCAAAATGACCTATAAAATTTTCCAAAAACCATTTAATGTATATATATATTAAATAAACCTTAAATAATCTATTTATATTGGGTTTTTATGACTTTTTAGGTCATAGCATGTGCCCACCTGACATGTTTCTAAAAATTCCAAGTGAGTCCTTTTCCTTCCTTATATAAGGCCACCACATCTACCCATTCCTCACACATCTCAAACCATTTATTATTTCCCATTATCTAACCATGTATCCTCAAAATAATCCTAACTTAAACCTTGAATCCTAAATTTATACTAAAAGCTTCTCAAGGAATCCTTTTGGCCCAAATCAATTGGAGTTTCCCAATTTAGAGGCAACACATTCTCTCAAGATCCTTCCATTTATTTTATTTCTCCACCCCTCCACCATATATATTTAATTATTTTGTGAAAAAAACCTTATAATATATATAATATGAATTTTTATGCATATTTTCTAACCTAATCTTACACACACCTCTATCTAATTGACGTCGAACATACTATTTTTGTGTGTGGTGAACTACTACCACACAAAATGATTATTGTTCATTTCTCCATTACCTCAAATCATGGTGGACATTAAGATGGAAAACTATTTATATAAGTAATATATTATATTTAATATTTATTTGAGCCTTTTTATTCATTTTAAAACACACATTTCTTTACTTTAAATTTGGTGTTAATACGATAACCACGTTTGAGGAAGTGTGGACTACCACCCCCTCCAAGCGACGAGATTCATTCACACACCATATAGAATGTATAAAGGATGGGATTAATGATATTATATTATATATATAAAATATTAATTCTACTAGAATAATGATATATATACAGAAACATATGTCATTTATATACTTTGTTTCTATACAACATTGAAAACAAGAACAACATTTATTCGTATATACGACTTACCGTCTCCGTGAAAGTTTTAATAAATTTCATACTTCATTATGAAATAGATTATTATAATATAAATATAATGGATATAAATGATATTTTTATCATGATATTCATTTTGGAATCATGACATAATTATAAGGACCAATGATATAACCAATTAAGACACATGCAAAAGCGAAAAAATATTACCTGAAGTGAAACCTTAACATTGGATAATTAACAAGCGGGTAATATAAAGTCATAATAAAACCATATATGGTAATATATATAATAATATTATTCTATAAAATAGGCATGTTAATCTTATATTTATTATACAGGAATCATGTACGGGTATAGAGAGAGTCAAGACACAAGGTAAGGGGATTTGATCTCACTTCTAATTTCTATGAGATACAAGCTATGTTTTCCACTCTTTCATTTTTTATGGTGTACGTATTTCCCATGATTTTATTTTTTCTATATTTTAATTAATTTTTTTATTCACATGCCCATTTTATGATTGTTCTTTCATGGGTTTTTGCTTTCAAAAGTTACCAAATTGGTAAAACAATTTTTTCTCAATTCTTCTTCTTTGAGATTCATGTTTTTTATGCACCTAAACTCTTCTTTAAGTTGTATATACTTAAATTTTACATGTTATATCATGAATATAATTATTTTCCTGATATCTTAATCTTAATTTATTTTCCTTTTCTTACATAGAGAGTTTTATCCCAAGTTACCGAGTTATAAGAGTTTATTGAGACAATCACATGGCTTTGCGAGATTATTTATGTTTATGCATCACTTAATGAAATATTATGATCCATATCTCAATAATACTCATGATATTCATATACTATTTTATTTAATGATATAATCATGTATTGGTATCATATTCTAATTTTTGGTACAAAATATATTTAATAAAATGTTTTTAGGAAAGGCCAACTTTACCCTTTCTTCAGTCAAAAATGTATGTTTTCTAAAAAGGGTTTCCATGAATTTTATGCCATTATCCTACAACCTTTAAAAGAAATTTTATCCTTTATCCTTTTATCAATATATTCAAGGAAATATACTTGCCTCTTTCCAAACAAGGAACTTTAATAACCTTTTATACCGTGAAAAAGGAATGTTCTTTTGACATCGTTTGAAACGTACATATTTACCTTCCATCATTCTTTTGATGCATCCTTTGAATTATTAAAAGGTTAATATTTATGAAAAAAATTTTAAAATTATTTTTCATGAAAAATTGTTTCCAAAAGTTTTTAAAACTTATTTTATAAGTTTTTAAGGAAAATTACTTCCAAATTTTTTTCAAGCCATATTTACATGTTTTCAATGTGATTTCAAAGAAATGGGTTTCAATGAATTTTCAAGATTATTATATAAGTTTTAAAGAAAAATGGGTTTCAGAACTTTTTCAAGTATCATTTATAATTTTTCAAAAAAATTTTTTTTGAAGAGGTTTTTATGCTTCATTTATAACTTTTTAATTATAATGGTTTACAAAACGTTTTCAAGATCTTTTTATAAGTTTTAAATTTTTTTTCAAATAAAAATTTTTGTTTAAATGTTTTTAAGATTATTTTATATGTTTTCAAGGAAAACGTTTTTCAAAATGATATCATGCATTATTTATAAATTTTCATTTTATTTTATATGAAAAATATTTTCAAATGATTTTATGTATTAAAAATACTTTTTTCAAAAAGGAAAGGATATTTTCCTCAAGAAGCGTTTTTAAGAGATATTTCAAAATTATTTTCTGTGTAAGATGTCATCTATTGATTTTAATCATGATAATATAAAGGTTCCATTAATATCATTTCCATGGATGGGTTATGCTTAATGTCATGGTCTTTATAAAAACCATTTATCCTTCATGGTTTATATGTTTATGAAACTCGTTTCTCTTTCATGAGTTATATGATTTTGAAACCTGCTTATTCTCATGAGTTATGTTTATGATTAAATGATTAAGAAACCTATACCTTTCCACATGTTATGATATGTTTAAATTTTTATGATACCCATTTTATTTAATGGGTTACGTTATGTTTATTTATGATCTTGTGGAATATGTATGTATGATTTCATTATGTGAATAGTGGTGTCTATATCTTACTCCATTGCATTAGGTAAAGTTTAATATCTCATGAGATAAAATAATTTGGCCTTGGGAGCGAACCTTGACTACTATTATAGCCATGGGAGATAACCATGACTACTAATACAGTATAAGGAGTGAACTCATTCTACTATTATAGCCATTGGAGTGAACCATGACTACTATGATGGTATGGGGAGTGAACCAATGCTACTAATATGGTCTTGGAAGATATTCCTTTTCTAATATGTTAATAATTATATTATTATGTGTTTTCTACATTTTCATGTATTATTCCTACCTTATGCTTTCATGGATTATTATCTTTATTTTATATGATTCATGTCTTATGAACTACCAATCATTATGACATGATTTTGATTATGATCTTTGATATGCATGGTATGATATTCTATTTACTAGATCACATTATCATACCCCTATAATAATGTTTATTATTACATGTATCACTTGTTTACCCTTATTGAGCATTTTAGCATACTCTTTTATGTTTACTTTTCCCCAGGTTATAATGATATGCACTACGTTTGATATGTCTAAGAATGGTGATAGTCAAAAAGAACCTAGTGGGAGATGACAAAACTCACATATGTATAAGTGTTTTTGTTTTCATGTTTCCAAAGGCACTGTACCAACTATGATATTTGGGAATTTTTTGGTATAATGTTTAAATATTCCGTAAAAGTTGTGAAATTTTAATGATTGAAAAGCGGGGAACTATATAGTTGGTATCAATGAAAAGGTATAGTTATCCTTTAGTAAACAATATGACAAAATATTAGAGATATCCTGAGTTATATGTATATGTATATGTATAATTAATTCTCTAAGGATAAGTATAAGGATGAGTTAAAATTTATGAAAATGTCCTTTAATTTTGCTAAAGGATAGAGTGAGTGGTTTCCAAGCAATACATCCCTATTTGGATACTACAGGTAGATTTGGATCTGACACAGATGTACCTAGGGGTAACAACCCTAGCCAGATGTTCTGAGCTTGAATCAGGGTAATTTAGTACATGACAACTCGTATTGCTTCACACTTTGTTTGAGACTCCCAGGAAATATGATTTTGGAATTCACAAACTCTTTAAAAACCATTATGAATGATTGAGATAAATGTTAGCTATGAATAAACTAGTATAAACCCATGGTGTCATATATTATGGAAGGTTTCATGATTTAGAAATACTATAATTAATTATTTTCTTGACTATTAGGTTTTCATCTATGAAAATTAATGGTGCACTATAGTTTTAGTTATAGTAAATGACAAGAATTGGAAGGAACCAGATTAATGACTGAATGTGATGAAATATTTCTTGATGAGTAGTCAAGTGGTATGATCACAAGAGTTAAATATGTCACGATCATGCCTAATCTATTTTCATGGAACATGATTAACAATGTTTGCATTAACCAACTCTCATACTCACCAAGGAAGAGAAAGAAGGAGTTCGCTAAGAGTTTGGGTAATGGAGACCATAAAGGAAAGAAGATTTGGTTGCCTCAATGAAAATAATACGGAAAGAATAACCTAAGTGAATGTATTATAGGAACAAAAAAGTGTTTTGACTATGGAAAATAAGAACAAAAATCAAGTTATTTCAAAGTAAAAATACAGAGATTGGTTAATGAAATATAATATAATTTTATTCTCCCTAAGTCTTCATTGAAGGTTAAGTGTTTTAAGTGTTGAGAAAATGGTCATTATGAAACCCAATGTCCCAAGAGGAATATTAATAAAGAGAATAAGCAATGTAGTGTGAGTAATAGTTACATTTTGGATGATGATGAGACTACAGATGAAATGTGAAAGTAAAGAGGTATTATTGTTAATGGATTACAGATCAAGTAATAAAAGTATTTATGTATTAGGGTTCAAAAGTTTTTAATGATTAAATATACAAGGATTGTTCTACTTATGTTTTTTTTCACTTAGTATTTATAGGTTCATGTTGGACTACTGAAGTGATTTAATGAAAAGATTATATTTTGGATAAAGAAAGGTAACCCTTAATATGTTCTTTATGATAAGATAATGTTTTATAGATAAAGATACATGGGATATGAATAAGTAAATTGGAAAGTATTTATTACCTTGGAAATAACTAAAGATTGTTATTATGTGGTTTATTCTAGCACTAATGAATTTTAAAAAAATTTTTGATTAAAGGAGTATATCCATTATATATTGGAATGAGTAAAAATGAATGTTTTCTAAAAGGATTTATGGTAATTTAGGTTGTTACCATTTCAAGAGAATATATAATGAGGGTATTCAAATGTTTGGAATGTGAAAACCAATAGATACATTATGATATATAGGAGAATAAATTTTAATTATATTTTTTGACTCTCATTCTAATGTTTTAGATTTTTCACCATTGATAAGGGTTATAAGGTTAACTATTCATGAGAAGTTTAAGTTAAACTTCAGAGGAAGTATTTGTGCACTGATTTTGTTTTGAAAAACTTGGTGAAAAGGATAATAAGTGATTATGTTTATTTAATGTATTTTCATATTATATATTATATTAGGGTGTCTTTAAAAAAGGAAATAATGTATGTCAGGTGACAACAAATCAAATTCAGTAAGGAGACAGGTCTTGAACTCATGAATGAAGGACGATAAGGGTTTAACGCCTACCAATGGCCTATAAGATGTCTTGGTTAATGTATAAATATTTTTGTTAAATAAATATTTATGATGAACCAGTAGTGTTAATTTTTATTTTTATTGATTAATGCATGTTGATTTTATTAAGAGACAAATAGTTAGGCTTTTTATTCTTTTATGGGGTTTATGATCTGTTAAAAGCATATTTTAGTGCTTTATTCATCAATGTTAATTTATGTACATTCATTCCATGAGTTAATGGGTATATTAGAAATTATTCAAAGCACAAACAAAGAATGATTTTTTTAATGGAAATTTTCTAATAATTACTCATCATTCTAAAAATGATGAAAAAATTTGTCATCCTAATACCTTATTTTTTGTTGAGCTGATAGCCTTTTAAATCATCACAGATTTATGAATTTGAGACCCTATAATTTCATTTTATCATTCACTTGTTTGTGATTTATGAGCTCAATTAATCCTTATAAATATTTGTGCTTTTCTTCCATTTCTAATCTTCACACCCAACTTATGTTCTTCTATGTGGAAACCCAGTTATATTTTACTTTGGGTAACTGTTATGGTTACAGATTTATCTTTATAAGGGAAGTCTTAGTATCCATTTTTTACAATGTGGGTTTATATGAATAAAACTTTTAAGTGTTAAACCTTTGATAACCCAAATGAATTTCGAGGGCGAAATTCATTTTAAGGGGGGTAGAATGTAACACCCCGAGATTTTGAGATTTGTTTTTCAAATTAATTCATCTTTTAAATATTTTTCATTTAGCATTACACTAGAAAAATATATATATATATATATATATATTAAAACACTAATTAAAACCTTCCTTTCACACTCAATACCATATTGTCTTTCACTGTAAACAATACCAACTTGCCTTACACTATAAGAAACACCGATATGGCGTACAATGCACACAACACTGAGTTTTTATGAGATATGTTTATATATACAATTAATTAATTAAGATAATTATAACATAAAAATTAAAAATAGTTATAGGAATAGTAATAAATAATTTCCAAATATTGTTTATAGTTGTTTTATATAAATAAAACATGTTGATAATGAAAGATTGTGTTTTTGGAAAAGTCCTTTTATGTTAAAAATACGGGTTTCTTGAATGGACCGATTTTTAAAAATAAAATAAATTTAATAAATATTTAAAAATTTAATTATATAAAATTAACCTCAATTTTTAATTCAGAAAATTAAAATTATCCATGTGTAAATTTTTGGTATTTTTATGAGAATCGTTATTTTTTTGATTAATATTGAAAAATACTGTTTTTAGTTAAAAATTGACTTTTTAACTAATTAATTATTATATATAAATGATATTATAAGTATGTTTTAAGGTACAATAAGTTACATATTACATATATTATTACAATTTAATTCATCAGAATCAATTTCACTTCGAAACTGAATATAAAATCTTAACAATGTTTTGAAATTTTTCCTACTTTAAAACCCATTTATATCGTTCAGTATGTGTGATTAGCATTAACATTAATTTTGCTGCTTCAGTGAATTGAATTTAAAATATATGACATGCACCATCGTATTCATTAAAATAATTATATTCTAATGAGAACATGTAAATTTGTGACCAAAGAGATTAGTAAAAGTGATTAAAATTAATCATAGTAATTAAGGCAAAATTAAGCTTAATTAGGGACTAAAAAATTAAAATATGGGCCCAAATGACGTAAAAACTTGTCAAAAACCCATTTTATATCCATATTCACTCAATAAAACTTACATTATTTATTTTTTGTTTGTTATAGATTTTGTTAGGTAAGAACATGTGTACAAAAAAGTTGTTTCTATGAATTCCAATTGTTTCCTTTTCCTTCCCAATAAATGGACTCACTCTACCCATTCCTCAAGCCTATAAAAAAATTTAAGATCATAAAATATCTAAACAAGTATCATCCAAAAAATTCTCCCTTCAACTTTGAATCCTCCCTTTTGGTAGAAAGCTTCTCAATGAAGCCTTTTGGCACAAACCAGAAGGAGTTGCATGATATATAGGTAACGTCTTCTCTCAAACTCCTTCAGTTTATTTTCCTTCTCCACCCCATCAAATATATTTATTCAATTATTTTGTGACAAAACTAGTATCCTACATATACTAGGATGTTTTTATTCCAAGGTTATTATCTACACTTACACACACCTCCATATAATGGAATTTTAACATACTGTTTCTATGTACGACAAACTACTGCATCACGAAACGATGATTGTTCATTTCTTCTTTACCACCAATCATGGTGGCCATTATGATGGAAAATATATTTATAAATGTTATATATTATATTTAATAAGTATTTAGGTTTACTTATTCTATTTAAAACACACATCTCCTTACGTTACATTTGGTTTAAATACGATAATCTCGTTTGAGGAAGTATGGACTACCGCCAATCAATGTGATGTGAATCGTTCACACACCACATGAAATGAATTATGTCCATGTTTAATGAACTTATATGATATATATAAAATAATAATTCTATTTAAATAATTATATATATATATATATATATTCATCTATTTATATATATTCATATATCATTTACATTCTTTCTTTCAAAATGACAAAAAAAAACAGAAACAACATTCATGCGTATGTACGGCTTACTGTATCCATGAACGATGTATTCCATTTCATACTTCATTATCATATTGATTAATATAATAAAAATAAAATGGATATAGATTATATTTACATCATTATATACATTCTTCAATCATGATATAAGTATAAGGACTAACAGTATTACAAATTAAGATACATGCGAAAAGGAAAGAGAATATTACCCGAAATAAAACAGTAACATAGGATCTTTAACAAGAGGATAATATAAGGTCATAATAAAACCATATATGGTAATATAAATAATTATATTATTATATAAAATATTTATAATAAACTTATATTTATTATATTGGATGCTGGTATGAGTAAAGAGAGAGTCAAGACACAAAGTAAGGGGATTTCATCTCACTTCTAATTTTTGTGTGATACAAGGTATATTAGATACTCATTCCTTTTTGTGTGGTGTATATAATACCCACGATTTTATTATGTGTATCTTTTAAATAAATTTTTGGGTATTCACATTCCCATTTTATGATCCTTATTTCATGGGGTTTACCTTTCAAAAGTTACCAAATCGGTAAAACATTTTTGTCTCAATTTTCTTTCTTCGAGATTTTTGTTTTGTTATGAACCTAAAATAATCATTGAGGTGTATATAAATAAATTTTACATGGTATATAATTATTATCCCTATTTTAATAAAATATTAAGCTTTACGTAATTTCAATTTCTTACATGGATAGTATGATCCCAAGCCACCGATTTATAAGTGTTTATTGAGATAATCTCATCAATTTCCGAGATTGTTTGTGTTTGTGATTCATTTATTGAAATATTATGATCCATCTCTAAATAATATTAATGAATTTTCTTATACTATATTATTTCATGAAAAAATCATGTATTGGTACCATATTATACTATTTTGTACATAAGATAGTTAGGAAAGCGTTTTTAGGAAAGCCTAACTTTAAAATTTATTGGGTAAAAAATTTATGTTTTCTAAAAAGGGTTTACAAGAATATTATACCATTATCCTATAATCTTTAAAATAAATTTATACCCTTTTTCCTTTTAATAATATATTCAAGGGAATATTCTTGTTTCTTTTAGAACAAAGAAATTTTTTGACCTTTTTATCCATGAAAAAGGATTGCTCTTTTGACCTCATACCACATTTACAGATTTACCCGATGTCATTATTTTGAGGCTTCCTTTACATTCTTAAAAAGTTAATCTTTAATAAAATGTTTTTAAAAGTAATTTTCAAGAATATATTTTTAAAATTTTTTCAAACATCTTTTATAAGTTTTCCAGGAAAATTATTTTAATTTTTTTTTCAACCATTATTTACAATATTTCAAAGTGTTTCCAAAGAAATGGTTTTCAAAAAATTTTAATCGGCTTTTATAATTTATCAACAAAAATTGTTTTTAAAAACTTTTCAAGCTTATTTTATATGTTTTCACAAAAAATGGTTTTCAAAATGTTTTCATTCTTCTTTTATAAGTTTTAATGTACAATGGTTTTTAAAACATTTTTATGCTCTTTTTATTAGTTTTCAATGTGTTTTCAAAGAAAATAGTTTTTTAAAATTTTTTGAAGATTATTTTTTATGATTTCAAGGAAAAAGGGTTTCAAAATGATTTCATTACTTATTTATAAGTTTTTAAGTTATTTTATAAGAAAAATATTTTTAAATGGGTTTATGTATTAAAAATAATTTTTCAAACAGGAAAATATATTTTCCTCAGGAAAAGTTTTTAAAAGATATTTTAAAATTATATTCCATCTAAGATGAAATATATTGATGTTACTGTTTCCAATATAAAGCTTCCATTTATATCCTTTATATGAATGGGTTATTCTTAATGTCACGGTCTTTATGAAACCCATTTCTTATTCATGGGTTATATTTATATGAAACCCATTTCTTTTTCACATGTTTTATACTTTTGAAACCTATCGCTTTCCACAAGTTATTTTATGCTTACATGTTTATGATACCCATTTAATTTCATGGGTTTTGATATGTTTATTTATGATCTTGTGGAACATGTATGTATGATTTCATTATAGGATTTGTGGGACCTATATCTCCCACCAATTCATTGGGTAATATTTTATAGATCATGATATAAAATAAGATGGTCTTGGAAATGAACCTTGACTACTATGATGTCCATGATAGTGAACCATGATTACTAACATGGTATAGGGAGAGAAATCATGAAACTATGATGGCCATGGGAGTGAAACATGACTACTATGATTGTATGGGGAGTGAATAAATGCTAATAATATTGTCTTGGAAGTGATTCCTTGACTGATATGAAAATAATTATATGCTTATGTGTTTTCTACAATTACATGTCTTATTCCTATTTTATGATATAATGGATTATGCTCTTTATTTCATATGATTTATGTTTTATGATCTTTAAATATTTATGATATGATTTAGGTTATGATCTTTGATATCCAGGGTATGATCTTCAATTTATAGGATCACATTCTCATAGCCTTATACTCTTGTTTATGATTATATATCTCCCTGGTTTAAACTTAATGAGCATTTGAGCTCACCCCTTTTATGTTTTATTTTCCATAAGTAATGATGATATGTATTATGTTTGATATGTATGAGAAGGGTGATAGTCAAGAAGAACCTAGTGGGAGATGATATAGTACCCATATGTTCTAGTGTTTATGTTTCCATGTTTCCAAAGGCACTATACCAACTACGGTATTTGTGATTTTTTTGTATAATGATTAAGTATTACACAAAAGTTATGTAATGTTAATTTTTGATAAGCAGGGGTCGATATAGTACATGTGGTCATAATATCATTAGTTCCAAAATGTGTTTTAAAAAACTAATATAATAAGAACGAGAATTTTATCCAAAATAAGGAATGTTTAGTATGATCAAATTAACCGAATTGATATTTAAGTGACATTTTCACTAGATTCAAGACATGAATAAATTCATTTAATTTTGGAAGTAATAATTAAAATATTATTTAATATTTATCAAATTTATGTTAAGATGAAATTATTGAATTTGTTTCTTAAAGAGGAAGTTTATTTTTAATAACCAATAAGTTTTGAACATTTTGAAGATAGAAATAATGTTTATCATCTTAATATGAATTTTTATTATTTAAAATAAGAACTACATGCTTTTTATGGTCTAATAGATTCACACTTAATGAAAATTGAATTCAACCTAGGTGGTTTTGATTATAAAAGCTATATGAAATTATACAAATAAGAATAATTAATGGTATTTATCTAAATTTTTGATATCATATTTTTTTTCAAAAAAAGGATCTGGTAAAAGGGTTTGAATACATGATGTGAGATTAGAGTTTGAAATATTAATGATTAGAGAAATCAAGTATTTCCTCAGAATTAAAGTAAATTAAAGTGGTGAGTGTAATTATATCCCTCAAGATATATATGATATATTGTTCATAAAATGGTTCAAAATATAAGATTATAAACATATTTTTACATTGATTACTTTTAGAACCAAATTTCAAAAGCATAAATATAGTAATTTTTTAAATACATAATTATTTTGGAGAATTATTAGAATCCTTCTATAATTGATTCAAATGATATCTATAATTGTTTCCACAAAATGGTTAATATACAAATTTCAATTTAGTTAAAATGATGAATGTACTATGGTGGTTCCAGAAATCATGAGATATATGAATGGTTACTTTGAATATGGAATGACATATAATGTATGAAAATAATTATATTTTGTGACATAATCATATACATATTTATAAGATGACACTCTGGATTGAAAATAAACAATTATAGGTGTGTTCTTCAAATGAATAAAGTGCATTAATTTTCTTAGTATAAAGAAAGATACTACATCGCTCATCACAATAGAAGTGCAGTATATCTCGATAGTAATGAAATATACCCAAATAATCTAGATGAAGTAGTATATAAATGATTTTAGTGATGAAGGGGAGATGATTATGGTGATATTATTTGATATAAAATGGAACTTTTCTTACATGTAACCTTTTATAAAATTCATAAATTAAATATATTTCAATTAAACAACATTTTTTAAAGATAAATAAGAACAAATATTTTTTAATGTGGGACACATAAGAATAAATTAAAAAGTGAAAAATATTATTAAAAAATATTTATCCAAACTAGTTCTTGATAAATATATATTAAATATTAGGGTTTATCTACCTCATAGATCATAATGTGTTTTTTTGTATACCATCTACTAGTATGTTGATAACTATTCACATGATGGTTTATTTATAAATTCTTTACATAGAATGAAACTATAAATTTTATTTTAAATTAGAGAGAAATCACATGAATAAATAAATTATAGAAATATAGAAATCATGGAGGTTGTTTCTAGTGAAAAACTGTATATAAAACATATTTTCCGAAGTAAAAAAGTTGTTTCATAACATTTATTAAGTAGAAGTAGAGTATATTTGACACTAATATAAAGAGACGAAAACCTACTCTTGAGGGTTATTATTTTTGAATAATAATTTGGTTGAGGTAATATTGATGAAAAATAATTACAATAACCTAAAATATTACTTTTAAAAATATATTAATCTCAAAATATTTTTTTTAACATGCAACAGTAAGATTGAAGAGAATTATGATATTATCTAAAAATATAATCATTTAAATATAATCATTATAAAATAGAATATGAGTTTGTGGGTATTAATAAGAATAAAAAAAATAAGAAAAATATTTATAACGGTGCTAATTAATACAAATGTATTGTTTAACTCTTTCTAAATTTGCAATCAATTTTTTTATTAAGGCCATTTGATGCTTTAAAAATAAGTTTAGTCTAAAAATGGGATTTAGTTAAATATGATCCAATTAATTTCATTGTAATCAAAATTATGTTTAATTTTTTTTATAAGAACATTTTTGAACTAAAAAAATGCTTTTTTTGGAAATCCTATTTTCATCAAATTTTTTATTCTATTTTGAAAAGTAATTTCTTCCAATTATATGGAATAAATTTGATAAAATGGTTTTCATATTGGAAATTTTAATTTCAAATTTTATAAAAAGGTTAACATTATTTTTGGTCATAATAAATATTAACTGTTGCACATATTTTCTGTGATGGTAATGGTATGTCGCATAATTAAGGTTATAAATAGTGTGATAAAGCCTTTAAAATATTTATAAACCTTAAATATTTCTATTTTTCAAGTTTATTTCTACCATAATCATCCAATATTCTATGATATAGAAACTTTTTTCTATTTTACATTGATAGCGATCATAATATTATTTTAAGTAAAGAATAAATTAACAAGTCACTATCTTTTTTTTAATGACATTATTAGTTTTTTCAATGGGATAAAATAGGTTATATTTGGTATAAATATTTATTTGAAATTTGAATGAATTTTTTTCAATCATGTCAATTTATTTTTAATTTGTATTTATATAATAATAACCATAAATACCTATTATATGCCAACATGGTATTTATGAAGATATTAAAAAATAATATAAATGGTATTAAAAAATTCAAAGTATTTTTTTTTTGATGATTTATGTTGTCACACGACATTTTTTGGATAAAAATTGTATTAGGTATGTGTTAAATTTTTTTATTCAAATTAAATTATAGTATTTATTTGTTTCAAAATCCAATTATGTTAATAGTCTCAAAACTTACTATAATGGCATCTTATGTTAAATAAATATTTTATTAAATGATTTAAAATTCATAGAAATGTTATCAATAGAAAATTTAATGAGATATGGTCTATAATATTTATAATTTTCTACTAATGTGTCACTTTTAAAGTAACATTATTGACCTTTAATAAGTTAGAAAGGTTGAAATAATTGTAATCAGTAAAAGTGTCAACATGGGTTTAAAACTAATAGACAAGTGTTAAAATATAATCTAAACTTGTATAAATATTATTTTATGATATTATTTTATTATTATATTCATCCGGAATAATAAATATACTAATTTTTATCCACAATAATATGAATATAAATTAAAATTTATTTAATAAATTAAGTAATTCAAAGGGTTCACCTCTCCTCTCTTATATTAGGAGAGAAACTCTCCATTCATTATCACACTACAATAGCCACATATATCAACCAAAAAATAAAAAAGAATACTAAAAAATTTCTTATATAAATTATTGATGTTCTATTATTCCTAAAATACCATCCCTATAGGACTTTAGTTCAAATCCAATGGAGTTTCTTTAAAGAGGAGGTAATCAACTTCATTTAGCACTTTCATTTATCTTCTTATTATATTTCCATCATATATATCCTAACCATTAATATAAAATAAAGTCTTTTTATTCCATATAATATGATGTTAGGATTATAATTTCATAACCTTATTCATCACATTTTTTCAATCAAATGGGAAATAAAATCATTGATCATGCATACATGTGGACCACCACCACCACAAATCTATAAAATTTATTTTCCATCACCTTCTCACATGGATTTTTATATGTATTGACTTAATAAGTATATATTATATATATTATATTATTTTTTAAATGTGAATTATTATTTTTATTTCTTTTCATGAATCCATATAAAATGTGAAACATCACTCATGCATATATAAAGACTACCATCTCCATAAATGGTGCAGTTCATTTTAACATATCAATATTTATAGAAGGTTATAATTATGTATATATTGAATATATATGATAGTTATGTCATGATTATCATTATTATGATTATGTAACCATGATCATGATTCAAGTACCAAATCATCCAAATTGAAATATACGAGTAGAATTAAATAGTTAACACCAAGAAACAATGATTTTAATAAATAGTTATTGATAAGTAAGTGTTTAAAATTCATAAATAGATCATTAATGATATAAAAAGGATTTATATATTCCTTTCATATAAATATGATAAATTAAAATTTATCAAATACAAGTTTTGATTTCTTATGAAGAAAATCATATGTGAGGTAGGGGTTTCTCATCACACTTTTATTTCTATTGGTCATATGTGATATTCACCAATTATTTTTTTTTGGTATATATTATACCAATTAATTTATATTATGATTATTTTCTAGAAATTATGGGGAACTAAAAATCCAAATATTGTTATAACTTTTATATGATTTTGATTTATAGATTACCAAAATTGTATGGGTTATCCATCACAATATTATGTAGTAATTTTATGTTTGTTGTTAAGAACCAATTCATGTTTAAGAGTGGTAAATATTTCCATTTTTACATGTTATACCATTAATATAATTATTTTAATAATATTTTATATTTCATTAGAAGATATTATATCTTGGGTATGATTATTCAAAAGTTACCAAAGTGGTAATGGTTAATTATTCGATCTCAATTTTAATTGTGATTGTTTATATTTAAATTTACAGCAGGGAAATTATATGAAATAAATATTATAAAAGTATATTTATTTTAGTTTCCTCTTGTAAATTCATAAGTTTTCATGTTACCTTATAATTTTCCCCTGTTTGGTACTCAAATAGAACGAAAATTTTGATATTAAGAAAAAATGACCTAGTCTCTCCTTGTGGTTGGGAATTATTTTCAAAAATGTCTATATTTTCTAAAAATATATTATAAAATGTTCTTTTATATTATCTTATGAATTTTATAATTAATTTTTTTTAGCATTTTTGGTTTTTTACAAAAAAAAATTCATGGAATATTCTTCTCGTTTTTTGAATGAGGCATTTTTTCACTTCTTACTAAAGTGATAAAAGAATGTTTTTAGAATACATGGAATGAGGGATTTGTTTATATCGTAACATTTATTTTATTCAAATATTTATTTTTAATTATAAATTATTTTTTTCAATAAAAAATTCTCAATATTCATGAAATTTTATGATTTATATATTTCGAAAGAAAATTATATATTTCTTGTTATTAAATAAATTTATTAAATGTTAATTTAAAGTATTTTTTTCCTCTAATTCAAAATTCATTATTTATTCTTATAATAGAATAGTGGTATCTTAATTTTATTCCATTTATATTGTTTCTATGGATAGTTTACAATGATTTTGGAATTTACATGAAACTCATTTTCTTTCTAGTGGTCAATTAATCCACGAGGAATGATTTTATGATTAAGATCAAGGAATATTATTGAAGCTAATTTTTTTATTTCTTAGGTTAAGATATTTTTAAATGATAATGTTTTCCTAATATCATGGAATTCATATGAATGGATTATGATTATGTGATGGGTGGATCTATTATAACCTTATAATGTATTTATTAGAGTCTATTTTTTATTATATCAAAGGGTACATGTTAGGTTATCCAAATACCAAAAAGAGGGTAGATGAGAGGATATACAAAGATCAAATTGAGGGTACATGGGTGGTTATCTATAGTCTAAAAATATGGAATAATAGAGGTTACCCAAATAACAAAGCATGTATATGAGTATTAATCCCAATTCTATCTTTTGAATAAAGTATTGATGGGTACCATTGACACAAGATTCAATAACTATTTTTATAACACTCTTTTTTGAAGTGATATTTTGATTATGTTATGCTCTAATGGATAATTTTATTTTATTCATTATGATTAATGTTTTAGGAACTAACAAACATTATGACATGACTCTATATTATGATCTATGATATATATACAATATGGTTTTAAAATTTCAAGCTAATTTTTTCAAACACTTATTCCCATGTTATGTTTAGGTGAACTATAATTTCTCCCTTATTTTTACATTACTGATAACATAATATATCCATTTATTATGTTTCAATTACCCATGTTACAAAGAATGGATTTACATTTGATTAGATTAATAAGGTTACTAAATGTGTAGAAATTAGTGGGAGATAATAAAGTTATTTTTTGAACTAATTTTTTATGTATATATGATTTGAAAGACACCAAACCTATATGTTTATAGAATATATCCTAATTAATTATGAGGAATATTAATATAAATGATGTAATATTTATTCATGAAATTATTGGGCCACCTCAGTTGGTATAAGATCATGGTCTATATATTTTGGAGACTAGGATAAGAATACATTAGTGAGAACCCTTAGGATAATCTCATGTATAGGGGAATATCCAATGGTATAATAGAGAAAGGAGTGTAGTTTCCTAAAAAATAAATCCTTGTATGGATACTAACATGTAGATGAACCTATGGAATAGGTGCACCTAGGAGTAAAAAAATTTAATGATGAATATTTGGTATTAACAAGATCATCATTGGTTTAAAATGAGTCGTCTTAAGATTGAACACCTATATAGATAGTCGTCAGGGATAGTCTAGGGATAATTCAAATTTTTCTAATGAACTATTTTTATGGATTTGAATAGAAAATTACCATATATGACCTAGGTTAAACATAAGATTTCATAGATTTAAAATAATGTGTTAAGATCTCAATATCCAATTAATAATTTTTTTTTCATGATTTTAGTGATTATCACTATGATTATTATTTCTCACACTATGATTTGTTTTGGTATTCTTAATGTCTAAAATTGATAGGAAACATGTTAGTGATAAATGTGAAAGAAAATGAAATGATTTTACTGAAGATAAATAAAATGAAATAAGATATGGAATGAGAAACCTTATGATTATACGCAATACACTATCTCATTATATGAATAAAAATCTCAACTTGGGTGAGTTTCCTAACAAATCTAAAAAGAGAAAAATGGAGTTTCATTGGAGTCTAATTGATAATGGTCATAGAGAAAATAAGATTCAACTTACTACATGTCAATAATATGTAAAGAATAACCCAAGGAAATGTCTCAAAGTATAAGAAGATAATTTATTTGTGGAAAATATGGAAATAAATAAAGTAACTGTTGAAGAAAAATAGAGATTTCCATAGAGGAAAATTAAGTTTATCATAAAGTAACACTTATCTTCAAACATATTATATGTGGGGAAACTATTAATTATCTAAGTTAATGTCCTAATACATGGGTTAACTCCTAGACTAAGGATTGTCCAATGCTTTTATAAACATTTTTGTGGAATGATTTAAGTTTATATATATTAGGATTTGAGATTTAGGTTATAGAAGTTCTATATCAATGATATCCTATTTATAAGAATATTGAATCTTATACAAATTGTTCTATGATATTTTTTCCTTAAGAATTTTCAATTATATTTTTAATTTTATAATGAAATTAGACATTTTATTTCATTGAAAGGGGGTATTTTTTTAAAACAAATGACTATGGGATATAAAACAATTAATATGTACCTGATGTTGTGATAATAATTTTTTTGGGATAAAGAGATTATTGATAATACTAAAGTAATTTTGATATTATTTATATCCTTGGAATTGATTTATTATTTGATGATAAATTATTATATGTTGTCCTTGATGAAGTTTATTAATTTTTTTGATTTATAGAATCTATTTGATAGTTAGTGATTATAATTAAGGAATGATGAAATAGGTAAATTATAGAAGAATTGACGTTTTCATTGTGTTTTATGGTGATTAAAGTTTTTTAGAGAAATAATTAGGATGTTTTAATAGAATATAATATCATTATATTTATGTGTTTTGTGTATGACATTATGAGATATTTAATGTTTTTTGGGGATTAAATATATTATTAATTTTCAAATTTAGTGACCATATTTTAATTTTTTTTGTTTTGAGCATTGTTAGATATATTTTGGTAGATTCAAAAGGTTTAATACATATGAAATTTCATAAATTCATCTATTTGAGTTGTTTTTATGGTTTTAGATATTAATATAGCATTTCATTACATTATGATATATCCTTATTGGGTGTGTTGTAAAAACCATTTTGGTTTTGGTAAATATCTATACAAAATAGTTATGGACTATCATTATTTTATAGATCTTATTATATATTAAAAGATAATTTTAATTCATTATAAATGAAAAATTTATCTTGAATATTCATTTATTGAATTAATATATGATGTTGAAATTGATTGAAGCATAAAAAAAATATTGAATCATATTAATGAAATAAAAAAATATCAGGTAATTATATATTCTCATGTACACTATATTGAAAGTAAAACATTAAATCTACATTAGGATAAGGATCTTGAGATAATAATGTTTTTATAATTCCTTAATTTCTAATTAATTGATGTCCCTTTCACTCTTCACCGATTTATGGTCTTGTGGTCACTAACATTCTCATGACCATGTTATTTATCACACTATTTTAGTCCATGGATGATATTTTTTCTCTTCCATGTATATATTTTAACTTTACACTCATGGTTTCCAAATATGGGAACCCAATTATGAATTATATCATGAAACCATTATGTTTACCACTTTCCATTTTCAAAGGATGTTTTATTGGTCCTTTGTATGATGTAGGTTTTCGACAAATGTATTTGAAAATATTGACCCTTTGATGACTGAGAAAAAATTGCAGTGATGTAATTTTTAATGGGTTAAAATATATCAAGATATAAATTTAGTATAAAATAAGAATAATCTTAAGATATTTCTTAACGTGAAACTCTGAGATTTAAGTGCATTTTGATATATTATAAAAATATTTTTATTTAAATATGACCATAATACATAGATATTTAATTGGTTGGTATCAATCAGAGTAGCCCCATTATAAAATATATTTATAATGGTCTTAATTAATAAAAATTTATTGATAAATTATTGGGAAATAAGAACTTGAATTTTTAGTATTTTAATTTTACACATAAAAAATACGTTTTCTTCAAAAATGGAGTATTATTACTTTTTTTTGAGTTAATACTATCATTAACTTATGAAAAAATTATAAATTTTGTATTATAACTAGGATATAATTTTATAAATTATTTCTTGATAATTATATTATGCTGAAATATTTTAATTTTTATGAAAATAGAAAATTTTCAATGAATTGTGAAAAAACACTTCCATTAAAAATTGAACTTTCTTTGAATTTATATATAAATTAACATTTTTTAATATATTTTAAAATATAAATATATAGTTTTTCATAAAATTATTTTTATTAATTTCATTTTTATTTACTTATTCTTAATACATATAAATTTTTTTACACTTTTAAATTCATTTTTCTGGAAAATAGTTTTTCATCACATTTAGTTTGTTAATTTTAAAAGTATTTTAAAAATCATAATATTATTTAATATGATAAAATTGATTCCATATTTTTAATTTTAATTTATATATTTTTTTTAAATATTACAAATTTATTATTCTTAATAATGAATAGTAATTGTTTTAAATTTTTATCACATTAATAAGGGTAAATTATGTATTTAAGGTTAAAAATAATTTGATAAGGCTTAAAAAATATCTTTAAAACCAAACTTATTTATTATAGATTAGTTTATATCTACCATAATTATATAATATTACAAAATTTTGAATCTTGGTCGCATTTTTCTTTGATAATGACCATAATATTCTTTATGTAAAGAATAAATACAAAATCTCACTCTCCATGTTTCATTGTCAACAATATTTTTCACAGTGATAAAAAGAGATAATTTTAAGTTCAAAATGGTTATTTGAAATATGAGTTTTTTCCCAATCATGGTAATTTGTATTTGATTTTAGTGATAGAATAATTAACCTATATTCCCATGTAACAATGACACATTGCTTAGGCACACGGTAGAAAAATAAAATAAATGATTTAAAAAACATTAAAAGTAACATTTTGGGTTTTGTTATGGTGATAAAATAATTTTTCTGAAAAATATAATTTATCAGGGATGTGTTAAAATTTTATTTTTGAATTAAATAACTATATTTTTGAAATCCAACTATGGGTATAGTACTAAAAATGAAATTAATGGTATATCACGTTATATAATATTTTACTAAATTATATTAAATTCATAAAAATATTATCTTTGAAAATATTAATGGGATATGGTCCATTATATCATCCGTTTTCAACTAATGGGTCAATTTTACTTTTATAATAACATTACTAACCCCTAAAGTGTAAAATCTTTTGATACCATGTTAATCATCAAAAGGGTTAATGTGGGTTAAAATACAGAGATTGTGACTAAAAAATCCCCCAAAGTTTTTGAAATATTATTGTATGAGATATTTTACACATATATTTGTCTTATATTGTAAAAATGTCAATATTGAACCACTAGAATTTGAAAATTAATTTATACTAATTTAATAATTTAAGTAATTCCAAGGGTTCCCCTATCATATTTTATATAAGAAAAATGGATCTCCTCCCTTTCTCAAAATTCTTGATCTAATTGTCCTACAAAAACTAAAAAAACACTTCCTTAGATATATTTTATAGGGGTTTTCCTTTTTAAATACTATACCTAGCATCATTATGTAGAGATCCAATGGATGTTCTTTAAAGGGGAGGTAATCATCATGACTGAATATTTTCATTTTATTTCTTATTCTACATCCATATGTTCTTTCATAGACATTAAAATATAAAAAAATAATTATATTACATTTATTGATAATTTAATATGTTTATTGAGTATCCTTATTATTCTCATTTTTTTCCAAAATAAATGGGAAATGTAAGTATTGATTATGTGTACATGTGCACTACCACCTCCATGAATATATAGGATTCATTTTCCATCACTAACTCACATGGATTATTACAATTATGTATTTAAACATTATATATGATATTTTGGATATTATTATGGATATATAATATGGAAGTCTTACTTAGCTTTCTTTCTTTCTATCTATCAAAAAAGGAAACATAACTTTTGTGTATGTTTGGGTATTGTTTCCATGAATGGTGTGATTAATTTTTCTACATATACCATTAATGGGTTGTTATAAATATGTATTTAATGAATATATATGATATTTATATCCTGAATAATATTATTGATATGAATTATTCATGATAAATAATCAAGAATTAATACTTACAAAACAAAACATATATAAAAGATGAAAGAATTAACACAAAAAATGACTATTCTAATAAAAAATTATTGCTAAATGGGTGTTTAAACATTATAATTAGATAATTCATTATATTATAATTTTTTATATTGTTATTATATATAATTTTACAGAATTTAAAATTATTATATAGGAGGTTATAGATCATACAAAGAGAGTCATAAGTAAGGTAATGATTTCTCATCTCACTTTTATTTTTGTGAGACATATGTCATATTAACTACATATTTCCTCTTTTTGTTATATATGATACCCATGAATATATTTTCTAATTCATTTAATTAAAATACATTGGATTAAAAAATCCAAGTAATTTTATTTTGTTCATGAGGTTTTGATTAAGAGATTACAAAATTTGTAAGGTTTCTTCATCTCAATATTCTTTTGTTGACACATGTTTAATATAATTACATATTTATGTTTAAGAGGTGTATATATTAAACCTTTTACATTTTATATAACTAAATTTTTTTATGATCATTATATTTAAAATATATTTTAAAAATATTCTTTTATGGGGTTGATGATTCATAAGTTACCAAAGTGGAAAGGGTTAATTCATCGATCATAAATTTAATTGAGATCATTTATATTTATATTTACATTATAGGAATTATATTATATAAATATTATAAAATCCCATATATTTTCTTCTAATCTAATTTATTATGATGTTTTTAGGTTTTATTCACATTTTTTCTCTATGGTACTAAAACAGAGCTGAAAAAATTATTTTAAGGAAAATAGACGTTATTTCTCTTTGTGGCTGTGAATATATATATTTTTCTTTTCTATATTTTCTTAAAATAATTATTATATGAACTATTTAATATGCTCCACGAATTTTCTAGAAAAATATGAAATGTTATGAATATATTAAATATTTTAGTTCGAACATTTCTTCTGTGATGATTTTATTTTAATTCAAATAAATGAATAGTATCAAAATTGACACTATTGTTATTATATAAATATAACATAATTTAAAATTGTTTAAAAATCACAAAAATATTTAAAAATTATAAATTAAAATTTATATGGTCGAAAATTTCATAAATTATCCAATTATGGAAAATTCACAACACATAAATAATTATTTATAGTAATTTAAAATTTAGAATCTTATTACCACAAATAAAATTAAATAGATTAAATAAGGATAAATCAAGTTGATAATGTTTAAAATAAATTTCCAACATGTATAAATTTTATTGGTTGATGATATTACCACCCTATATCATCTAATCATAGAATATGAGTAATTTTTGGAGGTTTTTAAGTGGTTTTTGATTTATTATAAATTAATATTTTTGAGGCTTCCAAAGGTGCCCCTCTCCTCCCTTATAAAAGGGCACCTCCTCCCTCTCCTCTTCACAACACATTTAGCTTTAAAGATCGGCCAAAACCTCCCCATTTTTCTTATCAACTTCCCTATAAACATTCTAGATGTTCTGGTCTTCTCATAAGACCAACTCTAGTCCCTTAAGAGCAAGCTTAAAGAAGGTGCGTTGAAGAAGAGGTATTATCTTCTACCGATTCTTTCAAGTTTATTTCTTCTTCAACTTCCTCTTCTGTAGTTTTTTAATTGTAAAGTAATTAAATCAGTATCACTAATATAATGATATGATATTATAAATTTTAAACAACCCCATTTCACCTTCTATCCATCCTACGGAAAATGAAATCACCGCACGTGCGTACGTACGAAATACCGTCTCCACGCCATGGTGTAATTAGTCTTTCCACCACCACCTTACATGGAAGGGTATAATGTTGAAAAGAATAACTATATATGGTTATTATAAAATCATACTGATTCTGAGATATTATATCATCCTCTTCAATTCTATTCAATAATTATGGGAATGATATCATCGCTCGTGCGTACTTACGGACTACCGTCTCCACGAACGCGATGAGATTCATTTTCCATGATTAACAATTCAAGTATGATTATAAAGTATATATATAATAAAAAACCATGAAAGATATTACATAATAATGATACATTATTTATGTACATATATGTTTCATTTACTTAATTCCATTCAATTCAATAAGGAAACGAATAAAGCGTTCATGCGTACGTACGACCTACCGTCTATATGAACGGTGTATTTCATTCCATTTATTGATCTACCACATATAATTATATTATTAATATATATTTTATATATAAATCATGTTTTAAATACTATAATTAAGTAAATTAGGATATAATTAATAATATCAAGAACAACAAGTCCAAACAAGTACGATAAATGAAACGAATTTACCCAAAATGCTGCTTTAACATAGAATTGACAAAAGAACGAGTAATATAAAGTCATAAGTGAATCTTATATGATATAATAAATATTATTAGGGTTTTATTACAAGTTAATAATATGTTTAAAACCACTATACATGAGTTTTAGACACATACGAAAGAAATTGGACCTAAGGTAAGGGATAATTATTCCAATCTCATTCTTATCTGATATTGTTTTATTCATAAGTATTTACTGGGGTTATATTTTTCATCCATATCCACAAAATTATTTTCATAATGTGTTTAATATTCTTCCATGTATGTTTCAAGTCATGTTTACCCATATTTTACTTTTAATTTGTGTTATGGAATTAATCTTTCTTTTGTTTACGATATGTGGTACTTTTTGACTTTTCCAGAAAAAGTATGAGAAGAATGTTTTTTTAACTTATAAAACATGAACAGATTTTTACGATTTCATAATGCCTAATTTTCATGAAGATTACACTATAATATTTCATAAATATTTTCAATAAAATCATTTTCTCATAAAATTTCATGGAATTTTGTGAAAAGAAAATGATTTTGAAGAAGAAAGGATATTTTCCTCAAGAACTCATTTCAAGTGTTTTATCAAAACTATTTCCCATTTAAAATGACAATATTTAATATGTTTATGTTTAAAGTATAATGTCTCAATTATTTACATGGTGTGATTTTTATTACGATGAAATGATATCCATTTGGTTTATATGGATTATGTTATGTTGGGATGATGTTTATGAAACCCATTTTATTCTTTGGGTTATGATTAATGATTTATGTTTATGTTGTGGCACACGTAAAAATGATTTCATTATGAGATGGGTGGGACCTATATCTCTTTCCAATGCATTGGTTATAGATTTATATCTCACAAGATATACATGACTGGAATGGTAAGTTAATCCGGTTTAGTGATATAGGCCTTGAATGAGGAGTGAACTCAATTCAGAATGGGACTTTGTCCACTAAGATGGTCTTGGCAGTAGTGCCTTGGCTAATATGGAAATCATATCATGTTCATAATGGTTTTCCACAATTACATGTTTTATTCCCATGCTATTTTATCATGATTTATGTTCTTTTATGATATATTCCTTAGGTAATTCGAAGATTTATGTCTTTTCTCAATATTTTGATGTTTAGATTTTATGTTCATGTTTTTGCTTTCAAATATTTATGGATTGTTTTATGTTCTCTATTATTACCCTTAATGAGCATTTGAGATCACCCTTTTTCTGTCTTTTTCTCCTAGGATATAAATAAAGGTTTTAGGTAAGAAAACAAAATGGGAGATCTTTATGGGAGATGTTGAAGATCTTTCACCATGATTAGAAGATTATTTTTCCGAGTTTCCAAAGATACTAAACAATTATGGTCCTTGTGTGTTTGTTTTTGTTATGAATTAAGTATTCCACAAAAGTAATGTAATGTCCATGTACATCAAGCTATGGGTCTCTACAATATATGTTATTGTTGTTACATTAAAAAATGAGTCCATTATTAGAAAATCCAATCAAAAAAGAAGACACGTGTTATGTGTGTCTTACATGAAAAATATGATATAGGAATATGGGCCTCTTACAAATGGGATAATATCCATAAAAAAATAAAAAATATCTAATATATTCTTCATATTATAGAATCATCTCACACATAACATCATAAACTAAAAAAAACTATCCCATCAACGTGGTAACATTGAATTCCTACTGGAAAGGTGTTCATGACTCACCAATACGAGGTTGTTCACATGCTATAACACATTCTATAAGGATTCAGGAATAAACATGACATAATACAGGGTCATTATACTAAAATTCACTTTCTTTAATTCAAAAATATCTTTTTGGTTTAGTGTTCTAGATATTTAGGTGAAAACTCTTACATAATAGTCTAATTTTTTACAGAGTGGGACCATCCACATAATATCAATTTTCCTACAATATAAAACATTTAAAATGAAATAAATTTTATTTTCAGGAAAAAACATAATGATTTTCAACTTGAAATTATATTTTTTCTTAGTCATACTTAAACCTTGTTAAGAAATTTTAAAACATGCTAAAGGAACAAAAATATTAGTAAGGGACATAAAATAATAAAATATGTTTGTCCAATGAAAAAAATGATAAACCATAAAATTTTTACCATTAAAAAAATATTCATTTACCATATGATATAAATCATATCCACATAAAATAAATTTATCTATAAAATAATCAATCACCATTTCATGAAAATAGGAACCCTCTTAGGAAACATAGATATTTATATTCATAACTAATGTCAAAAATTACTAGAGATCAGTAAAATACATAGGAGAAATATCCTTGTTAAACTCCATCCCAATTTATTTCAAATATTAGAAACATTACCCAATGAGTTATATATTTATATTAGGAACACTCATAATAATGGTTGTATCGGGCTCCCCAGTTGTGTAAGTTGTACTAGGCTCAACCATTGTATTATCAGTATCAACCTCACCCATTTATACAAGCTTTATCAAGCTCACTTTTAACCATATATAATTCCTAAGTAGAATATAATAAATAAAACATTTTATTCATGCACATTTTTATTATAAAACCTTTTTAAAAATCTTTTTAAAACATATGCATTGCTTTTTCAGATATCTAAATACCCTTTCCTTTTAAAAATACATCTTCAAAACTAAAATACCCTGAACAAAGGGAAGAAGGAATTTTCCTTGACGAAAATAAAAAACCATAGAAAAAATCCAAACATAAAATAAGGGTTTTAATGGTGGTAAAATATATTGATTCCATATATATTAAAATAGAACATTCCTTTTTTTCCATTTGTAATGACATTCAAAATGTTCCATAAAAAATAACTAAAAACAATCCATTTGAAAAAATTTATATGAAATTAAAGAGTTAATTAAAATTTAAATAATAATTTAATTATTTCCATATAAATATATTCGTAAAATCATTTTAAGAATATTGAAATGTTAGAAAAATATTTTTAAAATAAATCATTAAAACATTTAGAATAAAGTTTTAAGTTAAAGTATCCCTTAAATGAAATATGGATTATCAAGTACAATCTTTATATTTGAAAATAATAAAATTAAAATAAATATTTAAATTCTTTATGACTATATTAGGTATAATATTTTTTTAATTTTATTTATTTACATGATATAATCAGATACATACTCATTTATGTTGATGTCGAGCGTTTTGTTGAAATTCGACTCATATGTCTAGAATGACTGCAGTACGATGACTTTGGACAAAGACTTCAAAATTATACCATAAATAGAATAGACTAGTAAGATCAGCCAGAAGCTAAGCTTCTGACTATTTATTAAATAAAGAAAAAAGGTACAGAGGAGGTGGGTGGGGTCAAACAAAGGAACTTGCCCTCATCCATCAAACAGAACATTACAGATCATAATAAGACATGTCATTACAAAAATCAGAGTCATCAGTAGTTTCCCATTCAGAGTGGGACTTATCCTGATTTAGGATCTTGAGAAAATCAGAATTGAATGCACCTGAAATCTTAGAAGATCGTGTAGACACCATACGAGGTATGTTATAATAATCCTTCCTTGGTCGTCTCTTCGAAGGAGCAGGATCCAAGACTAATCAATCATTTGCCTTCCCTTTCCCAAAAAGAAGGGCATCTTTGAAAGTTCTAGGTGCACCACGACCCGTAGCTGTCTCCTCCGCCTCAGAGATGTCACCCCACTTCCTAGAAATCATAGAGGAGATCAAGAGATTCTGAATTTCTTGATGACAATAAACATTTTGAGATGTCCCAGAAAGAGCCAACTCAAAAGTCTCATCACGTATCAAGCCTGCATCATGACTATCATTCATACTTACATTTGGAGGATCAATGCAAGCAGGGGATATAGAGACAGAGAGGCTGGGAGTATTTCCAGCCTCAACCAACCCAGTGGGAGTAACAGCACGACCATCATTCCATGTGATCTCCATGTTATCAGCCCGAACATTAGAGGGGCCACTCATCAGAGACGTATCCACTATCAGCCCTTTCCCTTTCGCATGAGACATAGGTTTGCTGGAGGCCAACACCTTAGCTGGAGTGGCAGGTGATTTTTTGAGAGAATCCCTTTCATGATTTGATAAGTCCACATGCTTCCCCTGAAGTCTCTTTCTATAGAGAGTAGTCAGGTGACCCTTCATCCCACATCTCTCATAAGAGATCTTCCTCTGAAATAACTCCAACGAGTTCCCAATAGTCATGCATTCAGTACAAAAAAGTGGCTTCCTCTCATACTCAACATCAATATTAATGTTATCAGTGGGAGTGGAAAGAGTTACCTTATCAATCAAGGTGGAGCTCAAATCAACCTCCACCAACATTCTAGAAAAAGGTCCAAACCGGAAAACCTCAGTTTCCTTGCCAAGGGGAATAGGGGATCCAATCGCCATGCCAATATCATGAAGAATCTTTGGATGCCAAAGGACCCAGTTAAGCCTATGAAAACGGACCTAGACCTGCAAAAAGGAATTCCTTGCAAGAGAGGCATTGAAATCAAGGGACCATTCATGAAGATGAAGCCATCCAGGTTTCAAAGAAAGGGACCCAATACTCCATGCATAAACTTTGAACGCATTTAATAGAAATATGAAATGAAAGAATCCACGACCAAGAGAAACGCACCACCAATCAGAGGAACCCCACAATAATGAAACCCGACTGACAAGATCATCAAATTTCCTGGACGTCTCACCCTTTGCTAAAACAAGACGTGAAATTAGAGAGTTCTTACCAATTGAAATCCTCTCATAAAATATTTCAGGACTGACATCAACATGATCCTCCAAACCCTTTTGAAGAATCCTGCTTGAGTGAGAATCAATAAATGAAGCAAATGAAGGGGCGGAGGCAGGACAACCTTCTTGGCCACTCGGATCCTTTACACTGCCATTTGAAGCAGCCATCAAATTCGCCAAAGAGGCCTTCAAATGGGGATTTGACAGACTCATCGGCAATACCCTCTTCCCGGAAGAAGCCATGTCCTGCCCCACTCCATCCACCAAGTGAGCACCGCCGGTCCTGCAATCCACCCTAGGTCTAAATTCAGTAGCCACTGATTGGCGATTCAGAAGCAGTGGTTCAAAAAAGCACACACCGTCAACCCTGTTTGCATCAACAGAAACCGGAACATCATATGAGGGTTTGAAAACAGACAACAGATCTGAGGTTCCTTCAGCTCGGCAATCAACAGGCAACAAATCTTTGGTTCTTTCAGTTTGGCGAACAACAGTCATATCTCCTTCAACTCGGCGAGTAACAGCAGGAAACTGATCTGAGGATCCTTCATCCTGGTCAGAAACAGTCCAAGCATCGCACCTTGGATATAAAAGCATGTATTTCACTAGTACAATGTCTGCATTCCAGGAGGATTCCAGTTCCCCTACCACGAGCGTCGAGTGAAAATAATGAGGAAGAGTCATGCTAAACCCTAGACAGGAGGACCTCGACGGCCATGGCTGTGAGTCACCCGCACCCCCGAAGCCCGAGTGCCATATCACTTTGACTTATCAATAGAATAGTAATAGTTATGAAATTATCAATTATATAAATAACATATACTTTGAAAACCAACCATGAATGAAGGTTGTGAAAAATGAATTATGTTACAATCATGGAGATGGTAGACTATATATATGCATGGGAAACAGTTTCATTTTTTAAAGGGAACGTGGGAAAGTGAAGAAGACTGAATTTAAAATAACATAATCATTATTATATTATAGATATAAAATTATATCATTAAAAAAATTTATATATACCATCAATGTGATGTGTTGATGACAAAAGAATCACATCAGTTCGTGGAGGTGATATTCCTCATATACGCATGAATGAAGTTATCTTTTTTCAATGAACAAAAAGTTAAGGGAATAGATGATATTTTATATTTATAGAGTTTTAATTAATTTATGAATTATATATATATATTAAATACATCATTATAACCATTCTTGGGGGGATGTGATGGAGAATGAATTAAATCAGCTTGCGAGGCAGCAGTCCGCCGTACACACGAATGATGGTTTTTAAGGGAATGAGATATTATTATAAGTTAGGACATTAAAAGAAAAAAATATCAGTATATGTAAAAAAAAATTTATTATTTAAACCTATTTTAAAAATACTTTAAAGAGGTATAGTACGAAATAAAACAAAAAATATTGGTTAATAATGATACCTATTCTTTGGATGACCCCATTAGGATAAAAAATAAATCCATCACAGGTTAGTTTTTCTAATAAAAATAGAGACTCTAGGTTATAGGGAGGGATGTTAGGAATATATTTGGGTAGGTTTTGATGGATCTAAAAAACTCTTAATGCATGGAGAGGAGAGGATGGGGATGTTATAAGTGTAAGAGAGGACACACTTGGAATTTTCTAAAATATTAAAATATATTATTGTCTTATTCAATCCAAATGGATCCAAAATGGATAATTTAAGAATATTAGATGATATAGGGTATAAATATGTTAATAAAATAGAATTTATATAATTTTTATGTCATTTTCCCCTATCAATGTTTTTTAACCCTTGATAAAACTGTTTTAATCATAACAGTGACAACATATTTTTATAGTTTTTGCTATTCATTATGAAAAAAACAAATTTGAAATTATTAAATAATATTAATAATGATGATTAAAAATATGGAATAAATTTTATCAAATTAAATTCAATTAATTTTTTATAATTTAATTTAAAATTAAACCAATATAAGATGAGGGTAAATAGATTTTCAGAAAATTTATTTGAGAATATAAAATTTATTTATAACTAATTAAATTATAATGTTGATTAAAATTAAATTAATTAAATTAATTAAATTATTACTAATATAAATAAACTAATTTTACTTTAAAACCATTTCAAAAGAAAATATTTCATTGTAAAGTTTTTAAATGAAAATTTATTTTTAATAAAAATCATTATTTTTCACTATTAATAGAAAAATAAGACTTTTAAGAAAATTATAAAGAATCCATCAGAAGATAATTTTTACTACATGAATTCAAAAAAAATTTAATTTTTCTAAAATAGAATTCTATAATTTTCAAATCAATATTTTAAATAAAACCATATAGTGCATAAAAACCCAATTTGGTTAAAAATATTCTTTTTGACTGAATAACTACCCAATACTGCTATAATGAATATAAATCAATAAAATATTATTAATTAATTACATAATAAAATGAATTATCTAACATTACCTGGGTTTTTACATTCTTCACACTATTTATAAATTTCATCCTTATAATTTTACTAATTACTTAAACATATAGGAATATTTTTTCTTCATAAAATTTTCTAATTCCCAAGTCTCTTATTCAAACATATTGCTTTTAAATAGAACATTAAATTTAATAATTTCAATATTATAAAAATATTTCCCTCTTCAATCAAGAATATATATTGGATGTTACTTATGTAAAATCTTTTATTCCATTTGAACTACTTCGAGTCTCAAAACATGCAATGCATATCATAGATATTTTCATAACTATGAAACATGACACACATAAAGTACCTATGATAAACCCATAGGAACGTCTATATGATATCCAAGTCAATGAAATTTATTAAGGATTTTAAATGGTCTAATGAACCATTACATAGATTACCTTATATACTAAAATATATAAAGCATTTTTTTGGAGATACCATAAGGAAAACATGATTACCTACCTCATAAAGAATATATTTCCTCCAGTTATCTAGATATGTTTTCTGCATACTCTAATACATCATCATATATTGATGAATAATCATAAAATTATGAACCTTTACTTCTACTAATTATGGTATGTAAAAATTCCTTTACCCTACACCATCCAAATATTTTGGATTCTAACCCAACATTATATATAATGCATAAAAATGTGAAATATATATATTGTAATGAAAACTATTATTATAGGAAAACTAAACTAATGAATTATGTCCATCCATACTTCCCATATAATCAATTAATGAATATTAAGGAATGTAATATATAGTCTGAATTATTTATTTGGACTATATTTCAGAATGGGGATGAAAATCTATAATGTAATTTAACTCAGTGCATAATGAATTATGAAGGACTTTGTAAAAATTATAAGTGAAACAAAGATCATGGTTAGATAAAATAGAAAAAAATAACTTCATATAACTTGATTATCACTTTAAGATATAATAATGAAAGTTGGTTTGAGGATATACTATCTCAAATTGGAAAGAAATGTTCAAATTTATTGAGTCATTCGACAATAAACCACATTATATTATTTGCTAGAGATGTGTTTTAAAACCATGCCATGAAATACATGGATATATTTTCCCAGTTCCACTCTAACACTGAAATGTGATAAAGAACCCCATTCAGAATTTTTTTTTGTTTGGATTTAACATATTGAAAATTAAAATATTTTATTTGTAATTTTATCAATATCTCTTTTTATTACATCCCCCCAGTAATACACTTAATAGTCTCTGTACAACTTATTGCTTCTAAGATGCATGGAAAATGGAGAATTTTGAGTTTCACTAAATAATTATCTCTTAAACAAGGAATCATATGGAATAAATAACCTCTTTTCAAATTCTATAACAACTTCTTTATGAAAATTAAACATTGTAAACTTACACTTCTTACAAGATTATACATTTCCCTATAAAAATAGATATTACCTTTGTGTAGCATAATTATTTCTGACAATGTTGACTACACTAAAACTTAAAATAAAAATGGGTAAGTTACGTCTTGCATAATTTCTAGGCCAAAATTCAACACGTCAGTATTAATATGTTCATTTTGAAAACATAACATGTTTAATGTAACATTATCATTCTAAATAAAAGAATCAAATACATTATTTTCTTTTCCAGGATGGTAATTAATCATATATCCATAATCATTAATCCATTGTAGCCATATATTATCTCTCATTTTCAACTCATTCTGAGTTAATATATACATTAAATTTTTATAATCAATATATATTTAAAACATTACTCTATATAAATTATTCTTATAAATTTTAAAATTTTAATCCAAAACATCAAACTATAGACCACATGTAGGATAATTTAACTCATATGGTTTTAGTTAACAAGAATCCAATGAAATATCATGATTTTTTTTTCATAACAGAACACATTCCTGTTAATACATTATTAATGTCGGTGGGAAAATTACCATTTATATAGTGTAGGTCCAAAACTAGAGCATTCAACAATATTTTTTTTCCAGTTCCTAAAAATAATCATCACACTCTTTTTCCCGATGAATTTAAATATATTTTTAGTTAATGTATTTACTAGGCTAAATAACCAAGTAATGTTTTAAACAATGAAATGGTGGTAACAGAAAAATCCATGGAATCTATGAATCTATATGAAATTTTTTATAATTATCCATTTTTAAACAATATTAATTTTTTAGGGTCTGCATTTATTCCTTATTTAGAAACAATATTCATATGGAATAAAATTTATTGTACCCAAAATTAAAACATTATAAATATTACATATAGATTATATTACTTTATGGTTTAAAAAACCATAGTTATATTTCACATTCTTCATGAATTTTTGCATATACTAGTATATCATTAATAAATAAAACAAAAAAACTATCCAAAAAAACATGGATAACTCTATACATGAGGTCTATAAATAAAGTTGGTGCACTAGAAAATCTAATGGGAATATCTAAAAACTCTTAATTCCAATTTATTTTTTGAAACTATATATTCATAATATATTACTCCATCAGATTCAACTGATGGTATCCTAACATGAAATGAGTATTCAAAAAATAAGTTGCTCCCAAGAGTTGATTAAACAAATAATTTATATGAGAGAAAAATATACTTATTCTTAATAGTAATGTTGTTAAATTATCTAGGATAAATGAAAATCCTCAAGGTTATTTTTAACAATTAAAATAGGAGAACCCATGTTGAAATTCTAGGATGAATGAAGCCTTTGTCTAGAAACTCTTTTGACTTCATTTAAATTCCAAAAATTGTAATTAATCAATTTGATATGGGGGACTAAATTAAGAATTACATCAGAAACTTGGTCAATGGTATACTTATCCTACTGATCAGGAATAATACCATGAAATTCATCTGGAAATAAATCAATATATTTATTTATAACCAGTATATCTGTAATCTGAATAAATTATCTATTTTAATTAAACATGATCTTCCTAATGTTCATTTCTATATTTAATCAATTTATCAGTATCAAGATATGTTACGGAATTTATGAAATCATTGAATAGAAAGTTAATAGCTATAATGTTTATCTTAGCATGATAAATAGTAATAATAATAAATACCAAGAATAAAACCAAACTATAATATAAGAGGTTTAATTTGATTTTTTGGGAAGAACATCCCACTGAAAAGAATATAAATATTCATAAAAATCGTGTTTTCTTAAACATTTCCACTCAAATATTTCACCAAATGTTTTATCTTGTTTTTATGATGTTATATTCCCAATTTTTAAAAGGGGATATCTCTTTTTATGTTTGACAAAAGGGGATTTACCAATAAAGTTTTTCAAAAAATGTAACATACATGTTACTACTTCATTATATGTAACAACATCATCCATAATAGTAGAATTTTTTTTTGCACAACCTTTTTTATGGATTATAATGGTTCATTAACTAAATTTTGACAAGGATTATAATAATTCCCCAGCTCATTGAAAATAAAACATATTACCATTAGTTGGATATCAGTTACCCCAATATTGTATTTTTAGGACTCTTTTATTTATATGCATTTCCCAATTGACCATAGAGACCATAATATTATCACTTTCTATATCCGTTAAAACATTAGTTGAAAGGTTTTTTTCACCACACATGGAACATGTTGGTGTGTAGCTCTCTATTTCAGTGTTGAATTGTAAAAAACCCAACTCTATTATCCCAAATTCATCACTTTACTTTGTTAAATTTGTATTATGAACAAGATCTCACTTCCCAAAGGACTGAATAGTTTAGTATCTTTGGAAAGACAAGTAAAAACATAAATTTAACATTATAACATGAAAAAGTACAACATGGAAGATATTTTAGAAACATCCATATTCCACTAGATATTTTCATTTCATGTTAATCATAATATAAATCTTGTCATCCCAGAGAAAAATACCACATAAGAAAGGGGTGAGCTTCGTTGTTCAATAAGGGAAAGAATTCAACAGAAGATATTACAAATAAGTATAAACAATAAGGCATGGTAAAAAAATAAGAACACATTCCATTAAAACATAATATTCATCATAATATGAAAAGATTAAAATATAATCAAAATAATTCCTTATAAATAATAACATGATAATGAAATTAATCATGGATATTATAATAGTCAAATAATAACATGTATTATAAATAACTAATCACATAATAATGGAATGCAAAATGAAGTGCATCATAAACATACCATCAAGGCCTCAACCAAGAAGTATAAATAAATGGGTAAGGCGTCGGTCAAAACCCTCTATAGATTATCTAATTAGACCTATTGTTTCACCGATGGGATATAGAGGTCCCCTCACAACACTTATTAAGTCCAATTCATTCCTCATATGATTTTTTGAATCATAAAAAATGTACACATTCATATTGAATATAAAAACCATGTTCTTTATTTCATATTTAAACCTGATTTATTTCATATAATTACACTTAATACAACATAGAAGATTTAGAGTTATAGCGTATTTTGGGATTAGGAACATTAAATAATAACTTAAAACATGAACTAAACAATCCTTATTTTAAATCTTATTTTACATGACCACAACATTCCTTCATACTTAACACTACATGGGATAACCCGAGGACGTAAAAAAGAAAGGGGTGAGATAAAAAACCCAGAAAGGGAGAAAACAAGGCATAACATGATTAATAAAATACATGTTAGGAAATATTAATATCAATGGAGTATAATAGAAACAAGAACATAAAGGAATGATATAGCATGATTATCAAAACATGGAAATGTGGAAACAACTTAAAATACCACTTCATAAAAATAATGAAATTAGGTAACCCATGTCCCAAAATGAAGGAAAAATTTCTTAAAAGTAATTAGGTAAACCCCTATCACAACATGACTTATCATGATTCTAAACATTACCCAATTCATTGGAGCACTATCAAGGCACATCCTTCACAATCATTTAAATATCATGCTTAAGTGTGCCACATAGATCCTATAATATGGATTCATTGAACATAATTATTTATTACATGATCAAGGAATATGGAATAAATATATTTATGTCGATAAAAAATAAGTTTATATGAGTATGAGTGACTACCCATGATATAGATATGGTCATGGTATTCACTACACGATGATTTTGGTACGGAAAATTGTGGTGCAATTTCGGCCGCATAACAACATCACACAGGGATTCATAAAATAGTTTTATGAGAGAGAAAAGGTGTCTATAATAATTTATACATGAAATGGGTAGTAATGGGATCATGGAGAATAATATCCCAACATATTAAATGATATTTTTGATGCATAATATAAAAAACTTGCATGAATGAAAATAAGTAGAGGGTATTCCCTTATGGAATTTCTGCATGGTAATAGGTGTATATGGGAGGGATTAATGGGTGTGAAAGGGGCATATAATTATTAAAACATAATAAGGGAAGTATGGGGGAGGTTCATAAACATACCCTATAATTTTTAATTTAAAAATAAAATTGTATAACAATATATGGAAACTTGGAAAAAAATGAGAAAGGAAGGAACCCGTACTTGGATGTGTGATCCGAAAGGCTTGGGAGATGCTTCTTGGGAGCTTGAGGGTTCCTTGGAAGGACTCTAGGTAGTGGAGAGAAGAGTGATGACTATATTAAAAGAGTTTTAGTGAAGAGGAATGGGTGATTTGGTGGATTTATATAGGAAAGTATGATTAATTCCTTATTATCTAGGTTTTGCACGCTACCCACAAAAAATATTCAAAACCACAAACCAACCCATGGTTTTTTACCATGGTTTCTAGGTTAGGAGAGTGGAAAATATTATTGTATTTGGAAAAAGGCCAAATATTTTAAAATATTTCTCTTTATTATGTGGAGTTTATTCACACTCCCAAAGAAATGTATTTAAAATCAAAAAAATATATTATACATTTTGGAGGATTCTCTAAGTCATTATAAATTAAGTCAAATAAATCTAAATTCACTTTCCATAAAATATAAAAACTATATTTGGTCGAAATTCCTTTTATGGTATTTATTACATCACTATTGGGTCATTATGATGTCATTAAACACACTATATATTTATATATTATTTAATTTTTACCCAAAAATTCGATTGTCTGAGAAAATCTTGAAAAATTAACTATTGGACAATTTCAACATCTCGATTCCAAAAATATTATTCATTTTATCTAAATAATTTTCTTAATATTTGAATTTATACTTTTCAAATTAGAACCTACATTGATTTCAAATTGACGGGTTTTGAAAAAAACAGTGTTTAAACTTTAATAAAAATTATATTTTACATCCTAAAACTTATATACTAATTTATTATTATTGAAAGTAATTTGATAATAATATTTTATTAAAATATTAATTATTTAAAAAATTCATTAATTCCTTAAAATAGATTCTTTAAAAATGAACTTTCTATTTTATCATATAAAAATATAACTCTTATCAAACTAATTACATAATCATTTATAGATAAGGAACCGCTATAATCATCGTTTATAAGAATTTTTTTATAATATTATTAATAAAAACCGCATTTTAATATAATAATATATATATTTCTCAAAACTACCATTTTTAACAGAAAAATCAATTTACCTCATTCATCATTTTTAAATAAATATTATTCTCATAAAGTAATTGGTATAAAATAATTTTATTTATAGGAATAGATTACAAAATAAGTAACTAATACCTTATTAAATAACCTCTTATAACACCCACATAAGGCCTAAGGGTAAGGTCTGTGATAGTGATAGAATCTTGGGGGAGATTATATAACATCGTCAGAGTGGTAATCTCTTTTAACTTGAACTTCTTCCATAGGAGATTTCGTTCAAGATTAACGTGTTGAAGCTCTACTTGGGATTGGTCAAAAGGGAATGCAAGTGATGCTACCTCCTTTATGAGCTCCGATAAATGAGCTTCATATTTTGGGAGTCTACTAGATGAGGCCATCATATCCTTTATCAGTTTTGAAAGGATTTTTTAATAATTATATTTATATAAATTGTGGGATCACTATTCAATGACTATATTATCAATGATAATGATACGTAATGGTCATTTAAACCTAATAATAATAAAAAAGAGTGCATGTGTTTTCTATATCTTTAAGACCTTAAAAGAAAGGGAATTTTACTTATAAATTATCTGGGAATTACCACTTTCCTCCCTTATAAAATTTAACCCTTGAAATTTCCTTTTTCCACACTAAAAAAATAAGGTTAACTTTGCCTCATCACTTCCTCCAATTCCCACATTGCTTCTTCAAACTCGTGGTTTCAGCAAAACACCATGATAAGGGGAATCGTCTTATTTCATAGAACTCTTTCTATATGATCTATGATCTTCACTAACTTCTCTTCATAGAAGAGTTAATTGTACAATTCTACCACCTCTATATTGAGTACATTTGATGGGTAAGATATGTATTTCTTCAAGAGAGATACATGGAATACATCATGTACTTGAGACAATTTCAGTGAGAGTGCTAGTCTATAGGATAGTGATCTGATGCGATCAAGGATCTCTAAAGGCCTGATATACCTTGGAATAAGCTTTACCTTCTTACCAAATCTCATCACCCCATTACTTGGAGATATACATTGGAATACAATGTCTCCAACATCAAACTCTAGGTCTCATCAATGGTTGACAACATTTATCTTTTGTCGACTCTATGAATCATTGATGTGCTATTAGATGGTCTTAACCTTATCCACAATTTCTTATACCATTTATGGAACTAGAAGTTTTTACTCTCCAACTTCATTCCAACATGTCGGTGTTCTTCACCTCTTCCCATAAAGGGCTTCGTAAGAATATATTCAAATCCGGGAGTGAAACTATTCTAGTAAGTGAACTCAAATAGATAATTTTTTTGATCACATTATCCTTTGAAGTCCATTAATAATTCTCTCAACATTCCTTAATGTGTTTGGATAGTTTGCTCAGATTGGCCATCAGTTTGATGATGATAATCCATACTGAAGTTCAAATTAGTATTCTGATCATGTTAGAGATTCTTATAGAACTTCAAGGTGAATCTTGGATCCCAATCAGTTACAATAGATAGTGGTACACCATGCAGCCTTACCACATCTATGATATATATATATCCATGCTTACTGATTCAATGAGAAATAATATTAAATTACAATGCAGTGTACTATCTTTGTAAGAGGATCCACAATAACCCATATATCATTGTTTCCTTAGGATGTCTTCAGAAGTCTGGTGACAAAGTCCATGGTGATGTTTTTACATTTCCATGTTAGTATTGGTAGTGGTTTAATCTCCCCCTTAGACTTCTATATCTCAACATTCACTTGCGAACATACCGGGTACATTGATGTATACTTAGAAATATCCTTCTTCATGTTATCGCACCAATAATTCTCTCGGAGATCCTGATACATCCTTGTGTTTCTTGGTTGAATAGATAAATTCCAACTATGTGCAAATCCAAAAATTATTTCTTTATGTATGAATTTTATAGAACACACAGTATTAATCCAAATCATACAATTCCTTCTTCATTAACATTAAATTCCAAAGATTTAATTTTTGACAGCTTCCACTTTCTTTTGAATTCCCACATCATCTTTTTGATCATCCTTTAAACTTTGCAAAAGAGAGGGTTGATAAATAATTTGTGAATGTATTGATGATGTTTCCTTATTTACGATTCCCATGTACATATTCATCAAATCAAAGAATATTGAATCATTTTCAATTATCGAAAATGATACAATCACTGGTTCCTTTATACTTAGAGCATCTTACACATTGTTCGGTTTCCCAGGGTGGTAATAGATTGAGAAGTGAAAATCCTTGATGAGCTGTAACCATCTTTGTTGGTTCACGTACATCTCTTTTTGTTTAAATATAAATTTTAGGCTTCTATGATTCGTATATATTTCATACTTTTTCCCAAAGAGATAATGCATCTATATTTTCAATGCAAAGATCATAGCTTCCTACTCCAAGTCATGTGTGGGATAGTTTTTCCCTTGAATTTTCTACTACAATGAGGCATAGGTGGTGAATTTTTCATTCTGAATCAACACACAACCTATGACCTTTTTTGAAGCATCACTAAAGATTAAAAAAATCTCCCCACTTGTGGGTAGTGTGGGACCAATGGAAATGATAAGCCTCTTCTTCAAATACTTGAATATTTATTCACATTCATCATTCTAAGAAAACCTAACACCCTTTAGAGTTATCTAGGTAAGATGTTTTGAAAAGCACGAGAAATATCTAACTAATCAGCGATAATATCTAGCTAACCCCAGGAAGCTACAGATAACCATCACCGATGTTGGCCTCTTCTATCCATCAATTGCTTTTGTTTGGGACAGATACACATACATCCCATTACTTGTGATGATATTCCCCAAGAAAGAGACTTCGACAAACCTGAACTCACACTTAGTATTCTTTGCATAGAGTTTATCATTTCTCAAGGTCTCTAGTATAGGGCTTAAATTCTCCTCATCCTCCTCCTTGGTTTTGGAGTATATTAGAATATCGTCTATAAATACTACAAAATATTGGTCAAGGTAATCTCTAAAGACTCTATACATCAAGTCCATGCATATTTCTAGAGAATTATTGAGTCCGAAAGGCATTACGAAGAATTCATAGTGTTTGTACCTTTTACGAAAAGTAGTCTTGGGAAAATCTTCCCTCTTCACCCCTAATTGATAATTTTTCGACCGTAGATCCACCTTGGATAAGTATTGTTCTCCACATAGCTGATCAAAAAAGTCATCAACTTGTGTAAAATGATACCTTTTCTTCATCATGATTTTTTTGGTTTCACAATAATAATTAAAAGGCCCATTGACCCATCATTATTATTAATTAAAAGTACTGATGCACCCCATGGTGAAACACTTGGGGTGTAAAAACCCATTATCCAGATTCTCATATTGTTGTTTCTTTAGTGCCTCAAGCTGCACAATAGACATTCTATATGGAGTCCTGGATATTTCCAATGACCCTATTATAAGTTCAATAAATAACACAAAATATCTTATAGGAGGAAGACTATGAAATTCTTCAAGAAACACATCAGTGAACTACCTCACAATAGGCATGTCTTTGAGGACAGTTCCTTCCTTAGACTTAATAATTTGAGAAAGGTACCTGTTATCATTGGGAAGTAATATCCATTCTTGAGATGATGGTGATAAATAAGATTCATCCTCCTCCTTGCAATTTTATGGATTCGGGGGTTGATTCACCATATTGAGAGTGATTTACCTCTCAAGACAATTTATATTGGATCTATATAGGGAATGAAAACTGATGCCAAGAATTACATAAAATTCCACCAAGGGAAGTATGATGAGTTTCGTCAAGATGTTAAATCCAAAAAGTGTGACAGGGGAGGAGTTATATTCATGAGATGAAACGATTTACCTATTTTGATTTTCACTAAATCCCTACTTATATTATTTATGGTGATGTTTTTATGCTTATAATAAACTTCCAAGATATAAAAAAATACGTAAAACTATAGATGATAAAACTACCTTTCAAGTTTTGATTCTGGTTCTAAATTATCTGATACAGACTTAGGGATGAGTACTTTAAAACTATCTAACCCCTTGAATGAGGTAATCCAATGGGATTAAAGGTATTAAATATAAATTAAATTTATCTTCTTAGCTTATGAATTTATAAGCTTTAATCTATGTTATCCACAATCTACTTCTTAACCTATATTCTTAGGGGAAATTGTTTTTGTTCCATTAATAATGGTTCATACTAAGATTATGAATTTACCAAATAAGTTCCCCTGGAAGTGTTGAACCTAGAGTGTAGTAAGACCCATTGTTGTGCACCATTTCCCATTTGATTTTAGGTCAAAGAAATGTTTTCAGGTTTTACCCCTAGATACATCTGCGCCAGATCCACCTCTACTTGTTCATATCCATATAGGGAGCTATTTTCTTGATAAACCATTTACACTATTCCTACCAAAATTTTTGGATTATTTTCTTAAACATAGTCTTATACCTAAGGATTTCACTAGAGTTTTCTAAACATAATCCCAAAAATAACTTAACCCTTCCTTTGAATCAAATTATAAAAACCCTTCTCTTTATTTCATACTTAAACATGATTTATTACATTAAATTTCACTTAATAAAACTTAGAAGATCAATTTTTCTAGTTTCTTTAGGGCATTTGAACATTACATAATAACATAAAATATGAAATGAAACATCTTTATTGAAATCTTTTTTTACATTACCACAACATTCCTTCATACGTAACACTGAAATGGATAACCTAAGGATGAAAAAATGAAAATGGTGATATATAAAGCCCAGTAAGGGAGAAAAAAATGGAATAATGAGAATAATACAATACATGTTATGAAATATTATTATTAATTGAGTATAAGAGAAACATGAATTGAAAGGCATGATATATCATGATTATCAAAACATGGAAATGTGGAAACAACGTCAAAAACTCCATCATAAACCTAAATGAATAGGGTAACCCCTATCCCAAAATGGTGTAAAAATTTACTAAAAGGAATTTGGTAAACCCTTATCACAATGTGATGTATCATGATAATAAATATTACCCAATTTGTTGGAGCACAATCAGGGAACACCCTTTACAATAATTTCAATCTCATACTTAAGTGTGCCACATAGATCATATTACATGGATACATTCAACATCATAATTTATTACATGATAAAGTAATATGGAATATATACATGTAAGTATATAATCAGTAATTATATATGAATAAATGAGAATAACCTTGATAGGGAAATGGGCATAGTATTCATTACACGATGATTCTGGTATGGAAAATTGTGATGAAATTTCGGCAGCATAACAACATCCCATGGGGATTCATAAAATGGGTTGATGAGAGAGAAATGGTTATATCATCATTTAGACATGAAATGGTCAGTAAGGGTATAATGAAGAATAATAACCCAACATATTAAATGGAATTTGAGATTCATAATATAAAATAAATCCTTGAATGGAAATGAGGAGAGAGAAATCCCTTACGAAATTTCAGCACGGTAATGAGTGTGCATGAGATGGATTCATGAGAGTGAAAGGGGTATCTCATCATTTCAAAACAATAAGAGATGTATGGGGGAGGTAATAGAACATATCAAATCATTTTAAATTAAAAAATAAAATGATATAACAATATAAGGAAACATAAACAAAAATGAGAAAGGAAGGAACCCTTACTTGGATATGTGATCCCAAAGGATTGGGAGATGATTATTTGGAGTATGGGAGTACCTTGGGAGGAATCTAGGGAGTGGATAGAGGCTTTATCACAATATTTAAGATGCTTTAGTGTAGAGTAATGTGTTTTTGGGTGGGTTTATATAGGAAATTATAGGGAATTATTTATTATTTAGGTTTTGGACACTACACAATAAAATATTCAAAACGACAAACCAACCCATGGGTTTTGTCCATGTTTTCTGACCAATGAGAGTGGAAAATATTATTTTATTTGGAAAATGACCAAATATATTTAAATATTTTTCGTGATTATGTGGAGGTGAGTCACACTCTCAATGAAATGAATTTAAAATCATAAAATATATTAAACATTTTGGAGGATTCAATAAAGAATTATAAAATAAGTAAAATAAATCTATGATCAAAATATTTTAAATTTAAAACATATATTTTTTCAAATATACAATTTATGGTATATATTATATCACTATTGGGTTATTATGATGTCATAAAAAACATGATATATTTATATATTTTTGAATTTTTACCCAAAAATTCAACTGTCTCAGAAAATTATGAAATATTCACTATTAAAACATTTCGATATCCCGATTCCAAAAATAATATTCATTTTAACTAAATATTTTTCAATGTATGTTCATTTTTACTTTTAAAATGAGAAAATACATTTATTTAAAATTGATTGGTTTTGAAAAAAACTGTTTTTAAGCCTTAATAAAAACTACATCATAATAATATACTAATTTATTATTAATAAAAGTAATTTTATAATAATATTTTATTAAAATATTTATTATTTCAAAGATTAATTAATTCCTTAAAATAAATTATTTAAAAATACACTTTCTATTTTATGGTATAAAAATATAACTCTTATAAAATAGATTATCTAAACATTTAAAGATAAGGTACTAAAATAATACTTATTTTAAAGAATTGATTTTATAATATTATTAATAAAAACAATAGTTTTATATAATAATTTATATATTTCTCAAAAGTACCATTTTTACTGGAAATATCAATTTATAAAATTCATTATTTTTAGCAAAGACTATTCTCACAAAGGAATTGATGGAATATGAATTTTATTTATAGAAAGGTATAGCATAATAAGTAACTAATAACTTGTTATATAACCCCTTATAAGACCCGCATAATACATAAGGGTAAGGTGTGTGATGATGAAAAACTATTGGGGCGGCTCAGATAACATCTCCTCAGTGGTAATCTATATTAACATAAACTTCTCCCATAGGAAATTCTGTTAGAGCTTAACATGTTGAAGCTCAGCTTGGGTTAGGTCAAGAGTGAAGCCCAGTGACGCTTCCTCCTTTCTGAGATACGAAAAATAATCTTCATATGGTTAGAGTGTGTTAGATGAGGCAATCATATCCATTGTCTGTGTAGAAAAGATTTACTAAAACCTTAAATTTAAATTATTTATGTGATCAATTTTCAATAATTAGATTATCAACGATTGTGATACATAATGATAATTTAAATCGAATAATAAAAAAAGAGTGCATGTGTTTTATGTATCCATAAAAAATTAAAATAAAGGTAATTTTATTCATAAAATATTGGGTATTTACATTAAAACCATCATAGGAAATGTATATAATTTCCCCAATCAGTAAACATAATTATAAACTAACCCAAAGTAATATGAAAAATGGTATCAAGATAGTACATCCTTAAAAAAGGATTGTATAACATTCAATAAAATTTAGTAGATCTTATCACAAGAGATAAACCTAAATTATGAATAATATTCAAGGGACGGTGTTGACACAGTTGAAAATACTCTAACAAAATCATAAATAATTTCATGAAAGAAATACTTAATTTATTTTGGAATCATTTATTTAAAAAGTCGCACATTTATAAATTTTTTTTTATTTTAAAATGAAATTGAAAAGTTGTAAAGGATTACTCAATCCATTAAGGGATAATAAAGATGGGAAGATTCACTCATATCGTATAAGTATTGAAAAAAATTTCCTTTAAACTGTGAACCAAAACATTCAAAATATTATTTTTAAAAGAGATTGCGAGCTTCGTATTCACCATAAAAGTAATATTTATCAAATAAAAAAATGGGGTTCCATGATTGTAAAGGTATTCATGATATTATATAAAAAATGGATATATACACACACCACACACAAGGAATACATGGTGAATATGTCATATCTCATAGAAATAAAAGTATGATGTAAAAACCCTACCTTATGTCCGCGGGAATTATGAACCTGTACATAATGTATCAGATAATAAAACTAGATTCGTTAATAAATTAATTTAGGAGATATTAAACATATATTTGATATAATTTTTTATTATGTTCATTTATGACCCTTTCAGTTGGTTATAATGGTTAATTTTGTTGTTCCTTGTGCGTTTGTCTCATGGTTTTATGGTCGGTTCCCTTGAGTGTAAATATGTGAGTTCTTATCCAATGTTAATAACTTATCCAGAAGTGAAATTATATAGTATTAATCAATTTACATAATTTTATATGATCTCATATATCATTTGGTTATATGTTATGAGTATAATTCATTTGAAATAATGTTAATGAAAATGATTTAATTTATTTTGGTGGTTTTTAAAACCATAATTAATTAGTATCATTTTATATAATAATATTATTGTATAGTAGTTCCAGAATATTTAATAATTTTTATTACAAATTTTATAAATTTTTAACCCTAAAATGGTTTTATGGACATCCTTTAAGTTTTAATTAAAAATGAAAAATTTTCGTCCATGATGGTGGTGAAATGACCCGTCACAGATGAGGTTTTCATTTTAAGAATAAAAAGGGAAGAAAAGAGACATGAAGATTGATATTACATTTAAATAATACAATTATGGTATAAATATGATACATGATTTATCATGTCACTTGGATAATGGGTGGTGACGAGAGGATAAGAAAAGAAACTATATTGAATAGAAATTGAAAGAAAATTAAAGTGGATTTTACCTCTTGAATTTATTGTCACCGAGAACCACATTGAGGAACTTCTTTTTGGTATTTTATTAATACTAGAAAAACCAAAACATGGAGAATAGGTTTACTAAAGGAATGTTTTAGAATATAATATTTCTCTAACAATTATATGGTGTAAGGAGAAGAGGTGGGGAGGTGTGGTATTTGTAGTGGATGAAAGGGGTGTTATTTGATTATTTTATTCATTCATTTATTATTTTGGTTCAAGACTATATATAGGGATTCTTATTTTAAAAAAGTATATTAAATAGTGTATGTGAGTTCTAAATAATCAGTTATTACACTATTCATGACCCAAGAATTCATATATTTGACTTAAAATGTAAAATACCTTAAATTACTGTATTTCACCATTCACCAGAAATTCAACTATTTCATAAAAATCCAAAAAAATAACCCAAAACATTTTTTGATATATAAATATATTTAGGAAATATACTAAATTTTATGAATATAATTATCTAAAAATGATAAATTTAATTTTTAAATTAAATTATCTTTTATTTGAAAAATACTGCTTTAAAAATATAAATTATTATATGATAGTTCAAAAAAATAATTAAGGTCTCATGAAATTATATTATAATCATAATAAAATAGAAAAGTAATTTATGACTTTATTTTCTGATAATAAATATTCTTTCAATTCATTAAATTAATTTTCTAATTGTAAATAAATATTTACATTTCACAAAAAACACCCACACTTTAATTATCAATTTTAAAAAATTTATTTACTTATTAAATGATATAAATATATCATATTTTCCATTTTGAGATAATTGAATACTTTTATACTTCCATAGGGGAGATCAAATTCAAATCATACAAAGTCTTTTAATATAACCAAATTGACCGTTTTATAAAAATTAGTATTTTTCAATATTCATTAGAAAATAAATATTTTCAGAAAACAATTCAACCTAAGATAATTTAAAAATTATGTTTTAAAAAATTTTGTTTATTTTGTTCAGTGGAATTTGTTAAAGTTTAAAATTTTAATTTTGAAATAAGTGATCCATTAAAATCCTGTAAAAATTCCTTTTTAAAAATATAGTTTTTTTCCATAAAATTGGATTTATTGTTATCATATGAAAATAAAAATATTTTGGATGAATTTAAAAATTTAAATTTCATAATGTTTTTAATAAAATTATTTCCCACTAATTTAATGGCTAGGTTATTATAGTAACATTTTAAATAGTATTTACTGATTTTAAACACGGTGTTTCATGAAAAATAGGCAATAAAATTTTCTAATTTATAAGATACATACCATAAAATCTTGGGGTGTTACATCCACCCCTCCTTCAAAAAATTTGATCCTCTCAATTTAAACTCTTGATTCGTAATAATCAATTTGTCCTTTAAAATTATCCTTATCAAAATCCCACATTGTAAAAAGTCTTTAAAAAATTCCTCTTTAAAAAGATGGAAAAGACAATGTGATGGTCACCAAAAGAACTAGGATACCCTAATGGAAATAATTAGTGGTAAGTGAAAACATGGGAATGGAAATGAAATCTAACTATCACATTCTAATGAACACTGATAGATAACATGATCATCATAAATTTATCCATCATAGGGGAATAAATTTTGGATCACTTAATAGACCATTTAATTTTTAGAAAGAATAGTGTCAGATAACATTTTTGTTCCAAAATACGTTTCTTAAAGTTGATGGATTATTTTACTATATAGATAGTAACTTGAGAAAATAATATTGCATTACTTATTTCCATGTAATAATCAAAATATCATCATTTGGTTGTTTTTGATCTATTCCACTCTATTTTATACATTATGAGATGAATATTCAACATGAATTTTTCATACCTAATGCACCTTTAATGAATCATATGGTCCCCAAGTAAATACTTCATCCATTAAATGATTAATGAAACCAAAAAGGATAGAACATGTTATTAGAGACCAATAATCTACAATGTTTAAGTTGATCCAATTCATAAATATTTAATCTTAAGACTCACCCAAAACTTGTACACCCACATTCGAAAACAAAAAATTTATAAGGAAGGTCACTAAATTTCCAAAATCAAAATAACATCAAATTGTACAAATATTATTTATATCTTAATCTGACATACCAAATTTATTAATACCTTAACCACCTTAAAACTTTAATGAACACATGAATTCTTCCAAATCTTCATAGTAAAAGTACAATAGTACCATACTTATATATCGTCTGATTCTTATAACCAGAATACCCTAACATAATTCTTAAATCCAAAAACACAAATAATTTAATTATTTTACATATACTTTAGTAACATAATAATCTTATCCTAGATATATTTTCTTCTTCAGATATGTATTTCCATGATTCTTGGGACATTCAATTATGTAGTGACCCATCACATTATAATTGAGGAATTTGAGAAATTAACTCTTTATTTTTCAATCATGATCACATTATAATTTCTCTAAATAATTTTATCAAACTCTTATTCCCTTCATTCAAGAACTATAGTGTTTCGTCCAAAAATTATCATATGTGGGAAAGTCCTTCTTTCCCTTCTTCCCTAAATCCATATTTTTACCTTCCATCCTCATCCTCTCTGGCTTCCTTTCACAATCATAGTATATGGAGAATTATTAATCCATATTCATAGCACATTATTCTATATCCTCATATAGGGATAATGTTTGGAAGAGTAGTTCCCTTTGATTAATTGTATTAATACCATAATATAAATGGAAAATCATGATCCTTTTACTATATATGTAGTCTGAAAAATTCCTTAATATCCTTGTAATGCTTTTTCATACATAGAAACATTTTCATCCACTTTCTTTCTCACACTCAATTATTTTCCCACCATATACTCTCATTGTTCAGAAGGGAAATATTTTTATAAGAAAAGTTCCTTAAAATCCTTCCATACTGTCTTTGAAATTTTATCCTCCTACTTTGTGTTTTAGAATTAATGACCGACATTAATCCACATCTTTAGAGAGATAATAAACTGCGATGATAACCTTCTCCCATGAATTACATCCTAAATTGATAAATATCTTCTATAAGGAACTTATCCATTACTCAGCTACAAATGGGTTTTTATTCTCATTTAATGATGAAGGTTATTGTAAAATGAAGCAGTCTAACATTATAACTCTTTACTGTGAATCAATAGGATTCTACAATGGGAAAGGTTATTTATCATAAACTGATTCAGCTATCCCAATAGAGTAATAAGGTCATCCCTAACTGCAGCTCCAACTCCAACATCATTATCTTTCATAGGAGGGAATTCCCTACATGTAATACATGCATTGATACAGGTTCCATTCGTTCTACTAGGAACCATTTATAATCAATGGAATACAATATATTATATCATAACATTATAAAACATAATATAAAATTTAATGAAATTTATAATGTTAACTTAATTTAAACTTTTGGATATTACTAATCACTAAATCCAAATCATTGATACTTTGGGAATATTCTAAAGGTATGTTATAAGGTTATATTTAACTCATATATATTTTCTAAATCTAGTTTGAAAAGTTTCAACTAAACATGATTTAATATAGACATTAAATATGGTAACTCTGGTATCCTAGATCCGGTGCCTTAATTATTATATTGGTACTATAAAAATTTGATTTCATCCCAAAGGACTGAATAATTTTTTAGATCTAGAAAACTAGATACAAACATAAATTTCACATTAAAACATGAAATGAAATAAAAAAAGAAACTCCTTTGGAAACATCCCTATTATTACATATTATCCCAATATTTCAATCATAATATACTTCTTGGAATCATAGGGAAAAAGAGAACATAATAAAGGGTGAGATCAGATTGTTAGTAAGTGTTAGAAAATAGTGAAAAATATATTAAATAAGAATAGAAAATAAGGAAGGGTGAGTAACTAAAAACATATTCCATTAAAACAGAATCTTGAGAATAATATTCTAGGAATAAAATCTTAATGAAATAATTCCATATAAAAAATCAAAAAAGAATGTAACCTAAATTGTGATATTATACTAGTAGAATAATCACATGGATTATTAATAACTAATCTCATAATGAGGGAATCTATGATACTAGATATCATAAATATACCATCAATTTCTCATCCAACAATTCTACATAAATGGGTAAGGCCTTAGCCAAATCCCTATCTAGTTTGTCTCATGAGACATATCAATCCACCGAGGAGAAATAATGGGCCCAAACTAACATTTAATATGTTAAATTCATTACACCTATGAATGTGGTGAATTATAATAAACATATAGATTCATATTGAAACTAGAATACAAAATTTTAATGATTATTTCATTTAGTAAATATAATCATAAACTAATACAAAGTAATATAGATAATGGCATCAATATACTACATCCCTAGTCAAAATGATCTGAAACCAATCAATAAAATATGGTTCATTTTATAATAAAAGATCAACCTCAATTAATAATAATATTCAATAGGCAGTATTGATATAGATAAAAACACTCTAAAAAATCTTTGAAATTATCTTAGGGGAAATACCTATTATAATTTGGAATCATTTATTTAAAAATTCATACTTTTATAAATGAAAAAAATTTATTTGAAAATGACATTTAAAAACAATGAAGGATTCTAAATTTCTTAAAGGAATAATGAATGATGGAGGATACACTCATTCTGTATCAGGTTTAAAAAAATATTTCCTTTATACTTTGAAAAAAACATTTAAAAAACTATTTTTAAAATAGAATGTGGCAGATGTATTCCACATAAAAATAATAATTATCAAATGAAACCACTTAATACCATGAATATAAATGGATTCATAATATTTTATGTAAAATAGAAGTATAGATACACCACACATAATTAATAAGTTGTGAATAAGGCATATCTCACATAAGTAAAAGTGAGATGAGAAAATCGTTACCTTATTTCCAAAGAATGTTGAACTTGCACTTAATGAAAAAAATAATATAATTAGATTCATTAATTACATAATTAAGTACCTATTAAATATTTATTTTATTTATTAAAATTTTATTATGTTAATTTATGACCATTTCAATGGGTTATAATGTTTAATTTTATTGTTCTTGGTGTGTTTGTTTCATGGTTTTTATGGTCGGTTCCCTCGAGTTTAAATATGGGAGTTCATGTAAAATGGGAATAATATCTATATAAATGAAATTATATAGTATTAATGAATTTAAATAATTTTCTATGATCTCATATATCAGTGTTTTACAAGGTATGGGGATCCTTCACTATATAAAATGTTAATGAAAATGATCTAATTTATTTTGGTGGTTTTTACGACCATTGCGAATTAGGATTGTTTTATTCAATAATATGATTATATACTGGTTATATAACCATAAATAATTTTTAATTAACATGTTATATTGTAGTTTAACTATAAAATTATTTTATGAAAAGATTTAAAAATAGTAATGGTAAATTAATGCTCACAGTCTACGAAGGCGGTGAATCAACTCCTCCCAAATGTTATTTTCATTTTTAGAATTAAAAGAGAAGAGAAGAGTCTTGATTATGAATATTAAATTAATATAATAATATTACATTATATATATGATATTAGTTTTATCATGTCACTTGTACAAAAGTAGGTGAGGAGAGGCTAAGAAAAGATTTTTTTAAGGAAATTATTTGAAAACAAAAGGAGTTTTTACCTCTTTAATTTCTTATCCTTGAGAACCTCCTTGAGGAACATGGGTTTGGTATTTAATTTAAACAGTATAGACCCTAAATTGGGGTAATGTTTTAAGATAGGTAGTAAGAATAATATAAGAAATCTCTAAGGCTTAGTTTTCAGAAAAAGAAGAGGTGGTGAGGGGTGATATTTTTTGTGGAAGAGATAGGTGTTTTTTGACTATTTTATTTATTTGTTTATTATTTTGGCTCTAGACTATCAACAATGTTATCTATTGTGACTTATTAATATAAATAGTGCATGTGAGTTCAAAATAATTGGTTCTTATATCAATAATGACCCAAAAAATCAGGTATTTGGATTAAAATGACAAATAACGTAAATTAATGTATTTCACTATTCACAAGAAAATCAACTATTTCAATAAAATTCTAGAAATTCACCCCAAACATGTTTCAATGTGTAGATTTAAAAAAATTTCTTCATTTTATGAAAATAATTTTTTAAATATGATAAAATTAATTTTTAATTAAAATTATCATTATTTAAAAAAATACCAATTTCATAATTATTACCAATTCTGTGACATATTAAAAACATAATTAAGGCCTAATAAAAATATATGACAATCATATGAAGTATATATATTATTTTATGAATAATTTTATTTAAAAAATATTCTTTTAAATAAATATATTAATTATTAAATTGTAAATAAACATTTATGTTTTATAAAAATAACAACACTTAATTTATAAATTTCGAAACATTTAATTACTTAATTAAATGATATAAATATTTCATCCTTTAATTTATGAGATTCATAAATTTTATTAATAAATTCATAATTGATATAAAATTCAAATCATAAATATAAATTTAATATAATGAAATTGATAGTTTTATAAAAATCTATATTTTTCAGTATTCATTGGAAAGTAAATATTTTCAAAAAAATTCAAATATTTCGCCCTATGATAACTTTTAAATTATGTTTTTAAAATGGTATTTATTTTTTTCAATATAATTTTTAAAAGTGTGGAAATTTATTTTTAAATTAAGTGTTTCATTAAAAGGCATTAAAACTGTTTTTAAAAAAATATAGTCTTTTATCCATAAAAATGGATTTAGTCATATCTTAGGCCTATAAAAATAATTTGGATAAATATTAAAATATAAATTTTATAATGGGTTTAATACTATTAATTCAACAAAATTTATCTTCTAGGATATAACAGTCACATATTAAATATTATATAGTGCTTTTAAACATTGTGTTGCATGGAACATAAGCTATCAAAGATGTTTAATTTAAAACATACATAACATAAGATCTTGGTGTGTAACATGAATGATTATCTATTGGTTTCCACCATTAATTATTCTTACTATTATCATCTCAAGGAGAATAAATGGTAGATAAATCAATCTCAAATTTTTCATGATAATAAAATACTTTCCCATACATTTTAAATTCTTGGGAGCCTAAACTATTCACAATATTGTTTTCAATATTTAGTTGAATCAATTATATTTTCTATAAAGGAGATGAATAATTTTTCTGTACCTGTACAATATTTTATAACATCATTCATAAATTTCTACTAAATCTTACTCTTCATGACTTAAATGTTTTTTATCCATACCGAGTTAAATAACCTAAGGGAAATTTTTATGTAGAAAAATATTCATAAATGTATTTTATATCATGGTATGAATCCTATCTATATCTCATGTGTTCTTAAAATATCACCAACATCAATCAAATTCACCTTTAAAATGATAAATATAAAGAGTTATCCTTTTATTTTAATCACATCCCATAAAGTAAAATATGTTTTTAAGAGAATTGATCCATCCTTCAGTTACTATCAGATATGAGGTTCCATAGAATACTGATGGGTGCTGGTTGACATGTTATTTTTTGGTATATCTAGTTACTCTCTAACATGGATACAAAAACCATTTATAGTATTTTTCAACTATACCATCACTACAAAAAATTGGTAAATTCCAATTCCATCCATTATGGGATGATGATTTTGAAGGATATTTTCATCTTGGTGTCTTCATAATATAGCTTCCATGTTCTCTCTATAGAAAACAACTCTAAATAGAAAATTTTTAGTTGAATAAATATATAAATATTTAAAATCTATATCATTTCAACATAAACATAACATAGAATATTTTAATTTTATTTTATTAACATTATCCTACCCTTTAAAGTTATCTAAGGCTTTGATTTGATTCCAACTATAAGGGCCCAACATTTAAAATTACAAAATCTAGCATCTTTATTCTATAATTAAATTTCTTGTATTCCTAAATAAATTTTTTGTTGAATGATTTATAGATTTTGTTGATTATTATTACATTAAAAAACATTTTTTAAAAAGTAGACACTTCCACTCAGTATCCACTTTTAGTATGATATAATTAATTGAAAAGGAAACCTTTTTTATTTTCATGAAAAATGTGCATGAATTTCAATATGAATTTATATTTGTACTCACCAAACATAAAAATTATGAAAAACATAAAAAAAATAGATCATCATAAAAAGATAAAAAAATATTAAAAGAAAGAAATCCATTAGTCCTAAGAAAAACATGAAAATCTATAATTTTTTAGATTTATCAAAATATTATTTGAGCATATGATGTAAATAATATCTATATGAGAAAAAACATTTTTCTCATGAAAAACATTTAAAAAAATAGAATGTAAATAAAATCCCTTTTTGGAAGCTCAAAGAATTTTGTTCAGAAACCATGTAAGAAATAACGAGATCATAGTTAAATCCACTGGAGAAACCTTCTCAATTAACTCCCACCATCATGACTATGATGTAAAAGAAAATAACCCAATTTATTGTACAATTATATTGATCTCACCCATTGTATAAACTTATCTGAATCACTCATCATATAAACTACATTGGGATCACTCGTCGTATTAACTTCACTAAGATCACTCATTTATATAAGTTGTATCATTCTCACCAATCATCATCTATAATGGTCAAGTACCATATTAAGAATAAAATATTTTATTCTTTTATAATTTAATCATAAAAATCAGGAAAAAATCTGATGAACCAATATAAAAAAATATTTGGATATCAAAACACGATTTCCCTTTAAAACCCCATTTTTGAAACTTAATTAAATAGAACTAAGTGAAGAAGGGGTTTGTTTTTGAAAAATATATATAATATTGTAAAATAATCCAAACATCAAATAATGGATGTGGGGGTGGGAAAATCCCATGACACCATATAAGATAAAATAGAACATTTCTTTTTTATTATTATAAGGAATGTCAAAACAATCCATATAAAATATGTAAAAATATTTCTATTTAATTTTTTTTAAATTAAAAGGAATCACAAAATTACCTATAAAATTAACGTAAATTGATATAAATATATTTTTAAAATAATTTTATGAATATTCACATGAGATAAAATTATTTTTAAAGTAAATCATTAAAATATTTGAAACACTGTTTTATGTTGAAGTTTCTCATTCCTAGAGTATGAAACATCACATGTGTTCTTCAAATTCCTAAATAATAAACTTATTTCAATTTTTTCCTTTATTAAGATAAATTTTGAAGTCTATTATTACTTATAATTTAGTTTTCTATTAGATATATTCATTTTCTTAATCATTTAGGATTATGTAGAGTGTTTGGATGATATTCATCTCTTATGTACAAAATGAATTTGGTAAGATTACTATGGTTAAAGGTGTCATTATTCCATTATATTAAGAGATAAACCATAAAATAACTCTAATTTTAATACATCAGTTATTATTTTAAAACTAACCATGAAATATGGTTATGGAAAATTAATTTCACTACAATCAGGGAGGTGGTAGTCCGTACGTACACATTACTAAATATTTAATTTTTTAAGAAGAATGATAAAAGTAAGTAATTATCATTTAATCATTAAGTTATAACTATTATATCAAAAATATAATATTATATCTTTAAATATACATTTATATACCAAAAATGAGATGTGTTGATGAAAAAAGAGTCACATTACTTCGTGGAGCTGGTAATCCACACATACACTCAAATGAAGTTATAATTTTTAAATGAATGTAAAAATAACAAAATACATGATATATTATATTTAAATAATGATAATAATGATATGAATATCATATATATATATATATATTCATTATTGCAATCATTATATCTTTCTGTGAGAGGCAGTGATTGAAAACAAATTACATTGGTTTTTGAGACAGCAGCCCTCCATACACCTGATTGATAGTTTCATTTACTATATTATGGAGGAGGAGATAAGTATCAGTTATGATATTAACAAAAAATGTTAATATACTAATGATTCTAGATTTATTATTTATTTTTTTTGAATAATATTTGAAGAATTTAGAAGAAGAAATAAAATAAAAATTCCCAGTTAAGAATGATACCTCTTTCTTTGAAGACCAAATTAGAGCTATAAATAAATCCTTATTAGCTTGGTTTTAGGATCAAATAAGGTCTTAAAAAAAGTGGACATAGATGTAAGGAAATAATTTTGATAGGTACTGGTTAATCCATAATGCTATTGAGGTGTTGATAGGAGAGGGGGTGGGGGTATCTTTTTAATTTAGGGTAGGACACACATGGAATTTTAAAAATTAATTAAATATATTAATGTATTACTCAATGAAAATGGATAAAAAATAGAAAATTACAAATAATAGATAATATATGTTCAAAATATGTCCATACAGTTGAATTTATAAAATTTTATTGGATATTTTATCCAATATATATTTATTTTACCCCCGTAAACCAACATTAACCTTAATTGTTGTAAAATATTATTGTTGTTTTTACTATTCAATATGAAAAAAACAAGTTCATATTTTTAAATAATATTAATTAAAATTATCAAAAATTTTGAACACATTTTATCAATTGTTATTTACATAACTAGAATAATTTAATTTAATATTAGACCAACAAAACACAATGAAAAATGGTTTTCCAAAAAACGATGTTTTATGTATAAAAATATTTTCAAACAAAATTAAAGAATAATGTAAATTACAATGAAAATAATTTTATGTTTATGAATAAAATGATGTAAATTTCAATTAGAATATATTTAAAATATAATTTATCTTTTTGAATCATTGAAACAAAAAAGTCCCTTTTAATATAAGGCACTATTTTTCACTATTAATTGTAAAATTAAACTTTTTAGTATATTATAAAATTTATTCTTAAGATAACTTTGACATGATGAAATAAAGAGTGAATTTTATATTTTAAAATTAATGTTATACAATTTTTATGTTATGATTTTAAATTTAACCGTCTACTACTTGAAACCCCAATTTGGTTAGAAATAAAACATTTTTTCCTATTAACTGAAAAATAACCTAATATAATTATACTAAATGCACCTATATAAAATAAAATTAATGGATATTAATAATAAATTGAAAATTATTTATCAAAACAATACCTATTATTTTACACATTCTTATACCACCTGCATACTATATATCTAAATAATAAATAAAATATGATTCCAATTTGTAATTCTTTAGCCCAAAACCACTCAACTATTCCCAAAACAGTGTAGTCAGATGAAATTATTCGCACCTCCCAAAACAACCAAGGCTTCGAACCAATAGTGAGGGCCTAATACATATAATTATGAGATTATTACATAAGGTTAGAGTAATAAAATAGTAGAAAAAACTAAACAATATCAATTATAAAAATAAAAGTACACATTATCAAATAAAACACAATTCAATTAAAATATAGAGCAAGAATAATCATATAAACCAAAATATCATTCCAAAAAATAACAATGGTAACAAAATATGATGATATCATAAAAAAATAAATCATGACAAAAAATACATACACCTAATCTATTGTCATCCCCATACATCAACACAACATAATCGCCACAACCAATATTCCTATTCCAGCTCGATCCATTGCACATATTGTGTTAAAATATAATACAAACATATGGTTTTATATTTAATTGGGGGTACTTATATACAAGTTATAAAATTCCTCCCAGTATGGTCTCTCATATTCCCTTAGTATACACAATCAAATAAAAGTATGCATAAGAAGAAATAAAAATATCAGACAAGAACAATGGGTGTCTTGTGCTAACTAGTCCATTATAACTCACTGAAAATTAGGAAATCATATTCTAACATAAACACCATGAAAAATAATAATATATTATTTATCACAATTACAATATCAAATCATCACCCAATTCCATTACCCATGTAACCCATCTCATTTCCATTGACTTAGGGTAGGATATCGCTTGAGTGCAGACTGCTACTCCCTAATCATAGAGTCCCATTCCAAGAATCTCACCAAACCTTCTCATTGGGAAGTTTACATGGATAATAGTGGAAATATACATTCTCACTGAAGGTTTTATTCATTCATATACCAATTCACATGCTATTCTAAGACCCATATCACCCATGATGGTCCCATTATCTGATCCAGTATCTCATCCCATCCGAAACTCTGTCTCACTCATGGAAGCCGGATATCTAATCATATGTCACATTACATACTATACCCTATCTCAATCAAGGCTATCCAATCATATAATCCTTGGGTCCAACTATCTCACTCATCGATGACCTGTCATTCTAATGATATACATGCCCCTCATGGATGACCCTTGCTTCACACATTACTAGGAATCCATCTCATGGTTGAACTACCACTACTATCTCACTTGTGGGGAGGAAAGTAATGCAGACTCTCCCCCCTACTAAATTTATCACCTAAAATGAACGTATGAAAAAATAAATTAAATATTTTATAAAACCACATAACACAGCTCACCATCCAAAAATATCAAATATTATCCCTCAAGTTTCCTCACACAACACAACACAATTCATATCTCCTATCATGGAATCCACTAGGGTCCTCAAGATTCATCACACTCATTAATCATTAATACTATCCCATTATTTTCATAATTCAGTGAACATAGAGTCCAAAGGCTCATCACTACAATATCCTTATGAGGTGGGGTTATATTCTAATCTAAATCCCTCAACCCTTATGTCCTTGATACTCAGGGATCGTCACAGTCTATATTGCTCTAAGCCCCATGGAAACATGATACAATGTCTTGATCAAACCCCAATACCAACACTTGGGTCGTATATCACATCTAATAATGTAGATTCATTAACTTTTCAATCAATATAATACCCTCTCTATCATACTCTGTCATTTTTAGGAAACATCCAGCTCATAGTGGTGAACAGTCTCAACTACCCTCAGGAGGGTGTTACCCACCAAGGATGAGATGTACTTCCATCCCACTTATCATCAATAGGATAAAAATATCTCACCTTACATAACAACCCTAGGGAAACAATCCCAGGATACCAACAACACATCTACTAACATGATACATACCCAATAACTCATGTTAACTCAGTCAACACTCTTTCCCACTGGTGACATTGTTCTCTGGTAATCCAAAGAACTCAAAGTGATAATGTGAATTTTTCTTAGTCATAAGAGGATGAGAACCATCCAATAATCCCTTCCCAATGACCTCCCATTCCCTATCCATATAACTGTTCCCTTGAAATTAATTTATTCACGAACACCCATTCACAAAAAAGCATATAACATTAAATAAATGGGACCATATACCTACAATAAGGAGTTAATTCCTTTCCAAGAGTTTTCAAGACTCAAAAAATCCAATCCATTTTTCATATAATCTTATACCACTAACTAAGATCCTATCTCTAAACATAAATAAAAATTAATTAATTATAAACATTTGTAATTAATTATTTAAAATAATTCCAATAGAATATTTTCCTAAAAACATCACGGAGAAAACCTGTCTCCATGAAACCACTTTCAATAGTGTGTAATCATCCTTCAGAGTCCTCATCTAGCCACATTACATGAAATAAAAATCATCTTCTATCAATTACACCCTAAAATTATGGAATTTACACCAAATCCTAGACTATAAATGAACCAAATTAAAGGAGTAAAACAAGGTACCAAGCATGGAAGTAGAATATATGAACTCAACTTGGATAACTATTTAAATACACCAAGATCCATCCCTTCTAAAGGGGGATCAAAAGGGGAACATGGTAGGATGAAATTTACCAATAAAGTTCCTCTATCAATCACAGTAACCCAATAAATTTTGAATCATATTGATATATATATATATGTTGAAGTTTCCCCTTCTTGAGAAAGATCCATCCATGCATGATTCTTGATGTGAACTAGGCAGTCCATTTTTTGAATCCATATCATCTATGAATTTCATTGCTAAATTTATGGTTCACAACATGAAATTATTGAGGTAGAGGGTTTATCCCCTCGTCCATCCCCATTAATTATATAGACCATCACTTCTAATGTAAATGGTTACATGGTATTGAATTTCAGCCTCTAGGTCACCCAAAACCTTCATTGAGGTCCTCCAAAGAAATAAAATGGCCAACCATGCCTCTTTTACATCAAGAAATATATCATAGAGATTATCTAATGCTTATAATAGAAATTAGAATCCCAATTAATTGAATTATGCTTTATCAAGATCTAAAATTAAAATCCCCTCTCATAATGATGAGCCAAAAATATACATGTCATTAAAACAACTTGCCATAATTATTTACATCCCTAATGATTCATGGATGTACTTGAAACACCCATCTGGACATTTCAAAGTCATCAACTCACCAATAAATTATCACATTCCATATCAAAATTCCAACGTACCTTATTTTATAGAACTACAAAATCCAATAGAACTATCTATATGAAGAAGAGTTTCTCACATTCCACTGACGTCAATACTGAGATGATGTTCTTCAACCTCATCTCTCAAGGAACACCATATTTTATTAACTTCATTCACCCAAACAATTATTGTTCTTCATAACTTAAAACTATTCTAACAATAACTGACTCCATGATACGATACTATTCACTATAGGAATGACCAACCAAAATTATAATTTCAGTGGTCTACCTACCCACGAACCATGTTCCGAAAAATTCTCCCAATATGGTTTCCACCTCACCATATCCATCTCCATGAAAAAATTGAATTCAAATCTCCTCTGATTGAATTTTCTAAAAAAGTCATGGCTGCACCTACCCCCACACCTCAATCATCTAATCATGATTCTTTAACAATAAAAGGAATCATGAGACAATACAGATAGCAACAATAAAACCTAAATGTAAATACTAGTGTAATTTCATGGTGGGATCACCATCCATCTACTCTATCCACCTTTCCCTCAACATGAACATTGATGCTCCATAGATCAGACTCTCCCTTGGATCATAACAATTCTAGTGCAATCTTTATGTGAATGAACCAACTATAATTGACATAAAATGCAAACTCTAAATCCTTTATTACTAATGTAACATGATATCAAATAATATTACCACACATTGGAATCTCAGTGTTACCCTGACCATATACCAACTTGTCTCATAACAACCACCCTTGTTACATTAGGGTTATTAAACATGGATTGATTTTATTCTCCCACCCATAAAAATATTTTTATCATCAAACTTCAAAAAAATCTCAATCTTCATGTATAACACTACATCCATTACCACACATAATGACTGAAAATGATTTTCCCTCTCATACCAGAATAATAATACAAAACATTGACTTCCACCCATCCCACTCTCATGGAAGACATCCTCTAATAACCAATGACGTTCTCCCTGTATGTGTCATTCCTCACTCAAATACCCTTATAATGAACTGAATTAATCCCAAAACCAATTTAAACCAAATTCTAAGTATTAAAACAGATTAAAACTTTGGTCCCCCATTCTTAAATTCATCTCTCCACTAAATTATCTCTGTAATGATTATCAATTTTTTCAATAACCACAAAAAATATAAATGATATTTCATATGGCTTATTAACTCACCTGAAACATAATAATTGAACACATGTAACCAGAATGCACCTACCCTCACACAATATGTTTTTTGAAAAAACACCTGATAATGATCACTATCCTCATCTAAAGGTAGAGTGATCCACCAAAAACCTTCTTCCAGGCCCCCACCTTCTAGCTACCATGATCATAAAAGAACCCAATATGTGAAAACATATATAAAACCCAATCAAAATCCTAGATTCACACTCAAATGAGTCTATAACCATGTAAAACCTAGTCATGTTCCAAACCCACTAACCACCCCCCATACACATGTGAAATGCATTCAATAAAAAAATAAATCTCACTCATTCCAAGGATGTCCACAAGTCCACCAACCATAAGGTATCCATTCTATATCTAGGAGCATTGTACCATGTTGTCACTACACAATAGCTAACATCACATGAATCCTACAGACCTTTCCATCTAAAACCATAATTAATACCAAGAACACATCATATGGTTTATACCACAACCATAAATAATTTATATGTCTTTCTAAAATTACCCTATTGGGTTATATAGAATTCCAACAAGAATATACATGGGAGAACACCATATAGGTTTCTAGTGACACTTTTTGTTACGCTTAAATAGGATAATAGAGTGACAATACCTTGATAGGAATGTGGAATCAAGAAAAAAAGTATAACTAAATTTAAAACAATCACTTGAAAACCCCTTTGTTATAATATAATTTAAGTTATTACTGTTACTGTATTTTTGTTTGTTTTAATACTGTAAAAAATTAAATAAGAATTTACATGGTTCAATATCACTAGTATACTCCAAGTAGCCTGCAATTAACATTACGTTGATGCATCAAATTACTAAATTATACTACTCTTCAAAATTAGGATTGGGAAAGATCACACCATGCTCCAGCTCACTTCCATTAAGCATTTAGGTTAAACTCCCCATCACTAAATATAAATTTCAAAATCAATACCCTTATTATTCTGTTATCACTACTATAGTAAGATCTCCACAAAATTTTATATACATATATATCCATTTAGTAGATTCACTTGGTTTTCTTGATTCCTGTTTTATGAATGGATTCTCTATTTTTAATCCCACATGTATACTCCTCCAAAATATGTGAGTACCTATCTATTTTAGTACCTATTTATTCTAGAATAAATAAAAAAAATCCTACTGTATATTCTAATTCACAAAAATTCCCTCTTATTCTTTGGAAGAGTCTCAGATGGGTGACAACACCCTTTTTTTCTTACATCCCATCACTGGGAACAACTCTTCTTCTCTAAGAAATGGATTTCAAATATTATTTTCCTCTCACAAACAAGTCTAGTTGATATCCCCACTTTAAATTGTGAGGTTATGAATCCAACAATTAGACACCTATCAAAAACATTGTAGAAAATTAGAACTGACCATAACTACTCGGAACCATCCTCTTTGATCCCATCCATTTGTAGTGAATGTAAGTGGATCATTGAATATCATTCTATATAATCGAGACCGGAATAAAATATACATTTATTTCACCATTTTAATCATTTAATCCACATTTTAATTTGTCTAGAATCATTTTAAAAATCTAATACAAGTGATGTATAAATCATTGATGATCCATTCATGCATTATAATAATGAATTTTCCAAAATTTTCCATGTTTCCCATCAACACTCCCTTCACCATGGAGTGGTTAAAAACATTTTATCATTTTGACTGTAAAACACCAAGAAATAAAGGGCGGTGAAAATACCTTGGCCACTATACCTTAAACACATCAATCTCTTTGATGTGATAATCACCTTATAAACATATTGACCCCAATACTCCAAGCATTGCGATGTGGTATGATTTTGTTGTCTTTTTATTTCTTATAGCTCTACATATCGACCATTATCACCATCGAACACCACAACACCTATAATGGAATTCCCTATGTTTAACAATAATCCTACAAGACCCCACACCTTTTTATTGGAATTTTTCATCTTGTGTTGGACCTTTTGATGTGTAGGACTTCAGTATATTGCTTCACATTGTCTACGACCACTTCCACTTCTCATTTTACCCATTTTCAAAGGTGCTATGGAACTATTACATGGGGAACCCCTCAATGGGACCACTTACTAGTTTCTCATGTTGTGAATTTTCTCCACCACTATGGAATGTGATAAGTAATGATTCACCAAGATATCTTCTTCACCTTTACCACACCCTATGATTATGATATAGTATTACCATTGTTGGGTAACTTCAATAGAACATGCCTTGTGCTAAGGTATAGTCCTCCAATGCCTTGTACATGATGAATTATCACTTTTTTATCCCTTATGTTGACCATGTAAGATCATTATAGATTACATTCATACTTATATATTTCCTATAAATATTGTTCTCTTTTTGTGTATAATGAACCTAACACGACAACCTTCAAAATATATTATAAAAAAATCCAACAAAAAGAAATATTTCTCATTATTAACAACCCTACATGAATCACCCTAATCATTTTACTTATCATAAAGTTATTATCCTTTTTATAAACACACATATTGTCAAAAATATATATAATATAATCCTATGGGATTCCTAAAAATCCCCCTACCCCCTTGGATTTTTTTGACAATACTAAATATTTATCACCCTTATTCTAAATGATATTAAAATGGTTTAAATGATTCCTTAAAATGTTGGGACTTCAATTGATTATCAATATCCCCTTTGAATATATTCTTCTCTTTCCATCAAAAAATATTTATTCCCTTTTTATATGGGGGAATAAAACCCAATAAATCATTAATCCACCTTTTTCCACATACGTTAGATTCAACCATCTATTTATTAACCAAATACTTTACAACCTTTCAAAAAAAAAATCTTGTTGGGATACCCAACACCCAAAGCATCCCCAATAAATTCCCAAATGATCCAAAATAATTTAGATATACATTGAGTGAGACTCCCACTTAACCACTAGATTGTCAAAAAAATCCAATAATCCTACTGATTTTGAGCACAATGTGTGAAAACAGAGTCCTTGAAGAGATCCTTAAATCTTCCCTTATAACTCATAAAAAATAATGAAATATAAAAAGTATTTACCTCTCTCACATATAAAAAAAGGTTTTTTTATCACTTCAACACCGAAAAATGATAGATAAATAATAAATCACCTTGAAGTGAGGATTATACCACCTGATAAAATTGATACCATCTACAAAATCCACATTGATACTATAAAAAATAATTCTATTTTGATTGTTCATTGTAATATTTGAATTCTAGATAACAATCCATTGAATATTATTATTAACTACCCCTAATACATTATATCTGGTTACAAATTTTTGATGTTCAAGTTGGGTATTCTTCTTGCTGCAGTTTTATCAGATCATCTTTTATTTCCATATTATGTGTTTTTTCTAGTACTATAACCCATGGATCGTATCTTAATCATATTTAGAGAACTAATTAAAAATTGTTTAAAAAAATTAATCATATTGTTAGAGTGGTAGATGAAGGTTCTTCAAGTCGAAGAAGAGGGCCGGTCAAGTTGGGTAAGCCCTTCATCTTCTATATTTATTTTTACAATTTTAAAATTATAAGAATAAAATTACACCATATATTCAAAATCATCATATTTAATATATCTAATAGAATAAATCCTCAACATATCTCCTAAGGATGTAGTTTTTTTGAATCCTTTCATAGACTTATCTATATATATGTGATTATTATTATTATTATCATTCCATGGATTGGGATTTTACACCTTGGTGGAATAAACCCCGCATAAACAAGTATCTTCCTCTGTTACATAATTTGTGGATAAAAAAATCAGATTTGATATCCATCGTATCTTAATTTTTTCTATTTTGTGATTTGTGTAGGGTCACTTTGGAAATATTTATACTTGAAGGTTATGAGTTCCCTCTTAGAATAAAACCTTTTACTAGGTGGAATCTTCTATACTTCAACATCTTTCATAGCTGGAACTACTCCTTATTTTTCCTTCTAGATTTTCCATCACTCCTTCAATTATATTATTTCTAAAAAATCAGATCTTTGATCATGATACACACTTTTTTGAGTCTTTTATTTATTTTCTAGAACATTAAACTCATTTTACAATTTAATCGGAAATTTATTTGGATAAACTATGAATTCATATGTCATAATAGTATTGTATATACCCATGTATTCTCTTCCATTACATGATATACTAAAATGGAAATACCATTCTATATGAATTATTTTAAAACAAATAAATCATTTACCATATAAATAATACATCACGTGGTCTATATATAATTGAGATATTGAGCCCACTAGATTTCTTCTCTCATCATTGGTCTTATTGGCTTTAATAATTGGGATCATAATGTTCCCAAAACTTCTAAAATAATACAAATTAGGTTCTTCCTTATTTTTGGATAAGTTCATTAAGATTTATCATGGAAATTATAATTTATACTATATTTTAGATTTAGAAAAAATTTACCTATTGAGGATGCTTTTGGTTGGATTTTCTATCCTTATCTGAGGCTTTTATTCCCTTATTGAGTTCTCTTATATTTATATATATTCCTTGAAAATGATTATAAATTTATATTAAAATTGAATTTGAATCCACCCCTTTTATTCTTAATTCATTAAGTTGTGTATTAGGAGGAATAAATATTCCCTTAAATTCTTGATCTACATCCATTTTCATCAGAATTTCATTGGAATGATCTTCAGTCATGTATATCTATTCCATCATTTTTCTCCCATTTTCATTATTGAAAAATTCAACACCACTTCTACTTTTACAACCATTTATACTACAAGGATAAATACAAAATCATTTTAAAATAAAATACATGTAAAAAATACCATCATTCCATATTATCTTATAGAATTTGGATATCCTCTTAGTCATTGCATTAAAACCTCCTAAAATACAATATTATTATTGTTTCCAATTACTCATTATACAATCCTTTCAGTTTTGAGATAGAGTTTGAAATTCCTAACACTATTTAAAATAGAGTATTATAATCATATATTACATTATATTAAGAATATAGTACAATGGTTGGAGAATTATTTCATATGACATTCCTCCTCATCTTCTTTATTTAGAAACAATACACTCTTAATTATAATTTCTATGTAGTTATTAAAATTTCATCAATATATATATATTATAACATTTCATCTATAGTCCTCATGTAGATGAATTATCGAATATTACCCTCTGATTCCATTTTGAAATAGGAATCAATTTAAATTATTTTTTATCTATATAAAAGATAACTCAATGTCGACTCAAAGGAACAACTCCTTCCTCCAAAACCTCTATTGGAACTCAAAGTGAGCCTTCCATGTAAGTAATAAAATCCATTTTACCTTCCACGATTTTTATTCAATAAAACATTAGATAACTCACTACAGATTCTCTTTATCTTCACACAAAATAAAATCAAGTTAATGTAGTAGAAAATAAAATAAAGATAAATAATCCCTCCAATATCACTTCATGGCCCCTCAATAGGATCTTAGAGTGAAATTACCCCTAAGGGGGTTAATATAGGTATGTATGTATTAAAAAAAATTTAAAACAAGTTTTCCTTTAACTCTCACTTCCCTAAATGTATACAGACCTATTATCCTTGTAGATAACATTATATAATATATTTATTAGATGTTGATATAAATTAATAACTTGAAAAAAAATTGATATCATACAATTTTATTGATTCCTTTTAAAATATTGTAAGGTTTATGTATAAATTAAATAAGAATATAAGAATTTATAAGGTTCAACATTATTGAGACACTATATGGAGTATGCAATCAGCATTTTATCAATGAAAAAGTCACTAAAGTTCACTAATATTAAAAATGGTGTTTGGGTTAGGTCACTCCTTTCCCAGGTTCAGTAACATAAGTTTTTAGGTCAACTATATGTCACTTAAGGATCACTAGTAGCTTATTTCCCTTATTATCTATTCCTCACTACTACAGGATGTTATCTACAATTTCTATGGATATGAAGTTCCCTTTACCAGCTTCATGTGATTTTCATACATCATTAGTTATGAATGTATGGTCTATTATTGTACAAAAATTATGATACCTTAAAATATTATAATACCTTCTCATTGTATCGCCTCATTTTTCCATAATTAATATAGAACTCACATTCTCATTCAATTCACATAAAAATTCCATCTTTTTATTTAGTAGATTATTTAACGAGTTCAAACACCTTGTTATTTCTTATAGTCCAGCATTTTGAATACCTATTATTCTATGAGAAATAAATATATAATATAATCTATCCCACATACATTGTTCTATTCAATATCCTCACTTGAAATTGGTAGGTCATTTAACCAACAATTGGACCGCAACTAGTATCATTTTGTGATATTAAAACCATCTATAACTTCTTAAGGACTTCTTACATGATCTCCTGAATTTTTAGTCAATGTAACTGATTTATGGACCACAATTCTCTCTAATTGTATCTAAATTAAATATCCATTTAATTTCCCATTTTAATCACTTCAATAACCTATAATTCATGTTATAATCATGGTCACAAACTGAGAAATCTAATGGATAAATAATTGATGATCTGTTATTGTATTATCATAATTAATTCTCCTTAATTATTCACATCATTTGTTGACATTCCCTATGGAATGGTGTGGTGATAAACCATTGATTTCTTTGATTACAACACAATATGAACTATTGTGTGGTAAAAAAACCATTTCTACATTTCCATCAACACATCGATCTGTATTATTTTTTCACCACATTATGACCATGTTGACTCCAACATGTTAGGAATTATGACATGGTCTCATGATATTAGATGTTTTATCTTGTATCTCTACATACTGACCATTTCCACCATTAAAAACCACCCTTCCATAATAGGGTTCTATGTTTTTCACAGGGATCCTCCTAAATAAACATGCCATTATTTTTGGAATGTATATTCTTGTGTTGTACCTTTTGAATGGGTGGTCTTCGATATATTTCTACCCATTAACAATGTCAACGGCCATGGCCACTATGTGGCCATTTTTTATTGTATCTCTCAAACTTTGACATGGGGAATCACCCTACATAACAATTTTTGAGTTTTCTTTGTCAGTAATTTTCTCATCTATGACAAGATATGTTATGTCATAGTTCACCAAGAAATATGATACACCTTTACCCCATGCTATGACAATTGGTGGTCTTTAACATATTGGGAAACTTCCACAAAACATGCCCTGTGAAAAGGCATAGACCTCCTTTTCCTACTCCATGATTCCTTCAACGTTATTTATCCCTTATCTGGTCCATATATGATCCTTTTATAAAACATGATCAATTATTGATAACCTATGGATACCAATATCATTTTATATACAATGATCCAAAAAAAGCATCAAGATTACTTGTCGATAAATCCAACATAATGTAATATCTTTCAATATTAACAATCCTTAAAGTATCATGTTGATCATATACCATCTCATCAGCATCATCATTATTATTTTCAAAAAAATTATAATCAACAAATATAATAAAATATTGTGGGATTCAAAATAACATTGAGTAACTAAACTTGTATTCTCAAGGAAATCTATGCCTATCCTCAGATCAAGCCTCAGTCATTTCAAGCATATAAAGACCCACTAAGGGTCTCTATAAGTCCCCACCACAAAAGGACCATATAGACACCACTATATAACATCCTACATTATGATCAATATAGATTTACATTGAAACAAAATTTATATTTTAATTGAGTATAATTTCACTAAAAATTTATATCGGAAAATCATATAAGTTATTGTTTACAGTTTATACTATTTAATCCCCCATCATAAAATCCAATCACAGACAAGAAATCACATGTTATATAATTCTTAAATGAAAAATATGATACCTGAACATGATACTTTCTTAAATAGGAAAAGGAAAAATTTCCTTATAATTATCTCTAAAAAATTTGTCATATTCAATACACACCTCATCTATAACATTATAAAACAAAAACAATCCCATCACCCTGGTAACGAGGCCTTCCAACTATAATGGAGTCCATGAATCACTATTATTAGGTCCTTAAAAACCTATAACACAATCCCATACTACATGTATAACATCCACCAAAATCATAGGAAAAAAACATTTTATACCACTTTGTAATGATTTGGCTCATGGTTTCTTGATAGTATCCAAACTAGTGGTGTTATGTGACATCATGCACGAGTCCTTATATGCCATAGGCTAAAAAATAGTTGTGAGGGAATAATATATAATTTTATGAGTTTTTTACTCAAATAAGATTGATAATATAGGTAAAAACTACTAAATAATATCCATCACAAATATTATTTAATAAATAATAAATTAAAACACAATTACATAACAAAGTGTACCATGTTGAAGCATAAAGACTCACAATCATTAATACATACAAAATTTATCACTTTCATGGTTGATATCTTAAAATATATATAAATAATACTATAAATAATAACAATATCTCAGCTTCAATCCCCAAGCCTCAATATAACCCAATATCAACAATCCATCTAACTGATCTAACCCAATCCAATATGTGTCAGGTGTTAAATATAAAGGTAGACATACAGTCTATACATGCACTTTGGTTACCATTCCAGATGTCAGAAATGGATCTTAGTAGAGTCTCACTAAGATCACAAATAATAATCCACCACATATGTATGTTCATGAATAAAAATGAACAAGTCCCATAAGTGTGTTAGATATTTATTTTTTAAATAAGCCACCATGACTCCCACTATGTTGGGTCACCATGTGATAACTTGGACTCTATTGAACTTGAAAATACATACTTGAGTGCCATGAAAACATTTTCTCATTCCTCTATGTAATCACCCATGTAGATCAACTCACACTAGAGGACTCATGATAGGGAATCATCTAATTAATTTCCACTATACCCTCAATATAGATATACATACCAAGAATCTCGACCAAACTTATCACTTGGAATCTCACATGTAAAAGGATTGGCCAATCAAATTTCACTCTTGGTGTGTTCCATCTGTATTCCACATCACATAAACATATGGTCCCCATATCAATCATGGTGGCACATTTATTTAATCTTGTATCTCATCTCACCTTTGTATTCTGATCTCTGATCCTGAATCATGAGACGTAATGGACGCCAAATAACTCATGGAAGGCAGATCATCTAATTCTCTGTACCAACCATACCACCCATGGAAGACCCATCACAAACATTTTAGTCATCTCAATCATGGATGAAACAACCTTTTTACATAACAAGGACTTTATTCAATGATAATTTCAATATCACAATCCCATTCATGGTAAGAAAGGCCTTAGGAATCTCTCCACCACCAGAATCTGTCACCTAATAGGATCCCAAGAATAGAAATAAAAAATAAGACAATAAACAATCACATTTATCACCATCTCATCATATCCATTAATTTAACTTATCTATCATCACACAATATATCACAACACATCTCACCCATATGGGAATCCACTAGGGTTCTTCAGACTCATTTTGTTCTTTTCTCGTCAACACCTAATTCCACCTGTTACTTATTAGTGATCTATAAGCCCATTGGATCATCCCAAAACCATTTTAAATAGTCAAGTCGAGATTATCATTAAAACCCCTCAACAGTCTTGGTCCCACCACCAGGTGACCATCCTATTCCATCTTGTTTTAAGTCCCTTTGCAGCCCAATGTTAAATCCCGAACAACTCCATTGACCCACACATTGGTCTTATTTCCTATATATTAAGGGAGAACCCCTATCCAATCAATTATAGGATAAAATTATATAATAAACCCCATCATGTCCCAAATAAATCATTTGGATCACATCAAAGACTGAGCACAACCACTCTTATGAGGGTGTTTTTCATTAAGGCTAAGATGTACGACCATCACAGTTTCCTATCACTAGGACTAAGACTCTCACACCTTCTCAAATGACACCGGGTAAACCATCATAATCTACCCAAATAGAATCTCATACACCAAAACCAACCCAATGCCTCATGTCAACTATGTCCACACTCTCTCACCTTGGTGACATAGTCTCTTAGTGATAAAAATCACTAATAGTGCTAATGATCATTTTTTTGGAGCATAGAAGGTTGAAATCCATCATATCAACCCTTTCAAGGGCCTTATTAGTCTTTATCCTTTCTATATGGTCCTATGAAATTCCTGTAAGAATAAAAACTTATGCATAAAAAATCTTACGCCTTTATATTAAATGGACCACCGACCATCAACATAATGTAAACCCTCTTATCAATCTTTATTGATCCTCATCCAAGTCATTCCATGACTTATCTAATCATATACAACCACTCATGCTCCTATATCATGTTATGTAACATAACTAATTAATTATAAGCAATTATAATTAACTATTTAAAAAAATTCTTAAGGTTCATTTTCCACAAATCTCAATTGGTGTTACCATTACATTGAAATAACTTCCAAAGGTGTGTGGTCATACATCCATGTCCTCTCACAAAACACATAAAAAAAATCTTATCCCATGCTATATTACTCAATAGGATGATGGAATTGAAACCAAAACATTAATGATGTAGTTTTTATAAATAAATATTGTATCATTTTAGAGGAATATTGAATACATTTCATAAACACATACCTGATGAATGTAATAGTTTATTATATTTGGAGACTAGAAACACCATACTCTTATTTAATGAAATATATTCAACATATCCCAAAAATATTTTCTCACATATTAATCCTATTAATAATACACTAGATAAAACATTATTTTTAGCCAAGTAATGAAACATAATAAAGGTTGATCTTAGATACTCAATATGGGTAAACATATTAGATATAAATATGTGACTATAATAATGAGTAAGATATTAAGTTGTGTATGTGATCATGCACATACCTTACTAAGTTCATACCCAACATATAATAGATCATTATGTTGAGTTATAGCAAGGAAAATTATAGTTTTTGAAAATATGGCACATAAGTGTGAGAAATATTCATAAATAAATCATGAACCATAAAATAATTTCATAAAAGTATGGAACCATTATAAATATGGAAAACCATTTTATATTTCAAGGTTAGATACCAAGACCATGAACATAATAAATCATGAATTATCACTTATTTTCTATTTTGGATTAAAATGTAGTTATTTTCAACAGTGGATAAGGAAAAAACTACTTCCCATAGTGGATTAGGACACAACTGTTTCCTATAGTGGACCAGGGCATGACTATTTCCCATAGTGAATCATGCCCATCAAATTAACTCCCATTTTTATATCAGGAGATATAAATATTTTTCCATCACATTAGAGGGAGATATAGATCCCACACACCTGATAATGAAAACCACACTTATTTTTTCCCACAATAGAAAAACACATTCATTATATCATTACATCAGAACTGATGTAAAAAATGAGTTTCATAAATATTTCATCAATTTATCATAGAATAAACCATAAATAATAAATGGAATTCATAAACATTTCATCGAAAAAAATTAAACATATAAATAAATATAAGGATTATATCGTTCAATTTTATCCCTAATAAAGAGTATGTAGCATCAAAGTAAGTCATCATTGATGGAAAATGATTTTGAAATATCACTTAGAACATTTAATGAGGAATATATCACTTAATAATTGAACAAAAAATTAAACATTAAACTTCGTGAAAATACATTTATTGAAAAATAATCTATAAAACATTAAAAGGAATCATTATAAACCAATTAAAAATTTACATAGGAAAATATCCTTTTTAGATTGAAAAATACTTTTTAAATTCATTAATATTTTTTGAAATCCTTTTTTCTATAAATAACTATTAAAAATTATAAAATAAGATTCAATGAAATAATGGGTATTATAGTGGGATATTCTCTTCATGTCATACATGTTAAAAAAATATTTCTTTCACATATTAGGTAAAATTAAAATGTGTGTTTTTTTAAAAACTACATGAAGATTCTTTAAAAAAAATTAAATTGTCAAACATTGAAAAATATTTCATTAACAAATCATTCAGATAATGTTAACATAATTTTTAAAAACATTTTTATAAAACAAGGTTTTTGAAGAAAAAGTGTTTTTGACTAAATAGAGAAATTAAAATGATTTTTTAAATAAATTATTTAGAGCACTTGAGTACATAAATGAAGGAAAATGAAGGGAACCATGTTTTTTTCGTGAAATTAATAGAAGAAAATAAAATTCATGTTTTTATTGGAAGATAGATCATAATATCTCATCATTTGAAGTATTTTCGTAAACAATCGCAATAAATAATTCTATAGTAACATAAAACTGTTACCACTTTGGTAACTTTTGAACCATAATACTCATAAAAATGAGACCCTCAAACTGATATGTAAATCCTAATATTTTTTGTAGAGAAAAATAATAAATTAGATTCATGGGTAATAAAAACAACACGTAAAATAAATAGTTGGGGGATATAGTATCTTTCTCAGAAAAAAAGTGATAAGAAAATCCCAAACTATAAGTCTCAACATCCTTATTACACATTCGAACCTCCACTTCTTCTTACAAATTTTGTTAGTTTGAACCAAAAGGGTTATTAGATTTTCTCTCTAACCAAAATAAGGGTACAAGGATGGTAGGGGAGAAGTAAGTTCATTTTTTGAGATGGGATTGGATGATGCAAAGTGTTTTCTATGTTTAAAGAGGAGATGGGAGGTGGTTTCCTTTTATATGTGAGGTGGGTAACACTATAGTAATTTCTGAAAATAAAAAGTTCTACCATTTTTTTCACATTCTAAAAGAACATAGAATGGTCTATTATTGGCCCTAGAAGATATAATTTCTTAATATGACTAGATAATAAGTTTTTTAAATGTTTTTAGTCATTGGTAACCGATATCATTTTAGTTCAATCCCCTAGTAAAACCATTTTTTCATTAGCCATGGTAAATAATTTTTATATTTTTAATATTCATTATAGTAAAAAAAGTTGAAATTTTGGTATAATATAAAAAAATATTATCTTTAATATTGAATCCATTGTTTCCAAATTTCAATCATAGATGCAAAAAGTTTTAATTTGAAATTAATCACCAAAATGAGATGATAAAGTTATTTTCAAAATAGAAAATGTTCAAAATTTTACAAATTTTACAAATAAAAATTCAATAAGAAATTAATTTCAATGAACTAAATTTGACCAATATATATATAATAAAACTATTGTTTCCTTCAAAACCATCGTAAAATAATTTCGATTCTTTTAAATGAAAAAAATAAAAGATAAGTTATATAGAAACACATATTTTTCACTATTAATCAAAAAAATTATATATTTAGAAAATTCTCAAAATTTCCTCCTAGGATAATTTTGAAATGATGATTTCAAATGTGAATTTTATTTTTTAAATTTTTTTTCTAAAATTAGAATTTTCTTAAAACAAGTTCTCAAAAGTCTAAAAAATGCTTTGTAGAAAAATATAGTTTTTGATAATAATGTTGAATTTATTATTATCACTTGTATAGAAAGCACATATGATAATTGTTAAAATTTTATTTTAATATATTTTATATAAATTTAATTAAAATAATTCACCAAATTTTTTTTATTTAGTTTATTTTGATAAAAAAGTTGTTTCGCCGAAGAAATATTTTTTAACAAAAAGATTCCATTTATTTTAAAGTGTTTTTTTCATTTGTAATTAATTGGAAATAAAATAATTCATTATATAGACATGAATAAATAATAAAAATTTACAAGTTAGTTAATCAAATTCATACCTACCAATCCCTGGTCTATGTGATAACTTTAATATTAAAAAATAACATTTCGATAGTATTTCATGTTTTGTTTAAACATGTTGTTACATATAATTTAAGATAAACTCAATGTTATGTGTAACAAAATATAACCATAGTTTTACATGTAACAAAATATAAACTATTTAATTCTTGTAAGACAAAACAAAATCTATGTTTCATGTAAAAGAAAATATCAAAAATATTAAATTTATTCAAAAAATTGTATTTTACAAAAGCTAAGGGTGTTACATTCTAACACCTCAAAATGAATTCCTACCCTAAAATTAATCACTTTGGTACTAAAATATAAGAATACATACACCTCATTACATCCTATGGATCCCACATTGATTTCCAAAGTAAGTAGTTTTTTCACCATACTTTGATATGGTGAATCGTCTTATTTTTTAGAACTTTCTCTGTAAAATCCCGAATCTAAAATGAGTATTCTTATTAAGAAAGAATATTCTCTAGTGGAAAGATAGTTGAGTTTGGTACATGTGATATATTAGGTAAGTACTTATCCAGGAGAGATACATGGAACAAATCATGTACCTAATAAAGGTTCAGTGGACGTTTCAAGTTATAAGATATGGTCCTAATATGATCATGTATTTCAAAAGGATAGATATACATAGGTATTAGTTTTCCCTTTTTTCTTTGAAAGATAATTTTGTAGAAATACCTTATCACCATCTTTAAATTCAATATCATGTTGAAAATTATTAGAATAACATTTATGTCAACAATTTTTGTCCTTAAATGTTGTAAAATGGATATAACCTTCTCTATCATCTCATAAACTTTATTAGATCAAAATATCTTTCATTATAAAAGTTCATTATAGTACATTGGAGTTATACACTTATTTCCAATAAGGGATTCATAGGGATCCATATGAATTTTCGAGTGTGATCAATTATTGTAATAAAACTAAAATATAAGAAGTTTGTGATCCCAACCACCTATAAAATCCATATAACAAGATATTATAATATAATCTAGTGTTTTAATTGTTCTTCAGACTAATAATCTAACTATGGATGATACACATTGATTAAAGTAATCATTATAACAAGATCTTGCTGGAGAATTCACCAAAATGTCGAGGTAAACTTAGTATCCTGACAAGACACAACTTAATGTTGTACTCCATGAAACATTACCACACCATTAATTTATATTATATAAATATGATCTCTAGATAAATATTATTTAATAGCAGTGAAGTGTGTTAAATTCATAAAGTGATTGACTATAACCCATGATTACCTCAACATCAATGATATGAAAAACCCAAGTGGTTACCTATACTGTTAATCATTTCTCCACAAAGTGTGAAGGAATTCCTCCTTAAATAAAATTTTCACTAAAAAATATCCAAAACCAAAGGGTTGTATTTCTATTAATTTCTCTTCAAACATCCTTAATCTTGATAAACTACCATCACATAAAACCCCAAAAGGGGTTTCAATTACTTAGAAATTTTGATCAACCTTAAACTCATAAAGCTATAATGGTATCTAAAACTCTTAAGATAATATTTCATGGATGAATATACACTTTGAAAAGTTAATGCACCATTTATTATTTATATAATATATTATCTTATTGAAAAAGGAATTGTTTTATTAGGTTCATTCTAGTACTGATAGAATATGATATGTGGTATCATTATTTAAAAATACATGTAAAGTGTATAATGATATGAAATTGCAAGAAATTATAAATAATTTGGTTTTCCCAATGCTTATTCATAGAAAATACGTCATGAAATTACAATATAAGGAGTGAAGGATAAGTGTGACCTAATTATGATGATTCACTTTATCCATTGTGATTGCATAATATTTTCTATTGTCCATTGTGTTCAAAGGATTTTGTGCCTTATCATCTACATTATCCTTTTTTTGGGTTGATTAGTATATTTACCAAACTCCTCAAACATGAAACAATAGAGTGTGGGTGCTACATTAGTTTGCATCATTTTTCTCCACTATTTCTTTAATCAGACCATTAGTCGTATTTAAACATTCATGAACTTTATGGCCTAACTTCCCATATTCAGAGAACCTACATTTTCCATTTATTAAATTCCATTTATTCTTCTTCCAATATTTATTGCATGCATATGGATGGTATTTCATTCCACAATTTTAGTTTTCATCAAATTCGATCTTCCTATTCCTATCAAAACCATTGGAATGGGGGGGGAGGAATATCCAATTTCTATTTCAACCTTTAATTTACACTGATTGACTTTTTATTTGCTACTATAGTCTCTTATAACCAAAAACTTTATAAGAAATTGTTTTAGGACTGCAATGATTTGATCAATTTTTCTTTTAGGAATAATGATTAAACCATAAGTGTACCTTGCAAGTATTTTAAAATTAGCTTCATAGATAACAATAGATTCATCATCCTTTTTCTTAATATCAAGTAATTAATTATCGATATTTGTTCATATAATACAATGGAAGTACTTACTGAGAAATAAAACCTTATACTATTTCCAGCTAATAGATTCAATTTCCTCTTGTTCCCTTGTGTTCTTAATAAGATTCAACCACTGTTCTTTTTCTCCATAAAAATGATAACCAACCAAAATTAATTTGTCATTCTATGAACATTAAGGAATTAATTTTTTTTATCATTAGTACCGATCCATTTCTCATTAACTAGTGGATCAGAGGAACCCCTAAAATAAGGTGGAGGTTTACACATGAGTGTCTTAAAAAAAATAATTCTCTCATTTTGTTGGTCAGATGTCCATCATTATTCATATCCTAAGAATTTTGTGTGAGGATGGTAGTAATATTTTTCGTTGCATCTCCCATAAAATTTATTTTCATAGGGGGAACATAATTACTTTATATGTATCATTAAGCCTTTACATAGTTCCTTCATGTTCCAGTCATTGAGTAAAACAAAAAATCATAGCCTATGAAATACCAATCATAAGGAAAAACCACATAATCCTAAGAAAATTAGTTATAAGATGTATAAATAATGAAACATTGTTTTCAATATATGACACATAATTATTAACCTAGGTAATTTAAAGGAATTATATAAATCAATCGTTATGGTTCATAAAGAGTTTGTGAGTTTACAAAGAATATCCCCTAAGAGTGTCAAATTAGGTGTGCGATAAGGCCTCTTTCTGTGCACCGGGTGATGATTGAGTCCAGCTAAATTCACCCTTTTGGAGTTATTACCACTAGGTACCTATATTCCCAATAAACATCCCCTTTTACTATCCATATAAGGATGTAATTTTTTGGAAACCCCTTGCTCTATCATTCACAAAAAATCCAGGATGTTTTCCTGTATTTAAATCATCCATAGACTTATTAAAATATTTTTTCCCTGGAAATATACCAAGGAATATCTGATCAGATATCACTAATGTTTTTTAATCTTAATATATAATAATTGAATAATAATTTCACCTAATACTAATCAGAGTGACCTAGGATTTAATATATATATGATGGATGTTTATAAGAATATTAAAAAAAATTCATAACCACATGCCTGAGAACCATTACAGTTTATTGTATTCGGGGACTTAAAACACAATCTTCTTATTTCATGAAAGATCTTCAAAATCTCCCAAACTATCTTCTATTGTAGTACTAATTTTATGCATACACTACCAAAACCTTTCTTTATAACCTAGGGAATAAAAAATATGGAAAGTTGAGTATAGAAGCTAAGTAAGGGTAACCATAGTAGATATCAACCCATGATCATATGAAGTATAAGATAAGAATAGTGATATGTGATCATGAGCATAACTTAAAATGTTCAGACAAAACCTTTAATAGATCATAATCATGATTCATTGAATAAAACATTACCATTTCCGAAAATATGGCCTATAAGAGTGATAAATAATCATAAATCAATCATTATACATAAAACCATGACATTAAAGTGTTCAACCATCATAAATATTAAAGTAGTTTCATATATAAAGGTTAACTAAAAATACCATACACAGTTTCTATCAAGAAATGTCACCCATTCCTCATTGTGTATCCGGATGCACTATTTCCCGTAGTAGATCAGGACTCACACGTTTCCTATAGTGGATTAGGACTCACCTATTTCCCATAATGGATCAATAACATTAGAATTTTCCTAATTATTATTTTATGGGATATAAATCCTTACCCAATGAATTGGATGGGGGTATAGGTCTCATCCATATCATAATGAAAAACAAACATATGAGTTTTAACATAGTATAAAATATTCATCAAACCATCATATCATAACCCATGTATAGAAAATGGGTTTAATATATTTTTTATAAATTCACCATAGTATAAAACATGAAAAATAAATGCGATTCCAAAACATTTCATTAACATAACCAATAACAATCTATAGAATGAATAAAGATGGTATTATTGAATATTATCCCTAGTAAAGATTGAGTAACATCGAAGGATGTCATCTTAGAGAGAAAATGATTTTGTAAGACCACTTGTAACATTTTATGATGAATATACCCTTTCCACTTTGAAAACAATTTTTAAAAAACCATAAAAATTTAAAATATTTTTCTTTGAAAAATATCCTTGGTAATTTATCAAGGATTATTTAATAATAGTTTCAAACATTTCATTAGGAAAATATTTATTCCTAATTGAAAAAAATATTTTCAAACCTATTTTTTTAAAATAATTTATTTTGAAAATAACCTTGAAAACATTAAAAAGAAGATTAGAATAAAATAATGTCCATGAAGGAAGGAATTTCGGTTCATGCAGAACACATTTAAAAAAATATTATTTTCACATTTCCAGTAAAATTCATAAATGCCTTGTTTTGAAAGAAATATGAAGATTACTTTCGTAAAATTATGTAAAACTGTAAACATGGGTAAAAAATATTAAATAAATCATTTTAATAATGTTAAAATAATTTTTGAAAACATTTTTAGAAAAAATTTGTTCAGAATAAAAAGTTTTTTCAACCAAAGAGATAAATATAGATGAGTTTTATTAAAAACATTCTTTTGAGCACTAGCGAACATATAGAGTGGAAAATGAAAGGAAAAATTTATTCCCATGATACAACCAAATGATAATAAAATTATTGAGTTTCTTTTGGGATAAATCATAAAATTTCATCATTTGATTTATAATCATAAACAATCCTGATAAGTGATGAGATTGTAACATTAAAATCATTCAACTTTGGTAACTTTTGAACCATAAACCTAATGAAAAATATTAAATCCCAATAATTTTTATGAGAATAATAAAAAAGTAAATTCATTGGTAGTATAAATTACACATTAAAAAAATAGTTTTGAATATATAATGTTACTCATAGAAATAAAATTTGATATATAAAACCTTACAAAGAGTCTCAAATTCTTTTATACATGTTCGAACCTCCCATTCTTTAGGAAATATCTTTTGGGTTTCAAAAAAAATATTCATGGTTTTGATATTGTATAAAATAAGGATTCTAAGATTATATAATGGATTTAATGAAGTTATTTAGATATTAATTTTATGAAACTAAGGGGGTTATAACTGTTAAGTGGAGAGTAGAGTGGGTGGCAATTATTATGTGAGGTGAGCGACACTCATGTATTTTTTATAATGAAATCATTTAACCCACATTTTTGACATACTAAAATGATTGAAAATATGATATTCTCAAAATTATAAGATTTAATTTATAAATATTTCCACATAATGGGGTTTTTTTATGTTTTTAGTTGTTATTTTAGTTTAACCACCAGTAATCTTATTTTTTTTAATCACAAAAAATATTTTTTTACTGCTTTATGTTTTCATTATGGTAAAAAATTATGTTGACTATATTAGATAATATAAAAAATAATTATTTAAAATATGGAATCTATTTTTTCAAATTACATTTAAATAGTTGTAAAATTTAAATTTAAAGTTAATCCAGTAGATGTAGCGAGAAAGTAGTTTTCTGAAGAGAGAATGTTCAAAAGATAAAAAAGTATTTATATGAAAATTAAATTTTAAATTTATTACTGTTATATAAATTTAATTAATAGATATATAATTGAATTAATTTTATGATTAAAATAATTTTAAAACAATTTGGATATTTTTTAATGAATTAAAATAAATTAAAATTGTTAACAAAAACAAGTATTTTCACTATTTATTGAAAAAATAATCTTAGAAAATTATCAAAAATTCACTATAATATAATTCTGAAATGGTGATTTAAAAATTAATTTCCATTTTTCAACTATATTTTTTAAAATATTAAAAATTTAATTTTAAAATACGTGCAAAAATAGGAACATGACATGTTTTTAGAAGTATACAATTTTTAGCTTAAAATAAGATATATTCCAATATAATATCTAGAAAATATAAAAAATAAATATTAAAGTTTTTATTGAATATATAATATATAAATTTCATTAAAATAATTTAATAAAAGTTATATATATAATTTATTGTGATGAATTATATTTTTGAGCATAAAAATATTTTTTCTCTAAAAGAGTCACTTTATTTTCAAATCGTTTTTATTTTTATTTCATAATAATTTATTACCAATGAATTCATTATACACACACACACACACACACACACAGACTTGTAAACCACATATTTTCATAATTTAGTGAATACTATACATACCAACCATTATAGAGGCTATATGATAACTATCATATTAAATAATAACATTTTAATAGTTGTTAATATTTTTTTTAAACTCAGCATTACATGAAATGTAAGATAAAATCAACATTTCATATAATATAAGATAAACACAATGTTATGTGTAACACAAGATAATAAAATGATTCTGTAAAACACAATATAAATTCTATGATATATGTAATGAAAAATATAAAAAAACAATTTATTATAATAAAATATTTTAAAAAATATCAGGGTGTTACAAAAACCTATCCTAAAATACAGCCAAATTTGATTCCTAGTAAAAATAGATAAAGAGTTGAAGAAAAATGAATGACCTCACCTTGGATCATAGAGAAAATTAACTATGAAAAATCCACTCTAAATTAGTATTGAAGGAGGTACATGAGAAGGGATAATTAGACAATAAATTACCTCTACTGAGCTCCCCAACACTATAAATTTTGAAACACCTTGACCTTGAAAAAAATGGAGTTTCTATTCTATAAAATCCTCCCAAGAATGATTCATAGGAAAAATTGTGGGGGGGTGTCACTCTATGAATTCATACCTCCTATGAAACTATTGGCCTGATCCATAGTACATGTCCAAAGAATGGTTGGAGTAAAGGGCTTTACCCTCCACAAACCCCATTCACTACATGAAATATAGTTACAAATTTGAATGGATACTGGCTACTAAATTCGATCCCCCTAAGTCACCCCAACCCCTATCCTATATCCACACAGGAACCAAAAAAACCCATCAGGCCTCTCTCCATGTCAAAAATTATTTTAGGGAGATTATCTAATGATTACAATACCAATATGAATCCAAATTCATTGAATGTCCCGTTATCTTGATAAAAAATTCAATATCTCTTTGAAAATGATGAGCCTAGAATCTATTGGTCGTTAAATATTTTACTTCCAATGATATCACATGACCAAATAATAATTCCCCTTGATCTATAAATAAAATATTGAGTGTTTTTTATATATTCAATACTCTCTCAATGTATCCAATGCTATGAAGAAATGTAGACCATTATCTTCCAATGTTTGTGAATACACTACGATATCATCAATGTTCTCAAGCGTAAATTAATCCTAGTTCATATGTAATAAACCATTCATCAAGACCATGAATTATTTTGATGTGTTTTTTAAACTCAAAGGATTAGCGAGGAGGAAAAATAAATCATATAATCACTTAAAAGTAGTATGAGGAATGTCTAATGGAATCACCCTAAAAATGTGATATTCAAAACTCATATCGGTCTTGTAAAACCACTCAGATCCACTAAAATAATTAAATAGGTAATATATACTAGTAAAATGATACATTTTCATGTTCATTACTTTATTTATCCACAATTAATAAATACATATGCTCAAATTATCATTTCCATTCTTAGGTAACAAAAGTGGCCACCCCAAGGTGATGTGTTATGACAAATGACTTCCTTAAACTTAAGGTCCTCCAAAAAGGTCTTCAACTCTCTATGTTCTATATTTTCCTTCCAATATGTAATAATATAAATGTGATCTATAACTTACATTATTTAAACAGGAATCTAAACCTACCTCTTTGGTATAATCCCCATTCATTCTTGAGGGAAGATTTGCTAAAACTAGCCCACAATAGAAGTAATGACTAACTTTTTCATTTTTTCATTTTCTCTTAGTTTAGTCATAAAATATTAGTTATTTAGAAACTATATTACATAGATTAAATTCTAGAATAGTTTTCATGTATGTCCCACCCCTAAAAAAATATAACAATTTCCTAATGGGTAACTAAAGGACTTTCACCTTCTATAGAAGTCAATGCACGCTCAATAAAAAGTCAGTTAATCTATCCCAAAAAACACATAAAAGATATATCTATGTAGAAAAAAATCAAGTTTTATTATAACTACTGAATATAATAGTGAATCCCAGAAAACACTTAATACCCTTGGATCACACCCTCTATCATCTTTCAATATTCATCCACCAAAAAAATACTCAATAAATAACCCTACATCATTAATAAAATGATAATATGTGAAAGTGTAGGTTACAATAGCATCAAATTAATATTAATATGGGGTGTATTCAACTAGAATTGTTCCACACAAGACTTATGTCCCCTCATAACTATCAGGTGTTTTCTAATTAATCACATGACACATTATCACATCCCTTACCATGAATGTTGTTAACTATATGACATGTAGGGGTAGCACTATATTACCTATTCATTCCATAAAACTAGGAACCATATACTACTTCATTTCTGGATCAAATAAAAATATCCAAATAACTACTTTGATGTGGTGTCAGTAACCTAGCATTGAATCCCTAAAACAGTCCATCACCTTAAGCATAGGTTGAACATAGTGAAATTAGTCATAATTAATACATGTGTCCTCAATTCCCGTATAATCAGTAATCTATAGGATATTGGTGACATTGGTACTAGATTACAATATCTTTTCAGAAATTTTAACACTCATGAGGATCCCTATATTGAGGATAAGAGTCTAACCATGAACCAATTTCTCTTGTATGTTATTACCCTAGTGTGAGTCATAGAATGTAAAATTTCTACTATCTAATGAAATACTACTAGTCCAACCAATTAATGTTAGTGGATATAAATAACATCCCATAATTATGTTCCTCTTGGTTATAAGGTCCTAGTTCGCAACCTATTAAAAGGATGTCAGGAGAAAGTTATTGAACTGAGTCCAAATTAAATATCTCAAACCATACTTAAAGTGCCTAACTCTATTAGCCTAATTCATAGTCAACATATGATAAAGTCTAAGTATATCCACGAAACATTTCATGTACTGTATCCTTGATATATATCTATAGGTGTGATTCATAAACTTTTGAGTTTTGATGTTATTAAATGTCTAAATAAAAAATAAAAAAAGCCATCAAATTATCCTTCCCAGGAAAGAACCATATCAAAACAGCTAGACCTAAACACCCACTAGTGATTATAGGATATATAAAGTATATAAGTCACAAGACTCACTATCCTATGCATGGGTGATTCAATATGATTGAAAATTATATATAGAGACATTATAAAAAACTCATCATCATGAAGACTACCTTCACTAATAAATAGTGGGAGAAGCTATATATAAGATTCCCTACTGAGTCCATAAATGAATGGTTTAACTCTAAGATCCCTATTATCTAGAGATAGTAAAACCTAAATTAAGACATCTATAATATTCTCATCCATAGGAGGTTATAATTCAATTAATAGAATCACTATTATAACCATTATAGTATACTCATATAACTGAAATTCCAAACATTTTACTCAATACACATCTTAAGATATTATTGATATCGCATTTCAGTACATCAAAAATAGCCATAGAAAACTGCTATTTTACACTAACCCTATCATATAATGGTATCATACAACTAAGGCTCTATATATTTCCACTAACTAAGTCTCAGTGTATGGTATATAACACCTGAAAGATTCACTTAATCAATATCCATGCCGTAGAAATATTTGGAAACCGTATAGATTCATTTAGCCTAGTAATCTTCCAACAATAAGTTACATAACCATAAAATGTATAAGTTATTGTTGATATTTTAAATAACTAAACTCCACCTTCTTTACCTGGTGATCCATCATGCCTAAGTAAATCAATATTATATCAATCACATATTTCAAATATATTTCATGAAAATAAACCCTCTTTCCTCCTTGTTCCATGAGTAAAATAATAAACCACAAACCCCATAAATTATTATTCTTAAATCACAAGATCATTAAATTCATAAATTAAGAACAATACCATTCCTTGTAATTTGGAATTTCTTAATACATAGGGTTGGTACACAAAAGAATATGATTTACCAAATTTTTTCCCACTCCCATATCTGACTATCATTCCCCAAATAGTAATAAAAATAAACAAACCCTCTAATATCACTATTTAATTATCTAATTAGGTTAACTTAAACAGTAATAGAATTGGAGAAGCAACATGTTCTCAGGTGAACCTCCCCATATATAAAAGGCTTTTGACTAGAGTGAGGGTTTATTAAGGACATATGAATACTATATGTACTGTAACATATAACTATAAAAAAAAGTTTAAATAATGATAAATCATTATCTTTAGAATAATGAAAACATGTACATTAAAGATATGATCCAACAATAGTAAAAAAATAACATATTATAAGAAACATTATATACCAAATGTAATGTCATATAAAGAATACATACATAATTGGATTTTCCCATGATTAAATCATGTACAACACAATCCAAAGAACAATAAAACAATAGAGACATAAAAATATATGGGTCCAAGTCACCTCATTCCCTATCTCCCACTCCAACTATCCAAACAACATAACCATTTATTGTAGGTCCCTTATCTTTATATTCATCAATGATCATTTGGTCTCCACACCCACTAATGTGCACATATAAGGTGTGAGTATAAAACTATATAGCATACACCAATAGTGCCCCTAAATAAATCCCAATATATATATATATATATATATTAATTTACAGTGTGATATGATAAAAAGCATAAAAATATTAACTTTCATATTACAGAGTGCTATAAAATCTACAAATAAGTGATCATAACTGCACAAATAGAAAATTCTCCTATGGCCCAAGTTTGGAAGCGTGGCTATAGGCCTTAAAACCATGTCAATAGCATATGTCCATAGTTTCATAAAACAGTGGCCGCTGTCGTCATGGATGTAGGTCTTACCTACTGCAACAATTTTAACTATGGAAGTTGGGGCCTAGTGCAACTGTTTTAACCTTGGAAGTAGGGGCCATTTTTCATGGCTAAACCATGGAATTAGGGGCCCTAATTCCATAGTTTTAACCATGGATTTGGGGGCCCTACTTCCATAGTTTTAAAAGTGACCTTAGGGCCTTAGTTCCATGGTTTAACTATGGTAGTATGCTCTTATTTCAACGGTTAAAACCATGGAACAAGGCCCCTATTTCCACAGTTAAAACCGTAGATATATCATTTACATGGTATAAAAAAATTGAGTCTCCCTTGTTCCTCACCCCCACTGCTAGTTGCCAATCCCCCTACCCTAGGCAACCCCCATTCCCCCTAGACACCCCCTTTCACGCCCCCCATGGACAACCCCCTTGCACCCCTTGACATCGTCTTTCACCCCTAAACACCCCCTACACCTCCATGCGCCACATGGACAGCCCCCTTGCACCCCTAGAATGCCCCCTTCACACCCTTGAAAACCCCCTGCACCCCCATGCCCCCTAGGACAACCCCCTTACACCCCCTGGATATCCCCCGTGAACAACCCCCTTGTACACCCTACAATAGCCCACCCCTGGACATCCCCCTTTCACCCCCTTTAACACCCCCTGCACCCCCTGCCCCTGGACATACCCCCTAGATATCCCCCTTGCAATCCGTGTAGTAGCCCACCCCCCGGACAACCCCCTTTTACACCCTGGATAGTCCACTTGCACCCCCTAGACATCCCCCTTGCACCCCATTCCCCCTAGACAGCCCCTTGCACCCCCTATAGTAGCCCACCCCTGGACAAACCCATTGGAAAACCCCTTGAACAACCCCCTTTCACCCCCTACAGTATCCCACCCCTTGGACAACCCCCTTCAACCCCCCTGGACAGTCCCCTTAAATAACCCCTACACCCCCATGCCCCCCAGAACAGCCCCTTGCACCCTTTTAACACCCCCTACAACCCATTCACCACTAGACAACCCCCTTTCACCCCCAAACATCCCCCTTGCACCCCCTGCCCCTATAAATCCCTCTTGCACCCCCCTATAGTATCCACTGCCCCCGTGTAGCCCCCTTGCACCCCTAGACAACCCCCTTTCACCACCTGGGTAGCCCCCATGACCCTTGGAAAACCCCCGTTTACCCCCATGCCCCCATGGATAGCCCCCTTGCACCCCTAGAATATCCCACCCCCTGGAATGACCCCTAGAAAGCCCCCTCGCACCCCCCTATAGTAGCCCACCCCCTTGGACAGCCCCCTTGCACCCCCTAGACAACCCCCTTGCACCCCATGCCCCTAAGACAACCCCCTTGCACCCCCCAAGCAGTAGCCCACCCCCTGGATAGCCCCTGGACATCCCCCTTTAACACCCCCAAGAACCCCATGACCCCCCAAGACAACCACCCCTCACCCTCTTGAACACCACCCTGTACCCCCATGCCCCTTGTACATACCCCTTTACCCCTGGATAACCCCCTTGCACCCCCTGCCACACTAGACAACCCCTTGCACCCCCTGCAGTAGCCCACCCCCTAGATAGCCCCCTTGTACCCCCCTGGACAACCCCTTGCACCCCCCTGGACAGCCCTCGTGCCTCCTAGAGAGCCCCCTTGCACCCCCTGTAGTAACCCACCCCCTTGGACAACCCCCTTGCACCCCCACCCATGCAGTAGCCCCCCTATAAAACTTCCTTTCACTCCCCTAAAACCCCCCTTGAACACCCCTACATGTTGCAAAAATAACCTATATCTATGTGGAAACTGGAGAAAATAACTGTCAATTTTATCATAGGTTTAAAAAGAATGATTTGAAAATTGGATTCCTTATCGCGGATTATAGATTGGATCTCAAAGTTATATCACTTCATACCAATTCATGAATCCAATATGGCAGAAGACATACCAAACTGGTGCAATTGTGTGGATCCTAAGTTGATATATATTGTCATGCCATCCAATTAAACTTTTGAAAGGAGGCATAACCGTAACATAATTAACTACATGAGGCATTACCTCTCATGTTCCATGTTAACCATGTTCGGTTCCATTTAAATCATTCAATTTTTTAATTTAACCTTGCACCACCTTCACACCCATGCCCTCTTGCACCCCCTCCTAAACACCCCTCCCCCTAGCACACCCCCTTACACCCTACCCCCGCCCCTTACCAAAGAACCCGGCACACCCTCCCCCCTTCTAGTTCCCCTTACCAGTCTCCCACCCCACTCTATTATCCCCCTTCCAATCCCCCCTGTACCACCACCCACCCTACCCCTTGCACCCCTCCCCCCTCCCAGTCCACTCCCCCTTCTAGTTCCCACTCCCCCTTACCAGTCTCCCACCCCACTCTATTCTCATTTAGAGTTCCATTGATATTTTCTATAAATATCTACGATGAATTCATTCTCACAAGGTTCATCCATGGATCATTGGATAAAGTTATAAATCCTAAAATTTCATGTGAAATAATCATCACGTTTACAAAAATCATGATTGGTTCATCATGAAGGAATTTCATACCATAAGAAAGGAAACAAACAAGTTCTGGCCATGGTGAAGATGGAGAAGTATCCAGGAAGGAGGCACCCATCAAAGAGGGCATTATGATGGTCATGATTCCATGATAATTTTTTTTATGTGAAATAATATGTCTAATATTTTCATGGTTGTATCTGTAGTGATCATCTAAATATTTGTGTGAAGTGGGTTCTTTTGAGATCACCTTTCAACAAGACAAAATATCTTGATTGAATATGAAATAGGTTAATAGAAATATATCATCTTTTCATATGAATCCTTTTTCAAAAATCCATTCACCCTATTATTAATATAGATAACTTAGAATTTTGGTTTGGAGAACTTCACCTATGTGAAAATTATTGCAAGAGAGGGTATTGAGAACTTATAGGTGACTGAATCCAGATTAATAGGTGTGCTGATATTATTATCTATAATAGAGAAAGAATTAGAATCCAATATACATAAGGACACCCTAACCCCTATGTACGTGTCAAGCCACACTCGGTGTTGGGAACTTTTAATCAGTGACAACTCTAAGATACTCCATCTATCCCTTGGGTATATGCACCTTTGTATATAGATAAGGATGCCCTAACCCCTGTGGGCATGTCCGTATGACCTTGAACACACAAAATAGGATCCTTATATATGTTCTCACATTTATAATCCAATTATTACCTACACACATAGGCATTTTCCACATATATACATAAGCACACCTAGCCCCTTATATGTAATCCCACATCCATGGGTGGATATACACATAACGAGAGAAATTATTATATATATGCTTACCTATGCATACATGGTGAGTCGTCTTTGACCCCGGTGACTCGAAACCACCATAAGGATGAGCAACATAGTATAATAAAATTACGAAGGGGTCTAAAATTACAAAACCCCTACTTATAAAATAAGAGGAATCGAATAACGAAGTAAAAACTCACCTTAAACTGTTGGCGGCGAACCAAATGGGGCCGAACCTTTTCACCTTCGGTGGTGATTTCCAAAACACACACGAATGGGTCCCGAGAGACTTCAAAAAAATTCCTTTTATATGATGAACCACTATTAATTTTACCTAAAAACTGAAGTGAGAGGGACATGATCAGTGAGAAAGGAAATAATAGAACTGGTGATGATGAACAATTTTTAAGTAAACGAATGAACTATAAATCTCAAATGCATACCATAGGGGTTATATCTAATTTAGATAACTGAAATCAAGAATTATAGAACACCACTATTGTAACATGATGTTTGAACACTGACATGCACATGGAAAGAATTAAAAGATACTATAAAACTAATTAGTATGGTTAGATCTATGAAAAATATATAAGAAAAATAGCATGCACAAATTGGGTGCATCATACATGAATCAAGATGTAGTACTAATGATTATGTGGTAGGATAAACTGTCATAATTCTCCTAAAATATATCTTCTATACTTGTTTTGAAATGAATACTAATGTGATATTATCCATAATGAAGGAAATGCTCCCATGAAAGACACTACAATTTTTTCCAAAACCACTAAAGTTGTTTTCACTTCAACCCTACACTCAAAAATTGTGTGCCCAACTGTTGCATACCAATTAACCATGATGGATTTAACTTATTCATACTATATAGACATAACAACATTAGCCATTTTCCCCTTTCATTCTACACCTTAAATTCCTTATTCCAAGATGAATAAAAAATACACTATGTGAATAAGGATGGTCTTTTGTAGAAATTTTTTAGAGAAAATTGGATGAGAAATGGATCTCAACCCAAAAAATCCCTTAATTATAGCCCTAAAATGTCTATAACCCTTAATTATTTCTTTATCTTTATATTTCTAGATCTGAACATCTTTTGGAAGCAAGAATTTTTTTTTCTTTAGATTTATTCTTAGAAGAAATATAATTCATTACTTGAGCTAGAAAGGTACATTCATTTTCCACATCTCGATCCATCTTTTTATCTATTTTTAACTAAACTAGATATATCGTTACACCCCCTGCAGTAGCCCCCCCCCCCCACACACCTAGACCCCCTGCCCCCATCCCAACCCCACCCCTAAAAAACAATAGCCCCCTACCCCTACCCCCCATCCCCTACCCCAAGTACAACCCCCTACAATGGCCCCCATAACACCCTGCTACCCCCCAGCAGTAGCCCCCCTACCCCTGCCCTACCCTACCCCACCCCCTGAAGCAGCACCCAACCACACCAAAAAGATGAAACTCCACACAGATACTAATAAAACTCACATGAGAATACAACTACCCCACCCAGACCCCCACCCCCACCCCCTTCACCCCCACTACCCCCTGCACCCCTACCCCCTGCACTAAAATTAAAATTATAAAATTAATCTTAGAAAGTATTCAAACCATGCACCATAAGATTTTGGAGGAGATAAGACACACCTCAAGATCTATGTGAGAGTTTAAATCAAGTGACACCTAAAGATCTATGTCATCGGTCACTATCACCATCATTGTAGCCCCATTTATATCAATCAACTAACTGTTTCCAATATGCATCAGCTCATTAAAAATTCCTTACAATGATATTGAACACCACTACTCCTGACCTAGTTTCACATGCAATTTCATTTTCATCATTGAATCAAGAAAATACTGAACCAAAAATAGAAAAACCATCATCAAATTCATCATGATTATAACACCCAAAATGGCCTTCAACATTGATTAAATCAACATGAATAAAAACCATGTCGATCCAAATAATCCAACTTAATGAAACTAATAAAACTAAATTGATTCTATAATCTAATTAGAACCAAAAGATATTGACATAAACTAAACCAAATAGATGTGACCTGATCCAAATCAAATATAACATTAAACTAATACTACTAGAAATGTGAAAAAAACCTAGTTCAAAAAAACCCAAATAAAATCTACAAGGGTATAACTAAATCAATGTAATCCAACCAAATTGATTCACTAAAATACGAATCTAAAGTTATAGACCTAAACTAAACCAAATAGATTTGGACTAATCCAAATTAAATTGAATTAAACCTAAAACTATTATAATTGAGACAACCCAACTTAAATGAGACAAATGAAAAGAAATTAAATGAGGTTACCTAATCTAAATCGTTAATTAAGACAAAAAATTCTCAATACCAATCATTATCCCTCTAGATTACACAATCCTTATAATCGAAAACCAAACATGTAAAATGTATTTCATAAAAAATTTGTTTTTTATTAAAGATAATTAAAAAATATTAAAATTTATTCCTTAATTAATATATATATATATATATAATTTATAATACTATGATTTCACCCCCACTTCCCCCCAACACCCCCTACACCCCCTTCCCCCCACTACACCCCTTACCCCACTGAAACCAACACCCCACTCCTCATGCACCCCCACCCCCACCCCTAATACACCCCTTCCCCTCACACCCCTCACTCTAACCCCCACCCCACTTCCCACGTCACCCTCCTGCCCCCACCCTTCATTATTTTCGATTTGGTTTTCCCTGTTTAAAAATTTTCCATCACCGGATCAAATCTAAAAAAAATCACCTCTTTGGGTTTGATCAATAGGTTGAAATAACTCTCATAGCTTGAGTTATAAACTTAAGTATCATTTATAATTTAGATAGAGTTTTTTACTATTTTAATAAAAATTCTTAATCCTCATATACTTCTAAATTTTTACTAAATAGTGAAAACATAGAAGAGAACCTAGATCATTTAAATCGACCAATTAGAGATTTTTGTGCACAAAATTTTAACTATTATAAAACTTGATTGGTGTTTCAAAATAATCAAGTAGAATATGAGATAAATCATGGTCTAATACAAATGTTTCTTATTTTTTATTGTTTGGTTGGTGATGACCCCAACAAGAACATGAAGGAATTTGGAACTATGCGCATTGCCACCAAGATGAGAGAAATTTCCTAAGATCAAATAAAATTTAAGGAATTAATATTCTCTATAAAGGTCTCAACAGAAAAATAGATGAACAAAATATAACTTGGAGAGGTAACATGTTAGTATGAGCCCTGTAGATCCATCCTTGAAAAGTTATTCATTTATTCAAGGAGAAAATAGTAAAAAGTCAGATTTACGGCATAATTGAAGCAAGGGGAGAAGCAATTTATGGGTATTGGGACATGTTCTAGAATTTTACTACTATTCATCCACATCAAAACAACATATATGATCATAATTTTTAATCTTATTATATTGAGGCCTTCTGATCAGTGATAAAAACCTATTGGATTCTTCATAAGGTGGATCTCTCATGGGAAAATATATTACTAGGTCTAAGGATTTGATAGAGAATGTCTCTTATAAATCTCTAAATTTTCATACATGGAACACTACTAAAAGTATGGATAAGGTAGAAAGTTTTAACTCACATATACCTGAGTATATAATTAAAGAACTGACCTATAATATGAGATAATTAGTGTTGATAAAATTGAATGAATCTCCAACTAACCCCCCATTGGTCTACCAATTTTGTATTTTCTTATGAGTTTTTTATATAATTTTTCCCTTAAATGTATAACACTGAATGACATGACACTATGAATAGAAAATAATTCTAACAAACCACTAAAAACCAAGGTTTCAAGGAGTATTCAATTGTCTGATATGGATATGGAAGGAAATATCAACCCAATTCACCTTTTTAATATATTTTATAATAGATTTATCATCCCCCACACTTCCACTAGGTATGTAAAAAATCTCAACCTTCAAAAGGTTACCAAACAAGAGTACAAATTCAAGATCCATCCATGAAGGACCAATAGTGACAGATAGAGTACTGAGGTAATAAACAATCTACTTTGACAACCCATGGTTCTAAGCATAAAGAGTTAACAAAACAATATGGAAAAATCCTTTTTATTTTAAATACACTGATAAATCAATGTTTGGGTAAACACATATCATAACCAATTATTAACCCAATGTGTTATTTTTATATGAATTGGTTGGGAGGTATTGGGTAGCGTGGATTATCCTCTAGAAGAAAAAACTATGACTAAACACCCAATTGAGAAATGAATAAGACCCTATAAGGAAACAATCGTATATGTATCTATCACATTGTGGTTTTGGAACATACATGTTTTATGTGACTCATCAAAATCATATTGGATTTTATTTATATGGGAAAATTATTTCTATAATTTTTTTTGATAACTCGACATTAAATTTAGTAAATCCTCCAAACATTACTTCTAATCAAAAACATCAACAATATCATGATATATAATATATCCATCACTATGAAACATAGGTTTACATTAAAAAAGTAATAATTATCAATTAATACTATATATTTACGAAATTTTCTTTTATAACTCACCATTATGCATTCATCCATCTTAAAATCATGTCATTATAACTTCTAATTTCTAGCATTTGAATATTTAAACTCTATAAGAAAATGAAACCCAATGAAAATAAAAAAAATCAAATAAATCACACCTTATGAAATAAGTGAAATAAAATAAACTATATCAAAGAAAAATGGGACAATTAAGAAGACATTAAATAAAAAAAAATGAATTTTACCCAATGAAAATTGACAAGGGTGTGGATTTCAAATCAAAGAAACCCTTCTCAGGGGAAAAAATCAAAGGGCATGTGAGGAATTAGAACCAACCTGGTTCATATGTATATTTCTATGTATTGGAGAAAATCAGATACAATTGAAACCAAAACAAAAAAATAGAATAATTATATGAGGAAATTCAAAACAACCCCTAACACACCCTACCACAGGCCACTCACAAGATGTGAGTCATGGATTTCCCACCAGTGAGAATTAGAGGGGTGCCTAAAATGTGTGAATTCTGAAAAAACATTACACATTGGTTTGCTGAGGAGGAGGGTGGCCTGAAGGTGGAGGTGGATCCGGAGCTGCATCGGAAGAAGAGGATCATAGGGAGGTTGGGTGGTCATGTTGTCAGAGGAGGATCGTCCCGAGGTTGGGTGGTTGTGTCGTCGCCAGAGGATTGTCTCAAGGTTGGGTGGCCATGTCATTAGAGGAGAATCGTCCTGATGTTGGGTGGTCACATCGTTAGAGGAGGATTTTCGGAGGTTGGGTGGAAGCAACAGCCGAGGATGTTCACCGACTCACACGGATAAGAGATCGTGACTATGGAAGGGAAAAATTGGTAGTGGAATCGCGAAAAGGGTGGGGTTGGGGGCATAGCGCCACTGGTATCTTATGATCCATGGGAATATGTTAGGGTGTAGCCAATTTTTTTAAACCATTGATATATAAGGGTGTAGATATCTTCCACTTCTAGTAGTACTCCTTTGGCCTATACTGATGACTAGTATGAATATATCACCAACACTATATAAATATTCAATATATAATCTACTAAAAACAAATAATTGAAGGACCTGAAATATTCAGTTTTAGTTACACCCAACCACATAATCAGAATGTTTGGAATACCACCAAACCATATACCATAAAAAGAAAAGCTAGCATTACACCCAATCATGTATCATAACTTGAATAAATGAAATCACATCCAACCTTTAGATTCATTACAAGAATGTATGGAACTACACCCAACTAAATGTACTAAAATAAGAGTGATTGGAATTATTCCTAACCTAAATTCCTAGAAATAACGAGTGTTGGAATTACCCCAAACAAAGAGTCTATGAAAAACCATGGTTTACTAAAAGGAAAAGTACATTTAGAAGAGGTTTTCAAAATTTTGTCTAAATGTTTCATTTTATTTTTTAGTAGGTATTTTAGAAAATGGATGATAAATGGTGATCTTTTTTTACTGCTTGTTAAAACTGACGCTAAATCCTGAAATTTAATTTTATTTCATTTTTATTTATTTTTCTGTGTGTTTTTATAAAAAACACCACAAAATTTAATATAATTATGAGTAATAGATAATAGATAATAAATAATTTATTTATATTACAAATAATTAATTACTAGTAATAAATAATTCACATTAAATATTTAATAATTAATAAATTTTTATGAAATTGAAAAATTATTATTATTATTGACTAATAAATAGTCTTTCTAAAATATTAAATATATTATATTAATTGTTAATTACATATGATTAAAAAGAAAAAGTAATTAGAAATTAGTAATATATTAATGACTACTTAACAATTAATTTTAATAATACGTAACATATAATTAATATATATATATAGAGCCATTGAATAAAAACTCATTAATAGATGTAAATATACACACATATATATAAATATATATATGTATTTGTAAATACCTATAAATATATAATTCGATATAAATAAATAAATAAATAAATAAATAAATAAATATATATATATAAATATATTAATAAATAAATGAGTACATGTATATAAATAAATTTTAAAATAAAGATATATAAAAATAGATATAGATATATATAATTTTATAATTTTATAAATTATATATATGTAATTATGTATGGAACTATATATAAATATGTAAATATAAATAAAAACAATTATATATATAATTATATGTATATAAGTATATTTATATACATTTTAATATAATTAAATGTATTTATACATGTTTATGTATATTTATATAAAATTATATTTATATAGATATATTTATATGTAGGAATATTTATTTATAAATATTTGTTTATATTTATACATATTTAAATATAATTATAATTGTATTTTTTTTATATATTTATATATATATATATACAATTATCTATATTTATACATGTGTATAAATATAAAACATATATATTATCATATACATAGATGAATACATGTATACATATATACATCTTTCTCTCCAAATTTATATATAAAATTAAATATATATATATATATTTATATATATTTAAGTATATTTTTGAGTAATTACATGTATTTATATATATTTATGTATGTATATATATAGTTATATTAAATTATATTTATTTACATTTATTTATTTATTTTAATATTTATTTATGAATATTTATAATTATATGTATTTATATATATTTACATACAATAATTATTATATATATTTTTTATTTATAACTAATTATATTTATATGTACACATATATATTTATTTACATGTACTTATATACACACACAAATATATATGATAATATTAAATAGTGTTCAATTAATTGATGGATGACTTGAGGACTGATAAAGACTTCCAAAATAATAGAGGTTGGAGGTTCAAATCCTACACTCGTAATATATATAATGCATTTATTAGGGCGGGTTATGAATGGTATGTTGGGTTTGGAAGGCTTAGTTGGAATGGATGAGAGAGTTTGTGGGTAGGGCATATTGGCTAGCTGTTTCATGTCGTGTCGTGGTGGCCGTGGAGCCACGGTGAATTAGTTCAATCGGGTCGGGCTGGGAGGGCTTAGTAAAAAAGATATAATTTTATTCATAAATAATCTGCAATGTTTAAAAAAATAAATATTTATATAAAAAAACTTCTTAAAAGAGCAGTAATATTGAAATAACTATGCATAAACCACTATAAAATGATTCCCAACACAACATCTACCCTGGATTCAAGATAACATCATAAATAAATTAGCAATGGTTTCAAAAATTGATAAAAACTAAAAAAACTACCTATAATTTGTTTTTCATAACTGTGGTAGAAATTCAAAAAAACCTATAGAACTAGTATAAAAACATGTTTGTAATCATATCTAATTGAAATAGCATGAAAATAATACTGTTTTTATCATACCCAACACATACAATGAGAAAACAAAAGTGTTGATATTAAATCTATCATATTCACTAGATATGAAGGAAGTCTTCAATAAACCCAGCACAAAATACAGTTTGGTCCACCCATTAAAGTTTTTTGTAGGATAAAATCACAATAATCCTCTATCTCATTTTTATATCTTCATCATCAAATAATTCCTCTAAGTACAAATCAATTTATCACAACTCATTTCTCATTAATTCACTACCCAATTAGTTTTTATTCCAAGGTTTATCAATTATTCTTTTATAATACGAGATTATTAAGGAAAAAATGATCAAATTTTACAATATATTGGACTTAAATAACAATAAAAAATCATTCATAGTGGTCATCATATGAGATAACCTAATTTTATTCAATTCTAATCCATTCAATCATTCCAGAAATACACTAATATATAATGGAACATAGGATATATATATATATATATATATTATGGGGAAATCATAGGGGCCACATACCTTGTAGTTGTATGATCCGAAGAGTTTAAGATCTTTAGATATGTTAGCCTCAATCAATTGAAAAACACAAATTAGATTAAAACACACTATTTTAGGTATTTAAATTGAAACACCAAGTAGTATTGAGTGATATAAGGGAATTTGGGTTCCTTGACGAAAATTTTACCTCTAGAAATAAACCATAAGTAATGAAACTAGATTTCATAATGACTTAATTTTGATAAAGAAAAAATCAAGAGTGAGATTAAGGGAAAAAGGAAAACCAATCGTGTAGTCTGGGGAGGATAAATGGATGGTATTTAGTAAAAAAAAGAATTAAAAAGACAAACTACCATTCCTTTTATTGGGAGGGTCTTGGATCGTACCAAAACTTTTACGGTAGCACACCTAACCCACAATTATATTGTATGTAACCTTTTCCAAGGATAATAAAATTATAGTGGGAACCCAGTGGGAATTTACCAGGAAATATGCTTCTGTGTATATTTTCAATGTAATATCCCTAGCCCAGCTCACTCAGCACTAATCAGAAAGATGTTTCATGTGAACTATGGTGTGCCTCCCCATATGTTAGAGTTTGTCAACTAGATGTGTGGGTCTAATATGTTACCAGGGGTGACTATAACATCATATCATAATGAAGAAAAATAATAAAAATAAATAAACATCATGAAAGATAATAATCAGGACAGACAACTCCCAATAAGAAAGAATCATCCTATAAAATTAATTCACTTATTCATATGAATACACCCCACTTAACAGCCACTAATCTGATCAAATATATAAAATTAAACAAATTATGAAATATATTGTGGCACTTATACCATAATTGAGTCTCATAATTATATTACATATAAGCTATCCTGCATGATCATGTAACACTAGGAAACTTCCTTACATGAATATATGATCAATGATTTAATCTTGGATGCCATGGTTACATGGATGCCTGAGAAGGGTGTGAGTATAACATAATAGGTCATCTCTAACAAATTACCTAACATAATCATTAAAAATAGTGTATACATATGTGATATGATCAAGAAAAAAGTAATTGAATCAAAATAAATGAATCACTATCTATCCTAGGGTTCTAAGGGAAAAACCAAGTGAAAAAAATATATACATAAAAATTTAGTATTTTTATCTAATTATAAGAATAACCATCAATGGGATGACACCCTCTATAAAATCAGGAGTCCCATATCCTTTGTGTGGGATGTATCCATAACTAAGAATCAATAGTTTCAATAGCATATGGTGGGAAATCACCCCACCCATGAATTCATAGTCACCATATAATTCAGGGGAACATCGACCCACCCATAAATCAATCATAACAATTTCAGTAGGAACTCATAGAAATGATCTCCCCACTTGGCATCAGAGAACATAATATTAAGAAAACCAATGTAGACTCTTACATCCCACGGATAATATATCATAACATAAAAAAGGGTACACTCTTGTAGCCATGAAATTATAAATCACAACATTTGGTATCTGGGGGCATACCCACTCCCCATCTAGAATCATATATACCATATCATCTAATACATTGTGGTATACCTTCTCCTCACCTATAATTATGTCTCATATCATTTGGTGTTTGGGACTATACATGCTCACCACCATGAATTATCATATCATCAAGTAATCATGGGATCACTTACTCCCTAACTATAATCATATATCATATAAATAAGTATTCATGGGCATAAATTCTCATTTAATGGAATCATATCTCATATCATCAGGTTCCAATGGGAAAACCAACTCCATAGAAGGAATCATATATCATATCATTAGGAACCCTTGGAAACTTGATCCCTCCCATAGAGGTATATGTCATATTAGGGATTTTACACCCCAAAATTGAATCATATTTCATATATAAAAGGGTAAAACATCTACCCCAAAACACCCACTATGAATCATTCTCATATGGGTTGGTGACTCTCTTAAAGCTACCACACATTTTTTAGCTTTTCCACTCAATCACTCAACACTACATTGTATCTATGTAAAAAAACATTATAACCATACAATACTCTTTTATGTACCCACTATGCGGTCATAAAATGATTGGGAACCCTCAAAGGCCCCCTATGTCACATAATTTTTTGGAAACCCCAACACAGGGTGAAACCCGTCACACAGAGGGCATGGCATCCCTTAAAATGATCATGATTGCATCATCTCATAGTCATCAATGGGAAATGATGCTCTTGAACCACAATAGGGAGATGTCATAAATCCAATTTTACTCCCCTTATTAACCTAGGTTGGTCCTCATCCACACAACCTTTAAATATTCTAACCTAAGTGATACACAGATAATCACATGACATTGGGTGAGGAACACTCACTCCACTCTCTAATCAATTATTTGTGTGGGCTACATGGTATCCCATATTTCTTATATAGCCTATACTAAGCCCAATGACTCCCAGTCTATACCCTCCCATACATATATGAAGATGAGGTAACCTATCATGATTTATACATTGTTCATTCCTTTAATTTATTTTAATATAGGGTATATATTTATCATAGCATACATGTATGGTCAATAACTTGACTATCGGTGGATGAGACATCAAACTAGTGCTCATGTTTTCCTCATGGAAAAAGAAAATGTTGTTCATTTTGTGTGAGTTTAAAAAATAAATCTCATCTTTAAATGTTTAATCAAAAAAGGTGGGAAGACCCTATATCACATTCTACATAAAAAAATAAATAAAAATATGGAGATATTGAAGGGACCACCTACATAATCATCTCTGAAGCTCATCCATGTCAATCTGGCCATGAATACCTACATGAGGTCACAACTCCTTGAAACATCATCCCAAATTATAAACATACTAGTTATAATTAATTTAAAAATTAATTATATTTATTCTATAAATAAAATTTTGAGAATAATCCAAGAATCACTCACTGATTGTCCTCCCATGAATAAATCCACATGAAAAGGGTTTGAATCACCCTAAAATATATCCGGATCATGAACCCAAAAAATACCAAAATTATCATCTATATAAATCCATAAATTAATAAAACAAATTATTGTAACCCCAAAATAAACAAGGGAAGTGATATACCTTAATGAGTTAACATGAATCATAGTGTGATTATTCTCTTCTGACCTCCTTATGGAATGTTGAAGAATGCCTCTTGAAATCAAGATGATTCCACTATATTCTCTTAGAATCATCACGAAATCCTAATATTGGGTCAAATGATTTTTCAATAATAGAGAGGAGAATTGACTGAGAAAGAATAAACACCAAGAATTAGAGTTACCCCAATCTAACTTATAGATCAAAATACAGTCAAATCAATTGGTAATTTAGATAGATATCACATGGAGATGAAGAGGTGGGAAAGAGATTTGTTTTGGATGAGTTTTTTGTGAACTCGTCATGAAAATTCATAATTTATCTTTATAGTATTTTCAAAACATAAACAGTCATTTAACGATTTTTTTAAAAAATATTGAAAAATCCAACCATAGTAATAATTTTTGAAACACTAATACCATTACTAAAAAAGAGACACTAACTAAGATAACCATACCCATGCTCTAACCGTATGTTTTAGACATTACTAAAAATTTTCCCTTATATATGTAAGGTTTCCATTATATTACCCTAAAAATAATATTTAATACCAGAATTTTTTAGATATTTACCATTACTAATAGAGGGTTACCCTTAGTTTTTTCCATTTCCAAATATTTCCCCTTACTCATACACAATGACCCTTATATTACCCTAAATTTAACCTTTTATTTCCATACATTGGAATGATTTTACCCTTAACTAGACAAGGTTGCTTGATGGTTTTCCTAACTCATTTTTCCTTTTCAAAATATATAAACATTTTAAAATGAAGTTACCCAGACATTACACTGAGTAGAAATTAACCATTACTAAATGTTACTCTTACTCATTTCCTATTCCAAATATTTACACTTACTCATATAAGGTGACTATAAAGTTTCCTTTATCTTTTTGCTTATTTTATATTTCAATATATTCACTAAAAATTCTCAAATACCCAAAATATTTCAAATCCAATTTTGAAAGTCCCATAAAGCACAGACCTTAGAATAACAATATGTTAATAATAGAAACCAGTATAAGAACATTTTATAAAAAATTAAACCCTTGAGCTTGGGCCGAACAGATAGGATTATTCCCTGGATTATTATGACGCCCCCAGTGCCTCTACGGGGTTCCAATACCAATGGTTACCCTAATGTACCATTCCCATATTCTCGAGTGACTCCACTTACACTTATTCAACATTTTCCAGAGTAGGATAGTAACCTTATGGGCATCTAATCACATTGAAAAACATATATTGAATATATTCCAATTCATGAATTCATGATCTAAACCCCAATTCCTAGGACATCAACCACTTCAGGAACAAAATTAAAATTTCCACTTTTTAAATACACATAATTGTGTGGTTTGTTAGAACCTACATACCACAATTCTTCTTTATCATTAGAAGTCACTTTGTGCATAATCCATAAACCATCCTGGTCACTAAGACCCTATACACTATGTTATTACTATACTGATAAAACAACCAAAAAATATCTTCTTATTAAATCCTGAAAATATCACATTTTATAGGGCTTGTTATTTAATTAAATCCATAACAGTGACTTACATCCTATGGAATTCATGAATTACAAGTTGATCAACATAATATTCCATTGATAAAAATTTCTAATCTATAATAGACCATATCTCAATTAATATCACATTCAAGAATCACCAGACCATCATTATTTGAATATTTCATCCCCCACTTGAGTAAATATCCTGTAGAAAATACCACACTTCTTTAAGCATGTTTGAATTCTTCCCATGAGTACCAAATCTTCTATAAAATCACTCAATTGACTATACTATTTCCCAAAAAGCGTTCCTATTTATACCACCTAATAGTCACCCTAGATCTGTTGGCTATTTGTAAAAAAATGCAATGAATCCAACAAACTTCCATTGATCGGTACCCTTTTTTGGGGTCTGATATTTCCCATACATAATCGAGATGTTCACATCAAAATTACACCACCAAAACACAACCACCTCTAGTGTTATTTATTATATGTTTCACTCTATAATTTCTCTAATAAAACTCAAATAAATTTCTAAAAGGTTATTTAATCTATTTCATAGTCCCCACCATATATTTCTCCTTTCACTAATCAATAAGTGGAATACTTGATAAGTTCAAACATCACATGTGTGTAACTCCCTCATGCCCCGCTCTTCCTCTCTCTGGAAAAACCTATGAAGTACTAAGATCAGATTGACTGTACCATGTATGTATGACCCATTTCTAATAACTCCTCTCATTGTAGAGGTAAACCACCCAAACTTACTAAAAAATTAAACTACCAGGTGTATAATTTACTCATTCATTCTAATGGTTCTTGAATCTATCACAGTTCCTCAAGGATTCATGATCGAAACATGCCTGATATCCACCATCCATCAGACCCTAAAACTCAGAATCCATACTCATATTTCTTAAATAGGTTCATTTTATAGTCCCTACTTGATAGTCCAATGATACTACAATTCCATGTTCAACTTCCTTTCAACACTAAAAATAATCTATTTCTACACACATAGTCTTGACATATATAAATAATGGTCCATGACATATCTCTCCATCACATGAATCTCATGTTCCATCCCGTTATAGGCCCTACCCAGTCTCTCTATCATTTACCTATTATGCCAATACCCAGTTCATTATCGCTTAGCTACTCTCTGATTCTTCATCCCCCACACTAAGTCACTCATCCCTTTATCATTTAATATAATTCAGTGGTAATTACATAATTTTATACTTTCTAAAACATCACATATCATCCCTCACATGAGTTCATAATCATGATATTTTTTTTATCTCATATCCCCTTCTTTATCTTTTCATCAAATCAAAGAGAACTCATGTCACTGACTAGTGATATCCAAAAGCATCGGATCCACCAGAAAAATCCACACTATAACTCACTCTAGAGAAACCCATTCTCAAACTAATATTAATTTTATCGTCATGGTTCACCACCCATTCTTCATTTCATGATTACAATAAGGTGTCTTAATCGATTTCACTATAATTAAATATCCAATCACTATCCATACGTGATCATCCATTGATCCTATCATTCAATGTCTCATGAACCAAATCCACACGATAATAAATCATAAAAAATATATTAATAAATTAAAATCTATGATCAAATACCTATTTAAATATATTAATATTGATTTCATTCATTTGATACCATTATAACACCATTACTAACCATTAATCCACTCATAATACGCAAGGAATCACAATCCCTGTATCATATAGTAGATGGAACCTCTCATTTTTCAATCTCATAACACAAATCCTCTCCCCATTATTCCTAAATTTGAGGGAACCAAAAATAATAGTATAATCCATCTCTCAAGTTACCCTCATATATCATAAATACTCAACAGAAATATTAGAAAAGTTCCAAGATGTTAAATTTTAACAACTAACTCAACGATATCCCTGGTCACATCTCAATGACGCTAAGATCACTAACCTAAACACTTTTTCAAATAAAAAATAAGTAAAATATCACCAATAATCATCAATTCTCTTATCACGTATAATAGATGACAACTCATATAGAAAACTCTCAATCCATGGTTCTCAAATATATACATGCCAAGAATCTCATACTCAAGTCTCCTTCCCACTATATTGGACAAATACTCCCTAGCATTTTGTTTTCTAGGGAACCTATATAAAGATGATGATCTCATGCATTTAAACATAAATATATATAATCAACCCATGAAGATTCTTTTTGAGTAGTTAATAACCGCGATTCAGTTAAATTAAATTACATTCTCACGTTATAGAAGAAAACACTATAGTTTTCTATTGGAATTTTATTTAAATAATATTGTATAATGAGATGAATCATTAATCACATGTATTAATAAAAAATCATATGGTTAATTTACGTATAATTTTACTAATAATCTATATATAAAAAACCATATAGTATTCATTTAACACTTTATATAACCAAACTATTTTCTTCATTTCATTTTACTTTTTTGGAACTTTTTTCTCAATCACACACATGTACAAAAATGTCATGTGTACTATAATGACAAATATAGTACATGAAAATACTTCCTTTATCCCATAGTCTGATAGAAAAATAATTAAATCCAAAATACCAAAAAATCACATTGTGAAATAATCATATCAACAGTTACATTAAATTGCATAAAATCAAACCTTACTCCCTAATAACTTGGATTTTAGTGCATTGAGGTGTTGTCCAGGAACACTATATAAAATCATTATGAATTATTGAAAATTACTATATATTTACTAACACATTTCAATAATTTAGAAAAATAAATCAATTACCACATACCACTTTATAGAATCTTTGGCCTGGTTCACTCTACATTAATTTGACTAGAGTGTTACCCTGCCTCAGGCACAAATCATTGTATTCCAGGGGGAACCAACTAGTATTAAGGGTCTATGGTATTTCAAATGGGAGAATATACCTTCGTATCCTAATTTTTTAAAAAATGACAAATATTACTTAATTTCACATAAAATAATAATCAAAGTATATTGAAGCCAATAAAAAAGAATCATTCTTTTAAAATAAATGTGTATGAATACATGAATAAATCCCACTGATTACCCACTATACTAATCACATATTCAAAAAAAATATAGAGAGGCTCTAATACCATCTTCAAGACTCATTTGTATAAACCTTAAATGTTTTATAGCATGATCATATATCACCAAAACTGAGGTGACCCAATGATTACATATATAAAATTTACATATTATTAGATGAATACTTGTTACATATCATTAAAATCCATGCCAACACCATTAAGGTTTAGTTAATTTAAAAAACAGGTAAAAAATAACCAGTTAATAAAAATATAAATCATATCCAAATAATTTCTTCATGTCTAGTAACCTTATTTCTCATAACATACATAAAACCTTTCTTCAAATAATAGGGAAGATAAAACATAAGAAATGGTGATCTTATATGCCTAGTAAGGGTAAACATGGAAGATATCAGTAAATTATCAACTAAAATACTAACAAGAAAAAAAAGGTACCATAACAATTAGATAAAATAATAAAATCACACAAAAAAATTCATATATAATAATCATGAGAAATGGAAATGATATTTTTAGTTCATAAGAAATGAATCATAAGAGAATCAAAATTCTAGAGACATGAAACAAATCATAAGAATTTGATCATGTCATAAAAGAGTGTCATAATGTGGGTAATATTCAGAATCATATAAATTATATGTCTAGTATCACTTCCAAGACCATCAATTCTCAGTGGACAAAAAAACATTTTGAAAAATACTACTCGGCCAATTCCCACAATCTCAATAGGGTAACTTCCACCTAGTCAACTATGTCATCATTACCAATTGCATTGGAAGGATATATAATTCTATAACCAACCATCAAATAATCATAATATATTCATAAATATGACATAATATCATAAAAATTCACCCTATAATTATATCATAGCCTATGGAAATTAAATGGGGTTCATAAACATATCATCATCGTACTCATAAAAACATTCATCATGGCTTAATCAACCAATAGAAATAAAATGAGTTTCATATCAACTCCAAAATCATCATGATCTATCAAGAGAAATAATATAAGTGGTATAATAAAAACATATCCCTATTGGAGCATATGAAATATCAAATGGTGATGACTTAGATAAAAATTCATTTAAAAGAACATTTGAAGCATTTCATTTAAAATATAGAAAATATACCTTTTCTTTAATGTCATTAAAACTAAGAATTATTAGAATATTTATAAATTTATTTTCTATAAAAATATACATGGAAAATTGAAATACATGCTCCCATTAAAATAATGGTCATGATTGTGGGAAAATCCATTCATTTCAAGTATGATAAAAAAAAATTAATTTCTGACATTTGTAAAATGTCAAAAAGTACTGCATTCAGAAAACTAAAAGAATCTTCCTTATAATTTTTTAAAGGGTAAAAAATAGTTTAAAATGAATCGAAACTAATATTTTGTTGTATAAAATAAAATTATTTAATGTATTGTTGATAATATAGATAGGGAAGTTATAGATTTCCGACCATAAGGTTAAATAAGGTTGAATTTATTATAAAAATTATTATTATTATTTTGGATTAAAAAATAATAGAAAATGAGAAGAAAGATTAAAAAAATAAGAGTTAATGAGAGGAGAAAAAAATACATGTCTAACACCCCATGGATTTACAAATAAAGTTAATATAGATTGAAATGTATGAAATAATAAGTCTATAAAAAAACTTTTTTATCAGATATAGTTATAACCTATCCATTAAACATAATTTTTCTGCTTCTGTTTTTTGAATTTTGAAAAAAGGACTTACACGATTGCAATCAGTAGGATATTTAGAGTCTGATAGGATCAACAAACATCTTTGTGAATAATAACTCCATTATTTGGAATAGTAATGTACCCTTATTAATAGTAATATAAACATTATGAATATTAAATTAGTCAAATGAATAGTAACCTCATTCATGAATGTATAAATAAAATTTAGGCACCTCATAAATGAATTTATGATATATTCATAGTACAATTTAGTGAATATTAAGTGTTGCTATCTTTGAGATTAATAAATATTTAATAATTAAAAAAATATTTAAATGAAAATTAAATTTCATTAAATGTATTCATAAATCATTATTTTGATTTCCTATGATTTTTGTATAATTTAATAAGACCTCTGTTAATTTTACGGGTTATTATAAAATTAGTTTTAATCTTAAGAAATGCATTTCTCAAGTAGATGATTCTTTTAAATAAAATTTTAATTTCTCATATTTTTAACATTTTTCATAAAATGGATTGAATTTTTTAATTCAAATCATCAAAAAAAATTTGGGGTAATTTTTTTTAGATTTTTCTAAAATACATTAATTTTTTATGAATAGTAAAATACGATAATTTTTGTTAAATGCTAAATACATGAATTATAGAGTCATGTATGATTTTTTAATGGTTCAAGAATCATTAGTTCAAACAAACATGCACTCATTACTATATTTCTTCCCTGTAATAAATATTATTGCTCATCTAGAGGAAAATAATAAAATAATGAGAATTTACCTCTGTCCTCAACTATAAAAACCACCCTCACCCCTCTTCTCCACACTACTCTAAGCCTTGAAGATTGTAAAACTTCCTCCCAAATCATATTACATTGTATCTACCCGTTTTCAAGAGCCCCTGGTCTTTACAAAATACCAAAACCAATAACTTTAAGGAGGTTCTCAAGGAGGAGTATTCAAGAGGTAAAATCCTCTTCCTTTTCCAATTAATTGTTTTTTCAAGTTCATTATTTTGTTATTATCACATAACATCCTTCATATATGTGATCATGATAACTATAGTATAGTATTTATTTGGAATTAAATCATTTTAATGGAATATCCATTATCATTATTCTTACACTCTCTCTCTCCCTCTTTTATTTTAAGAATGAAATCATTATATAGGAGGTGTCGATTCACTACATTCAGGGATGATGAACTTTCATTATTAAATTTATTCTCCATGGATGGTCATGATTCCATTATTATGGTTAAAATAGACTTTAATAAATTAATTATAACCTATTTAATTTCCTAGAACAATTATATATTCATAATACTAATTCATATGAAAAAACGAGTATGTGATGATCAAAATAGCATTGTAATAATCTAAACGATTATCACTAAATATCTTATCTAATGATTCATCTTCATACCATCTATTGAAATGATACATATAACAAGTTAAACTTATGTATTTCAATTAATACCATATAATTCCAATTATATATAATTATACCAATTTTATAATAACTTCAATACTTATATACAAGTATACCAATCATGAAAACCAATGAAATGAATTCTCCCAAGAAATAAAATTGAATCCTATAAACTCATAAAAAAGTATATAAATAAGATAAATAAAATTATAAAAAAAAAATTATTACGTTCGGAATTAATTAATTAATGGATTTTTGTTTATTATACAGGATGTTAAGGTCAAGTTCATAACAGATTCAGACAGAAGGTAAGAGTTGTCTACCCGATCATCCAATTTCCTTTGGGTTACTATTTTTCCATCTTTACCCCAATGAAATCATTAATTATTACAATTTTCTCCTCATAAATTATGTTTTAATGTGATATATATATTTACCAATTAGAATGCGTCTTTATTTTTTGGTGAGTTACATGTTTTATGGGATCTTTCCGAAATTTTTCCTGATAAACAAGCCCGATTAAGGGTAACTTCCTGATTTTTTACCTATTTTAATGTTCTATCTATAATATATTTTAAGCCACCATTATTTTTCTGAAACCAATATTTTATATTACGGGAAAAATATCTTAGTTCATTTCTGGTTTTATTCAATCATTGTTTCAAAATAACTCTTCTTTTCAAAGTACAAGAGCATTACTCTCAAGAATTCATCGATGAATTTATTAGAAATTTTTCATCCATTTCAACACCCCCATTGAATATTATAATTTATTAGGATTAAAATATAATTATTATAAACCACTATATTTTGTTAAATTTTTTATAAACAATTTGACTATGGATGAGCTATCTTGTTTCCAATCACTATAATACTCAAATGTTTAGTGATTATGTCTACAAATTAGGGAAAGTTATTACAAATGTTCATGTTTTTAATGTTTATCCCCATTCATATGATGAGTGAATTGGTCATAGAAATTGATGTTGGGGGCCCTCGATATCCCCTAGAATTTTTGGTAGGTATCATGAGACAAAACATAATTGGGTTTTGGCTGAGGCCTTACCCTAGTATTTTCAGACGTCTTGGCTGAGGCCTTGACAATATGTTTTAGATGTCCGACATTATGAATTCCCTCATTATGATAATAGTAATTGATAAAACATAGTATTATTATAAAATTATAATATTCATGGTTATGTTACATTCAACTGTGATCATTTTTTTGGATGTATGTAATCAACTTTCATTCTAGCTATATTATGGTCAAGTTAATTTTTAAAGGCATTTGTTTTTAGGTAATCAACATGCCTAATATTTATGTTTATGATAAATTCCATTGTATTAACTTCCCATTTTGAGCATCTAGTTTCACCCCTTTATTATTTTTTATTTTTCATATAATGTGAAGATGAATACTATTATGAATGGATTGTAGTAATAATCTAAGATTTTATGTGTGTTTCCAATAGATTTGAAATGTAGTTTTTTCTTTCATGTTGTAATGTAAATCATATGTTTTTATTTGGTTTTAGAAAATAATAAAATATTAATTAATTTAGGATGTTATGTCCTTGGAAACATACCAATGTGATAATATAAGGGACTGACTTTAGGAAACTGGGGTCAGGGTCTCTATAGTTTGTATCAGAGGATGTTTAGTAGAAAACATGGAAACTAGATTTTGAGAATATCGATTAGGGAACATAACCCTACGATATAATTAGTGGATAATAATACAAGAACATCCTATATTTTTTCTAAGGTATATATTATATGGATATTTCTTGAAAATACATCTCTATCTAGATACTACATGTGGACATGGTTCTAGCCCAGATATATATAAGAGTAACAACTTTGACAAGGTGTTTTGGGCCTGACTCAGGGTAACCTAGGACATGATAATGAGCCTTACTACCTACCTGGTTTGACACTCTCATGGGATATTCTTAGGATAATTATCATTTTCTTTACAAAACATTATGAATAATTTAATTATAAATATGTCCCCAATGAAATCATTTTTATGATTATGAGATTTGACATGCATAAAATTACAATTTATGTAATGGGGTTTTCTAGTTTGAAATTATACATTATGATTCATAGACAAATTTAGTGTCTTCCATTATTTTGAAATGGATCCTAATGGAAGGAATTAAAACTGCATGAATGTGCATATCCCATATCAGTATTTCCCTCTTTTGAATGATAATGATGTTGGTTCTGGAGCTACAAGTGTTCCTGATAAACTTATAACTATACTGGAACAAATGACTCTAGTTATGAATAATAACCTAACCTATATGGATCATCCTAACTAATAATGTTTAGGATCTATGTTAAAACTCTTTATTGGATATAAGACTACATCAATTAATGGAACTATATACCCATTTGTAGTAGAGTAGTGTATATGTTCCATAGAAAAGTTATTTATCACATTGGGAAGTAATTAATGGGAGAATGTTGTAATTATAGTTTATATCTATTAGGATATGTCGGTCAATGGTGGTCGTTGATTAAAAAAAATGGATAGTATGGGATTGAAAATATAGAATGGAAGTATTTTAAGGGAATTTCCAAGATAAATATTTTCCTCATGAACAACGAGCAGATATGGAATGAAAATTCCCGAATCTGAGGCAGAAAGAGGATGGGAATGTTTCCAAGTCTGAATCCAACATTACATGACTAGAAAGCAATGTATTAAACTATATATGTAATCTGAGGAGAATTATTGATCGATTATTTGATGGTTCAATATCATTCATAAAAAAGAACTAGTTTCCTATAAATTATCATCATACAAAGATATAGTATCATTTATAATCTTGACGGAGAAATAATTAAATATGTCTTATGAATTTAAATGAAAGAAAGATAATAAGAGGATGGCATATGATAGAATGGATAAAAGGGAGAATTGAAAAGGGAGTTTTCTAACATGTATATGATACCTATTGAAGGAAACACCCTGGATCATACTTAAAAGGAAAAGGATCCTGTTAAAAGTGTGTATAAAAAGGCCACCAAACCCATTATTTCAAGGTAAAAAAAGTAGATATGAATGTTATATGCTATAATTATTGGGAGATGGGACACTATGAAAATCATTGTCTGAAGCATCAAGGAAACTTTCCTCATAAAATTACATGGGATCAAGGACAAGATTATGCGATCACAATAGGTGAGGTTGAAGTTTTGAATGATGTGGATGCAGGTACATTAATCATCTAGTCAAATTTACCTAATGCTTTATTTGATTTGGGATCATCACATTACATTATATTCTCCTAGTTTTCATTAAAAATTATATATTTCCAATTCACCTTAACAAGGGAGTTTTCAGTGAAAACTTCTAAGGGATGTCTCATTGAAATAAATTAGTGTCAGGATGTTCCCACTATAGCATATAAACATGAATTCTCTAATAATTTTATAGTTAGACCTATGGTCAACTCTGACATGATCCTTGGTATGAATTGGATGTAAAAATAGGATGTAAATATCTATTGTAAGAAGAATAAAATTATGATTTGTTAAAAAATGTGTAGAATACATTATCATAAGATATGAAACATCACCAAATGATTCTTATATATATCCACCCCTAGTATCTCTATTTAGTATAATTCTTGGGGAGGAAGAAACCACAATATCAATGGGTGAGGAAATAAATATTCAGATCGAGTATGTACCTATTGTGAAAGAATACATTGATGTATTTCTAGAGTATTTACCTAAACATCATCAAGAGAATTAAATTGATTTTTTAATTGATTTAATTCATGCTTATAGGCCTATATCAAAGAATCCTTATAGAATGGACATAATAGAATTAGTATAATAAAAGAAAAAACTGGGGGAATTGAGTGATAAAGGATTTATCTTCCCTAGTGTTTCTCAATGGGGATCTCACGTTCTCTTTATAAAGATGAAATATGGATCCACAAATCTATGAATTGAAAAGATAGAAATAAATTCATTTGAAATAAATAAAAAGTATCCGCTGACATGTATTTATTATTTATTTTATCATCTTCATGGAGGCCAATATTGTTTAAAGATTTAACTTTGAAATAGATATCATCAGTTTCATGTGAAAAGATATCATTTCAAACTAGGTTTGGGTTTTAAAAGTTTACAGTAGTGACTTTTGGACTGACTAATAGACCACATATCTTCATGGATCAAATTAATAGAGATTTCAAGGAATATATTGATGATTTTTTATTGTGGAATTTAATGATGATATCAGGGTATAATCTAAAATCTATGAAGATCATGAGAATCAGTTGTGTATTATTCTGAAAACTCTTAAAAGAAATGAGTTTTATGGGATGTTTAGAAAGTCTAAATTCTAGATTTGAACCGTTTCTTTTCATGGACATATTGGATCCATGTATAAGATCATGGTTAAACCTTCAAAGAAAAAGGCTGTTTAATAATGGGCAACTCTAATGAACATAACCGAGGTATGTAGTTATATTGGTTTAGCATGATATTATCAACATTCCATTTTGAACATCACCCTATTAGGGAACATTTTAACAAAGATTACTCATAAATGGGATAGGTTTGTATGGAATATATAATGTGACGATTTTTTGATGAATTGAAGAGGATATTAGTGAATGCTACGATCCAGACTCTACCATCAAAAAATGGTGGATTTATGATTTATAGTGATGCATTAAAGAAAAGACATGGTTGTGTCCTAACATAGAGTGATAGAGTTTTTGAATCTGCGTTAATGCATTTAAAAAATCATGAAAAAAACTATCCAACTCAAGATCTTGAGTTAGTAGATGAAATATTTTCTCCGAATATATGGAGTCAATATCTCTATAGTCAAATATGTGAAATATATACAAATAAAAAGAATTTAAAATATATATTCTCACATAAATAACTAAACATGAGTAAAAGGAGATGTCTCAAGATACTATACGATTATGATTGTTCAATACACTACCACCCAGGTACGGAGAATAAGCTAGTAGATGAATTGATCAGGAGGGATCATGGGGTTCTGAACCAAATAAGGATTAAAAAGGATCCTCTGTACATTGGTATAGTAAGGATAGATATGGAAATTATCAAGGATTGTGAAACATCATTACTTTTTCAACTTGTTTCCCAACTATATTTATTGGAAGTAAGTAAAAGTTATTTGTGTGATGATGAGGATCTTCAAAAGAAAATTAATTCTGTGAATGATGGAATGTTTCTAGACTTCATGTGTGAGGATGGAATTCAAAAATGTTGATGGAGGGTACGTGTTCCATCTATACCCAAGATAAAAAGAGAGTTATTGGATGGTTACCATAACTGAAATTTTACTACTCACATAGTAGCAGTAAGATGTATAGATATTTGAAGGAAAAATTTCTGTGGGATAATATAAATAATGAAAATGATGACTATGTATCAATATGTTTAGTCTGTTAATAGGTGAAGGATGAAATAAAATATCACTTGGGAGTTATGAAACTTATTACTATTCCTATATAGAAATGAGAAGGAATTAATATGTATTTTGTCACTGGATTACCCAAAAATCCACAAAATAATGATTCAATATGCATAATTGTGGATTAAATTACCAAATCTGCACATTTCCTTTCTATAATGAAGGATTTTCCACTCGAGGGACTTGAAAAACACTATATTAATGAAGTTGGAAGACATTATGGAGAACCTATCTCAATTTTCTCTAATTGTGATCCACAATTTACATCAATATTCTAGGAAATTATTTAGAAAGGATTGGATATTGAGATTCATTTGAGTTATGCTTATCACCCACAAACTAATGGCCCGTCAGAAAGGGCGATCTAAAAAATATAATACATGTTGAGATCATGATCAACTAATTTTCAAGTTATGTGGGATCATTATTTACCTTTGGTAGAGTTTTTCTATACTAATATTTTCCATCCATGTAATCTAATGGAACCATATGAAGCATTTTATGGAATGTGATTTCGTGCACCAACTTGTTGGGACAAAGTTGGGGAAAAGAAGATTTTGGGCCTAGAGCTTTCAGAGGTAACAAAAAAAAGGTAAAGACTATTAAAGTATATATAAAATCATCTCAAATAAAGAAAAATATATATGCCGAAAATCAAAGGAAGTACATGGAATTTTTAGTGGGATATCATGTTTTCTTGAAAGTATTTCCAAGGAATGGTGTAATAAGATTTGGGAAGAAAGGGAAACTGAGACCCAGGTACATTGGTCCTTTTGAAATTATGGATTGAGTTTGATATGTGTAATATCATTTATTGATGCCACCTAGATTTTCTAAATTACATAGTGTGTTCCACATCTTATGGTTATGAAAGTACATGCAGGACCCAACACATATCCTCACTTCTGAAGGAATATATATGGAACATGATTTATCTTATTGTTAAGAGACTATACAAATTTTTGACACTAAAGAATAGGTGTTGTGGAATAATATGACTCATATAGTATAGTTACATTGAAAAAAATCATAAATTTGAAGTGATGACTTGGGAGCCCTAGGAACTTATGATGAAGAACTACCCAAATCTTTGTATGAGGCAACATTATGGTAATTTCTAGGATGTTATTTCTATAGGAGAATAGAATTTAACACCCCAAGGATTTAAATATAAATTTAATATATAATGAGAAGCATAAAAAACCGTGTCTCTAAGAAACAACACTTTGTTATAGGATATAGTTATAACCTATATTTTAAACATAATTTTTCTTCTTATATGTTTTTAATTTCAAAAAATGACATACACATTTTTGATAAGTAAGATAGTTACAGTCTAATAGGATTAAATTACATTTTGTGAACAACAACTTGATCATTTGGAATAATAATGAATCCTTATGAATAATAATATAAACATTATGAATATTAAATCTTTAAAATGAATAGTAACCTCAATCATGAATGTATAAATAAAATCTAGGAACCTCATAAATGAAAGTATGATAAAATCATAATAGAAGTTAGTGAATATCAAGTGTTGGTATTTTGGTGAGTAAAAAATATCTAATAATTAGTAAAATTATTTAAATTTAAATCCATTTTCATAAAATGTATTCATAAATAATTTTTTTCCATACAATGGTTTTAATATAATTTAATGATACCTTTGTTAAATTTTCAAGCAGTTATTAAATGATTTTTATTATTAAAAACTATATTTTTTAGAGTAAATAATGTTTTTAATTAAAATTTAAATTTCTCTTTTTAAGAAACTTAATTTCTTAAAATTGAGTTCATTTTTGAATTCTGCGCATCAAAAAATGGTTATGGTGAATTTTTGGTAATTTTATAAAATACATGAATCTTTGATGAATTGTAAAAAACCACAATTTTTTTATTAATGCTGAATACATAAATTATAGGGCCATGGATGATGTTTGGATGATTTACGTAGAATTTGATAGAACCCACATTTAATCATTACTTTATTTAGTCACAAGAATCAATTCTACAGCTTGTCTTGAGGAAAATAATAAAATAATGAATAAAACAATGAGATTTTACCCATCTCATGAACTATAAAAACCACCCTCACCCACCTCTTCTCCTCCCTCCTCTATGCCTTGATGCATGTCAACAATCTAGACTTATCCTCCTATATAGTATCTCCCGATGTCGAGGAGATCATAGTCTTTCAAAAAGGCTAAAACCAATCCCTTTAAGGAGTTTCTCATGGAGGAGTATTCACGAGGTAAAATCCTCTTCCATTTCCTTTTAATTTCTGTTCATGTTTTTTGTTTTATTATTCTCTCCTCACCTACTATATAAAAATGATAATGATAACTCCTGTTTAATCTATATAGTATAATTAAATCATTTTAATGTAATATCCACTATCAATCTCCTTACTCTCTCTCTCTCTCTCTTATGTTACAAAAATCATCGTCCGGGAGGTGACGACTTACAACTTTCATGGATGAAGAACATTCATTCTTCAATTTCATTTTATTGGATTTCCATGACAACATCATTATTGTTAAATAATACTTTAATACATGTATTATATCCTATTTAATGTTCAATAACTAGTATATATACAAAATACTAATTCATACGATAATACTACTTCGTTGTGATCAAAATATCATTGTAATAATCTAAACAATTATCTATAACTGTCTTATCTAATGATTCTTCCTCAAACCATATAACCAAGTGATATGAATAACCATTTACACTTATGTATTTAAATAAATAAAAGTTAATTCCAATTATGTATAATTATACACTTTTTACATGAATTTCATTACTCATATACAAGTATACAAAACGTGAAAACCAAGGAAATAAATGCTCCCATAAAATAAAATTGTATCTTATAAACTCATAAAAAAGACTACAACTAAAAATAATAAAATTTTAATAAATAAAATAAATTTATATGAGTTTCTGAATTAATTAATTAATTTATTTAATTTTTTTATCTAGGATGTTAAGGTCAAGTGAATAACATATTCAAACCTAAGGAAAGGGTGTTATACCCGATCCTCCATTTTCTTTTGGGTTACAATTTTTTCTCTATTTACCCCAATTAAATTAGTAATTATTCTTATAAAATTCTCATAATTTTTTTAATGTTTTATATATATGTACAAATTATAATACTTATTTATTTTTGGGGGAGTTACATGTTTTAAAAGGATCTTTCTTAAATTCTTCCTAATAAACAAGTCCGATTAAAGGGAACTTCCCAATTTCTTACCTATTTTCAAGTTCAATCTAAAATATATCTTAATCCACCATTATTTTAATAAAACCACACATTTTTTCATTGTATAAATATCTTAGTTCAGTTTTGGGTTTATGTGATGATTTTTCCAAAATAAATAATCTTTTCAAAGTACAAAAAATATTACTCTCAATAATTATTTGATGAATTTATTAGATCATTTTCACCTGTTTCAAAAACCCTATTGAATATTATGTTTTATTGGGATTATACTCTTATGATTATCATCAACCATATTTTATTAAAAATTTTATGATAATTTTGACTAGGTATGTGCTATCTTGATACTATTCCCCATACTACTTAGAATGATTAGTGATTATGTCTACAGATTGAGGAAATTTATTACATATGTGCATGTTGTTTATGCTTAGATCCATTCATGTGATGAATTCATTTTACATAGAAAGTGATTAGTGGGTCCCTCTATATCCCCTAAATTTATCAGCAGGTCTTATGAGACAAAAAAATTGAGTTTCGGAAGAGGAATTACCCTAGTATTTTTAGATGTCTTGGTCGATCCATTGACAATATCATTCAGAAGTATGGAATTACGCATTCCAAAATTATGATAATAGTAATTGAGAAACCATGAGATTATTAGACTAGTAATATATTAATTGTTATGTTTTATTCTATTTTGATGATTTATATAGACTTATTTTATTAGTTTTGACTCCATCCATATTATACTGACGTAAAATTTTAAAGTCTTGTATTTTTAGTAAATAACGATGCATAATTTTTCGTTTATTATAACTTATACTGTATTACATACACGTACTGGGAATCTAAGCTCAACCCTTTGTTAAGTTTCATTTTTCCCCAGGATGTAAAGAATAATATTATTATGAATTACTTAAAAGAATAATCTAATAGTTATGGGTGTTTCCAATGAAGTATGAATTTAGTGTTTACTTTCAATTGGTAATGTAAATATTATGTTTGTATCTGGTTTGCTTATATAATTAAACTATTCGGTCCTTCAAGATGAGACATCCTTATAAACATACCAATGAATTAATATATGTCACAAAATCTAGGAAATAGGGGTTGGGGTCTCTACAACAAGGTTTTTAATAATAGTGGAAGCATACAATTCCCCCAAAAAAAATTTAAACATAAAAAATCCCAATTAAAAATGAAGAGAATGAATTAACACTTACTACTTTGCTAACTCTTGCAATAAAAGCCTTAAGAAATAATAACTTCAAGTAAAACATTCAATATCCATAATCATATATAAATTCATGAAATAAAATTTCAAGGGGGTATTATTTCCACCACATAAAATATTATAGGTGCATAATTTAATGTATGTCCTAAAAAAGATGATTTGAGATGATAAATCCTTACCACTATGGAAACTTTGGATTAAAAAACTGTTGGATGAAATAATCACAATTTTAACTTTAAATTTCATTAATTATTCAGTATTAATGATATAATATGTAAACCATGTAGTATATAAAACACATAACCATTAATAGTTTCCTAACATCAAACACATCCTAATAAAACTATATTGAGATGAAGAACCCTTACAACTTTGCTAATAACTGAATAAATATTTCACGAAAGAGTGAACCTTATAAGTATTTTTATATACATATACCATTCATGAAACTAATCATAATAGACATTCATGGGAAGTATATACACCACAAAAATGAAACAAGAGGTGCACATAACACGTCATATAAAAAATGTGAGATGAGAAACCCTTAACCCATATATGACTTTCATCATAAGAACTCTATATTATTGTATATTAAATTTAAATTTATTATAATTATATTAAATTTTCATGTACATAATTAAAAATTACATATGATCCAATTATAACATTTCAATACCCTTTTAACATTAATTATTTTTTAAGATCATCATTCCTTGGTGTTAACTCTTTCAGTTCTCATGTACGTTTCAATTAAAATTTTTTAGTACATTCATGTTGGTCATTGGTAAAAAATTTAAAGACTTTTAATATTGAAACAAATATATTATTTATACATTTACAAAATAATTTTAGATAGAAAAGAGAATTAGACTATTCCTGCAGGTCGTAGTTTATACAGACTGATGAGTGATATTTCTATTTTTCTATGGTTCTAAAAAAATAAAGATAAATAATAATTCATATTTCATGAATAATAATAATATTATATATATATATATAATCAATCATTATAAATACCCATGTAAGGTTAAAATGGAAAATTAATTGTATCACTTCGTGGAGGTGGTAGTCCACACATATGAAAAATTGATACTTTAATTTCCCATTTCATTGAAAAAGGAGATGAATGAGGTTAATAAATTAACATAATAAAATATTAGTATATGGTAAAAAATTATGATGTTATATTAGAATGGTTTGGAAATAGGTGAAGGAGGTACAATAAGATGTAAAATATATCATATCAGTTAAAATGATTACCTCTTCTTTAAGATAACTCCTTTTTATTTCTTCATAAGGATCCTAGGGATGGTCTTTGGAGGAGACTATAACCTACCTAAATTTTATATATATATATATGTGTGTGTTTTTGAATATGTTTTTATATGGTTTGGTTGAGATAAGTTGTTCAATATTTTATGAATTATAGAGGATAAGAGGTCTAATTTTATAGTGATTAAAAGCAAACACATTGAAATACATACAAAAATTAAATTTAATAAATTATTTATCATGTGAATGTAGAACCAAATGGAAAAAATTTATAATATAATGAACAAGGTCAAGACGCAAAATAATCGGGTCTAAAAAATTTGTTGAAAAATAAGTGAAATGAGTCTGACATTACATGAAATTACTACAAATTAGGGAGTGGGTAGCACCATGCTTATCTGCATCAAGTAGTGATGTGAAATATTAAATAATATAGATAGACAACATTGATAATGTCTTAATAATTTCCTTTCTTTGAAAAAGCATCCTCATCATATTTAGATTACCTATATACATGAGAAATCCACCAATATGAGTTGGCCAATGACATGAATATAGTAAATCCATTAATGAAGAAATATCCATGATAAATTACTAGTAATATCTCTAAAATAATTAACATCATATTTACAATCATATTTATTCTACAAATTATTCCAATTGTGATAAATGTGATATTTGAAAGCATGTATCAATTCCCATAACATATCCTCATATGTGGTCGAACATCTAATATAATGTGAGAAACATCATTTCAAAAAAACCATGATGGTTGGGCAAGACACCACCACACCCTTATAGTATTTGTGCACAAAAGTTATCTCCACTCATAATCACCTTAATCAAGATACTAATTAGAGGAATCCAATGAATTAATTTCAAACCAACCGATTTTCCTTCCCTAAAATATACACTATATTTTTTGAGTATGATATTTTAATAGAAAAAATTATTCATGGAATATATATTAATAAATGGTTCGGTGAAGACATACTTGTTAATAACCATTATTCTAACATGAATAGCGGGTCTTTGATTGCCAAATAAGGCTTCATTCCTAGCATTTATGGTGTAAGTATCCAAAGTGGTTGCAACTTCCAGTAGTAGGTTTTAAACCTTCTTGCTAATAAAATTTTTTGTAACAACAATATTTGTCAGTAGCTACTCAACATGACCACTCTTAACAATTCACTCACCAAAACAACATCAATTTACTCCCAAAAACATCAAATAAAGTCAAATTAAACCAAAACAAGATGAATATTTTCTTTATGTCCCATACGCAGATGACATGATGAAGCTATATGGATTATATCATCCTGTAGTTGACCATATCTATAATGTATATTTTTATACTTTTTCCAGAATATAATCTATTTATTTGGGTGGATGAGGGGTTTCCAGAAACAAGTGTTCGGAATTGGAGCACAACCTCCATCACTATTCAATTTATAGAAATTTATACTATTAAAATTACCAATATTGTTCTAAGTATAAATAAGAATGTTCCTATCTATAAACAAATACCTCTGAATTTTATATGAGAAATGAGTGATAACATTCATATCATGTATTTTATTACTAGAAAAGAAATCAGAAATAGAAAGTTACTTCTTTTTTTGGGCGAAAATATCATGTTTTCCTCAAGAGGTTTGTTAATACAATGAGTTGTCAATTAAATGAGATTGGGAGGCTTGGATAAAAACTCTTTTGAGATGCCCATTATACCATAAAAACATTTCTTAATAGTAATCCATGTATAAGAGATCATATAATAAGAGTACCCATTCATCATCCTTGATTTAAATCATCTAAAAAAAATCTAATAGTGGGATCATTCAAGGTAAATAGATTCCATATGAATTTAGTGAAAAAGGAATCATTAAAAATTATAAGATATTGTATACCAAGACCACCCATATCCTATTGTTTAATAAACTCCTTCTATGAAACTATGATGACTTTCCTTTCATAAATGAACACAGTCCAAAGGACATCCTTGATCACACATTGGAGTTTCTTAATATGGTTTTTGGGACATAGGTAAAGATAAAAAGTGTATAAAAATATGGATGTGATAATTTCATTACCCAAACACACCCTTACCAATTAGGAAATGGATTTACCCTTCCTTTTGTCCATATAATTAATAATTCCAAAAAAGTCTCTCCAAGATGAAATTTTTTGATCTTAACCTAGAAAAGGGATATTCAAGATAGATACATGCTAAAAATCCCCAATTAACACCAAGAAATCTATAAAAACAAATTTTCCATGTCATTGATATTCTATTTCCAAAAATAATAGAATATTTCTTCCAGCTTATTTATTTCCCATACACCTCTTCATAATGATTAAAAATAGCATTGAGGGTAGAAAGGGTGTTAATGGAAGCCTACCAAAGAAGAAGAATATAATCATCATAGAAAAAATGTGAGGGCACAAGCATACCTATCCCAACTTTGATCGATTTGAAAATTAAAATTTTGAACATGACATTCATACATCTTATGAAATATTCCTCAACCAAGGAAAATAGATGGCCAAATAATTGATCACCAAACCTAACTTCTCTAGAGAACTGGAAGAAGCCTCTTAGGGATCCATTTATTAGGTTGTAGAATCTCGCAGAACATAAAATAATGTTAATAATATTAATAAAATCCACAGAGAAATCTAGAATTTATTGAATAGAAAAACTGAAACTCCATTTATTAGTATTAGAGGCTTTGGAGATATCAATATTCAGTGAAAAATTTCCATCCTTCTGTTTTTATCTTCATTATATTAACACTCTAAGATTCTGTGAGAAGAAAATTTTAAATGTTCCTACTAGGGAAAACCCCAAATTAACTTCTGGTAATGATTTCCTTTACACATATCCCCAATCTAATCGAAATAATCTTGCTGAAGACTTTAGGAATGTAGTTCCCAATTGAAACAGGTCTAAAATACAAGATATCAAAGACATAATCTTCTTATGGAATAAGTTAATGGAAGGTAGTGTTTAACCCATAAGGAATGTGAGAATGAGTAAAGGAATAAATAAAATAATTAAAAACATATTTATGAATCATGTACAAATCAAACAAAGAGAAACTTTTAGTGAACCCATCTAGACCTACCACACTGTCAATGATAATAAAAAAGTTTGATGTTCAAACTTTCTCTTAAGATACAACTGAGATGAGGCCTCAGTTCTCTTTATCTCAAATAGTAGCTTGTATGTTATCAAACACCTTGTGTATTCTATTAGATCCATCACCAGAGTGTATACTTATAATTTTACCAATTCCTACATTATAGATTTCATTATTGGATAAAAATAAACATTCATTGATGATAATGACATTAACCAACCTAGTTCTTTTCTCATTATAAATTATTTGGAAAAGATTGGTGTTCTTGTCACCAGTTTATAACAATACCTCATTCATTTGATTTATAATAAACCTTCCATTAATTATAATAAGATAATACATCTTGGATAGGATATTAAATTCCTCCCTTAATGAATCATACCAAGTTTGATTTGAAATTTTGAATCCTATGATAAAATTCATAGCAACCACGATATCATCAAGTTTGTAAAATGATTTTTTTCTCTATCATTTAATGTATCCATTAATGGATTTCAGTTTTCATTCCAGAAATTGAAGAGGGATTTCATGATAACCTACTTCCCATTCCACAAGAACCATTTTATAACATATAGTGACAGCCAAACTAACATTATTAAATATGTAACAGTGTAGGTATAACCTTTAAATAAAAATAAGGACCTCAATAATCAAAGGATTATGATTTTAGTGAAGCCTAGTAAGAGAAAACATGGAGACCCCAATAGAGAAACGTCCTTAATTAACTCATATAAGGCATTTTACAAGCTTACTAGTATGTCTTACATTAAGTGTGTTGTTTTTATAAGTGAAAGAACTCCCATATATTGGGACCTGAACCTATTTACACTAATCAATTCACATAGAGAACCCATGAGAGGCCAATATGTGAAAGTTAGATCCATTTTTCCCCAGGTCCCAAGAAAGTGTTGAACACCCTAATGAGAATCCAATTTTGATTCATATTTAGAGACATTATACAAAATTCCATCCATACTAATATTCTAATAATATAATATTCATAGATGATAATAAAAGAAACCATGAGATTGGAACCTTCTGAAGGAAAGCGAACTTTGATGCATTGGGACCATCTATCACATGATATATGGAAGAAATTATCATGATTGAAAAACCATAAACATTAATTGTCTTTTTTATAAGAATTTTGAGACAGAAAACTATACCCTAGATTTCCCCAATTGAAGTTCCAACTATCAGAAATCATTTTAGCCTCATAAAACCCAATTAAAAGGGTATTATGGGTTATAATAAATTTTTTTGGGGCTATATACATGGGGTAATTCTTTATCCCATTTTAGTTCCAAAATAAGATATTCATTTTCTTATAATTTTTCCCTCTAGTTCGATTCCCTTTATACTGTGGCATAACATTCTTAATCAACCCTTTTTCTTAGGTTATTTTTTAACTACATCATCCAATGACTCTCTCCTATCATCATTTTCTCACAAAATTATGTTGATTTCCTTCATTGGATTGAGGATCATTAGCAGAATAATAAAATGATTCACCATGAAGTGTTATTAATTGATTGGAACATTGAACAGTTTTAGGGGGACTTCACACAGATACCATTATTCATATAGACTTGGAGGTAGAGAAAGTAGTGTAATGCTATTACAAATTAAAATAGAATCACAAAAATCATTATGAGGATCAATCATATCTTCATGCTCAGTAAGAAAATCCTATGATCCTTCATTTTTAGAAGACTCTATTTCAGTATAGTCACTAGCTAGGTTAGAACATTGAGGTGGAACATTAGGAATAACCAATGCATCCCCTTATCTAGAATGATCATTATTTATCACCAAAAGGATTCCACTAGGAGGATTGATTTCCTTATGTGATAACCCCTCAACACTAGTATCACTAATAATGGAACAAATATCCATATTCTCAACTACAAATTTAGAGACATGCAGCTGATCATGAATAACTAGACTAATGGGGTCATCACCAGAATTTTTATTCTAAAGAGAATCCTCAATGAGAGGACCACTATAACCATGCATGGAGGTCCTAGGCTCAACCAATAATATAGTGCCTCTATGGGTTCTAATATTCCCTTTCTTATTATTTTAATTGACCTCATATGACCACTCAACTTAAAAAATGAGCATATCACATCCTAGTTACATTTAGTGGCTAAATTTACAAAATGTCCACAAATTAGACATAATTTTGTATTCCTTTAGTATAAAATTTCATTATTTATACATTCATATCTCGTTATTAGAACAACATATTGAAGTAGGGTGGAAAACATATAAATATCCAAAAGAATCCTTACAAAATTCCCAGCCTTGGGGTTTCATTCTGCTGATCCATTCTGATCATATTACCAACTTAGGTCGAAATGTCCTATGGAATCCATGGGCACCAGTATGACCAATTCAGCTTGAAAATTCAATTCCATATCAGTGCATGATAATTTATTACACTTATAGGATCAAAAGTATAGTCCCGTTATTTTTTTTAAAAGACCAGGATTCAGGAAAACCGATCCAAAGCTCCAAGCACACATCTTATAGTCATAGGAAGAGAAGACATTGTGATAATAACCTATCTCCAATTCCATCATTCTCCAATGATCAAATACGTAATCCAATGTGATTATTTGGGGGAGATAATTGAATTTCCATGTTCACTCTATTTTAAAGACCATAACACATGTGATAATTGATAACTTTCCAAAACATACTTTTTCTTCAACTGCATCCTGGTTGGATGATACTTGAGAAATACACCCCTTCATCATAACCATACCAGGTGAAAGAACATCAATGTTCGAGAGAGAAATATTAACGGATGATTTGAGTATATCTAGAAAATTCTTCACCAAACTTGTAGACTCTCTGGGGGAAGTACCACCAAATTTTATTTCCTTTCTACAATGAAATAGGACATGTATTTTTGGCCTATATGTTCATGATCCATATCATTCACGGAAGCATTTGGGGCTTCTGGAAGCACATGATTCTCTAAGTCACTAGGTTTGAGATCATACCCTTTCTCCCCTTTATATCCTTCCTCCTACCTCTTCAAAATTTATAATATAATATATGGTAATGTTAAAATAAATTTAACCAATAATTGTTTTACTATTATATGAGGAATTATAAACCTTTACTCTTTGGTTAATTCCTTCAATAAATTTTTTTTCCCTAACTATTGTAAAAAGTTTCATAATAATAAAGGTATAATAATTTTCTTTAAAGGTAATAAATTGAATAAAAATAGCCAATGAAGGAAAATTTATACCATACCATATCCCCCTTGTCCTATTTAAATAATTTTTATTTGATTTTGAAATAAATTTATAAAAAATTATACCGCATCAAAAATGTTAATCATGTTAAGAATTATTCACATATTTTTACTTCAAAGAAAACATGACAGGTAATTAATTGGAATATAAAATACATAGACATAACATATACATTATATCTAACAATAAAATTCATGTTATGTGATAATTAATCCAAAAAATTATAAATTATTTTGTTTCTAAAATATTTAACTTTTATAGCTCCACTACTTGCACATGAACTATGTCAGCATTATGTATTCATTCAAGGTAATTATACCATCATTAAAAGTTGAGAAATATGTTACAAAAATAAAAATAAATTAATTAAGTAAAAAATAAAAATTTATGTTATGTTATTTCATTATTATTACAATGTGAATATATAATTGAAATTAAAAAGAAATAGAGGTACATTTTGGAATTTTCCTTTACAAAAAATATTATTATGGTCTTTGTCAAAGTAAAAACGTGCCAAAATGAAATATATTTTTTGTATTAGATGAAATTAGATGAACTAAAATCCAAAAATAGATAAAATTTTGGTGTTTTTTATATTTTTAAATCCTTGTCGATTTTTTAAACCTTAATTTCACGATTTACCCTTACAAACGTGACAAATATTTACCACCATTACTATTCAAAACATTATAAAAGATAACCTATTTTCTTTTTTAAAATTATGACCCCAAATATTGATTCAATTTTTTCAAATTCAATCACTATAAGTGGTAGAAATTAATTTCAAAATAAACCCACAAAACAAGAAGAAAATTTGTTTGGTTGATAATTCATTTTATGTATAAAAATATTTTTATAACAAAATTATGCATAATTTCAATTAATAAAAAGTTACTTGGATAATTTTCAATAAAAATCAACAAATATATCTGAAAATAAATTATAAAAAATTGTGATTTTATAATACATGAATAATAATGATAGTTTTCTATAAAATAAGTATTTTTTCACTATTCAATAAAATATTTATCATTTTATAAAATTCCGAAAATTTAGCCTTAATATAATTTTTTTATTTTTATTTAAGAATTATATCCTATTTATAAAATATTATTTCTAATTGTTTCATAAATTTATTATAATGTTTACTAACAAAAATATTAAAAACAAATTTTTTAAGAAAATGTTTTTATGTATAAAATAAATTCACTAAGAAATGAGTGACTATTTACTAAGAATTAATCCATAAATTTAAAATGAGTAGTAAAATTATACATATAATTAATAATGTTTTTATTCATTTTAATTCCCTATAATCCATAAACTTGATTATAATAGTCACATTTAAATAAGAATATTTCTATTGTATATCACTATTTGTTCAAAGATCAATGTTACATGTTAAGAAAGATTTCAATATTACAATTGATTTAAAAAATGTGGTGTTAAATTGTCTTCCCATAAATAAATTATATCCAATTATTTTTATCTTTGCCTTGAAATCTTAAGTATTTGAAAATACCATTTTTTGAAATCCAGGTCACAGTAAGTGATAATAAAGCATTATTTTAAAATGGAGAGTGGGAAACTTAAAAGTTAACTAAAATAACACACAATGATAAACCCATATAAAGATAAAATTAGTGGGAGGTAAAAATATATACAAAAAAGATAAAGTTAACATCAATGGAAAAATAGAGATTGATAGAGAACATGTTCATGGGGATGTTAATGAAAAAAAACCATAAATAAGTAAGGGGTACAATAACCATAAATTCATCAGAAATGAAGGTAAAAAATTAATTTCTTATTTCAAAATCCTCATAAAAAATTTGAGGGATTATTCCTCTATCAAGATAGAGAAAATTTGAAAATATACTTACTTGATTTATTTCTATTTCATAATAACAATTTCATAATTTGGTTGTGCATTCACTAATATCAACTTTAACTCTTACTTCAACAAATTAATATTAAAGATGAAAGTTTCATGCATGAAGCAAGAAAATTAACATTAAAAAAGTAATAATATCTATAAAAGAGAGAAAATAAATTCCTCATATCTCTAGATACTTACCAAAACCAAAATGATTATCAGATTTTACTCAATATGTAAATAACATCATATATTGAAATAATTAATTAACCACGAAAACCCATTGTTTATCTTAAAAAATTTCATATAAGTTAAACTTATAGCTCATCTAAAACACATCCAACCAAATTCAAAACCAACAATATTTGAAATAAGATCACAAAATTTACAAAAACATAATTAATTATAATCCCCAAATAGTATAATTTATCTCATAATGTTGTGGACCAAACATGTTCATATGATGATCAAATATTATCATAAAAAATGAGAATCAGTTTCAAATAATAACTTAATTCACTATAAATAATCCATTAAATCATAAATGACACTAAACTCTAACTCTACTATTATTCTATAATTAATTTTACTGAGTATCTATTACATTCCATAAATCCAAAAATGTTGTAATTTTTTTCAAAGAAAACATAACCCACCTTGTCATCAAATCCCTAATTAACTCCAAGGTCATCAATACTATCTAATTTAATTTTTCAATATTAGTATTCCCTTCATCCCCAAAAACATTATTATCATAATATTAGTTACATATTAAGCGTTATATAGTCTCTAGTGTTACATTTTCCAAAAATATAACATTACCACTAAATAGATTTTCTAGGTTATTAGCACCATTCAATATATTCTTTAAAATACATAAAGAATAACTAATGAAAAAAAATACTTAGATATTTCCTGAATTTGATAAACTAATTACCATTTATTAAATCTTCTACAAATTAAATTTCAAATCCCAATATGTAAACACTTCAATAAATCCACTTCAATGAATGGAATAACATTTTATCTTAATTAATATAATAGTTAACCCTTAGGTTAGAGAATATACTCATATATCTGCAATGTTCCCCCCACCCAAGTCATTAAAAAATAAATAGAACCATATAATTTCCGTTAATTCCATCCACTAAAATCATCATTTTTCTATGAAATTAGTTTCATTATAGCTTTTATTTTCCACACATAAAATATGTTTTTATTAATTTTATAAATCCAGTTTGGTGATTCTTTGCAAGTTCTAATAACATATTTATTTAAATCCTCCTTCCTCCATGGACTTCATCAATTAAACTACCATGAAACTCTTTTTTCTTATTAGGGTTATTAAGAAACTCACCCCAAAAGTGGTTTTTAATTATATAATGAGATATCTTGTTAGGCATAGTTATATGACTTCATATTCATTATCTTATTTCATTTTTTTTATCAGTATAAAAATAATTTCATCATCCAACCCATTTATAATTACCATAATTCCACCTGGTTCAAATCATTAACTAAAAGAAAAAAATAATATTATTAGAAATAATAACCGTAGTGATAGATCATAAGATCATGAAAAATATTTCACAAGATTTCAAATTCATGATAACTTATTTTAAATAAATAACACCTTTGGTTTATTATAGGTCATCCATGGTTATTGTCTATTCATATCCTCACTAATGGTTCAAGAAGGAAATATGAATTATCCCATGAATAATCCTTGAGAGTTTATATCCAGGTGTGCATTCTTGGTCCCACACAAAATCCATTGGTGGTGATGAAGTTACTACAAAATTTTATCCATTCAGAGTTTTTACCCATAGGTTAATAATTACCATAGTCACTCCCACTTTCTAGAATTGGGATATGGATATACTTTATAGGAAAAACACACTCATTTATGTTCCATAACATATGATGTTCACTTGTACTTTGTCTTATCCTATGTATTCTCACTAATGTTTCCCCATCAAAATTTCCAAAAATAGATACACTTTTCATTGATACCAAATGAGGTGGAAAAACCATTACATATGAAAATATTATATCCTACTATATGTTTATAACTTACATATCATTATGATATATTCCAAAATATTATTTTTCAGCATATCTGGAACATTATATAAATAATAAACTGGTTCATAAAAATCCACACCATTTCCCACTATTTTCATCACATCTAGTACCCTTCATAAGAATAACATATATAAACCCTTTATTCATATATGGGGATTATAAAACATAAGATATGGTGTGTTGATATGATCAGTATTGTAAAATATGGGAGATTGGAATCAATTATTATTTTGAATTATAACATGAGTATATGGGCATAAGAAAATGATTATAACTATATAAAATGATACAGAACAGTTCATTTATCATAATCATGATTCATATTATAATGAGTTTCAGTTTGAAATGGATGATTCCAAAGATAATCAATATTCATGATCCATGAGAAGATTTGATAATCATATGATCTTGTCAGTAAAGAGTGACAAAATTTTTTCAATAATCACAATCATAGAAACCATACGCCATGTATCACTTCCAATAACATCATTTCTTAGTAGACATAAAATCATTATTGAGGAGCCTACCTGGAAAATTATAATATTCTCTAAGGAAAAACATCCCCCGAGTTACCTTTTTAATCACTACCCATTGCATTGGTGGGATAAATATTTCTGTTTCCACCTATAACATAATTATATTAGTTATATATATGAAGAAATACCATAAAACATTCATCATATAATTTGATCATATCCCTTGCAAAATAAATAGTTTTTATAAACATTTCATCATCATAATCATAAAAGAATTCATCATGGATTAATTGAATCATTCAAAATATTATGCTGGTTAATTCACACATCATAAGAAGAAATCAAATGAAATCATACAGATTGTATCATAATAACATATACCAAGTGGAGAATAATAAAAATTAATGGATATTAAATTAGATGATTTTTTTAACAAATCATTTAAACTATTTCTTTGAAAACATAGATAATAACATATTATTTTCATATCATTAAAATTAAAAATCTCTATAATATGAAGAAAAAAATAATGGAAACATTTAACATATTTTTCAAATCAAATAAATTTTATAATGGTTGGAAACTATTCAATAGTTGTGTAATTTTAAATAATTTTTTTTACACTTTGGTAAAAAGGAAAAAATTAAATCATTCATAAAATAACAAGAATACTCATTTTACAAATTTTTATAAAATTTAATAAATAGGTAAAAATAAATTTAATCAATTATTTGAACATGGAAAACACTTATATAATATTTTTTATAAAATACGGATATGGAAGGAAAATATTTCCAACAATAATGGGAAATAATGTTGGATTTCCTTAAAAACATTCTTTCATATTTTTTTGGGTACATAAGAGAGGGGAATGAAAAGAAAAAAATAAGACTTCATAATTAACTAGTGGAAATGAAAATAAATGGGATTTTAGAAGACTGAAATCATACCTTTCCAGAAAATAAAATTTAAACATAAATTATCCTAATTAAAAGTGAGATAGAATAATTAACCCTTACCATTTTAGTATCTTTTTCATCATAATCCATAGGAAATAATAAAATACAAATAAAATTTAAATATACTAAAAGTTTTGATATTCATGGAATAATATTTATAATAGGATGTATTTACACATCATAAAAATTATTGGTACAAAACATGATATATGTCCCAAGGTATATGATTTTAGAGGATAAATCCTTACCTCATTGTTAATATTTGAATCAGAAAACCTTGAATGAAATATTCTCAATTGTAACATTAAATTACATAAATTAAGAATTAACAATTCTATAACATACTATATGTTATTTATATACACCTTAAAAACATAAATAGGTACATAACATCAAACATGTCTCAACGAAACAATATTTAGATGAGGAACCCCTAAAACACGGGTAATCATCTAATTAAAACCTTATGAAAGAGGGAACATTATATGGATATGTACATAACATTATTTTCATGAAAATAAACATAACATACTTTTATTGTTATTATATACACCACAAAAAGAAACAAGTGGTGAATATGGCATATGTCTCACAGAAATAAAAGTGAGGTGAGAAACGCTTACCTCCTGTTCGAATTGATTCATTAGTGCTCTAAGCTCATATAAAATAACATTAAAATTATTATAAATATATTAAATAATCATATACATACTTATAATATCATATATAATAATATTACCAAATTTCAAGACCAATTTATTACTAACTTTTTATTCAAATCATCATTTCCTAGTGTTACATGTTTTATTTTTGATATAAGTTTTGGATCCACAGTTCCATTCCTTTCATCCTGATCATGGTAGCATAATCCCCAGAATATTAATCATGATTTTAATATCTCATATATTAATTATAAATATATTAATAATTTTCTATAAAATATAATAATAGGAAAATTAATGAAACCGTTCATGGTGACGATGGCCCGTACATTCAGACAAGTGATGTTTCCAATTTTCAATATATAGAATAAAAGAAAGATAAAAAATAATTTATCTTTATAGACTATAATAAGATCATAAATATAATATAAATTTATTAAATACATCCTTATAAATATCCAAGTGAGGTGGGTATTTAAAATGAATTGTATCTTTCCATAGACTTGGTAGTCCCCACATACATATAAGTGATAATTTCATTTCCAATTTGAAGGTAAAAGTGGATGAATAAGTTTGTAAAATTAATATATAAAATCATAGTATATAGGATATTCTTATGTTATATATTGAAATTTTTATGATATAATTAATGGTTCTATATGAAGAATTAAAATGAAAGGGATAAGGTAAAAGGATTACCTCCTCTTTAGGAGAGCAGTAATGGAATTCTTCTTAAGGATCCTAGGGATGATATTATTATGAGATAAAAACATGATGAAAACAAATATGGATGTTAAGAATATGTTTTTGTGGTGTTTGGTTGAGAAAATTGGATCAATCAAGTGTTCACAATAAGGTATAAGTGGTGTTATTTTATATTTAAGGAATGGGCATACTCTGAAATATTTAAAAGATTTAAATATAATAAATTATTTACCATGAGAAAGTGGAATTTAGTGGATAAAATTTAAAATATAATATAGTCCAATCTTGAAATCCCTTGAACCATTACAATTTTTATAGGCTTATGTGGAATTTTAAACCTTTCCTTTTATTTTAATCCATTCTTTAATCATTTTTAACCTTAATCATGGTAAAACAAATTTCAACACTAAAGGGTTATAAATAAGCCTATAAAGTTACAATTGAAACCCAAATGGTAAAAAGAAGTATATTTTTGAACATATTTTATCCAACTTGTCATATATTAAATTTTTTATGATTTTTAAATTATTTAATAATATATCATCTAACATAAAATTTGTGGAGACCCAAGCTTGACGTACATTTACATTACATTAATTTTGTGGAATAATTAATACATAACCAGAACCAACACTCAAGGACCATAATAGTTTAGTTTCTTTGGAAAGTTATAACATGATCTTCTAATCATGGTGAAAGATCTTCAACATCTCCCATAAAGATCATCCCCTTTTGTTTTCTTACCTAAAACCTTTCTTTAGATCCTGGGGAAAATAATACTTATAAAGGGTGATCTCAAATGATTAGTAAGGGTAATCATGGAGAAAATAAAACAAATCATATAAATTTGAACTTAAAAAAAACATGAACATACAGTTTAAACATCAAAATCTAGAGAAATAAATCTTTGCAGCACATAAGGCATAGATCATAAAGAAACATTAGTCATGATAAAATAGCATGGGAATAAAACATGTAATTGTGGAAAACCATTAACCACATGATATGATTTTCATAGTAGCCAAGGAATTGCTACCAAGACCATCTTAGTGGATGAAGTCCCTTACTGAATCAAGTTCACTCCTCGTTCCAGTCTTGTATCACTGAACCAAATTTAATTACCGTTCCAGCCATGTCTATCTGATGAGATATAAATCTTTACCCAATGCATTTGAGGGAGTAATAAGTCCCACCTGTCTCATAATTAAATCATTCTTACGTGTGCCACAATATAAACATAAATCATTCATCATAACCCAAAAAATAAAATGGGTTTCATAAACATCATCCCATCATAACCTAATCCATATAAAAGGAATGGTTATAATTTCATCATAAGAATAATCAAACCATGTAAATAATAGAGACATTATTTTTGAAACATAATTATACTAAATAATTTCATCTTTTATGGAAAATAGTTTCGACAGAACACTTGAAATGAATTCTTGAGGAAAATATCCTTTCTTTTTCAAAATCATTTTCTTTTCAAAAAATGCCACGAAATTTTAAAAGAAAAGGATTTTGTTGAAAATAATCATGAAATCTTGTATAGAATGCTTCATGAAAATTATTTATTGTGAAACCATAAAAATCCTTTCATTCCATATAATTTTAAAAAAACATTATCCTCGTACCTTTGCACAAAAAGTCAAAAAGTTTCTCGTATGGTAAACAGATGAAAGATTCTTTCCATAACACAATGTAAGAGTCAATGAGGGGTAAACATGAGCTAAAAAAATGGAAGAATATTAAACACATTTTGAAAAAAAAATTATGGACAAGGATGAAAAATATAACCCCAGTAAATACTTACGTATAAGAAATCTCAGATAAAAATGAGATTGCAAAATTATCCCTTACCTTAGGTCCAATTTCTTCTGGACGTTTCCAAAAATCCTATATAGTGGGTTTAAAACATATTATTAACTTGTAACAGAACCATAATAATATTTATTATATCATATATGATTCACTTATGACTTTATATTACCCGTTCTTTTGTCAATTCCTTGTTAAACCAGTGTTTTCGGTAAAATCATTTCATTTATCGTATGTGATTGGAATTGTTGTTCTTGATATTATTATTACTTATATCATGATTTACTTACTTCTGGAATTTAAAACAGGATTTATATATCATATATATTCAGTGTATATATATATATATATATAATAGATAGATAAATGAAATGAAACATCCCGTTCGTGGAGATGGTAGGCCGTACGTACGCATGAACGCTGCTTTCCTTTCCTTAATGACTTGAATCGAAGTAAGTAGATGACATATATATATATACACATAAATCCAGTAGCATTACTATGTTATATATACAATTATTATTCATTATATATACTTTATAATCATTCTTGTATGGTTAGCATGGAGAATGAATCTCACAACGTCGTGGAGATGGTAATCCGTACGTACGCTCAAGAGATGATATTGTTCCCATAATTATTGAATGGAATTGGAGTGGATGATATAATATCTCAGAATTATTATGATGTTATAATAACAATATATAGTTATTCATTACACCATTTTACCCATCCAAGTAAGGTGGTGGTGGAAAAAATATTACACCACGGCACTGATACAGTATTCCGTAGGTACGCACGGACGGTGATTTCATTTTCCGTAGATGGATAGAAGGTGAAATGGGGTTGTTTCATATTTATATAAACATATAAGTATATTAGTGATACTGATGTTATTACTTTATAATTAATAAAAATAAATAAGAGGAAGTACAATAAGAAATAAACTTGAAAGAATCGGTAGAAGAGATTACCTCTTCATCGACGCGCCTCTTTTAAACTTCATATTAGGGCACTAGAGTTGGTCATTTGAGAAGACCAGAAACTATATGATATAACTAGAGATGTTGATAATAGAAATGGGCATGTTTTGGCCGAGCATGAAGGCTCAAAATGGTGTGAAGAGAAGAAGGAGGAGGTTCCCTTTTATAAGGTAAGAGATGGGCACCTTTGGAAACATAAGAGATATTAATTTATAATAAATTCTAACCCCACTTAAAAACATCCAAAAATTACTCAATTATAATATGAGATGAGATAGGGTTGTAATATAATCAACCAATAAAATTTAGACATGTTTTAACTTTATTTTAAACCTTATCAACTTGATTTATCATTATTTAATCTATTTAATTTTATTTGTTGTAATAAAATTCTAAATTTTAAATTGTTATAAATAAATACATAAATGTTGTAAATTTCCCATAATTGAATACTTTATAACCTTTTAGACCATATAAATTTCATTTTTTAGTTTTTAAATTTTTTTGTGATTTTTAAATAATTTAATAATATGTTATTTTTATAAAATATCAATAGTGTCAATTTTGAAAGTATTCATTATTTGAATTTAAATAAAAACCCCAAAGAACATATGTTAAAAAAAAATCATATATTCCTAACATGTCATATTAATCAAAAAATTCATTCGGTACATTAATTTGTTCAAATATTATTTATTTTATTATAATTAAAAACATTTATTTGGTATATCTCTTAATAAAATGATTACTACAACATTATTGTATAATTATTAAATACACTTATTTGTTGCATAAAAAGTAAAATAAAATCCTATTATGAATATAAATATAATACCTTTCATAATAATATTTTTACTTGAATTTATCATCTTAAAATCACAACATTAAATTGTTATATTTATTAAATTATGAAGGTGACATCTTTGACATCATTTAAAATAAAATAATATAAATGTCCTAATCGGTTTTATAAGGCTCTAAATGGTCCAAAAATCTACCCTTGGATGATTAGGGTGTAGATATACTCTGCAAATAATGTTTGGTCAAGTTTCTGGTCTTTTTGATAGGTATTGTTATTTTAATAAAAACTATATTAATGATTTTCACTAAATAAATAATCTCTACATCATTAATGTATAAGCTATTAAGGTAATTAAATATTTCTTAAAAATTACAAATAAATTACCATGATAAAGAAAAAAATTTTATCTTCCAAATGATTATTTATAATCTAATTTATATTTTGTATAACCTTATATTAAAAATAATCTAATTATGAATGTTTGAGGGAGACATATTTCACTTTCCTTTAATTAAAATAAATAAAAGGTCTTAATCAAATAAAAGTGGGTTCCATTAGATTCTATTTCGACCCAAGTATGATTTAGGAAAAAATATAATCATCCAATTATATTAAGACAATTGTTAGAGTAATTTTATAATATTATATTTACCCTTAATTACCCGATTTATCTTTAACTATGGTAAATAAAATTTTCCATAGTTACTATTAATAATGACTAAAAATAAAAAGTAGATTATTAACATAATTTGGACCTAATTATTCCAAATATAGAATAAAGTTTTCCAAATGAAAAACACAAAAGTTTCAGTATTTAATTTAAAAATAATCCTGCTGTTGAAAAAACGGGTTTTAAAAGGAAAAACGTTGCGAAAGATTGAAATGTTTTTACTTATGAATTCAGTGTAAAATTAATGATAATTACATACATTATATTAAATGGTAAAAATATATTATATTTATAATTTAAAACCATTCAATATTTTAATTTAACCATATAAATTATCTCTATGAAAAAAGTTGATTTTAATTAAAATTTAGCGTATTTTTACTATTCTTCAAAATAAGAAACCTATCAGAAAAATATCAAAAATTTATCCAAAGTAAAATTTTATATCCTGATTCAAAATAATAATTTTATTTTGTCAAATTGAACATATAAACATGTGAAAAACTAAATTTAATGTTGGTGCGCCATCAAAAGGTGACAAAACTGCATTTTTTAAAAAATACTTATTTTACCTGAAAATTTTATTTTGGTCTCATGCAATGTTCTATAAAATGTGTAAGGTAAATTATAATGTCATGAAATTAAAAATGTAGTTACTACAATTTATAACATCTAGTTCATAATAATATTGTAACAATATATTTTTGTTTAGTGAAACTCAGTATTACGTACAACACACGCTATTGATGAAGGTTTCTCTTGCATGAAACACAAGACAAGAATAGTGTTTGTGTATAATATAAGAAAATAAGGTGTTTCATATAGAATAATATAATTTTGGTGTAGTGTACAACACAATACATCAATGAAATTAAAAGAATATTTTTCATAAAATCTCGTGGTGTAACATTCTACCCCCCATAAAATGAATTCCGCCCTCGAAATTCGTCGGGGTTATAAATGGTTTACTACTTGAAAGTTTATTTAATAGAAACCCACATCGTAAAAAGGAATTCCAAAACAAAACTTAAAAAAACTAAATTATGAAATGTAACGGTTACCCAAATTAACTAATCATTGGGTTTCCACATATGAGAACATAGGTGAAAATATGGATATGGAAGAGAAATCTAACCATCAAGTTATGATGGAGGGTGGTAGAGAACATGGCTATGAAAAAGCCAAAAATCACAATGTTATAAATTTGTGTTGATATAAGGTACCATATGATTCCTCAGATATGAGGGAAATATTACAACATTTTTGGTTTTCAAGATCAATTCCCTAAAGTTGAAAAAATTGGAATTAGAAGAAATACTTTCTTGATTTTGATAAAATCTCACCATTGGTCATTCTGTGAACAATTTCCACTTCATCTCTTAAATAAATGAAGTTGATCTTGACATTCGTGAAGTTTTACCAGATCATGTGATAAAATGATAGGTCATTGTACCTGTCTAAAAAAAAGTTAGAAAAAGTTATTAAATATACATAAGTCCATATATAGTGAGATTAATCATATATAGTTCCTAAAATGGTCTTATAATTCATATATCACACCACATAATAAATTAAAACTAATTTATACTTACCAGGGACTTACTATAGGCTAGTGGTATGCGATAAAGGCCTATCAAACTTTGGTTGTGGGTTCGATTCCCACAACCTTGTCTAACGCGACAGGTTGTCGCTTGTCCTATGTGTTGTCCTTTTTCATAAAACTATAATATTAAAGCATTACAGAAATAATATCAAAAAACAAGTTCTATCCTTTAATAATACAATCTTATGTCCAACATAATCCATTCCAATCTTTAGACTTATCCAAAATACATCTGTCCAATCTCATAGTATAAACAATATGATTACTTGAAAGGTCGCATAACAAGCACGTGAATACAATAATTTATCCCCCATATATCATAAGATATATCTTGTTGGTCACATTCCAAACATGTGAATGACTTAATCATGTATTCTTTTGAAACATTAATTACTATAGAACCTTAGTGAAAACATGAATTCTGTCAAAAGTTAACTCTTTCCACATACCAAAGTCCCAAAATTTCTATATACTCAAACCATGATATCACTTTGTCCTTATATCAGTCATGAGCTCATGAATACTATAAAAAATTTCATTTTCTCCTTATCCCTTCATTATGAGCATATCATCTATTTTCCAAAAATATTTCAATCACTTTTCATTGTAACCGGTACCATAAAATTATTGAAAACCAATACATGGATATTCAAAAATTCCACGATACTATAAATTAGATTCCAGGATACTATTTTTAAATCCAATTACATAAACACTTAATCATTCCACAAAATCATTTTCATACTCGACATCACAAATAGTGATCACATGTGACTTCCCTTTTTTCCTTTTCCTTAAGAGGTTTCTCACGCCGATCATCATTAACCCTTGGAATATGGAATTGATTAGGATAATGCCCCATTTACTTGCACTTATAGCATTGAAGTGTTGGTGGTGCATTCTCTGCAGAATTTTCTTTATTCACATCATTATCTACCATTTTTCCATTACTTATACACTCAGCTACTCGATGAACTTTTTGTCCACACTTAAAACATTTTCTAGTCCCTTTAAGATAATCTCCACCATGCTTCATTCCACACTTTGAGCATAAAGAAACATTCACCTTTTTTTCAGCATTGTTTTGATATTTTTCCTTGTACTTCATCTTTTGTTTCTTTTCAAAACCATGAGACAGATACATAACACCATCTTCCAGTTCTACATTGATAGTACAATGCACAATTTCTTCATAGGTATTGAAGTCTCTTATAGATAATTCTCTTTAAAGACTTGGTTTGAATCCACTAAAGAATAGATCAACTTTACATTCATATTGGATGATAAAGACAGATGCATACCTTGCAAGCCTTTTTAAAATTCGCTTCGTATATACCAACAGATTCATCATCCTTCTACATAAGCTCAAGGAACTGTTTCTTTATTTTTTTTCGAAGAATACGATGGAAGTACTTACTAAAAAACAAGTTCTTGAACTCATCCCATTCTATAGATTCAATTTCGTCTTGGGGCCTTTCATTCTTAATTAAAGTCCACCAATGGTATGCTTGACCTTATATCCGGTAAACATCCAAAATGAATTTTTCATGCTCTGTACAATGAAGTATTGAAAATATATTTTCAATGGTACTGATCCATTGTTCAGCAACAAGTGGATCAGAAGACCCATTAAAAGAAGGTGGACGTTGCCTCATGAAGGACTCAATAGAATATTGTTCCTTTCTCTGCTCATTTGGAATTCCAGAATGATTCATAGCTTGTGTAAGTATAGAAATAAGATTTTTCACTCCATCTCCCATAACATTGGTTTGTTAAAGAGTAAAATCATTGCATTTTCCATTACATCGATTAACATGGATCCTTCAGGTTCTAGCCATCGTCTAAAACCCAAAAAGAATAGTGTAAGAGGGAAACCTCATGCTAGGAAAACAACATAATAAATGGAGAGTACCATCAATATATAACATCTTAGGATAAATTATATGATTATTACTGAAATTCCAGGACTATAACCTATACTTATACTTAATCTTAGAGACATCCCTAGATATACCTTAGAAATATCTCTAGGGATCTCACTAAAGTTTTCGCATCCTAGTTTCCAAAGGTCAACTAAACCTTTCCTCTGATACCAAATGTAGAGACCCATGCTTGACGTACATGGACATTACATGAAATTTGTGGAATAATTAATACATAACAAGAACCAACACTCAATTAACGTAATAGTTTAGTGTCTTTGGAAACTCAAAACATAATCTTCTAATCATGGTGAAAGATCTTCAACATCTCCAATAAAAATCTTCCCCTTCTTTTTTCTTACCTAAAACCATTATTTAAATCCGGGGGAAAATAAAACATATAAAGGGTGAGATAAAATTCTCCGTAAGGGTAAGCATAGAGAACATAAAACAAGTCATATATATTTGAACTTAAAAAAAACATGACCATAAAGTTTAAACAAAAAAATATTGAGAAATAAATATTGGCAGTACATAAGGAAACGATCATAAAGGAACATTAATCATGATAAAATAACATGAGAATAAAACATGAAATTGTGGAAAACCAATAAGCACATGATATTATTTCCATAGTAGACAAGGAATTTCTGCCAAGACCATCTTAGTGGAGAATGTCCCTTACTGAATCGAGTTCAATCCTCGTTCCAGTCCTGTATCCCGGAACGGGATTAACATACCGTTCTAGCCGTGTCTATGTCAGGAGATATAAATCTTTACCCAATGCATTGGAGGGAGATATAGGTCCCACCTGTGTCATAGTTAAATCATTCTTACTTGTGCCAAAATATAAACATAAATCATTCATCATAAGCCAAAGAATAAAATTAGTTTTATAAACATCATTCCATTATAAAATAATCCATATAAAACAAATGGATATCATTTCATCATAAGAATAATAAAACCATGTAAATAATAGAGACATTATAATTTAAACATAATTATACTAAATAATGTCATCCTAGATAGAAATAGTTTCGACAATACACTTCAAATGAATTCTTGAGGGAAAAATCCTTTCTTTCTCAAAATCATTTTCTTTTTCACCAAACTCCATGCAATTTTAAAGAAAATGATTTTTTTGAAAATAATCATGAAATCATGTAGAGTAAGCTTCATGAAAATTATTTGTTATTAAACTGTAAAAATCCGTTCACGCCATATAAGTTAAAAAAACATTCTCATTGTACTTTTTCCCGAAAAGTCAAAAAGTTCCTCGTATGGTAAACAAAAGAATGATTCTTTCCATAACACAAAGTAAAAGTCAAAGAGGGGTAAACATGAATTTAAACATATACGAATGAATATTAAACACTTTATGAAGAACATTTTTATGGTCATGGATGAAAAATATAACCCCAGTAAATAGTTACGTATAAGCAATCTCAGATAAAAATGAGATTGCAAAATTATCCCTTACCTTAGGTCCAATTTCTTCCGTACATTTCCGAAAATCCTGTATAGTGGGTTTAAACATATTATTAACTAGTAAAATAACCATAATAATATTTATGATATCATATATGATTCACTTATGACTTTATATTACCTGTTCTTTTGTCAATTCCATGTTAAAGAAGCGTTTTCGGTAAAATCATTTCATTTATCGTACGTGTTTGGACTTGTTGTTCTTGATATTATTATTACTTATATCATGATTTACTTACTTAAAAAATATAAATCATGATTTATATATCATATATATTCATTATATATATATATAATCTATATATAAATGAAATGAAACACACCGTTTATCGAGACGGTAGGCCGTACATACGCATGAACGTTGTTTTCCTTTCCTTGTTGACTTGAATCGAAGTAAGTAGATGAAATATATATATATATATATAAATCCAGAAGCATTATTATTTTATATATACCATTATTATTCATTATATATACTTTATAATCAATCTCAAATGGTTGACGTGGAGAATGAATCTCATCCTGTTGTGGAGACGGTAATCTGTACGTATGCACGAGCGATGATATCATTCCCATAATTATTGAATGGAATTGGTGTGGATGATATAATATCTCAGAATCAGTATGATGTTATAATAACCATATATAGTTATTCTTTACACCATTATACCCATACAAGTAAGGTGGTGGTGGAAAAAAAGATTACACCACGGCGTGAAGACGGTATTCCGTACGTACGCACACGCAATGATTTTGTTTTCCGTAGGATGGATAGAAATTAAAATGGCGTTGTTTCATATTTATAAGAACATATAAGTATATTATTGATACTTATGTTATAACTTTATAATGATACAAATAAATAAGAGGAAGCTGAAGAAGAAAGAAACATGAAAAAATTGGTAGAAGATATTACCTCTTCCTCGATGCGCCTCTTTTAAACTTCCTCTTAGGGCACTAGAGTTGGTCTTTTGAGAAGAACATAACCTCTATGATATAACTAGATATTTTTAGAAGTGAAATTTATTGGTTTTGGCATATCTTGAAGGCTCAAAATGGTGTGAAGAGAATAGAGAGGAGGTTCCCTTTTATAAGGGAAGAGAGGGGCACCTTTGGAAACATAAGAAATATTAATTTATAATAAATTACAACACCACTTAAAAACCTTAGAAAATGACTCAATTAGAATATGAGATGATATAGGGTTTTAATATCATCAACATATAAAATTTAGACATGTTTTAAGTTTATTCTAAACCTTATCAACTTTATTTATCATTATTTAATCTATTTAATTTTATTTGTGGTAATAATATTATAAATTTTAAACTGTTATAAATACATACATAAATGTTGTAAATTTCCTATAATTGGATAATTTATTACCTTTTAGACCATATAATTTTAAATTTTTAGTTTTTACATATTTTTTTTATTTTAAAATAATTTAATAATATGTTATTTTTATAAAATATCAATATTGTCAATTTTGACACTATTCATTATTTGATTTTAATAAAAACCACACAGAAGATATGTTCGAACCAAAATATATAATAGATTCATAAAATTTAATATTCATCAAAAAAAATTCATGTAGTACATTAATTTGTTCATATATTATTTATTTTAAAATTTTTAAAACCATTTATTTAGTATATCTCTTAATAATATAATTACTACAACATTATTGTATAATTATTTAATATACATATTTGTTGCATAAAAATTAAAAATAAAATCCTATGATGAAGATAAATATTATAAATTTCATAATGATATTTTTAATCGAATTATTATCTTAAAATAAAAACATTTAAATTGTTATATTTATTAAATTATGAAGGTGACATCTTTGACATCATTTAAAATAATATAATATAAATGTCTGAATCGGTTTTATAAGGCTCCAAATGGTCCACATCTCTACCCATGGATTCTTAGGGTATAGATATACTCTAAAAATAATTTTTGTGCAAGTTTCTGGTCCTTTTGATAGGTATTGTTATTTTAATAAAAACTATATTATTGATTTTTTACTAAATAAATAATTTCTACATCATTAATGTATAAGCTATTAAAATAATTAAATATTTCATAAAAATTACAAATAAATTACCATGATAAATAAAAACATTTTAGATTTCAAATTAGTATTTATAATAGAATTTATATTATGTATAACCTTATATTTAAAATAGCCTATTTATTAATGTTTGAGTGAATCATATTTCACTTTCCTATAAATAAAATAAATAAATGGTCTTAATCAAATACAAGTGGGTTCCATTAGATTTCAGTTCTACCAAAGTATAATTTTGGGAAAAATATATTCATCCAATTATATAAAGACATGTGTTAGGGTAATTTTATAATATTATATTACCCTTAATTACCCGATTTACCTTTAACTATGGTAAATAAAATTTACCGTAGTTACTATTCATAATGCCTAAAAAAATTTATCTAATTAACATAATTTGGACCTACTGATTCCAAATATGTAATCCATTTTTCCAAATTCAAAACAAAAAAGTTGCAGTATTTAATTTAAAATTATTCCCGTTGTTGAGAAAATAGGTTTTAAAAGTTAAAACGTTGCAAAAGATTGAAATGTTTTTACTTATGAATTCAGTGTAAAATTAATGCTACTGAATTATATTATATTAAATGATAAAAATATATTCTATTTATACTTTAAAACAATTTAATATTATAATTTAAATATATAAATAATATCAATGAAGACGTTGTTTTTAATTAAAATTTAGCGCATTTTTACTATTCATCAAAATAAGAAACTTATCAGACAAATATAAAAAATTTATTCAAAGTAAATTTTTATATCGTGATTAAAAATCTGAATTTAATTTTGTCAAATTGAACTTATAAAAATTTAAAAAACCAAATTTAATGTAGGTGCGCCATCAAAAGGCGACAAAACTGCATTTTTTTGAAAAATACTTATTTTACCTGAATTTTTTTTTGTTCTCATACCATGTTCTATAAAATGTGTAAAATGAATTATAATGTCATAAAATTCAAAATTTATTCACTAATATTCATAACATTTATTTCATAATAATATTATAATAATATATCATTGTTTATTAAAACTCAGTATTGCGTACAACACATGCTATGGAGGAAGGTTGCTCTTGCGTGAAACACAAGCCAAGAATAATGTTTGCGTATAATATAAGCTAATATGGTGTTGCGTATAATAAAAGATAATTTTGGTGTAGAGTAGAACACAAGATATCAAAAAAATTAAAAGAATATTTTTCATAAAATCTCTGGGTGTTACAAAATACCATTAAATTAATTTTAATAATTATTTACATATTTTGTCATTAAAGACCTAATTATAGGCATGTAATTCAAATTAAAATCTCAAAAGAAAAACAAATTAAAACATATTATTAACCAAAAAATTCACTTTATAGGATAATTAATCTAAAAAATATTAATTTTTATGTTTTTAAAATCTTTTACATTTATTTTTCAATTACTTCTATAAGAACAGTGTCAGCATTGTATAAGAATTTTAGGTAATTATAAAATTACTAAAAATTTAAAATAAATTAAAATATTATTAATTAATTAATTTTTTCAAAATAAACTTTTATATTGGTTCATAAAATCTTATTATCCTTATGTGATCATATATGTGGAATTAAAAACAAGAGAGTGACATTTTGGAATTTTCTATAATTAAAATAATATAAAGGTATTTATCAAGGAAAAATGGAACCAAAATGGAAATTTTTAATATTAGTTAATTATAAATGAACTGGAATCCTAAAAAAAATAATTTAGGTTTTAAAAATATTCTGAAATCCCTATCACATTATTTTAATCCTTAATTTCCTATTTTAGCATTGTAATGGTGATACATATTTACCATGGTTACATTTCATAATGAATAAAAATAAATTTAAATTATTTAAATTTTTTTCATGAATATTATAAATATATAATAAATTTAATCAAACATAATAACTAGAAGTGAAATAAATTAAATTAAAAATAAACCCATATAACGTGATTGAAAATGATTTTATAGAAAAATACATTTTTAAATATAAAAATGTTTTTATAAAAAAAGTAAGAATATTGTAAATTATAAAAAATTTGACTGAATATTTTTAAACAAAATGAAAAAAAATTGAATTTTAAAATGAATTCATAAAAATAATTTTTGTAAATAATTTAAATTGAAATACTGCTTTCTATAAAATCAGTATTTTTTCACTATTTAGTCGAAATTTAGTCTTCCAAAAACATTTCCAAAATTTCAGCCCAAATACTTTTTATATTATAATTTAAAAAATTAAATCATAATTTTAGAAATAAAATTTCTATATTTTTCAGAAACTGATTAAAAAAATTTCTCAGACCTATATTAAAAACCATTTTTAGAAGAAAAAGTATTTTTGAAGCCCAAAACGACATAAATAAAAATTGATTTCATATTTACTATAAATTAATAAAAATATTTATATTTTGTAGGACCACTATACTGATATTTCATAATAATGTTACTCATATGAATACTAACAAATTCAATGAATTTTTTAAAATAATTAAATTTTAATAATAATATTTATATAGTATATCACATATCACATAAAACTAAATGTTTCATGTTATGAAAGGTATTGATATTATTATTTAGTTAAACTAAAATTTTAGGGTGTTACAAAGTCTCTTTCCAACATTAAACTATGAAAAATGAGGTCTTATCACATAAAACATTTCTATACCTTTTTGTGTAGGGTCAGTGAAAAAATTCAGAAGACACCACTGACGGTTTACATAGCATAAATAGAAAACACAGTACATGAAAATGTGATCTACTCAGGATTATATATATATAATTGAATCAAAATATATTAACCTACATAAATCCTTGAAATTTAAGGTGACACCCAATAATGACTGTATATAATTTGACTAGTGTCGGTTGTCTTGGAACATTATCATATCCATTAGGGGTGATTCCAAATCTAGAATCAAAAGATACAATTTCATTTGAGATAGACGATTCCCAACACATGAATTATTTTTCTAAATACTATCTAAGTGATGTCACCCCATCCAGATTCTATAGTCATTGTATTATCTGTGGTGAATTATCCCCACCCATTAATGAGTCGTATCAATGTCATCAATATCCTATGGGAAAACATTCTCTACCTAGTATCATATAAAATACCATCAGGAACTCGAGGGAAGACTCTCCTAGATTTGGAAATATATATTTATTCATTAGGAACCCGACCGAAACTCTCCCAACCAAGGAATCATACATCTATCATCTGGTACCTAGGGGAATACCTACTCCTCAGTTTTAGTAATAAATCATATAATTAAATATATAGGGGAATACTCATTCCCCTCCTAGAATCATATCTCATATAATCAAGTACTGATGGGAATACCCACTCTATGTGTGGAATTATATATCATATCTTTAGGTACTCAATGGAACAACTTATACCCTCCAAAATTATATATCATATCATTATGTAAAAAAGGTCATACCTACTCCCTATCACGAATCATATCACATATCATCAGGTACCCATGGGGATAATTTCCCCCACCCAGATTCATATAAGTTATCATAAAAAACCCAATACAACTCACTCCCCACCATGAAAATGTATATCAAATTGAGGATTCAGTTCCCCATGATTGAATTATATATCATAGTCTATCAGGGAAGGCATCAATATCATAAAAAACATTATGTTTCATCCCTACACTCATTTTCCACTAACCTACACCCATCATTAATTCCCTGGGTTTGCCACTCATGCACTTAACCCATCTTTTTATCCATATCCAAAAAAGGTTATAGACATACCTACCCCTCTAGACTACCCATTTGGTGCTCATTATAATCCCAAAAAACCATTGAGGTTCCCTAGATCACATCAATGTATGGATACCTGACATGGTTTCCTCTATATCATCCCCACTCTATAGAAAAATCCCAAAACTCAAAGGTCATAACATCCTTCAACATGACCATGATCATATAATGGAACAGTTTTCCACACTAGTGATAAAGATCAATAATCACACTAGGGATATGGAATAAATCTCTTCTCACTTACTAAGTAAACATAGGTCAGTCCTAATAATCCCTAAATTCTAATAATCCAACCTAGTTTATACCCACTAAGGTACTCACATTCTGAGGAGTGAGAAACTCTCACCCCACTTTTTAATAAACTAAACCCATGGTATTCAAGGATAATCAAGGATTTTATTAAGCCTATCCAGAGGCCCACCACTCATAGTCTAAACCCTCTTATACTTGGAGGAAACCAATTACAAGTATCACCATATCAACATTGTATATTACTTTCATTGACACCCCACTAAGGTCCATATTCTCATAGAAAAAATTTGTTGTTAAGAATTTGGTCATCAATGTCTGGGTAATCTAACAAGTGCTCAAGTGTCTAATATAACCCAAGATACAACCATTCATTCCATGGTACTTAAAGGGATACATTTTATCATTAATTAAAGGTCAATCGCAAAAAATTGTTGAGAACACACATTACAAACCACATAAAAATTGTATAAACATTGGTAGATGTTAAAGGGATCACCTACCTTATTCATAGAGTTTACCACCTTATAAACATTTATTGACCATACTCACTAAATATATTTCATATATATCCTATAATTTCCCATGAACATATGTCCCTAAATCTATAAAAATTAAATAAATATTAATCATAAATCAATTATAATTAATACAATCATTTTTTTTAATTTTTATTCAATTAATATTTTTTCATGTAGAATCCATGAATCACTCATTGGGTAACCTATCATGATTAATTCCCCAAGAAAATTATCTACACTACCCATATCATTTAGCTAGATCCATTTCAAAGAAAATATCTAAATCTCTTTCTTAATAAATACATTAATTAGTGAAAAAACTATAGAAATTACAAAATATATTATGGATGTGATATACCATAGTCAATTTATATGAATCCTAATGTGAACATCCTCATGGGATACCCTTTTTAAAATAATAATAAAACCATCTTAACAACAATATGATTCTATAATGATCTTGTGGAAACACTGTTTACTTTCTATCCTGAGATATATAATTTTAATTCAGAAAAAGGATATGAAACTATGAATTAATTGATAAGAGGTTCTAATTCACCTCAAAATAGAATCCAAATCAAACCATCCAAAAATATATTGAAAGTTATTAATGATTTCTTGTAGATATGAATAGGGGGAGCTCTATTATTGATGGGTTCTCTATGTGTTGGATTTTGAGTACCCAAATTCACCATTTATAATGTTTTCCCAACATAAATGATCATTTCAGAAATTTTGGAAAAAAATCTACTAAAATCCTATCATAGTGAAAATTTAAAAAACATGGGTACCGTTACTCATTGAAAATTATATCCTTACCAATATAAGGCTACCATTACTTTACCAAAACATTCCAAAATTTAAAAAAATCATTTTCTTATACATGGTTACCATTACATTTAACTTAATTTACCCTTATGTTCTAGACTTTTCCAAATAGATAAATTTACTTTTATGAGGTTACGATAATATTTTTTTACTTTACCAATTTTTTACCCTTATTCATATAAGGTTACCCAAAAACTATCCTTAATTTACCCTTATGTTTCTAAAATATACCGAAATTTTTCCCTTACTCATATAAGTTGACTATATGGTCTCCCTTACACATTTTTCTTTTTCCAAATATTTTCTCCTACTACAACCGTTAATTTACCCAAAATAAAAAATTTACTATTACTCATTTTAATTTCCCAAATTTTACTCTTATTCTTTCATGGTTACCCTAAAGATACCCTTTTCCTTTTCCCTTTTCCAAATTCAATGATATCATCAAAAAAATCCCCAAACCTCAAAAATACAATTTTGCCACCCCCAACATGTTCAAACCCTTAAATAATTTTTTTTAATTCCTGATATACCTACAACATCATTTTATGAAAGACCAAAACTTATTCTCAGGAAAAACTCTCATGATTGTTCCCCAATTTATAATGACACTCAAAATAAATATATGTGTTTTAATACCAATGGTTAGACTTAGGATTGACCTAAAAACACTCCAAAATTTATTAGAATACCCATCATCCCATATATAATATTCCCCTCTGCACCCAAGTCACCTCTCAAGAAACTAAACACATCCAAAAAATCATTTAAAGCTTTGTCATCTATCGAAATCAAAATCTAAAGCCCATTTTTCAAAATTTCATAATCTCAAGGAAAAAACATCAATTTACCCTGATTTTTCCACACATAATAGCAAGAGTCAACACATATCCCAATAATAATGCTTCTCATGAATTAGAAGTCTCATCATGCATACTTTATAGACTATATTAGTCATTGAAACCAGGTCCACTACCAAAATAATATAACTCCCAACATTTATTTACATGTCGAAACTATACCCAAACTAGCTCCACTACTCAAAATCCTTCCCATCCCACATTGAGATATTTCTAAATTTTCCCTAATTCCACAATGATGCCCTATATCTGGTAAATTTCAAGAATTCATAGCTAATATATGTTTCATTCCATCTGTTAACATTACTAGACTAAATTGGAAAATCTTCTACTTGATATCATAGTTGAGTATCTCCCAAATATCATCATCATAATTCATCATTCCACTCTTTAGTCTAAATCCATAATATAATCCTCAACTCATTGTACATGTTAACATTATTCTAATCAGTGTATATATTTATGTAGACTTATCCCCTCAACCAATATGTTTCCCAAAACACAGAGCTGGTCATACTAACCAATCATCATCCCATATCCAACATCTCTTAGTTACCAAAATGAATAAATCAAACTAAATACCATTGATTGATACCCATATTTGGGTGTTTTTAACCAATATAATTTTGTTTCTCTTTTCCAAGTGCCATCACAAAACCAAAACCACTTACAGGATGGGATTATCAATATGTCACTCTTGGCCTTCTCCAAAAACATATCAAAACAAGTTCAAGAAAAATAGTTCATGAATGTAATTCTCTCCACTATAGATCTCTCCTTATAATGTTCATTTACATAAAACCTTGATAAGTTCCAACATCAAGTGCATGTTTCCGACCTGAGCCACACTTATTCTATCAATGGATGTCCACTCATTAATTAATATTATATTGGATTCATGAATAGGTATGAATTGAGATGAATTTGAGATACAATCCATAATCCCCCATACAAAATAATATTTTAAAATCATTCATAGTAAACATATGAAAAAAATTGATAGTTATTTTTTCCAATTTCCCCATAGGTATAGGTTAGGTTTGCAATATGCAGGGGGTGATCAAGGGTGTTGTTCTGGGGGGTGCAGGGGGGAGGGGGACTTTGTAGGGGGGTTTGGGGTGGGATAATACAGGGTGGGTGCAAGGTGGATGTCTAGGGGGTGCGAGGGAGATATCTAGGGGGAATGTGGGTGCAAGGGGGATATCCAGGGGGCATGGGGGATGACTAGGGGGTTCAAGGGGGGTGTCCAGGGGGTGCAAGGGGCTATCCAGGGGGAAGGCTACTACAAGGTGGTGTAAGGGGGATGTATAGTGGGGGAGGGGGGTGGGTGCAATGGTTCTATCCCGAGGGATGGGGTGTGGGCAGAGGGGGGGGGGGTGTTCAAGGGGGATGTACGGGGGTGAAAGGTGTTGTCTATAGAGTGGGCTACTGCAGGGGGGTGCAAGGGGGTTGTCCAGGTGGCTGTCCAAGGGGTGTGTGCCACTGCAGGGGGCATGGGGGTTGTATAGTGTGGAATGGGGGGTGTAAGGGGCGGTCTAGGGGGATGGGGGTGCAAGGGGGCTGTCTAGGGGGGGGCATGGGGGTCCACGGGGGCTGTCCAGGGGGTGAATGGTGGATGTCCAGGGGTGAAAGGGGGATGTATAGGGGGACATGAGGGTGTTCAAAGGGGTTATCCAGGGGGTGCAAGGGTGTTTTGTAGGGGGTGGGATATTGTAGGGTGTGCAAGGGGGCTATTCAATGGGGCTGTTCAAGGGGACTATCCAGGGGGTGGCCTACTGTGGGGGGGGGGGGGGGGGGGTACAAGGGGGATATCTAGGGGGCATGGGGGTGTAAGGGGACAATCCAGAGGGGGGGGGGGTGGGTGCAAGGGGTCTATCTAGAGGGTGGGGGGATGGGGGTTCAAGGGGGAAATTCAAGGGTCTGTCAATGGGGGTGCAAGGGGCTTGTCTAGGGTGGGCATAAGGGTGCAGTTGGTGTTCAAAGGGGTGCGAGGTGGGGGTGTCTTGGTGGGTTCAAGGGGGCTGTCCATGGGGGGCATGGGGGGTGCATGGGGTTGTTTAATGGGGGAGTAAGGGGTGTTAAGGGGGGTGCAAGGGGGCTGTCCAGGGGGTGCAAGGTGGTTGTCCAGGGGGCATGGTGGCTATCTAGGGGCGGGGAGGGGGACTGACAACTGGTAGTGGGGGTGGGGAACTACTAGGGGGTGGATTGAGTTTTTTATACCCTATAAATGATATAGACATAGTTAAACCATGGCACTAAGGTCCCTAAGAACACTGTTAAAACTGTGGAAGTATGCCCCCTAAATCAACATTTAAAAAAGTGGAAGTATTCCCCCTAATTCCATGGTTTAATCGTGGCAATTGGCACCTACTATAACTATTAAAACTGTGGAAATAGGACCATACTACCACGGTAACAACGACCAAAATTCTCAAAATCGTGTCTATATGCTACTACCACAGTTTTAGGGCCCACAGACACATTTCCAAACTGTGGCCGTAGGTTAATTTTCAAGTTGTGTTATTATTTTATTCTATATTGAGTTTTTTAGAAGTTTATTCATGAAATCATTATAATTATTCCATTATATGAATTTGATGAAAGTTTCAAAATGAATTATATATACCCCACTTGAATCAAAATTAATTATAAAAATAGGAAAATACAATTTAATATTTCAAACCAACCTATAATCATATATCAGTTTAAATAAGACTATAAGATCCCATTTGAAATGAGATTCTGTTATATGAGTCATGGTACGTAATCATGGGGGAATCTTAGATCATGTTTTTATAGAAAAAATCACCAAAAATATTGAATTATTATTAGGGAAAATGATATGTTTCCTAGGTTTGTAAGGTTCACATTTTTCTCAAATTAATATATTGAGACATTTTTGTATTTTAGATTACATTTGATATTTTCACTAGTTACCAATAATTTAAATTCTGAGGTTTGAATTTATATGGGGTGGGGGGGGGGGGAATGTAATAATACAATATTTTATTGTATATATTTTCATTAAATAATAAAATGTACATAATAGTTTTCTTCACATGAAAAAATGAATTAAAATGAAATCCATTTACATATTATTAATAATTAAAAGTGACCATTATAATTTAGTTATTAAATAAGTGGGTTTAAATAAAGGTGATCAAATTATGAATTATATAACAAGAAAAAATATATATTTTTAGTACTAATGCAATGATTAAATTCAGTTTATGTAGATAAATAACTAGTAATATCATTTTATGATGATAAATGTATTTCTCAAAAAAATAAATATATGTTCTATGATGTTTTATTTTAAAAACTTAATATATTATGGTTAAATAATGATAAAATATTTTTTTAAATAAAATAACTCAAATTTAATTTTTTGTATATATGAATTAAGAATAATAACTTTTAACATATTTTTGATAAAAATAGTTTCTCATTATATTTTATGTTATGATTTAAAATATATACACCTATTTTTTTATTAGTTTGATAAAATAAAAACTATATTTTATTAGTTATTAAATTATATTGTTATGATTTAATTTGATTTTTCAAAAATGAGTCATTTTTATGGGAATATTTAAAAATATAGTTTTTATTAATATCATTGTGTTTTTTGAATTTCTTTTAATCACGAATTATGAAATTTATACAAAAAATCATTAAGAAAGAATATTTAAAGATTTAAATTATTAATTTTAAAAAATATATGTTGAATTTATATTTCCCATGTTAACATTTTGAAACAAGAGTAATAAATTGTTATAATAAAAACTATTTGGACTTTTTTTGAATTATGCTTTCTTGAGGTGGATTTTTTTTGTATTGGAGTGGAAAACAATTTCCCAGATTTCAACTCTAAGAACCATAATAAAATAACTCATGGATTGAAATTGAAAATTTATAAATTAGTAAAAAGATATATACTAAAGTAAAATAACAAAATAAGAATGATTAACATTCTATGAAAACAAGGGGATCAACATCGATATTATAAATCATGTGAAAAATAAATAAAATTTCACCCATCTGATGATGAAAATAAACTATAAGTAACAAGTAAATGTATAAGAAATAATTATAATTTAAATTTATTAAATATAATATATATAAATAAGGTTATTAAATAAGTGATTAATATTTTCATGTTTGTTATATGGGATGTTATATTGTGTTAGAATATGGGGGGACACAATGTAACATATAACACCCATATCCGAATCAACCCATGATTACATGAATTATAATAGGGGTGACACTTTATTACATTAAAATGATATTTTAGGATTGTAGTTTTAGATAATAATAATAAAAATTACATTATATAGGGAAAACTAATACACAATATCAATATTTTTCCTAAAAACAAAATTATAAAGATCGTTATGCTCTTTCAATTTATACACATTTCTTCGTTCAAGGACAATTACTTTTTTTTCAGATATAGACTACCTAATAATTTCTAATAATTATTAGTACCTATTTTATCTAAATGTAGGATTATAATAAAAATATCATTAACTAATATAAAATTAATGGAAACCCATTAGTCCCATAAAAAATAATAAAACCCAACAAAATAAGTATCTTTTCCACAATAAAATAATGTGGACATAAATAAAACATATCAATATAAGAAAATAACAATTTTTGCAATGAAAACCTTCAAAAACCATTAACAATAAAAAGGAAACAATGAAGGAATAATGATTAATATTATAACCCATTAATTTTTGTTTTATTAAATCCATATTTTCTTTTTTAAAAGTTTATAAAGATTTATTACCTCATGAAATAAAAATATTTCTATAAAACCTCATTTTTCAAACATAATATAGTTAAATTAGATAATGATTTATATAAAATATATTCAATATTATTTTATATTTTTTGAAATAAAAAAATTCTCATTTAGTTTTATAGGATTTACTTACCTGGTTTTGTCCCTCATTTTTCACTTTTGAAGGTTAGTCATTACCTAAATCATTGGATAGCTATATCAAGATCACCGATCTTCTTGAATTATACTAGGATCACACTCCCTCATAAATAATTATAATGTATCCACTCATAAATAAAAAATTTATAATATTTAATATTTACATCCTACTACCATCATCAAACTAATTTGGAACCATTGATAAGGAACCTTCTATTTTCATATAAAAATAGACGGACATATCATTTTATTTTTTCAAATAATTTGAAAAATAAAATTCCCTCAAAAAATGATAATGCTATATAATATTTAAAAATAAGAAAACATTATGACTAATATTTTGTCACAAAACACCTCCACCAAGATGAGGGAAGAGACAAAAAACTACCAGAGCCTTCTTTCTTCATGTTGAACGAGAGATAATGACCCCCCGAGTCCTGCCTTCAATAGTCCTAGGATTGGGGACTAGTAAAAAGGGTAGAATATCATATGTGATATGGAAGGCATTACCTTTTTTTTTGAAAAGGATCTAGAGATAAGAAAGTAAATTCCAAAAAAACACCAAAACTAGATGTAAAATTAAAAAAAGAAATCCATTCCTATATGCATGTTCCAATATAAAGTGCTACAAGTACAAGAAAACTCCAAAGGTAAGTACCGAAAGAAAAAGAATAGCAACACTATGGGTCACAACATCTGAGCTAATACGGTCCTGCACGATCCTAGAAGTCCTCAGGAAAACCTGAAAATTGTTTTATTTACATAGGGTGAGTATACTAGAGTACACAGTAAGGAAGACCAAAAGATCTCATGCACAAGTAGGGGACATTCTAATGCCCCATGAGAAATGGAGATAACCGAAGAACCTAGAAAGGAAACTATCCACCCAAACCTCAAAAGGAACACTCCCTAAATCACGCAAGTCAAGTAATGTAATATTAATAACAAATCGATGTTTGGGTACCCCACACCACTTTCCCACTAGTTATTGAAGACATCTTATGCGTCAGACCTCCCCTGCCATTTTCACAACAACTTCACTGGCACCCCAACAACAAACTTTTGGGCCACCATAACCACGCATCGAGCCCGCAGACACCTAGGCCATAATAACCACACACATCCCCCCCCCACAAACACCTAGGCCACAATAACTACCGTGATGTCCGAAGACACCTGGGCCAAAACAACTACCTCCACACACGAAGACACTTGGGCCTCATATCGAAGACACTTGGGAAACAAACTGACCACACTCCCCTAGGTCAACCACCAAAACTACCCTACCTAAAGAATCTAGGGATGTAATGGATCTCAAGCCATCAAAGCCTGCCTGAAGAGTCTTGGGCTACTCAGGAAAGGGATCAAAAAAGGATCTAATAACTATCCACTCATAGAAGTGTTGGAAAAAACACCCTCCCCCATGAAATGGGGGTGTTCGGCATGGTGTTCTCAACATGTGTGGGGCACGAAGAAGAAACATAGAAACTAAATAATACATATAGGTAAAAAAGAACTCATCCCAACCAAGGGGTTCCAAAAAGCATCCCATACATAAACATCCTCATTACTATTCATTTATAAAATGTACAATAGCCAGAACCAAGTCACAACTCATTCCCAGAAAACAATTTCCCAGTGAACTCATTATTGTTATCACATTTAGGTGGCTCCATTTAAATAATTCTTCACTAACAGGAAACTAACAAGCATAGCCACAAGCCAAGGAAGGAAAAATCAGAATACAACAAATTAAGCATTCCCACCCAGTTCTCTTGTTAAGTCACAATAACAAAAGGGATCTATGAGATCTCTCGAAGTACTGGAACTAAACCAAGCCCCAACATACGGCCCCGCACGACCCCAAATCCAAAAACTAAAAAATACACAACAGGGGATCCCATCCCCATTCATTTAATCTCACAAGAATCAAAGAAGAACAACCATAAACATCACCATAACTAATCAAGGGAGTTTTCATATTTAAACACACCATTCCGTTAGTTACATATTTCCATTTGGTTAACCGGGGTGACCAAACAATGATTATTATTAATAGGGAATCCATTTAACCAACCAAGGTTACGTGTTTAACCAGTTTCCATGTCACATCAATTCCATCATTTAATTATCTAGATAACAGGGGTTCATTATTTCATAATAAAGGTCCAGCAATGACTATTCTTTTTAGTGGGCATAAGCCCATACAATTCAAAATATATAAGTAATGGTAAAAGAGTACAACAGTATCATCAAACACACCCCTTCATTCTTTCAAAAACATTTATTAGCATCGTTATGGTTTGGTTTCATCCATTCCTATAGTAATATTATCATACCCACCCCACATGATACATAGTAAAGAGAGACAAAGGAAAAAACTAGTTAGATGATAAAAAATTGGCATTTTTCTCCATGTCCCAAGAATTGGGAATGCAAAACATGTAGGGGAGGAAATCCAAGGACTCTAAGAGTGAGAAGGAAAGGCTACAGCACTGGCATGCCACAAGCCTCAAGAAGGGGGATTCCAAACGCACCAATGAGAGGAAAGAGGCTAGCCAATAAGAAGAAATAATCTCCATCTGATAAAAGGTGAGATCATAGAGTAAAAAGATATCATTTCTGGAATGAATTTGAAGACAAATTGTTGTTTCTCCACTCTATTGGTCAGTTACACACAATAGAATTAATTTCTATTTAATAATTATCATCGAAGAGGTGGCCAGAACAACTGTGAGTTAAAGGGGTTCCTTTAGAAAGAGGAAAACACATAACTAGGGAGGAAATGGAAAGTACAGGAAAAGGTTGTGACAGTAAAGAAAAATCCACATGTTTTGGTAAGTGAAGGGTCTCCTGAATCATGGGGGAATTTATATATCATTTATGGTCCTTTAATGTATTTTAAATGGGTATTAGAACACTTTTACGTGAAAAGATACGTTGCGGTGGAGGAACTGAAAAATGTGAGAAAATGAAAAAACAAAGGGTGGGGCACCGTTTGGTGAGACACCATAATGGTGCCACAATCTCAGTGACACCATTTTAGTGTGCAGCCATCATAGTGAAACCACTATGGTGCCACTGGTTTGGTGGAATACTACCACGGTTCCACTGGTTTCGGTGGAGCACCGTAAGCGGCGCCACCATTTTGGTGTGCGACTGTCAAGGTGTGACTACTACGGTGCCACCATTTCTGTGGAACCGTTGGATGGATCCATGTTTTTGGAAAAATCCGTAATGATTATCTATTTGGGCCATTACATCAGATACATATAAATATATTCTCACCCTCGAGAATCAAAACTAGACCAGAAGGAAAGAGAGGGCTCCGAAAAACCACCTCAAAATATACCTCTCATGAGTAAACTTCCTCCACACCTAGGAACACCTCTCCCTCATCTATATTCATAAAAACCATGGATACACTTCCAATCATCTCCCCTAGTATTCACACAAACATGTAAAGGTAAAAACTTCTAGTCATTTGGATTATGGAGTCGCTTTCTCTATGTCAAGGTATTATCCACTTTGGGAGACACTGACTCTCCCACAAGGGTTTAACCAAATCCACATTAATGATTCTTGATTAGGTATCAGGTCTAACCCTCACCATAGTCAGGACTCTTCACAAACATCCATAGAACAAGGTAAGTAGTTCATTTCATAGTTAATAGGTTCAATCACTACATCACAAACAATTACAAAACAAAACAGAACAAAACTCAAAACAGCTCTGGGTATTGGGTGCACATTTGTGCCTCCTGTTCCCAGGTACTCTCATCGAGGCCACCATGCCTCCATAATACATTAACCAAGGGTATGGTTTTTCCAAGAATAAGCTTCTCCTCATGATCCTTAATACTCACTAGTCGCTCTACAAACGTCGCGTCATCCTCAATATCCAGCTCCCCCAATCAAGGACTAAAGAATCATTGTGTAGATACCGACGGAGCTGAGACACATGGAAGATGTAGTTCATCCTCAGTTGCGGTGGTGGTAGCGCAATCTGATACGACACTTCGCTGACCTTCCGAAACACCTCAAAGGGTCCGACGATCCTGGGAGAATTATTACTTCCCATACTGAACCACCATTTCCCAAGTTGAGGGGAGACCTTCAAGAACACGTGGTCCCCGACTTAGAACTCCAAGGGTATCCTCCTATTATAGGCATATGACTTCTGTCGGTCCTGAAATTCCTTCATCCTCTCCATATAAGATAAACCTTCTCCATCATGCTCTACACCACATCTGTGCCAAGAACACCTGCTACCCTAACCACTATCCAACACACGGGTGAGTGAAATGACCTCCCATACAAGGCTTCGAATTGAGCCATGCAAATGGTAGAGTGATAACTATTATTGTAAACAAACTATACCAGAAGCTATTTTCATAAACACGATCCCCCAAAGTCCAAAACACATGACCATATCATATCCTCCTACATCTGGATGGTCCGCTCTGTATGCCCATCTGTCTCGGTGTGGAATGTAGTGCTGAGGCATAGATGGGTTCCAAAAGAATATTGCAATCATTTCCAGACCCATGACATAAAATAGGGATCCTGATCCAAGAAAATGGACCTTGGAAATCTGTAAAATCTCACCACCTCATCAATGTAACTCTTTGATAAGGCATCCACCACACTTGACTCCTTGACTTCCAGGAAGTGAGCTGATTTCATCAGCCAGTCCACCACTATCCAGATATCATCGCAACCCCCTTGAAATCTTGGTAGTCACATGAATAAATCCATTAATATGTCATCCCACTTCCACTTGTGTACATCTAATGGTTGTAAGAGACCTCCCGGGATGTGGTGTTCAACCTTTACCTACAGACACATGCGACACTTTCCAATAAAGTCTGCCACTTCCCATTACATCTCGAGCAACAAAAACTGACCCTTAAATCCCAGTACATCTTGGAAACTCCATGTTGTACCGTTAGGGGTGAGTTGTGGAACTCACCATTAACTCTCTTGCACATTTCCACCAGGATGAACAACTTCCCAGGAAACAACATTCAATTCTACCCATCTTCTGACCATCCTCTCGGAGCATCACCCTGGCTAACACGATCGTACATCACTTCAGCTTCTAAGTACCCCCAACTAAGACTCCTACACCTATTGTAATAGAGAGGACAATACTATCATCTGAAATAGACAACCTGTACCATTCTCCACCCCTAAATCCAGGTATAGGGAATCCAACTCCTCCATTACCTTCCCAGCATCTCCAGACTCTCAAACTAAATCCTTCTATGACTTCTTTCCCAAGGAATCGACCACCACATTCCCCTTACCTTCAGTGTAAGATATTTTGAAGTCATATTCCTAAAGAAACTCCATCCACCTCTACTTTCGCAAGTTCAGGCCCCGATGGGAGACGATATACCTCAAGATCTTGTGATCTGTGAATACCATGAAGCGCTCCCCAATGAGGTAATACCACCACAACTTTATTGAGAACAAGGCCACTACAAGTTCCAGATCGTGGTTGGAATAGTTATGCTCATGGGGACATAACTTTCTGGACTGATAAGAGATCACCTCTACTATTGCATCAACACACACCCCAAGCCTTGGACTGAAGCATCAAAAAACACCTCACACATAGCACCTTTTTCTAGTAAGCTCAGTTATGGGGCACTAACCAGCTTCCCCTTTAGATTACTGAAGCCTTACTATCACTTATCAATCTTTATAAAATATTGGTATTTATTGGTCAAGGATGTCATGGGTGATGCAACTCGAGAGAAGTGGGGAACGAATCTCAGGTTATAAACCGCTAGACCTAGGAAACTATGAACCTCTACCACGTTCTTGGGTGATGCCCAAGAAACTACTACCGCGACCACTGAAGGGAACAATGCTATCCCCTTCTCAGACACCTCATTTCCAAGGAACTGCATTTATCATGTCCATAACTTGCACTTGGACAACATCCCATAGAGCTGTTGTTGTCGAAGGGCCTCTAAAACCATCCTTAGATACTCAGCGTGATCCTCCTATGATCTTGAGTTGATTAGGATGTCATCAATAAACATGACTATGGACCGGTCCAAATATTCCCGGAAGATAGAGTTCCTGAGCCCCATGAACACGACATGTGAATTCATAACACCAAACTGCACGGCCACAAACTCAAATTGCCCATATCTTCACCTGAAGGATATATACGAGATGTCACTATCCTTAACCCTCTATTAGAGATATATTTACCACATGTCAATCTTGTAGAACCATCCTTCCCCCTTCAACTGATCAAAAAGGTCATTGATCCTCAGGATGGGGTAACGTTTCTTGACCGTTACCTGGTTCATCCTCTGGTAGTGAATACATTGCATGAGAACACTATCTTTCTTCTTTGCAAATAAGATCGGAGCACCCCATGGTGACATGATTGGTTGAAGAAAACCCTTCTTCATAAGTTCTTCAATATAAATCCATAACTCCCGTAACATAGAAGGGTCCATCTGATAGGGATCCATTGAAATCAGATGATCACCGGGTCACATGTCTATCCTGAACTCAACATCACGTCGAGGGGGTAGAGTCACCACTTCTCCAGGGAAGACGTCCAGGAACATAGTGATTATCCATGGGACATAAACCATATATGTATCTCCCGATTCTATTAACAGCTCAACTAACAAGAAAATATAGTGCTCCACTCACCGAATTCCTTCCCAGAAACCCATCTTACTGATGAATGTCACACGTTGTCCACCCATATCTAAAAGCATAACCCTTATTTGGAAGGATTAAATAATGGCACACATAGAGAAAAACTAGTAGATTCCTATAATGAAATATTATGGAAGCATATGCAGAAAAAGAAGGTCCCCACTAGACTGATGTGGTTCTAACACCAATCCACATCCCTAGAAAACATGAGACAAACTGATCTGTCCTCTGATTGGGGTACTCAAAACCATGGGCACGAGAAGTCTCTCTATATCTAGACCCAAATCATGGGCTATACTGGGTGCAAAAAAGGAGTGCGATGATCTTGAATCATACAAGGCATAGGTAAGAGTACTAAAAAATACGATCACACCTTGAACCACCTTTGGCTCTACTGATACAACTACCTCTATGACATGCAACTACCCAGACCCATATCCTCTACCCCTCGTTTGTCAGCCGCCTCCCAGACCACACCCTGGTCGAGGTCCTTGAGTATCACCCTAAGGCCGGCCTCCTCCTACAACGTCTGATCTTCGAGGAGTGGGAGCTTGCTGTCCCTCATGCTTCACCAGAAAGGGCCTGAATGGAAAATGTTGCTACTGAGGAAGGCATAAAAACTTCCCACCCCCACTTTATTACACTCAGTCTGAGAACTGATTTTGAAGGTGCCATCGACTTCCACAGATGAAGTAACTCGGTCTGAGGCCTACAATGGAGGGACGTGGACTAGGAGATCGAAACTGGAATTACTGGGGCCTGGTCCCCACTGGCCGAAACCTGGAAGGCCCTGATGCAAGAGGCCTGATGCTGACGACCTTCCCTTTTGACGAACCCAACTGGATCCCCTATAATAGTACACATTCTAGTGTGTCAACCCTCTCCACCACTTTAGCCTTCTTCTGAACCACCAACTACATCGATAGAGTGAAGGGAGTAATTGAATACTGAAGAGAAGGTTGGAGTGAATTCTATAAATGCCTCGCCCAAGACTCCTCATCCGGAAGGAGGTCTGGAAAAAATTGATGGAGTTCCTTGTACTTGATCCCCACCTTCCTCACTGCCATACTCCCCTAATGAAGGGAGTGTAACTCCTACCTTTCATAGCCTTCATCATGGAAGAGAGGAATTCCACCTAAAACACCCTCTCGAAGTTAGTCCACGAAACCTCACCCTACCTCTTATCACCAAGATAGAGATTCCACCACTGACACGTCGCTCCCCACATATGTCTTATAGCCAGAAGAACCCAGTACTCCGTCGGAGCCTGGATCAAGATAAAATCTATCACCAGCTCTCCAAGCCATCAATCTGTCTTCATGTCCGAGACGCTTCCCTCGTACTTCCTAAGGTTCTATCTATGAAAGGCACGAAGCATCCTCTGACACTGGTTGTCCTCCTCCTCTTGATCATATCTCTATTGATCAGCCAAATCAGCCTCCTTGGCCTCAATCTCCCACACTACCCATGGTCACCATCCGGGTGCCATAGCTAAAAGGTAAGCAATGATTTCCTAAGCCTGAGTAGTTTAGAAGATTGATTTTAAAATTTTCTTAGAGTTTTTATTTATTTTAAATCCCCAAAATACCCAAGACACAAAAGAACACAAGTCATTTTGATGCATGTAACTTTCCTAGGATCTCTACCAAGCTATCAGTGTTGCCTCACTTGGTCATTCGGTAAGTCCAGAGTCCTTGCATCGGATCACAGGGGCCCCTAAAATCCCACATCCTATTTGGTCTTCCCTGGCCTATTTCATGCACCAATATTGCCTAATATTGTTTCCCTATAATCCCATGCAATCCTCACTATGCCTAATCCCTGACGCTATCCTATCTCTCAACCATCATCCTCTGATACCATTCTGTCATGAATCACCTTCACTAAGATGAGGAAAGGGACAAAAAACTTCCAGACCATTCCTTCTTCAAGTTGAGGGTCAGATAATGACCCCTTGAGTCCCACCTTCAATAGGACCCAGAGTGATGACTAACAAAAAGGGTATGAAATCATATGTGACATGGAAGGAATTAGGAACTTTTTTTTGATAAGGATAGATATATAAGATAGTAAATCCCAAAAAACACCAAATCTGGAAGTAAAAGTAAAGAAAAAACAATCCATTCCCAAATGCATGTTTCAATATAATGTTATAGAAGTACATGAAAACTCTAAAGGGAAGTAAGAAAATAAAATAAAAGAAGAAACACTAAGGGTCCCAATTTCTGAGCTAATATGGTCTAGTACGGTCCTTGAAGGCCTCCTGGGAACTTGAAAACTGTTTTATATACATAGGGTGAGTATATAGGTATAATCAGTAGGGAACACCAAAATATCTCATGCACAAGTGGGGAGTCATTCTAATGTCCTTTGATAAAAGGAGATAACCAAATCACCCCACAAGGAAACTATCAAACCATACCTCACCAAGGTACACTATCCAAATAACTCAATTCAAGTAAAGTAATAGAAATAACACCTCAACGTTTGGGTACCCCGCACCAATTTCCCACTTTTTACTGAAGACATTATACACATCAGACCTCCCCCACCATTTTTACTCCAATCTCACTACCGACCCAACAAAAACATTTTGGGATACCACAACCACACATCCCTCCCCCAAAAATCTAGGCAAAAACAACCCCCACACTCCCCCACCTGTGGACACCTGTGCCACAAAATCTACCACCACACCCGAAGACACCTGTTCTAGAATAACTACTGCCACGCCTGAAGACACATGGGCCTCATCCCAAAGACACTTGGGAAAGAAACTTCCCACACAAACCTTGGAGATCCACCATAACTATCCTTTCCCAAAGAATATTGGGCTATAATAGACCTCAGGACATTGCATCTTGCCCAAAGAGTCTTGGGATACTCGGGAAAAGGATTAGAAAAGGAGCTATTAAGTATCCACTCATAGGAGTGTTGAAAAAAACACCCTCCCCCATGAAATGGGGTTGTTTAGCATGAAGTTCTCAACTTGGGTGGGGTGTGAATAAGAAACATAAGAACTAAATTATACATATAGGTATACAAGAACTCATCCTAACCTTGGGGTTCCAAAACCAGCCCATACACAATCACCCTCATTAGTATGTATTCATAAAAAGCACAATTACCACAACCAAGTCACAAATCATTCTCAGAAAACAATTCCACATTGAACCCATTCTTCCTTTCAAATTCAAGTGGTTACATTTATATATTTCTTCACTACTTGTCAAATAAGAGGCATAACTAGAATCCAAGGAAAGAAATCATCCATGCATCAAATTAATCATTCCTCCTGGTTCTCTTATAAAGACACAACACCAAAATGGATCAGTGAGATCCCTCGAAGTATTGGAACCAAATCAAGCCCCAACATATGGCCCCAAACGGCCCCAAATCCACAAACTAACAAGTTGCACAATGGGGGATACCATCCGCATCCATGTTATCTCACAAGAATCAAGAAGAAAAACCATACATATCACCAGAACAAAGCAAGGGAGTTTTCAGATTTAAACACACCATTCCTTTAGTTTTGTCTTTTCGTTTGGTTAACCTGGGTGACCACACAAGGATTCTTATTCAGTGGGAATCCATTAAACTAATCAAGTTTATGCAACTAACTAGTTTCAATGTTACATACATTCAATCAAAGAATTTTTCAAAAAATAGAGGTTCATTAGTGCACAATAAAGGACCACCAATGACCACAATTTTTAGTGGATATAATCCCATACAATTCACATCATATAAGAAAAGGTAAGAGAGTTCATCAGTATCATCAAACATATCCCTTCATTATTTAAATAAATTTTTTTATTTTCATTAAGGTTTGGTTTCATCCATCCCCATAGAAACATTATCATACCCACCCCGCATGAGACACAGTAAAGAGATACAAAATGAAAACCCTACCCTGATGATCAACAATCGATGTTTTTCTCCACAGGCTAAGAATTGGGGATGCATCACTTGTAGGAGAGGAACTCCAAGGACTCCATGAGTGAGCATGAAAGGCTCCAGAACAGGTGTGCCACTATCCTCAGGAAGGGGGACTCCAAATGCAACAAGTAATAGAAATAGAACTGCCAAGAAGAAGAAACAATCCCTGTGTGATAAAAGCTGAGATCCTCGAGTTACAAGATATAAATTCTTGAACCAATTTAAAGGTAGGTCGTGGTTTATCTACGTGGTTGGACTATTACAAATGATATAATTAATTTTTGTTTAATAATTATCATTGGAGAGGTGACCATAATAGTAGTGAGTTAAAGGTTTTCCTTTAAATAGAGGAAAACATGAAAGGGGGTGGAACTGGAAAGTATGGAAAAATGGTGCGACACCGAGGAACACACCACACATTTTGGTAAGTCAAGGGTTTCTTGGAACATGGGAGATTTTAGATATCATTTATGTACTTCTAATGGATTTTATATGGTTATTAAAAAACGTTTACATCAATGATATACGTTGCAGGGGAGGAACTAGAAAAATCCAGAAACTGGAAAAAAGCGAGGGACACCATTTGGCGAGACACCGTAATGGTGCACTGTCATGGTGCCACCGTCATAGTTCCACCATCAGCGGTGTCACTGTTTCGGGGTGCGACCGTGATTCTGCGAGTTATACAGTTTCACTTTCATAGTTCCACCATCACAGTGACACTGGTTTGGTGGAACACTATAAAGAGTTCCACCGTTTCGGTGTGCGACCGTAATAGTACGACCACTAAGGTTCCACCATTTTGGTGGAACCATTTGATGGAACTGAGTTTTTGGAAAACTACTTAATGAGTCACCATACGGTCCATTACATATTTAAAAAAATAATTTACCTAAATATGGTAAGTTTAACTCCTCCTGTACATGTTAAAAACAGTCAGTTTTCAATTTTGTTAAAAAAGTTAAAATTTGCCATATAGTAATCCTTAAAAAATATTTTTAAACCCAATTAATGAAATATAAAATTAGGGTAATATTAAATTTATCATCATTTTATGTATAAATAAAACATTATCAAGAAATTTAATATAATATAATCATGTTGGGGAATAATTTGAATTGAATATTTTAAAATGACGTTTTAAAGAGAAATCCCTTACCTTAAGCCATGTATATATTCATAAATTTTCTATCACCTGAATAACAGAATTATATTTTTTTATTTACCTTGTTAATAATAATATTAATTTTCATTTCCTTGTTATTAATAATTTTATTTCACGTATTTCTAATACTTTTTTTTCAAAAAATCAGTTACGTTTACTTGAGATGTTTGCTTCATTATCCCAAAATAACATATATAGATTGAAAGTGGTCAAAATGTTCATGGTTCTATAATATAAAGAATATTAATCACCTTTTAATTATAATGTTTATTAATTAAAAAACATTTAAAATAAACTATTTATGGGGTTTGTGAAAAATGAATCACATTGATTTATAGATATGGTAGTATATATGTACACATGAACACAATTTTCATTTTCTACTGTGTTGGAAAGAAATAAAGTAGATTATATTTTAATTTTAATTAATTATGAATATTTTATTAATTCCATACTTATTTTTTAATTTCATCCATATAACCATTTATGTAAGGTTTAAATGAATAATTAATCACATATCTTCATGGAGGTGGTAGTCAACAAATACGTACGAGTGACTTTATCATTTTTCTATCGATGGAAAGAAAACAAGGTATTCAAAATATTGTCATTAAATAATCTTAGTTATGAAATATATATTATATATATGTTTTTTATCTTTAATTTAAACAATCTATAAGATAAGGTGATGAAAAACAAAACACATCGCTTCGTGGAGGTGGTAGTTCATACGTACACATGAGTCATGTTGTCATTTCCCATATTATAGAAAATGGGATGAAAAAGGGTCAAAACATAATCTAAATTACATTTTAGTATATATATGTTACTTATGTTAATATTACATAATGGTTAAATAATAGTTTTAGGATGTAAAGTTTTAAATAAACATAAGACCCTCAGTTAAGAATTATACCTTTTATTTGAGAAACATTTTTATAATGCACCTTAAGACATCTAGATTTATTTTATGGTTAGACCATAACTGATAGGAATTGTTGAGGATACCTTGAAAGGAATTATTTTTGGTATTTATTTATATATAATTCTTAGGGGGTGTGACTAATATAGGAGATGAGATTCCCTTTTATATGTTAGGTGGGTAAAAATCATGTAAATACATGAAATATTAATATATAGTATGTGTCTAACTCATGTAAAATGGTTCCAATGTTCCATATAATCATATATACAGAGAATAATGTCAATATATAATCAAAGAATACATTTTTTATAGGTTAAGGTATTATTTTAAACATTATATTTTGGATTAACACACTCATTAAGTATGTTTAATGTTAATAATCGTAACAAATTTCTTAATCTATAGGGGTTCAAAAAGTAATTTTCAAAATACCATGTTGAACATAAATAAAATATTAATTACATCCTATAAAATGTTCCATATAATTGAGTTATTAAATGATTTCCATGATTTTACAATGATGTAAACAATATTTTTAAACATTTAAATCACTTTTTGATATTATTCACAATATTTGAATTTAAATGCATCAAGATAAAAATTTAAATCTAGTTAAAATGAAAACATCAACCATAATAATTAAAAATAAAATCATTGAAAATCATTTTATATTCTAAATAAACTAAATATTTCCACTTTTAATATTTTTAACACCATTTATTTTATTTTTAATATGCTTTCACAGGCATTGTATCGATGCTAAAATAATATTTTAATTTTTTATACTATATTTAAAAATTAAAAATAAATTATTAATATCATATTAAATTATTATAAATAATTATGATCTTATTTTTTAATTCATAATGTAAATTTACTCTTATCCCAATCATCATAACATATTCCAGATATAAAATGAGAGAAAATGTCATTTTATTAAATAAAACAGTTTCTTCTCTTGTAAGACAACCAAAATATCAATAATTACACACAAACTAGTCCATGATATAGGATAGGTATATATACATATCATAAAAAATAATAATTAACATGATTTTAAGAATTGTATTTCCATTTCTACTTAATTTTAATATTTTACTTTAATTTACTTTATCATGATACCTCATTTATTTAACTTAGTAACTTATTTTTATGACCAAAAAAATGTGAGCATTTAAATTTTTTTAGAAATTATTATTAAAAATTGTAATTTTTTAATATTAAATTTATTGATGTGGTGTAAATTAGTTATAAAACATGTATATAACAAGCAATGAAAATAGTTCTTATAAAAATGTGTTTTTAAACATAAAAATGAACTTATACCAAAATAAAATATATTGGAAATTATTGTAAAACTAATAAGGTAATTATTATTTAAAGGGAAATTATTTTACTTTAAATAACATCCAAAATATAATGAGGATTTTAAATTAATTTATTTAATGAAAAAATAGCAGTTTTACCAAAATCAACATTTTTTATTATTCTCTTAAAAATAAATTATTTCAAAAAAAATCTAAAAACATCATCATTATGATTTTATGGTAATAATATTTCAAAAAAATCCCATTTATCAAAAAAAATTTAAATAGGTATAAATTAATTATAACATCAATACATAAAATTCAATAAACCTTATTTTAAAAAAAATGTATTTTTGAATCATCAAAGGGATTTATTCCGACTATATTCATAATAGTGATAATTAATTAATATTAATTAATTAAATTGGATATTTAATATTATTTTTTCATTATAATAATTTATAAATAGTGAATAATTTAATAAATAATGATAAACATACATTGAACACATAAAGACCATTTTTAAAAAATGTATGTTTTACCTTCAAAAGATTTTATCATCATTTCCAAACAATTGATAATCAATGTATGATTAATTATACTAATTTTAAAGAATTGTTTTACATATATTTCATAATATTATTATTCCTATTCATACCTTCCAATCCAATGACTGGGTCATAACTATAATATTTAAATTGTAATATTTTTAAAGTATATAATAATATGTTATAGGCTTGGTATTATGTGTAGTACAAGAAATAAAATAATATTGTAATTTAAAAGAATGTAAATAAAATATCAAGGTTTTATATTATACAACCTTAAAAAAATTCTTCATAACTTAAATTTGATTCTCTAAAAATAAATTTATTATAATATGATAATAAAAACAGATTTAGAATTTATCACGAACATTAATTTCTATTTCCATAGTAGAAAACTTATTTATTCGAAAATGGATGTACCTATATAATAATAGTTTATATAGATGAGTTTATAAAATAATAACATGATATTTGAGTGTTAATTTTCTTATAATTAAGATATATTTAATAAATTATTTTACCATCAAGATTGAAATTTTGAGGAAATATACATACTTGAATAATTTCCACCTGATTTGTGGATTTTCTTTATCCATTTGTGATATGATCATTTAAACTCATATATCATCTCTTACTCCATGAAAAGAGTATTTAAGATGATTTTACCATGTCTATTGAATTAAAATCAACATCTAAATAATCACAAGATCCATAAATGGATGAAAATTGATTTCCTATATTACCATCCATTAGTCAAGAAGATAATGGTTATTTAATGTTATTATAACATCCAATATGTATAATAACTCATATGAAGAAATTATTTATTAATCTATAAATCCTAAAAAATAATTCCTAATGTTCAAATTTTATCATTCCATAAATAACAACACGTAAATAACTTTAACAGAATCTAGAATGAGATAAAAACAAAAAAAATAATATGATTTGGTGACAGATTCTTCCATGGTTGATTTAACATTTATCCGTTAATCTATTAAAAATCAATAAATTTCTCCCCATAAGATAAAAAAATGAAATAGTATTAATGAATTTAATCTTATAATAATCCTTATAATTTTAAACCATTACATAAAATACCACAACATCATAACTCTTGAAACTCTATATGTAGACACTTAATTCATTAAATAGTATTCATAATCCTAAAAATTTCATTTACCATCATATACATTATTAAATCCTAATTATAATAAAAAACAAATAATGTACAAATATTGGTCAATATCAAAACATAATACAAAATATAATTCACACCATATATATTTCACGCACAATTTCATTATCTTGTACTATAAGGGTATTAGAAATTGCTAAATCAATATCTGTACAGTCATGCTAACAACTTATTCAGATTTCACCCTAGGAAACTAATTTTCATAATTACAAAAATAATAATATTTAAAACATCTTAATTTTTCATTTCATTCATTTCCTCAAGAATTTATTCCAATATTAATTACAAATTGGAACTTGAATCTACTTTTTTTACAATGTTGTTATCACCCAAACATTCCTAAAACTCCATTTTCTCTTTTTTTGGTGTCTTAAGAAACTAACTAAGGGTTAGGTTGTTAGTAATATGTTAATATATTTTTAGGAATAACCACTAGAGTTTTATCTCTAATACCTATCTTATGTGGTTGGGTTTTTATACAACCACTACAATGTACTTCACATTTATTATTTACATAGTTCCAAATGGGTCCATCAATGTTCTAAAACCATATTAGTTAGTGTGTGTTTATCAAATAAAATCATAACAAACTGTTTTATGAGGATCATAAACATGAATATATTCTTATCCTTCATAACAAACCATAATTATTTCTCATTAAAAAGTGTCACAACATCTAAGGTTATCTAATCCCTTCTTATGATACTAATTGTAACAACCTATATCATAATCAACCCATGATTACATGAATTATAAAAAGTTCAAGAAAATGTACTATTAATATGATCTTTTAGGTATATATATTAATAGAAATACTGAATCCATTATATTAAAAAGTGGAAAGTAACATAAAATGTCCATTTTTGCATAAAAACAGAATTCTTAAGTTTATAATCCTATTTAATTCATCACACACTTTCTTATTTATGGTCTAATTTAATTTATTTGAATATAGTCTTTATAATAGTTATAAATAATCTTATATACCTAGGAAACAAATATAAAAAGTTGGAAAAACATAAAATATCAATATGGGTTAAAAAATAAAAAATTTCTATTACAGTGAAAAATAAGAAAATTGAAGAAAATTATAACTTTTTTCATAATAAAACATTTAATAATTATATAAAAAATATCTACATTTGAAAATAGATCTTTTCTCAATTAAGACCTTAAAACCTAGTAAATATCATAAGGAAACCATAAAGTTATCATGTGGAACATGATAAATCCTAAAATCATTTTTTTGAACAAACCTTTCACCTTTACATGTTCATGAATTTTACAAAAATATTACAATAAAAATATTTCAAAAAAACCATTTTGAAAGAATAATTTAGGCATCTTGGGTCATCATATTAATAAATCAAGATCAATTTTGTTTAACCTATTTTGATGATAACTAAATCATAATTAATTCCATCATATAAACCTTCATAATTATCACCACCATTTCCACCATTGAATAATAACCACTAACCAATGTATTGGGGAGCTATATCATGCTCACCAATCACCATGACTAATATTAGTCCCACCCATAATCATATATAATTATAAAGTATCATATTATGAATAAATCATATATAATATTGGATATTTTTCTCATAAAACCCTTATAATACTCATTTTAACCAATGAGGAAATGACCTAATTTTTTCATTTATAAATATGGACAAATAGTCCTTTCTTTTAAAATGAATTAAAATAAGAAATTCCAAAAAATTACTATAATTTTTTTTTCATTGGAAAACAATCGAATCATTAAGATTGATATATGTAACAAACAGTGTAAATGACGGTGGAAAATTACTCTCCTTTCATATAAATTAAAAACCATTATTTTCTCACTTTGGTAAAGTAATGTCAAAATGACTCATACGGTAAATGTTAAAATAATTTTTTTTAAAAAATGTGTAACAAATGTAAAAATTAGTTGAAAATGAAATTTAACCTATATTAAAATATAAATAGAAATATTTTTTAAATAATTAATTGATCATAAAAATGGTATAGAATGATTCAAAATGAATACTCTAAATTTAGGTTTTAAATAAAAATTCCTTACATTAAAACCCATATACATTTTTATGTGATTAAAATCCTAAAGAAATAATTTCATTTGTTCTATACAAGTTAAAATAATATTTCTCATGTTAATTTAATTCTCATTATTCGTTATGTTTCATTTGTTACCCTAACTTGTCTTTTTAGTAAATTGGTTAATTTTATGTTAGATGTTTAGAAGAAATTTGGTTCATAATCCCATAAAAGTTTTCATAGATTTACCATGTTCAAAGGGTTCATTGTTCAATAATCTAAATAATCATAAACACATTATAATTATCTTGTTTATAAATTATATATACTTTCAAAAAATCATGTGTGGTGGTAATGGAGAATGAAGCACATTTGTTTGTGGATATTGTATTCTATGTGTACTCATGATTGATGTTTCCGTTTTTCTAATTGGTGGAAAAGAAATAATTTGCATAGAATTTTAATTTTATATAGTCATAAATATTTGATATAAATGTCAAAAAAATAGATAGTTTCATCAGTATGATGAAAATTTTATGGGTAGAATTAAAAATTAATAACATCAATTTCTGGCGGTGGAAGTCCACATGTACACACGAGTGACATTGTCATTTTAAAACTAATGGAAATGTAAAAATGTAATTAATATATTATATTTAACTAATAATAATAATTTCCCAAATATCATATATAATATTTTTATCCACTATTTGATCTATACATTAAATTCAATAATGAAAAATGATACACATAACTTTGTGGTGGTGGTAGTCGAGATTTACACATGAGTGACATTTTCATTTAATATATAATGGAAAAATAGTTGAAAAGGGGGTTTAGAATAACAATTACATTAAATTTTATAATGATACTGATGCAATTTTTTCATCATGTTTAAATTTTTTAAAGAGGTGAGAGAAGAAATATAAATGTAACACTTGGTTAATAATTTTTCCTCATCTATGAGAAACCTCCTTTAGACTATAACATGAACCTTTTAGGTTAGTATTTTATTAATAAAGGAACCAATAGAAAATAAGGAGTATATTATGAAAGGTATATTAATAGTTATAGATCGAGATAATAGGCTCATATTTTGCAAGGAAGATAGGAGATGATGAGACATTTTATAAGTGAGGTGGGTTTTAATCTTGTAAAAACATGAGTTATTAATATATAGTATGTGTATAAATTATTTTTTTTATAAAAACAGTGACATGAATTTCTCACTCAATTCATGCCTCAAATAAATTTATTAAAATCAAATGATTCATTATAAAAATGAGGAGAAAACAACTTCCACCAATAGGGATTGTAGGAACACAATCCAAGATTAACAAGAATAAAAAGCATGGAATCATAAAACCCCTATTTTATATTCAGACGTTGTCCAACACTAGCATACATCCATCAGCACAAAATGAAAGCATAAAATATTTCACCACATTTCCTTCAGCTTCACCTCAAAAGACTTTCTTGATTAAAAATTACCAAAGTAACCAAGCCTTACTTGATGAAATGATAATATAAAGCTTAAACAGATGACCTTGATGGAGGGTAACAATTAGGAATATTGTACTCTATCTTACCACATTTCATAATTGTAAAGAAATCCAGAAAATCAACTATCAAGTATATATTCAATTAAGCAATTTGAAAAAAAGATCACAACTGGAACTTGGCAATAAATTATCCTTGTAGTATGTTTATAACTTATATCAAATAGATACAAAGTGATATAGAATCAAAGATAATTATTAAAATTTCTAAATTTTATCAATGAATAAAATTTATATGGGATTATGATTCATTTTAAACCTTAATGTTTGGTTTAACAACCTTGTTAACTCTTCTTAACCCTAACCGTTGTAATAAATTTTTCAATATTCAATTATAATTAAATTAATTTAAAAAATGACAATTTGAACATAAATTAACTATTAATAATATTATTTAAAAATTCCGATAATATTTATTTGTGATAGTATTTTTATGATTTAATAAATATTTAAAAAATATTTTCATACATTAAAAAACTTTTAATTTAATATTTAGACTATTCATAAGATTTATCTTTAAATGCATAATGATAACAATGTAATTAGAATTAAAACCAAATAATAATACATTATAATTAATAAAAACTTATAAATTTCTTGGAATACAATATATAATCGAAATACTATCACTCTTAAAATCAATAACCCCACATATTTAATTTTTCCTATGCTTTCACAAGCATTATATCAACAGTGATAAATAATTTTAAAAAATCATACTATATTTAATAATAAAAATAAATAAAAATATTAAAATTAAATTATTTTGAATTAATTATGGTAAAGTTTTTTCATTGATAATGTATATTTACTCTTATACTAATCATAAATACCCTTTAAGATATAAAATGACTGAAAATGGAATTTTATTAAATATAACACTTCCTTCAATTGGAATCCAACCGATACTTAAAATTAATACACAAAAATATAATTAGAAGAATTATGGTCAGATAAAACTATCATAGACACAAATAGATGAGAAGGTTGGAGGAATTTGTTTTCCATTTACACAAAATTCCAATTTTTATATAAATTTACTTTTACTATGATAACTGATTTTTTGACTTGGTATCTTATTTTTGTGATAATAAATAAAACTGACCTTATAAAAATATTTGGAATTGATGAATCAAAATTTTAAATTTATTTTAAAATATTTTAGTTGTTTAAGTATATTTCACCAATATTAATATAATTGTGCACAACGCATTGAAAAATAAATTTTTGAAAAGTGTATTTGTAAGCATCCAAACAAACTTATATCAAAATCAAATATAATACTGAATAATATATAATTTATTTATTTATATTTAATAAAATTAATCTTATGTTACTTTAAAAAAAATCAAAAATATAATGACACTTTTAAATTAATTTATTTAAATAAAATAAATGACATTTTTCAAAAATCGACATTTTTTCACAATTCACTCAAAAATCAATTGTTTTTTAGAAATTTAAAAACAACATCAAAATTATATTATGAAAAAGAAAGTTCAAAAAGTACTTATATTTTATGAAACAAAATTTCTTAATGTGGTAGATATTAATTTCAATAACCTTGCATTAAATCCAATAAAAACCTTTTAAAAAAATGTATTTTTGAAGCATAAAATGACAATTTTTCATTCTATACATGAAAATCATAAATAAATGATGTTTAATTAACTAAATTGGATATATATTCTACTTATTCTATTATAATAATATTTTGAAATTGATTAATTTCTAATATTAATAGAAAAATAAATTTGATGCATTAAAATAGTTTCATGAAAAATATCTATTTTACCTTAAAAAGATTCTATATGAATTTACAAATAATTGATAAATTATATATTATTGAAATTTACATTTTTACAGAACATATTTATATTTATATATATATATCCTAATATAGTTATTCCTATTGATACATTCCAGACTAATAGCTAGGTTATAATATTAATATTTAAATGATAATATTTTAATTTTATATTATAGGTTGATTGATGGATAGTATTATGTGTGTTATACACAATAAAAGAAGAATTATTCTAAAACAATACAACAAAAACATCATGGTTTTATATAAGTGGTTTCTAATATAATTATTGGTTCTTTTCAACTTAGTCCATATCAATAATGTTTTCTTTTTTGGTCTTGTATGTACTACCCATGGATTTCCTTTTAACATATTTTCAATTATTATTAAATGGATTACTGATCCATCTCATGTATTATCATTCAAGGACTTTTGTCTCTTGGGTAACTGAAGTGGTGAATGTTTTGTTTCCCATATCATTTTCAAATCAATATTACTTGTAAATGAAAATTCATCTGTGGAATTTTAACAATATTTCTCCAAGAACCCCAAACATTTTCTTCTAATTTGGTTATTATTAATTTTCTACACATCCTATCTCTATGTCATTTCCATTGATAAATAATTTACCTGATATGATTATTCTCTGTGAAACTCACCCCACCTATTTTTTTGAATGGGAATATTCCTCTTCTATGTCCACTTGAATTTTAAGAATATCATTATTTGTATTTAAATAATTGTTTACGGTTGTTTCCAACTATTTTAATTTAAATAAAATTGTTTGAAAATAACGTTCTTACATTTTCAAAATGTATCATTTTGAGAAAATAGTCTCTTTTTAGTGCTTTTGTCATAATGAATTCCTTCACCATTAAAATAATTATTATTTATAAAGAAAAGTTTTCATGTTTTAAAATGTTTTTCCAAATGATTGTGATTATAAATTTTTTTAGAAATAAAATGAAATATTTTTACATTATTCAAAGCAATAATTTTATTTTCAAAATGGAATTTCTCATTTTATAATGATATTTTCAAGGATCCATTACTGAAAATTCTTTTTGAAAGTAAAAGTCTTCACCTTAACTTTTTTTAAAAACATTAGGAATTTTTCAATAATTAATTATTGAGATATATATCAAAATAATAATTTTAAAAGTGGGTTATTTTATTTTCTTAAATGTTATCATTTCAAATGTAATGCATCTCTTCTTATTTTTATGACAATGTTAAAAATGTTTTCTAAATACTCTTTTAAGTTTTCCATCCATTTAATTATTTAATTATAAAAAATATATGCCCCATGGTGTTATGTATTTTTAATAAATCTCTAAATTCCATTATGAGATAATCCTTTTGGGTGATTGAATTTTTGTTTCAACTTCTCTACTTTTGATATCACGATAAGAGAAACGATTTATAAATAATATGAAACCATTTTCCTTCCAAGGTATTTTATTACATGATTAATGATTGATATATTATTTCACATGTGTGTGTGGATGTTGATTGGTGTGATCGTATGTCACCATTATGTTCATTGGTTTATGTTTTAAATATCATCATTTCAAACATGGTACATGGGTTGTTTGCCCAATGCTAGTAGTGTAAATGGTTTTTATCCAATTACCAAGAGGGTACATTGGTTTTCTTCATATGACCAATAGGGTATATGTTTTTTAATCCAAAACACAAGAGGGAGCATGATTTGTTAGATAAATACCAATATTCTTCATGGGTTTTTATCCCAAATCAAATATGTTATATGAATAAGGAAATGATGGATGACCCTCTTTGTAATGGGAATCAAGTTGTTGTGGTTAAACCACTATGTTATTGGAATTGGGTAGTGATTTGTACTCTAATATGTTATTGGAATGAGGTTTTTTTTCATCTCCACTATGTTCTAGGAAAGACGTATTCATTACTAATCCAATATTTTAGGATTTCCATGGTTATGTTTGTGCCATAGTAATATGTTAATCCTTGTACTCATGTTGTGTTAGTTTGTTTCATTTATTATGTTTAGTTCTTAAATTTAGGTCGTATGATGCATGTTTAATTTGTTATGATATCCTAATGTTATGTTCTTGGAAATTCATTATATTCTCTTACCCACATGCTTATCTTCTACTAACTGAGGATCATATATTATTATCACTTATGTCTAAAATTGATGGGCACATAAGATCAAGTATTTTATATATTCTCATTACCTAGGTAATAAAGATTAGTATGACTTATGAAGAGTATATATATAAGTATACTATGGTTTTAATTCTATGAATTGTTCACAAGTATTAGAAAATAAGTTTATTTTCTAGAAAATCCTCAAAGACACTAAACAATTCATTCACAGGATTGTGTGATTATTGTGATAATTAATGGCTAAATGATATAAATATATATATGTTTTGTTTTGGGAACCATAGTTTTTCTCAAATATATTTTTAAATTATATTTTTTAGCATTGGTTCCATGAGTGTGAGTCTAGGGTTCCTCACATATCATGGAAAAATCATCCACACTAGTGATACAACACAATATTTGCATGATGGAGATGAAATAAATGTCATATCACTTCCCTGGTAATCCGATTTTAGTCTTCATTCCCCCAATATTCCCGTAATCCTACCTTGGGTATACACACAAAGGCAATCACATGCTGGTGGGGGAGGAATACATACCCCACTCTCTAAACATCTAGACCCATGATCTATAAGGCACATAATGGTTCTTAAGTATCTTATCCCTTCCTCTACCACTACTAGTCTATCACCAAACAAACCAAGAGGAATCTAAGGGAGACTATCCCCATATATACATTGTTCATTCCCTGCATTTCTATCCTTATGAGGATCCCATTTCTCATATAATACATATATGGTCAATCCACCAACTATTGGAATGCAAAGAATAAAACTAGTTCTCAAGGGTCTACCATGGCCAAAGAAGATATCATTCATTCTTTGGGATTTTTAAGGAAAAAGTTATTCATTAATAAAATTTAGATCAAACAAAATTGGAATGATCACATATCACATGCTACATAAAAAAATTAATAAACTTTGAGAGATTTCTAATAGATCACCAACATCACTATTGAAGTTATCACCTTTTTAAATAACTATCAAACATCATCATTGTAGATTAAAAAAGTCATTCCAATACTTCCCCATCAAATCAAGGCCATACCATGATTAATATTTATTACAAATTATTCATATTTTTTTAATTATTTTAGTTTTTTAATATTATTTACATAGGTAAATTTTATAGAATAATATAAGAATCTATTTTTGAGTTACTACCCATGAATAAATCCTTAAGAAATTTATTCACACCACCCTTTACATGTATCCAGATCATTAACAAACATAACATTAAATTATTATATTAATAAATCTATTAATTTCTCTGAAAATTATTTAAATCCCAAAATAATGTAGGGTAGTGAAATAACGTAATGAATCCACATGAAGCAATGTATGTCCATCCTCCATGGATCCCCTTTAGGCAAGATATATAAAATCCCCTTTATATGAAGATGATTACTCTATTCACTAGTCTATTCTCGACAAAATCATTAACTTGGACCAAACAATTTATTAGAAAAGAGGGAATGAAAACTAGAAAAATTTAATAAATATAATTCTATTTTCCATAAGATAAAATCTAGATAAAAGAAAACTCAAATTCATTGATAATTGAGAGGGATCTATATTGGATATTATAACGAAGAAAAGACAAATATTCTGTATGATTTCACATAGTACATGTTATTAAATTCCTTATTATTCCTTTTATAATATTTTCCTAATTGAAATACTCATATTATATTTTTAAAATAATCCAGGAAAATACTATCATAGTAAAGATTTGAAAAAATATGGCACCCTTACACACTGGAAAATTTTCCTATACTAAAACAAGGTCACCCTTACCGTACACTTATTTTACCTTTATGTTCAATAATATTCCAAATATTTACCCTATTTATACTTACTTTTACATTACACTTCCCTTATGTTGTAGAATTCATAAAATATTTTTCCATACTCATACTATGTTTCCCTTATTGTTATTCCATTTAATAAATATTATAATTTATTTTATAGGTTTACCCATCCATTACCCAAAACTTTTCCATTATGTTTCAGTATATTTAATAACATTTACATTTATTCATATAAGTTGAGTCCATGGTTACCCATACTCATGTTTCCTCTGCAAAATATTTACTTTTATTAAAAACACAATTACAATTACTAAAACATTACACTTTCTAAAAGTTACTCCATAAAATCTCAACTACCAAATTTTTTGATTTACTCATACATCATGACTCCACAATTATCATTTTTATTTTTCTTACTTGAAAAATTTATAGAAATATATTACAACTATAAAACCCCCCTAAAACAAAATAAATCATTTTATCCCTTTCAAAAAAGCATATCACCTTAACAAATAGGTGGTTCATGTTTGAAATACCTATAATGATATTTTAAAAAACATTAACCCCAAAACCAATAAAAACCCTAAGAATAATTCCTCTACCTATACCAACACCATAAAATTCTCTAGGGTCTTATAATAACCATGGATGACCCAAATATTTACCCAAAAAACAATTCCCAGTTTCTCAAGAAACTCCTCCATCTTGTGTCTACATTAACCTGGGCACCTGAGGTACCTATTAACCTCAAGATATATCAGAAACTATTTCCCAAATATATTAAAACTCTTTGAATCGTGGTCCAAAACCCAATTCTCAAATCATCCCAAACTCCAGTACCCCCAAATTAAAAATTTTCATTACATTACCAACTCTTAATAGAACAGTTCATTACATTAAATTACTTTTACCTAAAATAATTTCAGATTCCTGATTTTACTCTTTGCACTTACAACCCTAAATTAAACCATAATACACATGAATTTACCAATATTAAATAAAAAACACACCTCAGTACCGGTTAATTAATACACTTTTTTCTATATTGAGAATTGATAAAAAATCCTATAATGATAAGGGATCTTTTAAATAAATATCGGTAGAATATTCACTATATATATTGTAAAAAATAAATTTTGAATCATAATAAATTTTATAATTAACATAAAAATTTTTAGAAAACCCAAACGGGAATAATATTGGATCCTAGGTTCATCATAAATTAATGAATGATGAAATACATTTTAGTGTTACTGTGTATGTTTTTTTATTATCATTACTTGAATAATTATATCTATGTTGAAGAAAATAATATGTTTATAGATTTTTTGAGGAGGTTTATAATAACAATCCAAAACCCACACTACCAGATTTTTTTTTGAAATCAATAACATAACATTTCCAGCTTGGTTGCTGAATATCATGTCCCAATTTAATTACACAAAACCTTACAAAATAAAAAGGAAAACATTGATCACTTATGTACTTGAAGAACTATTAGGTTTACAGTTTCTGAGAATTTGGGAAAACACCTATATAAACGATTCAAGAGGCATCAAAATACATTTCACCCATTTAACTTATCCTTCATTATTTCACAATAGGTTAAAAAAATCATCATTTTAAAAACCTTTATAGAGATAAATCATTCAACATCATTCATTAAAACTTATGGAAAAGGAAACACAAAAAGTGTGATCTCAAAAAATCAATAAGGGTGACCATAATCATTAATATTTGAATTTCATCAAGGGGCGTAAGAGTGTATAAGAATATGGTGAAATAATCCATGTCATTGAGTGAATCATAAAAGAAATCATACTCATCATTACCTAGATCATTAAATATTAAAAAAATATAAATAGAAAGAGGCTTTTGAATCAATAATCATTAGCCATGTGTTATTAATATTCATTATTAGAAACATTATAAACCAATATAAAGAATAAAAAAATATCTACATACTCGGGAAATCCTTTTTACCTCACTCTAACTATAACTATTATAAATGGTATACCCTTATAGTATACTTCAATACACAATGCATTACAGGTATATCATGGACTCACCTATCATTATTTTATCATTTAATCACTCATCATTGGTTTATCATGGAACGACACCTAATTTGTATATCATGGAGCTTCATTTTATTTGTTCAACATGTAACAAATTGTAAAATTTCTAAGTACCACTTTAGAATCCAGACACATAAAATCATTCATTTCATTAAAAACTAATTGGAACAACCATTATTCCATTAATAACAAGATTAACTCCTGGAAAATAAATGAGTTCTATAACAACAACACTGAATCAAGTTTAACCTGTGGAAAATAAATAGTTTTTATCCCAATATCTTCTAAACATGAATTAACCATTGAAAAAATGGGTTCTATAATAATCTCTTTAACCCATGAAAAAGAAATGGGTTTGAAAACAATCTCTTTGAAACACGGTTAAATAATGGAAGGAAACTAGTTCCCTAAAAACTACATTGAGGTAATATTAAAACATCTAGAGAAAGAAAAATATGGTTCCAATATGAAATATCTCTGGTGGGGGACAAGTAAAAACAAGGGTTTTTGATGTTTTAGAATGGAAAAAAATTAAATGATCTTTATAACATTCATTGGGAAAACACTGTTAGGCATTCCAAAGTGTCCCATATTACATTGAAACATTTGGATCATAATACCCATGAAAAAATATCCTTAAATAAAGCTTATAATATCATCATAATACAGAATTTCATGACATATCATCTCAAAGGATAATTATTTATATTCATCATAAAATAATATAGGTGGGTCACATAACAAATGTCTCAAAGAAATAAAATTATGAAAGAAATATATTACATCTTTGATAAATTAGAAACTACAAACCCCATGAAATAGATATCATCAAAAGGATATGTAAATCGAAATAAATTAATTTATAATAATGATCCAATACATTCATGGGTTGTATAAACACCATAAAAAATAGGTTCTAAATATGGAATGTATCTTATAAAAAATAAAAGTGAGATGAAAAAATCCATTACTACTTGCGTAACATTAGAATAATGATATCTATTAGATAATAACATCAATTGAAAATTTTTATATAATTAAATTATGGAAATTTATAATATAACTTTTCATATGGAATTTCATACCCCATATAAAAGTAATTAGGTGCATACTAACAAATAAGTCTCAATGGAATATAAACTAAGATGAAGCACCTTACAATTGTGGTAAAATCTAAATTGGAAACCCCAAAAGTAATAATCTTAAAATAAAAAAATAATTATTACTTTTATTTCACTTGTAAATATGTTATGTAAAATTACCCATTCAAATATGTTTATGTCAGATGTTTCGATCATATTCAGTTTATGTGTCAAACAGACAGTGATAGGTCGAATAAGGTCAATGAGGCCACTATCTAAAGATATAAAAATTAATAATCATTATATAATCATTATATTTTTACCTAAATAAATCATTTAAAAATTATCGTGTGATATGTTTATGATAAATTAACAAATGTTACAATCATGGAGATGATAGGCTGTATGTAAGCATGAGAATCATTCCCATTTTTCAATAATCAGTATTGAAATAAGTTAAGCAATGTTTATCTTTAAAAATTACTATTATATAAATAATACCATATAATTTAATTATATATAATTATATATATAATTATTTATATGTGATTATGATAAATAAAGTATCACAATGCTTTGAGGTGGTTAGAGTCCACACATCCACAAATGAAATTATCACCGTTTTAGTGTGTCAAACAAAATGAAAAAAATTATATGTTATATTTTAAGATAGGTAATTATGTCATTAATATCATAAATATTTCATTTTTCCCACATATTTTTATTAAAACTATCCTTAATACATTCAGTGTAATGTGTGGACATATCACCTCACATTGAGGAGGTGGCAGTCCACGCGTCCAAGAAAAATGCTATCGAATTCCCTCAAAATATAAATCATAATGGCCTATATTATTTAAAAATTATGGGAGTATGAAAAAACTCATATATATAATATATATATCATATAAAACCATTATTTCCATCATAATCCTCAACCATGGTAGGTGGTATTGGAAAACGAATGACATCATTTCATGAGGTAATAGTCCACCATACACATGAATGGTGAATTCGTTACCGATTTTATTGAAGTGTGTGTATATTTTGGTCAAAACCATTACATAAAAACATATAATTTTATTTATTATACTGAGGTTATTATATAATCCTTGAATAGTAATAATTTATTATTTTTAAGATAAAATAATAAAAAAGTACTCATTTAAGAGTCTTATATATTCTTCGGGTAACTCCTTTTAGTTTTCACCAAAGTTCATCCATGGTTCTATATCTTATCTAAGTGAGGCTTATAGGATGATAGTAGGGATTTTGGAAGATTATTTGTTAAGGGTTTGGACAATTCAAATGGATTTAGATGTGTGAATAAGTGAGGAGGGTGAGTATCATTTTTTAGTGGAGGAGGAGTGACATTCTTGAAAATATAAAAAGGTAAATAATATTTTGAGGTAACCCATGAATCATGTTCCCAGAATAATGAACCAAATTAAGTAAAATTTGGGATATGGTTTAAATATTTCTAGAATTTTGTTGTAAAAGTTTAAAGGTTATTTGGCCTCTTACGATTAATGTTAATCCACTAAGTAAACTAATTTTTACCTTAATAATTGTAATTAATTTTCATTATTTTCACTAATGTCTTTTTACAAAAAACAATGTTGAGATTAATAGAAATTACATAATTATTCTGAATTAAAATATTAAATCCATTTTTCAAAATTCTAATCATATAAGTGGGATAAATTAATTTAAAACTATTCATATAGATGGGATGAGATTGCAGGTTTTTAAAGAGAAAATTTCAAATGATTGATATGTTCTTAAATCCAAATTCAATTTGAAATTGATTCAAATTAAATTAATTGGATATATTGATTTATAATTGAATAAATTATTCTTTAATGTAAATTCAAAATATAATTTTACTATATAAATAATTAAGACAAAAAAACCACTCTTCAATTTAAATTCATTATTATTTACTATTCATCCAAAAATTGAAACTTCCTAGAAAAATACTTAAAATTACCCAAAAATAAAAGTTTAATTTCTAATTCGACTTTTTTATTTTTACAATTAAAATTTATAAATTTGTAAAAATACATTTTAAAAATATGTGCTTCATTAAAAGGCGAAAAAATATTTTTCAAAAATATATAGCTTTTTATATGTAAAATTTTGTTTAACAGTATCATATGCCTATAGAATATATTATATCAATGTAAAAACACATAATTGAATATATAAAATAACTGTTTTTAATAAATTTTACAAATATTGAATAATATAGTTTATCAGGATAAAATTCTATTCTGGTCAAAATATATTTTTTTATTCTATCTGATCATTTATGTTCAATTGGTTTTTATATTCACTAATAATTAATTGGTAACCAATGTATTAATTTTATAAACATATTTAAAATAAATTTTCATAATTCGAATAATATTATTCATTCACTCCCTTCCAATAGAAATGTGATAACTATCATACTAAATATTAATGTTATATTAGTTTTCATAAAAATTAGTCTTTCATGTAATACAAGTTATAAAAGAGACTAATTGTTTCATGAAAATAGATATAAACACGTAGTTGCATATAAATAATGATAAACTCTTCATTGTGTTTAACACAATATATCAAATAATTTATATAATATTTAAAGAATATAATTCTTAATATCTTGAGAAATTACATCCTACCCTGTTAAAATGGATTTTACTCTAATTATTCTTTGTGGTTATCACAGGATTAACATTTTAAGAATTTATTTATTTAAACATATTTCATAAAATTGAAATAAATAATGCATCCCTTAAAAACATAATTTTGGAAGCATAATCATCATCGAAAGTTATGGATAACTATAATTCAATATAAGGAGAATATATGGTTGGAATAGAGGAAAAGCATAAATAATTATAAGGAGTGCTTGAGGTCATTGATAACAAACAAGTGAATAACCAATGGAATAGTAAGATACTAAAAACATAAATATATTTTTATAAAAAATAACACTGGTTCATTTGAATTAAATGTTCTATGATAATACTTTTTTTAATATAGTTTTCTTATAATTAATGAGTTCTCTTACCATCAAGACTAAGAGGACAAAAAGGATATATACTTACATTAGGAGTATAATTTCTTCTTTTAATCAATTTCAATGAAAATCTAATCATTATCTCCAAACGATGAGTATTCAAGATGAATTTTTAAATCCTTACACAATAAGATATACTTTTAAATACAAAAAAATGGATAGTCAAGAACTTCAACTTGTATTAAGACATTAACCAAAACCAAAATGGTTAGCACATGGTATGACAATTACAAAACACTTTAAACCTTTATATGATACATTACTATTAAAATTTAATACCCAAATTTAAAACTAAATTTTTCTATAAATTACTATCCGTAAAATTATTCAAAAATTTCCTAAATATGTTTGAACCCAATGATTATAAGGATTTGATAATAGAATATTCCATGATAAATTTTATGTTATCCATAAAAAATACATTTTTTAGATATAAACATATTATATGAAATAAATCATTTAACATAATTATACTTATGAAATACTTAATAAACATAAATCCTTAATCGTCATTATTTAAATCCATGGGAAATAGAAACATAGGATATGTGATATCAAAGGCTCTGTGAGGGTTAAGATGGTAAATAATAATTAAATTCTGTCAATGAGAAAAAGAGTGCATAAGGGTCTGATTACATAATCAAAGTGCATGAACATATCAAAAAATAACTATTACCATTAATACATAGATCATGAAAGATGAAAATAAGAAAAGGAAAGAGCAATTAAAATCAATAATCATGATCCATGTGGTGTCAACATTGATCATTAAAATCATTATAAACCAAAATAAAACATAAAAAACAAGTATATACTTGGGAAATCATTTTCAATTCACCCTCATAATCACTCTTAATAAGTCAATTACCATACGGTTGACTTCCATACCTAATGAATTTAAGGGATATCATAGACCCACCTGTTGTTGGATTATCTCATAACCACATGTCATTAGTCTATCATAGAACCACCCATCATTATTTTATCATGAAACCACAAATCATTATTTTATCAAATAACCACCCATAAAATATATATGCACCATTTAATAATCATAACACAAAAAATATTCAATTTCATCCAAAACTCATAGGAATAAACATTACCCATATCATAAGATGATTAACAAGTGGAAATGAAACGAGTTATATAACAATCTCATTGAAACATGATTAACCTATGGAAGGGTAACAGGTTATATAAAAATCTCTTTGAAATTTTATTAACCCATGGGAAATAAATGGGTTTATTAATAAACTCATTAACCCCTAGACAATAAATGGGTTTAATAACAATAACATTGAATAATGTTTAACCCATGGAACGAAATGGGTTTGATAAAAATTAATTTGAATATATCTTAATACATCCTGAGAAAAATAGAATATAGGTTCAATATGAGATATCAATAGTATTTGATACATAACAACAAGGGTAGTTATTGTTGTGTAATGTAAATACCATTAAAATATCATCAATCATTCTGGAGGTAAACGATCTGTATACATTCTAAAGTGTCTCATAAAACATTTACGAATTAAAAACATAAGCACCATGAAGGAATAAATTTGAATTGCACTTATAATATCATGATAATATGAATATAAATGATATATAATGTCATAGGATAAGTACATACACCTCATAAAATAATATAAGTGTATAATATAACAAACATATCAAAAAAGATAACTATGACAAAAATACATTACCACTTTGGTAACATTAAAACTATAAACCCCATGAAATTGATATCATCAAACGGATATGTAAAAGAAAAATAAAGACAATTATAATAATAATAAAATACATTCATGGGTAATATATATACTAGATAACAAAAGTAAGTGGTGAATATGACATGTATCTTAAAAAAAGTACAAGTTATAGGACATGAAATATTACTACATCAATAACTTTTGAATCAGGAAGTCTATGAAAGAAAAAATAGATTGAAAAATTAAATTTCATAAAATAAAATAAATTAATGGATTAACATGCCTTGAGGAGTTATATACACAATATAAAAGTAATTATATGAATAATAAGAAACAAGTCTCAAAGAACTGTAAATTGATATGAAACCCCTTACAACTGTGGTAAAATTTGAATTGGAAAACCAAAAACTAACAATCAACAAATGAAACATTTAAATACCATAAATATAAAATAATTCATTATATAATATATAAAAATGGGTAGTATATTCACTACATAAAATACTTAAGTGCTGAATATGGTATTTATCTCACAAATGTAAAAGGTGAGATGAAAATGAATAACCTATTGATTGATTCATCATTATTTTCCTATATCTTAAAAATAAATAAACATATGTTAATTATTGAAATTATTGATAACTTTATCCAAGTTTATTTTTATATTTATTTAAATTATAAACATGTTTTTTACAATTTCTAAATTGATGAAGTTTAGGTCAGATATTTTCTTCATATTCAGCCTATGTGTCAAACTAACATTGATATGTCGTCTAAGGTCCATGAGGTAATAACTAAAACATATCGGTAATAATAATAATTATATAATAATCATATTTACACACATATTTTTATTTTAAAAACCAATAATGGATGATTTTTTTGAAAAAAGGAACCAACGTTATGATCATTGAAATTGTTGGTCATTTGTATAAATGAATAAAGTTACCATTGTTCAATGATCATTATGGAAAAAAAATTTAGTAATGTTTAACTTTATTGAAGTAAAATAATATAATAAATAATATATTATTTAATTATATACACTTAAATATATCATTATTATGATTTTGGGATGAAAAATGTAGAATCACATTTCTTTGAGGAGGTAGTAGTCCACACGTCCATAAATGACATTATCACTTTTTAGTTTGTGAATAGAAAGAGAAAATGTTATGTTATATATCTAGATTGATAATAATGTCATTAATATCCAAAAAATTATATTTACATAACATATTTTTAATAAAATAATCATTAATAATTATATATAATGTGTGAATATATCACATATCTTTGAGAAGGTGATAGTCAACACATCCACAAACGATGTTATCATATTCCCACAATATAGAAATCATGAAAGTATGTGTTATATAACATTTAAATAAATAGAAATAAATTCATAAATATTTTATGTATCATATAATAATAGTATTTCCATCATAAGTTTCAAAAATGATAAGTGGTTAAAAAATAAACGACATCGTTTCACGACGCTGTAGTCCTCTATAAACACGAACATTTAATTATTTATCCATTTGATGTAAGTGTGTGTAGTTGTAAGTACAAAAAATATAATAAAAATATATCCATACATATATATTATAATTTTGTATTTATATAATCATGGAATAAGAATAATTGTTGTGGTGGAGAATGAAATCCAATAGAAGTGCTTGTTGAAGAATGTTACCTATTATTCTGGAAACTTCTTTTGGATTTAACCTAAGCACATCCTTGGTTTGATTTCTTCCAAAATTTCTTATTATAGGAAGATATGAGGTATAATTAGAGCTTATATTGAATGTTTTTGGATAATACTATGGTCTATAGAGGTTTGAATAAGTTGGGAGGGTTAGTACCTTTTTATACTGGATATGGTGTGGAATTCTTATAAATAATAAAAGGTAAGAGATATTGGGAGGTCTCTATTAACTCATGTTCCTAAAATAATTATTTATTTAATAAATGTGGTTATATTTTCAAAATATTTCAATCCATTGGTTTTCGGAAAAATTTATAGTTTTTTATACCATTAATATTACTATTCAACTACTAAGAAAACTAGTTTTTTCATTAATCGATGTGATTAATTTTAATTAATTTCACTAATAATTTTTTCAAAAAACTATATTGAACATTATAGAATAAATAAATTAATGTAATTATAAATATGGAATCCATTTTTCCAAATTCTAATAATATAATTTTTTGAAATTATTTTATCATTAATCATATAGATGGGATGACATAACAAGTTTATAAAGAAAAATGTTTCAAATTTAGAAATGATTTTAAATCCAATTTTAATTTGAAGTATATTCCAATGACCTAAATTGGTTTTTTTTTGTAATTAAGCTAATTATTAATTAAGAACAATTTTAAATATAATTTTACTAAAGAAATAAATTATATTAGGAATAATATTTCAATTAAAATTCGATATTTAATTATTCATGAAAAAAAGCAGACATCATAGAAAAATAGAAAAAATTAAACCAAAGTAAATTTTGATATTCCTATTTAAAATATGAAGTTTATTTTTAAAAATAAAATTTTTAATAGAGTAAAAATTTATATTTAAAATAGGTTCTACATTAAAAGGCAGTAAAAATACAATTAGAAATATATTTCTCTTATGTAAAAAATTGGATTTATACTTATCTTATTCTTTAAGAATTTATCGGATGATTAAAAAAACATTTAACTGAAAATATAAAATATAAATTTCATTAATATATTTCACTAATAGATATTATTTTAATTTATTATGATAAAATTCCATTTTTTTCGTAATAATAATTTTCCATAAAAAAATCTGTTGTACTAAATGGTTTTTATATTATTTTATAATTAATTGGCTACCAATTAATTCATTTAGAAACATGTAAAAACTATATTTTCATTTTCATGTTAGAATAAACCATTATCTTCATTCCAGCAGTTATGTGATAACTATTATATTAAATATTAATATTATATTACTGTTCTGTAAAACTCAGTCTTGTGTGTAACACACGTTATCGAAGATACCCGGTGTTTCATACAACAAAAGATAATCTTGGAGTTGAATATAATAGAAGATAAACTCTAAATTTCATGAAATTAAAGCATTAAAACAATTTAAATTAATTTTAAATAATATGTTTCTTAAAATCTTGTGATGTTACATTTTGATATGTTTTAATAAAGGATAAAAATTATTCTGTCACTAATAAATCAATGTTGTGGTTATTTTTAAAGTATTCTATTTTTATATGAATGAAATATTGTTCCATGATTTAAAAATATTATTCCATTTTTACTAAATATTGTTAAAATATATATAAATAATAAAATTTTGGGTGTTGAAACTTAGGATTTAACTTTATAAGACTATGTTGTAATGAGAAAGTGGGAAGGGATATTTGATAAACATTGTATATTATATCATATTGGAAGACTGTGATTTGATATGACTAGGTTGTATGAGATACGTGTGTTAGGATTGTCATTATAGTTAATGGGTATTAAGTTATAACTAGATGTTATAATTTGGTAAGGAATGATTGATTATTTCATAAGAATATTTATTGTGTTATAATACTTATATCTGATGACTTTTTCAAAATTTAAAGACCATTATTTTTGGGATATGAAAAAAATATAATATTCTATGATATTTATAAAAATATTGAAATTAAAAAAGAAACTCAACAAGGAAATGTTTGAAAATATTATTTCTTCTATATGTGGAAATTTTTTAGATTTGGAAAAAAATTTAAATACAGAAAGATTTTATTGATTAATGGGATATATAAATCAAACCATATGTGTGACTTTTATTAAATTTTTTTACGTAAAATGTGGTATAATTAGTTAGTGTTTTTAAGATATAAAATGATTTTATTTAAAAAAATTGGAAGGTATATAACTTTATAATAGATGTAGAACAATAATAGATAAACCTTTATGAATATGGAATCTCTATAAAAATTTCTATGTTAAGGAAATATGACTTGAATCTAATTTAATTCCAAATTTAATTGTGGAGATAAACATAAATAGAAAAAAAACATTAAATTGATGTATATTTTTTTTAATCATTAATTATATTGATAAAAAAATCATCACATTATTTCCTTGTATATAAGTGTATAGGGAGAGATAAAAGGAGGCCATAAACCATAAATTAAGTAGTGAGTAATTCCTAAACCATGCATTTTCAAAATAATAAATTGGTGGATTCCTTTGATGATTGAAAAATCATAAGCGTATTATCCATGGATGTGACCCTTTTAGGAAGACCTAGTGAAATCTTCATCTTCTTAGACATTCATTCAATATTTTAATTTATCAATGGTTTTATTAGCTTGAAAATTGTAATTATTATTGATAACATGTAAAAAATATCCATTTTGTGAAAAATGTTTATCATCCCAACTCACCAACCTATAAGGTTGGTTTTGGACCATGTGGTTTTAATAGCTAACCTTTGTCTTCTAATTTTCTCTCTTAAGATACTATGATAATTAATAAAACTCCATTATCATATTACTTTTGGTATATAAATATTTTCCAAGATTGATGAATCACTATAGAATATATCATAATGTATATTTAACTCTTTGTATCCTTATCATAATTCATACACCTTATATCACTCAATTTATTCACTATTTTTTAAAATTTAAAATCTATCATCACTTTATGATTAGTCCACATATATATTAATAATCATGCTAGAATCTATACATGTACAAGAAATATTATCATACCACCGATGATGTAATGACACAATTTTTTTAATTGAAACTTCATTTTTATAATTATATCAGATAAAATCACATTAGGGAATGAAAAGACACATCATGCTTAAATGAACTAATAAATACTATGTCACCATTATTTCCCATCTGTTAAACATAATTTTTCAAATTCTATGTTTTGAATTTCAAAAATCTTACATACAAGGTTCCGACTAGTTAGATATTTGGAGTCTGATAGGAAACAATTAATTTTTTGTGAATAGTAACTTACCATTTTGAATAGTAACACGACCCTTATGAATAGTGAATCAGACAAGTGAATGGTAATAATACCAATGATAGAATAATAAAATATATTTTAATTATCTTATAAGTGACAATACAATAAAATTATATCATAGTATAAGTAAATAAATATCATAAAAATTATTAATTAAGTGATAGAAGTTTTATAAGTCATACATATTTTATGATTAATTTAAAAGAAAATATATTTTCAAAAAATATATTCATAAACTAATATTTTCATTTATTTTGATTTTAATATAATTTTATGAGACCTTAAGTAATTTATCCATGTGATATATAATCAGTTATAATTATAAATTTTTTATTTTCCAAATAAATGATGATTTTGAAAAAAAAAATTAAAGTACTCATATTTATAAAATTATTTTCATAAATGGAGTTCGTTTTAGAATTAAAAACATTGAAAAATGGTTAACGTGAAATTTTGGGTTTTTTCTGAACTACATTCATTTTAGGGGAATAGTAAAATACAATAATTTACAGTAATTGATAAAAACATGAATTTTTGAGTCATGCTGGAGTTATGTTTGATGTAAGTGACCATTAGTTAGAAATACCATTCAATAATTACTTTATTTAGTCATAATAATCCAAACTATTTCTTTTCTTGAGAAAAATAATAAACTAATGATTAAAATAATAAGAAAACACCCCTCTCATCCACTATAAATACCACCCTCACACCCTCTTCTCCTAACACCTACCAAGCTTTGATAAATTCATATATTCTTACCAATACTCTTTCCTAGTCCCTCCCCCATGTAAAATATCTCTTTCTCTTATCCAGAGACCAATTCTAGGTTCCGTGAGGAGGATCTCACGAGGAGAATTCAATTGGTAAATCATCTATCTTTTCTTTTAATTTACATTCAATTTAAATTTCTTTTATTATTTTCTTCTCTCATACCTTTATCTAAATGGAATGATAACTCTATTACCTAACATATACTATAATTATAACATGTTAATATAAGATCCAAAATTAAACCCTTCTCTATCTCTCTTTTATATTAAAAATGGAATTATCGCTTGTCCAGTGAAAATTTACCGACATCATGGGCGATGAACAATCAATTTTCCATAAATGCCTCCATGGTTTTTAAAAAACCGTTAAATGGTTTACAATATATTTAAAATTTTATGATTTAACCACTTTTATGTTCTGTATCTAACTTATACACATAATACGAAATGTTAAAACAAAACAAGCTTGTTATTATAAAAAACCACCAAAATCAACTAAAAATGATCATCATTAAATTTTATCTAATTAATAAACATCATTGTATATAACCAAATACATTATAAGATCATTTAATATTATGTTATTCCATCAAAAAAATATAATAAAAATTTTGGATGTTTATTCGTATCTTATAGGAACTGTCATTCATGTATACAAATAAAAGGATCTTGGGAACTAAGAAAACGAACAATCATGAACAATGAATTTAAACTCTAATAATTATAAAAAGGACTATAAAAGAACATAATATAACCATAATTAATAATATTAATATTTAAAAGTTTCTTTATTTTTTGATTAATTAATCTAATGTTATTATATAGGATATTAAACTGAAATAATCTTTTAGACTAAAGGTAAGGGGATTTCTCGAACCCAACTATCTTTCTTTTGGTTTTCCATATTTAACACCATTTTCAGTATGTTTATTACATTAAAATAATTTCTTCATAATTATCTTATATTTTTTGGATATACATGTTTTCTACTAGAGTTTATGACCAACCCAATGTCTTCTAAAAGAACTCCTCTTAAAAAAACACACCTTTTACTCCTTACTGAATATTATAGATTTTGATATCAAGTATGTTATTACCTCTTTCATTTAGGAACCCAATGTTTTTGAATTTATGATTTATGATGTTAAACCCATTCCTTTATATGTTTTGTTTTATGTTTAAGATATATATATTTTCTATGTGGCTTGCGTGATAATGTAAATGTTATACTGTGATGGGTGTGCCTGAAATTATATAGTGCAATTTAAATGTTACGATGTGATGGGTGTGCCAAAAATTATATAGTGCTCCAATGCATTGGTTAATATAAATAACCTCTCAAGTAAAGTGAAATATGCATGATCATTTTTATATATTTGTTCACAACTATGTGTGTTAGTTGTCCAATAAGATATGATGTTTCATTTTGATGCATTTCAACCATCCAAGTCTTCTTCTAATGATTCCTCTCATGATTATGATTCTATGACTATGTTGTGATGATAATTATTATTCTAAGACCATGTTTTATTTTTTCATGTTTTTATTTATCCTATTACTAGTATTTTAGCTCATCCTTTTTTGATGGATATCATTTTGGGACTACTTGTATTAATGATAATTCAAGGTACAATAAGAATCTAGAGAAGAAGGAATTAAATAATTTGTTATGATTTATTTTAAAAAATTTATGTATGGTCCTAGTTTTTCCAAGACACTAAACTTTTGTATCTTCATAGTGTAATTTTTTATGTTGTTTTTCATTAAAATGATTTAATAGCAATCTAAGAAAATGCTGGGTCACTATTGTTGGTATGAGAGGACGGTTTAGTTAATTTCATAATTAGGATTATAAAACCTCAGTGAAGACCATTAGTATGAGAATATGTATAAGTAAGAACCCAAGATGTATTTCTAGACATAGGTAGCCCACACTATATTCCTTTAGATGTAATTTTAGAAAGTAATAAATTATATATTAATAACTTGTAAACTTATGTTTTGTTCTAACCATTTCTATTTTAGAAAATGGTGGGAACTAGGAGAAACCAAGCCAACACCCCTTGTGAGGGATAGTGAAACAATTTCTCAAACGGCGTTCCCAATGATTTGGGAGGTGGATTTAAAAATTTCATGGTGATTCTTACCTAGCTATATTAGTTTAAAAACAATAAACTAATTAATGTGGAATTTCCTCCTTTACCAAAGAGGGAGAAACTGTATATCGAGTGTTTTATGTGGGGAAAACCACCAATTTTTATTAGATCTTAAAATCCACTAATTAAAGAATAGTGTGTCAAATTGATTGAAAATATATTTTCTTTGATTCAAAATTATTAGAGGGATAAGATAATTATTAATATTTATCCTATAAATGGAGAGGAAGATAAATGGTGGGATTTTATTAAGAAAACCAATCCAAGGGACGGAATAGAAGAGATGGAGTGGGAATACATTATGATGATGTTTCTTAATAAGTATTTCCCTCAAACTCTTCGAACTAATATGGAAAGATAATTCAAAGAGATTATGCAAAAGGAATGATAATATTTCATGGCCTACAATGTAAATTTCATATGTCTTATAAGGTACAGTTTAAGTTTTTGTATCGAAAATGATAGAAAAATTTATAGATTCTCAAGTGGTTTAAAGACACACCTTTGAAAGGCTCTTTTAATTCATGACTTTGTGAGTTAATAATATTTTTTTTCGTTATGCTCTAAAAATGGATATATAGTTTGGAAAATAGTACAATGTATATGGTGATGAGAAATTATTGATGGAGTCCCAATATGGAGGATCTAATGAAAAAGGTGGAAAGAAAACTCAACCACCCACATGCCAAAAATGTGGGAAGAAGTATCATGGGAACCACCTCAATGGGATGTGGAAATGCTTCAAATGTGGAAGAGAAGGAAAAAATGCTCATGAATATAGAAAATACATGAAAAGGTTAGACTATGTGGTGTAGGAAAGAAGAGTACCACCCGTTGTCCAGTGCTACAAAAATATGGAGCAGGTGCAATATGCTTTCATGTTCACTAATCCTCAATTTCTCAAGGGTAATCAGGGTCATCAACCACCAAAGCCAAAGAAACAAAGTAAGGATTATGTCATAATTACTGTGGAAGTAGAGAAAGAGAGTGAAGTCATACTAGGTGCAATTACTATTCACTAATGAATATAAAATATCTTATCTTATTCATGTTGGAAACATTCTTTTATATCTCACAAGTTTGCAGGAAGTATTGAATTGAAGCCCCAAAACCTTGAAGTAGATATATTTATAAAAACATCTAGTGGTGAAATCATTTCAACCTAAGTGTTGGAATCTTCACATGTTAGCATATGTGGGAATATTATTCCCAGAATTCTTTTCATACATCCCTTTTCGGAATTTGACGCTATACTTGGTATGGATTAGCACTCTTTATATATATCACATATAAACTGTCAAGAAAAGGAAATGTCCTTTCATATTCTGAACCATCCCACAATCCTTTATAAATACAAAAAAGATCATGTCTCTACAGTTAAAGATACTCTAATGGTGTGGGTGTTGATTACCTATGAATATGCATTCCTCAGTCAAATGGTTTAGTCAAATGATGTTATCCAATTAAGGGAAATACCCATCGTGAGGGAATACAGTGATGTATTTTTTGAAGAGTTACCCGAACTACCCTAGGATCATGAGGAAGAGTTATCAATATAACTCATACCTGAAGCTACTCATATATCAATGCGTCCCTATAGGATGGCTCATATTGAATTGGAGGAGTCATAAAAGTAGCTGCAAGAGCATTTAGATGAAGGGTTCAAACGCCCTAGTTCATCACATTAGGGTGCACCGATGCTCTTTGTGAAGAAGATGGATGGATCAATACGACTGTGTATCGATTATTGGGAACTGAAAACGATTACTATAAAGAAAAATTATTATATTATAATGATTGATTACTTGTTAGATCAATTGAGAGGATCTTGGTACATATCAAATGTGGATCTCCGTACAAGATATCATCAACTAACGGTGAAGAAAAAAGATTTTCAGAAGACTTCCTTTTGTACACAGTAAGGGAACTATGAGTTTTTGGTGATTCCCTTCAGACTTACTAATTCCCCTTAAATATTCATGGATATGATGAATAGAGTCTTTAGAAGTTACCTCAGAATGTTTGGGGTAGTGTTTATTGATGACATTATCATATAATCCAAGAGGAAGGAGGAACATGAAGAATATCTAAGACTTGTGTTGGAGATATTGAAGAAGGATAAGTTGTATGCCATGTTCAGAAAGTGTGAATTTTTGATGCAACAAGTCATGTTTATGGGATATGTGATCAAAAGTGGGGGAATTTATGTTGACCCTTCAAAAACCAAGGAAATTTAAGAATGTCCAAGACCCTCTAGTGTCACATAAATCTATATATTTCTCATATTAACATGGTACTATCAATGTTTAGTGATAAATTTCTCATTATTGACAATCCTGGTAACTATGTTAACGAGGAAAAGGGTAAAGTATGTCTGGATGGAAGAATGCAAGGAAATATTCATGGAGCTAAAGAGAAGGCTGATCACTGCACCTATACACAAATTAATGAAATGTGGATAAACCTCTGTGATACACAGTGATGCTTCCTAGAAAGGCTTGGGTTGTCTAGTCAGGTAAAATTATTCTGTGATATACTACACCTCACGGTAGTTGAAGATCCACAAGTAGAACAACCCTACACATGATATAGAGTTAGAAGCTATGATTTTTTCCTTGATAATATAGAGGTATTACCTCTATGGTGATAGGTGTTCCATATATACCTATCATAAGAGGTTAAAGTATATATTCAGAAAAAAAGATTTCCACATGCATTAATGGAGATGGTTAGAGCTAATTAATGACTATTATTGATCTATTCACTATCATCCAAGTAAGGAGAACAAGGTAAATGATGTTTTAAGTAGAAAAGAACCTTCTACTCTTTCCATTTTGTAGATTGAGAAATACCATATCATCATGGATAGAGAAAGGATAGATTTAGAAATCATAATTACAGGGAATAAATCTTACGTTTCCCAAATGATTGCCAAACCATATGTCTAAGAGAATATTAAGAGGAACAAAGGGATAATAAGGAGTTACAACAGAAGATAAATGCAGTAAAGGAAGGGAACATGTAAGAGTTCCATATCAATAAAGATTGTGTAATTCAGTTTGGAACAAATCTATGTGTGCCTTCATCACATGGGATAAATAAAGAGCTATTAGACATTGCATATAGCTCATATTTCTCTATCCATAATGGTGCACCAAGATGTACCATGATATTCAGGAACAATTCTGGTGGGATAATATGATGGAGATTGGGGAATATATCTCAAGGTGCTTAATAATCCAACAAGTTAAAATAGAGAGAGAAAAGTCTAAAGGGATGATGAAAAAATTTCCTATACCCATATGGAAATGGGAGAATGTCACCATGGACATTGTCATGGGTCTCATAAAGACATTCAATGTAAATAATGTGATATGGTTTGTGGTGGACCAACTCACCATGACTGGTCAATTTATCACTATTTGGGAAGATCTATCTCTTGAAATACTTGCTAGGATATATGTGAAGGAATGGGTGATACTACATGGGGTTCCACTCTTGACTATCTGTGATCATGATCCCAGGTTCACATCTAAATATTTGAGGATTCTCCAACATTCCTTGAGTAATGAATTGAATTTTAGCATAGCATATCACCCCCAAGCTAATGTCCAATCTGAAAGGACTATTCAGACACTCGAATATTGGAAAAGATCCTTCTCATTAGAATTAAAAGGTGGTTGTGATCAACATTTCCCATTGTTTGAGCTCTCATACAACAATATATTCCACACCAGTATTCAGATGGCTCCATATGAAGCTTTGTATGGAAAGCGATGTAGAACACCAAAATGTTGGGATGACGTTGGATAAAAAATACTACCTGTACGTGATCTTGTACAAGATATGGGAGAAATGGTTCAAGCCATTCATCAACATATCAAAGTTTCTCAGAGTCGGAAAGAGAGTTATGTAGAAAACCATCGATGGGAATTGGAGTTTGATATTGGAGATAACATCTTCCACTGAACATCACCTTAGAAGAGAGTCATACTGTTTGTAAAGAAAGGGAAACTAACCCCAAGGTTTATTGTACCATTTTAGATCCTTTATGACGTAGGATTTGTGGCCTATTGACTTTTTCTTCCACGGAATATGGATCATGTTCATGATGTGTTCCATGTATCACTCCTAAGGAAGTACATACCGAATCCCTCACATTTACTGAAATCATAGGTGTTACTACTAGAAGATGATCCCTCTTATGTGGAGCAGCAAGAAAATATTCTAGACCAGAGAGATAAGGTTTTACACAACAAGAAATCACAGTTTTTCAATGTTCCATGGAGGAACCATAAGTACGAAGAAGATACATGAGAATGAGAGGAGGTGATGAAGGGGAAGTACCCTCACATGTTTTTATAAAATGAAATTTCAAGGGTGAAATTTATAAATGTGAGAAGGATGTAACAATCAAAATTTTTATTAATTGAAATTCCCTTATTATAACATGTGACATAAAATTTTATTTGGATACACAATCCCACATCATGATTGAATGAAATACTAAATACTATGAGACCTATATACCCTAGTCGCTAAAAATAATTTTTTCACTTCAGTGTTTTTAATTTTTAAAATAAAACATACACAGTTGAGATGAGAAAGACATTTGGAGTTTGATAGAAGAACAAAATTTCTAGTGAATAGTAACATACCCTTATAAACAGTAATATAACCTTTATGAATAGTAAATCAACTAAGTGAATAATAATCATAACAATGATAGTACAAAGAAACTTTATTCATCTTATATTTGACAATATGATATAATAATATCATAGCATAAGAAAATAAATATTTTAAAATATATTAATTAAGTGTTGGAATTTTTATAAGTCATAAATATTTTATGATTAATTTCAAAGAAAATTTATCTTCAAAAAACGTATTCATAAATTAATTTTTTGATGTATTATGATTTTAAGATAATTTAATGAGACCATGGGTATTTTTTCGAAGTGATATAAAATCCGTTATAATTTTTATATTTTTAGTTTCCAATTAAATTCTGATTTTAATTAAAAAATAAATTACTAATATTTATAAAATTATCTTCATAAAATGGAGTTAATTTTTTTAATTATACTAATTAAAAAATGGGTATGGTGAATTTTTGAGATTTTTCAGAAATACATGATTTTTTGATGAATTGTAAAATACAATAATTTACAATAAATGCTAAAAAAAGAAATTTTTGAGTCATGCTTGAGTCATGAATGATGTAAGTGACCATTTGTTCAAACTCAAAAATACTAATTACCATATTTAGTCACAATACTCCTAACTATTTCTTATCTAGATGATAATATTAAACTAATGTTTAAAATAATAAGAAAACACCCTCTCCTCCACTATAAATACCATCCACACACCCTCTTATACCCACACCTATAAAGCTTTGATACTTTCCTATATACATCTCAATACTCTTACCTAGTCCCTCCCCAAAATATTAGAGCACTCGGACTCATGAAAATACCATTCTTAGGTTCCACGAGGAAGATATCACGAAGAGAAATCAAGTTGTAAATCTTCTTTCTTTCGTTTCAATTTTCTTTCAATTCTAATTTCTTTTCTTATTTTTTTCTTCAACTGCCTTCATACAAATGGAATGATAACTCTAGTAATATAATTATATCCTGTTAAAGGAATATCCAACATTGAACTCCTCCCTACCTATCTTTTATATTAATAATGAAATCGTCACTCGTGTACTGTCAATTTACCGACATAATGGTCGATGAACATTCATTTTCCATAAATGTATTCAAGGAAGTTAATAAAACCATTAAATCATTGAAAAAATGTTTTAAATTTTATGTTTTAAAATCTTTTATATTTTGTAACTAACTTATACATATAATAATAAATGATAATGCAAAAAAAGTTTGTGGTGTTTAGAAACCGCCAAAATTACCCTAAAACGATCATCATTTACATTTTTCTAATGAATCATCCTCCTGGTATATAACAAAATACTTCATAAAATCATTTGAACATATTTTATATCATTAAAAACATATAATAATTTTTTTGGATATTTATCTGCATCTTACACGAAATTCCATTCAAGTATACAAGTGAACCAATCATGAAGACTAAGAAAATAAACCCTTCCAAAACAAGGAATTTAAACTCTATAACTCATCTAAAGGCCTATAAATGAACATAATAAAACCAAAGCGAATAATATTTATTTATAAAAGGTCATTAAATTTTTAATTAATTTATATAATGATATTATACTAGATATTATTGTGAATGAGGCTCTTTGACAAAAGGTAAGGGGATTTCTCGAACCCAAATATCTTTATTTGGGTTTTCCCTATTTCACCGCTTTTTCAATATGTTTATTCCTAGAAAATAATTTATAGATTATTATATTACCTAATAAATGATATAAATTTTTTACACTTGAGTTTATGAAAAAAACAATGTTTTCCAAAATAATTCATCTTTAAAGAAACACACCTTTTTTACTTCTCACTCAAAGTTAATGATTCTTATGTCAAGATTGTTATTCCCTCTTTCATTTGGGAACCCAATGTTTATGAATGTATGATTTATGAATTGAAACCCATTACTCACCATGGGTTTTTTTATGTTCAATATTTATATATGTTCTTTGTGGAATGTACTAGAGTGTAAATGTTTTGATGTGATAGGTGCACCCGAAATTATATAGCGCAATATAAATGTTATGATGTGACAGGTTCGACTTGAATTATCCAGCACTCCAATGCATTGTGTAATGTGAAAAACCTCATTAGTAAAGTGAAATATTCATTAACATTATTATATATTTGTTCAAAACTATGTGTGGTAGTTGACCACTAATACACGATGTTTCATTTTTATACCTTTCCACATTCCAAGTCTTCTCCTAATGCTTCCTATTTGGATTATGATCGTATATCTATCATATGATGATAATGATTACAATCAAACCATGTTATATTGTTTCATTTTATCATTTATCATATTACTATTATTTTATCTCACATATTTATGAAGTATATCCTCAGGCGACTACTTGTATTAAAAATAATTCAAGGGAAAATAAGAAGATAGAGAAAAATGAGTTAAATTAATGTTTATTTTTTATTTTGTAAAATAAATGTATAGACGTAGTTTTATAATGACACTAAACCTTTGGATCATAATTTGGTAATGTTTCTATGTTTTTAATCATTGGAATTATTTAATAGTAATGTAAGAAAAATCATAATCTCTATACTGGAATTATACACCACATTTTTTTATTTCATGTTCCATTTACAACATTAATTGTTGAATGTTCTTTCATAATCCTGAAAAAACCATTAAATTCCATTTAAACATTAATTTAAAAAATAATAATTATATATACATGCATTAAATTTACCTATTCTATATTCTTTAATGTTTTACCCATTATATATTTTAAAGATTATATCCCTCTATGATATCTATTATCTCTACATAGTTTTTACACTTTCCATGAGATATTAAAAAAGACATAAATTATCATGGATTTATATCATGATAATGACAATATAAGATAATTATTTACTAACTCTCATAAAAATAATATTAATAAAATTAATCATGAGTTTCTTAAAAAAAATGTACAACCAACATGTTCATGCAGAGGCATGTCCATAACACTGCATCTAATATACCCAATTCTCAGGATAATTCAATATTTATTTTAAATGGTTTATAATGATATATCATTATTTTTTTACATGATATGTACTTCTTTACATAAAAAATTTTAATCTAATGTTTCGATTTTCCTTAATAATCAATTTATTTATAAAAAATGATTACAACTTCCATTGCTAGTCTTGATAACTCAGTTTTACATGCGTGCAATTATCATATTTTGAGAATGTCATATCACCAGAAATTATAACAACACAGTTTTGTTCTTAAATGGTATATCTTAAATATCTACAATACCGAATTCATGATTCTTAATTTCTACAGGTGGATATAAATATGATATATAATGTATGGTATAGTGGGATACAATTGTCCATATCTGGTAGTTAAGAAAGTTATTAATAGATTTATCCTAAAAATTGTAATGACCCATGTATTATTTATACATTAAAAAAATAAATGTTATACACCATAAGAAGATAATATAAATCTATATGGAACCTTCCATTCCTACATTATTATATAAATAAAAATCTAAATGTTTACAAAATAAAATTATACAATAAACTTAGTGTAAAAAAAATTTAGTAAAACAAAATCATGTATATGTAAAAATAACCAAAAAATGTTAAAAAATAGTCCTAGGTATCAATAAAGTTAAATCCTGATCAAAAAAAGGAAACAACCAAACATAATTTATCACTTAAGGATACATCCATCACTAAATCTAGAAATGAAAACACAACATTGATCTACAAATACTATAAATCCCTATACACATGTTTCCTTTCCGTTCCTAGATTCTAGACAACAAGTTCTGAACACATCCCAAGGGGACTCATGTAATGTGTGAGTATACCATGCCCAGTTGGTGGAAACCACAAAAACCCTATAAATATTTAATAATAACATATTCAAGAATAAACTATATATTTCTTTGAAGTAATAAAAATAAAATAATGTTTAATCTTTCTATTAAGTGATAGAAATATGTAAAATAATCTATCATCAATATAAATTCCCATGTTCTTGAATATTAATGACATAAACTAGATATAACATTTATAATCATTTCATGGAATATATGTTAGTAAAATAAGAGATTCTGACCATTGGAAACCAACCAATTCATCACTGGATATTGAATAAAAAATCATCTTCATAAGGAATATATATACATGGATAGGGATAAACTGAATGTGTGTCTTAATTGTAATGAAACCATCCCTAGTAACTTAGAGCCTGTGTATGCTTTATTATATTAATATTTTATTCCAGGAATCACATCCCTATGGACCAAATAGTTTGGTAGTTTTTCTAAACTAGGTACACACATGATTCACGAATCAGTTTTGAAAACAGAAGTTACAACATTTCTTTCAAGAATATCATTATTCCCTCTAGTATAGCCATGAATATATTTCATAGAACTCTTTCGGGATTCATTGGAATAAAAACCAAATAAAGGTGATAAATAATTCTTGAAAGGGGTTAAGTATAATGGAATATATCCTGAATCAATAAACATAATCAACATGAAAACACATTCCACTTAAATAAATTGAAAACTATAATCAAGAGGGAATGGTAAATAAATAAAAACACAAAAAATTTAATCAATATCATGACTATCATAACTGGATAAGTAATAATCAAAAAGGAATGGTAAATAATTGAATACACATTCAATTTATTTAATAAAATGAGAATGAAATGCATCCAGAGAAAATATCATAGGAAAAATGTAATGGATAATAATATTTAATTTCTAAATGAATGAAATCCTTAATTATTGGATTTCATGATCTCAGGTATCATTATAACTCTATTTTCAAGACCTTTCTCAAGACTATTTAAAACTAATGGGGTGTTATATACTAGAAACTTATTTATCCAAGGTTATCAAATAGATCCATCCCATGAGGATATCGATGAATCAAGGTGATATCTATAATTAGGAACCAAACATATTTTTTTGTCCAAATAATCCCACATCTATCAAATATTTGAGTTTATTCATGAACAATGTGCCTTATGATTAAATATCTTTGTTAAATAAAAATTATAGAATATCAATAGTTCCCTATTCAATCAATTAACTTTAAAAGTAAAAAATCATAAGTAAAAATGAGAGATGTTTTAATAAATAATCATATACATGATAAATAATATGTATAATTAGGGTAAATTTAATGTACAATGCTCTCATTAATGTGAAAAATCATGAGAAATTCAATGACTACCAAAATGAATCATGGAAGTGAATGTCAATATTTTCCTTGGTCAAAGTAATCATAAAATATCTAGAGGAAACATAAGGATGTTATCAATAATAAATATAACCATTGGAGTATATGTAATTTAACATATTGGTGTCATTAATGAATTGAAATACTATAAAATATCTTTAAATCATTCATTAGAAAAATGAATTTTTCATTTTGAAAATACCCTTTTAAAAATTAAAGTTCACAAAATATTGTGAAAATAATTTTCATTGAAAATTATTTTGGAAGGATATAAATTAATATTTAAAACATTACATTTTGATGGTGGAGGTAACTTCCATGCATTCCATACATGTTTAAAAAATGATTCTTTTCAAATTTTAAAAAAATCTAAACATGCCTTGTTTGGGAAACGCAATTATATTCCATGGTTTTTATAAAATGTTAAAAATATGTTTAAAATTAATAAGTAAATAAATTTAGGAATTATAAAACATTTTTGAAAACATTTTTAAGAAAAAAACAACATTTTGGAAGAAAAGGGATTCTCAACGGAAGAGATAAATGAAGTAGGATTTTATTAAAAACGTTTTACTAATCATTTTAAGTTTAAATGAGTGGGGAAATAGTAACACTACTTGAAAATTCCCCGAATAACTAAATTAGATGAAAAAAGACATTTTTAATTATATAATTATCATATAATTCTCTTTAATTTAAATTAATGTATAAAAATATTATATTAAAATGGGATTGTGAAATGAATGCTTAAAAATATCATAAAACTGAAGTGAGGATTAATCAATTAATTGATTATGTATATAAAAAAAATCAAATAAAATAAGAGATAATACAACATAAGTTAGTCAAAATTATACGAATACATAATCTTATAATATTAAAGACAATGAAGAAGTAATATAACTCGAGGAAAAGAAATTGAGTTATGAAATTCATTACTATTTGGAATCATTTAATTCAAAATAAAATTGGATAAAATAATTCATTTAGAAAATTAAAATAACATAAATTATTATAGAATGATGATATTACATGTCAAATGATAAGTATATATACCAAATAAAAGAAATTAGGTGTATACCATTACAATATTCCCCAATGATGAGAAATTGAGATGAAGTCCCTTACCTCATACTTAATTTGGGTTCAATGTTCTTTAAAATAATTAATAACTATTTTAGTAATAATATAAATTTATATAAAAGAACTAATAATATTTATAACATCAAATTTTATCCTCCTATAATATTTTACCACACATTTGCAAAATATATTTCTCTATTTTGATTATTTCTTAAGATAATGGCCTCATTTTCTCATTCATTTTTTTCATAAATGATCCAGTTCAAATGAATATTATATTGTTACATAATATCTAGAATTATAGTAATTTTATAAATATTATTTTTTAATTAGGATAATTTTTAGAATTATTATAGAAATTTGAACATGGAGAATGTATCACATCACTTTATGGATATAACATGCCATATGTACGCCCAAGCGATGTTTTTAGTTCCTTAATGGGTGAATAGGTAAGAAGTAGGTGATATACTAATATTATTGAAAAAATATAATCTCATATATGTCACATATAGTTATTGAATTTATCCTTATTACATTCCATGTAAAGATTATGTGAAAAACGGATCTCATCACTTCATGAGGTGGTAGTTCATTGTGCCTGGGAGTGACATTATCATATTTCAAAAGAAATAGAAATTAAGAAAGTAATATTTGATATTATAATCACAGTAGTATAATAATATCATAAATACCATATAATTTTGTTAAATCCATTAGTACATCCAACCATGAATGTTAGGGATGGAAAATGAATTAAATCAGTTTGTGAGGCGGTTGTCTGTTGCACGCACGATTGAAAGTTTCATTTCCCATTTTATGGGTGAGGGGATGGATATGGGATATGAACATAATAGAATAAAATTTTATGTATATTGAAGTTAAATGGGTAATTATATATTCGTGTTTTAATAATATTTGGATGATGTGGTAGAAGAAACAGAATACAAACAGTTGGTTAATAAAATTACCACTTCATCCAATGAAATCTTTAGGTTTTCAAAAAATTCCTTCATTTTAATATCCTCATATTTCCAAACTATCTTTTATTATATAAATATTATATTAAGTGAATTTATTTATAATTAAATACTAATTAATAATATTATTGAGACAATTTCCATTGAAAATAATATTTGAAATCATGTGTTTTAATTAATTATAACAGTAATAATTAATTATCCTTAATATTTATTATTTTCAACATATTAAAAATATATATTAATTATTGTATTATTTTTTTATAAGATTAATTTTGAATAAAAAAATATATTTTAATGTTTATTTAATATTTTTCATGAGTAAATTTTTAAATTTCAAATATATACGTATTTATTTTGACTATTATAATTATCTTAATAAATAAAAATAATTTAGTTTTAAAAATGATATATATATACATAATCATATATATGAAATTATAATTATTAGTTTCTAATTATATACTATTATTAAAATTATTACTAGTATATGTTTTGTTTCATAAAGTTTTATTTTTTTATATTTAATAATATAAAATTATTTTGTTTTATAAATAAGAAATTATATATTTTTAATGTTAATGTAAAACATAAAAATAATATAACTGTAATATTTATATAAGAAATTTTTATTAATGAAATTGAATATATAATAATAATGATATAATAATAGTAATATAAAAATAAAAGAAAATCAGGATTAGGATTTTAGGGGGCGTTGATGTCAGGTTCAAGTAGGGGGGCCTTTTGGGGGTTTCTAAGTCATGCACCACACAACACTTCTCAGGGTGGAATCGAGCAATGATGAAAGAGATGAGGGTCGAGGATATGGGGCCTCTAGGTCGCGCAGCAAGGGAACCTGTTGAGAGTCAATCACATCAGACGGTCTTGAGTTGAACTAAGGGAAGGCCAAACCAAGCATGATGAGTGTCACGACCCGTCCCCTGGGGCTCGTACCGTGACTACCCCAAGCCCGGCATCCATAGGCCAGTGGCTGGAGACTAGCACCAAAGGCGTAAATCCCTAAACTGGGAAGGAATTGCCTTTATAACTGTAAAAAACACATCAGAGTACACAACTGGAAGCAAAACACTATGTAAAACAATGTACAAAAGAAGGGCTGGAAAGTAAAAGGGGCCAGAAATACAATCCGAATACGAAAGTACAGGTAAAACTGAAATCAATTACAACTGAAGAAAATAAAAGTAGATACTAGGTCGTCCTCCAGGGTTCCTACCTGAAGGGTTGGTATAGATGGCCTCCTTAGCACTCCTGTCCGTTAGTCTCCTCTGTGTACCAATTTATTGTAGGGTCCACCTCTAGGTACCGTCCAGTGCTGCTACTCTCTGCCTCAGTCAGCACTGTTCATCGTCTGTAACCAAGACAACAAGGTGCGGGCATATCCCGTGCAAGGTTGAGTATAACGATACTTAGTAGGGACCCCGAAACCCTCAAGGTCTCACAAAATACAAAAAGGATAAACCATAAAGTATGAAATCAACGGATAACCATTACTTAGGTATATGCCTATACATATACCTAAGTTATCTAGTAACCCATCTAAATCATGAGAAAAACACAAAAGTTACTGACTCAGCTCAACCAAGATTTTATTATAGGGGTAGTATCAATATGAACCCACAACTGCTGGAGAACTCCTTCTCTTTCGAGTACAGTGGGTCTGCCGCATCACATCGAGGTGCTTCCCACAAACATGGAATGTTGAGGTACTCTTCCTGTCGAGTACCGTGGGTCTGCCACGCTCACAGAAAGGTGCTCCCCAATGTTGGTCGGCTGCACTCACACAGAGGTGCTCCCCCTGGTAGCCTCCTGAGGTACTCTACCTGTCGAGTACCATGGGTCTTCCGTGCTCAAAGATAGGCACACCCCATCGTGGTTTTTCCACACTAACACAAAGGTGCTCCCTACTAGGCTAGTCGAATCACTCCGAGTCGAACCGATCAGCATTTTTCAAGTCTCATCCAACTACTAGGTTCCCGCACAAATTCATGCTCGTCTCTGGAAGATCCGCTCCAAAAGCAATTGGACGATACTCCAACTATCACAAAGTCCCATTTAGAAGTATCTCAAAGGTCTGCCATGTCAAAGAGGTCTCACCTCAACTTACGACGTGTCAATCGGACGTCCGGTTTGTGAGTTATTAGCCTTTTAGTCCTGGGCGCCCTGTTGGATTCGTGTATGAACCAACCTGACCATAACTCAAAAATAATACCCCAACTCTGGTGGGGTATACTCAAAGAGACCGTCATGCTCGAAGAATACCGGTGCCACTGACGGTTTGTCAAACAGACGCCCGGTACCAAAGATATGGACCAAGATGATAATGGGGTCAGTAGTGGGCCTGGGTCCAGTTAGAACGGGTCAGACTGACTCGGCTCATCCCAGTCTGGACCAACCTGGTCTGGGTTGTCCTGGTCATACTCGTTGGGTCTAACCCAGCCCGTTGGGTAGGTCATCCTGTTATGTTCGGCCCGATTCGCTGGGCCTTGCCTAGCGGACTGCGAGGGCGGTTCGACCCAGAGGTCACCACATAGGTGACATGGCCTAAAGGTTGGGGCTGGTTCGGCCAGCGCCATGAGGGGTGCAGCTCGGGTGACTCGTCCTGGGAGGTTGGTCGGCTAGTAGGCCAGCAGGAAGATCGTACGGGGTGCGGGCGGGCCGCGGGCAAAGCGCGCCGGGCGCGGGTAGGCCGACTAGACGCCGGGAAGCCTGTGGTTGCGCCTGGGAGGGTGTGAAAGGGGCTAGGAAGGACACAGGGGTGCTAGAAAAGTGTCGAGAAGGCCACGTGGGTGCTGAGAGGGCTCCATCCAGGCAGCGGGGGCGCCGGGCAGGGCGCGGTAGTAGCAAGGTAAGGTGCAGGGGAGCCGATAGGGCACCAGGTAGGCCGCGTGGGCACTGGGTCGGGCGCGGGGGCCGCACGCCCAGCAGGTTGTCGGGAGGTCGTGGGTAGGCGGGTCGCATGCCGGGCAGGGTGGCGGGAGGCCGTGGGCAGGAGGGCTGCACGCTGGGCAGGGCGTCGAGAGGCTGTGGGAAGGCGGGCCCGGGCACCGCCCGGGCCGGTGGTGTTCAGTTGGAAGTTTCAATGCACTGCGAGGGGGGGGGGGGGAATTCATGGAGGCCACGAGTAGCACAGCCTTCGTCGTAGCCGCCTTCATCGTGGTCGCCTCATCGCCAAGCTGTATTTTTTCACAAAGAAGAAGATCAACGGAGGGAGTCGGGCCATGTTAGCTTGGCCCACACCATCCACGATTAGGGTGATACAAATTGGTTCTTAAGAACAAAGCACAACAAATCACCGGTAATAGAATCATATCCTCATTATTTGTTTTGAAAGAAAAGAAGGTCATTTCACTAAAAAGGAATCAAATCCCTTCCTTTTATTCGTTGGTCGTCATTCGTTGATGTCGCAGATACATGGTCGTCGATCCGTGGTAGATGAACATGTCCCACATTGATGGAGTCCGAGGAAGAAGGTCGGAGGGGGTTGTTCTTCGTATCTTAAGGCATACCATGTCGGCGTTCTTCTTCGGGAGAGCGTTCTTCATTCTTCGGTGGTCGTTCTTCATTGGAGAGTTCTTCTCCTCCCCAAGATCCAAAAAATTTCCGAGCGAAAAATTATAGAGGAAAGAATTGTCTATTATTTTGTTGCACAATAATTCAAATTGTGGTGTTTGCATAAATGAGACAACTCATTTAATTAATGGGGTGGAGTCAGCTCAATTATATGAAGTGGGTTGGAATAAATTAGAGGGGGAGGTGGAGAGGCTGTCTACCTTAAATTGGGGGTTCAAAGGGGTTACAAGCCCGGGTGGTCCCCACCAAAAATTATCCTCCCAAGGGAGGTTATGTTCGGGTGTGCCCCACCACCATAACCTCTCATGAGATGTTATGGTGTGGTGGCCCCCACCTCTAACCTCCTCTTGGAGGTTTTAACCACCAAGAATAAAAATAAAGTCACAAATTATTTTTATTTAAATTAAACATAAAAACTCAAAAAATAACATTCATTCTCGACCAACTACCATCAAGGTGAAAGTCATCTTAAGTGAATAATGGGACTACGAGTTCAACGATGCCCTTGGTTTTCAATTTTAGGCACCGGTTTAAAAGTTATAAAAACCCACTCATACGTTTAATGAATGTACCTGAACAAAACATCAGAAATTGATTCTGGGCACACCGGACCTCGGAATCAAGCGCCATATATTTTTGCGGACTTGTTAAAATCCCATGTATTTAAGAAAAAAATTTCCATGGAATTTCCGAGTCTTTACATTCTCCCCACCTCAGGGATTTACATCCCCAAAAGCTAAAATTCGAACTACAGAATCAAAAGGGGGTACTGAGCACACATCTATGCCTCCGACTCCCATGTGCTCTCCTAAAGGTTCCTGTGCTGCCAGCGAACGCGCACCAGAGGTATCAATCGTCCACAAAGGACCCGATCCTATCAATTATTAATCTCCACTGGGACCTCTGTAAAAGTCACCCCGTCATCTATGTCCAGCTCTCCAAGGTTGATGATCTGGGAATGTTCGTGGAAATATCTCCTCAGTTGGGATACGTGGAAGACGTCATGAACCCCGTGCAACTGAGGTGGAAGAGCTAAGTGGTAAGCCACCTTTCTTACTCTGCCGAGGACCTGGAAAGGTTTGATGAATCTCAGAGATATCTTGCTTCCTCATCCAAATCTTCGTAGACCTCATTGATGTGAGACACGCATAAATACTTGGCCGCTATCCTCGAACTCCATAGATCTCCATCTCTTGTTAGGATACGACTTCTACCTGATCTATACAGTCTTCATCTACTCCTAGATGATCTTAACCTTCTCTGTAGTAGCTCGCACCATCTCCAGCTTCACTAGTGATGACTCCACTGGGTCAGCCCAACACATGGGTGATCTGCAAGGTCACCTGTAAAACGCCTCGAAAGGTTCCATTAAGATGGTGGAGTGATAGCTGTTGTTATACGCAAACTCCACCAAAGGAAAGTGTTTCTTCCAGCTGCAACTGATGTCAAGGACACATGCACATATCATTTCCTCAAGGGTTTGAATGGTCCGCTTAGTCTGACCATCTGTCTAAGGATGGAAGGCGATGCTCGAGAGAAGCTGTGTCCCGAAAGCCTCCTGCAACCTCTTCCATAACTTGGATATAAATAGTGCGTCATGATCAGATAAAATAGAATAAGGTACTCTATGTAGCCGCAAAATCTCATGCACATAGAGGCTTCCCAAGATCGCTACTGAGCTATGCTCTCTGATTGGTAGGAAGTGGGCCGACTTGGTGAGTCGGTCGACGATCACCCAAATCTAGTTGTGACCCCTGAATGTACATGGAAGACCCGTCAATAATTACATGTATATCCCATCCCAATTCCACTCTGGGACCTCTAAAGGATGAACCAAGCCTGCTGGTACCTAGTTCCTCACCTTCACTTGCTGACAAGTGGGGCATCGAGAAACAAACTCTGCTACCGCATTCTTCATACCAGGCCACCAGTGCTGTCGTCGAAGGTCCTGGAACATCTTCACTACACTTGGATGTATCTCTAGAGGGGATTTGTGGTACTCCCTCAAAACCTCCTCCTGATGTGAAACTAAAACCTAGCTAAATTCTCTGAAAGTGATGGCATGCTCTCCACCTTCAGAAAATCCATCAGGTGCCTACCCTATGAATATCTAAGCATGTCATGTCTCACAGTCATCATCCCCATGTTGTGCCTCCCTGACTCACTAAAGAAGTGGGGGAGTGACTGTAAGAGACTGTAGTAATACTGCTCCATCTCTGTCCACAAAGGATATCTGTAAAATAGCTAGCTGCTCTGTCTCCTCTCCAAGAATCTGTATATCAAATATTCTATTGAGTGCATTTACCACAACATTCCCCTTCCCAGAAGTATAGAATATCTTGAATTCATAGTCCTGGAAGAACTCATGCCATCATCACTGTCTTAGGCTTAGGTCCTTCTAAGAGAAGATATAACTGAGACTCTTCTGATCAGAGTACACAGTAAAACGTTCACCCATCAGATAGTGTCACCACATCATCAAGGTGTAGACCACTACTTCTAACTCCAGGTCATGAGGAGCATAGTTCTGTTCATGCTGTCTCAGTTGCCAAGAACCATATGTGATCACTACTCGCTCTTATATTAGGACACAACCGATTTTGGTCCCTGATGCGTCCTAGTAAACTTCGTACCCTACACCATCCTCTAGATTCCTCAAGATGGGGGCATTAGTCAGCCTCTACCTCAGCTCTTGTAAGCTCCGCTAGAATCACTCTGACAACATGAAGGGTTTCCCATTACTTTTTAAGGCTGATAGAGGTGCTGCAAATCTTTAGAAGTTTGGAATGAACCTCCGATAATATCCAGCAAAACCCAAGAAACTTTGTACCTCCGTCACACTCCTGGGTGGATCACAGGCATGTAACACCTCACTCTTCGCTGGATATACTACAAATCCAACCTCTGATATGACATGTCCCAAGAAGAGAACCTCTCAAATCCAAAATTTTCACTTAGAGAGCTTACCATAAAGATGGTTCTCTAGGAGTATGTCCAGTACTACTTGTAAATGGTAGGCATGCTTCTCCTTAGTAGTCGAGTAGATCAATATATCATCAATGAAGTCTATGAAAATGTGATCGAGGAAAGGCTGGAAGATCCTGTTCATGAGACTCATGGACAATTCTGGAGCATTGGTTATGTCGAAGGGAATAACCAAGAACTCATAGCGGTCATACCGACACCCGATGTCCATCTTCTGCTTATCCTCTTCTCGAAATCTGAGTTTGTGATAGTCTGATCTAAGGTCTATCTTTGAGAACCATTGTGCTCCCTTCAGCTAGTCAAAAGTGGTAGTCAATCCTCTGGAGTGGGTACTTGTTCTTTAGGGTCATCTGGTTCAGGTGACGGTAGTCAACACAGAGCCTCAAGCTCCCATCTGCCTTCTTGACAAATAGAATCGAGGCTGACTAGGGAGAAACACTAGGCCACATGAATCCCCTCCCCGGCAAGTCCTCCAATTGTACCCGCAGCTCATGAAGCTCAACGGGAGCCATCCAATATGCTAGAGCAGATATCAGTGTCGTCCCGGGGTACAAGTCAATGTATAAGTCCACCTCTTTGTGAGGAGGAAGTCCTAGAACATCGTCAGGGAAAACATCTGTGTACTGGTCCACCACTACAGGATAGCTCAGACTCTCAACATCAACTGCTCCGAGGGAAAGACATGCTAACTGATGAGTGATCGAATACACCCTCCTCTGAGTAATTCCGTCTTGTGCTGCAAAGGTTCCCTTTTTGCTGGTGAAGGGAAACCTGGTCCCATTTGTGTGGACACAACGTACTTTTCACCTAATATAGTCAATATGAGCAATGAATATAGATAACCAGTCCATACCCAAGATGACATCATAAGGCCTAAATGCCGAAACTAGGAGATCCCAGCCGAAGCTCTCGCCTCCTAGAGTAAGCTCTCACTACTGAAACTAGTGTGTAATTGTCGAGTCAGCTCCTGTAGGAGTATCTAACTATAAGGATCGAACTAACATCTCCTTCGGAATCTCTGAGCTCCGAACGAGGGATGTGGAAATGAAAGAGTGACTGACACCCGTGTCTATTATAATTTCAACTAAGGTGGAGTAGACATAGATCATACCTCGAATCATATATGGAGAACCTTGATCGTAGTCCTCAGCTGACTGAAGCTGAGCTCTCCCCTGTCCACCCGCACCCTGCGGTCGTGGTGGACCTCCTGGTGTTGATGGTGGTAACACCCCGTAACATCGTCTACCTCCAGCTGCACATCTAGCTCCGCTACCGTGTCTGCCTTCTCCCTACGGACCGCTTAGATGGATAATTTGTCTCTGTTTGGGTGGTCCTTCAACTGTCTGCTGATCGTCGGTACGGTGAGTCGGAGAGTCACAAGCCATATAACCCTGCCCACTGCATGAGTAACACTGCCTGCTACTGGCATGTGTGTCTCTACTCTGGGTGCCAAACACAAATGATTCGTGGTCATGTGGTCGTCCACCCGTAGGTCTGGTCTTCTTAGACCTCTACGACATCTGTCTACTAGCAGCTGCAAAATACTCCACTACGTGTCACCTAGTAGTAGGTCTCACTGCTGGTGACTACTCAACAAGGAAACTCTCTACTAGGTGTGATCTCTCTAACACCCTGGCCAGCGTCGAGATGCTAAGGGGGATCATCGATGATCTAATCTCTGGCATGAGCCCCTTCTTGAAGGTCTGGGCCCTGATGAAAGGGTCCCGCCCCATATCTGTGGAGTAGCGCGAGAGCTCGGTGGACCTTGCTGAGTACTGCGCTACTATCATGCTACCCAGCTGTAGATGCATAGCTCCTGTATCCGCATAGCGCGGAGAGTGGCTGGGGAAAACTCCGCATGAAACAGGCTTTCGAAGTCTTCCTAGAGTAGTGTTTCCTCGTCATGCGCCTTGAGCATCAGGATCCACCATCTTCCTACTACATCCTAGAGGAGACTCGCAACAAGTATCACCATGAAGTCTGCTCGTGTCTCTACTAGTCTGAAGACTCTCCCCACAGCCTCCAACCAATCCTCAGCTGCCTACGGGTCCGTCTCACCCCTGAACCTGGGCAGCCTCTGACACTGTAACTTGTGCAACGTTCTCAAGCGACATACATTGTTTGCTACTGGGGATAGTGACATCAGTGGCCCAACATAATGTAGAACTGTTGGTGCCTCTGCTGGTAAAGGTCCCTACACTGAGGCGTTGTCTCTTGGTGCGTTATCAGTGCATACGACTCTCGAGGCTCTAACTAGTCTTCCACGAGGAGGCATACTGAAAGAAAAAAATGAGACATATTCAAAAAATTATACATAGTGAGCTGACCTGGTTGAGCTGACTTAAAGAAAACTTTTGGAAACACGCATGCAATCAGTGTTTTCGTACACTGAGTCGGAAATCAGAAGTTAGGGTTCTGGTGTATGGATACGTCGGCCGCCCGCACCAACACTGGACTCCCTGAACTGAAAGCCACACTAATTACCATTAATAGTATTGATTCACAGAAAATAAATATCAGAGTTCTATGTTTTGTGGTAGAACAAACTCCTCTGATACTAATTTGTCACGACCCATCCCCAATGGCCTGTATCGTGACTACCCCATGCCAGCATTCCATAGGCCAGGGGATGACGACTAGAACCAAAGGCGTAAATCCATAAACTAGGAAGGAATTGCCTTTATAACTTTAAAAAAACACATCAGAGTACACAACTGGAATCAAAACACTAATTAAAACTGTATACAAATTAAGTGCTGGAAAGTAAATGGGCCGGAAATACAAGCCCAACAGGAAAGTACAAGTACAACTGAAAGCATTTATAATTGATGAAAAGTAAGGTAGCTACATGGTCATCCTCGAGGGTTCCTACCTAAAGGGTAGGTACTTATGGACTCCTCAGCACTCTCTTATGTCAGTCTCCTCCATGTACCAATTCGTCGTAGGGTCCACCTCTAGGTACCGTCCAGTCTTGGTACTCTCTGCCTTAGTCAGCACTGTCAATCATTAGCAACCAATACAACGAGGTGCAGGCATAGCCCCTGCAAGGGTGAGTATAACGATACTCAGTAGGGACCCCAAGACCCTCAAGGTCACAAAAATTCAAACAAGGATAAACCAAAAAGTATGAAATCAACGGATAACCATTACTTAGGTATATGCCCATACATATACCTAATTTATCTAGTAAACCATCTCAATCATGAGGAAAACAAAAATGTTACTAACTCAGCTCAACCAGGATTTTATTCTAGGGGCAATATCAATATGAACCCTTGACTGCTGGAGAACCCCTTCTCTATCAAGTACAGTGGGCCTATAACGTCACATATTGGTTCTTCCCTCAAACTTGGACAACTAAGGCACTTTTACTGTTGAGTATCATGGGTCTTCCATGCTCACACAGAGGCGCTCCCAACCACGGGTCTTCTGCACTCACACAAAGGCTCTCCCCCCTAGTAGCCTACTGAGGTACTCCAAGTGTCGAGTACCATGGGTCTTGCATGCTCAAACGAAGGCGTTCCCCACCATGGGTCTGTCGTGCTAACACAGAGATGCTCCCCACTGGGCAAGTCAAATCACTCTGAGTCGAATCGATTAGCAGTTGTCAAGCCTCAGACAACTATTAGGTTCCCAGACAAATTCCTGCTCATATCTAGAAGATCCGCTCCAAAAGCTACAGTACAAAACAACAACTATCAAGAAGTCCCACGTAGAAGTATCTTAAAGGTCTTCCATGTCAAAGAGATCTCAACGCAACTGACGGCGCGTCAATCGGACGCCCGATCAATGAGTTATTAGCCTTTTAGCCCTAGGGGACCAGTTGGATTTTTGTACAAACCAACCTGACCGTAACTCAAAAATAATACCTTAAACTCTAGAGGGTTATACTCAATGAGACTGTCGTGCTCCAAGAAAAGCAGCGCCACTGAAGGTTTGTGAAATGGACGTCTGGTGCCAAAGATATGCCCCAAGAAGGTAATGGGGTCATAGTGGGCCCGAGTCCGGTCCAACATGGTCAGACCGACTCGGTCCAACCCATTCTAGTCCCACGTGGTCTGGGTCAACTAGGTCAGACTCACTGGGTCTATCCTAGCTCGTTGGGTGGGTCAGCCCGTTATGTTCGGCTAGGTCCTCTCGGCCCGGCCCAGCCGACTGTGAGGGCGGTTCGTCCCGGAGGTCACCAAGTAGACGACTTGGCCCGAAGGATGGGAATGGTTCGGCCAATGTTGCGAGGGGCGCGACTCAGACAACGCAGCCTGAGAGGTCAGTCGGCAGGGAGGCTAGCGAGCAGAGTGTACGGGGCGCGGGCAGGATGGCTGGACGCCAGGCAGGCTGCAGGTGCACCTGGGAGGGCGCGACAGGGGCCGGGCAGGCCGTAGTGGATCCGGGCAGGCCACAGAGGCATAGACGGGGCGTCGGGCCGACTGCGGGGGTGCCGGGTAGGCTGTGGCGATAGCCGGGCTGGCCGCAGAGGCATTGGCAGGGCACTGGGCAGGGCGTGGGGGCCACGGGCAGGTGGTCTGCACACCTAACATGGCCTCGGGAGGCCGCGGGTAGGCGGGCTACACGCCGGGCAGAGCGCCGGGAGGCCACGGGCAGGCTGGCCACGAGCCGGGCAGGGCACCATGAGGCCACGGGTAGGTGATCCGCGCACCAGGCAGGGTGCCGAGAGGTCGTGGGTAGGCAGGCCAGGCACCTTTCGGGCCAGCGGTGTTCAGTTGGAAGCTTCAGTGCACCGTGGGGGGGGGGGTGCGATTTGCGGAGGCCGCGGGTAGCACAACCTTCGTTTTTGCCGCCTTCGTTGTCGTTACCTCATCTCCATGCCGTAGTTTCTCACAAAATGATAAAATCTACTGAGGGATTCGTGCCATTTTATCTTGGCCTGCACCCTATGCGATTTGGGTGATAGAAATTGTTTCTTAAGAACAACGCACAACAACTCACCCAAAATATAATCGTATCCTCATTCTTAGTTTTGAATGAAAAGAAGATCGTGGAACTAGAAAGGAAACAAACCCCTACCTTTCATTTGTCGGTAATCATTCATTGACATCATAGAAACATGGTCATCGATCTGTGGTAGATGAACACATCCTACATCAAAGGAGTCCAAGGAAGAATGTCGTAGGGGGTCGTTCTTCGTAGCCAAAGGCGTCCCTCGTCAGCGTTCGTCATCGGGAGAGTGTTCTTTGTTCTTCTGTGATTGTTCTTAGTGGGAGAGTTCTTCTCCTCCCCAAGCTCCACATAAATACCAATGGAAAAATAATAGAGGAAAGCATTGACTATTATTTGTTGGCACAACATTTCAAATTGTGGTGTTTAATTAAATGAGACAAGTCATTTAATTAATGGGGTGGAGTTGGCTCAATTAAGTGAAGAGGGTTGGCATATATTAAAGGGGGAGGTGGATAGGCTCTCCACCTTAAATGCTGGGCTCCAAGGGGTTACAAGCCCAGGTGGTCCCCTCTAATAATTATCCTCCCATGGGAGGTTATGTTCGTGTGGGTCCCACCACCATAACCTCTCAAGGATGGTTATGGTGTGGTGGCCCCCACCTCTAACCTCCTATTGGAGGTTTTAGCCACCAAGAATAAAAATAAAGTCATACATTATTTTTATTTAAATTATACTAAAAAAACTAAAAAACTAACTTTCATTCTTCACCAAGTTCCATCGAGTTGAAAGTATTCATAAGTGAATATCGGCGTTGTGAGTTCAACGATACCCTCGATTTTTAGTTCCAAGAACCATTGGAAAAGTTATAAAAACCCGCACATACGTTTACTGAATGTACCCGAACAAAACTTTAGAAATTGATTCCAGGGACACCGGGCCTCAGAATGAAGAACTATAAATTTTCAAGGACTCGTAAAAATCCCATGTATTTATGAAAAAAAATTCCACGGAATTTCTGGGTCTTTACAATGAGGAAGGGGAATGATGCTTGTGTTTGTGGAATCATTAACTGTCGAAGGGTACTATTGTAGTTAGGGTTCAATTGTGGTGGGTGATGATTCTGATTTTTCTTCAACCTACCGAGGTAGGTTTCCTGTTTTCCATTTTTAGGAATTTTTGACTGAATCATTCGTCGATCTCAGGTTAATAATGTATTTTACAACATTAAATTACTTTAATCAACAACCCATGATCATTAATTGATCCTTGGTTTTTTTACCTATCTTCTGTAGACTATTTTATTTATAAAATTGATTGTGGTCCGTTTTTTCTTTTTGTTTATTTTATTCAGTTTATTCTTTCATATTAGAATATCTTGTCAAACTGATTTATAGTTTCCTATGATAAATGACTCTATCCATTTCTTCTTTTTTCAAATTTTCCCTCCATTTGATATATAACTTACAACGAAACAATTTAAAATTGATATTTTTGTACAATCTATTCTTCTGAACCACACATATTCAATTATTTTATTCATCTAAAATCATTTATATGTAGAATCATATCATCTATATAAACCTTGAGGTCCCAACAAAGGAGGGTGCATTCAGCACAACCTTCTACCTACAACCCTACTCTAGCGAGTCCAAGACAAGGGTATAATTGTTGGATCCATTTATTTTAAGGTAAGGGGTGATTTTCTTACACTTTTTTCATATATATTTATGAGCCAATTATTTTAAGTATGCATTATGAAACTATATGTGATAATTTTATTAATAAGATTTTTAGTTTATAATATGAAATCATATTATATATTTTATTTTAGTATTAAGATTTTATTTATTTTGTTGTTTTAATTTTATGCTTGTGTATGGGACTGTATACTATTATACTCATTCATTTTTTATTTCTTTAGTTTCACCCAAATTCATTTTTTCAAAAGAATAATTATATGAGAATTATTCTGATGATGTGAATTAATATATATAATGAGGTTCTGATTCATAAATTTTCCATCAGTTTATTTATATATGTATATAATTAATGTTTTATGAAAATTATGCTGAAAAATATATTTGATTGAATGTTATCCTTCACTTGTGGCATTAATTTATTTATTTTATATAAAATACAGTAATATAAGAGTCCTATTATTCAATTATATAATCAAATTATTATGTAATGAATTATTTTTATTTATCAAATCATGTTTCTAGACATGGTGGTGTGATGAGATTAATTATTTTCTTTGGAAAATGATATTTTTATGTTTATCAAACCTATGTTTTGATTCTTATTAAAAATAGATACTTTTATCAAAGTCTTGAAGAAACATGAATTTATTCAATTATTATGAGTATTGTAAATTCCATGACATATATACATACAAATATAGGTATATATATAATTATATATATGGATGAATTTTTTATTGACATGCTATAATTTTTTTATCATGTTTCTAAAAAATGTGCATAAGTTGTCATGATTTTGCTGATTGGGAACAATTTATTTACTTATTATTATTAAGTTATACGATTTATGTTTTATTTTTAAGGTTTTCTATAAATATACATATATACATTCATATATATTTAATTATATCTAACCAACTATGTATAATTATTTACATAACTAATGATGCAAGGGTGTATGTACTTTATCAAAATTTTGGATTATTGAGATACTAATTCTATGTACAGCTGCAAAACCATTATTTCACCTATATATATATATATTTAAAAAAGATTATGTTTTAAATTTGATTTCATAACAACTATGCCAATGTATATTCTCATTTATCGATGTTTTTCTAAAAGATGAATTTATTATGTGGTGACGAGTATTATTAAATTCAATGTCATATGTATATATACATATATATAATTATGAAATGTTTAATTTCATGTATATTTATATACATGTGTGTGTGATAAGTGTTTTGAATTTTGTAGTTATTTCTAAGACCTATATTTTGTAAAGGATAAACTATTTTAAATATATAAAATTTTTATACATATATATATTTATATATATGCAAACATACATACATACATACATACATATATATATATACTGATTTATACATTTTTAAGTATACACAATTGTTTCTATCTATTTATTGATGTTTTTAGAATTAAAAACATAAGAGTTGAATTTTTACCAAATGATCTTATTGTACAAAGAGAAATATATATATATATATAATATTTATGAATATACATGTAAAAATGTAAATCCTTGAAATGAATGCTTTCAATTAAAAATCATGTTTTACTATGTCAATATAATTCCATATTTAAAATGAAGAATATTAAAAAAACCAGGTTTTATTAGTGCGTGCCTAAATTTTTTAAAAGAGTTTATTATTTTGACATTGAAATTATTATTTCATGTATATATGTATTTGTATATCTTTTCATTTATTAAAAATGGATAATCGTATATTCCCAAATCCGTATACGAAGTTAGAGTTTATTCCTATTCTATTATTTTATGGTTACGTTAATGTGTAAGCATAATATTTAAATGATAGTAGTTATCATTTCATGTTAAAAGTCTAAAAAGTTATCATTTTATATGCAAAGGTGTCCCTACTAATCCATACATGTCATTCATAAAAAATATATGGCCACCATCTAATGTATTACTGACATACCACACATTGTTTAGAGTTAAATTCTTTTATTAACAACTTTATTTTTTATTTATAAGTAAATATAGATAGTTAAAGTAAGATATTAATATTTTATTAAACGAGTTATGAATAATTTGATGAGCTATGTTGACACCATTCAATTCTTTTCTTGGAATGATTATGGATTTTTTTTACATATTGAAGAAAGTTATCTAATTTTCATATGTATATGATGTTTCCGTTTAACCCTGTTCATATGAGGAATGAATTGGATGAAGTAAGTGATGGGTGAAGCCCACTATAGCCCCTCAGTGCATTAGAAGGTCTCAAGAGACAAAATTTGGTCTTGGAATGAGGCTTTAATTGTGTGAGAATGATGTATGGCATTATGAATCCCCTCACTCATTGGACTTATTGTGTGATAGGTGAGGCCCGTTATAGAATATTGATGTATCAGTAGGTCTAATGAGAAAAACTATTATCTTGGCACGAGGCCATGATGAAATGTTTATTATGGTCTTTTCACAAGGCCATAAAAGTGTAGTTATGATTTTCAACATTATGAATTCCCTCTGTATGAGATCTGTATTTGACCATCCATATGATTATTCAATTAGCAGGATATCCATGGTCAAGAATCATTATCTAGATTTAATTAATGAGTTTTATATAATCAAATTCACATTGTATAATGTAATATATTTATGTATATACTAATATAGAAATTAATTTATAAATAAGGATTAACATTTTATTTCTAATCTATAAACAGAATTTAGAAACTCATCTATCAATTCATGGTATGAATTTATATTTTAAATGGTAATTGATGTCATTTTATGTGAAAATTCTTAACAAGTATTATTCCTTGTGATTTTTTTTCACCCCTGAAATGTCAAAGATAATTATGTATGGACCATATCTAACTAATTAATGGTATTCCATGCATTTTTGTTCAAGTACATACATATTTTATTATGAATTTTATTTTTTACTCTTAAGTAGGTAAATAAATTTCAGAGCATGGGGTTTCTTCTAAAAATTATTTTAGTAACTCTTAAGAAAATGAAGGTGAAATTTTTTGAGAAGTGTTTTTCATTTTTAATAAAATGATTTAAAGCACGCGTTTTAATGAAATGTTTTAAAAAGAATTTATTAATTGTTTTAAAAACTCCGTTATGGGAATTGTAAATGATCACACAACATTTTAAATTAATTTTTATAGTTTTAGTATATTTACTAGTGTTGTGGTCTTCTATGAGCATTACAAAATAAATCAAATTTCGTGGCGGTATTTTAGAGACAATTTTGTAAATCGCCGCTAAACCCTATTTTGTTTCAGCCGCGAAACTTCCCCTCGACCCCGACCCCCCTTATCCCTCCGACCTCAGCGACCCTACCTTCTTCCCCTGATCCACGCGATCCCCGAACCCCAGCTCACCTCCCCACCGCATGGGACGTTTCTCACTGACAATCAATGCCACTTCCTCGTGACACCGGACCTCGAACCCCCTTCTCCCCCCAAACCTCGTGACCCCACCTTCTTCCCCCTAACCCCACGAGACCCGAACCCTAGGTCGCCTCCCTACATTCGATGAATTTTATTTAGGTTAGTATTTTATTTTCATTAAATTTTAATTAAGGGATTTATGTGTTCTTGGATTTATAAATTAATTTCTAATCCAGATAATGAGGGTGTGGTTTATCTAGGTTTGGTTTATAATGGTTTTATATAACTTAACTTGGTTTTCATATGGCTTAAAGGTTTTAATTTCATGTTTAAATGAAATTTTTATGTAAATTTATATTTTAGACATTCGACATGTTTGATAAAATTAAAGGAATGGTTTTATATAAGAAAAACACATTTTCATTCAACTTTAAGGGAAATTGGTTTTTCATAGTGGGTTACCCTTTGGGGGTTAAATGGTTTCCATGTTTCAAAGGGACATGTTGTTTTATGAAATGGAATTGTGATTAATTTTGGTTATGTTGGTTGTGTTCTGGAAATTATTATGATTTTTCTTATATTGGTGTTTTGATTCCAAAAAATTTTAGAAAGGGATTTAAAAATTTATATATTATATGTGATAATTGAAAGTCTTGTATGGAACCTTGTGATGCGGTATTTGAGATGATTGGTTTGTTGTTCCCTTGTTGTGCCCCTTTTTATTTATTTATGATGTCATATGTAACCATGTGATGGTTGTTTAGGATGTGATTCATGATTTTATTATAGGTGGGGGATCATTATAAGCTAAATGTGGGATGTGGGAAGGATTTAATTATTATTCTAGCCTTTGGCTATTATTATTTTCATTGCATAATATGCAATTTAAAAGTGTATCACCTCCTTTAGTTATTTTATAGGTAACCCTATGATACTAAGTGGGAAGTCATGGGATGTTTCTAGGGACATTGAGATTAGACACTTTCTAGTTTCCACTAGTTATAAAAAAATACCGAGCTAGTGGGGTGTCACAGATGATATTGGGTTTAGGGTGGTTTGTTTGATGGATGGGTCACCATTAGCCTCATGGAATTAGGTCCACTTTTTCATGTATTATACTTGTCCCATTAGTTCCTAGTGTGTTTCCTCAAGATATTTATCATGTGTTATGCCTTTAATTATTTATTAGGTTGTGTATTGTTTTTTAGTTGGATAGAATTTCATTAAAGCATTGATCCTCCAATGATTTAGTACCGATATTGATTAGTCTTATTCCACAATAAAGACTCCATTTCCAAAGAAATCACATGAGTGAATAAAATATGACACTTGAACCAGATCCATCACTCTTAAAAAATTAGAAACTCTTATCCATGGGAGAGATGATTTTACCTTTTTTCTATCTATAGTGTCAAGTATAATGATTCCAAATGGAATAACCTAAGGGAGAGATGATTTTATCTAATTCATATGTTATATTTCATTAATAATAATTCCACACTAAACACCAATATAAATTAATCCCAAGAAAATATTACCACATCATTATTCCCATGATAAAGGCTCTACCACCAACAAACTACACCCAAAATCATTTGAGTAACTATGAAATAAATAAATAACCACCCAATTGTGTTCCTGGAGTATTGTAGGAGGGTTTAAATTTATCGAAACATAGATGGAATAGAAATCTAAATAGTTACTATATATATAGTATTAATATATATAGTTTATATAAATTTCATACAAATATATTTCCAAGGGATGTGAAGATGTATGTAGCCATAAACTTATAATAATACTGATGAATAGACCATGGCACAACTCAGACATCCCTAACCAGTCTAACGAGCCTATGTGCTAATATAATTGGGTATATGCCCTATATCCCAATAGAGGGAGAGATGCCATGAAACAAGAAATTCGATGTTGATTGTGCCATTAAGTCAAAATTCTAGTCATGGAATGTGATGAGTAAATCATAATACTTATATAGTAACATTTTTGTGATACACTATGATCAACACCTAATGTATGGAATTATGATATCTCCTTGCTCAACAATCTCATACCATCCTACCACAACCCCTATAAAGGCATATATTAAATATAACTAGCATGGGGAATCACCTAACATCCATATCTTTTATCTACACCATATAAATAATAAAGACAAAATCATTTGTGTCATAATAGATAAGTAATAACATCTTATTCATGTCTTTATCCATGTTCAATTCCCATTTAAAATATAACAATTTGTATGAAGCATTTTATAAAGAATAAATCCAGAGAATGGAATTACAATTACCTGGGGTCATTCCATTTAAAACCAATTGATTTATTTTAATAAATAAAACCCATCATTAATTATCAATTTCACATTATCAGTGCCAATTAACTCATTCAATTCATTAAAACATGGGAAACCCATATATAATCTCAATGGAGTCCCTCAGATGGTGACATGTTAATCTAGGAAATTTCCCAGTTTAGAAATTCCAACTATAAGTGGTCCAAACACCTAAGGGATGCCTTGGGTTCTATCAAATAATCAAATATAAATGGATATTACATTCTTGAACAATTCCATAAGATATGTGGGTGTACCAACATTTGAAAAAAAATCATATTGTCCAATTTCACCTAGATCACCCAACGGGTGACCATATAAGTTTCACACAACATGTGAACATCCAATCAAAAATTGACTAGTACATATAAGTCTGCAATGGTAAATTTTAAATTCATAAATCCCCTAAATAGAGATTCTTTAAAAAATATGGTGTGCGACAAAGTGGCTTAATTTCTAAAAATCGAACCCCAAAGGGAAAACAATGTGACTACCAAACTAAAGGTCATAGATGATGCCTCTCCTGATATCAGCTTCATATTTCAAGATTTTGGGAAGAAATATGAGAAATGGTCCAGTTCCATGATAGTATGGGAAATGTTCCTATCCATATACAACACAAAGGATCCAATGTGAAACTAAAATAGGATGTATGAATGGGGTTTCCGTTATGTTGAGCTATCCAATGCTTGCTTCGGATCTTAAAATGGGTGTCTAATGATAGATATATGTATGAACCTATGTTGAAAAATTTTGAGTTATAAAAGAGATTAAAGAATTTAAAACAATGGGAAGATAAAATAGAAAAGGGAAATTGGAATAAGAATAGGAGAGGGGTAAACTTATATATTTACCGCTACATTTTATTGGTCACTAGAAATATGCCATGTGATATGTTTATCTGCATTCCATTACTCACTGAATGATGAATTTGGTTGTGATTAGTTAAGAGTATCTTTTCCTATTTACTACAGTATGTATTCTTTCGGTGTTTTGGTATTCTTGGAATGGTTTTATTCAGGGCACTAGTATAGGGGCTCCAGTAAATGGTTATTTTTTTTGTAAATATACCATTTAGTGGCGGTTTTAACCACCGCTAACTGTAACTGGTACATTCAGTGGCGGTTAGAACTGCCACTAAATATCAATATTTTTCTATTAGAGGCAGTTTTTACCTCCTCTACGGTCTTAAATTTAGAGGTGGTTTTAACTGCCACTACTGTGGCCCATCTTCCATGCTATTTTCGCGGCGGTTATATTGTTTGTCGAGGTTGTTTGTCCTGAGAGGCCATTAATTTTTTTAGATGCGATTTTAACTGCCACAAAAAATGTAATCTTATATCCGAAAAAACCGCTACAAGAAACAATATAACAACCGTGAAAATACACCAACTATGACGGTTTCCATAAATTTCCACTAAACCGCTTTAACCGCTGCAAATAGTTTCCCAACACGCAATTTAACAGCGGTTTTCAGAATCCACCACAGAAGCATATGGCAGTGGTTTAAACATCCACCATATCCAAAAAATAACCACCGCGAGATTGCAATTTTCCTCTAGTGTATGAGGTTGTGCACTAATGTTTATTTTGTACAGTTTTGAGGAAATGTAACAGTTTTGTCAAATTTTCAAAAATCTAGACCAGTAGAGAACCTTTTTTATGAAATGTGTTTTGTAATTTCTCAGATCCTTTTATAATAAATTACATATCATATTTTAGTACCAACATCGAGAAATTGGGGATCGTAGAATGTTATTTGGTATTAGAAGAATATTCTAGACAACTTTTGAGATTGGATGTTGTCAAGTCTAAAAGTTTAGTGGTCCTAGTGTTTCTTAATTATGAAGATGAAAATTCAGTTTTTTGTCTGACCAAATGAATTACGAGGAGGAAATTTTGTTGAGGGGGGAAGTAATTTAATATCCCATGATTTCCAAACTATGTTTTATTATATAAATATTTATGAAGAATTTATTTATAATTAAAACCGATTAATAATATTTTTGTCAAAATTTTCATTGAAAATAATATTTGAAATCAAGTGATTTAATTAATTATAATAATAATAATAAACTATACTTATTATTTATAGTTTTAAAACTTCTTATAATAAAATATTTTATTATTGTGTTATTTTCTATAAAATATTATTTTTGAATAAAAACATCTATTTTAAACTTTTTTTATTAATTTGAATGATTAAATTTCAAATTTTTAAATATATAAAAATATTTTTGGACTATTAAAATTATCTTAATAACTAAATATAATTTACTTTTAAAAAATAAAAAATATGTATATATATATTCATATGTTTGAAATAGTAATTATTAGTTCTGAATTATGCATTATGTTTAGAATTATTACTAGTATACATTTTATTTTACTAAATTATAAATTTTTTATGGAATAGAATAAAAAATTACTTTTTTATAGATAAAAAATTATAACTTTTAATTTTAAAGTTAAAATAAAAATAATATATACCTAATAATTATATCAATAAATTTTGTTAATGAAATTGGATATATAATAATAATTATATAATAATAGTAATATAAAAAAGGAGGGAAATCAGGATTATGATTAGAGGGGGCATCATCTTGGGGGTGGAGTAGGGGGTATTTTAGGGCTGCCTAGGTCACTCCCAAAGTAGTGTCTCTCATGGTGGAATTGAGAAGCGCTAAGGGAGATGAGGGTCGAGGAGTCGAGGCCTCCATGTCACGTAGTAAGGGAACCCACCAGGAGTCGAGTGCATCCGACGGTGTTAAGTCAAACGGAGTGGAGACCAAACCGACCTTGGTGAGGAAGGGGAAGATTGACATCATTTATGGAATTGTGCACCAATATAGGGTTTTCATACAGTTAGGGTTTGATCCAGGTGGGTGATGATTCTGATTTTTTTTTCGTTATACTGGGGTAGGTTTCCAATTTTCCATTTTAGGGGTTTCTATCTGAATTTTTCATCAATCATGGATTAATAGTGTCTTGTGCATATTTTTCACCCTTTAATCAAATATCCATGTTCATCATTTGATCCATGGTCACCATTTTCTATATTTTGAATACTATTTGATTTATGAAATCTACTATGGTCTATTTTTTTCTTTTTTTTGTTTTATACCGCTGATTAGTTTATATGTGAATATCTTTTCCATTTGATTTATAATTTACTCTAATAAATGAATCTGCCCATTTTTTCTTTTTTCAATTTTATTCCTCTATTTTATATGTAACATGTAGAGAGTAAATTTAAAAATTGAGCAATTTTTATATTCTATTCTTATAAACCAAACATATTCAAATGTTTTATTTATCTAAAATCGTTTATATGTATAATTATATCATATATTTAAACATTGAGGTGCCAACGAAAGAGGTTGAATATATCACTATCTTCTTCCTGCAACCTTACTATGGAGAGTCCAAGAAGTGAGTAGAACTGATGGATCTATTTATTTGAAGGTAAGGTCCTATTTTATTAAGATTTATGTTTACCGATTATTGCAGAAAATATTTTACATATGAAAAATTAAATTATAAGGGGTCATTTTATTAAAAGGATTTTGGTTTTATTATATGAAATCAGATTATATATTTTATTTTAGTATTCATATTTTAATTATTTTCAATGTTTCATTTGAAATTTTTGTAATTTATTGTATACTATTATACTCAATTATAGTTATATGTTTATTTGCACCAAAATCCATTTTGTCAAAAGAATAATTAAATGTGAATTGTTCTCCTAAAAGGGATTTATATATATAACTATGTTCTATTTAATAATTTTTTAGTACGTTTATTTATTTATGTATATGATATATTTTTTAAGAAAATTATGTTGCAACATATATTTTCTTTAATGTTATGCTTCACTTGCAACATTAATTAATTTCTTCTATAAATTGTGGTATAGTAAGAGTCTTATTATTAAATTATGTGTTCCAATTATTAAAAAATGAATTATTTTTATTTATCAAATCATGTTTTAATACATGGATATGTGATAAGATAAATTATGTTATTAGGAAAATGATATTTTTATTTTTATCAACACTATGTTTTGATTCATATTAAAAATTGATATTTTTATCAAAGTCTTGAATAAACATGAATTTATTCAATAATTATTAGTACTAAAAATTCCATGACATATATGTATACATATATAGGTATATATATATATATAATTATATATATTTCTGAGATTTTTAATGACATGTTATCATATTTTTTTTCACATTTCTAGAAAATGTGCATAACATGTCATGATTTTGCAGAACAGGAACAATTTATTAACTTATTTTTATTATGTTATAAAATTTATGTTTTTAAGGGTGTATATATATATACATATATCCATATATACATATATCCATATATGCATATATGCATATATACATATATATGTATATCAAACCAACTATGTATAATTATTTACATAACTATTGATGTAACCGTGTATATTTATTTTGTCCAAATTTTTGAATAATGGGATACTAATTATTATTACAATTGTAAACCATTATTCCACCTATATATATATTTAAAATAGTTTATGTATTATTTTTGATTTCATAATAACTCTTCCAATTAATATTATCATTTACCGATGTTATTCTAAAACATGGATTTATTCCGTGATGATGAGTATTATAAAATTCAATGACATATGTATATAAATATAAGTATAAAATGTTTATTTTCATGTATATATATATATGTGTGTGTGTGTGTGATAACAGTTTATAAGTAAATGGTTATTTTAATGATCTATGGTTTATAAATTATAAACTATTTTCAATCTATAAGACTTTTATACATGACACACACACACATATATATTGATTTAAACATATGTAAGAATACACAATTTTTTATATCTATTTGATGATGATTTTAGAAATAAAAACATAAGAGTTGATGTTTTAATAAATGATCATGCACTATATATGTATATATATATTTTATTTATGTATATACATGTAAAAACGTTAAACCCCGAATGTAATGATTTCAATCGAAAATATATTTTGCCTATGTGAATATAATTTCTGATTTAATATGATGAAAAATAAAAAAACATGTTTTTTTATTATTTGTTTCAAAATTTTAAAAGTGTTTGTTTTTTTTATATTATAGTAATTATTTGAGGTATATTCATATGTTTATACTGATTTTTTTAAAGGTTGGGGCCGAAGCCTCATTTATTATTAAAGGAAAGAAAATACCTCTTTAACTCAGTAGAGGGAGACCCATTACATAGTCCGAAATCCCGGTGGGAAATTAACGCATTACATGGCCCGTAGGCCAATTTTTTTGGCCCAAATCCCATTCTGTGAATAGTACTACAACCGTACCCGTGCTACAGCAGTACCCTGCCGCCACTATAGTGCTCTGTCGCTGCTACAAAGCCTACCATTTCTATAATGCCTCCACTACTACAGTCGCTACAGTACTGCTACAGTACTACGCCCAATGGGTTTTAAACCCCCATTTTTCATGTAGTATTAAGGGGTGCTTACCACTAAGACAAACCCCACATGTTTATATCAATTAATTTATTAAAAATGGGTTTTCATCTATTCCCAAATCCATATATGATGTTAGTTTTTATTCTAATACTACTATTTTATGGTCATTATTTAGTGAGAAGATAATTTTTAAATGATTGTAGTTATCATTTCATTTGAAAAGTCTAAACAAGTTATCATTTTTTGGGAAAAGGTGTTTCTTCTCATCCATATATGTCATTCACAAACTAGACATGGCCATCTTCTAAAGTATAACTGTCATACCATGCATTTTTATGTGTGAAATTATATCATTGACCAATTTATTTTTTGATTTACAAATAAATAAAATTATTTCTAGTCTGTGATTAATATTTTATTGAATGGTTTTTGAATAATTTGATGACCTATTTTGAAACAATTAAATTCCTTAATCAGAATAGTTAGTGATTATGTTTACATATTGGAGAATGTTATATAATTTTCATATGTATATGATATTTAAGTTTAAACCCATTAATATGAGGAATGTATTGGACTTATTATGTGTAATATAGGGACTATTGTTTCCCCTCGGGGAATCTGTATGTCTATTGAAACAAACTAGTGTATTGGAACTATGCCTGGACTGTATGTGTATGATGTCTAAAATTATGCATCCCTTATGAATTGGACTTATTATGTAACGGGTGATGCCCTCTATAGACTCTTGATTAATCTATAGGGATCATGAGACGAACTGGTGTCTTGGCATGGGGTCCTGACAATATACTTATTATGGTCTTGATATGAGGCCATGATGGTGTAACTATGATATCCGACATTATGAATTACCTAATTATTAGACCAATGTTTGACCATCCATTGGATTATTCGATTTGCAGAATATACATGATTAAGAATAATTCTTTGGATTTAATTAATTAATTTTCATTATCAAATAAATATGGTATAATGTTTTATATTTATGTATTTACTTATATAGATATTCATTTATAAATAATTTTTAATATTTTATTTATAATCCATAAATAATGGTTAGAGACTCATCTATCATTTCATGGTACACAATTACATGTTAAATGGTAATCAATGTCATTTTATGTGAAAATTATGAACAAGTATTATTTCATGTGAAAATTTGTATCTTAAATCCAAACAGGTCATACATAATTATGTATGGCCCTTATCTAACATATAAATGGTATTCTATAGATTTTTGTTCATGTACGTGCATATTTTATTATTCATTTAATTTTTAACTTTTAAATATATTTAGAAAATGTTTATCATGGGGTTTTCCTAAAATTGATTTTATTAACCCCCTAGAAAATTTTGATGATATGTTATGAGAAGGATTATTTCCTTTTTAAGAAAATGATTTAAAGAATTTATTTTAAAGAAATGTTTTCAATAGAATTTATTATTTGTTTAAAAAACCCTCACTAGGAATATTTAAATTCTCACTATATGTTTCAAATTAAATTTTTAGGTTTAGTAGATTTATTAGTGTTGTGGTTTATATGAGTAAGATGCACACTAAAGTTTATTTTGTACATGTTTGTTGAAATTTAATAGTTGTATCTAATTATCCAGAACCTAGACTCATAAATATCATCATTTATGAAATGTGTTGGGTAATTTATTATTTCCTTTTATAAAGAAATTACACAAAAAATTTTAGCACCAGCACCAGGCAACTGGGAGTCAGTGTGTTATAGTCATTAGATAGTTTTATGATGAAACCAAGGGATATATGATGATTTGAGTGTAGTATTTCAGTGATTGGGAATGTCTTTTCCAATCCAAATTTATTTTCATTTTTTATAGGGGAGGAGAGGGCGTGGTCTTTTAATATTTTGGGAGAGGAAAACATGATATATTTGAAAATATTCAATTACAATGATGTTTTTATAATTGTACAAGAATCCAAAATCAGTCATTATAGAACCTTATATTTTGTACGATCAAAATATGTCAAAAGGATAATAAACATAAAACCAAATGTTGTTATTAGTTAATAGACTATCTAATTCATCAGATATTAAGGTAATAGGAAACCATTTTTTCTTCAATATCATTTTCCTATTTTTTAGGAATTCATTTACTATATAAGAATTTAAGGAAATACATTTATATGATATATTTATATTTCATAATAATAAATTTCAACCATTAGTTTCACTTCATTCAATTCCTACTTCAACTTATAATCCCAAAAATGAATATCTAAATAAAATTTTTATGCCTAAATCACATAAATTCAGTATTAATAGATCATAATATTCATGAAAGGGTGACATGTATTTATGTTCACCTCTAACTATTTTTAAAAACTAATATGGTTAGAAGACATCATCTAATAAAATACATCAATCACAATAAATCTATAGTTAGTCTATGAGTTCATCATTAATATTTGTTTTTTCAAATAATTGAACTAAAAACAAGGAAATATTAACAAAAAATAACATTGACTAGTTGTAGACAATAAACCCTCATCATCCTTCTCTTATGGGATCAGGCCTCATGGCCTTGAAAAATTTGATGGGTTTTCACCCGGTATGGGGAGTTTTCATTTTTGAAAAGCAATATTTTCATAATTCATATAATTTTACCCATTTTTGACAACCCATATTTACTAAAACATCAAAGAACAAATAAACCCTAATGTTTATCATTTCCTATAAACTTATGTATATAAATAAAACACATTATTCCTCAAATAACTCTTTTACATACTAAACAAATGGGTTGTATTCCCATTAATAGTTACCAAATATATCCTTAATCATGTTATATTCCAACCAATTTTTTTTACAAATGTGTTTTTAATATTTTTAACTTATGATAAATCATAAACTCATAAACCCATGAATTTATCCATAAATATAATGTAAATGAAGACCTATATTATTTTGATATTTTACATAATCCTTATATTATTCATAATTATTATAAAAAAAATACTATGGGTAAAATATAATTCTACAATTTAATTATTGAATCCTAATACATAAATACTCAAATATTTTTTTAAACATTGTTTATTCCTTGGTCTAGGGGTAAATATTTAGAAGTTTCATTGACTCAACTAATTCCAAGGTTCACCTTATTGATGCTAATAAATTATAGGTAGATCTATAAGAAGAAATTTATTTTCTTTCATCACACTCTTCGTTTTACCATGTTAAATATTTACTTTATTCCTCTCTTTTATACATGGAGGGCATTTTATCATTTCATTGAGAAACTTTAATGGATTTCTATTTCAACATTTATGACATTATTGGGATTTATCCTTTATTCCTTCATGGTTTTCACAACTCGAGATCTTAATAAACTCCATCATTCTCTTCCTTATTGAGACCAAGAGTTTGTTAAGGAATGGGTTGTCAATAATATTTTGAGATAACTGAATAGGAATAATCATTACACATTTCACTCTTTCATCATCCAATTTAGTTTCCCATAATCACCACATTTTCCTTCTTGTTCAATAATAACAAAATTCGTTCTAGACCCATCCATTGACTAAAACCAAAATTTATAGCCAGAACAAGAGTAATCGTAGTGGGAATACAATATAATCATTTATAATATTTTCAAATAATAAATCATTATCTTCAATAAAATATACCTCTGGGTCAGCCTATTTCATTCATTATATTTATCTATTAAAATCCTTCATAATGATTTTTAATTAAAATTTGATTTACCCAAAAAATATCCCCTGGGAGTTTTAAACTAGGGGCATAGTAAGGTCTATTGTTATACACCAAAAGTTGATTGATTCTATCCCAATGAAACATTTTTATAGTCATTACCCAAGGTACAACTGTTCAATAATCATTTACACTTGTAGTTTCTATAATGCAATGTATTTCAATAAAAAACTTTATCAATACTTCCTTAAAAAGACTTTTGGATGTTATTATATAATTATCATCATAGTACATCATATGGTTATGATCCATAATCTATGTTTTCTTAAATATTGTTCACATGGTTTTATACTAAACAAAAATTGATACCACCTATAATGAACCCTTCCCCCATAAACCAAAGAGGGTGTATACTTTATTACATTAGCATAAGATATAAGTAATCACAACCCTAAGGACAGAATAGTTTACTATTTTTGGTAAAAGAGATATATACATGATTCCCATATTACATTTTTAAAAAAACTAATTTTTATAATAATATCATTATTCCATGTAGAATATCCTTTCATATCATCTATAATACTTGTCTTGGATTCCAGATATAGAAAAAAAAACAATGGTGTTCAAATTCATCGTAAGGGTTATGTACTACATAAGCTATCATGATTAATAAGCATAATCATCATGGAATGGTAAATAATTGAAAAAATATTCCATTTAAATAACATTTCAATAATAATAAATATAGAAAATTAAATAATTCAAAACACATGATATTTAATAAATAGTGGGAATATAATTTCTGGATAAGGAAGAGTCAATTTTTTAAGTTAAATAACTAATCACAACTTCCATTTAATCAATAATCTGAGAATTAAATGCATCCAGATATTATATCATTATGAAAATATCATGGAAATTAATAATAGAATTATAAATGAATTAAATTATTGTATATTGGATTTATTTATCTTAGAAATCATGATACATCTATTGTAAAGATCATTCTGAACAAAGTTTAAAACATAATGGGTTGGTATACGCCATAAAAATATATATTCAAGGATAGCCTTCTGATTCATCTCATGATACTAAAAATGAATCAAGGGGATATCTATAATTTTTCTTACCCATATTAGTATAAAAATATAATTAATTATATATAAAATAATATATTTAATTCATAAACAATATTCCATACTATTCAATATCTGTATTGAATAAAAAATATGATTATAAATTATTCCCCTGTCAATTAAATAACATTCAAATTAAAACACCATATGTAGAAATGATACTCGGTTTAAGAAATAGTCATATCTCATTAAATAATATTGATATTTTTTTGAAACTTAATGTCCAATGACAACATAAAATTGAAAATTTCCAGGTAATGTTAATGACTACAAAAATGCATCAAGGAAATGAGTTTCAATACTATCCTTGGTCAAATTAATCATAAACCATAAAGATGAATAATAAGGATCACATAAATATAACACACCCACATTGAAATATATGTAAAATAAGGGGTTTTTTCATTGATGAATATTATTACCATAAAATGGAACTTAAAAACATTAATGGGGAAAATTTTCTTTTAATTTTTAAAATTTACTTTTAAAACTAACTGTTCACAAAAAAATTTGAAAATAATTATCATTAAAAATTAAATTAGAAACACATATAATATTATTTGAATAATTTATTAGTGATGATGACATGAAATTATATATATTTAAAACATGTAAACATAATGATATTTTTTAAATTTTAGGTAGAATCCAAATAGGCCTTGTTTTGGAAAATGACATGAGAATTAATTTAAACCCATTTTACAAAATTTAAAACAAGGGTAAAAATTTATTTCATAAATAATTTGAAGAATTTTAGAATAATTTTTTTTCATTTTATTAAATCATGGGTCCGGAAGAAAAAGTATTTTCCATTGAAGATAGAAAAAAAATCAAAATTTATTAAAAACATTTTTTGAAAACTTTTAACTACCAAAGAGTGAATAAAATGGTACTTTTACTTGAAAACATCATGAATAACATGAGGAGAATGAAAAGTAATTAGTTTAGTAAAAAAGTTTCAAATAATTTCCTTAAATTTAAATTCAATTACAAATAATCTTGATTGAAACGAGATTGTGAAATGAACCATTACACATATCATAAAATTAATGTGAGGATTAATCACACGATATATAATTTGTATCAATTTAAAATCACCATAAAAAATTTAATGCAACATACAATGTTAAAAAGTCTTTACAAATAAAATATTTTAACTTCAATGATAATGAATAAGTCATATAACCCAATGAAAAGAAATTTAGTTATGAAATTACTTACATATTGGTAACATTAAATTCAAAATACATTTGGATGAAATAATTATACTTTAAACATAAAATACTACTAATTATTAATTAATTATGATATTACATATCAATGGGGTAGTATATACCTCATATAAAATAAATTAGGTTTATAAAACTATAAGATACCTCAATGTAGTGAAATTGGGATGGTGTCCCTTACCTCATTCTTCCTTTTAGATAAAAATACATTAATATATCGTATAATAGTTATAACGGTTTTTTTTATTTTTAATAAAACCATATTAATATTTATAATATCATATATTATCATATTATAACATTTTACCACCCATTTTCTAATACTATTTCATTATTTCCATTGTTTCTGGTGTTAATTAACTTGTTTTATCATCTGTTCATTATTATGAATGATTTGGTTCTTGTGGAAGTTTTATATTTCCATCATATGAATAATAATATTAATATTATTAATATAATTTTTATTAATTATAAATTTTTTAGAATAATTATTGAAATTTGAACCTGGAGAATGGATCACATCACTTCGTGGAGATAGTAGGTCGTACGTATTCCCGAGGAACATTATCATTTCCTTAAGGAGAGAAAGGGTAAGGAAGTGTATGATATATAAAAAATAATAAATAATTGTAATATCATATATATCACATATACTAATTAAATTTATCCTTATTAATTTTTTTGTAAATAATTATTGAAAAACAAATCACATCGCTTTGTGTGGGAGTAGTCCACTATACACACGAGCGACATTATCATATTTTAAACAGAATAGAAAGTAAGAATGTATATAAAATATTATAAAAAATTATAAAAATATAAAAAATATCATATAAGTGTGTTAAATACATCATTATGTAAATCCTTTAAATATGGTGATAGAAAAATAATTATATTAAATCATGAGGTGATAGTCTGTCAAACACATGATCGATAGTTTCATTTCCAGTTTTATAGAAGAGTGGGTGGATATTAGTTATGAACATATAATTATAATATATAAATATATGTAATATAATTTTTTTATTATATAATTATTGTTTCAAATTATTTTAATGTGATGGATGAAGAAACAAAAAAAAAATGCACGTTTAAGAACATTAACTCTTCTTTAGATGTCCACATTTGGTTTGCATTGAATACCTTCCCAGGATGGAATTATGGTCAAATATAGGATCTCTGATTTTAGTTTTGGATTAAGGTTGTGATTTGTGAAGTTATTTTTTGATCCAAATAGATTTGGAAGTGTGAATAGGGTAGGAGTGGGGTATCCTTTTATAAGTGGGGGAGATGACACACATAGAATTATTGAAATGATTCAATTACACAATGAATTTTATCTGAAACAACCCTCCAAAAAGGATAGATATCTACCATTATAGTTGATAATGTATAAATATTACAACAAAATTGTTGTTGGAAATATTTTTAGGTCATTGTATACGCTATTTGTGTAGTTAAACCCCCACTAAATCATTTTGTACTTAAACTTTTGTAAATAATTTTGAATTACTTTACATATCAAAAAGTTCAAAAAATATATTTAACTACTAGATAATATAAATTATATTGAATTCTAATATGGAATCCATTTTTCAAAATTCAATTCACAGTAGTGGAAAAATTTAACTTAAAATTATACCCGCATATGCAATGAAATAACCAGTTTTCAAAGAGAACATTTTCATAAGTATAAAACATTTAAATATCATTAGTGAATATGAAATTGATTAAAATGACCTAATTTGGGTAAAGTTTAATATTATTTAACAATTTATATGTAAAAAACTTAAAATATAATTTATCCTTTTATGTTATTTAAACAAAAAGGCAGTTTTGAAAAAAAATTAGTATTTTCACTATTCATCGAAACATGAAACATTTTAGAAAAAAGAAAAAAATTAACCCCAATATAGTTTTTTAATGATTTAAAAAATAAATTTAATTTACAAAATAAATTTTTCAAAAATTGTAAATTAAAAATTTTAATTTATTATTGAAAAGGGAGACTAAGCCTTCTTTTAAGAAAAAGAGTTTTTCCAAATACATTTATGTTTCTTTTATATAATTCATGATTTATTTATAATAAATAGATAACCATAATCTTTATAATTTAGTTAAAACTATTAATAAATTCCATTTTAATGGCTATGTTATAATGGTAATTTTTAGATATGTTTATTTTAATATTTTACAATGTTTCGTTTAAAACCATTGTTGTTTGCATACCAAGCTATTGAATAATTACAATTTATTTAAAATTAAATATATAATAAAGTCTTAATGTGTTTAATTTTCCTATTAAATTAGTGTTTCATGTAATACATATTAGAAAAAATTATGTTCATATTTTATAATTTCCTATTATTATATAAATTCAAACCCTTTTAGGGGATGGGGTGTAATATATTGAGCCCCTTTTGAACCCTCATATAATATTATTTTGTTCAATGGAATGGGTGCCTATAAACACTTAGAGAATAATTCTATGCCCATCTATATAATTATTATAATACTATAGAAAACAAATTAACAAAATTTATATTCTTAAAAATCTCATACAAAAAAATAGAACTAGTGTACTAAAAAACTATTTACACTCTCAATTATTAATTTTTTATTGACATTTTCAAATAAATATCATTATAAATAGTAAATCACACAAAATATGGTTTGAAAAAAAAAATTTCCCAAGAGATACATAGCCCTTATAAATCTAGACTAACCCTTGATTAAATACCTATAAACCAAAATATTTTATATTTCTGAACATATATAACACTTAAATAAAAAAAGGAATCATTTATGTATGCCATCTTCATGATCATGGCTAACTCATTACCCATGTAGTGGGACTGGATAGAGAATATGTAACTCGACTATTTAAGGCCAATTAATTTCACATTTTATTAAATAAATTTTCAAACTTAACTTTCATTCATCACTATATAAACCTGATATCACCACATCCATAATCAACTAGGAAAAACATTAGCTTCTTCTCCCACCATCAATGTTAAATAGAACTACCCCCATCACTTTTGGGATCACCATCACTACTATAGTTGAAACCTATCACCATAAAAAACTATAGTATATACCTTTCCCAAAACCTATCATCATCATCACCCAATGAATTCTTCATCAAAATTTTTCTTAATACTATCCATATTAATATATATCAAATAAACCCATCCCGGGCACTGATATAGACTATATCTATAAAAACAATTTAGACTAGAAAAATGAAGGAATTTTCATTATCAAAACCAATGGTTTAAAAGTAATGTATTAAAAAATTGAATAATTGAAATAAAAAATTCAATCTAGAATGAAATAGTGGTGTTAAATATGATACCACCACCATACCATGTTGGGGATGCTGTCAAGGGGGAAATACTCCACTAATTGAGAAAAACATCCACCACCAAAGCATCCCACCATAATACCTTATCCATCATATCTAAAACTCTTAAAAAATAATGAATCCACAATAGTATTTCTACCAAAATGATGAAGTAAATGATATGTCTAAAAGTATAAGATCCACTAATAAAATTCATCAAAGGGAAACAATAAATTGGGGATAAAACTATCTAAAAACCAATCCTCGATAAAGAAGAATATAGTAGAGGATAATTAAATAGTGGAAGGATATACCCTACAAAAATGACCCAAATCATAAATCCAACCTGAACATAAGAATAAATGATACTAAAATAAATAAATCCAATAAACATGTCACTATATTAGAGGATATGTGAGCTGCACTATTTCCCTCAATCACATAATCCACTATATATTCTTATTATCTACCTTCCCACCACATACAATTAAAAATATAGTGAATGACTACAAACACTGAGCTCACCACTAATGGGATTATTTATAAAATCCTTCTCTCATTAGAGTATATAAATAATCACCTCGTTATGTTATTAATGGAGATAAAAAATAAAATATTTAGGATCTAAAAGATAATAAATGATTAAAAATAATTAATAGATAAAGAAAATTGAAATATAGGGAAATTACAATCCTTTAATAGTGGGATGATTTATTTCTAGGAATAAAATAGAGAGGAAGAAGATGCATTGGATTGTTGATAGAATAAGATAAAATAAATTTAAAACCAATGATGTACCAAAAATAAAACCAATGGGGGGAACCATTATTAGAACCTAATAATGGGTGGAAATAGCAAAATAGAAGGTGGATAATAGATGGAATTTTCACTACAATTAGAAAAACCCCAAACTAAAGAAAGATGGAGCTAGGAAATTTGTGATTTATCCAATAAAAAATGAAAAAATAACAATGTAGAATTTAATTGAATATTTATTATTTAATTGTAATTTTAAACTAACAAAATACTAACTAAAATAAAACATTGTTTTTATAATAAAATTAGAATAAAACGGTATTTTTGGTTTGACCTCATTCTTTCCCATGTCAATATTAAATATTATACTATTATAATATATGATAGGATGGGTCACTTATTTATTGTCTTATTAGGCCGCAATTTTGAGGTTTATTTCAAATTTTATTTCACAATTTAATAGATTTAAAAAGTAATGAATATAGAAAACAACATATTTAATTAATTACCTAATAAATAATATAAATTTTCAAATGATAATAATTTACTTATATAGGATTCAATAAAGGTATATCCTATTATTATATTGATGGATGAAATGAAAAAAAATAATATAATGGATTTTATAAACCCATAGAAATAAGAAATTAAGGATTAGGTCTCTTCCACAAATATTTTTGTAACATGTGGTACCATGTTACACTATAAAAGAAGAGGGGTGAATTAGGGTCTCCGGAAAAAATATTCTTACCTAAAAAAATATAATCATTCCCAAATATTGGAAAACACACCTTGGATATGTATTGTAAGTAAAATAAAATCCCCAATATTATTGAGTTAAGAATACAAAATTTTTTTATGGTTCCCTTATAATGGAATGAATCCAAGGAGCAGAATACAATGATGTGATGATATGATAATTGACCAATAATTCACTATTATTTTATTATAGTATTTAAGAAAATCTCACTATTAATCTATAGTTCAAGAAATGTTCCTCTATTCCACTCACTAATTTATAGAGGGAAACAAAGATATGATCAACATGCTAGTAAAACTAAAAATGATAACAATCAAAGATTTAAAACAAAAATGTAATCGTTATTCCCTACGAAAAAACAATATTACTAAGTGTTTTTCATTAATATGAAAAGAATTAAAACATATAAGACTTGTATTTATTATAATATAGTATAATAGATATCTCTTTGAAATTTTAGATATAAAATGAAGTCTGCAATGGTTCTCCCAACATTTTATTCTTCCATGATCTTCTAAACCCCTCTATTCGTTTCCCATTACTTCTCACTTCTATAAAATAGATTATACTATATCTGAATAAAATTTTGATTTAAAATTCCAAATTCAAACCACAACCAACATTTAGATTTCGTAAATTAAAATCCATTGATTAAAATAAATCCTATTGTATCTCTAAAAATGAATTTGAAATTTTTTTGGCAATATGTATTCTATTATTCACCATACGCTTTTAAGAACATAATGTCACTGAATCGAATCATCTTCCCTTGCTTCCAAAAATCATGGCAGGACAATTATTTTCATATAATGATAATTCATTTTCATCCTTAACTATATTAGAATTCATGATGATTCATTGAATAAAACCATTATCTATAAGTCATATTCTTATTCCAATGATAATGAGGTTACCAAAGTTTAAAAACATAAAATTTATATTATTTAAGAGTAATTTACAATAAAAATCACAACTATACACGATAAGAACCATAATGTTTAATTTGTTCAGAGATTATAAAAAAATAAACTTGTTTCATAATAATATTCAAAATAATAAAAAAAGATTTTTATATTAGTATATTCTAGACATATCATACATAAAACCTTAAATAAAAACCAAGAGAAGGAAAACATAAGAAAGGGTGAATTGATATAATTATTAAGGATAAACATGTGATATATCAGTCATAAGGGTATAAGATGATCGTATGGCATAATAACATAATCAAGTGCTTTTAATCCTCACAAAAGATTCATACCCAAAAAATCATAGATCATAATCTCTTAAATCACATCATATCTAGAAGCATGAATAATAAGGGTGTTAAATATGTAATCATAATTTAATATTCATAACATAGGCATATGAAATCATAATTAAAGGAAATCATAATACTATGAACATAAATATTCATAATCATTTCCACACACAATATTGTGAGAATAGCTTGAAGAAATCCTACCAAAACATCAAAAATTAAATATATCTATTCACAACTTCCTCCACTCATAATCTTGTGAGAATTTCATGATCAAATAACATGGTATCATCCATAGTTTATGGTACATAACCATTTATTTATATAATTTTCTATTATAAAATATATCTGTTAATTTTGTGGTGTTGTGGGGGGTTTATTCATGTTTTTGTTGGTGAATCAAGAGGTGCACAATTTGTATAGGGTTCGTTGAAACCCTACACCACCTCTTGGAAAATGTTATACACATTAAGAGAGTTACATGGTAGGAACATGGTTAGAAAAATATTTGTAAAACCATCTTATAGCTAAGGGGAAACTACGAGACATGAAATAGAGGTAAAATCATGGTTGGCACATGATTTTTATAACCGTACATGTTAACCATGAGAATGAGATAACCGTATAATGTGTTGATCCAACCATATCACCTTTCCATATCACCTGACCATGTCAACTTTCAATGAGCTCCACTAACCATACATTATGTGAATACAAATTATTGTTTCTATCTTAGTAGTAGGGAATTTTAAGTTAGCATCAACTAGTTTTGAAGCATTAAATTGAGAGTTATTTTATTTAATGAAAAATTATTATTATCTAATTAATTTTTTTGATAAAGTTATATTTATGGGAATTATTTGATCTTGTGGAGTGATGATGGACTACTAAAAACATTCTCTCATACATTTAGTATAATAGAGAATATATTACGTAGCTATATGATCTATAGAGAATAATTTATCATGATTTGTTTACATAATATTATAATAAAATTTTCAAACTCATTTCAATGAAAAATTCATGTTATTCAAACAATAAAAGGTACATAGATTGAGCTGCATTACATTTCCTATATTTTTCTCCCTTTCTCTTTCCATCATAGATAACCTTTTGAGATCTGTTTTATATTTTCTTATTTATCTATAAAAAATAAATATCTGGTGATAACTTGTAGAGTACTAGATATTATGTCCAATAATTTTATTTTATTCCCATTAATGACTACAAAAGATTTCTTATTTGACCATATATCCTTTTTAATCCCATTTATAATTATGTAGGAGGCTTTGTTCCTATAAAGTCCCGTGCACTATTTTTTATAGAACTTGGACAAGGATTTTGATAAATTTATCTTTTAAATTTTTTTGGTATAAGGTAATTTCAAATTGGAGTGGATTAAGTCTTGACTCGAGATTTATCCCGTTTTATTAAAAAAAATTATGCGTTTTAATAGTTTCTTTTTTTTATACTAACATCGATTTCTGATTTTTAAACTATAACAGAACAATACATTGAAAATTAGCATTAATTTTTGTTTATATAAATATTTAATTAAGTAAAATAATTTCTATATTTAAATTTTTTATAAGTAATTCTAAGCAAGCCTTAATCTCACTTCTATTAAACTATTAAATTATAATATATATATATATATATATATATTTCTTCTAGATTGATCAACTAAGGATTTTTTTAAATTGTTGATTTAGTTTTTAAATTATTTTTAAATAAATTTTTTTATTGAGAACACAATTCACCCCCTCTTGAGGTAGTCATTTGAACCAAAATTTGGTATCAAAGGTTATTTAAACATCTTTATATATTTGATTTATTTGAATTTAAATATATTAAATTTAGCCCATTTATAAATTTAATTCATTATGGATAAAAACACACAAAAAGGAAATACCACTAATTGACCTACTTATTTTAATTTAAATAATTATTATTAATGGAATATTTAAATAAAAAATCACATATAATGTATTAACATTGATATATGGACAATAATTAATGATAAATATAAAAAAATTAAATCTTCCAGAGATACATGGTGTTATACTACTAAAGATTCAGATGATTTTAATTTAAATCTATGAATGATTTGCATAGTGATTTATGAAATGTTTAATTTAAAAAAATATTTTCATGTGCTCTACTTCTGTTCAAATATGTGATTCCCATTTTATTTCTCATTTAGGGACCTATAATGTGAATGAAATGATTTTAACGACTTACACTATTAAATATAATAATTTTAAGATAAATTTTGATGAAATATATATCTAGAATATATCTCATTTATAATGATATAGTTAACATAATGAATGTACTAGGAATGTAAATTACTGATAAGGATCAAGTAATGTATCTTCTCTGGTTCTTACAATAATTATGGAGTGGAACATCTGTATCCACTAGAGAATCCTGTGACATTAGTAAAATTCCAGTAGAGTAACTAATATGAATGATAGTTTTATATGAAATATAATTCATGTAAATCAAGAGTATGTTGATTAACTAAAATTAAATACTATATATTTTAAAATTACTAACTTAATATAAAAAGAGAAGAAAAATATTAAATCTTATTTGATAATAAAATCATCTGTTGATAGTAATGAGGAGATGACACATCAGGCTAGAAGATTCAAAAATTTCTACAAGAAAGACAATTTATTCAATAAATATAACTATATGGGTTTGTATGATAAATAAAAGTTTATATAATATTGGAAAAATTATGATTTAGTCAATGAAATAATCTACTGTGAATGTAAAACAAAATGAAACAACAATTAAGACTACCCTAATATAATGTAAAAGAAATAGTTTGAGGATTAGGATTAGGGAAATAAAAAAAATTAACCCACACAGATTTCCTCATAGTATTGTTCATGTAAATCAGACTCAATAAAAGGATAAATAAGTGATAAATATAATATAAGTTTTATGAAAATTAAATTATAGGTATTAAATTTTTTATTGGATATAATTTTAATATTTTAAATAATTATGATAATTAAATTTATTAATAAAATATATCTATTGATGAAATACTTTTAATATTATAATTTGTTTGAAGAAAAATTTAATAAATTAGAAGATAAATACTAATGTTTAAATATAAATTATGCTATATCAGTTCACACTAAAATCGATCTTATAGAAGAGAATTAAAATAATACTAAACTTTTTAAAGAAAATAATGTTTTGAAATTATCAAATTAACAGTTACAAAGGGATCTAGAGTTATTTACCAATAGAATAAAAACACTTACTCAGACTCTTATTAAAAAAACACTCTAAAATATATTACTAGAATAGTATATCAGTATGGACATAAAAGAATTATTAAAAATAATTTTCCCCTAGAAATAGATCTAATAATTCCATTACTATTGTTTATTTTTCTGGACCACATAAGGACACCATTTCTGAATTTTTAATGATTGATTATAGGAAACAAATTAAAAAATTATGGATTTCATAAGACCTTATTACTAACATCTCTACACCAAAAAAAACTAAAGGTATTAAATTCTTTTTGTTTTTAAATATATTATTTGGGAATCATGGTTAATGATTTCCAGTTGGAAATAATAGTATCTAAATAGTGGTTTCGTCAAACACATGACTCGAGGATACTCATGGTTCAAAAACATGATTAAGGTGGATGGTGGACATCCCACTTTCTGGGAATATTATAAATGAATGATAATTTCTTTTGGATAATTATAGTCCATCCTTAATTTCTAAATAATTATTTATAGATTGATTGAGATATAACATTATAATAATTTAACAATTATGTGATGAATATTTTCATGTTAAATTTGATAAAATAATTCATATAATGTTTTTAATTCCAAAAATAATTTATATTTCACATTTTTGAGAAATGAAAATGTTTATGGTGTAAATTTAAATCCATTATTTTCTCCAAAAATATCATGTTTAACTTTGATTCACAATGAATCATTGATTTGGCATAAGTGTCTAGGTCATTACAATATTCACTCTCTTAGAATGTTGCATATGAATGGGTTAGTTAAGGATCTACGAAACCTAGTTTGCACAAAATAAAAAGTATGCAATCAGTTTTAAAAGGAAAATAACAATAAATTATATTTCAAATCAATGATATTACGGAAAAATTATAAATATACAGAGTTGTTTAAGATAGATTTGTTTGTACCATCTAGAGTTTATAGGTAAGAAATAAAACATTATTATTAAGTTATAGTGGATGATAACTCAAAATATACATAAGACTTTTACCTTGCTCATAAAAATGTATGCCTTTGCAAGTTTTTCCATATATGTAAGGTCCATAGAGAATGATAGTGACATTGAAATATGATATTAAGAATTAATCATTACCATGAGATTTAAAACCATGATTTTGAATAATTATGCTGAATTTATAGTGATAATAATAAAATTTCTTCTCCTAAGACACCATAGTAGAATAGTACACATGAGAGAAAAAATAGAACCCTTCTAGATATTTCCTATACCATGATCAATGAGTATGATTTACCTATTTATTTTTGATAATAAGATTTAAATATTTATTTCTATAAATTTAATTGAGTTTTAATTACACCTCCCCTAAAAATAGACCCTTATGAATTATTGAATGGTAGAAAACCAATGGATAATAATTTAGATATTTTGGTTGAAATGTATGTATAATCAATAAAAAATATAATTTATACAAATTTTATTCTAAGAGTGATGAAGGATTTTTTTCTTAGATATTCTACATCAATTAAATCATATAGCGTGTTTAATAAAAGGAATAAGATTGTGGAAGAATCCTTACATAAAATATTTTATGAAATATATTCACATGAGCCTAAAGAATATATAGAAATTCTTTAGGTGGAAATTTGTAGTATGTACATAAATTTCAAATATGGCGACAATTCTACCAGACCACTTATAAATAACACACCTTGTTCTGATGAACACATGGATATTGGACCTGAAAATAAGAATGAAGTCTCAAACACCTCAATTCCTAGAACTATTAAAACTCTTAAATATCATAATTAATATGTTGTAGTATGTTAACTTGATAAATTATCTTATACCATAGGTTCTCTAAGAAATGGGGTTTATCCTCAAGCTTCCTTCCCATAGCTTGAACCTAAGAACATAAATGATGTAATTAATGATGAATTATATGTAATGTATATACATGAAGAAAATAAATAGTTTGATATAAATAGTGTCTAGGAACTAATGGAAATACCTGAGGACTACATTACTATTAGTACAGAATGGGTTCTTAGAAACAAGGTTGATGAGTCCGAAATTTTTTTAAGAAATAAAGAAAGTTTTTTATATGGATATAATCATAAAGATGATATTTTTTTAAAAAAAAATCCCTTGTATATATACTAGAATCTATTATGATGTTTATTTACTATTCAATACTTATTTTTTTGAAATTATATCAAATGGATGTCATGAGTGAATTATTAAATGATTATATAGTTGAGGGTTATTTTTTGGAACAACCCCTAATATTTCAAAAACCATCAATTTCCAAATAATTTTTAAATAATGAAAATATTTATTTGGTTTGAAACAAGAAAATTTCAAAATAAATGTAGGATAATTTAAAATCAATGAATGTACACCAATGAAATTTTAAAAAGTTTTAGGATTGATAGTACTAAAGGTAGTGATACTTCCATGAATAATAGTTACAATTTTGATCTTGATAATACTAGGAAATTAGTTAATCTCACTAATTATGAACATATGATTATAATTTTATTATTCTTATCTGCTATCTAGCCCAATATAATTTTTAGTGGGTGTATATGTGCTCATTTTGAAGAAAGAAAGTGTCAAATATACTAGCTATGAAAGTAGTTTTAAAAAATATTAATAATACAACCAATATAGGATTCTATTAATCATGAGGAAAACCATTTGAATTAGTTATACATTTATATGACAATTTCATTGGTTGAAATTTAGAGATTAGAAAAACTTATGGAACATGTCACTTTTTCTAAAGTATCTATTGTCATGGTGTAGTAAGAAGCAAAATCTGTGTCATTATCCACTGTTAAGGTTGTGTACATAGATACAATTTGTTTCTATTATCAAATTTTGTGTGTGAAACATTCATTACTATACTATTAATATCAGTAATTTCATGTCCTCATAAATTGTTATAATACAAGTGTGATAAATATTTCTAAAAATAATATATCTCATTCCATAAAATGTATATTGATATAAGAAATTTTTTTCTAGTCGAACACAACTAAAAAGGTGATATAACTATATAATTCATTAGTATTAAACGTCAAATTTCTTGTATATTTATAAATAATTTTAATAATTAGAAAATAATGTATGTAAAACAAAAATTAGATATGAAAATTAGGTCTAATTATTTTTATTAATAATATTTGTGTTACATATTTTTAATCATCTATTCTCTATTCTTTTCTGAATGTAACCATAAAGTATGATTCACATGGTTAGTAGGCTGACCATGTGTTTTTTCATGTGGTTATCTAGTCTTCCATGAACACTTACTCATGTTCTCACTATACTCGGCGTAATTTGTTACTCACACGATCACGATTTCTACCATGAAAACCTGCTCATACGGTATGTACATACTTATTTTTAAAATCTAGAACATACTATTATTACAACTACTATATGTTTACGAATATCATGCATAATGTGTTTATGTTATTTACTAATCTAGGCTCATCCAAATTACTATTTTTTTTACTTTGAATTCTTCATAAAAATATTTTATATGTATATGTTTTAAAAATATTATTATTTTAAACCCTAAATGATTTCAATTAATATTCTAATATTATTCTAAATAATTTAATATATTTTCATTATCTATCATCATTCATTTTATGATTTTTTGGGAAGATCTATATCTATAATCTGGATCCTCTCACTCCATCTGAGTGAAACCTATATATTTTACCACAATTTTGAACCTTAATAGATCTTGAATACAATCTGAACTATAAGGATTAATATATTTTAGGAAATCACTTTTCTTATTTATTCATATATTTCAAAGAGGACAAGTAAATAAAAATGTTTCTCAAGTTTATTAGTAAATCTAAATATTCCATGTCTCATTGGTCATATAGTTACATAAAAAAATATGTTGAGCCACAATAGTTGACGTTAAATTGATCACTCATTCATAATATGATTCCAGAACAAGGATCGAAAAATTGGTTTAAAGAAAATTGTATACTTTTCTATATGAATCTAATAATTTTTTTTATTCTAATCTTGAGTTCTTTCCTATATAGAAGAGGGACTTAAAAAAACAAGGATAAATGTTTAGGTTTTTAAATATATTTGATGCACTGTAAAAAGTGTATCAGCATGCCACATAGAATAAAATATGAATATTATTGATGTTTATATCATTGAAATTATCCACACATTGAATTTCCAAATTCCATGAATGAGTTCACTGGGAAAAAGACTCTAGAGGAACCATTATTATTGAATAGAGTGGTGAATATTGGATATTGTTAAGTTTATTTATCTTGTAATATTCCTAATAAAATGACACATTAGTGTCCTAATAAACTGTAACTTCTTTTCTTTTCTTTTTTGATGAATAATATTGTTAAAACCATTCTTTTTAGAAATGTTAGTAGAAACAAGATTGATCTATGAGATCCAACTTAAGTTATAGTTCCTCACCCAATCCTAATCTCATTTATTGTTTACTATAGTATAAATGATTAGTTTCTTAGGGGTAGTAAAATATAACTTACTTAAATATATTTTTAACACAAAATATTTTGAAAAAAATGTGTGTAAATTAGAATTCATAGAAATGGGAATTGGTGGATCAGATTGAGAAACTATATGAATAGTTTAACCCTATAATGCATTCTATTAGACATAAGGATCTTCTAGATTAATATCATGATCCTGATAATGTTTTGGATTAATCATGTTATAATTTTTATCCTTCTAAATAAGATGTAGTAGTTATAGAATAAGAAAAACAAGAACAACAAGAAGAAACAAAATCTATATATAGAAAACCAAAATAAAAATACATGGATATTAAAAAAATTTAGGATAATATTTAGTACATTAAAAAAATACAGGATTGAGGACCATAATAGTTTAGATTCTTTTGAACCATGGTAAAATAATTTTCTATCCCCGTGAAGTATCTTCAACATCCCCCATACAGATCTCCAACATTAGTACTTCTACCTAAAACATTTCTTCATAAGCTAGGGAAAAGAATAATAAGGAGTGATCTTATTTTCTTAGTAAGGGTAAATAATGGAATTTTTTATGCAGAACATGAATAAAGGGTATGAAACTTCAGCATAACATTTAAAGACCATACCCTTCATATTACATGTATCTCACGAAAATAGAAAATGTGATGAAATCCCCTTACATTGTGTATTGAATCTGATCACAGTCGTTCAAAAAACCTATAAAATAAATATAAATTTATCATAAATATTTTACATAACCATATTCTTTTTTCTAATAACAAATATTTTTTTATTATGACCTTATATTACCCTCGTGTTAACCATCCTATGTTAAAGTTTCACTTCGGATAATATTTACTTTGTTCTTAGAATGTGTCTTAATTTGTTATATTGTTGAACCTTATACATATGTCATGATTACATAATGTCAAAAATGATATACATATAATTTATATCCAGCATATTTTTATTATAATAATCTATATAATATATAAGTATGAAATATAATACACCGTTCATGGATATGGTAAGTCGTACGTACGCATGGATGATGTTTCTGTTTTCATTGTCATATTGAAAGAAAGAAAGAAAAAGTAATATATGTATATATATGTATATAATATAATTATAGTATAATTATAATTATATATATATATATATCATATAATTTCACTAAACCCATCCTAAATATTTCATGTAGTTTGTGAACAAATGATATCGCTTTGAGTGTGTGGTACTCTACACTTCCTCAAACGAAGTTATTGTATTAATAAAATTGAAAGTAAAAATAGACATACTTTAAAATATAAAAATTATATTAAATATATAATAAATATAATATCTAACATATATAAATAGATTTTCCCTCAAAATTCCCACCATGATAGGCGGTAAGAAAAATTGCATAATCATTACTTTGTGATGTGGAAGCTCGCGGTACACATAATCGATAAGTTCATTACCAATTTGATATAGGCATGTGAATGTGTATTTATAATCCATAGTATAACAAAATCATAGTATATTTAGGATACAATTGTTCTTATAAAATCATCAAAAAAGATAGTGGATGTGGATAAGGTAAAAGGATCTTGAGAGAAGGTGTTTCCTCTTAATTAGTTAACTCCTTTTCGTTTGGGCCAAAAGGATTACATGGAATACATTATGCCCAAATGGAGGATTCAAGGAGTGAGGGAGGGATTATTGGAAGTGTATTGGTTTGATCTCGGCTGAACCTAAGTGGATTGAGAGGTTTGAAGAAGAGGTAGAGGTGGTTTCTTTTTATAGTGAAGGGAAAGGATACTCATGGAATTTTTCAAAACAAGTTAAGCGTAACCTTGTTTTTACCTAAACAATGTCATAAAAAACCAACCATATTCACAAATGTAATTTTTATGGCCAATTAATTTACATAAAATGGGTTTTTTCAAGTTGATTGGACTTTTGGTTCTTAAAATTATGGTTTAGTCTGTAGTTAAGCTCTATTATACAATAAATGATGTAATTAATTTTAATTACTTTCACTATTAATTATGGTCAAAAACTAAGTTGAAAAGTTTAGAAGTTATAAATTATAAATATTACAAATATTTAATCAAATTTTACAAATTATAATCACACAAATAAAATAAATTATTTTCTAATTAATCTCACAGTCGGGTTGATAATGTGGGGATTTAAAGTAAAACAATACAAAAGTTTGCTATGTTTTTATACCGAATTTCTAAGTGAAATTGATTTCAATGACCTAAATTATTTTAATTTATATAAATATATCATAATTAAACTTTGAAATTAATTTAAAATATAATTTATTCATATAAATAAATTATATGAAAGAGTAGTTATGAACTAAAATTATATATTTTAACTATTCATTAAAAATGAATCCTTAAAGATAGATACCGAAAAAATTATCCTAACCTATTTTTTTGCCTTCCCATTCAAATTTTAAGATTATCTTAACATATTAAGTCTTTAAATGTTCAAAATTTTGATTTGAAATTTGTTCTACATTAAAAAATGGAAAATCTACCTTTATAACAATATATAAGTTTTTTTACCTAAAATCAGGTTTGTTATTATCTTATGTCTACCAAATCTATTGGATGAATATAAAAAATATATTATTGAATGTATAAAATTTATTTTAAATAAAAACCACTCAAAAGTTTTAATTAATTTTCTTTATTTGTTTAAGACATCTTTGTGACTATAAAAGTAAAAATATTTTCCTTTAAATTTAATCAGTTTTCATATTCATTTTTAATTAATTGGTAACCTATGAATCCATTTATATTCATGTAAACCATATATTTTCAAAAATTAGTTAATAATAGTTACAACTAATAATTTAATATCTAGGAAACATTTTATTAGTTATAATATTAACAAGATAATGATATACTATTGTTTGGTAAAAATTAGTCATTTTTGTTATGAAAGGAATCGAGGTAATTCAATGTTGCTGGTAACACATGACAACATCAGTGTTCCATGTAGTTAAAGATAAAATTTATGTTGATTTTAGTGCATGATTAAATTGGTTTTACATATAACACAATCCAAACATCAGGTTTTAATATAAAATAAACTATTTCATGGTTTGTGTGAAATAAAAAACATCAAAAATTTTAAATTAATTCAAAAATAATAAATCACAAAATATTGGGGTGTTAAATTATAGACCTTAATGAAGAAGAATGATTATATTATAAAGCTGATTGTGGAATGGGGTTAAATTATTGGGTATGATGATGATAGATATAGCATAAAAGGATATCCTATTATTGGGGGTAACCTCTAATAGCCTATACCTAATGCACCTTCCATGGGGGATAAGTCCCATTGATCTATTGGATTGCGATCATAATGTAATAATTATGGTGATGAAGATCATGGAGGAGGTCTAAATAGACATGGAGGACCTTCCATTAACTCTGTTCAAAGAGATTTTGAAATATCATTGATTGATGTGGTTAACATTAAATAGAGAATTGAATATTCCAAACTTGTTTTTCATTTGGAAACTATTGACGACTCTGATAATGATGAAATTGAATTTTTCCCATTTTGACGGATCATCCTATCAATGATAAATCTATGGAGGATTATTTTAAGGAAGATGGTAGGAATTCATCTAGTAATATATCTCCCATATCTCATACACCTTCCATTTTATCTTCCACATATGTAACAAATTAAGACTTGTCTATATTTAAATCAGATATGTTAGTGATAATTCCATTAATAAAATTTACACATATTTATAGAAATTGAGACCTGATGATATTTCTGAAGTTGATAATTTATTAATCAGTCATCTTTGTCCAAGATTTAATATCAAAATAGAGATAATGTTGAATGATATAAAAAATTTGAGAGCCCATGTTTGTTTTTTATTCAGTTCCATCATTAATGATGATTTAGTTCAATCATAGGTCCATGAATATTTTTTTAGTTAGACCATGTGTCTTCTGATCCTCCCATTTAGCCCATTTTTATAAATACAAGATAAAACAGTTTATTCATAATGAGTTGAATGTGTTTTTTGAATGGTTTTGTAGGAATCATGGAACTGTGTATGATGAGTTTCAAACCCATTCTTCCGAGACTCAAAAATCAGTTCATGGGGATGTTAAACAAGCTAGTTATAACCAGAAAAATCAATAGGGTGATTGATTATTATCTGTTTAGGATCTTCAAAAAGTCTGATCTGAAAGGTATTTTTAGGACTCTTTCTTTATATTTTTAGATTTCGCCTCTAAATCAATCATTTATGTTTTAAAATAAGAATATTACAGGTATGAATAATATTTTATAAGTTTTACATTTCGCCTCTAAATCAATCATTTTTATTCTTTTTATACCCTTTTTAAAATCATTTTATATATTAATTATATGATCCCTTTTATTCTCATTAGTTTTTTTATCTTACTACTTATTTTTATTCTTTTTGATAATATCAAAAGGGGAATTATTATTTTAAATTTAAATTAATTGAATTTAATGGAATAAAATTAATTATTTCTAGAACTTTCTTCTTAGTTATTTAAATACATTTCAAATATAATTTCGATATATAAACTTTATTTTAATTTAAATATAATGACATATGATCATAAAAAGGAGTATATTGTTGGATTAGACCATAAACTCTATATTTTAATGATCCCAAAACGTTATTATCTTGTAATTAAATATTTTCATGTTTTCTATTATAAAATGGTTTATTAGACAAAAAAATTAATAATGGATATGTCTAGATCATACATTTCTAGCTTACCATGTGATGGTCAAGTTACCATATCACTTTACCAGAAATTATACTTTACCTTACCTCATAAAAAATTGACTTACCATGAGTAAGATGAAAAACATTTATAGTTCATTAATTGAAGACACATTGATTATTGATCTTACCATGTATTTATAATCACCTTACCACATGTAAAATCAACCTACTGTGAGAATAAAAGACCAAATAATGAAAATCATTTAAATTATTGCATGAAATAAATTACCTTACACATCGATAGATCAGGATTTCATGACAAGGTATGCACATTTTTTCAAAATTAGATAAATGGAATGTGTCTTAAAATTTATTGACCACACTAAGAAATAGCTTACTACGTTTCAAAATGAGATGAATTCATGAATATGTGAACATACTATCACATTGCCACATTAGTTGACCATGTCAATTTTCCATGATATCAACTAATTTTAAATTATGTGAACATAACTTAACATGTTTAACTTAGTAGTTGAGTGCTTCAAATATCCAATGGCTAGTTTTTATGTACTAAATAATGTGATTGTTCATTTAATAATGGAATATTATTATCCAATTTATATTTATTATGAATTTCACTTTAAGAGAATTATTTGACCATGTGGAGATATGGGATAATAATGAAAATATTTCCTCCCAAAAAAATTACAATAGATCATACATTATGCAAGCTCTATTGCTACATATAAGACTGTATGATGCATTGTTTTTCCAATTTTTTTAAGAAACATGGAGAAAATCCTTTTAGAGAAAATTTCAAGTAATTACGAAAATCATAGCTACTCGTATCGATATAAATTACATTTCCTATGATTTTATTTATTTGTATTTATATCTTATATAATATTTTGAAAAGTATATTATTTTTCTTTATTTAACTATGAAAACCCAACCCTTAGTGATAAAACAGAGAATAATCAATATTATCTCAAATAGTTTTATTTTTATTACCATAAATAATTATGAAGGAGGTCTGGTACAACATTGTACTATTTTATCCCACATATTTTGGTGAAAAGGGGCCATGTCCTTGGACTATATCATGTACTATTATTTGTAAAACATGATTGAGGATTTTGATATTTTTATTCATTAATGAATTACTTGGAAGGAGTTGGTTTCCAATTATAGTGTATTAGTCTCTTCTGTAGATTAAACCATCTTTTTGAAACTTTGTTGTGATTTATTAAGATTTGTTTTTTATCATTGAAATCAATTTTTGTTTTTTAAACAATAATATAAAATTACATTGGTAGTTGATCTTATTATTTTTTTATGATTAACTAACATAATCTTACATGTTAAATTATTTATAAGATATCTTAAATGACCATTAATTGCAATTTTTAGAAACTAATTGAGAGATAAAATTTATATATTTATACTATTTTGAAAAACTAGGAATTTTTTAATTAAATTTGGGATTAAAGTTTTATTTCTTAAAATTGAAATTTTATTGGAAAATAAATTCAACCCACTCTTTAGTTTCTCACTCGAACCAATAGAGGAGATTGAGATGTAAGGGAAAGAATAATATCACTTTTAGAACCAATGGTTAGAGCCATATAGTTTCTATTGGTTGTGTTTACTTGGGAATCAATGGATGAGATAAGAAAATAAGATTCTAAATCTATCGTTGTCCATTTTGTATATTTTTTATTTAATAATTTCTAAATATTTCTAACAAAAATATATGTGGAGAATATGATTGATCCCTTATCGGGGACCAATACAATTTCACTTCTGTCTTATATGATGTCACAAACTGAATTGAGTGAATTAAAAGATTAGTTGTATGAGTGGAAAGTAAATGGTTCATTCATTTGATCATGTCTTTATTAGAATCACAAGTTCATTTTATGATAAATGTGGATGGATCTCTTAGACCTTGGGTGGATTTTCATTATCTTAAACAAGTTATGATAAAGAATCTATATCTTATTAGACTACATAGAGATTTTTTTGATCAATTAACTGGATCCCTGCAGATCTAAAAAATGGATTTACATTAAGGATATAATATATAATGATTTTAAAAAGAGGATACTCTAAACAAATATTTTAAAAGAAAATACAGATATTATGAATTTTTCATTAAGCCTTTTGGGTTCATCAATGAACTAGTAATATTTAAGGAATTGATGAATCAAATCATTCATAGGTAAATAGATTCTATTGTGGTGGGGTTTTGATGATATTCTGGTGTATTCAAGGAGAAAAGTAGACCGTGGACAATATATTTCTATAGTGTTGGGTATCTTGCAAGAGCATGGGACTAATTCTATGTTATATATGTTTTATTTTTGTATATAAGAAGAATGTTTACTTATCAATGTAATTTTAGAAAAAGAAGTTTATATAGATCTTGAAAGGGAATAAGTTGTTATCCCTTTGTAAACCACGAAAGAATGTCTTTGAGGTACACAATTTACTTGGATTTGAGGGATAATATCGACATTTTGTATATGAGTATTCATAGTTGGAGTCATAAAAGAAATATTTTAGGAGGAAATTTGTAACATTACAATAGAAAAATGAATTAAAAAAATAATTTCATGAACATAATGTTATATATACATCTGAACATATCATTGCGATCCTAGAGTCTGAATAGTGCTATATAGTCTATTTTGATGAATCAGAATCTGAGTTGGGATCTGTTGTAATATAGGTAGATCATGATTTTTTCATATGGTTCATAGAAGTTATGGATATATAATAAGAACTAACAATCACATGATTTAGAGTTGGTTATAATAGTTCATTCCTTAATGACCTGGTATTAGTATCTTTTTAGTGAGAAATTGAAATTGTATATGGGTCCAAAAATCATGAAGAAAATTTCACAAAAATAAATTTGGATCTACGAAAAAGAAGACAAATGGTATATCTACAAATTATTGGATTCAAATCATTGTATACATCGGGGAAAGAAAATTTTATATTAGATGAAATGAGTAGTAATTTTTAGGCTCAGTTGGATAAAGGGGATTTATATCAATTGAGGATTCCATCATTCATAGTTATGTATACGGATTAGAGAGAATAATTTACCGTTTAATTTTTCTTTCCAGTCTCTATTATTCTTGATTTGGACAAGAATATAAGAAATGATCAATCTTCAAATCCTGAATGTGCTTCCAGGAGGTCATAACTCAATGATTTGGACGACCATTGAGGGGTGGAAACTGGATGGGAGTTCAGTATCAAAAATTATAGAAAAGATGGTTACACCTTTTACTTATCAAGAACAAAAAGTTAGTCTTTAACACCAATTGACATGGGTTTTCTAATCATGGGATTCAAAAATTTATAAATATTTTAAAGAAGAGTTTTGGTGAATGAGAATATAAATATCTATTGTGGAGTATGTCTTGACATGTAACTCTTATTATTAGGATAAGATTAAACATTAATTGATAACTAGTACATTGCATACATTATTGATTCCAATGTTTAAATGGAATGAGATAATAATGGATTTCATCGTAGTTCTACCATGGATGGTTAGGAAAAATTATTCCATATAGATGATAGTGGATCAGTGCACAATATTATCTTACATCATCCATATTCAGAAAAAAATTTGGTTAAAGACTTGTATAAACATTATAATCCGGAAATTTAATAGATGAATTGTGTTCTACTATTCATTTTTTCTGAATGAGACCCTCGGTTTATGTGTAGTTTTCTGTACTCCTTACCGACAGAACTTATAAATTAGCTAACCATGAGAAATACTGATCAACCTAAATTGGTGGAAAATATGGAAGAGAAATACAAAAATTGTTGGAAAAAATTATGTATTTTGTAATATATTTTGGAGGCTTAATGGAGGATCATATATCATTAGTTGAGTCCTCTTGAAATAATTGCTTTCATGACTTGATACATATGGATTATACTGAATAATTTTATGGACGCCCCTATATTTCTCTATTTTTTAAGTGTATAATAGTGAGACATAACTCTTTAGACCCAGCTATGTGAAAGTGAAAAATTAAAAAATTTGGAATATTTGAAAAAGAAGTCAAATTACTAAGAGTAGATAGAAATTGTATATTGATCGTTATTTATGACAATTTTATTTTTAAATAGGGGATCATGCTTTTTGGAGAATTTCTCCAAGGATTGGGAATCATTGTTTTGGTAATAAGTTAATGTTTTATCCTTAATAAAATACACCTTTTTAAATACTAAAAATAAATGGTGATGTATCATATCGGTTTTATCTACCTCCAAGGTTCAGTTTGGTTCATATGGTGTTTCATGGATCACAATTGAAAATGCACCAACATGATTCCAACCATGTGATTCTGTGGGACCATATTCATATTGAACCAAAAGATACATCATTTTATGTTCTAGTATGGATTTTGAATGGCAAGATAAGCTCTCCCTTGGAAAAAACATTGGATGAGTGTAGTTTTTAAAGAAAAATGTTTATATTCAAGAAGAAACATGGGATTATGAAAAGGAAATTTTGGGGTAATAACTAAAACTCTTTTAGGAATAGACTAGTTTTTTACATTCTATAGACTAAAATAAAAATGGTGGAATGAATGAAGAACATTTGGATTTTAGTACCTAAATATTTATTTATTTACTTTTATATTATAAAATACTTTGTTTATGTTTTAAGAGTTTTTATAGAGGTGGAATTTTTTTTATTTGTTTATGGAGGTGAAAGATATGTTAACAGTTGCGAAAAACCACAAAACACATCTAGTAAACCATAAACCATGATTTGCGAGTTTCTAGGAAGGTTTAGAGTTTGTGAAACTATGTTATTTCACAACAAAGCCTATGATAATTAAAATAAAGAGTAAAAAATGATTAATGCATTGTTTCTCTAATCATGAAAGACAATATTATGAGTTTTTGACATTAGATTGTATCACCACATGGTTGGTGAACTATTCTCTAAAATGTGAAGTCTAATAGTGTGGTGTATTGTAGATTTATAAAAATAATGTATCTAATCTAAATTATTCTTTGAAGCCCTCATTAGTTTCCTAATAATCTTGGATGTCATATTTCTCTCCCTCCCATGTCTTGAGAGGTCTTTCCCTTCGATATGGAAAATACTCTTCGGTGAATCTAAGCATGTTCTAGATCTAGAATCATTATTATATACCTTTTCTCCATTAAATTTTTATAGATATATTCTTCTCCTCTCTCTTGAAACCATTGACCTTTTTTGTGTGAATATATCTAGGTTTATTTATGAAATTCTTTATGAGATATTACTGAGTCAATTAATTAGAAGAATATCCAAGAAAAGATATATATTTTTAAAGTGGAAATCATCATTTTCTCTGAAAATTGATAGCTATATGTATTAACTCTATTATATAATAGACATAGACATGAATGTTTATTTTTAATTAAAATTTGTTTTTGAATTTTTTGTGATAACGTTCTGTGATTCATTATAGCTATCTCATTATTGTTATGGATTCGAAGTTGGGCAATGGAATGGATTTTAGAAAAAACCCATTTGTTAATAATTTAAAAGGTATGTTTTTAGAATTGTGGAATTATTTTTACGAACATTAGTGGTTTTATAAAATGTATGCAACAAATAAATTATTTTAGGTTATATTTTTTTTCATGCGTTTTGGCATACATTATTGGTGTCAGTTAATTATTATGAGGTGACATTGAATAAGGGATCATTACCATTGTAGTAATAGGGTGTGCCCCATTATATGTGGAACGTTCCATGAGAGAACAAGGATATTGGTCATCTAGTGATGACTTGGTTGATGGTCAAGAGAGCACACATGAGTATGGAATTGTCAATTACGATGCCTGGGTGTGTGGGGGGGGGGGGGGGCACAAAAATGACTATTACAAATATAATGGAATGAATTTATATCATGATAATTATTTTCCCTTTGAATTGTTTTTGGTTTTGATAATAATCATTTAAATTTTTTGATTATTTTTTATAAATTATGATAAAAAGTTTTTTACTAGTAACATGTGTTAGAAATCATTAGGAAACTCTTACTGAGTTTAGACTAACCCACTACATGTGAACTTCGATGAATTTACAAATTTCATATACCAAGGCATGGTTTAAAGTTAGGTGTCATATTTCACTAGTGATTGATCCTAATTCTATAGTCATATTAGGAAGATTTCAATCATGTATCCGGGTTGGTGGTTTCATGGGATTATGTTGTATGTGTGTATTTGAATCTTGGAGTATATTGTTTGTTTATTTGTTTATTTATTTTTTTCCATTGATAATCTAATATTTATTTTTTACTATTGGGTATTCTTTTTGTTTTATTATTGTTCACGTATCATATATAGTTTTTAATTTTTATATTTTATGTTTGAATAAATGTTTTACATGATGGGAAAATAGCCCCCCAACTTTTTTGAAGCCATTGATATTTAAAACCAAAATTTTGAGCCTTAGGGATATCACCTAATTCTAGTATAAAATAATTAAAATCTCAATAAAATGGATATGGTGACAGGTTAAACATAAAAATACATGAAAATGTCAATATAACTATTCAACATCATGTCTATTCCTATAATCATTATCCTATAAAATTTCTATATCATATTAACCAATTCATTGGATTGGTTTGTTAGAACCACCCAACACATAATCAAAACCATATATATGTGTTCTACTAGATCATAAAAACAATCATCAAATCATCATATAATAACTTGTAGTAAGAAAAACTATTTCATAAACATTTAATTATTTCACCATAGAATAACCCACATAAAATAAACCAGTTTCATAATGATTTCCCTATATCATAATTAACACATGGGAATGAAATTGCTATAAAAAAAGAATATATAAATCATCATCACTATACTCTATCAAGAAGATATTCTTGTATCATTATATCATATCTCTAGTAAGGAATAAAAATCCTTTAAGGAGGTTGACATAGAAGGAAAAAACCTTTAAAAGATCATTCAAACATTTATTTGAAAACATGAGAAACATATCAATTTATATTGATAACATTTTAAATAAAAAGTCCCATAATATTGAAAAATATTTTGTTTTTGAAAATAGCATGGGGAATTTACAAAGGATGTTTCTACGAAAATAATAGTCATGATAGTGTGAAAAAAATTTCATGTGTTAAAAGTCAAAAAATATTCCTTTCATACTTTTCATAAAAAATTTAAAATATCCAATTCAAAAACAAGTTCAATCATATTTTGTAATAAATATGAATTTTTATATATATTATAGCACCATAACCAAACATAAAAAACTATGTTTCATTAAAATATAATTTTTAATTATCCCTTATTAACACTTTCTTCTTTAAAAAGAAGATTTGATTGAGAATATTTATGTTTTCATTGTATTTCTTGGTTCTATGGTTTATTTTCTTGAAAATAGGTCATAGTTTCATCATATTAAAATTCATAATAATAAAATAAATATAATATTTAAACATTATAAAAAAATTTATAACCATTGACATAATTTGGTGATTGTAAATGAATTAAATCACTTTGTGGAAATGGTAGTCTGTACGTACACAGAAGTAATGTTTTCACTTTTTGATGGATCAATTAAAATATAGTTAAAATAAAAATCAGCATTTAAGTAATATTTAATATTTATAAAATATTATATATTTTTTTTAAAATTTGTCCTTATCAGTATCTATTTAAATAGGAAATGAAAAAATGAATCACATTACTTCATGATGGTGATAATTCACATGGATGCACGAGTGAAATTATCAATTTCCAATGGATTGGAAGGTAAGATGGTAATTCACATCTTATAATAATGTAAAAATTATTAGATAATAATTATCATATATAAACATTTAATATATCAAAATAACCATCCATGAAATATGGTCGTGTAAAATGACTCATATCAGTACGTGAAGTTAGTAGTCCACACATATGAGTGGACAATAATTTCATTTCACATTTGATTGAAATGTTGTATTAGAATAATTATAAAAATGGTTCATTATATTTCTAATAATTGATTCCTTATTGTAGGATTTACACTACATAAGTAAGTAAAAGAATAATTAAACTTAAAAACGATCGATAAGAACAAATACCCCTTCTTTGAGAAATTCATTTGAATATATTATTATATACCCTTGGTTTGGTAATTAATGAGTAGAAACACCTTAAAAACATGAATATAGAAGTGTAGAATATATATTGGTAGGTTTTGGTTGAGATAAATAGATCAAGTCGTGTGGATATCAGAGGATAGGGGCTTATATTTTAAAAGCGTGGGGAGTAGCACACTTATAAATATATATAATATTAAAATATTATAATGTCACTCTTATTGTAAGGTTTCTACATATTCCATCACATTCTATGATATGATGATATGAAATATAAATTAATCTAGCCAATAATATTTTAAAAAATTTCTTTTCAATTTTAACTATTTTCACTTTAGTTTAACCCATTGTTATCCCCTTTTATCCTTCACCGTAGTAATGAATTTTTACCTCTGATACTATTCATAATAACTAAAAATCAAGCTTACCATATTGTATGATTTAATTTCTCATGAATCAAAATATGGATTGAATTTAAGAAAATTATATATTTTTATATAACTGAAATTAAATTTTAAATAACCACTTAAAACATAATGAAAACAATTTTTTGATAAATTAATTTTTAAGATAGAAAATTATTTTATTCTTATTCATTACATGTTAAAAAAATTAAATGAATGTTAAAATATTTTATAGAATATATTAAAAAAAATTTAATTAGAATAATTTTATAATAGATATTTCTTTAACTAATTATTTTAATAACACATTGTCTGTAGAAAAACTATTCTTTAGAAGAAAAATATATCATTACTCTCAAATACTTTTATTTTCATTTCTAACCAATTTCTAACCAATGAATATATTTTATAAATTTTTAAAATTAATATTTAATAATTTATTTGATCACATTTATAACCTCAAATGTAATATCTCATTGATAACTATCAAATTAAATTATTATAATTCGAGAGTATTTCACAGAAAATTTAATCTCGGTGTTGTGTGTAATGAAATATATCATAGAAATAAAATTTATATAAAGGGAAATATATAATAAAATATTATGGTTTTCTTGTAAACCCCCCTTATAACAATTTCACCCTAAAAATTTATTCACTCTATTATAATCACTAAGGATACTTCTTCCTCTTGACATCCTTGGGTACCCATGAAACTTCCTCAAATTTGTGGTTTCTCCCCAAAAGAATTATAATATAAGTAGTTTTCTTTCACAATACTTTTTCTGTTATGTTTAGAATATACACCATTTTTTCCATATATGAGAGATTATGCTCCAATGGTGTGACCTACGAGATTAGAAAATATTAATGATCATGTATGTACATCCTCAAGTGTGATATTTAGAACCTATCATTAACTAGATATAGATTTATTAGAAGAAAAATTTAATAAGAAACAATAATAATAAGATAAATAAATTAAAAAGAATAGATATATCTTGGGATCAACATTAACTTCTTTCCAAATATCATAAACTTAATTCTAGGATATATTTATATCATACCTTATCACAAACATTAAACTCTAGATCTCACAAAAAATTATAATCATGGCATTTTTGTGGGCTCTATACTGCTCGTGCACTGTTTCACGATACTGCTTGCTGAGCAGCCATGATTTGGTGGAGGTGTGCCTTAATGATGTTGATATTGGGTTGAAGTACTGCCTCGTTGTTTTGTTCTGGATTTCAACCCTCTTTTTTATTGATTTTGTTAATGTGTTTATGTCCTTTAAGTCTTGGTTTTCTCCCCCTTTACCCTTAAAAGGGGCTTATTGAAAATCAATAAAAATTTCGTCCTACGGGCCATTCAGTCAGGTATTCATAAGGACCCATGTGAATGATCATGGAAAAGTTATTATTATAAGAAAATTACACCAAAGGTACATATTTCACCCACAAAACATTTAAATCTAAATAGATAATATTATATATCATCTTGTATGTTAATAGTCATATCTGATTGAATTTCTATTTATGGGTGATATAACAAGCTATCTTTCTACTCCATATTCAAATCATACTGAGTAATTCACCAAAATATCATAGTAATACTCAGATCCTGATAATATATAGTATAACATGAAACCCTATGTGATATTAACACTTAATTGATGAATATACTATTAATTTTATCAAGATATAAATATTCACATCTTATAAAGAAATGTTCAATCTTAATAAAGCGATCGAATATAACATTAATAGTATTGTTCTTTTTTGATGTTTTGTGGAGTTCAATATAAAAATATCGGGTAATTTTATACCATTAACATTCTTATATTGGTAAATGATTTAAAATCCCCTTACATTTATATCTCTCATACATAAATTAATAAGATAATAGGTATCATGATATATACTCTACAATATCCATTTTAATGTTATCCCTCATAAATACTATTTCAGATCTATATACTTCAATATAATTCCCACAAGAATAGAAAATGAAAATCTTGGATCATAATCCAATGTCTATTTCTTCAAGAGTAATTTACATGGTACAGGTAATTTTTTTGGAACCATATCATTCCATCACATTCATGGTCATACTCAAGAACAATGACCACCAACATCTACAGTTCCAAATCATCCTTCAATGCCTCTTTAGTCATACATGGATGGATGGTTAAACATTAATCTACGAATGATATTGTTTATCTCATACCATAATTACTTAAATTTCTATAATCTGTAAATAAATAAATATTGGATCTCTTTCAATTCTCATAATTGAAAAATTGTCATGTCTCATCTAACTCAGGGCATCAGCCACATCATTCAGCTTCCTATGGTGGTAGTGTTTTAGGGCATCATAATCATTAATCAATTTAAACTATATACTTTGGAACACATTCATATTTTTTCATGTGAATTTATATTTCATTAATTTATTATTGTTATATATATCACATCATTCTCCATAAAGATAAACACTTTTTATTTTCAATGAAGAAATTATAGCTTCCCACTCTAAATCAAGAGTTGGTTAAATATTCTCATGAATTTTCAATTACCCTAGGGAATAATATATAACAATATAATTATACGTTAAGAATCATCACAATCCATTCTTCAGCGAATCATTATAGATCAAAACACCATATCCACTCTAGGTTAGTGTGAGAATAAGTTCACTGGAAAACCTTCTATTTAGCACCTTAATATTTAACACACATTTCTAGATCCATAAGAAATTTCATCCATTTTATATCAACCTGGTTAATGGATTAGATATACGTAAGGAATTCATAGAAAAACATCAATAACATCAGTCTAATCCAAGAAAACTATGATTTTTGGTCACACTGGTTTTTATAAGAAATTATTCAATAAGTTCAATCTTTGAAGGTTCCACTAATATATCCTCATATCTTATTAATTTTCCCTTGAGTGAAACCTTTTTTATCTAAAATGAACACTTGATTAATTTGGTGTAAAATTTATCCTACCACAGTGTCTCTAGAAAAAGTTTCAAAGGATTATCCTAATCTTCCCATACTAAGGAATATGAAAGAATTTCGTCTATACCAACTATCAGAAATTGATCATGGTAATATATAAATACTATATTTAGTAGCAACATAAATATAAGGGTAATTGGTTAGTATAAATGGAATTACAATACTTTCATAATGACTATTGCTTCAATGAAAGGCTATCATTAGAATATCAACCTTTTTTAACCTCAATTAATGATATACATAATGATGGTAAATAATTGAAAATTATTGAGATATTCAAATTTAATCAAACAAGTCATCAATAAGAGGTAAATGATACTCGTTCTTGATAGTGATATTGTAATGTTGTTGATAATAAATCCAATGATACATCGACCGATTCTTATTATTTACCAAATAAATATGTTCAACCCATGGTGACACACTCGAGGTTATAAATCCATTTTCTATATTCTTTTAGTGTTTATTATTTAATTACTATATATCAATCGAGACCATTCTATATGTAGTGATTAAAATAAGTGTAAAAATAGGTATACGTTCTATTGAAAACTCAACATCCTGATTTGGATTATTAAAAAACATGTATTATGGAAATAAATTACTATATTCAAAAAATAATCATTTATTTAGTCTTGGGTATCTCCCTTACCATTTTAGATATATATCTCCCATGAATATATAATAAGACCCATATATTTGGAATAATTCCCAATGGAAGTTCATGTTTATCTATCCGTATATAGACAATCATAGTTTGATTAGAAATGTCATATGTTAACTCTCATCACCAAAAATTGATTTGGGGTCTAGATAAATATATAAAATCAATTCCCATTATAATATAAAATCCAAATAAAGGGACAATAATAAGATTATCATGAATCAATTTCCCCAAAATATATATTATAGATTAGAGATAAACATGAGATGTGTTTATGGTTCCATTAAGAGTTTTTTTGACTAACTCATCAACTAATAATTGAGGTGGTGTTGGGATACTCTTAAGAAATTTATCATATATAAAGGAGTGGGTATATCTAGATTTAAATAATTATTTTTAGTTCTATAATGCATGGTATCTGTTCCATACACCACACTGTTCTCCTAATCAATATTAGATGTAATACAATATTAAATTTCTTTATTAGTTTTCTTATTGGGTTTTGATGCCTCCCATCGTCATTAGCTTTTAGAATATTGAATTGATTTCATAATGAAAAATATTCTTACATCTAAAACATTTAACTTAATTGGTTTATTTTTCTTATCCTTTATCTAATTTGTATAAATTTTCATCCCTTTTAAATAATTACGAGCTCTGTGGACATAATTTTTAAACATTAAGAATTTACCATATCTTTATAGAGAATTTCCTGATTCGATTCCCCATATTTTTTATATGTGATATTTTGGAATTTATTTACTCAATTATATTTACCATTTTAGATTCCACGATTCTCTATTTTTATAATTTTTTTAATAAAAAGACAATATTTAGATTTTCCACTCTCTATTTATATATTCATGGTACGTTGAATGATTTAGTCATAGTTACTAAATCTTCTTATAGATAATCCCTTTATAATAATTGTTTTCCTTACATTAAATAATCGAACAATCATTATCACATCATTGAAGATAAAACACGAGTCATACCTTGAATGCCTTGTAAAGTTTTCTTCATAGATACCAATTGATTCATCATCCATCTTCTTAATGTCAATAAATTCATTTTCCATAATAGTATGAATAGTTTAGAGAATGAATTTATTTATAAATAACATCTTAAATCCATCCCATATAGTGGAGTTTATTCCATTACAATTCCTCATGTTTTGGATGTGAGTAAACCATTGACCACCTTCACCTTCCAAGAAATATATAGTTAGGAAAAAATCTCATGGTTAGAGAAATGATGAATATAAAATATATTTTCCATCACATTGATCCATTTCATATAACTTAGTAGATCAAAGGACAGATAGAAGGAGTGTGGTTGTTTCCACATAAGACTCAATGTCTTGTGGCTCCCCCCATAGTGCATTCTAATTATCTACATTGTTCCTGTTATTTCCCATTATATGAGAGAGTTGAGTAAGAGTAGACACAAGTTATTTCATCCCAACTCCAAATCCATTGGTTTCTAATGAGTATGGTCATTCCATTTTTTATAACGTTATTTCCTAGGGATGGAAAACATCATTGTGTTTTTCTGAAATTAAATTCCTAAAAATAATAGAATGTAGTATGGTAGGGTTTCATATAAATAGGGATTGAAATGGTGGTGCATTCCAAGAAAACAACAAAATATTTTTAAAACAAAACATTAAAATGTGAATTAATTACCTAATGCGATAGAAATATCTAATTCAGATGAACAACATAACTATTCTCAGGAAATTTTAAACATATGAATAGGAGGTGGTGATGTAAACTAAGAATTGTTTAAAAAATAACTAATTGGAGGGGTAATTTTAATTTTTAGATTAAGATATTCATTTTTTGTTAAGTTTAAATTGAAAACAAATTTGAAAAATATGTTGTTAAAATATAAAATTAGAAGATTGAATATAAATTAAATGATTCCACAGTTTCTCACAAACCAAACCCATTCAATGTATTCAGAATATGAAGTTAATGATAATATATAAATGATAACTCAGTAAAAGGTAATCACATGAGAATCAACCTAGTTGGTGAGGTCTCTCTATGTGCATCCATGATACCCAGTTTCAAAACCAGAAGGAGGGATAATTTCGGAGTACTATAGTAGTACTGTAACAGGTACTTCGGTAGTTACTATAGCAGGTACTGTAGAAGGAAGAACTATTCAGCCATCAGTTTGGGCTTGAAGTCTTTAAGGCCTTTTTTCCACCCAAGACATCAGGTCAATAAACCTTTTGGGCCACCCCATGGCCTTCAGGCCACCACAAGGCCTTTAGGGCCACCTGATTTACAGTTTCACAAGACATATTCTACAAAGAACCGCTTCATAGGTGGAAAGATCAGGGCACATTCACCTGAGCAGGGCTAAAAAACGTAGGATGAATGAGAGGGTATGGAATTTTCAATTGGTACAACGCCTGTGCACCACTTCCAATGGACATGCTTGCTGAACAATCATGCAAAGGTGGAGAGCTGATCACGATGCAGATGCTGGGGAGGGGCGATTTCAAGTAGTCATAGTCTATATGATTTCATGAAGACCTACGGGTCCTATAATGTCTCCAAGTATATGGGCAATGTAACACCTAAGCCTATGGTCCTTTTAAGAGTTCTCCCTCGTCCCATGAAAGGGGGGTTATAATAAACCAATAAAAAAGAAGGCCTTCAGGCCATTAAGTCAGTAAAAGGTAAAATTTGTAAACTAGTCCAATATATTTTCAAAACACAATAGTTATAGTAAAAATAATATTAATATTAATTAATAAAAAAATAAAATCATTAGGTAAGAAAGTATAAGAATATGATTAGTCTCCCCTTAACTTATAGTTCTAGAACTAGAACTTTTTTTACATGCCTCATACCTGTGTTCTCCATACAATCTAGAATAAATAATCATTTTCTCCCTTTTAGTAGAAAATTCATGCACATCTGAATTATGAGCACATCATCTTTCATAGTAATGAATCCATAACATTCACATAGATTTCATTAATTTTTTATTTTTGTACTCTAATGAATGGATCATCAATCCTTCAATAAATTTCCATCCCCACACGTGGCCACATATCTAATACATTAGAAAATTATAGAGGGTTATTTTATGAAAAAACTAAAACTCCAGATGACCAGCATGGATGATTTTTGTCATGGAATGATCTCTCTGTGTTTATACAATATTTTCTAGAATCCTCTAGTGACATTATACATTAATGTTTCTTCATCATTTTCTTTCACATGCACCTCATTTATTTGATAATACCTACATAGTGAAAAACACAATAATGCTACAATTTATGGTTTGTTATTGTTAATAATTTTTTAATTATATCATTATTTATATACATATCAGTAATAATTACCATTATTATTATTAATAATTATTGTTATTATATTTAAAAGTATACATATATCTCATTTTAAATAGATTTCGTATGGGTTAAATTGGGATGGATATCTTAAGTGGATCTGGTGAGCCTCAGCTTTGGTGTATTCATCTCTGATTATTCAAGCTCACCTCACTAATAATTAATCTTCTATAATGTTCCATTGTTGAGGGGAGAGATTCATCTAGTGGGATTTGACAGCTATTCAGTGCAGCAAAAACATCATCATGATTGCACGTGATTCATTCCATGGGTTTGCTCCTCCTTAGATCTATCTTATTTCGATCGTGCCCAAGGATTATTCTTGTGGTAGGCCCATGGTGTTTTTCATAGTAAGGTGACACTTGGGATATCCATAATTGTTGTATCCCAATGGCAGTGTCATGAAACAGACGTAGGTGAACAATGGTTAATTATATGAAATTGTGACTGATCGTTAGTGAGAATCCTCATAGTGGTGTTATTTGGTTGAACATGTGCATGACATAGGAGTGTGTGCCTTTGGTCTTCAAAAACTTCTCCTCTTGAAGTGGGTGTAGATTTTCGATGTGGAATAAACATTAATTGGTGAAGAGAGAGCTCATATTTGGGTAAACAAGGGTTTTATTTTTATTGTGTGGCCATTATTTCATTCTAGGTGCTACAATGTCATTTTTTTATAGACACATAGCCAGTTTAGAAATGGGGGGAAGTGACCGCCCATGGTTGATGAGGGATCAAATCATAGGTTTTGTTTTTTTATCATTCATGGTAAGTTCATCATTCTAAGGCATGGTATATAGAATCCTCATGCATGGTCTTTTTTTTGATAGGCTACACTGAATTTGAGGATGCTTCATTATTGGTTCCACGATAAGTAAAATCAAAGAACAATCACTGAAGTGAGAGAATAGTCACTAAAGTGAGGGGAAAATTAATATAGTAACCATTAAATTCATAAGAAATGTCCCCCATATAGTGTTTTGGTGAATCAAATCAATTTTAGTTGGCATAATACCTATATTGGTTGTGTCCCTTTTTCACCTGAAGATCAAAAATAAACATCATGTTGAATTTAAACTACAAAAAATTAAATTTATATTAAATTAAATTAGAAATTAATTAATTATTTAGATAAATAGAACCGAGAAATAATGAATTTTTTAATTTAGTATATATTTTAAATAATATAATTAATGTAAAATTAAATGAATAAATGAAACTGTAAGGAAAAATAAAAAATAAAAAAATTAAATTATTATTTTGAAATATAATTGAATAAAAATTTAATAAAATATAATAATAATAATAAATAACAATAAAATTAATATGATGTCAATCAACAAAAATAATTGTTATCAAAATATCATATATAATCAACAGAGGAAATTGTTTATCAATAATATCCATATTTTTAATTATGCTACACCAAATTGTCAAATAGTTAACATAGTATGTAGTTTTTACTTATTTCTTAGAAGCAAGTTATCCCTATAAAATTTTCAAATAATAAAATAAAGAATATTATATTTCAATATAAGTATTATTTTTTGGATGAAATTTTTATTTTGAGTAGGTATAATAATGACATCTTATGGAGGTGTTTGCAAAAGGAAGAAATGTAACATTTTTTGGAAAGTTCTCATTCCACACCTTGGGGAGGCCATAATTAAGGTCAAAGACAACCCCTAAATATTATTCATGATGTATTTTTTTAGCATTTAGTGTTTAAGGATTATATGAGTTTAGTGGTGGGATATGATAGTTTTCAGAGTTTATAAAATTTTGGAATGAAGATAGAGCTCCCTCAAAAAGTTATTTTAGAGTATGATGGGTTTTTATGTGTACTAAATTGATGAATATTATAGCTCCAATGAGACCCCACCAAACATAAAAACCAAAATATCCTTATTGTTGAATTTATTTTAGGAGAAACAATAATGCAATTTGATGGAAAAAATATTTAGAAATGCATCACAAAAAATATTTCACTTTTTTGGCGAACATGAAATTTCAAGAAATTATTTTCCACACAATAAATAAGGAAGAAAAAAAGAATAATTATCACTACTGACCAATAAAAATAATTTTCACTAGGAATAATGGAAACTAAAATAATTGACATTAATCAGCTAAAAATTCAAGAAAAAAACAAGCCAGAAATAACTTATGAATAATTTTGAGAAATGTCTCTTATTAAACGAGCATTAGTAATCAAAAATAAGAAGGAATTTGAATAGTTACTCCCTTTATATTTAGTGTACATCTCTTTGTTTTATAGTGAATTTGTAACCTCCCACTAATAAAATAGTTCTTTGGTTGTGCATTCAAGATCCTACAAGATTAGTGTAATTTAAGAACACTCTAATACAAGAAAATTATTCCCAAACCGATCATGTTTCTTTCTTGTGGTCACATAAGCAGCCACACAACTACATTTAATGGTAACTAATCTTAGCATGTACCACTTATCACATTCACTTGGAAATCGAAAAAATATAACCAGATCATGGTCTAAAGGCCCATCCGCATTCATACAATAGAAAAAATAATTGAGTAAGAATTTCAAATAGGAACTTCTTCAATTCGTTGAGTTAATAAAAATTGTGAGAATAATTTATTTAAACCAAAAGAAAAAGTGAAATGAAATAAAATCATTCATTTCCTCCTGTGCAGCACTAGCTTTATATTCCATAGACAGAATCAATGTTTTTTAGTTTTCAATGAAACAGATGGTAGCCCATACCTTTGGATTCACCTCAAATTAATGTAAGATTTTTTTCCATTCACCAAGAAAGGATGGGTTTATTCAACTAAAAACTCAATAGATCTATTTAAAAGAACTCTAATAATAGTGATAAGTCTAGAACACCTAGATTTTTATTTCCTAGGAACATGTCTATGTTTGGAATTGTAAATATAAACCTTTTGACAAACATTAAAATTTATATTTTAGATGAACGTGTCATGATAATATTTATTATTTTACTTTGGATTCCTAGAATTCTTATATCAATCTCTCTTGATCTCAACTAGATCACAAAAATCAAGTAGTATTCCTTATCATTCCATCATTCAATCAAAAGGATTTTAAATTCCATAAGGTTATTTTTAATCTCTATTAGAAATTAAATAGTATTCTGAAAAATAAATCTATATGTAGAAACACCTTTTGGAGTTTTAAAAGTCGTTTTTTATACTCATAATTCATAAACATGTTTTAATTACCATTATTCATAGAACATTAAATAGTATTATCATGTTTTTTTTCAATTCCATGATTTTATTTTATATTGATATGTTTGATTAAGAATGGAATAAAATTCCTTCCCTATAGGCACACCCATAATTCCATATCCAAAATTTGAAGTATCAATTTTTAAATTGTGTGCCACTATCGATTATGAAATCTATTGGCACTCAAAACATTAAAAACATGTTATTTTTAAAGAATTTTACGACAATATTATCTTGATTATTTGAAAGTGACACTACCTCAAAAAATTTGGATATATTGTCATAGAAAACTAAGATATAATCATTATTAAGAGAATATGGTAACGGATCCATGAAATCCAATCCCCACACATCAAATCTCCCAAAATCTAATATTTTATTCGAATGATGATTTTTATTCCATAAAAAATTTCCTAACTTATGACCCCTATCATAGAACACCACTAAACTCTTATAATCCATAAATAATGTAGGCTAATAAAATCTATCATTAATAAATTTTTGGGATGTACTTTCACCACCATGATGTCCTCCCAAATGTGCGGAGTGAAAACTCTAAAAAATTGGAAACAATTCTTCTAGAACTCACTTTCAAAATATAAAATATGCTCACATCCAAAAAGAGAAAAGGATAATCCTGTAAATAATAATTACGCTTAGAAAAAACATATTAGAATTATTATTTGAAACATTTTTAGGGATTAAACTTATCGAAATAAAAATAAAAATTTATTCATATCAAGAAGAATATTTTATATAAATAACTAGAAAAATGACATCAGGAAAAATTAAAATTAATCTGTTTAGGATATTTAAACTATGTAGTGCGTAAAAAAGACATATGATCTACAAAAAAATTATCCTCCCTAAATTCATCTTTAATATCGAAATTAAATTATTAAAGAAAATGTTTCCACCAACTGATTTTAGGCCTAACCTCTTTATTTTCCAGTATACATTTCAAGATATTATGGTCTATTATGACAATAAATTTTGAACCTAAAAGAAAATTCCTTGAATACTATAAATTAAAAAAATAGTTAATAGCCCATTCTCAGTAGTTTTTTACTTTATTTTACCATCATCTATAAGACTACTTGAATACTAAACTGCATGAAATTTTATTCCTCTATTTTTTCATAAAAATTCTCCTAGAGACATATATATAACACCACATATATGATCAAATGGAATTTTCTAATCATGTAAAGTGTTAATGTTAGATGAAGTGACATATTCCATGAAAATATTAAAATACTAAATAAAATGTACTTTAAATAAAAATGGTGTGTCTTTGGTTTATGGTGAACATAAGGGATATATAATTTTGGAAAATTATTTAAAAATCCTCTATTGAAAATTGATATTCATTAGAAATCTTCTCAAACTATTGATATCATCTGGAGGGGGAATCATTTTAATGAATTCCATATTTTCATTATCAACCTCTATACCCCTATTAAACAGTTCATTTCATTGAACTATTCCTTCAGGGACTATAAATTAACATTTCTCCCTTTTAAGGACTATGATTTCCTCATGAAACCTCTATAAAAAAAGTTACAGATTTTATATATATCTCTCAAACGTTATTCCAGCAATGTAAAAGTCATTCATAAAAGTTCCAATTATTTTCCCAATCATGTATCAAGATATTTCCTAAATACATATTTTAAAGGTATTTAGGGATCCATAGAATCTAAAGGGAATTTCTTAATAGGAAAATGATCAAAATTGGAATGTTAAAGAGGATATATATTGATATTTTGTGGCTACCATAAAGTTTTTTTAACTTGAATTTATTTCTTAAAATAGAAATTTTCATTTATAGCTAGAATCTATAGTATTTGATCAAAATATGGAATGTAAAATTATCCATTTTAATGGAATAATTGATCCCCATGTTATTTATTCACATTTGGTGACTTTTATCACTTTTATTTTTCTATTTTTCTCATTGATTTTTATAGTGAATCCTCCCTTCTTTAGAACAACTTGTATTAGACTTACCTAAGCACTACCATAAGTGGGGTATATAAATCTATCATCTTGAAGTTTAATTACCACTTATCTCAATACCACTTTCATATTTGCATTAAACCTCTATTTACAATCAACTCTTAGTTTGCAGTTAAGTTTTTTTCTTGAATCCTATCCATGAAAAATGATGGGATAATCCCTTTGATATAAACAATGGACCAACCTATTATATTTTTTAATTTCATCAAAAAAACCAAAAAAATTCCTTTTTAATTTTATTCATATCATTTTGAATTATGATAGAAATCATTGAATTTTCATCTAGGAGTGAATATTTATGGTTTGTTTTAAAAGGCTTCCAATGTGTGTTCTCGATCATTAGAAGGAAGACTCTTGGGCCTCGATTTCCATGATCTATATTATTATTCTTAAACTAGTCTTTAGAATGGGTTAGATTTTAAATTTCTAAACAAAATTTGCATTATTTTTCACAACTATTCAGGGTGGATAACAAATTATCAGGAATTTACAAATCATTTTCAAATATATTAATCAATGAAAAATCATAAATATATTTAACAAATCACCAAAAAACTTTTAAAATTGTTCAATAATGTTTTCAAAAGGGAAATATGTCTCATGTTATCCTAGAAATTTCCATTTCTCTATAAAATAAAATTTATCTTCATGGTAGATTTTTATAGTTATAACAGAACTAATTTATAAATAAACAAAATTAAATAGATTTTAACTTTTATCAAATTAAAAATGTTGTGATTTTTTTAGATTCTACATTAGTCTTTCAGGTACATATTGTTGGAAATATTATTATTCTTGTTTTAATGAGTTTTCAAATTCCAACATCTCAACCCTTTCATAGTTCTCACTAAACATTTGTTATTTCACATTTTAAAACACATGAAACACTTCTTGTTGTTAAGAAAAAATAAAAAAATACCTTCCCCACATTGATAATAGATCATATAGTGGCTAAAAAAGTCTTACATTTATGTGTACAAACCCTTGGTTATAATCCATGTCTCAAAAAACAAAATCTACCGGAGAAAACAAATGGAAAACTCCAAAAAGTAAGTCATAAATAATTTCTTTGGGGTTATTGAAGGAAATGTTAACTAACTATAAAATAATAGAGGTGGGAGTCAAATATGTTAATACTAACAGTTTTGGAAGTAAGGAAGGGAGACGTTTGATACTTCCCCTAATATCACAACGATAATGCAATAGAAAAATTTTCCCTATGGTGTTTGGAATAAAAAACATCATGTATTATTATGTATTTGTGTAATACTTTTGAAAGGAAACACATCACTCATTAGTGAGGTTGTATGTTGAAAACCCCTCCATTGTTTTATTGTTTGAAATAATTTTATTTTGTGATTACATTTAAGATAAAATTTTAATTAGGGCTTGGATAAAAGGAATATTCACTTGAATTTTTTCAAATAAACCATATAATTGAATAAATTCATTTTTTTTATTTCTAGATTTCAACCTCAAAAGAAAAATGGATTAATGATTGAAAATTCATTAGATTGGAAGAAGTTTCCCCAATTTTCTCTATGAGTTTATATTTTTGTTTGTTGCTTTTAATTTAGATTCTTTTTATTATTGATTTACATGGGGGTGGTTTTATTTTCTTATATTATAATTGTGTAATAAATAATTATATATTATTAGTTTTCACAATCATAGAGTCAACTATAATATCCTCTCTGCTTTTAAACTACTCTTAGTAACTACTCTAATGTAACTATCCCTAGGATTAATCTCAGTGGTACTGGGAAGATTACCTTTATCTCTTGAACCAATGAATCTAGGAAAATTTCCCTGTTTAATTTCTAAATGATGCATTCTAGAATTATTTTTTGCCTTATAAAAATTATGTCGATCAATTTGTGAATAATGTTTCCCCATCAATTGTTGAAATATCCCTTTAACATCATCTTGATTAAAGGAATGTTCATCCTTAATTTGTTTCTAAAATAGTATTATTTATTGATTTTGAATACCAGAGGTATTAGGTTGTGGTATATACCTTCCTTCTTCTTTCCATGATATCTTATGGGGGTTTTATATCTAGGATTGTAGTTTTTTTGAAAAGCGGTCATCTCTAACTTTTGAAATTTAACTACATCGTGGAAAATTAGAAATTTCTTATGTTTGGGTAGGCATGTAAATGTTATGAAAGTGTCCCACTAAGTTTCTAAACAATCTATAATGTTGAAACTATTCTCTTAGACTTTTATATTTATTCTAAAAGACAACATGATTAGATGATTTTTTTACATTTTTATTCATTAGAGACTGGAGTAGATATTTTATTTCAAACAGTGGAGAATAAATTTCCATCCCAGAACAACTTTAAATATTTTCTATATTCACACTTCTTTTGCTTAAATATTTATGCTATAAATTACAATATAATTTGTAAAAGTTTTTATTAAGATCTTCTTAATTGTTTCTAGTGTAATGTCCTCAATAAGATTGGAAACCAAGTTCTGACTAGTTGGTCCCAAACCATCATTGATGGCATCCATTAGTAGAAGATTTCTAGTTTCTAATGAGTAAATAACCCATGAATGTCCCCAATCCTATCTTAATCATCATCAAAACCCCATTTATAATTGTGAAATATGGGAGTGATTTTCCATCTCAGTTCTCCCTTATGTCTCATTTGATAAGATTTCATTACAAAGTAGTTATATATTTCTTCCCATGATTCTAAAATGTTTTTTATCAGGGGAAAACAGATTCCATTCATTTCTATTTAAGAAGAATGTGAAAATCTCATTTTTAACCCATTATCACTCTTCCATTCCAGTGGAAATTACTCTAATATATTATGAAAATCTCTGATGAAGGATAATGATTCCTCATTATGAATTGTATTGAATGATTGTATAAGATAAAAGAAACATTGATTTAGTACATAATTTAAGGCTCTAGGAGTATGTCCAATGGACGTAGGATTACATGACTCTCAAAGGAGATGACAATCCATAATTATAGGTTGTTCAATACTTCCTTCAATTATTTACGGTTTAATATCTTGAAAAAAATATCTCTCTCTCTTAAATTTTACAATTAATATTTTCATTTATCAGAGATATTAAATTTTTTTTAATTTATTTTTTAATGGGAACTAGATTATGAGACATATATATGGTGTTCATTCAACAAATAAGTTATCCATAACACACTAAATATTCATTTTTAATGGATTTAGATGTTTTTTTATATTTTTAAAATTTTATAGACACTTGAAGCCTTCCAAATAAAATTTAATAAATGTTTTGATGATAGAAATTATTTACTTTATTCAAATTAAATTCATAAAACTACTATAAATAAGGGAGACATGGTATTATCTCTATAGTGAATGTAATGGAGGTTTAGTCCTTGAAAACAACTAAAAACAATTTAAAAAACAAGAATTAATTAATTACAATGATGTAAATATCTAATAAAGAATCCTCAGATACATCGTTTGAAAAATTATTTACCAGATGAAGAGGAAATAGTAATGAAAATTGAGTAGTGTAAAAATAATAATAAAGATCACTAGAATTTTTTATTTTACAATTAATATATTTCTTGTTTGTGAAGTTTTGATTGAATAAAAATTCAAAAAATATAAAGTTAAATGCTTTGTTGGGAATATTGGAAAAAAATTAAATGGTTTTGTAGGTCATCAAATACAAATAATATTCAATTTCTGAAGATGATGAATTTAACTACAATCTATAAATGACCACTCAAAAAATGTTAAAAAATATAGAAAATCACTATCTAATTTCTCCAATAATGAGTTTTAGACAAAAAATATTTTTGATATTCATCAATGAAAAATTACAAATCGTGATCCAATAGAAGATAAAAAAGACTTCAATATTCCATTATATTTGTATCTCTATAACTATTACCACACAGTATCTGCCTTTAATATGTGTTCCCAAATCAATCCAAATTGGATGATAATTTTTCTCCCCTATAATAGAAAATCTTCGAGCCTATGATTTTCTTAATGATCATCACATATTAGAAACAGTTCTCTAACTAACATGTGTCATGACTATATTGTTAATCATAATCCATTGGTGACTTGATCATCACTCCTTTAACAAATTGTTCTCTTAGTAAGTGGTAAAGTCTCTAATGCTTTAGAAAATTCCAGATGATTCCACTACAAAGAAACATAAACTCAATATTACCAATATTGATGATTTCTAACATAGCATGATCTCTTTGAGTGTTTTTAGTGATTTATAGAATATTCTAGGGACATTCTTTATTAATGTCTGTTCATCAGTTTCCCATACATGGCCTTGAGATCATGGATAATAACAACACAATAACAAACACAACAATGCCTTAGTTTTTTTGTTTAGTTTTATTAAAATTATATTTTATATCTATCATTATATATATAATAAATATAATAATAATAATAATTATTTAGTATGAATAATAATAATATTATTATTATATATATACACTTATTATTATTTTATTTATTAATATATAAATAATATGTCTTTCATCAATTTAGTTTGGGTGAAACTCGGGGTGGATCTCTTATGTGGATCTAGGGGGCCACATCTTCTCTATATTCATCAATGGTTTTCCAACCTCACTTTGCTAAAAATTTAGATTATTTAATGTTTCACAGCAACATGTCGAGATTCATCATAGGGGACTCAATGTATATTCAATTTGAAGAGAACACCTTCAATATGGTGAGATATTTTTTCTTCGGTTCTCTTTCTCCTCATAACCATTCGCCACATTTGGTGCTTGATATTCATTATCACAGTGGGAAACTAATTTTATTCATTGTAGCTCAGCACTCAAAATATCCTTCACATAGGTGATACTATAGATGAAACTCGTGATTGGCTTAGGTGCACAGTGGTTTATTCCACGCAGTAGTGAGTGATCTTCAAGGACCATTATCAAGGTGGTAAATTAATGTAAGGGCATGACTACTATTTTGAGGGAATGATCACTATTGTGATGGAATTCTCACTACTTAGGGAATAATATCTAAAAAGGATTTTCCTTTTATATGAAATATCCCCCGCATTGTAGATTTGGTCATTAAATCGTTATCTGTTCTCATGGTGACAATAGCGACTATAAAAATTATTCATTTTAAATTAAAAAATAAACAGAAAATTAAATTTAAATTACAAAACAATAACGGAAAATTTAATTAAAAATACATAAATTTATAATTTAAATAAAGAAAAAATATAAAAAACGCATTTATAAATTAAGTAAAAATGTTAAATAATAACATTTAAAATAAAATAAAATTATATAATTATATATAACTGTTAAAATAAAAATAAGAAAACTATTAAAAATGGAATAAATTAAAAAAAATAAAAATAATTATTTTGAAATATGATTTAGTAAATAATTAATAAAATAAAATATTTCTAATAAATAATAAAAATATGAATATGAAGGCATAAAATAAAAATACTAATTACCAAAATAACATAAATAATAAAAAAAATAAATACTTTAGCCAATAAAATTCAAAGTTCTATGTATTTAACAAAAAATTATATAAAATATTAAAATAATCAATTAAAATAATTATTTTGGATATAAAAAAAATAACTATTAAAATTATGTGGTAAAAATAATTAAATAAAAACCACATCAGTTAGCATGATTCATTCTTCTTCCATCCATTCACTAAAACCAAAAATAACTAAAAGATGTATTGAGAAATAATAAATAGAGTAAGAAACCATATAAAAATAATTGCAGTGATTTTATATTTTTTGAAAACTTTTTATCAATAAATGGATCTTATGTTTCATCATATATCACATTTGGTTCAGCGTAGTTTTTCTTATATGCTGCCCTTATATTTCTATGAGTATACTCTCAAAAGAGAAGAAAATTTTTTATTAATACCAACAGTGGTGACCTAAGAATATAAATTATATTAAATCATTTAAATTTAATATCAAATATATATAAGAACTATACACACCTAAGGACATTAATGGATTAGTTAATTTTGATACTAGATACAAAAGCAAGATATTTTTATAATATATTCAAGATATCCCAAATATAGTATCATATAACTACCCATAATAAAATATCATTCTTAGAACCTTCCATAGTATCATGTGAAATGAAAACATAAGAAAGAGTGATCTAAAATTCTCAGTAAGGGTAATCATGGGATTTATCAACCATTAGAGAATAAGGTTATCTTAGGGGTATGATAACATAATGATATTCTTATTGAAAATAAAAAAGATTCATACCTAGAAATGTTTAGATCATAAAAAAACAATTCATATCTAGAAGATAGATTCATATGTGTTTTAAAGAAATAATAATCATTACATATGAATAAAATATTCATCAGTAATCATAATTATAGGAAATCATAATCTTATGAAGCTAGATATTTTCAATAATTTACATACACAATCTTGTGAGAATACCTTGAAAAACTAATAATCTGACATCCAAATGTGAACATGTATATTTTCAATTAATCCCACACATAATCATGTGACCATAGATATAAGTGATAAAATTCATGCATCAAAATTTAATGATAATTAGTTTCAATCATGTACATTTTTGTCATCACTATCTCATGCGCTATTTATTTCAAATTACAAAATGCATTAGAGGGATTTAATAGATGCACCCATCACATTTTGAAAATAATACATATTTTTACCAGAAGATCATAAAAACAATCATCATTTATTTATACATAAACAGAAGTTTTGGAAATTAATATCATAAAAAATTAATCATTTCATCATAGATAACCTATGAAAAAGAAATGGGTCTAACAAAGATATTATCAAAACATAATTAACCTATCAGAGAGAAATTCATTCCATATATTCATCATTTAATAATAATAATTATAATGAATCTATAATAGTGGATATTATCATACATTTATATCCCATCTGAAATATCACAATCCTTTAAGGGTGTTGAAAAAGTTGAAAATTACCTTTAAAAGGTATTTCAATCATTACATTGAAAATAACCAAAATTATTATTTTAATTTGATAAAATTTTAACTAAAAATTACCAAAATATTAATAAAAAAATTCATTGAAAATAATAAAGGAAATGTATAAATTATGATCAAACAAAAAATTTCTATGATTGTGGGAAAACTATTTTTTGAATTAAACAATAAAATAATGATTTCCTTATCACTTTTTCTGTAAAAAATATCATAAATAAAAAAGATTAAATGATAATGTCAATGAAACTTTTTAAAATATTGAAATGAAATTAAAATATGGTTTAAAGTGAAACTAAAAAACATTTTGTTCACTGAATATAATATTCTCTAAAATGTTTATGGAAGATTGATATAGATAAAAATGTTCATAGACCAAAGAGAAAATAAGGCTAGTTTTTCTTAAAATTATTTTCTCAGTTATTTTTCATAACAATGAAGTTAAAATTGTATAATTACATCAAATTTATGTGAAAAATTATAGGATAATTAATTATATTGGATTTATCGAATAATATCTATATAATTTTCCCCAACCAAAGTTTTTCACAATAAATTCCCAGAATTAAATGAGAATGTAGCATAAATCCCTTACCTCAAGTATCATTTTTATTTGTAAGATTTAACACCTCCAATATAAAAAATATTGTTTTAATATGAATATTTTATAGAAACATATTTGCATATAACTTACTATGTGTCTTTTCATTATAATTTTTAACTATATGTTTATTAGAATTTAACCTTTAAAAAGTAAATTTTAGTTAAAACTGATATATTTTATATTTTTGTTTTAGTTCTATGGTTATAGTCTTTGTACCTATTCTATGTATTCATAATATGAATAATATTAATCATGATAGAATTATCATATTTATTCATTATATTCTCATTAATAAAAACTCGTATAAAGTGGGATTGAGAAATGAATTACAATACTTCTTGGATATAGTAGTATATTCATATATATTGGTGATGTTTTCAATATTTTATGGATGGAAGAAAATAATGTTTAATTTTAAATAAAATTAATGAAAATATTATTATATAATAAATATCATATATATTCATTAAATACAACCTTATTACTATCCATATAAAGAATATGTATAGTAATAAAATCACTTTGCGGAGGTGGTAACCCAGATTTCCACATGAGAGATGTTATCATTTTCAAAGAGATTGGAAGATGAGAAGGTAGGTAAAATATTATAATTTCAGAAGAATAATAATTTCCTAAAATTTATATATAAATATTAAATAATTTATAATAATGATCCAAAAAATAATTTATTGAAAATGAATCATATCACTACATGGATGTGACACTACACATGTACACAAAAGTAATGCTTTCATATTATATTTGATTGAAATGTGGTGGAAAATAATTGTAATGAATCATAATAACATATAATTATATTTATAAACCATTATTCATTAAATTATGATAGATACAATACATTTAGAGGAATTATAATAAGAATGAAACTTGGAAAACATCAAAAAGAACCTATACATCTTCATTGAGAAAATTCTTCAATCTCTACTTAAATACCATGTGTTGGTCTTATAAAAATAAAATCACCTCTAAGAAATGACCTTGTAAGTCAAGATGATATTTTTATATAGTGTCCTGAGAAAAAGGGATCAATTGGTGTGGATAACATAGGAGATATAAAGCCCTATTATAGGCGGGTGGAGTGGAAAACATGTAATTATTAAAGATAATAAAATGTAATAAAGTCGCTATGATGGTATGATGACCCTAAAATAAGTAAATCTAGAACATATTATGATATTGAATTGATATACATTCATTTAATATTATTTATAAAATTACAATGTTAGTTTAACAATTAAATAATTAGTTTAACGCTGCATTAACCCCTTTAACCTTTACCTAAGTAATTATTTTTTGAGGTTACTATTTATAATGACCATAAATTATGATGAACTTATTTCATAATATTAATTACACATATTATAAATATATATTAAATTTTAGGTAATTCTATATCTATAAGTGGAAGATATTAATCTTAAAATTATCATGGAAAATGCAACGAAAACCATTTTTATAAAAATGAATTTATAATCCGAAAAATAAAATTATTCTCATTCCTCACAAAGTAAGAAGAATTAGATGAATATAAAACTATTTTATGGAATATGTTTTCTCCACATTTAATTAGAATCATTTATCAATAGATATTAATTGATGTTGTATGAGAAAAGACTTTTCATTCATAAAAATAGTTTTTCACAAAAAAATCACTTTTTATTTTCCAATAATTTTTTTTACTTTTATGAGAAAATGATAACAAATGAATTAATTTTCTTCATGTATAAAAAAAGGTTTTTCTCTACATAGTTTTTTCCATTCTAACCTTCAAATCCAATTCATAAATTAAAATTTTCATATTAAATAATAATAATTCAAACTTATGTCATGGTATGCTAAAACACATTGTTGATGAAAAGAAATATATTGAAGAAACTAAATTTACATAAAGGTAAATATATCATAAAATATTATGGTGTTAAATATAAACAACCTAAGAATCTATTCTCAGATCCAAGTTATTTTTTTACCTTGTATCCATAACGTAGCCTCTTCCAATCGTTGTACATATCTTCTATCATGGATTATCCACTTAAAAAACCAGAACCACTAAATTATTCTAGGTATCTTTCTCAACATGATCTAACATCTATTATAATGAATAAAAATTTCTAGGACCACTTAAATACAAAAAATCAACCATCATGGTGTGGCCTAAAGTGGGATAGTGTGTAACATTAACACAATATCTTTAAAACAAATCGTACATTTTATCCAAATAAAAATTATATAATTACAAATATTCCCTTATATAACACATCCTGTACACTTAAAAATGAGTAGTTTATTATTCCATTTTTCTATTTCTACCACATTCATGTTGTGACACAAGATCTTTCCATGTGATCTATCTCTGATACATAAACATATTTCCCAATCTGTCTTATGTTCAACTCCAACAAACTTCCAAAAATTCAAAACACTCAATGTGATTTCCAAATGACTTCTAACCAACAAAAATTCCAATTTTATTACACGTGGTTTCGAAAATATCCCCCATTTTTTTAAATAATCAAATTAAAGAAATAAATCCATCACTTAATGTTTTAAATCGAGTACTTCATTATAAAAGTACCCCAATACAACACCTTTATACCCCTAGGATAATTATTCTCTATCCACTTATTTTGAGTAATTCCCCCCGTTAGTTTTTCTCAATATTTAAAAATGATATTATTAGGTCTCCATATCACTTTAGATATTGTTCATCTTTTTCAGACTCTAAAACTATTAAAAATCATAAAAAATTATTATTTAAGTAATCATAAAGACTATATTAATAAATAAATCATTCCCAGAATAGAGAAATATTTATGTAATCTAATGTTTTTTATTCCGAATAAAAACTGATCAGACCATTAAAATACTTGAAAATCTTAATAGATAATATCTATAATATATTTTTTCATCAAAATATCTTCATGAAAATTTAGTGGTCAAATATAAAACTAAATATAATGGGGAGATTGGAAACCATTCCTCCTTAGTTTGAAGGAATTTTTTGAACTCCAAACTTCTATACACATTTCTCAAAAAAAAAGTGTAACAAAAACTTTAGTGAATTTATCTACCACTTCATTTTGTGTTTTAATATTTTTTGGTTTCATAATTATATTCAAAACTTTATCCTTTATAATTTGGAAACAATTCACAATTTTTTTGTGTTAGAGTATTGTACTAGATTTTTTATTACATCAATAGAACATTTGTTATCACACTAAATAAAAAACATATATACTATATCAGAAAGAATGTATAATTTCTGGTTCATCTATTTTAGTTATGTAAATTCCTTAGTAATTTAAATATTCTTTAATTATACTATACTAAAATAAATAAAATAATTTTATTTTACATCTCTATCATACACAATTTATTCCATAGTAAAATTTTCCACCTCTTGGGAATTTTCAACACAAACTCCTATAATGAAAATATGTACTCAGATAATAAAAAAACAAAATATTTTACATCCTTTAACATGAAACCATAATTTATATTTTCCTTAATATAACTATTTACTTTCATTAAAACTAATATTTGTTCATTCTAATGACATCTTCTGAAATTATGTTGTAAATAATGTAGGATAAAAAATGTGAGGACTAGTTATATTATGACATGGTATAATCCATGTTAGCATATTATATTGGGTGAAGTATGATCCCTAAATGTATTCATTATTTTCATGTTTAGTCCCAATTATTATAAGATTTGAAACTAGCTTACACTCTTAAATTCTGAACTTCTTCATCACTTATCTAGAATAGTTTTCATGTTAGATGACAATAATTTATTTTTATTATTGTATACCGATCCATAAAAATTAATTTGATTCACCAATAAATGTGACATAAAATTAAACACTCAATAATTGAAAAATCATTCCAACTAAACTATTTTCACTGAATTCATTAATGATTCCAAATACAAACACCATCAAGATTAATTATTCTTATTCTAATATTTCCACCTAGTGTTTTTGATAGACCCATTATTTCTAAATTCAAATATTCTCAAGAGAGTATATAATCATGTATACCATAAATTATTTTTTTACTTAATGATACACATTACCTTTTTATATTAGAAACTTATGAGTCATCATTACTAATTACACGTCCTACTAGTTTTTTGATATAAACATCTCTATTAAATAATCCATTTGAAAATTTTGTTTCCATATCAATTTGGAATATATATATATATTTTTAAGAATTATAACAAAATATTGATATAATTTATTCTTTAAAGTAGTGTGATTTTTTATTTAGTATAAATTCATTCATTATATTCTTAATATTTACATACCAGCATCATTTATTTCAAAACCACTCAAAAAATTTCATCAAGATTGTTTTATGAAGATCCATTTTTAATAGATCACATTAAGATTTTTTTGTCAATTTTCAATATCAAAATCTAGATTCATATTGATATGATCTAATTTTTAGTTTATGGAATTCACCAATGATTCTTATTTTCCTAATTGATCAAATGGAGTGGGTTCTATTTTATGATAGTAGAGTTATGCACTCCATTATCATCATCTTGCATTATTTGTTGGAGCATAATAATATAGTTTTGATTAAATTGAACCCATTTTCTTCTTCATCAAGCCACAATTTTACTCATTTCATCACGTTGTTCATTTAATGATTCTACTTCACAATCACCGTCCACTAAAATAATTTTAGGTTCCCCTCAATCTACATTGGTCTCTTCATTCTCACCAAATATTACTTCAGGAAAAATATTTTTAATTTTTTTTTCGGAACCTACTCAACTACCTTGACATATCATCTACATAAAATAATTTATATCCATTTATTAAAAAATTATTATGCATTACACCTTGATTAGTATCTTAATAATACAAATTCATTTACTACATCACCATATTTATCTAGATTCCCAAATTTATTCCAAATGGATACTTTTACATCAAGAATAACAAGATGTTTCATAGAGTTCTTTATTCCATGCCTCATTTGAAATGGGTTCTTCTATACTATTGGACTAAGTAATGATCTATTCTAATTGTACCCAAATACATGAAATGATTTTTTAGTAGTGTTATGAGATTTTACTCTATATCAGAAATGTATTTTCCATATTGTTCACTATAAATTAGGTTGTTACAAATAACTCCATTAATATTGGGAGTTCTTATTGAAGATACATAATTTTTAATAGCATTATTCTCATGGAAATTTTAAACTTCGTAGCATGTTTACTCTATTCAATTATCTAATAAAAAATATGCATAGTTATTCAAGTTTATTTTTACGATCTTATTTGAAATATTTTAATATTGTGCTAGAATTCCCTAGTTGATAATATAACCAAGACACATTCCATCATTCAATAATAATAAAAAAAATAAGATGAATTGAGATTTCAATATATTTTTTATACCGTCCAATTATAAAAAATATATCATTGTGGAGAAAATTTAACAAACCTAATTCCCTATCCTTATAAAAATATATATTTTTGAACTATTTTCCTCTGATAAACGAATTAAAAACATTTTCATAATATCTCTTCAATTTAGGAATAAACACTATAACTATGAACATGAATTTGTTCTCAATAAATTATTTATTAACATTTACTAGCCTCTAAAGCCACAAAAGAATTTCATTTTCAAATATTATAAGACATGTAATATCTTTTTTATATACCTGATATAGATTTCTATTTTCTCTCCAACCAGTTATAAGATAATTCCTAGAACTTTATTTAACTTTTCATCCACATGAAATGAATTTCATTCCAATAATTATTCTCAAAGATGAGTAATACCTAATAAATTTGGATAAGGTCCATAAACAAAGATGATTTCTTTTTTAATTAAATAATCTCAAGTAAACTATGTCTTTACATTTCCATTAATCAATAATGTACTGTCACTTCCAAAATTAATTTTTTTTTCAACTCTTACTTTTTCATTGTAAAAAATATTCATATTATATATCATATGAGATGAATATTAATGGTCTAGAATGATGTTTATATTTCTATTTTATGATTGAATGGTAATTTTAAAAAAACTTCGCAGTATTCTTATTTTCCTTTATAGATAGACCCAAATGTTTTGTGACTTTTTTTAATATATTTTAATTTTATTCATTACAAGAAATCAAGTAAAATAGTTCTTCTTTAATAAGAAAAAATTTTAAAAGATATTTAATTGGATTTTATTCATTCCAATTTTCTATGACTTTTCTATGAATATTGACTTCTTATCCTCTAAAAATATACTACTTTCTCCCCAAAATTTGAGAAATTAAAATAGTACCCATAAAATGATTTTTTGATGTGATGGATGTTTTCCAAATCTAAGGTTCTGACTTCAAATATCTTATTCTATAATGTTTTTTGATTCTCTACAATATGACATAGCGTGTGCACAAAAATAATTAAAATATCCCTTAATAAATGGAAATATCTCATTTCAATTCTATTTTCTTAAATGTCTTACTTCAAACCGTACATTTTGGATGGTAATTTATGGTTGTGAAAAATATTCTTTCCTTTCATGTCCTGTGAAATTAAAAATGTTCGAATCTATTTTCAATATACCAACCTCACATAAAAGACCATATGAACCAATATAATTGTTTACTTGAGTACTAAGAATATTCTATAAGTTTGTATTCCTCAATATAAAATTTTATTTAAAAATTATTCTAAATTTTTTTAAAGATATAAAAATTATTTGTTGAATATTTTTTAATCGAAAATTCAATATTATTTATTAATGAGAAAACTATATTCAAAAGTGTTTCAATTTCCCTAATTTTCTCATTAGAAAACTTATTAATATTACTAATTATTCTGGTATGTTTACCAATAATAATCCTATAATTCATTGAATCTTCATAAATGACATTATTACTTTAATATTATTCCACTTCCTTTTACAGAGAATAAACGTTTTATTCAATCTCATCATAAAAACATTAATATTCTTTCATAACTCCTACAATTTTTTTTTTCCTTTTTTAAAAATCATGATTTTAAAAATATAATTCTAATTTTACATGGAGATCAATAAGTAAAAATAGTTTATCATTATCTTCAACATTAAATTTATAAATTTACACAAAATTCATAATTTTATCTTCTATATCTAAAATTAAATCAGGCACAACACATTCTAAATGATCTTCCCCTTCATCATCTATCTGTCTTATTACCTTCATATGAAATTTATTTCCAATTCAACTATCTTAAAAAAATTTCCTTCTAGAATTAATATTTTTTTTCTATTTTGGTTTGAATTTTAACTCACTATTCTCTTTGTCAAATATCTTTGGATTCATAATAGTGTTACGACCAATATTACCACAATAAAAACTTTTAGGTGTAATTTACCCAAAAAATTTCCTTACCTATTTTAAATTTAAATCATCTTATTTATATACCTCCTAAACATATTTATTTTCAATTTATTTGAATTTTATAAATTTAGATGCATTTTCTTAATATATATATTTATTAACCATGTAATCATATTGAACCTGTAATCATATGAAACCACATTACAATATAATTCGTTAATTGATAAATTACTATGTTCCATTTATTAAAGAGATACCATTTTTCTTATGTAAAATATTGGCACCATTTTAGAAATTATATCTAAAATATCAGAATTATTGCTCACATGAAAATGTATTTGTGTTGAAAAAAAATTAAGTAATATGGTTAAAGAATACATTCTCATTTTAATTAGAACTCATCTTCATATTATCAAACCTATTTTTAAAATCCTATTGTTTTGTGTCTTTCTCTTTTTTATAACCTTTGAGGATATTATAATATTTATCTTAATATACTTTTATTATGGGTATACCCATTAATCTTATAAATATTTGTTAGAAAGTGATCCCAATAGGGAATTTTAATCCTTTATATCATCATTCAAAAACATCTAATTTTATTTTTTAATTTATCTTGTAGCGGAATCACTTACATGAATTCTTTCAATTGAATCCAAATTAATATAAATTTTAATAAATGATAGATTTGATCCATTTATTTTATTCCATATATAATAATTGAATCCATAAAATTTAGGTACCCCCTTCACAATTGAATAATTATGCATAAAAACAACCTTTTCTAAAGATTCTCCAATGAAAAACATATGGTTCTCATACCATTTTAGAAACTTATTTTCATGATGTATACCCTTCCGGAGGTGAATAAGAAACTCATAGATTATATTTATTTTATTTGAAACAAATTTAATCTTATATAAACATTATAAATACACCATGAATATGTATTAAATGTAAAATAAAATTAAATATTATAAAGCAAAGGCAACAAAATGATTTTACATGGTTCACCAATAATAGATTTCATCCATGGAGAAAAAGTCAATAATATATTAATATGGAAATTAAAAAATATATCACTATTATTTTATTACAATATTTGGGACAAGATCACTACTCATCCTAGGTACATAGACTCATTCCCTCTTCGACTGAATTTTCTTAAGAAGTTAATAATGATTTAAACTATTCATAAGTCAGACTCGAAAAGATTTCAATAAATGATTTAATAACAAAGAATAGGGGTTTTACTTTTTGATTCTCGAATATTCATTATACGATATTTAATGACATGCAAAATTTATGTTCCAAGTATCATTATCCATGTAATTTATCATAATCAAACTTACTTCTTACTTATTGATATATAATATAGTTCGCACTTGTTCACTCGACATTTCTTCTGTCCTGATCTTCAATGACCCTCTCTTATCTATGATTTAATTATATCATTTATATATTAGATTAAAATATATACGAATAAAATTTATCTTTAAAATTTAATATTCAAACTGTATCTAACTTCTAATATCAAATAACTAAAATATACCAATATGACCATAATCTTAGTAGATCACTATTATAGGAAGTCAAAAATTTAGTATGTAGATATTATATTAAATGTAAAAATTTATTGATAACACTACATCATACAATATTCTTAATTTCTAAGGATTTCAAAAATAACAGCACGCCATACCTCTTCACAGTGAAGCATGTCAATTTTTCCTCAACTATCTTCAACCACTAGATGAGTCTTGACACATTCCCATGCTCAAAATCACGAACTCTTGTGCGTGTTCTAAACCACTTGATGGTCCAAATTCATGACCTTATAGATTTTAAATATGTATTAGTTATGAACAAAATCTTCCTATCATGGAGTGAATCTACATTCACAGTGTGTCCACATTAAGAAATTGGTAACATTGAACTCATAAATGTATCCTTAATGAAACAATTATGACATATTACAACATTAATAACTATTTCTAGAACCTCTAAAATTCAACCAAGAATCATTAATGACTTTTATTATTATAGTTATGTGTGTAAAATTAATCTATAAATATTTAAAAGTAATAATACTTATGGTTAAACAAAATAACCCTTGTCGAATTCCAAATAACCATTACGTAACAAGTAATTTATTCTTACGGGAGAGTAAGGGACCTTTCCATTTTTTATTTCTATTCTAATATTTTAATAACACATGAGATAAGTTCATGAAACATTTTTTTGAATATTTAACATCTTATGCAAAAAATCATTATTTATACTATAATAATCAACAAAAACTTCAAACAAAATTACTTTATTTTAAACAGAAACCTAACATACAAACAAATATAACATTACAACCTATGGTTGAAACAAATATTTAAGTAAACATAATAAATCTAATGATATATTACTTTTAATTATTTAATTAAAATATTAATATCCAAATGAATGGTCAGATCAAAATTTAGCATATGGATTCACTTAATAGAAATAAAGGCATAAATATATAAATAGTAGTGTTGTGGGTGATCATTGAGAGAAAAATATATAGTGTAATTTATAAAATTTTTTTAGGTTTTAATTAATACAAATAACACTTTTCCATTTATAAAAAAACCAACAGAAACCACTGAAACATTGGATGAATTTCATGAATTTATTTGTGGTAAAAAATAACCATTAGATGTTTAATGGTTAACCAAAAGTTATATAGTTATACTGACACACCATAACTCCATATATCTAAAAATATTTTCTCTTATTACACATTAAAATAAATATTATAACCTTCATAAGCTTCCAAAATAATAAATTTATAAATTTAATATAAAAATTATAATAAATAATCTAATAGAAATTAAAATGTTAATTACAAACATCCCACTATCATTCATATCATTTTCACGAAGCACCAAAGATCCTCCTAAAGAAAAAAGATTAACTATTTTATGTTTACCAAACCCACTAATTACCAATTTTCATCCTGAATTATCTATATTTCTATCATAACCAGACTATTAAAATAACATTTCCTTGAAAAACATTCTCACTTTGGTCTATGATGAAAACCAGTCATTCTGGGAAAATTGTATTCGCTTCCAATTCTAACTCATTAAACTGAACACATGAGTCAGGTCATATAAATAACTATTTAGTTGATAAATATGGAAAACACAATGAATTGATATAAATTATAGATGAAGAGTAATCATATATTAAGTTTCTCAAATATAATCTAAGATATCAAATGATTTAACCAACTGAGGAGTCAAATTCGCCTATTTTTTTATCCTTCTATGACCCAACCATGGATAAATTCAGAGAAAAATTTGATCATGAATTTGTAATTATATAGTTTATTAACATCAATAAACATAAAACTTTTTGTATATCTAAGTAATAATTTTATTAGAAATAAACTATACCAACATAGTAATCTGCTATACTATTCTAGGAAAAATATTACGTGATTCACCAATAGATATAAAACAAACTAGAATATGAAATGTTCCACCATATATAAACATAAAAGGATCTTTATAAACCAATTAATGATAGATATCATTAGAAAAAACTCTATGACTAATTGTTTCAAGAATGTATACCTTCATAATCAACTTATGTGGAGAACATGTTTGAGTGTGACCCCAAAATCACATATTTTAATGTCTATGTGTAAGAGTCTAGCACGGAGTGTATATCACCACACATAAATGGAAGGAATTAACCTTACAAATACTAAACAACATTTAGTATACAATTAATTCATTCCCATTCCTAATACATGATTGTTGTATATCAAAATAATATATTATCATATAAATCCAATCTATATATAGAACAAGAACCACAAAACCACATAAATCATGTACACCATTATTGAGGTTTAAATAAATCTACTACTAAAAACATGTCTCCCATGGGTAGAGTTATAGATTCCTAACATCCCTACCAAATCCATATATATTATATGAAGAAAAGTATATATAAATTAATTATAATCATGTAAATATATTTAATGGGATTCTCTTGAAACACTCATGTGTCTATGTGAGTAAATCATGCTAATGATTCCATGTATAGAATAAAATAAAAATTAGAAATTAATTTTATATATCCCAAAATTCAATCATCCCACAACCTTCATTTAATACAATATAACCATCTCACCTTATAAAATAAAACAATTTTCCCTTTACAAATAAAAACATAACCACCACTGTAATAACCAAAACCAAAAATAAATATACATTAAACAACTAACTATCCACCAATAAAAACCATATTTTACAATGTTCATGTCTGTGGCCAACCATAGGGACATAACCATAACATAAACACACCTAAGATACTATCTGGACTCAAGGAACTCCCTATAATATATCCATATTATTATCCATATATAAGAAACCTAATTAATATCCATATTTATTGGTTGGGAATCACTATACCCATATATAATCTAACTATTTTTCTAAGTGTCTTGTATGAGAACAGTTGTTTTTCAAATCCTTTATTTTACCATTTTATAGGTGTTAATGGATTGTGAAGATGTTATATAGTGGTATAAGATGTTGGGTAAGGTTTATGTCATTTTACATTGATTCTTTATGTAATTATATAATGTGAGGTATTTCTGTTATTTTTGGTCAAGTCTAGGAATACCCTTACATGATGGTATTGGTTATAGAAATAAACATTACATATCTAATTTACCAGAAATATAGACTTTTAAAATCACTTTTTACCTTTATGTATTGAATTTTTCAATAGAATTAAACCCTTTATATTTATTTTTTATATGTGAAGACTCTTACATAAAAACCCTTTTCACTAAATTACCTTTACGTATCACGTTAATTTCCCAAACTTTTTTTTTAATTTTAAATATTTTTGTTTTCAACTATAATGTGTAAAATTTATTTATTTATATGTAAAAGTAATATTTTCAGAATTAAGAGTTCTTTAAATGATTATAAAATTCATTTAATAAATACATAAAATTTATATATTGAAATAAAAAATTTACTTCCAATACATAATAGTTATTCTATTAATCATAAAAATGAAAATACCTTGGTATCAGAGTCATTTTAACAATAATAAAGGTTGTTCCCTTAAGAAAAAGAGTCTTTACTTTTGATGATTTTGAAACCCATAATTTTGAAACACATAATTTATGTAATACACTATGTTTTTTAAAATAACAGTAGGCCTAATTACATTCTTAACATATAAATCCAAGCATTATGTTAATTGGGATATAATATAAATATATTATTATTTAAATGTGACCATTATAACATCGCAATTAAATTAGAAGTAATGAATAATGAAAATCATTTCATGAAAAATATGTATAATGGCCTTGTATAATTCAAATTTATTTATTACTTTATAATAAATAAGTACTCAATTTTTATTAAGGACATTTTACTTTTCAAGAAGTGATTTTCATCAAAAATGATTTATTTTTATTTTTATGACAAAATATTTTAATGATATTTTTAACAATTTTATACATTTCATTTGATAAAAAAGATTATAAATTTTTAGACAACACATAAAAATTATCATCAGGCTAAACATTTGGATATTTCTAAAAATAATGGTTTTTATGAATAGTGAAAAATACTGATTTTGGGTAAATCATTCATTTCTATTAATAAAATAGATTTATTGTTATTTGAATTTGATTTGAAAGTAACATAAGTATTTTTTATTCACTAATAATATAATTAATCAAATTTTAATCATGATCATGCATAATTTTTTATGTGTTATTTTCTGTTCCTAAAACAATTTTTTTCTATATTTTTTTTTCATTTTTCATTTTTATATTAGATTAGTTTATATAACCTGTAGAGATTTATTTTTGAAAAAATGAATTCAAAATTTTTAATCATTACGTTCAATTTTTTTAAAATTTTCCATTTTATTTTTAGTTATTATGAAAAATAACTATTGTAAATAGTTATAACCACAATAAAAGGAGAATCCCAAAATTAAGGTCTAAAATACATTATTACAATAGTTATTGGGATGGAGATAATTCAAAGAAAATCCTACAATAATGTAACAGCAAATGACACTGTGAGACTCAAACCTGAGACCCTGCTAAGACACGATAGATCCACTACCAACCGAGATAGACCTTCGGGGATGTAATTAAGGTTTAAAATAATATAATTATGAATAACAATAACCCTAAAACATTCCTTAAATAATTTATACAAGGGGTTTTAGACCATAATCATCCAATACTCTATTTTTATTGATATTTTTACCAATTTATTTAGAATAAATTATATATTATTTTATGTAAAGAAAAATACGAAAGGTCAGAGTCTTGTTTTTAAATTTCTCGTATATGTTCACATCACGTTAAAAACCTGATTTGAATGATTATTAAGTGTTATTTTGAGAATATTAAAATTAGTTTTATGATGGTAATTTATGGTAATTTTTTAATGATGAATGAATTACCTTAAATGCTTTCTCAACTATGGTATAGTCCTTGTGCAAGCAGTAGAGAAATTAGGTAAATGATTTCAATTTTGTTAAAAATATTTTTTTGGGTGAGTAATTGAGATCCAAATAAATAAATAAATAAATAAATACATATATATATATATAACATATATGAGTGTATAAAAATTCTAAATTTAAATTCCATCGCAGTCTTGATTACATTAAAGCCAATGTAATCTAATAGTTCCTAAAATTACATTATTGATATATTCTAATAAAATTTATATTAGGGATTTATTTAAAATTAAAAAAAATTAAAATCATCGGCCAAGTTAAATGGATATTACTTAAAATATAAATATTAACCCATTTATGGGTCAGTTTTAACTTCATATTAACTTTATTGTCTCATGAACAATAAATAACTTTGATATCATAGTAATCGTCAAAGGTGTTAATTGGGGGGGGGGTAAATGAAATAAAAGTAAAACATAAATTAAATTTGTTAAGTATTTTTGTATGATAGTATTTAGAGTCATAATCCTTCTATATTTTAAATAAATAAATTTTTTACATTTCTTTTATATTAATTTTCCTTGATATAATAATTTGTGAATTTCTTAGAGTTCCCCTCCCCTCAATAATAAAAGAGAACCTCCTTTCATATATTCCTCACACATTTTAATCACTATAGATAATAAAATTATTATAAATTACATTATAAACATCCCTATCCTTGAATTATATGTCTTTTTTATAGTAGATTACCGACGATAGAGGGACTAAAGTGTAATCAAAAGGAATTTCTATACAGAAAAAGTATAGATTTTAACCAAATGTTTTAGTTTTATTTATTCATAAACCTCATTAAAAAAACTAAAAGCATTGCGATATTATTATATTATAATCAACTATATATAGATATGTTCTTATTCTTATGTCTTAAACTCAATCCATCTTATTTTTCCATCAAATCACAAATGAATAAATCATTCTTGTGTATGGAGGACCACCATATCACAAACTGATGTAATTTTTCTTACATTACCAATTATCATATACAGTTATAATGATGTATGTAATATATATATACATATATATATATATATTATTCGTGAGAAAATTTACATTTTTCAAAGATAATATATCATATATTTTCTTACATTTCTATCTATTCAAAAATGGTAACAATATTCTTGTGTGTGTATAAATTACCACATACCCAAAGCGATGTTATTATTTTTTCATCAATTCATGACATAGATTGTCATGACCCGTCCCCTGGGGACAGTGAATTGACAACCCCAAGCCTGCCTTCCATAGGCCAGAGGTAGGTGACTGGCATCAGAAAGGCATATCCCTAAAATGGGAAGGAATTGCCTTTAAAACTGCAAGCACACAAGCCTAGAACATGACAAGATAAAAACCACAGAGTAGTACTTAAATAATAAAACTACGTATTGAAAGTAAATGGGAAAGAATGAAAGCCCAACTAAAAGATACAACTACAACAGAAAATAGAAAATATCTCCTGATATCGTCCCCCAAGGATCCTACCAGAAGGGTACGTACATCTCATATCCAAAATTATCCACGTCAGCCAATCACCTTTGTGTACCGCTTGGTCCTAACTCTTATAGTCTCACCTGAGCATCTCATTGTCTACGGAATACAGAAGAAGGTGTGGGAGAATCCCGTGCAGGGGTGAGTATAACAATACCCAGTAGGGACCATGAGTCCCCCGAAGGTCTCTCACGATTCCACTAAGAAAAACAACAAATCATGATCTAAATCACAAAAAAATTGAAAGACTCAACTCAAAACATGTATAACATACATACAGAAGTACAAATAATAAGACATAAAGCTATATCATCTTATTCTTTCAAGGGTTCTATTATTGATCCACACAGGATCTGTTGGTGCTGATCCACATAGGATATCTAGGTGCTGATCCACACAGGATCCCTTGGTGTGGATCCACAAAGGATCCCGTGGTGATGATCCATAGAGGATCACTTAGTGCTGATCCACACCTTATCTCTAGGTGGTGATCCACATAGGATTTCCAGGTGCTGATCCACATAGGATAGCTATTCATTCATCATGTCTAAGCCAACCACTAGATTCTCATCCATAGTACGGTTGATTCTTGCAGGATCCTCTATATAAGTCATCAGTCATACATCAACCTGAAAAAATTACCATGAAGAAGTAACCCAATGATTCTTCGTGTCATAAGGGTTCCACCAGAAGAAATGGCGCATCAATCGGACACACAGTTAGAGAGTTATCAGTATTGTAATACTGAGGGCCCGGTGTGATTCAAGTACGATCCAACCTCGCCATACTACAACATTCTACCAAACTCATGTGTAGTATCTCGAAAGGAAAGTCTCATCCCAAGGGTACCAACTCCATAGATGGATCTTCAAACGGACGTCTGGTTTGTAAGATAGAACCTTTTTAGAGTATCTTAGTCGAAGTGTGTTTGGGTCCAGTATGACCCAGCCGGACTGACCTGACCTGCCCATCCTGAGCCGACTTAACCTAGGTCTAACCTGGCCTGGCCCAAACTAGCGAGGCCATAGACTGGCATGTTCCGATTTGGCTGTTCTTGGCCGTACGCGGGCTCGGCTTGCCGGGTAGTGGACATGTCTGGCCCGTCGGCTAGCGCGACCTGTACGAGGGGTCGCGCGGCCACTTCTTCCCAAATGGCTCAAAGATCCATTCATCTCTTTAACAAGTGGAACCACCTCACTATCTGCGGGACCTGCAGGGAGTATATACCCCTCCACCATGGGTTCAAAGCTGCGACCACCATCTATGGTGCGTGACGGTGTGCCTCCCTTCTGCCGATGCAGAGAGCCAAGAGTCGGTCACTTCTTCGGTCTGCCAAGGTGCCACCTCCTTCGATGGCTGGTGAGAGCCATCCACCAACTTCGCTTACTGGAATTGGCTACCGCCTTCACATACTTGGGCCAGTTTACAGAGCTTTCGCGCTAGTGGGTCTTTCATAGGAAACCAGGTGAGCTTCGTTGGTTCATTTTCCCTTCCAAAAGTGCCTACAGGACTCTTGGGATGCCACCTTCACTGCGTGCCTCCTAGATTCATGGTTTCATCAAGTTGATAAAACCTCCCCCGAAGAATGGAACAAAAAAATAAGTGGTGGAGGGTCCGGGTCTTGTTTGATTGGCCTCCACCCTCTGTGCGTTTACTGAATATACCATAAAAGAAATCCAAAAAACTGTTATTGGCACACCCACCCTCGGAATCAAGCATCGTCAATTTTCACAAGATATCCCCAGTCAATAATATTCAATAGATCATGCATGTACCTCATCAATTGTGACACGTGGAAAACATTATGCACTCAGTTCTTTTGTGGGGGAAGATCTAGATGGTACACCACCTCACATACTCTACTAGGGATCTGGAAAGGTTCGATGAACCGCATAGATAGCTTGCCGCCCTAACCAATCCTTCGTAATCCTCAATGGGGTGAGACCCATAAGAAGACACAGTCTCCCTCCTGAAACTCCAAGTGTCTTTGTCTTCTTTCAGTATAAAATTATGCCTTCTCTATGATGTCTTCATCTACTCATGGATTATCTGCACCTTCTCTGTGGTATCCTACACCAACTCTAGACCCATAAGTGCTGACTCCCCTGGTTCTATCCATCGTAGAGGTGATATGAAAAGCCGCCTGTATAGGGCCTCAAATGGAGCCACTCCCATGGTGGAGTGATAACTGTTTGTGTATAAAAACTCCACCAGTGGAAGTGGGTCCTCCCAACTGCGGCCAAAATTGAGGACACAAGCATGAAACATGTCTTCGAGTGTCTGTATGGTTCGCTCCATCTGTCCATATATCTGAGGATGGAAGGCAGTGCTCAAGTGTAACTACGACTTGAATGCATCATCCAACCCCTTCCATATATGGGATATAAAACATGTGACGTGATCTGAGAAGATTTTTTATGGAACCATATAAATCCATACAATATCTTGTACGTAGTGGTGTCCCAAGCTCTCTACTGATCCCTACTATTGGATGGGTAAGAAGTACACCGAATTGGGGAGTCGGTCAACGATCAGCCATATGGAATCATGGACCCTGAATTTAAATGGTATCCCCATCATGAAGTTCATGGAGAAACCATCCCACTTCCAATCTGGTACCTCATGTGGATGAGCTAAGCCTACTGGTACTTGATGCCTGACCTTCACTTGCTGACAACTGAGGCATCGTGATACAATCTCTTCCACCACTTTCTTCATCTGTGGCCACCAGTACTGATGTTAGAGGTCCTGGTACATCTTCATCACTCGAGGATGTATATCCAAAGGGGATGTATGGAACTCCCTCTACAACTCCTCTCAAAGCATCACTGGTACCATATTGCATTCTTTAAAGAGGATGACGTGCTGCCCGCCTTCACAAAATCCATAAGCAGGCCATCCTAAATTTATATGAATATGTCAGGACTCACTGTCAATGTCCCCGTAATGTGCCTCCATATCTTGCTGAAATAGTGGGGGAGTAACTATCATAAACTGGAGGTAATATGCTTTATCTATATCCAAAATGGATATCTACAATATGGCTAGCTGCCCTATCGCCTCACTCAGAAACTGTTGATCGGACCTCCTACTGAGTGTGTCAGCTACTACATTCCCCTTCTCAAGAGTGTAGACTATATCAAAGTCATAGTCCTGGAGGAACTCCATCCATCACTGTTGTCTTAAGTTCTGCTGCTTCTATGAGAAGTTATACCTGAGACTCTTGTGACTAGAGTATACAGTAAAACATTCACCCATCAATTATTGCCACCACATCATCAGCAAAAAGATGATGGCTGCTAATTCCAATTCATTAGTAGAGTAGTTCTGCTCATGATCTCTCAAATGACGTGAGTCTTAGGAGATCACTGCTTGCTACCACATCAGGACACAACCGACTCTTGTCCCTGATGTGTCACAGTACACAACATACCCAACACCCTCTTCTGGTAGCCTCAAGATGAGGGCACTCGTCAGTCTCTATCTCAGCTCCTCAAAAACTCTACTAGCATCTCTTCATCCACACAAAGGGATGTCACTTCTTTGTTAAAGCTGACAAGGGTTCCACAACTATGGAACATTAGGGTATAAATCTCCGGTAGTACTCATCCAATCCCAGGAAACTCCTAACCTCGATCACACTCTTGGGTGGCTCCGAAGCAAGCACTGCCTCTATCATCGCCGGATCCATTACAACTACAACCTCTGAGATAACATGCCCCAGGACATGTAATTCCTAAATCCAAAAATAGAACTTCAAGATCTTTCAATAAATTTGGTGTTCTTGGAGTGTGTCCACAACTATATGTAAGTGCGTGGCGTGGTCATTTTCTGATGCTGAGTATATCATGATGTCACCAATGATGACCACCATGAAGCGATCGAGCTAAGGCTGGAAGATCCTATTCCTGAGCCCCATGAGCACTTCTGAAGCATTGGTCATGCCAAAGGGTATCACTAAGAACTCGTAATGGCCATACCGACATCTGAAGGTTGTCTTCCATACATTCTCATCCCCTATCTAGGACTGATGATAGCCTAATCTGAGGTCTATATTTGAAAACCATCCATATCCATTTTTTTGGTCAAAGAGATCATAAATCCTTTGGAGTGGATACTTTTTATTCATGGTCACCTAGTTAAGGAATCGATAATCAACACAAATCCTCAATCTCTCATCTAATTTCTTGGAGAACAAAATCGGGGATGCCCAAGGAGAAACACTAGGCCATATGAACCCATTCCTCTGCAAGTCCTCCAACTACACCTGGAACTCATGAAGCTCCATAGGGGACATCTGATATACTGTTGTAGATATTAGTGTCATCTCAAGGTGTAGGTCGATATAGAAGTCTACCTCTCTGTCAGGTGGTAGTCCCGAATCATCATCATGAAAGAAATTAGCATACTATTCCACCACTATAGGATAACTCAAAATCCTCACATCAGTAGCTCTGAGGATAAGGATATCCAACTGATGAGTGATCGGCTGCACCATCCTTTGAGAGAGTCCATCCTGTACTACAAGGGTTCCCTTCTCTCCAGTGAAGGTAAACCTGGTCCCATCCTCACAGACATGCCAAACATGGAACCTAAAATAGCTGATCTGATCAAGGACTGTGGATATCCAGTCTATATCCAAGATGACATTTTAAGGCCTCATCTCGGCTACTAGGAGATCCCAGTCAAAGCTCTCACCTCCCAGAGTGATCTCACACTATCTGCGCCATTGTGTAATCATCGAATATTCTCTTGTAGGAGTCTCTAATCGTAAGGATCCAACCAACGGATCCATCAGAATCTCAGAGCTCCAAACGAGTGTTGTGGTAATAAAGGAGTTACAAGAACTTGTGTCTATAAGAAATCCAGCTAGGGTGGAGTAGACATAGATCATACCCTGAATCATATCTGGAGAAATATATTCATAGTCCTCCTCCGACTGAAGCTGATCTCACCCCTATCCACCTGCCACCTATGGTCGGGGTGGACCACTTAGGGTGGGGGTGGTAGAACCTCAAACCGTCATCCACCACCAACTTCACAAACCGCTCCTATGCTACGTCTACTGCCCAATGGACCCCATCGCTCAAAATTTATCCATTGCCTCAGTGGTCCTTTGGCCATCTATAGATCGTCTATATGGGGACTCAAACAGTCACAAGCCATGTGTCCTTGTCCACAACAAGAGTAACAGGCTTTAGTCCTTAGAATACCTCCTCTACCTCATGAGCTCCGCACCTCTGACCCTTCATCCTAGGGTCATCCTTCGGAAGGTCTAGCCCGCATGGACCTTTGCGTCATCTTCCTAATACATGCTACCGATGACTCAACTACCTTTCATCCAGTGGTGGCTCTCACTATCGGTTCCTGATCAGGTAAGAAGCTCTCCACCAATAATGATCACTCTATCACACTAGCATGCGTCGAGATATTGAGTGATATCATCGACACTCTGATCTCCCACCAGATACCATTCTCAAATGTCTGGGGCTTCTAGAAAGGTTCATGTACCATGTCAGTGTAATAGCATGAGGGGTTAGTGAATCACCTCATGTACTAGGCCCCTGATAGGCTGCCCTACTCTAATTGCATCATCTCCGAGATACAAAATGAGCATAAAGTCCCTAGTACAAACTTTTCCCTGAAGAGGGTCTCGAAGTCCAACTACGAGAGTGTCGCTTCCTCATGCGTCTAGATCATAATACTCCATTATCTCCCTACTATTCTCTAGAATAGGCAATTAGCTAGGATCACCATCTGATCTGATTGTGTATCAACTAAGCGAAAAACTTGTGACTCAGCCTCCAGCATGTGCTCAGCTACCTAGGAATCTATCTCAACACAAACACTCAGAGGCCACAGTCTATAGAACTCATACAACATGCTCAGCCAGCGTGTACGGTCTGCCAGTGTAGTTGGTGGAAACTTCTACCCTCCAAGTGGCGGTGTAGCTGGTACACCACCCGAAGCTAACAACACAGTAAGAGGGCCCTCCAACAAACGCTTGTCGCTTGGTGTTCCATCACCTTGTACTCTCTCTAGAATCTTGGTTGGATGTCTATGCAACTGTATCTTGAAAAGAAACAGGTGTACCACAATCAATAAGTTATACCTGGGGGGATGAATCCAAAGATATTAAAAGTAAAACATTTTCAAAACACATGAAATCGGTGTTTTCATGCCCAGAGTTAGAAAATCAGAATCCAGGGTCCTTTTTATGGATACATTAGTCGTCACACCAACACTGGTCTCCCCTAACTAAAAACCACACTCAAAACACTTAACACTATTAATCCATTGGAAAGATCAGAGCCCTATTTATTTAGTAGAACCGACTCCTCTAAAACCGCTATATCATGACCCATACCCCAGGGCCTGTGCCATGACTACCCAAAGCCCGCCTTCCATAGGCATGGGGTTGGAGACTAGCACCAAAAATGTGCATCCATAAAATGGGAAGGCATTTCCATTAAACCTAAAAAACACACAGACCATGAAATAGACAAGATGAAAACCACATAGTAATACTGCAATATTAAAAGTGTGTACTTAATGTAAAGGGGATAGAATACAAAATATACTAAAAAATTCAATTAAAACAGAAAATAGAAAAAAACTCTTAAGATCGTCTACCAAGGATGCTGTCTAAAGGGTAGGTACAACTCATCTTCATAGATCTCCACATTACCTTGTCAAATCCATGTACCACCTGGTCCTAGCTCTTATAGTCTCAGCCGAGCTGGTCATCATTTCCACAAGACACAATAAGGTGCGGGCGAAGACCATGTATGGGTGATTATAACAATACCCAGTAGGGACCCCGAGACCCCCGAAGGTATCTCACAATTACACTAAGGAAAAACAAAAGCATGATCTTAATCACAAAGTACTAATTGAAAGACTTACGTCAAACCAGGTATAACATAAATAAAAAAGTACATATGATTAGTCAAAAAGATAGATCATCTTATTCTATCAAGGTTTCTGCTGCTGATGCACACAAGATCGGTCGATGCTGATCCATAGTGGATCACTAGGTGCTGATCCACACATGATCACCAGGTGCTGATCCACATAGGATCACTAGGTGCTGATCCACATAGGATCGCTAGGTTCGGATCCACTCATGATACCTAGGTGATGATCTACATAGGATCTCATGTTGTTGATCCAGACAAGATCGCTATTCATTCTTCACATCTCACCCAGCCACTAGATTGCCGTACATAGTATTCTTGATTCTTGGATGATCCACTACTCAAGAAATTGGCCATAAATCAACTAGAATGAAGTCCCATGAATAATTATCCTAATTATCCATGATTTCATAAGGGTGTGTATGCAATAGGTGACACACCAATTAGATGCCCGATCTAAGAGTTATATGAAATTTAGTGTCGATGGCCCATTTAGATTTGAGTACGATCCATCCCAAACATACTCCATAATTATCCAAAACTCATGTAGATTATCTCAAAAGGACCATCTCATCCCAAGGATTCTAACACCGAAGACGGCTCATCAGACAGACGTCTGGCCAGTAAGATATAGCCTTTTAAGAGAATCTGGGCTGAAGAGGGTCCAGGTCTGGTTCGACCCGATTGGACCGACCCGACCTGGGTCCGGCCCAACAAGAACTTGCTGGTCCGTGGACTAGCCCGGACCAAACTGGATGGGCCATGGTGGGATTGGCCCACTGGGAAGCTGACTAGCCTAGCCCTCCAGCTGGTATGACACACACAAGGGGTCACACAACCTCTCCTTCCTGAACAGCTCAACGTGTACTTTGGCTCTTCAACCGGCAGCACCACGTGGTGCCGCCTCACTATTTGTGGGACCCATAGAGAGAGGGACCCCACTATCATGGCTTTGAAGCTGCAACCTCCACTTGTGGCATGTGACAGCTTTCCACCCTTCCGCCAATGTAGCCGGCCGATAGTTGGCTTCCCCTTCGGTCCATCGTGGCGCTGCTTCCTTACGCGGCTGCTTCTATGGTTCTGGTGCCACACCGGCGGGTCTTCTATGGGCCCCATGGTGATCTCCGGTGGTATGTTTTCCCTTTTAAAGGTGCCTACGAGCCTCACATGATGCCACCGTAACTGCATGACTCCTTTTTTAAAGGTTTCGTTAAGTTGAAAAAATCCTCCCTTGAAGAATGCAACGAAAAAAAAAGAAGTGTTTGGGACTTGTTCGTTTGGCCCACAACCTCCGTGTTAAGAATAATATCAAGCAGTTAATAATCAATTCATCATAAAGATAAAATTTAATCATGTTCAGAACATCCTTGATTTATTCTGATTTTCAAGAACGAGGGAATGAATCATTACACATGAATTTAATAACAAAACCCCTCCATTGAGATATGTTGGGAGATGCTACTATTGTGGTGGTATAAGAGTCCTCATTGGATGAATTCATCTGCATTCATCGATCCTAGATCGTTCCCACCCAAGATTCCATCCTCTATCACTAGAATATGTCACAGTACTTCACTAAATGTTCATCATAACCGTGTCAAAAACCCAAACCCAAGACTCAATTAAATAGAGGTGGAGAGGAGGTTAACACAACAAAATATTAATGAGGATCATTAATGAATTAACCTCTTAATATCTTAATGTTTTGGTTTCAAATAGAAGTGACAAGCCATTAAATGGATTGAAAACCCATCAGTCCCACAACCATCACTCAACAGGTGGAAGGAAAATAAAATAAAATGTTTTATGTTATTTTATTATTTCTTTAAAAGTCACAAAAAACTAACTTTTTCACTTGACCTACTACGATCAAAGTTAAGCCTCCCATATGAGAATCCAAGCATTGTAGATTCAATGGTGCCCTCATATATTTAATTCGAGCACTAGTTCAAATGATAGAAAATTCTTCCAGTGCATTTAATGAATGTACCTTATGAAAAATTAAAAAATCCATTCCGGGAAAAACCGGGCCTCAGAATCACGCGCCTTCAAATTTTTCAGACTTGTAATAATCAAAAATACTTTAAAAATCATATATGGAATTTCCCGGCCTCTACATGGTTGGGATATATAAATTTTTTAAATATATAAAATGATATTTATTTTTTAATTACCATTATATAATTAGAAAATAATGCTTAACTTTTTTCAATAATGATTTTTGAAAAATAGAAATGTTATATATAAGCACATAGGGACTACCGTCAAATTGTCACAACATAATTCATTTATTATAACCATATTCTATTGTTTGATTAAATTCATAATAAATGTATAAAAATTAAAATAATTTCGTCATTATTATTATACATGTGGTGGGATAATCAACCATTTGACCTTGTTTAACATAACATAGTCATTTTGAATTAATGATCTAAGCATCCTAAAATCACTCAGCATGAACATAACTGATTAAGTAATTAAATATTTCATAGAAATAAATTTTATAATTAAAATGGATTAATATTTTAATAGTAATTACAGAGGTTAAATAATTAATATATTTTTATTCTATATGTGTTATAGGAAATACAAATCATGTCTGGACTTGTGGTAAGTGATTTCGTCTCAATTTCCCTTCACAAAGGCATGTTTTAATGTTATGAACCATATATATTTTATATTGAATATTTAGTACTGTTTAAATTTTATATAAAAAATCTTTCCAAAAATATGATATGATATTTTACAATTAAATCAACCAATGGTATTTTAATTTAAAATCACAATGTGGTAAGATATTTCATCACTAACATTTGGTTCATTTGGCTATAACTATTCCACATTGACATTGATATTCCATTAAGATTTGTGAATTGATATTTAATTTTTTTATCATTTATTTTCTCTTCTCTAAGTGGGGTTATATATTTCCACATAATCAATTCATTGATTAATTATCACTCCAAATGTTATGATCATTAGAATAGTTTCTTTTTCTCGATATCATTTTCTTCATACATGTTTCATGTCATGCCCCGTGATTTCTTTAAATCATGTACATACTTCCCCATTAATTAAATTTGATGTTTTAATTCAATTAATTCATGGGGGGGGGGGGTTTATAGATATATCATATTATTTTTTAATTAATTTTTTCTTCAAAATTTTCAAAAGAAGTAAAAAATTTATATTAAAATATCATTTCATTTTAGGATTTCCATTGGTCAGAGTTCCTTTATTAAGGATAATGTGATAGTTTTTTACTAAAATAAATCATTTCAACTCTCATAGGATTATAAATTTCTTTTAAATTTTTATGTTTTATTTTTTTTCCATTATTGATTGATGATGCATTAAGAAATTTTTTTAAGTGGCAGCGATCTTTTATTTACTTTTGGATCATGAATTATTCTCTTCCTTATACATTTTAAAAAATTATCCTCGAATATTATTTAAATAAGATATTATATAATGTTTAGAGGAATAATATTTGATATTATTATAAATGGTTTTAAAATTAAATCCCTTAATGTATTCCATAAGCGTCACATTTTAATTTCCTTTCAGAAGATTGGAAAAAATATATTTTTGATATTAATTACATGAATGAAATTTCCCTACAACTTGACTGCTATATTTTTTGAATCTCACATTATACGTTTATAAGGTTATTTAAAAAAAATTATGTCAATTTTTTTGGGAATTATTAGTTAGAAAAGGTGATTATTAGTGTTGAATATATATTTTTCAGAAAAATGTTTTTAATAATATTTTGTTGATATATCTATACATCAATAAAAAACCTCGAGTTTACATATTTTCCAATAGGGATATGTTTTAATGAATTCAATAATATTTTTTCTCTAGTTGGATTATGATTGTTTCCAAGGGATATCAAAGGAATCAATTTATTTCCGGTGAGTGAAACAATCTATAAAAGAATAATGGTTATCATTTGGTTGAAAAGACCATCCTTTTAACTATTTTTATCACTACATGATACATGGAAGTTATTGATGAATTTGGGATTGGTTAATGAACCCAAATTTGTGAGGGAAATTATCTGATATATTACATGTGTGTCTATTATACCCCTCTAATGCATTGGGTAATAATGATTGAGCTGACTGAATATAAGAAAATCCTATGAGACGGTAGAGTTAACTGGTTAATAGGTTACTCCAAAGAAATTATGAGTATTAACCTGGCATGGTTATCAAATTTCTAAGGGTTCTTTTATGTTTCCTATTATGTTATTATTCCAACATGCCAACTCATTTTCTCTATCCATGTTATGAGGTTCTAATGAACCATTTTCTTAACAACTATTTTTACATGGATTATGATTATTGAGGTATATAAATCCTATATTTTGTAAAATATTTATTACATGATCTTTGATTTTATGGGTATGAATTATATTATGATATGGTGATGATCTTTTATTACGTCATTATACCCTAATTCCCATCTTATGCTCATCGATTCCAGTCAATTTTTTACACTTATTCTTATAATTATTTAGCATTTGAGTTCACTATTCTTATGTTTCCTTTCCCATTTTTTAATTATAGGTTTTAAGTGTGTAATCCCTATGAAGGTTAATATATGTGAAGAACACAGTAGGAGATGATGTACATTTTTATGAAATATTAATTTATGTATCAATGTTTCCATGTAAGAATTTCTCCTATTTCACTAAAACTATAAACCAATGTGGTATGCGTGTATGTAGTTGATATAATATTTTAGTTTGAAGTTACATTTTTTATATGGATATAATTTGGTTCCATTTATTGGTGTCAAAAATATAAATTTTATTATTATGTTTTTATCATTATATTTTGGAGCACGGGTTTGGGACATTTGATAATTAGTTTTCCAAATGTCATGTTTTTCATTAACTTTAACTAAAAGATTAATCTACCACATAGATAATTCATTCTGATTCTGGGATATCAGTATTTTATAAATTAGTTTCTATAAATATTAATTGTATTAATGACCATAAAACCCCACAATTTCCCAAAATCTTCTCTTTTTGCCTAAATTATATTTTATGATTTATAAAAGAATTATAAAACATAAAACCATAATTAATGTTTTATTTTATTATATAACAAATTCATTCTACTAGTTCCATTTTTTTGAGATTTAGATGTTTCAATGTGGGGGAAATTAGTTTCCTATGAACATTATTTTTAATAAATTATGTGGAATTAAATGAGTTTTAAAGAGGGTGATTCCCATTTCGATTGTTTGAACTATTTTACATTCTTTGTTTAATATTCATGAAGATATATTTTCCATGTATCAATATCTCAATTCCTTAAACATTATGTGACTATATATTGGGATTTCAATTAGGATATCCAATATCCAAAGGTAATTAGATTGAGTAATTTACCATGTAGGATTCCAATAATGAGAATCTTCCTTTCTCCTTATTCATTAACTGATATTTCTAAAAGATTATTGTCAAGGATGGGATTAAAAACATCACATTACTTTAATTTTATAGTGTATTATTTTAAAGTATTTATGACAGATTTATTGTTTATATTAATATAACGATAATAATAATATGTATTATAGGAATTGGAAGAGATTATGGCATGGTTTCTCATGTGATCATGTTTTTCCTTTTGTTTCTTTATTTTATATTATCAAGAGTGTGAATTTAAAATGTTGTGATTTTCAAGGATTTTCATATATTTCATATTTTTTAAATTTAATAAAATTATTCTAGATAAAAAGATATGGAAAATAATGATCAAATCTTATATTTATTTTATCTTTTTTTTCTTATAATTACATGAGATGATAATGTGATTCCTTTAGTATATTATTAGAATATTTATTACTACTATTAGTGATATTATAATATAGTTCTTTCATATTTGAAACCCACTCATAAGTAATTTTCTTTATCAAAACAGTAATGTGAAATGAATGATGAAATTAATAACTTAAGATCAAATACATCCAAAACTTATTCTATATGTTATTTCATAAATTTCATACAAAATTATTATTTTCTCTTTAGTAATTATTTATTATAGAAATAAATTTTCTATTATATATATAATTATTTACGTTTTATCCCATTTTTATTTACTTAAAACCTTCCATAGATGGTATAATGAGGAGATGTGTTTTTATTATTTTGTGTTGGTGGTTATTTTAGTTAACGAAAATATTGTATGGATTGTATTATGGATAAATTTAGATGGTTTTCTCAATTCAAGAACAATAAGGATCCAACCTCAAAACATTACATAATCATGAATTAAACGAATAATTCACATTGAGGATCTTTTCAGGTTTAGACTTTTAAAGAATTAGGAAATAACTATTACATCTCAAAGAATACACAGTTGACACATCTACTCAGATTCCATTTTTTCAAAAAATATAAACTCTTGAACAAAAGAGTCATGTCTAGTTCAATGTTTTAGACATCATGACATTTCCATGATCCCATCCTTGACCGTAGTCCACTTTAAGTCCTGTGGAAAAATTTCAAAAACCTAGGATGAGCACAAAAAGCTCAGTAATGGATATAAAAATATGGAAAGGAATCATTAGTCCACGTATACATAAGAATCAATGGAAACAAACTTTACTCATAAAATATAAGCACTTTAACATACCTCATGAAATCATAAGATTTATGAATAACTCATAGAAATCATAAGAACTAAAGGTAACTTGAGGCATTCATAACATTCTTATGTAGGGACTAACTCTCATGGTTACTTTTGGAATACCAATCATAGTATATTTCCTAATTATATTTGGAGAAACCATAGATTTTAACTCCTTCGCGTTACCCAATGCATTGGAGAGCTATCTCAGGGTCACCTACCCTTAGTTTATCATGGAACCACCCAATTTCCTAAACATTTCCCACGAACCATAACATAATAATAACACTTAAAACATGCAAAAAAGAAATATAAAATTGACACATTTCAATCACAAGATACCACATCATGATATTATAATAAATAAAACATTGAATAAAATCATTAAAACTCTATGAGAGAAATATCCCTTTATACCTTTAAAATTTATAAAGAAGGAATTTAAAAGAGATTTTAGAATCAATGTATCCCATACCACTTCAAAACATTTGAAAGGGTTTTAAAAAATTCCGGTCCATATTAATAAATCCTTAAAACCACTTTTAAAACATGGACATGGATGAAAAATGTTTTAAAAATAGATCTTTAAAACCATTTAAAACAATGTTTTAATAAAAGAGTCTTTTTCCATTTTGAACATCTAAATTATAAGCCACATGAAATTAGAGCATTTTAAAAACATTTAAATGACTTTAGTATATAAATAATATGGATGTGGAAGGTAAAAGGGGATATATATACACTTTATAAAAGAATAAAAGTGAATATCATTAAGAAATGTCTCAATGAGAAGAAATTGATATGTAATCCCAATCAAGGATGATGCCATTAGAGCAAGGATAAAGAAATGACATAATTATGTGTGAAAAATATAAATACACTAAATATAAGTGGATAATCAGTGTAAAAAAATATGATGTCATCCACACATATTCATATAATGACATAATCAAGAAGTATAGGTTTAACCCAAAGAATTGGAATTGGGTTATGAAGTTCCCTTGCAAAAATTCTATAGCCTAACAGTGTCACATCAAATTTTAGAAAAAGAGTCGATGAGAGAGATAAAGGGTATCTCATCACTTGGAAATAAAATTTACATCAATAAGAATATATAAGAACATATCCCAACATAGAAAGATGTAATTTAGAAGACCTAACAAAAATAAGTCTTTTAAAAAGATGAGGGTGAAAGGTTCCCTTACCTATTTGGGTAACTTTCGAAACGTACACCCCAGGAAAGAAGGGTCATAAAATGAAGATGTATATACCCATAAATTAAAGTATATTATACAAAGAATAAAATCATGGGAAGTAAATACACCCCAAAAAAGGAAATAGTGGTAAATGTAGCATGAATCTCACAGGAACACAATGTGAGATAAAAATTCCCTTACGAAATTCCGGCAGCCTAACGACGCCACTGAAAACTTAAAAAAATGGATTGATGAGATCAAATAGGGTCTCTCATAATATTAACATAAAAAGTATATAATGAGTAATATAAAAGAACATCCCCAAACATAATAAAGATGAGCTTAAAGGAAATGACATAAAAGAGAGTAGTTAAAAAGAAAGAAATAGGTAGGATCCCTTACAAAAATTCGGCAGCCTAACGGCGCCACATAAACATTATTAAAATGAATTGATGAGAGAAAGAGGGGTTATCTCATAATATGAACATAAAAGTTACCATAAAGTGAATATAAAATAACATTTTCCAAAATATGAACATGGAGCATAAAAGAAATGACATAATAGAGAGTACTTGAAATGAAGGAGAGAGGTAGGATCCCTTACCTCAAGTCCGACTTGTCTTGTCCGTTTCTTTATATTACTGAATAATAAACAAGTGTTAATTTATACTTTATTAGGTGGCTTTTTCAAGTTCATTATTCATTTTATATAACTAATTACCATGTTATGAACATTATGTAATTATTTAACTTAATAACAGTCATTTTGTCGATCATTGGTACTTGTGTCGAAAATAAATTTCTTATAATTACAAGTTGTTCATGTGGTAAAATATCCATTATATCCAGAATAATATTCATTATTTAGAGATAATATATATCATATATATCGAGTATATACTTTCATTTATAATATTACATAACATTTATATGTATGAAATGAAATGCACGGTTCATGGAGTCGGTAAGTCGCACGTACGCATGAACGCTACTTTCATTTCTATTTCATATTTAATGTAATTAAAACTAAATGAGATATATATATTATAATTATAGTATAATATATATGTTATATAGGTCACATAATTTCATTAATTTAATTCTTTATACAATCCATGTATTTCATTAATGAGTCACATCACTTGAGGGGGCGGTAGTCCACACTTCCTCAAATGAAATTATCGCATTTGCACGACATGAAAGGAATAAAGGTATGTTTTAAATTCACAATAATTAAGTTTAGAGAGGAAATAATTATAATATGTATCATAAATAAATACCGTACCATCATAATTTCCACCATGAGAGGTGGTAGGAGAATATAGAACAATCATCGTTTTGTGAGGCAATAATTCGCCATCCACGGAAATAGTATGTTCTTTAACCATTAGACAGATGTGTGTGTCAGTTTAGGTCGAATAATTCTTGTAAAAATATCCTATTATATTTAATATACTGTTTTTGTTACAAAAGAAAGTAATAAAAAGAGTTTAGGGGGTTGGAGAAGAAAAATAAAACAAAAGAACACAAGAGAGGACATTACCTTTAAATCGGGTAACTCCTTTTTGTTTGATCCAAAACGCTTTCATGAAGAGATTTATGCCTAAGGTAAGGATTCTAGGATTAATAGAGGTATGTGTAGAGGGATAATTAGTAGAGTTTGGTCGATCCAAATTTTTGAGAGGTGTGGGTAAAGGGGTAGAGGTCGGGGCCTTTTATAAGAGGGAGGAGGGGCACTCTTGGAAAGTCAAAAAATGTTACTTTATTATATAATGATTTTAGGATTTTAAAGGTCCCAAAATGATATATTTCGAGTATAAGGTCATAAGGGTTCTAAATATACCCATACAATACGTTTTTGAAAATTTTATGTCTTATATTTTACATTATCTTTTCATTTTATTTAAATCATTCATTAATGAGGTAATCGCTGCATCATCATGGTGTCGTAAATAAATTAATTTATCTAATGTCTAAAAATTATAAAAAAACTACCATTATGTAGGAAATATTTATATCTTTCCAATTAATAATTATAGTATAAGAGATCATTTATACAGACAAAACTAAAATTGTTTTACTTAGGTGATACATACTTTGGTTATACTTTCCTTTTAAAAAACATAAAATGATAAAGTGTCACTATCACCCAAAAGTGATTCCATGGGGTATCAAAGTTTGGCACAAGGAATACCATGGTCAGACATGACAGAAAAAGTAGAATTAGGACACATGTTGGGGTCATTTTATATTTTTATGATTTTATTTTATTTCCCTTAACTACCCGATTACTAATTAATCACGATAATAAAAGATAATTACAGTCATTACTATTCATAATGTCCAAAAACAAAAGCATCTTAATTACATAATTTAGACCTTATGATTCCAAATATGGAATAAATTTTATCAAATACCAATCACAGAAATTGTAGTAATTGATTTAAAATAATTCTCGTTGTCAAAACCAAAGACGAGTTTTTAAGAAGTAAAATCTATCAAAAGATTGATTTATTTTTACATCCAATTTAAAAGTGAAATTACATCCAATGACCAAAATTGTATTAATGATAAAAAAACATAATTAATATACACCTGAAAACCAATTAAAATAACAATATATCTATATAAATAATTTGGATGAAAAGGTAGTTTTGAATTAAAATGCAGTATTTTTCACTATTCATTGAAAATGAACATTTGTCAAAAATATACCAAAATTTCACCCTTAGATATATTCAATATTCCAAATTAAAAAATGATATAAATTTTACCAAATTAAAAACATAGAAGTTGCATTAATTAATTTTATAATCAATTCTCGCTGTCAAAACAAATAGCGTGTTTTTAATAAACAAAATCTATTAAAAGATTGACACTTGTTTATGTCCAATTTCAAAGTGAAATTAATTCAAATGGCCACAATTGGATTAAATGGTAAAAATATATTCTAATTGTACTTTAAATCCAATTCAATAGATGATATAATCATATAAATAAATTAGATTAAAAAGAGTTTTTGATTTAAAATACAACATTTTTCACTTATTCATTAAAAATGGACTTTATCAAAAAAAAATAACAAAAACCTACAGAAAGTAAATTTTGATATCCCGATTCTAAAGAAAGATTTTATTTGGTCCAATATAACATATAAAATTGTCAAAAAGTGGATTTAAAATATGGTTCTCCATCTAAAGGTGGTTAATCGAGATTTTAATGAATATTAGAATATATACGCTTAAAATTGGATTTATTCGTATTTTATGCCTCTAACATTTATTGGATAAAATTAAAAAATTTGACAAACATATATTATAATTTTGTAGTTAGTTCTGTTCATCCCCACCATTACAATAGCAAGACATTAACTACCATTTAAAATAAAATTATTTTATTATTAGCGTGCAACATATGATTTCATAGAAAATCGTTGTTGCGTATTGGGTATGCCCTCGAACATAGCATCCCCTTTTAAGTAATATTAATATTTTATTCCCAAATATTAATATATATGAAATATTCCTATTAATTATTTACCTGGGATGTTACATCCTTCCCCCATTTTGGGAATTGCGTCCTCGCAATTTTAAAATTGGGCATGGAAACATTATTGAAAGACCCACATCAGAAAAGGAGTCAATTAAACTGTCACTTTAAATGAAAGTAACAGAAGTACAAAGGTCACCCAAGTTACCCCATACTAGGATTCCATGTAGGAAAACATGGACATGGAAGAGAAAATAAAGGGTCATGTTCTGATGGAGAGTGATAGAAAACATTATTAGGAGAAAGTTAACCACAATAAAATCACAAAGTTGTGATGGGTTAAACGGTATTTGATTCCTCAGTAGGAAATGTTCACATGCAACATTTTTTAAGTTACTTTTCATTGAGGATTTTATTTATGATCATAACTAAATCATAAGGAAACATTCTTAATTTTCATGTAGAGTTTCATCTCTTACTGGATTTCATACACAAACTCATATTTTCTCCAAAAGACGAGTATTTACGATGAATTGTTCACATTAAGAGCACTATATTCAACGTCTAGAAAATAACCTAATCCACAAAAGAGAACTATAAATTTCCCATGTCATTATACCAAAACCAAAACCAAAAATTGTTTTTACAAGATCAGATAATACCGAAAAAGGATAATCCTTTAAAAAGAAAATCAATTCTTAATCTCCAAAAATTTTTCCAACAAAACCCAAAGTTCAACAAAGACCATTCGATAAATAATTGCCATAAAATTCTTCAATGTAAACCACACTAAGATTGAAACCCAAATCATTGAAGGATTTGATCACATAGTCTTCCAAGGTAAATATTAACATTCATCTCCAAATAACATCAGTTTCTCTTAATGTCTCATATTGAAAAGTAAACAACCTAATCACATATCCTCCATGATAGGATAATTATTTCCATAGATAACCCAAAATAAAATTATTCCTGATTCATAAGATAATCTAACTAAAAAAATTAGTTATACTAACAAGGGAATTCATGCAGTCTAGTGGTAGGAAATAAATACCAGTCTCACTTTGGTTGTGGGTTCGATTCTCACAGCTTCATGCAACAAGACATGTTGTCACACGGTCTACATGTTGTCCTTTTTCCAAAACTATATAATTCTGATAACATTCCCCAAAAGGCGATAAAATCTTCAAAAATATCCATAACATAATTTAACCTCATGTTTATCTCATGCCTTTCATTTTCCATCATATAGTAACCCATAATTACCTCAAAAGTAAATATCATATAAACCCTAATCATTACCATTATAATTATTACATGAACTTCCACATCAAGTTGGTTCTCTCCTACATGATGCAGTAGAGAACTCACTATGGTTCAAGTGGTTAATCATGACTCCTTGATAGTTGGTTTAGAATAACCAAGAGATTCATCATTGAATCCCCCATATCATCCAGTCTCTTAATCAAAGAACCACCACAGTTTCCTTAAAACCCATTGTCACTTTGGTGCCTGCTAGATCCGTCCATTTACTAAAACCAAAAAGGTCAGTGTGAGTATGTTAACAAAATAATCATGTACTAAATAGGAATAAAAACACTAAGATATAATTATCCATGTTATCTCAAACACATTCAAACTTTCATAAATAACAATGACTATATATAATATAATAACCATTGTGGTCATAAACAACTTGTCACTTTTTCTTAAACAACACTCTAACATCTAAAGTTATCTTAACCGAACTCAAATACCAACTATAAGGACCCAAACTTAAAACATTACATAATATTTAATTAAATGAATAATTTACATTGAGGATCCTTTCAGGTTTAGAGTTATAAATAATTAGGACATAAATATTACATCTCAAAGAATACAGAGTAGACACATCTACTCAGATTCCATTTTTTTTTTAAAATATAAACACTTGAACAAAACAGTCATGTCTAGTTCCATGTTTTAGACATCATGAAATTTTTTTGATCCCATCCTTGAGTGTATTCCACTTTAAGTCCTATGGAAAAATTTCAAAAACATGGGATGAGCACAAAAAGCATAGTAATGGATATACAAATACAGAAAGGAAACATTAGTCCATGTATACATAAGAATCAATGAAAAAAATTTACTCATAAAGTATAAGCACTTTATCATACCTCATTAAATCATAAGATTTATAAAAAACTCATAGAAATCATAAGACGTAAAGGTAACTCGAGGAATTCATAACATTCTTTTGTAGGGAGTAACCCTCATGGTTATGTTTGGAATACCCATCACAGTATATTCCCTAAATCTCTTCGGAGAAACCTTATATTTTAACTCCTTCGCGTTACACAATGAATTGGAGAGCTATCTTGGGATCACCCGCCCATAGTTTATCACAGAACCACCTGATTTCATAAACAATGACCAAGAACCATAATATAATCATAACACTCAAAACATGCATAAAAACATATAAAATTTCCACATTTCAATCACCAGAGGTCACATCATGATATTATCATAAATAAAACATCGAATAAAATCATTAAAACTCTATGATAAAAATATCCCTTTATACCTTGAAAATATTTAAAGAAGACATTTAGAAGAGATTTTAGAATCAAAGTGTCCCATACCACTTCGAAACATTGTAAAGGGTTTTTAAACATTCATGTCCATATAAATAAATCCTTAAAACCATTTTTAAAACATGCACATGGATGATAAATTTTTTAAAGAATAAATCTTTAAAACCATTTAAAATAATGTTTTAATAAAAGAGTCTTTTTCCATTTTGAACATATAAATTATAAGCCACATGAAAGTAGACCATTTTCAAATCATTTAAATGAATTTCGTATAGAAATAATATGGATATAGAATGTCAAAGGGGCTATATATACACTTTATAAAAGAATAAAAGTGCATATCATTTTGAAATTTCTCAATGAGAAGAAATTGATATGTAATCCCAATCAAGGATCATTCCATTAGAGAAAGGATAAAGAAATGTCATAATTATATGTGAAAAATATAAATACACTAAATATAAGTGGATAATCAGTGTAAAAAAATCATATTTCATCCAAAAATATTCATAGCATGGTGTAATCAAGAAGTAGAGGTTTAACCAAAAGAATTGGAATTGGGTTAAGAAGTTCCCCTGTATAAATTTGAGAGCCTAACCGCATTACATCAAATTTTCAAAAAAGAGTTGATGAGAGAGATAAAGAGAATCTCATCACATGTAAATTAAATTTACAGAAATAAGTATATATAAGAAAATATCCCATCATAGAAAGATTTAATTTAAAAGACCTAACAAAAAGAAGTCTTTTAAAAAGAAGAAGGTGAATGGTTCCCTTACCGATTTGGATAACTTTCGAAACGTACACCCCAAGAAAGAAGAATCATACAATGAAGATGTAAATACCAATAAATTAAAGTATATTACACAAATAATACAATCATGGGCAGTAAATACACCACAAAAAAGTAAATAGTGGCAACTGTAGCATGAATCTCACAGGAACACAAAGTGAGATAAAAAGTCCCTTACGAAATTTCGGCAGCCTAACGGCGCCACATAAAACATCCAAAAATGCATTTGTGAGATCAAATAGGGTCTCTAATAATATTAACATAAAATTTAAATAATGAGGAATATAAAATAACATCCCTAAACATACGAAATATGAGCTTAAAGGAAATGACATAAAAGAGATTAGTTGAAATGAAAGAGATAGGTAGGATCTTTTACAAATATTCGGCAGCCTAACGGCGCCACTTAAACATTCTTAACATGAATTGAGGAGAGAAATATGGGGTCTCTAATCATATGAACATAAAAATTATAGTAAGGTGAATATAAAATAACATCCTCCAACATATGAACATGGAGCATAATAGAAATGACATAACCGAGAGTACTTGAAATGAATGAGAGAGGTAGGATCCCTTACCTCATGTCCGACTTGTCTTGTTCGCTTCTTTATATTCCTGAATAATAAACTATTGTTAATTGCGACTTTCTTAAGAAATTTTTTAATGTCCATTATTCCTTTTATATCACTTATTACCATGTTATGAACATTATGTAATTATTTAAGTTAATAACAGTCGTTATGTCGATCATTGGTACTTGAGTACAAAAAATAAACTTCTTTAATTACAAGTTGTTCATGTGGTAAAATATCCATTATATCCAGAATTATATTCATGATTTAGATATAATATATATAATATATATCCATTATATACATTAATTAATAATATTACATAACATTTAGATGTAAAAAATGACATGCACCGTTCATGGAGACGGTAAGCCGTACGTATGCACGAACTCTACATTCATTTCTATTTCATATTTAATAAAATTAAAACTAAATGAGATATATATATTATAATTAAAGTATAATATATATGTTATATAGGTCACATAAGTTCGTTAATTTCATTCTTTATACATTCCATGTATCACATGAATGTGTCACATCACATGAGAGGGCGGTAGTCCACACTTCCTCAAATGAAATTATCGCATTTGCATAACATGAAAAGAATGATGGTATGTTTAAATTTAAAATACAGAAGAGTAGAGAGGAAATAAATATAATATATATCATAAATAAATATAGTCCCATCATAATGGCCACCATGAGAGGTGGTCAGAGAAGATAGAACAATCATCATTTCGTGATGCAGTAATTCACCATCCACGGAAACACTATGTTCTTTAACTATTAGACGGAGGTGTGTGTAAGTGTAGCTTAAATACTTCTCATAAAAACATCCTAGTATATTTAATATACATTTTTGTTACAAAATAAGGGAATAAAAAGAGTTTAGGGGGTTGGAAAGTAAAATAAAACAAAAGAACATAAGAGAGGACATTACCTTTAAATCGGGTAACTCCCTTTTGTTTGAACCAAAAGGGTTTCTTGAAGAAATGTTTCCTAAGGTAAGGCTTATAGGATGAAAAGAGGGATGTGTAGAGATAAAATGAGAAGATTTGGGTCAATACAAAGGCTAGATAGGTATAGGTAAGGGGGTAGAGGTGGGGGCCTTTTATAAGAGGGGGGAGGGGCACTCTTGGAAAGTCAAAATATTTTACTTTATTATATAATAAGTTTCAGATTTTAAATGTCCCAAAATGATATATTTCTAGGATAAGGTGATAAGGGTTCGAAATACACCCATCCAATAAGTTTTTGACCAGTTTAAGTCTTATCTTTTTCATTATCTTTTCATTTTATTTAAATTGTTCAATAATGGGATAATCGTTGCATCATCATGGTGTCATAAATAAATTAATTTATATAATGTCTAAAAATTATAAAAAATTACCATTATCTAGCACTACAAGAAAACCGCCGTTTAGCGGTGGGTTTTAAAACCGCTGCGAAACGCGTTTGGGGCCACCGTTTCGCGGCGGTTTTTAAAACCGCGGCTAAACGGAAATTTTTTTTTTAAAATTTTTTTAATGTTTATTTTATTTTTAATTGAGGATTAGCGGCGATTTTTTAAAGAAACCACCGCGAAATAGCGGCGGTTTCCGTAAAACCGCCGCGAAATGAAATGAAAAAAATAAAAAAACACGAGAAACCCCGAAATCACTAAAATGACCATAACTTTTGAGTCGGGCGTCCGTTGAAGCACCACGACCAGTCAAATCGAAGCTCATGAAGAGATATAAAGGCACATATAATCAAAACCGTGAGACGGTCTATGGTGTGGATGATATTAGAGTTATAAGAATGTTGAAAAAAATTTCCAACCTCAAACGGCCATAACTTTCGTTCCTGGAGTCCGTTTGGGCTCAACCACATATTAAATTGAAGCTAGCGAAGATAGCTACGCACCAAATTGAGAGAAGCATGCTTCTGTCAATTTTTTCGACCCCGAAATCCCCTACTAAGGCCTCTAAAACCCTTTTTCCGTCACTAGTGTCCCGTCGAACTTGTCTTCAAAGAGACCTAACTTTCGATCCGCGTGTCAGTACGGCCTCCTCCACCTGCCAGATCATAACTTGTTCCATGAGATTCAGTTTGACTGGTCGCGGCGCCCACATGCACTCTTAGATCATATGTTATGGCCTTTTTAGTGGGTATCGGGTTTGTTATGTTTTTCAATGCCTCGTTTCTAGCACCCGTTCCCCATTAGGTTTTTTTTAAATGGTCATAACTTCCGATCCGCCTGTCCATTCGGACTCTTTCACCTTTCAGGTCGAAGATTATTTCAGGATCTTTGATTTGACAGGTCGCGGATCTAAAACGGACTCTCGGATCATAAGTTATCTCTGTTAATGTGAGTCCAATATTTTTGTCTCTTTATGACTGTTTCGACGGGTTTTAACCGTAGATCCATTTATCACTGTTTATTTGGGTTTCCATGACTTGTTATCTTTATCAATGGTTTTTTATGGGTTATTATGATGATTATTTTGAATTATTAAGAAGTTTTCCAGAGTTACCACGAGTTTTCATGTGTTCTCATTCTTTCTAATGCCTCATTCTTCATATGCTTCTCAGTCCTTTTTCATGCGTTTTCACGATTTTTCATCCCTTATCACGTCTTTTCATACTTTTTCATGTGTTTCCTTTATTATTAATTATTTATTATTTATTATTTATAATATACTTTAATTTATTTATTAGTTATTATTTATTAGTTATTATTTATTATTTAAATTTATTTATTATTTAAATTTATATTTATTTATTATTTATTATTTATATTTATTTATTAGTTATTATTTATTAGTTATTAGTTATTAGTTATTATTTATTATTTATTATTTATTATTTATTATTAATATTTATTTATTATTGATTATTGATTATTTATTATTTATTATTTATTATTTATATTTATTTATTAGAAATTATTTATATTTATTTATTATTTATTATTTATATTTATTTATTATTTATTATTTATATTTATTTATTATTTATTGATTTATTATTAATTATTTATATTTATTTATTAGTTATTATTTATTTTTATTTATTATTTATTATTTACATTTATTTATTATTTATTATTTATTATTTATTATTTATTATTTATTATTTATTTTTTATATTTATTTTTTATTTTTTATTTTTTATTTATTATTTATTATTTATATGTATTTATTAGTTATTATTTATTATTTATTATTTATTATTTATTATTTATTATTTATTATTTATATTTATTTATTATTTATTATTTATTATTTATTATTTATATTTATTTATTATTTATTATTTATATTTATTTATTATTTATATTTATTTATATTTATTATGTTTTATTTATTATTTATTATTTATTATTTATTATTTATATTTATTTATTATTTATATTTATTTATATTTATTATGTTTTATTTTTTATTTAATATTTAATATTTAATATTTATTATTTATATTTACTTATTTAATATTTAATATTTAATATTTAATATTTATTATTTAATATTTATTATTCATTATTTATTATTTATTATTTATTATTTATTATTTATTATTTATTATTTATTATTTATTATTTATTATTTATTAAATATTTTTTATTCATTATTTTTTATTTATTATTTATATTTATTTATTTAATATTGATTATTGATTATTGATTATTGATTATTGATTATTGATTATTTATTATTTATTATTCATTATTTATTATGTATTATGTATTATGTATTATTTAGTATTTATTATTTATTATTTATTATCAATATCTATTATTTATTATTTATTATTTATTATTTATTATTTATTATTTATTGTTTATTATTTATTATTTATTATTTATTATTTATATTTATTATTTATATTTATTTATTATTTATATTTATTTAATATTTAATATTTTTATTTTTTATTTATTATTTATTATTTATTGTTTATATTTATTTATTTATTATTTATATTTATTTATTATTTATTATTTATATTTATTTATTATTTATTATTTATATTTATTTATTATTTGTTATTTATTATTTATTATTTATTATTTATTATTTATTATTTATTATTTATATTTAATTATTAATTATTATTTATATTTATTTATTATTTGTTATTTATTATTTATTATTTATTATTTATTATTTATTATTTATTATTTATTATTTATTATTTATTATTTATTATTTATTATTTATATTTATTTATTATTTATTATTTATTATTTATTATTTATTATTCCTTATTTATTATTTATTATTTATTATTTATTATTTATTATTTATTATTTATTATTTATTATTTATTTATTTATTATTTATATTTAATTATTATTTGTTATTTATATTTATTTATTTATTATTTATATTTAATTATTATTTGTTATTTATATTTATTTATTATTTAATATTTAATATTTAATATTTATTATTTATTATTAATTATCAATTATTTATTATTTATTATTTATCATTTATTATTTATTATTTATTATTTATTATTTTTTATTATTTATATTTAATTATTATTTGTTATTTATATTTATTTATTATTTATTATTTTTTATTTATTATTTATTAGTTATTATTTATTATTCCTTATTTATTATTTATTATTTATTATTTATTATTTATTATTTATTATTTATTATTTATTATTTATTATTTATTATTTATTATTTATTTATTTATATTTAATTATTATTTGTTATTTATATTTATTTATTATTTATTATTTATTATTTATTATTTATTATTTATTATTTATTATTTATTATTAATTATTAATTATTAATTATTCCTTATTTATTATTATTATTTATTATTTATTATTTATTATTTATTATTTATTATTTATTATTATTGAGCTTATATCTATTATTTATGTATTATTTTTTTTCCAATTAATATATATAAGTATATTAAATTCTGTTTATTAACCACATGGCGAGCTTGGTGGGGTGGTAACGTCTTTGGAAAATATGCAAGAGGTTAGGGGTTCAAATCTCACCAAACGCAGAATTTCTTTATATTGCATAGGATGTGCATGTGCATGGGATGTGCATGGGATGCGCATGTGCATGTGATTATATATAAAATTAAAAATTAAAAAAATAAATAAAAAAATTAAAAATAAAAAAAAAATAAAAAAAATGCCGCTAAAAAACCGCCGCGAAACGTTCTGCCACGGTTTTGAAAACCTCCGCGAATAGTTTCCTGACGCACGATATCGCGGCGGTTTTTCAAAACCACCGCCAATCGATTTAGCGGCGGTTTAAACCACCGCGAAACGAAAAAAACTGCCGCTAAATGCCTTTTTTCCGTAGTGTAGGAAATCTTATTATCTTTACAATGAATATTTATAGTCTAAGAGATCATTTACACAGAGAAAACTAAATTTTTTTTTCTTGGGTGATACATACTTTGGTTATACATTCCTTTTAAAAAACATAAAATGACAGTGTCACTATCACCCAAAAGTGATTCCATGGGGTCCCCAAGTTTGGCACAAGGCATCCCATGGTCGGCCATGAAACAACCAGTAGCATTAGGACACATTTTGGGGTCATTTTATATTTTTATGATATTATTTTATTACCCTTAACTACCCGATTACTAATAAATAATGATAATTAAAGATAATTACCGTCATTACTATTCATAATGTCTAAAATCAAAAGCATATTAATTACATAATTTGGACCTTATGATTCCAAATATGGAAACCATTTTATCAAAATCCAAACACAGAAATTTTAGTAATTAATTTAAAATAATTCTCGTTGTCAAAAGCAAAGACAAGTTTTTAAGAAGTAAAATCTATCAAAAGATTGATTTGTTTTTACATCCAATTTAAAAGTGAAATTACATCCAATGACCAACATTGTATTAAATGATAAAAAACATAATTAAATTACACCATAAAACCAATTAAAATGACAATCTAACTATATAAATAATTTGGATTAAAAGGCAGTTTTGAATTAAAATGCAGTATTTTTCACTATACATTGAAAATGAACATTTGTCAAGAAATATATCAAAATTTCACCCTAATATATATTCAATATTCCAAATTAAAAAATCATATCAATTTTACCAAATTAATAACATATAAGTTGAATTAATTTATTTTATAATCAATTCCAGCTATCAAAACAAATAGCGTGTTTTTACGAAACAATATCTATTAAAATATTTACACTTGTTTATGTCCAATTTCAAAGTGAAATTAATTAAAATGGCCACAATTGGATTAAATGGTAAAAATATATTATAATTTAACTTTAAAACCAATTCAAAAGATGATCTAATCATATAAATAAATTATATTAAAAAAAATTTGAATTAAAATACAACATTTTCACTTATTTATTAAAAATGGACTTTATCAACAAAATAAAATAAACCTACACAAAGTAAATTTTGATATCCCGATTCTAAAGAAGGATTTTATTTGGCCGAATATAACATATAAAATTGTAAAAAAGAGTATTTAAAAAAAGGTTCTCCATCAAAAGGAGGTTAATCGACCTTTTAAAGAATATTAGAATATTTACGCTTACAATTGGATTCATTCGCATTTTAAGCCTCTAACATTTATTGGATAAAAGTAAAAATATTTGAAAAACATATATAATCATTTTTTAGTTAGTTCTATTCATCCCCGCCATTACAATTACTAGACATTAACTATCATTTACAATAATATTATTTTATTATTTGCGTGCAACATATGATTTCAAAGAAACTCATTGTTGCGTATTGGGTACGCCATCGAACATAACATCAGATTTTAAGTAATATTAATATTTTATTCACAAATATTAATATATATGAACATTTCATATTCATTATTTACCAGGGATGTTACAGGAACATTATAGATTTCTAAATATTTCATAATTGATTTTTTTCTTAATTATTTTTTACTTTAAGTTCCTTCAGTTTGGTAATATATTTATAAATATGTTAATAATTATGTATTATTGTCTATAATTATGGGTTATAATTAATGATGATGGTTCCTGAGAATTAATGATGAAAATGATATATATATATATATATAATAAATTAAATTAATGGATTTGGTAAATAATACAACTGATTAAATATTCAAAAAAAAAGTGATTGGCTTCATTAAATAATATTAATATAATCACAATTATTAATGGAATATAAATAAATGAATTGAAACTAATTATTAAAGAAAAGATAATATTGAACCTTGATGCTAGTGTGTTTAGAAAATATCTTCCTATTCCATTATAATGGTTTTGGGTTTTTATTTGGGATTCTTACTATATATCAATTCTAGGGTTCTAGTTGTTTCCCAAAATCTATGTTTTCAAGGATAAATATGAAACATTTTAACCTTACCCTACACTGTCTACTTAACGTGGAGTGTATATCGGTATTTCTAGACGATAATGGATTTTAGTCATAAGATATGTGCTCATATTGGCTATAATATATCTAAAGTATATAATACATGTTTATGAGACTTTAAAGTTGTAGTGTAAAGCAACATATAGGAAATAATGTCTTATATAAACTATATGTTTACTTACACATGGGATTTTTTGGCTATTCGTGTAGTGTGTATTTGACCGGGCTGTGACGGAACATAGTTTTATTATATGATTATGGTTATGTTTTGGTTAATTAGATATGTTTATATTTATATTTTTGTGATGTGTTATCATAGATATGAATAATGAATTATAAATGCAAAATGGGAATTAGGATTTAAGTCATTAGGTTTTAGAGTGACTAGTTTGGCGGGAAAGTGATAGTAAGGAACCTATATATATTTATAAATTTCATTATAATGTTTGATACTTTTGTGTGTTATTTTTAGTAAATACTTATTGAGCTATGGAATATAGTTCAAAAGATTTAGGTAACAATTGGTTTCTCTATTTATTCACTAAGTATTTAATATGATTCTTACACATTTTCATGATAATATTTAAAGGTGGGTCCTCTTAAGTATACCTGTATGCTCAACCATATATATATATATACATCTTCATTTCATGTCAGTTTTTGTGATTTGTTGATCGATCTGGGCCTTTCTAGCCTATGGAGGTTGATCATGGAATTTATTATGTTCATGGTCACTATTTATATCTGTTTTTGATATTAGTACTTTGGGGACAGTATTGTATAACATTTCCTATATTGATATTTTGTTTTTTAATCATATGGATTTTAATGAATGTTTTGATTTTATTTATGGGAAATTCAGAGTAATTCCTCAAATATCATTGTGTTATATACCCTCAGTGAATGTTATAATCCATTGATAAGTTAGATACATGACATGTGGATCACTCTCATCTTCACTACCAGCCAAGAAGTGGTACTCATGGGGGAGTATTATAAAGAAGTTATATTATATTTTTTTTTGAGATATTGGATTGATCTTGGGAATGGAACTACTGAGAATTTAATTTTTTGTTAGGGCCATAATATTATTTGAAATTTTTGTGTGATTTAAATTAATAAAAAATATAGGATATGTGGTTTTAGGAATTCATGTAATTCAGTGAAAGGATGTTAAGATTATTGAGTGAACTATGAAAAGTGTTACTTATTTCTGGGTAGATACCTAGGTTCGGATCATATATAATGATTATTTATGACTATGTTTCCTTTTAGTAGATAATGAGAGTTAGGATAAATCTAACTTCAACAACCATAAGCATTCCACATTCCATTTTTAAGGATTCTCCAACATTTCCTATTTTTTATGTATGGCTCCATGCCAATGTCCTGATAAATTTTATGTCGATGATGTCCATAAGCATGTGAAAGTAAATTTCTATCAATTTGATGTTGACAAAGATAAATCTTGTAAGATTATTCATGTGAAATAGTGCATGGGAATGTATATATATAATGGTATTTATTTCTAATATATAGAATGAGGCTTTTTTGGTGGAGAATGAGAGTTATTTTAGTTTCATATATTGTACGAAATAATAATGGATCTTGTTTTCTTTTATTATCTTTTGTGGTGATGCTCATATGTTGGGGTTTTTTTATTCAGTGATATTTAAGAGTCATGTTTTTTAGTGGAGAAGTTCTGAAATAAACTTCTTGATAGGTTTATTTCCTCAATTACAAAGGAAACATGACTAAAATGGGGTCTTCCCATCTACTACGGAAGCCATTCTATATAGAAGTTTGGTATTGTATTTAATAACCCCTTATATTATATTTAGACCTTATTTTCGATGAGGAGGTAAATGTGTGGCATTTCAAGGATGAGATGCATACTGAGATCCCACACCAGGTAACCCTATTCATGATTTTAAGGTTTCTTAAGGATTTATATATGTTAGGGGTTATTGAGAGTATTCTAGCATAAACTAAACCATTATAAGTGGGGAGTCTTCACCACTCACAATGGAGTAGATCTATGGAAATAGGTTATTAGTTTTTAAGATAGTCAATGTTCTAGACTATTTGGAGTTAGTTCCAGATTCCTTCATCTTGTTTAAAAAAAAATTAATGATTTTTGAACCTTTCAAGGTGATTTGGAAATTTTTATTTTTCATTTAGAGGACATGAACATTAGATGATAAAGTGAACATCATTCCTTAGAAATCAAGGCAGAGCTAGAAAATTGCTTTCAATTTAGCTATTAAAATAGTATCCTCTAATGTATCAGTAATAGTATAATGGTTTTCTAGGATTTGGATTACATTATAGATATGGAGTAGGTAAATTAAAACCCCTTGACTTCCCAATTCATTTGGGATATAAATTAGAGAACCGTCATGGAGGTGATTACCATTAATACTAGATAGATCATGGAGATCAATGTGGTTAGATGAAAACTCTTGAGTTTCTAGTGCTAATAGAGATAGATATTTTGCATGGAGTCCTCATTTTATGTTCTAATGGTGTGTATGATTTATTTTCATTCTAGATATGCACACAAATTTATTAAAACCACCCTTTTGCAGGATCTATGATTCAGGGTGGAGAGGATCCAATGTAATTAGTGTTGAATTTTCTAATTAGAGGTTGAGTTAGATTTTATGATTTATATAGAGAATGTGTGCTTATATTAGGGAAACATAAATCGTTAATATTTTTGAAATGTTTGAAAATATAGTTATAAGATGTCATCCTTATCATAGATTAACTATATTTAGTGTGTTACATATATTAATAATACAGAAGATGATTTTATTATTTCCAAATGAAAGATAGAATTCCTTGTTTATTACGGATAAAGACCAACATATGTGTCAGAGACTTGTTAATTCCTTATCATATATGGTATTTGAGAAAGATTTTAGTAGAATGACTTTTAATATAGTTGTGTTCACCAAGGTTATAGAATAGTTCCCTAATTTTTTCCTTGAAGAGGTTGTAACTATTCACCATGACGTATGATCATGTATCAGATTGGGTTACAACATTGTGTCTCTCTTATATCGATATCGTAGTATAGTATAACATCTTATGAGTTATAAGATCATGTAAATAATATTGATAACCTTATATAAAGATGATTTATTCATCCCATCATGTCTCATTGGGGTGCTCCGATATTTCTTATATATAAGAAAGATGAAATTATATGACTGCATATAAATTATCATGGATTAAACCATGTTTCAATAAAGAATCACTGTCCCCTTCCACTTGTTAATAACAATTTTGTCAACTAAAGGGAGAAATTTTGTTCTCAAAGATCAATTTGTTTTCATGATTTCATTAGATACATGTTAAAGATGAGGATATATTGAATAATTCATTTAGTTACTATTACAGAAATTATAAGTTCATATAAATTCCATTCAGTGTCATGAATACACCAAAAATGTTTCTGGAACTCATCAACTTTATTTTTTAGTTTTTTGATTGATTTTATGTTATTTTCATTGATGAAATATTTGAATATTAAATTCCAAATTATGATCATACGTAACATAATTGAGCCATTTTGGATGTTTCCATCATCATTAACTATTTAATTTTATATTAAATTGTATCTTCTAGGCTTGGGATGTGAATTTCATGGGAAATGGGGATTCATAGTGAGGCATTACTATATATTTCTCTTATTGACGTTTTTTTTAATTCATATCCCTCAAAAATATTCCGGTTGATTAGAGATTCATTGGACTTAAAATATATTATAGGTGGGTTTTCACTAATTAATCTTGGATTGTTACTCTTATGAAAATAATAACAAGGATTTTTTTTTATTCACTGGCCAGTGCTAGGATACTTTTGATTATCTAAAGGTTATGCTTTCTAGTACTCTCGTTCTCTTCCTTCGAGAGGAATGAGTTAGGTTTTAGGTCTATTGTACAGATCCATTCCATAGATTGAGTTTTTTTAATTCCAATGAAGTAGAGAATAGTCATCTTACATAGATCATGGTTGTTAAATCCTCATGAATATAATGATTCTACCCATGATTTTGATCTTTCAATAGTTTTGTTTCATTTAAATTTGTGTTTACACTTTCTCATCAGTGAGTTATTTTTATAAATAAGGGATAATAATAGTTTGATATATATTCCTACATCATGATTTAATCAGGCTCCAATTATGGAAGAATCAATTTTTATAGGATTACTACATTTTGATTTCATATACATCTCAGAATGGATTTTTTTTTGGATATTCTAAGAAGAAATTATTTTGGTGATTTTTTAAGATTTTTGAGATTCTTGGAGAGTGATGTGGGAACTTGTAGTGATTCACTTTAATATGGTAGAAGTTAATAGTATATGGTATCTCTATCAGAAGATTTCAAAGTCCTATTTAGTAAAATAAGTAAAGGAATCCCATATAGGGGGTTTGGGGGAGGAAATATGGATGAGATTGTATTTTTTTAGTGATTTAATATGAGGGATGGTTAGAAGATATCAACCCCACGTGTTGTATCAGGAGAGGATATTTTTTCCTTTCATGATATTGTGGATTTCTCTCGAGGAGTTTCATAAAATTAATTTCTTATTTAATCTATATTTGGTTATATTTACCATACCTTGAGGGGTCAATTTAGATAGTAACAGATTAAGTGATCAATTGAAAAGATTTTATCATAGTGTTTGGTCTGCTAGAAGGTGGAGACTAAACATCATGTTCCTAGAGGTTTTCCACATCTCACGGATGGCCCTCAGTTGAAGTGGAAGAAACTATTTATGGATTTTGTGACTGATTTTCCTCGATATTAAGGAATATATAACACAATCTGGGTGATTATGACCAGTTTTAAAAATCTTTCTTCCTAGAGATCATGGATTCATGGTTAATGTAAATATTATTGAAGAAATATTAGGAAGACATTATGAGGCTTCATGTGGTTTCAAATATGATCATCTTGGACCATAATCCCCATTCATCCTCCAAATTATAGAGATGTCTCCATCAATCTTTTGGAACTCCTCTATTTCATAGAAAAACATTTATCCATAAATGGATAGACAAATATAACAAGCAATATAGACTATGGAAGACATGTTTATTGCATGTATTCTTGATTTTGGGTGTTTCTGGGTGAATTAAATATCCTTGAATTAATTTTTAATTATAAAATATATCACTCCACCCCTGGAATGGATCCATTTATAGTGTAGTATATTAAACATTTCTAATCCCTATTGTATTGGAATGAGATAATAGAGTTATAAATTCTCAAACCAAAAATTATAATAGATAATTATAGAGAGGGTACAAATAAAATTTTAATGCATGAAAGCATCCCATGATCAATATAAGACTTAATATAATAATAGTAGGAAGTCTATAAAGTCTGAAATTGGAGATAATGTGTTCTTAAGGTATCTTTTAATTGTGGGTGGTGAATGTTTGGTCAATCTAATAAGTTTTCTCTCTGTAGTTTTGGTATTTTTAAGAATAATAGTACATTTCTGAAGATATAAATTGATTAAAACTTCCCCCAAAGGTGAAATGCATATGTGAAATTTTTGATGTGTCCCAAATTAATTAGTACCTTCGTGATGATTCTCATATCATTCATGGGGTTGTGTTAGATGTTAAAGATGATGTGATGTTCAAGGAATGACCTATTTTTTTAGGAACATATAAAGAAGGTTATTATTATAATCCTTGTAATGTTAGAGTAAGTCATTTTTAAGTATAATTAATGTTCATTAATTATATTATATATATGTATTCATTATAAGAATATTAAGTAATATTCTAATAAAAAAGGAAATAGTTTTATTCTCAATAAATTTGTTTAATAATAATATATGGTTTTATTTAAAGTGTTTATTTCAAAATTATAGAACTTAAATTTCAAATAATTTAACTCATTTTTTAAATCATAATATCAAAATCAGATAATGTTGAAACATAGTTATTTTTCTGAAAATATTTAATTTTCAGTGAATAGTTGAAAATAAATAATCTTGTTAAAATGTCTTTTCCTTTCCTTAAATAATATATTTTAAAAGTTCCCCTGTGATTTAAAATTATACTCCAAGTAAAATAAGAACTATTTAGTAATGTATAATCAAATTTGGTTCATCTAGTGATCTATTTTTTCTAAATTCTCTTTTTTTCATAAACATTAATTGTTCTTAAAAAACATTTTTTGTTGCATTATAAATTTTAAAATTAAATTATTTTCTGATTCATATAGAAATTCAGTCCCCAAATTTTTATTCCATATTTTTATTTAGGATTTCTGAAAATTTCTATTAGGTCCCTTTTATTTTTGGTTATTATATATAGTAACAACAAAAAATAAGTGTCATCTCAGAATGGCTAAAATTGGTGACTGAATATTATGAATTATATGATAAGGAATAAAAATAAAAATAAAAATTCATATAATATATTTTATTAGGAGATTTAGACCATACTCATCTGAGATTCAATTTTTTTTTCATTTATCTTTGAAGATGACTTATATATTATATTAATGAATGAAAAAGACAAAAATACCACCCTTTTTATTTGATATCTATATGTTTATTTGATAGCGATAAAAAACTTATTTTCAATTATTAATGGTTATTTTAAATATAAATTATATTTTCATAGTAAAGTATATTAAGTTTTTAGTGATTAAATAATTACATTAATTTTTATGCAATGCTGACACAATACATGTGAATGTAGAAGGAAAATTAATTAAATAGTATAGTGGATAACAAATGTAATATTAATTTATTTATTTGTAGTGTAGAACTAATTTTATATGTATATATAACTTATAAGGGTTGTTTGAATAGAATAAATTATAATACGATTAATTATAGTTTGTTTTTAATGTCAAAATAAATGAATTTTTTAAAAATGAAAATAACAAGATTTTTAAATAAAAAATATTATATTAAATGAATTAAAAATTGTGAAAATATTTTCTTCATCCATGTTAAATATAGGTGGTTGGAAACAGAAACTAATTTATATTTTTGGGATACTTATTATTTTATTGTATGCCTATTGACTTCATTATTATAAATGAAACTGATACCATTGTAATCAACACAATTGTTAATAAGGGGTTGTAACCAAAAGATAAGGGTGAAGAAACCTCCTAAAATTCTAAAAAAATTATCCGATTTGAATATTTATACTCGTAATCATATTATATTAGAATTATATTACTTTTAATATATTTTTTTCAAAAATAATTATTTAATATTATTTGAATACATTAATAATTTATAAGAATCCCTCTCCCATCACTTATAAAATGGAACATACTATCCAAGTTCATTGACACTTAAAATGTAATTTTGTTCCATAAATCCCTACCCAAATCCATTTATGAAATCTTAATCCACTTCTTATAGTCCATTGATTTATTATAAAACTATCCTTGTAAGGATTTATATATGATCAAAAAGTGGTTATCTGAAGAAGATTTATAGTTCAAAACTATGAATTTTCAATCTATTTATTATTCTACATCCATAAAATATTATTAAACCATGATAAATTAATATAATCACTATATTAAATATAATTATATGTAATTATGTTAATTTCATAACCTATATCGATTTTATCTTCTAACAAATGAGAAATGAAATCGACATTCGTGTGTATGGTGGACTACTGCCTCACGAACTAATGTAATTGGTTTTCGGTCACTACCTCTAAAGGCTGGTTATAATAATGTATTTAATATATACATATATATATATATATATATATAATATTCATGTTATTTTTATCATTAAAAAAATAATATATCATCTATTTTCTCAAGTTTCCCTTTATTGAAAAATCATAGCATCATCAGTTTAGACAAGTGGACTACCACCTCCACAAAGCAATGTGATTCATTTTTTCATAAAGAAAACTTATAGATGATATATATAATATTATTTAAAGAAATAATATGATATTTATTATATAATTAAAATAATTTAAAGATAAAATATCACTCAACTTATTTACATCATGATTTTTGAAAAATGAAAAATTTACTCATGTGTAGGTATAACATATCATCCCAATGATTGTAACGTAGTTCATTTTTCATTACCGTATATCATGGTTTGTTTTAAAGGAATAATTAATATATAAAAAATATAATTATCTCATGATGATTATTATATATATGACATAACAATTACCTCATTAACCATAGTCATCCTACCAATTCATTTTAGATATGTGAGATGAATGTCATCAAAACATCCGACATGAATATAAATGATTAAGTAATAAAATATAATATGGTAATAAATATAATAAAAGGAATAATATTCATAAAATTATTCATTAACAGATTAAATAATTATCGTAATTTTATAGTTCAGGAATATAAATAATGTTAGAGATAAGTCAAACTCTAGGTAAGGGACACTATAACTTAAAACATTATTTCAAATATTTAGATGGTTTTTTAAATATTGTTTTTCCATGTATATAATCTTAAAATAATTACAAGTATTTATATATATGAATATAAATTAATAATAAATGACAAATTATATATCTTTTCAATTTATTATTAATGATTTCAAATTTAATCATTTAATGGATTTTATACTAAACATTTTGAAATTATTTATAGAAAGAAAAAGTAATGTTCTATTTTAATGTATATAGTGTAAAATAATTTCACTCTTCCATAACATTTATTTAATATTTAGGTTAATTTACATTATTTTATGTTTTACTCAAATAAAATACATCCTTCCCTTTATTATATGATTTTTTTTGAAAATTGGGTTTAAAAGGATAGGGGTATATAAATTTCATAATTGTTTTACTTATGGGTTAAAAAGGGTATTTTTTTACTTTTTATTTTTTGAATACTTGATTTAATATATTGGATGAATATTATGATACATGGAAATTTTTTCATATGAGGGGTGATCCTGATTTTTCTCAGTATGATGGATGGCTAGATATAGCTAATTATGTTGAGTGAGCCTAATGTTGTTCATGATGCTGGGTGAGACCAATATTTCTCTCCAATGAACTGGGTACTTATTATGTTATTTGAATAATTATATTATAATTATATATTAATGGTTATTCCAATTTTAATGGGTTTTAAGGGTTCTAGGAATATGATGTCCCAAGAAACCAAAATGACTTTTCTATGTTTCATAATGATTTTTAATTGAAATTATTTTTATTTAAAAATGTATACTAATGAAATTTTTTATTAATGTAATGATTATGAATATTTTTAGTAAACATACATTTTTTTCAAGAAATGGGTTTTCACAGTATCCCATATTATATAATAATCCCTCATGTTTTTAATTTTTTATTTATGTTTTCTTATATAGTGTATTATGTAAATCTATTTGTGGAAATACGAATTTCATGTGCAAGTGAATTCTTTTTTTTGATCTAAATTTTTAATATCTTAAAGTAAAATTTCATTTATATGATTTTTGGGTTTCAAAATGGAACAATAGGTTTATCCATTTTTTTATTTCCCTTTGGAAAATTTTTGGAGTCATCCCATATTTTATAATTTTTTTCATAGGTTTTAAAAATGATTTGATGAAAATAAGAAGATTATTTGATAATTATAAATATTTACCATAAAAATGTGTTTATTTCATAAATTATTGTATTCTGGGAAAATGTATACTAAGATGAAGTATCCAATTTGTATTATATGGGTTTTTTATATATGAATTATTACTCAGTTATTTAAAACACTAATCCTAAAATATAATTGGGAATGAAATAATGTTATTTATACTATAAAGACACAATATTGTGTAATGTTTTTGGTTAATTTCATATATTTGGTATTAGAGAAAAACATTAAATATTTTAAGAAGATTGGATAATGTTTTTATGTAACATTAATATACTATAATATATTGCAATAATGATATAGTATTTGATTATTACAATATTGTTTCATTTAAATAGTTTCTATTTAGAATTTTTTTTCATAGAGTAAATATGATGGATGATGTAGGAAGTCATTTAGTGGAAGATATTTTTCCAAATATATAACGAAAAATGGTTGGAATTGGGATAGAGAAGTTTTTCACTATGATAAATCTATTAAAACATGTGATAAATGAAGGTAGAGTCCATTTGATATAGAAACTATTTTCCCTTCAATTTTTTTTTCAATTGTAGATAATTTCATGAAACAACACCCTCCAATATTCCCTTCATCATTCGGCCCTGTGGTATCTAAGGGGTGGAATAACTCATTAGAAAAAATATTCAAAATCAGGCGTTTCTTGAAGCATGAAAAGATAACTCATTTTATTTAACATTTTGATGGTAAAGTTGATTAGTAGTTGTCAATGGTTAATATTATTAATGAAATATAATAGGTTGATTCATTGGAATGAAAAAACTCTGGAATATTTTACTTGAGAAATATTTTCAGAAGGCTATTCAACTTAGGATGGAAAATTTTTCTTGGAATTTAGATATAAGGAAGAAGATCCAATGGCCATGTATGAAGAAAATATCAACCTATTGGAAATATATAAACTAAACCTTTTCTAAGATCATCACTGTAAAATTAATATGTTTTACTCGGGATTACGATGAGATATCAATGGTAATTAGTTTCTCAAGAGTTAAATAGTTATTTGAAACATATACATGGTGTTGATAAGGTGGAAATGTGATTTACTAGTGATCATGTATTCCATGAAAATAAATTATAAGATCTATAAGGTGGGAATTTTGGAAGGAACAATAAAATAAATATGGAGGTAGAAACATCAAATTTATATCTTTTGATAAATTTAGTAAAAAAATAAATAAAAAATTCCTTATAAAATATGTGTAGTGTTTCCAATGTGGAATTGTTTGACATGTGACTCATAATTACATAGAAAATGATCAGAAAAATAATTAAATGCCAATGGTAATAAGATTTATTTATATTGATATAAGAAATTATATGTGAACATTTCAAAATATATAAATGAATGTAGGAAATCATAATGATAATTAATACAAAGGCATGGATAAATAATTTATGAGTAGTTTTAAAAGAGTTTGACTATACAATGATGTGTTTTCAAGTATATTACTTTTTAATTCATATTATTCCATTGTATTGTTTGATTTATGATTTATAAAATCATTTATTGTACATAAATTATCTATTAAATTGGTAATTTAAACATTAATAAATGAATATTGTTTTCTGGTAAAAACACCTTGGGGAAGTATTAAGAAAAAAATAAATTAGAATAATAATTAAATTGTTGTCTATTGAAATTCTTTAACTATAACCCCTGTTTTATTTCTATATGAATAGTTTTATTTTATTCTTGGTATAGATTTGATTTCTTTTTACCATGGTAAGACTGATTATTGTTATAAATAAGTTTTTTAGAGTGAGTCTCAGTTTGTATATAGTAATGAGTTAGTCCATTTTATAACATTCAAGATGTTGAGATACTATTAAATGATGTAAATGAAAGTAATATTGATAATACTATTGAGAGGAGGGATACTATTCATATTGGTAATTCCCCTATAGTGAATGAATATATAGGTTTATCTACTAATGAGTTTCATTTTATTTTACGATAACAAGAGGTTGAGATTAATGTTTACTTGGTGTCTGATACTAATCCAATTTCAAAATCCCCTTATAAATGGGACAACTATGACTTTTGGAATAGTAAAAGTACTTCAGAAAGATTCTATGTAAAGGTTCCTATTTTTCAATCACTTCACCTTGAGGTGACCCTATTTTATTAGTTAAAAACAAACATGGTTCAATGATACTTTCTATTGATTTTAGAGACTTAAATAACATTATTAATAAGAACAAGTATCTTATTCCCTATATAGTTGATTTATTTGATTAGCTGTAGGTAGAATAACATTTTTCAAATATTGAAGTTGAGTATGGGTACCATAGGTTGAAGGATAAGTAGGAATATATTTTGAAGAATGTTTATGGTACTAGATATGAGAATTTTGATTTTAAATTTGTATCCTTTGGGTTTTCTAATACACTATCTATATGCATGGATATTATGAATAATGTTTTCCCAGACTATTTAGATATGTTTGTGGAAGTTTTTATTGATGATATGTTGGTATATTTTAAACATAATTAGGATCATTAAATACACCTATATATTTTTTGGGAAATCTTAAATTAAAATAGGTTGTATGGAAAATCTAGTAAGACTACATTTTGGTTTAAAACATTTTATATCCATTGACACTTTTTTTAATAAAAATAGAATAACTATTGACCCTTTTAAAACTAAAGTTGTTTAACAATTTCTATGACCAAAAAATATATATACATTCATTGATTTATTAGACTAAGGGGTTAATACATTCATTATTACAAAAAATTCACCAATTATTTATCCCACTGACTAAGTTAACATGAAAAAGAGTTAAATAGATCTGGAAACAATAAATTGATGCTTATTTCTTTGAACGAAAAATAATAGTAAAAAATGATCCAATTTTCAACTTTCACTATATAAATGTTGAAATTTTCATCTATAGTGATGCTTAATGGAATGGAAATTCTTGTGTTCTGATGTAGAATGATCAGGTAAATTATCATATGTCTTGTTAAGTACACCGCATGTGAAAATTTATCCCACTCATGAACGAAAATTACTAGTTGTAGTGTTTTATTTAAAATTTATTAAAAACCAATGACATAAAGTAATGTCAGAAATATGTACCAATTAAAAATGTTTTAAGTATATATTCACTCCTAAAGAGTTTTAAATCAAGAAGATAAGATGGAGGGTTTATATTAATAATTTTGTTTTCACGACATTTTACCATCCTATAAAACAAAACAAAATTTTCTATGCAATTTTTTGGAAAGATAATTAAATATTTACCAAGTTATGTTTGAAACATAACCAATTATAAAATAATATGAATATTTTTTACTTATAAATTGTGCAAGTAGGAACCCCCTAAATTGTTTTATGCATTAGTATAATCATCACTGTTTAAAGGAATGAAGTAATCCCAAAAGGAGGATAATTTTGAATGAAAAAAGTGGGATCTATTATCATGGTTTTTTTATAAATTATAATGTTGATATAGAATATGTTATTGGTTTTTGAATGAGATTATGTCTTCCTTGTGATTCCCATTTGAAGATAAAATTGTTAAGTGAAGATCATAGATCCCCACTTTTCATTCATTATGGAAGTATTAATATTTATTGAGAATATAGAGAAAATTCCTAGTGGGATGGAATGAAAAGAGACATTACTAAACTTATTATAAAATGTTTAACATGTCAATAGGTTAATATAGAATGAAAATTATGAAAGGGAATGATGTAGTGTTTTTTGGTGCCAGAGTGTAAATGGTAAAACGTAACATCCCAGGTAAATAAAGAATATAACATTTATATATTAATTAAAAAAGATTAATTAAATATTAATTTTAAATTAAAGGGGATTATATGTTCTATGGCTTACCCGATATGCAACGACAAGTTTCTTTCAAATCATAGGTTTCACACAATGTTCAGTCATACTGAAAAATAATAATATAATACTATTTTAAAAGGTAGTTAAAACCTAGCCATTATATTGGATAAAATGGACATAACTAACTAAAATATGAATATAAATGTTTGTTAAATGTTTTCACATTTACCAAATAAATTTTAGAGGCTTAAAATAAGAAAGAATCTTATTTTAAGCATAAATACTCTAATATTCATTAAATGGTCGATTTACAGCCTTTTGATGAAGAAACCTCTTTAAATCTAGTTTTGTAAATGTTTAAATGTTTTATTTTTCAAAAAAAATTATTCTCTAGAGTAGAGACATAAAAATTTAGTTTGGGTAAATTTTTGGTATTTTTATGATAAAATTCATTTTTTAATGAATAGTGAAAATACTGTATTTTATTTCAATACTACCTTTTAATCTAATTTATTTATAAATATAGATTATCTTTTTCATTGGTTTTAAAGTTTAATTTTATTATTTTTTTTAAAATGTAATCCAATATTGGTCATTTGAAGTAATTTCACTATGAAATTGGACATAACCAAGTGTCAATCTTTTGATAGTTATTATTTCTTAAAAACACTATTTTTGTTTTGATAGTAGGAATTAATTTTAAAATAATTTATCCCAATTATATGTTTTGAAGTTGGAAAAATGGATTCCATATTTAGAATTAGGAGGTCCAAATTGACAAAATAGTTTTCTTTTATTTTTAGACAATATGATTAATTACTTCAGTAAAAATTAATATGTACCATGGTTAAAGGGTAAATCTAGTAAAAAGGGTAATGAAATTTTATTATAATAATATTAAATTACCATAATATGTGTCCTAATATTATTTTATGATACATTTCCGACCATGGGAGTTTTGGGTCGATTTTGGGACCCCATGGAGCCACATGGGGTGATAAAGATACATTATATTAATTAATTTAAATTAAAGACAAAAATGACACAAACATATATCTTTTATTAAATAAATTATTACATAGGGTTATAAATGTTTTATCTTCGACTATAAATATTGATTTGAATGAAAAACATAATTCATATAACATAATATTAGTTTTTAAATTTTTATACATCAAATAAATAAAAATATTTATGACACAATAACGATGTAGTGTTTACATCATTAATTAATAATTTAAATAAATAAGATTTTAATGATTATAAAAATATCCAAAACCTGTTCAATTCTTATTGTATGATTTTATTTAAAAGATGAGTAATATTAGCTTCTACTTTAATACGGTTTGGACCTTTGAAAACTGAAAATAATTATATAATAAAATAATATTTTTAAACATTCATAAAGAGCCCTTCCTCCCCATTATAAAAAGACCTCACATCTATCTCGTTCCTCACACATCTCAAGCCCCTTGGATCATCCATACTATACCCAATTTATCTCCCTACATCCATATCCTACTCCTATATTCCTTCCCCTAGGAAGAAGGAAATTCAATAAAACATTTTGGTTCAAACCCAAGGGAGATACTCGATTTAAATGTAACGTCTTCTCTTAAGTTCTTTTGGTTTATTTTACTTCTCCAATACCTAAACTCCATTCATTAAATTATTTTATAAAAATACCTATATCATAAATCTACTAGGTTTTTTATGATAATTATTAAAAATACACTTACACACACCTCCATCTAATGGGTAAATAATATAATGTTTCTGTGGATGATGAACTACTGCCTCACGAAACGATGATTGTTAAATCATCTCCAACCACCTCTTATGATGTCTATTAAGATGGAATTGTATTTATTTTTTATATATATTATATTTATATTGTTTCTATTCTTCTTTATTTTTCATTTATATAATACCTTTATGGTTTCCATAGTGGGTAAATACGATAATTTCATTTGAGGAAGTGCGGACTACCGCCCCCTCAATGTTATATGACTAATTCATGCCATATGTGGACTAAATAAAGGATGGAGATAATTAAACTATATATTATATTATACTATAATTATAATATATATATTTATCATTGCATTTTAAATATGTTAAATATGAAATAGAAATGAAAGTAGTGTTAATGCGTACATACGGATTGCCGTCTCCATAGATAGTGCATTTCATTTCTTATCTCCAAATGTTATGTACTATTATATATATATAATGGATATATATGATATATATGATATCTAAATCATGAATATAATTATGAAGATAATTTAATTTCGACCACATGGACAATTTATAATTATAACAAGTTCTTTTTTACTCAAGTTCCGAACAACGACAAAATATCTGATATGAACTCAAATAATTAACTAATTGAAATAGAAAGGAAATAATTTAAATTAAAGGTATAATAAACATAAAAAAGTTTCTTAAGAAATTATGAATTATCTTTATTTTATTAATCATGATATTAAAGAATGATCGAGTCAAGTCGGACACAAGGCAAGAGGTTTCTAATCTTACTTTTAATTTCGTGAGATTTCCATTGTTCACCACTCTTTTATTGCTTGTGGTGTGTTGTGTACTTCTAGTTGATATATATTACCATGATTGTATTTATATTTATGGTATTCTATGATTCATTTGGTTGTAATTAACTTTTGGTCATACGACTCGATTGATTACAATGTGTTAAGGGGGTTTCATATCACTTTTTATTCTCGTGAGATTCATGCTATATTTGCGACTATTTACTTTTTTTGGTTGATGTACTACCCATGATTGTATTATTATTTAAATATAATTTAATTTATGGGTATTTAAATTTTCATTGAATTATCATTCTTTCATGCGTTGTTTGTTTCATAAGATACCAAATCGGTTAGGGAACCTTTCACCCTCTTTTTTTTAAAAACTTACTTTTGTTATGTGTTTTAATTTATATATTATGATGTTGGGATATTTTATAATATATCATTATTGCTATAATTTTATGTCCAAGTGATGATATTACCTTTTCTCTCTCATCAGGTCATTTTTTAAATTTTAAAGTCATGTTGTTAGGCTATCAAATATATGTAAGGGAACTTATTAACCAAATTTCAATTCTTTGGGTTAAACTTATACATGTTGATTATGTCATGCTATGAATATGTTTGAATTACCTCTGATTTCTTTACACTAGATATAAAATGACATTGAGTGTATTTATATTTTTCTCACATAATTATACAATTTATTTCTCCTCAATCCAAGGATACTTTCTTTATAAGGGATTTTTTCTAAATTTAAATTCCATAGAGACTACATTGTTGTTATGTGACAATTCACTTTTATATGGTGTATATACTATCCTTTGGCATAGTATATCATGAATCCATTTATTTTAATGATAGTATAATGTTTTTATTAAATTTAATTCCACAATTATTTGTATTCAAGCATATCTCATTTGGTTAAGAACTCATTAACTAAAATATTGTTTTTATGATTTATTCTTCTAAATATTTCTCATTAATGTCCATGTTTTAAAAAATATTTTAAATATTTATTTATATGGATATTAATGTTTCAAATTGTTAATTCTTCTAAAAGTTTTAAACTTGTATGGGACACTTTGATTCAAAATCTCTTTATTACATGTTTTAAATGGTTGGATAAATCATTCTTTATTTCAATATCTTGAAATGATATATTGTGATTGAAATGTAGAAATGTTATCTTTTTTTATTCTTGTTTTACGTGTTATGAATATGTTATGATTATTGGGAATTGTTTACATATATAGGTGATTTTGTGATAAACCTAGGGTGGGTGAGCCCGAGATAGCTCTCCAATGCATTGGTTAACGTGACAATGGTAGACGTTAATGTTTCTCCTAATTGATTTAGGGAATATACTGTGATGGGTATTATAATGTAACTCCCTACATATTTGTGATAAATAAAATGTAAGTTTGATAGGGAATCCATAATTTACCCTTATGATTTATGATTTCTACGTGTTATTCATAATTCTTACGATTTCATGAGGTATTTCATGATTGAAAAGTATGGTTTCATTGATTTGTATTTATTGATGGGTTAATGTTTCGTTTCTATATTTTATATCCCTTAATAATATTTTTATGCTCACCACATGTTTTGAAATTATTTTCATAAGACAAAAATATGAATAGGATTGAGGATGGGATCAAGGAAAAGTCATGTTGTCTATAACATGGAAAAGACATGTTTTATAGTGTTTTTTTATAAAAAAATGGGTACTGAGTAGAAGTGTCTACTTTTTATTTTTTTGAAATGTAATGTAATAGATATAGACTAATTCTATAAAACCCTAAACATGAAAATATCCTCAATGTGAATTATTCATTTAATTAAATATTATTTAATGTTTACGGGATGGTCCTTATAGTTGGTATCAAATGCCAGTTTAGAAGACTTTAGGGATTGTGAGTTTTCATCAAATACCTGGTTAGTCCATTTGCCTATTATTTATGTTAAATACTTATTTTATAAATTTTTCATATTAAGGAATTATTGTTACAAATGGAAGGAGGAGGATCTCAAATGACATTCCTATCTCCTCCCGATGACATGCTTGTAATAATTACTACAAAGTCATGTTCAGATAACGATGAATCTTTTAATAGCATACAACTCAATTTCAAGCAGTTGTTTGAGATATCAAACACATCCATTATACCTCGATATCATCTTGGATCATGGGTTTTATTTAATCAAATCCTATTTTCTCAATATTCTAATATTTTCATGAAAAGTAAATATTATCAAGGAATTTTCAAATATTTTACCTTATCACAAGATTTTGAAGAATATTATAATTTTGAAAAAGGTGAGGAAGAAGGAAACCCTTGAGAAAACAATATATATTTTCATTTATAATGTTGTCTCTCAACAAATACATATGGTATTTTAAATGTACCATTGATTGAAAATTTCAATTCAAAATTGGTCTGACTATTTTATAAAAAATCATTTTTAATCAGATTCTTTGAAATTATGTGTCAAACATGATTATTTTCTGAAAATATTTTTTTTGTAAACACCCATAAGACCCTAGTTGTACCTGATGTATTTGGATGAAGGAAAATATGATTTTAAAGTATATCTAAATCATTGTTTCAAGGCATGGAACTTCTACACACGTGAACAAGAAGATGATGAAACCAAATGGACATAAAGATCATGGTATAATGTTTGTTATATTGGGATTTGTTGTATTTTATCATTTGGAGGTAAAACAAATGAAAACATATAAGATATTGTGGTCATAATTTATTGGTTTGAAAATTAAATGTACAAGTAAACCTTTGAGGTTAAAACATATTAGGGTTGTTTTTGAGTTTTATAAAAAGTACAATTCGTAAGATTGGTGAAAACCCGTCGTATCCGGAAAGGACATAGGAATCAATCCCCCAACCAAATGGTGATAAGGGAGCATTTCCTACCACTGTCCTACGTGAAGTCCTAGGTTATTATGAATTATTATTTTTAGATAAATTATTTTATGGCTCAAGAATAAGTTTATTTTGGGAACTTATGTTTTATCAAATTGATATCCTTAATAGAGGAAAATGATTTGGTGATTAAGTGATAAAGGTTATTTTAGAAGATGTTTGATCTTTTGGAAACATTATATGCTTAAGGGAAATATAATTCTATGGGGTATTATTTGGTGAGTAATGGTTGAAATTTTATTTTGGAAGAATCTATGTTTCTATTGTATACATATGATGATTTGATTTATTTACGGAAATGATTAACCTATCAAAGAGAATGTGTTATTAGGTTAATTAATTTTAAATATGATACTTTAAGAGTAACTATTGTTATTTGGAGATAGATGTTAAGATTTATCTTGGAAGACTATGTGAATAAATCCTTATCAGATTTGGGTTTCAATATTAGTTTGGATTACTTTGAAAAATTTTATAGACATTTTTTTATTAAATGGTCTTTATTGAACTTTGGGTATTGTTTGAAAAAGTTTTTCGATTAAGAGTAGTTTTTCTTTTTGTAATAGATTATCCTTTTTGGGGATTATATGATCTTGTAATAACCATTTTGGTTTTGGTAAATGTCTAAAAACATTGGAAAAATATAGTTCATCTTTTGTGGATTATGTGATTCTCTAGAAGTTGATTATAGATCTTTCATTATGAAGAAGTCATCTTGAGTACTCATCGTTTAGAGATAATATGTGTTTGTACATTAAATCAAGTAAAGGATAAAATTTTACATGAAATGTAAGTAGGTTTATTTATGTTATTATTCATTCTCTTAAACAAATTCCACAAATTTATGAAAAGTAGCATAAAATATAAAAATTGTCTATTACCTTTTCCCACTGGGAAATCGAAGACCGTTTAACCAATCACAAGTTTGTGATTTTCTGGTGGATAACTTTCTCTTAATCTAGTTTTCTACCACTCTCTATCAAACCATGATGGTTTGTTTCTATTCCCAATACAGGTTTTCATACATGGAATCATTGTATGGGCTATCTTGGGTGACCTTTGTATTTAAATTTTTTTAAATGATATTTTTATTGACTCTTTTTCCGATGTGGAATTTAAAAGAAGTTTCTAACCCTAATTTTAAAATTGGGAGGATACAATATCCAAAATGAGGGAAATATGTAACATCCCAGGAAAATAATGAATATAAAATTTTCATATTTATTAAATTTTTTGAAATAAATATTAATTTTAATTTAAAAGGGATGATATGTTTGATGGCGTACCCGATACACAACATCGGGTTTCTTTGAAATCTTATGTTGCACATAATTCTAAGTCATACTATAAAATAAATATATAATATCATTTTAAATGGTAGTTAACTCCTAGACATTATAGTGGAGGGAATATACAAAACTAACTAAGATATGAATATACATGTTTGTGAAATGTTTATACATTTACCCAATAAATTCTAGTGGCATAAAATAAGAAATAAGCCAATTTTAAGTATAAATACTCTAATATTCATTAAAAGGTCGATTTACCACCTTTTAATGGAGAACACTCATTAAATCTAGTTTTGATCACTTTTAAATTTTATATCTATCAAAAAAAATTCTTCTTTATAATTGGGACATCTAAATTTACTTTGGGTAAATTTTTGGTATTTTTATGAAAAAATTTATTTTTTAATGAATAATTGGAAATACTGTATTTTAATTCAGAACTTCCTTTTAATCTAATTTATTTATATAGACAGATTATCTATTTAATTAGTTTTAAAGAGTAATTATATTATTTTTTCACCACTTAATCCAATATTGTTCATTGGAAGTAATTTCACTTTGAAATTGGACATAAATAAGTGTCAATCTTTTGATAATAATAATTTTTTTAAAAAAATGCTTCTTGTTTTGACAGCAGGAATTAATTTTAAATTAATTTCTACCACTTCTGCATTTTGAATTTAGAAAAATGGATTATATATTTACAATCAAGAATTCCAAATTGTGTAAATAAGTTACTTTTATTTTTAGACATTATGAATATTTACTTCAGTAATTTTTTTATTCACCACGCTTAAAGGGTAAATCTATTAAAGAAGGGTAACAAAATATTACTATAATAATGTTAAATTACCTTAACATATGTCCTAATCCTATTGGTTGACACATTTCCGATCATGGGAACCTTTGGGTCTATTTGGGAACCCCATGTTGCCACAATGGACTGATAATGGCATTTTATATTAATTAATTTAACGTAAAGACAAAAATGACACAATAATATATCTTTTAGTAAATCAATTATAACATGGGGTTATATAAGTTATCTCTTTGACTATAAATATTCATTTGAAATATAAAAATAATTATGTAATGATTTAAATAAATAATTTTAGAGAGATTAAAACAATATCGAAAACTATCCCAATTCTTATTAGATGATTTTATTTTAAACACAAGTCATTTTATCTTAAACATTAATAAGTTATGGGACTTTTGAAACAAAAAATTATTATATAATAAAATAATATTTTTAAACATTCTTAAATAGCCCCTCCTCCCCTTATAAAAAGCTCTCACTTATAACCAATACCTCACACATTAGAATCCCCTTAGAACGTACGACATATGTCCAATTCAGATCGCTACATCTCTCAACTCCTCCTTGAAGCCTTCCCCATGGAATAAGGCAATTATATTAAACCTTTTGGTTCAAACCAATGGGAGATACCCAATTTAAATGTAATGTCTTCTATTACGTCCTTTTGTTTTATATTACTTCTCTAATCCAATAAACTCTTTTTATTAATTTATTTTATAACAAAACTGGTATCCTAACTATAAGAGTTTTTTTATGAGAAGTATTTAATCTACTATTACACCCACCTCTATCTAATGGGTATGGAATATACTGTTTCTATGGACGACAAACTACTGCATCATGAAACGATGATTGTTCAATCCTCTCCTACCACCTATTATGGTGGAAATTAAGATATAATTGTAATTATATGTGATGAATATTATATTTATATTTTTTCTATTCTTATTTATTTTTCATTTATAGAAATGTTTATGGTTTCCATAGTGGGTAAATATGATAATTTCATTTGAGGAAGTGCGAACAACCACCCCCTCAAAGTGATATGACTCGTTCATATCATATGTGGAATGTATAAAGGATTGAGATAATTAAATTATATACGATATTATACTGTAATTATAATATTTCTATTTATCATTACATTTTAATTCCAATAAATATAAAATTGAAATGAAAGTAGTGTATATGCGTACATACGGCTTGCCGTCTCCATGAACGGTTCATTTCATTTTTTATCTCCAAATGTTATGTACAATTATAAATAAATATATATATATACTGGATATATATGATATATAAATCATTAATATAAATGTGGAGATAATGGAATTTCGACCACATGAATAATTTTTAATTATTACAAGTTCATTTTTAACTCAAGTTCCGAACATGGACAAAATGTATGATATGAACTCAAATAATTAAATAATTGTTATAGCAAGGTAATAATTGAAATAAAAGTAATAATAAACTTTAAAATGGTTCTTATTAAATTATATATTAACTTTATTTTATTATTGCAGATATTAAAGAACGATCAAGTCATGTCCGACATGAGGTAAGGGGTTTCATGTCTCACTTTTAATTTAGTGAGATTTCCATTGTTCACCACTTATTTATTGCATGTGGTGTATTGAGTACTACCATATGATATATATTATCATTATTATCTCTGTATTCATGATATTCTATGATTCATTTGGTGGTTATTAACGTTTGGTCATATGACTCGATTGATTATAATGGTATAAGGGGTATTCGTCTCACTTTTTATTCCCATGAGATTCATGCTATATTTGCCACTATTTTCTTTTTAGTGGTGTATGTAATGACCAAGATTGTATTATATGTCTAATATAATTTAATTTATGAGTATTTTCATATTCATTGAATTATCCTTCTTTCATTTGGTGTTTGTTTCATATGTTACCAAATCGATATGGGAACCTTTCACCCTCTTATTTTCAAAGAATTCTTTTTGTTATGTCTTTAAATTTATATCATCTTATGTTGGGATATGTTTAATATTTCCTTACTTCTCTAGATTTTATGTCTATGTGATGAGATACCATTTTCTCCCTCATCAACTCATTTTCTAAATTTTAATGTGATGTCTTTAGGTTGTCAAATTTCTGTAAGGGAACATTTTAACCCAATGGCAATTCTTTGGGTTAAACTTTTACTGGTTGATTATGCCATGTTAAGAATATGTGTGAATGACATATGATTTTTTTACATTGAATATAAAATAATATTGATTGTATTTATATTTTTACACATAATTATATAATTTATTTATCCTTAATCTTAGGATACCGACATTATAAGGGATTTCGTCTCAATTTACATTCCACATAAACTTCACTGTTGTTATACCCAAATTCACATTTATGTGGTGTATATACTGTCCTTTGGCATATTATATCATTAATACCTTTATATTCAAGATATTATGAATTTTTGATTAAATTTTATTCCATAATTATTTGTATTCATGCATATCTCATTTGGTTATGAACTCCTTAACTAAAATATTGTTTTAAAGATTTATTATTATAAATATTTCTCCTCATTGTCAATGTTTTAAATTTTTTTAAGGGTTTATTTAGATTGATATTATTTTTTTAAAATGCTAATTCCATTAACAGTTTCAATGTGGAATGGTAAACATTGATTAAAAAAATCTATTTATTAAATGTTTTAAAAGGTTTTGAAAATGGCTTGATAAAGCATTATTTATTTCAATATCTTGAAATGATATATTGTGATTATAATGTGGAAATTTAATGTTTTCTTTATTCTTGTTTATCTGTTATGAATATTTTAAGATTATTGGGAATTTCTTACTTATACAGGTGATTCTGTGATAAACCTTGGGCGGGTGATCCTGACATAGCTCTCTAATGCATTGGGCAACATTACGGAGGTAAACGTTAATGTTTCTCTAAAGAGATTTAGAGAATATACTATGATGGGTATTCCAATGTAACTCCCAACGTAGTTGTGATAGCTGTAATGAAAGTATAATATGGATGCCACAAGTTACCTTTATGATTTAGGATTTCAATGTGTTATTCGTAAATCTTATGATTTCTTGAGGTATGTTATGATTGAAAAGTATTGTTTCCTTGATTTGTATTATTAATGGGTTAATGATTTCATTTTTTATTTTATTACCCTTATTAATCTTTTTTATTCTCTCCCCAAGTTTTGAAATGTTTTTCACATGACTTAAAGATGAACAAGGTCAACAATGGGATCATGGAAAAGCCATGTTGTCTAAAACTTGGAATTAGACATGTATTTTTAATTTTTTCATTTTATGAAAAACCGGATACTCAGTATAAGATTCTACTTTATATTTTTTTTTGAAATATAATGTAATAGATATGGCCTAACACTCTAATACACTAAACCAGAAAAGATCCTTAATGTGAATTATTCATTTAATTCATGATTATGTAATGTTTGAGGGATGGTCCAAATATAAAATATATCAATGTGTTTCATTTTGGAGTTTCCAAATACATCTTGATATAGTAATGTGATATAGGTTATTTTTGTTACATTAAATAAATCTATGAATTTCATTACCATTTGATAAAATATTTCTTTAGATCATTATTATTGAATATTCATCATCAATATAGTCAGGTTATATGATGATCCTCTCTCCATTTTATTTGACTACGATCCATGGATTACTTCAAATTTTATGAATTACCTCCAGTAGTCTATGGGTATTCAATAGAATTACAGAACATATTTTCATCCAAAATATAATGGAAATCCAAGTGAATGATTTATAACTTGGAAAAAATTCTACTTTATTATCAAATGTATTTCCCGGTATATTGGGATCATCATGTTTATTTATTAACATTTTCAAAAAATAAAATTTTTTATTCAAGTATTTAGATGGAACCTTCAGAGGAATTATATGGAAAGCAGTGTCAAACACCATCTTGTTGGGATGATATAGGTGAAAAGAAGATTTTGGGACTATATTTTGTGATCAAATGGTTGAGAATGAGAAGCTAATTCAGCTATGTTTGAAGATAGATCAGAGTAGGCCTAAAGGTATTGCGTATAACTAGATTAAAGACCATTCATTCAAGCTAGGTGATCATGTTTTTTGTAAATTATATCTAGAGATAAATGTTATGTTTTTTCATAAAAAGGGTAATTTAAGTCCATGGTTCATTATATATTATGAAATAATAGGTAAAGATAGATCAATTTTAGACATGGTGGCATTTCATGTGTTTTTATTTTAGGTACCTAATTTATTTCATGTTTAATTTTCTAAGAAAATATATGTCATATGCATCCCCTATTTTGATCCTTAAAGTAGTTCAACTGGAATAAAATATTTTTTATGATGAATACCCAATATATATTTTTGACCATAGAGAGAAAGTGTTTCAAAATAAATTAATTCATTAGTTAATGTTTTTATGAAAAAACTATATTGTTTAAGAACCAACATGGGAATTTAAAAATGAAATGATAAAAACATAGCCTCACTTGTTTAATTTATTTAGTAAAATTGGGATGATGAAATTTACAAAAGAGGAGAATTATGTGAAAACCCATGTGTTATTAGAGTAAATAATTTATATATATCATTAATATTCATTAATTATGTTTTATTTGGATTATTTCCACTATATATATATAAAGTAATTATCCATTTAAAAATAAAAAAATTATTCTTACTAATTTTTTTTACATATTTTATATGGTTTAATTTAAAGGATTTATTTACAAATATTTAAAATTTAATTTTATAAAATTAATTTCACTTAGGATACCATCATCTCAACATTATATTAGGGTGAAAGTTTTGTATTTTCTGGAATGTTCAATTTTTCATTGAATAATAAAAATACCAATATTTGTAAAACATAATTTTATTTTCATTAGATAAATTAATTTTAAAACTAACTTTTTTTTTAAAAATTGTCTAAATTTAAAATACTTTTTATTTTGTAATATATAATCTAATAATAATCATCCTTGTACCTAATTTTGGAATATGTTCATTTTTTGTCTCGAAACAAAATTTCTTATATATTAATTTCATTGCATTTTTTTAATCGTAAATGAATGTATTCAAATTATAGAAATAGAATATTAAAAAATTGATTCCATATTTGGAATCAGAAGTTACAAATTTTTTAAATATGTCACTTTTTTGTGTTCATTATGAATAGTAAGCATAGTGAATATTGGTCTTCTTAGAAAGGGAAAATCGAGTAATTAAGAGATAAAAATAATATAATAAGGAAGAAAAATAACCCAAAAACCTTTTTTAATATATTGTATGTGTTGAGTTCAAAAAACCACATCCATGATTTGAATATTTGAAAATAGTGTGCAATGTTTATTTGAAAATGACCTATGTATTATTTTAATCAAATAAAAAGACACAAATGATAGTCTTTGGTTTTGAATATAAATAATATTTTGTGATATGGAAAAAAATTTCAGTTTAAAATGGTTATTTTAAATATGAATTATTTTTTAACCTTAAAATATATTTTTATTTTTAGTTTCGAAATAATTAAGTTAAATTCTTATGAAATACCAACATAATTATTGTGTATATTGTAGAAAAACCATGTACATAATTTTAAAAATAGTAAATGTAAAATTTTTGGGGTAGTTTATAGTTTACTAGGGGTTTTATAGATATATATAAAATATTATGGTTTCTTTAAGGATTAAATTATATTTCAATTATAGTAATTCCACATTCTAGGTGAAATTAAATGAATAGTTCCAAAATTACATTAATACTCTATAATAAAAAACAATATTTTACTAAATGATTTAAAATTATAAAAAAAAATATCTTCATCCATGTGAATTTGGTATAGTTTGAAATATAAACCATGTTCTATTTATGGGACACTTAACATTTTATATTACCTTTCATGACTCTATTAGTGTAAAAGAACATCAATACCATGGTAATAAACAAAAGATTTAGTGGTTGTTAAAACCAAAACATAAGGTTAAAAAATCCGCCTAAAATTTTCCAAATAAAATTGGATGATGTCATTTAGAATCATCCTAAATATATATTATAATCATATAAATTTGGATCCACTTGTCAATAATGTTTAATAATTATTAATTTAATAATTTCATAAATTCTAAGAATTTTCCTCCCCTCACATATAAAAGTGAACCTTATCCCCTCTTTTAATCACACATAAAAATCCATTATAATTAATAAATTAAATCTGAAATTCCTTCTTTAAATATATTCTCAGGTCATAAAAACCCTTTTTAGATCATAAAACTACCCTATTATGGTTTTAGGTATAAATCAAAAGAGGTTTTTTTGGAAGAAGTGTTATAGTTCCTAACTGATCTTTTTTTTGTTTCCCTTTCAGACTCCTTAAAATATTCTTTAACCATTAAGAAAGAATAACATAAATATAATTAATATAATTAATTTTTTTTAATTTAAAAATAATTAATCATATCTTCTTCCGTCAAATGTGAAACTAGACTCTCTTTTATGTGTACAGAAGACCACCGCCTAACGAACCAATTTAATTATTTTTCCATCACTAACTCTCATGATTTTTTATAATAATGGATTTAATAGTATATACATATATAATATTAATGAAATATTTATAATTATTTAAAAATAATATATCATGTTCTTTCTTAAATTTCCATTCATTGAAAAATGTTAGTGGAACTCATGTGTACGAGTGGACTTCCACCACCATGAAGAGATGTGATTATATTTTCATCACCACATCATATGGATGATATATATAAGTTTATTTAAAGAATTTATATTAATTTTTTGATATAAATATCCTTATTTAAGGATAAAATAACACTTACATTCTTTCCATCATGATTAGTTAAAAAATTAATATGTTACTCATTCATACGTGCGGTCTACATTCTATATGATTGTAATGCAGTTCATTCTTCGGAACAATAATTCATGGTTGGATTTAAATTTATAATTAATGTATGTGATAAAAATTAAGTGAATATAATTATATATTATATTATTTATTAATTTTCTTTTTAACCATAGTCAATAGAAATCATTTTGGATATTTGAGCAAAATATCATTAAAACGTCTGACATGAACTTAAATTAGGAAATAATTGAATAAAAAAATTAATTAAAAAAATAAAAAATAAAAAATAAAAATGTTATTAATAATTAAATTATTAACATGTTTTTATTATCCACAATTATAAACTATGTACATGATGATTCGGTCTTGAGGTAAGGGACACTTCATCTTAGTAACATGTTAAATTATTTTAATGATTTATTTTCTCAATAATTTTTTAACATGACCAAATTATTAATATTATTATATGGATGTACCTATTTCAAAATAAAATAATTATAAATACAACTTTATTTATCATTTTAATTTCTTATAAAAAATTCAAAATGAGTTATTTTACATATTTTATATGCAATTGTTTGACTTTCATTACAAATGGAAAAAAGGAATGTACTATTTTAATGAATACATAATCAATTGATTTCCACCACCATAACCATTATTTAATGTTTTTGTAACACACTAATATTTTACAGTTTGTATCTTCTTAAAAAAATTCAATTTTTCTATAGCTTATGTTTCATGCAACACCGAGCTGAAATGAACCATTATATAATATTAATATTATTATATTAAATAAAATTATAATATAGTTGTTAAATTGGAGTGAATGAATATTATTAACCAAATTATGAAATTTATAAATTATTTATATAATCATTTTTTTAAATTCATACAAATGTTTTTATACGCATAATATAAAAATAAGTCTATTTTTTCGCATTAAAAGAATATATTTTAATAAAAGTAGTTTTTCAACATTTTAATAGAGAACCAATTTTAAAACCAATTTTTAAAAATTTTATATATGTTACCTCACCAAATAAACTTCTTATTTTAAATATGCATAAAAATTACCTTTGGTTGAATTTTAGGTATTTTTTGGGTAGTTTCATTTTTCGACGAATGATGAAAATATTGTACATTAGTTCAGACCTCCTTATTCATTTTATTTATTTATATAGTTAAATTATGTATTGATTTTATATGAAAGTACAATTTTACAAATTTTATATTGGATAAATATATTTTTTGTCATTGAAAACAATTTCATATTAAAATTAAATATAAAAACATAGCATACTTCTGGATGTTTTTACATTAAGAACAATCTTTGTCGTCATATCTCTAGGATTAACATTAAACATAATTTTTTCACTTCTATGAATTTACTTTTGAAAAATGTAAATGCATGGTTGAAATAAATATGATATTTTAAGTCTAATAATATCAATATAATTTCTTTATAAAATGATTAGTGAAAGTAATTAAAATTTATTAGAGAAGATAAGGGAAATCATGTAATTAATGGTAAATATAATATTATAAGCATAATAAAATTACATTATAACTTGTAATAATTTTATGGGTGAGTTATTTTCTAAAAAAATAATCATTTGAAATATTTTATGGAAACATTTATGACTTTATGGATTTTATAGCATTTTATTCTAAGGGATGTCCAATAAGTCACAGTTGTTTTCATTAAATATTACATTTTATTATATGTGTTCATACAAAATATATCTTCGAATATAATTATATATTTTAAATATAAAATTTTTATTTACATGATGGTTATTTATTTTTTATTTTATGTCTATAAATAAATAATATAACGTCTTGCACAATGAGGATGAAATAATGATTCAATTAATAAAACAATCAATTAAATGATATTAGAAATATTTAAAGAAATATAATTTTACATAATTAAGGTGATACAAGAATTTAATGGGTTAATATGAAATGTTAGGGGTGTATTAAGTTAAATATTTTGAATTTATCTTATTTCATGTATTTTATTAAATTCAATGTTACTAATAATTTCAAAATTTACACTTATGACATTTTATGAAAATGATATTTTATTAAATTATTTAAAAATCATTAATTTTTAAAATCAAAAAAATTGGAAATATATACTATAAAATATAATAAATTTTTAATTTATGGTTCAATTAAAAATTCATAAGTAAAAGTTTCATCCACATAGTATATAGAAGTTGGTTCCCATAGTTAACATTAAAATGGGTTAATTAAGGGTTAATCATACCGATAATGATTACAATAACACTAAAACTTTTCTAACATCTATTGGTTGGTGAGATGAAAAAGTTATAATATCATTGATTCCAATCAATGTCATTTTGGAATCATTTGTATTGAGATTGATTTTATTGCAAATTAATATTTTGAGAAATTCCGTAAGTGCCCCTCCCCTCTATTAAAGAAGGGAACCTCTCCTTATCATTTATTCACACATGAGAAGTTGTTTTCATTGAATTAAACCTATAAAAATATAATACAAACATTATTAAACTCATCCTAGATTCCTTCCTTTTTGCAGGAATCCATCCAATGATGCCTTTTGGTATAATCTAAATGGAGTTACCTGAAAATGTAGTAACATTCTTTAAATACCGCTTTAGTTTTATTTCATTCCCCACTCATTAATTTATAATTATTACATGATTATATAATAAAATATGTATATTAAAAATACTGATACGTTTTTATATTATTTTTCTATCTAGAATAACATAAAATTCAATCTAATGGGTAACAAACATATTGTTTCTGAGTGTGACGAACTACAACCTCATGAAATAATGATTGTTCATTTTCATTCCCCACATTTTAGTGTTAAGAATAATTATGAAAATTCTATTTATATAAATTATATATGATATTTTTTATTTCATTCTGATTATTTAATTCTTTTATAACATATACCCTTACACTTTATCTTTTTTATTAATACAATAACAATATTTCTAGAAGTGGGTACTACCGCCCCTCAAAGCGATGTGATTCATTCACACTGTACATGAAACGTATAAAGTATAGTTTTATTAAACCTATGAGACATATATGTAATAAATATTGAAAATTAGTTATAATTTATGTATATATAATTAAATTTATATTGTTTTTATATCAAAAAGAAATGAAATAATTGTTCATGTGTATGTACGACCTACCATTCCCATGAACAGTGCATCTCATTTCCTATCTTCAAATATTATGTATTATTATAAATAAATATATACTAAATATATATGATATTTATATCATTTATTACATTATTTATATTATTAAATCGTGATCTAATTAATAGTAACATCAAATAACAATTCAAAACTTACTCGCTTAACTATGCAATTAACACCCAAAATAGTAAAAATAACGAATGAATATTAAGAAACAGGTAATAAGATATTATAAGATGATCATATTTGATATCATAATTATAAATATAACTATTTAAAAATTCAATAACACTATGAAAACCATTATTCAATAGGTTAATGAACATCCTTAAAAAGGAATAGTAATATAAGGGATCTTTGTCTCACTTTTATTTTTGTGGGATAAATATGTTATACACTACTTATTTCTTTTGTGTGGTGTATATAGAACCCATTAATGTATTTTATTTTTATTATTATGAACCTTATATTACATTTAAATCCATATAATTTGCTTTATTTCATGGGTATATTATTCTTCTAAATACAAAGTGATATGTATTTATCTCCCAATCTAATTATTATTACATATTGTTTTTGTTTAATTCTCCACAGGAGAATATTCATATTCTATGTTTTCGTTTTCTAAAAAAGTTTTTAAAAAAAGTTTTAATATTCTCCAATGATTGTTTAAAGTAATTTTTACACCATTCTTGAATTTTTTAAAAGAATTAAAAAGATTCTTTTAGTTCGAAAAAATAGGGTACATTAGGGCATTTCTTAAAAAATATAAATGTAATGTTTTTTAACTTATATGGCATGAATATAATTTTACACCATAATAAAGACCAAATATTTTGATGCTTCCATTACAATTTTACAGTTTTTGATTCAAATAAAATATTGGTTTATATAAATGTGCAACCATTTAAATAAATGATTACAAATTGATATTGGATTTCATCTTAATTTCATTTCATTGAGCCGTATTGTAATTTTATGCACGTAGTTTAATTAATATAGTGTATATAATGCCTTTTGAAATATTAAATTTGGAATATCCTTATTTTCATGATATTATGAGTCTTATTTAATGTTATTACATAATGGTATTTACGATTTATATGTTTCAATGTGCTATGAGACACTTTTGAAGGTTGAAATATTATTTTTCTTCAGAATGTATTAACGGTATTTCCATTAAACAAGTCAAAAAACCTTGTTTTCGATCATCCTATACTCTAATTTAATTTTATAAATCCATATTATTTATTTAATATGGTTATTTAATAAAGAATATTAATTTTTAATTAAATCGATTACTCGATATGAGGAATTAATTGGACAGGAAATGATGGGTGGGGTTTTAACTTTATATAGGCCCTCGATGCATCAACAAATTCCTATGAGAAAAATTTAGATTCACAAATCACAATGGATTAGAATATCTTGTGAATGTATTGATGGTATAGGATTTCATGTTCCTTAGACACCGGATCTAATAATTAATCATTTCCCTAATTTAGATTCATTTTTTATTTATCCATGGGATTTTGTGTCAACATATCTATGGATTCAATTCATTCCCAACTCATTGATTAATTATAATGTGTTTTAGTTTCATAACTTTCTAATTTATTGTATATTATCTAGTTATCTCATTGAAATGTGTGTATAGTAATTACCTTTCCATATTTTTTGTTAACTTATTTATCAGTTTGTTTATTTAATTTTTTGTGTGTTCAGTTATTTAACATTCCATAATTAATATTCTTGTTGATTCAATATTTCTTCAACTATATACTACGCTTTCTAGAATTTGATCACACCCTTTTATTTGTTATATTTTTCCCATGTTATAAAGACATATTTTTTGAATAATATCAAAGATGAAAATTATTTTCGTTTTTTGTATTTTATGTTATACAAATATAATAAGGTAACCATTTATATATATAGTTTTTCAATACTACAAAACCGATTGGTCCTTCAAGAGTTTATTCATTATAACCAGGCCAATGAATAAATTAATTCACCGGATCCAAGATTCTGGGGTTGGGAAATTATATACGGTATCAAAGTATGTTTAGTAATAATATTTAGAACTAGATTTAGGAAAACACACATTAAGGAACAAAACCAATTTGTTTTGTATATGGGAAAAAAGTATTTAAGGATTAAATGCCTTTGAATTTTTTAGAAATAAGATTTAAGGCATGTATAATATTTAGGGTTTATTTTATATTTAAAATTATGATGCTTATTGGTTATTATATTATTAGGAATAAAAAATTAAATGTATGAGATAACACTTGTGGATAAAAAATGGATTTAATGTCAAATATATTGGGGTTATTTTGGAGGATTCTTATCATATTTTTGGATAATATTAATATTATTTTAGAAAAATGATAACCCACATACCGAGTGATAACCTGTCGCATATGTTAATGTCATAGTGTTTGAATCCAAAATAGAAGGGTGACAATGGTGAAGTTCCTACTATTAGTATACGTGAAGTTCCGATAAAAATTATTTTTTAGATAAACTATCCAATGGGTAATTGCTATTTTATTTTCTAGAAAATTATTATAAAAAAATTAAATTGGGATTGGAAAATGATTTGGTGATTAATCTAATTTTGGAATATGTTCACTATTTTGGGAACCCATTATGTTATAGCTAAACGTAATACTATGGGATTTTTTTGAGAAGTATAAGTTTAATTATATTTTGGAATAATATATGATTTTATTGTGGAATTGTGGTAATTCATTTAAATTATGGAAATGGTTAGAATATCTTTGAGATTATGTGATTTAGGAAGTTAATTTTTTTATAATACATTTAATATTGATTAATGTTATTTGGATGACTATATAACCAAATACATGGGATTTGTTTTACATTATTTGAAAATATTTTTTTGGTGAAGGATAGTTTTTAGATTAATGAAATATGTTAAACTTTGGGGTTTTACTTTTGAATTTTTTAGATTATTTTTTTGGGAATTATCTAATCATATACTAACCATTTTGGTTTTCTTAATTATTTACAATATAAAAAATAGACAGTTAAATTTTTTTGGATTATGTGATTTTCTAGAATTTGATTCTAGTGTTTTAGAAATGAAATATTATTCTTAAATACTAATCATTTGGAGAAAAAATGAGTTTGTTCTGGAAATTGATTAAATGACTAAACTCTACCTGTCATGTTATTTTGTTTCCCTATATACATAGTGTACAAGGTAAAATAATCGATCAAATACTGGGAAAAGATAACTAAATAAAGAAATACATCCTTTTACCTTATTTTTTAATGAATCAATAGGTCCTTTATATCATCCCAGATTTATAGTTTTGGAATTGTTAACTTTTTTATAGACCATGTTCTCTATCACTCTACATCATAACTTGATGGCTAGATTTCTCTTCCATGTCTATGTTTTCCTATAACGAAACCTAGTATGTGATATCTCCGATGACCATCATATTTTATTTTATTTATTTTAATGTGGAAATCCCATTAATCCATTTTCAGATGTGATATTTAAACAAAGGTATTTTGAAAAATCAAACACCTTGTTTTCGATTTGGCTTTCAATTGAAGGGAAGAAATTTAATAAAGGAGGGGATAATATAACACACCAATATTTTATAGTATGTCACTTCTTATATAAATTCAATGTATCTTATATCTTACATTTCACACAACACCAACCTTAAATGAACCATAATATAAAATTAATACTATTATTTCAGAAAAATAAACTAGTTGTTAAATTGGTGGGAAATAATAGTATTAAAAAATTATAAAAATTATGTATTATATACTTAATCAATTTTTTTGACATTCATTGAAATTATTTTATGGGAATAACATAAGAATAAATCCAATTTTATGCATTAAAATAATAAATTTTAATAAAAGTAGTTTTATCATATTTTAATATCAAACCTCATTTAAATCCCATTTTAAATTTTTATATGTTTTACTTGAAAAAATAAACCTTTCCATCATGATATAAAAATTTAATTTGGTTGAATTTTTGGTATTTTTCTGAGAAGTTTCATTTTTTGATTAATAGTGAAAACACTAAATTTTCATCTAATTTATTTTTAAAGTAAATATATGTTTTTATTTGGGATTTAATGTTTAATTAAACAAATATTATATCATTTATAAAAAATTTAGATCATTGAAAAAAAATCTAATATTGAATTTAGATTTAAAAACATAACAAAATTTTAAACAGTTTTACTTTAAGAACCTATTTTTTGTCCCATCTGCGGGATTAGCATTGTACTAAATTTTTCTAGTTTTGTGAATTTATATTTAAAAAATGGATATAATTTTCTTAAAATGTATGGAATTTTTTGGCTAATAATATCAACTTAATTGTTTTTCAAAAATCATTAGAGAAAGTGATTAAAATTAATTACAGTTGTTATGTGTAAATAAAATAATTAAAAGAAGAAAATAATATTATAAGCATTATAAAATTACATTAATATTTGGCTTAATCTTATTTCATGAGGTATATTCGGAAAAACGTAATCCTTGTTCCAATTTTATGGCCACTTGGAGCCACATGGATGGATTTATGGCTGTATTAATATTTTATTCTATGTGAAGTCCAATATGTCACACTCTTAATTTTTAATAAATTGTATCTTTTTTTCTATAAGGATATATAGAATATATCTTTGAATTTAAGTATTTAATTGAAATTATAAATTTGTATCTAAATCATGGTAATTTATTTTGAATTTTTAGTAAATAAATAATTAATATAAATTCTTGTAGAATAATGTTGCAATAATGGTTCAATTAATGAAACAATCAATTAAATGGTAAGAAGAATATTAAAATAAATTTAATTTTACTTAATTAATATGATATAAAAAATTTATATGAAGTTATGACATGTTTTTGGGGTATTAAGGGAACTATATCAAATTTATCTATCCGGTATACGTTGTTAATGTAAATGTTTGGAATATTGTCAAAATTAACACTTATGTTTTATTTAAGTGATGTATTATTAAATTATTTATAAATAATTAAAATATTAACAATGGAAAAGAGGAAGGGATATGGTCTATAATATCATAATCGAAAATTTATGGTCCAATTAACTATTTATAAGTGATAATTACATCCTATTAGTATAGAAAAATTTGTTACCAAAGTTAAAATTAAGATGAGTTAATTATTGGTTAATCAAAATGATAAGGATTAAAATAATATTAAAACATATATAAAACATATAGGTTAATGAGATTAAAACCATATAATATTTTTTTCTCAAACAAATGTCATTTAAGAGGTATTTGGAGGGATATTTATTTTATTATAAATTAATCTTTTGAGAAATTCCCAAAGATCCCCACCCCTCACTTATAAAAGGTAACATCTCCTTCTCTTTTACTCACACTCCATAACCTATTTGGTTCAAACAAAACCAATAAAAATATCCAACCAACACCCCTAACCACATCCTAGAATAATATATTTTGTCATAAATCCATAAAAGGAAGCCTTTTGGTATAAACCAAATAGAGTTACCAGAAAATGAGGGAATGTTCTTCAACGATCACTTTATTTTTATTTATTTCCCCACTCCATAATTTATAATTATTCAATGATTAATAAATAAATTAAGTATCCTCAATATACTGAAATTTTTTTATATTTATGGTTGTACCTAAACTTACACACAATTCCAACTACTAGATAACAAACATACTATTTCTATGTACAATGAACTATCCCCTCCTGAAATGATGATTGTTCATTTTTATCTACCACATTTTGTAATTAATAATTATGATGGAATTTTTTTTTATATATTTTATATATTATATTTATTATATTTATATGATTTTTTAATTATTTTATAGAACATACCCTTATAATTTTAATTTTGTGTAAATATGATAACATCATTTCTAGAAGGGTGGACCACCGCACCCTCAAAGTGATCTGATTCGTTCACAGTATACCTACAACATATAAAGAATGGTTTTATGAAACCTATGAGATATATATTTAATAAATATAATTCTATAATTATAATGTACATATATATCATATAATTTTTATTCTTCTAATACGAAAAATAAATGAAAGTATTGTTAATGTGTGCATACGACCTGTCATCTCAATTAACGGTGCATTTCATTTCCTATCTCTAAATTTTATTTATTTTTATAAATACATATATAATGAACATATATGATATGTAAATAATTTTTTAAATCATATATATGATTAGACCATGATCTAATAATTAGAAAAAAAAATATTAAATCAAAACAAACTCACAAAACTAGGCATTCAACTTAAAAAATAGTGAAAATAATGAAAGAATGTTAACCAATGGGTAATAAGATATTATAAAATGATCATATATGATACAATAAATATTAATATAATTCATTAATAAATAACTAACATTATTAAAACCATTATTCTACTGTTTAAATCTCATTCTTATAATGTAAGCGTAAGATATGGGATATTTGTCTCACTTTTATTTCTATGGGACACAAACATTATACACTGCTTATTTATTTTCTGTGGTGTATATAAAAACCGTGAATATCATTTATGAGTATTACTATTAATATTATAGTATTTTCATATCCATATTATTTTATATCTTTCATTTTTATAAGATTTTATGGATTTTAAAGTGATATGTATTTATTTCACAGTCTCGTCCTTATTCAAGATTGTTTTTTTAAGTACCCACTTGGTAATATTTCTATTTAATGTTATTATTTTATAAAAAAAATTATATAACATTTTTTCTATTCTCCCATGATTATTTAAATCCATTTTCACCTTTTTAATTTTTGAATTTTTTTTAAAAGGAATCATCCTGTTATTTTCAAAAACAAAGTACTTTATGACTTTTCTTAACAATATGTAAACGGAATGATTGTTTTTAAAATATATGGAATAAACATAATTTCCCACCATCATGACTCCAGAACTTTTCGAAGCTTTCTGTAAAATTTTACAATGATATTTTCAATGAAAACATTTTCTTATATAAACGTGCAACATTCAAAATAAATGATTACACTGTGGAATGAGATTTCATCTCAATTTCATTTCATTGAAGAATATTGTAATGATATGAACCTAGTATCTTCTATATGTTTTAAATACTCTCTTTTGACATGTTATATCATGAATATCCATGTGTTAGTAATATTCATAGTTTAATTTAATGTTATTCCTTCATGGGTATTTTGATTAAAATATTTTAATGTGGTGTGAGACAATTTGTAATGTTTAAAGATTATTTTACTTAAGAATGTATTTAATATATTATATTCAGGAACATCGACAACACATGTAGTTACCCATCCTACACTGGGGAATATTGATAAATCTATATTCTTTATTTAATACAGTTATTTCTTATGGCATATTAATTAATAATTAAATCGATTACTCAATATGATGAATGCATTGGACTATAAATGATGTGTGGGGGTGAGAATTTATATATCCCATCGATGCATCAAAAATTTCTCATGATAATTTTTTTTACAAATCAAAATAGTTTATTCTTTATTGTGGAACGACCTAATGATATAGGTTTTTATGTGCCTCATACACAACATCCAATAATTAGTTATTTCCATCTTTAGATTCATTTATTATTAATCTATTATTTTTTTGTCAACATATCTATGGATTCATTTCGTTCATAGTTCATTGATTAAATGGGATGGGTTTTAGTTTTTTAACTTTAATTTTTTTCCTTTATCTACATATTTTTAATGGAATTTGTTTCTTGTCATTACATTTCCATGTTGTTTATGATCCTTCTTCTCAAATTATTTATTAGATGGTTTGTGTTTTTAGAAATATAAAATTCCATAATTATTATTCACATATTCATTATTTCTTTCATTATATTTTAACCATAATTACAATTTTATGTTTTCCTTTTATTTTTTTCTACTTTCTCTAGGTTATGAAGATGAAATTATTGAATGTGATCAAGGATTCAGATTATTTTCCATTATTATGTTTTATGTTTTACCAATGTAATAAGGGATCCATTTATGTATCTAGTTCCCCAACACACCTAAAACACTTTGTCTTTCAGGATTCAATTCCATATAACCATGACAATTTAATAAAGTAATGCACTTGAACTGAGCATTTGGGGTGGTGGCATTATAGTTTTCTTCAATTACAGGGTTTCTAGTTTTCGTCTTCTCCTGGGGATTTTAGTTTTGAAAATTTTGTTTTAATGTAATTTAATATATCAATATCTTGAAATTTTTTACATAATGGATTAAAATGATATTTGTAAGATTTTGATCATGGTAATTTAATATATTTTTATATTTAATTTATGCTAGAGTCCTTGGATATTATTTTTGAGGATGGTTGTGCCTGATTTATCTCATTATGACGGGTGGTCCATATATAACTCATTATAATGGGTGACTAAAATATTGCTTTGGATGAGGTTTGATCCAAATATTTCTCAAAGATGAATTTTTTAATGATTATTTTCACTAGGGAATAATGTTCAAAGTCAAACATAATGGTTATTCTAATTGTATGATTCATTTAAGTGTTATTTCATGATTTTTTTTAAAAAATAGGTCCTCCGAAAACTGCATTAATTTTTCATGATCGATGAGAAGTTATCATAGAAATCATTTGATTTCAAAAGCTAGGATAAAAAAAATTTTATTACAGTAATTTTTGTGCCCTTTTTAGTTAAAATTATTTTTTATGAAATGGTTTTTTAAGGGATCTAATATTTAAAAAAATATCCTGATATTTTTTTTCCATAGTTTTTTATGAGATTTATAAAAAACCATGGGTTAAAATGTGGATTTCATGTGTAATTAAAATATTATTTTGTGTTCTAAGTGTGATATTTCAAAAGAAAAAATTTATAATTTCATAGTTTAAAAAAAATATATTTTTCAAAATATATTTTTTTTAATGTATAGATATTTTTTTTCACATCCAATATTTGAAAATAATTCAATGATTTTATAGATGATAATGTAAAAATAATAAGTCCTATTGAAAATCATAAAAATTTATCATCAAATGAAAATGAGTTTCTCTTTAAATTTATTCTATTCTATGAAAAATTTATACTTAGAGGAACTATCCAATTTGTAATATATTATTTTTGAATATACTAGTTATGAATTAATTAATCAGAACTCTAAAAAGAAATGGTCCTTGAGAAAGAAAGAATATATATTATAAAATAAAGACACTTGATTATGTAATGTTTACGGATAGGTACTTATAGTTATTCACAAGAATTTCATTCATATGGATTGTGTCTAATTGTGGTATAATGATTTAGTGAAGTGTAATTGAGAATGTGAGTGAAAAATTTAATGTAATATATCCCAAGTGGATAAATGATTCATTTTATTTGGTTGATATGAATATATTTTTCTTTATAGAATAAATTATTGATTATGTAATCCCATTTTATTCCCTTCCCTTATGAAGAGTTATTTGTTCTGTTATTTTAGAATGATACCAACATGATATGTATCTGTTAGGGTTTTTTCATTAAGATTATCATATCTCTTTTATTTTCTAAATAGGCTTGGTTTTGATTCTCAAGGATTATAACCAATTTTTAGGTATTTTATATACGGGCCCAAATTTTCCCTAATCCCAATTATTGTCACTTTTGGGTGTCAAGAGATTATAGGGATTTTTTCTAGGGTTTTAATAGCTTGGGGGATTCTTGTGTCATTATAAGTTGAGTTTTTATGAAATTTCATAATTTTGGTTTTTGCATAACTTTTTTGTTCTTTATGGTAAATCCCTTACTTATTACTCAATGTTATAGAAATGTTACATATTTTAATGGAAAAAAATGGATGTTATTATATTTTACAACAACCTTGGATCTTATGTTGGTGATATATGCATGAAGATGCCTTTATCATACCCTAAAATTATGTTCCATATTGGAGTACTATGTTGTACACAATAAATGATGTTTCATGAAAACATTTACCTCACCCCCCCACATAGTCTCCTTAGTTTTGAATTTATAATGATTGAATCATTGATGGATACCCGATTATTTAATATTTTCAAACAATCATGTTCATTCAATGGAAATTTTCTATGATTAACACCCATCAACTATAATGAGTTTTAATTCGATGCTCCATCATGTTTATCTAATGAAAAACAAGAGTCACTTTATAAAAGTAATATTTTTCCTTCATTGAATTAACCAAGATATTTTCATTCCATAGAAATTACATTTATCACTCTATGAATGTTTTCTAATCCCTTGAGTGATTTGGGGTCCTCTCAATGTGATCAATGATCCAATGCTCATGTAATCCATTTGGAGGAATGAATGATTTGATTTCATCTTTTGTAATCATCACTATGAATAAAAAAAAGAGTAAAATATGGACCACCCATTAAATTATGTACTCTAAGATTGTAATGTACATCATATTTTATCAGGTTTATCCATTGTAGATAAATCCATCTGGTTCTTGGGTTCTTTATATTTAAAATGAGAATTATACGATTCCACTAATCCCCTTAGTGAAATAAAATATTTTTCTTCAATAAATCAATGTGATAATCTATATATTTTTCAGTTAACACTAATTTAATAATAAATCAGTTTCCATATCATAAGATATGATATGATGTAGCTGAATTTCAAATGATAATTTTCTATTTGACATTATCATAACACATGACTAAGATAAATTAGAAAGTACAATATAGTGTAAAATAATTGATCTTTTCAGTAACATATGTCAATATATATGATTTCTTAATCCATTATAGAAATTGTTTTCAGTGTAAAAATATCATAGTAACATAATTATGATATCATCCCTTTCGAAAAATATAATTTTAGAATTAATAATTCTCATGCTGTATTCATTAATTTCAATCATATAATATAATTTTAAATTATATCAAAGTACATAATTTCTATGAATGATTCTTCTCTATTGTATAAAATAAATTATGACCTATAAAATATATTATTTTTTGTAAAATATGATACTGCTAAAAAATTTATAAATTTTATTTTGGTATTTTTATTTATTGTTTAAAAAATGTTTATAACTTATAAGTGTTATTCCAATAATATTGTATTTTCATAACTATAAAAAATATTAAATATATTTATTTTTATCTAATGTTTTGGAATATAAATAAATATATTTTCTATTTATCAATTACAATATAATATACATTTCTTTTTAAGGTTTAAAAATGGCATTATTTTGAATGCTAAATATATGTGAGAAATTAATTTTAGTATATTTTCAATATTTACATTACATTCTAAGTTCTATTTAGTAATATATAGTATTAATCAATATTAACCATAGTTTTTATTAATATTTTCATATTGACCACGTTCGTTGAATATAATTTTTTAATATTTTTTAGAGTTGTTCGGAATTAGATTGTCTATTTAGTAAAGTAGCCTCAAGTAAAGGGATTTGAGGTTTCACTTTCTACTATCCTATAGACTTATGCATTATTTTAGAAAGGTAAGGGTTTTCTATTTGTGACTCCAGTCTTACTCATCTAGAATTTGATATTCTCATATAACTCTATACCTCTACATGAAGAGTTCATGTACCTTATTCATGTGATGCATTTGGATATGTATAAATATACATGGATTTTATTTTTGGGTGAGTAACACTAACATTTGGGTTTTATAAAATGATACACATTAATGCTATGTGAACATTTTAATTTAACGGATGGAACAAAATGATTCCAAAACTAAATCATTCGAATCATACATACACGAAGGAATAAAGATGAGATAATAATAATTTTATGATATGTAATGGGATTAATATTCATGTGATGTTTGATAAATTAGCGCAAATTTTAATTATAAATCATCTCAAAAACTAATAAATAGATCGATAACAATGATTCACTTATTAATACATTTAACATTTAAAACTTGTGTCCTTAATGGTTATGTTCCTGTGAATTATATTTTCTAAGGAAATAAAGTGATAAGGTTACCCTATGGTTGGATTTTGGTTATAGTTTGCTTGGAACCCCTAATTATAAGAATAAAAAATGAATAATGTTGAGTGAATCCATATGATTTATTTGGATAAAGAGTTTCCACTCAACTATCAAAGAATCATAACTCATTTGATTTGGATGTATTCATAGTTAATTAGAAATGTTACAGGATAAATGATAAAGTGACCCAAAAAATAAGGAAATATGGCTCTTGTCTCACTAAATAGATATCATCAATGATGCTTTCATTTTAGTGGTTGTAATTTCATTAAAATTCCCAAATTCAAATATAAATAAATGATACTCACCCATAGATATTTCATTGCTATTGATTATGTATTGTATCAAGATAATCATATTGAGATCCATTATATGTATAAAATGTAATACATTTGAACTTTCATATATAAGGTTAATATGATTTCTCACTAATAATCATTCTATGAATGTGAATGTGAATTTAATATAGGTCAAATACACATATTCTAACTCATGGGTATTGGATTTTGAGTGGTTAATAAAAACAAATTTGATGATAAATATAGACTCAGATATAAGAAGGAATAAATAAAGTGTAAAGTAGATCTCTATGTCGATAATATATCCTGATTTATTTCATTATAATTCAATACATATGATATTTATTAACCAAGTGAATTGATCTTACGATTGGAGAACTTTTATTATTCTCTGACCATACAAAATTTAATTTATTTATCTTTTTTTAAACAAGATTGTTTTTATTATTTTTTTTAGAAAGAGATTTTTTCAATGTATAATAAAGAAATGTTTTATTAGAATTGAGAAAAAGGAAAATGGTCAATATATTCCCAATATATATAATCATTTTTATAACGTTTAGAATAAGAAGTTCATGGTTGTTTCTAATCCCATATATAATTGAAACTGTCTCATTATATATGAAAATAAAAAACACATTAAATTAATCAATTAATATTGATATTTTGGTCCATTAAATATAATTCATTTGATACATATGAATATTTTTTGTTAGGAATTAAGAGAAAAAAAATAATGGAAAATGTGAAATTTCATTTGGACTCTTGGATATCATACATAGTGATGTTTACGAACTGATGAGTAAATAAGAATGTTTTGTGTTTAGGTACATAATAAGTTTTAACCATGAAATTTTTTCGGTATAGTTATGTGTTTATAATTATTCATATGTATACTAATTTCGAGAAGTTTAACATTTTTTAGAATAAATTACAATGTCAAATTTTCTAAAGTCTTATGATTCTATGATCAGATTTGGGTGGTGAATACTTGAGTTGTGATACAATTATCTTCTTAGGGATTATGAAATTTTTCCACAATTATTTCCACTTACATAAAGAAAATTGAATAATTCTTCAAAATGGTGGACTATTTAATTCTCAAACCCGCTTTGATAAATACTGAGTTATTATGAACTTTCAATTATATTTTGAGAGTATTTTCAGGAGACTACATTAATTCAACTAAACTGCTTTCCATAAAAAGTATTCATAATGACATAAAATGGGACATAGAGTATGAAATTTCTCAAAAATGTATTTTATGATGATTTGAGGTTATGAACCAAATGGAAAATGGTTTTATTCTATAAATCTAGGGTTGTGAATGAGAAATAATTATTCATTTTTTATTTTAATGAAAATATGATACATTATTTCTATAATCCTACTCATCCCAATGTTTTGGTGTCCGGAACTTGTATATTTATTGAAAAGGAATATATAATTCTAGGAATCAGGGTGGAGAATATTAAACATAGAGATGTTGGATACCAATAAATATGAATTTTTCCTTATATTATGTTTTACTTAGTTGTAGAATTAGTAAAGGTATTCAAACTGATTGAAGATACAAACTATCCTTAGTTGTCTAGTTGGATTCATCAAGATTGTGAGATATAAGGATTTCTCAGGAAAAATTATAATTAACTAATGTATATATAATTTTAACACACTACCAATCAAGATTTTATTAAGAGTTCTGATTCTAATAAAGAGTTAAAAGATAAGGAATCTGAGATAGAATCCATATGCACCGACCAAGACTAAAATTTGTGGATACACATGACGGAGTGAGACCCAAAGGGTACATGTGGGTTTTATAAAATAGATATAACATGCATGGTGTAGATTATACATATAAATAAAACCTGTTGATAAGAGGTTACATGAAAATTCATAGAATTGGATATTAATTATACTTTTCTTCTATGGTGATAAATTCTATTTTTATATTTGTTGCGATAGTGTCACATTTTGAATATGTGATATATAAATTTGATTTAAAATTCATTTTATATAATAGATATTTAGTCAATGATGTGTATATGTTATATCCTAATGTTTTTTATGTTATAAATGAGTCTTCTAATGTTTTTAAGTTTAAATAGTCTATTTATTGATTGAATAAATACTCAATGTTGGAATATAATTTTTTATGATTCAATTAATGGATTTGTTTCCAAAAATTTATGTATGATTCATGTGCACATAATTTCATTAGTGGGATTTATGTAATGATTCTAATATTTATTTTAATGAAGTAATAATTATTATAAATGAAATTGTAAATTTACATTCTATAGAAATGTAGTTTGGTAAATACTTCTCTTTGAAATACATGGGGAATAAATATATATACTATGTTTGATGATCAATAGAGTGAGATATAATATGGTACTTGAACTAATTCATTACACATACAAGAGTAATGTTCCAAAGTATTTTATCATAAAGAACTAAAATACAGGGTCTTCATATGTTTTTATAGTTCAAATCATATGAGGAATTAGGATCCTTTTAATGAGATACAATATATGGATATAATTTTTTATACATCTACAATAGTATTTTTCATGTATATAATATTGTTAATTCACTCTAATATTGACTATGATCATATAATGACTAGTAGATACGAATCCAATAATTGTAATATTCATTTTTTTATATAATTAACATATTGTTGTACTTGAAATGAATTTAAGATATATTATTGGTATTTATAGGTGAGGTTGATATTTTTCTAAAGGGATACACAAATGAAAGTTCCTAATCTGATAAATATGACAATATAATTCAAAATAATTTCATGTTTTTTAAATTATATAGATATCAATTAGAATTGTTCCAAACACGGTACTTTGGAGTACTCGATAATAGATGATGAATGCATCATTGTATCAAATGCTGTGAAGGAATCTATTAGGATCCAAAAGTTAATTTTTGAAATACATGTTTTCCTAACATCAAGGTATTATTTGAGAATTACTATGAAAATAATATATCCTTTTTTCGTTTCATGGAGCCATGTTCTCTCCAAAGGGCCAAACATGTCATTTTTGTGTACCATATTATATGAGACATTTTAGAGATGGGAAATTAAAATATTGGTTGGATGGATACTAATAATAATATAGCAGATCCATTGAGGAAAATATCATTACACTGGAAACATGATGGTCATGTTATGTCTCTTGGTATGCAATACATTATAGATTTATGTAATGGTTGAAAATGTATCATGATTTTAGAATAAAGTAAGATTTTATTTTTCATTCATTTATGTGTGATAGATTTTATTTGTTTTGAACAAGTGGATGATCAAATCCCCTCAAAATATTACTTTTATTTTTGTCTAATATATTATTATAATAGAATATTATGAGTTGGGATAATATTTTGAAATTATCATGAATTATTGTTCCATGATAAAAAATTGGAGGATTATTGTTTGGACTGGCCCACAGAAGTATATCCTATGGATTATTAAATAGTAATCGATAAACGTAGTTCTATATTCTACTTATCAATCCTTTTTACTTGATTTTGATGAGATACCTACCATGGGAACCTTAATATATTGATTACATTAGAAAATTCTTGAGTCTTATATAATCAAAGGTGGTTGGGTATGTTTCTGATCTTTTCATCGGTTTTGGTGCAACCAAGATTTGGCCTTTTTCCACTCATATGATGAGAAAGTCATCTGTCCCTTAATTTAATAAAGATTATTAAATACATTGAAAAAATAGTTGAGTAAAACATGATGTTTTAATATTTTTAGGTGGAAGATATCTGATCTGGTTATCTACTAGATCAATTACATGTAATGTATTCATCATCTAGCCTTACCTTTTTGGGGTGATACAGAATTTTTGGTATGACCTATACTATATTGACATTGTTCTATGACTAGTGGTCACTCAACATCTAAGAATGTATTATTACAAAGTTATTATTATTATTTATATGATATATGTTTTTTGAAAATGTATACATGAATATTTTTTACAATGATCATAGTAGGAATATTAGTAGCTTTAGTAGCACTGATTCTTTTCTAGAGGCTCCACTTTTCTTGCAACAATAAAATAGGGATTTCAAGATTTCAATTAATGATATGAAGTATTGGAGGGATGACACATTATTGGATTTACAATATAATTTTTAATATAATTATTATTAAATTATTTCAATATTTTTTGAAACCTATTGATGGAATCAACATGGGGTTATATGAGACATGATACTCTATTAAAATACTTTTATATAAACATGACCATTATAACGTAGATGTTAAATTGGAGGAAATTAATTATACTAAAAAAATTATAAAAATTATTTCATTTAAACATTTATAAAATAAATTCAATGGTTATTAATTCACGCCTATCATAGCGTGTTTCAAAAGTGAAATTTCATGGTTTCCCAGTGTAGTACAATGGAAGACCATGGTTATCTCAGTTGAAGATAATTCTAAGTTTTTTTAATTAATTTTTATAATTGAAATAATATCCCATTAATGTTTTATTTATATTATTTCTATGAATAAATTGGAATTTAAAAAAAAATATAACTAAAATTCTAGAATGAAATCTAACATGCAGTGATATAACGATGTTAAACAGAATGGAGATTCTTACAAGAGACCACGTTGAGTAAACCATCATCATCTCTTTATTACATTAAATTATAGTTAATGAACATGATACATCATATGTGTGAATATCGTCATCTAAAAATGTTTTTGAATATGTAGTTAACTCAACTATCACAAAAATTCCAAACATCCACCACCTCAATAGAGGGAAAATATTGAAGAATATAAAGTTAATCCATGGGTGGAAGTGGAGACAAAAATATTCCCTACCTACTAGGATCCCCCTTGAATTAACTCAATGAAAATAAGAAAAAATAATAACGAATGAAAAATGAATCAGGTTCAACTCTACATTTATCCCTCATGAACTTCCTCGGGTCGGTTACTTGTGATCATGGTTATTAGAGATCATGGTGGAGAAGAATTGGGTGGAGTGGGAATGAAATAAAGTAACCGAAAAGTTGAATAAGAAGAAGGGTGTTTAGAAGATGAAAAAAATAAAAAATGAATGAATTATATTATATTGTATTTTAAAGAATCTAAAATAAAATAAAAATAAAAATAAAAATATAGTTAAAAAATTATAAAATAAAAATAAAAAAAAATAAATGGGTATATTAGCTTTCCCTCTAGAACATTTCTTCTAAGATATTTCTCTTGTTTAGAAAACCATATGTTCTAATCACTACATGTTACATTCTTATAGGATACTTGAAATTGAATTTACTATTTATCCTCCAAATTTCACATTAATTGGACATGTCTATAAGATGTTATGTAATTATTCTTGAGTATTACTTTTTAAGGATGATGATTATATAAATCTTCTTTCAATGTATATAATTAAATAACCACATTAATGAGTGTATAACTACATGTAAATTATTTCTGAAATGACTCTATGAGTCCTCTTTCACTTCTACGTAAAATTACCTCAATTGGAGGAATATATCTTGCATTATGGCTCATTTCAAGAGGTGTGTTCTACTCAATCCGCATGAACAATGTTTCAACTTGATTAATTGTTTCAGGCCTCTAGATGTTCGAATAAGCTTTTGGTGAAAAAGAAAATTTGAGGCCCATAATTCAAGGAAATCTAAAAAATAACTTAAATTGGAATAAATTTTTACAATTTATTCCCAAAATACCATTCTGATTAAAATCTGTTTAAATTCCAGATTTAAGCAATTTTCCCATTTTTCAGAAAGCGCACCAAAAATTCAAAATTGATACAAATAATTAAAAATAATTTTATTATTATTTAATAAATGAAAAAAAATAAAAAATGATTTTTATATTATCATTATTAATCCCAACACTTAAACCATGAATTTCCTAAAGCATAATATCTCAATATTCGAAATCATCGGGCACAAATTTTACCAATATTCAAATTTCAAAGCAATAAAATTAAACAATCATCAATTTCAAATCAAATTTTAAAATTTCACGTATAATATAAATTAAATCTACCATTTTAAAAATAAAGAATCAATTAAAGTGTTTTACTTTCTCCCTTTGAAAAAATAATGGAACATATCTTTTCATTCATTCATGTTTGTCAATTTATTTTTATCAAACATACTATTTTCTAATTTACTTCACATTAGATTATTTTCTCTCATATATCATGATAAAATTAATGTAGTGTTATTCTCATATAATGGGAACATGATCTTTATCTATATGATTTTAAAGAAACAAATTTCTCCAGTCTGTAAAGTCAAAAGAGAAATAAAATCACGAGGGATATCATTAATGGTTCCAATGACTCTAAGTATTAAGGTTGGTATGGATTGATTTTTGAAAAATTAGTACCAAGGATAAGGTTTATATCATATATTTAATGCATGATATTAAAAATGAATGTTCAAAGAAATTATCCCTTTCAAAATAAAATCACTGATTTCCCCAAACTAAGCGTAATAGTTATGATCAAATAAAGAATAATGAATTATTTTTTCTCCCTTTTGAATATTTTTTTTACTTTTATTGTTTTTATTATTTTTTAAATAAACTTTTTTTCTCATATTCAAATGTTATTAATAGAATAAATCCTAAATCCACCACCTAATCATGTATGATAAAAATCATATGTCTAGTAATGGTGTTTTTTGGTTTTCCCAAATCAAAACCCATTTTCTCTTTTTTGTTTCTTTTTTTATTTTTCAATTTTTTTAATTCAACTAGGGAATACCATGAAATATTATGAATATGCCAATAATATTAAATTATAACCATAATTACCACCCCCATAATTTTCCTTAAATTGTAAATCATTTATTCCACCATGATTCCATTTACCTCCACACTTAAACATTAAAATATCCGGAATATACTAAGAGGATTGTATGAATGGATAAAATGGCTTGAAAAATGACTCAACCCTGAATAGTTCATTCATGGTATCTATGGTTTAAATAAATATTAATGTTAAGGTATTATTTTAAAGATAAATTATTATCAAATGATTCCTTAAACATTTTAAATGTATTTTAACATAGTCATATAACTCAAAATATCAATTGAATGTACTTGTAGGGGGCATGTCCCAAGATCACTCAAGAGACATGATCAAGAATAAATATAAAGTACTTGGTATAGAAATCTTATTGGGAATATGAATATTCTATATTGTTAAATCATTCAAGTCATTATTAAAAATAAAAAATCAATTCCAAAAAATTTCATAAATTTAAAGAAAGAAAAAATGGTTGGGAAATTTTAATAACAAGAATCAATCAATTCCATAAATTCATGAGTCCTAATTTCAATATTAATATTTCTATTAAATAATCCAATTCTCCATTTTTAGGACTAAATATTATTAAAAATGAAATATAAAATATGGAATCATAGGATTATTCATAAATTCATGTCTCCTAGATAAGTCAAGTAAAGAAATAATTTAAGTGTGGGCTCAATATTTTCCAATTTAAAGATAAAAATGTTTACAAAAAAATTTTGGGAGTTTAAAATATAAAAACTCTAAGTAAAATACCTTATTAAATGAATAATGGTCATCTTTCTTCCAAATTTTAGGTATTCCCATTTACCATCATGAACCTATAAAATAATATTGATCAATTAATCTCAATGATCACGTCATTTATTCAAAAAAAATTATGATAGAGTTAGGGCCATGTGGGTCTAATAAAAAAATGAAATTGAAATATAAATTCCTTGGAATGAAATTGAAATTTATAGAAAGGTACTAAAGGATAAATCTTGGTACAATTCTCAAAGTGGGCCCTGAATTTTTACTACATCTAGAAGAGCATCACCATATGTTATATAAAATCTTTTGGTGGGTGATGTTTCTTATAATTGAACCACCACATGTTTTTCATCCCATATTTCAGTTATTTTTAAGAGAATTCCATGTAAGGATTCCACCAGAACCCCCCTTTATAATGTGGTAAACCTTGCATGGCATGGGTATGATGTAGTATGGAACATCCCCCTCCTTCATTGATACTTATGAAATGTATTCTTTAAAATATAGGGATCCCTATAAGTGTTCTGAATTAAAAAAATATTAAAAAGGATATTAAAAATTAAAATTTAAAGTATTAATTTCAAAATATTCAATTCTTATATTAGCATTTTGTATCTCTTGGTCTTCAGGAAGATCCAGAAGGATTTTTTTCTTGTGTTACCTGGAGTAAATATGAAATTTCTATTAATATATCTAAGTGTTCATCAATAGTTAAAATTTATTTTTCATCTTAATCCTCTAGGGAATAATAATAGTCCGACAACTATGAAAATTTAAAACATTTAGGAGTAATACTCAAAGGTGTTTCAATAAAATTAATTGAGTTTGAGTTCATGAATTTATCATTTCCCAAAGTTGGTTCATGTTCAATCTCTACTTCTATAGAATGTTCCCCTCAATGTTGATTATCACTAGAAGGAGGTAGGTAGCCGAGCTCCTCTATCCGTTCATTAAATTATACAGTTTTAATAGAATCCTTATCTTATAATACTAGAGACATGTATAGTGGTGTTGTCTCTTTGAATGTGTAATGAATAAGGGGATCAATTTGTACCATATACACATCAACCATTTATCTGGATATTGCTGATCTCCCACATGAATCTCAGTGGGTAATCTTCTTCATCATGAATAAACTATATCACATAATGTTTATCCTAAATATAGTAACTAAAATAGTTGGGTTGTTGATAATCATCTATTTTCCTCCACTTCTTTGATGTATTTATTGAAATTTGGGAAAAATAGTGAAACTTCTTTCATGGCCTCGAATATCTGTATGTTAGTTTAGAGCTCATTGACCATGATAAAAAAATCTTCAAGTGAGATCCATGTTGCAATGCCTATTTTATTTAGATTGACCATTATCATAAGAGCATCAGTCCTTTTTTGGAGGGCCTCCTGAGTATTATCTGTTTATTCTTCTTACGCCTGTTAGTAATTATTCAATGTATTGAAAAATTGAGTCCTTGGAAACATCATGGATCAAATTTTTTTCTTTTTTTAAGTAATGATAATAAATATAAAATGTGAAAATATAAAAATTAAATAAACCACTCATAAAATCATAAAAAACACTAGTTTTTGTTCACATCTATTATAGGGTATAGAAAAAATAAGCATCTATCTTTTCCTATTACAACACAATGTTTGACAAGGATCTTATCACTTGAGGAGAATTCTATGTTTGTTCACCAACTAAATCTAATTCAACTACGAAATAATTAACTTTTTTTTTTAATTTCTATAAATTAAATGGAATTTTAATAATATAAATGAAATTATAAAAATAGAATTAACATGTAATAAAATAATGATGTTAAATAGAAAGAATATTCTCCCAAGAGAACATATAGAGTGAACCTTCGTCATCACTTTATTAGTTTCATATTTACATAATGGACATGATCCATAGTATGAATTAATATCATATTATAAATATGCTTTTGGATAGTTATTTCACACAATTATCTCAGAGATACCACACACCCGCCTCCTCAATCGAGGGAAAATAATACAGAATAGAATGTTAAGCCTTGTGTGGAATGTGGAGACACAAAGGTACCTTACCCACTAAGTCACCCCATGACCCAACTCTATGAAATATGAAACCATAAGAATGAATATGAAATGACTTGGGTTCAACACTATATAGATCCCTTGATATATTTATCTGGTCAGTTACTCATGATCATGAGTATTAAAGATCACAGTGTTGAAGATGAAGGTAGAATGAGAATGAATAAAAAGAAAAGAAAAAAAGAATAAATAGAAGGGGTGTGGAAGAAGGAAAAAAACCATAATTTAATTATATTATATTTAAGAGAAACGAAATTAAAAATAAATTGAAAATAAAAACGAACTAAAAAATAATAACAATAAAGAAAAAAAGAAGAAAAGAAATGGGTGCAACATCTTCCCCACTAGAATCTATCTTCTAATAGTTTTCTCTTATGTGAAAAACAATATTTCCAAATAAACCCAACATCATTTATTATAGGATTATATAAATTTAATTTTCTATCCACAATCTAAATATAACCATAATTTGACACATCTAGTATATGTTATAGAATTATTGTTGAGTATGACTTTTTCTGGATGATTATTTCAAAAATATTATTCAATTTTTATCATTCAATGGTCATTATAATGACTATATAACTTCATGTGAATTATTTAAAAAACTAACCTTGGATTTCTATCTCACATGAAGTTGAAATCATCTCAATTAGAGGTTTTTATCCTGAGTTATGCCTCATTTCTAGAGGTAGTGTTTATTTTATCCAGCCAAATAATGTTTCAAATTGATTGATTTTCTTGGGTCGGTAGACGTTTGAATCAACTTTTAGTATATAAGAAAAATATGAATACCATAAATCAAGGTAACATGAAAAAATTAATTACTCAAGTTCTAGTAAAATTTAAAAAATTATTCCCAAAATACCCTTGTGATTAGAATCTATTAAAATCAAAAAATAAGATATTCACATTTTTTTAAAGCAATAAAATCAAAGATTAATTTAAATAACTCAAATTAATAAATTTTTAATGAATAAAAAAATTAGAAATAAATATAAAAAATGATGAAAATTTTATCTCGATCAGTTATACATTTATTATATATAAAATAATAACTTTTTCAAAGAAAAAGAAATATATTTCTAAAAAAGAACTCTATTTTTATAAATGGCATATTAGTCATACATTGCACCCATAATTTAAAATTATTTTTTCCAATTTTATAAATTATATTTGAAAACAAAATAAATTTTTAAAATTAGAATATTGAAGATAACTTATGTTGAAATATTTGGATTTTTTGGAAAATATTATTTTTTTGGGGAATTGTGAAAAATACTGATTTTCAAATAATTTTCATTTATTTATTAAATTAATCACCATCATTATTATAATTTTAAATAAAATTTAAATTAGAATTATATTGTTATATTAAATCCAATTAATCTCATTTAAATAATATTTATACTATATTTTAGTATAATTTTATCTTTGGGCTTTAAAAAAAATTATGAATACTATTTTAAAGTGATAAATGTTCATCCATTTTAAAATTTTTGTTGTAACCCATAATGAGAAACGATTTTAATTAAATGAAAATATTATACATACATACATTTATATATATATATATTAATTGAAACTCATATAATTATTATTACATTTCATATAGTAAATATTTTATCATCTTTTACTAAAAATGAATTTCTTGAAAACCTTTTGTTGTAACGCCCCGACCCCAGTTACCTAGAGTCGGTGCATTATTACATAACATTGGCATGATCACAAGAAAGATCAAATCTTGAAAGACCGATTGGTTTAGTAGCCTTGGAAACACTAGATATATTCATAAGTTTTACATTACATCATAAAATGAAAAACTACTACAACAACATAATGTTTCCACAATCCACACTATTAACCCCTCATAAAATCCCTGCAGGTCATTCATAACTTACTTCTTCACATCCTGGGAAAAATAAAACATAGAAAAGGGGTGAGCTCAAATGCCCAGTAAGAATAACAATATAGCAGAAACTTTCATAAATAAGAATAAACATTTAAGGCAATGTATAACTAAAACAAAATCCTTTTAAATATGAACGTTCAACATGGTATGGCATAAATAAAATGAAATAATGCCATTTACTTATTCACATGGATATTCTACTAATCGAATAATCACATGCAAAAATCAATAACCACTTTCATAATGTTGGAATGCATAATGCCAGACTATCATAACCACATAGCCAAGGCCTCGTGCCAAGACAACAAATAAGATTTTGTCAAGGCCTTGTGCCAAGACACTAGTTTGTCTCATGAGACCTACCGATGCATCGAGGAGCTATAGCGGGCTCCACCCGTCACATATTAAGTCTAATGCATTCCCATATGAAAAGGTTTAAACATATCATAAACATTCGTATTAAAACTAGCATACGAAATGTCAATACTTTCACCATAAACTATGAATGGTATAAAAACATATCACAAAACCTTCCATACAATATAGAAGTTTTGTATCATAATAAATCAACTTCAAATAATCTTAAAATCCATCAAAGGATGTTGACATAGATGAAATCAAAATTCTTTTTAAAGAAACATCTCCTTTTATTTTGAAATAATTTAAGATCCATATAAAATAAAACATTTTCTTTGAAAATATTCTTATAAGCTTGTAAGGAAAGCTTTGAAGATTTTATAACGGCGGAAAATAACCGCACCCGCCGTATAAGTTAAAAAAACATTCTTACCTTAATTCTGTCGAAAAGGTTAAAAAGGACCTTGTTTTGAAAACGACCGAAATATTCCTTTATAAACCACTTATAAAAGTCAAAAAGGGTATAAATGACTTTAACTCATATTCTAGTAAATAGTAAAAATGTTTTGAAATACATTTTTAAGAAACATGGATGTGGATGATAAAGAGATCCCAGTAGATTATTACGTATAAACAACCTTGGATAATGAAGAGGTTGTAAAGTAAACCCTTACCTTGTACTTTTCCTTGGTTGGGGTAGGTTAACCTCCTGTATAATGGTGAAATATTTGTTATTAAATTATACAATAATCATATATAATAATATGATATCATATATGATCTTTTAACATTGATTTGTTAATAATATCTTAGAATTATCGTCGTTTCGGGAGTTAACTTACTCATTTTCTTTTATATGTTTTGTTACATAAGCCATGGTTGTTGTATCTTATTCATATCCATAATGATATCTAGTCCTTAAACATCATTTTTAAATCATCAAATGATAATTATACTTGAATGGATACGATGGAGAATGAATCTCATCGCGTTCGTGGAGACGGTAGTCCGTACGTACGCACGAGCGACAATATCATTCTTTTGATATTAAAATAATATATAAATGGATGGTATATCATATATACAGAATCATTAACATGTTATATTTATTATTTACATGAGTTACACATCATTATTATACCCATCCAAATAATATTATATTGAATAACAATTACACCACGACGTGGAGACGGTAGTCCGTACGTACGCACGTATGGTGACATGTTATTCAAAGGGTGGATAGAATACTGAATATGGTTGTACCATATTTATAATAACATCACTTTATATGAGAGATACTGGAGTTATTATTTTAGAATGGTAAGAACAAAGGAAGAAGAAGTGGAAGAAGAAATGAACTTGGAGAAGGGTGGTGAAATCATTACCTCTTCTTCGGGTTCTTCCTTTTGATTTGATCAAAAGGGCTCATTAGGTTGGCTTTCTGATCAAACTAAGGCCTCTAGGTTGTATTGAGGGATGTTGGGAGAGTATTTGGGCAGAGTTTGGCCGAACCAAAAGGCTTTGAAGGTGTGAAGAAATGAGAAGGAGGAGTGCCCTTTTATAAGAGGGGTGAGGGGCACCTTTGGAAAAGCTAGAAATATTAATTTATAATAAATTAATATTCGGTTTCTAATGGCTCAAAATCTTATTATTCAAAGGTTAAGGTGGGGATAGGTCTAAAACCACTCAACCAATAGAATTTAGACAGGTTTGGGTACTTATATTAACCTTATCTTTAAATATTAACTCTAAGTTAATTAGTTTCACTTTTACAATGACTCTTTGTATTTTTATATAATATGGTTAATAAAATTACTATATACATCCAAGAGACCCCCAAGTGGTACATTAATGATGAACCTATCATGATATAAGTCTCTTGGCCGAACCTTAGATTTTTAGGAATTTAATATCAATTAATAATATAATATTTGTTTTAAGAACTCTTTTATGTCAATTTTGACACTATTCAATAGTTGATTTTTTTTGAAACTCATAACAGATTGATTACTTCGAAAAAAGTCAATTAAATCAATCCTAATATATCATATTATCCTAGAAAATTATTTTAATTCATTAAAAGTTTCATATTATATTTATTTGGGTATTTATAATATCAATTATTTTAATTTTTTCACTATTATAGTAATTACTGCATCATCATTGTGTCATAAATAAAATAAATTATTTAATGTCTAAAAATTATAAATAAACTATCATTATGTAGGAAATCTCTTTAGATTTCTAATTAATATTTATAATCTAAAATCCAACATATATAACCCTATGTAACAATTGTTTTTCTAAAAGATATATGGTTGTGTCATTTTTGTATTCATTTTAACTTAATTAAAATAAAGTGTCATTATCACTTACAAGTGGATCCATGGGGTCCCAAAATAGACCCAAAGATTCCCATGGTCGACCATGTATCAACCAATAGGGTTAAGACACGTGTTAGGGTAATTTAGTATTATTATAATATTGTTTTTTAACCCTTATTTACCGGATTTACCCTTAACCATGGTAAATAAAATATTTACCGCAGTAATTATTCAAAATGTCTAAAAACAAAAGTTACCTATTTACAAAATTTGAACATCCTGATTCCAAATATGGAATCCATTTTCCTAAATTCAAAACACAGAAGTGGCAGAAATTAATTTAAAATTAATTCCCGCTGTCAAAACAAAAAGCGTGTTTTTAAGAGATAATAGCTATCAAAAGATTGACACTCGTTTATGTTCGGTTTAATTGTAAAATTATGTCCAATAACCAAACTTATATTAAATGGTAAAAATATATTCTAAATATACTTAAAAACCACTCAAATTTATAATTTATCACTATTAATTATTTTGATTAAAAAAGTTGTTTTTAATTAAAACTTAGTAATTTTCACTATTCATCAAAATATGAAAGTTATCCGAAATGTACCAAAATTTTACCTTAAGCTTAATTCGATATTCAGAATCCAAAAATGAAGTCCATTTTAAAATATAAAATATATATAATTTCAAAAAGTAGGTATTGGTATTCATAACGGCTAGTTTGATTGGTTGTGGTGTGTGTTAAAACTCAAGGTTGCGTACAACACACGCTACTGTATTATTCAAAGAAAGTGTACCGTGGAAGCTTGGGATGTTTCATTTTAAATTTTTGATGTCCCTATTTAGTCAAAAAGTTTAAAATATTGTATTTAAAAAGGGTTCACTATTAAATGTTGATAAAAGTGCAATACTGAAAATGAATTTGTTCTTGCATTATATCTAAGAAACTCATAATATGGATTCTAAAATTATAAGAATTATATAAAGTTTAAAATTTAGATAATACTATTCATAACCTCTTTTGAATGGATTTTTTTTTTGTAAATCATGGTGTGATTGAACTCGGTGTTGCGTGTAGTGCAAGTTATTGAATTATTTTGAAGAAATAACACACTATGAAATCTTGGGGTGTTACATTCTCCCCTCCTTCAATAAATTGCGTCCTCGCAATTTGAAATTGTTTTCGAAAATAAAAGGTTGAAAGTAGAAAATATATTTGTGGGAAAACCCACATCAGAAATTGGGTTACTAAAATTTAGTCTTAATATGATGAAAAGAGAAATCAAAGGGTCACCACCAAATTATGATCTCGATTAGGAGAACATTGGTGGCAATTAGAGACATATAATTGGAGGAAAAACGTAAATATTTATAGGTAGTGATTGAGGTCATCAATCACAAACAAGTATAAAATTGAGGTCCTTAAATTCATCAATCTATGATGATTTGAAATACCATCGGTTCAACAAAACATAGGGTATTAGGATAACACATTTTTGAATTTTCAAAATATCCTAGTTGAAATCCCACATCGAAAAATGAATTAATGATGCCTCTATTTAAAATAAAGAGTCGAAAGTATGAAGATTACCGAAAATAACACATACCAGGGTTCCATGTCGGAAAATATGGATATGGAAGAAAAATCTAACCATCAATTATCTGATGGAGAGTGGTAGAGAACATGGCTATGAAAAGGCCAACAATCCCAAAGCCATAAATTAGTGATGATTTAAGGTACCATCTAGGACAACATTTTTGTTCTAAGTTTCTTTTCTTAATGTTGAGGAATTTATTTATGAGATTGGATATGATCATAAGGAGATATACTTAATTTATAATTAGAGTTTTATCCATTAATAAATTTCTACCACAAACTCATCTTTCACTCTAAAAGATAATAGGATGTAAAAAAATTCTATTTACACTATTCGTATAGGGTTCCAAAATAAACGAATTTATAATTCATCAACAAGATATTTTAATAAAAACTACATTATTTAATCCAGGACATCTCGTGGGCCAGTGGTAGGTGATACACCCTTTTCTCCCTTCGGTTGCGGGTTCAAGTCTTGCAGCCTTGCCGGACGCGACGGGTTGTCGCCCGACCTCCGGGTTGTCCTTTTATGGCAATCCAAAATAATCCAAACTAGAACTATCCAATATACTTCTGTCCAAACTCACAGTCCAACATTTATAAGTTAGGTAAACATAATGTAGAACCTTTTTACCCCGTAATAGCATATGAATACCTTCATCATGTATTCTTTTAATACACTGAAACATCCTGAATTACCATATTCCTTATTGATTACATTCATGCTCCCTTATTCCATATAGAATGCTGGATATACTTCATTAATCCAAAAATGTTTTAAACCCCAACAATGATGGAATATACAAATCATTAATCAGTTCCAAGGTATTCAAGAATATCCAATATAATTTATCCAAAACAATCACATATTATTCCAAAATCACTACCTCAGTATCAGAATTATATTATGATTTATCATTCTCTCAACCATATATTTTCCAAAAATTTATCCTGCTATTGAGTCACTTTTCTTTGTTCCACACAATCTCAAGTCCTTAATGAAATAGTACTGCAGTACAATCCTTATATACTCCATAATTATTATAACAAATACATTGTTGATACAACACTCAATTGACATAATCAACATAAGAACTCTAATCATTCCTCTTCATCTGTGGTAGTATCATAACTTGATTATTATCCAATAACATCATTTGCGTCATAGTCTGATGACTGGGACATAGGTTCGCGTAGTGTCCAAACTCCTTGCAAATGAAGCATTGTACATTTGAAACCATTTTCTTACCCTTGCAGTCATGTACTTTGTGCCCTTTTCCTCCAAACTTATAACAAACTCCCATTCCTTTCAGGCAAGTTCCAGGGTGTTTCTTTCCACAGTTACCACATATGGGAAAATTCTTCTTTTCCCTCTTCCCTTTATCCATCTTTCTCTCTTCTATCCTTTTCTTCTCTTGCTTCCCTTCAAAGCCATAGGACTCAGTAAACTCTTTACTTATCTTATCAACACATGATATTATTTCTTAATATGATGATAATACATGGGAGACTATTTCTCTTATAAATTATAGCTTAAGACCATGAAAGATATGATCCTTCCTTCTCTTTGGATCATTTGCATTTATGGAGTTCTCATTCCTTCTACTAGGCGCCATTTCTAAACAATGGCATACACTAGATCAGTTTATGAATCAAAATACATAATCCCATATTTATAAAACACTTAACATAAATTGAACTATTTATGGATATAATCCATAATCATAAGAATGTTTTCTTTGAGGAAGTATATACTCATAATCCCTTCAAAATTATTTTTAAAGAAAATGAGAGTTATCCTAAGCATATCCCTCGGGAGTGTCGTAACCAAGAGTGCAGCAAGGCCCGTTGTCGTGCACCAGTTCCCGTTCGAGTCTAGCTCAAAGCGGTGTTTTCGGGTTTTACCCCTAGGTACATCTGTTCCAGAGCCACCTCTACCTGCTCGTATCCAGACAGGGATGTATTGCTTGGAAAACTCACAAAATCTCTACAATACCAAAATTCTAGGAAGTTCTTCTATACTAATCCTCAAAGTTCATCTTAGGTCTACGTGCTCTAATCAGAGTTTATCTAAATCTAGCTTCCAAGGTTTGTACTAAACTTCCTCTGATACCAACTGTAACGCCCCGACCCCAGTTACCCAGAGTCGGTGCATTATTACATAACATTGGCATGATCAAAAGAAAGATCAAATCTCGAAAGACCGATTGGTTTAGTAGCCTTGGAAACACTAGATATATTCATATGTTTTACATTACATCATAAAATGAAAAACTACTACAACAACATAATGTTTCCACAATCCACACTATTAACCCCTCATAAAATCCCTGCAGGTCATTCATAACTTACTTCTTCACATCCTGGGAAAAATAAAACATAGAAAAGGGGTGAGCTCAAATGCCCAGTAAGGATAACAATATAGCGGAAACTTTCATAAATAAGAATAAACATTTAAGGCAATTTATAACTAAAACAAAATCCTTTTAAATATGAACTTTCAACATGGTATGGCGTAAATAAAATGAAATAATTCCATTTACTTATTCACATGGATATTCTACTAATCGAATAATCACATGCAAAAATCAATAACCACTTTCATAATGTTGGAATGCATAATGCCAGACTATCATAACCACCTAGCCAAGGCCTCATGCCAAGAATACAAATATGATTTTTTCAAGTCCTTGTGCCAAGACACTAGTTTGTCTCATGAGACCTACCGATGCATCGAGGAGCTATAGCGGGCTCCACCCGTCACATATTAAGTCCAATGCATTCCCATATGAAAAGGTTTAAACATATCATAAACATTCGTATTAAAACTAGCATACGAAATGTCAATACTTTCACCATAAACTATGAATGGTATAAAAACATATCACAAAACCTTCAATACAATATAGAAGTTTTGTATCATAATAAATCAACTTCAAATAATCTTAAAATCCATCAAAGGATGTTGACATAGATGAAATCAAAATTCTTTTTAAAGAAACATCTCCTTTTATTTTGAAATCATTTAAGATCCATATAAAATAAAAAATTTTCTTTGAAAATATTCTTATAAGCTTGTAAGGAAAGCTTTGAAGATTTTATAACGGCGTAAAATAACCGCACCCGCCGTATAAGTTAAAAAAACATTCTTACCTTAATTCTGTCGAAAAGGTTAAAAAGGACCTTGTTTTGAAAACGACCGAAAGATTCCTTTATAAACCACTTATAAAAGTCAAAAAGGGTATAAATTACTTTAACTCATATTCTAGTAAATAGTAAAAATGTTTTGAAATACATTTTTAAGAAACATGGATGTGGATGATAAAGAGATCCCAGTAGATTATTACGTATAAACAACCTTGGATAATGAAGAGGTTGTAAAGTAAACCCTTACCTTGTAATTTTCCTTGGTTGGGGTAGGTTAACCTCCTGTATAATGGTGAAATAGTTGTTATTAAATTATACAAAAATCATATATAATAATATGATATCATATATGATCTTTTAACATTGATTTGTTGATAATATCTTATCATTATCGTCATTTCGGGAGTTAACTTACTCATTTTCATTTATATGTTTTGTTACATAAGCCATGGTTATTGTATCTTATTCATATCCAGAATGATATCTAGTCCTTAAACATCATTTTTAAATCATCAAATGATAATTATACTTGAATGGATTCGATGGAGAATGAATCTCATCGCGTTCGTGGAGACGGTAGTCCGTACGTACGCACGAGCGACAATATCATTCTTTTGATATTAAAATAATATATAAATGGATGGTATATCATATATACAGAATCATTAACATGTTATATTTATTATTTACATGAGTTACACATCATTATTATACCCATCCAAATAATATTATATTGAATAACAATTACACCACGACGTGGAGACGGTAGTCCGTACGTACGCACGTATGGTGACATGTTATTCAAAGGGTGGATAGAATACTGAATATGGTTGTACCATATTTATAATAACATCACAGTATATGTGAGATACTGGAGTTATTATTTTAGAATGGTAAGAACAAAGGAAGAAGAAGTGGAAGAAGAAATGAACTTGGGGAAGGGTGGTGAAATCATTACCTCTTCTTCGGGTTCTTCCTTTTGATTTGATCAAAAGGGCTCCTTAGGATGGCTTTCTGATCAAACTAAGCCCTCTAGGTTGTAGTGAGGGATGTTGGGAGAGTATTTGGGCAGATTTTGGCCGAACCAAAAGGCTTTCAAGGTGTGAAGAAATGAGAAGGAGGAGTGCCCTTTTATAAGAGGGGTGAGGGGCACCTTTGGAAAAGCTAGAAATATTAATTTATAATAAATTCATATTCGGTTTCTAATGGCTCCAAATCTTATTATTCAAAGTTTAAGGTTAGGATAGGTCGAAAACCACTCAAACAATAGAATTTAGACAGGTTTGGGTACTTATATTAACCTTATCTTTAAGTATTAACTCTAAGTTAATTAGTTTCACTTTTACAATGTCTCTTTGTATTTTTATATAATATGGTTAATAAACTTACTATATACATCCAAGCGACCCCCAAGTGGTACATTAATGATTAACCTATCATGATATAAGTCTCTTGGCCGAACCTTAGATTTTTAGGAATTTAATATCAATTAATAATATAATATTTGTTTTAAGAACTCTTTTATGTCAATTTTGACACTATTCAATAGTTGATTTTTGTGAAACTCATAACAGATTTATTACTTCGAAAAAAGTCAATTAAATCAATCCTAATATATCATATTATCCTAGAAAATTAGTTTAATTCATTAAAAGTTTCATTTTATATTTATTTGGGTATTTATAATATCAATTATTTTAATTTCTTCACTATTATAGTAATTACTGCATCATCATTGTGTCATAAATAAAATAAATTATTTAATGTCTAAAAATTATAAATAAAATATCATTATGTATGAAATCTTTTTAGATTTCTAATGAATATTTATAATCTAAACTCCAACATATATAACCCTATGTAACAATTGTTTTTCTAAAAGATATATGCTTGTGTCATTTTTGTATTCATTTTAACTTAATTCAAATAAAGTGTCATTATCACTTACAAGTGGATCCATGGGGTCCCAAAATAGACCCAAAGATTCCCATGGTCGACCATGTATCAACCAATAGGGTTAAGACACGTTTTAGGGTAATTTAGTATTATTATAATATTATTTTTTAACCCTTATTTACCGGATTTACCCTTAACCATGGTAAATAAAATATTTACCGTAGTAATTATTCAAAATGTCTAAAAACAAAAGTTACCTATTTACAAAATTTGAACATCCTGATTCCAAATATGGAATCCATTTTCCTAAATTCAAAACACAGAAGTGGCAGAAATTAATTTAAAATTAATTCCCGCTGTCAAAACAAAAAGCGTGTTTTTAAGAGATAATAAGTATCAAAAGATTGACACTCGTTTATGTTCGGTTTAATTGTAAAATTATGTCCAATGACCAAAATTATATTAAATGGTAAAAATATATTCTAAATATACTTTAAAACCAATCAAATTCATAATTTATCACTATTAATTATTTTGATTAAAAAAGTTGTTTTTAATTAAAACTTAGAAATTTTCACTATTCATCAAAATATGAAAGTTATCCGAAATGTACCAAAATTTTACCTTAGGCTAAATTCGATATTACGAATCCAAAAATGAAGTCCATTTTAAAATATAAAATATATATAATTTCAAAAGGTAGGTATTGGTATTCATTACGGCTAGTTTGATTGGTTGTGGTGTGTGTTAAAACTCAAGGTTGTGTACAACACACGCTACTGTATTATTCAAAGAAAGTGTACCGTGGAAGCTTGGGATGTTTCATTTTAAATTTTTGATGTCCCTATTTAGTCAAAAAGTTTAAAATATTGTATTTAAAAAGGTTTCACTATTAAAAGTTGATAAAAGTGCAATACTGAAAATGAATTTGTTCTTGCATTATATCTAAGAAACTCATAATATGGATTCTAAAATTATAACGATTATATAAAGTTTAAAATTTAGATAATACTATTCATAACCTCTTTTGAATGGATTTTTTTTTTGTAAGTCATGGTGTGATTGAACTCGGTGTTGCGTGTAGTGCAAGTTATTGAATTATTTTGAAGAAATAACACACTATGAAATCTTGGGGTGTTACATTTTTTAACACATCAACGGGTTAAATTTAAACTTAAATTCTTCCAATTATTTTATTTGAAACATTAAAATTTGATTAAATATTTTTAATTGGATTAATTTATATTATCTAATAAAATATACTTATTTTTTTGACCATAATTTAAAGTGATAAATGTAAAAATTATTTTCTACGGTTAAGGTAAAAATGTGTTTGCCTAAGTGATACACAAAAATGATAAGGGTTAAAATTAACTAATTTTTTTAAATTACTCTAGTGTGGTCATATTTATACATATTATATTTTTATTTTAGAAAATTACCCATTTTCAGCCTCTTTAAATGAGTAAAATGTGGTTTAGATTCTTTCTCTTTAAAAATTCTAAGTGTGTCTGATCCCATGCTTATAAATGGCCACCCCTCTCCACTTTTTTCTACACATAAAAAATAAAATATTTCATCCAATTACAAACCAAATATCTACAATAAATCCCTCAAATTTTCTTATAATCATTTGTTTGGTCATTAATCCAACCTAAGAAGGCTTTAGTGATAAGAAAATGATTTTATCTAAAGAAGAGGTACCATACATAGACACATATTTTATTTTAGTCATTTCTCAAACTAAATAGAATATTAATAAAAAATTATCCTGTAATAACCTCGGCATTTTAAATATAATAATATTTATATTTGTTCTATTCACGACCTCTAACCATATCCTCCTTCTTGATATGGGACCCAATATCGTCGATCATGTGTACGTTGGACTACCGCCTCACAGACAAAAGTTATTTGATTTCCATCCCCATTTCTTAAGAATATATATAATGAAACATATAATATTTATATATTATATTTATGATATAATTATACTTCTTTAATTATAATTTCAAATAAAAATTACTACTTTCCATTCCGTAGGTAATACAATAACGTCGCTCATTTGCATGGTAGACTACCAGCTCATGAATTGATGTGATTCGTTTATCAATTAAGATTTACATGGAATGATTCATTGTATGTTGATATATGATATTCATGAAAAATAAATAATTATTGAAAATAATTATATCATATACATTCCTACCCTACCATCCATTGATGAAATGATAAAGTGGTTCGTGTGTACAACAGACTACCACAATGCGAAATAAAGTGATTTATTTCTCACTGATAATTTATATGGAAGGTAATGACAGATAAATAAAATATTTTTTATATATATGAATAGTATAAATTTTATAAAATTAATATAAAATGAACATCCTTTACCCTTCATTAATTATAAAAATGATAACATCAAATGTCTATATGTACAACCTATCTTCTTGGCGAAGTGATCACTAATACAAATCATTCTTTTAACAGAGCTAAAAATTTTATTTAACATAACTCTATAAGAAAAATCAATCTATGACATAGTAAAATCCTTTTATTATTGGCACTAAAAAATGTGATAAATGATAAATTTTTTAGTTATTTTTTAGCACGGATAATGACACCATTTATCATCGCTATAAACGTACTCATAATAGTCACCTTTATGAGCGATAAAAATGATGATATAAGGGGGAAGTATTTTTTAGGGCTCTGTATTCCCCTTTTGGCAGCGCTTTCCCCCATCTTTGGTAGATTTTCACCCAATTTCTCCCACCCCACCTATAACCAAATTTTCCTCACCCCAACTCTATCATCACTATGAATGGTACTTTTTCAATAATTTTCCAATGCCTAGCCTCCTCTTCACCATACGTGCATGCAGGGAATGGATCCTTGTACATATCTTTTCAAATTGGAATTCCATTAACACTAGTCCAATATTTTTAATTCTTTATTTTCTAATACATCATTTTATTTATATATAGATATACATATATATGTTTTATTGATATATTTATATAACTATTTTTAGACAAATTTATGAAATACCTCTTTGTATGAGATATAAATAAAAATATTTATTTAAATATATTCTATATTAATAATTATTTAAATATATTTGAATATAAATAAATATATATATATATATATATCCATTTATTAATACACACACATCTGTATATATAATCCCTATTTATATGTTTTGTATATATATACATATATATATATAATCATCTATTTGTACAATGTAAAAAAGCTAAATATTGTTTTAAATACATTTTTGGAATATATATATATATATATATTCAATTTAGATATATATCCTCTACATTACATATATATTTGTATGTCAAATTTTTTATTTATATATATAGTTATACAAATTTATATGTAATTTTAAATTTACATATAATAATTGTATATTGTATTTAAAAATATTTAACATAAAATATATTTATATAATATAATTACAGAGAATGATAATGGTTTATTTATGAAAATACATTTATATATGATTTATATAAACAATATTGATAGACAAACATATTTACATGCACAAGTAAACATTTTTATTTTCCACATACACATACAATATATATATGTGTGTGTATTTATGTGTATATTTTAGAGTATCCATATAAATATATATTTTTTATTGAAACTCACATGTTTATATATATAAAATACATGTATGGGTGTATATATATATATATAAATTAATTTTTATAAGATTAATAAAATCAATAATTTTATATTTTAATTAAATTTAATAATAATTAATAAATTCCACTTTGTTTTTATATTTAATAATAAATTTTAATATAAATATTCATAATTTTTTATATATAAAAATTATTTATTATAATTCTATACAAGAAATATGATTATATTTATTTATAAATAAAAAAAGAAAATGAAAAAACATAAAAGTTTAAATCCCTAATATTAATTTGATTATAATATTTGGGAATAAATTCAGTCTCCACTGAAAAAGCACAATAATAGTCGCTTAAATGAAGCTGAAATAAAATAAAATATTAAAAATATAGGATGTACCAACTAATATATTAGTTTTACAGTCATTATGTTCCATTTTAATATCAAATAAATAGTAAATAAGGTCCTTGATTGTAAAAATGGTGTATATCTCTTCATATTATTTAATTTAATATGTGTAGGAGCTCAAATGGACACTCGAATCAAAAGTTATCACCATTTGAAATTCAATTATGTTTTCATCATTTCTTAGAATGTTTGTTAGTCTATTGAATTTTTTATCCAATTATTATTAAATTTCTATTACATGATAATAGTTAGATAATTATTATTTATATTTTCCAAAATATTTTGTAATTTATTATTCACTAAATATCATATATTTTAAGTATAAATGCATAATTATATTAACCTAAAACATATTTAATAAAAAATATTATATTTACCTCAATAATAATATAATAATATATTATTTTTAACGAGTTTTTTATTTAATATATCCTCTATCATTGCTAAAAAATAACTTATAATATAAGGACTTTATCAACGATAATAAAAAATCGATGATAAATGGGACCCCTATCAATGCTCAAAAAAAGAGATGATAATGACTCTAATTTATTAGAGTTTTTTTATTATTTCTAATAAAGACCCCCTATGAGTAATATAAAAAAAGTGTTGATATGGGGACTTTATCAGTGTAAAAAACACTAATAAAGGCCCATTTATCGTCCCTTTTTCTAGTTATTATATAGGTCCCCATTTATTAACTCATTATTTATTGAACTAATAAATGGGTCCTTTATCATCAATTTTTATTACATTTATAAAGATGGACTCTATCCTAGGTTTTATCTTTTGCTAATAAATGAGGATATGATATAAACCTAAATTTGTAGTATTGGTTGTTATCCATTATCCATGTAGAAAATTCAATAATTATTACAAAGTTGTATCTAATTAAAAAAGTGACATTTAAGGCATGAATATAATTCTAGAGGTGATGTATCTTTATCCTATTTTCAAGATATGGAACATTCATGACAAACCATACATGAGAAAACAATGTAATTAACACCTAAAACAATAGTGATAATGATATATTGCTAATGAACTGGTGCTAAGATTCTATAAAAGGGATCATATATAATATTATAAATATTAATACGATTCTTGTATAAATTTATAATGTTTTTAAAATCACTATACACAATGTGAAATATAATTGAACAGTTGGAATCATGATGTAAAGAGTTTCTTAACTCAATATTCATTCATTGGGTTTTATATATAAAGAATATATTACATTATCCTAGATTATGTATGAAATTAATTTTGGTAGATTTTGTTTTTATTTAAAATGTATTTCTTTGTATCTACACTTTCTATACATAATCACCCCCATTTATTAACTCTTACCATAATGATATTAACTTTGTATGGGTTTTGTCTGAAACTTCCTTATTTGGAACACATGTTATTTTATGCACCTAATTTATAATGAATAGTGTATATAAGAAAACTTTACATAATATATCATGAATAATTCCAACATTATGAGATCATAGGATAAAATTCATCTACATCATTTAGGGTAATTAATGATTAAATTTTACCAAAGTGAGAAGGGTTTATGTTTCAATATCATTTAAATCTAGATTTCTTATTCTTGATTTTCCATTAAAGGAAATTATTTTATACTTTTCTAAATAAACCATTCCATTTTATTCACAAATTTTTATTTATTAATTTTTCAATTTATATTTCCATTTTCCTCTCTTTGTTACTTAAAATTATTGATAAATTTTTAATGAAAATATTACTTGATTTCTAGCTTTGGCCAAAAATCATTTTTTATCCAAATCCATGTTTTCAAAAATTGATTTCAAAAATATTTTTGTATGATTGTTTTCAAATTTTACCCATAAATTTATTTCTACTAATTGTTTAAATTAAATGTTCCCATATTTATTTGAAAAAAAATCATTTTTTACTTTTCTTACAAATATGTGAGTGGAATGATTTTTTAACGTGTTTAGAATGAACATAACGCTTCTACCATCATGACCAATAAATGGTCTAGGGATTCAATTTATATATTTAAAGGAAATTTTAAAAAAATCATAAATTACTGAGATATTTTTATATTTTAAATAATTTTTTTTCCAAATTTAAAGGATATTTTTTTCAAGAAATGTTTATTGTGACATTTCAAAATCATTTTCAATATAAGATGACATCGTTTAATGTTACTCAAAGTGAGAAGGATATTTTCCATAAAAATGTTTTTAATATTTTTAGAATTATTTTCATCAATTAAGAAAACCTTTGATGTTATGTAATTGTTATATATTATGTATATATGTTTCTCAAAAATATTTATAGTTTATTATCCTATCCTTTGATAGGGTAAAGCATTCCTTATGATCACTTCTCAAATTCCATAATGATGAAATTTCTTTTAAACATTATTTGAAGAAAGATTATGAATCCCATTTTCATTTCATGAGTAATTATTATGTTCATACATTATGATTGATATCCTTATAATGAATTCATGTTTATGTTTACGAACTTAATGATATGTGTGGGCCTAGAATTATACATCCCTCTAATAAATTATTTTATTTTTTGTCTCATGAGGTGTCATGTATGAGATTGTGGAGTGAACCTAATACATTATGGGAATATGTCCACCCTTTGATATTGTCTTGGATGATCGCAAAGACTTTTTATTATGTAATGTTTTATGTTTTTTCACATTTCCTATGGTTACATGATCTTATTATACCATGTTATTTATGTTATGCTTCCTTATGATTACTCATTTTCCTTATATTTTATGATATCATGTTATACCTTTGACCACATGTTATACTTCTCTATCATGTTTACTCCATTAATGGTATTTTCATCTCATTAATTTATTTAGGTATTCCTTAGTTTATTCCATGTAGAATTAATATCATTAATTGATTTTAGGAGTTGACTGGGAAAATTAAATAATGATTCCATATTTCATTGACTGTAATCCTAGTTTACCAAAAATAATATAACATTATTATCCCTATGATTTATTATTAAATATTTACATTTATTAATCATGTAATAAATTTGGTAAAAGTAATGGGTATGTATGGTTGGTATCTGTGGAACCTTTTAGTCATAATTTGGAAGTACAATGAGAAGAAATTAGTGAGAACCCTAGGGATATGTCTATGGATTAGACTAAGTACATAAAAATAACATATAATTTTGTTGAGTTATAAATCATGTGGTTTTCAAGAAATTATTTTCCTATTAGGATAATAAAAGTGGATGTGGTTCTAGAAAATATGTTCCTAGGGGTAATATCTCTAAAAATGGCATGTTGAGATTGACTCGAGAATTAACTGGTACACGAATAAAAGACTCATTGTTCACCTGGTTTGACACTCACAAGGGATATTCATTATAAATAAACAAACTATTTATAAATCATTATGAATGAAATTAATGAATTGTTAGGATATTAAAACTAATAAGAATCATTACACTACTGGAAAAGAAGGTTATACCAACGGTGTTAAACCGTTGGTATAGGCTGGAAAACCGTTGGTATATCCTATACCAACAGTTTTCCAAACCGTTGGCTAGTAAGTCATGAGGAAAGACTTATACCAACCGTTTGATCCAAACCGTTCGTATATTGGTTATATAAATTTAACCCAATGTATACCAACAGTTATAAACCGTTGGTAATGCATTTTAGGAAGTATTATGCCAACAGTTCTAAACCATTGGTAATGTGATTTTCAAGAAAACTTATACCAACAGTTTACAACCGTGGGTATTGGGTTTCCAGCAAGACCTATACCAATGGTTATAAACTGTTGGTATTGGTTTCCCAGAAATCCAGACACCTATACCAATGGTTTAAAACCATTAGTATATGTTTTCCAAGAAATCCAGAACACCTATACCAACGGTTAAAAACCGTTGGTATAGTGTTTTTCCAGAATTCCAGCACCCTTATACCAATGGTTTATAAGCGTTGGTATTGAGTTTTTCCAGAACTGCAGCCCCCCACCCTCCAGTAGCCCCTCCAAAGTACACCTGCATAAATAAAATCACAAAAACACATACAGACTTGAAACAGTATAAAAAACACCTAAAATAGAACAAAAAAACATATAAAATCATCAAACTCTTCCAACCATGTCATGTAAAACAATTCCCTATTTCAATCTTCATAAGACAACAATCATCCAGTAGTAATTCACCTCACCCCTGCACAACCCCCCAACCAGCATAGCGCCCACCTCCCCATCAAATTCTAATAGGCAGAATAGTATGAGAAATAGCTATTAGAGTTGAATAAGAGTTTGAAATTGGCTCATATCCCATTTTTTTTATGATCCTAGATTTGGGTATGTAATGATTTGTGAGGAATTTTTCATTGAACTTGTATTGTTTATAATTTATGGTGGAAAGTTATTTTCTTAGGAGTCTTGTCACTTATTAATCCATGAGTGAAACTACCCAACTCATGAAAAAGATTTTGCGACTATCGTTGATAAGTGGAAATTTCAGTTGTATTCACTTAAAATGATGTCCTTTTCAAACACAAGAAAGACACTTTTAGTGGTACCGGCCACACCGACCCTCGGATTGAGGTGGGGTTGACTCTAACACGTCACAAATGACCCATGGATCATTTTCCTAATGTTTCAATAGAATCCGAATGCGTTTGGTCGGTTTTCCGTATGCCGGTAGTTGTTTTCAATTAAAATCCTGTCCATTTCAAATAAAAGTGAGATAATTTGAGTGGTACCGGCCACACCGTGCCTCAGATTGAGGCGGGGTTGACTCGTACATGACACAGATGACCCATGGATACTTTTCCTAAAGTATCATAAGAATATGAGTGCGTTTGGTCCGTTTTCTGTATGTCAGTTGTTGTTTTTACTTAAACTATTGTCCATTTCAATGAAAAGTGAGACACTTTGAGTGGTGCCAGCTACACCATGCCTCATATTGAGGTGGGATTGACTCATAAATGTCACAAATGACCCATGGATTGTTTTTATAAAGTATCAACACAATCCGAATGCGTTTGGTCGGTTTTCTGTATATCGTTTATTTTAATTAATAGCACATCCATTTTAAATAGAAGAAAGACACTTTTAGTGGTACCGGCCACACCAGCCTTCGGATTGAGGCGGGGTTGACTTGTACACGTAAAAAATGACTCATGGATCGTTTTCCTAAAGTTTCAACAGAATCTGAATGAGTTTGGTCAGTTTTCCGCATGCCGGTAGTTGTTTTCACTTAAAATCCTGTCCATTTCAAATAAAAGTGAGACAATTTGAGTGGTACCGGCCACACCGTTCCTTAGATTGAGGTGGGGTTGACTCGTACACGACCCAAATGACCCATAGATACTTTTCCTAAAGTATCACCAGAATCCGAATGTGTTTGGTCTATTTCCCGTATGTCAGTTGTTGTTTTTACTTAAACTGTTGTCCATTTCAAAACAAATTGAGACACTTTGAGTGGTGTCAGCCACACCGTGCCTCGGATTGAGGTGGGGTTGACTCGTACACGTCAAAAATTACCCATGTATTGTTTTCATAAAGTATCAACACAATCCTAATGGGTTTGGTAAGTTTTCTGTATGTTGTTTATTTTAATTAAAAGTTCATCCATTTTAAACAAAAGAAAGACACTTTTAGTGGTACTGGCTACACCGGCCCTCGGACTGAGGCGGGGTTGACTCTTACATGTCACAAATGACCCATGGATCGTCTTCCTAAAGTATTAATAGAATCCGAATGTGTTTGGTCGGTTTTTCGTATGCCAGTAGTTGTTTTCACTTAACATCCTGTCCAGTTCAAATAAAAGTGAGACAATTTGAGTGGTACCGACCACACCATGCCTCAGATTGAGGGAAGTTTAACTCGTAAACGACAAAAATGACCCATGGATACTTTTCCTAAAGTATCAACAGAATCCTAATGCGTTTGGTTTGTTTCCTGCATGTCAGTTTTTGTTTTTAATTAAACTGTTGTCCATTTCAAAGAAAAGTGAGACACTTCGAGTGGTGTCAGCCACACCACGCCTCGGATTGAGGCGGGGTTGACTCGTACACGTCCCAAATGACCCATGGATCGTTTTCATAAAGTATCAACACAATCCGAATGTGTTTGGTCGGTTTTCCGTATGTCGTTTATTTTAATTAAAAGCGCGTCCATTTTAACCAACAGAAAGACACTTTTAGTGGTACCGGCCGCACCGGCCCTCGGATTGAGGCGGGGTTGACTCGTACACATCAAAAATGACCCATGGATCGTTTTCCTAAAGTTTCAACAGAATCCGAATGCGTTTGGTCGGTTTTCCGCATGCCGGTAGTTGTTTTCACTTAAAATCCCGTCCATTTCAAATAAAAGTGAGACAGTTTGAGTGTTACCGGCCACACCATGCCTTATATTGAGGCGGGGTTGACTCATACAGGACAAAAATGACCCATGGATACTTGTCCTAAAGTATCAATAGAATCTGAATGCATTTGGTCGGTTTCCCGTATGTCAGTTGTTGTTTTTACTTAAACTGTTGTCCATTTCAAAGAAAAGTGAGACACTTTGAGTGGTGCCAGCCACACCGCACCTCGGATTGAGGCGGGGTGACTCGTACACATCACAAATGACCCATGGATTGTTTTCATAAAGTATCAACACAATCCGAATGGGTTTGGTCGGTTTTCTGTATGTCGTTTATTTTAATTAAAAGCGCATCCATTTTAAACAAAATAAAGACACTTTTAGTGGTACCGGCCACACCGGCCCTCAGATTGTGGCGGAGTTGACTTGTACACGTCAAAAATGACCCATGGATCGTTTTCCTAAAGTTTCAACCAAATCCGAATGCGTTTGGTTGGTTTTCTATATGCCGGTAGTTGTTTTCACTTAAAATCCTACCCATTTCAAATAATAGTGAGATAGTTTAAGTGGTACCGGCCACACCGTGCCTCAGATTGAGGCGGGGTTGACTCATACATGACACAAATGACCCATGGATCGTTTTCCTAAAGTTTCAATAGAATCCGAATCAATTTTTAGTGCACTCTAAGCCACCAACCATAAACTAAAAGTGCTGTCAATAATTGATATTAAGGGTGAAATATAAACTCTTCATATTTTTCATATTATATATGTAAAATTTGCACATAATACAATATAAAAATTTCTCAAAATTACTCAATTTAATACATATAAATATTATAAGTAATTTGCTATTTTTTGTTTGTAAATTATATTCCCAATCAATGAAAATATATAAAATAGAGAATAAAACTGTTAAAAATAATTTCTTAACCAAAGAAATTAACCAATATTTCATTATCATTAAAATCTATTTATCAAAATCAAAAAGACACAAAATTATTTATATTTTTTAACCAAGGGAATTCATCACCTAATAAATCATTTTCCACATCAAAAACCCTCATTTTATTATTTTTAAAATGAACCCCCAATATTACCCATGGATTTAAAACACATAATTTTTCATGTCATGTCCTTAGGCCCGAAATCTTACTTATGGATGACCATATGTCCTTAGGCCCTAGAACACCCACGACCCGACCCGACCCGGCCCGGCCCATGGACACCCCAAATTTCGAGTGATTGTTTTTTAATATTAAGATGACCATATTAACTTATCAAACCAGATATAATACAGGGAATCACAGTACCAAGGAAAACTAAAGTTCTAGGTAGTAGACTAGTCATACAATAAGAATCAAGTGCAAAAAAGAGATCTGATAACAACATCCCCATGAAGCAGAGGAAAACCCCATAGTGGAAAACTAGGTTCATAAATAAAGAGTTATACAGAATTCAAAAATGAAATGGATCAATCTGACCATGATCACCATCACCATCACCACTATCATCATCGGCCTCATCCTCACCGCCATCTCTGTCCTCATCATCATCCTCGTCATCGGCCCCATGCTCATTGTCGGCCTCATCCTCGTCCTCATCCCCATCCTCACCCTCGGCCCCATCCTTGCCCTCGGCCCCATCCTCACCCTCGTCCTCATCCTCAGCCTCTCCCTCGTCCTCTTTAGCATCCTCCTCGTCACCAGGAATGTCATGATCTCGATTTCCACTAGATCTGTGGCCTGGTGCATTGGATAATGCACCCATCGACGACATAAATGTCTGAAAAGCCGCGCTAGCCTCTGGTGGAAGTGGTGAAGATAAAGCTTTCATCAGTTTCATAAATTCTTTGTCCCTTATTTGAACTTGTACTTCAAACTCGGTGACCGTTTTATCAGATTGTATTGCTTTGTCCTTGCATGTTCCAACTCAGTCATACTAGAATGGATACCTGGAGAGGACCAATACCTCGTCGTGACTATATTCTTACCAGGTCGGTAACGTACTTGACCAGAGTGATCCTCTCCCAAAACCTGATATAAATGATAGTGTGGCCCAAAATTGTCAGGCTCCTGGGCATCAAGAGCCTCTAAAGCAGCCTGTTAAAAATATTAATAGATTAATAAATTTAAAAATAGACATTAAAATTTGAAATAAACAAATTAAAACATACAATATTTTCTTGGGTTGATTCATTTACTGCAGTTCCATCTTATTTTGTTCTACTCGAGCAAAACAATTTTGCTCGAGGGATACATCCTTCAATATTCAATTTGTGCTTCTGAAATGACATTGAAACAATATAAAGTGGAAGTATAATCATATATTCAATATTCAATAAATCACATAATTTAAGTAGGTAATAATCAAAAGGTAATGTCCTAAAGAAAAATTATAAAAAACTATATCGTACCAGCTGCCTCTCATGATCTGACATAGTTGTGCACCCCAATGTGTGGAGGTATTTCTTTGTATCAATGTTTTTTTTGTTTTTTTTTCAGAAGATTCCTAAATAATGTTTAATAATAAATAAGATTATATTAATGCAAAATATGAAAACTCTGATTTAAATACCTCAAATGAGATCAATACCTTAAATTTGGCAGTCGCCCAATGGGTAATCATTTGGCGATATTGCTCTATCAGGCAGTCATCCACGATAGGTAATGTCTCTAAATCCGTGCCCACCCTATCACACCAGCCAACATACAGGTCATTTTATAAGCTCTCCAAAGCTCTACCAACTCTTTTAAACGCACTGGTCGTGCACCTTCGCCATCAGGGAAGTTAAACCGAAGCTGAAACCCCATAGATTAGTTCATATAAATACAAAAAAATACTACATTAAATCCAATAGATTTTTTACCCATATTTGTGCCCACGCGTTATCTTTGACTTTGTGTGGCAGTTGCCTCCAAGAGACAGGGCTGACCGGAATGATATCGAAGTATTTGGCTAGCGTCGCCAAAAAACCCAGACATTCCTGCCCAGATTTCTCAATCATTTGTCCATCAACATTATATTCAACCATCAACTGTGTCTGGCGGTTCCATATCGCACGCAAGCGAGTACGCCCCCTCCCCACCTCCTATCTGTAGTTGAATCTATTATAAAAGAAAAATAATATCAGTACAAGTAATAATAAAATAAATTTTTGTATAAAAATTTGATAGAGTCAGATAAATATACTTGTGGTAGTCGGATCAATGGGCGTCACTGGATGTGCAGAAGCTGAAGGAATATCCTGTACAGGTGGAGTGTCCCTCAGTGTACACTCCTCAGCTGCATACTGTGTCGCATCAGGAGTCGAATAAGGTGGAATATAATAGCTCGGAGATAATGAACCAGAAGCAAATGATGATGGCATAGACGTCTGGCCAACTGGTAGTGTAAACATCGGATGTCTAAATATCTCGTGTGTCCCTGGAGACACACCATGATCAAAATAGGGTGAAGAAGATGCGTCTATGGCGGTGGATCATCTAACTCTCGCCCCATGAGCTCTCGTACCACCGGCCTCAGTACCGGGCCCACTAGATGATCTTCCATCTCTGACACCACCCCCCTCCTACCACCAGCCACTCTACTGGGAGCAATATCAGGCTCCTTGCCAGATATCTCTCATCTAGGGGGGTCGATCCTGAAAAAAAGTTTAACACATAAGTAAACACATGATATTATAAGTTATTGAAATATTTATATTTGAAATAAAATACACAAAACATGGATGAGTGGAGGAACACCCATATGTACCATGCGATGATTATTATCTGTCATCTTTTTCCGTCGCCTCTCCTAAATGGGTGTCATTTCCTGCAATGAAAACAAATATGGAAGTAATTAAAAACAGATAACTAATGTGTAACCCAAAAAAAAATATAGAAAAACCATTCTGATAAAAAAACATAAAGTAAAAGAACATTTATGGTGGTTTGAAGGTAAGTACTAGGATACACACTCTGAATGATGTAGGTGAAGCATGTAGGTGAGAACACGACTGTATGATTCTATATATTTCCCACCACAACTTCGGGTTCACAATCAACTCTGGGAATTGAGATATTGGCGTCATCATAAGTAATAAACAGATTGCTTCCAATTGTAGTAGGGATAGTGTCAAATTCATCATCACAATCATCAAAAACATGTCTGGGATTTACTTCAATAATTACACCGAATTTAGTATTACGATGATCTTTGACATAAAACACTTGTTTCACCATTTATGCTAATACATATGGTTCATCAGTGGAAAGAGTGTGAGTCATGTCAATAACTCAAAATCCAAAATCTTCAATAAAGGTGCCTTGCCTCGTCATTGAATCAAACCATTGACATTTCAACATCGTGACTCGACCATGTGAGTAATAATCCATAATAATTATTTTCTCCACGACTCCATAATAAAGAACATTTTCAGAATGAGGTCTTGTATCCGATGAGCTAGCATAACAGTATGTTGTGGAAGTTAGCATAACACCATTAAGTTGTGTTCTCATGTTTCTTTCTCGTTCAGTGATAATAAATTTGTATACATTGATCACAAGTGATTTACAAGCACGAACCATGGTATTAGGACCAAAAGCCAATGCTCTTGTTTCCTCAGAAACAGAGTCTGCAGGAAAACTCGATACCTGAAATATAAACAAATAGTAAAGTTAATTAAATATTATTTTTATTTAGTTATTACAAAAATATTTTTACCTTCAATTTCAACCAAGCAGAAAACCCTTTTCTATGGAAAGTATCTTTCCTTCTGAAAGATAATGAATGATTATTTATATATATCAATTCATTATGTTCCCTGTAGATAAAAATAATAATAGTTTAACAAATATTTAAAATTACAAGAGATAAGATAAGAGATACATGTACAATTTACATACATGATATACTCATCAAACAAATCACAATTGAACAACACTGTGCGATGTGCCATCTTTCGCTCTTCAAGGCTTAATGTCGTCAAGGTATATGATCCCGGAATTAATCCTGTATGAGGAAGTGATGGAAAACTGGGTTTAATTTTCCCATACTGTTCTTATTCATTTCTCATTGGTCTGTTTACTCTCGTAGTAAGATTAGACCAATACATTGCACAGAAATCCATATATTCTTGAGCCATGTAACCATTCACAATAGAACCTTCGGGATAACTCCTGTTCCGAACTTATGATTTCAATGTGCACATGATTCTTTCAGTTGGATACATCCAACGGAAAGAAATGGGTCCTCCAAGAAGTATTTCTATCAGAATATGGAGAGTCAGATGCAACATGCATGTAAAAAATTATGGAGGGAATATTTTTTTTAACTCGCACAAAATTAATGGTGTCTCTGCCAATAGTTTTTGCAAGAAGGATTTGGATATCCTCTTAGAACAAAGATCTCTAAACAAATAGCACAACCAAATAACTGAGACTCTAACATTATTGGACAAGAGATGACATATTGCTATTGAAATCAACTCATGCAAAAGGACGTGATAATCATGAGTCTTCAAAGATTTCAGCTTCAACTCTTTTCTGTTGACCCGTTTTAATATATTGCTTGAATATCCATCAGGAACTTTAATAGTCTCTAGCACTTCCAGAAATTGATTTTTTTCAGCAGGTGTAATCATATAAGAAGCACATGGAACTCTCCATTTATCTTCACTGATACAGATAGGATGCAATTATGGTCTGATCCCCCAATCTACCAAGTCACGCCGAGATCGTAAATCATCTTTTGTCTTCCACTTGACATTTAGAAGAATCGAAAGAAACATTTCACATATATTCTTTTCAATGTGCATTGCGTCTAAGAAATGACGTAACAAGTTGGTTGACCAATATGAAAACTCAAAGAATATAGTTTTCTTCTTCCAATTGTAACATGTATCATTGGAAATATTTTTCCTCTTTCTAGATTTCATTACACCCTTCCCAAATGAATAACTGAAATATTTCAATTCATTAAGCACATTAGTTCCAGACATACACTGAGGTGGAGTGTCATTATCTATGGTATTGTCAAATCTTCGACGATTGTTTCTATATGGATGGTTCATTGGAATGAATCGTCATTTTCCCATAAAACTAAAACTACGACGATATTTCAGTCTTCTCGATCGAGTATTCTTCATACAAACAGGACATGACAATTTTCCTTTAGTGCTCCATCCAGACATCATTGCATAAGAAGGAAAATCATTTATCGTCCACATAAGCGCAACACGCATCTGAAATATGTCTTTCGAACATGCATCTTATGTGGGAACACCCACATCCCAAAGAAGTTTCAACTCTTTTATTAAAGGTCTCATGTATACATCTATATCATTGCCGGGATCAGAAGGGACATATATCAGTATACTCAAGAAAGTGTAAGGATTTTTCATACACAACCAAGGGGGAAGGTTATAAATGTGTATGAAAACCGGCCATGTGTTGTGAAAAGTAAGCATATGCCCAAATGTATTAAAACCGTCACATGAAAGACCCAGTATCCCATTACGCACGTCGGCTGCAAATTCAGGATATGGAACATCAAATCTCTGCCACGCAAATCCATCTGCAGGGTGAACCAACTCATCATTATTCTTTTTTCTCTCGGTGTCATGCCATCGCATTTTTACGGATATTTCATCAGACATGAAACAATTTAGTAATCTGGGTATCAATGGAAAGTGCCACATTAATTTTTGTGGCACACGAGATGGTGATCCATCATCTTTTGGCTTCCATCGAGAGGTTCCACATTTGATACAATCATTTCTTTCAGCAGTTTCCTCCCAAAATAAGCTGCAATCATTCGAGCGAGCATGATTTTTTTTGAGAATCCATGTTCATCAACTAACTTCCATGCCATATAGTGGTTTGAGGGAATATCTTCATCATCTGGAAGTAAGTCCTTCAAGAAGGTAAGAATGTAATCAATTGCAGTATTTGAAATCCCATACATAGTTTTCCCATGAAACAATAAGATTAAAAATTAAAACTTTTTCATTTTACCACATTGAAGATATACTGGCGTCATCGTAGAATCATTCAATTTTTCACCCTATCACCATCATTATTTTCATTAGACGCATCATGTGTGCTTGTATCGAAATCTTGTTGGCTGGATATCATTTCCTTCTCTTGATGCTGAATAAATGGAAACTGATCATATATCAAACTCTCCAATTCAGTCTTATCATTTGGATCATCAACATTTTGAGATTCCATTTTCTCTCCATTGTGATACCACACGTAATAGTTTGTTTGGAAACCATATTTGGTTATATGATAGCTAACTATGTCACGACTCAACCAAGGTCTTCCAACACAATTAAAACATGGGAAGTGTTTGCGACCACTATCTGAAGCCTTTTAAAATGAAAAATCTAGAAAGATGTTCAAATTTTTTTAAAAATCGGTTGAAATCCGATCAGTTTCATACATCCAACTTCTGTCCATTTTGTAAAAAAACTGCAATAATTCATTTCAAAGAAATTTAATAATATTGAAGTATAATCAAAAAAATATTTAGGTAAATGACAATTGTTTACTTTATATAAAAGCATAACTCACACATTACTCTATATGAGAATCATATTAAGAAATACAACAAAATACAGTGTATATAAGAAAATAAGATACATAATTTCTAATGCCTATATTCAAGGATTTCCCAGTAAGATATTGGAAGTGGATAAAGGAATACATAATCCTTAAGGATCTTTTTGGGAGTACATGAGTTTTATACTTCAAATTCTTCAGGGAGATCAAGATGAGGAGTATGATTATGATCAGGGGAGTGGCGGGACTGCCCAACAGGGGTGCGGGGTGTCCAGGGGGGGTGCGAGGTGTCTAGGGGGGTGGGGCCATCCGGGGGGTCAGAGGAGTCCAGGGGTCAGGGTGTCCAGGTGGGAGGGTTGTCCGCGGGTGTGGTCAGGCTATCCAATGGGGTAGGGGGGGTCCAGGGGGTGGGCGGGCTGTCGAAGGAGGTGAGCGGGGTGTCCAAGGGGTGGGTGGGGCTGTCCAGGGGGGTACATGGTTTCTAGGGGGTGGGTGGTCCAAGGAGGTGAGAGGGCTGTCCGGGGGGGGGGTACATGGTGTCCAAGGGGGGTGCGGGGTGTCCAAGGGGGTGGGCGGGCTGTCCAAGCAGGTGAGCAGGGTGTCCAGGGGGTGGGTGGGGCTGTCTGGGGGGGGGGGGGGGGTACAGGGTGTCGAGGGGGTGGGTTGTCCAAGGAGGTGAGCGGGCTGTCTGGGGGGGGGGGGGGTACAGGGTGTCCAAGGGGGGTGCGGGGTGTCCAGGGGGGTGGGCGGGTAGTCCAAGGAGGTGAGCGGGGTGTCCAGGGGGTGGGTGGGGATGTCTGGGGGGTACAGGGTGTCTAGGGGGTGGGCTGTCCAAGGAGGTGAACGGGCTGTCCGGGGGTGGGCGAGCTATCCAAGGAGGTGAGCAGGCTGTCCGGGGGCAGTATAGGGTGTCCAAGGGGGGTGCGGGCTGTCCAGGGGGGTGCGGGGTGTCGAGGGGGTGGTTGGGATATCCGGGGGGTTGGAGGGGTCTAGGGGGTGTCTAGGGGGTCGGGGTGTCCAGGTGGGTGGGATGTCTGCGGGGGTGGTCATGTTGTCCCATGGGGTAGGGGGAGTCCAGGGGGTGGGCAGGCTGTCCAAGGAGGTGAGTGGGGTGTCCAGGGGGTGGGTGGCCCTATCCGGGGGGTACATGGTGTCCAGGGGGTGGGTGGGCAACCCATGGGGGGTACGGGGTGTCCAGGGGGTGGGCAGGCAGCTCATGTGGGTAGCGGGGCTGTCCAGGGGGGGGGGGGGCTGTCCAGGGGGTGGGCGGGCTATCCACGAGGGGTGGTCGGGCTGTCCACGGGGGTGGCGGCGCTGTCCAGTGGGGTTGAGGGTGTCAAGGGGGGGGGGGGCTTTTCAGGGGGGGGGGGGGGGGGGCTATCCACGGGGGGTGGTCGGGCTGTCCACGGTTGATTCATTTGATGACATAGTATAGGTATATTTATATGAAAAGAATACCCCCACAATAATCATGCAGCCTTGTCATTAGTCTAAACCCCTAGAACACATAAAAGAAGCTAGTATGGACATTTACTATAATATTTAACACCATAATAATAAAAATACACTCAAAATATAGTTTGAGAGTATATAATGGCATGTGTGAAAAAAATGATATTAAATCAATTTAAATGAATATGGAACAAATGAGGGTTTACAATACACTAAGAGTACCTCAAACAATCCAAAACCACTATAGCTACACATATTTAACTTCATGAAACAGGACCTGGAAATCTTATCTATGTTTTTACTGATGACCACCTAATTGGAACACTATTTATGATTCTTGAACACAAGGATCAAACTATGATTGGTCTCTACCAACTAAATCACCCTTTGTAGATCATAATCTTGTTTCCCCTTATACTAAAATAGTCTCACTAGAAGCTACTTCTAATGTTGTTCCTAAACCATTCATTCTCCACAAAACAATGATCAAAGAATCATTGGACACATCTTAATGACGATACATGCTCATCACATAAACACATCAAAACAGAAACAAAAACATATAGGATGGGTCTAAATCAAAAACATAATTAGATAAATTTCAATAAAAAATAAGGTACTAGTTAAAACGATACCTTAAACACATCAAAATAAAAACAAAAACATAAACACATCAAAATCAAAAACACAGAAACAAAAACATATAGGATGGGTCTAAATCAAAAACATATAGGTTAAATCAAAACAGAAACAAAAACATAAACACATCAAAATAAAATCTAAAAACTGAAATATTAGATAAATTTAAAAAAAATAAAGTGTCGGTTAATAAAATACCTAATTTAGGATGGGTATTATGAGATTTGGAAGTATATTTAACACCTTGGATGGGATGGAAGAAGAGGAACCTGAAGGAGCTCGATGATCCAAACTACTCCGGCAGAAGGAGCTCCGAAATCGCCCGCCTGTTGCTCCCATTTATGGTTCTGTATTGAGAATGGGGGAGAGGACGGGCCGCTGCCAATTTGGGGGAATGTTGTGCCAACAGTTTTTAAAAACCGTTGGTATATACTTTCAGGGCACACCTATACCAACAGTTCATTAGAACTATTGGTAAAAACCTCCCCCAACCACACCTATACCAACGGTTCTTTAGAACCATTGGAAAAAAACCTCCCCCAACCACATTTTTACCAACGGTTCATTGAGAACCGTTGGTAAAAATCCCCTAAACACATCAATTCCAACGGTTTACTAGAACCGTTGGTAAAACCTTCCTTAAACCATCCTTTACCAACGGTTCTATGAAACCGTTGGTATGTAAGTGTAGGAAAAAACCCACATTCCAGTAGTGTTACCATGGATAACATCGATTGAAATCCAGTTGGAAAAAAGATAGAACAAACATTTCATTTATAATTCATTACTTATAGGCTTACAAGTTTCCATTTGGTATATATATTACTGAATTCATTTATTATTTCTTTTAATCAATTTAGTTAGTGGTAGGAAATAAGAGAAATAATGAAAATGTCTAATGTGATGGAAAATGTATTAGTTTACCTAATGAGATTACTAAAAAAATAGGAGTAGATGTTAGAAATATTATGATACATTCAAATTATCTATCTTGAAATACAATCATCAACTAGAAAATTATTAAATTTAAAATAGTGTTCTATAAGAGAAATTTTCCATATCATTGAAGATCAATTGCTAAAGATGAAAGTGAAAGGAAGATTCAATTTTCTACATGATAGAAGAATAGGAATTGGTACCATTCCATAAAGGAATAGACATATGGTCTAGGTGTGGAAAATGAGGGAAACAATAGCTATCTTATGAATAAAAATGAAGAGTTCAGTTAACAAGGCATACTGAAATGAATTTCAACCTAAGGAACCACCAAATGTTCAGTGTTTTAAATGTGATTAACTTGGTCATCATACAATTCAATGAACTAATAAAAGTATTAGTTACTATGTGAATATTTTATGAAAATAAATTCATTGGAATTATGTATGTTTTTATGTACTGGAAATCTATAATCTGATTTTGGGAGTATTTTTATAAATAATATTCTTCTTATAAGAACATGAAGATTCTCATTATTGTTCTGTTATTGTTTTTATAAAATAATTTTCCAGAAAATTTTGAATGTTAATAATGAACTAGAATGGAAATTTAAATGTAATGTGCTAGTATATGTAAATACATAATTGTGGAAAATACAATTTTGGATATGTTCATGATGTTGAGGTGACTATAGTCAATTAAATTTGTGTATTTGATGATAAATGTTACATTGGGGATGCTCATCATAATTTTTGGGAAATGTTTTATTAAATTATGATATATATATATATAATCATTATTCATAGGGTAAATGATTATTTTTTATGAATATACTAATGTTATTGGAGATGTATGTTTAAGTGTATCAAAAACATTTTAAGGTTGAAATCAATTCTCATATTGAGGTTATGGGGTTATTTGGGATATAAGGTTTTTTATTTAAGTAATGATCTAAGTTAAATATTTGGTTTTGTTGTTATATTTTTGAGATTAATATATTAATTTATGTATTATCTTACCTAATTCTTAATATTTTTTGGTTTTGGGTAATTTATAATTAAAATTGTAATATCTTGATCACTTTTTGGGGAGTCATGTGATCTATTAGAAGATAATTTTAGTGATTTAGGCATAAAAAATCAACAAGATTGCTCGTTTTTTGGAGATAAAGATGATATTGCAAAGAAATTGTGATTTAAGGATGAAATTATACTCTTCATGAATGTATATTTACATTATTTCTTAATCTAGATGGTAATAGGATCACTCATATTTAGTAAAAGGACGATGAAATAAAAAATTTGATCATCCTCAAAAAATTGATTTTCTATTATCTCTTAAAAGGCCATAATTTTATCTTTTAAATGGATATCATTTCCAAATATATGTATTAATTCTACCACCCAATGTTTACATATGTGGAAACCTATTTATGTGATGGTCTTCATATCTCCTTTTCCCTCTTTTAAAATGATGTTTTATAGACCCTTTTTATGATGTCGGTTTTCCACAGATGAATTTTCAAATGTTAAACCCTTGATTACTGATAATAAGTTAAAATTGATAGAATGAAATTATTTTTTTAGGTAGAATATAACACCCCTATAATTAGGAATATATTTATCTTTAAATAAATTAAATCTTTTTCATATCTTGTAACTCATGCTACACCAGGTTAAAATGAAATGATATATTCTATTTAAAATTGACCATTAAAATATAGATGTTAAATTGTTGGATATTAATAAGAATAACTAAATATTGAAAATTATTTGGTTTTCAAATATATAAAAAATATCAGTTGTCATCTATTTATAGGATTTAAAATAAGAACCTTCAAAATTAAAATGAATGTTTCCTAAAAACAACATTTTTGTTAAAGGTGGATTAGTCATGTTTTACATATATAATTAAATATAATTTTTTTTGAATTTTATAAAATTAATTTGAAAATACCACTAAATTTTTGAAATCATAATATCTTTATTATCTTATGGTAAAATTTCATGATTTTTTAGAAATTATTAACATTCCATTGAATAGGGAAAAAATATATTTCTATAAAAATGTCAGTTATTTTAAAAAAATTACACGCGTTATTGTTTTAATTTTATTTAAAAAGAACATAAGTATTATTTATTTATATTAATTCCAATTAATTACATTTATATAATATTTATACCAAATTTTTGTATAAGTTGATCTTTTGGCTTGAAAATGCTATTTTCTAAAAACTGTTTTAATGTGTATAACGTTTATCCATTTTAAATAATTATTAGAACCCATAATGATGAATGATTTAAATTAAATATATATATATATATATATATATTATATATAAATTTTAATGTTAATTAATCTAAATATGATTACATTTCATATACTTATAATTATATCATCCTTTCCATAAAAAATACATTTATTTAAAAACTCTTCTAAACACATATATGAGTTTAATTTCAATTTAAATAATAAAATTTATATGAGTAATTTTTTTTAAAATTGAATCCATATTTTTAATTATAATAATTTATATTATCTAATATGTTCAACATAAACTTTGACCATAGTGAATTGTGAAAATAGTAAAAATTATTTACCGCTGTAAAGGTAAAAATGAGTTTATCGGTGGATAAACTAGAAATATAAGGATATAAAATGACTCAAAGAATGTATAATTACTGTTTTATGGTTGTATTTAGACCATATAACTTATAATATTCTATAATTGTCCATTTTGTATCCTTTTGTAATTAGAACAACATGGGTGTAATTCTTTATTTATGAAATTCCCAATTTCCCCTCTCCCCCACTTATAAATGGCCACCCCATGTAATATATTTTACACACATACTAAACCCATTTATTCATCCAATAAAGGATAAAATAACTTCTATATTTTCATATACACATCCTATAATCCTTTTTTCTCAGATATCAATCCTAAGAATGATTTTTGTGCAAACCAAAAGAATGTTTCTGAAGAAAATGTTGCATCCTTAACTGAACATTTTATTATATTTCATTGTCCACCTCCTTAAAATAATATTAATACATGAATATGTAATAAAATTATTATATTTAATATATTGATTTAATTTTAATTTAATTACCTACAACAATATTCACCTCCCACAAATTGGAAATGAAACCATTGATTTTGTGTCTAGTGGGAAACCGCCTCATGATCTAATGTAATTTGTTTTGAATCCCTGCTTCTCACTACTAGATATAAATATGTATTTCATATTTATATATGATATTTTTTAAATATTTATAATCAGGGAATTATAATATCAAATAAAACTTCTTACATTCCATTTTTTTGGGAATATTACAACATCTCTTGTGTGTATGGACGACTACTGCATCACGAAACAAAGTGATTTGTTTTTCACTTACACTTTACATGGAAGAAAATAAGAATTAATTTATAGATTATATACTATATTAATGATATAATAATTATTATTTAATTAAAATATGTCATATAAATTTTCACTTTAAAAACTATTGAATTAATGATAATGTCATTCATGTGTATGATGGACTACCGCCTCGCGATGCGATGAAATTATTTTTCACTAATGATTAACAAGGAAGGTGATAAAGTATGAATTCAATATATTATATATATACGAAATGGTATTTAATCTATATTATTAATATATAATTCACTTATTTGACCTTTCACCTATTATGGAAATGTTTTCATCGCTTTTGTATATGTACAACCTATCGTCTCTTTGAAGTGATGTGATTCATTATCCATGTTCAAAATTGACTAATGGTTATAAAGATGTATATAATGAAAAAAGTTGATAATAATAACATTAACATAATTTTTGTTACTATATATATATATATTTATTTATATTCTGTTTTTGATATCTATATCTTTCAGGGAAAAACAAGCATGATAAAATTAGGTAATTAACACAAGAAACAATTATGATAATGAAATATTGTTAATTAATAGGTGATAATATGTTATAAAAAGGATAATATATGATTATATAAATAATAATATTACTTTATTTTTAATTTATATCATTTATAAAACCACTATATTAGTTGTTAATGTCTGATAAACTAATGGGAATCACAAGGTAAGGGGTTTCTTAATTCTATTTTCATTCATTGGGTTATATGTCTACTTCATTGATAATATTATGCCAATATTATGTGTGATATGGATTTTTATTAATATTTTATTTAAAAAATATATATTTTATCTAAATTTGTTACATATAATCACCAAATTGATTAAATCTCACCTTAATTATATAAAATTTTTAAGTGTTTTGTTTGAAACACTCTTCTATTAGACACATGTTCTTTTATACACCTATTTTAATTTTAATGACGTATATACTACACATTTACATAATATATCATGGACTCTTCCTATATCATTAGATTTTTTATTATAATTCATCAAAACATTTTATGAGAATTTATGATTCAAATGATACCAATGAAATACGGGTTTATATTTCATTCTAATTGAACTTGGGAAGACTTATGCTTAAATTTCGAATAAAGTAAATTAATGGTCCTTTTATATTAATCACATAAAATTTTATTATACTCTTTTTATTCAATATGTTTTAAATTAATATTACCTTTTACCAATATTTGGTACATAAAATAATTGAGAAATCATTTTTATGAAAATCTACCATATTTTATATCTTCGGTTAAAAAAAATTTCATTAAAAATCTATATTTTCTAAAAATATTTTAAAATATTTTATGTTCATTTTTTTCCTCAATTTTCTTTCACACAAACTTGTCAATGCAATATATCTATCGTTTTTTGAATAAGATACTTTTTAAATTTCGTGCTAAAATATATAAATTATGTTTCTTTTTTTTAACATATTCGACATGAACAAAATTATTCTATCATCATGGACACCCAATTATTCAGAGCATACGTTTTCTGTTTCAATTTTTATTTTCAAATAAAACTGCTAATTTTAGATTGTTTAATATTTTAAATATGTTTCTTAAAACTTTATGGGATATTTTTCTCATGAAATTATGAATGTGATATTTCAAAATCACATTACATCTATGAATACATCCTTTGATGTTACTCTATGTGAAAATGTTATTTTACATAAGAATGTTTTTAATATTTTTAAAATTACTTCCATAAAATACAAAAACATTTAATATTTTTAATTGTCTATAAAATTTTATATATATCTCTCAAAATTATTTTTGGTTTATCCTCTATTACTTTAACATTATAATACATAACTTATGATCATTTCCCAAGTCCCTTCATTTTGAAATTTCCTTTGAACAAGATATGATGAAAGATTATGCAACCCTTTTTATATCCATGGGTAATTATTATGTTCATTCGTTATGATGGATATCCCTTTGTGGAATACATATGAATATATTTGAAATGAATTTGATGGGTGAGACTATAATTATATAGACCCCCAATTCATTAAGTGATGTTTGAGTCTCCTGATACATCATGTATTGGATTGGGGAGTGCACCTAATCCATTATGGGACATTTTCTACCATGTGATATTGTCTTGTATGTTAGAATTTTCTTATTCCTATTTCATGATTTTAGTTTCTACCACATTTCCTAGGATACCATGATCTTATGATACCATGTTATATTTGTTATCATTCCTTATAATAGACCATTTTACTTTATTTTTATGATATCATGTTAGAATGTTGACATAGACATTATAAGTCCCTATGATGTTTATTCCATTACTCTAATTTTTATAACCCTTTTCTTTTTGTATTCCCCAGGTTAGCCCATGAAGATTTTGTATCTCTAATTTATTTTACGAGTTCACTAGGAATGTAAAATGTGGATTCCATATTTTAGGTTTTAAAAATCTTATCTTCCATGGAAACTATGACATTAGAATCCTTATGTGGTATTAATAGATATTTATATTAATAATCATATAATAAAATGTCTAAAAGGAATTGGTCTTTATAGTTTTTCTTTTGTGTACTAGTTATGTTTTAGAAAAACTATTTGTTACAAAATAAATAGAGTTTGGTAAACTATATCCAGAAGGGTTTTGGATGGAATAACGAGGATATGTAAAGTTTATCATAATTTCCTTATATATTTTTTTTCAAGTTAGATATTTTTGGGGATGCACAAAATTATGGATATCTAATTTTAAAATATTTTTGAATTGTAATTTGGAAATATATTCATGTAGATACATATGTTATAGCCTATAATTAATTTCTATCATAGAGTATAATGGGTCATGTTACATAAGAGAATACATGAATTTATTTAACACATCACCCCATATCATTTCTATAGTTTGAATAAATAAAAGTTGATTCATTAATGGAAAACCTATTGTTTGAAGGATCCAAATATCCATGTTCAATCAATGGATTTGTGTTTCGAGTAATGCACATCGGTATTGAATCTGGTGCGTCCTACAATTTATTCATTGAATATCATATCGATGGTTTATAAAAGGAAAAGTTTACCTTTATTTTATAATATATAACACTTGAACTCATTATTAAAAACTCCCTTATTTATGAACCACCATTTTCACTTAGTGAAAGTTATAACACCTGTAGTTGATTCATGGTACTCTTGATATCATCATAGATCTAAGGACTGTGTAATCCCTTCAAATGCAGGATTTGTTTTTAAAAATATTGTTTGATCATAATAAAACATAAAAAATAGTATCAAATAGATTAATTAGTTCTTTAGGTACTTCATTCAAGTAGGGTTCTTTGTTTTCATTTAAATATAATCTGTAGAAGCTATAATGGGATTGATAATGGGTTGTTCCCACATAAAATGATCATTAGGTAATCTCCCAAAACACATATACCCTTATGTATCCCCTTTACTATAGATATTACCTTTACGTATCACTCATAATGATTATATATTTCTTTTTTATCATGAATTGACCACTACATATTGCAATTGTCTCTAAAGAAAATATTATATATCAATCCCTATTACAAAAAGAACCTTTTGTATCATTTCCATTTTCCATAATTGTATAAATTTTCATAATTTAAGGATTTTTATATTAAAATATAAAATTAGTGTGTTCATATATATAATTTATATTTTGATACCTGAGATTTATTTAGAATATTTTTAGATTTATTTCCATATTATATAAATGTATCCTCTTAATATATAAGATTAATTTTTTTAAAACATATGATTCATTCCCTTAACAATGTAAATAAAAATACCTATACATAAATGTATTTTTCCAAAATATAAAAGTATTGTCCCCTAATATAAGTGTTATAAAAGAGAAAATTTTTAGACATGGACTTTTTAAAACAAGAATACAACTTCCAATACTTAATTTTTCAGATATCCTACTTTTTCGATGATTCAAATGTTTGATTAATCTATATTTTAGATAATTCATTTTAATCTTGGGACTTCAAATACTTCTAAAAATAAATTATTAACACCTTAATTTCTTATATTTTATATATCATTCCTTTTGGGCTGAATATTACTTTATTTGTTGATAATGGAATTATCAATCAAAAAAATTCAAATAAATTGTGTTTTTTTTCAATTATGAATTCCTTTGAGATATGGAATTATTTTTATATGATTTTAATATTTCAACATGGGGTAATAAATACAGAAAAGCCCTTTATTCTTTATCAATATTAGGTGTAACGAAATTTCTTTTTAAGTCTTATAGACCAGGTGGATGATGTAATCTATTTCACATGATTTTTAGTTTTTAATATATGTATTACCCCCTTTATCTATTTAAATATTAGGGTAATTTATACCTTATAAAATTATATAGAGCTATACCTTTTATTTAGTGACATCCCTTTTAATCTTTTTATAGTGAGTATCACACCCCGTATATCCTTATTCCTTCATTAGAAATTATAGAATCATTAAATTAAAGTAAGGATATGAAATATCATAATATTTTTAAGTGAGTGTGTGATTACCATGAAAATTTTTACTAACTAAAAAATAGTAACGATTAACCTAAAAAGATGATAATATGAAAGAAAATAAATCGAAAATGTGATATCTTGATTTCTTATGTAATTATATATTTTAAATATTTCATTATTTTATTGACTAAATAGTGTGATTTTATAATGATTTGATTTTATATGATTTCTTATATATTTAATATCTATAAAAATAAACAAAAACATAGAGATGGATAGATAAGGAATACAAATATTAAGGCTTATATTGGTTTTACTTTTCATTTTTATAAGGTCATTAGATGAAAAAGTGATTCCTTGAATACATTATATACAAATTTATTATTATTTCTGTAGGTTTTTATTATAATATAAATGTTTTATTATGAAAACCTCTCAAAATTTAATTTACTAATAAATATGGTAAAGATATATAGTAATTGAAAATAATAACTTAAGGATAAATGTTATTGGATCTTATGTGATATGTGATATTATGCATTCCTTGCAACATTATTGTTTTCCCATCGGTAATTATTTTTGTTCAAAATATTTTTTTTGAAATATATAAAATAATGAATATTATATACATTTATATGACTTAATTAAAATTTAGTATGTTTAATAATGAGAACCCTTTTTATTTCTAAATCATTAATTCTTGGTTATTATTTTATTATTATGTACTACTATAAGCACATTCCCATTTAGCATAAATTCTCCATATAGAAATATTATTTCTTTATTGCCTATGATTATATTTGGTAATATTTTATTATTAATTAAAAGAGGATGGTGGTTGAGAATTAATGATGGTAATGATAAATATAATTAATTATAAATGAAATATTTTTTTGGATAAATAATTAAGTATATATAATATGAAAGATTGAGTGATAGGCTTGATTGATAAATATACATATAATAAAAACTGATTATGGTATATTAATAACTTAGTTATGGCCTGATATTAAAGATAGGGGAATATTTAACCTTTATGTTGTAGTAATTAGGAGATTACATCCTAATTTATATTAATTTATGTTTTATTATCCTATAAGATATTAGCTATATCTTTAGTTTTTGATTTGGTAGTTTCCACTAGAATGGTTTTGTGCTATATATAATTGTGTTCTATTTTTTATAACACTGCACTAAATTAGTTTGTAGCAGTGGTTGATACCAATATTTATCCTTGAGTTCCAGATATTTCCCAATATCTCGGATTCTAAAGATATAAATGATATACTACTACCCCTACCAATATCGCTTTTATAGACATATTGTGTTTGTATGTAAAACTGAAAAATAAATTATACTAAGTTAAAATTTTACGTTCATGAAACAATATTAAAATGAATATTTTATAATTTCATGGTAATATAATTCTAAATTCATCTAATTAATATCGATTTAGAACATACTATTCCAAAATAATCCTAGAATTATTTTTTTTGATGTTTTTAATTAAATATATTTTGTATGAATAATTATAATAATAGTATTTATCTAATACTAATTTTATTTATAATTATATGTTATAATATGTTTAATTAATCATATACATATTTTCAATTTTATTGATATATAGACAAGATAATTTGGATTTAAAAGAAATATTTTTCATAAAGCTATTTTATAGTACATAAAATTCTCCCATTTGAATTTTCTGAAATAACCACAAATTATGAATTATTTAAATGAATATATAAATATATGTGAATTTAAATTAATAAAATTATGGTTACAAGTCATGAAGTTTATATAAGATCATCTTCTACTTGGAAAATACATTTTTCTAAAAACTCTTTCTCAACACATTTTCTAATTTTATTTTAAAATTAACTTATTTCAGATATATAAATTTAATCAATTATGTTTTGCTTAATATATTTATGAATTATAAATAACATTATTAAATAATTTTAGCTTTATTTTCTACCATAATGAATAGTAACAATGATAAATATGAATCACCAAGATTATAGGTGGGTTTAAATTGTAAAAATAAAGGGACAATGCTTCAACATTACACAAAACACTTTATTAAACCCCATTTGTTTGTTTTATTTCAAAAAAATCCTTATCAACATAAAATATGAGACATTTTAAAGCCATTTTTCTTGACTAATTCATTAATATATTTTAATATTTTCAGAAATTCCAAATGTGTCATATCCCTCATTTAGGGAACCTCCCCCCACCACTAATTCACACCATAATGGTCTATTTTACAAGAATAAACCCTATAAAAATAACTCTCCAATATTAGTATCTATTCTATGTAGTTTATTTATCTTAGAAGACCATCCTAGGTTCCTTAACATGATATTTGAATGAGCTTTTTTAAAGAATTGTTCATCATCTTATTCGAACATTTTTATTTTTATTATACTTTTATAGCTTCAAATAATATCTTAAACATTAAAATATAATAAAACTATTATCTCTAAAGTAATTATATTATATAATATTTATGGAATATATTTTATCCATATCCTTTTCAGTTAAATTACAAATAAAAAAATAACTCATGTATACTACAGACCAAAACCTCATGAATATATATATATTGTTTCTATCATAGACTCACATGTAAGGTCATGATGATCAAAATTATGAATATATAGGATATTTATTACATAATTATGAATATTTTATTTTATAATATAATATACTTCCTTAATATTCCACTTTTTAAAAAGTGATAACATTTCTCATGCATACATGTGGACTACCACCTCCATGAAGCGTTGCGATTTATTTTCATCTATCCTTTTCAATGATAATTATTAATGTGCATATAATGAATATATTTTATTTTTATATCATAATTAACATTCAATATAATATATAACCATGATTAATCCATAGGGAATATAACTATAAATTCAAAACATTCATGAAAAATAGTAGTTGTCTTCTAAAAAAATAATAATAATGGAAAATTGTTAAAAAAAACAAGTGATAGGATTTTATAAGTGTATCATAAATGGTATTAAATATATTTATATGATTATATTTTATATTTATAATAAATATAATTTTAAAATACATGTTTTTAAATTATGTTCCGCAATGTGTAAGCATTATATAAGGGATTACATCTCAATTTTCACTCCACTGAGACATTTATGGTTTTATAAGTATATTTTATTTAATTTTGTCTATACACAACAAAATTTATATATTTAACTCGAATATCTATTTTTTAATTTTAATTAATATTTTGATTCATGTTTAATATTTTAATGTATTACAAATTAAAAGATACTAAATTAGTGTAAATTTAATTTATTATATCATTTTTTATGATTGTTTATATTTTTTGAATGAATATTATAATATTTCCTATATAAAATCCATTTTATTCTTATAAATTGGATATTTAATTATTTTCTATATTTTCTTTTGATGATCCCTTTCTTTTAAATAGTACTCATGAAAATTACTAATTAAAATAATAGTTGATCTTATTTGTCTTTTTGATCATGTAAAATTTTCATTCCTATCCATATTTTTAATAATTATTTTACATGAGTAAATTTTACTTACTCAAATTAGTTTTTAAATAAACTTTTATTTATCCTTGAATTTTTTAAAAAGACTCATAAGAATATTTATAGCATTTTCTGAATGGTTCATTTTTTTCCTTCTTTTTAGAAATTCATAGGGAATGTTTCTTTTTAACCTATACAACGTTAAATGATTTTGCCACCACCGTAACCATTTTATTATATTTAATATAATCTACAAGTTTCCCAGGGTTTTAAACAGATAATTATTCAATGAATTTTTATTTTAGATTTTTTATTTCTATTTTCTTCTATTCTACAAAATACCTAATTTTTTAAAATACCTTTATTAACATTGAATTGATATATATTTTTATCTCTTATTAACATTATGTTCATTAAATTTATCTTCAAGTATTCCCATTATTATGTTAATAATTTAAATTACATTAAATTTCTCTTCTATATACATATTATTTATATAATGGGAGTTCTTATTACCTGAACCATAAACTGTTGTTATATATGGTGTTTTTATATGAATGTTATTCGAATTTAAGAAGAAATCATGATATTCTATATTATTTAATCAATATATAATTTTATTAATAAGGGATATTTTTTATGAATTATGTTTATCATTAAATATTTTACTAACGCATGGGACATGAATTTATGGGTGGGTCTTTGTTATATATATCCCCTTGATGACCCAACATGACTTATGAGACATACCAATTGGTTAGCCTTATTAAATAGGTTTTCTGTATATACCTACACATATTTAACAACATATTGGATAAAGGTCATGATCATGGAATCCAAAATTATGTATTTACTTCATTTAAAACCCATTTATTATTATCTATCTGATTATTATTTTTATATTATCTATTTATGTTTTCTAGTCATACATTATTTATTAAATTAAATGTATTTTTAGTTATGTATCATTCCATATTGATTATACATTATTTATTCATGATATATTCCACTGTATACAACCTTACTGACCATTTAAGGTCACCGTTATTTTTAATACACTTCCCTAAATATAAATAATGAATATTTAAATGGGTTTGAAGGATTATGAGTATTTTATTTTGTTATATTTTATATTTTATATCCAATGTAAAATTGTAATCATGTATAAATGTGGTTATTAAAGAGTATTAAACTAATATTTCCATGGTTATATGATCCCTTATATCTTATTCAAATGTAATATAGTAGAGACTACATCTGGGATACTGGGGTAGGGGGGATGTTACAATTGCTATCAGATTAAGATCACTTGAAACCATGGGAACCAGATTTAAGAAAACATATATGTGAAAACCTAGCACTATGATAAAATATGGGGATATGTATTGGTATATAATAATATCCAAATTTATTTTCAATGTATATATTGTTTTTATTTCATAGTAAATACATCCATATATTGATATTAGAAAGTGTGTGATATTTTTCAAAAGATGTACCTGGGGGTAAAAACTATAAATGTGGTAGATTTGATATTAACTTGATCGTTATCAATTCACAATGAGTGGGAAAAAGACTAAACACATCTATAGACACCCTAAAGGGATATGATTTGGTTGACTCACATGATCTTTACAAACTATTGTATTCAAAAAATTATATATTTTAATGATTCTAGGATGTTCCAAAACATACAAAGTTTATGATTCAGTGGTTTTCTATGAATAAAATTCCTATATATGATAAGTGTTACATTATATTTATAATTATATTATATTATTTAATATTCAAAATATTCTATGTTAATTTATTATATGTCATTTTTTATAAATGGGGCATAACAGAATGAATGGTATCATTACTCATTGACAATGCATAGGATTCCTTGCTGAGAAAACCAGTAGAACTTGTGTTACATCTAAGTAGATCATATCCATATTAGGTAATAAACCCCATGTTATGACTAATAACCATGCACATATCGAGAAAAATGATGTTACATGACATGATACCCCTATATTGGTTATTAAATGGGATGAAATCTTCTGGATTTTACTAGAAATACTAACCCACTAGTTGTTGATAAATGGATTAAGTCCCTTGAAAAGATACTAATCTCCATGGAATAAAATTAAAGGAAAATGATATGTTAAAATTTTATTATTTTAAAATATATGCTGATCTATAATTTTTAATGATCAAGAATACTATGGTGGGAGAATAAGTGGATCTAATGGAATAAAGATATTTTAATGTAATAATACTCGATATATATTTCCCTTATGTGAAAACAAATGAATATAAATTCCTCAAGATTAAATCAAAATTAAGGGGAATGTGTTCTAGTGTATATAGATACGTTTATAATACTACCTATGTGTTCATTGGATTACATATATAATATGAATATAAAAACTGTTTATTTCATTTCGGGAAATAAATCCAGCATCTATGGGGAACTGGTTTAAAAAATTCATAATAATGATATAGTTTTAGTTTCCATAAAACTTGAGAAATAATTTTATAGATGTTAAATTATCAAGTAAAATAAATTGATGAAAATTCTAGATGCATATTAAGAAAAATAGAATGCATTTAATAATAATAAAATAATGAATCAATTTTTATCAAGTGAAAACTATGGAAAGAAACATCTTGGGAAATTATTTAATGGAAATGGGGTTTTATAAAAGTGTGTAATGAAGTGTATTATATCTATATAATGAAAGGGAAAGAAATAATTCTTTATTATCCATTTCATTAACAATATACATAATTGGGTCATTATTCAAATCAATTTCCAATTCATCAAGTGAACTTACCATAGAATATGTGAAGGGGATAATTCCAATATTTTGTGATCACTACAAAAAAGGTTGAAGTTCCTAAAAATATGGTGGTATGAATATTATAAATATCCTCAAATTTTTATAATTATTTACTTTATGATATATCTTAAAATTATTATATATTTCCATGTTTTCTAATAAAATTAGATATTTATACGGTTCTTTAAAAGGATGTTTTCATTCATGAATATATATGAAATATCATTTAAAAAAATATATATTTTAGTTTGTCTATATTATAACTCATAAATATTCACTATTTATAGATTTGGTTATTATATCTAAGGTTAAATTTAATAATATCCTCAGTAAGGAAAATATTTCGAAATATAATGAGAAAATTTATTACCAATAGAAGGAAATTATGATTCATGATGAAAATATGGAATTCTTTTTCTTAGAGGGTAGACTTCCTAATATGGGTCACCAATATATTCACCCTTAGTAGATATTCTAAATGAGATATTTTGTGAAGAAGATAATATGAAATATATAGATGGTAAAGGTAGTCTTCAAATTGAGATTGTATATATTAGAAATGATTAAAGTGATGTATATACTATTGAATTTCCTAAATGTATACTAGTACGTTAAAATGAGTTTTCCATATATTAATCCTTAATTTGAGACCTCAATCAATGACTCTATATAAAATGAACACTATGAAATTAGTGTAGATAAGGAAACAAATATAAGTATTGTGTGATAAGAGATATATATGACCTAGTGGTTCACCTTGGGAAGCCCCCTTTACATTATTATGTACAAAGGTGTACCTATTAGGATTTTCGTTGATTATAAGGAAATAAATGGTGTATTGATAAATTTAAAGTATCTTCTTCCTCACATTGAGGACACGTTCGATCAAATTCAAGGATCTAAATAATTTTCAGGGATTGAATTTCATTATAGGTATCATAAACTTATACTGAAGAAAGAAGATTTTCCAAAGAAATAATTTTGTATTAGGTGTCAATATTATGAGTTTATAGTAATTCCATTTGATTTTATTAATAGACCATATATTTTTGTTATCTCATGAATTAGTATTCAAGGAATAACTTATTAATTTTATGTGGTATCTATTAATGATATATCTATGTACTCTAAAATCAATGAGGGAATGATAATTAGTTGCAGACCATTCATGATATTCATTGGAAAACGTGCTATATGGTAAATTTAGAAAGTGTGAATTTTTGTTTTGAAATTTCACTTTTATTGGAAATATTTTCTATAATTTTGCAATCTTAGTATATCCTATGAAGGACAAGGAAGCCAAGAATGACCAATATCGACAAACATAGATCGTGTTCATAGGTGTCTGGTAATGGAAGTTTACTACCTGAAATTGGTTCAAACTTTTTCTAGATTTAATAAAATGCTAACAAAGATTACATATAATGTGGATTAGTTTATATGGACAATGAAATGTGAAAAACTTTTAATATTATTTTGGAGGAGATTGATCAGTGCACTGATATTGAATCTACCATTATGAAAGGATGAAATTGTGATATATAGTGATTTATCAAAGAATATACTTGGTTCTGTCATCATATAACATGATAATGTTATTTCTTATGCATTTAGATAATTAAAAAATAATTAATATAACTATAAAATACAAATTATTCTGATGGATGATATAATATTTTATATGAATATATGTTGTCATTATCACTAAAGAGGATGGTGTTAGAGATAAATAAATCATATTTTTCTGAAATACATATTTTCATAGAAAAAATATCTAATAATGTGAAATGGAGATGGATCTATCTGCAAAAGAATTATGATTTATCTATATGCTACCTTATTGAGAATGTAAATAAGGATGCATATTCATTAAGTAGGAATTATTATGGATTCCTGGTTAAAATAAATATTAAAAGAGATCTTATGATCATGGATTTATTAATGATAGATATGTGAATAATTAACAAAGGGTAAATATCACTCCTTTGGTGAATGATTATTAATCATTTTTTATTGGAAAAGAAAAACATTTTTCCATATGATGATGATGTTTTCAAATGAAAATTAATGTCATGAATGATATGAAATTGGAATACATCATTTATGAAGATGGTATTATGAAATTTTTAAATTGTTTATAGGTTATATCAATCAATTTATTGAAAAGGGAATTATTTGATGATTCCTATAGCATTAATTTATCTATACACCACATTATCAACATGACGTATAGGGATTTGAAGGAATATTTTTTTGTGGGATAATGTTGTACTGGAAATTACTATTTATCAATCAAGATTTATGGGGTTTCAACATGAAAAGGACGACATATAACATTCTAACAGATAACTACACCCTCTAACGACACCTGTATGGAAGTGGGATGAAATTACATTGTACCGTATCACTATATTTATAGATAATTCATGAATAAATGATACAATATGGGTTATTATTTATAATCTTTCTATAATCACACATTTCATCTCTATAAGAGAATATTTTAATATTTTGAACCTCATAGGGAAATATATTAATGAACTTTTAATATCAATTGGTATACCACTTTTAGTTATGTTTTATCATTACCTATTATTTACATAAAATTTATTTAAAAGTATTCAAAAGGATATTGATATTATCCTTTATTTTAGCACCACCTATCATCCTCAATCTGATGGACCATTTGGAATGAATATTCAAACAGTAGAAGACAAGTTAAGGTTTTTCTCACATGACATTCATGGTATACAGGATCAATATATATAATTGGTCGAGTATTCCTATAATAATATATTATATTCAAAAAAGAAAAATATTATAATTTTATGAAATATATGGAAATAGATATTGTGCTCAAACTTGTTGGGATGAAGTCAGTTAATGGAAGATTCTAGGACCAGAAATTTTTGAGGATACAACAATAAAGGAAATGAGTCCTGATTCCCAAATTAATGTATATCAAAGTAGGAAATATATAAATACTGATAACTTAATTAAATATTTTTAATTTCAAGAGGGGAATAGTGTTGTACTGAAACTATTTCCACGAATGGGTGTTATAAGTTTTAATAAGAATATAAAGTTGATCCCTATGTAGATCAAACCATTTGAAATTACAGAAAGAATTGGTGACATGTATTATAATTTTTAAATTCCACCAACACTCTCTGAAGTAAATTTTTTGTTCCATAACTATTATTAATGAATTATATTATATATGTAACACATTTTCTCACCAATAATTAAATACAATTAAAACCTGATATATCATACTATGAAGAGCCCATCCAAATTTTTAACACTGGAGAATTAGTGTTGTAGAATAATATAACTCAAATATTATAAGTACTTTATAGAAGTAGTAAAATAGAGTAATTAATATGGGAACCTAAGGATGTTACAAAGAAGAACCACCATTATATATTTTTTAATATAATATCTATTAAAACATTGAGTATGAAATTTTTAATGGAGGGATGAATGTAACACCAAAAAATAAATTATCATAAGTAGAAATTTTATTTTCATGAAACTATAGTCAAATGCACATTTTTAAATTTCATGGAATAAATATTATAATTTGATAGGATGAATACTGATTTTAAACATACTATGTCATGTCTCAAAAGAATTTTTGAAGTATTCCCATATAAAATAGATTGATGAATAATTTAATATATATTAATTTACTAATCTTATTTTTATTTGTAATAATTTATTATTATATGTTAAATTAATTATATATTAATTATAAATATTATATACATAAATATTGTACTATTTGGAGGTAAAAACAGATATTTTTACAAAATTTATTTTTAAGTGCATAATATTTTTATATTGTAATTAATTAAAATAATCCATATTGATGACTGGTTTAAATGAAATGTTTATTTTATATAAATATTGACTGAAAATAATATAATTATTATTAATAATCATATAGTTAATATAATATCATTCTATGATTGAAAAATGCATTTGTCTAAAAACCCATTTTTTATCACGTATTGTGTGTTTTCTAAATTTTTTTCTGACCCTACTAAAAATAAATCATGTAAAATTGAATCTACATTTGTAATAATCATAATTAAGGTTATTTAATATGTTTAAAATCATTTTTATTAAAAATTAATTGTAACCATGGTAAAAATGAATCACCTCGGTTAATGGTAAAATGGTTAAAAATGGTAATAATAAGTGGTTAAGGCTTCAGGATAAGATATAATAATTTATTAAACCTTGTTGATTTGTTTCATAGACTATAAAATTTTAAAATTATAATATGATTAATCTTGATTCTATTTTTACTGATTAATAAATTAATATAATTTAATCTTTTGAATAATTCCAAGTGTGTCATCTTCCGCACTTATAAATGGGAAGCTCCCTCGCCCCATTTATTCAAACATTCATTATATATTTAAATAAAATAAACCTTAAAATATCACGAAAACATCCTTATGTATGTTTTTTAGGTTAATTTATTCCCATAATACAAAGCCTAGGGTCATTAAGTTGAGATCTAAGGGAGCTCCCAAAAATAATAGGTAACGATTTTAATTGAACACTTTCATTTTTATTATTATTTTAACTACTTCAATTATTTCCTAAATTTTCCAATATAATAACACCATTACCACCCATATAAAGATGATTTTATATTAACTTATTAATACTTATCACTCTCCTTCTTTATTAAATGACAAATAAAACCATTTGTCATGTGTATAGAAGACTACCTCAACACAAAAAAAATGTAAATTGTTTTCCATAAACTTCTAACATGGGTATTCAAAATGATGGAACTAATTAATATATAGGATATTTATGAAATATTTATGATTATATGAATTTAATATATCATTTAATTACCTACCCTTCCACCCATTAAAATACTATAGAATCGCTCATGCATGCGTGTAGACTACCACATCTATGAACATATGTTATTTAATTTTCATTCTCAAATTTTAAAAATTATTTCAAATGTATATTTAATTAAAATTTATGATGATTATATATTGGTTAAAATTTATGACATTATATAACAATGATTCATGACACTATGACCATAACTTTTTATTATAAACATACATGAAAAATGAAGTAGTTAAAACCCAAAACAATTCCAATAATGAATGATTGCTAACAAATGGGTAATTAGATGTTTTAATTTGACTATATTTTTTAATATAGATATGTATATGTTTTCCTATGTAATTATAATAAATATAAATTTATTTTATATGAGGTTTAATGATGTTCGACAAAATTAAAGTACAAAGTAATGGATTTTATCTTAATTATAATCCCATTGGGAAATGTTCAGTTTCAATGTATATTTTTTATGTGGGGCATATACTAATCCTTATATATATATATAATGAATATATATTTATAAAGTTAAATTAATTTTTAGATTTATGTTTTATAATTTCATGGGTTACAATTTTAATGTTACCAAGAAGGTGAGAATTTATTTTACTAACTCATTCTTTTGGGTTTACTTATATTATCCTAGAAGGGATATTATAATATATCATTCATGAAATCTATATATTTTCATATAATTTTTATATTTAATTATTTTCCCGATTTTCTTTAAATTTTCGTATATTGGGAACATTAATGAATATAATATTTATTTTAAAGAATATTTTTTATTTTACTTTTTAATTGAGTATATATTTATTATATGTCAATATTTTTCAAATTTATTTTAAAAATGTACATTATATTATCATAATTTTGTTTCTAAGGGTATTTTGTTTTATCCATTAATTTTTAATATATTTTAATGGAAATTTTATAATTTTTTTTGAAGGCTCAATTTTTTACAATATTTTTAAAAACTAATTATGACTGTTTATTTTTAATACATATATTATTAATGTATTTTCCAACTAACATAACAATTTTAAGATATTTATATTCTCCAATTGGTTTCAAATGGTTTTTAAAAAATTAATTAATAAAAATATATTTTATTCTTTTTTCTTGTATTTTTTTTATTCTCTAAAAGACTTGGTTTTTTTGAAAACCCAATATTTTTGAGGAATTAATGAAAACATTTTATCAAATAATAATTTTTTAACTAAATTTATCTTGAGAAATTCTAATTCCTTTTATAACATTTAAAAAGATATTACATGTCTATTAAATATAAATATTTTTTATATCAAGGATATGATTATTTCTTAATATTTATTCCATTTATACATATGTTGTTTTACTATGAATGTTATTTGATTGACTCGGGAAATCATGATTCATTATTTCAATATGGATATTTATTTTTAGAGTATTTTATTTAAGAAATAAATTGACCATTCAATATTTTAGTAATGCATTGAAAATATGATTATAGGTGGGGCTAGATTATAGATAGCTCTTTGATGCGTCAATGGGTCTCAGGAGACAAACTAATTGGATAACCTTTTTAAATAGGTTTTTGTATACCTACCCATATTTCAAGATATATCGACACAAGTAATTGATCAATATGTCCATTATTATGTATTTATTTCATTTATAATTTAGTTACTATTATCTGTGAGACTATTACATTTATATTATCCATGTCTTCATTGCATGTTCATTTTATTGATTAAATGAAATTTCATTTTAATTATTTACCTTTTGATATTTAGTTTTCCATATTTACTATTGATATATTCATTTATAGGATACTGTTAATGAGTATTTTAGCTCCCCATTATTTTTTTTTCTATTCCCTAGTATATAATAATGGAATATTTGAATGTGATTAAAGGATAAATAAATATTTTATTCTGTTACATTCTTTATTTTATTAAAAATATAAAATGTAATCCATTTATTTATCATGTTTTTCAATAATATGAAACTAATAATTCCACGGTGATAAAAAACCCTTATATATTATGCTAATGTAATAATGTATACACAAAATTTGGTTTTATTAAAATATAGGCATATTCAAGATATAATTATTATAGTTATAGGATATTTTCTCATAAGATCTATAGTGGATCTTACTTATAAAATATTTTTATATGGGGATTGTGGATAATTTTTATTGTGTGTAAATGTTTCTAGGGTATAATTGGTTATAGTTACTATATATGTACCTATTCATAAGTTGTGTTGAATTATGGTGTAATTTATATTAAAACATTATGTGATGGATATCAGTTTTACTATATGATTATTGGGATGTGGTGATGATGTGGATATGGTTAAGTGGATATGACTATAATATTTCACAATAGATTTTAATTATAACTTATGGAGGGTATAAGAGAACCATAAAGTAATTCAATGGGGTTTAATAAAACTATTTTGGTGGGGAAGTGGAAATTATGTACCTATATTATGTACATTCTTTAAATGTTTTGATTTATTAAATCAGAAAACTACATAGGTAATTAGAAAGGATTAATGAATCATATTTGTATTAATCACATTAAAACCATATTATTGTTTAGGGAATTAAATTTTTTAGTGTTAATTATTCATAGTTTTCTAAATATATCACTAATGGTAAGTGTTTCCTAAGATGGACCATGTTGGATAATTATAATATCCATGAGGTTATAGAGTGTTATATCTATAATTTGTTTAACCATATGTTGGGAACATATGAATAAATTCTTGAGGAGTCTTTGGATTTTCCCATGTCTTATATAAATTATTCTCTGGAATTGAGATAATTGGGAGATACTTGCATCTAATTTCCCTATATATTATCTCATTCTGAATTTTCACTAACTTCTCCTTCCTTGGCCACAATTAGACTAGAATATAATGGAAATGAGGAGGAGTTCACCTATGCATAAGGTGATTCAATGGATACATGTATGTATCTAAAAGGGATGATTCTTTTGGGTTTTCCTTTATTGGCATCATCATGCACCAATCAAAGATAGTGGAAGTGGATCATAAGGGAAAGTTACATGATGGTTATTTATATATTCATGGGTTTGTTTCAATTTATGGAGATCTTGGTATTTATTATTTCTAATGTATTCTATTTTATTAAAAATTGTTATTCAATCTATAGGAATCCAACATTGGTATTAGACCATAATGTTATTTTGGGAAAATGAAGAATTTTTATATCATATTATAGTATTATTCAATATCATCAAATATAATTTAAACTATGAATTGTTGGTTGTATTGTGATATATGATATCATAATTTATGATATACATGAAAAATATAATATAGTATATCATAGTTAGTGAAATAGTTTATTTAAGTTTTATACACATGTCAAAACATAATAGGTGTCATATTTTATTATAATGATGATCCGGGTTGGAAAAGGAGGGAAACATATCGTTGATTCAAAATAAGAGATATTGTGATTTGAAAATATCCCTCTAATAGATAGGATATGTTACAACTAAGAATTTACAACAAAAAATACGATCAATAATGATACAAGACAGACATTATGATATAGTTTATATCATATAATATGGTATACAAGAAAATTTTAATTTCTCAAAAAATTCAATTGAAAATTTATTATATAATATTTAAACCATATATAAATAATTGAAAATTTCATTTTTGGATATTTATTTAATTTATTAATACTTTATTAATTAATAAAATATAATATGTTTATAATTAATTATTATATGTCTATAATGAAATTATCGACATTATCCGTATTATTAAATGTTAATATCAAATGCCTTTTTTATTTATATGTCTTGAATTATAATTTAGATATAAATGTTTCATATAAAAATTATATTTTTAGTTTATAAATTTTATAAATTAAGAAATAAATAAAATTTTAGGGTTTACATTAAATATTATGAAATGTTCATAATTATTATTTTTCATTATTCAAATTTAACGTCCATGTTTGAGATATCATTTAAGCCACCTCAAAATGAGATTTTTAAAATTGATATTATTAAGGTTTATATAATATTAAATAATCTGATCGCCTAAATATTTACATAATAAACTAATAGGACTTGTATATAATATTTATATATTAGTTATCATATATTTAACAAAAATTCCTTATAAATTTCAATACTATGGACTTCATTTTAGAATTAAATATACGGTGTTCATATTTATTTAATTATTTAATTTCCATAATTCATCTATAAATTATAATATGAATATAATTTTATAATTTAGGATTTTTTCATAAACATTTTACCTCATGTCTAAATATATGAATTGTTCATTTATGTTGTATATACCCGACACCATTCATGATTATAATTTTGGACATTAAGAATTAATGTATGATTTATTTTGAAGTGTTAACTACTTCTATAAAATATCATTAATTTATTTTAGGCGTTATGTTTTTTGTATGATAGTTAATTTGGTATTCATATAACCTTTCTTTACCTTGAACTAGGATATGATCTATAATTTTGAAATTAATTAGAGTCAATATATATTTAGTGTCAGACTTATGATGAATTTGAGATATCTATTGAGTAAATTAACCTTATACAGAGGGAATTTGGGCTAGAATGCTTATAGTTATAGAGGCTTATACCTAATCTAGAAAACTAGGGGTTGGATATCAGTAAATCCAAGAAACCTCTTGGGTTTTTTTTGATTTCATATTATTTTAATCCTTAATATTTTATGGTTTCATGTACCTTTTTCATTAGATAAATATGGATATGTTTGGGAATAGTTGGCCTTCAATTTGGGTTAGTATCAAAATCTAGGAGTTTTTTTAAAGATATACACCCTAACATGTTTTGATATGGTTGATTTGGTAGAAGGAATATGATAAAAACTACATCTTTAGAATCATTATTACTTGAATAGAAAATAACCTGAGATAGGATTATGAGATTAAATCCCTGTAATTATAAAATGTGTCAGATTCCTTCTAAAGAAGAAATGTATTTGTGACATTTTTCTACCTACTTGGTAAGATCTATATATATAGAATTCCCTAGGATTATCTTAATGAATGAAAATAGTTAGGTGATTCAGTTTTTTAATTTACATTGGGTAATACTTATTTGGAAACCTAGGATTTTATATACCAATGGATCAAAGTCAATTTTATTAATATGATGGATTGTTAAAATAGTTTTAGTCTTTCCCAAAAAATATTAATATATCATATTATTAGAGTGATGGAATTAAAAAATAATTTATCATTGAGAGGATGACCAATATGAACTTATTAATTATTTAGATTTCGATCATTTACCACTTATGGGTATGATTCATTTTATAAAGAGGATATCATTTTTTTGGAGCACATTGAAAAAAGAATCCATATTAAATTATTGTAAAACATGATAATTGTATAAAAAAATATACCTGCATATATAAAATGACTTCTATCATCACCCACTGCCTCTAAAGATACCCCTACTAGGTTGGAAATAATGAAAGGTAAATAAAAACCCCTAAGGCCCGCCATAAGTAGGCCCTAGGGTGGTGACTAGTACCTAGGGTGTACAAATCTCATAATATGGGAGGCATTTCCCTTCATAAAAAAATTCATTAGATAATTTGAATCATCCACAACAACTCTAAGACATAATATAAATGTGAAACCTAAACCATCCCATATTCATGTATAAATAGAACTGATTCAAATACAATAAAGTCTCCAAGTTAAATTCCCAAAAGTACTGTTAAAGCATCAACTCAAAAACTGGAAAGGATCTAATCTAGTATGGTCCAACACGGTACCTAAAATCCTCCTGGAAACATGAAAATAGTTTTTTATACATTGGGTGAGCATGAAAGTGTACTCATTAAGAAAACCAAAGTCCACGATTCACATTTGAAAGAACTATACTGATTCCCCTATGAGAAAATAGTAGATCCAAACAACACCTCAGTAGTTATACTAACTAAACCCAACTTCACCAAGGCACACAGACCATGTAACAGATGCCAATTAATAAAATATTCTTTAAATCACATCGATGATTGGGTACCACACACCACTTTACCACTGGTATGTCACTCTCTCCAAACATCATATGTATTAGAACTCCCTTCGCTTCCACATACAACATCACATCTTACCCGCACACACTTGGGCCTTACAACACCTCCCATGTACACACAACTGGGCCTCACAACACATCACATCACATATCATCCTAATGAAACATGGGAAAGAACATTACATATCATCCTGAAGACACCTAGGACAAAAACCACCTCACCTGCAATCAACCGAGGTACCACATCTCCCATGAAAACACGTAGGACACAAACCAATCTCTAACAAACACTTGGTCTATTAAAACCACCGTATAACGTACTAACATTCCTATGACCATCAATGAAAGTTTCATAAATACCTCACCTATAAAAAAGTGAAAAAAATAATGGGTACCCAACTATCCTCACTATTCACTAGATGTTCAAAAAAACACCCCCAACGTGGCTATATAGGTGTTCAATGCATATTTCTCAACATGAGAGAGGTTTGTATAGAAATGAAATAAAATATAAATATTTACATATTATCAAACAATACAGATCATCTTATGGGTTAAAAACAAACAAATTATCTCACAACACCTTTACATTTGTCACAACCTCTAAATGCACAACACCACGCAACAAGTTACAAATCCTGTATCATATTTTCCAACCCATTCATTTAACCAATCCCATTACAATAACCAAACCATCACTAGACATTACACACTTTATTGAACAAATATTTGTTCCTTCCATCACTGCTCGGGGAGCTATCAAGCACCACACACATAAATTGATACTTTAATATTCATTTAGGACGTGAAGATCCATGATAAATTAACACACATAACATTAATAAAGCATCATTCCAAGACCTATAGATATATGGGTGAAGCTTTAAGAATGTTATTTATGAAATGATTTTGTTAAATTACCCAGAAAAACCCCACTTTACTTCTTCAAACTCTTCGGTCTAGTTCATTATATCAACTAAACCAACCCCCAACATACAACCACATACATCAACACATTACAGCATGACCAAAATATATAGCCCTACTACATAATCACACCACACCCATCATAGCCCCATTGTGAAACCACATGTTATACACATCCCTCAAACACACAAACCACATAAACCCCAAACATCACAACAACTACCATGGAATAAAACATTTTTAGATTTTATAAGGAATCCCTTATTTAATTCCACATATTAATTTATGGGTTGTCACAGTAACTCTGTGATCTTGGGGTATCCTTTTATTAGATGACTATTCATGGTTAATCAAATTTTTTATATAAGAGGTAAAAAATACCCAAATAATGTTCATTCCAAAAACTATATCTTGCATAAAAAAGAATCTAAATGACCACCATTTTTAGTGGGTATTTATCCCATTCAAATTATAAAAATTAATGAATTCAAACATACCACAAGATCATCTGTCACATTTCCCCATCCCCTATATATGGATTCTTACACCAATTTGATTATCTTTATTTATATAGAATAAAATATATTTTCAATGGAAAACATATATATACACATACCTCATGATTCCCAATTTTGAAAGATAATGTGAATCCAACATGGAATACAAATGATTGACAATTCCTAGTTTTTCCAAAAACAAGGGCGCATGTACTGTAGGTATCCCTTTAGGGAATCATGAACCAACTCATTAAAAATATCAAAATAAGAAGCATTTGGGGACATCTGGTCTTAATAGAAAGGAGAAAGTATGAATGAAGGGCATGGTATCTCATCTTTAGAAAGATCAGATCCAATTCAACGAGAATTAGATACAATGTAATATTTTCATTAAAGGGGGATCTAACCAAGACCACGTAATTGGACCATCTTAAAACCTCTTAACCCTTATAGGATTAAATATATCATTAAAACATTTTTAAATGGTTCTTAAATCCATAAATTTTGTCATTAGTACCAATTATCATTATAAATGTCATAAAACTGGAAAACCTGAAACTGGTAGTAGAAATGGAAAACTGTTGGAATAGCGGCACTGTTGGAAGTGAGGTACCATTCAAATGAATAGCCTTTCACCATCAGTATTCCACCACTAGGTGAGACACCTCTAGGAAAGACACCACTAGATGAGGCACCACCAGACAAGACACCGCGAAGCATGATACACCGCCAGGGTGACCCATCTCCATGCACGACACAATTCTAGGGTGAGGGACCATCGATCGAGTGAAAGCCTATGAGGAACTGCCAGTGTGGCACTTATGGTCGACCAATTTCTAGTGATCCACCACTCATGAGGAACCACCAGTCATGTGGCCACTATCATGTCACCGCTAGCGAGAAACCAATATGGTGAGACACAACCATCAATCCACCACCAGGGAGAGCTACCGTCAGAGATACATGTATAGGGAGATAAATCATTAGGAAGAAGCATTAGAAAACAATGAATTTTGAAAAGTGTTTAATAGAGTTAACACGACATCCCAAGACACCAAAAACACTAGATTTACCGTAAATTAATGGAATGGAAAGGTCTAGGAAATTAACTCAAATACCTCTTAAAATATTATTTCCCTCAAGAATTCAAAACCATACTGAATGAAAAAGAGAGGAAGGATCCAAAAAAAATATCACTTATGATACATATCAAGGATATATACACACTTGAAACACACATATATCTACTAAACACATCAATGTTAAACATTAAAACCCCTTGTGTTGTTTTAAAGAAGGATAGGAACCCTTTAAACCCAAGAACAGACCCTTCAAAATCTGTTAACCAGGCCTTATCATCATTGATGTTAACACATAAACCCAAATAAACACAAAACACACTGCACAACCACCATAATCATTACCGTCCGAACACATGAATCTTTAAATTCCATCCTTGATGTCTAGATACTATCTTCTCTGGGTAGCACTGACTCACTCTAATGAGTTTAATGGCATCACATTTAATGTGTCTCCATTAAGAATCAGGTCCTCTCATTTTAATTTGTTAAGAATTTATCACACATAACAAACCAAGGGAAATAGATCATCTCATAGATAATAAGGTTCTGTGATCACATAAAAAATAGAACAAGGAACAACTCAAAAAAAACTCTCGGTACTGGGCACACATGTGCATCTCTCGCTCCCATGTACTCTCCTATTAGCCACCATTCCTTGCAAAAAAATGAACAAAAATAATGGTTTATCCATGCAGAACACTCACTTAGTGATCCTAGATCTCTACAGGATGATCAAAAAATTTTATGTTATCCTTATCATCTAAATCTCTCCAATAAAAGTCCTAGGAGTCATCATGAACATACCTACGATGCTGAGAGATATGGAAAACTTTCTAGGTCCTCTTTGACCACGGTGGAAATTCCATCACGTATTCCATCTCCCCAACTCACTTGAACTCTCCAAATGGCCAAAAAAGCCTTGGAGAGAACTTACTCCTTCTTCCAAACCTTCACTTCCCATGTAAAGGTAAAACCTTAAAAAATATTTGGTCCCCAAACTTAAAATCCAAGGGCCTCCTTCCACAATCGACATAAGACTCATGCTGATCATGTGCTACTTTCATTTTATCGTGAATAATCTGATCTTTTTCTATCATGATCTACACCACATTGAGACCAAAAATGATTTCCTCCCCAACCTTTTCTCATCCCAATAGAGAACAACACAATCTCCCAAACAAGACATCAAATGGAGCCATGATAGTGGAAAATTGATTGTTTTTTTTAAAACGGTTCCAAAGGTATGTGTCACACCCAAGATTCTCTATAGTCAAAGATTAATGATACAATCCTATCCTCAATAATTAGGATTTTCTATTAAATTTTACCATATATCTTAAAGAGAAAATTGGTGTTAAGGCATAAATGAGTTTAAAATGATTGCGAGAATCCCCTCCAGACTAACGAGGTTAACTGTTAGTCCCAATCCAAGACAATAGAACTCACAACTCCATGAAACTAAACCACCTCATCAACATACCTATTTTCCAAGGAGTCCACTAATCCCAACTCCTTGATCGCAAAGAAAGGGTATGATGTCATCAACCAATCAACTATAACCCTAATAACATCCTGGACTCAATGAGTTATGAGTAACCCTACAATGAAATACATTGAGATGTCATCCCATTTCCACTCGATAACACCAAATGATGCAAAGAACCACTATGAACATGATGCTCATCCTATACCTACTAGAAAATCAAGAACCTTACCATAAAATATTCCACAGCCTGTTTCATAATGAAAAAAAACTAATCGCTCAAGACAAGGTACATATTATTATTTCTTTGGTGTACCCCAACGGTGAGTTATGAAACTCAAAAAGGAATCCATAATGAATCACCACGAGAGAAATAAAATTTACAAGAAACCACATCTAGTTCCAACCACCACCCAACCATCCCTCGGTATCATCACCATATCCAATATGATCACACGTCACTTATGCCTCTATGTCTTCCCCCTATGACTCCTCCACCCTCTAAATTAGAGGAGATTGCACCATCATCTGGGAAAAAAATCATGTACCTCCATCTACCCCTGTATCTATGTGAAAGGATTTCAACTCCGCCATTACTCTCCAAAAATTATTAGATTCATGAACTACATCCATCTGCGAGTTTCTTCTTCAAGAATCACCCAAGAAATTCCCCTTTCCTAAGGTGTATGAGATATCCAAAATCATTTTTTCTGAAGAAACTCCATCGACCTCCATTGACTTATGTTTAAATAACACTATGAAACCCTAAACCTTGATCTATTATAATCCGTGAAGACCGGAAAGGTCTCCCCAATAAGGTAATGCCTCCACAACTTCATTACAAACACAACTACTGCTAGTTCCAGATCATGTGTAACATCTCAATCTAGATTACACTAAACTGGTGCTCCATTTTAGTGGGTCAGAAGCCCTCAAACGCATATCCCCATAAACTAAAGGATTTCAAATTGTAGTGAAGTCCTAGGAGGTGATTGTGGCAATAATATCCCCTCATATAAGAGTAACAAAACAATAAAAAACAACTATGTATCATACACTATGGAAAGTAAATAGAGAGAGGAAGTAGTAAACATCTGAAATAGAGCATTATATAATAATAAATGAAATATGGTAAAACCCAGAACACCTATTTCAAATAATACAATACTAGTCACCCACTGGCCCAACAATACAAATATAGGTGTACGAAAGAAACTAATAGAAAATGTATAGGGATATACTACTAACTCTATTACATACCATATACCTGATCTCTATAATCGATAAAACTGCATCATCCTGATCAGAAGAACCACATGAGTAGTTCTTCTAAATCATGAAACCCTAGGAATCAACCCTATCTTCCATGAAACTTATTCTCAACCTAAAATTCATACATAAGATGTACTCGTACACTGAGGTCCACATGCAGGGGTGAGAAAGAATCTGAACAGGCCACCCAAAAAAGAAACCTATACCTATTCTACAAAAAGTGTATGAAAAATCTATATGCTCATTCTAGATGAAGAACAACCAATAGGTAGTAAAACCACACATGATCCTACAGTTAATCCCATGATCTATAATCACTATCAACTGGGAATGTTCCACTATGGATGTCTATAACTATATATGTATATATTTATAGTCCCATTCCTACACATATATACATATATATGAATATTCAATTGCATAAGAATCAGTAACATGAAACCACATTAGCAGTCAATCCTCAAATCCATAATCCCGCTCAACTAGACATCCTATGTAAGGTCATTGAGTTGGATGTCATGCCACTCACACTGTGTACCACCAATTCAATCTATGGGTCTATAACCACAATTGACAAATACCTTCTTCATCCAATGCCATAAAGTCTTTGAATCAACTATGTCACCAGAAGGGATTACTCAACCTACACCTGGGTTGACACATACTCACTGTCAATCACTGAATAATTGATTTGGTATATCAACTGTTAATCATATAATGAATAATCTCATAGAGTCTGTACAGACATCTCATGAGATGCCATGAAATATCCCTTGAGTCATGTAATGTATTTGGAAGATAATTGTTATTACGATTATAGAACATCCAACTTATGAGCCCATCCAAGGCATCCCACAACTGGATCCAAGTATCACAAGGGGTATAAACGCAACTAACCAATAAGCCCATGCATGGTATCCCTCAACTAGATCCATGATTAACACAAGGCCAAATAATATTCAAAATCCCAACGATAAAAACAAAGGAATCCCACAATTGGATATATATATATGTATCACACCTGGCATATAAGAAATCAACATACGGAGGCCGTCCAATCCTTTCCTACAATGAGAATCCGAGCATCAATTATTGTATACAAATCATGAAAAAACACAAATCCCATCCAAGTAATTCCTATAATTGGAATCCAATTATCTCTTAGAGGACTTAAGTAAACACCCCACTAAGCTCGTCTATTGCATTCCAACAATGGGAATCCAAGTATCACTTACGGAATATAAGTAATCACATAATGCTAAATCAACATGATATCGGGAAACACCTCTAGACATCCCAATAGAATATATATCACAATATATACATTTATATACATCTAGCCTCAATAGCCAATTCCAATTAATACTTATGTGTATCACTAAGACATCAAAAATAACATGGCTCAAAAGATGGATCACAAGGAAGCACGAATGGGAATACAAATAACAAAAATGGATCGCAGGAAGAACATACTTGCATCCCAAAATGAAAAAAGACACCTCGTGTTAGGATCAAGAACCACCAACCAGGAAACACCTCTGGTAAACATCACTACATCAGCATAACCATTTCAAGCAGAAACAAATGAGTGGGAGTGGCCCAAATTCCCATCCCACCAATCCATCCATATCCCCATGGGCTTTCCAGTTTGGCATGGGTTCAATGGTGACACCCAAACACCATCTCTAGCTAATCCCGACGTACAACTCAGTGTTAGTCAACAAACAGGCACACACTGGGTCCCTAAAGTCAAACACTTTGAGGGATCCTACTTGGGATCCTCTAGGTAAAATCAAATGTAAAGGTATCCAACAGTTGGGATCCACTAAATGATATGTGGCTAAATAGATCATATAAATGAACTCCCTAGATCAACACAAAAACACAAGAATCCCACAGGGGATACTTAGAGGAATCTAGTCTCACATTCTCATAGGCTAGAGGGGCACTTCTTTCAGTGGTAATTTCCTCCAAAGAATAGGTCACATGAGATTTTCTATAGCTCATATCATATCAAATCTCTCAAGAGGGTTAGTCTGAAAACCCAACTAATAATTCACTTTCTGTTCTCACTCTCATGAGACAACTGAATTTAATAACTATTGGAAACACTTATCCATTAATAGAAGATACCTAAAATGGAAATTAAGAGTCCTCAGATCACTCTATGTGTTTCACCACCATGATCTACACAGGAATCCACTCCAAATGTACTAATCTTAGGACTAATTCTGACTTTGGGGAATGAAAACACGAAAAAACCCCAAAAGTATACAAGGGGATAGTACATTGAGTGTACCTACATCATGCCACATGGGTGTGTACCCTCACAGGCTTGGCCATGTGACATGGAATATACATGGTGTGTAAAATCGGTAAATGGTGTGTACCCTACAAAGGGTAAGTGACTGTGTCCCTAAACTGGATTAGTCGTTTACCTAGCCAAGGTGTGTACTTATTCATGGTTTGTCACCCACTTGGGGTAAGGCTATGTACTCTACATGACCATGAAACCCTACACAGGTAGATATTCACAGGTACTTTGCTAAAAGTCCATGTAGCAGCACATGGAGTGTATACCCCATACAAAGTGTATACTCCTATAAAATTAATCATCCCTGAATGGGACGGAAATACGACATTTCAACTTGGTCTACACATCATGTAGCATAGAATCCCTAAACAAAAAATGCTATGATTTCCCAAAACCCCCATTTAAACCCTAAAATCAGCGTATAGGTTCACCAGGGACTGCAAACAAGCTTAATATGGCTATAAAAACATGATAAAATGAATTAAATTTGGTTTTGTGGAAAATATATAAACATTCATTATTTTGGGAGGAAACTGCCAAATATTTGCTTGATTTAATGACCCACGAGTTCTGCACATCGATCCAACATGTCGATGGCATTGAAACGATAACTCTCATCCCTTCCCTCTATATCTCTTTCTCCATCCCTGATTTCTATCTTAGGCCACATGAAGGGAGAATCCATTTGAGGTGTGTGCACGATAATGAGTAAAAAGATAAAATAAAAATAAAATAAAGAAAAGAAAAAAAGAAATGAAAATAAACTTTGGCTCGGGTCAGCCCTGATTCCCAACTCAAGCTTGTGCCTTTCCTAGGATAAAATCCACATTATTAACTCAAAACTGGAGAAAAATCTCAATCAAACACTCCATTCAAAATTAATGACTGAATGAACATACAATAATAATTTAATATTTAATTTATTATAAATTAAATATTAATTATTCCCCCAAAATTTTTACTTCTAGGATTTCTACCAAACCCCTCTCCTTGAATAAAAACCCCATTTTAGGAACAATTGAGATGTTGGAAAAAATATTTGAGGACATTTTCTATGTTAAAAGATCATTTAAACCCTCATGAGAATTTAATAGAAAAAATTCAAATTTATTCTTCAATCTATAGTCTAAAAAAACATGGGTTCTTACAAACTCCCCACAATAAATATTCTTGTCCCTAAGAAGCCTAGTGAATAACCCAAAACCATGCTCTAAACCCAAGCATCTTCATAAAAAAATTGTATGTATTTTTGAACAACAAACCACATAGCATCAACAACAACCATCTACATGGATGACCTTTTTACTGTGACTGATCTGGTAATCCCCACCATAGGAATACCAATACCACCATATTAAACATAACTCAAACCTCAAAATCCCATGAAGACACTGAAGAGAAATTGAAAATGAGGTTAACTACCCTCAAATGGGCAATGATGCACTCCCCACCATATGCATTACCTTACACTGCTCCTCAAGTGTAACCTCAATAGGTTTCTTCTTCCACAACATGGAAGGGAATTTAAAAATAAAAAGGGGATCGACATAGGGTAGACTCTCCCTCATCATACTCAAGATGAATCAAGATAGAGTATGATCATCTATAACACAAGTACTCTAAGATTACAGAAATGGAATATATATAGCTCCCTTCGAAATATGCTCACCATCCTGTCAAAAACTAACCAGTATTCAACCACCGGTCAACCACCCTATGGTACCCCAATATTTAACAATGTCACATCTGCTATAGGGGGACATTACAACAAAACATTTGGGATCCCATCCCATAAAAAGTATGGAAAAATCAGTCCTTAGCATGATCCTAGAAACTCACTGATTTAGATTAAATCAATACCCCACAAACCAATGTGTATCATTATCACCCAACTCGTACTCTAGGGAGAAATAAAACAGTGAGGATAAAATGACCATGTTACATGGAACACCATTTTCATTAACCTAGAATCTACCGTGGAACTACTTTTCAAAATCCGGAGACTCAGCTGTCCCCAATTAATTGTAAGGATCCCCCAACAGGACATAATTATAGTAATGACCATCTATCCATGCTCTGACTACATTAGTGACAATGAAACCACTGTTCAACCTCTCCAGGCACCCATAAAATCCTTCATGTGAAATCCAGTCTCAGAAAACAATGACCCCCTAAGGTGCTCTATCAATAGTTGAAGGCATCAGCATGCCTGTAATGAAAAACTTGAGCATCTACAATTCCTTGATCACAAAATGGATGTAAATAAAATCTCACCTCTTAAAAATAAATTTGAAAACTTGGGCCAACATCTTACATAGGCTACCCTCGAGCAAAATAGATTTCAACCTACAAGGGTCTAGGTCTAAAATAAGGGTCTCTAGGTCACCCACCTAGCCCTAAAAATCAATCCTCACAATTAGTTCACTAGGTATATCAACCTCAACCAAAATATCAGAACCTATCAATTTCAGGTAAAGATCACCACAACAAAAAATGGTCAAAGCTGAAAACATGGCCTACATGGTCCATGATCCTCTCCAGGAATCCTTTGTAGGAAATTATCCCTTGATGTCCAGTTCATAAGAAATTTCTTATTATCTATCAGCATCGTACATTGATATATGAAAATATGACCACATACCTGAGAAACAACACCCCACAATCGTTTAATAAAATGTAATCACGTGCTATATCGACATAATAGGGCATTGCACCTCTTATGCATGGGTAATGAGTCATTATCTTCACAAAAAACTGCCTCAAAGTAGATCCATATATCCTTCCATCAGAGTGAAATATATATGAAAGGATACCCAATAGAATATACCTCAATCGTTAAACAAATCACACACTAGCATGCCTATATGATGTAAACCCTACATGATGGATATGATGCATGAGACACCTATTTCCTCCACCAACCAAGAGTCAAAAACCATCTCTAGACTCTTACCAATTGAAAAGTTCAGGAGATCCATAGTAAATCATAAAATCCACACAACATGTGCATCAGTCAAGTTGAAATCATATACAACTGTAACATCACATATCAGAATAAAAATAGCATACCCCGGTAACTAGGAATTCCTATTGGAACAATTATTCTCGATGCACCTGTTCGATATCCATAATAGGTTCAAAAACATTCCTAATACTCCAATAAACCAAATCCCAAATTTTAATCACCTGGGATAGAACACCTTTGATACAACTTTGTAACATCCTAACTCGTATGTCACTAAACCGGTGCTCCAATATGGTGGATCACATGGCCTCAAGTGCACCTCCCCATAGGCCATATGATGTCGACTAGCAGCAAGGGCCTAGAAAGAGGTATTTTGGAGACTATTCCCTCATATCAGTGTAAGAAAACAGAAAAAATTACTATATATAATACACAATGGAAAGTAATTAAGAGTGATAAAGTAATAACATCTGAAATATAAAAAGATGTAATAATAAAAGAAATGTTGTAAAATATTGAACAGCTATGCCCTACAATAAAACATTGTTCTCCCACTAGGCCAACCATACAGACACTTGAGTATAAAAGAAACTAAAATTAAAAGTACAGGTGCCTACTACTAACCTTGATCTAGAAGACTTACCTGATCTAAAGACCCTATCAAACTACACCAACCCGATCAAAATAACTACATGAGAAACTCTGCTCGATCATACAACTCTAGTCCTTTTCCCTAACCACCATGAAACATGTTCTCAACCTGAGAAGAATACATAAGGTCTACATGAACACTTAGGTGCATGTTCAAGGGTGAGAAATAATCTCAGTAGGACACCTAAATAAGAAACACGTAATTGTACTGATAAAGGTGTATAAAAAAGAAATGTGCTCATACAATCTGAAGCATAAGAAAAAGGTAGTAAAACCATACATGAGAGCATAGTAAAATCTGGGGTTTGTAGTCCCTGTCAACTAGGAAGGTGCCACCATGGATGTATGTAACTATATACATGTACATATATAGTCCCATACCAATACTTATATACATTTATATGAATATTCATTGGTATGTAAATAAATAACATGAAACGACATCAGTAGTCAAGAATCGAGTCCATAATCCTGCTCAAATGTACATCCTAAGGAAGGGCATTGAGCTGGATGTCAGGAAACTCATGCCTTGTATGACTAAGTTGATCTCTGGGTTCATAACCCCAATAAAAATATACATGCTTTGACCAACAACAAAAAGTATCTGAGAAATGTCACCATAGGGGATTACTCATCCTAAACCTAGGATAACAAGTACTCATCTCCTATCACTGAATAAAGGATTCCATATAACGATGGTCAATCCTATAAAAAGAGATCTCAGCGAGTATGTTTGGACATCTCATGAGAAACCCTGCTACATCCCTTCAGTCTTGTAACTGATTTAGAAGAGCACATGCATTCTGATCATAGAATATTAATCCTATAAGCTCATCTAAGGCATTCTTATATAAAAAATTCAAATATCAATCAAGGCATGGAAGTCATCACCCCTATGATCCCATCTAAGGAATATGTCATCTATATTCAAGTATCACTCATAACGTATAAGTTATCACCCACTAATCCCCTCCATGGAATCCCTCATCTAGATCCAAGTATCACTTAGTGGATAAACATATCCTACTTATGTGCCCGTCCATGGCATCCATCAAATGGATCTCTAAGTCACTCATGGTTAAATTATATTAAAATGACTAGTGATCCCATACAAGGAATTAATCAATTGGATCCAAGTATCACTCATGGAATATAAGAAATCCACACACTGAGACTGATGAAGAATTTCCATACACACTCTCAAAAATATTTTTTAACTAAGTACATCAGATGGGTTGACCTAGATCAATCTATTGAAGATATTTTGTGGTCTATAACTCTCTAATTATAATTAACTTTTCATATATTTTTATTCTTTATAATATAGATGAAAAATAAATTTTAGTTTGACAAATGATAATGTAACACTAAAATTAAACATGTGAATATAATATAAACAAAATGAATACAGACAAAATGATGCAAGGACGTAACGAGAAATTCCTGATATAATCACCCTGAGTGATCATTCATCATCTCTTAATTGGTTTAGAATTTACATAATGAAAAAGCTCCATCATATACATGAAAATCCTCATGTTCATATGGTTGAAAATATAAAATCCTCTCAACGATCAATAAGATATCACACATCCACCTCCTCAATAGTGGGAATATATCGCAGAAGCGAAAGTTAAACCTCTTGTGGAAATTGGAGACATAAGTTCACCATGCCCACAAAGTACCCCTCAGCCTAACTATAATAAAATAAGAAAAATTGACAATTATATCTCAAATTCAAGGTTTTATCACAACATTAATCCCTCGGTAACTTCCTTAGGTTAGCTATGCATGATCATTAGTATAAGAGTTCACAGTGGAGAAGATTGGAGTGAAAATAAAAAAGTAGAAAATATGAGATAATTAGATGATAAATAAGACAATAATATACTAAAATTGCATAATACTATTAAATAATTAATGTTATTATATAAATGAATAATATGTCCTCCCAAACTACCAATATTTTGTGAAGTAAAGGGGATACATTTTTATTGGAAACAAATGTGAAATCGTGGCTCCAAAAACTGTTCTTCAAATGTTTTCAGATGAATGGCCCATTTAATAGTCAAATGTGGAATTCTGGTCTTCTCAGAAGTTGTTTTAAATTATATTTTTAGTTTGAAACCAGAATTATAGCATTATTAACCATGTTTAATAAAATATATGGCACAGTTACTCATCGAAATTAATTCTAGACGAATGTTTCTTATTTTTTCCCAAATTTCGAGCATCCAATGGCTGCCTTGATGATAGAATATCAATATGAAACTTATCAGAAGAAATCACCATAGATATATCTTCCAAATAAATTTTTAATTGCATTAATTTTACTTTTAGATCCTTAGTTATGATTCAATGAATGAGGTGTGGTCCACCATGTTGTCTAGAATATTTCACCAACTTGATTGAATTTTTGGGGCATGTAGATTGCCAAATTAGATCCTAGTTTAGAAGAAAAATGTTTTAACAATAAATCAACTAATAATAAAAGAATAATAATTCTAATTGGGTCAATTCTGAAATTATATGCATGAAATATTGAAGTTAATGAAAATATGTGAAATTCTAGAATTTACCATTTTTTTCATTTAAGCTCAAAATACAACTGAAACCTAAAAACGTGGAAATTATCCATAAAATAACCCTATGTCAGGATTATATAAATTTAATTATTGAATAAAATACATGATAATGTGAGATTTATTAGCCCATACTTAATTATTCCAATCCTAGGTAATCATCTTATTCCAAGGTCAGAACAAACTTCCTGAATCATAAATTTAACACGACTCAATTATCATAACAAATAAAATATCATGCCTCCTAAATAGATAAAAATTTTATAACTAAAAAAATCCATTCAATTTTGTGTTAATTATCTAATTTATGTTGGGCCTACCTACCAGGAAAAATATTTATCTCTTTACTCAAGGATATATAATGTTGATTTTTTCTCATTCTAAAAAACATGTATGATCTCCATATACTTTCTATACTCTAATTATCTCCACTTCGTAGAGTCACAAATGTATCAATATTGTGGTCCTTTTCATGGGTTGTTCTAATTTTGAGGGTTGGTGGGTTTTAATTATAAAAACATATGAGGAAGAATGAGGTGGGTTAATCTCTAAAGTGAAGTAAATGCGTGAAAACTGTTTTTCTCAATAATTACTTCCTATTAAATCCCATTAGTAGAAAATAGTATACATCATCATGAAATATCATGGAAAGTTTATTCTATTAATAATTTTACTAGAAAAAATTCCAAAATTCCAATAATTTTTCATGAAATCTCCACATCGGCACAACATTCTTTCTTCATTGGAAGCTCCATAAAGGAACAATTTCTCTTATCATAAAAACTACAAACATGCACAGCTTTCATCAAAATGAAGTATTTAGTAGTAAAACAATATATTCAAAATTTAATTTTCCATCCAAAGTATTACCAAATGATGTATCAATACATCAGACGACTTCCCCAAAAACTGGAGTTCAAAGACAATAATCCATTTATCTTCTAGAGCAAGTTGGAAAAGAATAAATGTCTTGTAACGTGGATTCCTAACAAGGTATTTCATGGATACTAGGGGTTTAATAATTTTTATATGAAAATGTAATAAAAACAAGAGTTTAACGTAAATGGGATTTAAAAAGTGATTCTTCAATCATTCTTAGAACATTCCATGAAGTCTAAGTGCATTAAAAAAGATAAAAACAACAAGTTATGGATAATACAACATGTCTCAAGACTCACATGAAAAAATTAAAATTAATGAAAATGTAAAAATGGTTTAGAAACCTTGGGGGTTTGGCATGATCTCCAATTTGGTTAGTACTAGTGCACATGAGTTTAAAAATAAACCAAATATCATCAAATGAAAAATGAGATATCAAGAAAAATAATCCATTTAGAAATCATTTAAATTATACAAATATTCTAATCAAACAATGTTCCAAAAACACCAAGATGGTTTGAATTTTCCAAATTATTCAATTTAGATCAATATTTTTTAAAAAACAACACCAAAATGAAACCATGAAAAATTTCTAAAAATACACAGAAAACAAAATGGAATAACATCAAAATTAATAAGAACTAGTTGAAATTTATACCCTACACTTATTTCAACTACTACCATCTTTTTATATCAAAAATGATCATGCAATTTTTCACACATTAGTTATATTAGGTAGAAAAAAGTAAATAAAAATAAAAAAACAACATGATTTATTTTTCAATGGAATCCTTGAGTTATGCTCCTAGCTGAATCCACATTAAAAATATAATAATGAAATGGAAAGATGTAAAAAAAATAAATAAATAATAAAGAGAAAGTAATAGAAAATGAATAATGATTGGTATAGACCCCAATGTAAGTGATATATTTGTACGACTGATAGTCATGCAGTGGTAGTGGGTTATCCCCAATCAGAAGGTGGTTGTGGTTTTTTTGAGATGAACTACCCCATGTGACTCTTCCAGATATTATTGAGTAAACACTAAAAATAAAAAACCCAAAATAAGATAATAATATTTCAAACCCATACTAATGAGAAAATTAATTAATTTAGTTCCAAAGTGGGTGGGAAAATAAAATAGGTGTACTCCCTGGGAACCTCTATGGTGTCCCCATTTATATGGTTTGCAAATTATTATTGAGGAGGCAATCCTTCCACGATATTCACTGTCAAATATTCTTCTACAATTACCACCACTTTGGTGGTAACTTAATTAGTATCCTTAGCTTTCTCTATTTATTCTATGTAATATATTTGATAAAATGATAATCTAGAAAACTATTTATCTTGAAAAATATTAAAACATGATGAATTAAAAAATAAATCTTCCCATTCAAGTAGTCTTTTTAGAAATTCATCACTTCGGGTAGGACCATTGGAAACTCCCTCTCCGAAGGCATATATTATTAATCTTCTTCCAATGAAAGATATATGTATAAAGGTGGTGACGTTTCATTATTAGTAATGGGATGATCAAGATTCAAGTTATCTTCAAAAATTCAATTCTGAGATTCTTCAAAAAATTGTTGTTCACCCATAAGTGCATCATCTTGAATGAGTACTTTACGGACCTCTTTAAGAAAAGGGTGATAATGGGATGATGTAATTAAATCAATTATTTTATCCTTCTCACCTACCTTTGGTTCATTAAAACAAAGAATTATTGGTGAAAATATCTTCCTCCGCTCATTTTGGTTCAGGTTTGGGTTTCGGTTCTGGTGGATCTTGACATGAATATTTATATTTCATTAGCCATTCCATTTTTCTCTCCAACACTTTTATATCATCTTGATGTTCTTTCATATGAGATTTTTTAATTTATTCTTTATTTTTCACCTGAGAGTATTCAGTCCATGCATAATAATCAAAATTTGAATACATCATGGATAAAAAGTGTTTTTTCAGTTTTTTATAATTTATGATTTCTTTGGGTTTTTTAATGAATGGAAAACTATTTAAAAAATTTGAATAAAAATTATGAATGAATAACACTTAGATCCTTGGAAATGACAAAAATTTGATGAATTTTTATCATATGCACTCCCATAAATATTTTTTAACTAAGCATAGCACAGGGTTTGACCTAGGTCGATCTCTGGATGATATTTTGTGGCCAATAACTCACTAATTTTAATTCACATTTTAAATATTTTTATTATTTATAAGATAGAACTAAATTAAATTTATTTTTGATAAATTATAATTCATTATTTTAATTAATCATGTGAATGAAATGAAAACAGAATGAATGAAAACTGAATGATGTTAGGAAGAAAGGAGTCATTCTCAAGAGAATCACCCTGAGTGAGCCTTCATCGTCTCTTAATTAGTTCTTAATTTACTTAATGAAAACACCCCATTATATGTGTTAACATCCTCCTATACATATGCTTGTGAATGTACAATGATATCAACAATTTAAAAGAGAGCCACACATCCACTTCCTCAATCGAGAGAAAATATTGCAGATGAAAAAGCTAAACCTCAGGTGGTAAGTGGAGACACAAAGGCGCCTTACCCACTAAGATATCCCTCGGCCTAACTTGAAGAAAATAAGAAAAATTGAAAATATTATCTCATTTACTTGGGTTCATAACTATATTACTCCCTTAAGAAAATCCATGTGTTAACTACTCATGTTCACGAGGATAAGAGTTCACAGTGGAGAATATTGGAGTGAAAAAACCAGAGAAAAAAATATAATAGAATTAAATGAAAAACAATACTACCATATTAAAAATAGAATAATGACATTATACCTTTAAAGAAAATATAAAAATATTGAATATGGTCTCATAATGTGCCAATGTTTTGAGAAATATAGGGAATACATGTTTATATGCATACAAAGGTAAAATCTTGGATCCATAATCACTTCTACAAATGTTTTTTCCTTGTAGACCCATTTAATTGACAAATATATAATTATTTTCTTTTTAAATGTTTTTCAAAATTATATTTTTTGTTTTACCAAAAAATTGTAGCTTTATTCACCTTGTGTCATAAATTATATGTTGCATTTACTCAGCAACATTAATTTGGGAAAAATGTTTCCTAATTTTGTCTCCAATTTTGAGCATCTAATTTCTTTTTTAATGATATAATATCTCTACTATATTTTTCAGAAGAATTTTCCACTGAAATATTCTTCAAATCCATTTAAAATTTCCATAATTGGACATGTATATCCTATGTTATTATCCAATGAATGAGATAAAGTCCCCCATATTATCTTGAATATTTCTCCAAATTGATTGAATTTTTCGTGCTTGTAGATGGTTGAATCTGATCCTGGTCTATAAGAAAAATGTTTATCTCATTTATCAAGAAATCATAAAAATGTAATCATTTGATTTCAGTAAATATTTTAAATATATTCTCTAAATATAGATGTTAATGAAAAAAGTTGAAATACCTAAATTGACCGTTTTTTTGCAATTAAGCTTAAAATACCACTAAAACCTAAAAATGTGATAATTACCCATAAAATAATACTATGGTGGGATTATAAACATTTAATTTCAGAATAAAATGTATGAAAATTTTTTCTTCATCAGATACCATCCAAGGAATTCTTACAATGGGAATCCAAGTATCACTCAGGGTAATCAAATCATCAATCCACTGAGCCCATCTAAGGGATTAATACAAAGGGGAATCCAATCATCACCTTGGGAAATTAAAAAAATAGCCTAATGATCCCATAAAAGGTATTCCTACAAGGTTAATCCAAGTGTCAATTAGGGCATACATGTAAACACATAAGGCTCAATAGACGAATACCAGGAAACACCTCTAGACATCCCAACAAAATATATATATCACAATATATATATACATACAGGCCTAATAGAAAAGTCCCAGTTAATATTTCTAGGTATCAAAAAAATATCAGAAACAGCATTCCTTAGAATACTTATCTTAGAGAATCTTTTATGGGCATCAACATAAGCATAATAGATCCGAGGAAGAACATTCAAGGATCCGAACAAGAAGAAAGATGCCACAAATCTGTCTCAACATCCAATGATTAGGAATCACCTATACCATACATCATTGCATTAGAAAAACGATTTGATCTAGAGAAAAATGAGTTAGAGTGGCCTGAACTCATAATCCAACACTCCATCCATAACCCCATGGGACTAACAGTTTCTAATGTGTTCTAGGGTGATGGTTGAAACCATCTCTACCTGAAGCCTACGTACAACTAAGAATCAGTCATCCAACGGGAACCCACTGGTTCCCTCAAGTCAAACAATGGGAGGCATCCTACATGAGATCATTTATGTAAACTCACAAGCATAATCATAATACAATTGGGATCCTCTAAATGATACATGGGTAAATGTATCCTACAAAGTAACTCCCTAGATCATCGCATAAGAAAAGGCATCCTCTAGGGGATCCAAAGAAGCATCCAGTCTCACAGCCTGATATGCCAGAAGGACATGTCTCATTAGGGGAACATCCTCAATATCATAGGTCATGACAGATATCTCATACCTATCCTCGGATCAAAGGTCTCAAATTAGTTGGTATAAACACCCAACTAATCATTTATTCTTTGGTCTCACTCTCTAGAGAAAACTGAATTCAATAATTAGAGGAAAAGCCTCTCTTTTGAGATAAAACCCATAAAAAACCCATTATTAGTCCTCGGATTTCTCCACATGTTTCAATATCATGACCAACATTGAAATCCACTCATAATGGACTACTCGCAGGTCTAATTCTGAAATTAGGGAAAGAAAAAATGAAAAAAAAACTCAAAGGGTTATAAGGGGAAAATACATGGTGTGTAACCTTGATACATTCCATGTACACCAATTGTTCAATATGGGCATCTATTCTCGCCGACCTAGGCATGTAATGTTCTAGGTACAAGGTGTTTAACATGGGTACATTGTGTGTACACAACATAGGGTACAAGATTGTGTCTCTATACTATCTTGGTATTTTACCGGGCAAATCTGTGTACTTCTACATGGAATATCAGTCACCCAAGGTCAGGCTGTGTACTCTACACGACTATGTAACCCTACATAGGTAGACATTATGATGTACTCATCTACACGAATAAGTTCAAATACAAGGAATTCATAACCCATAGATTTCATGTACTCCTTTAAACATCATTTTCCTTAAATGGGAAGGAAATGAGGTGGGTCACCCTAGAATACATACAATGTTTCTTGGTTTCCCTAAAGAGGAAACCCTTGTATCACTCAAATCCCATGTTTATACCCGCCCAAATTAGTAGATTATTCCACTAGAGACCACATAAAATCATACTACAACTATTACAACATGAAATAATGAACTAATATTTGTTTTTGGGATAAATATAAAAATGGGCATCCCATTGGTTGGATAGAGATGAAGCTTAGCTTGATTTGAAAATATGTGGTTTCCTCACATTGATACATCACATTGAGGGATTTGTTACTGTACCTCTCTTCCATTCCCACTCTCCCTATATTTCCCCATACGAATCATTATCTCTTAGTTTGCATGAAGTGGGAAGAGGCAGGATGGGTGTGCATAGTAAGGAAGGAGGAAAAAGAGAAAAGAAAAAGAAAAGAATTAAAATAAGAAAAATAAAATAAAATAAAATGGGGTTCAATCCAACCCTGATGCCCAACTTCTATTTTTTCTGCCCCTATGATAAAAACCCCGTTTCAGACTCAATGGAGGAGATAGAATCTCAATCCGATGATCTATTCAAAATTGTTGACCAAAAGTACCTAGGTGAACAATTGAATATTTAATTTTTTAAATATTAAATATTAATTATTCTTCCAGAATTAAAACTGCTTGAATTTCTACCAAACTCATGTATGAGGGTAAAAATCCCATTCTAGGACCAACTAACTGGTCATAAAAAAACTTCTTCTCATCTTCTAATAGAGAAGACCATTTTAAACCTCACATTCATCGTCTAGAAAATATTCAAATTTCGTCTCAAAACTATTGTCTGGAAAAACACAGGTTCTTACAAACTCCCCACTATAAAAATTCTCATCCTTTTAATGCCTGGTGAAAGACCAAAATCCATGCTCTCAGCCTGAGAATCTACAAAACCAAGAAATATGTACATTTTAAAAACCATCCTCATAGCATCAACAACAACCTTCTACATGGAATACATTTTAAATCTGACCGATATGGTACTCCCTGCCATAGGAATACCCTTATCAATGTCTCAAAACAAATTCCATGCAAAAAATCCATCAGAAACACAGAGGAGAAACTGGAAATGAGGGTCACCACCTTCATACATCCAATGATGCACTCCCCACAATATGAATAACCTTTCATCTTTCCTATAGTGAAGCCTCTATAGGTTTCCTCTTCCCCTAAATGGAAGGAACTTTTGAAAGAAAATGGAGGTCAGCATATGGTTAAATCACTCTTAGCATACTCACAAAGAATCAAGATAGAGCATGATTATATATAACAAGAGTACACTATGATTCAACCAAGGGTGAATAAGGATCCCTCAGAGATATTATCACCATAATATCAAAACTGGACCAGGATTCAACCCCAAGTCAATCTTCTTATAGTGCCCCAACATTTCATGATGTCACCTCTACTGTAGAGGAACATTACAAAACATCTTCTAAGATACAATCCCATGGAATGTATGAAAAACAATGGTTCTCACCTACAACATGGATACTCATTGATTTGGATTCAAATTATACTTGTGAAACTAGTGTGTATCTTTATCACTTGACTCGTACTCTGGTGAAACATCCAACCACAAGGTTATGCTAACTGTGTTACAAGACACGTTAGTTTCATTAATCCAGATGATCCCTTGGAACTCCATCTCAAGATCGAGCACCTTGCCTATTCCTTGCATTTTTTCATGACCTCCCGCCACTCGATGTCCTTCCCTTCATAAGCATCTACCCATGCTATGACTACATTAGCGACTATTGAAACTTTTCTTGACCAGACCAAGAATCCAAAGAGTCATGCCCATCATATCCAGTCTCTGAAAACGAAGACACCCAGGGTGGTCATTAAAAATATAAATGATTCAAATTTCCTATAATGAAAAACTCAAGCATTCACCATGCATCGATCACCAAAAAAGTGTAAAAAAATATCACTACCAGAAAAATAATCTGACCAAATGGTCCAACATATCATGCATGCTACCCTTGAACGAAACAAACATCGATCTACATGGTTATGAGTCTAGAATAAGGGTATCTAGGTATCCCACCTAGTCCATGAAAACAATCTACACAATTGGGTCACAAGGTCTAACAACCTCCCTTAAAAGATTAGATCTACTCAAGAGAAGATAATGATCACCATGACCAATAAGGGTCGAAGCTGAAAACATGGCCTATGATGGCCCCGATCCTCTCTGAGCAACCTCATAAGTAACTACTCTATAGATGTCTAGTTCACAATAAAGGTCATGGTATTTATAGGGATCTCCGTCAGTGATCTGAAAATATGACCATAGACCTAGGAAACAACACTCTATAAGGGGTTCAAAAAAAAGGTATCACATGGCATATCGACCTACTAGGTCACTGTACCACAAATGCATGAGGACTAAGTCATCAACCTCAAAAAAAAATTACTCGATGTAGATCCAAATTTCCTTCAATTACAGTGAAATATATATACAATAATACCCAATAGAATAGGTCTAAATCATCAGTAAAATCACACACTAGTAGGCCTATATGATGTGAACCCTATGTGCTAGATATGATACATGAGAGGCCTCTTTATTTTTCTGGCGAATAGTCAAAAACCATCCATGGACTCTTACCAATGGCATTGATCTTCAAATGCATAGTAAATCATAAAATCCACACAACATGTGCAACACTCAAGGTGAAATCAAATTCAACAGTAACATCATAGATTAGAAAAATAGTTCCAAACCCCAGTAACAAGGACATCATATTAGAACAAGTGTTCTCACTGCACAAGTTCGATATCCATCAATAGTTCTAACACATTCCTAATACTCTAGTCTACCATATCCCAAATTTTATTGGCTAGGGAAAGAACACCTATGATACCACTTTGTAACGTCCTAACTCAGATGCCACTAAACTAGTTCTCTAATCCAGGGCATCAGAAGGCCTCAAGCATGAATCCATGTATGCCAAAGGCTATCGACTAGCATTGAGGGCCTATGATGTGATAATCAAGAGACTATTCCCTCATATCAAAGTAAAAAAAGAGAGCATAGAACAACTAAGTATCATACTCATCGGAATGTTAATAGAGTTCAGAAGAAGTAAACATCTGAAATAGAACATTCTATAATAATAAATGAAATACTATAAATGTGAAAAAAACTATATCAAGAAATACAACACTGGTCACCCAATATGGATGATCATATATATACATTAGTACAAAATAATGAGAAATTTAAAGTACATGGATCTACTACAAACTTTGAGCCAGACCATGTACCCAATATCTAGACCCTATCGAACTAAACCAGCCCAATCAGAAGAACTACATGATTATCATTGCTCCATCATGTAACTCTATGCCTCAACCCTATCCACCATGAAATTATACTCAACATCAAAAGAAGACACATAGTCTACATGTACACTGAGATGCATGTGTAGGGGTGAGAAAGAAACTTAGTAGGACACACCACCAGAAAAACTATATCTATGCTACTAAATGTGTATTAAAAGGCAATGTTCTCATACTAATTGAATTATAGATAAAATTTAGTAAAACAACCGGTGGGCCCATGGTCAAACCCATGGTTCGTAATCCCTTTAAACTGGGAAAGTTCCACTATGGATTTCTATAACTATATACGTATACATGTATAATCCCATAACTATACATATATACATAGATATTAATATTCATTGGTATGTGAATCAATAATAGGAAACCAGATCAGCAGTAGAACCTCATTTCCATAATCCTCCTCAACTAGATATCATCTAAAAGGGAATTATGTTGGACGTCATGCCACTCAAGCCGTGTACCACCAAGTCAATCTCTAGGTCTGTAACCCCAATCGACATATACCTGCTTCAACCAACATTGGAATGTATCTGAGCAAGATATGTCTCCATCAGAGAGTACCCATCCTACACTTGGGATCACATGTAATCTCCTCCAATTACGGAAGAAAAATCTCTATGCTGACGGTGAATAATATAATGAAAGATCTCAAGGTGTACATCTGGACATCTCATGAGACTCCATGCTATATCTCTTTAGTCATGTAACTGATCTAGAAGATAAATTTCATTACAATCATAGAAAATCCATCATATGATCCCTTTTAAGGAATTTCTACAGTGGAAATACAATTAACACTCAAGGCATATAAGTCATCGGACCTCTGATCATGTTTAAGGTATATCTTATATGGATCTTTGTATCACTTATAACACATAATTTATCACCCAATGAGCCCGTACAAGGCATATCTCTACTGGATCCATGTATCACACATGTTATAAACATAATCAACTTATGAGACCTTCCATGGAATCACTCAAATGGATCCATGATTCGATAATGGTTAAATTATTTTTAAAATCCCACAAATCACATCCAAGGAATCTCCGAATTGGATTTAAAGATCACTTAATGAATGTAAGAAATCAACCAACTGAGTCCATCCAGTTCATTCCTACCATGAGATCCAAGTGTCACTCGGGGTATAAAAATCACCAAACCACTGATCCCATATAAGGAATCCCTATATTGGGATCCAAGAATCACTCAGGGTACTTAAATAAACATCCCACTGAGCCCATCCAAGGTATTCCTACAATGGGAATCCAAGTATCACTCAATGAATAAAATTAAACACAAAAGGGTCAACAACCAGATATGAGGAAACAGCTATAAAAATCCCAACAGAATATATAATACAATATATATATATATATACACATCCAGTCTCAATAGGCATTTCTCATGTAATACATGAGGGTGTCACTAAAATAATAGAAAAAACATGGATCAGAAGCTGGATCTTATTGAAGAATATATGGGAACCCTAATAAGAAAAACATATCATAGAAAGAACATTTGGGAGTCCCTATATTATGAAATACGCCTCATGTCTAGTTCAATAACCACTAAACATGAATTACATTTAGTAAAAATCACTACATAGAAAAACCATGTCATGAAGAAGAAACAAGTTATAGTGGCCCGAACACCCAACCCAACAATCTAGTCACATCCCGATGGGCTTAATAGTTCGTCAAGGGTTCTAAGGTGACACATGAACACCATATCAACCCAAAACCGATGTACAACTTAGGGTTGGTCATGAAACACAAACCTACTAGGTTTCTCAAGTAATACACTCAGAGTCATCCTATATGGGATCCTCCAAGTAAATGTACAAGTGGAGGAATCATACAATAGGGGTTATCTAATTGATACACCGGTAAGAGGACATTATAAAAAAACTCCCTAGATTATTCCATAAGAAAAGTCATCCCTCAAGGGATATTTAGAAGCATACAGTCTCACCGACTCATAGGTTAAAAGGGTACTTCTCACAAGGGGAATGTCCTAAAAATCATAGGTCATGGGAGATAGCTCATAGATCATCTCAGATCAAATTTCTCAACTATGTTGGTACAAACACCCAATGGATAATTCAAACTCTGGCCTCACTCTTAAGAGACAATTGAATTCAAATACTGGAAGAAAATATCTCCATTTTGATAAAATCCCTAAAACCCATTTAAGATTCCATATATCGCTCCAGAGGTTCCACCATTTAGATCTAAATGGAAAACTAATCAGAATGGAAAAATCTCACGTACAATTCTGACATCGAGGCATGAAAAAATGAACCCCCCAAGCATTACAAGGGGACAGTACACAGCTTGTAAGTACAGTACATGACATGTACTCCCACGCACCACATGGGTGTGTACTCTTATATGCCTTGACATGTAATGATCTAGGTATAATACATGAAACACATGTACATGGTGTGTACCCTACATGGGGTACATGAATGTTTCCCTCTTGGGTTGGCCGTTTACTTGGCCAATCTCTGTACTTCTACAAGGCATGTCACCCACTCGGGTAGACATGCCCTTGCACTCATTTACAAAACCATGTACCAATACATGAAATGTATACCCCATATATGGTGTTTACTCTTTTAAACTTCATCTTCCCCAAATGGGAGAGACACATGGTGTGTCCCCATCGACATCACGTCATATAGCTTGGTTTCCCTGAACGGGAAACCATCGGATCATCTGAAATCGTTGTTTAGACCCCCAAATCAAAAAACCAGGCTACTAAGGACCTAATAAAGGCACAATAGAGATATAATAACTTGATAAAATTAACTAAAAGGGGGTATTCCGCATATCTAAAAATGGTCATCCCTTTGGGAAGAAACTGCCGAAATGTGGGTCAATTTGATGATCCACTAATGACAAAAATTGATCCAGCGTGTTAAGTACCTCTCATACCTTACCTCTCTATCTTTATCCATCTACATCTTTCTTTCTTAGGTAACATGATGGGGGAAGTCCTATAAGGGGTGTGTGCGATACGGAATGAATTAAAAAATAAAAAGAAACGAAAAGAAAAAGGGACTCCGGATGACCCTGGCGCCAAACTCGATTTTATGACTCTCCTAGGATAAAATACACATTATAGAAATAACAGAATATATCGAATCTCAATCCAATGATTCTTTAAAATTTTATGACCAAATGAACCTATAAATTTTATTGAATATTTAATTTATTAATTATTAATTATTAATTATTCCACAAAAATAGAACATCTTGGATTTCTACCAAACTACTATAGTAGGGTAAACACCCTATTTCTAGGCCAAAAAAGTGGTAAGACAAATTATTTTAGGTCATATTATAAGGTAAAAGACCATTTTACACCTTAAGTCCATCTAGTAGAAAAAATTAAAATTTCCACCCAATACTACTACCCAAAAAACATGGGTTCTTACATCATGGGTGGCTCTGAAAAATTCTCAAGGGAATAACTAACTAAATCCATTAGAGATCACTAACTTATATGGAATCAGCACACATCCAAATCCTTGATTGTAAGCAACCCAAAAAACCGCAAATAATACCCTTTCCTTAGGAAACCGGAGCACATGAACACTAACCAACTTCCCCTCCAGGTTACTAAACACTATTGTGAATTGATCACTCCTCATAAAAGTTTAGTCTTTCTAGTAAAATATGTCCTGGGGGATGAAACATGAGAGAAATTGGGTAAATATCTCTAATAACATCCCACAAGAACAAAGAAACTACGAACCACTACCGTGTTCTTAGTTGATTCCAAAAAAACAACCACTTCAACTTTTGATGGCTCTACTGACACGCCCTAGAGTGGAACCACAATCCTATGAAAATGAAACTCTCATTTCAAGAACATACACTTGTAAAACCTTTCATTTCTCTAGAGGTGTCAAAGAATATAAAAGATAGTTCTATGATATTGGATGTGCTTATCCTCCTCTGCTGAGTGGATTAAGATATCATTGAAGAATATGACTACAAACTGATCCAATAACTCACTGAACATGGAGTTCATAAACCCGATAAACATAGCTAGTGTGTTCATAACACCATAAAACAATACTAAAAACCCGAAGTTCCCATACAAGTATCTTAAGATAGTCTTTGGGTTATCACTCTCCTTTACCGTCAATTGGTGATATCCAGACCGCTGATTGATCTTAAGAAACAACTCAACCCTCTTAATTGGTCGAAAATATTGTCTATCCTTGAAAGTGGATAAATATTTTTGATCATCAACAAATTTAACATTCATTAGTCTATAGACAACCTCTGACCACCATCTAAATTCTTTGAGAAGAACACTGTATCACCCAACTAAGACATAATATCATGAATAAGACCCTTATGTATTAGATCCTCTATCTAAATCCACAACTCATGCAACTCATAAGGATCCCTCTAATAAGATCCATTGAAATCAGAGAAGCATCGGGCTGGAAGCCTATCCCAAAATCAACATCACATCGAGGGGGTATCATCACAAAATCCTTGGGAAAAACATTTAAGTACTCCCCAATTACACTAGGAACCTCTAACATCCCACTATCCATATATTCCATCAAAAACTCTACCAACATAGAAACATGTGGCATCACATACTGACTTCCCACCTGACAACTCCACAAACCAACAAAAACTAAACAATGTGAATCCACATCCAAAAACACGACTCTCTTCTAAAAGAAGTCGATAATTGAAAATATGAAATAAAAAAAATATATGATAACGATGACATTAGATAACTACATATGTAGAAAGAAAACATACCCATGGGACTGATGTGGTTCCATCATCATTCTACAGCCATGGCACACATCAAACTAGATGGTATATCCCCCAACTAGAATACTCTACCCTAGGGGAAGAGGAAGACTCTCTAGGTCTAGACTCGGAGCATGTGATAGAGCGGGTGAAACAAATTACTATGAATATCCTGAATCAAACATGTTACAAACAATGGTACTAAAAAACTGATCATACCTCTGACGATATCGGGACCAGGTGAAACTGCTGCCTCTATTGTGTAAAAATGTCCGCACCCAAATCCTTTACCTCTCTACTAATGACCACCACCATGTCCAAACTCAATTCATTGTCCCTAGACAAGAATATAATATTAAGTTCAACCTCAAACTACTCCATGTCCCCTTAGAGGTGAAAAATCATGTTGCCTCAGCTACTAAAATCATCTCATAGGAAACTAGTCTTGAAGCTGGCCCTGAACCTGTCCACCTCTACCAAACTAATAATTGGGAACTTCTGGGAATTGGCATGGGTAATGACCATGAACCCAATAACATGAACACATTAGTGAAAATATATAAGGAAAATCATGTAAAACATTGTAACATGAGTAATGAAAATGAATATGATGAGGTCAACACCTTACAAGTCGGAACCATAATGGTCCTAATGCCTTAAATCTACAACTAAAAAATATTCTTCTCAGAGAACACTGATGGATCCTCTCTCATGGTAGACCGACTCTTAAGTACACCTGCTCGATCACATCTTCCTTCTTATAATCCTCCACATACGTTGGCAATGTAAAAGGAGTACCAATATACTAGATAGAAGGATGATGTGCCACCTCATGATATTTTGCATGATGCTCCCATTCTAGAAAAATGTATCGGAAAAATAAATAAGGTCCATGAACATGATTCCTAGCTTTTTCACTGACATAACCCCTGTTGAGGGAATATCAACTCTTACTTATTCTCAAACATCAGGGTTGATGAATGGAACTCTGTCCAGAACTCATTCAAGAAGTCTACCCAAAAAACATACGCCTCCTCCGACTCTCCCGGATATAGTTATCACCACTAATACATAGTACCCCACATATATATGAATTCCAATGGGACACAGTACAATATTAGTGCCTGGATCAAACTCAAAGTGAACTTGAGCTCCTCCAACCATCTATTTGTATCCACATATGAAACACTTCCCTCACACATCCCCAAAGCATACCACTAAAAAGTGTCAAATGTCTTCAAACACTTATTATCCTCCTCAATAGGATCAATCTTATGGTGATTAACTATATTGGATTGATAAACCTAAACTTCCTAAGCCATAAATAATCATGACTACGAACCATAGCTGAAAAGAAAACAAGAATTTACTATGATTGGGTACTAAATGATTTTTATTAATACTTATTGTAATTAATTTAAACCTTCCCAAATGACCTATTTAAAACAAGAACACAAGTCATTATTATGAATGTGCCACTCCAAGTCATCTACCCTACAAGTAGGTCCATCTCATTTGTAAATTCAATAATCTTAGATTCTATTCACAAGATCCTGGGGCCTAATTTCCCATGTCCTAGTTGGCCTCTCTAGCCTTTGTCACGCACCAAGGTGAACTGGAACAATTTCTATACCACCCCAAGCAATTCTCACTATGCCTAACTCTAAGGTCAATCCTATCACCCAACCATAACCATTGAAACCACTATTTCACAATGAAACATTCCAAATATTCTCCTCCTGGTCTAGTAACGATGAAAAAAGATAATGACCCCCCCTGAGTCCCACCTCTTGTAGGCCCTAGGTTGGTGACTAGCACTAAGGGTTTACAAATCTCACAATATGAGAGACATTACCCATTATAAAAAACAAGACCATGAGATAATATGAATCATTCAAAAAAATATTATACCTTTTATAAAATAGAAACCCTAACCATACCACATGCATGTATAAATAAAAATGATTAAAATACAATAACGTCCTCAAGGTAAATACAAAAAAGTAATGCTAAAGTAGAGACTCAAAAACTGTCAATGATCTAATCTAGTAAGGCCCATCACTATCCATAAAATCCTCCTAGAAACATGAAAATAGTTTTATATACATAGGGTGAGCATACAAGTATACACATTAAGAAAACCAAATGCTCTTGTGCACATGGGAAAGATGTATACTAATGCCCTTGTGAGAAAAAAATAGATCCAAACAACACCTAAGCACGTACACTAACCAAACCCAACCTCACCAGGAAACACTCACCAAGTAAAAAAAGTCAAGTAATATAATATGTTATAAAGAACATAGATGATTGGGTACGATGTCCCACTTTTTGATTGGTATTCCTCTCTCTCTCAACTTTGTACACCATGGAGCACTCATCCATTCCTCATACCAAAGGACATCCTACCCTCACACACATGGGCCTCACAACACATCATTCCCACACAAAACTAGGACTCATAGAACATACCACCCCCAAAAACATAGTCCTCACATTATATATCATCACGAATACACCAAAGACAGCACATCACAACTCACGCCAAAGAAAACTAGGAAACAAACTACCTTTCCCACAAACATCAAGGCTATAACATCTTTCTCGAAGACACATGGGCCACAAACCACTCACATGCAAACATATGGGCTATCAAAACTACTATATAAAGCACTAACATACCTACATCCATCAAAAAATGATCCATACCAACCTCTCATGGATGAGATAGTGGAAAATTTTGAGTTCCCATCCATCCATACACCTCACTAGATGTGGGGAAAACAACCCCCCCACATGACTATGTGGGTGTTAAGCACATAATGATCAACATGGTTGGGGAGAATATAGAAATAAAAAATATTATAAATATATATGTTTGGTATCAATCACATTACCCTAATCTATGGGTTAGTAAAAAACCATCTCACAACACCATCACTTTTTATGAAACCTCTAAATCCACCACACCACACAACAAACCAAAAATCCATTTTCACATTTTCCAACCAATTAATTAAAAAAATTTAATTTCAATAACCAAAAAATCCCAATAAATTAAACAAATTATTAAAAAAAATATTTTTTAATTCCATTAGTAATTGAGAAGTTATCATCCACCAAACACATCAAGTGACACATTAATAGTCATTCATGAGGTGAAGTGCCATAGTAAATTTAGGAACATGAAATTAATGAAACATAACACCATAACCTCTAGATATAATGTGAAACATTATGAATGATTTTAATGAAAATATTCTCGACAATTACCCACACAAACACAACTTCCCTTCTTCAAACTCATCCTCCTAGTTCATCCTATTAACTTCACCAACACCCAACTCACAACCACATCCAACAACACATTACATCACAACCAAATTGTATAGCCCTACTATATAACCATAACACCCTCATCATATCCCCATTTGAAAACCGTATGTCATCCAATTACCCCACACATAGAAACCAAATCAACCACACACATCACATCACCTACCAAGAAAAAAAATATTTTCAAATTCTAAAAGGCATCCCTTATATTATTTCACTTGTTTATTTAGGTTTTTTCACAAAATATTGTATGATACAGGGGTATCCATTTATTTTCTGACTATATGTGTGTAAAGTTATTTTATATATAAGCATTAAAATAATATAAAAACATCAATAATTCCACAAACCATCTAGTGCTCAAATAAGGACCCCCAATATACACCATTTTTAGTGGCTATTTAGAAAATAAATAATACAATAATTAATGAAATACAACATATAGAAAGATCATGCATCACTTTTTACTATCCCATATATATTGATTCTTAAAATAATTTGATTGTATTTATTTATCCAGAATAAACTATCTTCAAAAAGTGAAAACATCTATATACCCATCCCTCATTATGAAAGTTTTAGAAAGATGACTGAAATAATACTATGAAGAATAACGATCGATAATTATTGGTTTCACAAAAAATAGGGGAATGTGTACAACAGGTAACCATCTAGGGAATCTGAATCCAACTTAGGAAAGCTCTCCAAGGATGAATTAATTAGGGATTTTTGGTTTTAAGAGAAATGAAAACGCATGGATTTAGGGCATGGTATCTTGACTTAAGGAAGATCAGATCTGATTCAATAGGAATTAGACATAGTTTAATATTGTCATTAAAGGATGATCTGACAAAGATCATGAAGTTTGACCATTTCAAAGACTCTAGTCACTTCAAAAATAAAATATATAACTATTTTTTTAAAATTACTCTAAAATCCATCAATTTAATCCTTAACACCAATTCCCTTCATTAATGTTGTAAAATATGGAAAACTCTACCTGAGTAGAATAAATTGAAAATTGTTTTAAAATGAGGAACAATTGGTAATGAGGCACTGTCCAATTGAATAGACGACCACCGTTACTAAGTCACCTACATGTGTGACACCTCCAGGTGAGACACCACTAGACAGGGCAACGGCATCTGATACAATGATAGGAATGAGACACCGTTAAGGAAACCCACCACAAGACACAACACCCCGTTAGGGTGAGTCACAACTAGATGAGTATCCTCCCATGAGGCACCCCCATTCTAGGGACCACCAGGGTGAGACACTGCAATAATTCCATGTCCTTGATGACTTATCGTCAATGAGGAACTTCCTGGGTGAGACAACATTGGGATGAGTAACTATTATGATGAGGCACCATTGGAAAACAAGGAAAACATGGAAAACTAATAATTTTACAATGTGTGTAAAAGAGTCACCTTAACCTTATAGGACACATCAACCCCAAATTTCACACAAATTAATAGACTAGAAAGCTCATGGAAATTATACCCTCCTTATAATAGAACATATATTTGAGATCAAACATACATAATCATGAATCATAATGTAAGAAAATTCTTCGACTGGTAGAAAAACATTTGAATAGTTTTTAAACAAGATTATGTGGACTATGTGTTAGAGTTATATATTCCTAAGTATGAAATGTGGAATTTGTTCATAAACTATATATTTATACCTTTCTAGAAGCATAAAAGTATTCTCTTAAAGTTTAAAGAAATTATATAAAGGGTGATATAAGGAACTACCTTCTATACTCTTGTATTAAAAATGATGGAATATGATAATGGATTTGAGTGATTGGGGTTTCCATTAAAATTTTTTCTCGGTAAGGAATTCATAATATTGCTATTGATATAATAACTATCAAAATGTGAATAGGTTCATGAATTGATTACTTTATTATCACATAATATTGGGGATAAAGAAAAATGATATATTATGCATGTGATCTAGTTCTATGTTAAAAATACTAGAGGTAAAGGTATGATCCTAATAAATAAAATTGGACATTTTCAAATATTTTTCATCAATAATGGAAACTTAAAGGTGGTTTCAAAAAGGAAGTGAAATGTATTCATAGGATGGCATTACCTAGGAAACCTGATGGTTTAGAGGATAATCCATGGAGAGTCCATGTTAGGTATTAGTGTTTAAAACTTATTTTTTTTATTTCAAATGGTATATGATATGGAATAAATATTTAAAAGTTTTATAAATATATAAAAGTTTTAATCCAAGAAATAATTATTAAATTATGTTTTTTACATTCAATTTATGAATCAAAGTGTTTCTAAATCAAAGATGTGGATGAAAGTGAAAAATTAATTCTTAGTTGTATTTATATAAATTTGTGTTTTTATCTCATATCTCTTATATAATAAGAGATTTTTTTATAAAGATTTGTTATATAAAATATGAGATAATATTTGTAATAATTTTTTTTATTATTCATGTGATTCTATAATATACTTGGGATGAATATGTTAATAAAAATGTCTTATTCAATTTCAAAAAAATACATATATATGTTTCTTGAAATGTTTAGGATATTATCCCACCATCGATCAATGAAATTTTATAAAGAATAAATTTTTTAATTTAGAATAATATTAAAAAAACATAGAATTTATTATATTATATGGCCATTAATAATTTATTTGTTAAATATTCTCATTAAATAGAAATAATTTTTTGTTTCAAAACACAAAAAGTGTTTCGGTATCTTAGTATGATTTTTTATAACGGTTTGGGTATCCAATAGGCTACTTATAATGTATATATAATTATAGAAATTAAATTTCAAAAATAAAAGATAATTACAGTAAATAAAATTATTATTTTTTAATATCATAATTGGTTTAGGGTATGTTGGTAAATGATTAATAAAATGTGTTATACAAGATACTTAAATATTTCATGGTATTTTTTGATGGAATATATTCTAAATATGATAATGAAATTGAACCTGTAAAATGTTCTAATTGAAAAACTGATGTTATTAAAAAACTGTTATTGTGTAGTAAAGTAGGTTGAATACCTTTTCAAAGAGTTAATCATTATGAATAATTTTCATAATTCTCACTACTATTAAAACTATATTACATCATTGGTGTTACAGACTAAAGGAGTTTATTGTGATGGTTTTATAAGATATGAACATAGTTATATGGCATGAATTACATAGATTTATAACGTGTTTAACATATCCCTAAAAATGTAAAAAATGTAAGTCCACACTGGTAGTTTTTGAAATGGGATATGTTACAACACGAAATTATGTATGGTTTCTTGGTATTATTAAAAGAGTTTAAAAATTTAAGATGTATCTTGTAATTAAAATGGGATAATACACATCATAATTCATTCATATTTGCTTCATATACTCATGAAGTGAAATTATATTTATCCTCTCATAGTACGACATTGAGTTATCCCTAATCAATGTCAATCACAGAGTATTATAGAATGTGACGAAATATTATGGATATCATGGGTTGGATTTCTTATAGCGATATGAAATACATTCATGAGGTAGAAAAAATAGTTTTCTACACATGAAGACAATCCATGTATACTATATCTAGTATCATACACTATGTATTTGGTATAATAAGGTTTCATGATTCATACTTGGATTTATTAATACATAAGGTTATAAAGATATTGTGCATGAAAATGGTCATATTCTAACACCTTTATTATAAAATCCTTATGTATTATTTAACTAGGGAATTTTTCTTATGTTTATAGTATTGTCACTAATTGATTCTTAACAAGCATGGTATTCCTGTATCTTATATGATGACTGAGAAATCCAGGCGTTCAATTGAGATAAACTAAAAGGGTGAACAAGCATACATAGATAAGAACTATTATTTAAATATATATTAATTATGCGTAATGAAATGTGTTCATCCATAAGGGTGAATGACATGTGATGTATTCATTGTTCTACTTATTCACCAGTCAAATAATTGGGAATGAATGATTAACTATATAGGATTGATGTACTCCATGTCATGTGGTTACTTGATGTCCTATAAAAATGAATCATATGAAAATACATGCTTTTATATTATAAATATAGTAGGAATTCATATAGGGAAACATGTGTTTGATTAATATCGTTTGAGATCACTTTTTAGTTTTAGTACATATTATGTTTTTCTAGAGGATGTTCTTTTCTTAAAATTTTGAAATCCATAAATTATATTTTTTTTTCAATGCTACAATGGTTAATAGGGCCACACATTGGGTTTAAGTTAATGGGGATGGAGTTTTACATAATAAAAATGATACTCAAAAACTGTATAAGAGTTTATTCATAATGAGTATTGGATGTATATTCAAAAAATATTACATATGATTAGATTCATAGAAAATTTGATGATTATTTTAAAAAAATATATTATAAGAAATCGACATTCTTTTAATATCACATGTTATTATATATAATCCAATATAAGCTAAAAAGACACAAAATACAGTGAATCATTAGTTTTAGTGGGTGATTGATAAAGATATTCCCTAAAGCCTTATACATTTTATATGCATTTAGGGATATCCTCTTCCAAGATATGGGTGTATCATAATTCATGATATATGATATATTTCTACTACCTTTTCCAGTAGTATTTTAAGAAAAAGGAAATAAATAATTATTAATAAAAATGTATTTTATGATTTATATTTACACCCTATGATTGATTAATGAATTTGAATGTTATGTTTTAATATTCATGAATTTTACACAACTATCATTGATGGTAATTCTTTCATATTTATAAACACACTATAGAATTGGATAATTAATTTGGATATATATATATATTTATTTATTTAATGATAATAAATTTACTCATACATTATAAATGTATGTGAAAATTATTTAGGAGTCTTATAAGGAACTATTGGAGATTTATATGGGTGTTTGATCATCAACAAAACATTATATATTGATTATATCAATACCAAGTCCATCTTAATTCTAAAAAATTATCCTCCATGATATATTACCATGTTATGTCCATGATGTGGATCCCACCCAATCATCCGGTGATTTAGTCAATCTATGGATACACCCCGAGGGAAGAGAATTTTGGTTAATATTAGTGTTCATCACCTTGTACTATGAGAACATAGTATTAGAGGATCATAAATGAATGTTATACATTCTTAATTTCATATATAAATTATTATAGATTCAATGAAATGTTGTATTGGTATTTTATGATTATAATTCATTCATCATTGATCAATTATTGTTTGATACATTGAAAACGATCATCCGGATTCTTTAAAATTATACATTCTCACCATCAACATATCCTCTAATGTTTAGGTAATCGAAATATTTTTTTAATAATTATATGCTTGAAATACAGTTATAATACACAAGAATGTACTGAGGAAAAATTTCAATTCCTTACATATTCATGATGTAAACCAAGAATCATGATCAAGAACTATCATCCTCAAAATATCATGAATACACATCACCTCCATAATACAAATCATTTACAAAAAACCACTCACATAAATAAATTAATTGATAATAAATGTCATAGTTTTATCAATTTATCCCTGATAACCCAAATAACATCAAATGATTTCAATATATGAGGAAAATATATGAAAAATCCAAAGAAATGTCTTCCCACTTTGACTGAGAAATTTTCAAAGGATGAAATAACCAAGACAAAACATGATGTAAAATTTTTATCTACTAGAAAATAAGACATAAATAAATAATCCCAGATACCACCTTTACCATTCGTGGATACCAAAGATATCGATTAAAAGTATGATACATCTTTAAAATACCCAAATACTCTTCAAAATAAGAACTATAAAAATCACTCAAAAATATTTATCATATAAACTGAAGAATAAATAAAATTCTATACAATAACACCTGATGTTCTACATCATCAATCTAACAATATGATGAATCATAATTTATAATCATGTATCTCCACATCTCCTCCTTAAGATCCCATATAAAAAGATTCCTTTATTTATCACACAAATGAATATATCACATCATCTTAGAAAGATAATATCCTTAATTATTCATCGTATCCAAAAGATAAATAGATCCCAATAACAAAAAAAATATTTATTCACCACTCACAACTATGAAACATCACCATAATAATTTTTATTAAAATGTTTTTCTACCACATTACGCTTTTCATGAGTATATTCGATCTTGAAGTCACGATCTACTGAAAATTCAACCCACCTTATCTAAAAGAAAATTATATTCATTCTAATAAATGATAAATATCAAGGAGTATGGTCTATATAAACTATAAATATTTTAATGTAAAATAATAACTCTAATTATTATGTAAAAAATATTAATCAAAAGAACCGACTAATAAGTAATATAAATATGTTGATGATAAACAATTATCTAGAATCATAAGAAATGAATTATTTCTCTTCCATCAACACACATACATAATACTTATGGGATACATCATAATATACCATATAAGGAATACCTTACACAAGAAATAAAAAAATTATAGATATAATGAATTTCTTCATAAAACATTCAAATGTATCTTATCAATTTTTCTTTCTTGATATGAGATATAAAAATAAGCAAGAAGATGTTCATTGATCTTTTAAATATTTTAAAAAATTATTATAGTTATATTTATAATTTAGTGAAAAAAATACTTTGAAATTTATATTTATATATTTTGGACCAATGTGATCATATGTCCACTCTTCACACTCTCCAAATGAGAATATGTTACCCACCATAATAATTTACCCAAAACATTAAAGGAGTCAAAAACTTTTTAAAATATTTTTTTTAACCACTATAGGAGAAACCCAAATCCAAACGTTTCCATTCCCAAAGTACCAACCTAGAACATTACTATTAAAGTGTATAATGAACCAACTATTTCATAATGTTTAGAATAATCCACAACTGAATCCATTTTATTTTTCCATACCAAGGAACAAAAAAACTATCACTATCACCCTAGAAGAACTTCTCAAGACGGTCCTTTTGTATGGGGTATCACAACTAGAAAAATGGGCTATTTCCATGGTTCAAAACTGCAGCAATAGGTCCCAAAACCATGGCCTTAGGCTACGGCCATGGGTTTTCCCAACCATGGGCGCTATCATTTTTAACCATGGAAATAGGTAGCCAATTTCCATGGTTCTGAAAACCATGGATATAGGTGTCTCTATTGTGAACTGTGGCTGTTGACCTATGGACACGGTTTTCACCGTGGAAATATGTGGCCTATTTCTATGGTTTTAGCCATGGCTACTACCCTAGAAAACGGTGGAAATAACCTAAAAATAATATGTGCCCAGTCATATTAGATCCTAGTACCTTGCTTTCCCGATTCAATGACCTAACCACTACACCACCAAGGATTTTGTGTGTATATATATAATATGTTATACATATTATAAAAAAACTGTGGAAAAATTGTAAAAACCATGGATATAGTTCTTCTTTCCTTTTTTTGGCAGGAATGTTTTTCTCCCACGCAAGGGTGGGAGACCTATAGCCATGGTTTTTAAAACTGTGTCTATTGCTCTTTAAAAAAAGGCCTATTGCCACAATTTTGAAAACTGTGGCTATAGGTCACATAACTGTGGCTAGAGAATTGGGATACATCCATGGTTTTGAAAACTGTGGCTATAGGCCATGAAAAAAAGATCTATAGCCACGGTTTTATAACCATGGCTCTTGGCCACAATATTGTGTCCATAGCAACCTATAACCATGGTTTTAAAACTGTGGCTATAGGTCAGTGGGTATAGCCTGTTTTTCTAGTTGTTTTGTATCACCCTTGAAACTATGTTCATTATTTTTAATGAAAAAACATAAACTATAGAAAATGAATAGAGAAAATAGATAAATATTTTTGAACCATATAAACATGTTGAAATAGTATAGAGTATTTATTTAGGTAGTAACATTATCTTCACCATTAAAGTATTATAATGATATATTCCACCTGAGAGTGTTTTATTGGGGATCACTATTTTGTATAGCATAGTAGAGTTTGCAAGTATCATCAACCTCCACTATCATTTAAACTCTCACTAGATCATTGACACTTAATATTATTATTATTTAATGCATATAAATTAAAAAATTTAAATTCATTTCATTACTTATTTTCCTGAAGAAGTAATATCATATTACTTCAACAAACTACTTTAGAGTTGTTCAAGGATATTTTCTATGAAATTAATTCACGTGTATTATTTATTTAATCTCCATGAAAACATACTGACACGGATTCAATATGTAGACACATTAAACATATACCTAAATATTCATTATTTTAATTAATACATTATTAATTATTCCGTATTACTCAATATAAATGTTCATGTAATACCCACACATAAAATGTGAGAGATAAAATATATATTTTAATCATTTCAATTTTTAAAGTCATAAATTTATAAAATTTGAGGTGTTTGAATTTATACTAGGTGGTGATCATTTAAAAATTCCAGAAACAATATTATTTTTTATATAGTATAAATATATTTAGTTTTTAATTAGTGAAAAATTAAATAAATTAAAATAGTCCACATAGATTTCCAAAAAATAAATTTCAAAAATTTATGCAAAATTTGTCATATTTTACAACTCTAAAAAACAATGTGTTTGTGTGTATTTTTCTTTATATTTTATTTATGTACATGTTATTTTCTATTACTATACAATAGATTTTGAGGAGTGTAACTGTCATCTAGCCTCAAAATTATGTGTAATTACATACTAATCCATTTTAAGATATGTATATATACAAATACTAATTAATATACTGTTCACATTTCTTTACTGTAAATGTGAATTTCTCAACATAAGTATCAATAAATCTATATTTAGGGTTATTCAACAGTTACCCAAATTTCATTATTTGTATGTGTGAATCCTAGTCAATATAGGTGTCATTTTCTCAATTGTTTGTCTCATTTAGATTAATTTTGGTGTTATTTAATCACGTTCATGTCTAATTTGAGTCCATTATATGTGTAGTTCAACACATGAAAATATTTTATTATTTATAATATAAATATAGTATCCATAATAAATAGATATAAATAAATATATTATTAAAATAATATTGACAATAAGAATGAATTGAACAGTGAAGAAACTAATGTTGTGATAAATTTTTATTGCCAAATTATGACACCTTAGTAAATGAATAATAACACAATTTATACTAAGATGGTTTTTTATTTGAACTATGATCATAAAATGAATAAAAACAAAAATAAAAAATCATTAAACAATATCTACAATGATATTTATTATATTATGACTTCCAAAATGAAAACAAATTTCATCACCCCTAGTATAAGGAATAATATAAGAAGTTTTTTATTTATCAAAACATAAATAAATAAAACATATTTTTGTAACTAGAAAAATATTATATGGGGTATAAATGATTCAAATAAATGATATCCTCTTTTTTTATAATTAAAAAAACCAATTATAACTTTAAAAACAGCTTCCCATTTTCAAATAATAAAAAAGATCAAACAGTTAAAGTATGTTATCTCCTAAAAAATACCTCCACCTTAATTTAACCCCAAATAGGTAGGTAGCCATTACTATGAAAAAAACTAACACTATAATGGTATTAATAAAATATAATTTAATCACATGATTTTAGTATGTTCTGAACCATTCTAAACCAAAATTCAAAGTCTGTATAACTATATTTACAGAAAGATAATATTTATCCCCATCAATTTATATAGTCCAGGTATAGATTAAATTAAAGATTAAATTTAAATATATAGAATATAATACAGTGAATACAATATCTTTAAAAATATATTACGGCTCTATAAACATTTACATATTCAAAACAATGTATGTAGATTTGAAATTATTCACATATAATATAATAAAAACTCATTTTGAAATATCACATAGAATCCTCAAAGAGCTATGAAATCATTTAAATATATTCACGTTATCATATATGATGATATTCAATGAAGTAAATAGTATCATATATTTATAAAAAATTATATTTAACCACATAATACAATATATTTATCATAGATACCGACCAAGAATAAAAATTAGCTTATGTGCATAATAGTAGACCATAACAGATAAGAATATTTGAAAATATCACTCATCATAGGATTACAAAAAATCATAAAAATAATAATTCCAAAATAATAAATTTGACATGAAGTGATAATCCGAAGATGAAATAATTTTAGCCTTGAAAAAAAACACAAATTCTAAAATGATATTTTCTATGTTGGTTCCCTTAAAACATTTATTTAACGATTATAACAAACCAAGTAAAAATTTTAATTTCCTTAAATTTAGATAAATCAAATGGTTATTAAAAATTAATACCATATCATTTTCTGTATAAATATATTCCAAATTAATATTTCCTTTTTGAAAATGATCTCCGAGAAAATCATATATAACATCAATTTGTTTAGTTTTAGGGTACATGGAAGGGTTTTTATAAAAATAAATTTCATAGATATTATCACAATACTAAATAATCATATAAAAATTAAATCCAAGACCATTAAAAGTTCTCTTAATTCATAAATATTGTGATAAAAAATATGTGACAAAATATATTCACTTTTGACAAAATATAAATTAGTTACATTATATATCTTTGAACTCCATTAAAAAAACATTTCCCAAGTTATTATAACATGATTGATGTTTTATAAATTTATATGTTTAACACAAAAATAATATAATTATAATAGATAATAAAATCCCAATAATATTTATATTGCTAAAAAATGATATTGAATGATCCGTTTATATAATTTATAATCCATTTAAAATCCTTTCAATGGATTTATTTAGGATTACATTGAAATCAATCACATATCCAAAATTAAAAAATCAAATTATTACTTGAATAACATAAATATAATAATCTCTTAATTATTTTTCTAAATATATTAACAAAAAATGGGTTTCAAGATTAATCGTTATCAAGATTCCATGATGTATTCATTGGAGTATTTTATCTTCTACTTGAATGTAAAAATATTATTTTAAAATAATACTTAGAAAAATTAGATTGATTAAGAATAATACTATAGTCCCTTTTACATAATTAATTAATAAGAAATAATATATATTATCCAATTAAAATCATATCAAGTTAAATTTATGTCAAATCAGAAAATTCATTACCTAAATCATTATTTGAAAATACAAATATGTTATCATCCACAAAAATTTTAGAAATAAAAAAAATAATTCCTTAATAGTAAGAAAAGTTGGATAATATTTTTATTTGTCAAAAATATTTTATAAAATAATGTTTGATAATATTCTATACCATGGTCAAAGATCATTTTTTAATTCATTTAATTCTTTTGAAATTTATAAAACATGATTCAGAAAATTTTCAATCTCAAATATAGTTGATTGTCTTATATAATCTTTTTTAGAAATATAAATATTCAAAAAATCACTTTATAAGTCAATTATATATAATTTTAAAAGTTTAGAACCTTTATAGGATAAAAATATACTAACATATTCAACCCTAGATATGGGTGAAAATTATACTTCAATGTAAATACCATAATAATATGAATATCCCTTCATAACTATTATAGATTTAATTTTATTCATTTGACCACATTAATCATGCCTATTTTAAAAAATAAAATTTGTTCCAACAATATGATAATCATTATGTGAGATAGATTGAGTGCACAAATTATTTATAGTAAATTTTATTAACTCAACTTTTACATACAAGATCTATATTGAATAATTTAATGTACTATAAATATTATTTTGAACAAAATTTGAAATAAAATCATGATAAGAAATAAATACAAATAATATATACTAGTTTGAACATTTGATTAAATAATTACAATGATATTTAATATGGGATGATATTTATATGATTTATAAGACTATTAATGAGGGAGTTCAACCCCCTCCCCCACTTTAACATTTTATTATTTTTTTATTTTAAGATTTAATCTCTCTAGAATTTATTTCTAAAATTCCTCTTTATGATCATTGGTACCACCATTCATTTCTTTAAAAATATCCTCATAAAATTTCACATGGATAGATTCTATAACTACCATGGATATATTATTGTAAACTCTAAATTATTTCCTATATTTTTGATATCCTAAAATTTTATTTCATTAACTTTAGGATTAAATTTATATAATGAATCATTTTTGTTAACAATAGAAAATTAATAACTGAGCCCTCAAAAGTACCAATTGTTTTATTTTTGTCCTTTCCAAAACTCATAATATGTTTTCTTTAAAATTATTATTAAATGAAGTCCATGTGAAAAAAATTTAATAAAAAAATGTTTATAAAAATATCATGGATTAATAAATTAATTTAACATGGTTCTTGGAAATTATTTTAGTGTTTTCATTTTTATTTCAAGAAGTCCATATATTTTTGGTGGCCATGGGGTTGAAAAATTATTGAAATATGCATTTTCAACATTGAATTTATAGAGGTAAATATTTACAAATACCTATACCCTATCACATCTAATATAAAATATAAAAAATCCTTTCTTAATATAAAAAAATATTTTATACGTAAACAATTTTGAAATTGTTTTATGTTTTTTATTTAAGAACTATATCGATGTCAATTAGATAAATTCATCAAAACTTACAAACAAAAAATTATTAACACCCAAAATTACACTATATACTGGTTGAAATAATTCAATATCTAAAATTTATAAAGGATTTTGTATTTGTAATTACCTTATAGATATTAAATAATCGTTATGGTGTTCACCTATCACACACTATCCAGAAATATAGGTTCAATACAAATTCATTTTTAGAACGTATAGAGATCATTAATACCTAGAATGTTTTTATAACGTCATGAATTTTTCATGGGTAGGTCCCCAATCAAATAACATATTATCTGATTAAATGAAAATGAAAATTTTACTTTTTAGTTAGTTAATTCAGTAAGATTAATTGATTAAACATTACCCTTTAAATTTTCATAAAATATTATAGTTTTATCACTATAAATATATATTTATCATTTAAAAATATCACATGAATCATGATAACAAATAATAATGAGATTCTAATTCTGTTATATGTTAATCGTTCAACTAAGAATACTTTATTAATTTAGGAACCCCACTAAATAATTTAACTATACATTTTGAATTATCACAAAATGTAACATTATGTACTTCACAATAGTTGAATGACAAGAACCTTGACACATAACCTGAATTTTTTGAACTCCCACAATCCATATATTATGTCTCTTTCCTTATAATGTTTTGGCACAAATCCAATAATGTCATATTCAATAATATTGTGGTACCAATGAAAAAATGGATCTAATATGGTCATAATATGATTTACCATAACCTATATAGATTTATGACATTTATTTATAAGAAATATAGATGATATGTATTTATATGTAAATATTTTTGTGTGACCAATAGATCTATTATAATTTAATAAACATTAACTTACATTTTTTCCTTTAACCGCACATTTTAAAAAAAGTGATTATTGAAACAGCTAATTTGGAACTTTTATCCTTAATTATCCAATAAATTTTAGGTAATTGATAATCATAAAAAAGGCCAGTTTTTGGATTATTCATTTTTTTCAATATTATAATTTATTCATATATTTCACTTATTTGAAAAAATATTAATAAATATGTCTTTAGAAATTCAATTTCCATTTTTAAATTTACATTTTCATTCAAAAGTCGTTGGGAACAAAATTAAATTTTAGTACAGCTTTTTTTCCTCAATCAGATGGGAAGTCTGAATGAATGAGTCTGACATTAAAGGATATGCTTTGAGCTTATTCAATGGACTACCATGGAAGTTGGGGTCATCATATTTCTTTATTTGAGTTTTCTTATAATAACAGTTTTTTTAGTATACAAATGTCACCTTTAGAGGCATTGTATGGGAAGCAGTGTAGAACACAAAAATTTTTAGTTGAAGTTGGGGAATGGAAGTTGATGAATACATAATTATTAGGGGAAGTCTATGATAATGTGAAGATATTCTAGAAACACATGAGGATAGCTCAGAGTGGAAAGAAAATTTATGTAGACAACAGGAAGAAAGAGTTTTATTTTTAGGTAGGTGGTCATGTTTTTTTAGAATCTCACCTTGGGAGAGTGTTATGTTTTCTTGGTATGAAGTGAATGCTAAGTCCATGGTTCAATATAACCTATGAAGTTATTGAGAAGGTTGGACCAGTCTTCTACCGAGTAGCTTTTCTTTTAAGTTTATCTCTGGTACATAATTTGTTTCATGTTTTGATGTTTATAAAGTAAGTAATAGATTCATCTCATTTCTTGATTCTAGAAGTCATTCGGTAGGAAGAGAACATTTCTTATGAAGAGATACCAGTTCATATTTTTAATTGATGGGAACAAATATTGTGGAATAAGGTAATCTACTAGCTGGTGGTTTTTAGAGAAATCACATGGTTGAACATAAAACAAGGAAATCTAAAAATGCTATTTTGGAAGATATACTCACTTTTTTAATAAGTAAATAAATTTTTTTTGGTGAAATTTCTAAAAGGTGGGGATAATGTAACACCCCAAAGTTTTAAAAATAATTTAAAATGAATGAAACATTATTTTATGAAGATATTTTGAACTATCGTTTAAACATAATTGTTTTACTTCTTTGTTTTAAATTTCCTAAAATGGCCATCTAAAATAGTGATCAATAAGTTATCTAGAGTCAAATGGAACCAAATTTATTTTTGGTGAATAGTAGAATACCCTTATAAATAGTAATATGACCCAATTTAATATAAAATTATATTTTTTTAATTTGGTTAAGGTTTTAAGATAATTACAACTTGATTAATTTTTCTTGGTGTAAAAAAATGATATATAGATTTAATTTTTTTAGAAGAAATTATAATTTCATAAAAAAATTAAATTAATAATAATTAAAAAATTATTGTTGATAAATGGTGTTCATTTTTGGATAATACATGTAGAAAAATGTATAGGGTGAATTTTTGGAATTTTTTTTTGAAATTATTGAATTTTTTATGACCTGTAAAATATGATAAATTAAGATAAATACTAAATACTTTTTTTTACTACAACATAGGTGATGCAATGATGATGTAAGCCCACTTTTTTTGAAATCACATGTAATATTTACTATTTTGGGACACATGAATCAGGATTATTCACTGTCTTGAGAAAAATATTAAAATAATGATAAAATTAATATAAAATCCCTCCTCTCCCCCACTAAAAATACCACCCTCATTGCCCACTAAATAATTTTAATATACCTCCTGAATTATCACAAAATTTAACAATATGTACTTCACAATAGTAGAATGACAAAAACCATAAAGCATAACATGAATTTTTTTGAACACCCACAATACATCTATTATGTCTCTTCCCTTATAATTATTGGGCATAAATACAACAATGTCAGATTCAAGAATATTGTGGTACCCCTGACAAAATGGATCTAATATTGTCATAATATGATTTACAGTATCCTAAATAGATTTATGAAATTTATTTATTATAAATATAGATGATATGTATTTATATGTAAATATTTTGGTGTTACCAATAGATCTCTTATAATTTAATGAACATTAACTTACATTATTCCCTTTAACCCCACATTTAAAAATGGGGACTATTGAAACACCTAATTTAGAACTTTTCTCATTAATTATCTAATAATTTTTAGGTAATTGATAATCATATCAAATTCCAGTTTTTTGATTATTTATTTTGTTCAATATTATAATTTTTTCATATATTCCACTTATTTGAAAAAAATATGAATAGATATGTCATTAGATATTCAATTTCAATTTTTTAATTTCTATTTTCATTCAGAATAGAATAGAATTTAATTTCTTAAGCCTATTCATTTTTTTGAGAGATATTACTTATATTTCATATTACTCAATATTAATGTTCATGGAATACTCACACATAAAATGTGAGGGATAATCTATATATTTTAATCATTTCAATTTTAAAAGTCATAACTTTCTAAAATATGAGGTGTAATAATTTATACATGGTGATGATCATTTAAAAAATCATTAAATAATATTATTTTATTTTACATAGTTTAAATATATTTAGTTTTTAATTATTGAAAAATTAAATAAATTAAAATAGTCCACATAGATTTCTAGAAAATTAATTTAAAAAAATATAAGAAAAATTGGTCATATTTTACAATTCTCAAAAACAATGTGTTTGTGTGTATGTTTCATTATATTTTATTTATGTATGTGTTATTTTTTATTAATATATAATATATTTTAATGAGTGTAACTATAATCTATCCTCAAAATTATTTTCAATTATATACAAAGCCATTTTTCAGATATGTATATGTACAAATCCTAATTAATGCACCTTTCAGAATTATTTACTGTACATATGAATTTCTCAACATAAGTATCAATAAATATTTTTTTTCATTTATTCAAAACTTAACCAAATTTCATACTTTATATATATGAATCCTAGTCTATATAGGTTTCATTTTCTCTTTTGTATGTCTCATTTAGCTTACTGTTGGTGATATTTAATCACGTTCATATCTAATTTGAGTCCATTAGATGTGTAGTTCAACACATGGAAATGTTTTATTATTTATAATATAAATATAGTATCCAGAATAAATAGAGATAAATAAATAAATTATGAAAATAATATTGACAATAATAATGATTTAATCTATTATGAAACTAATGTTGTGATAAATTTAGGAATTCCTAACCCACTAAATACATTTACTATTCCTTTTGAATTATCACAAAATTTAACATTGTGTACTTTAGAATAGCTGAATGAAAAAAACCATGAAGCATAACATGAATTTTTATGAACACCCACAATCCATCTATTATGTCTCTTTCCTTATAATTTTTTGGCATAAATCGAACAATGTCAGATTCAAGAATATTGTGGTACCCATGAAAAAATGGATCTAATATGGTCATAATATGATTTATAGTAACCCAAAAAGATTTATGACATTTATTTATATGAAATATAGATGATATGTAATTATATGTAAATATTTTTGCATGATGAATAGATCTCTTATAATTTAATGAACATTAACTTGAATTGTTCCCTTTAACCCCGCATTTAAAAAAGGTGACTGTTGAAACACCTACTTTGGAACTTTCCTCATTAATTATCTGATAATGTTTAGGTAATTTATAATCATATCAAAGACAAGTTTTTTGATTATTTATTTTGTTCAATATTATAATTTTTTCATATATTTCACTTATTTGTAAAAATGTTAATAGATATGTATTTAGACATCCAATTTCCATTTTTAAATTTCCATTTTCATTCAGAATCAAATTTAATTTAATTTCTTAAGACTATTCATTTTTTTGAGATATATTCCCTAAGTTTATTGTAATATAGTTGAAATTTTCATTATTTTTTAAATATCTTATCATTAGTCCTTGATGTTAATTTTCTTAAATATCCATTATCTTTAAGTGTGATATTATTATATTCAAAAACATTCTTATAATTATTCCTAAGTTCCTTTTTTATTTTTTCAATTATAAAATTAAAATTTTAGGAAAATTAAATCTCAAAATATAATTCATCTATTTTATGATATTTTAATTACATTGTGAAGGTTGTGAATTAGATTGTCTCTCCTAATTTAAAGATTCCATCATGTACAAATTTTGCATTTCGTTTATAGAAGTAGATTCTTATCTAAAATCTAAATATTTGGTATAGATTAATCCATACATAATTTCTATTATTTACTTTTTAAAATATTTTTTTCGTTATCTTATGTTTCAGGACATCAGGTTTTATATGCCCTTTCCTCCTTCATTAAAAATAGGTTACTTATAAAACTTAATTAGGAATAAAATTAACATTATATTACTCTTGAAATCGTCACTTGGATAATACCATACATTTTTTCTAAACAATAATTTCTTATATTTGTAAACTCCCTTATTTTATAAAGTATCTTCATCACCTAAATTTTCTAGCACCACTAAATATTTATAGAATGTACTAACATTTAGTTTTGATTTCAATGAAACAATTTTTCTTTTAATATTTTTCAGTAAATAAATATTTCTCAATTATAACCAACTTTTCAATAAAAAATATGTAATTTCATCAATAGTATATTATTTGAAATTATTTTTTTATTTAATTTATAATTAACATTCATTGTATTTCTTTAGTATATCTATTAAAACTATTTCAACTAACACATAATTGTCTAATGATTCTTCTAACTCATTCATTCCATTTTCAATTCCTGTGAATCTAGGAAACATTTTATTTACCTTTTCATTATCAACAATACTAAAATATAAATTTTATAATCAAAACATGCTAGGATTATTTCTAATTAATTCATCATAATCATAATGAATAGTCTTTAAATTTTCCACATGTCATTTGTTGTTTACTGGCTAAAATGTTAACATATTTTTTTTAATAATAAAATAAAAACGTATGATAAAGATATTATAATTGAGGATATATTTCACAGTTTTAACATATGTGAGAGAGTTAGTATCTGCTTCAGAGTGTTTTTAATGTGTTATCATGGCTATTCAATAATATATAATTATATGTTTTAGATATTATTCTCTTTGAACATCCCAATAGCCATATTAATTACCATAAATAATTGAGGTCTTTTTTAGGCACATGAAACATTATTGTTTTTTACCTTCAATATAAAATAGATCATTTACATATAAATTTATGTGTAGGATATTCATTTTAGAAACATAGATTTAATAAATAATTTAACAAAAAAATACATTCAATGGCAAGATTTGATTTCAATTATTTAGTACCTAAGAGAGATAAAAAAAGTGTTAAGAGGTTACAAATTGAAATTTTAAAAATTTTAATTTAATATTAGAGTTAACATAATTATATGTTGTAAAATTATTTTGGAGACAATTATTTTTATTTTATTTTGAATCAATGTTATCCTATTTATACTCTTCACAGACTCAATGGAATGTATAGTACCTGTAACAATAAGTGGCCTAGAATTTGGTGGGAATCACAACCTCGTTACAAATAACATTTTAACCTATAAGGGAATGACCGTAATCCATAATTTTAATCACCATGGTTTCATAGATTGAAACCCTAATTTTAAAGTGGAAGAATAACCAACCTTATAAAATATTAGACTAAGGAACAACAAAATTACTTTCCCTTTACCAGACTAAGTCCCAACCATGAAAATTCCATTTCAGCATAGAGGAACTAACTAAGATATACTATTTCGATAGTGTAATATAACCTTGTACACTATGGTTTTTTTGGGAATATAAAATGAAAAATCTTAGTGTGAGAATATAATAAATATAGAATTAATTATAAATTAAAGAAACTAGTTGAAATAGTAGAGTACGTGTGTCATGGAAGTAGTTATCCCTTCAAAAGAAATGGATCATAATGATGTTTTCCAACCGAGAGTGTTGTAGTGTTGATCATAAATGTGTATATAATAGTACATTTTAAAAGTATCCCCAACCCCAAAATAATTCACACTTTTCACTACATCTATCAAAATCTATATATAGAGTTTCATTATGCACAAAAAATTAAAAAAACTATAATATGTTTAATTTGTTATTTTCCAAAAGTAGTACATCCATGTGATTTTAATGAACAACCTCATTTTTATTCATTATCATTTTTCCATAATGTACTTCAAGTGTATTATTTTTTTAACACACAACTTAAACATACTCATGTGGATTCAACATGTAATCACACTAACAATCTATACAAAAAAATTGTTATAAAATTTATTAAAATAATAAATATTCTATACTAATCAATACCAATGCTTTTTTCCACAAAAAATATTATATAGAAAATTATTATTTTAAACTTTTCAAATTAGAAACTCAAAAAATTTAAAAACTGTGAGATACTTGTTTCAAGTGATGGTCATTTAAATCTTTATAAAACTTTTTGAAATCATTTTTTTAGTATTGAAATAATTATTTCATTAATATTGGAAAATTAATTCAATTAAAAAATCATCATAAAATAGTAGTAAATAAGTAATCAAATATATAATAAAAACCCAAAGTATTTCAATATTTAGGAAAAAAAATATTTTAATAGATATCATTCTCGTCGCTTTATATATGTCTAATTTTATTTGAGTATAAGTGTGAATTTTATGAGATTAAATTTCTTCTATCATTAACAATTAGTGTCATTCTAAATTTATCCACTTCTCAAATAATTGTATTTGTGAATTGTACTCAATGTATGGGTAAATTTTCTTTAGATTACGTGAGAATTTCTTGTTATATGTTTCATATTATCCAGCATAGGTGAAGTTCAACACTCTATGTTTTGGACTTCATATATGTGAATCGAATTCTGTTTAGCTATGAATTAGTTCATTGAATGCATTTTTTAGTTGGGTGTATTTTTCATTTACTCTAGTATATCTCAATTGAGTCTAATGTATGTGTTCTTAAACTATTAGAAGAATTTCAGAATTTATAAAATAAACGCAGTATACAGAATAAATATAAATTTATGAAAATACTAGTAAAATAATAACCACATCTTTAATAATTTAATAATTTAATAAATTAATGTTGTGATGGTTTTTAATTATCCATATATGAAACCAATATGTATGAATCATAATATAAACCATCTCAAAATTATTTTTTTCTAAAAAATACGTTCATTAAATATATAACAAACACAAATAAAAATCACTAAATAATATCAACAATGATATTTCTTCTACAAGAAAAATCATCTTAATACCCTATTTAATCTCTCATGTTAGAGGGGATAAAACAAAAAAATTAATTTATCAGAAAATAAATTGATAAGATGTATTTTTAAAATTATAAAAATAAGATTAATTTAATTAAAAAATATACACTTAAATAGATACTCCATCATTTAAAGACAATAAATTCATTTCCTAGTTAACTCCTATAATGGATCCTTAATCTAGGAAAACCTAGGTCTATGCGAATTATATTAACAATCCAAACCTAAGAAATTACACATATTAAAAACATTCTTGGGTGGATTCCATGAAACGTCATCCTAATTATTCATCAGGTCCATTACTACAAAATTTTCCAAAATGACATACCATTATAAAATACATATCACTAAAAAGTAAAAATTAACACATAGACATTGAAACACTATTTTGGGGATTTTGGTATCCTTAAACATCATTTAGTGATATAACAAGAATAAACAAATCTTGAAAAAATAAATTTTCCATTATACTAATTAATAAAATGATCTCTTATATAAAGAGGAGAGTGATTTTTCACTACTGCATGATTCAACTATTGGTAATCTAAACAAAATCTCATGAATCCATCCATATTCTTTGTAAACAATACTATATTGGACCATAGAAACACACTATACAAATTATATCCTCTATATAACCACACATCAATATAAATCCTTATATCTGGAAGATCTTCTATCTTCATATGATAAGCTACCATAGAAATAGGAGAAACCCCATAATATATCCCAATTCTATACTAAAATTATCAAATCATAGGTAATCATATAACATATTTCTAAAAATTATTACTAAATTCACTCACAAGTCTACTTCTATAACTCCACATTGTATTCAAAAAGATGAAATCTCACTAATTGATATGAAATAGACTACACCACAATCTATCTCTTCCATAAACAGAAATATCATTCCTTATAAAACACTATGATCTATTTTTTACCTAGATAAAATAAACCTTCATCGAAAATAATTTTAACATCTTTTACCTAGTAAAAACAATCCATCCAAAGGATATCTTCACAATTATTAATAACAAAATGTTTCATGATACTTGATCTCACTCCAAAAAAATGCCCAAAACCCCACACCTCATCAAAACACATTCATTTTCCCACCAAATATTTTCTATTGGGATTTTTAAAAATTACACTAAATAAAAGGATATTACTAAATTTAAGTGACATGTGATAATCAAATTATCCGAAAAATTATAGTATATAAAAATCATACCTTAAACTATCGATATAAAATGTCACAATATTTATTTTCAGAAATATATGGGGCATCATGATTAATTTAGAATAACCTAAATGACATAAAAAATAAAAATTTTATGGAATACCATAAATAACAATTCAATCATAAATATTTAGTATAGTGAGTGTTCATATTGTATATATAAAAGAGATAAAATAGGTAAAACACAATTATTTTATTGTATTTTATACCTAAAAAATTCTAAAACTACTCACCACATTTTCAACCAAAATATATGGACATGAACTATGATATAGCCTTTTACATGAGTGTAGAAAAAAAATAATTTATATGGGAGAAGTTGAAACCCAATAATTTTTTTACCTAAGTCCTAATCTAAAATATTTTTATAGGATAATGGCATAACATGTTCCTTGATTTTTAGGCATTAATAACAAAATAGAAACCCTTTAAGTGGTATATAACCGGTCTGTTATTTTTTTAACACATGATAACCAATGTTATAGTACAAAAGTATTTAATGTACAATGAAATGTACCAAACAATTGAACCAATATAATTTTAATGAAATTGGATGTTTTTAAATATTATGGATCCTCAAAACATAAGTATTTTTGTAGAAAAAAGATGCATTGTGGGACCAATAAAAACTCAAAAAAAACATACATGGAATAATATAGACAATGGATATTTTTTGTGTTATAAAACATTAATATCAAATATATTTATTGATATATAGAAATTGTTATTCTTAAAGGATCCAAACCTTGGTTTCATTATTCATACATGATTCAAATCCTCGTTACATCACATTACACAACATATCTTACTTAAAACATGTAATATATTTAATATGGTTTACTCATAAAAGATATAAAAGTTTTATAGACCAAGAATATGTTGATCACTTCTTATTCTGAGAAAACAACACAACATTCCAATTTCACATTAAACAGTCAATATTACACATCAAAATCTAATACGCAGCTTAAAATTTAAGAAATATTATCAGACAACATAAACATGTTATTTGAGATCTATACATACAAAATATAATGTTACATGACATGGATATTAAACAGAAATTTAATCATTCTAAACAAATTAAAAATTTGAGGGCACAAAGATTAAATAAAAAATACAATAATAAATAATCAAATAATATATTATTAAAACAATTAAAAAATGAATGTGGTGGATAAATGTAATAATAAAAAATCTATTTTTAAATTATTAACAAATAATTATTTTCTGTTTGGTTAACTAAATGCCCCATAAATGATCTCCCCCTTTTTGTAATGATTGAAATGAAAATAAAATATTTATAATATCTTGATAAAAGTAATATCCTGGTTTTTAATATAGGTAATTATTCTTTAAGAATCAGTCTAAACTAGTTTTTTTATCAAAATAGAAGTTCAAGATGTTTTGTTGGACGTTTTAAGAGTTATTGGTATTATTTGGTATCCCAGACTAAGGGTTTTAAGGAAATTGGGTGTGGTGGATGTTTAGCACATTTTTTTTCTAAATATGAACCCGAACCATGTGGTTCTGATAGGGTGAAGAATCATTTGTAAAACCATGTATGAGGGTTACACATCTATTAAAAAAATAAAATTTACTTCAGGTTTACCTTGATTTGTGTGCACATGGTTTTCCTAACAATGAATCTAAATCATCTAAGGTGTGAGATCATGGACAACAGTTATTGCACTATTGGAACCCTGTTTGGATAACCATGCATCCAAACCAATAAAACCTTTAAAAATTTGGTATATACTATTTTAACCCTCATTTATTTAACACTTAATCATCCTTCCTTCCCTTATTTTTGTATATTTCACTCCCCTTATATATCTTCATCTCCATCTCCTCTAGGATTTTCTGTATCATCTCCATCCAGACTACGTTTTTATTTCCTCTCACCACATTTGATCCCACATGGTAATTATGATGCTCCTATTTATTAATTTATCTATTTTATTCATCATATTTGGTATGATATTGATGTGATATAATATTCCATATTTTCATAATGTTTTTCTAATTTTATGTTTTCTTTAATGCCAACCCAAATATGAGGTCGATACTATACTTGGAGTCAACTATAGGGCCATGGTAGGTGGTTTATGTATTTTACATCAATATATCACCCTTTATAAATTTTTTTTGTTATACTGTATGTATTAATTTCAATAAATTACCAATGAAAAAATTTGTTCATTATTTATATTCCAATACCTTCATCACGATATGTTACGTGAACCATAGAAGTTATTAGAGGATGGAAAGCTCAACCTGAACCACCACTTTAGTGGTGGTTGAATTAATTCCATTGACATCTATTCTTATATTATACTAAAAATCCTATGGTTTTTGATTTATCACAAAAGTAAAAGATTAGTTCTCATAAATTATTAAATTTTTTGAACTACATACTTTTAAATTATGTTTATTTATTTAGTCATGCTTTGGTTGTTGGTTACATGAATTTTTTAAACCATTATTTACTTGGAAAACCATAAGTAGGCCATTTATTTTCAAAATGGAATGCCATGAGTCATCTCATCAGATTACACCAAATTCTTTGTTGATTATTTTATGTGGTACATTTACCTTGATTTAATATTTTTCTTACAACATGAATTCATTAGATCGACTTCATATGACTCTTTGATATTCTTCAAAAAAGCATATAATTTTATGGATAATATCTACAGGTTTAGCTGATATTTTCATACATGTAATTCATTGGGGAACTCTCTTGTATTAAAATCAAGGCCTACATGAATTGAAATGAAAATTTTCCTCAATTTGGTTCTAAAATATTAGGAGTGAAATCCTAATGGTTCACCCCAAGATTTACACTCGAACCAAATGACCAAACCTCCTGTCCAGATCACTGTGAGCTAGAATTGCTTCCAAATGTTAAGAATTCCATGGTTCCTCATTGGATTATAAATTGGTGTTTTGTGTGAGAGTGTTTCAACAATTTCATTTATTCCTTTAATTTCTTTACCACATGGATGATTGTGCTAAAAAATGGGCCCCTTAACTACTCACAGGTTGCATGTTAAGAGAAATATGACATAGAAAAAAGAAGGTATGGTCGATCAGGCATCTACATAAGAGCTTAATATCTAAATGGGTTCTATTTTATTTACTAATTCAATTTTAAATAATAAATTCATTTTATTTAATATTATACACACTGACATGATTTCCATTAAAACCTTTGGAGTTTTGGTATTGAGTTTAACCCAAACCATATTCAAACCATTGTTTGTTACTCTTATAAACATCATGGATATTGGAAAGTTTAAAGGAAAACATAATGATTTTTATTATTGATTTTGAACTAGATATGGGTATGGGAAGAGAAGAGTAATCTATTTTTTTTTTACATTCGTGGATTTTAGATCTATTAGTATTTTTTATATTTTTTTGTGAAATGTACTAATGTATACTTGATATAATGTCTTCCAATTTCATATATGTATTATCTCACAACTTAATCACCTATATAGGAACTTGTTATTGTTTATGTCTGTATATTATTATCATGACATCTATTTTCCACTACCTTGATTGTATTTCCACTACATAATTACTTCTAACCACTATGATGAAATCTGATAAATACGGTATTGTCTTCCCACACTACCACCATTGACCCTCACTAATAGTTGAAGGATTCTGGCCTATAGGGTGGAATGATTGAGGCTATGTGGCCCTTAAGGTTTTGTTAATTATGAGTGAACCAGGGACGAGACATCATAATGTGGTATTATAGAAATTTCATTTCATTTCCTTTCTAATTTGGTTTTGTAGAAGGGATACTGCGAAGTTTTGAATCTTGGAAATAAGTTATTGCCAGTAGTAACTAACCCATGTTTATGGGAAAATAAATTTTCTAGGAATAAGACATATTGTTATGGATCTCAAAAGTTAGTTTTTACTACTTTAACTATTGAATAATGAAAAAGTTTTAGGATGTTATATTATGGATTTTTATTCTTGGGAATATATAGAAATTCATAATCTCCTTATGAATCATAATAGACACATATTTATATATATTTCATGTATATATCATTCCATGATTATTTTATTGTTTGTGTTGATCATATATGCATTTATTTTATACTTTAATATTTTTTAATAATTATAGTAGAATGTATGATAAAAGTAATTGGTTACTTATTGTTTCTAAATCAACATATATGGTTTTTTCCTTTATATTATAATGATTTAACCTTAACTAACCAATTACGATATGTTTAATCTATCAAAATTTAGTTACAAAGGATGATAATTAGTTTGTTTCGATTAATTGGATTCCAATTTTAATTTATAAATTTTATGATTCAATAAATGGTTACTAATAATCCATATAATTGGTCCCTCATATTTAGAACATGTACATCTTATGAACAGATGTAAAATGATTGTTGTGGTTATATGAAATGTTAGTTGTAACTTATAATGCATGAGTCATTATAACATTGGAGTAGAATTTTTTTTTTCTAACTAAACCATTCTATAAATAAAAATTATTAAACTATAATGTTAATTTGAAATGGTTTCCATTAAATTTATATTCAAATTGCATCTTAAAGATTGTTTTCCTCTATTATAGGTAATCAACACCCCATTTAACTAAAAAAATTTGATAAAACATGGAATCCTATCTTAAAACATAACTGTAGAAATAGTTACATGAAATTAATATCTCAAGTATTTAAGACTTGATCCTATCCTTGATTTTCCTTTTGTAATGAAATTCTTACTGTATCTTTTCATAGTAATGTTCTTGGAATTGTTGATACATGCCTCCAAAATATCCTTGGGTCAATCTCCATGGAGGTGGTGATGACCATGCTCTCAAGGTAGTAGGACATAATCATCCAATCATACCTACAGTAGTGACACTGGTGTCACCTAGATTAATAACACTTATATTTACAAGACTATTCATTTATTCTCATCTTTGTGATGGTTTTCAATCATTGTATAGTCCATGGAGGGAGTTCCACAAGTTTCACTTACTTTTTACGAGTTGACATAAGAGTTTCAGCAGCAAAATCAACCTATTTTCTCAATTGAAGATGGTCATCAGGTAGTGAAAATGTTTACTTAAGATAATTCCTATTTTATTTAAGAATATATAGACTCCTCTGAAGATAAATGTAATTCTTTCACCCAACATGATTCTTGGATATTCAAAGAGATAGTGGGATATTTTGACCCATGAATATCAATACTGGGGTATGGTCAATAGAAATTTCCAAAACAGTTTCTAGGACTAATTTTACATGGAGATAATGAGAGATGATTGAACATGGTAGTTCATAAATATAGTGTAGGGTATTATGTATTATATAGACTTCACATCTTGTTTCACTGATCTCCCCCACTTATCATCAACTCTTATTGGTGATGAGTTGTCCAAATATAGATTCTTTGAGGATTTTCTTAGATGTATCATCTAATATTATGTGAACAGTTTCTAGTAGTCTACCATATATGAAATAGAAAACAAATCATGCATCTATGATTGTAATATGATGGATTCTAAAGGTGAAGGGAATGGTGGTTCAACAACCTATTAGGTAAGTGATTTATCTTGTGGAATGATTCATTTATTGAAGGTTTCTCATCAGGATTGTGGCAGTCATAGTATCCCCACTAGTAGTTATATGGTATACCATCAGTGTGGAAGGGAAGGCTACATGAAGACTCAGTGTGAAAAGGACCCATTACAGTGTTAATATTGTTATAGAATATGATATGTTCAATGAATTTTTAGGACCATACCGTGGATTCCTAGTGACATAGGTTCTGAAATAGCACTAGGTACTAGAGTGGGATTAGAATCTATGTGCTAGGAATGAATCTTGTGTACCACTGGTTGATCGTGTGATGTTAGTGATCGTCATCATGGAAGCTAGAGTCTTGATGGGTAGTGCTGGAAAAGTAGACCATCTAAGGGTGATTAGATTGTGGTGTAGAGAAAATGATTAGGACAGTTACGTGTAGTGCTGCCTATGCCTATAGAGAATAGTGTAGGACCATCAATAGTATAAGGTATTTTCTTAATATCCTCGATTTTAGTATCTACCTTATTCTATATCGTAACATCACACTCTTTATTTTATACGGTTTTAATGGATATTCTTAGACTCATGATTGATAAAATTTTCTAGGAAATGTCACTTGATTCTCCATTTGATATATAGTAAGAAAGTGTTCAATGGTGAATTTTGTGTCCCTTCTAGATTAGCATTTTCTATTTCATATGGATCTGTTTTATCCTTATGTTCACATGTTTTGACATAATTCTTGAGATATAATAGTTATTTCTTTATCAAGCCTATACTTATTTTTTATGATGGGGGGTTGTATTTATCATCACATAAAGTTGGTAACTATATTTACATGGGAGAATATAATTTCATGGAATATAGAACTATTATAGAGAATCATGGACTGGATGGAGTGTTGAGCTAGATTTCTAGTCTCTTTCTTGATGATAGAAGAGAATGATATGTTTTATTTTCTATGGTGGCAAATATATTCTGTAAGATCCCAGTTATAATGTAAGTACATTCTTGTATAAATAATGGTTTGAATTCCTCAAATTTGGATAATTAAATTGTTAATGGGTGTATGAGGAAGTTATGGGGTGGTATAGGGGTTAAGGATATTAAATAAAAGAAAATCATTCCAACATATTCATGTTCCACAGTTAGCGCATGGTTAGTTCAAACCTTGTAAGGGGTGATGCCAAACAATGCAACATTGGACATAGAAAATTGGCATTGTTAGAACATGTTTTTTCAACCCATTTGGAATCCCTATGTAACAATGTGACTTATAACCCTCTTGGACAGAGGAGGGTGCATAGTTAGATCTTGGTTTTCCAAAACGTGGGGCCCATTAAAAATTGAAATTTACCAAATTTCCCCCTCTTAATTTTATGTTTGAAACAAAATGTTATCCACATTTCAACCTCATCAATAACATTGTATGATTTAAACATCCCCAATATTCTCAATGGTTTATTCACATTTATTTTATTTCATTTTTAGTGATGTTGGTTGAAAAACGAAGCTCTGTGCAAGTATAATTCTCCTCTCTCTTTATTTTTACGGATCATGGCTTGTAGATTTTTTCTTCTTTTTCTGAATCCCTAAAACTCTCTTTTTATTTTGTATCATAGGATGGAGATTCAATGGGTACTCTAATTAGGATCTAATTGTAAGGTTAAGGGGGTGTTCATCTTTTTATTTGAGGTAGGTTATTTACACATTATATCCCATAGTTTTTTTTTGGTTTGTGCATGTGTGGTTGTGATATTTCATGACTCTTAGCACGAATATTTTTTGTTGGGTAATATTTTTAAAATTGGTTGGATAGATGATGAAATGAGACCCTCAAGATCTTCATGGTATAAATTTTGTATGATTTTACTGGTTTATGGCCACCTATGCGGTAAACCAACAATCCCAAACAAAGAAAATTACAATGTTAAACATATAGTGGATTTGTGTTGAAATATATCCCATGAAAAACATTTTGAAATGTTGTTTTTACTTATAATTATTCCCCAACCGTATATTTGTCTAGTTTTTGGAAATGGAATAAGGGATTATTTTGAATGATATTAGAAAGGGTTTAACATATCTATATTAATGTGTCATATGGATTGTGAATTTGTAATAGAAGTGCATAAATAGATTAAGGCATATAATTTTTTGTATTTTTAAAATAGATTAATTAATGGTAATTGGTGAATATGCTAAATGGGTTAATATATACGATGTTTTGATCATTATAGATTTTTTATGGAATAAAAAAGGAAATGTGTTGATTAAAAATATTATAAGTAAATGATAAATATGTTGAAGGGTTAGGGATTGATGATTATTCATATGTTGTATGAAAGATGAATTGTAAATGTTATGTGTGTTGGTTGTGTATATTTTTATATGGTTTAGGTGGTAAATGGATATATAATCATGTGAACATGTCATTGTCATGTGTGATATATGATTGAGGCTCCTCCTGGTGTTTGTATTAGACTGAAGAACTAAACCCTAATCTAGAATACATAGGTCAAGGAGCTGTATGGATTCTCAAGGACCCTAACAGTTTCATTGGATGAGACTATATGGATATTGGCTCCAAGTTAAGTGTGTTATGATTAATTATTAATTGGTTATCCCTAATGAGATATGGAACATGACTAATTCTCTTATGTATGATAATTGACTCACTTAGGCAATATTGTAAATGATGTAAATTTCTAACCCATAAAACATATAAAGAAAATGAATTTAGTAATGAAGATTTTTTAAGTGATGAAAATGAAAAAGATGATGGAAATGGTTATGGTCAATATTGTAAATATATATAACTTGATTTGACCATTTTTAACTTTGTAATTTATGTCACACTTGCATGAAATATCTTTTTAGACTCTATTTTTTGTAGACACCATTGGTGGTGGCCTACTGAGCTGTACTCACACATTATTCGAGCTTCCATTGGATTACACCAGCCATTTATCCAACTTTTAATGTTTTTTTCTATCTATGGTGGTGGATAAGACTGCTACGGCGAGACATTTTTTAGATAGAAATTGACATGAGAATAAATCCTCAGAAAATATCGTACATTTAAAGAGGTTTAATGAAGTTATGGATTACGCACTTATATTAGAAGTAAAACTCAAGGATGATTCTAGTGGTGGACATGTATCTCTAGTTGGGTGTCCCATTGGAAGAACATTTGATAGTAGAAATAATCATTTGTATAATTTACACCAGTTGTGGGGTAAACTATAGTTGGAATATAGAACCATCCTCTTAGAATAGTGATCTAGTTTTCTTGTATTAGTTTGGTAGGTCGGGAAGCCTATGTAGTCAGTACCCCCAACCACCAATTAAGTTCTAGGAATGTTGTTGATTGGGGAATCAGCTAGGTTTTGTAGGATCCCTCAACAGGTGGGAAATGAGGGAAGTTTAAGCCTAATTCAATGTGTGGTAAGGGGTTGGTTACCCCATATCAAGTAGGTAGTTGGAACTCTAAGGGATGAATCATTAAAGGTGGTAGATGTGAGACTCTAGAACAAGGGTGTCTTTATCAGTAGGGTAGTACAACCCCATAAATTAATACTATGGCCCATGGTAGAGGGGAAAGTCATCTTCATGTAGTTTAGTCTACACCTGGAGGTGGTGAGGCTATACCATTTAGTGTTCGGCGTAAAAATCCTTGTATCTTCCATGATTTCTAGTTATTTATTTGATATCATTGAATCAAATTCTATTATATATTCCCAATGTGTATGTGTGTTGGGCCTTGTAGTTTAGTATAATTGTGTAGTCATGCTGATTAATAATCCGTTGGGGGTATGTAAAATTTTTTTTGGTAGTGTTAGGGGTGTACTGTTGATGTTTTTGGGTACCATTTTCTATTTCACTTTTTTTATATTTGGATGTCGAGTTTTGATATGGTTTTGGATATGGATTGGATAGTGATTTGAAAATCCCATATTGACTATTACAGTCATAGGGTAGTGTTCACGTCTCTCGAAGGCGACTCGTATGTTCATCGTGGTGAATGTGATGTCCAGGTGGGCCGTACATGGCCGGTTTGTTAGAAGTTGGGTGAACTCTTATCCCAATTGGAATGTTCTATGTGTGATGAAGTAGTAGTAGAGTAGAATGTATTTTCTATTGCGGTAGATAAGTTCTAGGATGTGTTTCCTGGGGACTTATCAGGGCTACCGTCTGAGAGAGATATTGAGTTCACGATAGATTTATTATTAGGAGATGAACCAGTATAAATTCATCAATATATAATGGATCTAGTTTAACTCCAAGAACCTAAAACATAGTTATATGAACCAGATAACAAGGTATTTATTCATATTATTATGCCACCTTTGGGATCAATTGTGTTGTTTTACAAGAAGGATAGTGGGTAGTTGTGGTTGTGTGTTGATTATATTAAGGTCAATCTGATGACAGTGAATAATATATACCACAATATTTGAATCAATGATCTGTTTTACTTGTTAATATGTGATTCAGTGGTCTATAATATTGTTTTCAGATCGGGTTATCATGAGCTAAGAGTACCATAGACAACCTTCATGAGGAATTACGAGTTGAATGAGATAGGTGTGATGTCGTTCATGATGATCAATGCACTAAAAGTGTTTATGTCCCGAATGAATTGAATCTTACACCCCTACCTATATCGTTTGGTAGCTGTCTTTCATGACATCTTGGGGTACACTGTGACTCATGAAAATCTTGCCAAATATCATGGTATCATCTAGAGTCTACAAAGATAGCATTTTTTATATTTTAAGCTATAAAAAATTCATTTCTAGATCTATATGGTGAATTTATCAGGTCACATAATCTCATATTAAGGTGTGGTGTTTGACCTAGAGAAATTGAAGGCAATTTTTTATTAGGAGATGCCCAATAATTTTTTTGATGTTTGAATTTTTCAAGGATTAGAATGATATTATCAAGGAATTAATAAATAATTTTTCTATTTGGAAGCACCAATTTTGGTCTTGACTAAGAAGGGATCATTATTAAATGGTATATGAAATGTGAGAATTATTTCATAGAGCTAAATAATTGATTGAAAACTGCACAAATTCTGATCTTACTTGAGGCAGGAAATTGTTTTTCCTTGTATTTTGATGCATCTGGTGTCAGCCTTTGGACAATATTGACGTTGAATCATTGGGATATTGTGTTAGGTTCGTGAAAGTGGAGGCCTCAAGAATGAAATCACCCTAAAAACGATCTTGAATTGGCCATAGTGGTTTATTCCTTAAAATTATCACAGTATCTATTATTGGTGGAAGAGTTTTCAGTGTATACCGATCATAATATCCTGAAGTACATATAACCGTATCTTGATTTGAATCGTTGTAATTGACGTTCGGTTGAATACATCTTATCCTTTGACTCTGAAATGATTACTCACCAATAAAGGGAAAATAGTGTTGCAGATTCTTTGATTTAGAAGACACAAAATCAGGCATTCCAGGAATTGGATTTGGGGTGGAAGATGATTGTTTTGTTTACTGAGATACATCTTGAGGTACATGATTTCCATGCAAATATGAGCCTTTAATCATTGGAATTTAAATCCACTCTTCTGAGTAGGACTAACGAATGTCATTGTGAGAATATGGAAGATTTTTCTTAAAGGTAATGTCTTAATAGTGGGTATTCACCTTCCGGTGAGACTACTAGAGTTGATGGGGTTTTTGATGTTTTTGGTCATGTGGTTGTTCCAAAATGTAAGAGAGAAGAGTTTATGTGATATTTTAAAGAATCAAAATGATAATATAATCACATTTTTAGACAAACATAATCATGATATTTTTAGGAAGTATTGGTGGAAGGGATAAAGAAATGGGGTGTGGGTGTCATGGGGTCATTCGTTAGCTTTCGGTAGGTGATGGACGAGAATTAGTGACTAGTGGGTGGTTATTTATAGCCATTTACCATTCCATAATGTATGTGAGATTACAATATGTTGGATTTTTTTTGTGGTTATTTAGAGGATTACCTAGAAGAATATGTGATTTTGGTGGTTGTGGATCGGTTGAATAAGGTGTTTCATTTATTTCCAAATCAAAAAACATTCATATTGGATCAGTTTTGAGAATTTTTTGTTTGTGTGATACTGTGGTTTCAATGTGTACCTTGGACTATTGTTTCATATCATGATTTACATTTAACATCATGCTTCTAGAAGGTATTATATAGATCACTTGTTACCCATGTGTTTTTGAGTATGACCATTCACCCACAGATGGACAGGTAATCTGAGCGTACTATTCATGGGGTAGAGGACATGTTGAGGGCTTCTGTCCAATATTTTTCTGGATAATGGAAAATGAATTTGGTTCTTGTTTATTTTTCATAAATTAATAGTTACTAGGATACAATTTAGATGTAACTATTTGAGTTTCTCTATGTTAGACTGTGTAGATCTCTGTTGTGTTATATAGAAGCGATAGAATTGAAATTATTAGGACTGAGTCTTGAGAAGGAGACATCATAAAAAGTTCAGCTGATTCAGAAATGTATTTAAACATCTATGAGTGGAAGAATTCATTATCATATTGGATTCATATACCTCTTGATATTTTTGTGGGAAATCATGTGTTTCTTCATTTGTCACTATGGTTGGGTTACCATTGAATTTATAAACAGGCTATGTTGGAACCCAAGTACGTGGGGTTGTTTAAGACTGTAGAGAGAATCAGACCAATGGAATACTGATTGGACCTACCATATTGGCATAATTTTATTCATGATATCTTTTATATGTCAATTATTTGGAAGTATCAACTAGACCTATCACATTTGTTTGATTTTTAGGATTTTGAGATTGTGGTTGATGCATCCTTTGAAGAGAATCAAGTTTATATTGAGGATCATAGTGGGAAGGACTTTCGGGGCATGATTGTGACATTGGATTGAGTTTTATGGAATCATGGAAACCTTTAGAATATAATTTGGGTGGGGGAGTTTGATTTTTGGGTGTAGTGACCTGATATAATTTCTTTAGAAGCTCACTTGTTCTTGTAAGTACTTCTCGGGGATGAGCCATTATAAGGTGGGGAGGTTATAAGATCCCAGACATCATTCAGGTACATTCTGGTTTAGATTTTGGTTTTAATTCCTTGATGTTTGATAATTAAATTTTTACTAGGTGAACGGGGATGCTATGAGGTTTTCTTGGGGTTCGGGACATGAAAGAAATGGAAATCGGGCTATCATGTGCATGTTTCTCAGTTGGGACATTGTTAGTGTAAATGATCCAAGGGGTGACACAAAACCACGAAACATTGTAAAATTTTAATAATCATGGTTGGTGTGTGGTTTTTCAAACCATGAAGAATCTCCAGGTAATATTGTGACTTATAACCCTATTTGATAGAGGTAGGCACACGGTTGGCGCACTATTTTCTAAACTATGCAGCCAAACCATGCAGCCCATTAAAAAGTGAAAATTTACCAAATTTACCCCCACTCTATTTTATGTTCCTCAAATAATTTTCTCCTCATTTCTTCTTCTTACATCCATAGTGGCGATCCAAACTTCACCAATCACCCAAAGGGTCAATCCCCTTTGATTATAGGACATTTAGAGTGTCTTTTCTTGCAGATCAAATCACTTGGTAAGTCTAACCCCACTCTAACTTATTTTATCCATATTCGGGTTGGTAGATTTGTTATTCTACTTATAAATACCAAAAATTATGTTTTTTCTAATGGATTAGATATGTGGTCTTCAATGGGGGTAATTTAAACTTGATCTATATTTATGGTTAAGGGTGAGTTCAAATTCAGATTCAATTTAGGTGGTCTACAAGTTATATCCTATAATTTTGTTATAGATTGGTGCTTTTTTGGTTGTCATATTTCCATCCTCTTATTGTTTATTTTTTTCCTTGGGAACATTTTTGTATAGTGGTTGGATAAAAAATCAATGGAACCCATCCTGGTGCCCATTGTATGCATTGAGGTTGATTTGAATGGTTTAGGGCCATATATGGGGTGTTCCAAAATTCTTGAATATGGAATATTAAAATGTTAACCTTAAAGTTAATTTGTGTTGAAATAGATCCCATGAACAATATTTTGAAATGTTATTTTGAGTTATAAGGAGACACCAATGGTAGTTGGGTCCAGTTCTTAGAAATATAAAAGGGAATCTTTTGGCATGATATGAGAAAGGGTTAGATGGATTCCTGTAAATGTGTCTAACAGATTGTGAATTTGTAATGGATGCGTGTAAATATATTAAGGAATATGAATTGTTGAATGTGTTAAATGATTCAATTAATGGGTATTAGTGAATATTCTAAATGGGTTAATGTATAATAAGTTTTTATCATGCTAGATGTGTTAAGGAATAAAAATGTAAATGGGTTAATTTGGGATTTGTTATATAAATGTAAAATTAATAAATAAGTTAAGGATTGATAATTTTACATATTTTATAATAAATGTGAATTTTAAATGTCATGTGTACTATTTATGTATGGATTATATTGTGTTTAATGTGGTAAATGGATATATAAGAATCTTCCCAAGGATTGGTGATGTGGGATAAAGGAAAAAATGATCCTCTAACATGTCTAGTTGGAAAGATTCTCCAAACCCCACCATAGAATTCATGGTTTATGGAGCTAGACTATAGATCTAGGCCTCTAGTAGTTGCATTGTATGAGACTACCTTGACTGAGGATCCAAATTATGTGTTTTATGAATATTTATGAAATTTTTATCCATAGTGAGTTAGGGAACTTGATTATTTGCTTATGCATAAAAATTTATTATCTTAGGCTACTATGTAAATGATGTAAATTCATAACCTATATAACATGTAATGAAAATGAATTTATTAATGAATATGTTTTGAGTGATTAAAATGGAAAAGATGATGGAAATGGGTAATGTGGATATTGTAAATTAATGGAATCTGATTTTACCTTTCTATTACCATATTATTTTTTCATGCACTGTATTTTTATATTGTATTTTTTGTATACACCATTGGAGGTGGCCTACTAAGTTTAACTCACACCCTGCTCAAGATGTCATTGGGTACCCAAAAGGATTTCATGGTTATATGTTAGGACAAGGGAAAAGGTCCTATGAAGGGTAGTTGATCTGGGAATGGAATGTGTGTGGATGATAATCTAAACATAGTGTCAGGACCCATTTTATATATTTTGTTTTTTGTCCTTATTTTGGGATTTTCATCCGTTATTTTAGGGTCAACATGACATGAAATATTTATGGTTTCATTTTTGTCTATACGCTGTTGGAAAATTGTTGGTAATGACTATTTTCATAGTATTTTTTATTGTTTACTTCATTTAATAAGTAATCTATTGTGTATTTCTATGGAAAAAAGGGAATAATCTCCCCACATGATCAACTATACCCTCACTACTAGTTGGAAACCTCTCTTGTATGGTGAGGAACACTTAATGTTATATAGTGACCTAGATTGGGGAACCATTTTAGTAGATTCATGGTTGGGAACATTATAGATTTAGATATGTTTCCTTGAATATTTTTTTGGGGTAACACTGGAGAGAGAAGTAGAATTCACCATTATGATTATTCTGAATGAGGAACCATAATTTATTTATTGATACAGGATGTCTTTTTCTATGAATTAAGATCTCAACAGGTAGTTGGAGGACCTATAATCTAAAGGGTTTGTATAACCTATTAATTGTACATTGCGTTCACCTGTGATTTTCTCCAAGAAGGTTGATAGGACCATAATTCTATCACTAGATTCTGTCAATTTATTCAACATACAAAAATGAACATGTACCCATGTCATCATATGTATGGTATCTTTGATTATATTTGATGAATCCGGGACTTATCAAGGATTTATTTGATATATTTATATCATTAGATGTCAGTTATGATCACATATATTCCAGACACATCATTCTAATGTGGTCATGGTTGGAATAATTACTTGGTCTAATCATTTGGTTTAACAAATTCACCAACTATTTTCATGGCCATGATGAATTGTATTTTCCACCCGTACATGGACTATTTTGAGGTTGTTTTGATAGATTATATCCCATTCTATTCTTGGATAAGACATGTTCATTTCAAACACACTAAAATCATACAGATCACACTAAGAGAGCATGAGTTCAATGTTAACATACCAAAATTCCAATTTTATATTGATAAATTTTACATCCTATATCACAATATATAATATTAAAGGGTATTTATGGAACCATATTTTATGAAAACCATTTTTTCAAGGGAGGATACCAATAATATCATATATATATTAAGTTTCTTATGGAAATATGATTACTATAAAAGTTTCATTAGAAACTTATCACTCCAAGCAACATTACTTACTGATTAAATGGTCTAAATATTATTAGAAGACATTTTTGGATATGAATGGAACGATGATATCAACACTGATCCAGGATCATCATGAGCTTGGTAGAAGATATATAGTTTATTTTGACCCATTAGGCGTCAATATGTGAGTTGTTTTGATGAAAGGGGAATGAGAGTGGTTTTTATATATTTTTCAAATAAAATATTTATTAAAACAAACAAAGGTTAATAATAATTTTAAAATTATTAAAATAAGGACACATCATCCTTGACACATTTTTGTTTCAGTAAAAGGAATTGATGTTGATGCCACCATTTCATTTCATCATCTCGTATCAGTGACATGGAAAATGAATTAAAGAGAAAAATTAATTCTTTGAATCATTTAAGAAAAATAAATTTTTCTCATTAATTCATTTTTCCTAAATTAAGGTGGTACACATTTTGTGCCTTAACTTCTTTTCCCCACCCCCAATAAATATCCAACGATCTGACTTATCCTCATTCAAATTAGCTAGCCACTCTCTAGATTTAATCTCCCTCTCTCTCTCTATTTTATATTTATGTATTGTTTTCTCCCTTATGTATGACATTTTATGTCGCCAAAAATGAGTGATGAATTTGTGAAGTGCCGAATTTTTGAAGCATCAAATAGATATGTTTTTTATTATTTATTTAAAAAACATTCATTTTGGTAGTCCTATTTTTTAGTTTGTTTTATATATATTATTTACTTAGTTGTTTAGTTATTTAGATATAATTTATATAATATACATTATATTATTATGTAAATAGTTATTATTTAATAATGAATTTTGATTAAATAATTCATAATTTCTCTCAGTAAAATATTTATTATTATAAAAGGATTATCATTTATTATAAAATAGTATTTTAAAGAATGAGTTACACAATTTGGAATTAATATTAACTAGATGATGCATCCGTTTTAGTGAAATAATGATTCATTATTAATTATCTATTGAATACTTTTTTATTAATTAATGAAAAAGTAATGATTAAGTACTCTTCTACTAATGAATAAAAAATAATAACTTAGGATTAATGAATTATTAGATAATGAATAACATATTATTTATATTTTAAAAACATAGGATTAATTAATGATTAAATAATAATTAAATAATGATGAACTATTAATTAATAAATAACTAACAATAATGTAAGTACTGAATATCTATTAATTTAGTAATGATTAATAAGTGATTAAAAAATGATTGAGGAGTCATTATCATGGGATTAACTAATTTTTATGAAATGATAAACTAATGATTAAAAAATTAATAACCAATCTTAAATTAATGATTAACTACTATTCAACTAATAATGAACTATAAAGCAACTAATTAATATCTATTAATTAATTAATTATTAATAACTTATTAATGAATGATTAATTCATTATTAATTTAGGATTAAATAATGTTTAATAAATGATTATATAATGATTAAGAAATGATTAGTGAATGATAAAAAATGGTAAAATGATGAATAACAAGTTACTAAATAATGATTAATCAATTATTAATGAATGATTAACTTATGGTTAATTAATGAAGAAGTAATGATTAACCAATAATTAAGTATTGATTAATTTTTAATTAAAAATAAATTAACTACTTGACTAATGATTAAATAATAACTGACTAGTAATTAATTGTAAAGTAACTACGTAACAACTATTATTTAAGTAATTATTAATGAGTGATTAATAAATGATTATGTTGTATTTAACTCAGGATTATCTAATTCTTAATGAATGATTAAGTAATGAATAACTAATGATTATCCAATTATTAAGGAAAGATCAAATAATGATCAAATAATATTAAATTATTGAATAACTAAGGATTGAAAAATATTTAAATAATCATGAGCTATTAACTAACCCAAAACTAACTATAAAGTAAGTAATTAATTAATATTAATTATGTAATGATTAAAGAGTGATTGATTAATGATTAAGGTGTAGTTTACATAGGATTAAATGATTATTAGGGAATGATTAAGTAATGATTAGCCAAAGATTAATAAATTATTAAATAATGACAAATTAATGATTAAATAGTGATTAATTGATGATTAATTAATGAGTAACGAATAGTTAATTAATGATTAAAAATTATGAACTATTAATTAACCCATAACCTTCTATAAAGTAAGTAAATAATTTATATTAATTATGTAATGATTAATGAGTGACTAACATATGAACAATTAATGATGATACAATGAATAACTAAATTTTTTTGACGAGTTACTACTAATAAAATTTAAACTAACTACATAATAACTATTATTTAATGAATTCTTAACATATTCTTAATTAGAGAATAAAAATTTAGTAACAAATAATTAAAGAAAGATTACCTTTGGAATTAGTAATTCAGAACTATGGATTACGTAACAATTAACATGAGATTAGTTAATGATTAATTATTATTTAACATTAATCTAACTACTTATGAATTATTAATCAATTAATGATTAACTGTAACGCCCCAACCCTAGTTACCCAGATTCGGTGCATTATTACATATCATTGTCAGGATCACAAAGATCAACTCTCGAAAGACCGATTAGTTTAGTATCATTGGACGTACTAGATACATTCATAAGGTTTACATTACATTATGAAATGGAAAACTACAACAAAATTGTTTCTATAGACAACACTGAGATCCCATAGACTATCCCTGCAGGTCAGTTATAATATACTTCTTCGCATCCTATGATAAATAAAACATAGAAAGGGTAGAGATTAGATTTTCAATACGGATAACAATATAGAAGAAACTTTCATAAATAAGCACAAACATTTAAGGAAATGTATAAAACTAAAAAAAGACTTTTCAACATAAACTTCATCATAATATGAAAAATATAAATCAAAATAATTTCATTTACTTACTCACATGGATATTCTACTAGTCGAATAATCACATGTAATATCAATAGCCACTTTCATAATGATAGAATGAATAATTCCAGACATTCATAACCACATAGTCAAGGCCTTGTGGCAAGACTACAAATAATATTTTTTCAAGGCCTTGGGCCAAGACACTATTTTGTCCGATGAGACCTACCGATGCATCGATGAGCTATATAGGGCTATGCCTGTCACATACTATGTCCAATGCATTCCTCATATGAAAAGGATTAAACATAACATTAACATTCATTTTAAAACTAGCATAAAAAATTTCAATAAATTATCCATAAACCATGAATGGTGTAAAAATAAAACATCCACAATCAAACATATCACAAAACATTCAATACAATATGGATGTTTTGTATCATAATAAATCAACTTCAAATAAGCTGAAAATCCATCAAAGGATTCTGACATAGATGAAATCAAAACCTTTTTTGAGAAATATATCTTCCTATTTTAAAATCATTTAAAATTCATATAATTACAAAATAAAACATATATTTTTTATATATTCTTGTAATCATGTAAGGGAAGCTTTGATAATGTTATAATGGCAGAAAATAACCACACCCGACGTATAAGTTATAAATACATTCTTTCCTTAATTTTGTCAAAAAGGTCACAGAGTACCTTGTTTGAAAAATGATGGAAAGATTCCTTTATAAACATATTATAAAAGTCAAAAAGGGTATAAATGACTTTAACCCATAGTCTATAAAATAGTATGAATGTTTTGAAATACATTTTTGAGAAACATGGTTGTGGATGATTAAGAGGTCCCAGTAGATAATTAAATATAAACAACCATGATTGAGGAAGAGATTGTGAAATTAAACCTTTCCTTATAATTTTCCTTGGTTGCGGGTAGGTTAACCTCTTTTATAAGGGTGAAATAATAATTATTAAATTATACAATAATAATATACATTAATATGATATAATATATGATCTTTTAGCATTTCTTTGTTAATAATATCTTAGTATTATCGTCATTTCAGGAGTTAACTGATCATTTTCCTTTATATGATTTGATACATAAGTAATGATTGTTATGGATAGGATGTATGTTATTCATATTCAGAATGATATTAACTCTTTAAAAATTATTTTTTGTCATCTATTTAAAATTAGTCTTGAAAGGATACAATGGGGAATGAATCTCATCGTGTTCGTGGAGATTGTAATTCGTATGCACGCACGGGCGACAATATCATTATTTTGATGTTAAAATAATATATAATTGGATGGTATATCATATTTAAAAAATAATTATCATGTTATATTTATTATTTACATAAATTAGTTATCATTATTATACCCATCCAAATAATAATGTATTGAATAACAATTACACCGCGACGTGGGGATGGTAAGCCGTACGTATGCACGTATGGTGACATGTCATTCAAAGGATGGGTAAAATAATGAATATGGTTGTAACATATTTATAATAACATCACAATATATAGAAGATATTGGAGTTATTAATTTATAATGGAAACAACAAAGAAGAAAGGAACTTGAAAGAGGTGCTGAAATATTTACCTCTTCTTCGGGTTCTTCCTTTTGATTTGATAAAATTCTCTTCATAGGTTGGATTTATGTCTAAAGGAAGGCCTCTAGGATGATGGGAGTACAGTTTATGGGGTATTTGGGCAGGTTTTTTCGACTTAATAGGCTTTGAAGGTGTGAATTAGAGAAAAGGGAATGTGCCCTTTTATAAGAGGGGTGAGGGTCACCTTAGGAAAGCTAGAAATATTATTTTATAATAGAATCATTTTCTGTTTCTAATGGCTCCAAAATGAATTATTTAAAGAATAATGTAAGTATGGGTCAAAAACCACTCAACCAATAGGTTTTAGATAGGTTTGGGTTACTATATTAACCTTATCTTTTAGATTTAACTCTTAGTTAAATAGTTTTACATTTATCACGTCTCTTTGTATTTTTATATTATCTGGTTAATAAACATACTATAAACTTCCAAAATAACCCCAAGTGTTTAATTAATGTTACACCTATCATTATATAAGTCTTATGGCCAAGCCTTAGATTTTTAGTAACATAATATCAATTAATAATAAAATATTTGTTTTAAAAACTCTTTAATGTCAATTTTGACTCTATTTAGTTTTTTGTTTTTAATTAATTCAAAACATCATTATTAATTCAAAAACAATATATGTATCAAATTATAACATTTCATATTAATCGAGAAAATTATTGTAATTCAGAAAAAGTCTCAAATTTCATTTGTTTAGATATTTATAATATCAATTATTTTCATATTTCATTAATTGGGTAATTACTGTATCATCATTCAGTCATAAATAAATTTAATTATTCAATGTATAAAAATTTAAATAAAATAAAATTATGTAGGAAATATTTTCGGCTTTCTAATTAATATTTATAGTCGAATTTATCTTATGTGTAAACCTATATAAAAAATGGTTTAGTTATTAAAAATTGAATTTAACACTTTTAACTCTTCATTGAATTAAATAATAATAAATGACCTAATCTAATCCAAGTGGACCTAAAGGATCATATTTTATTACTAAGGTTTTTTTGGTCGAATTAAACTTATCCATTGAAATTAGGACATTTTTTAATGTATTAATAATATCATTTTACCATTAATTATCCTATTTACATTTAACCGTGGTAAATAAAAAAAATTAGTATTCACCAAAAATTATTTTCATCTTATTAAACCACATTTTACTTACTAATATCAACTGTTTCTCTTGGATTTTTGAAATTAAACTCCAAAAAGTGGTAAAATTATGTTTTTTGGAAATTTGAAAATGCTCATAGGAGGTGGGTAAAAGATGGTAAAAAGTTCAATAAAACTTTTATATATCTAAAATTACTCTAAACTGACTCCAGTGAATTACATTGAACATATATAAGTATTATGTATCTATTTTGACCTAAAATAAATTTAAATAAAATAAATTATTATTTAAATAAAAATTCGGTTTTGAACTATAACTTAGTGTTTCTCATTATTCATAAAAAATTGAATGTTTTTTGAAAAATACCAAAAATTCACCCTAAGCTTATTTTGATATTCCAGATCCAAAAATGATGTACATTCTGAACGATAAAATTTATAAAATTTCAAAAAGTGGGTTTACTATTCATAATGGCTACCTTGATTGGTTGTGGTGTGTTAGAACTCGATGTGGTGTACAACACATGCTATTTTATTAGTCAAAGAGATGAGTATCAAGGAAGCTTGGGGTGTAACATTCTCCCCTCCTTCAAATAATTTTTTCCTCAAAAATTCTAATATATTACTGAATAAAAATACATGGTTGGTTCTTCATCATATGTTCATCGGGTTCCCAAATTTCCTCTTCCATCTTATGGTGTCTTCATAGAACTTTTACCAGACGAGTCGTCCGGTTTCACAGCACTTGTTCTCTTGTATTAAGTAACTTCACATGCTCTTCACAATAGAACATATTGGGTTCCAATTCTAATTCCTCATAGGTGAGTACATGCATTGGGTCAGGCATGTATTTTCTCAATAGTGATACGTGGAACACATCGTGAACTTTGGAGAGTCTTGGAAGTATTGCCGAATGGTAAGCTATAACCTCGATTCATTCTAGAATTTGAAATGTCTGATGTACCTGGGACTCAATTTGACCTTCTTTCCGAAACGTATAACACCCTTCTATGGAGATACATTCAAGAAAACATGATCTCCCACCTAAAATTCCAAATCCTTCCATTGGTTATCAACATAGCACTTCTGCCTTCTTTGAGCTACTTTGATGTGGGTTTTGATTACCTTGACCTTTTCCATCATTTCATCCAGAAGTTCTGGGCCGACGAGTTTTCATTCACCAACATCATCCCAATAGGTTGGTGTGCGACAAATCTTTCTGTATAACGCTTTATATGGTGCCATATGGATACTTTAATGGAAGCTATTGTTATAAGAAAATTCTACCAGAGGAAAATATTTATCCCACATACCTTGAAAGTCAAGTGAGCATGATCTCAACATGTCTTCTATGGTTTGAATAGTCCTTTCTGATTATCCACCAATTTGGGGGTGCTAGGTAGTTCTCAAATGAAGTTAAGTATTGATGGATTTCTGAATACTTTTCTAGAATCTATATGTAAAATAGGGATCACGGTCAGAAACAATCGATAGTTGTACTCCATGAAGTCTTACAACTTCATTAATATATAGTCTTTCCAATCATTCAAGTGGTAAATCTTCTATTATAGTGGGAAAATGTGCTGTCTTGGTAAAATGATAAACAATGACCTATATTGCAGTGTTCCTTCTAGGAGTTTTTGCTAGTCCCATGAAAAAATCGATCGTATTATTATCCCATTTCCACTCAGGTATGGGAAGAGGTTGCATGACTCCCCCATGTTGTTGCCTTCCAGATTTCACTTATTAAGAAACCATACATCTTGACACAAAATCATCAATCTCCCTCTTCATGTTGTCCCACCATAAATGTTCCTTTAAATCTCTATACATTTTGGTGCTACCAGGGTGTACAGATAAATTAGAACTATGAGCATCATCCAACTATTTCTTTTTTAGATCAGGTATATTGGGAACACAAAGCCTCTTCCCAAATTTCAAAATTCCATCTTTATATACGAAGTCACTGAATCTCCCATCATTCACAGCTTTAATCTTCTTTTGAAAATCCTCATCACCAACCTAAGAACTTTTTATCCTTTCTAGTAAAGATGATTTGGCAACCATTTGAAAAAGTATTGATGTTTCACCTTCAATGGTTATTCCCATATCAATTATTACTAGATCCATGAAAATATGATCACATTCTACTCCCATCTAGTTCAAAACTCCATGATCCTTTCTGCTCAAAGAATCTTTCACCTTATTTACCAACCCTGAGTGGTAGTGTATAGTTCAATCATAATCTTTGAGTAGTTCAACCCATCGCCTTTGCCACATGTTGAGTTCTTTCTGTGAGAAAATATACTTCAAACTCTTGGGGTCAGTATATATCTCATCTGCTTCACCATAGAGATAAATTCTCCATATCTTCAAAGAAAAGATTATAGACGATAACTCAAGATCTTGAGTAGGATAGTTTTTATCATGAATTTTTAGATGTCGTTATGCATAGGCAATAATCCTATCATTTTACATAAGGACACAACTAAGTCTTTTCTTTGATGCATCACTATAATTGACAAACCCATCATTCCCCGATGGTAGAGTCAAGATAGAAGCATTGAAAAACCTCTATTCAGTTCTTCAAAACATTCTTCACACTATTTTATCCAAACAAATTTAACCCCTTTTTTGTGTGAGCTTTGTTAATGGGTTAGCCAACTGGGCCGAATTTTGGATGAAATGTCGATAATAACCTACTAAACCAATAAAATTGCGTACCTCAGTTATACTCGTTGGTGCTGGAAATTATTGGATTTCCTTGGTCTTAGATGGATCAATAAAGATTTCATCCTTAGAGACGATATGGCCATGAAAATAAATCTCTTGGAGAAAGAATTCACACTTGATAAACTTCCCATATAATTCATTTCTTCTAAGAGTGTTCAGGAAAATGCGCATGTGATTTTCATGATCTTCGAAGAATTTTTAGTATACCAAGATATCATCAATAAATAACACTAAAAATTCATTAAGATATTACTTTAAATCTATATTCATTAGATCCATGAAGACAGAGGGTTAATTAGTCAATACGAAACGCATTACGGTAAACTTATAATCTCATACCTGGTTTGAAATGTTGTTTTCGTAATGTCTTCCTTCTTCACACAAAACTGATGATATCTAGATCAAAGGTCAATATTTGAAATGTATTGATCTCCATGAAGTTGGTCAAATAAATCCTCAATGCGAGGTAGGGGTACTTGTTCTTTATTGTGATAGCTTTGATCTCCATGTAGTCAATGAACAACCTCATAGATCCATCTTTCTTCTTATCAAAAAGGACAAGGGGTCCCTATGGAGAAACACGTGGGTGAATAAATTCCTTATTACTCAATTCCATTAGTTGTTTCTTTAGTTACACTAATTCTATAGTGGCCACTCTATAAGGGGTCTTCGATATGGGCCTTGATCTAGGAATTAAATCATTGTAAAACTCAATTTCTCATTCGGAAGGATTTCCAGGTAAATCATCTGGAGACACATCAACATACACTTTCACAATAGGCACATCCTCAATTTGAACATTATTTTCCTCACCCACAATTATTTCATTCTCTTCCTCCCCAATAATCAAATTTAGTTGACCTACTATAGGTGGATCTACATAAGAATTAGGTGGTGACGATTCCGCTCTAAAGATAATGTGATCTTTATCATCATCAACAAAAATAGTAACCTCTTCTTCTTACAATAAATATTTGCATCATGGACTGAAATCTAATCCATACCAAGTATTATATCAAAATCAATCATGGGTATGACGATGATATCAGCAGATAAAGAATATTTATATGACTTAATGGGGGCTGATTCAAAAAACATTGATGCGTTGATACTTCCCTTAAATATTTTGACTCACAAATCCCTTGTTAAATCAAATTGTAAATATCAAAAAAATTTAACAAACTGGGAAGATATGAAACAATGTGATGATCCAGAATCAAATAAATCATGGGATAAACTTGAGGAAACCATTAAATTACCTGCCACTATGTCTTTCAGAGCTTCAACCTCAGTAGTAGTGATAGCATAATCATGGCCTTGACCCCTTGGCCTTTTCTGAGTTGAGTTTCACTGATGCTTATAAAATTCATTTACATAATGCCCCCTTTCTCTACAATTATAGTATTCAACGTCAACAACCTCTTTCTTCCCCATGCAATCATGTTCTTGGTTTACTTTTTCACCACACTTTTAGTAGACTCCCATTCCATTCTGGCAAGTACCATGGTTTTTTATCCCACGTTTACTACAGGATGGATATTCAACTTTTCCCTTCTTCCCGTTATTTCCATTTCCAGAGTGTTCTATAGATCTCTTCTTCTCTTTATTTTCTTTAAAGACATAAGACTTAGATATATATTTTTATGTCTAGATAGCACATGAGATAATATCTTCGTACGATGAGAAATATTGTGAGACTAATTCTCGACGGAGAAATGGTTTTAACGCATCAAATAAACAATCAATCTTACTTCTTATGTTATTTATATAATCTTCAGCATGACTCTCTATCCTTGTAATGCTAGCTTGTTACATTGCGACATTCTCATCCCCCTTTTGCCTCAGACTTAGAAATTTTCTTTCCATATCCACCTGATGGTCATGAGGAAAGTATTTTTATAATAAAATGTCTTTAAACTCCCTATATTCCATATTTGATACTTCATCATCTTACATTTTGTTTTTAATCAATGACCACCATTGATCAACATCTCTATTGAGGCGGTAAACTACCGTGACATTGTTTTCCCTTTCGCTACTCCCCAAGGTTTAGAATATTTTCTCTAAGGAATTTATCCATTGCTTACTTACTAGTGGATTTGTACACCCATTGAATATTGGTGGTTGTTTCCTCATGGATCAATATAAAATTGATCCTCCATTCCATGGAGTAGGGTGCTCCATATGGGTAAGGTTATTATTCATAACCTAAGTGATTTGTCTCATTATGGTAATTAGCTGATCAGTACCAATTGCATCACCTGCTCCACTATAGTTATCTTGATTTGGAGGGAAATACCTATATGGAGTGTGTTCATTGATTCAGTTTCCATTCCTTCCAATAGCATCCATTTCTAAACAGCGGCATAAACTAGATTAGTTTATGAATGGAAATACATAGTTCCAAACGTGTAAAACACATAACATAAATTGATCATTTTAAGGATATAATCCATATTGATAAAAAAAATTCATTGAGGAAGTATATAATCATAAAACCTTCATAATGGTTTGTAAAGATAATGATAATTATCTTATGCACATCCCCCAAGAGTGTCATAACCAAGGGGTACCAAGGCCCATTGTCGTGCACCAGTTCCCATTCGAGTCTAGATCAAAGTGGTGTTTTCAAGTTTTACCCTTCAGTACATCTGTGCCAACGCTGCCTCTACCTGTTCATATCTAGACAGGGATGTATTTCTTGTAAAACTCACAAAATCTCTACAATACCAAAATTCTAGTAAGTTCTTCTATACTAATTCACAAAGTCTATCTTATGGCAATGTGGTCTAATCAGAGTTTATCTAAATCTAGTTTTCAATGTTTGTACTTAACTTCCTCTGATAACAACTATAACGCCCCGACCCTAGTTACCTAGAGTTGGTGTATTATTACATATCATTTGAATGATCACAAAGATAAACTATCAAAAGACCGATTAGTTTAGTAGCCTTGGAAGTACTAGATACATTAATAAGGTTTACATTACATCACAAAATGGAAAACTACAAAAACATTGTTTCCATAGACAACACTGAGATCCCATATACTAACCCCAAAGGTCAGTCATAGTATACTTCTTCCTATCCTGGGAAAAATAAAACATAGAAAGGGGTGAGCTTAGATGCTCAGTAAGGATAAAAATATAGTGAAAATGTTTATAAATAAGCACAAACATTTAAGGCAATGTATACAAGTAAAAAAATAATTTTAACATAATATTCATCATAATATGGACAATATAAATCAAAATAATTCCTTTTAATTATTCTCATGTCTATTCTACTAGTCGAATAATCACATGAAATATCAATAGCCACTTTCATAATGATGGAATGCATAATGACAGACTTTCAAAACCACATAGTCAAGGCCTTGTTCCAATACTACAAATTAGATTTTTTTCAAGGCCTTGTTCCAAGACACTAGATTGTCTCATGAGACCGAACAATGCATTGAGGAGCTATAGCGGGCTCCACCCATCACATGCTAAGTCCAATGCATTCCTCATATTAAAAGGTTTAAACATAACATAAATATTCGTATTAAAACTAGAATACAAAATGTCAATAATTTATCCATAAAACATGAATTGTGTAAAAATAACACATCCATATTCAAACATATCACAAAACCTTTAATATAATATGGAAGTTTTGTATCATAATAAATCAACTTGAAATAATATTAAAATCCATCAAAGGGTGTTGACATAGATGAAATCAAAACCTTTTTCTGAGAAATATCTCTTTATATTTTGAAATCAGTTAAAATTCATATAATTATAAAAGAGAACATTTATTTGGGAAATATTCTTATAATCTTGTAAGGTATGCTTCAATGATGTTATGACGGTGGAAAATAGCTGCACCCGAAGTATTAGCTAAAAAACATTCTTACCTTAATTTTGTCGAAATGTCATAAAGTACCTTATTTGGAAAACAATGGAAAGATTCATTTATAAACATCTTATAAAAGTAAAACAAGGGTATAAATTATGTTAACCCATAGTCTATAAAATAGTAAGAATGTTTTAAAATAAAATTTTAATAAACATGGTTGTTGATGATAAAGAGGTCCCAGTAGATAATTACATATAAACAACTCGGATAATGAAGAGATTGTGAAATTAACCCTTACCTTGTAATTTTCCTTGATATAGGGTAGGATAACCTCCTTTATAGTGGTGAAATAATTGTTATTAAATTATAATTGAATCATATACATTAATATTATATCATATATGATCTTTTAATATTGCTTTGTTAATAATATCTTAGTATTATCGTTGTCTCAGGTGTTAACTGATTCATTTTCCTTTATACGATTTGTTATGTAAGTAATGTTTGTTAAGGATAGGATGTATCTTATTCATATTAATAATTATATTAAGTATTTAAAAATTATTTTTAATCATCTAATGAAAATTAGTCTTGAATGGATACGATGGGGAATGAATCTCATCACATTCATGGAGACGGTAATCTATACGTACACATGAGCGACAATATCATTATTTTGATATTAAAATAATATATATTTGGATGTTATATCATATATAAATAATCATTATCATGTTATATTTATTATTTACATCAATTAAACATAATTATTATACCCATCCAAAAAATAATGTATTGAATAACAATTACACCACAATGTGGTGACAGTAAGTTGTACGTACGCACGTATGGTGAAATGTCATTCACAGAATGGATAGAATAATAAATATGGTTGTACAACATTTATAATAATATCACATTATATAGAAGTTACTGGAGTTATTATTTTAGAATGGAGACAACAAATAAAGAGGACGTGGAGGAATAAAGGAACTTGGAAGAGGTGATGAAATATTTAACACTTCTTTGGATTCTTCATTTTGATTTGATCAAATGGGATCCTTAAGTTGTCCTTATGACTAAATTAATGCATCTAGGATGAAGGGAGGATAGTTTAAATGGTATTTGGGCTGGGTTCGGCCAAGCCAAAAGGCTTTTAAGGTTTGAATTAGAGAGAAGGTAAGTGCCCTTTTAAAAGAGGGGTAAGGGTCACTTTAGGAAAATCTAGAAATATTATTTTATAATAAAATCATTTTCGGTTTATAATTTCTCAAAAATGAATTATTTAAAGAATAATGTAATTATGGGTCAAAAAAAAACTGAACCAGTAGGTTTTAGATAGGGTTGGGTCACTATATTAACATTATCTTTTATATTTAACTCTTACTTAAATAGTCTGACATTTATCATGTCTCTTTGTATTTTTATATTATATGGGTGATAAACTTAAAATAAACATCCAAGAGAAATTAAATTAGTTCATTAATGATAAAACTATCATTATAAAAGTTTTTTGGCCGAACCTTATATTTTTAGGAATATAATATAAATTTCTAATATAATATTTGTTTTAAAAACTCTTTTATGTCGATTTTGATACTATTTTGAATTTTGTTTTTGATAAATTCATAACAGCATTATTACATCCAAAAAAATTCATCTATACAACCCTAGCATATCATATTAACTTAGAAAATTAGTTTAATTCATAAAATGTCTCAAATTACATTTATTTGGATATTTATAATATCAATTATTTTAATATTTCATCAATTAGGAAATTACTGCATCATACTTGTGTCATAAATAATTTTAATTATTGAATCTATAAATATTATAAATAAAATACTATTATGTAGAAAATCATTTTCACTTTCTAATGAATATTTATAGTTGAATTTATATTATGTGAAACCCTGTATTAAAAATGTTTTAGTTATTAATCTTTGAATTTAACACTTTTAACTCTTTTCTGAATTAAATAACAATAAATGTCCTAATCTAAGCCAAGTGGACCTAAAGGATAATATTTAATTAATAATGTATTTTTGGTCTAATTAAACTTATCAAATATAATTTTTACATTTGTTACGATAATAATAATATCATTTTTACCCATAATTACCCTATTTAATTTTAACCGCGGTAAATAAAAGATAAAATATACTATTCACCAAAAAATTATTTTCATCTTATTAAACCACATTTTACTTAGTGATATCAATTGTGTCTCTATGAGTTTTGAAATTCAACTCACAGAAGCAGTAAAATTATGTTTTATGTAAATTTGCAAATGCTCCTGGGAGGTGCGTAAAAGACGGTAAAAAGTTCAATAAAATTTTTATATATCTAAAATTATTTTAAAATAACTCCAATGAATTACATTGAACTTATATAAGTATTCTGTATTTATTTTGACGTAAAATAAATTTAAATAAAATAAATAATTATTTAAATAAAAATTCGATTTTAAACTATAACTCGGTGTTTTTTACTATTCATAAAAAATTGAAAGATTTCAGGAAAATACAAAAAATTCACCCTAAGCTAATTTCAATATTCAGAATCCAAAATGAAGTCCATTTTGAATGATTAAATTTAAAAAATTTAAAAAATTGGGTATTACTATTCATGACAGCTAGTTTGATTAGTTGTGGTGTGTTAGAACTCGATGTTGCGTGCAACACATCCTATTGTATTATTCAAAGAGAAGTGTACCGTGGAAGCTTGGGGTGTTGCATTAACTATGAATTAGTATGTATTAAATAAATATTAAATTATTATTAAATAATTATTATCTATCGATTAACTTCATATTAACATATAATTTACATAGGATAAAATATGGATAATTTCATTATAAAGAGGCCTAACTGCACATCTAATTTGTTACTCCGATGATTTAGATGATTCATACCTTGATGCACACCCAGTTTTACACTCTCAATGGATATGTTTTTGATGATTTTCATTCAATTTATAAACCATTGAGCATAACTTCAAGATGATTAAAAATTGTACTACAAAACAATCATGTCATCTATTAAGATATAATAAAATGTTCAAAAATTTCCGTAATGGATTATGTGGTTATATATGAAATTAAACCCCTATCTAGATACTATAAGTGGACTTCGGTCAGGATCAAAAGTACCAATGGGTAATAACCATGGAATGTGGTATTGAGATAGACTCAATGTTTACCTTGTGCATGATAAAAGACCTTTCTGGACACCAGATTTGATACGACCATTATGTATACATTAGATTATTTACATTATCTTTATAAACTACTAAACATACATTTAGGATGATTATAAATTGTACTATGAATAATTAGGGTAATTTTTTAGGATATAAGGAGATATTCAAAAATATTAATAATGTAATGGTTTTGTGGTTATCTAAGAAATGAAATCCTATTATAGATACTACAAGTTGATACAGCTTTGTAATAGTGGTACCTAGGGGAAAACCCAAAAAAGGTCCATTGAACTTGACTCGATCTCCACCAACTACATTAAAACGGTACTTATTACACACCATGTTTGACACTCCTAGGTGATATGCATTAGATGATTTTAATTCCCTTTATAAACCAATGAACATACCATTATTATGATTAAAATTTTTACTATGAAACATTAGTTTCATCTTTAAGGATATAAGAATACATTCTAAAATTTCACTAATATAATGATTTTGTGGTTAATGATTTGTGATTGTTCAACATTGTCAATGTTACTTACACATTATAATCATGGAAAAAATGAAATAGAGGAACATTTTTTTCGTATTTTTAAATCTATGTGTAGGTTATTCAAATGAAGCAAGTAACATCTTATAGTATACAACCAAAAAAATAGTTAGGATATCTAGTTCTGTGTCCTTAAGAGAACATCAAGAAATAAGTCATTATCATCTCAATCTAAGAAATGGTCTAGAGATCTATTCTATTATCTATATAAATTTTCAATTCATGGCTATGTTATAGAATCTAGATTTTTTATTGGATACTAATATGGATTGGGTATAAGAAACAATTTTTTTCCCAATGGTCATATGTTTCCATGATGGAGTAATACATTGGTGTTTCTACTGTACAATGGAAATTTCTAATTTTATAAAGACAAAGAAATACAAGAGTGTATAAAGAATGTCCATACGACGAAAATAAGGTCATTCCCTATGATATAGAAAAGGATAACATAATTTATCTCTTGGATATATAGAATAACCATTTTGATTATAATGTTTCTAATGATGGAATAGATATAAAATAGTGCTAATGAGGAGGGAGATGTAGAATGTGTGGAATAAGATTCTTGAAATGTAGTAGTTTTATAGATTCCTCAACACACAATAAATCATTCACCACTCATCGCATCATGGTGGGAAGTAATGGAACATTTTCCAAATTTTGACGAGAATTCCATCATACATATAAATGAGTTTCCTAGATTTGTAAAGGAAATATTTAGTAAACTAGAAAAGGCATTATATTCTAGAAGATATTTAACCACTATAGATTCAATGAAAAATATACTAAAAAGATTTCATAATGAGATAAACTATAGTTATTTTGTTTATGAATAAAACAATAAAATATTATCATGTGGTGAGGTAGATATCTGGACTATTTTATATTCTTATTGATGGAATTTTATGACATTATTTTTTTTAGGTTTGAGAATTTCCAAGATTGAGGCAACTCATACATGGATTAATCCTCGTCTGATATAAGATCGTACATCATTAGATATTGAATTTGTATCAACTATTATTTATGACATGATTATAACCTACCCTGATGTTCTTGTATACCTTGTGAAGGATACATTTCAAAAAACATGTTTATAATATTTCATATATAAAATATATGAATAATGAAATAGAAAGAAAGTATCAAGGACTATGGTGATTAGAACGAATTGTATCAAGTGTTTCGAAAACTACTAGCCAGGTCGAGAAAAAATGACCAAGTTATCTTACATTATGATTTAAAAGATCATATATCCCAAGAAAATTGGCTTGATTCATATCATATCAAATATCAAGGGTTTCGCTAGTAATTCCTTCCATGTATTTATATATTTCATTTTTACAAAACCAGTCTATTAATTTATTAGATTCTTCTATATGGAAAATAAATGGATGTATTATTGATAGTGGTAACCCATTATATCAACCATTCAATGCTAATGCTAGTATATTCCATTATCGAAAAAGAAAATCTAAAATCATGGAGTCGGATTTTAGAATTTATCAAAAATAATTTCACTCACATTCAAGTTGTTTTTTTGATATCTAATGGTCATTTGGAAATCATTTAGGTAGTCAATGAAGATCTGGTTACATGTAGACCCCAAAATGCACATCCTTAGTACTTCAAAAAAATTCTAATAGTGTAAATAATATAATTCATGATGAACCTATGAATATGGTAATCACAAGTCTTAATATACAATCTCTTTATTATTTTCTAATATTTTAACATGATGATAAAGTTGAATTAGGTGAATTTGATAGCATTCATGTATCATATGTTCCAAATCAATTAATTTTTGAACAACAATTTGAATAAATATATAGGGATAATCACTTAATGTATGATTATATGATATAGATTTGAAAATAAAAATGTAAATTGACAAATGATGGGGGTAAAAGGTTTGGACACATGACCATAAAAACTATTGAATGCATCAATGTAATCTCCAACGGGCATTATAAGTTACAAAAAATATGAAATTTTATGAGAAATATTATATTAGTTTCAATTATATTGTTGAACAATAAAAACAAACTGTAGATGAGAGTCATCGTGGGATAATGTATAGAAAAAAATATAAATGAGATATTGAAAATAATATTAAAGAATAATCTATAAATCGAGTGCTCATTTTCCTTCAATAAGACTATCAATTTTAATTGAAGGAGTTTAAGAACCCCATACTAGATAGCATTGGTCGATTCATAGTGGTATTACTGGAAGAGAGGTATTTTCAATGTGGAAATATCATGCCATCTCATTTTCCATGTGCACATTCCGTTGTATCATTTCCCTATATGAAAAAATCATGGGAACCATATAATGATCTCATGTACCAGATGGACACCATTTATAAATTCAATAATGTACCATGGATTCATATTGAATAATTTCTAAATTTATCAATGCCTAATGACTAGTTGATATTGATACCTGACATAAATATGTTTCGATAGCAAAGGGGACAAAATTCCAACAGGATACGAACTGAGTTGGACTGGCCTCAGGGACAAGGTCTACATTTGAGATGTAAAATATTTCATCATGAAATTCATTATAGAAATGATGCCCTAACATTTTTGGATTACGTTCACACTCTCAACCACAATGATGTATCGCCGCTTGTTCAATCTTTTCATATTATTATTTACATTTTATTTGTAATGGCCCAGTCCAACCCACGATCATGATATTGTTTTCTTTGGGCTTAGCCTATAAGGTTTTTTTTTCTGGGATCCATGCCTTAGGAATCCCCCAAGAAAAGGCCTCATTGAGGGAGAGGTATCTACACCACCTTGTAAAGGGGTGCTTCATGCTCCTCCTCTTCGATTTTGGATAGCCATAATCCACCCCCCATAAAGGGCCCAACATACTCAGTGGCACATCAAATGGACACTGGCTCTGATACCATTTGTAACAGGCCAGTGCAGCACACGATCATGAAATATGATAGTCAAACCAGATATTATAATAGTAAACTGAAAGGTAAAATATGTTATGCCAATGAAAATGTAATGTTATTACAATGTAACTGAGAGTAGAGACAAAAAGACTACTAATAATCTTCTGAAACACATCTGGTTCCCTTCCGCATGCTCCAATCCCAAACTGAAACATATCCCAGGGCCTTGACCTTATCATGTCCTGCAACAACAAAGTCTAGTATGGTGCTGATTAGGCGGCCAAAATAGGGTGTCAGTATAACTCATCTGACCACAACCAATGGTGTCTAAAACGAGTCCAATAATAAGATAGTGCATGCAGTTATATGAAGATATAAATACAATGCATAAATTAAACAGTTATCACATTGTAATTTAATACTTAATCATAAAATTAGGCCAATTAAATCCATGTTTCCCAATTGAATCATCATTCATTATTATCATTAATTTAGTGTAGGTTGTCATGCCTTGCACCCCCAAATATTTGTTGAACCATCATCCATTGTTATCATTAATAATTTGGTGAAGGACATCATACCTAGAACCCCATATCTCAGGGAGTATAGGACATTATGCCTAGCACTCAAATAGTAATTCAGTGTAGTTCATCATGCCTAACACCCTTACTTCTAAGCGCTTAGATATTTATTGGGTAGGAACACCATATCCAATTCCCAAATTCTACATTGGTCTTGGATGTCATACCTAGAACTAAAAAATCTTATCTATTTAATCATTCATTAAATCACAAGAATTTTCCACATTAATCATTTACTAATCCAATGATTACTTAAAAATTTCCAAGGACATTAGTTACTTCAATAATTAACTAACCTCATAACCAATTAATTATTTCAGTAATTAATTAACCAATAAATAACATTTTCATTCCATAATTAATTCTTCAAAATTAATTATCCATTTCAAAACCCATAAAGTCACATTTAATTCTCAAAATTAATTATCTTTAAATCCAAACATCATTTCATAATTAATTCTCCCAATTAATTATCTTAATAGTATCAATTTAATAACTCAAATACAAGATCACAACAAATAATTAAATTTCCAAGATATCAATAACTTTGGGAAACCCCCCATTCATTCATTCCGTATTTCAATCATCAATAAATAACCAAGGTAAAAACACATCAATTCCACTTTCCTAATTACTAATATTTATGAAATCATTCATCAAGGGAAACATTAAATTTTATAAACTCATGAACATAAAATAAATCATGACTATAAGAGTTCAATTTAGACCACCTACCTCATTTTAATGACTAAAGTTAACCCAACAGAAATCCCCCTAAAATACATGTTGCACAACGTTGTTGATCAAGCTTCAGGTCTAAATACATAAAACCAAAATTAAGATAAAAGGCATCATGATCATGAAAATCTTGATCATGATTCAAGAATCATAGATCCAGACCTCAACCCATAGGATTAGATCCACATAACTGATGATGATCCTCCATGAAACATTCAAGGAAAGATATAGGAAAGAAAAGGACACGTAGTGGGTTGAAATCCACTTACCGGGAGGAGAGATGATCTTCAATCTGGGCATCCAATCTCAAATAATGGTGTTCACATCACCTTGTAATACCTTCGGAAGGATTTGGGAACATCAAAAATCTATCAAGCTCAATACACGGTCGAAATATGGGAGTCCTAGGGGGTTTGGGTGGTTTTAAATGTAATTTTTAGATACTAAAAACCATGCACATGGTTTGTGAGGAAGAGGCTCATAGTTAAGAAATCCATGCACCAACTAGTATGATTCACTACCCATTTATACATAGTTGCAATGGCTTGGTCACATGATTTGGAAAAACGTGCACCAACTGTGTGGACTCCACTGTCCAATTTCGCACGCTTACCAGGGTTTGGTCGTATGGTTTGTCAAACCATGAACAAATCATGAACAGCCCACTGTCCATGATTTTTACATCAATGGTCACCCAAATTCACCACATGTATCTACCACAAGATAAATGTAATTAAAAGCTTCAAAAATTACAGGAAAACTCACCCTAGATGACTCTAGAAGAGTCCTAGATCTTACAATATCCCTACCTTATAACATAACATCTACGAGCTATACTATCAAACTTCTCTATGGTTCCAAGAAAAAATGTTTGGGCCATTGAGCCCTCATGTCTGTTTCACGTTCCCAAGATTCCTCTTGAACATTTCCATGTTTCCATAACACATGAACTAAATGAATAGTCATTCCCCAAAACACATCCTAACTGTGACCCAACACACGTAGTAGATGCTCAACAAAGGATGCATCTGTCTCGATGTCAAAATTCTCCACATAAATCACATTACAAGGGTTAGGGTGATACCTTCATATTTGTGACACATGAAATAAATTATTCATACTACAGAATTTCCGTGGAAGTGCTAATCGGTACGCCACCATCACAATTCTATCTAGCCCCTCAAATGGTCCCACAAACCTGGGTGCTAACTTACCCAGCCTCTGTATCATGTGGTGACCCAAACCTGGTGACGCCCGAAGGAATACAGGATCACCCTCTGTAAACTCTATGGTTCTTCTCCTTCTATCATCAAATGACTTCTGTTAACTCAAATCCATAGCCATACGTTTCCATATCAACTGCACCTACTCCGATGTCTCATGAATGACTCTTGGTCCCAGCAGCTCTAACTCGGCCACCACTAACCAACATAGAAATGATCTACATGGTCTACCATAAAGTTCCTCATATGTTTCCATCTATATAGTTTTATGATAAATGTTTTTATAAGAAAACTCCAGTAAAGACAAGGGATTTTCCCAAGAACCACCAAAGTCAGGGACACATGATCGCAACATATCCTTTAATACCTATATGGTATGCTCCAACTGCCCATCTATCTATGGGAGGAACATCATACCTAAAAAAACCAGTATACCATGTGCCTTCTGTAAGCCCTTCCAGAAGCATGAAGTAAAGCATGAATCATGATCTGAAGCTATAGTCTATGGCATCCCATGAAAACCAACTATGTCTCTCACGTACAGTTCATCCAAATTATCTACTGAAAAGGTTTCCATGATAGGATATAAGTGTTCTACATTTGTTAGTCGATCCACAATGACCCAAATAGCAACATTATTCCTAAATTTATTTGGAAGTACTACCAAAAAATCCATAGTCATGTGATCTCACTTTAATTATGGAATAGATAAATGTTACAATAGGCCTCTAGGTTGTTGATGCTATGCTTTCACCTACTGATAGGTAAAAAAACTTGTTATGAATCCTACTATGTCCTTTTTCATTCCTAGCCACCAAATCTGTCATTGATGGTCACGGTTCATTTTTTTCAAGTAAGGATGTACCACCCACGTTGAAGCATGAAATTCACTCTTGATTTGTTCTTGTATACTTGTAGGCCAAACCACCTGATTTTTTTCATAGATGATGTCATCCTCATCTATTTTCTAGTCTGAAGGTGTCTCTATACATTCAAGGATTTCCCTCAAGGATAAGCATTCTAGATCTTCATACTGCATGTCCCTGATTCATCTCAAGAGCGTAGACTTTACTGCTACAGAAACCAGAGTCATCCTCTCCTGACTCTCCTAAACTACCACACAGATTTCCACCAGAAAGGTCATCACCATCCACTCTGCACTCGAATCATGTTCCAACTGGTTCTTAGTTTTTCTACTCAAGGAATCAACCACACTATTCCCCTTCTCAGGTGTATATGATAGTTCAAAATCAAATAAATACATATAATCTACCCTTATTTGTTTCCGAAGATTCATGTCTCTTTGTGAAAAGATATATTTCATGTTTTTGTGATCCGTAAAATATATATACTTTTCACCCAAAATATAGTGTCGCCAACAATTAATAACATAAACCACTACTGCTAACTAGAGTTCATGTGTATGGTAATTATATTCATGTGAATTCAACTACAGAGACCCCTAAGCAATGAATTTGTGCCCTTACATCCACACACCTCCGTGTTCAACCCAGAAGAATCACAAAACATCGTGTACTCATCACCTGGCTCAGGTAAGATCAAAATTAGTTCCAAAGTCAAGCACTTCTTCAATTACTGGAAAGAATTATTGCATGCTTCTCTCTAAACAAAAATTTCCCAATTTGGTCTAACCAGTAAGTGGTGCTTCCAATCGGGAAAATTCTTGGATGAACCTCCTGTAATAACCAGCTAATTCCAAATAACTTCTTATATCAAAAAAATATTGGGTTTCTCCCATGAAATAACTTTCTAAACTTTCTCAGGGTCAACGGCCACCCCTTCTGAGATGATTTTACCCAAAAAGTGTACCATATCAATGAAAAAATGATATTTAGATAGCTTGGCATATAGAATATGTTCTCTCAGTATATCCCGGACGATGTCAAGATGTTGGGAATGATAATAGTGAGTCTTAGAGTACATTAATATGTATTCCACAAACACCACCACACGCTGATATAAGTACGAATAAAAGATCATATTCATCATGTCCATAAACATTGCTGGATCATTTTTTAATCCAAACAGCATTACGAAGAACTCATAAAGACCATACCTGCTTCGGAAAGAAGTTCTTGGTATATCCGAAGTCAAAACCCTCAACTGATGATACCCTGATCTCAGATCAATCTTTAAGAACACACTATCCCCTTTAGTTGGTCAAACAGATCATCAATACATGAAATAGGTTATCAGTTCTTCATTTTCATTTCATTTAACATGCTTTAATCAACACTCAAGAGTAAACTCCAGTCAACCTTCTTTTAAAACAAAATAGGTGATCCCCAAAGTGACGTACTTGGAATGATAAGCCCCCTATCCTATAACTCATACAAATTAATTTTGAGCTCTTAAAGCCCAGTTGAATCCATTATTTATGGTGTAATATATAATGGCTCATCTACTAACATGAGCTCAATAGTGAATTCGACATCTCTATCCGGTGAAAACTATGAAAAGTCTTCACGAAAGACATCCTGAAATAGTTCTACTATTATTGGAAGGACGTCTTACCTACCACTCCTATCATCCAAAAAAAGACTAGAATATTGGGTTGTGATCTCTACTAGTTGCTAACTAAATGGCCCAGCTCTGCCTACATGTATATCCCATTCTACCTAAAGGACATATTGATGATCCTCATAAGAAACAAAGGTCACTCTTCTGTGATAACAATCTATGTGGGCTCGGTATGCAACTAGCCAGTCTATAACCACAATATGGTCAAAGCCCGTTATATCAAGGACATAGAAATACCAAAGGAAACGATACTCTCTGATCTCTATAGAACATCCCTTTCATAAATAGATATCTCCAGTTCATGCTCCCAATGTTGTATCAATAATCATCATTCCGCCTACAGACTCCACCTCCAGGCTCATGCCATTAACATGTTTTGAAGATATAATGAAATGAGAGGCACCGGTACCAAACAAGGAATTAGCTAATGTAGAAGAAAATAGAATAGTATCTGTTATTATTTATGAAGCACCCTCACTCTCCTCAATAATTACTATCCAAAGATGCCTCATCAACCATCAAAGCTGATGCAAAATGCTGTAAATCTATGAAGCATTCAGCATACTACATTATGGACATGCTTCCTTGTGTCAGGTGCATAAAATCTGAAGCCTTCTCTTATCTTAATGTTCAGGGATAAAATTATACCAATAACTTCTCCAAAAAATCCTTCTATAAAATACTATTAGTCTATCCTAATCTTACCTTAATATCCCACCAACGCTTTGTGGAACTATGCAACATATATGTAGCCAACGTGACCATTCTATTAGTAGGAGTCTCAAAATGGTCACTTATCATGTATCACCCCAAGCTTCCATGATATGTTTCCTTTTGAATAATGTAGTATCTTTCATTGTACGCAATTTGGTGTTTTAACACACCACGACCAATCAAATTAGAAGTTATAAATTTTTATAACCACTTTTTAAAATTTTAAAAATTTTATTTTTCAAATGGACTTTATTTTTGACTTTATAATATTGAAATTATCTAAGGGTAAATTTATTGTACTCTTTTAAAAACATTCAATTTTTGATGAATAGTGAAAAATACTAAATTTTAAATAAAAACAACTTTTTTAATCAAAATAATTTATAGTGTTATGTTATACATTTGAGTGGTTTTAACGTATTATTAAATTATATTTTTATCATTTAATATAATTTATATCATTTTATGTTATTTCACATTTAAATTGAACATAAACAAGTGTCAATCTTTTGATAGTAATTATTTCATAAAAACATGCTTCTTGTTTTGACAACAAGAATTAATTTAAAATTAATTTATGAAACTTATGTGTTTTTAATTTGGAAAAAAGGATGCCATGTTTGGAATCAGAAGATCCAAAATATGTTAATATTTATCTTTTTTAGGCATTATGATTAATTACATCAGTATATATTTTGTTTACCATGGATAAAGGGTAAGTCTGGAAAATACGGGTAAAAAATAATATTATTATAATATTAAATTACCCTAACATGTGTCCTATTCCTATTGGTTGATATTTCTATGACCATTGGAATCCTTGGGTCGATTTTGGGACCCCATGGAGCCACTTGAGAGTGATAATGACACTTTATATTAATTAATATAAAGTATGGAAAAAAGGACATAAACATATATCTTTTAGTAAAACAAATTTTAAATGAGGTTATATAAATTATATTTTTGACTATAGATACACATTAGAAATATAAAAAAATTTACTACATAATCTAAATTTATTTATAATTTTTAAACATTAAATAATTTAATTTATTTGTGACACAATGGTGATGCAGCATTATTAATGAAAGAATCAAATAAATAGTATTATAAATATTAAAATAAATATTATTTCTACGTTTTTAGGACATCCAAGAATTTTATAGGTGAATATGAAATTTTAGGGTTAATTAAATGTATTTTTTAGAATTAATAAAGTTGTGATGACTTTCACAAATATCAAATACTAAATATTGTCAAAATTGATATAAATGAGTTTTTAAAACATATATTATATTATTAAATTATATAATAGTCCTAAAAACCTAAGTTTATACCAAAGAACATATATAATGATAGGTATATCATTAATGAAGCACATGAAGTTTTCTTGGAATTTTATAGTGAGTTTATAAAACAATTATTATAATAATACAAGAATACATGGTATAAGTTAAACTATTTAATTAAGAGTTAAATCTAAATAATAAGGTTAATATGGTGACCCAAACTTGTATAAAAACTATTGGTTGAGTAGTTTTCGACCCATAGCCACCTTATCCTAGAAATAAATCATTTTTCTCCATTATGAATAGAAAATGATTTTATTATAAATTAATATTTCAATATTTTCCTAAGGTGCCCCTCACCTCTCTTATAAAAAGGCACTTCCCCTTGTCTAAAAAAGAACACCTACAACGAAATGATCATCACCCAAACACTTCCCAAATATACTCCCAATATGCCTCAATTAAACCTAGAGGACTTATTTTGATCAGAAATCCAACCAAAGTATCCCTTTTGATCAACTCAAAAGGAAACACCCGAAGAAGATGTAATAATTTCACCCCCCTCTTTCAAGTTGTTTTCTTCTTCCACTTACTCATTCTTTGTTTCTTCCAATCTAATATAATAACTCCAGTATCTTCAATATATTTTTATGTTATTATAAAAATGGTATAACCATATTCATTATTCTATCAATCTTATGAATGGCAATGTCACCATACGTGCGTACGTACGACTTACCGTCTCCATGTTGTGGTGTAGTTTGTTATTAAAATACATATTATTTTGATGAATATAATAATGAATACAACAGATGTAAATAACAAATATAACATTTTAATGATTCTGTAGGAATTATATATAATCTAATTACAAACAATTTCACCATCAATATTATGATATTGTCGCTCGTGGGTACGTACGAATTACCATCTCGACGAACACAATGAGATTCATTCCCCATCGTAATCATTCAAGAATAATATTAATTTTAGGATTAAAAATATTGTTTAAGAACTTAATATAATTTTTTATATGAATAAAATACATCCTATACATATCAAACATGGCTTACGTAACCTATCATATAAAGGAAAACAAATCATTTAACACCCTAAGTGATGATACTACTGAAATATTATTAACAAAGAAGTATTAGAGGATCATAAATGATGTCATATTTAAGTATATAGTTATTTTATAATTTAATAAAAAAAATAACTATTATACACGAGGATAACATACCATCGACTGTGGAAAAGTACAAGGTAAGGGTTAATTTCACAATCTCTTTATTATCCTAGGTTGTTTATACGTATGTATCTACTAGGACCTCTTTATCATCCACAGTCATGTTTTCTTAAAAATTTAACTCAAAACATTTTTACTATTTACTATACTATGGGTTAAAGTCATTGATACCCTTATTTGACCATATATGTTTTGAATGGAATCTTTCTGTTGTTTTCCAAACACGGTACTTTATGACCTTTCTGACAATATTAAGGTCAGAATGTCTTTTTTTATCTTATATAGAGGGTGGGGCTATTTTCCGCCATTATATCATCGCTGAAGCTTCCCATACAAGATTATAAAAATATTTTCAAAATAAATGTTTTCTTTTATAATAATATTAATTTTATATTATTTCAAAATAGAAAGAGATATTTCCTTAAAAAATATTTGATTTTTCTATGTCAACATCCATGGATGGATTTTAAGCTTGTTTGAAGTTGATTTATTATGATCCAAAACATCCATATTGTATTGAAGGTTTTGTGATATGTTTGACTGTGGATGTGTTATTTTTACACCATTCATGGTTTGTGGATAAAGTGTTGACATTTTGTATGATAGTTTTAATACAAATATTTATGTTCTGTTTAAAAAGTTTCATATGAGGAATGCATTGGACATAGTAAGTGACGGTTGGAGCCCGCTATAGCTCCTTGATTCATCGGTAGGTCTCATGTGACAAACTAGTGTCTTGGTACAAGGTCTTGACAAAATTTTATATGTAGTCTTGGTACAAGGACTTTACCATGTGGTTATGAAGTCTGACATTATGCATTCCATCATTATGAAAGTGGCTATTGATATTTCATGTGAGTATTAGACTAGTAGAATATCCATGTGATTATGTAAATGGAATTATTTGATTTTATATTTTCTATATTAGTCTGAGGTTAAGTTTAAAAAGATTTTTTTTAGTCTTATACATTTCCTTAAATGTTAATGCTTATTTATGAATGTTTCTGCTATATTGTTATCCTTACTGAGCATCTCAACTCACCCCTTTATATGTTTTATTTTTCCCATGATTTGAAGAAGTATTTTATGGTTGACAGGAAAAGATTTTCTAAGGATATAAGTGTGTTCAAAAGGGGACAAAATGTTGATGATGTTTTTATTTTATGATGTAATGTAAAACTTATAAATTTATCTAGTCTTTCCAAGTCTTTTAAACTAATAGATAATTCGGGACAAGATTCCTTTTATCATGGAAATGTTATGTAATAATTCACCGACTCTGGGTAATTGGGGTTGGCGTGTTACATATTGTCTCTATGGATTCAATCTAGAATTCATCTCTATCAGATCCACCCAATCCAGAAAAATTTAGAGGGTGTTGTAGCAGAAACTCAATTGTCATCTCATACATGCTTTTCTGACCCCTCCTTAGGTCTCTCTCCATAAACTGCATGAAATGAGTGAATTTATCTCAGAACCATTCCCCTTCTTCCTCAGCTTTCACCAATGGTGACTCAAGCTCCCTTTCTGGAAGTTAGTTCCGGGCCAAACCCTTTAGTCTCTCCCTCAACAAGTGTCGTGGAGGCATACTCCAATAAGGACAAACAGACGTCTTAGGTCTCATAATGCAACCTTATAATATTTATGTAAGGGAATAAAATCACACAATAATTTTCAACATATCCTTTCCTCCCTTTTTCTAACCACATGGTTAACACTGAGGCCTTATCACAACCCTTAACCATCCAACTACTAGGTATGGGTTAACAAGGGTATATTCATTCTCATTTATTAATCAACCATTAATTAATCAAATTATCTCAAATTAATTAATTATATAATTAATTAATTAACCATTCTCATGTCATCAATCAAGGATTTCATTAAACTCCCATATATTCTCATTTTAGATCATTATTTTAATCTCACAATTAGGAAAAATAGTTCATGTTCAACCACTTACCTATAACTGTTTTCCTGTGAGTTCCTAGAATGATTCATGTTACAACAACCCTGAGTGCCTATATTGATTCATGCATACTCAGCTATCATTCCTCTTTATTCAATGAACCAAAATACAATAATTTTCAAAACAAATATCACATTACACCACTAGTGCATCACCCAAGGTGAAATAATATACAATTGTAACAACAAACAACAATCACTACAATACCACCCAGAGTACTCTGATTTTTCCCCGTACATGGGTTAGAAACTCCCATGCATGTGCTCATTACCAAGCCTCGACTCTTCTGAGTCTCAGGTCTACCTTTACCCCAAATAGTAAGTCAAATTAAGAACATTGAAATGAAAACTCTTTTGATACCACTTTGTGATGTCATGACCTAGGAGCCACTGAACGGCGCCTCGAGCCAGTTGGCCAATTGACCACAAGCGCACCTCCCCATACATCACAGGGTGCCGACTAGTAACATGGTCCTGGTAAGTCGGTCTTGGGGAGAATATACCCTATGCTATCAGATTAAAACACTAGCAGAAGAAAATAACAATATCTAATTATGGAAGCATATAAATAACCATAATAATACAATGACATATGATAGAAAAACCAGAGATTACAATAGTCAATGGAAAGGTAAAATTTTCTATGATATTGCCAATTTCTAGTGACTATAATGAAATTGAATGTAAAGAAACAATGAATCACATATAGATTCTTAACAACATTTGGATCCATTTCCCAAGCTCCAAACCCAGCCTACAACTTATTCTAGGTATTTTCCTTTATCATGTCTGGAAACAAAAAAGTCTTCTCGGGTGCTGATCAAGCCGCCCAAATAGGGTGTGAGTATAGGTCATTAGGCCACCACCAACAGTGTCTAAAATGAGTCCAGTCAAATGATATTTCATGTATTTATATGATGAAATAAATATAAGGCATAAATTAAACAGTTATCACTTTTTCATTTAATACATAATAATCACATTAGGCTAATTCATTCCATGTTTCACAATTGAATCATCATTCATTATTATCATTCATTTGGTGTAGGTCGTTATTCCTAGCACCCTAAATCTCTTTTGAAACATCATCCATTATTATCATTAATAATTTGGTGTAGGGCGTCATGCCTAGCACCCCAAATCTCAGTGAAAGTAGGACGTCAAGCCTATCACTCCAATTCTCATTCTGTGTAGGTCATCATGCGTAACACCCTTATATCTATGAATATAGATAACTACTTGGTAGGAATGTCATGTCTATATCCCAACTACTACATTGTTCTAGGATGTCATACCTAGAACCACAAAATCTCATCAATTTAATCATTCTTTAATTCACAAGAATTTTCGAAATTAATCATTTACTAATCCAATGAATAGTTAAAAATTTCAAAGGCCATTTGTTAATTCAACAATTAACTAAGAACATATCCCATTTATTAATTCATCAAGTAATTTACCAATTAATAACATTTTCATTCCATAATTAATTCTTCACAATTAATTATCCATTTCAAAACTCATTAAGTCATAATTTACTCTCAGAATTAAATATTTTTGAAGCCAAACATCATTTTATAATTAATTATACCAATTAATAGTCTTAATATAATCAATTAAATAACTCAAATACAAGATCACAACCCATAATTAAATCTCCATGAAATCAGTCACTTTGGGAAACCCACCATTCAATCATTCCATGATTCAATTATCAATAAATCACCTAGGGAGGGGAAGTTCCTTGTAGATAGTCTAGTTGAATTCCTTAAGACCTTCAGGTCATGTAATCTCCATATCCTATGGGCTATGTAATATTCGAGCCTTCGGGCCTTGTAAGGGTCCCCCCCATCCCTTTAAATGGCGGTTATCAAAAATCCATAAAAATGAAGGACTTCATGCCATTCAGGTAATAAAATCATATATATAAAATAAATCATGACTAAGGGAGTTAAATTTTGACAACCTACCTTAGTTAATTGATGAAAGTTATCCCAATGGAAATCCACGAAATCTGAGCTGCAGAACGTCATCAATAAATCTCTGGGTCTAAATCCCTATAACCAAAATTAAGATCAAAGGCATCAAGATCTTGTAAATATAGATCTAGATTCATAATCCTAGATTTAAATCTCAAAATATAGGTTTATGTCCATGGAAAAAATGAAGATCCTCCACAACAAGATCATAGAAGGATAGAGTAAATAACAGGAGAAGCCTCAGGATGAAATCCACTTATCAGGAGGAGAGAGGACCTTCCATCTGGGCTTCAATCTCGAAGAACAGTGTTTTTATCACCATGTAATCCTTCCAGAAAGAATTTGGGAACACTTTAAATATGTCATTCCCCAGAGAATGTCCAAATATAGGGGTCCTAGGGGTTTTGGGTGGTTTTAAAAGAGATTTTCAGATATTAAAATCCACATGCATGGTTTCCAAGGAAGAGGCGCATGGTTAGGAAAACCAGGCGCCAACCGTGTGGACTCCACTACCCACTTCTACATGGTTGGCATGGTTTGGTTGCACGGTTAGGCAAACCATGTGCCCACCTTGTGGACTCTTTTGTCCAATTTTTAACTCTTGGCATGGTTTGGTGACACAGTTTTTCAAACCCTATCCGAACCGTGCACAACTCACCGACGTTTAGTTTTTCTTAAATGTTCACCCAAACGTACCCCAGGCTTCTACTTGAAGATAATTTTGCTTAAAAGCTTCAAAAAATTCCTTAAAATTCACCTAAAATGACTCCCAAAATGGATGGGATCTTACAGTATTAATATAAAATATATTATTTTTTAGAATACTGTGACATTTCTAGAATACTTTTACGATCAAATAATAAATTTTTGATAAATTATAAATCCATTTATATAAACCACATACAAGATAAAAATTCCTAAATGTCCAACCATTTTAATAGAAAAGATTCTGTTACATAATGAACATCATTACAAAGATGTTTCACATGATAGAACCTTTTATTAAATAATAATTTTTAATTTTTAATAAAGCTTTTATATTCACATTATATGAAATATGATAATTATATTTGAGATGACATGAAAAAAATGATCCTTGGATACCCCATAAAAAATCATGTAAGAAAATAACCACGAAATATTCCTTCATGAGAGAAATAATAAAAAATTTAGAAATCACACCATTTGGGATTTAACTTATTTGTATACATGCTAGACATGAATGAAAACCTCAATTTCTTATGTGTATCCAACTAATATAGCCAGTATGTGAAAATTATAAGGGATGTGTCATGTACATGTTATAATACAAAAAAGCATAATCAAACTATCCATGGAAACACTACAAAGAAATAATGTGATCAAACAACCATTAAATATACAAACATGAGTGAAATCATATAGAAATGAATAAGTTCACCGTTAGGGATCTAACCTATTAGTTTATGTTCGTGACAAGAAATAAATCCTTAATCCACAAGGTGGATCCAACATATATAACATATGTGTGTAAATTACAAGTAATATCACATGTATATGTGATATGGAATGAAATCATAATCAAACTATCCATGAATACACCATTAAGAAAGCATGGGAGAAAATAACCATGAAATGTACCATCATGTGATGAATATTACATAAATGAAAAATCTAATCATTTGGGATCTGACCTATTGGTATACAAGCCAGTCATAAAAGAAAGCCCCAATCCATATTGTGGATTCAACTGATATAACATATGTGTGAACATTGAAATGAATATGGTAATTACATGATAGATCAAATGAAATTATAATCAAACTATCCATTGATACACCATAATTATATCGTGTGTGAAACAACAATTAAATGTACCATCCTTTGAGAAATCATACATGAATTAAAAATGACACTATTTTGGGATCTAACCTATTCGTATATGTGCTAGACAAGAAAAAATCCTTAATTCATAACGTGGATCCAACTAATATAACCTAAGTGTTCACATTGCGAGGAATATAGAAAGTAAATGTAACATGAAATGAAAGCATAATCAAACTATCCATGGATAAACCATAAAGAAAGCATGAAAAAATAACCATGAAATATACTATCATGCGATAAATAAAATATAAATTAAAAGTCACAACATCGGGGCTCCAACATATCATTATTGTGATAAAATTAATGATAAAACCTCAATCCATAATGTGGATTCAACAGATATAACCTGTGTGTAAGCATTGTAAGGGATATGAGAAATATGTGTGATATGACATGAAATAATAGTAAATATATCCATGGAAACTCCATTATGAAATCATTTTAGAAAATAAACAAAAAATATAAAATCATTTCATTAATCATAAATAAATGACATTTAATACCATTTTGGATCTTACATTTTGGTATGAATGCAAGTCAAGAAAGATATCCACAATCCATTAGCTGTATCCAAACAATAAAACCATTGCTTTAAGGTTACATGGAATATGATAATTACATGTGAAATGACATGAAACCATAATCAAACTACCCATGGATACAACATAAACAATGAATTTGATAAAATAAGCATGATATATCACATAATGTGAGAAATCATACATAAATGAAAAATCACACCATTTGTGATATAACCTATTTTTAAACATGATAGATATGAAAGAAAGATTCAATACATAAGGTGGATCCAACAGATATAACATATATGTGATCATTACGATGAATATGACATGTAAATGTGAGGTGACATAAAATCATAATCAAACTAATAATGGATACACCATAAAGGAATCATGTAAAAAATAACCATGAAATATGTCATCATGTGAAAAATAACACAAAAATGATAAATCACACCACTTGGGATCTATCCTATCGGTGTATATGACAAACATGAATGAAAGAATCAATCTAAATGGTGGATCAAAATGATCTAACTTATTTTTTCACATTACAAGGATTATAAAATGTGCATGTGACAAGACATGAAAGAATAAGATAACTATAAAAGGATAAACTATAAATAAAACATGTATATAATAACCATGAAATATGTCATCATTTTAGAAATCATACATTAATGAAAAATTACACCATTTTGGTTCTGACATATAAGTATACGTGTTACACATGAATGAAATCTCCAATCCATAAGGTGGATCCAACTGTTATAACATATATTTTCACATTACAAGGAATATGACAAGTACATGTGAGATGAAATGAATTCATAATAAAACTATCCATGTATTCACTATAAATAATTAATGTGTTAAAATTACAATGGAATATACCATTCTGTGAGAAATAATATATAAATATCAATTCCCACGATTTCGGATCTGTTCTATTTGTATATATGCTAAACATACATGAAAACTTCATTCCATAAGGTATATAAAAAAAATAACCTATGTGTTCATATTACAAAGAATATGACAAGTATATGTGAAATGATATGAAAAATAATCAAAATATCCATGGATTCACCATAAATAAAGAATGTGAGAAAATAACGATGAAATATACCATCATGTGTGAAATAATACATAATGTAAAAAGTAAACCATTTTGTATCTAACCTGTTAGTATACATGAAATACATGAATTAAATCCTCATTCTATAAGGTGGATCCAACTGATATAACCCATGTTCTCACATTATAACAAATATAACAAGTACATGTGGGTTTACATGAAAGCGTAATCAAACAATCCATAGATACACCACAAAGAAAGCATGTGAAAAAACAACCGTGAAATATACCATCATGTGAGATATCATTTATAAATGTTTAATAAAACTATTTGGGATCTATCATATTTTTATATCTATTAGATGTGAAATAAATTATCATTCCATAAGTTGGATCAAACCAATATAACCTATATGTGAATATTACATGGAATATGAAAAGTACATGCGATATGATATGAAAGAATAATAAAATATCCATGGATACACATAAATAAATCATGAGAAAAAATACCCATGAAAAATACCATCATGTGAGAAATCATACATAAATGAAAAATCACAACATTTGGGATCTAACCTATTGGTATACATTCTTGACATGAAAGAAAGATTTAATCCATAATGTGGATCCAATTGAAATAACTAATCTGTGCACCAATATATTTTACTGTAAATCCCATTTTAAAACATGACTATATTCAAATAAGAATGGGGGAATAACTAGTCTCCATTTAAAATGGATATTATAAATGACTAAAATCATTAATGGACATTTACATATAGGAAAAAACATTCCTAAAATCATTATAAATATTCATTGAGGAACATGAAGTCATTACCTTATCTTTTGGTAAGAAAACTTTCATAAAATAATGGGAATGGACATGATATATATTATATTATACCAATCATATCATTTTAAAGACCATAACATTGTATTTTTATTTTACAGTTACATAATATTTATTTCATGTTTATGTGTAGAGATGGAGGATACTACTCTACTCAATTAGTGATATAAGAATGTTTCATATGATGTGCTAGCGGGCTATGAGGTTCGACAGATCAGCGTGCACAGAGCCAACCGTTATCAACACATTCTACCTCTAGCTACCATTATACTATACCTTTGTTGTGATGGCTTCTATTGTGTTATTGTATCACATTATACATTTTTTTATTATCACCTCCTTTATAGCATTGTTGAGAGATGTGGAACTGAGACTCCCACATTCCACTTACACAAGGGAGAGATGGCCATCACCATTTGAGAATGTGGTATTTCTACTCAGTCATCCTCACCAGGGGGATTCTATTATAGGATCCACCCCTGGAGACTATCCTGAGCTTTTAATATTCATTATATGCCTTATCATTATTAGGGATGATGACACAATGGATGGTGGGTTGATATCTATGCGCTATCAAGACACACACTTCACAAAGTTAACAGATGACACTAACAAGAATATTTTCATGAATCATGCACATATATATATATATATATTCTATCTTATTAGGGAACATTATTCACTAATCACTATATTATGTATGTACACATGATGTATCTGAGAAAAATAGAAAAATTTGATCCGGCTACGAGATACGTCAGTTGAACTATATTCCTGGTATACATGTACGTGACATTATGCATGTCATATGAATCTAATTTTAGGGATATCTAAGGATGTTTAATATTTACTTATATGTGATAATGGGAGAACATCCCACCATAAACCCTATTCTTTTTTATATATATCTTCATACAAATGTGCTACGTGACACTCCACATAGAAGATGGTATAATAAATCATCCTTATCATTTTTATGATAATTTTAGCCAGTATGATTAATTTTGGATTATTTATCATTTTTATGTTGTATGCTATATGTGGATTTAAGAAAACCACTTCATCAGGACTCTGAGACATATTTTGGGTGCATACCATATCTCTTTGGATATTCCACTACATACCTAAATAGGTATATAAATTATTTTTATGACGAATCAATTTCATAATATTATATTTTTTTGGAAATTAGTAAAATAATATTTTAGAATATTCCACATGTCATTTCAGATATCATGGCATCCATACATGGATATATTAGACCATATACCTATATAATACAATTGTGGGATTCATGATTCCATAGTTTTAATGGCTCTCATTCACGTTCATATTATCAAGTGGCACCATCCAGATATAGTAACACACCAGTTTGGATTTGTTCTGTGTATTCAAGTTCCACACAGATAGTATTCATTCCATAAAGCTAATTGGGAGGCAATAAGTTGATTAGTGCTGAGAAAATTCTGATTATATTGACCTACAGGATAACATAATTTTTTTGTATTGATGGCAGGAATAAAATATGATTTCATCAATAATAGAATGTCGAGTATGATTCATGGTATAGACTGAAATCTATATTGTATCTCACATCATGCAGTAGATGGATTCAGTGTTAGGTAGGTCACGAAAATGGAAATACTTTGTTTTTTATAATTTTTAATTCATTTTGAATCTCTTTACAACATACCCAACTATAACATATTATCTTCATGTCTAATCTAGAGGTGGGTGATGTTTTTTTAGGAATCATTTCCAGTTGTAGTGGGATTGATGATTCCAATGTATAGTGTTTTACCTGATAGTTTCATTGATCATCGACCTAAGGGATATGATGTTCCTACCCAAGGAGATGAGTTTTCTTTTTATGAACCTCCTCCAGGAGCTGTTAATATCATTTTTAGTAGTTTTATGAGTACTAAATATTAATTATATTATTAAATTATTACAATAATTAAAAAATACTAATTATGTAAATAATAAATTATTAATGTAACTATTAAATTAGGTAAAAATATAATTTAAAAATGATTCTTAATTATGATTATAAAATTTAGTTAAACTATAAAAATTAAACCCAAAAATATAAGGGAAACAAATCTTCTTAAAACATTTAATTTTTAGCCTAGAAGAATTGTTTTATGTACCTTAAGGCTGTAATAACCCGGTTTTTACTGTGAAAGACTTTGGAATATTCTTGATAATATTCCAGAGCAGTGCCTTCAGACGGTGTGCGATTCTGAGCCCCGGAGTGGCCGGAATTAAATTTTCAGTGCATTCACACTGGAAATGATAAATAAATGGATGACTCCTAAACAGAGCTTCAGATCTGAGATCCGAGTGTTCGTATGGGTCCAAAATGGTGTGTTTACCCTAGGAACGACAAAAAACATGTTGGCGCGGGATGTTGGGACCCCTCGCTCGCTTCCGGAAGGTTAAACGGATAAATTAATAAATTCATTTATTTGTTTAATGGTGAAACTCGAGTATCTTTTAAACGGTGGTTCGGATTGGAAAACGGAGGGCACCGTTGAGTTCAGAGCGTGCAGTTTACCCTAGGAAGGGTATAAGTTTCACGGGCACATGCCGTTTGTAAAAAAAGGCCCCAGGGGAATTTTTGTAATTTGGCGGCCTCGAGCGCAATGTTTAATAACATTTGAACGGGGTCTCAGAATAAAATTCTGAGACCACCGTTGCGCTCAGAGCGCGGTTCTTAGCCTATGGGAGGCTAAATCCCGACCCCTTCGGGAGTTCGGGTACGGGGCCCACGGGCGGGGGTTTAAGTGTATTGTTTTTTTAAACACTTCTTCCCCCCACCTCTTGGTTGTTCTCCCTAGCGTGGCAGCCCCTCCTCTCCGTCTCCTCCTCCACCTCCGGTGAGGCAACTCCGGCGAGGCGTGCTCTGGAGAGGCCCGGCCCCCCAGGCGGGTTGACGGCGATGCGACGGGCGTCACCCAAGAAGTATGAGTTGTTTCATTTTCGTTTTCAAATTCCCGCAACATTTGAGCCCAATTTATATCGCCAAATTGTTGTCCGATCATCGATCGAAGACCGTAGATGTGTAGTATATGTTCTAAAGTTTCTGACGCTCATCTCCGATCGAAAATCCGAGTCTCGGGGTGCCCGGGCAGTCCCGGGAAGTTCCGGCTGGAAATCGGGTTTTCCGGCCGTTACAGGCGGCAGACGGTGGTTCTGGGACGGCGGCGCAGCAGCGGGCGCGGCGGAAGGCCGACCGGATGGGCGCACCTCCCCGGTGTGGGCGGCTCGGCTCGCCGGATGAGGGAGACGGCTGCGGGAGCCGGCGAGAGGAGACGGTCGGGGTCGCGCTCTGCAACCCCGCGGCTGGACAGAGACCCGCGCGACGCGGATCTCCGGGTGGAAGGCCGACCGGCCTGTCGGCCGATCGGTGGAAGAGCTTCCCACGCGGCGCGGGCGGGGTGACTCGTGGGAGGCGGCTGGGCCACTGTCCCAGCGAGCCGGCCAGAGCGGTCCGGTTCAAGCGGGGCGGACCGGCCGGACCGAGCCGGTCCGGCCCAAGCCCCCCCCCCCCCCCCTTTTGGAATTTCCGACGCCCGTAGATTTCGCTACGGGCTTCCGTTTTGCGCGCCGTCAGCGGCAGCGTGGACCTCGCGTCAAGGGGAACGCTTTGAGATGGTTTAGGGAATTTTTAACTCCCGAAACGAGGGGCCGCATTAGCGTGACGCGTCTTTAAGTAAATTTGACGTTTTTTCGAGAGTTCTTGTTTTGGAGGGCACCGACGCGTCTGGCATCCGATTTAAGCGCCGTCAGCTGCGTTGGAACCCTGGCGTCGAGGCGGAGGTTTCCAAGGTGGTTTCAGGCATTGAAGACGAAGTTGAGGCACGGGCCCCACAGCTCGTCTTTTGGAGCTGCGTGCAGCTTTTAGTGACTTTTTCCTCGGACGTCCGTTCGGGGCGTGCGAGCAGTCGATCTTGGGTGTTTTTCAGAGGGCAACGCGTTGGTGTTGTCTGCCCGCTGTAATTCTGCACGATGGTGTGGGGCCCACGATGGTCGTTTGGGCGTCGATGGTGATTTTCCATCTTAATCACCGGACGATCGTTTTGGACAAGTGAATAGTCCATCTTTTGTACTTTTTCGAGAGGATCACAACGGTGCGATCCGTTCGTTGAGTTTCAGGACCGGGATGCGGGTCCCACGTGGCGCCGCTCGTGTTCAGTGTTCCGAAATGCATCTTTTTCTCTGGGTACCCATTCCACGCAAGTAAGAAATCAATTTGGCGTGCTTCTCTGAGATCTTTGCGATGGCGCAATCTGCCCGACCTTTTTCGGGGACGTGGTCTGAGACCCACCCGACCTGGCTATGGTGAATAGTACCATTTCACCCAGTGTCCATTTTGGGAGATTGAGTACTCAATGCCGTGTTTTTTTCGAGGGTATCGCAGTGGCGTGATCCGTTAGTTCAGTTTTGGGATCTTGGGGTGGGCCCCACACGAGTGTGGTTACGGTGAATAGTACCTTTTTCACTGGTTGACCGTTTCAGGCGAGTAAGTAGTCAATCTCACATGTTTTTCCGCGAGGTTTACAACTGTGTGATCCGTTTGGTTGTCCGGAGCCTTATACGCGATCTTATTAAATGTGGAAGCATGAAAGGTGCTCCGGTGGCGGTTCGTCCTACCATGTTTGTAGCGGACCCTTGGCGTGTGATCGCGCATTCTTGCGAGAGTGACATAAATGCCTCAAAAGATGACGTTGGTCGTGCCTGGGCCTTTGAGGTGGAGTTTTTACGTCACGCATTCGCGTTGACGTTGGGTGCCGTGTGCACGATAGCCCTTGGGCTGGAGACGTGGTATACTCTGGGAGTATACGAGAGCACTTGGAGGTACATATGGTTTTTACCTGAGGCTGTTTGTGCGCTTGGTTGGGGGTTTGACTTGGGGCCACACGTCGTGTGGGCCCCAAGTGCGTGCTGTGTTCTGCTTCGCGTACTTGGACCTCTCGCGGCGTAGAGGGTCCCTTTGTGCTTGTTGTTTGACCAGCAGGGTTGAGTGGTCTCCCCCTAGTTTCATTCTCGATGGATTGGCCGGTATCAGTGCTAGTGACACCCAGTGATGGAACATGCGGTGAACATCTTTTGGTGAGTTGTTCTGGAGTTGGGTGGTTGCACAATACCCGCTCCGTGTGCAGTTGGCTAGTGTTGTACCCTCTAGTGGAGATGGCCAGAGCAGTTCTGAGTTTTACCCTCTAGCGAGACCGGGAAGTGGGTTACTCATCAGCTTCTAGGGTCTACCCTCCAGCAGAGACTGGGTAGTGGGTCACCCGACGCTCTTAGGGTCTACCCTCCAGCAGAGACTGGGCAGTGGGTCACCCGACTCTCTTATGGTCTACCCTCCAGCAGAGACTGGGCAGTGGGTCACCCGACGACCTCTTAGGGTCTACCCTCCAGCGGGGCTAGGTAGTGGGTCGCCCGTCGTCTAGCTCCAGGTCTACCCTCCAGCACGGCTGGGCAGTGGGTCGCCTGTCGACTTATTACAGGTCCACCATCCAGCGGGGCTGGGTGGTGGGTCGCCTGATGATGTGTTATGGTCTACCCTCTAGCGGGGCTGGGCAGTGGGTCGCCTGATGACATCTTATGGTTTACCCTCCAGCAGGGCTGGGCAGTGGGTTACCCAGTATCTTATTATGGTCTACCCTCTGGCGGGGCTGGGTAGTGGGTCGCTGGATGATGTATTATGGATTACCCTCCAGCAGGGCTGGGCAGTGGGACACCTGTTGGCATTCCAGGCTCAGTCCTTCGACTAGGCTAGCCTGTGGCTTTCCTCCATGATTACCGGAATGGGACCATTGGTTATACGGGTCAGTGTTGTGACGGTTTGACTTTGAGGAGACCTCTCGACTGCAGGGTAGTGACGAGGTGAGGTTTGACGTTCACCCAGAACTCTCAAGAACGAGGGGAACATTCCCCATCGAGACGCGTTCTTGGGACACGATCTAAAACCATGCGGGCGAGTCAGTGCCTCCCAAAGCAGATAGTGTCGAAGTGCTGTGATTGAGCCCCTTGGCTTTTAGTTCAAGGTAGACGTGCAGGATGCTGGGCATCGATGGAGTTTACTTCTGGGGCTTGGATACTCTTTTCTTGGGCTGAGCTACGGGACGGAGATCCCCTTACGAGATTGTTCAGGCTTCTTGTCGAGCATACATATATGTATATACCTTGTTCCCGGTACCCACTTTTTGGGTTTGGTTACTCTCCTTCCAGGTGATGTGAAGATGCGCGGGGTATGCCACGTGCTTTCCGTGTCTAGCTTCTCGTGGTTGGACGAGTCTACTCTCCTGTTATATGTAGCGAAGACTCGACGGGAAGTTCATCTTCTCACCGTTTCTAGATCCTTGTGCCTGGACGAGTCTACCTCCTTTCTTTTGTTGGGTTGAGCTGGTCTCTTACTATTCTCTTTACTGTACTCTCTATTGTACACCTTTAATTTATTGTTCTCTCCACTGATCACCCTTCAGTACCTCCATTTGTTTCTCCCTCAAGCCTTCGGGGTATCCTACTGAGTATTTTTATACTCACCCCTGCTTGGGCTTTGCCCGCACTTGGTGTGCCCTTGCAGACGACGGATAGGTGGAGCGTGACTTTAGTGGAGCGTAGGAGCTTGGGAGCTTGGACCGTGTGCGGTGGCCGTAGCCGGGTTCCAGGTGGGAGACCCGTCAGCTGTTTCTTTTGTTTACCTGTTGTCGGGTTGTGGCACTTTTGGTTGGGTGCGTGTTTTACCCCTTTTTTCTTTTTCAGCACTTTGTACTTGTAGTGGTCGATGCACTTTGTGGTATATATATAGCAGTTTCCCTTTCCATTTCTTTTCTTTTCTTTACTTTTACTCTGCACTGTTGCATTGAGTTTGGTGCGTGTGTGTGTACAAGTGCTTAGGCAAAGGCCTCCCCGAGTTGTTGTGCCTTCGGCGCTAGTCGCCAACCCCTGGCCTATAGAGGTGGGCTTTGGGTAGTTGCGGCTCGAGCCGGGTAGGGTCGGGTTGTGACAAAGTGGTATCAGAGGCGGTTCGTTCCATGGGATGTTGTGCGGACGTCCCTAAAAGAAGAATTGGTTGGGATATAGGGAAACATTGTTAATGTGTCTTGAGAGCGGCTCCCAGGCCATGGAGTCTAGTGATGGTCCGGCGGCCGACATATCCATTCATCAGGACCCTGATAACCCGCTTGTCGACTCGGAATGCTGAGACACTTGTTGCAGGGAAATTTGTTTGTGCATCACATAGGACCGAGTCTTGACTGTCCTTCTTGAGTCATCTCCCCATCATTGTTGTTTTTGGTATATACATATATGCTCATCTGACTACGGCACTCCTTGATAATATTCAGGATGTCTCCGCGAGGATAGCCAGCCAGGATACCAGCACTGGTTCGTGACGACGACCCTGTGAGCTACGAGGCCACAATCTAGGACCCATCGTGCGAGCCCTTTTCTCCGGGTGGGCCGGTAGAAGCACCCCCACCTGTTGAGTAGTAGGCAGCTTCAGCAGAGAAGGCTGAGTTTGAGCGCAGGTTGAGTGCGCTCTGTGAGTTCCAGCGGCAGAGACCGCTGAGGTTCAGTGGTGATCCAGACCCTCAGGCAGCAGAGGTTTGGCTTGAGGCAGTGGTTATCCATTTCAGGCTTGTGCACATGTCGGCAGATCAGAGGGTGGCTTTGGCATCCGACCTTTTTCCTGGGGCAGCTTGACGTTGGTGGAGTCTAGTGACTCAGCTTCTTGACGAGTCGCCGCTTTCGTGGGGAGACTTTCAGATGTTGTTTTGTGAGGAGTTTTTCCCCTCCTACTTGCGCTCCTTTCAGATTTAGGAACTCCTGCAGTTTCAGCAGGGAGGGATGACAGTGGCCGAGTATGCGGCTAGTTTTGCAGACCGTGCATGCTTTTACCCGGACATGGTCCATGACAACAACATCCGAGCGCGGAAGTTTGAGCAGGGTCTCCACCGTGAGATTCGTGCTGTCATAGTACCCTTGGGCATTTCCACATATGTCGTTGTTCTAGAGCAGGCGCTGGTGATAGAGGGCTTCCTGTCGCGTTCTAGCGTTGGTGGTGGCAGCAGGCACGTTGGAGCCGAGATGTATGCCACAGCTAGTGGGCGTCGGCAAGCAGAACCTCGACGCAGGTGTCTTACTGACAACCGGACTCAGGGGCGTGGTCGTACACCACAGTGGTGTCGGAGGGCACCAGTGCAGGCCAGAGAGAGGTGGTTCTAGAAGAGGAGCGGGAGGAGTTGGAGGTGGGGGACGACGTTACGAGGTCTTCCCATCACCACTAGGCGGTCTACGTCAGGCTCCGAGAGATGACGGTTGGGACCGAGGACAGCCGCAAGCTTTGAATGTCTACGATCCTGCAGACCATGAGGTGATAAGAGGTATGCTCTACAGCTCTTCTACCTTTTTGCAGTAGAATTTTTAGACTCTATGTGTGAACTCCTTTCCTCCCTGCTCCTTGTTTGATGTGTTACCAGGGTGACGCGGGGCGTCGGGTGTAACCCTGTGTTGGTAAGGAAAAAGGCGTGAGACCTTTTCCTTTAGTCGATGGTGTTGACTCCTTCGCCTTTTAAGCGTGTAAGAGAGCATCGATTGTGGAATCTTGTATGACCAGATATCCTTGGGTGTTTCACCATATGGATATTCTGAAGGAGGGAATCACCTGGCCTTGTTCCAGGTGCGGGCAGTGATTCCAGTCGCGGCGTGCGACGTAGAGGTTTGACCGGGGAGGTGATCTACCCCTGAGGGCCTTCGGGCCGTTTGAGACCGTGCAAAGGGATGGCGAGGTTCCCTACTGCCTTGCCCTAACCCAAATGTCTGGAGTGGGTGCATGACATCGGCAAGGGACGACCTAGCATGGACATATCAATCCTTTGGTCGGTGTGCGGTGACGTAGAGTCGTGCGTGGGTTCTTCTGGGTATGATAAAGCCAGGTGTGGGCTTAGTACCATGTGTTGCTCCCTAGTTTTGCTTTTCAGGGACGAAAATCTTGAAGCAGAGAATGATGTAAGAACCCGGTATTTGCTGTGAAAGACTTTGGAATATTCTTGATGATATTTCAGAAAAGATCCTTCAGACGGCGTGCGATTACGAGCCCCAGAGTGGCCGGAATTAAATTTTTAGTGTGTTAACACTGGAAATGCTAAATAAATGGTATAACTCCTAAATAGAGTTTCAGATCAGAGATACGAGTGTATGGATGGGTCCGTAATGGGGTTTTTACCCTAGGAACGACATAAAACATGTCGGCGCGGGATGTTGGGACCCCTCGCTCGCTTCCGGAAGGTTAAACAGATAAATTAATAAATTCAATTATTCGTTTAATGGTGAAACTCAAGTATCTTTTAAACAGTGGCTCGGATTGGAAAACCAAGGGCACCGTTGAGTTCGGATCGTGATGTTTACCCTGGGAGGGGTATAAGTTTCACGGGCACGGGCCGTTTGTAAATAAAAGGCCCTAGGGGCGTTTTTGTAATTTGGTGGAGTCGGGCGCTAAGTTTAATAACATTTGAACGGGGTCTCGGAATAAAATTCTGAGACCAACGTTGCGCTCAGAGCGCAGTTCTTAGCCTAGGGGAGGCTAAATCCTGACCCCATCGGGAGTTCGGGTACGGGGCCCACGGGCGGGGGTTTAAGTGTTTTGTTTTTTTCAAACACTTCTTCCCCCCCCCCCTCTTTGTTGTTCTCCATAGAGTGGAAGCCCCTCCTCTCCCTCTCCTCCTCCACCTCCGGTGAGGCAACTCCGGCGAGGCGATCTCTTGCGAGGCGCGGCCCCCCCGGCGGGGTGACAGCGAAGCGACGGGCATCGCCTAAGGAGTGGAGTTGTTTCGTTTTTGTTTTCAAATTCACGCAACATTTGAGCCAAATTTATATCGCCGAATTGTTGTCCAATCATCGATCGAAGCCAGCAGATGTGTAGTATAAGTTCTAAGGATTCCGACGCTCTCCTCCGATCGAAAATCTGAGTCTCGGGGTGCCCGGGGAAGTCCCGGGAATTCCGGCCGGAAATCTGGTTTTCTGACGGTTACTAGCGGCAGACGGTGGTTCCGGGACGGCGGTGCAGCAGTGGGCGTGATGGAAGGTCGGCCGGACATCCGGCCAGCTAGGCGGAACCTCCCCGGTGCGGGGCGTCTCGGCTCGCTGGCTGAGGGTGCCGGCTGCGGGAGCCGGCGAGAGGAGAAAGTCGGGGTCGCGCTGTGCGGCCCCGCACGACGCGGGTCTCCACGTGGGAGGCCGACCGACCTGTCGGCCGGTCGGTGGAAAAGCCGCTCGCGCGGCGCGGGCGGGGTGACTCGTGAGAGGCGGCTGGGCCGCTGTCCCAGCGAGCCTGCCGGAGCGGGCCGATCCGCCCCAAGGCCCCCCCCCCCCTTTTGGAATTTCCGACGCCCGTAACTTTCGCTACGGGCGTCTGTTTTGCACGCCGTCAGAGGCCGCGTGGACCTCGCGCCGAGGGGAACTCTTTGAGATGGTTTTGGGAATTTTTAATTCCCGAAACGAGGGGCCGCAGTAGCGCGACGCGTCTTTAAGTAAATTTGATGTTTTCCCGGGAGTTCTTGTCTTGGACGGCACGGACGCGTCCGACGTCTGATTTAAGCGCCGTCAGCTGCGTTGGAACCCTGGCGTCGAGGCGGAAATTTCTAGGGTAGTTTCAGGCCTTGAGGCCGAAGTTGCTGCGTGGGCCCCACGACCCGTCTTTTGGAGCTGCATGCAGCTTTTAGTGAATTTTTCCTCGGACGTCCATTCAGGGCGTGCGAGCAGTCGATGGTGGGTGTTTTTCAGAGGGCAACGCGTTGGCGTAGTCTGCCCGCTGTAATTCTGCGCGATGGTGTGGGGCCCACGAGGGTCGTTTGGGCGTCGACGGTGATTTTCCATCTTAATCAACTGAAGACCGTTTTGGACAAGTGAATAGTCCATCTTGTGTACTTTTTCGAGAGGATCGCAACAATGCGATCCGTTCGTTGAGTTTCGGGACCGGGATGTGAGTCCCACGTGGTGTCGCTCGTGTGCGGTGTGCCGGAACACATCTTTTTCTCCAAGTACCCAATACACGCAAGTAAGCAGTCAATTTGACGTGCTTTTCCGAGATATTTGTGATGGCACGGTCCGCCCGAACGTTTTCGGGGACGTGGTGTGGGACCCACCCGACCTGGCTACGGTGAATAGTACCGTTTTCACCCGGTGTCCATTTTGGGCGATTGAGTACTCAATCCCGTGTGTTTTTCCAAGGGGATCGCAGTGGCATGATCCGTTGGTTCAATTTAGGGATATTGGGGTGGGCCCCACACGAGTGTGGTTACGGTGAATAATACAATTTTCACCGGTTGACCGTTTCAGGAGAGTAAGTAGTCTATCTCACGTGTTTTTCCGCGAGGTTTACCACGGTGCGATCTGTTTGGTTGTGCGGAGCCTTATACATGATCTTATTAAATGTGGAAGCATGAAAGGTGCTCCGGTGGCGGTTCGTCCTACCATGTTTGTAGCGGACCCTTGGAGTGTGATCGCGCATTCTTGCGAGAGAGACATAAATGCCTCACAAGACGTGGTTGGTCGTGCCTGGGCCTTTGAGGTGGAGTTGTTACGTCACGCCTTCGCATTGACGCTGGGTGCCGTGTGAAAGATAGCCCTTGGGCTGGAGACGTGTTATACTCTGGGAGTATACAAGAGCACTTGGAGGTACGTATGGTTTGTAACTGAGGCTGTTTGTGCGCTTGGTTTGGGTTTTGACTTGGGGCCACACGTTGTGTTGGCCCCAAGTGCGTGCTGTGTTCTGCTTCGCGTACTTGGACCTCTCACGGCGTAGAGGGTCCCTTTGTGCTCGTTTGTTTGACCAGCAGGGTTGAGTGGTCTCCCCCTGGTTTCTTTCTCGATCGATTGGCCGGTAGCGGTGCTAGTAACACCTAGTGATGGAACAGGTGTTGAACCTCTTTTGGTGAGTTGTTCTGGAGTTGGCTGGTTGCGCGATACCCGCTCCGTGTGCAGTTGGCCAGTGTTGTACCCTCCAGTGGAGATGGACAGAGCAGTTCTGAGTTTTACCCTCCAGCAAGACTGGGAAGTGGGTTACTCATCGGCTTCTAGGGTCTACCCTCCAGTAGAGACTGGGCAGTGGGTCACCCGACGCTCTCAGGGTCTACCCTCCAGCAGAGACTGGGCAGTGGGTCACCCGACCCTCATAGGGTCTACCCGCCAGCAGAGACTGGGCAGTGGGTCACCCGATGACCTCTTAGGTTCTACCCTCCGGCGGGGCTGGGTAGTGGGTCGCCCGTCGTCTAGTTCTAGGTCTACCCTCCAGCACGGCTGGGCAGTGGGTCGCATGTCGACTTATTCCAGGTCTACCCTCTAGCGGGGCTGGGTAGTGGGTCGCCTGATGTTGTGTTATGGTCTACCCTCCAGCGGGGCTGGGCAGTGGGTCGCCTGATGACGCCTTATGGTTTACCCTCTAGCAGGGCTGGCCAGTGGGTCACTGAATATCTTATTATGGTCTACCCTCCAGCAGGGCTGGGTAGTGGGTCGCCGGATGATGTATTATGGATTACCCTCCAGCAGGGCTGGGTAGTGGGACACGTGTTGGCATTCCAGGCTCAGTCCTTCGACTAGGCTTGCCTGTGGCTTTCCTCTATGATTACCAGAGCGGGACCCTTGGTTATACGGGTCAGTGTTGTGACAGTTTGACTTTGAGGAGACCTCTCGAATGTAGGGCAGTGACGAGGTGAGGTTTGACGTTCACCCATAACACTCAAGAATGAGGGTCACTTTCCCCACCGAGACGTGTTATTGGGACGCGATCTATAACAGTGCGGGCGAGTCAGTGCCGCCCAAAGCAGATAGTGTCGAAGTGCGGTGATTGATCCCCTTGGCTTGTAGTTCGGGGCAGACGTGAAGGATGCTGGGCATCGATGGAGTTTACTTCTGGGAATTGGCTACTCTTTTCTTGGGCTGAGCTATGGGACGGAGATCCCCATACGAGCTTGTTCAAGCTTCTTGTTGAGCATACATATATGTATATACCTTGTTCCCGGTACCGACTTCTTGGGTTTGGTTACTCTCCTAGGTGAGGCGAAGACGCGCTGGGTATGCCACGTGCTTTCCGTGTCTAGATTCTCGTGGTTAGACGAGTCTACTCTCCTGTTATAGGTAGCAAAGACTCGACTGGAAGTTCATCTTCTCACCATTTCCATCTCCTTATGCCGGGACGAGTCTACTCCTTTCTTTTGTTGGGTTGAGCTGGACTCTTACTATTCTCTTTACTGTACTCTCTGTTGTACCACTTTACTTTACTGTTCTCTCCACTGATCACCCTTTGGTACCTCTTTTTGTTGCTCCCTCGAGCCTTCAGGGTATCCTACTGAGTATTTTTATAATCACCCCTTCTTGGGCTTTTCCTGCACTTGGTGTGCCCTTGCAGACAGCGGACAGGTAGAGTGTGACTTCAGTGGAGAGTAGGAGCTTCGGAGCTTGGACAACGTGCGGTGGTCGTAGCCGGGTTCCAGGGGGGAGACCCATCAGCTTTTTCTTTTGTTTACCTGTTACCGGGTTGTGGCACTATTGGTTGGGCGCGTGTTTTCCCCTTTTTCCTTTTTCAGCACTTTGTACTTGTAGTGTTCGATGAACTTTGTGGTATATATATAGCAGTTTCCCTTTCCTTTTCTTTGCTTGTCTTTACTTTTACTCTACACTGTTGCATTGAGTTTGTTGCGTGTGTGTGTACAGGTGCTTAGGCAAAGGCCTCCCCGAGTTGGTGTGCCTTCGGCGCTAGTTTCCAGCCCCTGGCCTATGGAGGAGGGCTTGGGGTAGTTGCGGCTCAAGCCGGGTAGGGTCGGGTCGTGACAAAGGCATTTTGACTCAAGCAAAAATACTGAAATTTGATAAAGTATTTAATGCCTTTCTGTATTAGATTTAATAAAATATTTAATGTAGTCTTATTTTTATATATATTTTTTAAAAACCACGTATTAATATAATTGGCCTCATGAATTAAGGGCTTGTAAATATAATTACATGACGTGTGATGTCAGTTTATAAATTGTTTCCTATTACTTACATTGTTGGAGAAATTAATTTCAGAGGGAATGGTTCGAGGTACACATGACTGAATAATGTCGAAAATGAATATTTTATCTATGGGACTTAAACATCTGATAGAGAATATATTTATAATTTTGAATTTCATCATGCTTACATACCATGTAAGTGTAGTTAATTTGTAATGATCTATGTCAAATGACTTAGGATCACATTGTTATAGAATTTATTAGTGAATGGATGTTGATGGATCTTCTTTTCTAAAATGAATTTTTACATTGTTGAATTTAGTGGTCAAATATTCCACACTGATTTAGTTTTTTCTTAATAACTTATGGATCAAAATAAGAGGAGGAATAATTAATATCCTATTGTCTTGGTCCTTGGGTAAGGTTCTTATACTAATGACCCATAAATTTGTTAGTTGGTAAATGATAGTGATATCCTACAAATTCATAGTCATGTCCAGGTATCTGAAGACCTGTGAGAGGAACAGATGTATGAATCTCATGATTCTAAATGGATTTTAATTCTCAAACTCACTAGTATGTACTATGAAATATTTTTCTAGTATTTTGGACATGGGATGAAAAAGGAGGTTTCATATTTCATGGACCAATGTTCTACCTATCAATACGTGAAGGTGGAATACCAGAAACCTGTAACTCTCTTACAACCATTACACATTACAAAGTCAAAATGGGATGATATAACATAGGATTGTTTAAAAGTCTTACCAAACTCACCTTAATGTCGTAACTCTATATGGGTGATCTTGGTTAGACTAATAATGTTCACGCACTTCTTGCGTATCATAGAGACCTTATCAGTGGAGAAAAATGGGAGGCTTTATGTCTGAATGATCATAAATATTCATTAGGTTACATGTACTATCATACTATATAATTAATATTTCTTTACATACTTATTCTTGAAGCGATTTCATAGGGTTATTGGTTCACATGTACTTCTATATACAATATTCCACCCTCATACTGATGATCTATTCGAGTGAACTATATAGGTACTAGGGGAAATTCTTCAAGCATGGGTCCTTGATTTAAGAGGCTCATGTGTAATCAATTTTCTCTTTACGATTTTTCTTATAATAATATTTTACAATACACTATCCATATGGATCCTTATAAATGACTCTATGTTATCCCTTTCTTTTTTCCTCTATTCTACCTAGAGGACGGGGAGATAGCACTATTGGAACCTTCTCTCAATCAGTAGACATTTTATAAGGTATAGATAATCCTAAAATGTAGGGATATGAATCAATCTTGGTAGAATTAATTGTTTTATCACCATTTATAGCCTCCGTATTTTGAGTTAGTTTATATTGTCTTCTTGTGAGTCTCACCTAGATGGGGTCATTGATGGATTTATAGAAAGGGGAATCTAGAACCTAGGTTTGTATGTCCCTTTGAGATCATAGAGAGATTCAGGTCAATATTATATAGGATAGTAATTCCCCAATGGTGTTAGGATATGCATGACATCTTCAATGTTTCTTAGATCCACTATTATAATTTTAACCCATCTCATATCCTTGATTCTATGGATTTTGAGTTTAATTATGAAACTTCTTTTAAGGAGTATCTAGTTTGTATCAACGATCATTTCCTAAAAGCTCTATAACCCGGGATATTTACTTTAATTCAAGGATAATGGTATAATAGCCAGTTATATAATGAGACCTATGACAGAGAGTTTGATATAAATTCATAGTGTATTATGATATTCCGAGAAAAAGATCAACCACCCTTGAAAGGAAAACAAAAGGATAATTTTTCTATGTATGAGAGGTTATAAGATATAAATTTTCATAGAAGAAAGAATCCTCAATATTTTAGTCTAAACCTATTTTTATCTAAATTTATGTAAATAATAGGTTTATAGTGGTTTCATGTGTTTTTGGGCTTGGTTCAATGTCCAATGTAATGGTTTGTATGGAAACATGGTGAGGCACGCTGTTATCTTCAACTACACACACCAACTTTTAAACCTTGAGAAGGTGGAGCACATTTTTTCAAACCACTCTATATGGTTCATGAGACCATGAAAAACATTCAATTTTTTATATCTCCACTATGAATGACTTATATTACTATGAAACTAATCAATGAAAGGTGTTGTATCATGGATAATGGTTATTTCATGGTAAGTTCACAACTTGTTAAACCATGTAGCCAAATTATATAACCATTTAAAAAGTTGTATTTTTCTATTTTATAACTTTCCATTAACCCTTATTCGTCATTATTTCCCATATTTTAAGAATAAATACTCATCACATAGATCTCTATCTCTTTTTAATATAATATTTACTAATCTCCTCCATTCAGACACGGTTTTGATCACCATTCATCTTGTTGGATCCCCCTAGGAAAGTATTTACCTCAAATTGCATTAATTATCTATTTTATTCACTATTTTTTTATGATCATTGTGGAAAAAAATAATTCATATTTTTATTGTATTTGTCTAGTTTTTCATTTTTACTTATTCTAGGCCAAATTTGAGGCCAGTAATAAATAAGGATTCTACCACATGGTTGAGGTGGCTGGTCTATGAAATTTTTTTCAAGGTCTCATTGTTTATAAATTGTTATGTTATGTTTCATACTAAAAATTCCATGACTTTCCTCTAAATTTTTTATTACATCATATATACTCTAATAACATTATCATGAGGAGTTACAAGATCCGTCGACATCATGTAAGGTTTCCAACATTAACCCAAACCGCATTTTTTTTACAAAAAAATCATTTGACCACCATTCATAAAAATTATAATGAACCCTAATTGGTGTGTTGATATTACAAATAAAGTAATTTATTAATATAATTATTTATTAAATGTATTTAACTCTTTAATTTTCCATTTTTTCTTATTTTATCACTTATTGTCTACTGATTCTTTATAGGTATTTTTAACACCATTATATGAGTGGCACAATATGCATAAGCCTCAGGTTTTTGAGTAGGAATGTCTTGATCAATCATATAGGATTACACTAGATTCATTGATATAGATTCAAAGTGGTACACCATCTTAGATTCAATATTTTTCTTATTTGTAGAATTCATCATCTTAATTTCATAGGATTTATCTAGATTTCTTAAAAACATATAATTCTAAGGATGATCTCCCATGGTTTAGATGATGTCATCAAACATATAATATGTAAAGACCCGTAAATTTCAAGGAAATATTTTTTCTTAATTTCGTTGGAATTTTACGAGCCTGTGGTTTCTGACGGGACCTGATTCCGAGGCCCGGTGTGCCCGGAATCATTTCCTGAAGGTTAGCTCAGGTACGTTCAGTGAACGAACGAGCGGGTTTTTCTAACTTTTTAACCGATGCTCGGAATCGAATTCTGAACTCACCGATGGAATCGTAGTGCCGGTTTTAGCTTAAGAGGACTTTCACCTCGATGGTAGATGATCAGGTTTGAGAGTTCGTTTTGGGGTTCACATGGAATAATAAAATAAAATAAGTGACAACATATTTTATCTTTGTTGAACCCATGCCATGTGGATAGTGTTGGTTAAAAGCTCCACATGGGAGTTGTTGGTGGGACCGCCACACCCTAACCTCCTATGGGAGGATAATTAGGTTGGGGACCACCCGAGCAGCATAACCTCCCACGAGAGGTTATGACATGGGGTCCACACAGGGCTTAACCCCCCCCCATTTAATGGGAGGGGAGGAAATCTCTCAATACTCCCCCACTAATGAGTGAGAGCCTCTTGGACTCTAACTCCCCTCTTAATGAAGGAGAATAAAACCTCCTCAAAACCCCCCATTTAATGGGAGGAAACTCCTTGACCCTCTCCTTGTTAATTAGGTGGGGACCACCTGGGCCACTAAACCCCCTCGAAACTCACCAAATTAGTAATGTCATCCACTCGGGCAATTAATTTGATGGATCCTCTCAACTTTTTGAATTTTTAATTGTTCCAACCATCGTGAACATAATTAAGTGGGGACCACTTAATTAATTTCCTCCACCAAGAATAATAGATTATATTCTATTATTTTGGGCATGTTCTTGCGCATTTGGTGGAGAGCTTGAGGGAACTTCTTTCACCAGCGAAGAACGTGAAGAACGCCGGTGACGATTCTTCCCCGGCCTTCATTGGCCTTCTCCCTCGAAGCCCCCGTTTTTGACGTGGTGCTTCTCCAACGACCCTCCTTCATCCCTCCTTGTCATCAACGCATCGACGCACGAACTCGGAAGTGGAAGCGTGTGGAGAGAGACACCATCATCAGAGATTGACGATGCGATGCCGTGTACCACGACACCGAAGATTCTCTACTCTGGGAAAACATCGACGCTTACAGAGTCTTCTTCCACGACGTTCTTTTCCGCGATGAACCTTCGTTCAACGGAACCTCGAGGTAGGGGTTAATTGTTTTGTGTTCATGAATACTTTCGTCTTCATTCATTGTTTCAAATTGGGCCGCTTGTTATCGCAATAACGAGAGGAGGTCGGACCGCACGAACATGGCCGGCCCTCCTCCCCCCTTGATTGTTTGAACTTGTTGCGGCACGAGGAAAGGCAGCACGGTGCCGTTGCACTGCGCGAAAACAATGAAGAATGGGTGAAGAAGCGCGGAACCGTTGCGCCGCGCCATTGAGGTCGAACAAGCCGCGGAGCCGTGCTGCAGAACCTCGAAGAGGCCGCAGCTAGAGCGGGGCCGCGGCACCGTCGCGCGGTGCCGATCGGACAAGGCCGCGGCCTATGGCCGTGGTGGTGCGGGAAGCGGCGGCCGGAACCGCCGGCCGCTGAAGCAGGAGGGAGGGACGGCGGTGGTCCCGCGGCGGCAGCAACCGGACGGCCGGATAGGGCCGGCCGTTTCAGGGGGAGACCGGGGGGTTGTAACCCCCAACTGGAAGGAGAGAGGCCCCCACATGGGGGGGGGGGTTGTCAAATTGGGAGGCAGTTCCCCCCCCCCCACCTTCCGGTCGGCCGTTTCGGCAGAGCCGCCTAGTCACGCGGGCGCCCCACCGGTGCGCCAGGCCGGGCTGCGCCCAGGCTGGGCCGCGCCGCGCCGCGGCCTAATGGGCCAGACCAGGACCCGGTTCGGGTCCACCGGGGGGGTATCGGGCCGGGTTGGACCGGGCCCGAACCCCCTATTTTCGGCAGGTTTCGTTCAAAGGCCCATAACTCGGGCTACAGACCTCTGATCGACACACCGTCAGTTGAGCTACGATCCTTGGATCGAGATGGATGTTTTGGTATATTACACAGAAGGTTTCAGAGAACTTTTTGTATGACCGGGTTGATTCGAACCATAAACCAACCGGGTCCTCAGAGCGGAAACACTTATAACATGATCTCTGGACGTTCGATAGACGTGTCGTCGACTTTTTTGGATTCCTCTTAGTGAGACGGACCTTTTGGATTACTCCGCTCAAGGTTTGGACACAGACTGAGTGAGGTATGGTCGGTTCGCACACGAAACCAACCGGGCCCCTGGAACAGAAAAGCTAATAACATTCAGACCGGACGTCTGGTTGACTAACCATTAACGGCGTTGGTGATCACGTTGAGAAACAGTTCTCTATGAGTATACCCTATGAGAGTTCGGGGTACAGTTCAGATACGACAAGGTGGTTCGCACACGAAACCAACCGGGCCCTTGGGACGAAAAGGCTAATAACTCACAGACCAGGCACCCGATTGACATGTCGTCTGTTACATTGTGACCCCTATGACGAGGCGGTCCTTTGAGATACTTCTTCGTGGGACATGTGATACATGGAGTATCGACCTGTAGCTCCTGGATTAGACCCTCCCGGGGATGATCGTATGGAGTACGGAGACCGTGTAGCTGGCTGAGACCTGACAAATGCTTGACCGACTCGACTGGGAGTGAGTCGTCTAGCCCAGTGGACGGAGCACTACTATGTTTGGGTGCAGACCCATAGAGGATAGATCACTACTGTGTTTGGGTGCAGACCCACGGTACTCAACATAAGGAGTACCTCTCCAGACTAATAGGGGTGCACTACTGTGTTTGTGTGGTAGACCCCGGCGGGAAGGACTACTGTGTTTGGGTGGCTGACCCGCGGTACTCGATTGGAGGAGTACCTCAATAGTCTTAGGTTAGTGAGCAGTACCCCGGAGTCGTGACAGGATCACTGTACTTGTCAGAGACGGGGCTCTTCAGTAGTTACGGTTTCTATAATGAAAATCCTAGTTTGAGGTGAGTCAATGACCTATGTGATTACCTCATGATTGAGATGGGTCACATGATAACTTAGGTATATGTATGGGCATATATCTAAGTAGTGGTTATCCGTTGATTTCATAACCTTTGTGTTTCCTCATGATTGATATGGGTTACTTGATAACTTCGGTATATGTATGGGCATATACCAAAGTAGAGGTTATCTGTTGAGATCATTCTTTGTGGTTATCCTTGTTGGATTTAGTGAGACCATGAGGGTCTTGAGGTCCCTACTGAGTATCGTATACTCACCCCTGCACGGGCTATGCCCGCACCTCGTTGTGTTGGTTGCAGACGATGGGCAGTGCTGTCGGAGGCTGAGTGTTCGGGGACTGGATGGTATCCATAGGTGGACTTCACGACGAGACGATACTCAGAGGAGGAAGACCGGCGATAGTGTTGTGGAGGCAATCTGTACCTACCCTTCAGGTAGGATCCGTGGTGGATGATCCCGGTGCTGCACTATCTATTCCATCCCTTCTGGTAGGATCCGTGGTGGACGATTCAGGAGATGTGCTATCTGTACCTACCCTTCAGGTAGGATTCGAGGAGGATGACCCAGGAGATGCTTCCTTTTTTCCAGCTGTTTGACTTTTATGTTGTACTTTCATTTAGGTGTAGCTATACTTTCAGTTGGGTTTGCATTCTGGCCCACTTACTTTTCAACACTTTCTTTTGTACTTAGTGTATTACTTCCGCTTGTACTCTGAGATGTTTTGATTACTTTTTTAAATCAATGCCTTCCCAGTTATCGAGATTTATGCCTGTGGTTCTAGTCACCAGCCCCAGGCCTATGGAAGGCGGGATTAGGGTAGTCACGACACGGGCCCCGAGGATGGGTCGTGGAAAATTGGTATCAGAGGAGTTGGTTCTACCGCAGAACTTATAACTCTGATATTTTCTTTCTGTGAAGTAATAGTGTTAAGGGTACCGAGTGTGGTCTTCAATTCAGGGAGTCCAGTATTGGTGCGGGCGGCCGACGTATCCATACACCAGGACCCTGACATCTTATTTCCAACTCAGTGCACAAAAACATTAATTGTGTGTGTGTTTTCAAAGGTTTTCTCTTAAAACAGCTCAAACCAGGTTAGCTCACCAGGTATAAATCATTGACTCTGTCACGTCTTTTTCTTTCAGGATGCCTTATCATGGAAGACCAGCTAGATCTCTGAGAGATGTATGTACTGATAGCCTGTCGAGCGACGAGGCTTCAGTACAGGGCCCTCTTGCAATTGAGGCACCAGCGGAGGCATCAGAAGTACTACCATACGTTGGTCCACCAATGCCACCATCCCCAGCAGTAGGCGATGCACGCCGCTTGAGTGCGCTGCATGTGTTCCTGCGCCAGAGGCCACCCAGGGTCCGGGGAGAGACGGACCCGCAGGCGGCTGAGGATTGGCTGGAGGCTGTGGTGAGAGTCTTCAGGCTAGTAGGGACGCCAGCAGACTTCATGGTGATCTTTGCTGCCAGCCTCCTTCAGGAAGCAGTTGAGAGATGGTGGAGCCACTTGTCCCAGTTTTGCGACTGTATGACCTTCACATGGGGAGACTTTGAGACCTTATTCAGGGTAGATTTTATACCAGTGGCTCCACACCCTGAGCGTGTTCAAGAGCTGCTGCCTTTGGCGCATGATTTTCCATCAGTAGTCGAGTCATCTGTAGGTAGTAGACAGATGATGCAGAGGTCTAGGAGGACCAGAATTATAGGTGGTCGACTCCATGACTCAGGATAGGTGGTGCAGGGCACCCAGGGTGGGATCAGAGCCAGGCATTCCAGAAACGGAAAGTGTTACTTCTGCAGCAGGAATGGTCACATGGCACGTGACTGTCCGACTCCCTGTACAGTTGATCCGCAGGCGTTGTAGGAGCCACCGAGACAGAAGCAGCGGCAGGTGCTTGAGCAATAGCTGAGCAATGGAAAAGGTAGTAGAGCTCCGGAAGTAGGTGGACATGAGAAGAACTAGTGGATACCTTTTTTTTCTTTTTACTTATAGTTCCATGTTGTTGTTGTTGTTGTTTTGTTTCTTTGTACTATGAGCTGCTATAATAAACGACACTTATCTTTGTGGTGTTTTCTTTCCTGTCCTTTTGTTTGGTTGACACTGAGAGGTCCCAGTTAAAATTTTTGACTTGACCCTCACTTTCAAGATTTATACTGGAGGACACCCAATGACCTCACACTGATGCCGACAGTGTGACTCGACCCATGGAGGTGAGAGTGACGGTTGGATCTCTTGGTAGTAACGTCGAGGCCTTACGACGTCATCCATGGCATGAATGCATCATTCATGTCAGGATTGACTGTATTATGCAATGGACATGGTTCATCCAGGGGATGAGACCGAGTTTCTCTTTTTGGAAAAGGAGAAATCTTAGAAACTCTTACAGATTGTAGGAAAAGAATGTGTAGATCATCTTGGAGCGGATGAAGACTGCACCGTGCAGTAGAAACAGTAAACGGGTGCCAGTCTCAGAGACGTGGGCGTGCGAATGTTTCAACAAGAGGAAATGTTAAGGACAGATAAATCTGCAGAGCAGCAGACGTGGAGGCAGAGCTAGGAGACCATCATGAAGTGGTGTACATTTTAACCTTCTACAAACACCCGCCTTAGTTGTCCCCGCCAGGCTCAGGGAGTTGTAGGGTAGGGTAAGAGTGCAGTTGCATGCGGTCAAGGAGTGTGACCCAATAACTCTAAATATGATTCAAGGGATAGTCTGTGTCCACTACTAGCTGCCGTAGTAACAGACGTTGATATGAATCATTCCTTCCTTTCACGAATCTTTTCCCAGACCTAGAGTTTCTGGTAAGCCCCTCACGTGTCGAGATACCTTGGGAGGAGACTTGATAATCACACTTACAACGACAGTGTGGTCTGACCCTCAAGGTGAGAGTTTTGGTTGGAATTTCTTGGTGGCAGCATCAAGCCCTTATGACGTTGGTCTCGGTATGGATTGGATTCATAGTTCATACTCATATTGACTGTATTAGGCAAAAAGGATGTGGTATAACTACAACGTCGGGATGTGTTTTCTGTGGTCGGTGAAAAGTAAACCGTAGGCAGCACAGGATAAACTAATGCATAGGGGGGTTTGGTCGATGACTCTTGAGTCATTCAACCTTATAGTCGTGGAAGCTGGTATAACGACCCATACATTACATAAATTGTTAATACTTCAAAATTGAAGCATACTTATTACAACATATAAAAAAACCACGAAAGGACCGTATAGGTATAGTGTCTTTAGAAACTGGGAAACATAAACAACTGGTTCATAAAGCGTCTACACTGTCTCCCATTTATTTCATCATATCTATAGTCCCTTTTGGAATATCTTACTTAATAACCTTCTTCCTGACCTGGGGAAAGAAAACATACAAAAGGGTGAGCTCAAATGCTCAGTAAGGGTAAACAAAGGAAATATCAATCACATCATACACATAATCACATAACTTTTGGAAATCTGAACCTGCAAAAGAGATCATAATTTCATAACATGGGGTAAATCATGGCAGTGAAATGAAATCAGAATAATCATAACTTAAAACATGAAACTTTGTGGCATTCACACATAATCATATAGAATCATTTCTTGTTATTCAGGACTCATTGCCAAGACTATCTTAGTAGACAATGTCCCTTTCTGAACCGAGTTACCCTCATTTCAGTCCTGTTTCACTGAACCGGTATAACCTACCATTCCAGCCATGTCTATATCATTAGATATAAAATCTTTACCCAATGCATTGGAGGTAGATATAGGTCCCACCCATCTCATAATGATACCATTCTTATGTGTGCCACAAAATCATAAATCATACATCATTTCATAACCCATGTAATAAAAATGGTAATCTTAAACATCGTGACATCATAAAACAATTCATATACGATAAAGGAATTCATAAAAATAATTCCATAACAACATAATCAAATCAATTTAAGAATAGGGATAAAAACATAACCCTTTATTATCTTATATGGAAAATAATTTTGATAAAACAATTGAACTTCATTCTTGAGGAAAATATCCTTTTTACTTCAAAAACACTTTTCCTTTCTTAACATGTCATAAAATTTTAAACTAAAAGAAGTTGATTAAAAATAAACTTGAAATATTTAAAAGGAAGATTCTTGGAAATAATGTTTTAAAAATCCATTCATGTCGTATAAGTTAAATAAAACATTCTTCGTACTTTTGTCGGAAAAGTCAAAAAGTACCTCGTACGAAAAATGAAAAAAGATTCCTTTCATATCTTTTACAAAAAACTTACCGAAGGTTAAAATTGGATATAAAATATTGTATAAGGATGGAAATAATATTACATATTGAGGGAACATGGATGTGGATGATAAAATACACCCCAGTAATTACCAAAGTAAAAACAATCTCGGATAAAAGTGAGATTGTGATATTTCCCTTACCTTAGGTCCGACTTGATTTGTAAGTGTCCGAACCTCATGTATAATGATTTAAATAATGTTATTGACTTATTCCAGAATCATAATTATTTTTATGATATCATATATGGTCATATTCTTAGCTTCTTAGTAGTAATATTTCATTGCTACTTGTTATTCAGGTGTTTATAACTTTTTGTTTTTATGTGTGTTTTGTCAAATAAATTCATATTCTTCTCTTTAGGTTATAGATACCTCATTTCCAGAATGGTATTAGTGTAATATATATCATATTAATTCATTAAATTCATTTATATAATCATTATCAAATGAATATCATGTAGAACGAGTCACATCACATCGTGGAGATGGTATTCCGTACGTACGCACGAGTGATGATATCATTCCTATGATCGTGGAATTGTATTGGAGTATATGTATACTATTTCAGAATCAATATAACTTTATAATAGTCATATATAGTCATTATTTACACCATTATACCCATCCAAGTAAGGTGGTGGTGGAAAATAGATCACACCACGGCATGGAGACGGTATTCCGTACGTACACACGCGCAGTGATTTCTTTTTCCGTAGGATGGATAGATGGTGAAATAGGGTTGTTTCATACTTATAATAACATATCATTATATGAGTGATACTGATGTTATTACTTCATAATGAAACAACTAAAGAAGAAGAAGTGGAAGAAGAAATAAAGATGAAAGAATCGGTAACAGACATTACCTCTTCTTTGAAGTGCTTCTTTGAGACCTCCTTTTAGGGCACTAACATTGGTCTTTTAAGAAGACCAGGAACTCTAGGATGTCTCTAGGGAAGTGTATAGGAGAACGTGGCAGGGGTTGGCTGAGCTTGAAGGCTCAATGTGGTGTGAGGAAGAGGGGGAGGAGGTGTCCTTTTATAAGGGAGGAGAGGGGCACCTTTGGAATAACTAAAACAATTATTTTATTATAAAGTCAAGTTCGGTTTTAAATAGCTCCAAATTGATATATTTTGAAGATAACTTGGGGATGGGTCGAAATCCTCTCATCCAATATAATTTAGACAAGTTTAGATTCCTATTTTAACCTTATCATTTAGATTTAACATTAAGTTAAATAATTTTACTTTTACCATGTCTTCTTGTGTTCTTATACTATAAGGTTAATAAAATTACTATAAGCAGCCAAACAAACCCCAAGTTGTTTATTATTAATATATATAACCTTATCTAAGTCATTTGTCCGAACCTTACATTTTTCGAAATAAAATAACAATTACCAATATAATATTTGTTTTAAAAACTATTTTATGTCAATTTTGACACTATTTAGTAATTGATTTTTGTGAAAATCATAACAAAATTATTAGTTCGAAACAAGTTAATTAAATCAAAAATAACATGTCATATTAACCTATAAAATTAGTGGGATTCATAAAAAGTCTCAAATTACATTTATTTTGGTGTTTATAACATCAATTATGCCAATATTTCATTAATAAGATAATTACTACATCATCATTATGTCATAAATAAATTAAATTATTTAATGTCTAAAAATTACAAATAAAATATCATTATGTAGGAAGTCTTTTTAGCTTTATAATGAATATTTATAGTCGAATTTTCTTATGTATAACCCCATATTAAAAATGTTTTATTTATTAAACTTTGATTTTTAACTATTTTAACAATTCATTAAATAAAATAATATTAAATGTCACAATCTAATCCATGTGGATCTAAATGGTCATATTATATTCATAAGGTTGTTTTTGGTCGAATTACACTTATCCAATAGAATTAGGACATGTGTTAGGGTAATAGTAAGATCATATTTACCCTTAGTTACCCTATTTACTATTAACCACGGTAAAAAAAGTAAAAAGTTACTATTCACCAAAAAATTATTTTTATCTCATTGAACTACATTTTACTTACTGATATCAACCGTGTCTGTCGAATTTTATAAATTCCATTCACAGAAGCGGTAAAATTAAGTTTTATGCAAAATTCAGTTTTTAACCTACCACTTAGTGGTTTCACTATTCATCAAAAATTGAAAGTTTTCAGAAAAATACCAAAATTTCACCCTAGGCTAATTTCGGTATTCCAAATCCAAAAATGAATTCCATTTTGAAAAATAAAATTTACAAAATTTCAAAAAGTGGTTATTACTATTCATAATGGCTAGTTTTAATAATATTTTAATAGCATATAATTGTTTAGTGAAACTCAGTATTGCGTACGATGCAAGCTATCGAGGAAGGTCGCGATTTCGTGTAAAGAAAGCCAAGAATGAGTTTTGTAGAAAAAGATTCATTTGATTATTTATATAACATAAAAGTCTCGGGTGTTACATTCTACCCCCCTTAAAAGGAATTTCTCCCTCGAAATTCGCCACTTTGTAACAAACAGATGAGGATACCTCTCCCTCATCATATCCTTAAGCTCCCATGTAGCTTCTTCTAATTGGTGGTTCCTCCTTAAAACTTTCACCAATCGAGTGGTCTTGTTTTGTAGGACTTTTTTGCTATGATCCAGAATCTCTATCGGTTGTTCTTAATAAGAAAGATACTTCTCCAGCGGTACAACTTCTGAGCTGAGTACATGTGAAGGATCATGTATGTACTTTCTCAGGAGAGATACATAGAACACATCGTGAACTTGAGAGAGATTCGGTGGAAGCGCCATTAGGTAAGCTACCTTCCCTACACGATCCAGTATTTCGAAAGGACCGATATATCTAGGGCTTAACGTCCCCTTCTTTCCAAATCTCATAACCCTCTTCCAGGGAGATATTCGTAAGAACACTTTATCACCCACTTCAAACTCTAGGTCATTTCTTCAGTTTTCGGCATAACTTTTCTGTGGACTCTGAGCTGCTCTTATGTGTTGTTGAATAGATGCGACCTTTTCTTCCATTTCATCAATGAGATCAGGTCTTAATAGATTTTTTCCCCAACTTCATCCCAGCAAGTTGGAGTCCTACATTTCTTTCCATAGAGAGCTTCATAAGGAGCCATTTGAATACTGGAGTGAAAGATATTATTATAAGAAAATTCCACCAAAGGTAGGTGTTGATCCCAACCTCCTTTGAAATCCATAGAGCAAGCTCTCAACATATCTTCTAGGGTTTGAATTGTTCTCTCAGACTGACCGTCTGTCTGAGGATGATAAGCAGTGCTGAAACTCAACTCTGTATCCAGAGTATGCTGAAGACTTCGCCAGAACTTCGAGGTAAATCTCGGATCCCAATCGGATATAATAGAAAGTGGTACTCCATGCAATCTTACCACTTCCATTACATATATCCTGGCAAGCTGATCCAGAGAGAAATCCTCTCTAATAGCAATGAAGTGTGCAGACTTTGTAAGACGATCAAATATGACCCAGATAGCATTATTGCCTTTGGATGTTTTAGGAAGTCCTGTGACAAAGTCCATAGTGATGTTTTCCCACTTCCATTCAGGTACGGGTAATGGTTGTAACATCCCCTTAGACTTCTGTCTCTCACCTTTAACTTATTGAAAAACCAAGCATCGAGAGACATATTCAGCAACATCTCTTTTCATTCCATCCCACCAGAAGTACTCTTTCAGATCCCTATATATCTTCGTGCTTCCAGGATGAATTGAGAATGAAGAACTATGAGCCTCATCCAGCAACTCCTTCTTTAATTCGGGGATGGGAGGAACACAAACCTGATTCCTGAACTTTATTATCCCATCACAATCAAGGTTGAACTCAGGAACATTTCTCACCTTCTTTTGTAACTCGACATCTTCTTTCTGTGCCTCTTTAATCTTCACATGTATAGATGGTGGAACATTCATTTGAGAGAGATAAGATTTTTCCCCTTCCATTATAATTCCAAGATCCATCCTTTGTAAATCCATAAATATTGGATCTTTTTTTATCCTTATCATGGATAAACTAGCATGGTCTTGTCGACTTAATGCATCTGCCACCTTGTTTTCTTTCCCAGGGTGGTAATGGATTGAGCAGTCGTAATCCTTAATCAGCTCCAACCATCTTCTTTAACGCATATTCAGCTCCTTTTGTGTGAAAATATACTTTAAACTTTTATGATCAGTATAAATATCACACATTTCACCATAAAGGTAATGCCTCCAAATCTTTAATGCAATGATTACCGCAGCTAACTCCAAATCATGTGTTGGGTAATTTTGCTCATGGATTTTCAACTGTCGTGAGGCATAAGCTATCACCATATCATTTTTCCTAAGAACACACCTCAATCCCTTCTTGGATGCATCACTGTAGATCATAAACTTTTCTCCACTACAAGGCAGTGTGAGCACAGGTGCACTAGATAACCTTCTTTTCAACTCCTTGAAATTCTCTTCACATTCTTCCGTCCAGACAAACTTAACTCCTTTCCGAGTCAACTTGGTGAGTGGATTAGATAATCGTGAAAAATCTTTCACAAAACGTCGATAATATCCAGCCAAACCAAAAAAACATCGGATCTCAGTTACTGTTGTTGGTCTCAACCATCTTACGATAACCTCTGTTTTTGCTGGATCCACAGATATCCATTCTTTTGAGATTATGTGACCCAAAAATGCAACTTTTTGAAGCCAAAATTCACACTTGGTAAATTTGGCATAAAGCTTCTCCTTTCTCAGGGTCATCAATATAATTCTCAAGTGATCTTCATGTTCTTCCTTGCTCTTTGAATAGAAAAGAATATCGTCTATAAAGACTACCACAAATTGATCAAGATAGTCTCTAAAGACTCTATTCATCAGATCCATGAAGATAACAGGGGCATTAGTAAGACCAAATGGCATCACTATAAATTCATAGTGTCCATACCTTGTATGGAAAGACGTCTTTGGTATAACCTCCCTTTTGACCCTTAATTGATGATACCCTGAACGAAGATCAATCTTGGAAAAGTATTGAGCTCCGTGTAGTTGGTCAAATAGGTCATCAATGCACGTGAGAGGATATTTGTTCTTGATAGTGATCTTGTTAAGTTCTCGATAATCAATGCAGAGTCTCATTGATCCATCTTTCTTCTTAACAAATAGAACAGGTGCTCCCCAAGGTGACGCACTAGGGCGTATGAATACTTTATCAAGATTCTCTTGGAGATGCTTCTTCAATTCCTGCAACTCAATTGGGGCCATTCTATAAGGTGTCTTTGAAATAGGCAAAGCACCCGGTACGAGTTCTATTGAGAACTCAACTTCACGATTTGGTGGATGTCCCGGTAATTCCTCTGGAAAGACATCATCAAACTCCCGTACAATGGGAATATTCTTAATCGTGAGTTTCTCACCAACCATTTGAGATAAATAACCTTCATTTAGTGGAATCAAGACCCATAATATAGAAAAAATTTCCACTAGAAGGTTATGTTCATCCTTTCATTGATAGATGATCATAGATTGATCTGGAATATGAAATGTGACTTCCCTTCTTTGGAAATTGATATGATCTCCATATAAAGAAAGCCAATCCATGCCAACAATCACATAAAATTCCACTATAGGAAGGATCACAAGATTTGCAGGAAGCACTTTCCCATAAACTTCGATCGGAGAATAATTATAAACTTTTGATGCGACTGTTGTGCCATTAGGTGTTGTCACAGCTAACTCAACATCTAATTATTGAGGTAATACGGTGATACCCTTAGAAAATTTTTCAGAAATAAAAGAGTGGGTGGATCCAGAATCAAATAAAACATTTTCTACTTTAGAGTGGATGGTAAGTGTACCTTTCACCACATCGTTATCGTACTCCAAATCGCTGATAGAAATTGCATGTGACTTTACTTTGTCTTTAGCCTTAAGAGTTTGTTGACGTCGACCATCATCATCAACCCTTGGATTAGGGAATTTATTGGAATAATGCCCCATCTCCTTGCACTAGAAACATTGAAGTGTAGTAGGTTCATTCTGTGTATCCCTTCCTTTGTTTTCATCATTAGACATCTTCTTCCCATCATCGCGGCATTCAAATGCCCAATGACCTTCCTTTGCACATTTGAAGCATTTACTTGTCCCTTTAAGACAACTCCCTCCATGTTTCATTCCACACTTTGAGAATAAGGTAAATCTCATCTTCTTTTCAGTGTGCTCTTTAGATTTTACTTTGAATTCCATTTTCCTCTTCTTATCAAACCCATATGACTGATGGGTTACTCCAATATCCATCTCGACTTTGAGATCACATCGAACGATTTCCTCATAGCTATTGAAGTCCCTCATGGCTAACGCCCTTCAAAGACTTGGTTTTAAGCCACTAAAGAATCGATCAATCTTACTCTCAGGTTGGATAATAATACCAGAAGCGTACCTTGCAAGTCTTGTAAAATTTGATTCATAGGTACCAACAGATTCATAATCCTTTTGATTTAGTTCAAGAAACTCTTTATCCATCTTTGTTTGGAGAATAAGAGGGAAGTACTTATTAAAAAATAAGTTCTTGAACTCGTCCCATTCCATGGACTCAATTTCATCCCTTTGCCTCGTATTCTTAATAAGATTCCACCATTGATCAGCATCTCCTTCCAAACGATACACTACTAGGATGATTTTATCATGTTCAGAACATTGAAGAACTGAAAATATCTTTTCAGTAGTACTAATCCATTGTTCAGCAACTAATGGATCAGTAGACCCGCTGAAAGAAGGTGGACGCTGTCTCATGAAGGATTCAACAGAATTTTGCTCCTTCCTTTGCTCATTTGGAAGTCCTGCATGATTCATAGCTTGAGAAAGTTGTGTGAGCATGGCTACAAGATTTTTCATTCCATCTCCCATAATTTTTGGTTGCTCAGGGGGACAATCATTACCTTGCCCGTCGCATTCCGCATTAACACGGTTCCTTCGGGTTCCAGCCATTGACTAAAACCAAGAATAATAGTGTGAGCAACACTAATTATAATAGGAAAACCACATAATCAAGAATAAAATACCACACTTAAGGTCTTATCCTAGGTTATTCATGGCCATTTCTAAAACACTAAGATTTTGTTCTATGCTTAGACTTATCCTTAGGGTTCTTACTAAGGCTTTCACATCCTAGTTTCCAAAGGTTGACTATACCTTTCCTCTGATACCAACTATAACGACCCATACTTTACATACGTTGTTAATACTTCAAAATTGAAGCATACTTATTACAACATATAACAAAACCACGAAAGGACCGTATAGGTATAGTGTCTTTAGAAACTGGGAAACATAAACAACTGATTCATAAAGCGTCTACACTGTCTCCCATTTATTTCATCATATCTATAGTCCCTTTTGGCATATCATACTTAATAACCTTCTTCCTGACCCAGGGAAAGAAAACATACAAAAGGGTGAGCTCAAATGATCAGTAAGGGTAAACAAAAGAAATATCAATCACATCATACACATAAGCACATAACTATTGGAAATCTGAACCTGAAAAAGAGATCATAATTTCATAACATGGGGTAAATCATGGCAGTGAAATGTAATCACAATAATCATAACATAAAACATGAAACTTTTTGGGATTCACACATAATCAAATAGAATCATTTCTTGTTAGTCAAGACTCATTTTCAAGACTATCTTAGTAGACAATGTCCCTTTTTGAACTGAGTCACCCTCATTTCAGTCCTGTTTCACTGAACCGGTATAACCTACCGTTCCAGCCATGTCTATCTCATGAGATATAAAATCCTTACCCAATGCATTGGAGGGAGATATATGTCCCACCCATCTCATAATGATACAATTATTATGTGTTCCACAAAATCATAAATCATACATCATTTCAAAACCCATGTAATAAAAATGGGAATCTTAAACATTGTGACATCATAAAACAATTCATATACGATAAAGGAATTCATAAAAATAATTCCATCACAACATAATCAAATCAATGTAATAATAAGGATAAAAAGAGAACCCTTTATTATCTTATATGGAAAATAATTTTGATAAAACAATTGAACTTCATTCTTGAGGAAAATATACTTTTTTACATCAAAAACACTTTTCCTTTCTTAACATGTCATAAAATTTTAAACTAAAATAAGTTGATTAAAAATAAACTTGAAAACTTTAAAAGGAAGCTTCTTGGAAATAATGTTTTAAAAATCCATTCATGCCGTATAAGTTAAATAAAACATTCTTCGTACTTTTTTCAGAAAAGTCAAAAAGTACCTCGTACGAAAAACGACAAAAGATTCCTTTCATATCTTTTAAAAAAAACTTACCGAAGGTAAAATTGGATATAAAATATTGTATAAGGATGGAAATAATATTACATATTTAGGTAACATGGATGTGGATGATAAAATACAACCCAGTAATTACCAATGTAAAAACAATCTCGGAAAAAAGTGAGATTGTGATATTTCCCTTACCTTAGGTACGACTTGATTTGTAAGTGTCCGAACCTCCTGTATAATGATTTAAATAATGTTATTGACTTATTACAGAATCATACTTATTTTTATGATATAATATATGATCATATTCTTAGATTCTTATTAGTAAAATTTCATTGCTACTTGTTATTCGGGTGTTTATAACTTTTTGTTTTTATGCGTGTTTTGTCGAATAAATTCATATTCATCTCTTTAGTTTTTAGATACCTCATTTCCAGAATGGTATTAGTGTAATATATATCATATTCATTCAATAAATGCATTTATATAATCATTATGAAATGAAGATCATGTAGAACGAGTCGCATCACATCGTGGAGACGGTATTCCGTACGTACGCACGAGTGATGATATCGTTCTTATGATCGTGGAATTGTATTGGAGTATATGTATACTATTTCAGAATCAATATCACTTTATAATAGTCATATATAGTCATTATTTACACCATTATACCCATCCAAGTAAGGTGGTGGTGGAAAATAGATCACACCACGGCGTGGAGACGGTATTCCGTACGTACGCACGCGCGGTGATTTCTTTTTCCGTAGGATGGATAGATGGTGAAATAGGGTTGTTTCATACTTATAATAACATATCTGTATATGAGTGATACTGATGTTATTACTTCATAATGAAACAACTAAAGAAGAAGAAGTGGAAGAAGAAATGAAGATGAAAGAATCGGTAACAGACATTACCTCTTCTTTGAAGTGCTTCTTTGAAACCTCCTTTTAGGGCACTAAAATTGGTCTTTTAAGAAGACCAGGACCTCTAGGATGTCTCTAGGGAAGTGGATAGGGGAATGTATCCGGGGTGGGCCGAGCTTGAAGGCTCAATGTGGTGTGAGGAAGAGGGGGAGGAGGTGTCCTTTTATAAGGGAGGAGAGGGGCACCTTTGGAATAACTAAAACAATTATTTTATTATAAAGTCGAGATCGGTTTTAAATAGCTCCAAATTGATATATTTTGAATCTAAGGTGGGGATGGGTCGAAGTCCTCTCATCCAATAGAATTTAGACAAGTTTAGGTTCCTATTTTAACCATATCATTTAGATTTAACATTAAGTTAAATAATTTTACTTTTACCATGTCTTCTTGTGTTCCTATACTATAAGGTTAATAAACTTACTATAAGCAGGAAAACGAACCCCAAGTTGTTTATTATTAATATATATAACCTTATATATGTCATTTGGCCGAACCTTAGATTTTTAGGAATAAAATGACAATTACCAATATAATATTTGTTTTAAAAACTATTTTATGTCAATTTTGACACTATTTGGTAATTGATTTTTGTGAATATCATAACAGAATTATTAGTTCAAACCAAGTTAATTAAATCAATACTAACATGTCATATTAACCTATAAAATTAGTGGGATTCATAAAAAGTATCAAATTACATTTATTTTGGTGTTTATAACATCAATTATGTCAATATTTCATTAATAAGATAATTACTGCGTCATCATTATATCATAAATAAATTAAATTATTTAATGTCTAAAAATTAAAAATAAAATATCATTATGTAGGAAATATTTTTAGCTTTCTAATGAATATTTATAATCTAATTTATCTTATATATAACCCAATATTAAAAATGTTTTAGTTATTAAACTATGATTTTTAACTATTTTAACTATTCATTAAATAAAATAATATTAAATGTCACAATATAATCCAAGTGGACCTAAATGGTCATATTATATTAATAAGGTTGTTTTTGGTCGAATTACACTTATCCAATATAATTAGGACATTTGTTAGGGTAATAGTAATATCATATTTACCCTTAGTTACCCTATTTACTATTAACCGCGGTAAAAAAAGTAAAAAGTTACTATTCACCAAAAATTTATTTTTATCTCATTGAACCACATTTTTTATACTGATATCAACCATGTCTGTCGGATTTTCGAAATTCCATTCAAAGAAGCGGTAAAATTATGTTTTATGCAAAATTCAGTTTTTAACCTACTACTTAGTGGTTTCACTATTCATCAAAAATTGAAAGTTTTCAGAAAAATACCAAAATTTCACCCTAGGCTGATTTCGGTATTCCGAATCCAAAAATGAATTCCATTTTGAAAAATAAAATTTAAAAAATTTCAAAAAGTGGTTATTACTATTCATAACGGCTAGTTTTAATAATATTTTAATAGCATATCGTTGTTTAGTGAAACTCAGTATTGCGTACGACGCAATCTATCGAGGAAGGTCGCGATTTCGTGTAAAGCAAGCCAAGAAAGTGTTGTGTAGAAAAAGATTCATTTGATGATTTATATAACATAAAAGTCTCGGGTGTTACATTCTACCCCCCTTAAAATGAATATTGCCCTCAAAATTCGTCACTTTGTAACAAACAGATGAGGATACCTCTCCCTCATCATATCCTCAAGCTCCCATGTAGCTTCTTCTAATTGGTGGTTCCTCCATAAAACTTTCACCAATCGAGTGGTCTTGTTTCGTAGGACTTTTTCGCTACGATCCAGAATCTCTGTCGGTTGTTCTTTATAAGAAAGATCCTGCTCTAGCGGTACAACTTCTGAGCTGAGTACATGTGAAGGATCAGGTATGTACTTTCTCAGGAGAGATACATAGAACACATCGTGAACTTGAGAGAGATTCGGTGGAAGCGCCATTAGGTAAGCTACCTTCCCTACACGATCCAGTATTTCGAAAGGACCGATATATCTTGGGCTTAACTTCCCATTCTTTCCAAATCTCATAACCCTCTTCTAGGGAGATATTCTTCAGAACACTTTATCACCCACTTCAAACTCTAGGTCTTTTCTTTGGTTGTCGGCATAACTTTTCTGTCGACTCTGAGCTTCTCTTATGTGTTGTTGAATAGATCTGACCTTTTCTGCCATTTCATCAATGAGATTAAGTCCTAATTGCTTTCTTTCCCCAACTTCATCCCAGCAAGTTGGAGTCCTACATTTCATTCCATAGAGAGCTTCATAAGGAGACATTTGAATACTGGAGTGAAAGCTATTATTATAAGAAAATTCCACCAAATGTAGGTGTTGATCCCAACCTCCTTTGAAATTCATAGAGCAAGCTCTCAAAATATCTTCTAGGGTTTGAATTGTTCTCTCAGACTGACCATCTGTCTGAGGATGATAAGCAGTGCTAAAACTCAACTCTGTATCCAGAGTATGCTGAAGACTTCACCAGAACTTCGAGGTAAATCTCGGATCCCGATCAGATATAATAGAAAGTGGTACTCCATGCAATCTTACCACTTTACATATATCCTGGAAAGCTGATCCAGAGAGAAATCCTCTCTAATAGCAATGAAGTGTGCAGACTTTGTAAGACGATCAACTATGACCCAGATAGCATTATTGCCTTTGGATGTTTTAGGAAGTCCTGTGACAAAGTCCATAGTGATGTCTTCCCACTTCCATTCGGGTATGTGTAATGGTTGTAACATCCCCTTAGACTTCTGTCTCTCAGCTTTAACTTGTTGACAAACCAAGCATCGAGAGACATATTTAGGAACATCTCTTTTCATGCCATCCCACCAGAAGTACTCTTTCAGATCCCTATACATCTTCGTGCTTCCAGGATGAATTGAGAATGAAGAACTATGTGCCTCATCCAGCAACTCCTTTAATTCGGGGATGGGAGGAACACAAACCCGATTCCTGAACATTATTATCCCATCACAATCAAGGTTGAACTCAGGAACATTTCTCACCTTCTTTTGTAACTCGACATCTTCTTTCTGTGCCTCTTTAATCTTCACATGTATAGATGGTTGAACATTCATTTGAGAAAGATAAGATTTTTCCCCTTCCATTATAATTCCAAGAACCATCCTTTGTAAATCCATAAATATTTGATATTTTTTGATCCTTATCATGGATAAACTAGCATGGTCTTGTCGACTTAATGCATCTGCCACCTTGTTTGCTTTCCCAGGGTGGTAATGGATTGAGCAGTCGTAATCCTTAATCAGCTCCAACCATCTTCTTTGACGCATATTCAGCTCCTTTTGTGTGAAAATATACTTTAAACTTTTATGATCAGTATAAATATCACACCTTTCACCATAAAGGTAATTCTTCCAAATATTTAATGCAAAGATTACCGCAGCTAATTCCAAATCATGTGTTGGGTAATTTTGCTCATGGATTTTCAACTATCATGAGGCATAATCTATCACCATATCATTTTTCATAATAACACGCCCCAATCCCTTCTTGGATGCATCACTGTAGATCATAAACCTTTCTCCACTACAAGGCAGTGTGAGCACAGGTGCACTGGATAACCTTCTTTTCAACTCCTTGAAATTCTCTTCACATTCTTCCGTCCAGACAAACTTAACTCCTTTCCGAGTCTACATGGTGAGTGGATTAGATAATCGTGAAAAATCTTTCACAAAACGTCGATAATATCCAGCCAAACCAAGAAAACATCGGATCTCAGTTACTGTTGTTGGTCTCGACCATCTTTCGATAACCTCTGTTTTTCCTGGATCCACAGATATCCCCTCTTTTGAGATTATGTGACCCAAAAATGCAACTTTTTGAAGCCAAAATTCACACATGGTAAATTTGGCATAAAGCTCCTCCTTTCTCAGGGTCTTCAATATAATTCTCAAGTGATCTTCATGTTATTCCTTGCTCTTTGAATAGAAAAGAATATCGTCTATAAAGACTACCACAAATTGATCAAGATAGTCTCTAAAGACTCTATTCATTAGATCCATGAAGATAACAGGGGCATTAGTAAGACCAAATGGCATCACTATAAATTCATAGTGTCCATACCTTTTACGGAAAGCCTTATTTGGTATATCCTCCCTTTTGACCCTTAATTGATGATACCCTGAACGAAGATCAATCTTGGAAAAGTATACAGCTCCGCGTAGTTGGTCAAATAGGTCATCAATGCGCGGGAGAGGATATTTTTTCTTGATAGTGATCTTTTTAAGTTATCGATAATCAATGCAGAGTCTCATTGATCCATCTTTCTTCTTAACAAATAGAACAGGTGCTCCCCAAGGTGACGCACTAGGGCGTATGAATCCTTTATCAAGATTCTCTTGGAGTTGCCTCTTCAATTCCTGCAACTCAATTGGGGCCATTCTATAAGGTGTCTTTGAAATAGGCAAAGCACCCAGTACGAGTTCTATTGAGAACTCAACTTCACGATTTGGTGGAAGTCCCGGTAATTCCTCCGGAAAGACATCATCAAACTCCCGTACAATGGGCATATTCTTAATCGTGAGTTTCTCACCAACCATTTGAGATAAATAACCTTCATTTAGTGGAATCAATACCCATATGATAGAAGAAATTTCCACTGGACGGTTATGTTCATCCTTGCATTGATAGACGATTATAGATTGATCTGGAATATGAAATGTGACTTACCATCTTTGGAAATTGATATGAGATCCATATAAAGAAATCCAATCCATGCCAAGAATCACATAAAATTCCACTATAGGAAGGATCACAAGATTTGCAGGAAGCACTTTCCCACAAACTTCGATCAGAGAAGAATTATAAACTTTTGATGCGACTGTTGTGCCATTAGGTGTTATCACAGCTAACTCAACATCTAATTATTGAGGTAATACGGTGATACCCTTAGAAAATTCTTCAGAAATAAAAGAGTGGGTGGATCCAGAATCAAATAAAACATTTTCTACTTTAGAGTGGATGGTAAGTGTTCCTTTCACCACATCGTTATCGTACTCCACATCACTAATAAAAATTGCATGTGACTTTCCTTTGTCTTTAGCCTTAAGAGTTTGTTGATGTCGACCATCATCATCAACCCTTGGATTAGGGCATTTATTGGCATAATGCCCCATCTCCTTGCACTTGAAACATTGAAGTGTAGTAGGTTCATTCTGTGTATCCCTTCCTTTGTTTGCATCATTAGACATCTTCTTAACATCATCGCGGCATTCAAATGCCCGATGACCTTCCTTTCCACATTTGAAACATTTACTTGTCCCTTTAAGACAACTCCCTCCATGTTTCTTTCCACACTTTGAGCATAAGGGAAAGCTCATCTTCTTTTCTGTGTGCTCTTTAGATTTTCCATTGAATTCCATTTTCCTCTTCTTATCAAACCCATATGACTGATGGGTTACTCAAATCTCCATCTCGACTTTGAGAGCACATCGAACGATTTCCTCGTAGCTATTGAAGTCCCTTATGGCTAACGCCCTTCGAAGACTTGGTTTTAAGCCACTAAAGAATCAATCGATCTTAATCTCAGGTTGGATGATAATACCAGAAGCGTACCTTGCATGTCCGGTAAAATTTGATTCATAGGTACCAACAGATTCATCATCCTTTTGCTTTAGTTCAAGAAAGTCTTTCTCCGTCTTTGTTCGGAGAATAAGAGGGAAGTACTTATTGAAAAATAAGTTCTTGAACTCGTCCCATTCCATGGACTCAATTTCATCCCTTTGCCTTGTATTCTTAATAAGATTCCACCATTGATCAGCATCTCTTTCCAAATGATACACTGCTAGGATTACTTTATCATGTTCAGAACATTGAAGAACTGAAAATATCTTTTCAGTAGTACTAATCCATTGTTCAGCAACTAATGTATCAGTAGACCCACTGAAAGAAGGTGGACGCTATCTCGTGAAGGATTCAACAGAATGTTGCTTCTTCCTTAGCTCGTTTGGAAGTCCTACATGATTCATAGCTTGAGAAAGTTGTGTGAGCATGGCTACAAGATTTTGCATTCCATCTCCCATAATGTTTGGTTGCTCATGGGGACAATCATTGCATTGCCCGTCGCATTTCGCATTAACACGGTTCCTTTGGGTTCCAGCCATTGAATAAAACCAAGAAGAATAGTGTGAGCAACACTAATTATAATAGGAAAAACACATAATCAAGAATAAAATTTCACACTTAAGGTCTTATCCTAGGTTATTCATGGCCATTTCTAAAACACTAAGATTGTGTTCTATGCTTAGACTTATCCTTAGGGTTCTTACTAAGGCTTTGACATCCTAATTTCAAAAGGATGACTATACCTTTCCTCTAATACCAACTATAACGACCCATACTTTACATAAATTGTTAATACTTCAAAATTGAAGCATACTTTTTACAACATGTAACAAAACCACGAAAGGACCGTATATGTATAGTGTCTTTAGAAACTGGGAAACATAAACAACTGGTTCATAAAGAGTCTACACTGTCTCCCATTTATTTCATCATATCTATAGTCCCTTTTGGCATATATTACTTAATAACCTACTTCCTGACCTGGGGAAAGAAAACATACAAAAGGGTGAGCTCAAATGCTCAGTAAGGGTAACCAAAAGAAATATCAATCACATCATACACATAAGCACATAACTTTTGGAAATCTGAACATGCAAAAGAGATCATAATTTCATAACATAGGGTAAATCAGGGCAGTGAAATGTAATCACAATAATCATAACATAAAACATGATACTTTTTTGCATTCACACATAATCATATAGAATCATTTCTTGTTAGTCAAGACTCATTTCCAAGACTATCTTAGTAGACAATGTCCCTTTTTGAACTGAGTCACCCTCGTTTCAGTCATGTTTCACTGAACCGGTATAACCTACCGTTCCAGCCATATCTATCTCATGAGATATAAAATCATTACCCATGGCATTGGAGGTAGATATAGGTCCCACTCATCTCATAATTATACCATTATTATGTGTGCCACAAAATCATAAATCATTCATCATTTCATAACCCTTGTAATAAAAATGGGAATCTTAAACATCGTGACATCATAAAACAATTCATATATGATAAAGGAATTCATAAAAATATTTCCATCACAACATAATCAAATAAATGTAATAATAGGGATAAAAACAGAACCCTTTATTATCTTAGATGGAAAATAATTTTGATAAAACAATTGAACTTCATTCTTGAGGAAAATATCCTTTTTACTTCAAAAACACTTTTCCTTTCTTAACATGTCATAAAATTTTAAACTAAAAGAAGTTGATTAAAAATAAACTTGAAAACATTAAAAGGAAGCTTCTTGGAAATAATGTTTTAAAAATCCATTCATGCCGTATAAGTTAAATAAAGCATTCTTCGTACTTTTTTCAGAAAAGTCAAAAAGTACCTCGTACGAAAAACAACAAAAGATTCCTTTCATATATTTTACAAAAAACTTACGAAAGGGTAAAATTGGATATAAAATATTGTATAAGGATGGAAATAATATTACATATTGAGGGAACATGGATGTGGATGATAAAATACACCTCAGTAATTACCAAAGTAAAAACAATCTCGGATAAAAGTGAGATTGTGATATTTTCCTTACCTTAGGTCCGACTTGATTTGTAAGTGTTCGAACCTACTGTATAATGATTTAAATAATGTTATTGAATTATTCCAGAATCATAATTATTTTTATGATATCATATATGGTCATATTCTTAGCTTCTTAGTAGTAATATTTCAGTGCTACTTGTTATTCGGGTGTTTATATCTTTTTGTTTTTATGCGTGTTTTATAGAATAAATTCATATTCTACTCTTTAGGTTTTAGATACCTCATTTACAGAATGGTATTAGTGTAATATATATCATATTCATTCATTCAATTCATTTATATAATCATTATGAAATGAAGATCATGTAGAACGAGTCACATCACATCGTGGAGACGGTATTCCGTACGTACGCACGAGTGATGATATCGTTCCTATGATTGTGGAATTGTATTAGAGTATATGTATAATATTTAAGAATCAATATCACTTTATAATAGTCATATATAGTCATTATTTACACCATTATACCCATCCAAGTAAGGTGGTGGTGGAAAATAGATCACACCACGGCGTGGAGACAGTATTCCGTACGTACGCACGCGCGGTGATTTCTTTTTCCGTAGGATGGATAGATGGGGAAATTGGGTTGTTTCATACTTATAATAACATATCAGTAAATGATTGATACTGATGTTATTACTTAATAATGAAACAACTAAAGAAGAAGAAGTGGAAGAAGAAATAAAGATGAAAGAATCGGTAACAGACATTACCTCTTCATTGAAGTGCTTCTTTGAAACCTACTTTTACGACACTAAAATTGGTCTTTTAAGAAGACCAGGACCTCTAGTATGTCTCTAGGGAAGTGGATAGGAGAACGTGGCAGGGGTTGGATGAGTTTTAAGACTCAATGTGGTGTGAGGAAGAGGGGGAGGAGGTGTCCTTTTATAAGGGAGGAGAGGGGCGCCTTTGGAATAACTAAAAAAATTATTTTATTATAAAGTCAAGTTCGGTTTTAAATAGCTCCAAATTGATATATTTCGAAGCTAAGGTGGGGATGGGTCGAAATCCTCTCATCCAATAGAATTTAGACAAGTTTAGGTTCCTATTTTAACCTTATCATTTAGATTTAACATTAAGTTAAATAATTCTACTTTTACCATGTCTTCTTGTGTTCCTATACTATATGGTTAATAAACTTACTATAAGTAGACAAACGAACCCCAAGTTGTTAATTATTAATATATATAACCTTATCTAAGTAATTTGGCTTAACCATATATTTTTATGAATAAACTAACAATTACCAATATAATATTTGTTTTAAAAACTATTTTATGTCAATTTTGACACTATTTAGTAATTGATTTTTTGTGAAAATCATAACAGAATTATTAGTTCAAACCAAGTTAATTAAATCAATAATAACATGTCATATTAACCTATAAAATTAGTGGGATTCATAAAAAGTCTCAAATTAAATTTATTTTGGTGTTTATAACATCAATTATGTCAATATTTCATTAATAAGATAATTACTGCATCATCATTATGACATAAATAAATTAAATTATTTAATATATAAAAATTACAAATAAAATATCATTATGTAGGAAATCTTTTTAGATTTCTAATGAATATTTATAATCGAATTTATCTTATGTATAACCCCATATTAAAAATGTTTTAGTTATTAAACTTTGATTTTTAACTATTTTAACTATTCATTAAATAAAATAATATTAAATGTCACAATCTAATCCAAGTGGACCTAAATGGTCATATTATATTCATAAGGTTGTTTTTGGTAGAATTACACTTATCCAATAGAATTAGGACATGTGTTAGGGTAATAGTAATATCATATTTACCCTTAGTTACCCTATTTACTATTAACCGCGTTATAAAAAGTAAAAAGTTACTATTCACCAGAAAATTATTTTTATCTCATTGAACCACATTTTACATACTGATATCAACCGTGTCTGTGGGATTTTCAAAATTCTATTCACAGAAGCGGTAAAATTATGTTTTATGCAAAATTCAGTTTTTAACCTACCACTTAGTGGTTTCACTATTCATCAAAAATTGAAAGCTTTCAGAAAAATACCAAAATTTCACCCTAGGATAATTTCGGTATTCCGAATCCAAAAATGAATTCCATTTTGAAAAATAAAATTTACAAAATTTCAAAAAGTGGTTATTACTATTCATAATGGCTAGTTTTAATAATATTTTAATAGCATATCGTTGTTTAGTGAGACTCGGTATTGCGTACGACGCAAGCTATCGAGGAAGGTCGCGATTTCGTGTAAAGAAAGCCAAGCAAGTGTTGTGTAGAAAAATATTCATTTGATGATTTATATAACATAAAAGTCTCGTGTGTTACAGCTGGAGTTTTGAGTTTCTGTTCTAATCAGAAAATGGAGGCCTCTTAAGTTCGAAGATGACGACCACATCCTTATACGGGTCTCACCTCGACGAGGTTTATAGAGATGTGGCCAAGCGGCAAGTTATCTCCGAGGTTCAATGGACCTTTCAAGGTCCTCAACAAGGTAGGAAGGGTGGTTTACCGCTTGGCCTTTCCACCTCAGTTGCACCAGGTGCATGAAATCATCCATGTACCTCGGCTGAGAAGATATGTGCATGATCCTTCACACATCATCGACCTCAGAGGGTTGGACGTCGATGACAGGGCGACATGCACGGAGGTTCCAGTGATGATTGAGGATCGATAGGAGCGGGTCCTACGTGAATGGTCGATTTCTCGGGTGCGCTTTCACTGGAAGTACGGGGACCTCCATGTGAGCACATGGGAGCGGAAGGCTCAGATGCGTGCTCAGTACCAATTTTGTTTACCTATTTGTGGTATAGCTTTATGGGGATATAAATCCCTGAGGTGGGAGTAATGTAAAGACCCGGAAATTTCAAGGAATATTTTTTTGTTAATTTCTTTGGAATTTTATGAGTCTGTGGTTTTTGACGGCACATGATTCTGAGGCCCGGGGTGCCCGGAATCAATTACCGAAGTTTAGCTCGGGTACCTTCAGTGAACGAACCAGCGGGTTTTTATAACTTTTGAACCGGTGCTCGGAATCAAATTCTGAAGACACCTATGGAATCGCAGTGCCGGTTTTCGCTTAAGAAGAATTTCACCTCGACGTCAGATGATCGGGTTTGAGAGTTGGTTTTGGGGTTCACCTGGAATAATAAAATAAAATTAGTGACAAATTATTTTATCTTTGTTGAACCCAAGCCATGTGGATATGGTTGGTTAAAAGCTTCACATGGGAGTTGGTGGTGGGAACGCCACACCCTAACATCCCATGGGTGGATAATTATGGTGGGGCCCACCCGAGCAGCATAACCTCCCACGAGTGGTTATGACATGGGGTCCACACAGGGCTTAACCCCCCCCCCCCCCATTTAATGGGAGGGGAGGAAATCTCTCAATACACCCCCATTAATGAGGGAGAGCCTCTTGGACTCTAACTCCCCTCTTAATGGAGGAGAATAAAACCTCCTCAAAACACCCCATTTACTGGGAGGAAACTCCGTGACTCTCTCCTTGTTAATTAGGTGGGGACCACCCGGGCCCCTTAACCCAATCGAAACTCCCCAAATTAATTATGTCATCCACTCGGGAAATTAATTTGGTGGAGCCTCTCCACTTTTTGAATTTTTAATTGTGCCAACCATCGTGAACATAATTAAGTGGGGCCCACTTAATTAATTTCCGCCACCAAGAATAGTAGATTATATTCTATTATTTTGGGCACTTTCTTGCGCATTTGGTGGAGAGCTTGAAAGATCATTTTTCTCCAGCGAAGAATGCGAATAACGCCGGCGACGCTTCTTCCCCGACCTTCTTCGGCCTTCTTCCTCGAAGCCCCCCCTTTCTGATGTGGTGCTTCTCCGACGACCCTCCTTCCTCCCTCCTCCTCGTCAACGCATCGACGCACAGACTCAGAAGTGGAAGCATGCGGTGACAGAAGCCATCCTCGGAGATCGACGACGTGACACCGTGTACCGCGACGCCAAAGATTCTCTTCTCCGGGACGCCGTTGACGCTTATAGAGTCTTCTTATGTGATGTTCTTTTCCACGATGAACCTTTGTTCAATGGAACCTCGAGGTAGGGGTTAATTGTTTTGTGTTCATGAATAATTTCGTCGCCGTTCATCATTTCTAATTGGCCTGCCTGCTATCGCAATAACAGGAGGAGGTTGGACCGCACGAACAAGGCTGACCCTCCTCCCCCCTTTATTGTTTGAACTTGTTGCGACACGAGCAAAGGCAGTGCGGTGTCATTGCACTGCGCGGAAACAATGAAGAATGAGCCAAGAAGCGCGGCGTCGTCGCGCCGCGCCTTTGAGGTTGAACAAGTCGCGTCGCCATTGTGCCGCGCCGGAGAACCTCGAAGAGGCCGTGGCCAGAGCGTGGCCGCGGCAGAGGGGCGCAGTGCCAGCGCGCCGCGCCGATCGGACAAGGCCGCAACCTATGGCCGCGGTGGTGCTGGGAGTGGTGGCCGGAACCGCCGGCCGCTGGAGCCGGAGGGCGGGACCGCGGTGGTCCCATGGCGGCAGCAACCGGCCGGCCGGACCGGGCCGACCGTTTTAGGGGGAGACCGGAGGTTCATAACCCCTGGATGGAAGGAGAGCGACCCCCATGTGGGGGGGACACGGGTTGTCAAACAGGGGGGCAGCGCCCCCCCCCCCCCCCCTTCCGCTCGGCCGTTTTGGCCGAGCCGCTTGGTCACGCGGGCACCACACCAGCGCGCCAGGTAGGGCCGCACCAGCCGGGCTGGGTTGCGCCCACCGGGTTGGGTCGTGCCCCAATGGGACGGATCCAGACCCGGTTTGGGTCGACCCGGGGGGGGGGGGTATCGGGCTGGGTCGGACCGGGCCCAAACCCCCTATTTTCGGTAGGTTTCGTTCAAACACCCATAACATGGGCTACGGACCTCTGATCGACACACCGTCAATTGCGATGAGATCCTTGGATCGGGCCGGTCGTTAAAGTATATTAGACTCAAGGTTTTAGAGAACTTTGGGTACAGCCGGGTTGGTTCGACCCCGAAACTAACCGGGCCCTCGGAGTGGAAACGCTTATTACTTGAGCTCCGGACGTCCGATAGATGTGCCATCGACTTTTTTGGATTTCTCTTAGTGAGATGGACCTTTTGAATTTCTACGCTCGAGGTTTGGGCATAGACGGAGTGCAGTCAGGTTGGCTCGCACATGAAACCAACCGGGCTCCTAGAACGGAAAAGCTGATAACTTTCAGATGGGACGTCCGTTTGATGAACCGTCAGCGGCGTTGGTGATCACTTTGAGAAACAGTCCCTAGGAGTATACCCTATGAGTGTTCGTGGTACAGTTGAGATACGGCCAGGTTGGATCGCACACGAAACCAACCGGGCCCCTGGGACAAAAAGGCTAATAACTCCCAGACCGGGCGCCCGATTGACGTGCCATCTGTTACGTTTAGACCCCTATGAAGAGGTGTTACTTTGAGATACATCTTTGTGGGAAATGTGATACTTGGAGTATCGAACTGTAGATCGTGGAGCGGACCCTCCCGGAGATGAGTTTACGGAGTACAGAGACTGTGTAGATGTCGAGACCTGATGACTACTTGACCGACTCGACTTGGAGTGAGTTGACTAGCCCAGTGGACAGAGCACTACTATGTTTGGGTGCAGACCCATGGCGGATTGAGCACTACTGTGTTTGGGTGAAGACCCACGGTACTAAAGAGAAGGAGTACCTCTACAGGCTATTAGGGGGGGGGGGGTGTGCACTACTGTGTTTGGGTGGCAGACCCCTGCGGGAAGCACTACTGTTTTTGGGTGGCTGACCCGCGGTACTCGAAAGGAGGAGTACCTCAGCAGTCTTAGGTTAGTGAGCAGTACCTCAGAGTCATGACAAGATCACTGTACTCTCCAGAGATGGGGATCTTCAGTAGTTACGGTTTCGATAATGAAAATCCGGGTTTGAGCTGAGTCTATGACCTATGTGTTTACCTCATGATTGAGATGGGTCACTTGATAACTTAGGTATATTTATGAGAATATATCTAAGTATTGGTTATCCATTTATTTCATAACCTTTGTGTTTCTTCATGATTGAGATGGGTTACTTGATAACTTAAGTATATGTATCGACATATACCTAAGTAGAGATTATCTATTGAGATCATTCTTTGTGGTTATCCTTGTTGGATTTAGTGAGACCTTGAGGGTCTCGGGGTCCCTAATGAGTATCCTATACTCACCCCTACATGGGCTATGCCCATACCTCGTTTTGTTGGTTGCAGATGACGGGCAGTGCTGTCGGAGGCCGAGTGTTCGAGGAATGGACGGTATCTGGAGGTGGACATCATGACGAGACGATACTCAGAGAAGGAAGACGAGAGAGAGCTTTTTGGAGGCTATCTGTACCTACCCTTCAGGTAGGATCCGTGGTGGACGATCCAGGTGCTATGCTATCTGTACCTACCCTTCTGGTAGGATCTGTGGTGGACGATCTAGGAGATGTGCTATCTGCACCTACCCTTCAGGTAGGATCCGAGGAGGACGACCAAGGAGTTGCTTCCATTCTTCCAGTTGTTTGTCTTTTCTGTTGTACTTTCATTCAGATGTACTTGTACTTTCAGTTGGGTTTGTATTCTGGCCCACTTACTTTTTAACACTTTTTTTGTACTTAGTGTATTACTTCCACTTTTACTCTGAGATGTTTTATTTACTTTTATAAAGGCAATGCCTTTATAGTTATCAGGATTTAAGCCTTTGGTTCTAGTCGCCAGCCCCTGGCCTATGGAAGGCGGGCTTGGGGTAGTCACGGCATGGGGCCCGAGGATAGGTCGTGATAGAATATATCGAGTCCATCCCTTGGATTCTAATCAAGGAAAACCCGAATCATTTGGATAGTTTTCCATGGAATGGTTATAATCTATTTAGAGTGAAACTCTAAGGGTTCGCCCATTATATAACACTCAAACCAAATTTCCAAACCTTGTTCATTGGTCACCGTGAGATGGGTTGACATAGAAAGGTCAATAATTCCATGGTTCTTCCCTTTATTTGAAAAGGTTTTGTTTTATGCGAATGTTCAGACATATTCCATGAATTCCTTGAATTTATAATCAAATTAATGCATGGTATATAGGCCCTAGGTCCCTTAACTATTCAAGATATACTTATTCAGAGTTATGGGGATTATTCCAAAACATGTATGATCTGATGGGCATCCATAAAAGAGTTCAGTACCAACATGGTATAAATATTATTTTCCAGTAAAATTTTAAATCATAATTGCATATAATTACCATATATACTCTCATATTGGATTTATATAAGACACTATTGGTGTGGGCCTATTTTTTTCACTCATGCTATGTTAGTGCCAGTGTTTGGTTCCTTGAAATACTTCTTGGATGCATGAAAGGACAAAGGGAAGTGTTAGACATTGGAAGCGTAATTTTCTACAATATTTGGATATGGAAGTAGAGGATCGAGCTAGTTGTTGGGATGATAATTTAATTTATCACTTTTAGTGTCATTTTAATTTTTTAACATGTATTGAAGTATTATTACAACCATGTCTACATGTTTTATATATGTATTAGCTCATTATTTCATCCCTTGATTATGAACATGTAGATGTTTATGTCAAGCTATAGTTTTATGGATTGTTATTTTCTGCTACCATGTTAGTATTTTTGGTGATTTATTATTATCTATTTTTGGGATTAATAATAATAAATTGGGTATAATATAACCTCTTTAACCAAATATAAGTTCACTACTAATCAGAAACATATATCTTATATAGGTGTTTTTCTAGAGGCTTTGTGAACCTCATATTCGGTTACTTATGAGTTAGCTAGGCTGGAGACATTACATAATATGAATGATATGTTTAAAATAAAAGGATATGCAATATTAAGATTATAATATCCCACAATATTAAATAAAAACTCATATTAAATTAATTACCCAAGCATGATTAAGTAGTAAACAAATCCAATAATGAATTAAAGGAATCATGATAATGATATAGATATAATTAAATTGAAAAGATATGATAAACTAAAAAATAAACCAACTGCACCCTAAAATCATGCATAATAACATGGAAAACAAAATGTTAAAGAATAAAATTTTATTAAAATAGTAACACATACCCCCTTAATCTTAGATTCCATTACCAAAATGAAATGATAATGAAAATCCATCATGTGAACTCTTTATATACCAAAACAACTACTACAAGGATCCATGAAATAATCAGTTATTTTGAATGAATAAAATAGCGATTCTATAACAATTGAAAATAGTGATCAATAGATAATTTTATGTCATGTAAAATTGATAAATAGAGTTAAGAAGTATATAACCAAAAGAAAAATATGAGTATTAAAGTGAAGTATACCATAAATTATAAATTTAAAGTTCATACATAATAACCATTCAAAACATATATACCCAATCATTTTGTATAGCTTCTGTCCAATCATATTTGATTATGATCCTTTAGGAATCCACAATATAGATTTATTATTAAAAATAGACTTTGATATAAATGATTTTTTATGACTAAGTGGTTAAATAAAGAATTAAGATATGAAAGATGCATAATTACCCAATGGTATACATTATAAATAATTAATAGTTGAAATGCCTATATTTTTATCATTTCATAAAATTGTTTTTATATAACATTAATTTTTCCGCTGAAGAAAATACAATATTTTTTCTTTCTTATTCAATTAATTTTTAATATCTCACAAGATCAACCAATCATTCTCTTCCATCAGTTAACCTATATAATTTTTCTTTTAAATTTACAATTTTAGCTTTAATCATTCCATTCCCTTTTAGTACAACTTCTAGATTTCCACGCACCATTTAATTAATAATTGAAGATGTTTTCTTAATCATATAATTATCTAACTTAATATTAAAATTTTATTTTATATTCTTTGATAATTTATAATAAAGATTATTTTTCTCCTTAATTAAATTATTATTTTCAATCTTTAGTGGCTTATAAATATTATTGATTTTAAGAATATCAATTATTTATTTCTCAAACTTTTATTCAAAATCATAAAAAAATATAATTATTTGAATAATTTTAATAAAAAATAATGATTAATTTCATTCAGATTATCTCTAAAAAATAAATTCAATTCTTTTCATACTTTTAAATTCTACACATAAATAAGAATCCCTATCATAGCTCTATGAAGATACTATAACTGCTTCCCTTTATCCAAAACTTTTCCCTTTCTCAATTTTATAAATCTTCTACTAAATATTTTGGCGATCACTTTCATCCATAGTACTAAAAGTAATTTCTAAAATTCATTGTTCATTCTTTAAATTTTTTCACATTATTCAACAGCTTCAAATTAGTTATCTTCTATGGGGAGAACCCACAATCCAAGATCCAGGGTTGTTTCCCTTTTTTAGCTTTTAGAATAGTTTCTACAATATGAGTTTATCTTTCTTTATATCATTATTCACATCCAGATTTTGAGAAATGTTATAAACATGTTTTTGTTCTAGTAATAAGAAAAGGAACTCTTTTCAAGATGTACAAGTTCCTGACATAATTAAAAAATAGTTTCCAATTTTTGTAAATCTTTTTATCTTTCAACACATCTTGCTCTTAATTTTTTCTTTGTGAGGGTATACTCCAACATAAACTTTTCTTCCACTATCTCATGTGGTAGTTGTAGTTTTTTTATTGACCCATCACATATTTTTTGACTCCCCAAAGACACCACAATTCTTAATATACCCATAGAAAGAATACATGCCCATATAACTTCCATAATGTTTAGAGTTGTAAATGGGGATTTCAACAACCTTATTATCTTTCATACTTGAATTTTTTTGATCCTCGATCATTATTTTATAACCTGAAATATTATTCTAATATTTTGATTCTTTTATAAATTTATAAGTATAATATGTTGTAATAACTATTATTCTGGATTTTGAATATTTATAAAATTTATAATTCTAGTATTTCTTGGTTTAGTTAACATACAATATTTTCTCAGAATTCTTCTTCTTATGAACATTTTCAATTTTTGTTCAATCCTTTTATAGAAAATATTGTCGATTCTTTGTAGGTTAACTCTTTACATAAAATTCACCAACTATAAAAATGGTTTTCTTGAAAGTTATAATTGTCTCTTAATCTTTGGTAAAAATTTATTTAAAAAGTTCTAACTCTTATTCCATTGGTTTGAACATTACTTAATGATGTTCACTCTGATTATTTTCTTGTTCAAAATTATTATTTATAAAATAATCCACTTTAGGTTACATTCCATTATATTCAAGGAAAGGCTCTTTGTTTATTATTATAGATATTTACTTCTTAATATTATTTATTTCTCTTTCATGTATTACAATATTCTTGATATAGTCATTCTAAGTCTCTTTTCAAATGAAATTATAACTCAATATCTTCTTCTTCAGAACATCTACTTCCAAACACTTCATCATTAATGACTAAGAATGTATTTTCTCCATTATCTTCTATAAAAATTTCAATATAAACTTCACAATCTTTATCTTCATCATATTTAGGAAAAATAACATCTCCATTTTAATTCTGATAAATTGTCTTTCCCCTTGGAATTGGGTTTTGATTTATCACCATGTTTCTTACAATATGTATTTGTCCTTCTATCATCATAATCACTATCTTCATCATTCCTTTTATAGTGAAATTCATAGAAAAGATACAAACAACTCCAAATTCATAATATTTTCATGGTAGATTCCCTTTATAAATTATTGTACATATTTTTTAATTCGTATCAAATAAAGATAAACATTCACTAAAATTATTACTAACCTAATATTCATATTCAGAGTCACTAACATCTTTATATTCAATAATATTTCTAGGAATCCATGGCTTGAAAGTATTAAAGGTCATTTCTCGATCAAAATATTCTTTTATTTCAAAACATTATCCCATAACTTTTAATAAGTAATGTGGGTACTATAAAGGTTATAGATAGGTAGATATTCTGGATCTCAATCCTATATATATGAAAGAATGAAATAAAACATATCATGAAGTATTCTCAATATCTTTTCAGTAATAATTGAATCATCCATTCTCTTACCATTAATGTTTTGGGAGAAAAAATTTCATTCACCCTTGTAAAGAATTCACTAATAGATTCATAATAACACATTTTAATATCTTTATACTTTAGCCTTTATATTTCAATCATTATATTATTCACCTTTGTATTACTTTCATAAATGTTTTTTTAACTTCAACGAGATACTGCCACTCATTTCTACCATCTTTACACTAAATAATTCAATTTTATAAATTGATGAGGGAAAATTATTCTTATTTCTTACAAAATCCTCAAGATTATTATTATCAACAGTCGTAAGAGGTTCATTTTCTAAAAGAGTAGAAAATAAATCTATATCAGAGTAGAAACATCATACCATAGAGAAATAATATATATTAACCATCTATCATTCCATATACGATAGTTCTTTCCATCAAAGACTATAATCTGTATAGTATTCACTGAATTCAAATTCTTCATTACAAATTATCTTCAAAAAAATCAAAAAAGAGGAAGAAATAGACACCAAAGCTCTGATACTAATTTAAAAGGCATAACCAGGATTAATGTATGACTTAGAGGAGGATGGGTGAATCAATGATATCTTTTTAATTTATCTTATCTATCTTAAAAAACAAAATTTTCCACCTATTAATGAATTATCAATTTTCTGAAAACAAAACATTCACACATCCATGAGGAAATAATTTTTTACAATATTCACTACTCAATATTATTCGAAAGACCATTTCATGGTTTTGAAATAATCCAATACCTCACAATACACTATGAAAAAATCCATTTTTATTGATATAACAACAAATAAATACCCTTAGACTTGTGTAGTACTATAATCAAAACAACAATTCATGTGATTGTTCTTTCATTAATGATGTAAAATAATCTTGATAATAAAAATGAAACCTTCACCAGTTTGTTATGAATAATTAATTTTTCGAATTCAACAAATTTTGTTTATGTAAAACATAAAAAAATAATTATTCACATTCATACCTAGAAAAATATAGAAAAAACCTTCATGTACTTTGTATGTAAGCTCAGTCTGACGGATCAGTCTGATTCCTCAGTATAAAAATAACTCTGAATAGTTAGGCTACAAAAAATTCAAAACCACTTTTTTATTTTCCCAAAATAATTTTTCTTATTGATCTATCTGATCTAGGAAACCTGATCATAATATATACCCTATGATTATTCTTTGGGTAAATATTTTTTAATCAAAATAATTCTATTAAAGATTCTTCTAAAAATTCTACCATAAAAATATCCGTGTTATCACTCTCTTCCACAAATTAATATGTGAGAGGTCATTGTTCTTTGAAAAATATTTATAGGTTCTCCATAAATAGAATAGTCCCTAATCCAATTTCAATTTTCCACATAAGTATAATTTCATAAACTCAAATTTAAATTTCATTTTGAATTAATATTTAACCACTTCAGTTCTTCTAAAGCCAATAGGATTCATTTAAAATGTTATAAAAAAAATATCTAAACATTAGTCTTCTTTTAATTAACAAAATTTTTTAGTATGATTAAAATTTTCAGTTTGGTTGTGTTTTACATTCAAATTAACATTCTCATTTCGATACTCCAAATCAACTAAACCTTTTAAAACATTACTCCTCACGTGTTTTTTCAACTTCATTAGGCCATGGTTTCATTACTCTGAATTCTTCACTCTGGTCATTTCTCAAATACCTCAGCATTCCATTTTCATTTTTTAATATGAATAATGTATTCAGTTGTTATTCCAAAATACATAGTAGAAACTTCTAAATACTATTAAACCCCTTTAAAAAACTAAAAAAGTATTTTCAAAACATTTCACCTCTTAATAATTTATTTAAAAGTTTCTCTGACTACTTAAATTACATCTGATGAATTATAATTGTTGGCAGGTGTCTAATGAATCGGTCTATGTTCCCCATCTGATGTATCAGAGCATATACATGTATGATGAGTCTTGAACCAATACAGAAAACCTTATTTTTGTTATTTGAAAATGTATGGATACATTATTGAACTGTATAATATTTATCGGTAACTAATCCCATCTCCTTCATCGGTCCTAAGAACATAAAAACATTATTCTTCCTTTCATAGAACACTACATATGATGCCATAACTATATCAATAATTTTTTGGATGGATCGGTTTGAGAATATCCTCTAGTGTTTTGGTGGCATATCATGTCTGATGGTTCGGTGTCAGCATTTACATATTTATCTCAATTCTGTGAAATTGATTATTGATACTGAAGATTGGTTACTTTGGTGGATTTTACACTATGATTGAATGATCATTCTGATAGATCAGTTGAGTAGTACTCCAAAAAAAATTCAGAAAAAAAAATCTTACTCCAAATATTCAAACAGAAACTAGATTTGGGTCATCATACACTGATAACCTATGATTGGAAGACTATTGCTTTAATCTATTTTTATCTATAAAAACTCTTTCTTGTATAAAGATTTCCTCATGATGTTAATAACATAGAGCTCAACAAAGAATCATCTAACATTGAAAACCTTTAATCCACCATTGTTTGGAAAAAAATGGATCACATTTTTTATGATTATTTATGATTTTGATAACTTAAAAAATATAAATGAATCATCATATTTATAATAAAATATATTTAATTGAAATTAATAATCTAATAAACTTTTTATTATGATCAAAAAAAATTTATGGACACAATATGAGTGATAAATAAATCTTCAATTAAAAAATTTCTAGGTCATAAAACAAAAAATCGTCATGTTTTCTTATATAGAAATTTTTTGGACTTCTAATTTTGATACACCTTTCACATGATCACCAACACCTTCAATGTAGAATGTTTATTTATAATGGAAAAAATAGAAAAAAAAATAAACTAAAACAAAAAATTCCGGAATCCAAAAATCACTTTCACACAACTTAGTCCTAACACCAACACAATTGGGACTCCACGAGAGTCAACAATTACTTTGAGTGGGACCCTCCAAATCCAATTTAAATAGGTTATGGGTTTGGAAATAGAAACAATGGTATATAATCAAATACAAATATATATATTTACCATTTTAAATGTAAACTCCATAACACCATAAATAAAATAAATTTATTATTATTCCTAATATGTGAACATTTTATATTAGAGGAATAAAATTTCATACAATGTTAAGATAAAAGTGTAACAACAACTGTAGAACCCAAAAAAAACCCCTTTTATACCTCTACTGATGTATAATGCAATCCACACCCACTAACAAGTATCTCATGTACATAAGTATTCTCACTTAACATCTCTACAAACTCTACCTAGATAATTCTAAAAAGATTATATATAATGTTAGGTGATAATATTAATATACTCAGAAGGTTCACTCTATAACTCTCATGCTTCTATGTGAATAAATAATTCAAATTCCTCATTTTATGAAATAAACAATAAATACTAATGAGGCATTTATCAAATTCCCAAAATCCAACCATCTAGCCACTTCCATTCCCTATCACATTTTTATATCACATTCTAAACTACTGCACTTTTATAATAAAAAAATCTCTATCACATATAGGAAAATATTTTTTACCCTGAATTTTTATTTACTCTATTATCTAGGACACCACACATACAAGGGTCCTAAATATTATTACCACGTTGCATAAATATTTCACTCACCCGCAATAGTCTTCCAAAATTTAGATCCTAGAGAGTATTATCAGACATGTTTCCTAATATTTATCACATTTTTTTAATATATATATTCCACAACCTATTCATGGGACATATAAAATGGTGAATTTACAACAAATTTTTTTATTATTAATCACCTCCTTATATATACATAACTATTCAACCATATAATAGAAACATACAAATTTGTACAATTGTTTGACTTTATCACTGATATCTTTTTACAGATATGCACCTTATTACCAATCTTTTAATAAACTATTTTCAATGAAAAAATTATAGAATGTGGTACCACATTGGTACAATTATTTAAAACCCACCAAAATAGTTGCAACAACCACTCAATGGGAATTCTGTATGACTCATGAATATTTTGGTATATTTTTCAAAAATGTGGCATTAAACCACATATAAGTTGTACACCCACATTTAAAGTATTAAAAAATACACCCTCTCATATCTTTTGGTTTTTCCAGTAACTTATCACTATATTTTTCTCATCATAATAACATTTCATGATATTTATCATTTCTTAAACTAATTTATATAAATCCATAAACCAATATTAAAACATTTTCAATCATAATTATTTTAACAAATTATTCAAAACTATATCATAAATAATAGTGAACAAAAATTCATAAATTTTATTTCTAAATCCATTATTCATCATTTTTCACCATTAATTTTCTTACATATATATGCATTAAAATATTTTTAAAAGTATTTTTGAAAATAATTTTGATAAATAATTTTAAAAATAGATTTTGGAAAATACTTTTGAAAACATTATGAAGATACTTATTAGTTTGAAAACATAATTTTGAAAACACTTTTCAACATGAAATATCTTTTTAAACCCATTCTGAAAAACATTAGAAAATATATTATATTTTAATAAAAATTTGATAACAATTTTCAAAATATTAGGGCTTTTTGAAAACTCTATTTAAAATCCTTTGAAAAAACAGATAATTTTGAAATACTAATTTTGAAATCATATTCAAAATATAATCGTTTTTTGGAAAATGTTTTCAAAATACTTTGAAAATACTAATACTTTTTAATATTGAATTTTGAAAAAAAATTACAAAATATAATTGATTTGTTTAAAAAACATTTGAAAATACTTTAAAAATAATTTTGAGAATTCCTTTTAATATACTTAACCCATTGAAAACATAAAAATATGAACTTTTAAAAATAAATATTCATTTGGAAATTTTCTAAAGGCCCTGAAAAAAAGACTCTTTTGAAAACATTATAATATATTTTGAAAATAATTATGCTTGAATATTATTTAAAATAATCTAGTGTTTTTTTTAAAAAAAAGAAATCTTTTGAAAAAAAACAATTTGGATACTTTAAACATTGAAGGTTTTATGGTCTGACCCACTTGTGTTAGTAATGGGCCCACTCCCTACTCCCTTTCTTATTTAAAAATTCCAAGTTCAATTTTTTATAAAAAATCATTTATCCTATTTTACTTATATACATTTTTTACTAGGGTTTTGGGTTTAAAAACATAAAAATTATTTCAATACACATACCCACTTATAAATATATAAATAATTATATTGTTAGGTAAATCACTAGTTAGATTTTTGTATTACCATATATGATGTCATTTCAATTTTACATGTATAGAGATATATATAAATCATAGGATTAAATTATAAAACATGAAGATGATGAAATTGAAAATCATATACATGCATGATATATATATATATATGTTTGAAAACATGAAATTATAAACGATATTGTAAATATACACATATATATACACTTGTACTTATATACTTAAAATTTGAAAATTTTATTTGATAATAATGACACACCATTACATTATAATAAATTTTAAGTTAGAACTCTATAATAAATGTGTTATCCTTGAATTGATAAATATGGATGCATATAAAATAAACATGTAATTTGTATACAACATAAACATATATATATATATATATAGACATAAACTCATATTGACAAAAATTTCACTTACTCATTAATTTGAAGACACAATATCATGAATTAAATAACTAAAATTTAACTAAAATTAAATATATGTGTTATCATACTTAAATAAATGGAAAATATAATTGGAATATACATGTTGGAAAAAAATATATGAAAGAAATATAATATCTATTGTTATATATATATAAATATTATTCTAAGTACTTACTGTAAACCAAAGAAAGATATAGAGGGAAATGGATAGGGATTCTCTCATTGAGTGAAGGTGTGGAATTTTGAATAGGTGTGTTTGAACGAGTGAGAAAAAATAATGGTAAGAAAAGGGATCAGCTTAGGTGGGTTCTCTAATGAGGGGTTATCCTTTTATAAAATGGTTTTTATATATTGGTACTTATTTAGAATCCATGAGAGTTTGGGGAAAATGACTACAATTAAATGGAATTCTTCTTAGTGTTACTTGTGGAAGGAGTAGATGAATACAATTGGTGGTATTGTCACCTTCAGCGCAACATGCAGGTAAGGGTAATGAATTTTGAAAAGTCTGGCTAAATTATGAGTGAGGATCCCATGCTATACTGTATGGTCACAATCGAATTGATCAAATATTTGAGGTATTCGGGCTTCACTAGTGTGGGTTCGAAGAAGGCAGTGTCGACATCTGAGTTTCAGTGGTGATTGTCAGAGAAGCCGGCTCTGTTGATAGCGAGATCCATATTTGACAACCAATGAGAGGAGATATAATGGTGTTGATCAGTCAGTGAAGTGGATTCTAGAAGCGGTGGGGTCGACTGCTACTGGGGAGGTTAGTGGTCAAGCAATGGCCCGAGGAAGAAGACAACCCCCACTGTATTCTTTTTTCTTCGTTTTCATATCATTATTAATTCCATTTCTTAACTATAAATATACAAACCTATCTTATATATATACATATATATTATATATGTTTATATATATATGATATATTTTTATTTTTATAACATTCATTAGAATCTAATATATATATATATTTTATTTATATAGTGAAATAATTAAATTATTAGAAAATTGTAAATTAATAACATTTTATGATCTCAAAATTATTTTAACCCCTTTTGAATAATAAAACATTATTATTATTATTATTATTATTTTATTGTTTGATTATTCATTATTTAACAATTTTTTTACGTAACAACAATTCTTTATATAACATAATAGTTCCTTTCCAATTCTAATTATTATGTCATTATTTATTTTAAGTTGGCATAATTAATTTAATCTGAAAAGAAAAAAATTTCATGTATCACTATAATATTTAATATATTTATTTTAGTTAAACTTCTCACACATCCATTATTATGTAATTTTAAACATATATAATTCATCTATCCAAAAAAATATATATATATATATGTTTATAATACTATTATAATTATTTATTTCATTTCATGGGCCTTGATTATATTGTTTGAATTTAATTTTTTAAATTTATATTGACCTTTAATATTATTTATTAAATTGTATAAAATATTTTAATTATCAATTTACCACCTAAATTTATAATAGAAATTATCAAATTATTTTTCATTTAATCTTTAAATTATAAAAAATATGAAATAATCAATATACAATTACATATTCCATACCAAAATAAAGGGAATATTTTATCATATTTAATAAAAAAACATTGTTTCATTAAAGAATACATTTATATTCTTGTTTAAATTTTTTTAATTTTTTTTATTATAAAATATATCATTATTTAAAAAATTATTAAAATCTTAAATACCTGGGTTGTTTCATCTAACTTTCACAGAGTTTAATTTAATGAAAAAAAATTTAGGGCCTCATAATGAACCATATATATAATATTTTAATAACAATTATTTTATAAAAAAAATATGAATTTTATATGGTTATCCCATAATGATGTTTAGAAATTATTCTATGAGTAAATCATTAATTATATTTTCTCTCATATAGTTCATGTATCATTGGGTGATTTGATGTACTCAAATTCAGCTGAGTTCCCATAATCTTTTTCAATCACAACCAAAATTTATATGTAGAATAGTAATATGGAATGGACACTATACTCAATAGAATATCATTAATACATTTATCCTACCATTAATATAGTATTTCGAAATCATCCACTAAATGGGTCTCACATATTTGTATGAAATGAAAGACTTTTGTTAGCTGGTCTGCCAAAACACATACAAAATCATGACCCTTTGATATTATAGGAATGCCATTAATTAATTATGTGTCCATATTATCTAACTTCTAACTGGAAACTATGTGTGGTTGATGTAACCGTCTTCACCATTAATTACATTCCATTGACCTATGGCTTGTGGGAAAATGAACCACATAACCTTTGATGTCCATCCTCATGCGATCCCCACAAAAGTAGTACCTAATATCATGATATATCTTTTTCAATTGAGGATATAATGACCATAGATAGGTATGAATTCCTTCATGAAATCCATCTAATAAAATTAATCTCCACCACCCATCCACATGTATGATTGAAATATGAATGTATATGATCAATTACAAGGAGGGGGGATTATAAGTTTAAAAACATTCACTTTTCCCCTTAAGGGAAAACATGTTTAGAAAATTTAAATAATGTAAATTTACAAGACCATTAGTTCAAAAAACATGCTAGGTTTCAGAAATATGATTCTGGAAGTGAATCTTAATAAAAGATTATAAGGAAAATATTCTCTCTTAATGCATATAGAATTTTACATATTAGAGAATACAAAAGATCAAGAAAGTATAATAATGTTATACTTTTATCCTTTATCAAAACATAGTAGAATATAAACATGAAAAAAACAAGTAACAAGTATGAAATATTTTAACCCAATAAGAAGGGTATGCAACAACATTGGATAAAGGTACCTTGATTTATACTTTAAATAATTTCTATCTTACCCACACAAGGGTAAGCCCTCGATAGAAATATTTGAATCTGTCTTACTATCCCTGCAAGCCCGCGAACGTTAAGGTAATAAACACCTTTGTTTTACTATCCGCTGAAGTCCTTGAACTTTAAGGTAGTCAGCACCTCTGTCATCCTATCCCTAGAAGTCCTCGAACTTTAAGGTAGTCAAACCCAATTTATTCCAATCCTTGAATGACCTCAATTGTAGATAACAAAAATTAGAGTTTCACGAAGAAAGCTGAATAAGATGTTCAACACGCAAAAGGCATAAGATTCACTCTCTCTAGAAATCAATTCAGCTTCATGTAATCTCTAGATTGATGGATCAGTAATAAGATTGATTAAACGAGCTCCTATTTATAGGAATTTTTCCAAAGGTCGTCTCCCTCCTCCAACGTTCATATTTTTACTTGAATATAAAATGGACCTATACATGTGCCACTCAAACAATAGTTAATTAGAAACAGATTTCATGAAATCATTTCATAACTATAATAGGGGTATGTAAATTATGGTTTCTTAACCAAATCCAATTTTTTGGATTCTAAGGAAAAATAAAGTTCGATGTCCAAGAAAATAATCACTTTGAGACTATAAATCATAAATATCCACATTATGTTTTCATGGAATTCAGAACCTAAATTCTATATATTTTGAAATCTAAATTCTAATGAATTAGAAATTTGAATTCGTATGAATTCAGAATCTAAATTATGTGGAATTCAGAATAAGAATTATAAGGAATTCTGACTCTAAATTCTGGGGAATTTGGAGTCTAAATACTAAGGAATTTTAATCAGAATTTCATAGAATTCAGAATCTGAATTTTCGAGAATTCAGAATCGGAATTTTAGATAATTTAGAATCTGAATTTCAGAGAATTTGGGATCTGACTTTCAGAGAATTTTGAATATGAATTTCAGATAATTCAGAATCTGAATTTCAGAGAACATGGAATCTGAATTTCAGAGAATTCATAATCTGTATTTCATAGAATTAGGAATCTGAATTTCATAGAATTCAGAATCCGAATATCACAAAAATCGGAACTGAAAACAGAATACTCTATTTCATTTAATTTATAGAATTTTGAGGTTTTAGATATTAAATTGACTTTTAGACTTTAGAAATAAAATTATTTAGGATAAGAGAAACTATAAAATGAACAATGAAGAAAAATTTAAGGAAAAAGTTTCCTTCGGGAATGAAAATTTTATTTAATAAGATAAATCATAGAAAAAATTAAATTTTCCTTGAGATAGAGCATTTGGGATTTCCAAAACACGAAGGAATGGAAAATTAATACGGAAACCTTATTAACTCAACAATTTCCCCCTTTTTGGAAAGCACAAACATCCTTACTAAAAAGGATACAAGGACTTATAATTTTTTATCGAATTGTAAAAAATATATATCCATGTTACTTATGGATCATAGTGAATTCGACGAAATCCCCCTTAGGATTTGGAATCTCTAAGGATGGTATTCTTGATTTCATAAATAAGATTTTATATTTTGTTATATACGAAAATCATCATTGATAAGAACATTACCGTAGATGAAATCCCCCATACATAGGGAAATATATTATTTACATAGTATTCTTATTATCACTCCTTTATCCCCTTTTTGATTTTAAAAAAGGAATAAAGTAAATGAAAAAAATGGTTCCTGAAATATTAGTACAAAAGAACTAGAAAATATATGAAGAACAACCGAAATTCCATTAATATTGAATGAATTTGTACAAGGATGAAATTCAAAAAATGATCGGAATTGTAAAATTTATCCTTATTTTTTCATTCCGCATCTAATTCTTGATAATGGTCTTCAACTTCATGAGCTCCATGTGATCTTCTTCATTATTCTTAAGCAGTTGATCCTGATATTCTCTCTTCTTATCCAAGGCTCTAATCTTTTCTTCTTGAGCCTGAAGAAAATTTATAATAGGTTTCAACACTTCTTCTTACATAACCAGCTTCTCTTCACATTCTATTCTGAGATCCCTTTCCCTCTCCCAATTCATGGCCACAATATTAATCTTCCCATTCATATCCTTAACTTCTTTCTTCCGAGTAGTCTGTTCAATAGTTAGATTTTCCTCAAAGCTCTTATAAAGATCATTAATCTTTCCATCTTCGGTGTCAAAGGAATCTTTGACATTATCTTGAAATTCATCAAAAGATCTTAGGTCTATGACAGTCTTCATTGACTAGCTTGTAATATTAATCCACGACCTTTTATGAGCGTCATAACTAATGAGAAGGGATTTGAAATATTCCTCAGGACCGACAAATTTATCCATAAGCATGGAAACTGAATCTGATTTCTAATTGAAAAAATGCTGAAGAAAATGACACCTCGAATATATACATGAAAATAAAGGAATATTACCAACTAGAATTTTTAAATATTCTACCACAATGTAATTTTCTACAGAGGTTGATTCTGAATCAAAAAGTTTGGTTGTTGATGGTTCTTTTTCTAGATCATCATCTTTCCACATTGACGTACTTGCAACAAATTTCTTTTTCACTATATTTTTTTTTGGTGTATGGATCAACACCTTCTTTCCCTTATCATCTATCTGAATGATATATTTTGTTTTAGGTGATTCATGCTCACAATTGGTTAACTAAACAATTTTATCTTCCTCAACTACATCTATCTCATCCTCAGTCACATGATCATCTGGATGAACGAAATCAGGATTACTTCTTTCTTCTTCAGAAGGATTGTTTTCTTCTTCCTGATCCTTTTCTTCATAACCTAGTGTAGAAAGTTTTGCGGATTCATCTTGCGAATTATAGATCAATAATTCTATAGAGGGACTTTCTTTCGCATAGTAATCTTCAACTTTCTTTCTTACGGCATCATTATCATCCCCTTTTTCTTATGCTTTTTCAATTTCCTTTTCCTCTTCCTGAATAATTTCTTCTTCTTATTTTTGATCCAGAATCTCTACCTTCTTTCCCAGAGTCTTAGGAAGTGATTCAATCAAAAATTATTTTGGTACTGGGATTTGATCAAATGCTTTCATGGAATCCTTGAGAAGTGATTGAACAATTTCAACCTTTGATAAATTCTTTCTCTGCTTCTTTTCTTTCTCTTTCTTATCAAGATCTTCAACAACCTTTATCTTTAACACTTTTGCCTCAATAGGATCCAAGCCAAACTTAGGCTCCCCTACCTTTCTATTTTTCTTGTATTCTCTCCACTTAGTCACTATTTCATTAGGATAAGATTCTTTTCTCTTTGTCTTTGGTGGTGTAGATTTAGTTTCCTTAGCCACAAGAGTTCTTTCTTTATTTTCTAGTTCTTTGGCATTCGTCTTCATTCCACCCATCAAGGAGGATTCTGGCTCCTCCAGTTTCATTGATAGAGCTTGGATTTCAGCTTTTTGAAGAATCATAAAATTCTCTTGAATCATTGGAAAAATAAACTATCATTCTCTTTAGAGTATCATCACTCAACAAAATCACATTACAATTCCTGGGCTTTTAACTACAAGGAATTTTGAATGACTAATGAAAATGCACTATAATATTCGTAAGAATAGTTAGATATGTAATAATATGATATTTTAGTTTTCCATTCTTGATATTATTTATTTTCAGAAAAACATACTTTTGTAAATTTATTTTCCCGAGATTCATCAAAAAATCTAATGCATACATATCACTTTTCATCAGGTTATCCTTGTCCCCTTTTCACAGAATGAGAAATCCCTGAACCCATAGTAGAAGAATCTAATGATATGAAGAGAGATGAATAATTTTTAGAGTCTTTACTTCCATCAAGACAAGAAACTCTATAGTTTTCTCCATGTCAAAATATTCTTCTACATCAGGATACTTGTGACAGAAGAACTCTGTTTCTCCTTCATAAGTAATTCTAATCAGGTTGGCAGCCTTATTATAAAAAAGGAGTAGGTTTTCCCAAAGATCATAAAAGTGAACTTATCTATGCCTCCTTCATTTAAGAAAGTTAATGATTCATAGAAATCAACTAAAAATTCTAGATACATTTCATCATGTACCCTCGGTTTTGATATAGATAGGCTCTCCTAGCAATTTAACATGATATTCTTTGAAATGATGGAATCATACTTTTCAAAGAATTTGGGATAATCTAACCTCTGTCTTTATACTTTCCACTCAGAGATTTACATTATAGAAGACATATCTTTATTAGGAGAGTCTTCTACATTCATTCATAATTTAGAAAATCTTGAAAATTCACAATGTCTTTAAGTAGAGAAGTAGGGATTCATCGCACCAGAGCTTGAAGATCGATGTAGGACAAACATTAGGGGGGTCCTTGTATAGGCGATTGAGGTGATGGTTTAACTTCCTTGGTTGATCCAATGGTTAACATACTTCTAATTAAATCTGATGATAGAGATGATAACCAATGAGGGATTTCGATAGGTTCTGATCTTTTGTGGTTTTTGAGATAAACAATCAGATTTAAGGAAAAGTGAATCCGAAAAATTATCTTAAATAAGATTAAAATACCAATATGAAAAAGGATTATTACAAAAATTTATGAAATAAAATATACCTTCTGGATTACAAGGAATATTTTTCGTAATGAGGAAAATTATTCTTGAAGAACATTAGATTATGGAATTTTTTTAAAAAAAAATTAAATAAAATTTTGATTATATAATTTTGATTATGAAAATTTGAATACAAATAATTTTACTAAAAAAATTGACTATGAGAAAATTTTAATAACAAGAAAATGTACCCCTCCCATGAAAAGGATTTTCTTACTATAATGAGATATATTTCAACAAGGAGTTAACATGAAAGGTTACCACATGGTTATCATTGCTAAATTTTGTTTAATGCATTCTAATCTATCTTAGGGTAACGATTTTGTGAAAATATCAGAAAGTTGTTCTCGCTTTCTGATAAATTAAAGAATGGTATCTCCTTTTATTAGGATAATATTTTCTAAGAAGTTTTATTACCAGTCATATGCCAGGAACATTCATTATCCATGTACTGTGTAATGTTGTTGTTACTTTTTTATTTTCTTGAAAATAAGAGTGTTAGACTTCCAGAATACAAACTTTCTTGGATCCGTAAACTTCAAAAAAATAGGTATCCACATTTTCTTGAAAAAATAAGCATTATGAAAACCTAAATACTATGTTTTGTTTAAATAAATTTTTTTCCCAATTCCCAACACACTAACATTTAGTGTAGAATGGAGCACTTTGTTGAACAAAAAAATTATTACAAAAAACCAGTTTAGAATTAGTATAACCCAATCCATAATTATTCTTTATATTTCAAATATGGGAATAAATCTTATAAAATTTTCCTTACCTATGGTAAAGTTTGAAAAAAAATTCTTCAAGGTAAATACTTCTAACTTTAGTTTAATAACTATGTTTTAATCATAAAAAACATTAGTTTTAGAACCCGAGTTAGTCTCTAAAATGTTTTCTTAGAAATTACATTTTCAAGATCCTTATAATGTTTATCCTTCTAGGAGTTAAATTCCCCATGGGTTTTTGAAATACATTCAAAATCATATGTTTTCTAAACAAGATCTTTAGAATGATATGATACTTCTTTAGTAAGAAGTAAAATTATAGAATTTTCTTTATCATGTTTTTTCGTGACTTTAGAATTTCATTCTCAAGAAGCATTTCAAAACTAGAAACTTATTCATATGTAGGTAATGTATTATCTTAATCATAATAAGTTTATTCATCTGAGGAATCATAATATTTATTATCACTATAAATAGAATTCAAGGAAACATTAGTTTTATATTCATCATTGACTACCTTATCCATTAGACAGTGATTTACAATGGGTAATCTAGCTAGTAAACCAAGATTATTTTATCCAGAAGATTCATATTCTGAGGTTTCATGAGAAGAGTCTCCATTACTAGCACTCCAAGATTCATTATATTTCAAAACATTCTTTTCTTTAGGATTATAGTACTTATTTTTATTTCTCTAGGAATGATTTTCCTCTCAATCCTTTTTCTTAAGAATATGAAAATATAGCCTTATATGCCCTACTCTTTTGCATTCAGAACAAGGGACTTCAGAGTATTTCTTGTCATTTATTTATTTTTTATTAAATATATAATTAAATCCTTTCTTCTAAACTATCTTGTTTATCCTTCGAGCAAGATTAGTTATCTCATTCTCCAAATTTTCACTTTCACTAGACTCAAATAAAACCGTGACATTCATTGACTTGGATCTTATAACCATTTCAGGAGTCCTGATTTAAGTTTTAGTAAAGGATACAGTTCCATTGTCACTATTATTTTTATTCATATCCGCATATCTTTTCATTCTTGTCTCATGTTAAAGAAGAGTTCCAAAAATCTCATCAAGAGTTCTCTGAGATACATTTTTATTCTCCTCAATAATTGTTCTCTTAGATTCCCACCCATTAGGCCAGATATCTATAATCTTGTCCATAAGTGCCTTTTCATCTAATCCTTTCTCACCCATGGATTATAAGATGTTAAAAATATTCATAACTATTTTTCGTACCATACACACTTGTTCTCCATTAAGAAATAAAAATCCATGATATTCTACTCTGATCATAGATATTCTAGTTTATATACCCTTGGATGTACCAAAATGGGTAACCTCCAATTTCTTCCAAATACAATTTGCAGCTTCATAAGAAGAAATATGACTATATATATTCCTAGTCATGGAACACAACAATATATTGAGTACCTTGTAGTTTAGTTGATATTATGAATTTTCTTGATTATTAAATGTTATAACTTCCTTATCAAGATTCTTGTAATCTCCAGTAAGCATAATGATGTTTTCCATTCCAGTATTAATAACAAAACACTTTACATGATCTCTCAAATATTCATAATCATTCCCATAAAATATATGTTGTCTACTAGGATTTATATTGTCGATCAAACCAAAATTCATTCTGGCCATCTAATAGAGAATATCTTTCTACCGAAACCTCTTAATTAGAAAAATTTTGTAAACAAGGATAGAAAATCCAAAGCAAGGAAAAAATTTATAACATTGAAAACATGAGAAAGAAAACATATGTGGGAATATAAGTATTTCATAGACCACCTCTGATACCAATTGTAGAATCGAAATATGAATGTAGATGCTCAATTACAAGATGGGGTGAATTTTAAGTTAAAAAACGTTCATTTTTAACCATAATGAAAACAACGTTTAGAATAGTTAAACAATGTAAATTCGTAGGACCTTTTAGTTCTACCAACATGCTAGGTTTATGGAAATATAATTCCAGAAATGAAACTTAATAACAGTTTGTAGGAAAAATATTATACCTTAAAGAGTATGGAATCTTACTTATCAAAGTATGAAAAAGAACAAGAAAATTTAAAAAGGTTATACTTTATTCCATTATCAAAACACGACAGAATATAAACTTGAAACAAAACAAGTAACAAGTAAAAAATCTTCTAACGCAAATAAAAGGGTACCCAACACCCTTGGATAAAGGCCCCATGATTTATACTTTCAATAATGTCTATCTTAACCACAGTAGGGAATACCCTTAATAAAAATATCGCAATCATTCTTACTATCCTTACAGGCTGTTGAACATTAACGTAGTCGACACCACTACCTTTTTATCCACAGAAGTCCTTGAACATTAAGGTAGTTGACCCCTCTATATTCCTATCCCTAGAATTCCTCTAACTTTAAGGTAGTTGACACCTCTTTTTTCCTATCCCTGAATGACCTCGATTGTACACAACAACAATCGGAGTCGAACAAAGGAATCGAAACAAGTTTTTCATTACACATAATGAATAAGAATCTATCTCTCTCTTTCTATAGAAATCACTCCAATAGAATGTAATATCTAGATTGATGGATCAGTAATGAGATCCTTCAAATGATCTCTTATTTATAGGCATTTTCCCAACGGTTAGCACCCTCCTCTAATAATTATATTATTCCATGAATCTAGGAGGGACCTGTACATGTGTCACTCAAACAATTGTTAATTAGAAACAGATTGCACGACATCATTTCTTAACTATAAAAGAGGTAAGTAAAAATGGTTTCTTAACCAAATCCAATTTTCCAAAGTCTAAAGAAAAACAATGTTCAGAGTATAAGAAATTAAACACTTGGATACTATATATCATAAATATCTATATTCTGTTTTTATGGAATTCGGAACCTGAATTCATTATATTTTGGAATCTAAATACTAATCAATTTGGAATCTGAATTCTATGGAACTTGTAGTCTGAATTCTATGGAATTTGGAGTCTGAGTTTTGAGGAATTTAGAGACTGAATTCTAATAAATTCGAAAACTGAATTCTAAGGAATTCAGAGTCTGAATTATGAGGAATTCAGAATCTATATTTCAGCGAATTCAGAAACTATATTTCAGAGAATTTGAAATCTGAATTTTATAGCATTTTGAATATGATTTTCATAGAATTATGAATCTAAATTTTAGAGAATTAGGAATCATAATTTTAGAGAATTCAGAATCTATATTCGAAAGAATTAGGAATCTGTATTTTATAGAATTCTAAATCGGAATTTTAGTGAATACGGAATCTGAATTTCAGATAATTCGGAACTGAATACAGAATACTCTATAACTATGATTTTATAGAATTCTGAGGTTTTAGATATGAAACTGAATTTTGGAAATTTTAAATTAAATGATTTAGTATAAGAGAAACTATAAAATAAAAAAATAAAACAAAGGTAAGGAGAAAATTATCTTGGGGAAGGAAAACTTTCCTTAATAAGAAAATACTTAGAGAAAATAAAATTTTCCTTGAGATAGAGTGTTTGTGATTTTCAAAACACAAAGGAATGGAAAAGCCATAAAGAAACCTTATTGACTCAACACCACTGGTGTAAATTACTTATCTCTCATCCAAATACCATCATATAATGGGTTTGTTATAAAATATATTATCCTACATAACAAAAAAAGTTAAATCTGATTTATAAATTTCACTCAGCTGATGCATTAGTAAGAATGCAATAAAAGTGGGAGAAAATCCCACCACATCCTTCCCCATAATAATGTTTAACGTAAATTATTTGAAAAGAATTCCCAACCACTACTCATAATTTTCTTTATGAATCACCTACTATAACATATTCCTTCTAATATAACAGTCTATGAAGTTCTCACTTCATGGGAATAATACATCTCAAAATTGAATGATTAAAAACACTATACATAATAACTTTATCACATTATATAATTAAATAATGATAATTTTTATCAAAAACAATTTTTTATGTAGATATATACCAGAAGAGATAGATTCACAAAAATATTAGATAATATACCACATCAGGTAGTTCAAATTCATGCATCGGGTTGTTCAACACATGTGGTCATACTTTATGAGGACAAAAAGATACTATATTCTCCTCTTGAAATAAAATAATTCACAATACAACAATAAAGGAATCACATTAAATTATATATCCATTTACTGAGTAATTTTGAATATAAATTGAAGAATATATATGTCTCCCCTTCCACTATCAAAATGAAATGTTACACTCATCAATCCACTCAAATTTCAGAGATTTTCTCGTTAGGAAAATCATAGTTTTTTTCATATGGTAGAAATCCAAAATTAATCATATATAATATCAATCCATGTCTAAAATGGTCATGATATGAAACAAATTATTTGATTAACCCTATGATTTAAAAGACTTTAATTTTCTTGCATAAACCATTATAATTTCCTCAAATATATATTCACTGAGAATATAAAATTGCAAATTCTTTAAGAGTGAAATCAGGAGAATAGTATAAAATCAGAATGCTTAAAGAATACTCAATAAAACCTCTAGATTAACTTTAATAAATTCCTAGTTTCTATAATATATAATAATATCATAAATGAACACCCTACCCTTAATTTTTAATTAAATATTGAAAATATTTTTCATGATGGCCATGAACATTATCTGTTCATTTTTATGACTAATGGAAATCATAAAAATCATATTGCTATAACTAATTTGAATTTTAATTCTCAATATATTCACTATAATAACTCATGTCTTCGAATAGCATAATCACATATCAATTTTGGCGAGCCCTCATTCTCTTATCAACTTATCAAAAAAACATCATATATCAATAGAAATTCATATCTTTTAATATAAACATGACTTATATTTATAGAGTCTATGAATAATATTAAGTTTTCATAAAAATTCTTGGTGAAAAAATGGGTGATCCCTATGTTGAGGTAAACATTCATATAAAACCCTTCACCAAAAAATCCTCAAGTTATACCTTTACATTTTTCTTCATGTATTGTTATATATGATTGGAAAATATTGATATAAGTTCAACACCCAATATAAGAAAAATAGTAAAATCTATCTCTATTTTACACGGTAAGTATAGGATATCATCTGAAAATAAATCCAAAAAATGATCCAATAATAGAGGAAAACTTGTTGGAATAATTACCACCTCAAATATAAAAATCATATCATTCATCTGTGTAGTATTAACTCTTAACTTCATAAGGTTAGGTTTAACTCTACCAGCTTATAAGGATTATTCAATTGTAAAAGTACATATTCCTCAATGAGTAATGTTTATTAGATATACATTTGATCTAGAAAGCACATCATTTATATTATGATGAATATAATAATAAAATTGACCATATCATGAATAAATATTTCCCATAAATAAGAACAACATCAAACAACAATGGAACACCTTGTATATCTCATAAAGTGATTCAACATCTTACCCAAGGGTGTATTGGAGGTACTTATCCTAGAATAATTATAACACCCAAAGGATTTACAAGTAAATTTAATGGCATTACTGAAACACAATTTCCATGAAAAACAACACATTGTTTTGAGGAGTTAGTTATAAACAATCCATTGAAATAATTTTTTCCACTTCTATTATTTGAATTTTAAAAAACAGACAAACAAGGTTACAATATGTAAATTTTTTTGAGTTTATTAAGTTCATATTAATTTTTAGTGAATAGTAACTTACCCTTCTAAATAGTAATGTTACCCTAATGAATAGTAATGTGACTCTTTTAAAGATTAAATCATCCAAATGAATAGTAACATCACCCATGTATATAAAAATAAAATTTTTGCCTTATATATGTGACAATATGATCATCGTATAAGTGTTGGTAATTTTATTATGTCATTAATATTTAAATAAAATTATAAGAATATTTGTATAAATTAAATTAAAATTTATTTTCATAAAATATAATTATAAAATAATATATTGATGTCTTATTATTTGAAGATAATTTTATGAGACATTAAATTTTTTTTAAAGTGTTAGAAAATCAGTTTTAATTTTATAATTGGTATTTTTCATGTAAATTGTGATTTTAATTAAAAATTAAATTTCACTTATTTATAAAATTATTTTTATAATATGGAGTACATTTTTTGGATTCTATGCATCGAAAAATTGTAAGGGTGAATTTTTTGTATTTGAATTTTTGATGAATAGTAAAATATGATAATTTACGATAAATTCTAAATCCTAGATTTTTGAATCATGCATGAGTCATGATTGATGTAAATGAAATTTTTTTCGAATTCACATGAACATATAAATTTTTTTAGTCTCAATAATATTTAATATTTACTGTCTTGAGGTGAATAATTATCAAATGAATTAAATATTGAGAAAACTCTCCTCTCGTCCATTATAAAAACTACCCCTCACCACCTCTTCTCATTACACCTACCAATCCTTTTTCCTTGTCCAAATTATTGTCCAATATCTATTTATGCCTAGATCTCACATCTAGGAGTTCTTCATATTCTAAAAAGACCAAAACCTCATCTCTAAGGAGGTTCTCAAGAGGACGGAATCAAGAGTTAAAACCCTTTTCTGTTTTCGTTCAATTTCCTTTCATGTTACTTTACTTTTGTTTCTATACTCACCTATCTTCATTGAAAATGTATGAAAACTGCATTACCTTACATACACTTGTATTTTTTATTCTAATGTAATAATTCTTCATTATATCTCCTTTCGTATACTGTTATACTAGAAATAAAAACACTATCCGAGATGTGTTAATTTATCAAATTCAAGGATGTCGAGTTTTCAATTTCAATTACCATCTTTAATTTCGTAATTAGTCCATTTTATGGTTGAACCATATTATTATGTATGTAATATATCCAATGTAATTTTATGGAATAATTTTGTAAAATCGGTGTTATGTTATAAAAAAATGAGTTTTTTGTGACAAAAACACTTCCAATTAACCAAAATAGTTAACATTAATGTTTTATATAATGATTCATCCTAACTCCAAATAAAAAAATATTATAACCATTTAATCTTCTGGATGTTATCTAATAACATTTAACTTCAATTCAAGATATCTATACTCCTCTTATATGATTATATGTACATTTATATAAGTAAACTGGTCATGAAAACCAAGGAAACAAACACTCATAAACAATGAAATTGAACCACTTAACCAATCAAAAAAGAAATTATGAACTTAAAAAGGTTATAATAAATCAATTTCATGTAAAATAGGTTCTAATATTATTAATTATTGAATTTAATTTGATTACATAAGACATTAATATCACGTGAAGGACACCTTCATACTTAAGGTAAGAGATTCTACTCGAACCTTCATTATTTCTTTGGGTTTCTCTATATTTATTTGTACAAAAATGTAGTTCTATTTTATTTTTATGTACATATTATACATATTTTTATATGTTAAAAAATCATGTTTCAAAAATCCATTCATCATTCTCTTTCTAGGATATACATATTTTTATGTGGTTCCCTTCTCAATTCTTCCCAATAATCAATTTCAAATTAAGGCAACTTCCTAAATTCTTACCAATTTCAAGTTCACACTACCATCTATTTTATTCCATCATTATTTTTATAAAATATGAAATTTTATTATAAATACCCTATTGATTGACATATTTTTTATATAAAATATTATTCGCTTTTCTATTTTAAATGCTCTATAGTATTTTCCTTAAAATCACACTAAAATGGTTTAATGCTAAAATTTATTAATTATTCTATTTACATGTTATCACTTATTTTTGACATCACTAAACACAATATATTCTTATTTTAACATATAAGTTTTCATTTATGTTCTAATTCCTTTCTTTCATTAACACATGTATGATATTCCAACTTTTTATGATTTATGACATGATTATGAAATCACTTTCTTTAAATGGGCACCCTTATGTTTTTGTATGATTTTTATTTCTATGGAAAAAAAATTCAAAAACATTTTATGATGAGTCTTTCTAAATTGAACTCCAATAAATTGGGTAAATTGTTTTCTAATGAGATGATATGTGAAATGTTCTTGGCGGTTATCCTTGACTCGTGCTCCATGTGCAATAGTCTTTGTGGATAGCCTTGACTCGTGCTCCTTTAGGTGCAATAGACCTACACTCGTGCTAAGGTTATTTTTTATGTTGTTTCCACATTACTATGATTCCATGTTTATATGATCCCATGTTTTATATGATATTATTACATATGATCAATATTTTTCATGCCTTTTTATATCATTATGTCATGCCTTCAAAACCATGTTCTAAAGCTTTATTCTTATGTTTATTACCTTACTGGGAGTTTTAGCACATCCCCATTTTCATGTTATCCTATGAATATTTATAATCACAATGTAATTTAAGAGATCAATATGGATATTTAAGAAATTTTTCTTTTATTTTGATAAATTATTTACCTAGTCTTCCAATACACTAGACTTTATTATCCTTGTCCTGTAATTTGATGTTAATTTAAGCCTAAAATCATTTAATGATATGTGTGAAAGGATGGAGATTCTATAGTTGCTATCTTAGGATAGTCTAGTTAATTTGGAGATATAGAATATATAACATTATGAAAAACCTTAAAGATAAGACCTTGTATAATAAAACATCCCTAAATTTTGGTAAGTATAGTGTAAGTGGTTTATCAAGAAAATACATCCATGTCCTGATACTCTAAGTGGTCATTGTTCTGGAACAGATGTACCTAGGAGTAACAAAACCGAGAAGGTATTTTGGTCCGTACTTGGGGTAACCTGGTACATGGAAATGAGCCTTACTATGCACCTGGTTTTACATCTTTGGGGATATACAATGGTAAATTCATAATCTCATTATGAACCATTATTAAGGGAATAAAGAAAATTCCCATAGGAATTTATGTTACGAAACCGATCATGGATAACCCAGATTAAAACATTGGGAATTAATAGTTAGGATATAAATTTCCTTCACATATTTATCCTTTTTTTTAAGATTAATTTCATTTACTTATTATCAAAATATTCAAACCCTCACATGTTTTCACCTTCATATGTAAAATGAATTTTCGAGGGTGAAATTTCATAAGGGGAAGAATATAAAACCCCAAGGATTTAAAAGTCAATTTAATGAAATTAATGAGACACTTAGTCTCTATGAAACAAATTTTTTTAAAGATATAGTTACAATATATCAATTAAACTAAAATTTTCCACTTCTATGATTTCAATTTCGAAAAATGGATATAAACAGTTGCAATCAGTAAGATATTTACAGTCTATTTGGAACATATTATTTTTTTTGTGAATATTATCTTACCCTTATAAATAGTAATTTTACCCTTATGAATATTAATGTGACCTTATGAATTGTAAATCAATCAAATGAATAGTAAACTCACCCATTTGTGTATAAATAAAATTTAGGCATTATATATGAGACAATATGATCATAGTATATGTGTTGTTAATTTTTTAATTCGTAATATTTAATTACAATTTTATGAATAATTTAAACAACTAAAAAAATTATTTTCATATAATGTATTTATAAAATATTATTTTTATTTATTATTATAAAAAGATAATTTTACGAGAGCATAAATAATTTTTCAAAGTGTTTGAAAAGAAGTTTTAATTTCAAAATTTGTATTTTACAAGTAAATAATTATTTTAATTAAAAAATAAAAATATCAAATTTAGAAAATTATTCTAATAAAAATGAGTACATTTTTGGATTCTAAGCATTGATATATTGTAATTATGGATTTTTTTATTTGAATTTTTGATGAATAGTAAAATACGATAATTTATGATTAATGCTAAAACCCTAATTTCTGAGTCATGAAAGAGTCATGGATTGTGTAAGTGACAATTTATTCGAATTAACATGAACACATAAATGTTTTTAGTCTCGAGAATAAGAATTATTTATTTTCATGACAAAAAATAATAAACCAATGAATTTAATATTGAGAAAACTCTCCTCTCCTCTACTATAAAAACGAATGTCACCACCTCTTCTCCTCACACCTCTCAAGAATTTTTTCCTATAAAAAGTATTATCAAATCCATCCATAAGACTCTATCCTACATCCAGGATCTATTGTAATCATAAAAAAACGAAAAACTTCTCTTTGAAGAGGTTCTTAAGTGGAAGGAATCAAGAGGTAAAGCCCTTTTCCATTTTTTCAATTTCATTTCAAGTTCCTTTAAATTATTTTCTATCCTCACATATCATCATACAAGAGGTATGAAAACTCCATTACCATACACATAATGTAAATTTTTAGTTGAAAAATAATAATTCTTCATCATCTCTTTTTCCCATATTTTTATGCTTGAAATGAAAACACAATCCCATATGGGTTAATTTATCATATTCAAGGACAACGGGTTTTCAATTTCTATTATCGTCTTCAATTATGGTCATGAGAACATTTTTATGGTTCACAATATTATTATGTATTTAATATATCCTTTTTAATTATTTGGAAAAATTTTGTACAATTGGTATTGTTTTATAAAAAATGAGTTTATTGTGATAAAAAAACACCAATCAACCCAAACAGTTATCATTAACGATTTATATAATTATTCATCCTCACTCCAAATAACAAAATGATATTTATAACCATTTAATATTATGGATGCTATATAATAACATAATACTTAAATTTTTTACAACCATCTTCATCTCACATGATTATCCGTACATGTATATAAGTAAACCGATCATGAAAAACAAGGAAATAAATGCTCCCAAACAATGAAATTGAACATCTGAAAACATAAAAAATTCCATTAATGTATATAATTATGTTATTATAAAAAAAATCTAATAATTAATAGGTTATAGAATAATTAATTAATTAATATCATTTTATTATCTATGATACTAAGATCAAGTGAAGGAATCCATGGTTCTTAAGGTAATAAATTCTACCCGAACCTCCATTATTCCTTCGGGTTTCTTTATCATTATTTTTAACAAGATGTAGTTAAATTTTATTTTTATGTACATATTCTAAAGGATATTTATATGTTCAAAACTGATGTATCAAGATCCATTCATCATTATCTTTCTAGGACAAACATTTTTTAACAGGTTTCCTTCTCAGTTCTTTCCGATAAGCAAGTCCATTTTAAGGGAACTTTATGAATTCTAACCCAATTTCAAGTGCACACTATAATCTTTTTTAAGCCTACAATTTTTTATAAAATAATCTTATTTATTATGAAAACATTATTGGTTCACTTCTTGTTTTATATAACATATTATTCCCTTTTATATTTTATATTCTTTTTATTATTTTCTTTAAAATCGCACAAAAATGCTTTAATGATTAAATTAATTAAATACTCTATTTACATGTTATCACTAATTTTTTACATAAATTACCATGATAAATCCTTATTTTACAATATTAATTTCCATTTTTTTCTAATTCATTTATTTCTTAGACACTGGTATGATACTCCCATTTATTATGCTTTATGACATGATTATGATACCCATTTCTTTCCATGGGTACCCTTATGTTTTTACATGATTCATTATGTATGATACTTTATGTGGAATACACATTCATTAAAATTTTATGATGTTTATTCCCATATACCACTCCAATTCATTGGGTAATTTTTAGTCTCATTAGACAATATGTTCAACGGTCTTAGCGGTTATCATTGACTCATGCTCCCCTATGTGGAACGAGCATTGAATCATGCTAAAGTCATGTTTTATGATTATTACACATTACTATGATTCAATGTTTATATGATCCAATGATTTATATGTTATGATTAGATATAATAAATCTTATTTCTTTTCATTTTATATCATTATGTCATGAATTCTAAACGACGTTCTAATGATTTATTCTTATGTTTATTCCCTTACTGGGATCTTTAGATCATCCCTTTGCACATGGTATCATTAAGTTATCCTATATAGATATATGAGAACAATAGAAGTAGTAACTTAATATGGAGACTAATTAAAAGTTTCTTTTATGATGTTTAATTGTGTACCTAGTCTTTAAAAACATTAGAATTTACGATCCGTAGATTGTAATTTGATGTAGATTTATGATAAAATTATTTAATGATATGTGAAAAAAGATAAGGTTGAAATAATAAAACACAAAAAGTATCCCCAAAAATAGAATATTAAACTCATGAATAAAATTATAAGTCCTTGTATAAAATATATAATCAGATATTATATTAGAAACCAGAATTTTACCTATTACAATCAATGTAGTGTCATATGCACCATCTAAACCATGATCCAATGTAAAAAAATACTACCTTCATCGATTCTATCACACAAAACCAAAAATACCTAAATTACCTAAGGGATTATTTCATAAGTAATATACTTTTTTATCCTAACATCCATAACTATCCCAAAATCCCAACCTTGTAGACGTATCCCGACTAGCAGTCTACTAAGGTTCCACTCACCACACCTAAGAATATTAAATCTTCCCCAAGACTCTCCCAAAACCATTCTATATAATCCTAGAATATTAATTCAACAATAGACTTATAAGAATACAATAATGACACTCTCATCATATTTAGACAATATACTCATAAATGACCTAGCCTCCCACACTAAAATCAAACTATGAATTTTCTAGAGAAAGGAATTGATGCACCTATTCCATTAATATATTATATATCACCACCTGTTTCAGAGAATCATCACTTCCTAAAAATTAGAACATTTTTTACCTAATCCTCTATAAGGTGTACTAGTTGGATTGAAAACATTAGGGATTCATACATTCTTCACTTCACTCCATGAAATTATCCATGTTTTGAGAATCTTGTGAACTACCTTAAAATAATATATATAATTAAAAAATCATATATTTCCTCAGATTCATTTGAAGGAAATTAATAAATAAATAGTCCATTTGGTTTTAATTACTAGTAATGAGTATATAAAACTAAATTAACTTGTAGTATCAAGTAGTATAATTTTATAATAAAAACATTCTCTAATACAATTTCATAATCCCCAATGGTCGGTCAACTATTAGCATATTAAGGAATAAGTAAATAGAAAAACGTACGTAAAGGCTTCCTATAATAACCCCTAATTATACATTTCCAATACCATGACCCCCACTATTCCATGAAGGCCCTTGAAATATATGTCTTACCAAATTTACCCTCATGTCCTTGACTATATCTGTAATCTTGAATATACTCTAGAACATATCAATTTATTATCAACATCCTGAGATCCAATGTTTCCTTAGAAGGAACCCATTATACTCTACAAATAAATTACACTAAAAAACATCACATTTAAGAGGAATAAATTCTTCAACTATTGGTGCAACCCTAGGAGAACCTATCACACATGATTGATAATTATAAGTATTTATTTTGAAATAAAATAAAAGGAATGATATTAAACATAGAATCCAAAGGGTTTAAGGTGATGGACCCCAATAGCATCCACATAATATACTAGTAATTTGATGAAAGAGAAACTATGTTCCAAAAAATATTTAAAACATATATTTAGTCTCCTTTGGAATTAAAGAGATAACTTTCCATGTTCAAATCTCACCACTTATGATGTAGAACCATATTAGGCGGAAGCATGACTCTATATTATTTGATAACATATTAAATTCACTCCTTCTCCCTATTGATAAAATAAAGTATAATAGTTTCATTTTCAATATTGGGAATATCCTAAACCATATATCTATGTTCCACCAAGGGACTTCATTGAAGGAAAATTTTCTTAAATGAGATAGAATTAATTAATAACATTTCCAAAATGGGTTCTATCTTTGAAAAATACAATAAATATCAAACATAATCAAATAAAAATGATTTCACATCCTCTAACTAAATCAATCATAACAACTAACTCACCCTATGATACAGTCCCTACAATTACATTCTAAAAAAATTAGACTACTTTATCCCCTTGCATTCCAAATATTTATGTTCACACACCATATGGTAGAATGTTTATCAAAATTATAAAAAATGGTAACCATTTAAAACGTCTAGGTTTTAATCAAATATATAACAACAATAAATTAATCAGAAAATGGTAAATATTTATTATTGTTATTCAATTAATTAAAACCATTTCACAAAAAAATTTATAAAAAAAATATAAAGCACATTACATGTAAAAATATGTGAAAATTATAATACCTAAAATCACACTCTCATTCCATCATAATCCAAAATCAATAATAATTATATCAATCTATAAATTAAACAAATTATATAGAACCATAACAGTAAACACTAATAAAATAAAATCCACTACCCCTAAAACTCATTTGTCCACCAAATAGGTGTTGGAAAAACCCATGAATAAACAAAATAGATTCTCATATATCCTATATATAATCTGCCACAAAAAATATAATAAGTCAATAAACTATGGTTGTGATACCATTTTATAATTCCTTGTCCTAGTTCCCTTAGTATGAAGTATAATAGTATCTGAACTCATGCATACTAACCTGTACGCATTAATTTTTAAATAAATGGAAAGGATTGTTACCATACATTGGGAAGTATATATCTTCAGTATAATACCAACTCAAACATGATATTATTACTACATATTCTCTAAGAAAATTACATTACATTTAATATCAACATTAACCTATGAGAATTTATACATAAATCATAAGATGATCCACATTGGAGGTAAATCAGTACATGTGATATGAAAAGGAACAAAAAATAACTTAAAATTAATATAAAAAGGATCATAAAGTATTTTCTAGTATCAACTTCATATTAATATTAATCAAAGCAACAAAACCACTAAAAGAAGAGAATTTCCTATTACGTGGATCCCTGATAGTAATTTATGCATTTCCACCATGGATTGTTTGTATAGTGTGAGTATGAAATATAGTAGGAATACCCAAACATTCCAGTACCATAAAACCAAAATATATACGAATTCATTAATTTAAAAAAATAAAAAGTATAAAATAAGAACGCATCCAAGTTGGGTCATTTTGTATTATCTAATACACCTTGAGAATTGAATACACATAATCCAAAAAAATATACGAAGGGTAATTTCATAATAAAGAGATCCATTAATGAAATAATAGTAATTTAGTTGTGAGGAAGAGATAAAATATCCAAACTCCCAAATATGAAACTAGATCATAGGGAAGACATAATATTTTTAACATGTGATATAAAAAACATATCATAAGGAAGTAGTTACATAAACAACCTTCTATAATCTAAATAGATCGTGAGGGATGATTTATATAACCAACATAACCAATTAGAAATTAATAATGAAGAATTTGTAACATATATATCCTGATTTATGGGAAATTGATCATCAGTAATGGATGATATTTGAAACAACTCTTTAGGAAAAAAAGATATGTCATAATCTGATTGGTGATTAATTTAAAACTCAAGGAAAATGTAAAACCCAATAGGTTTTTGAAAAATTATTTCTAATTAATTTTTTCTTTTCAATATTTTTCATTACAAGTAATAATGAGTTTGGATTTTATTACATAAAACACTGATTTTTTTAATAAAACAAGACATACTATTAAAATATTGTTATTTAATATGATAGTTAAATCATATCTATTAGAATTGAAAGTATAATGATCATTAATATAGTTATGAAATCATATGTTTTACACATATTTATAAAATTAATTATGCAGTTATCAATTAATTAGAAATAAAAATAAAAAACTATTTGAAAATAAAGGAAATCTTTTTCTGAAAAAATAATTTTATGTGAAAAAACACATTTTACCTCAATAAATTTTAAAAAATAGTTTTTATAGAATTATTTTAACGAAATTTATAAATTATATATTCATTAAAATTTTAAAATTATTCTTATGTATTTCCTAGGAATAATCTAAGAATAAATCCAATTTTACCCTTGAAACTATATTTTTCTGAAAAACAGTTCTATTTCCCATTGTGCATTAATTTTGAAATTACTATTTCCAAAAATTAAAAAATTTATCTTAAAATACATTTTAATTGTCTAAATAATAATATCAAATTTATCTTGGAGTGAATTTTTTATAATTTTGATGAAAGATACATTTTTTAATGAATAGTGAAAAATATTTCTTTTATTATGAATTATCATTTCTTTTAATGAATTTTAAAAAATAAAAAATAAATTTAATATAGTTTCAAAAGTAAAATTATTTATATTTTATATGTATTAATACAATATAGTTCATTGGAATAAATTTAATTGTGAATTTTCATATAAAATCTTTTAAATATTTTGATACTTTTCACTTTGGAAAACCACTTTTTCATTGCATCTACTAAAATTAATTTTAAGGTAAATATTACCGCTTTTAGAAAAACCCCAACCCTAGTAGACCAGATTTGGTGGTTACATTTTTAAATTCATATAATATAAAATAAATCACATTCAGAATGACCAAATAGTTTAGTATTCATTATAAACTAGATACATACATGAAATTCAAATTACATTTTAAATATAAAATACAAAAGAATTATTAGTGAAAAACATTATTCCTCATTGCTTGACCAAATATATCGAACATAAAACCATTCCTAGTATATTGGGGGAAATAAAAAATAAGAAAGGTGTGAGCTCCAATTCTCAGAAAGGATTAAGTACAAAGAAATATTTGAGTAAATAAGGCATAAATAATAATGAAATTTAAATAACTAAAACACATGACATTAAATAAAAAAATTGTGAAAAAATGGAATTAATAAATGATGATCAAATAATTCCATGTAAATTATCACATGATAATAGAACTTTATCAAGAAGATTTTATTAATCAAATAAAAACATGGAATGTCAATAGCTAATCTCATAATGATGGATTGCATAATTCACAATATCATATATATACCTTCAAGGCTTTATCCAATATAATATATATAAATGGGTAATGCCTCAGCAAATACCCAAACTAGTCTTCCTGATGGGAGCTATAGATGCATCGATTGGATATAGTGGGAACCACTCAAAAATTTCTAAGTCCAATTCATTACTCATATGAGAGGGGTGAAACATAATCCACATAAATATTCCTATTTAAACTGGAACATGGAATGTAAATTCATTCCTCATTCAACAATTATAATTATAAGCCTTCCAGAGAAATATAGTGAATCATTTAAAAATTGAACATCGACAATCGAAATAGGCATAAAACATCCATAAAATGATTAAGCATTGTCTTAATACAACATATCTTCATTGTATAAGAACTAAATTAAAGGGTTTATTTCACCGATGAATAAAAATATATTTAAAAACATTCCTAAGTAATATATCCTTTTTTAATTTGAAATTCTATTTTTAAAATTAAAATTTCACAAAAACAATGTGTAAATATTTTTCATTGAAAAAAACATTGAAACTAAGAAAATAATATTTAAAAATTATTATTGGTAGTGTTAGCTATAAATTTTGTTAATATCATAAAATTTAAAATAAATATTCCATTATCTTTTTTAGTAAAATCCAAACAAGCATTTCCTTGAAAATGACATATAGATTCATTTCAACAGATTGTGTAATAAATAAAAAGGGGTATAATTTAAACTTAAAATATCCCTAGATAATATTAATTTTTTTTTTGATAAATTAGTTAGAAAATGCATATATGGAAGGAAATAATCCCTTGTGAAAACATAGACATAAATCGTCCTGAATAATGAAGATTTTGTGAAATAAACCATTGCCTCAGGTTTGACATCCATTAAAATTATTGAAACCTATTATATAATAAAAATATATTTATTATAAATATATTCCAATACCACATTCATATATATCAAATCAGATATTATTGACTTGTAATATTTTATCACCCATTTTTTATGAATTCAAGGTTAAAATCACTTTTTTGGCTGCTGATTGCATCCTTTTTCACATCTGTTTTGATTTTGTAGTTGTGGTACATACACTTTTTCTAAAATTCCATATTATATAGAATAATATTTATGGTGTAAATATAATTTATATTAAATAAATTTATATTAATATCAATCCATTAGGATTGGAAAATGATTTACACCATTCATAGAGGTGGTAGGTCGTAAGTACACTTGAACGTTCTTTTCATTATATTCGTTGGACAGAATGAAAGAGTGGTAAATAATAATAAACCGTTAAAGAATTTTTATTGTTTCATATAAATTATATATGTTCATTAGATCCATGATTAAAACCATCCAAGTAAAGTTTTAATGAAAAAAATGAATTACCCAACTATGTGGGGATGGTAATTCGTACATAAGCATGGTCAATGTTTTCAATTTTCATAGGACAGGAAAAAATAATATGGTTGTTCCAAAATCATAACAAAATAATTGTATATTTATGATACTATATTTATTTATTTATTATGGAAATAATAAATAAAAGGTAGTTAAAATAATAAATGAAATTGAATGAGTTGGTAAAAATGATTATCTTTATCTATAGAAGAATTACATTAGATATCTTCTTAGCAGTCTTGGGTTGGCCTTTTTGTAAGACCAGGACCTCCAGAACATGGATGTGGATCTTGGGATTGGAAATGGTTTTTTGATGATCTATCAGGATCAATTTTCTTTTAATAATTGAGGGATGAGGTTTAATTTTATAATTGAAATGAGGGGAACTTTTGGAATTTCACAAAATATTAAATTATAATAATTTAATTTATCACTCAATGTGCATCAACATGGTAAGGGATATGACTATAGGATAGTATAGGTATTTAATATCATAGAAAATAATAATAAATTTTTTTTCTGTGATTTTCAACCTTACAATTTTTACTAACCCATTTGTTGGATAATTTTTTCATTAATCCTGGTAACCACTATTTTAATCATATATGGTTACAATTGTTACTACAAATAGAAAAATAACTCTTAAACTGAATTTGTAAATTTTTTTCAACTATATTAATTTCACATGGATGATGATAATGTTTTTATGAATTTTAAATAATTTAATAAATCTTAGGTTGATAAATTTGTATTAATGTCAATTTTGGGACTTTTCAATTAATCTGACGTTAAATAAATAAATATATAAATTAAACTAATGAATAACACTTTCAAAAAATCCATTATTTCTTATAGTTGTTGGAAATTCATTTCATATTTTAATTCATTCCATTTATTTAAAAAGTAGTATTTTTAACATTATTTATTTTATTTTTCTATTAATAAAATATATATTGTATTAGTATTTAATAATTTTATAAAGAAAATATATAATTTATAACAATAAAAAATTATTAATATAAATAAAAAATTCAATAATAACAAAGGATATATTTATTTTTATTGATATCTAGATTTTCTCTTATGTGGACACATAGAAGATATTAAATGAAAGGGGTGAGAAATTTTTTAACTATATTTGATTTAAATAATATATAGGCTATTTTCATCGAAAAGTGTAGATTAAACATCTCACTTTTGATTTATAAGTGATAAGGGTATAATCATCTTTAGAAAATAATTTTATCATGATTTTAGGTCCTGGTTATTCCCTTAACATTTTTAACCAAACACTTACTCTTTTTAAGATTACCACACAATTAAAAGAATATATTATATATGGTTTAACAATGTTTTTAGAAAATTAAAAATGATCTAAAATGGGAAATTATAGATTTAAATAAAAATATTCCCTTAATATTTTTAAATTTTTGAATTTTTGGATATTCTAATCCTTTAATAAAATATCATTCACTATAAAATATTAATAATGTCAATTTTTAAAACAATTATTTACTAAGACATTAATAAAATAAATAAAAATAAAAATTCCTACCATATATATTTTAATACATCCCAAATAGGTAATATTAATATATAAAATTATTATATAACCTTTTTTAATTCATTATTTTAGTTTTTTTATATTTTTAATATCATTTATTTTATGTTCTCAATAAGTGAATAATTACTGCATCAGTATTGTTTATGGATTTAAATTAATTATTTCATAACTAGAAATTAATGTTAAAATAAAAAAGTTTAGATAATTATTTTAGATTTTGAAATTATATTTAGAGTCAAATTTATCTTCTCAATTACCCTATATTAAAAATGTATTAGTTATTAAAAACAATAATGTCACATCTTTCAATTTTCATTAAATAAAATATTTTAATGTTCATAATCTAATCCAAATGGACATAAATTGCCATATAACCTGACCTTTATTGACTATTTGGTAGAAAATACTCATAAAATTATATTTTGTAATGTTTTATTTTCATTTTATAGTCCATATCATTTTATTTTAAACATAAATTACCAAATTTACCATATACAATGGAAATTAAAATTACAAAGGTTACTATTCATATTAGGAAAAAATAAAAGGGCATATTTAATGAATTTTTTCCTTATTAATACAAATATATAATCAATTTTTAAAAATTTAAAAAATATTATTTTTAGAATTTAATTTAAAATTAATCCCACAAAATGCAAGGAAAACCACTTTTCTTGAAAAATGCATTTCTATGCATAAAAATGTAGTCATTCCAAAATAACGTATAAGGATGATTATAATTTAATTAATTTGATTATATCTAAATAAATATCATTTAATTTACCTTTATATAAATTTAAATCATCATAATACTACTTAATATAAATAAATAACATTTTTATAAAATCAGTATTTTCACTTTTCACTAGAAAATCAATCACTATAGAAAAATCCAAAAAAAAAACAATAATCTATTTATTATGTGAAAATTTAAAAAATAATACTAGTTTTATAAGTTAAATTCTATAATGTTTATAGAAATTAATTATAATATTTACTCAAAAAAGAACAAAACCCATTTTTTATGAAAAACAAAATTTTGAAGAATAAAAAGATTTTACAAAAATTTTCATGCATATTCACAAGGAATTAATTAATAAATTAACAATTATATAAATTATTAATTATCTCACAATTTAGTTATTACTATTAATTCACAACAATTTAATAGTTATCCTATCATGATCACATAATAATATTTCGTTGTTCGTTTAAGATGGGTCTTATGTGCAATGTTTGTTATCGAAGAGATTAAAACATAAAAATAGATATACCGTAGAATCTTGGGCTTTTACATTCTCCCCTCCATCAATAAAATTCTTCATCACAATTTTAATCTGAAAAAAAATTCAATGGTTGATATTTGATAATTATTTTGTGGAAATCCTATATCATAAAAAGGGTCAACAAAACATCCACGTTAAAATCAATAAAGGTATCTTAAAAAGGTCATATAGAATGAAAAATAATATGATTCCATATAATAAAACATAACTAGGAAGTTAGAACATAGATATGGATGAGAAAAATAACTATAAAGGACTGATAAAGAGTTATTGAGAAAATTTTAATTTTAATTTTTACAGTCATAAAGCCATAAATATATGATAGGTGAAAAAACTATTAATTTCTTATTATGAAAAGTTATCAGATAACATATTTGTTCCAAAATCCTTTTCCTTGAGTTGAGGGATTATTTTAAAATCTAGATGAATATTTTTAGAGAATAAACTTACTTGATGTCATTCTATATCATATTAATAATACCATTCGTTGGATATGATTTGATCTATTTCAATATGATTTTGTACAATTGGAAATGGAATTAAAGATGAATATCTCATTCTAGAAACACTTTTAAGAAGGAATAAGTTCTTCAATTCATTCATTCATCCTTTAAATATTTATCAAATCTAATGTGGTGAACGTATATAATACAATATAATTAATTTTCCATTAAACTCATAAAATAATATCCAAATTCATCTTAATCGATTACATAAGTAGTTATCCATAAGAATCATCCAGAATATATCTATACATATTTAATGTCAAAAAAATTAGAGTTATGTTCACTAATATTCTCAAATAAAATAAACATTATATTCCCTAAAATAATAATAATACTCTTAATGACACATAAAAAATATTTTAATAACTTGATCACCTTAAAACATTAATGATTTCATGAATTATTCCAACAATAAAATCTAAGTCTGTGAAATATATTTCTTATATCAAAAAATATAGTAAACCTAACAAATATAACATAAATAATCAAATATTTGACCAATTTCATGGTCATCAACACTATATCATAATGATATATTTATCATTATTATCTCAACAACAAGCACATATCAAGGTTATGTTCCCTCAATGAAGTGTTTTTTAAAAGATAAATATTCCAATGAATTAGTTCTCTTGCTTTCCATTACTATTCATCATATGCTTCTAAATCTTGAAAAGGAACTACTAAGGTAAAATCATTATACATCTTAATATTCTTCTAGCCATAATATTATTGATAAAGTAATTTTATAACCAAATTTTTCAATTCAAATACACAAATACATTAATAATTACACTTTATTCTTAAACTATTAACTAAAATAAATACCTCCTTCATTTCATATGAAATTTTTAGTCTCTTATTTATCCTAATTATAACCATCACTCATACAACATTTTTGATTATGTTCATGATATTCACACCAAGGAAATTTATTTATATAATTTTCATACTTACCATATTAGAAATTTTTAATGATCGATAATACCTCAGGGAGACCATTATTCTCATCTGTTTAATTAACAAAACACTTACTTTTACCTTGGAAATTAATTTGTTTTTGTAATTTTTTCCACACCCAAAATTTCTTCTAGTTCCTCTAAGACATTCACATTTGTATTTCTTCTCACATTCTCAACATATAGGAAACATAATTCTATTTCCTCTATAGTGTCCTCCACCTTAGTATTCAGTGAAATATATACTTCTATTCTTCTGTAAGGTTGAGAGTTAATTAATGTGTTAGTTTTTAATCATATAATGTGATAAATAATTATTAATAATCAAAATACCCTTTACTATAGTAATATTACAAATGTTTTGTTGTCAACACATTTTCTATCATGTTCAAGGTTAACCTAGTTCATTCTGGTTTCAACCATTGAATAAAACCAAAAATCAACATGTAATCATAAAAATATAATAATCAGAAGGTTTTTATTATGTCAACATTAAATTTTACTCAATGTGTGTCAAAATATAGACACCTAATTCTCAACATAGGATTCATTAGGTTTAACATATATTATCCATCATCATTATCAAATAAATAAAAATTTATCCTTGTAGTTGTGGTTTGGCTTAGTGGTAAGCACCCTGTAATCCTACATGAAAAATGGGGTGTTAAAACCCATTAGGTGAATTTACTATAGCATCACAGTAGCATACTGTAGGAGTAGTGGAACTGTAGAAACTCTGACACTATAACGGTGGTACAATACTGTAGCAGTGGTGGGTACTGTGTGGTACTGTAGCAGGAGGTTACTATAGAAGTATTATCCACGGAATGAGCCTTGGGAAAAAACTTTGGGCCTACAAGCCATGTAATGGGCTGGATCCCCACTGGGATTTCAAGCTATGTAATGGGTCTCACTCTACCCAGTTAAATAGGTCTTTTCTTTTCTTGAATAATAAATGAGGATTCGACCCCATCCTTGAAAAAAATATATGATTTTATCCTATACCTAGACTTATCCTTAATGTTATACATATAGATATATTACCTATTCAATGTCATCATAAATCAAGGTTCCAAGGTTTCTACTAAACATAATCTGATATAAACTTTAAGGATCCCTACCCATGAAACCTTGAGTCATTGGTTAATTTATTACATTTTCATCAGATATAATAAATCACATCCCAATGTTCTAAATTTTTTACTGTTCTTGGTAAAATATATAACTATTCTAAATTCACATAACATTTCAAAAATAAATAAAACAAAGTATTTTCATTGAGAACACCATTATTCTCTTCTGATTATCCCTTCTTATTAAACATAAAAAACACCTTGGTATCCTTAGGAAAATGAAACATAAGAAAGGGGTGGCTTCAAATGATCAATAAGTGTTATGTATAGCAGAAGCTATGAGTAAATAAGTAATAAAAAATATGGATAGGTAAATAACTGAAACACACTGCCTTTAATAAATATCTTGATTGTAATATAGTGGAAATAAATTATGATAAAATAAGTCTATTCATAATCATATAAGAATGAAACGTAATAATAATATATTATAATAAGTGAATAGTCGCACAGAATATCAATAACTATTGTCAAAATGAGGAAATGTATAATGTGGGAAATCATAATCATATTGTTAAGCCTTGCACCATATCACCAAACATAAATGGGTAAGACCACAACCAATACCCAAACCTGTTTTTCTCATCATGACTATCATCAAGGGGCTATAATGGTACCTACCCATAACATATTAACTACAACCAATTCCTAATATGAAAGGGTTGAATCATAATAAATATAAACATTCTTATTTAAAATATAATTCAAAATGTTAATACATTCCCAATTTAAGAATCATAATCATAAACAATCCAAATAAATATGGTGAATGGTATCAAAATAGAAAATCAATAATCAATTTGATCATAAACCATCCATATAATGAATATGGATGATATTAATACAACATGTACAGAGTGTATCATAATTATATTATAAGTTTGATGTCATTTATAACTAAAAATATCTTTAAAAACATTATTTAAAAAAATTTCATCTTTTACTTTGAAATTAACCATTTAAAACTAAATTTTCACAAAATATATTAAAAATATTTTTCTTTCAAAATAAACATTTAAAAATTTAAAATAATATATAATAAATTTCAATTTTCATGACAGTTGATAATTATGTTCATTTAATACATTTTTGAAACAAATATACCATTCACTTATTCGGTAAAATCCAAATGACAGTTTTTTGAAAACAACATATAGATTCAATTATTTTTTTTTTGTAAATGTAAAAAAGGTGTAAAATTAATTTAAAAAAATAATTTGATAGTAGAAAAACCTTTTTCAATTTTTTAGAAAACATGGACATGGAAGAGAAAGAATACCTATTTGATACTTAAAGATAAACAATCCCAAATAATTATTTGATTATGAAATAAACCCCTACCTTATGTTTCACATCCACTGTAAATGTTCAAACCTCCATTATAATAAATATAGATTTAAAATACATATATTTCGGAACCATAATTATATATATCACACAATATATTATTTAATTATATTGTTTTGTCACCCATTTTTATTAATTAATTGTTAAAATAACTTTTTTATGTTTTTACTGCTTCATTTTTCATTTATGTAATGATTCAATAGTTTGGGTCCTAAAATTTTTATCAAAATTACATCACCTCAAATATGGAAGTTATGGATTAAATATCATATATATAAAATATATTAATATTTAGATTATTCCATAGTGGTAGAAAAATTAATTGAACCGTTCATGGAGACAGTAGGCTATACGTACAGGTGATCGTTGTTTTCATTTTAGTTCATGGATGGAAAAAAATAATGTAAAATATAATTGACATTTAAAGAATAATTATTATTTATTATATCTCATATATTTTTATTATATCTATGTTTATAACCATATGAGTAATTTGGTGATGAAAAAACAAATTATTACACTACATGGAGATGGTAAGCCATATATACACACGAGAGATATTTTTTTCTTTTCATAGGCTGAAAACAAAATGGAATATGATTATACCATAATCATAAAAAAATATTTATATTTATTATATAAGATTTATTTATTTGTGATAGAAACAACACATTAAGATAAATTAGAAGAAGAAATGAGCCTGAATGAGTTGGTAAAAACAACTGCATTTTATTCACCATACATCATTTATATATCTTCTTAATGGTCTAGGGTTGGTGTTTTCAGAATCCTATGGCCTCCAAACATGGATAAGGATTTTGGTAGTGTAAATGGTCATGTTTTGGTCAAGCTAGAAGGATATATGTAGTGAAAATAAGTGATGGGGGAGTTTCCCATTTATAATTGAGTTGAGGGGCAGTTTTGGGATTTCTTAAATGATTAAATTATAATAAATTAATTTACCATTCCAAATGTATTAAAATAGTAGGGGTCTCAAATACAGTATATTATAGGATTCTAATCAAATAAACTAATATAAATATTTAAATTTTTTGTGTAATTTAAAATCATAGCTTTTTGATTAACACCTTGGTTAGTTATTTTTTATATTAATCGTGGTAATAGCTATTTTAATCATAATGGGTTACTAATGGAATAAAAAAATAAAAAAAATCATAAATAGAAAATTTATGATTTTTTACAATATATAAAATTCACATGGATGAATATAATACTTTATTGAATTTTAAATTATTTAATAAAATATTATTTTGATAAATTATTATTATTTCCAATTTAGACTCTATTTATGTAATATGACTTCAAATACATTCATATAAACAATTAATTATAATATAATGATTCAATACCCATAACATATAACATATATATCCTGAAAATCTGTTTTTCACATTAAATCATTCAAATTATTTAAAATTAATATTTTTAATGTAATTAATTTTATTTATCTATTAATTTAATTAATATTGTAATATCATCCCATAAGAGTTTAAGGTAGTTGTCTAATTTATAAAAAACTTAAAAAAACCTATAATGAAAATTACTTCATCAAAATTAAACTCTAAATTTAGTTTCATTAATATATTGATGTTTAACCTAGGAGGAAATACCAAAAAAATTAAATAAAAAGATATTGAGATTTTGTAAATATCATTGATTTAAAAAATATATGTGTTATTTTCATGAAAAATTATCAATTAAAAAACTAAAATTAGATCTTAAGGATTTAATTTTATTAAAAACTTCCTATGATAATATTTCGACATGTTTAGGTCATCGTTATACACTTATCATTTTTATTTAGCAACCCATTAAATCTTTTGAAAATTAATATACCATTAAATATATCTAAAATATAAGGTAAATAACATTACTATAAAATATAAAAATGATAATTAAATAGAACAAGTTACATTTTATTATCCATATCAAATTAATTTGTTATAATTTATGAATTTTACGATATTTTAATCCTTTAATACAATATTATTTACTATAAAATATTCACTATACAATTTTATAAAAATATTAATTATATAGAATTTAAAAAAATCAATTAAAGAAGGTAAATTTAAATAAAAAATTATTATCTATCCCAAAATTTTTCATATTAATCTTTAATGTTTTTTGGATAACCTAAATTAATTCATAATGTTTTAATTTAAATATTTTCAAAATCATTGATTTTATTTTTCCATTATTTGAATAATTTATCCATTAGTGTTGTATATGAATTAATGGTAACTATTTATTAACCAAAAAATAAAAATAAATTACCATAGGGTAGAAAAATATTCTATATTTCCAAATAATAATTATAGTCTGACTCATACTCTAGATTACAACATATTAAAACTGTTATAGTTATTTAAAACATGTATGTAATATCTTTGACATTTAATTAAATAAAATATTATAAAGTCCATAATCTCATCCAAATGAACATAAATGGACATATAATTGGAACTATAATGATTTTGAAATAAAGTTACTCATAAAATAATTTTTTTCATGTGTTCTGGAAATTTTATTATTCTTATCATTTTATTTTGAACCAAAATTACTAAAATCACCCTTTACCATGGTAATAAAAATCACTAAGGTTACTATTAATAATGGAAAAAAATAAAAAGGTGCATCTTTCATAAATTTAGACATTAGGAATCCAAATATTTATACATTTTTTCAAAATTAAATACACCTATTATTTATAATTTAATTTGAAATTAATCCTATAAATGGAAAACAAAAATAGTTTTCATGAATATAGAAATTTTAAGCCCAATAATTAATTATAACAAAATAATTTATAATGATAATAATAATGAAATTAATAGATCTATATATAAATAAATTTTATATAATTTAATTTTTAACCAATTAATAAAATATTGAAACTTTTTAATATAATGAAAATGGATGTTTTATAAAAAAAATTCTTCTCAATATTCAATATAAAATCAATCTCTCTAGAAAAATATCAATAAATAAACAAAATATAATTTTAATATGATGAATTAAAAAATGACGTTATTTTTATAAAATATATTTTATATATGTTCAATAAATTTATTATAATGTTTAATCATAAATAAAATAAGAAAAAAAATTGATAGGAAAAAATGGTTTTGCTAAAAAAATAATCACCTCTTCATAAGGTATTAAATAATACATAAAAAATGATATAAAATTATATTTTTAATAATGTTTCTAAAAATATCCCTTACAACCAATTTATTTCACTAATTTATAATTACCAAATATTAATATTTAATTTTCCATTTATGTTGGGTGTTGTGTGTAACATATGCTATCGAAGACATTAAATTTTAAAAATAGGGATAACCTAGAATCTTAGTATGACAAAATATAGTGAATGTGAATTTATAAAATATATTCCGTGTTTGGAATCAAAATAATTTATATTATATAATATTATCAGCCTAAAATTTTAAAATAATGAATAGTAAATATTGAAAAAATTAATTAATGAGGTGAAGGATAAAACACGTTTTTAGGGTGGGGGTTAAACAAAAACAATAAATGGTAAAATGACATTGAAAATTATAAAACCCTGCTGTTTTGGACATATGTTGACCTTAATGATTCTAATATTAGATAATTTCTCATTTTGGAGCCTTTATTCATGGTAATAATTTCATTGAAGCTTTTTTATGTCAAAAATTCAATATGTGCCACTCACCTCTCTTATAAACGACCACTCACTCTCCTCTCATATTCACACTTCTAAAACCATTTGTCTTTTCTAAAATTACATTTTAAAATGTCTTCCATAATTCTGTACCCACATCATAGATTCCTTATTAAGATTATAAATCTAATATTGTAATGATTTAAGTTAAATTTATTGTTTTTTTCCGATGATGAGGTAATGCTTTTTACTACGTGTTTTGGTATTACTTCTTCTTCTATCTCCATAAATTATATTTAATGTATTATTTAATAATAACACTAATATCAAAAATATTAAAATATTTTATTAATATATTGTATTAACTTATATCGATATCCTCTTCCATCAAATGAGATATAAAATCACCATTCTTGTGTTTGGTAGACTACTGCCTCCTGATATGAGGTTGTTAGTTTTCCATCACCACATCTCACGATTGCATATAATTATAGATTAAATATTTATATATTAAATATATTATATTATAATACTTATGATATTATAATATCACAAACTCCTTTTTTAAATTTCAATTCCATGTGGGATATGGTAACATCATTCATGTGTATGACATACTACCTCCTCACGATGTGACGTGATTAGTTTTTCACTATTGTTTTTTATGGAAGGTAATTAGAATGAATTTAATGAATATTATATATATATATATATATATATATTTATGAAATAAACATGATCTTATAATGTTATTATATTAATTACCTATATTTAAATCCATCAAAAAAAAAGAAAATAGTGTTCATTCATACGTATGACCTGTTATATCCATGAATAGTGAATTTCACTTTTTGTCTCTAACTTGTAAAGATTACACAAAATAAATATATAGTGAATATATAATATATTTATATCATTTTCAACATTATGGAGATAATTTTTACCATGATAAAATCAATATAACTATAAAATACTAATCTTAAACATACATGAAAAACAAAGCAGTTATTACCTGAATCATGAAATTAACATGGAATTGTTATTAAATGGGTAATAAAGTTTCATAAGTAAATAATATATGGTATGATATATATATTTACGGTTAGGTAATATATATATAATAATTGTATATTTATTATATAGTAGTTTCTAACATGTAGGATGTAATTTCAGACTTAAGGTAAGGGATTTTTTCTCACTTTTTACATCTATGAGACACATTATATATTTGTCACATATTTATTTATTGTACTGTATATACATACCATGAATGTATTTTATGATAATTATCATTATTTTTATTATTTACATGTCCATTTTATTATCTCTCTATCATGGGGTTTATGGTTCAAAAGTTCCAATGTTCTATTTGATATTTGTCTCAATTTTTCTTCTTTGAGATATAAGTTATATTACACACTTCTCTTTTTAATAGAGGTGTATATAATTACCAGTAGATATTTTATATCATTTATATTTTTATTTTCATGATATTTAATTTTTCATTTTATTTTATTATTTAATTGGCCGTATGATTCAAAATATACCCAAGTGGTAATGGTTTTTTGTTACAATATCACTTTTTATCAGGATTGTTTATGATTAAGGTTATAATGAAAAAATAATATAATATACCTCACATGAAAATTATTTATTTTATTCACCTCTAGTTATGTCATTATAATACATGGTTTCCCTTCATTTTTCTCTCTTTATAAACTCGTTATTTAAAAAACAACAAAGAAAACTCACTTTATTTCACTCTTCAGTTGAAAAGAATTCTCTTAAATGTAAATGTTTTCAAAAACTATTTTTAAAAATGTTTTAATGTTCCTGTTTTAATTTTTAAATTCATTTTCACCCATTTAATATTTTTTTTAAAAAATAAAAGGAATAATTGTGTCATTTTACCAACGAGGATCATTTAGATTTTATTAAGAATGGGAATGAAATCATTGATTTAATATGTACAACATAAATATAATTACCCACCAACATGACAATTGTTTTCATTGAAGATTTCCTTACACATTCCCAAGGTAATTTTCAAATAAATTGGATTCGAAAATGTATTTTGTTTTTTTTTAAAAACCAATGTGGAGAGTTTATTTTCATTAAGAAAAGATTTTGTGATTTTTATAAAATCCATTATTTGGTATTAAAGTTATTTTTATAGAAAAGTTTTTTTGAAATTTTTTTATGTTTTAAAAATATTTTTTTCAAATTGGAATGTCTATTTCTCTCAATAAATATTTGTATTGATATTTCAAAATAATTTTCTATCTAAGATGATTCATTTTATGTTACTTATTCTTCCCTGAGGATAATATTAAATGATACCATCCGTATTATTTATCTATATGGGAAATGTTTTTGTTGATAAATGTTTATGAAACTCATTTATTTTTTTCATTGGTTATGATATGGTGAATTGATGAAAGATTTATGAACCCCATTTTATTTACAATGGTTATGATGTGATCAAAGGATGAATATTTTATGATATAATTGAACTCAAATGTATTTTTTCCATTATGATATAGGTGGGACCTATATATCCCTCCAATTAATTGGGTGATACTTTATATATCATGAGATAATAATATAAAACATGTTGATGCTCTTGATCCACTTTGGGAAACAGGTGAGTCCTAATTCACTATTGGAAACAAGAACATCAAGATCCAAAATAGGAAATATGTGATATTTCCTGATATATTATATTGATGTTATTTGTATTTAACCGTGAAATATAAAACGTTTTTAAATATTTATGATGGTATCATAATTTTAAGACATGATTTTATGGTTTATTGTTGATTTATTATGATTTATCACTCGTATATGCCATGTTTTATGAAATGAAAATGTTTTATTCCATTATTTAGATTTATGAACATTGACAGGTTTCTTATGAACATTGTCTGTTTTGTTAATGTCCGTATACCCTTATTATTATCTTATTCATTTATATGATCATATATTTATATCTCTTTTTTATTTCTTTACATATCATCTGATATCACCATTTCATGCATTACATTCCCTATGTTATAAATAACATTTTAGGTAGGGTATATGGAAAAATATTACTATGTTAGATGATATTTATAGGTGATATTGAAGAGGGTTCATGAAATAAGAATATTGTGTATCGAGTATCCAAAGAAACAAAACTATTATGGTTCTTAGGCATGTTTTTATGAAATGCATTGAATAATTAACTAAAAATTTCTAATATTTATATATAAAAATAAAAAATTTAGATAGTTGGTTTTTTGAGGATAGGATTTTTAACCATTGGAAACTAATAGGATAAATCTTTAGTGATATCCTGTAGAATATTTCAATAGATATGTATGAAGACATGTCAATGGATATGTTTAATGATGATTCAATGTTTATGAAAATTTGTTAGAATTTTAGTAAATGAAAGAGAAAGTTTTTTCCCTAAATTACATCATTTTCTAGATACTATAAGTGGATGTGACTCTGTCATAGAAGTACCTGGGGGTAAAAAATCTAAAAATGGTATATCGAGCATGAATCAGTCATCACCTGATGCATGAAAATTGGGATTTATACACACATTGTTTGATAATTCTAGGGTATATAATTTTAATATTTCCTAAAATCAATATAATTTATCATTAAGTATTCATATAATGAACATGGATGACATGGAGCGAAAAAAATGTGTTATTATCTAGAAATTCTATAATCGATTCTTCAAGATTACATGTTTTTTCCCTTGGGATATTATTTCTCCTACTATTATTTATTCTTTTAGTTAATGGTGGGTGCCAAAAGGAAATGGGTTAATATCGAATGTGATAGAAAATGTATTGCTGAGAAACCAAATGGGATGATGACTGGAGAGAAAGATATTGTGATTACAAATAATCTATTATCATGAAATATCGTTAACAATATTCACCTTAAATAACTTTTGGACACACTAAAATAGACAAGGATAGATTTATTTTACATTTAATTTGGCGGAGAACACAGATGAAATAAGATTTAGTTTCCTATACGTCTAGAGTGTGGTAAGAATCACTCTAAAAATTTCTCAAAGGAAAAAAGATGTTTTATTTTTGGGGAAGGTGGGTATAGAGTAAGTGATCACTGAGGAAAAATGAAAAATTTAATTAATAAAATGGATGAGATGAATGGTTTCCCAAAGGCAGAATCTATGGTTGAATGTTATAAATATGGGTATAATGATGATTATATAAATTTGTGTCCTAAGGGGAAATATCGTGGAGAGAATCAGAATGGTGGTACGAGTAATGGTTATACTTCTGATGATGAAGAGACCATGAATGGAATATGAAAGGTATAAGATGTTTTAACAATATTTTTTATCTTTAAAAAGTAAATAATTATAAAATTTATGTTTATTAGTATTAATTAATTATTCATAATTCATACTGTCGTAATTAGGTATTAAGTAAAAAGATGATGAAGTCTAGTTAATGGTTTGAGAATAAAGTGGAATGATCGAAGTGTTTATTTATTATAATTTATGAATTACTTAATAAAAAATATGAAATATAGAAGTATTTTTTTTATGTTTAATTTAAGTATTTTTCATGAATATGTTTAATGGTACTATTGAAAATAATGTTATTTATTGGAAATGTGATATTTTGTTAAAGAAAACATGATTATGTAAAGATAGCCCTAAATATATTCCTAATTTTTAGAAAATGGTATTTAGTTTTAATAAAAAGATGAATGAAATAAGAAAATTAGACTAGATAGTACTGATGACCCTAGAAATAATTAATATTTTTTTAACTAAGTGGTGTATGTTATCATTGAGTGATTTTCCTGAGTTTTTAGATTTATAAAAAATAATCAGTAATCTATGATTTTATTCAATTAATATATAAGTGTTTTTGTTTTCATTAAAGATTTTTGGTAATTCTAGTTATTTTCGTGTTTCAAGAAAATATATAATTAAGTAATTCACATATTTGGTTTGGGAAAATTATGATCTACTTATTTGTATTTAGGTGATTAATGTTATGTTTATTTTAGAAAAAATTAGTGATCATATTTATAAATTTTTTATTTTGGAAGGTTTATAATGTTAACCATTTATAGAATATTTTAAATTAACCTTTGGATTAGGTTTTACTAATTAATTATTTATATCACCAAATGAAGGACTATGCATACATAATAACCAGTATAGAATTTTTTTTGATAATAACTATTGTTTGAAGAAAAAAATGTCTTTCTATAATAGATCTTGTGACCTATTTCTTCATTAGACATAAAAATAATCTTCATTTCTTGAAGTAAGACATAAAGTGGAAATTGATCAGTGTACAACAAAAGAATTAAATTTTTGTTCTGTTATAAAAAAAATTAATCCTAGGTATGTAAGTCCCTTTTAAACTCTTTACTATATCAATATGGTAGAAAAAATATTAGTGCTTCCATAAAACCTATCATAGGTTCATGAAGTGATCTATGTATCTCTCATGAGGATGTATATAAATGATCTATCATATATATTTAACACCAAGTTAGTACCATTGAATAATGATATTTACTATGAGGAATAATATGTGGAGATTTTAAATCATATAGAGAAAGTGATTTGAAACAAGACCACTAACCTAGTAAGAGTTTTGTGGTAAAACCACAAGCTTAAGGAAGGTATGCGGGAACCTAAGGATGTAATGAGGCAAAATTATACTCAATTGTATGATCAATGTAGTGATTTTTGAGAGAAAATTAATTTAAGGGAGAATAATGAAATACCATATGGTTCTGTGAAATATTTTTTAGAGGAATTTAATATTATTTTGAAATTTTCATTACATGTAACATAGAGTTTAGATTGCATTACATGAAACACCGAGTTACTAACGCAACATGACATACTATTAAAATATTATTGTTTAATATGATATTAATCTCCTAGATGTTGAAATAGTTGGTATTAATAGTAATATCTAAATTATGAAAATATATGGTTTACACATGTATACCAAATAAATTATTTGGTTGTATTGTAATTATAAATGTTAATTAAACAATTTGTAAATAAAGAATATATTTTTCCAAAAAAATTTATTATTCAGAAAAATATGTTTTACCTAAATAAAATAAATAAATCACTTTTTTTAATGATTTTATAAAATATATTTTATATATTTTATCAAATATTTTATATTCATTTTCTGTGCTTTCTAGGCATGAGATTAGAATAAATCTAATTTTATCCTTGAAAAATATATTTTTCTAAGAAAACATTTAATCACCTTTTTTCACTAATATTAAACTACGTTTTCCACATTCAGAATATTTATTTTAAAAAATAAACTTCATTTTTTCAATAATCTTTCCTTTAGCATCCCATCCCAATTTTTCAACAGAAATAGTGCTCAGTATCGATTGGAAGTTAGGCCTTAGGAGAATCTCCTTGTATGTGAAAGGCCGTTAACTAGAGGAAAGGGTATATATAGGGGATAATATGGAGAATATACTCTATGATGGTTATAATAATAATGTTCTATTGAAAAATATTGTGGTGGTAGAAATACATTAAACCATCAAACTAGTATCTTGCAATAGCGGACGCATAATAAAGCATCTATAGTAACAAATAATAAATCTAAACATATCATTTTATGAATAAAATTACATTTGTTACTAATCATGAATATTAATGTAAGTTATTGAAATATTAAGTAAAACTTGGTGTCTTCCATGGATGGCCTCAGTATATACATATAACAACCATCCATATATCAAAAATACACCCTAGTTGATGCAAGAACACATGAATCCCTTTATCACCTATCCCATGTAAAGAGTAATACCAAATCATAAGGGGCCAACTCCTGAGCTCAATCAACTACTTCGTCAGAGAGATATATAAAATACATGCATCTCAATGGTCATGTGTAGCGTGGGAGAATAAATATAACTAGTCCACCAAGAATGTTTTCTTTTCATATATTCATGATAATGTAGGAGTATACCAAGAATAATAAAAAAGGAACTGCATTATGTATAAATGAGTTACCACTTCCCTTATGCTCAAAACCAGAAGGAAGTGATCGACTAATTTGGTTAATTATGGTATACCCTATGCCCCCTTTCTTTATATATGGAATATAGAAACATGTCTGTATATTTATAACTATAGTGGAGAAGATCCTTGTCATAAATCCTAAGGCATCCCCTTATGTGTAAGAATACAGAGAGACCTTTGGAACATACTATAAAATTATCACTCTCACTTTGTGTAAACTGACATGTCCTGTGTCCAAATGAAATAACTACTGTCCTGAAGGCATTCCCAAAAAAGTACATGATCTCTTTGAATTCATCTTATAAAATCCCTATTGGCATGAAGCTTGACATTTGAGGCACAACGATGTCAGTCCTCCAAATATAAAACATTATTGATATTACTACTGACATCCTGATAATTGAAAAGATAAATCCTCCCATATAAACCCAACCCAACGACCTAATATGCATTGAGCCTCATCTCCCAACTGAAAGTCACATCACCTTCAACAGATGGGCTATCACTATCATTGTGGCTTTTTAAATAAAGCACCTCCAACCTCACTAATGGTCAATACTATCAAAATATATAACTAACGTAGGCCTCTACCCACATAAGTGGTAAAAAAATACAATACTATATGATTCATATTTATGTTTACACAAGTACAGTGATATGTTAGCACATCATAGTGAGCGTCAATCACCCCAAAAAATTACCTATGAAACATCATCTAAACACCTCACGCCCCTAAGACCATGTTTCTAATCATGCCGATCAACACCATCTCAAATTCCAGGGTTATACCCTCAATCATGAAGACCCCATAACCTCAAACCTATGACTATGTCAAAAAATCTATGATTAACATCACCCAAAGTATATGTACAATCCCAAACTTATAGACAACATCACCTTAATCTTAGTTGTTAGCACCACCTCAATCCTCAAGTCATTCTAGTCATATTCCCATTAAACCTACAAATAATTTTTTTGTAAAAAATTAATTTTCTTTGAAACTCACTCATGGGTTAATAATCCCATGTGCGATAAATACTCTTACTAAGATCATACCATTTTTAGTGAAGGATGATCATTCCCATAGACATCTCATGTGATCAATTTAATAATTAAAGAGATAAACATTAAATTATCAAGGTCTCTCTCAAAAAACCCAATGGAGTTATTAATAGAGAACTTCGTAGGACACCTTGAAATCAAATATAAATCTAGGAACTGACTACCTCACATTGGTAGATGTAATCTTATATCATATATGCCACATAATTGAGACGAATTAAATGAAATATATGCCTTTTATGAAATCCCTAAAAAATGGTAAAAATGCTTCCATATATTTAACACAATGAATGGAAAGATAAAAAAGAAAATATGATAATATATATAAGATGATACCCTCATGAATTTGGATCCACCAGAATATCCAAGATCAAATTTTAGGCATGTGATTTGGAGAAAATTCTAGAAGGAAGAGGAGAGGACATCCTTGGATGTAAGAGAAGAATCCCACGGTAAGGAGGACAAATAGAAAAAACTATTATGAAAAAATGGGTAAAATGCCTACTTTTCACCTTTAAATAGTCTACTAAGTTACCGTATAGTTTGGGAAACTGTGTGGAAAAAATATGGTTCCCACAGTCCAAGCACAATCCTTTCACAACCATGGTGAACTGTTACTCATTAGATCCTTGATGATTTTTTCCAACTGTGCGATTTTGTATGCACCTCGTGAAATGTTGGGTTTTTTTCCTCAAACACACCCAAAACCCACTCAAAATACCGATTCACATTACGAGTCTCCTAATACAATCATAATAATCCTCAAGTCAAAGAAAATAAATAATTTATGTTATGAATATCAAAAAAGAATTATAATTCTCTCTCCAAACATGAAAATTCAAATTGGTTTAGGATTTTGACCCACTCCCAAAACCTATGACATTAAAATATACAATCATTAATATATATCATCCTAGAAATATAAATAATTACATGGATATGGTAAAAAACATACCAATATAATTTAGAACTCCTCATTCTACCCCATTTACAAATTTATCGGCCAACTCCCCTCTAGGTGACCCCCATATTTTGATTCACATACCTTGTCATATCCCAAACCAAAATGAATACCTCTAATGGTCCTTTAACCAAAAATGCACAAAAATTCCTCATGTGCCTTATCATCACTCATAAACCTCACCATGTGTCATATCTGGTTCGTTTCATATCTGACACACATCTTACCCTGCATCTCATCAGATGTCCACCTCATTCTTATGTCTTATATGAAAACTAAGAGGTTTCACATCTCATAAAACTCTCAAAAGTACTCATGTCGCATCTGGAAACCATAAATTATGAATCTCATCATATTCCCATAACCAGTATTGATTCCACACACCCCTAATAAAACATGCATCGCATCGATGCCCAGATGCCAAGACACCAAAAAATAAAACGTACACTTCATCAATTCCCATGAATTTTTCGGATTCCATGCACCACAGATATACATATATATATATATATATCACATTTGAGCTAATAACAACCTACTATACAATGTCATATTATTCCAAATAAAACAATTTTGATCATTATGCACCAAAAAAGTCCAAATACCATAAAATGGAATCTTCATCATGCCTGTAACTATAAAATACTTCTAACTATAGTTAGATCCAAGTTCTGCTAAGCCCTTGGATTCTCCAATACATGCACCTGACCTGAATCCTGACTACCCTAGGCATGGACTCCCTATTAGGTGACACAATATACCAGCCACATACCATACTAACTTGCCCCACATTCACTTCCATCACCTCTGTATGTAGCTCAATCCTGACTAACATATCTTGGTACTACTCTCAGTCCAACCTGATATCCAAAAGTCTTTCCTAATCCCTAGATATATGTTATCCTATAAGGCATCCTATATATCCTCAAAAGATTCCTGATCTACCACAACCTCCTCACTCCTTTGGTTCTCGATCACCCTATTTTTGCACATGCCCCTACTTCCCACACTAGAATCACACCAATGAAGAACCAACCCTCTAGGGTCTGTCAAGATCAATGGAATGTCTTCACTACTAAGAATAATCATGAACCCGCTTCCTCTTATATGAAACATCGTCACTCTAATAACCTGATTCTGTCACCTAGTTGGAATATGACCAGTGCATCAAATTTTCCTTTCCTATCAACACATGATTCACCACCTCTGAGAGATAGAAGATCCTAAATATATCTTCCTACACCTTAATGGTGGCCCATTAACCATCCTTGAAACCCATTTCCCAAGAGGATTCATTACCCACTATACCAGGTGATAAGTTGGAAAGGATTGTGAATTTAGTTTCATAGTCCCTGATGAACATTTATCCATAAAAATGATGAAGAACTCACAATCTCTCTCCACCCTCAACATCTATGGGAAAAAATTCTCAAGGATTCCATCATATAATTTCTCCAAATCCAGTCCCTAATGCCTATTTCCATGTACCTATAGGTCCCACAAGTGCTTAATCTATCCTATGAGCATTTTTATTTTGAGCTTCACCCTCCATCTTAAGGTATCTCAAGCTCCTCAAAGATGGTATGAACAACCTCGATCCAGTTCTCGACTACATGAGTTCCTCACTTACCTTGAAATATTGGTCGGTGTTTAGATTGGGACTCATGAGTCATGTACTCCATAGATTGATCATATCCCTGAGCTTCGTGGTCAATCCCATAGATGATAAGAAAAAAACTTTCCATGATTTGATCCTCAGTCAATGGAACAAAATATTCCATAACCTATATCTTTTTATCTTTTATTAGACCCTGTACATTTAGATCATGCTCAAAATGACCCTCCAAGACCTCATCCTGACCCTTAAGGGCCTCAACATATGCATGCTCAAGTGGAACCATATCACTACCCTCCTGACACTCCACTGAATCCTTTCTAGGTAGAATAACAATGAGTACCAATTCCATGGTATGGTATCCATAAGAAATATATATAATTATTACACATATATGGAAATATGTAATAAGTATCACAACCACGTCCACCTTATACATCCCCAACGTAACCTTGTCTCATGACATTTGACCTCTTTACCCCTTACATTCCCATATGATGGTCAAGTATCTCAAGTAAATTCGAGGTAAATAAATTGAATTTCACCAAAGATGTATATAGGAAAACACTACATAGATTCTTTGTTGACACTTTAAACAATTATCCCCATTTTATATCTATTCATTCTTATATTAGATCAAGGAAAATATAAATATATATCATATATAGAATCATGCACATATATCAATGGAACTATATACATGGGTTGGATGAGTAGAATGCCACCAAAAAGATGATATAAAGAAAAATATTTTTTATCTTCCTTAGTTGAAAATGTAAATAACCCAAACCATATTATAATAATCTTGGTTCTCAATGACAATTATAAATGATTCTTCTCTAGGGCACACACACTCATTGATATATATATATATATATCAATCATCCTATGTACTTGATAAAAAGAATAAATAGTTATCCCTATCCATAACTAGAGAAGGTTCACATATCATAATAGATAATAGTTACACCCAAGTTCACCACACGAGGTTGAAATAATATCAATTGTAAAAGAATATAGAACAACATCAATTTCCCTCCATTTGAAACTTGGTTTATCCCTCATGCATTGGGTTGTATACACCCAAACACAAGATCTAAACCCATTTCTGATTGCCTCTTAGTCACCAGTCTACAATATCCAAAATATTAAGACCCAAAAATAGGAAAAAGAAACACATTTGATTCCATTTGTAGTGCCCCCACACATTTTATATCTGAATAGTGCTCTGGGCCGATTGTCCACTCAACCTTAGGCATGCTTCCCTAAAATACATAGGCTACCGACTAGTAGTAAGTGTGAACATAAGATATAGTCTATAGACAATAACCTATGGTAGTGATAACAATAATGGTTTATAGACATATATATTAGTGGAAGTAGGACCATAAATAATAATATCAGTAACCAGAAATAACATTTTCATAACGAAGCAGCAACAGTAATGAATAATAAATCCAATCATACCATTTGAATCATAAAAGACCATTTGAATCTAAGCATGAATATAAAAATAGATCATAAAAAATAGGTAAATAATGTGTCTCCAATGGATGACCCTATTACATATATATAATTATTATGACACTTTCAAAAAATAGGTCCCAACTAATACAAGAACCTCCAAGGTCCCATTCCATCCATCCCATGAAATGAGTTAAACTTGATAACTAGGGTCAAACTCATGGTCATGTTCCCTTACATGATTATAGATACATAAATATACACAAAACCCAAAGGTCCCATATATGGGTTGAGAATAAATCTTATATGGCCACAAAAAACATGTGCTTATCTTATATCCATGATAATGTAGGTGTATACGAAAAAATAAATAAAAATTCACTGTACAATGTATAAATTAATACCAGTTTCCCTCGTTCTCAACATCCCCAAGGATGCGACCACTTTCTTCATCCCATGTTGGTATGAAATGTGCTCCCAATTATAAATATGTCATATATTGACATGTATAAATATATATAACTATAGTGTCGAGGATCTTTTTCATGATGCTCAAGGATTCCCTTAATAAGTAACAATCTCGATAGCCCTCAGGCGCCTCCTGTAAAAGTATCACTGACACCTCATGAAGAAAAAACACCTCCCAGGTCACAATAAATAAACCTGTATCCAAAAGGCATGCAAAAACAAGTACCTAGTACGTTATACCTCATTTTGAAAATTTGATACCATCTCAAACCCCAACATATGAGGGTTAATGATATCTTTCCACCAAATAATAAAAATCTTCATCTTAACAGTCGAGATCTTAAGGAATAGAAATATCCACCCTCTCATATATTCTCATCCCACCTTCCTCAATATATAGGGAGCCAAAGGCCCCAGTTGATGATCTCATCATCATCAACTGATGTTCCATCCCCATATGTGGTTTTCTATGAAAAGAACTTATAACCCCACTGATGTTCAACACCATCATAAGCCCCATCTAATAGAGGCATCTTCCCACAAGAGTGGTAACTCCACCTCATCATCTGAGTCCTATCAATTTGAACACGAATATAATGATGTTTCATCCATTTAATCTGAGTAGTAATCAACCAATAATGTTCTTAAGTCATATCATCATCTAAACTCACGATCCTGATACAATGTTTCTCATGTTGATGGTCTAAACCATCTCAAAGTCTCGGGCTATGCCCTAACCCTGGAATACATCATCACCTCAAACTGATGACCATGTATTCAAATATATGATCAACATCACCCAATGTATCTGTCCAAGACATACATGAAGAACAATATCACCTTAATCCATTTTTTCATCACCACCTTATTTATCATGTTGAGGTCGTCGTGTTTTCAAGGAACAACGAAAGAAGTTTATTATAAAAAAAATTAACTTAATTTAAAATACAAACCATACTTTATATTCTCATGTTTTCTAAAGCCTCTCACCATGCTCATACCATTTTTGGTCAACTAGGATCATTCCCATTGACATATCTTGTGATCACATTAATAATTGAAAGACAAAAATTAAATTATTAGGGTCTCTCTCAAACAAACCAATGATGCAATAAATAACGCACCCCCTAAAACACAATAAAATCAAAGTGAAATATAGAAACGACTTACCTCATACTGATAGATTTTTAATTTTATAATATTAGATACTAACCCAAAATGAATTGGAAGAAATTTCTTTTTATATGATTGCTAGGGAAATAGGAAGAACTTATCATACAAATTGTTTTAATTGTATGGAAAGATAAATGCATAAAAAAGGCTAGTGGATTGAGGTTATTATAGAGATGAAAATGTATCCACCAATGGATCAATGATCTGAGATTTGATATGGGGTTTTTATTATTTCATATAAGGGGGAGGAGAGGAGATCCAAATACAATAGAGAAGAATTCCAAACATGGGGGGAGAAAGAAGGAAAAATCCTCTTTAGGAAAAAGGGGAAATGACATTTTTACCACTTTACCTATGTCATGTGGTTCTAGAATGGTTTGAATATTTGTAAGTTAATCATGAAGTGGAAAATGTCTATGAACTACCCTATCATGTCTATGTTAGATAGTTTTAAAAACTCTATGCAAGACATATGAATCCCCAATACTAAAAACAACAAAGGTGCCTCATGGCTATGCACCCCCTAATGAACTATTTGATAAATCGTGCCCAGTGAAGAAGGAGGGCCACCCAATTTTTACAAACCATAACCCATTATCTGGGAACCATGAGAATTTGTTTTTTAAGTCTCTAGCTTACATGAATCCTACTGGTATCCCTTATTCAATTTCCATTCCATTATACCCATCGAAAAACATGGCCATGGGACAAAGAAACTCTAAGAATTATGTTCAAAATATCAAAAGGAAATATCGCTATCTCACCAAAAAAACTGAAAAAGGGTTAATAATTTCATCCCACACAAAAAATCGTGGATACAACAATTAAAAGATTATCTTGTAGTGACTTATTGACAATTCCTCGAAATGATACAATTTTCCTTAATTAGTGCAAAAAATTTGTTTCTATTAAGAATATTTATTTCTTTTAATGCATATAAAAACTTAGATAATATTTTAATATAGTTTTAAAATTACCTTTGTTAAATTATATACTTATTAATCCAATTTAGGCTGTTTTAATTATTTTTATATTAAATTTATTTAGAAAAACGTTTTAATATTTTAAAACATTTCCTATTTGAAAAACCACTCTTTCATATTGTCTGTAGGATAAGTTTTAAATTTTATTATAAAAATTATATGAATTCAATTTTGAAAAATGTATTCTATATTTGGATACATTATAATTTATATTACTAATATGGTAAACATAATTTTTTAACCTAATAAGTAGTAAAAATATTACAAATTTATTATAGTGACTAAGGTTAAAACAGGTTTATCTGTGGTAAAATTAAAATGATAAGGGGTAAAATGATAGAGAAACTTTTACAACACCAATTGAATGGAAATATTTAGAAATTATCCCTTATAATTATTTATAATGGACCATTTTTAATCCATTTGGAATGTGAAAAATATTGCTACAGATTTTTCATTTCCAAAATATAAAATTCCACCTCTCATCTGAGTTATAAAAAGCCACACTGCATCCTCCCCTCTTCAAACATCATAATATATTTTGTTTTGAAAGATACATTCCAATATATCATCCTTAATTTATACCCATGTCATATAATCCTTTTAAATATAATAAATATAATTTCACAATGATTTATAATAACCTTAACATGATTTTTTGAAGAAGTGGTATGTTTTTTAACTATGCATTTTCATTTTAATTATTCTTTTAACTCCATAAAATATTTTAAAAATGTTGATAAATAATTAAAAAAGTATATTTTATATATTTATATGTTATTATATTAATTTAATGTTCTTTATCTATCTCTACTTCCTTCAAATGGGATATGAAATCATCATTTCTGTATACAGCGGACTACCGCCTCAGGAACATGTGTTATACATTTTACATGACCATATCTCAAGGATTGATATAATGATGTATTAATATATATATATATATATATCTGATATTTTTATACTTTTAGAATTATAATTTCACATATAAATTCTACTTCCCATCCCATGGGAATACAATAACATTATCTGTGTGTATGGTGGACCCTACTTCGTAAAGAAATGTTAATCTTTTTTTACTAACAATTTTAATGGAAGGAAATTAGATAATGTTTAATTAATATTAATGATAAATAATACATAAAATTTATTCTTCAATTGTAACATATTATTTAACTTTCAATCAATTTGATAAGAAAATGGAAATAATATTCAGGCATATGTACGTCCTACCATATCCATGAACTGTGTATTTTATTTTCCTTCTAAAAAATTTATTTATTACTATAAATAAATGTATAATTAATTTTTTTTGACATTTTTATCATTTTTAAAATTCTTTAGATGAATAAACTATGATAAAATTAATATTATATAAAATAAAAAATAAAAACATACAAAAACAAATTTGTTATTACCCAAAACATAACGTTAACAGAGAATTATAAAAAATGCAATTCAAGGAAAAAACTTAATTATATATGGTATGATATATATAATTATGGTTTTATAAAAGATTTATAATAAAATTTTATTTATTACAAGGGATTTTTGAGGGTGTGTGAAGGACATCGATACATAATATAATTGATTTTCATCTCACCTTTTACATTAATGAGACACTTTCTATATTCACCGCCTATTTATTTTATGTGTTGTATATAATACCCATTAAATTATTTTATCATTATTCACATGGGAATTCTTGTGATTTACAAATCCATTTGGGTATCACTCTTTCATGGGGTTTAATGTTTCAAATTTACCAAAGTGGTAAATGTATTTTGTCACAAATTTCCTTCTTTAGAAGATAAGTTAAATTTTGTACCTAACATATTTAATGAGGTGTATATAATTATCCTCTAATTTTTTTTCATGAATATATATTTTTCATGATATTTACTATTTAAAATCTTTTTACTCTTTAAAGGGTGGTATAATAAAAAATATACCAATGTGGTAAAGGTTTTAAGTTACAATATCATTGTTTATCAGGGTTTTTTATGATTATATTTCAAATGAAAACATATTATGATATACCAGTCAAGAAACTCATGTATTTTATTATCCTATTGTTAATTCATGACAAAACATGTTTCCCTTAATATTCCTCTCTTTATACCGTCATGTTTTCAATTGAATATTTTTCAACGAAAACATGCTCTGTGTCTCTCTACAGTCGAAAACCCTTTCTCATCCTTGTCCATGTTTTCTAAAAAAATTCAAAAATATTTTAAATAAAAAATATTATTATTTAGATTATTTTTCCCCTATTTAATTGTTTTACAAATGTTTTAAAAAATTTTTTTTTTATTTTCGAAACAAATCTCATTTAGAGATTTCTGAAAATGTGAAAGGAGTCTTTATTTTCATGTGAATGATATGAAAATTTTTTGTCTCTATAATATTTTATTTTTAATTTTAAGCTTCCTTTATATGTTTACATTTATATGATTATATCAAATGATTCAATAATGTTTTATAGATTCAATTAATTTTTCAAATTGGAACGTATAATTTTTTTCAAGATATGTTTTAATTGTTTTTTAAATATTATTTTATATGTTTCCAGGAATATTTTAAAATAAAAAAATTAAATTAAATTTATGTGTTAATATGTATTTTTCAAAGTGAAGTGGTTATTTTCCTTATGAAATTTTATATGTGGTCTTTAAAAACAATTTCACCTCTAAGATGACATCCTTTGTTGTCACTCATGTTTCTCTAGGTATAATAATGAATGATACTATCCTTATTCATTATATATAATGTTAATGTTGTTGTTGAAAAAATATTTGTGAAACCCATTTATGTTTATCATGAGTTTCTCTACAGTTAATATATAAAATGATCCTGAAATCCATTTTCTTAACATAGATTATGATGTGATGATAAGATTAATGATTTTTAATATTGTGGAAAACATATGTTTGGTATTCATTATGAGATGGGTGGGACCTCAATATTTATCCACTACATCAGTTAAAGCTTTATATCTCATTTGATAATAATGGGAAAAAAGTCAAAGGGATTTATCCACTATAAGAAAAAGGTGAGTCCTACTCAATTATGAGAAATAGGTACATCCTATTAAACCAAAGAGAATAAATGATATGTTATAATTCACTATGTTGATGGACTTGGAATTTAACCTTGATATATTATATAGATGCCTATATTTATGTTTGTTCCACAATTTTATGACACTAGCATACAGTTCGTGATTGATTTATGATGAATTCTCACTCTTATGGGATTTGATTTCAAATGTTATAATGTTTTATTCCATGAATCATTTCTTTGACCTATGGTAGGATGGGTATAAACATTTATGTTATTTTCATTTTCACATAAACTAATTCTCATGGTATTATTTAATATTATCTTTGATTAAAATTTCCAATGTTTTCCCTTATTGAGTGTATAAGCTCACCATTTCTTCTGTTTCCTTCTCTAGGTTATAAATAAAGGGTTATGTTGGGTATGAATAAGATGAGTACAATGTGAGGAGTTAATTTTATGATATTTAGAAAATAATTCCTTCAATAATAATATTTTAATTACGTTATCCAAAAGACACTAAATAGTTATATACCAAGTGAATTTTTTATGAAATGTGTTAAATATTCATCTAAAAATTGTGATATTTTCATATGAAAATCCATGGTCAGTATAGTAAGTCCCTAAGGAATAACTATATTTGAAACCTTGAATTATAACCACCATATTGGCATAAAAATACTCAACCTCATGATGATTATTCATGGTAGAGTCATTTATGAAAATTCGCTTGAACCCAAACCCATACCTCATAATTATATTTTACTTAAATATTAACCCCCACTTTATAACTCATCTCAATATATGTAATAATATCTAATATCTATTAATATCCTATTGAAATATGAATATGTTCAATCCCCATACCCATAAAATAATATAAAACCCTTAAATAACCTTAATTGGTGTAAAAATCAGTTAATATCAAAGTAGAAAAGAGGGTAAAACCAAGTAAATTTATCCAAATTATCATCAGGATAGTAACAGCAATATCAAAATATAATAAACTAATCCCATATTTATAAATTATATTATTTATAACCAACCCGATATATTTAATGCTTCATGAAACTGATTCATCAACACACTCATGCATTTGTATTCCTAGCAGTCCATATATTCATATATGAATGGAAAAAGAAGTTAAGGATCACCTACATCAAGATATTAATATCCAATTCACCAAGGGAATTAATCTAATTAAATATCCATCAACAACCATATGAAAACCAACTAGAAATCTTCTAATTTTTTGATTCATAATAATTAATGATGAAATAGTAGTCTCTAACCATAACATATGATTAAATGTTGTTAAAAATTCTAAGATAGGATGAATATAAACTGTTATACATAATTCTTGAAATAAATTAGGATTGAAGAGGTTGTATAAGAAAAGTAAGAACAAAAAATGGGGAACCCATCCATGTTGTATTGTTTATAGGGGGTTCAAAAAAGATCAAAAAAAATACAATAATTCCCTTAAAATATTTTTCCAATGAAGCCCATTGTGTACTTGTTCAACCTATACTAGGTAAATGTTGCCCTACCAACCATACATTATTGACTCTAATACTGACCAATGGGAATATAAGGTATAAAATATCTCTTGTGTGTGTCATTGGGTACTCATTTCTCCAGAATTTGGTACCTCATGGCTCGTACTACATCATTTCAATAATAGGTCCCCAATTACTCCTCTCAATTCCCTCCCCAATACATGATGCCACCCAAACCCATCAAGAAAATCCGAAATTTCCTAATTAAAAGATAAACATGAGTTATTACTTGTTCCTCTATAATTAGCGGTTCTTAAAATTAATGAATCTCTATTTCCCCCATAATAGAAAAAAATTTATATACACATCCCATTGGAAACATTTTAGGGTGTCAGTACATCATTCCCAAAAAATGATTATTCCCATAAAAATATTTATTTATTTTTTAATTCATATTTTAAGAGTTATAGTTATAACTCACATAACCTTAACGCATATAGTTTATTACATACTAAAAATGTCACCAATAAGTTTGAAAATTCAATATTAATAAAACATGGGTAGAGGAGTGTGTAGGGGGAAGGAAAAATTATATATATGGCCAATAAGGTAGTGATAATTATAGGACATAAACGTTTAACTAACACCTCGGGATTCTATAATGTATTAGGTGATTAGATACATGCCCCTACCTATCTCTCAAATGTCAATGTTCATGTAGTAGAAACATAGTGTATGAAATTAAGAAATATTTACAAATGTTGAATATATCTTTTAATTTATAAAAAATAAACATATCTACCATTGTGGTTTATATCACATTCTTTACAATCCAAGGAGGTAAAAAAATTTACTTTATTTGATCCAAGATCGATGTCTATTCTAGTGAATATAACTTGTTTTCCATTAGATAATAACTTATCCATCACTTGAATTTCTATAACTAGTAAAGATTTTCATCCTTATCTTTATATGGAAAATAGGTAAAAAAACATGGACTTCCAGATATAATCATATATTGGAATATGGGTAACATAATTGAGTACCTTAGGAACCCTTTTATTAAAATATATTTAAAAAAAATCGGGTACTGGTAAATATTTTATGTTGATTTTGGTACCCTTATCTCAACTTATCATAATATGAAAAAACATTTTCATATGTATAAAATAATAATATAAAATTTTACATGATATATATCATCAATCAATAAAAAAAAATATCTAAACTAGTAATTAATCTTGATATAAAATTTAAAAAATAATAATTGATATCACATGAATTATAACACAACCAAATAGAAACTAATTTAAAAACTAGTTTATATAAATACATTTTATATAGGAAAATCCAATTTATGTTGAGTCTCACTCTACCCCATTTTACATCCAACAATTATACTATGATAATATGCGATAAATGAGGGGTAAAATATAAATTAGCTTATTCAAACCTAATATAAATCACAATTGATGAGTTTATATCCCCACTTGAAGTAGTTGAAAAACAAGAATATAGAAATCTTTTCATTTAATCCATTATATTCAATTCGTAAGAATACATAAATGAAAATTGATACCCTTTCTTTGGATTCTTCATAGGAAAATACCTATTGTAAAATAGGGGAAGAAAGTATAAATTATATTGTGTATTTCTGAAATGTAGACAAAAAGGAAATTTGAGATTAACTTATTTTCACACACATGGTAGGAAAAAATTTCAAATAATGAATGGTTTACCTTTCCTTTTCCAACCTAAGCCTTTCTCAGCAACCTAAATAATGGTCGGATCATATATGAGGAGAAAATTTACCTTAGAGAAAGATATGATTGAATAAAGTCTTATATGAGAATTATTGGAGTGGCATTAAACAAAAATCTTGATGTGTCTTTTTTTTCTAAAATTGTAATGGTTTCAATTTATAATAAAGCAACTACACTCTTCATAAAAAATCACTAGAACCTTCCAAATCATTTGTGGGTATTTACTATAGTATTGTTGTCTAAAAAAGTTACAGTATATTTTTGGTGGTCACTTACTAGGTGTCAAGTTCCCTTTCAACAACTTACCCCTATGTCTCTTACATCACCTCCTCATATAAATCATTATATTCCATCATTGATCCTTCATAATAATCCATCTTAATCTATTTGGTAATTCAAAATTAGAAATTAAAATCCACAAATCTCTAAAAATTATGAGCATCATTACACCTAGAATATCCCATATATACAATTAATTAAGGATTACAGACAATGACATGTACTATGATATAATCATATCATTTACTATAATATAATGCTTGTTTTTTGATATATCATTTTCCTTATTATTATTAATCCTTTACCCCTATTATAAGCTAAACCACAAGAAATAATATTTATATATCATTGATTGTGAGATTTTGATAACCTAATATTCCATCTTTCAACCATTGTATTTATTTTCATTAAACATAATAAATTATTTATTTATTTTTCCATTGTAAACATTGTAATGTTTAAATAGGTTTTGATACATAATTATGGAATGAAAAGTATGTGAGTGACTAAGAAAATAGGGTAAAATAATAAATAAATATTAAATTATAGTAGTGATGAAATATATGATTGGAAGTGGTGATGAAATAGTGTGAAATAACAAAATTGTTGCAGCCAATAAAGATGCTAAGAAAATAATATCACATAAATAAAGAAGAGAGGCCCCCCAAAAATAAGGATTAGAAAATTATTATATATGGGAATTCATTTAGATATGTTCAATAATTTTTCCATCCCTCATCCATAGAGAAAATAAAAATAGATATAAAATTAATGATATTATCCAATTCAATCGAATAGTCTATAAGTTAGGGAATATATCAAATATTTTTATCAATATAAGAACTCACTCATTAACAAAAATTAGGAAATTAGTTTCCTTTAAGTCCAAATTATCATATCAATATAGTTTGTTATCATAATGAAAAAATATCAGAATTTGTGGACACGCAAAATGGGTTTTAAAGTTTAAAATTTTAATTGAGATCAATATTTTTTGATAATTCATTTTTTTAAAAATATTACGACCAAAATAATTTGATAAGAGAGTAATTTCAAACAAGAAAGAAGATGGAATGAATTAAATGTTGTAACCAATATACTATTATTACCTATGGAGTTTTATACAACAACTATGATCATCGAATTATTAAACAATTATGATTTCTTAACAAAAATTTGAAATAAAAAATTAAGAGTTTAAAATAAAACCAATAATTTTTATGAGTAAACTAATCATCCTCTGATGCTCTTTTACACTCCCACGACCTAGGTTGTGTATCGTCATCAATCTCCAAAAAAAATTTGACTTATGAATGTCATTTATTCCCTTAACACTAAAATATATTTAAATATTATTAGCTCAAAACCTCCTAGAGTTTCCTTTTATACATACATATGTGTTTCATAAATGATATGATTATCAATTACCGTTTTTTTGGTATTTATATGGTGATAATTTTATCATGGAAACTAATTAATGGTTCCTTGTGATTCTAGATCAGTATAAATATGTACACTCTTCTTAGAAATATTCAACTCTCTTTTAATGAGAATCCAACTACATGAATTATAAAGATTGTGAAAACATCTTCCCATATAAAATATTCAATACTTACTATGAAAGAAACACAATGGGATACATGAAACAAAAACTGTATTCCATCATATATTTAACGATTAATTATTCAATTTTTTATTTCTCAATCCCATGAAATCATTCATTGAAGAATGGTTTATTTCATATTGGATGCACTTAACCAATCTTCTTCAGTCATTAGGAAAGCTTCTCTAAAGGTACTCTAAGTTTGGACTCAAAAAAATTCTTTTGAATGTTATGGCTAGGTTCATTCAAATTTTTTCCACTACACCAAACATAATGTAATGTTTCTTACTCAACATATATAATGTCATTGAGACATTTTATTGAAGAATTAAGTTTTACATATCAATGATCGTGTAGCCATAAACTTCAAGAAGTATAAGTCCCTCAATGTATTCATTAATCATAATCCTATGAACACAAAAATAAATGAGAAAAAACATAATATTTTATTCAATGGAGTCAGTATATACATCTCAAACCACATAATATTAATGTTTTATCAGCAATAAAACTACAATCGTCATACTATCCTCACCACGAGCTTTGATCAGTCGAGGTCAGAACTGTATTGTTATTTTTTTCAAACTAGTGATGAAGCTCGACACATCATGTTTGACTAAATATATACATAATTGATCAATAAAACTGTAGTGGATTATTATAAATGAATTAGTGATTTGATCTTTGAGATCCATTTACATGATCTAGGTTCATGTTTATTCAATAATATTCGATGTTTTCCTAGGCATTGATGATAATCTCCCTTCGCATGAACTCTAGTCTCTTAGTTTTTAATCTTCATTGAACATTATCCCAACCAAAATCACTCTTTGAGTCAAACTCTATTAACATCAATGTTTCTCCTTTTTATATCAAATTCTTCATCAGTTAAAATCGGGTGGCATTATACTTTCTTTGAGTTCTCTATTTTCCATGCATAATTGTTATCTTTTTTTAGGGGGAATCTTATTGTGAAAAATCATATGAGGGATCATATCAGAGGATGTTTTATTTATCCTACATGGTGAGACTAGAAAATATCTCTTGGTATTTAGAATCAAATAAATTACCCATGTCTTACAACCAAAGATCCTACAGTATTCCTAGAAAATTTCATACATGAAACTTTTTTAATTTTTTTGAAAACACCATGCACTACTAGAATCCAAATTTATCATACAGGGTAAATCTTGAGATTATAAAATGGAAATATACATAAAATGTTACATAATAAAAAATTGATAAAGTAATACCTTGAAAATGACATATATAAAAAGTACCAAATGTAAAAAGTCATACAAAATAGCTTTATAAAGGCTTAAAGAGATGAGACCTTGTCATTTTTTATTAAAATAATAACATTGAGATTATAGAATTTCATGTTTCATAAAATATATTTTTTATAATAACATTGAAGTTTAAAAAATTAAATCCAACACCTGTGACACTATAAATTAATATCTTAATTAAACTCATGAATAGAAACTAAAACAATTCTACTAAAAGATATTAAAAATCAATTCATGGAATATAAGAAATATAAATTCAAAGGACACAAAGAGAGAAAAAATCCGTAAAATGTAATTTCAAAAACAACTTCAAAAACATTAACTTGATATTATTTCAGTAAATATTGAAAAATAAATACAAAAAAACATTGAACATTTTTATAAAAAAATAAAATTTTTCTTATAAAAATTAATAAATTAAAAATATCATTATATAATTAAAATTGTTAAAAATATTATCAATTAAACTAATAATTCAATGAAAATAATTAAAATTACATGATAAATATATGAAAAATAAAAATTAAAATATATCCACATCCAATTACACCACACATAATACATTATGTTTCCTCAAGCAATCAATTTATCAAATCCAATGGGATGAAATTAATCACAAAAAATTTAAAACTAATGTTCAAACAAAGTGTTTATTTTTATAAATATTTCCCACATATACTCTCTTCATTAGTAAATGTGATATCTCATTTCAAATTTTTTTTGGGAAAATTATGGTTTTAGGTTTACAAAAATGAATGAAGTTAATTTTTTAAAAAAGAAAAAAAAGAAATTTTATTTTTCATTTAACTAAATGTTCATAAATTCTATTTATTTCTAAGCGAATAGAATTTTATAATTATCCGAAAAAATAGACACAACTGGTGGAAGATTTTTGTTAATAAATAAAATAAAAAATATTCACTTCAACAACAAATTCTTGAATAATGAATAAAATTTTCATTCATATAATGAGTTAATTCAGTATCTTATTTTAATGAATGTCACATGAGTTTAAAATCCAACAAAAAAATTGAAATAAAATTATGTTTTTAGATATTTCATTAAAAGTTTATGCATGAATAAAATAAGATTGAAATTTAAATTATATTCCCATATTGCTTCTATGGTTGAATAGAAAATATTAACAACTCATTGTTTGAAAAGAAACCCAATGTTTGAAAAATTTACCACATCTAAAATAGTTAAATGACTCTTAAGTACAATCAATTTTGATAAAATTTATATTTATTTATGATTTAAACTACATTGAAGATCATTTTATAACAATTTAAGTCAAATATTTCACATTTGAAACTCAAAATTCCCCTTAATTTTGAATTAAAAAGTAGGGGATACAATTTTAAAGATCTTGATAAAAATATATTTTGAAATTTATTATTGAGTAATAATGATCAAGGGTCACAATGAAGTTAAATATTCACTTTTTCGGAAATTTAAAATACTTTTTTGAAGGAACATAATGTTTCCGACTAGAAATTTTTTGTAATATCATTACAAAAACAGGATTTCCAAATAATTTTCTTCATTAATGATAAGGATCATAGATAATTTCAATAAAGAATAAAACAAACATGTTAAGGATTAAATTTAGCATATAAAGTTATCAAAATATAATTAGTAACCAATAGAATCTATCTTCTACAACAACATTCAATAACACATTGTAATAAAATGTAAATAGTTATTTAACATAACCAGAATGTTCATATTTTTTCCAAAATGAAAATTATTCAAATAAGAGTAGGTAGAAAAAAAACTCCCCCTATATAGAATATTTTCTCTTGTAAAGTATAAAAAAATTCCCTTCTCATAACCATAATAAAACCCAATGATTTCAATGATTAAATGCATATATAATGAAAATAATGGAATGAAATTCTAAAAAATTTAATCCCAAGAATACACTTAACTAATTTTTGATTTAAATTATTGGTACTTTATGTATTCACTATATTGAAGCTCCACCCAATTATTAAAAATTCCATGACTTTTGCCTAAAAATAGTTTCAATAGTATTATTTTAATGTAAGTGAAATCTAAGATATCCCATTCTATAAAAAATTAATGGATCATGTTAAATCCATATATACACACAAGAAGGTTGATTATTTTTCAACCATTTAAGTAAATGAAAAAATGATTATTGTTTGTCTCCAATGGTGTATTGAGTTTGCAACCCTCAGTTTGACTCAGTGCATGCTAAAATTGCATGAAATGTGACAACATACAATCCCTTAATCTAACCATTAAATTATTGCATAATCCAATGACCAAAAACTAGAAGTGGTGAATTATCCTATCCAACTAGTTCTATAACCACATTAATTGGAACTCTCCAAATTTAAATGCATATAGAGAAATTTGTCTTGAGATTACCTAGAACAAGCTTAATCATAGAGTTAAATGGTGAGTCTCTTTTTCAAACCATAAAAATTTATTTTTTATGATAGGTTCATGGAAGGTTCTGTTCTTTCCTTATAAAACATTTAATTCATGTAATACTATCATCTAATCTCATTTAGATAATTAAAATCCAAACACATTATTTCACATACTATCTTAAAATTAAAATTCAGGTAAGTCATTGCCCAATAATACATTTCATGAACCTACAAGGTTAAATGTCATTTTTTCAATGGTAAATAAATAAGGATAAATATATATGGTAGTAATTTAGTCGCATAAAGTCTCATACAACTTATTATACCTATCTTTTATGGATCTAACCATTGTTTTCTCAATAATTTTCCTAACCACAATCTTAGAAACATTATCCTGACCACACGAATGTGGGTTAATGGTGTTTATAGTTATGTGAGTACAACAATAAATTTCCATTATATATTTTAATATAATGTTTTTTGAAATATGTTTCTTTATAAGTGATAAATGATTATGGGACTCTAAATATTGAGAAGATACTCTTTTTGATGAATATGATAACAACAATAGCAATGTTGTTTGGAATTATCGTATTGTCTACCTGCTTACACTAATAGTCTATAACCAAAAAAATATACACATTCCCAAAACATAATGTAAATGGTCCTATAAAATCTAGTCCTCATACATAAAACAATTGGACCTAGAAAATCCCCTTTTCTAGAAACATCTATTTCCAAACCACAATTCCTAACCTCATATTACTATCATATCATATAAAAAATATATTATATTTCATGTATATATTATAACATTAAAAAACAATAACATAATAACTTTTTGTATGCCCTCCCTCCCATATAGTGTCTATATTAAGGTGAAGAGTGTAATCACTCAATAGTGGGAAGAATATCCTCTATCGGCAAACATCTTTTCAGGATCATGTTCGTACATATTTGAAAGAGAATGCGATATTTCTAAAATAATTAATTTGACTAAAAAGTAAATTAGATACTTATAAATCCAATTCGGGTAATTGAAGGGTCCATCTCGTAGTCTAAGGTTTGTATTCATTTAGTGTGATGATAGTTGATAGATAAATGGTTAGTGAATATGATAAAATTTTACCTGATTGGATACTTCATAAATTTATATTGTTTAAATATAATATGTAAAAACACCTTATTCTGATGGTGTAATTTTTTAATCATATAAAATATTAATAATATAGTAACCTATATGTAACCCCTTTTCCTTTATGAAGTGGAAATTATTTGAGTAATTATATTTTACCATTATAATCCTTTAACATAAATGCAAAAACATTTTATCCTAAAAAATACCTTGAATAACCTTAAACAAATTCTTTTCTTAGTTTAAAGAAAATTTTATATCTTTAAATCTTTTTAAAAAAACATACCAATTGTAATAATAAATTCAAAATTTCCTCTATCAATTTAAAACATAAACATGAATACCTAAATTATAATTTTATTCATATCTATGAAAGAAGAAATAATATATCTTCAAAAAAATCCAGAGAAACACATAAGAAAAAAAGGAATTCACAAGTATTCAAAAGTCCCAAATAAATAAGAAAATGTGGGTTTTCTAGGTATTTAGTGGCTATAGTAATCTAGTTGTAACCAGAATAACCAATTTTAATAGATAATAATTCATTACCTTCCAACCACCCAAGAATTTTTTCCTCAAATATAATTGGAAAATAATATTTCCCATTGGATACGTTATGTTTTCTATAATATATATAGACTCTCCTTTTTCACTATAATTGTTTGGATCTTCTCGTTCTTTCATTTGTAATAATAGTAAATCTTCTCTTTTTTGGAACCACTAAAACTGGACTAAGCAAAGCGATGTATAAAATGGTAAATATATTTATAGTATCTAATAAAAATATATCCTCTTACCAAAATACTTATTTAATTTTTGTTTTCAGTATTCTTTTTCCAATAACACATGATTTATGGTCACACTCTATGGTTATTTCATTTATAAAGTATGAAGGGATAATCCCATAAAAATATTAGCTATAGAGTAAAGAAGAAAATAAATTTTCTTCCTAATTAAAATTATGATATTTTTAATCATTAAAAATTTCTATATTATATGATATGACGATAGTTAATGAAGAACACCTACCTTGAAAATACTATTTCTGATGAGATATCTGGGTTTTGAGCTCCATTATTGGTGATTTTTTATGAAAACCATTTATATAATACACCTCAATTCATGATTTTTCATATAAGTATACACTTATTAAAATCCAAAATGACTTAAGGGCTTGGTGCATTTGGTTAATTGGATACATAGAACAGAAACATAAAACATGGTTACAATAACATTACTTTAAAACTCTTAAACATTCCGTTAAATTTAATTGACCTTCTGTAATTTTAATAGATAACCTTGGGATATACATAATAAATTGGTGATCTATGGATCCTGGTAGTTGATTATTCAAATAATAATATATTTAATGCAATTCACATTACTACAAATGCATATCAAGGTGACATAAAATTGTGAGAATCATAAACCTGAACATCGAAACATGATATAATATAATAACATCAAGGCCATATTATATTACTAAAACAACATAAAACATAAAATAAACATAATATGTTATGTCTAATCATAAAAACCACACAATATAATTTTCTTTTTATAACTTCCCTTGCACCATACATTTTGTCTCAATAGAAAAAAAATTATCTAATGCATTGGATGGTTTTATAATAGTGGTAACACACCTCACATTCATTTCATGTACATGCATTTTTTGGACACATAAATAATACACCATATTAACATATTTTGACACATTAAATCCTATGATTAAGGATTGTGGTTTACAAAGTTATAATGACCAAATATATTAAAAATCATGGATTTTAATTGAATAAATTTGAGTGGAAGTGGGTATGGATATTGAAAAGAGAAATATTTGGGATGGAAAATCATAGGATAATATTAGAAACATATCACATGTACATAATGATTAATGAAAGGGTTCAATTAGAGGTAATGGTTTTCACTTATTTACTTATAATAATTAGTGGTGTAAAATATGTCTATGAAAACACATTCTAATAAGAAATGTTTGAAATAAAATGGCATAATATAAAGATAGACCTTGAATTGTGAGGAGTATGAGAGAATCACATACCTTGAGGTAGCACATCTAAAAGATATTGAAGAGAATATTAAGATTTGAATAATAAATTTGGAGGGATTAGAGGGATTTATGGGGAGTGGAACTCATTCTCAATTGGTTTTTAGTGAATATGAGTGGGAGTTTGGGTGAGTATTTAGGGAAAAATAGAGGGGAATTATTAATTAATTTTTAAACACAGGTTTCGGAATACATATAATAAATTAATTAAAACCACAAACCTTCCCATAGTTTTCCATTGGTTTAATCCAAATTGTAGTGGTTAGAAATATTTGATAAATAAATTAACTACACATTTTAAAATAATTACATAGGTGATGTGGAATAGACTCTTGTCAAAAAGAATTAATTTTTAAAACATTAAAGAAAATATAGGTTTTAGAGGATTAATTATGGGTTTATAAAATTAATAAAATAACCAAAAAACATTATATTAATGGGAAAATATATATTTCTTGGGGATTTGTTTTATTTCATTTATTACAACAATTTTGAGTCATTATGATTTCATAATACAAACCATATATTTATATTATATTCAACATTTTCCCTAAAATTAAAATCTCTAAAAATAATTATGAAAAATTACCCATTGGATATTTTCCATTTGTTCATTTGAAAAATAATATTTAGTTTTTCCAAATAATTATTTAAATATGATAATTTAAACTCTTAAATAAAATTCCCAACTTACTGTAAAATACACATTTTTATGACTAATAATTTTCTGACGACTCTAAAGATTATAGTGCACATAATTAAATTACTTTACCATTTTTTATAAATAAATATTATTTAATAATATTATTATATTACACTAATATTTTTTTCAAAATTCCCAAATTCATTAAAAATACTGTTAAAACTCTATATTTTCAAAAAATATTATTTTTGTTTCTTCAAATAAAATTCCAATATTCCCCATCTCAAATATATTGTTATATATAATTTAATAATGAAAATGGATAAATGTAATAAATATTTTATTAAAAATAAATCATACATGTTCAAAGTACTAGGGTCTAGATACCTGACCCCTTATTGTACAACTGTATTCTATATGTGTTAAGTGTTCAATGGTTCCACATTCTTGGGTGGTTTGATGAACATTATTTTGGATGTGATCTTGGAATGATTGAATGTATCTCATAAATGTTTTGTTTAATGTTCATTTATTAAATTTTATATCTATATTGGTCAAGAGAGAAGCCCAATGATGACATGTATCTTAAAATATATGATTATTCGGCATCATAGAGTATGATCATGCTTGTATAGACCATAAACTCTTTTATCTTTTTTTTAATTATACTTCATTATAATGATTAATATATAATTGTCTTTACCATCACTATACAATGATTATATTATCAATGATTAATATTCTTAGTTGTATTTTAAATCTGAAAATCTATATTTTATAAGGGTCCAAAATAACCAATGTAGTTCCTGTGTTTTCTATAACTACATAAGGATGTTATTCATTCAATATGAGAACCTCATTTATAATATTTTATGTCATTACATTCATCCCCCATTTAAAAATTTTCCAATAGAATTTCATTTCGTGGATTAAAATAGACTAGTGTACTTTTTTTATCACTTCCTTAAGTTCCCAGGTTTCTTCATGATAATTTTTGTTCCACCACATCAATTTGACCAAGTTATTTTACTGGTTTTCTAAAACTCTGTCTCTATAATCAAGGATATTTACTAGCAGATCCATTTTTAAAAAATCAATCCCCAACGGTACCAACTTTTTATTCATTAAATGCGAGGAGTCCTGTAAGTACTTCTTCAAGAAAGATACATGGAACACATCGTGTACTTAAGAAAAGGTAGTTGGGAATGCTAGTTTATAGTCCAAATATAGTATGTTATCAATGATAACAAAAGCGGTGATTTATATTTGACTAGTTTCCCCTTATTCCCAAATCTCATGACTTTCTTCCAGGGATACATACAAAGGAAAACCTAATCTCTGATCTTATAATCCAAGTATCATAAATTATTTTATATATTTATTTTTTAGAAACATTTTACTAATATCATATGTTTTTTATTATTTTTACCATTATTTTAAATATCTTGGATAATATAAAGTCCCATAAGATACCACTAACCAACTCACTCCTATGATTTTGGAGTTGTAAACATGTTCCTATATAAAACTTTATAAGGTTCTATTTGAATGATAGAATGGAAACATCTTTTATATAGGAACTCAACTAGAGGAATGTGTACATCCCAAAATCCTTATAAATCCATTTAATATGACCTTATAATATCTTCTAGAGTTTTTATAGTTATTTTATATTGAGAATATATCTAAGAGTTTTAAGAAGTACTTAAACTCATCTCTATATCCTATTCCTACTGAAGGCATCTATAGAACCATGAGGTAAACCTCAGAAGTCAATAATATATAATATAGAGTGTGTGTCCATATAGTCTTAACACATCCCATATGTAGCTCAAAGTAATTGGGTCAAGAGAAAAATATTATTTAATATCAATGAAATTTGATTTCATTATAAAGTGATCAACTACAACCCAGATGCCATTATTTCCATTAGATGTGCTGATGATTATAAATAAAAAAACACATTTATATATTTTCTTTTTTTCTTAATGATATAAGAAATAGATTAAGCCTACCCTTAAACTTATCTAACTCATCGTTGAATTTTTTTTAATAGCATCTAGATAATTTTTTTTTATTTTACTATTCATGTTATCCCACCATTAGTTTTGATGTAGATCTCTATACATATAAGTTGTTATTGTATGAATATATAATGATGAGTTATTTGAATAATATAAAAGTTTCCACTTAATTTCTAGTTTCCTTGAGCCACATATTTGGGTTCAAAACATATAACTCCATATTTATAGAAGTTTAAAACTTCAATATTCATTACCTTACATTGTATGGCATTATCATCTTTTTAGGAATCCTTGATCCTCTATGTAATAGATGGTTAAACAATTTCTTAAGTAATGTAGGATGAATATCCTTTTGTAATTCTAATTTACATTTTTTTATGTCCAATAATAATTAATCATTTTCAATCCTCATTATGGATAAGGTTGTAGGATCATTTCTACTCAGAGAATATACCGGTTTGTTCACCATTCTAGGATAGTAATGGAATTAACAATCATAATCAGTGATTGAATCTATCCTGTTTCATTAAACCATCTTCATCTACTTTTGTGTGAATATATACTTGAGGATTTTATAATCGATATATATTTCACACATCTCTCAATATAGATTTTTTACCAAATCATTAATGATAAGATTATTGTATCTAATTATAGATATTGGTTTAGTAGTTATACTCATGGATATTTATTTAGAGAGAGGTATAGGCTATCTCTTTTTGTCACTAATGAGTAAAACACCCAATACCTTTTTCGGTTTATCATTATAACTTTAAATCCTTCCCCTCTAGTTGGTAATGATAGTAAATTTTCAAATATTATCCTACTCTTTACCTCCATAAATATCTCTTCCCATAAATTATTTTAGAAAAACATCACTCCCTTCTGAGTTATATTGGTTACTCGGATTGAAAATCAGGATAAGTTTTTCAAAAATTGAGTAGAGTTCTCAAATAATACAAAAAACTATGGTTCTATTTAATAGATTTTGGTGTGATTCATTATTTAATTTCCTTTGTTTTTTAATGAAATATAGGTATCCCCTTACTAGTTATAAAATTTCTTATGAATGTTATATTATCTATCAAAAACATTTATTTTTTGTACATTAAATTTAAATTATCCTTTTACAATGCCTTATATTGAGCATCCAAATTCTCCTCATTCTAATCCTTTATTTTAGAGTTAATAAGAATATAATTAATAAAAACTACAAAATTTTTCTCAAGGTAATCCCCAAATTCTATATTCTATAATTCCACAATTATTTATAGAGAATTATAGATTCCTAATAGAATCATTATTAACTACTAGTGACTATAAGTAGTCTAAAAATAAGTCATTGGGGGTATCAACCAAGTTCATATTTACATAATAATATTGTGATAGAAGATAAAACTTATATAATTACTGCACTCCCCGCAGTTAATCAAACAAGTCACCAATCCAAAATAGATTATACATATTTTTTATCATGATCTTTATGAGCTCACAATAATCAATTTAGAGGCATATTGATCTTTACTTTTTTCTGACAAAGAGAACGGACGCACCCCATGGTGAGGCCCAATGAATATAAACCCTATATAAAGATTGACATATAGTTTATTCATCAAATCATCATGTTTAACAGTGTACATTATATATTGAGTATTTGTTATTGTAAAATCATCATGACAATAATAATTGAGGAATTTATCTCGTGGCTTATATGAAGACCATTTAATTTGATAGGAAACATGTTATAATATTCCCTTATAACGGACATGTCTTAACAGATAATCTTTTCATTATAAATTTTACATTAGACTTCATTGAAATAAATGATAATTTTTATATAATTATATATTATTCAATAACAATATTATATGAAATAAATTATTGTTTCATAATTTATGAATTTATCAAAAAAGTTTTTTTTAAATATAATTTCTATTTAAATAATTTTGGTTTCTTCATTTAAAAATATAATTTTGATCAACATATATATATAATTTTATATATAACAGTATAATGAAAATAAATAATCATAGTCATTGTTTTATTAAAAATAAAAGATAATAGTTCATACTATTAGATTCTAGATAAACAACACCATATTGCACTAGTGTACACCCTAAGGGTAAGGTGTGATATGGTGGAAATTTCTTATGGTGGTTAAATGAAAATGGATTACGTTGTCATCTCAATATTCTCAAACATCTCTGATAAATTTTTTATTTGAATTTCAGTTATTTAATTTCATCTTTGCATTATTCTATGTAAAAACATAGTAATTCCATATCCCTGGGATGTTCTAATAATTTATTTCATAGGATATGATCCAACTTGTTAGGGTCATTTCTTATTCTATCTGAGTCAATTATTCTTTATCATAACTTAGAATATATACTAGTGTTAATGGTCACTATAAAATGGATATATTAACAATTGTTAAGATTATTAATATTATTTTAAATTTGACTATATTTATTTCAAAATGGTGTTAATTCATCAATGTAGGGAATGTATTTTTTATTACTTTAAAAGTATTCACTTCATTAAAAAAATTAATATCATATATAAATTTTTGGGCCATTAAATTTTATAATATAGGCAAGACACTTGAGTCAAGGAATTCGAAGATCCTCAATATTCCACTTAAAGAATAAAAAATATTTAAATCCTTTTCATCATCATTTTTTCCTCATCAAACTAATCCTTATACTCAAAAATAATGACTGGATTTATAATTTTTTTTCTTACGAACACTTATCACAATGTCCTAATAACTCTCCCACGTACTTCTTTAAATGATCTTACTCTTGAAAATATAATGTTACTATGAATGAATATATAGGGATTTGTTTTATATTTATATCATTTATCATTCTCAAAAAAATATCCACTTCCTCATCTACTTGTTCCTCTAATTGTAGAATATCATCTCTAGAATTTTTTTTACATTTTTCAGGTTCATTAGTTCTTTTAAAAAAATTGGTTTTTCTTTTTTGTTCCCCAAAATAAAAAATACATTTACCATTAAAAAAAATCTATTATAGCCCATTTTATGTCATGGAAGGACCTGAAAAGGATGATATGAACCTACTTTTCACAGTCCATTTCGGAAATATGAAAATTGGTGGGAAGTTAAATCTTTCCTTCAATAACTCAAAATTCATTAACCCTGATAATCATGTGATTAATTGATCAATTTTATAATAATAATATAATATTGGTGGGTCGTTACACTACAAATTTGATGTGTTAAAACAGAGATTAAATGATTAAATATAGACTCACACCAAGTTCACAAAAATAGTTAAATGTTTGACTATCTCTTCTGATAAAATACATAACAAATATTCCTATATCTTTATGTCTAGGAGGTATCCTATTTCTAAGGGTAGAACTACACTCCTCTATTATTTTTTTGGTGGTAAATTCTTCAATTTTATCAAATTATATACAATTTTCTTTTTGAATTTAAAGTATTATTCAATTTCAAGTAAGGCCTCAAAAATAAGTATATTGAATTTTTTCCCTAAAAATTTATAATAATTTCATAATTTATGTTTCTCGATTCATGTTATTTATTATTTTAAGGAAACGAATGGTTTGATATAAATATTTTAGAATGTTTGGCATACTATCATTTTATTCATTAATGTTTTTATTACCTTTATTCTTTATGTTTTTATAGTCTTTTAACTTTTCATTTTCAAATTGAACAGTTAGTTTTAAAGTGTATTTTGTGTGCTACCTAGATTCCCAATTTTTAGATTTATATTTTTTCTAGTTTCATCCAAATTTTCATTTTCAGTTGGTTTTGGGACTTTTTAAACATCCAAGTTATCTTAAATACCAATCCTAGTTATTACATCCATTATATTCTCTATAGTATTCAATTTATTAGTGGTACAATGTTTACTATTTTCTCCTTTACTAATTCCCCTTGGTAGAATTATCATTTTAAAATCAATGATATATATCATATCATTAGGCTAATCCTTATCTAATTTAAAATTCAATTATTTTTATATTTAACATTAAAATTTAACTCCTAATAATGCATTATAATTAATATTTGATCCATTTTATAAAACATTAGTCTCTAAAAATTTAAAATTGAATTTGAATATTCATCACATTGATGGATTTGATATTGTATCTTATGTTATCGTTGAATTCCAAGGTGAGAATATGGTCTAAACACCCCTTGATATTTAAATGAAAATATGCATGGTTTATATACCCTTGGGATTATTTTTTAAATAAAGTATCATCATCAGGAAAAAATCTATATTCACAGATGTAAAAATAAATTTTTTTTGTGGTTTGGTGGGTATATCAATGTTTGGGGAAAAAAATTCAAATGACTAAACATATTATAATGCTATAATATATCCCAATGTGATTATGAATATTCTCATTATAAAATTTAACAGAATGAGCCTTATAATTATTTAATGAATTCCTTTAATTATAAGAAAATTTTTTCTTCTATAACATTTTTATGGTAAATTTTTCGTTTGAGTATTAAAAATTTAATTAAATTCTTCAGTAATTTTGTCTAAGAAATCTACTACGAAGAACTGGTCGAATGGAGTTTTGTGGTTTTGGGTATGACTATAATAAAATTTTCAGTAAATAACTATATAGTAAAATGATGATTTGATAACTACCTAATTAATCATATTCTTGCCATGTTTAATGGAATAGATTATAGTTATCTTGAAAAAATCATGTGATTTTATACATAATTTACATTTTCTTTTTTTGGATAATATTTCATCAAAAATAAATTTAAAACCAACTAAAATGTTTCAAATATCTCCCCATCCAATAATTTTAACCATGTTATATCATTTTCATTGAGTAATAATAGGAAAATTCTCAATTTCAATTCCTCCTCACTCATCCCCCTACGTGTTTGAAACTACCGCACACTATAAAATTCTTCTGAAAGAATAATCTATGAGGAATTTTTAATTCTTTGAATATATTTGTTAAATTATTTGATTTTAGTTTCAAATTAATTAAATTAATATTAGTTTAGTTTTCAAATAAAATTACTGATATACTACTCCCATTTATTATGATGGAATAATCATTGAAATATAATTCTCAAGTAATTTTGATGATCATGGGTTATTGAATTTGATATATCTATGTTTTATTATTTTCTTAAATATAATTATAGGATTAATTTTTTTCTTTCATAATTTTTATCGAAATTTTGTGTTGTCAATGATAAATTATTCATCTTCATATGGCTTCAAATATAAGGTTATTTATGTTTTCTACTTATAAAATTTTACATTTTCATTCTTTTATTGGAAAACATATAATGAATATAGGTATCCTCTCATATGAATTTTTTCTGACTTTTCTATTTTTAGTTGTGCCCAATATAAAATTTCCTTGGCTGTCTTGAGGGTAATTTCATTCAATGTGGCCCCATAGAATAATTTCACAATATACCATAACATAAATCCATGGGATAAAATTTTTCTATTATCAAAAAGTGAAAGAGTACCATAATATATTTTACTCATTAATTCCCAGAAATTTTTTAAGACGAATTATGTATCTTCAAATTATTTACCAAAATAATGAGGGATTTTAAATGTGAAACTATAAAAAAATATATATGTCATGAATATATTGATCCTGAATTAGTTCAAATCCAAAAAAAATATAAGTATTATTAAAAAATGAATAAAAATAACACAATTCTATTGAATTTTTGGGTGTGAAAAATTGGACTGAAACACAAAAAAAATTCAACAAAAATGAACTCACATATAAAAAATGAGCTCAATCGAGGAAGTGCCTCTTGAAACTGAGATTAGATGAAGAAAATTGAAAACTATGAAGCTTTATTTTTTTGTTAAAATCATTGAGACTGAGTTTTTTTTAATGAAAGAGGTATAATATATATTCTTTATTTGTAAAGTCTTCAAATATATCTAGTATTTCATTCGAGCCATGGAATTGAGATTGAGTGTGATTCCATGTCTCGTTGAGCCCAGAATTGATATTTGAAATATATTAAATATATTAATTTTAAAAGTTCTTAATTCTAATGAAAAGGGGGAATAACTCCCAAAAGGGAACTCATATTTGAAATATGAGGTTGTAATTGAGTCCAAATATATGGATTTACCCTAGACATAATGTAATCATTGTCAGTGTTATCCATTTGTGAAAACATTTTCCTGGGCATGAATAATTTAATTAATTAATTAATTAATTTATTTATTTATTTTAGTGACACAATGACCTAATCTACCTATATTTAATGAAATTTATGCCCAATTGTTAGGGTTATCCAAATATCCCTGATAATAGAGAGATATAATTGGAGAAAGACTTTGTAAATATTGATGATGGATCGATGATCATTCATAGCAACAGGGATCAAGGATCATTCCAATGACTATGAAATATATTTTTTCTTCATCAAAAATTGAATCAAATTGATGTTGGAAGTTTTATAATGTGGATATCTATATTTTAATTCTATTATGATGAAAACGAATCAATAATCTAACTAAATTATTTGAGCATATATCATATTTTGGGTAAAGGTTAAATTTTTCTTGGATTGGTGATTTTAATTTTTGTTTACTAATATCACTTCATTCATCATCTAAATTAAACAAATCTAGGACAACATTAAAATTTAATGAGGTCAATTCATCATGTTTTTGTGTTTTTAATTCCGTCCACCATTCATTCAATGTTCATAAAATGAAATTTATTTTTCTAGTGGTTTGATGAATAACTAGTATTTGATTTTTGTGTGACCACTATTAAACACAAAAAAATAATACCATGGGTGCTGATGTGATCAAATGCTGATATTGTGAGGAATGAAGAAGATAGATGATCGATCAATTTAGAATTGGGGATACTCTTTTTTTTAGAGTTAGGCAATGGTGTTACTTGAAGGATGATTTACTAACCGATCAAGGTACAATTTATGGGGAGAATGAGGAAATGATGATTTTTCATACCAGATCTATGATCTTTAGGTTAGATATATGGAGGAATCGAAGGAGGGGGTGGTGTGGTTATATGAATAGGGGGAACCATGGGTCTTGGAAAATTTCAAATTACATGACTTGTAATCTAGAATCCCACACCAGGTGGTTCTCTAACAATAGTTCAAGTATTTTCATGGAAAAGATAAGTATCACACAGTGTGTGACACGAGTCACATAGCATGTGATTTGACCTAGAAACTCAGCATGTCCTCTGGGATCATACAGATAGGCACTCGGCTAGGCTTGGAGTACATGGGAAAATACATATACTTATACATGGTGTAGTACATGGCCACAACGAGATGTACATGGACATGAGCATGGGACATGATATATGGTTAAACCATTGGTCGAATAGATATTTTGTGTACTTATATTACATGTCATGTACTTTTTTAAAGAAGGATTAGATACATTGTACCCTTTAGCATAGACATGTTTTATTAGGGTGTGTTCCCTTTATCCTATACCGAAAGATTTATTATATAATTGAATCCTATATAATGGATGGAGATACCCTCTGAGTAACATCGTTCATATAGATTTTTAGTAATTATTTTGTGATTCATGGAGTGATATCATCCATCATCATTATCCCTAGTTGGGGTTTTCATAATCTTGATGAACAACACTACATGGGTGTCGATACCCTACTTAGCAGGTTAATCAATAATGGTTTATTGTTAGACCCTATGGACCTAAATGTGATACCCATATGTGTATCATTATCTTTATAATTAAATAATTTTTATCATGTGGTGATACCTAACAAGCATGAAATCTAAGATGGATGTCATCAATTCTATCTGACTCATGGAGTCCATTCTCCCTGATGAGTGATATGAATCCTTTGAGTGGGAATATTAGACTGGATATATAGTTACGACCTTACCTTGATATTGTGTTTATAATATGAGAATATCTGGATGCTATTGTGAAATTTTCTTTGGCCATATACCTACTATGAGTTGATGGTAATTCTTGCTGATTTGTGCTTACTGGTTTTGGGGTATCCGACTGGGTATTGTTATAATCACCCTCAGATGGGCTCTTCCAATGTGGGTTGTGTCTTATACTCATGATCATAAATTTGATAGGGATCTTAGTATACCAGGAGTAGAAAGAGATTATATTTGGACTAAACAAACTATGGTTTATACATGGAGTCTCATTTCATTATAGAACCTTCTTCCTCTCAGTTTGGCATTTTTAATAAATTTTTTGGCTTATATTTGGACCTTATCACTTTCTATTAGTTTTTAATACTTTTTTTTAAATTAGATCTGTACATGCATTGGATATACAATATATATTACATTTCAGAATTTTATAATATTGGATATGTGTGTGTAGGTACCTTCGGCTAATGCCTCCCATGTAAGGGTTATCCCTACTCAGTGCTGATCATTATCCCCTAGCCTATTAGAGGTGGGCTTGGGATATTCACACTTAGCTTATCACTAACTATGTGAGAAATGTGATTTCGATCATGATAGGGTTTTATCAGAGTAGGTTCTATATCAAAATTACATATTTTTGGATTAATTTACTAATGAGATTGGTTTGGGGTTTATGGAAACAATATTCAATGTTTTAAATTAGGCTCTTAAACCAAGGACACCAGTTTAGTGTGGCAGCCAATGTACAGATTAACCATGAATATGACTCCTTACTTATCAACTCGGTACATGTAGACACTGTTTATGGGTGGAAAACAATGTAACATACATATTATATTAATTCTTTGTGGTTTCCAGGACCATATTGAGTTAACTTAGTTGATATACTCATTGAATATGGCACATATTGTCTATTTTAGGATCCATCCATGATGTTTTTTAAAAATTATTAATTATCAAGATCATGAGGATGATCCCCTTAGTGATGAGGCTTTGATATATAGACTTGATCAAGAGGTGTTACCTCTATAAGGTGCACCAATATTGGCACCACCTATCAAGTAGAATATGGTACCAGTAGTACAAGATGATGAGGTGTATGTGACGAGTGTGCTTCATGAGTTACCTAAATAGTAACCCCTCATGTTCCTAGGTGATCCAATACCCCGAGTGGCTGAGTATTTTCTTAAGGAGGTGATGTGTGTCTTTTGTCTCGTGAGGACATCTATTGACTAGATTGTGGTCATAGCAAAAATCATTCTTTATGGATACTTTCCATAATAGTGGGTCTTAGTGATTATATGATGAGGTGACTCATGAGTTTTCAGGGTTGTAGAAACTTCTTAGAGAGGATTTGAATACTTCTATATTGAGTTAAACGTGCTTCCAAGAGCTTCTATAGATTTAATAAGGCTGTAAGATAGTGGCTGGGTATTTATTGAGGTTTTCCAACCTCTCTAGTGCTAGATGAATATTTTTATTTATCAGTTCATTCAGGGTATGAACTCCATGTGTGGTATATAAAAATATATTTGTTCTATCTTGATACCTATATTCATCCCTATCAATTTTTGAAGGTTATATAATTCTTTGGTGGTAGATAGTTTCTTAACTAGTCTTACATAGACTATTAGTATCGGCAGTGAGTACACGGTATCTGATTCTTCAGTGGAGGGTAGCCTATGACAAACATAGGGACAATGACATGTGATATACATTGAGAGGATATCCAAAGATAGTGGTTATGTGGTGTAGGGATTAAAGGATAGATCTAGTTATCCTAGAGAGAGGTTGTGTAACTTTTTCAAAGGACAAGAATATATTTCATGGGATTTCTTGACCCGACATGTGGCAGATTGAGAGAGATTTGATGGACTGCCTAGGAAGAGACTAGATCATGCAGGTATACAAGGTAGAAGACAAGGAAGAGGATTTGTGAGTGAATTTAAAGGTTGTTTAATTTTTAACATGATACAACGACCACCCTTAGGTCATACCCTTCATGCATAAGGTACTGGAAGTCATGGGTATGGGTAGCTACATGCGATTGAGTCATATGAACTAGAGGTTTCATGTATGATATATGGTAAAATCTATGCCTTTTTTACTTTATCTATATTATGGATAATCATGGGTTAAATCCACTCCTTTCATTCCAATACTATGGTTAGATACTTAAGGATTCCGATTACTCCCTTGGCTTGACCCCTGTGCTTAGAGACTCTTACTAGAAGAGACTTTGTGATCACACACTTTTTCTGAAAATGTGACATGAATCTTGGAGGAAAGAGTTTATTTTGGTAACTCTTGGTTACAGTGATGAGGCCTTATAGAATATTCGTTGGAATTGACTAGTTATCTAAATTCCTTTCCCAGATAGATTGTTTCTCGCTTTAATATCCAAAAAATACTTCTGAGGTATTCCCTTATTCATGTTTTTGGTTTTAATCCTTAAATGTTTGTTAAGGACAAGTTTCTATGAGTTGTGTGGAGGCTCAAGGGTGTCCCATTGGTTCAGGATACAAAATAAGGGAAAAGAGAGAAATCAAGTGCATGTTGTCTGGTTAGTAATAACAATGTACCTTAATAGTTCTTTCCTAGAATGCTGGAGCATATTTGGTAAAACTATCCATGGGAAAGAGCCAAGATGTGCAAGCTTGTAAAGAGACATCATTCATGGTTACCACATGAATTTTTAAACCGCGTAGGCTTCCTTGGAAATCATGTGTCTTTTCACCCTTTTGGATAGAGGTTGACACATGATTAGACCACGGTATGTCCAATAGTGCAGTCAAACCCTACACTTCATTAAAAAGGTGTTGTTTTATCATCCCCCCTCCATATTTAGGAATCCTTACGTAATTTCTTTCATCATTTATCATCCAATAGAATGTATGATGAACCTAACTCTCCCAATCATTCCAACAATTGATCTCCTTTATTTCTTAGCCATTTGAAGTATCGTTGGATTCAGAGAAAAGTTCCATGTGAGTCTAACCCACAAATTTTCTGTATTTTATATATTAGGGAATATAGAATATATATTTCCTTTATAAATCCCTAAAACCCTATTTTCCAATGGATCTTAGGTTGAGGATTCAAAGGGTGGGTTTTATAATCAATGACTAAGGTTATGAAAGTTTCTGTTTTTTGGAATATACGTAAGTGGTCTACATGTTATATCCCATAGTATTGTTGTTAAATTTATCTGTGTGTGGTTTTGTGGTTGTGTTGTTATGTTGTCCTTTTTATTTTCCATGGTATTGATGAAATAATTAGTTAATTGATGAGTTGGACCCCTCATGATCCTTTTGGGATGCATTAAGGATTGTTAGACGGGGTTGAGGGGCACCTATGGGGTGCGCCGATTTCATAAACAAAGAATTGAGTTGTTAAGAAATTAATTGAATAGGTATGAGATATATACCCTGATAAATATGTGGACATGTTATCTTTAGTAATTAAATGAAAATAATTTTAGTTGTGTCTAGTTGTTGACATGGAATAAGGGGGTGTTGGTAAAATAATGAATGTGTTAAATAGATTAAGTAATGTAAATGGGAAATGTGTGTGATAATCTGTTAGGGAAAATTAATGGAATATGTGTAAATGAGTAATGAATTATGAATGAAGAAATGTGTTAAATGGATTAAAATATGAATAGGAAAAATTGGTTAATGGGATAAGTCTTGTAAACCTAAAATGTGTTAATGGGTTAACGAATGAGGATGTAATATGTATTTAATAAGTTATGCTTTTAAATCATAAGTATGTTTAATGGTAATTATTTTTGTTATTTAATGAGTAATGGTTAAATAATCATGTGCACATGGATTGGTGGTATAAAGGGTATTGAACAAGGATCTATGCCCACTATTTGGGTGGGACTAAGGCTCTAAACCTCACCCATTTAATGCATGGTTTAGGGCATCAGACTGAGGATCTATGCCCCCAATAGTTGAATTTGTTGATACTACCTAGAATAAGGTTCCAAGGAAAGTTCTTTCATGGGTTAGGGTTCTTGACATAGGATCTATTCCCATAACTTTTACATTGGTTTAAACTACATAATTTGAGGCTCCAATGTAAGTGTGATGTAACTGTTTGAGAAATTGTTCCCCTTTGAGATAGATAACTTGAATTATCCCCTTATGTATTGTAGCTGACTAGCATATTCAATGGTGTAATTGATAAATATTTCAAATTCATAGATCAAAAGTTGAAAATAGTTTTAGTGGATTTTGTTAGATAATTTCACCTGTACTATATTTATTTTATCTTGTCTTTCAATTAGTAAATTTGTACCCTATCTATTTAGATTGGATATTTTTCAAACACTGTTTGTGGTGGTATACTAAGTTGTACTCTTTCTCCTCTCAGGTCATCATTGGGTACTTTAGCAGATTTCATGTTTACTGGTTAGGAAATGGAAGGGTTCCTTTATTATAGGGTTGATTTGGGCATGTCATGTGCATTGAAGAGGGATCCAGACATGGAGTTAGGCCCCATTTAGGATTATTTTGTTTTTTTAATTTTGGGTTTCCCTTACACTTGATATTATACAACCTGGAAAAGCATATTCATTATTTGGTTGTGGACTTGTACCCATTTTTGGAAAATGGTTGGTAATGCATGTTTATTGTTTATTACTTCCATTATTGTGTATTTATCTTTCATGTAATACTCTAATAAAAATGGGTTATTCTCCCTATGTGATCTATTATACCATCATTGCTAGTTGGAAGCCTCTGGCATATGGGGAGGCACGCCTGAGCTTATGTGAAAACCTATCTCAGGGAATAGATTCTGTGGCTCCTCAGTCATGGACGTTACCAATTGGTTTTAGAGGAGGTTCTTCATTTCTATTGTCTTACTATTGGGGGGGGTGGTATATGGGATATTATTATGTGTCTAGACTTATAAATGAGCTAATATTTTGGAGTAACTAAACCATGTATGAGAGAAAACCCAAGTACCCCAAGGTGGGATTCATATTCTTGAATTTATTGATATCGTTAAATGATATTTCATTATTGGGTGATGCACTTATTATGTGATATGACTATTTTATAATATTTTTCTCAAGACAAAATTGTATGAGGATGCACATTCATGTGTCATTTTATGCTCTTAGGGATATAGGTGGAATGTATTATAGTAGGTACACTTAGGGAATATTTGTGGGACATAACAGATAGAGTATATTTTAGTTACTATAAAAATTTGAAATAAGTTGTGCCTAATAAAGATATTGAAAATGTTTAAATGAAAAGAACATGAAATAATGGTTAAAATAATAGTTCCTAATATATAATCATAAATGGTTTAAAACCATATTGAGAAAAGTGGCTGAGATTGAAAGGTTCCTAAATGGGAAAGATTTATGTTTTGAAAGTGAAATGGTTAAATGGTTATCAATAAATGGTTGTGACTATTTGAGTTGGTTTACCCATGCTTACCATGGTCAACGGTAGGGATGTATGGGGGTATTGTTTGATATGTGATTGTGTTTGTTGGGATAGTGTATGTGTAGTTGGTTATTTATGGTGGGTAGATTAATTTTTATCATATTTATTTTACTCATGTTGATATTTCTTTTAATTATCTATTTAATATTTTCCTTTTGAAAAATGGATTCAAAAAATGTTGGGACATTTGAAACATTAGGTAAAGGAAATGTTTAAAATATAATGCTTGACTTTCAAAATGGATAATTAAATATAGAAGGATGTGTAATGATGGATCTTTTAGAGGACCCAGGTAGCGATTATTTCTTATTCTATTTATAATCCCTTTGTATGGGTGGTTTGGATAGTGATCAAACACTATTTTGAGATCTTATTTTTGTGTCTTTCTGTCATGTTGCATTTTATGTTATGGTAAGAGAGATGTTCTTATTGTACCCTTCGTAGGGTTTTGTCCTTTGGGTCAAAATAAATTATCTAGTAAAGTGAGTGTTTAAACCCTTATGAGTCATGATCATGTGATATTTATATTATAACATAATTATGGTACGTGGGTTGTGGTGACCTCTATGATTTGGGACCTTGCGAGTTGTGTTTAGGACATCAGAGAGGGTGTTTGGATCATAGTGTCAATGTATGTTTAAAAGTATCTTTGGTCTGAGAGTAAGTGGTAAATTCATGTGGTAAGCTCAATTTGTATCTAAATGAGGTTATTATTTCCACCTGTGAGAAATTATTTTTTTGTGGTTCCATATGCATGGATTAGAGGAAGAGCTAGTGTAATTCATTGATGTGACTTCATTTTTGGGGTTGGTATCATTGAATTTTCAGAGTGACTCATGAGAGGGATCTTTTAGGTTATTAGTGATTCTAAGTGAACATGATGTAGGTGGATGCTTTGGATTTGGAATTAGCTCAGTGAGAGAGTGTTTTATAATGTTGTTTTGGCCTAGATAGATAGGTTGGAAGGTTAATGGTTCATAGAGTTGTGACTTGAGTTATGAGTATACATTAGTTTTTTTGGAAATTGAACGTAACATCAAGGTAGCTTAGACTAGTGTCGCAAGTTCCTTAGAATTAAAATAATGGGATGGTTCTTCTGAGGTGAAATTGATGCATGATGGGTTCCATAAAATTTGGGTAAAACTGTATGGTTATGTTATGGGTTTCTTTATAGGGAATCACGCAAGTTGTTGTGGTTTCTTATAGGGATGGTTTGTATATCAAAAATAGTTTAGGTATCTAGCTTTTCTGTTTTGGTAATGTTTAATTCAAAGAAAAATTTTGAATCTAGAGACTAGATTTATTTATAGAGATGTCACCAGGGGAAAGGGGTGGGCACGTGGTTGGGATTGATAGTGAAAATGATTGGGTGGTTTTGAAGGTAACATTTTGAATGCCTCAAATATGAGTAGATTTACGGACTATGAGTCATGATTGATAGTGTAAGTGGTTGTTCTTCCTAGGGATGTACGACTAGTGGAGCCAAGAGTTGGGTTTAGTGACTTGTTTCAAAGAGATTCATGACTATGAGGGTTCTATTGAGGACTGGGTGTTGGAAACATCTTAGGGATACCAGATGTCATTGGGAGGTGTGCATAGGTGTTTTGGATATAAGTGGATGTTATTTTCCATGAAATCAAGGTGTATTCTCACTAGTGATAATAAATACTAGTTGGTTTTTGATTGTTGGGACAAGCCATTTTGTATCTATTTTTGGGCCATCAGGACTTTCTTGGAAGGACTATAGAGGTCTGGTGGTAGTAGTTCTATAAGAAGTGTTGTCTCACAACGGCTTGGTAGAGAGTCCTGAATTTTTGGTGAGTTTAGTCGACAACCCCACCTGAGATGTGGTGGAGGAGTGTGGATGAAATGTTTGAAAGGATGGAAAATTGATAATTTTGATAGGTCAATATATCTCTATGGTGGGAGGTGACATCGTTGATGGAAAATTGTGGCAATTTTCATCGAAAAATTCACAGTGTACTTTTTTTTAATGATGATCACGAAAAATATATTGACATCATCTTGAGTACTCTAAGATATATATAGCTTAATGTATAGATTTCTAAAAAAATTTGGTTAGATATGAGGCCTCATGAGATTATACTCATGGAGCAGCAAGTGTGGATTTAGATTGTGGTAATTAAACCTTATTCCATTTAAGGGTGAGGTTCTTTAGATAGACCAGGTGTTGATGAAGATCATGGGTTCTATTCTCCTAAGCCGGTAATGGGTTATGGGTGATATTTGTTTTTTTTGTTCTAGTAAAATCTAGGTGTCTATGTCCATGTTTTTTGGTATATCTTTTGATCGATGCATGGGTTGTTGGTGTTGGAATTACATAAGTACAATGGTGATAATAAAACTCTTAAGGTGGATAGTTATATGTCAGTTCTAGATGTGTGAAGAATATAGTATAGTTAATGTGGTCTCATCGAAAAACCAATGAGAAACCTGTGAGGATCGTGTTGGGTTCTTTATAAAGGATAGGTGGGACTTTTATGTGGTGGTTGAGTGAGTGAGGTTTTGGATTTCGGCATGGTATTATTCCAAATGGAATTTGAGGTACTTATGTTAAAGTTTTTGATGCGAATTAAAAGATAATTCAATGGTTCATGGAGGGTAGGTTGGGTGATATAACCTCATCAATGCTTCGGAATGGACTCGGGTTGGTGTTGAAGGGTGACTATAGTGAGTCTTTATGTTTGAATGCATTGTGGTCAAGTAAGGTAGTGTCATTACAATAGTGTGGCTAAGAATTTCCAGGATGATTTAGTAAGGCCTTCTTGAATCATCTAGGAAAATTGATGAAATTGGTGACTTGTAAACCACCTTTGGAAAATGTTTTGGAGTCAAAAGTAAATTTTAAAATATGGAAATCAGTTTTGAGTAAGAACCTAATAATCAATAGTCTATTTTTAGGAGTTGGATGTTATTTTTTTAGAATTTTTATGGGTACGGTGGGGGATGATGACTATGTAGATAGTAGTGGATTCCTTAATGGTAGAGTTTTACCATATATAAGAGAATGACTATGGTAGGTGTGTTGGATAGTGGTGTTATGCCATAAGTGAGAAAGATCCATGGATTTGTAAAGGGGTTGCGATTCAACAGAGTAAGAAGGATGTTTCGTACAATCCATTTGGGGATGGTCCGACATAGAATGGATAAGAGAACATATGTGTTATGTCATTATCCACCACCTATTTATGGTTTATGAAATTTGAATTTTATAAATGAAGGAAATATTGACCGAAGTCAAGTTTTTTTTGTTTTTAATGGACCATGGATACATTCCCATTATAGGTGGTTTTTACAGTAGGGTTAGATACCAATTTTCGGTGGATTTCTCCAATATAGATGGGTGTGGTGAGATTAGAAACACATCATGGGTGTTGTGAAAGTTCATTTGAGGCCATATAGGGAGTTTTGAGGGCGGAATTTCCCAACACTAGATGATAGTGGTGGTGAGATAAAGCATAGGGTGGGGAGAACCATATTAGGAAAGTGATAGGTGTTGATGAAGTAACTGGGGCTTTGGGTTATATTGTCTCGGGTAAGTTCCATATTAATGTTTTTGTTTTGGTGATAATCTTTGAGAAGGGTATTGACATGTCGATTACCTTGGGTGGATGATTGTTATTTAGTTTCATTTTAGATGTTCATATGTGGATTGAGGCATTTGAACCATAATTTTTTCGACCGATATAGGTTAGGGAATGTCATTAGAAAAACATATAATCCTTGGGTGATTCATAGTCCAGGTCACATTGGAATTTTAATGTGGGTAAGATGGTGCCAAGTGATTTGGGCCATGAGACATGGAGTGAATCAACCCAGAAGAGTGATAATTGGATATTCCATGGTGGCATGATTCTATGCATGATTTTTTCTTACCTTTTGATTTATATAGTGTTTCCTTAGCTTCCTTATAATTCATTGGTCATTCACTTTGGGTTGTATATTTATTCTTCACTTGAGGTGTATCAGGTTATGATTTCGTATCATGGTGAGAATTTTTATGCATGGTAAGGTTATGTCATTTTTCGTGTGTTGTGAGAAAATGGTAGAGTTAATGAGGAATATTTGAAGAGGTAGGATAATATGAAGGCCCAGTGGCCCAATCATTTACCATAGAGAACCAGTGCTGTTTGGGAGTGAGGCTTGAGGATGATCTGTTATAAGGTGGTGTAGTTCTAATATCCCAGACATATTTTGAGGTATTCACATGTTCAGGTTTTGTTTTATGTCAACAGAATTTGGTTAATGAAATTTTTCGTATGTTATAAGAAGGTTTGGGGTGTCCTAGGGGTTCGAGACAGGAAAAAAATGGAAAATGGGGCCATCCAATAAATGTTTCATGTTTGGAACATGTTTTTAGTAATCGTGTGCCTCAAACATACTTCCATTCAGAGGTGGAACATGGTTGGTAAAACCTTTCATGAAAATAATCCATGTTTTTCGGGCTTAGACTAAGTCATCCCTCTCTATTTGATAAACATTATAGGTATCCTCTGAAACTATGTAAGTTTGTTACCTTTTGGAAAGAGGGTGGTGAATGTTTAGCCTGTAGTTTGGCCAATCATGCAGCAAAACTATGGGCTCCATTAAAAATGTGGGATTTTATCATTCCTTTCCCTCTTGATTTATGAATACTTACATGATTTTCGTCCCCTGTTCTCCTCCAATAGTAGGATTTATAATCTAAACTATCCCAACCATCCCAGGGATCAATCTTTTTTTTTCTATATTTTTTGGAGCACCATTGGGTGTAAAATGAATCTCTAGTTTAATCTAACACTCCTCTTTCTCTATTTTTTGAATTATGGTGGGTATAATCTCTTTTCACCATCTAAATCCATAAACCCCTTTTTTTCTTATGGATAACTGGTTGAGGTTTCAAAGGGTTTTTATTTTTGAATCCAAGTATATGTTTAATAAAGTGTTCATTTTCAAAAATTAGGTAGGTGGTCTAGAAGTTATATCTTAGAGACTTTTGATTAAATTTATATTTATTTAGTTATGAACTTGTTCTATTGTGTTCTTCATTTTGCTTTCCATGGTATAAAAGATGAAGTAATTAGTTAATTTATGAATTGGAACTCTCTTGATCCCCTTGGAATGCATTCAGGTTGATCAGATTGGGTTGACGGCCACCCATGGGGTGTACCACTTTATTAAAATGGAATTGAATTTTAAATCATATAATTGAATTCTTATGATATGTACCCAAGGGTAAAAATGTTGACATGTTATCTTGAGTTGTGAAATATAACTAATGGTAATTGTATCTAGTCGTCAACATGTAATGAGGGGGTTTTAGTACAATGATAAATGTGTAAAGTGGGTTGATGCATGTGAAAGGGAAATGTTTTTTTATCACTGGTTAATGAACATAAATGTTATATATATCAATGATATATCAATATTGAATGAGGAACTATGTTAAATAAGTAAAAATATGAAAATGGAAAAAGGTTTAATGGGGTAATTTATGAAAATGGAAAATGGGTTATTGGGTTAACCAATGAAGAAGGACAATATGTTGAACGAGTTATGATTGTAATTGATAAATATGTTTTATGATTATGATTTTTTTGATAAATTAGATATTTTTAAAAAATAATGTGCACATGGTTTAATGGTATGTGGGGTATTGACTTGAGGTTCTATGACAATAGGTTGTGTTAGACTGAGACTCTATCCCCCACCGCCAGAATGCATGGGTAATGGAGTTGGACTGAGGATTTATTCACCTAATAGATGTATTTTTTAGACTAACAAGTCTAAAGATCAATATTTTTTATGTCCATTGGATCATAAGTTGGACTAAGTCTCTACTCCTCTAAAGGTTGCATTGGTAGATACTACCTAGACTGAGGTTCCATGGTTAGTGTGATGTAATTTTATGTGAATTATTTTCCCAATGGAGATAGAGAACTTGAATTATCCTATTACGTATAGTAGTTTATTGAAATTGGTCATAATGTTATTAAAGAAGATTACTAACCTATGGAACAAAAGATAAAATTGGTTTAAGTGGATTTTGTTAGCTAATTTCACCCATCTTATCTTTTTTTATCATGTCATTCAATTAGTACATGCATACACTACCTATTTATATTGGATATTTTGTAGAAAATATAGGTGGTGGCCTACTGATTTTTACACGCACTCTAATTGGGATACCATTGTGTACCCAATAATATTTCACTGTTACAGTTTATGATAAGGGAAAGTTATATGTGTTAGATTATTGATTTGGGAATGTGATATGCATGGAAAAAGGATCCCGACAGAGAGTAAGGACCTATTTGTGATTCTTATATTTTTTCCATTTCGGGTTTCTTATACACTTTGCATAGTGTGACATGGAATTGTGTATTCTTTGTTTGGTTTTGGACTTGTGGCCAATTTAGGTAAATTGTTGGTAATGAATGATTATTGATTATAGTTACCATTATTTTATATTTATATTTAATGTATTACATTGATAAATAGGTTATACTATCCCCATGTGTTATATTATACCCTTTCTGCTAGTTGAAACCCACTTGAATTCATAGAGGCACACCTGAGATCATGTAGAGACGCATCTTGGGGCACCAGTTTAGTGTCCCCTAGTTTGGGGACATTACATAGGCGGGGGATGTGTTGTGTCTACAATGATGGGACAAGTTTTTCATTTATGTGTGAAAATAAAATCTAGGTAGAGAAGGATGTGAACATTTATAGGAGGGTGAACCCAATTACACAACAGTTGTATAACATGACTCATGGTGGAGTGGATGTTATGATCTTTTAGCTTCCTGTAGTGGTGGCAGAGTACAATGACATCTTTCTTGGGGATGTTCCAAGAAAACCACTCCATCAATAGATAGACTACTAAATTTATATAGACCCTAATAATAGCCAAATATCTATACCATTGAACTAGATAACTTCAAATGATCCCCTAGATAAGGAGGTGTTGTTGGAGGACTTACATACAAAATGAATATTTTGACCCAAATTTTCACCCTTAGCATCTCCAATGTTGTTCACTAAGAAGGAAAATGGGAGTATTAGGTTGTGTGAAAATTATCATCACATAAAAATGGTGAATATGAATAAAAATTATCTACAAACAAGGATTGATGCCCTATTTGATTAGTATATAGGGACACAATGATTATTGAAGATTTGTTTTAGATCAGTCTATCTCCAACTACAAGTATAAGATGATGATATACTGCATATTGTTTTCTGATTTCATTATCGTCACTATATGTACTGATTGATTCCTAATGGTGTGACAAAATCCCCAGTGGTTTTCATGGTACTAATGAGCTGGATCATTCATCCTTTGATAGACTAGTTTTTTTGTAGTGTCCGTGGATGATATCATAGAGTACATATCATACAAGGACGAGCACGTGATAAAATCGGCGATGATCCTGGACTTGCTCATAGATAGATATTCCAAATCAACCGATTTCATAGATAAATATAGGAATTTCCATTAACGATCATTTATGACCACGATGTGTACTTCACATATCAATTATTGAATGAATTATAGGAATATATTGGGGGTTAGTTTCATTTGAGCATGGTTTCCCCCCCTGGGCTGGAGGCCAAACTAAATGGAACACTTAGATATTGGAAGACATGTTGTTGGATTTCTTGTTATATTTTTTCTATATTTTGGAGGATCCCTACCATTGGGGAAATTTTCATACAACAATAGGTACATTCCACCATATGTATGGCACCATTTGAGGCATTGTACAGACGACCATTTAGGTCACCACTATGCTAGACCGATGTAGAAGATTCAGTACTTATAGAACCAGAGATTGTGAAATAATTGAAATTGAAGCTTCAGAACAAATAAGAGTTTATGAGGACTACATATATCTATTATATGTCTTATCGAGGTAGAAAACTAAGGCCATTGAAGTTTTGGGAGGGATGTCATATGTTCCTATGGGACTCACCTCGATGTCATTTGTGGAGATTTGGCCTGGGTGAAAAACTATTAGCAAGATTCATTGTTTGTTTCTAGATTTTTCATAGAGTCAACAAGGTATCACAACACATTTCTCTACAGATGATGTTAAACAAGGTACATGATGTCTACCACGCATCACAACTAAGAAAGTACATGCATGACCCATCAGTTTTTATCATCTGGGGTTATTCAGACATTGATGATGGAGCCACATTCTAAAATTACCCAATAGATATTGGGGATGAGTAGGATAAATTATTCTATGGATGAGTGATTCCTTTATTGTGTTTCTGGTGGTAGCACAATATTCTTCATGGGGTACCTATGAGTGGGAGACTCACATGAATGCTTTGTACCCATATCTCTGTATGTAGTACTTTTTTTCATTACAATAAGTAAATCCTAATGGTGGGGAAAATGTCACATTAAAATTTTCCATTTAATGTCTTTAAACATGTATCTTAATGTATTCTAGATTAGAATCTAAGACAACACATGATTCCATGTCCTGGTCATCCCGAAAATGATGGTTGAAATATAATAAATATATTAATTACATTTTTCCACATTTTTCCTAAAAATATTAATTAATACAATAATTGGACTTTTATTAGAAATTTGAGCCAATCATTGGTTTCATATCATGGGTTTTACATTTGGCACAACATAATATATGTTGGCATCATCAATTTTTTAAATAGTTTTCATGGGCACGAATACTAAATTAATGAATTAATTAATTAACTAGTTTTACTTTAGTGGTGAAGTTACCTACTCATTCTATATTTAAAAAATTTCTAAATCCAGTTCTCTGATATGGATATATAGATAATTGAGAAAGATCATTTCAGGAATCCTTGTATAATTATGATTAAGGATCATGGATCATTCACCAAAACAAAAAATTGAATATCTTTCTAATTACAATGATATTGATTCATACATCATAAAAAATTGATCGAAATAAGGATATGATGTTATTATGTAGATTAATATTTATTTTATTTTCCTTATGATGAATGTGAATAATTTAAGTAAATAATTGATTCGTGAATTGTACTTATTCTAGGTACATGTTATATTTATACTGGATTGTGGATTTCAATTTTTTTTATTTATATTTCTTCATTAATTGTATAATAAAAATTAATCAAGGACTACTTGAAAATTGGATGAGGTCCAATCCTCATGTTTGTGTGTTGTCAATTTCTTCCCATACTTTTGAAACATTCATTGCTCGGAAATAATTTCTATTGTGGGTTGATGAATACTATTGATTTTATTTTTTTATCGATTTTTCTTCAACATAATGAATCAATACTGCAAATATAGAAGTGATTGGGGATTCAATTGTGAGGGATGATGATGATAAGTGATTAATTAGTTCAATTTTTGGGATACCCATTTCTTGGCTCTTTATTATAGGATTATGGTGTGCCTCAAAAGATGATTTCCAAATAGATGAAGTTATAGTTTCTAGTGATCAGGAAGAACCAATTATTAGTTGGACAAGATCTATGATCTATAAGAGAGATCAAAGATAGAACTAGAGGTTGTAGCTTCATAGGAATACATAGTGGAGGAACCACTAATTTCTATAAAACTTAGATTAGAAGACATGTAATCCAGGATCACACAACCTATGGAGCCGTATATACGATGATAGAGTTTTCATGGAGATGATAAGTATCACATGACATGTGACACATGTCACATGGTGTGTGATCCCATTTATAAACTCAGTTATTTATCTAGGAGAATTTGTCATGTCATATGACCAGGCCTGGAGTACATAGGATGGGCTACGTACCCAGACATGGACAAGTGCATGAGGAAAACTAGGTGTAAATAGAAATGGTCACATGACATGATACACGGGATAACCATGTTCTAAAGAGACACCTGATACACTTATAGTATACATTGTGTACTTCTTTGAATTTTTGTTGGAGACCTAATTCCATTCAGAATGAAAAATTTTCATTATAGTGTGTCCCCTTAATCCATTAAATGGCCATTTATTTTTGGAATTACATCCCATGTATAGGATACTAATCCAATATGAGGAAATTTAGTCTCAGATAATGTTTCTAGAATCATTCCTTGAGACTCAGAGTGAGCTCCTCTATTATCATCATCCTTAGGTGGGGTTATCAAAATTAACACGAACAACACTATTTGGGCATTAATCCTCTACATAGAGGTTTAATCTATATTGGGATTTTGGTTTTACCAAAAGGTCTTTGGTGTGATCCCCATCTATGTATCATTATCTTCGTAGTTCTATCAGGTATTCCTTATGGTCAGGCCTGATGATCACAAAATATTTTTAAGGATTCCATCAGTGTTATGTAAATCATGGAGTGTGTTGTTATGTATGAGTGTTATATGAAACCTTAGAGTATGAATACTTGTCTAGAAATATGGTACTGACCATTCCTTAGGACATTGTGTCTAATATGAGTATATCTGGATGTTCTTATTATATTTTTTGTTAACATATCCATGTATTGAGATGACTTCTATTCTTTATTCTTTATTTTAAGTGATTTATGGGTGTCCTACTAGGTATTTTTATACTCATCCCTTCAATATTTATATACGAACATGTCATGTATTATGAAGATGATTATCCTTTTTACAAAAAATTTGATGGACTTAGAACAAATTAAGGTTATACTTGGGCACGATTCCCAATGGTTTATTCTACAAGTCATATTTGACGGTATCCCCCAATATCTATTTGGATGGACTTCAATATTTTTTTTGACTGGTAATTATCCCCTATCACTTTTTTGTGTTTTTATACTCTTATTGTGGGATATTATGTGTGAATGCATTGGGTATTAGTCGTATTTTACATTTCATAAATATATGGTCTTGTAGATGAGTGTGTGTGTGTGTGTGTGTGTGTTTGTGCTAGTGGCATCTAAGGCCTCCCAAGTGAGTGTTATGCCTACTTGGAACTGGTCTCAAGCCATTAGCCTTTTGAGGTGGGCCTCAGGTAGTCACAGTCATTATGTTGGTGACCAGGCGGGCCCCACGGGTGGGTTGGTGACAATGGAATTCAAGTTTTCCAGTCATTATAGGATGACTATGTGGGGTTGATAGGGGTATGGATATTCGATAATGGTGTTGTAGTGGTGAAGAAGTGGGCTACACAAAACCTTATCAATGTAATTTCTTATTGAATTTTAAGACATGATAATAAAATCAATGCTATAAAATGTATTAAAAGGGGATTTTATAGAATTTCAGAAATCTATGATTCAATTATTCTATAACTAGTGTTCACTACATAAATATGTATTGACCCTGGATAAAAATTATAATGACACAAGATGGTCTTACTGAATGGAAGTTCATGAAATCATTACTAGTATTGGAAACCAGTTCTTATTCTATTGATAAATAACGATCAATCATCATGGATAATACCTAGATAATTCATATTTACATAGTATTTCTTGATTACACAATTATGTATTAAGTTATTAAAGAATGATGGTTTAAAGATTCATGTCCTCAATAAACACAAAACAATTAAATGTGTTAGAAATAATTATTAAATAGATGGGTTATTATTAGAGGTTATCTAAGATGTGACATGGATACCACTTGAAATTTAATTTAATAAGGTTAATTATATTGATTTATCATTCTGGGAGCCAAATATTAACCCACATAGTGATACATATTTTGTTGGATTGATTTCCTTAAGTCACCATAGTGGGATATAATTAACATGTTGAGTGGCTCCTTGAACAACTTTATATTTTGATAATTAATGACAATTATTTATTTTATTTATGTTAATAATATTATCTAAAAAAATTAATACATTGAATTATGTAACTATAATTTTGATCATATGTATATTTTAAATAATTCTTAACTATGGTTATATATTTTTATTTTTAAATTTTTTTATCTTAATATTTCATGTTTTTTTGTGTATCACATGTTCTATGAGTTTCATGAAGTGTTCCTTGAAAAAAGAAAGTTCATTTAGGGCCTTGAAATAACATTTAAAAATTATTTTCATTATTCCCATATAGCTGAAGTACTATTACCACTTAACCAAATTGAGTATTCATATATCCAAATGAAATTTTATATAGCCAAATTATGAACCATTTATCCAAATTTCCATATTCAATTAACTTCTATATTTCGGTCTTAAGATGTGATACTCTAAACAAAATTGAAAAATTAATATTATGCTAAAAATATATGAAGAATTTCTACATTTAATCTCATGACATAAAACATTTAATATATATTTATCATATCTAAAACTAGGTCAGAAGTCACAATATGTTTTTAGTTTGAATTTTGTATTGTTTTCAGAGTTGTTTTTCTACAATATATTAATGATAACTCTATATATGTAAGTCTAATTAAGATGATTATTGATTATTTTGGAATATAATAAAAAAATTTCAAATATAATTTAATTGGATGCATGTTTTATCCTATCATTTATAAATTCCATCTTCGGTCTAAATTTTTTTAAGTCAAGAAGTTTATGTATTTTAGATTTTTGGATTCGTGAATTTGGTTACATGATTAATTCACTTAGATTAATTCTGCTACATGATGAATTATCTTATGTGAATTTGGTTACATTAATAGTTTTTATATTTGAATAAATATATGTTTGAAATTTCTCTTTGTATATTTAACTATTTAGAATTCAGATATTCATTGAAATGTAATACATAAATTTTCCAATGTGATACTTTTTCATATGTGATATATATGAAATTATGAATATTGAAAACTCACTTACATGGATCACTCGTACATTGTTATTTTAGTTTCTATAGGAATTTTTTAAACCTAGAAATATGATTTCCTTTACGTAATGATTAACATTTAAATTTTCTTGAGGTTTATTTTGAATATTTTTAATGGTTTATTTGTTCTAAATTAAGTGAATATTTATTTAGAATCTATTTGAATAGATTTTTTATTTTTTATTATTAGTCAAATAAGATCCACATGGTATTAATCATGTATGGATATTTACGTTGAAATACTGGTACATGAGATATTCAAGGAGAAACTGGTTGAAATATGAGTAGTTTGTCTCAAATGATTTCTAGGATTTTTTCAAGGATATTAAAATTTATTATTAACAAATGTATTATATTTTCTAATATTGATTCTATGCACAACATGGGTTTCATTCTTTGGAATATTGATAGAGAGATCACATGGATATTAATTATCTCTCTTTTTAAAAAAACATAGAAATCATTTATTTAGAAAACTGACCTCACTAGTGTGAATATATGGAAAGAGAAACTTTCAAATTATAATTAATATGGAGTATAAGGATTTAGTGTAGAAACCTGACACTAATATCATGGATTATTTGTTTTCTATATTACATTAGATTAAGATATATGTAATCACACCCTGAAGGACATAATAGTTTAGTAGTCTTGGTAAACTAGACACATACATGAAATTAAAATTAATATTTAAAAATAAAATACACAAAGTGTTTAATTTGAGAAAACCACTATTAACTTTATTGTATCCTTACATATCAATCAAATAACACTTATTTGTATCCTATAAATTTGAAACAAAATAAAGTAGTGAGTTTAGATTCTCAGTAAGGGCATACGTACTATAGAAGCTATGAATAAATAAGTTATAATATACAAGGAAAGGTACATATCTAAAAAACATGAAATAGAAATAGTAACATATGAATAACATGGAATGAATGAATGATAATCGTGAAATGAAGTATAAATAACCACAATATCTAGGAAACATAACTATGTATATTCTAAATAATTGAATAGTCACATGGGATATAAATAAATAATTTTATAATGATTGGATAAATAATTCAAGACATATAAACCATTTCATTGATACCATTTTATATGAAATCTAATACCTTCTATAAATTTCTCCATGATACAGAACATTGTCGAGGTCTTGTTTCAAGACATCTCTATAAATGGGTAAGGCCACATCCAAAGCCCAATCCGGTTTGTCTCATGAGACATTATGATGTATTGAGGTGAAATATCAGGATCTACCTATCACATAATGAGTCCAATTAATTACTTATATTAACGGTTTGATGCATAATCAACATAAAAAATTCATATTTAAAAACTAGCATATGAAATATTAATAGTTACCCCTAATAAATAAACATAATCAACAACTATCTGGAGTAATATGAATGGTACCAAAAAGGTACATCCCTAGAAAAAAAATGTTAACAAACCATCAAAATAAATAATAATGATGACATCAATATATAATATAACCAATGTATCATTTTTAAAACAAACTTTTCACATCCCTGATGAATTGAAATACTGGAAAATATCCCTAAAAACGTTTTTTTAGGAAAATAATCTCTGTATTTTGAAAATCACCTTTAAAAATGGTCACAAAAAATTTGAAAAAAAATCATTGAGGGTAACATTGAAATATTTGAAAATATGTTTTAAAACATTGAGTGGTACATATGGTGAAAAATTTCATCCATGTAGATCATGTTTACACAGTGATTCCTTTCACATTTTTCGGTAAAATCCAAATGAGAATTGTTCTGAGAACTACATGATTCTTATTTCTATTTTTTTTAATTTATGGGTAAAATTTCCATTAATAAATCGATTGTAAAATTTTAAAAACATTTTCAATTTTTTTATAACACGTGGAATTTGATGAAAAAAAAATTTTAAAATGAAGAGAGAGATAAATGTTGATTTTATTTAAAACCATTTATCAATCATTTTATGTACCAAAGAGTATAAAAATAATAAAATTGATTCAAAACTTCAATGATAACCATTGTTTAAGAAAATATTTTTATTATATGATAGAAATATAAAATAATAACCCCATGGGAGGCTTAAACAAAAACAATTCTGAATAATTATGAGATTCTGAAATAAACCCATGCCACTTTGGTAAAATTAGAATCATAAACCGAATAAAATAAAAAACAATAAGTGAAAATATAAATATTATTAATATCAATGAATTCATGATATCAGAAAAAAGGTAGTATATTTTTTATTTATATATGAGAAATATTATGTGTGGCCTACTGCCTGTCCATCTCACTGAGGAGATTTCTAAGTATGCCTATTCTGATCATGAATCAATGATATGAATTCCCAACTTGGATGGTATATTTACTACCAATTATAGTAACAAGATGTAATTTGGTTCCTAGTTTTGTTTTCTAGCATTGATTATAGGTTTTATAATTCTCGGTATTCCCCCCATAAACACATTAATAATTGGTTAAATCTATGAAAATCATTTGCCTACCCGATGTTGTATTTAGAAAAAAAAATATATTAAAATTTATTCTTCTTTCAAGATATTCTTGAGCCTCAAGGAGTCCGTTTATCAATTATTGTATATTATTGACTTTCTATCATATTATGGACTTATCTACATTATTTATTTCAATGTAGTTTTAGTCTCTAAAGTATTGAGGAACTACATAACTCAATATGCAGAATGTCATGTAGTGAGAAGAACCATTCTCTAATGTTGGATATTATGGTTAGTGTTTTTCATACAATTGCAAATCACAGAAGGAACTGCTCTTTAATCATCTGTACATTATTTTTATACAAGTGTCCCTTCCATCTATCATGGTATCAGGATTGTATGTAACATAAAAAATACGGCAATGCATAATGAATTTTCTAATCTGGTTAATTTTAGATCGCATAGTATTAATAGAAGGGTGAAGAAATAGTTAGTGTAAAATGAAAATAGTTGGTTACCACTACTAAAAAATTATTTAAAATTTAATGTTGATGAGGGGGCCTCAGGTGCACCGGGGAATTTAGGATGTGGTGGAATATTTCGTACCTATCGAGGCCTCGTTAAAGTTAATTTTTTTCAGTTCATTTTGAATGGTTATTATATTGAAAATGATCTGTGTGATATGATCAAGTAAATATGGAATTATTTACAATATATATGGAATTATCTAGGGTTTTAATCAGATTAATCTATTGTAGTGGAAATCCCCAAAAAAATGATCTTGAAATGTACCATAGAAAATGATCATGCCCTAGATTGGTTTCCTTTGTCTTTTGGAATCTGTTTCCATTGCTGTTAATCATGTGTATATAGAGGAAAATCAAAATTTCGATGCTCTCTCTAGAAGATCAATTCTATAGGTTAGATCAAGTTAGTCTTTTGTGTTACCAGATTATTGTTTTTCTTTTTTTGATGAGGATTCTCATGGAGATTTCATATCTGACTTTGTGACGTGTCTTTATATTGTATTTTTTGGTGATTTAATTTTTTGGTAAAATATATTACAAAAAGGATCACCTATTTCTTATAATTTATTGATATAAATAACACAAAATAAATAAATTATGAATATGGTGTATTTCTCAAGGATATAAAATCGACACGAGAAACCCTTACCTCGGGTTTGACTTCCTCATATGTCTCTAAAACTCATATATGATAAATATAGGTATATTATAAATATATTATAAAGTTTTAATCATATATATTATATCATACATGATCCTCTTATAACAATTTCTACCTATTTGTTAATAATATTTTCTTATTTTAATTGTTTTGGTTGTTAATTTCCATTTTTCTTAGGTGTCTATTATCATGAAACTTATGCTTTGTGGTCATAGGGTAAAGTTACATCATCACTAGAATAATATTAATTTAAATAAATAATATTTATATTTTAGATACATTTTATAAACCATTTTGTAATATTCTAAAATAAAAATTAATTACATCACTTCCTGGATAGGGTGGGCCATATGTACAAATGAGTGATGATATCTTTCCCTTAATTATTGAAAAAGTAAGGAAGTCGGTGGTATATTAATTTTATATAATAATTGTCATCTTATATATATCACATGTATTCATTAATATTTTACTTATTATATTCCATTTAAATCATAAGTAAATCGATTCACATCACTTCGTGAGGTAGTAGTCTATTGTACACATGAGTGATGCTATCATTTTTGAAACAGAATGGAACATAAATATTTATATGAGATATTATAATTTCAAATGTATAATAAAGTCATAAATTAAATACAAAATTTTGAAATAAATAATTATGTCTATATTTTAATGGTGTTGGTGGAGAAAAACACATCGGTTCGTAAGGCACTAGTCCCCCATACAGAAGATCGATGATTTCACTTCCCATTTGATGGAAGTGGAGATAAATAAATATTATTCCAAAAAATAAATGAATCTCAGTATATGGAATATAATTATTTTATTATATTTTAATTTTTAATAAATAATTAATTTTGGAAATAATAGAATGAAAATGAAATTTCATTGTATAGATAATTACCATCCCTATGATAAACCTCCTTTAGATATCCTCATTGGAACCCTAAGGATGGCCTTTTAAGAGGAACATAAACAGTAGAAAATTTATAATTATTTTTGGGAGATATTTTTCTAGGGTATAGTGTACCCAAAGGGCATGAGGATTCTGAACAAGTGAGGAGATTGGCTTTCCTTTTATAAGTGGGTAAAGGGAACCCACTTGGAAATTACTTGTCAATTTTCAAAAAGAATCCCAAATGATAAAGTCATTCACGTGTAAAAAATCACCCAAATGATCGCATAATAGAAATTATGAATGATTAGAATTAAATATGTCCCTATAATAGTATTATGATGTGTTGGTAGGCCATTATTACCCTTATCATCGTATTTTAATACCATAGTAAACCCATGTTTACTTTAACAGTTATAATTGATTTTATTAATGTTATCACTATTCCTTAAGTTAAAAAATTAAGTTGAACTTATTATATAATATAAATTATTATGAGTAAAAATATTTAATCTATTTTAACAAAATAGAATCACTTAATTATAAAATTATAATTTAAAAATAACCTCATAGAAGCGAGGAGAAAGCGGGTTTTCAATGACAAAATATTCAAAGGTTTAACATCTTTTTATATATAAATTCAGTATGAAAATGATTATAATAACCTAATTTGGATTAATATATAAATAATTTATCTATTTTAACATTAAAACTAATTAAAAATATTATTTATCTTTATAAATAATTTTACTAAAAATGCATTTTTTCAAAAAAAATCATTATATTCACTATTTTTTGAAATATGAAATATTATAGAAAATGAAAAAATTCCAAACAAATTTATTTTGAAATTACGATTTCAAAGAAAAATATTTTTCATTTTAAATTTCTAAACTTTTAAAAAATTATTCAATTTATGTGTTCAATGAAAAATTAAATGGTATTTTAGGAAAAAAATACAGTATTTTTAGAAAAAAATCTTTTTCAATAAAATAATAATTATTTTATTATTAATCAATAGTTAAACATAATTTCATTAATTTTATTTTTATTATTCATACCAACCAAGGTAATATATTGGTTATAAATATATTATGGTTTATTTAGGCTTGTGATTGTGTGTTTCTCAAGCTATTAACGAAATTTAATTTTAAAAAATATATTTCCTGGGATGTTTAAGCTCAGTTTTGTGTTTTGTATAAACTATATAATACAATGTTATTATTTTCCAATTTTTGTGTTTTAAATTATCACCATATTAAAAAATTGGGCACTAACAAATTAAACACAACTCTTAATATTCAAGGGCTTGAAATTTGAAAATATCATTGTTGAAAACCCCACACTGTGAAATGGTTAATAAATCATCCTCTTAGAAATAGAGAAACATATGTGTGATGTTCATCTAGAATAAAACATACTATTTTTTTAAATATGATATTATAGGTTGGAATTAGATATTTGTACATATATGAAAATCATAATTCCTGAATAATGAAAGGAAGTGATAGAGATCATTGATCATAAGAAAGCGAATGAATTTGTGAATATTGAAAACCACAAAAAACATAAAGTAAATAACTGTGAAGAATTTCATTGATATCATAAAAAATTATTCTAATAGAAGAATATTTTATCATGATCCTTTTTTACACGGTGAATAATTTTCAGGGAAAGAAATACTTACTTGATTTCATTTCATTTAATAAGCATAATCTCATCATTTGTCCATACCTTGATTAATTTACAATTCATCACTTACTCCAAGTAATAAATATCAAAAAATTAAATATCTAATCTTAATGCACTAAAATTGACTTTTAATGAATTGTATTATCCATAATTTAATGATAAGTCATTCCATATATCTATATTTTTTTATAAAAAATTGATAATAAATGTTATCCAAGTTTCATAAATCTTCATATGGAGAAGAAATAAATTAATCTCTAAAACATCTTCTAAAGTTCAACTTAAAACATTTAATAAATTTTTATCCATAGCAATATTCCAAAGTATTCTTGTCTAAATTAAAGTTCATAATTTTAAAATGAAATTCACTAGATCATCATTATATTACCCAGAAAACAAAAAGTGTACCTTACTAACACATTAAAAATATGTGAATACCATGATCAAGATAAAACATTAATGAAAACATGAATTATTTCAAAAAAATTATATCAGGTTTTGAAATATATTCCATAAATAAATTCTCACAGTAAACTCCTACAAATATGTCCTAAACAATCAAACCTCTAACCAATTCCATGGTCACCAACACTATCCTATAAAAAACTCATTTTTTATCTCAACATAAATAACATATTATGTAACACCCGAGACTTTTATGTTATATAAATCATCAAATGAATCTTTTTCTACACAACACTTTCTTGGCTTGCTTTACACGAAATCACGACCTTCCTCGATAGCTTGCATCGTACGCAATACCGAGTTTCAGTAAACAACGATATGGTATTAAAATATTATTAAAACTAGCCGTTATGAATAGTAATAACCACTTTTTGAAATTTTGTAAATTTTATTTTTCAAAATGGAATTCATTTTTGGATTCGGAATACCGAAATTAGCCTAGGGTGAAATTTTGGTATTTTTCTGAAAACTTTCAATTTTTGATGAATAGTGAAACCACTAAGTGGTAGGTTAAAAACTGAATTTTGCATAAAACATAATTTTACCGCTTCTATGAATGGAATTTCGAAAATACGATAGACACGGTTGATATCAGTAAGTAAAATGTGGTTCAATGAGATAAAAATAATTTTTTTGGTGAATAGTAACTTTTTACTTTTTTTACCGCGGTTAATAGTAAATAGGGTAACTAAGGGTAAATATTATATTACTATTACCCTAAAACATTTCCTAATTCTATTGGATAAGTTTAATTCGACCAAAAACAACCATATGAATATAATATGACCATTTAGGTCCACTTGTATTAGATTGTGACATTTAATATTATTTTATTTAATGAATAGTTAAAATAGTTAAAAATCAAAGTTTAATAACTAAAACATTTTTAATATGGGGTTATACATAAGATAAATTAGATTATAAATATTCATTAGAAAGATAAAAAGATTTCCTACATAATGATATTTTATTTGTAATTTTTAGACATTAAATAATTTAATTTATTTATGACATAATGATGATGTAGTAATTATATTATTAATGAAATATTGACATAATTGATGTTATAAACAGCAAAATAAATGTAATTTGAGACTTTTTATGAATCCCACTAATTTTATAGGTTAATATGACATGTTAGTATTGAATTAATTGACATGGTTCGAACTAATAAATCTGTTATGATTTTCACAAAAATCAATTACTAAATAGTGTCAAAATTGACATAAAATAGTATTTAAAACAAATATTATATTGGTAATTGTTATTTTATTCCTAAAAATCTAAGGTTCGGCCAAATGACTTATATAAGGTTATATATATTAATAATAAACAACTTGGGGTTCGTTTGGCTGCTTATAGTAAGTTTATTAACCTTATAGTATAAGAACACAAGAAGACATGGTAAAAGTAAAATTATTTAACTTAATGTTAAATCTAAATGATAAGGTTAAAATAGGAACCTAAACTTGTCTAAATTATATTGGATGAGAGGATTTCGACCCAGCCCCACCTTAGCTTCAAAATATATCAATTTCGAGCTATTTAAAACCGAACTTGACTTTATAATAAAATAATTGTTTTAGTTATTCCAAAGGTGCCCCTCTCCTCCCTTATAAAAGGACACCTCATCCCCCTCTTCCTCACACCACTTTGATCCTTCAAGCTCGGCCAACCCCTGACACCTTCTCCTCTCCACTTCCCTAGAGACATCCTAGAGATCCTGGTCTTCTTAAAAGACCAATTCTAGTGCCCTAAAAGGAGGTCTCAAAGAAGCACTTCAAAGAAGAGGTAATGTCTGTTGCCGATTCTTTCATCTTTATTTCTTCTTCCACTTCTTCTTCTTTAGTTGTTTCATTATGAAGTAATATCATCAGTATCACTCATATACTGATATTTTATTATAAGTATGAAACAACCCTATTTCACCATCTATCCATCCTACGGAAAAAGAAATCACCGCGCGTGCGTACGTACGGAATACCGTCTCCACGCCGTGGTGTGATCTATTTTCCACCACCACCTTACTTGGATGGGTATAATAGTGTAAATAATGACTATATATGACTATTATAAAGTGATTTTGACTCTTAAATAGTATACATATACTCCAATACAATTCCATGATCATAGGAACGATATCATCACTCGTGCGTACGTATGGAATACCATCTCCACGATGTGATGCGACTCGTTCTACATGATCTTCATTTCATAATGATTATATAAATGAATTTAATGAATGAATATGATATATATTACACTAATACCATTCTAGAAATGATTTATCTATAACCTAAAGAGAAGAATATGAATTTATTCGACAAAACACGCATAAAAACAAAAAGTTATAAACACCCGAATAACAAGTAGCAATGAAATATTACTACTAAGAAGCTAAGATTATGACCATATATGATATCATAAAAATAAGTATGATTCTGGAATAAGTCAATAACATTATTTAAATAATTATACAGGAGGTTCGGACACTTACAAATCAAGTCGGACCTAAGGTAAGGGAAATATCACAATCTCACTTTTATCCGAGATTGTTTTTACTTTGGTAATTACTGGGGTGTATTTTATCATCCACATCCACGTTACCTCAATATGTAATATTATTTCCATCCTTCTACAATAGTTTATATCCAATTTTACCCATCGGTATGTTTTTTGTAAAAGATATGAAAGGAATATTTTGTCGTTTTTCGTACGAGGTACTTTTTGACTTTTCCGACAAAAGTACGAAAAATGTTTTATTTAACATATACGGCATGAATGGATTTTTAAAATATTATTTCCAAGAAGCTTCCTTTTAAAGTTTTCAAGTTTATTTTTAATCAAAATCTTTTAGTTTAAAATTTTATGACATGTTAAGAAAGGAAAAGTGTTTTTGAAGTAAAAAGGATATTTTCCTCAAGAATGAAGTTCAATTGTTTTATCAAAATTATTTTGTATATAAGATAATAAAGGGTTCTGTTTTTATCCCTATTATTACATTGATTTGATTATATTGTGATGGAATTATTTTTATGAATTCCTTTATCGTATATGAATTGTTTTATGATGTCGCGATGCTTAAGATTCCCATTTTTATTACATGGGTTATGAAATGATGTATGATTTATGATTTTGTGGCACACATAAGAATGGTATCATTATGAGATGGGTGGGACCTATATCTCCCTCCAATGCATTGGTTAAAGATTTTATATCTCATGATATAGACATGGCTGGAATGGTTGGTTATACCGGTTCAGTGAAACAGGACTGAAACGAGGGTGACTCGGTTCAGAAAGGGACATTGTCTACTAAGATAGTCTTGGCAATGATTCTTGACTAACAAGAAATGATTCTATATGATTATGTGTGAATGCCACAAAGTTTCATGTTTTATGTTATGATTATTGTGATTACATTTCACTGCCATGATTTACACCATGTTATGAAATTATGATCTCTTTTGCAGGTTCAGATTTCCAAAAGTTATGTGCTTATGTGTATGATGTGATTGATATTTCTTTTGTTTACCCTTACTGAGAATTTGAGCTCACCCTTTTGTATGTTTTCTTTCCCCAGGTCAGGAAGAAGGTTATTAAGTATGATATGCCAAAAGGTACTATAGATATGATGAAATAAATGGGAGATAGTGTAGACGCTTTATGAACCAGTTGTTTATGTTTCCCAGTTTCTAAAGACACTATACCTATACGGTCATTTCGTGGTTTTGTTATATGTTGTAATAAGTATGCTTCAATTTTAAAGTATTAACAATGTTTGTAATATATGGGTCGTTATAGTTGGTATCAGAGGAAACGTATAGTCAACCTTTGGAAACTAGGATGTGAAAGCCTTAGTAAGAACCCTAAGGATAAGTCTAAGCATAGAACACAATCTTAGTGTTTTCGAAATGGCCATGAGTAACCTAGGATAAGACCTTAAGTGTGAAATTTTATTCTTGATTATGTGGTTTTCCTATTATAATTAGTGTTGATCACACTATTCTTCTTGGTTTTAGTCAATGGCTGGAACCCGAAGAAACCGTGTTAATGCGGAATGCGACGAGCAATGCAATGATTGTCCTCCTGAGCAACCAAACGTTATCGGAGCTGGAATGCAAAATCTTGTAGCCATGCTCACACAACTTTCTCAAGCTATGAATCATGCAGGACTTCCAAACGAGCAAAGGAAGGAGCAACATTCTGTTGAATCCTTCATGAGACAGCGTCCACCTTCTTTCAGAGGGTCTACTGATCCATTAGTTACCGAACAATGGATTGGTACTACTGAAAAGATATTTTCAGTTCTTCAATGTTTTGAACATGATAAAGTCATCCTAGCAGTGTATCGTTTGGAAGTAGATGCTGATCAATGGTGGAATCTTATTAAGAATACGAGGCAAAGGGATGAAATTGAGTCCATGAAATGGGACGAGTTCAAGAACTTAATTTTCAATAAATACTTCCCTCATATTCTCCAAACAAATATGGAGAAAGAGTTTCTTGAACTAAAGAAAAAGGATGATGAATCTGCTGGTACCTATGAAGAAAATTTTACAAGACTTGCAAGGTACTCTTCTGGTATTATTATCCAACCTAAGAGTAAGATCGATCGATTCTTTAGTGGCTTAAAACCAAGACTTCGAAGGGCGTTAGCCATAAAGGACTTCAATAGCTACGAGGAAATCGTTCGATGTGCTCTCAAAGTCGATATGGAGATTGGACTAACCCATCAGTCATATGGGTTTGATAAGAAGAGGAAAATGGAATTCAAAGGAAAATCTAAAGAGCACACTGAAAAGAAGATGAGCTTTCCCTTATGCTCAAAGTGTGGAAAGAAACATGGAGGGAGTTGTCTTAAAGGGACAAGTAAATGTTTCAAATGTGAAAAGGAAGGTCATCGGGCATTTGAATGCCGCGATGATGTGAAGAAGATGTCTAATGATGCAAACAAAGGAAGGGATACACAGAATGAACCTACTACACTTCAATGTTTCAAGTGCAAGGAGATGGGGAATTATGCCAATAAATGACCTAATCCAAGGGTTGACGATGATGGTCGACGTCAACAAACTCTTAAGGCTAAAGTCACGTGCAATTTCTATCAGCGATGTTTAGTACGATAACGATGTGGTGAAAGGTACACTTACCATCCACTCTAAAGTACCAAATGTTTTATTTGATTCTGGATCCACCCACTCTTTTATTTCTGAAGAATTTTCTAAGGGTATCACCGTATTACCTCAACAATTAGATGTTGTGTTAGCTGTGACAACACCTAATGGCACAAAAGTCGCATCAAAAGTTTATAATTCTTCTCCGATTGAAGTTTGTGGGAAAGTGCTTCCTGCAAATCTTGTGATCCTTCCTATAGTGGAATTTGATGTGATTCTTGGCATGGATTGGATTTCTTTATATGGAGCTCATATCAATTTCCAAAGAAGGGAAGTCACATTTCATATTCCAGATCAATCTATGATCGTCTATCAATGCAAGGATGAACATAACCTTCCAGTGGAAATTTCTTCTATCTTATGGGTCTTGATTCCACTAAATAAAGGTTATTTATCTCAAATGGTTGGTGAGAAACTCACAATTAAGAATATTCCCATTGTACGGGAGTTTGATGATGTCTTTCTGGAGGAATTACCGGGACTTCCACCAAATCGTGAAGTTGAGTTCTCAATAGAACTCGTACCGGGTGCTTTTCCTATTTCAAAGACACCTTATAGAATGTCCCCAATTGAGTTGCAGGAATTGAAGAAGAAACTCCAAGAGAATCATGATAAAGGATTCATACTCCCTAGTGCATCACCTTGGGGAGCACCTGTTCTATTTGTTAAGAAGAAAGATGGATCAATGAGACTCTGCATTGATTATCGAGAACTTAACAAGATCACTATAAAGAAGAAATATCATCTCCCGCGCATTGATGACCTATTTGACCAACTACGCAGAGCTCAATACTTTTACAAGATTGATCTTTGTTCAGGGTATCATCAATTAAGGGTCAAAAGGGAGAATATACAAAAGACGGCTTTCCGTACAAGGTATGGACACTATGAATTTATAGTGATGCCATTTGGTCTTACTAATGCCCCTGCTATCTTCATGGATCTGATGAATAGAGTCTTTGGAGACTATCTTGATCAATTTTTGGTAGTCTTTATAGACGATATTCTTGTCTATTCAAAGAGCAAGGAAGAACATGAAGATCACGTGAGAATTATATTGAAGACCCTCAGAAAGGAGAAGCTTTATGCCAAATTTACCAAGTGTGAATTTTGGATTCAAAAAGTTTCATTTTTGGGTCACATAATCTCAAAAGAGGGGATATCCGTGGATCCAGCAAAAATAGAGGTTATCGAAAGATGGTCGAGACCAACAACCGTAACTGAGATCCGAAGTTTTCTTGGTTTGGCTGGATATTATCGACGTTTTGTGAAAGATTTTTCACTATTATCTAATCCACTCACCAAGTTGACTCGGAAAGGAGTTATGTTTGTCTGGACGGAAGAATGTGAAGAGAATTTCAAGGAGTTGAAAAGAAGGTTATCCAGTGCACCTGTGCTCACACTTCCTTGTAGTGGAGAAAGGTTTGTGATCTACAATGATGCATCCAATAAGGGATTGGGGTGTGTTCTTATGCAAAATGATATGGTTATAGCTTATGCCTCACGACAGTTGAAAATCCATGAGCAAAATTACCCAACACATGATTTGGAGTTAGCTGCGGTAATCTTTGCATTAAAGATTTGGAGGAATTACCTTTATGGTGAAAGGTGTGATATTTATACTGATCATAAAAGTTTAAAGTATATTTTCACACAAAAGGAGCTGAATATGCATCAAAGAATATGGTTGGATCTGATTAAGGATTACGAATGCTCAATCCATTACCACCCTGGGAAAGCAAACAAGGTGGCAGATGCATTAAGTCGACAAGACCATGATAGTTTATCCATGATAAGGATCACAAAAGATCCAATATTTATGGATTTACAAAGGATGGATCTTGGAAATACAATGGAAGGGGAAAAATCTTATCTTTCTCAAATGAATGTTCAACCATCTATACATGTGATGATTAAAGAGGCACAGAAAGAAGATGTCGAGTTACAAAAGAAGGTGATAAATGTTTCTGAGTTCAACCATGATTGTGATGGGATAATAAAGTTCAGGAATCCGGTTTGTGTTCCTCCCATCCCCAAATTAATGAAGGAGTTGCTGGATGAGGCTCATAGTTCTTCATTCTCAATTCATCCTGGAAGCACGAAGATGTATAGGGATCTGAAAGAGTATTTCTGGTGGGATGGCATGAGAAGAGATGTTGCTGAATATGTATCTCGATGCATGGTTTGTCAACAAGTTAAAGTTGAGAGACAGAAGTCTAAGGGGATGTTACAACCATTACCCATACCCGAATGGAAGTGGGAAAACATCACTATGGACTTTGTCACAGGACTTCCTAAAACATCCAAAGGCAATAATGCTATCTGGGTCATAGTTGATCGTCTTACAAAGTCTGCACACTTCATTTCTATTAGAGAGGATTTCTCTCTGGAATAGCTTGCCAGGATATATGTAAAGGAAGAGGTAAGATTGCATGGAGTACCACTTTCTATTATATCTGATCGGGATCCAAGATTTACCTCGAAGTTCTGGCGAAGTCTTCAGCATACTCTGGATACAGAATTGAGTTTCAGCACTGCTTATCATCCTCAGACAGACGGTCAGTCTGAGAGAACAATTCAAACCCTAGAAGATATGTTGTGTGCTTGCTCTATGGATTTCAAAGGAGGTTGGGATAAACACCTACCTTTGGTGGAATTTTCATATAATAATATCTTTCACTCCAGTATTCAGATGGATCCTTATGAAGCTCTCTATGGAAAGAAATGCAGGACTCCAACTTGATGGGATGAAGATGGGGAAAGAAATCCATTAGGACCTGATCTCGTTGACGAAATGGTAGAAAAGGTCAGATCTATTCAACAACACATAAGAGCATCTCAGAGTTGACAGAAAATTTATGCCGACAACCGAAGAAAAGACCTAGAGTTTGAAGTGGGTGATAAAGTGTTCTTACGAATATCTCCCTGGAAGAGGGTTATGTGATTTGGAAAGAAGGGGAAGTTAAGCCCTAGATATATCGGTCCTTTCGAAATACTGGATCGTGTAGGGAAGGTAGCTTACCGATTGGCGATTCCACCGAATCTCTCTCAAGTTCACGATGTGTTCCATGTATCTCTCCCGAGAAAGTACATACCTGATCCTTCACATGTACACAGCTCAAAAGTTGTACCGCTGGAGCAGGATCTTTCTTATGAAGAACAACTGATAGAGATTATGGATCGTAGCGAAAAAGGCCTACGAAACAAGACCACTCGATTGGTGAATGTTTTATGGAGGAACCACCAATTAGATAAAGCTACATGGGAGCTTGAGGATATGATGAGGGAGAGGTATCCTCATCTGTTTGTTACAAAGTGACGAATTTCGAGGGCGAAATTCATTTTAAGGGGGGTAGAATGTAACACCCGAGACTTTTATGTTATATAAATCATCAAATGAATCTTTTTCTACACAACACTTTCTTGGCTTGCTTTACACGAAATCGCGACCTTCCTCGATAGCTTGCGTCGTACGCAATACCGAGTTTCACTAAACAACGATATGCTATTAAAATATTATTAAAACTAGCCGTTATGAATAGTAATAACCACTTTTGGAAATTTTTTAAATTTTATTTTTCAAAATGGAATTCATTTTTGGATTCGGAATACCGAAATTAGCCTAGGGTGAAATTTTGGTATTTTTCTGAAAACATTCAATTTTTGATGAATAGTGAAACCACTAAGTGGTAGGTTAAAAACTGAATTTTGCATAAAACTTAATTTTACCGCTTCTGTGAATGGAATTTCGAAAATCCGACAGACACGTTTGATATCAGTAAGTAAAATGTGGTTCAATGAGATAAAAATAATTTTTTGGTGAATAGTAACTTTTTACTTTTTTTACCGCGGTTAATAGTAAATAGGGTAACTAATGGTAAATATGATATTACTATTACCCTAACACATGTCTTAATTCTATTGGATAAGTGTAATTCGACCAAAAACAACCTTATGAATATAATATGACCATTTAGGTCCACTTGGATTAGATTGTGACATTTAATATTATTTCATTTAATGAATAGTTAAAATAGTTAAAATCAAAGTTTAATAACTAAAACATTTTTAATATGGGGTTATACATAAGATAAATTCGATTATAAATATTCATTAGAAATCTAAAAAGATTTCCTACATTATGATATTTTATTTGTAATTTTTAGACATTAAATAATTTAATTTATTTATGACATAATGATGACTCAGTAATTATCTTATTAATGAAATATTGACATAATTGATGTTATAAACAACAAAATAAATGTAATATGAAACTTTTTATAAATCCCACTAATTTTATAGGTTAATATGACATGTTAGTATTGATTTAATTAACTTGGTTCGAACTAATAATTCTGTTATGATTTTCACAAAAATCAATTACTAAATAGTGTCAAAATTGATATAAAATAGTTTTTAAAACAAATATTATATTGGTAATTGTTATTTTATTCCTAAAAAACTAAGGTTCGGCCAAATGACTTAGATAAGGTTATATATATTAATAATAATCAACTTGGGGTTCGTTTTCCTGATTATAGTAAGTTTATTAGCCTTATAATATAAGAACACAAGAAGACATGGTAAAAGTAAAATTATTTAACTTAATGTTAAATATAATTGATAAGGTTAAAATAGGAACCTAAAATTGTCTAAATTCTATTGTATGAGAGTATTTAGACCCATACCCACCTTAGCTTCTAAATATATCAATTTGGACCTATTTAAAACCAAACTTGACTTTATAATAAAATAATTGTTTTAGTTATTCCAATGGTGCCCCTCTCCTCCCTTATAAAAGGACTCCTCGTCCCCCTCTTCCTCACACCACTTTGAGCCTTCAAGCTCGGCCAACCCCTGACACTTTCTCCTCTCCACTTCCCTAGAGACATCTTAGAGGTCCTGGTCTTCTTAAAAGACCAATTTTAGTGCCCTAAAAGGAGGTCTCAAAGAAGCACTTCAAAGAAGAGGTAATGTCCGTTACCGATTCTTTCATCTTTATTTCTTCTTCCACTTCTTCTTCTTTAGTTGTTTCATTATGAAGTAATAAAATCAGTATCACTCATATACTGATATGTTATTATATGTATGAAACAACCCTATTTCACCATCTATCCATCCTACGGAAAAATAAATCACCGCGCGTGCGTACGTACGGAATACCGTCTCCACGCCGTGGTGTGATCTATTTTCCACCACCACCTTACTTGGATGGGTATAATGGTGTAAATAATTACTATATATGACTATTATAAAGTGATATTGATTCTCAAATAGTATACATATACTCCAATACAATTCCACCATCATAGGAACGATATCATCACTCGTGCGTACGTACGGAATACCGTCTCTACAATGTGATGCGACTTGTTCTACATGATCTTCATTTCATAATGATTATATAAATGAATTGAATGAATTAATACGATATATATTACACTAATACCATTATGGAAATGAGGTATCTATAACCTAAAGATAATAATATGAATTTATTCGACAAAACACGCATAAAAACAAAAAGTTATAAACACCCGAATAACAAGTAGCAATGAAATATTACTACTAATAAGCTAAGAATATGACCATATATGATATCATAAAAATAAGTATTATTCTGGAATAGGTCAATAACATTATTTAAATCATTATACAGGAGGTTCGGACACTTACAAATCAAGTCGGACCTAAGGTAAGGGAAATATCACAATCTCACTTTTATCCGAGATTGTTTTTACTTTGGTAATTACTGGGGTGTATTTTATCATCCACATCCATGTTACCTCAATATGTAATATTATTTCCATCCTTCTACAATATTTTATATCCAATTTTACCCTTCGGTAAGTTTTTTGTAAAAGATATGAAAGGAATCTTTTGTCGTTTTTCGTACAAGGTACTTTTTGGCTTTTCCGACAAAAGTACGAAGAATGTTTTAGTTAACTTATACGGCATGAATGGATTTTTAAAACATTATTTCCAAGAAGCTTCCTTTTAAAGTTTTCAAGTTTATTTTTAATCAACTTCTTTTAGTTTAAAATTTTAAGACATTTTATGAAAGGAAAAGTGTTTTTGAAGTAAAAAGGATATTTTCCTCAAGAATGAAGTTCAATTGTTTTATCAAAATTATTTTCCATCTAAGATAATAAAGGGTTCTGTTTTTATCCCTATTATTACATTGATTTGATTATGTTGTGATGGAATTATTTTTATGAATTCCTTTATCGTATATGAATTGTTTTATGATGTCATGATGTTTAAGATTACCATTTTTATTACATGGGCTATGAAATGATGTATGATTTATGATTTTGTGGCACACATAAGAATGGTATCATTATGAGATGGGTGGGACCTATATCTCCCACCAATGCATTGGGTAAATATTTTATATCTCATGAGATAGACATGGCTGGAACGGTAGGTTATACCGATTCAGTGAAATAGGACTGAAATGAGGGTGACTCGGTTCAGAAAGGGACATTGTCTACTAAGATAGTCTTGGAAATGAGTCTTGACTAACAAGAAATGATTATATATGATTATGTGTGAACGCCACAAAGTTTTATGTTTTAAGTTATGATTATTGTGATTACATTTCACTGTCATGATTTACCCCATGTTATGAAATTATGATCTCTTTTGCAGGTTCAGATTTCCAAAAGTTATGTGCTTATGTGTATGATGTGATTGATATTTCTTTTGTTTACCCTTACTGAGCATTTGAGCTCACCCTTTTGTATGTTTTCGTTCCCCAGGTCAGGAAGAAGGTTATTAAGTAAGATATGCCAAAAGGGACTATAGATATGATGAAATAAATGGGATACACTATAGACGCTTTATGAACCAGTTGTTTATGATTCCCAGTTTCTAAAGACACTATACCTATACGGTCCTTTCGTGGTTTTGTTATATGTTCTAATAAGTATGCTTCAATTTTTAAGTATTAACAATGTATGTAAAGTATGGGTCGTTATATATTAAGTATTATACTCCCACACACATGTGTATTGAAAGAATTTTAACTTTTCATTGAATAAATTTTATTTTTCATTGATACCATTCAATATATGTTTTCAAATCGATAATTAAATAGTACTAAAGTAAAATCCCAATAAATTTAAAAATTCTTATAATCATAATGTAATTAATTACAATAATCCTATAACAAAATTCTTGATTCCAAAAACAATAAAATTAAATATTCCACTTCATCCATAACTATAGAATAATATTGAACATGATTACTTTGATTATTTTGGGGTATATTTCCTTAATACTTGTGGAATTAATTTGCATACTTCCCAATCTCCTTATAGTGGAAGTATTTCACATTGTAAGATTCATTATTTCCCTTGAAATCATGATTAGGATGGCCTCTTTCTATACAATTGAATAAAACTCTTTTTCTTTTTAAGAAATTACCATGTTGTCTCCATCCAAAAGTATCACATGTGGGAAAATCATTTTTTGTGTCTTCCATTAATACATTTTTTTCATCTTATTTCCTATTATTGTATTTTTTCCATTAATAACCATGATATTTAGGAAATTATTTCTCTATTTTATTAGTACATGATATTATGTCTATATATGATGATAATTTTTTGGAGACTAATTCCCTTAGAATTATATTCTTTATCCTATCAATATAATGGCCATTATTACTCTTAGAATTATATGGATTGATGTGGTTCCCATTACTTCTAATAGGATACATTTTTATATGATGGAATACACTCTATTAGATCATATAAGTATTAAAGACAATTTATAATCAAGAAACATGTAAAATAATTAACTTAAATTGAAAATTTTATACATATCTAATATCATAGTCATAAATATTTTGTTTTGAGACATTTTAAATCATAAAACTGTTTAAAAACCTTCATAATGTTATAAAAAATAGAAATATGAATTATACTAAGAATATTCCACATGAGTGTAAAAATAAGTGTGAAATAATTACCATTTTTATGCACATGGTGAAAATAAGTTCAATACCAATGATCCCTTATTAATGTTATTTCCCATGGGCACATCTTTTACAAAACCAAATCCAATTTTATTATCCATACATATATTTATGGAATGGAAAAAACACAGAATATCATCCTTACCAAAACTTTTAGATGTTCTTATATACTTATCAGCAATATGTTTCATAGAATTATATTCCCTAGACTATGTTTTTATTAATCTAGTTCCCAATGTTTCTACTAATATTCCTCTAATACTAACAATAGATAACTAGACCCTAATATCCCATACATAGGGTCTTATTTATTATATTTATATAATATATATGGAATCACATCCTAAATAAATGAATGATTAAGTAGTCCTATTAAACAATATACATAATTGAAATTCAAATTAAAATTTAAATAATGAAATTTAGAAATTGTTTTCTTCGAAATAACATTATTACCTTTAGTTTATCCCTATATAGAAATCACAAAACACTTCTAGGTGTCCTGGGGAAAATAAAAAATAAAAAGGTGTGAGATCATATTGTCAGTAAGGATTAGAGTACAACATAAGCTCTAAATAAATATGTAATAAGAAATATTGAACAGAAAATAACTAAAACAAATTCAATTTAATCAATAACTTGAGAATAATACGGTATGAATATATTGTGATCAAATAATTCCATATAAATATTCACATTTTCTTGAAAAATTAAGCATGGTTCAGATATTCACATGGAATATCAATAAATGAATTCGAAATGATATACTTCTAAAATCATACAATCAATGAGTTGTTTCAGGAAATCTAATGTTATTGAGGCCTTGTGAAAATAAATCTATATTAATGGGTGAGGCCTTAGCCAAGAACCAACATAATCAGTCTTATGAGACATACTGATCCATTGATGTTCTATAGAAGTACCCACTCATCACTTACTAAGTCCAATTCATTCCTCATTTAAAATATGAGAAACATAATCTACATAAACACTAATATTGAAAAACTATGATAAAAAATGTTAATAATTATGCCAATCAATAAAAATAATCATAATCTATAAAAACTAATATTTAAGGTATCAATATGGTATATACCCATTCAAAATCACTGTAAACTATCCAAATAAATAATAAGGATGATATCAATATAATTTATTTAAAGTGGACCCTAATTATAATGAATGTTTTATGTCATTGATGAATATGCATACCTTAAAAGATCCATAACAACGTTTTTATGGAATTACCCATTAAATTTTGAAAATAATCTTCTAAAACAAATATTTAACAAAAAAATTGAAAATAATATTCCATAAAAATAACCTTTAAATATTGAAAAATATTATTTAAAATATTTAGTGTTAATTATAGTGTAATTTTTTTCATGTCATACGTGTTAAAGAAAATATTCTTTTCATAGTTTTGGTAAAATTCAAACCAGAATTATTTTTTAAAGGAAATGAATATTTCATTGAAATTTATTTTAAATAGTAAAAATTTGTAAAAATTTATTTAATAAGTCATTTTTAAAAGGAAAAAATATTTTTGGAATTCTTTTTAAAAAACATGGATTTTGATGAAAAATGATTTTCGATATAAGAGATAAATAAATATGTATTTTATTAAAAATATTTTAACAAAATTTTATGTACCAATTAGTGTTATTATGGTAGTATTTTTTAAAAAAATTCATGAAAAAATAGGAGGGTAAAATATATTTATTTTATTAAAGAAATATTAAATAGTACTCCTAATGGAGAGATAAATAAAAAAATATTGAATAATGATGAGACTGTTAAATAAACCCTTGTCACTTTGGTAACTTTTGAATCATAATTCACCAAAAATAAATTAATTTAAATTAAAAATTATTAAATTAATACAAGATATAACATAAAAAAAGTAGTATATTTACCACACAAAATAAATAAGTTGATAATACGGTGAATATCTCACAGAAGTAAAACTAAGATGAGAAACCCTGACCTTTGGTTAAACTTCCTTCAAATATTTATAAACAAATAGTATAAAATATATAGGTTTGTTATAGCAATAATATATAAGAATAATCATATTTATCATACCATTAATTATCCGCTTATAAAATTTTATATCCCATTTGTTAAAAATATTTAATTATTTTCATTATTTTTAGTGTGAATTGCTTTGTTTTCTAATACATGTTTTTTCATTAAGGTTCCATATTGTGTGAATATTGTATAGATAATTAATATACAGAATTATTTTAATGTTATAAATATCATATTTACTCAATATATACATTTTTATAACCATTTTTAAAACTTTCACATTGAAAATGAATCACATCGCTTTGTGGAGATGGTAGGTCGTACATATGCATGAGCGATGATTTCATTCACATAACGTGTGAAAGGATAGGGATGTGGGATATATATTAATTTTATAGATGAAATATAATATTATTTATATCTCATATCTTCATTAATTTTAACCTTATCACCTTCCATGATATTTGTAATTGAAAATATGAATCACATCACTCTGTGGGGCAGTTGTCTGCTATACACCCAAGAAATGTTTTCATATTTGAAACAAAATAGAATCTAAAATGGTATATGTGATATCAAAATTAATTAGGTATAATAATATCATAAATTTAATATACAGTTGTTAAATTTAATTTTATCTATCCTTGAAATGTAGTGATGGAAAATGAACTACATTGGTTTGGGAGACCATTGTCTTCCATACACATGATTGATGATTTAGTTTCACATTTGATGGATGTGGAGATGGATAAATTTTATTCCATAAACAATAAAAAAAACTATGTATATGGGAAATATATTTTTTAGTATATATTAATTGTTAAAAAATAATTCATGGGGTGGAATAAGAATGAAAATGAAAGATCATTCTTAATCTAAAACTATTTATAATATTCATTTATGTAAAAAAGATATGTTTTCCTTATTAAAAAATATAAAATATTATTATATATATATTTAATCCATTTTCACAATTTCAAAACATAAAATTATAAAATTTTAATTTTAAAATAATCTCACAGATGTTATAAGAAAGCTTGTTTTCAAGAAAAAAATTGATCAAATTTATAAAAAGTTTTTATATAAAAATTTAAAATGAAAATGATTCCAATTAACTAAATTTCATTAATATATATATAATTAAACAATTTGTTTTTAAAAAATAATAAAAAATTAATTTAAATTTATAATAATTTAAACAAAAATGCAATTCTTTAGTATAAAAATAGTATTTTTCACTATTCGTCAAAAAATGAACCATTTCTGAAAAAGTCCAAATATTATACATAAGATAATTTTGATATGATTATTTAAAAAATAATTTTTTCCCAATTAATATTTATAAATGTTTTAGAAACTAATTTGAAATTATATGTGTAAATAACGACTAAATCATCTTTTAGAAAAAACATAGTTTTCAGAAAACATTAATTTTTATTTTAAATGTTTTTATTAAATTTATAATAAATAGAAAATAATAATTTTCATAATTTAGTTATCAAAATTAATTCCGTAAAATTTAACATCTAGGTCATACTACATTATGGTTCATTTAGATATGGGGTAGTGTGTTCCGCAAGTAATCAAAGAAATTAAATTTTATGAAATATATTTCATTGGTTGTTTATGCTCAGTGTTTCAAGTAACATGTGAAATAGAATACAATGTTATTATTTTATATTCTTAGGGTGTTATAGTTATACATTCAGGATTATGGGAGTGTTTTAAGTTATTTATAATCAAAATATATTGATTTATTTTCTATTATTTTAAATGTGTATTTATTTTTCTAATGATTTCTTATGTATAGAATGGTTTTAATTTTAAAAGTATATCAAAGTTAATTGAATGATGCATTAATGTGAAAATTTAAAAATATTAATTTATTGTAAAAAATCATGGATTTTATAGTGATTAAAATAATAGTTTCTATTTTTTATATAAAATTATATTGGCACACAATAAAGATACAAAGACATGACTTTGATTTGAATATTACATTCTAGATAGTTCTCAATAGTTTCCTAGAGCTTCATCGTTAAACAACATAATTATGTGAACTAGTGGTTTCCTAATAATCATTGTTTCATCATCTTGAAGGTATTGAAGAACTTCAAGGTTAAAATTCCAATATCGTCATCAACAATCATTCATTAGGCTAAATTATTTTTTTCTTTCTTTGTGTTGTAACTCCTTTTGTTGTAAATTCTATATTTTATGAATATTGAAAAAGGTTATACTACACAAAAAAGGTACATTTTGGTTAAGTATTTCCCATTATAATAATGATTATACTATATCCCATTATAATATTGGGTTCCACTAAACTTATAAAAGAGTAGGATAAATCAATCCTCCTATAAGAGTTCAGCTATAGTCTATCACCTTTGAAGACCTAGTTCATATTGACCCAAAACATAGAAGATTTTAGAACATAGAATGTAAAATTCAATGTTTTTTAACCTCAAATATATTGGGTTAGGGTTTCACCTATAAAATACTTTGTTCCATATAAACGCAAAAATTTAAAGATGTAATTATTGATCCTAAAAAATTATAGGTTGTGAGATCTCCTATCATATGATATATTTTACATTAAATCTATAAAATAAAATGGAATTGTGTTAATTATCTAACCGTGAAAAAAGTTTATGTAAGGATTTCTCATTCTACTTTAAATGTGATATACTATAGTTTTTTTCATACACAATGTTGGTGTGTAATGATTATACATAGTATAATGTAGATTTGATCTACTTTAAAATTATTGTGTTCATTTTTTCGTTTATGAATTTTATTTTCATCTTGTTTTCTTATATCATTTTGGATGAAATAATTATTATTTATAATGTTCTCTTTCTACCCATTTTTTTAAACTACTAATAATTTTTAAAAGAAATAAAATTCACATCCCACCCCTTATTTCCATTGCCATATCCACTTTAGAACCTAACAATTGGTATCATAACAATACTCTATGAGGATAAGTTAGATTATCAATTTTTTATACCTAACAGTTTGTATCAGTGGTTGGACCTATTATGATATTTTATTATAAATTTTATTATGATAAAATTTTATCATATTTCCAAAAAACACATAGAGAAACATATTTTATAGTGATAACTAATTTAATAAATACAAATTTTTTGAATCTGATATTTCTAACATATTTTAATGGTGGTATGTATACTTAGTAGAAGATCTGGATAAAAGATAATCTAAAGAGTATTGATATTCTATGATGGGATAGTGTTAGTCAAATATTAGAAAAATTTAATCTGGTTGATATGAAATTATTAGAGGAAGTAAAATATATTTCTAATTATAAGGTCATGAATATTCTTAATGGTCATAATTATAAAGAAAAAAATTTTAGTTGCAACACTACTATTAAAATTTTGAAATATCATAAAACAAATTCATTTGAAGAAGGAGATTCAAGAAAAAATATTCTGTTTAAATATATAATGACTAGAAACATGAAAATGGAGTGACCATCCAATAAAAAAGGAAAACACCATTTTCCTAAAGGATATACTACTCAAAGAAATTCACATTTTAATTTAGTTTTTTAAAATCAAATTTGTTATGGTTACAGGATGAAAGTAAATTTTAAACTCAATTATACAAAGCTCCAAAATTAAAGGAAGGTAAAATAGAAATAAAATCAATTTTTTACTACATGCATTGATTCTGAAATCTCATTAAATGAGTATGAAATTATAAAAGAAACTATCAATGTTAAATTTATATAAAGATATTATGTGGTAAAATATTCACCTCCACATTGTTTTTAAAGTTATATTTTTTAAGATTCTAGAGAAGAAGGAAATGTATATCTGAAATGTATAAGTAAAAATATTAATTTTAATCATGATTATCTTTCTTCTATCTAATCTAGAAATGATAAAATAAGTGTTGACGATATGAAGGAAATATGTTATTCACATTAATATAAATTATAAAATCTAATTTTATATATCTATCAATGGGAAATATAAAAAAGTTCCATGAATAAAAAAATTTATCACTTAAGTTAAAGAAAATTATTATATAGATTTAAAAACATATGGAAGAAAATGGATGTTAAATTATATTATTTGTAGCACATATTCTTCCATACATGAAATGTTTTGTGGTTATTTTTAATTTTTTCGAAAATAATATTCAAGGATAAAAATAATTTAGATAAATTTTAAAATGTAATGTTTTTTATAAAAAGGACAATATATAAACATGCTTGAAATGTTAATATTATAATTAATCTCTACTTAAAAATTATATGATAAATGAATAGACTTAATAGTTATTATTTATTCATTATATATTTCTAAATAATTTTTCAAAATGAAAATATGACGAATTTCATTGGTTAAGTTTTCAAAATATGGATATATGGTCTTTATGTTTATGTTTCTACTTTTTTACTTCACTCAATATTTTGTTCATAAAGAAAATTTTAAAACTAAATATGTTTTCATGGAAAAATTATTAGGGACTTATAGTTATTATGTACCAAAAGATATATATAATAATTCATGAGAGATTAATCCATTCTTTTTTTATTATGTAATATTTTTTTATTCTTAAGTTCATAATACATGTCATTATATTTTCTTTTAAATCGCGTTTGAATGAGAATTGGAATATTTGGTGTTTTATTTTGGTTAATCTCGAATACACATTATCATTTTTGGATGCTACCATGTAATTCAATTTTTAACTTTTGTTTTGTTCAATGAACAAGAGTAAAAATATGTTTATAAGTCATGATCTTATATTTTCATTTTCATGTGGACCGTGAATATGTTATTTTAGTTTTAAATTCTGGTTTATTTCTATGATATTATTATTCAGTTTCATTGAAAATTATTTGAAAATATTATATCATCTTTCATGGCTCCTTCAGATATTAAAGTAATTTTTTTGAGTTTTCTCATCTAGAAATAAAATTATTCCTTTATTTCACTGATAATGAATGTTTTAAAGTAAGGATACAATTAGTGGTGATTTAATCATATTCTTAATTCATAATTCAGAATGAATATTTTAGTTATTGAAAAATATTCCAAATAATATTATATGTGTAGTTTTTAAAATATAAAATATGTTTATTTTATATTTATATTCTAAAAATATACATGAACTCAATTCTTATTTTTGAAAAGAAGCAAAACTAAAATTATAGAGGAATACATACATGTTTCTTATTTTTAAATTTAGTCCCTAGTAATAGACTATTTAAATGTTTTGTTTTCATTTTTTCTAAATAATTTTCTAAAATAATTCTGTTGTAATTGGGAATTAATTTTATGTTTAGAATCTATTTTTAATATTCCAATATGTGCATGTTTTAAATCATAAGTTTAATTTATTATGTAATATATGTGTTCCTAAAAAGTTTTTTTGAAATTTTTTCTAATTTTTAATTCAATTACTATATTAAATAGTCTCTTTATTCAATAAATGGTTGAAATAATTGAGTTAGATATTTTTATTTGAAATTATTATTATTTTAATTAATGTATATGATGAATAAATTAACGGGGAACTAACCTTAATTCTCTTATGAAATTCCCATAGAATTTTCAAATATATATAAATTTCAGATTTACCCTACTGAAACATTTTTATTCTTTTAAACTCTTTCTTAATCACTTTTAATTTTCAAATTTAGGGGGAGTTTGAATGTGTTTATATGCTGAAACTTTTATATTTACATGAAAACTATATAAATTTATAATATTATTTTCAGTTCAGAATTTTTAATTTATATACACATTTATTATTATTTTAAACTATCTCAGGGATATTATATATTTAATACTAATTTATTAATCTTTCACATTTATTAAAAGGTAATTTTATGAGGTGTATCTCATTATTTTTCACAAAAGTGTTTTAAAATATTTTCACTATATATAATTGAATGTTCTAACAATGGAAGAATGTATAATAGATCCCTAAAACATGATTTCATATATGCATGTTTAGAAAAATTTTATACAGTATTTATAATTTTTATGTAATTTATCCTCTATTTATCATAATTTTATGTTGAAAACTATTTTATAAATTTTTTTTTTCAAGCATTCTTAAATTTAGCGGTGGATAATTTTATACAATCAACCTATGGAAGTGTAACACTATGTTAAAATAATGGGCTAAGTATAATCATTTAAAAGGTGGGATTTTTATTTTTAAACATTATATTTTTTATTAATTTAAAATTGATGAGAGGTTTTAAAATTATACTTGATTCATTAATTATCAAATAGAGGGACAATGTTCAATGGAACCTTGAACAATATTATGTTTTCATAATTCAATATATGTATTTCTTTATTTACATTAACATAAGTATTTAAATGTATTACTACTTTTATTTATGTAACTATAATTTTTATCTTATGCGTTGTTTAAATATTTCTTTACATTGGTTATATATCTTTATTTTATACTTAATTTATATTGATATTTCATGTTTGATTCTTTATGAAACTTTTTACAAGTTTCATAGAGATTTCATGGGATAATAAAATTATTTGGGACCATAAATCATTTAAATATTAATTTCACTATTCACTACTAGCAAAAGTATTATTCCCAAATATCCAAATTGGAAATCCATGTAGCCAAAGGAAAATCCACATAGGCAAATTGTAAACCACATAACCAAATTTTTAGATTCAGTTACCTTATATATTTCTCTAATAACATGGGATAAAGAACTCATAATTGATTTATTAGTGTTCAATTGAAAATATATGAAAGTTATATACCTTTAATTATAAGACATAAAATTGTGTATCAAAATTTATAATTTCCTAAATTAAATTAGGATTCACTGCATGTTTTCTATCAAAATTCTTCAGTTTCTTTTAGAATATTTCTTAATTATAGTTTAATGAAATTGACATATAGAAGTTCAATTAAAATGATAATAGATTATTTAAAAATATAATAATATTTTTACTGTGTAATTCTACTAGACAAATAGTTGATTCTGTTATTTAGATTGTATAATTTATTTATCAAATTTGATAAGTCATGTTCTTTACATATTTTATAATTTTTTATAACTGAATTAGGATACCTGAATGGTTTAGATATGTGAATTCACATATATGATAACTTTGGTAAGGTATATTTTTCTATTTAGAAAGATTCACTTACATAGTGAAATTCACTTACGTAGAATTCAAAAATATAGATTTGGTTAAAGGACCTTGTTTTGATATTTATAAAAATCTCAAACATAAATTTTAATGCCTAATAATTTTTTATACAAGATATATATGAATACATAAATATTGAAAAATTACTTACATGTAAACTCCAACGTGGTTTTGATAACTTCTACGTGTCATTTTTATGAATATAAATATCCTCTATTTTATATAATATTTTACATTTCAAATTTGTATTAGTTTATTTTGAATACTTTTAATGTTTCATTACTTCTAAAATTGGTCATTAATAATTTAGATGCAATAAGAACAAGTTTTATATTGTTTTATGAATAATTAAATTATATCCACATTATGTTAATAATATATGGATATGCATGATCAAATTTAGGAACTTGAGATATTCAAATTAAAAAAATAAATTAAACACATAGTGTTTATCAAAAACATTATTAGTGAGATTTCAAGGATACTAATATTGATTATTAAAAACATTATTAATTTTTATAAACCTGATTCTTCAAACATCTTTTGTTTTTATGGAATATCAAGAGATAACTAATGTATATATTATTTATCAATATTTTTTGAAAATACATGCGAAACATATATCAAGAAATAAATCGATGAGTCGTATAACACTATAGAAAGAGAAATTTTCAAAACTGATTTTTTTATAATATGATGAGTCGGTCTCACATGAATTATTATAATATTATATAGAATTTTTTGCTAAGATTTATGGATTTATTTACTACTATATTTATTGTATATTTGTTATCATAATGTTTTTTTGTGTATATCATGGTCTTTATTTTTTCATTATATCAAAAAAATTAAAGATGCTTCCATGAAAATATATTATTATGGGAATTTATGTGGGAGAATCCTGGATTTTAATATGTATAAAATAGACTGTATATTTTGAATATTAAATGATTTATTCATGAATCGAAGATAAATAGATAGGACTCTACTTTAACAATTACATGCTAAATTGTTTGCAACTACGTGCTAGTGATTAATCATTAAACTACATGCTTATGTAAGCTTATGATTTCTTGAACATCAATTTTTCAACATTTTAAACTGCCTAAGCACTACATAATCCATACACCATCATCTTTATAGATAATAATTTATTGGGTTGAATTTTTTTATTCTTTATTTATGTTGTAACAGTCTAGGATATATTTTCCATAATAATTACTTATAGAATGGGGTTATACTACCCAAAAATATGTGTGTTTGGGATCCTTTTTACCCCTTATAGGACTAGGTATAGTCTGTCCCCTTATAATACCAAGTTCTACTTAACCTATAAAACGTTATAGGAGAGGAATGCTCTTTTAAGAGTCCTGGTTTAGTTTTTCCCCTTAGAATATTAGGTTCCTCTAGACCTGTAACATAGAAAAGGTTAGAACATAGACTATAATAGTCTTGGTTGGGTATTCACATGTAAAATATGGGGATAGGTTTAACCTATAAAATATTGGGTTATATATAATCCTAAATAAGGTAATTGGTTAATATAGACCCAATAAAAGTCCTAAAAGGATGGATTTTTTCTAAACCCATAATAGAAAATAGAATTTGGTTGTGTCTCTAAGTGTGAAAAAGAAAGATATAATGAGTTATCACTCTTCTTAAATTTTGATATACTATAGTGGGTTCCACAGATCAGTTTTTTGTGTGAAGAGTATATTTAGGATCATTTTGATATAAACTTCTATAAACTTTCTATTTAATCTTTTTATTTATTTTATTTTATTTTCTATTTATTTATTTAATAGAGTGTGTTTTGATTTTATTATATCTAGACTATTTTATTTCCACTAATAATTATTTACCTCTAATTAATTTTCAAAATATAAAAATTTCACCCCCTCTATTTACCATTTCTATCACCCCTTCGGGACCTAACAGATGTGTCCCGAAAAACACATGATATCTCATGAGACATATTCAGATCTACTGAATCTAAGGGAAAAAACTAAGTGTTCATAATTATTAAACATTCATAGTTATTTATAATCATTTTTAAAATATTAATGGGAGTAAGAATTAGAGGTAATGGTTAGTGATTGAGGTAGTGGTTCATAGGTTACTGGATCTCTAGATTAATAATCAATATCAAGTGAAATTATTCTTCTTCCACTTCTACTCTTTTCCATATATCAAATTCTGATTATTATAATGACTATTTTTGATTCTAATGCTATGAATAATTATATTTTTGAGGTTATTGGATTAGATGAAATAAATTATACTATTACCTATTCCTAATTTTGTTATAATCATAAAGGTATCTCATTATTTTCTTCCATATTACTTATTCTATCTTCCTCCTACTCATTCTTATCCTCTAATCTATGAAACGAATGTGTAAGGGTAGTGGTTTATTTATCCTTAAAACTATATGTAATGTAATAAACTAGAAAAGGATGTGTTTATCTTCTTATCCATAAAGAATAATCTTCATGGTGAGTATATTTAGGCATAAATATTTATAAGATATTTCGATATAGACTTATTCTAATAATGAAAATTTGGTTTTCCAACACTCTTTTCTCACAAATTTAGTAATTTAGTGATTTGTATTTCATAATAACGTTGAAATGTTCTATTAATTCTTTCTAACCTATTTTCCTTAAATCTTTAAACTATTCATTCTTCCAATATTTTCATTATACTTGTGTTTTTTCACATTTCATCATTGGTTCCTATAAATTTTTAAAAAAAATAACAATTTAATTTTTTTTCTTTTTATTTTAGATTGAGTTTGATCTCACACCTTATCCTTATTTTTTTAACCTCTATACCATAGGCTCGTAGTTAATTAGTATTATAAATAAATAAATTTGGGTGCATCAATGACCCCCAAAACTATTTTTTAGAGCCATTTTTATTGAAAACACTAGAAAAATAAAAAAACCATTTCAGAAAAAACAATAAAAGAATAAAAAAATAATCTTCTACAAAAAAATTAAAAAATGTAAATCATAAAGTCAATTTTTTTTAAAATGATGTATTCTCACATGAAAATGTTTGCACCAAACCTATATGCCTGCTATGGTCTTTGAATCAGAATTAAATAATCTTATATCAAAAATATTAAAATACTCTTCTCAATTTAATGAATTAATCCAAAACAAACCAGGAAAATCATCATATAAAAATATGAAAATTTTAAGGAAAATCATAATGTTAATACACCACATCCCATAAATTAAGTCCTATATAAGGCCTCAATTCGGTAGTTTCAGTTTCTTATTTTGATAGAAAGTCCTACATGTATATGGATTACTCCATGGTTTAAGAACTATGAATTCAAATAGTTATACTCCTCCATGATATAATATTTTAATATCTTACCCATTAATGATTATTTATACCATAAAAAATAATTTTATATTACAATCAAAAAAATACTTCTCCCTTGGCTAAGTGAAGAGGAGCCTAGGTTTAGGATCATTTCTCAGTTTTCTTGAATATATGATCTTGGAGATAGTTCCACCAACTATAAGAAGATATATTTGAAACTTAAACCCAGATTTTCAACTTATTTGATTCCAAATTTTATCCTTGGAGCACCGCCATTAATTTTGGGCACTTGATAACATGTATTATACAAGGTAGGAGAGAACTATTTCCTGATACATAGGATAAGTTTATATCCTTAATTAAGATATTTTCATGTCATAAACTCCTTACCTATATATTAATGGAAACATACTATAATAGTATCATAAAATATCATTACAATATCATGGATCAATGTCAATGAGGTGATTAGTGAGACATGAAAATCTTGGGGATCAAATTTTTTTTTGAAAAAACAACTAAAAATATACTATATAAGTACTCTATAATAATAAAAATTCCTAGAAATTAGACAAACCTTAATGATACTTATATTTTTTTAATTAAAAATCATTTATAGAATAAGGTAATCATTGTGGGTTGTTTGAACAAACTAAAGACTATTGCGATGAATTTTGTTTTTATTTTCAACATGATGAGAGTGCTTAATCAGTGGAATAAAGGAATATGCGGTATAAAAACAATGACCTTTTTTTAAATCAATATTATTATAGATAAAATTTTCACACTATCATATCTTATTGAGATCAATGAGTTTTCAAATAACTTGCTACATACCCTTGGTACTCTAACAAGTAAATATAACAACATCGAAATATGGTTCGACCAATAAATTCCATATTTTATTAAAGGGAATTAGTTTACTAGATGATAAAAATATAGAATCGCAAAAATAAAGATTTGAATACTTGGAAACCCAAGTGAGTCAAATTGAAATAGGTTTAGGTGGAAGGGAGAAGGGAATGCTTCCTTATAAAACAGAATCTAATACTAAAAACATTTAAATGAATGTCATAACTATAAGTGGACTCAAAAATAAAATATATGTTATTTTAAAACCATGTTAAGTTTTTATAATTGACTTTATTGAACCTGTGAATGAAAATTATGAAAAATAACATGTAATTTTTTATTGGATGGACTAAACATACCAAAATGATGAATTAACACCTAAAAAACGAACAAAAGAAAATTATTTGGGAAATAATAAATCAAGGAAATAATAAAGTATTCCTTGTAGAAAAAGTTAAATTTAACCTGTTTATAATAATTAAACCCCACCCCCACCCCCATTCCTTAAAGAGTGAAAAGTAAAAATGAAATAGATTATTTAAGTTTTCTTCAGTATCCAAGAGACTATTGTATCAACCTTCCTTTTCTAGAATCCTTAAATATAGTTTCATATTATATTAATTTTTTTACGTGGTTTATGGATAAAAATGTGATTTGGAAGAATGTTCCATCATCAGTCGTTATAATGATTGTAGTGTTATTTTATTAAATATGTTACATCCAAAGTTTAAATAACCAATTTTTTTATTCAATATAGGATAATAGAATTTAATAATATTAATTTCATTTATGTATATGGTTCTAGTATCATCCTGATAACTTGTCACTTATTTAAATAGTTGGGTCTACGGGAATTGAAACCAACCTATACTACTATTTAAATAGCTGATAGGTTAGTAATTTGGCTATATGGAATGGTCGATAACCTTTTATTTAAGGTAGTCAATCTTACTTTAACCACTTATTTTCTTATTTTTTGAAATGGAATTTGATGAAAATGTTCCAATTTTCATAACCAAGCCATTCTTAGCTGTTGGTGGTTCTATCATAACTATTTTTAATAGTAAATTGACCCTCGAAACTGTCAATTTTCAAGATAATTCTCATGTTTTTGGGAAATAAAAAACAAGGTGTTGGCTATAAAAATATTTATATATTGAAAAAAAATCATGTTTAGTTTGGTAGGAATTTCCATCATCTTCCCTTGGGGTATGAAAATCTATTTCACTGGTTTCCTCAATTATATATGAGGATATAAAACTTGAGGATATGTTCATGATTTTTCTATTCCATTGTATATTTTATAAATTAAGTGTTCTCATCATATTGAGACTGTCACCCATGTTTCTATTCAACCCACATGACCACCTGTTAAAAGGAAATTCCTTTACAAGAAAACATCCTTGACTCAAAGTCATAAATTCATTTCCATGTGTTATGTGAGAATACTCTTAAAAATTTAGATTCTGAAATTGACTGATATATAGTGTCTATATAAGGGGACGATATTAGATTAAAACCTTATGAAAATTTTAATAATTATCAATTTTAAAATGTGTGTTTTTAATATTATCCTAAAAATTATGTTATTCCTTTAATAATATTAATAATCAACCACTTTCTGAAAAATTTACTTATTTTGAGTTAATTTAGGATTCATAAAGGTATATCATGAGAGAATAATTTAATTTAATTAATAGTTATATTTATATATTTTTTTATTTGCATGATATTTTTGAAAATAGTTACTCGTCTTCAGAATCACTTACACCTATTTTGGATTCCTTGGGTATCTAAACTCTAGGGAATTATCTTATTTTTGTTATTGGTCTTAGATGTGAAATATATATGCTTCTTTCATTAATTTTTTTTCATGTTTTAGAGTTTCTAGGATTAGAAACACTTGTTCAAATAAACCTTAATCCTTGGTCCTTGGTATATTTAGAGATGGATTTAATAGATGGGAAATTATAAATAATAAAATAACATAATAAAAACACCACTAAAAATGAGGCCACAATAATTAAGAACAAAATTACTCCAAATAATCATGGTTAAAATTTTTAGGTGGAGATTCTGGATGAAGACATAAAATTTGAAGAAGCATAATAGGAAAGCCATGGTTTTAAATAATAGTCTTAATGATTTCATTTATAATAAACAACCTGTTATCTTGATCTAGTAATTTACAGCCCCTAATTCCTTTCTAAAAAGTCAATTTCACAAGTATTTAATCAAAAATATAATCATATTACATGGACTTATCTTTTTAATATCCAATGATAGTTTCTAGTGGTAATTTCTATTACCCTTCTTGGTTCCTTAGTGAATAGGCCAAGTGGATCTTCACATGTCTTTAATTAGAGTGACATTTCAATTAACCACCATGGAATAAAATGATCAAATATTAGGGCTGCAACAGTTTCAATGTCTACATTCCTTTTTGAATTCATGATATATTTAAATTTGTTAATGTTACCGTATATATTTAAATTTGTTAATGTTACCGTATCATTTCGTTTATATTTTTTTTCTGTTTTTAATTATTATTAACTCTATGCATGGTTGGAAATTTTGTGTGGGGGTAAGGGTATTTTTTTAGTCAAACATTTGTAAAAAATTATCTAACTTATTTTTTCTATGATTGGTAAAATATTTGGCTTGGGAAGTTAATTTAAAATAATATTAAATCTTGGTTTTTAACATATAATTTACAATTACTTTATTTTGATTCATTTAGAGTCTTATAAAAAGTTTTTTGTATTCTAGAATCAATAATTAAACCTATTTTTTTTAAGATTTTCATAATGAAAAAAATTAGACTTTAATCCATGATACAACATGTATATATTGAAATATATTTTTAAAGTTATAAAATATATTTCAAGCATACTACTTTGATTACATTGTACCTCTTTGAACAATATTTTTGAACTCTTGAATTTAAATTTAAATTTGACCTTAAAAATTCATAATAGTTCCATTCGTCTTAATGGTCAATATTTGTGAAAACTTGGTATTTTATGTGTGGGGAGGAGTTTTAACGACTTAAAACTATATTTTAATTTAGTTCACATCAAAATGAGTAATATTTTATAAAAATGCCTATTTTTAGAATATATTTTCTCACTATGTGGTTCAATGTTTTTCTGATGATTTGTTGTTGTTTTGATACTATGAAATCCGAGTCGTTTTTACTACTCTATAGATTTAATTGGGTGTATAATTTTAATTATCTATTAAAAAAATATTTTTTGACATTTTTTAGTTTGACTTAAAATTTTCATTGACTTTGAAAATTTAATTTTCATTGTAGTTATAAGATATGCATCTAAATGGGCTATGAAATGAAAAACCTAACACTAGTTGAACTATACATTCATTATTTTTTTACTATTGGATGATTTATTTATTAAAATAATATTCATTATTAAATCATTCATATTCAATGGCATTTATAATTATTCTAAGCACCTAATTTATTTTTATATTATCACAATGCAGTAATTTAATGTTGGGAATATATAGTTTGTTGATAATTTAATTTTGTTTAATTATTTTAAATAATATCAATTAAAACAATTATTATATAATAAAAAACAAACTTCACACAAAAATTATTAAATTTAATGTGGTAAAACATTTTCTATTCTACCAGGGAGAGTTCATATAATGAAATATTTTTGAAATTTGTATTTTTTTATCCTTAATTTTTCATTATTGTGATTATTTTTATTCCTCTAAAATTTTTTAATTGATTACTTGAAGATAAGAAAAATATTATGTGTGGACTAATTTCATGGGGCATAAATTTATGCATTTCACTCTATTAAAATTGGAGAAATAGTGGTGTTTTTAGTACCATCATTCAAATAAAATCAAGAAACACATTGATATATATTTTCATTCATTCAGATAAGGATAATGAAAATACCTCTTAAACTCATTACTAAAACCGTTTTTAGAAACTTGAATATGTTTTCAACTAACTTAAATTTTCGATTTCATAAAAAATAGAACTCCTCCTAAACATCTATACCTTGGAGAGTTATTTTACCCTTGAAAACATATATGGAAGTTCCACCAACAGCTTTAAAATTATTTCCCTAGATAGTTGGAACCTTTTCATTATATTCAATTTCTGGAATGAGAAAATTTGTGGCCAGAGTAATTTTACCTTCTTTTGATATCATGTTATCTACCCTTATATAGGGAAGATTTACTGACCTATCATCCAATTGAGTAGAAAAATAGTTTTCTTTTTTCATAGACCTAGCTTTTTGAATTACAATCTAGATATAATGTGATACAACTAGATATGTCACAGAATTTGTTAATATTCATATTTTCTTCTACCATACATTGAATAAAAAAACTACCAGGGAATTTTATTTTTGAAATTATCTCTATTTGTAGAATGAAAATATAACATTTAGACTGAATGATGGTGGAATATTATTCCCAATAATATTTTTTATCCATGAACCACTTGATAAAAGTAACTTAATAAGGGACCAAATTTAATGTTTCTACAATAGAATGTTACAGAAATAGGCTCTAAGAATATTAATGGATTTCAAATAGATAGGTTCATAATAATTTTCCAATCATTGGGGAAAAAAATTTGATGGTAGTAATTCATTAAAATTTTTTTATTTACCACTATCTTCTTAATTCTTTACTTTCTTACAACTTTATTTCATTATCTACCATTTCCATTTACTTTGTTGATTTTATTTTTCTGGTGTTGATTCATTAATATATTCAATCACATTATATTTGAAACTAGGATTCCCATTTTTTAATATATGAATCATCAATATTTGGGTTTATAGGTTTAGTAAAATACTATATCTCATATACATTAGGTTTCACCTTGAAATTTACTTGAATTTTCAATCCACATCCAATAAAGATAACCAATTATTTCTCTCTTAGATTGGTTATAGTTTACATGAATGATTTATCTTCTCTATTACTCCAAATTATCATACCATTTGGATCACTTTTATTTATATATTTTTAATATGTTATTATTGGGATTATATCTTTTTAAATATATTCCTAACTAATACCTATAAAAAATTTAATTTTATGGTCCATAAATATTTTGAAATTTAGTTCATGGATGGTTGGTGTACAGAGGGGAAGAAGAATTGTATTTGATGTGTAAGAACCCAGTTTTTGCTGCGAAAGACTTTAGAATATTCTTGATATTATTCCAGAGCAGCGCCCTCAGACGGCATGCGATTCCGAGCCCCAGTGTGGATGGAATTAAATTTTCATTGCGTTCGCAGTGGAAACGCAAAATAAATGCGATAACTTCTAAACAGTGATCTGGATCAGACATCCGAGTGTACAGATGGGTCTGGAATGGGGTGTGTACCCTAGGAACGACATAAAACCTGTCGGTGAAGGACGTTTGGACCCCTCGCTCGCTTCTGGATTGTTAAACGGATAAATTAAATAATTAATTTTTGTGTTTAATGGTCAAACTCAAGTATCTCTTAAATGGTGGCTCGGATTGGGAAACTGAGGGCAACGTTGAGTTTGGAGCGTGTTGTTTACCCTAGTAGGGGTGTCAGTTTTGCGGGCGCGGCCCGTCTGTGAAAAATGGCCCTGGGGTGTTTTCGTAATTTGGCGGCCTCAGGCGCTAAGTATAAAAACTTTTGAATGAGGTCTTAGATTAAAATTCTGAGACTACTATTGTGCTTGGGAGGTGGTGTTTGGCATAGGGGAGGCTTAACCGTGACTCTGTCGAAGGTTTCAGATGCGGGTTAAATTACGGGTTTAATTAATTAAAAAATTTTATTTTATTTAAACCCTCCTCCCCTTCCCCCTCCCTTTTTCACCCCTGGAAAATCCCTCTCACCCTCAGCCTCTCCTCCTCTCATCCACATCTCCGGCAAGGTGGCTCCGGCGATACAGCTCCGGCGGATGGATGCGAAGCTCTGGGTGAAGCCCAGTGAGGCAGGAGGTTTTTGTTGTGTTTTAATTCCAAACCTTTCTTTTTGATTCATTTATAGAGTCGAAATGTTACTTGATTGTCAATCAATGCCCATGATCTCATAGTACGCTATTCGAGACTTCCAACGCTTGTTTTGGATTCTAAATCTGATCCCCAAGGCCTCCGCAGCGGTCCGGTGAAGATTCACGGGTTTTGGGGTTCTCTGGCCGGCACGGTGGTCCGGCGGTTTCCAGCGGTGGTCTGGCGAGCTCAAGGTGGCGGCGGAGTGGCTCCAGGCGGATGCGGCGTCTCGGTAGTGGGGCCGCGCGGGCGGTCAGTGGCTGGTGTTAAGGTGGAGTGGCCACAGAGGTGGTTGTGGGTGCGACGACGGGCGTTAGTGGGGCAGGGGTCTCCTTCTGGCGACACGGGACTAGCCGCTCAGCTGGTTGTCGCGACAAAACCGGGGTCATCATGACCCCGGGGGCGGCAAGGACCCACGACTCGCGGGTCCACTTGGAAAAGTCAGACCGGCCGAGCCGGTCCGGGCGTGGATAGGCTGTCCGCGCGGTGAACTGCGGACCGCCAGTTTAGGGAGTGGTGGGCTGGCCGAACCAGCCTAGCCCACCCCATTTCAGCCCGTTAAAATTTTAAAGCGCCCTAAATCACAAACCATGGGTCGTATTCGTGTGTCATCTATGGCAACACGTTCCTGGATTTGAGATTAATGTTTTGAGATGGTTTTGGGAATTTTTAATTCCCAAAATGAGGGGCCTCATTGGCGCGACGTGTACATTAAGTGAATTGGAGTTTTTCTGGGGATAATGTTTTGGACGGCGCAGACGCGTCCGATGTTCATTTTGAGCACCATCAGTGGTGTTGGGACCCTAGAGCCGAGGTGAGGCTTTCCAAGGTGGTTTCGGGAATTGAAGCCAGAGTTGAGGCATAGGCCCCATGGCCCGTCTTTTGAGCTGCGAGTAGCGTTTAGCAACTTTATCATTGGGCATCTGTTCGGGGCGTACGAGTAGTTGATTCTGGATGTTTTTACAAAGGTATTGCAATTGTGCAATCTGCCCGGCTGAATTCCACACGATGGTGCAGAACCCACAAGGTCCTTTTGGGTGTTCACGGTGACTTTCCATCTCTATCACTGGGCAACCGTTTTGGACAAGTGAATAGTCCATCTTGTGCACTTTTTGAGAGGATCGCAATGATGCGATCTGTTGGCAGCACTTCGGGACCGGGGTGTGGGTCCCGTGTGGTAACACTCTGCGTGGTAAGCCGGAATGTACCTTTTTCCCCGGATATCCATTCAACTCTAGTGAGTAGTGCTTTTGACGTGTTTTTCCTAGAGCCTTGCGATGGCGCAGTTGGCCCGACCTTTTTCGGGGATGTGGTGTGGGTCCCACCCAACCCGGCTTTGGTGAATAGTACCTTTTTCATCGGGTGACCATTTTGGGAAAGTAAGTGGTCTATCTTGCGTGTTTTTCCACAAGAATTACAATGGTGTAATCTGTTCAGGCGAGCGGAGCCTCACATGTGATCTTATTAAATGTGGAAATGTGAAGGTGCCCGGTGGTGGTTCTTCTACCATGTTTGTTGCATACCCTTGGAATGTGATCACGTGCACTCCCGTGTGAGTGAATTAATGCTTGAATAGATGTGGTTGGCCGTGCCTTATTCATTGAGGTGGCAAGTTGGAGATGGTAGGTCACGCCTTCACGTTGACGTTGGGTGTCGTGTGCACGATAGCCCTTGGGCTGAAAATGAGGTATACTCTGGGAGTATACTGGAGCACTTGGAGGTAAGTGTGGTATGTACCTGAGACTGTTTTTGTGCATGGTTTTGGATTGACTTGGGGCCACACGTCGTGTGGGCACCATGTGCGTGTCGTGTTCTGCTTTGCGTACTTTGACCTCTCGCGACGTAGAGGGTCCCTCTGTGCTCGTTTGTTTGACCAGTAGGGTGGAGTTTTCCCCTGGATCTGTGCTTGTTTGTTTGACCAGAAGGGTTGAGTGGTCTCCCCCTAGTTTCGTTCTCAATGGATTGGCCGGTAGCGGTAATAGTGACACACAATGATGGAACATGTGCTGAACCTCTTTTGGGTGAGTTGTTCTGGATTTGAGTTATTGCGCGGTACCCACTCAGTGGTCGGTTGGCCAGTGTTGTACCACCCAGTAGGGATTGCCAGACCAGTTCCATGTTTACCCTCCAGTAGGGGTGGGCAGTGTGTTGCTCACTGACTTTTAGGGTTTATCCTCTAGTAGAGACTGGGCAGTGGGTCACCCGACACTCTTAGGGTCTACCCTCCAACAGTTACTGAGCAGTGGGTCACCTGACAATAGTATTAGGGTCAACCCTATAGCAGAGACTGGGTAGTGGGTCACCCGACGACTCTTTAGAGTCTACCCTCCAGCGGGGTTGGGCTGTGGGACGCTCGTCGTCTTGATTCAGGTCTACCCTCCAGCAGGGCTGGGCAGTGGGTCACCTATCGACTTGGTCTGGGTTTGCCCTCCAGTGGGGCTGGGCAGTGGGTCGCCCGTCGACTTCTTCCAGGACTACCCTCTAGCGAGGCTGGGTAGTGAGTCGCATATCCTCTTACTCTAGGTCTACCCTCCAGCAGGGCTGGGCAGTGGGTCACCTGATGATGTATTAGGGTTTACCCTCCAACAGGGCTGGGCAGTGGGTCACCTGATGATGTATTAGGGTTTACCCTCTAGCAGGGTGGGCAGTGGGTCACCCGATATCATATTATGAACTACCCTCTAGTAGGGCTGGGTACTGGGACACCCGTTGACATTCCAGACTCAGTCCTTTCTACTAGTCTAGTCTGTGGCTTTCCTCCGTGATCACCAGAGCGGGACCCCTGGTGGTACGGGTCAGTGATGGAATGATCTTGACATTGAGGAGACCTATCGACTGCGGGGATGTGACATGGTGTGGTTTGACGTTCCCCCAGAACTCTCAAGTGTGAGGGGCACTTTCCCCACCGAGACGCGTCCTTACGACGCGACCTAAAACCGTATGGGTGAGTCAGTGCCGCCCAAAGCGGATAGTGTCAAGCTGCGGTGATTTGATCCCATGAAATGCAGTTCGGGGCAGATGTGTGGGATTCTGGGCATCAGTGGTGTTTACTACTGGGACTGTTGGTGACTCACCTTTCTTGGGATGAGCTACAGGATTGAGATCCCCTTACGGTCTTGTTCGGGCTTCCTGACAGAGCATATGAATATTTATATACCTTCTTTCAGTACCCACTTCGTTGGATAGGTTACTCTCCCTCCAGGAGAGGCGAAGACGTGCGGGTATGCCACATGATTTCCGTGTCTATCTTCTCATGGTGGGACGATTCTACTCTCCTTCTATAGGTAGCGAAGACTCGATGAGAAGTTCATCTTCTCACCATTTTCAGCTCCTTGTGTCAGGATGAGTCTACCTCCTTTTATTTTTTTGGGTTGAGCTGGACTCTCTACTCATATTCTGCTTCACTCCTTGTTGTATTCCTTTACTATTCCATGTTCTCTCTACTGTTCACCCTTCAGTACCTCTTTTTTTGCTCCCTCGACCCTTCGGGGTATCTTATTGAGTATTTTTTATAATCACCCTTGCTTGGGATTTGCCCACAGTTGGTGTGCCCTTGTAGACGACAGACAGGTTGGTCGTGACTTTGGTGGAGCTTAGGAGTTCAATAGCGTGGACCACATGCGGTGGTCGGAGTCAGGTTCCAGGTCGGGGAACCTTCCAACTGTTTTCCTTTTTGTTTACATGTTTCCGGGTTGTGGCACTATTCTGGTTGGGTGGTTGTTTTTCCCCTTTTCTTTTTTTCAGTTACTTTCAACACTTTCTTTATACTGATAGAGGTCGATGCACTTGTGGTTTATTTATAGAATTTTCCCTTTTAATTTACTTGTCTTTTCTCTTTTACTCTGCACTTTTTCATTGAGTGTGCTGCATGTGTGTGTACATGTACATAGGCAAAGGCCCCCCCCGAGTTGTTGTGCCTTCAGCGCTGGTCGCCATCCCCTGGCCTATGGAGGCGGGATTGGGGTAGTTGTGGATCGAGCCTAGGTAGGTTCAGGTCGTGACAATGTGGTATCATAGGTGGTATGTTCCTTGGGACGTTGTGCGGACATCCCTAAAAGAGGAATTGGTTGGGACCTAGGGAAACATTGTTAACATGTCTCGAGAGTAGCTCTCAGGCCAGGGAGTCTAGTGATGGTGCGGTGACCAAGATATCCATTCACCAGGACCCTGATAACCCGCTTTTCGACTCAGCATGTTGAGACACTTGTTGCAGGGAAAATTGTTTTGTGCATCACATAGGATTTAGTCTTTGACTGACCTTCTTGAGTCAGCTCCCCATCATTGTTATTGGTATATACATGTATGCTAATCTGATCATGGAACTCCTTCATAGTATTCAAGATGTCTCTGCGAAGACAGCCAGCTAGGATACCAGCTTTGGTTCATGAAGACGACCATGTGAGCTACGAGGACACAGTCCAGGACCCAACATGCAGGCCCCTTTCTCCGGGTGGGCCTGTAGTAGCACCCCCAACTGTTGAGAAGTAGACAGCTTCAGTAGAGAAGGAGGGGCTTGAGCGCGGGTTGAGCGCACTCCGTGAGTTCCAGCGGCAGAGACAACTGAGGTTCAGTGGTGAGACAGACCCTCAGGTAGTAGAGATCTGGCTAGAGACATTGGATCACATTTTCAGGCTTGTGCAGATGCTGACAGATTAGAGAGTGGCTTTGTAGCCAACCTTTCTCGTGGAGTAGCTCGGCATTGGTGGAGTCTGGTGACTCAGTTTCTTGAGGAGTAGTCTCTTTCGTGGGGCGACATTCAGTTGTTGTTCGGTGAGGAGTTTTCCCCTGCCTTCTTGTGCTCCTTTAGGATTCAGGAGCTCCTGCAATTTCAGCAGGGAGGGATGACAGTGACTGAGTACGCGGATAGTTCTGCAGACCGTGCATTCTTTTACCTAGACTTGGTCCATGATGATAACATCTGAGCGCAGAAGTTTGAGCAGGGTCTCCACCGAGAGATTCGTGTTGTCATACTGCCCTTGTGCATATCCACTAATGCCGAAGTGCTAGAGCAGGCATTAGTGACAGAGATCTTCCTGACACGTTTTTCAGTTGGTAGTGGCAGTGGGCATGACAGATCCGAGATGTCTACCGTAGCTAGCAGGCACCGGAGGACAGGACCTCGATGTAGGTGGCCTTCCCACAACCGGTTTCGGAGACGTGGTCGTATACCACTATGGCAGAACAGTGAAGGGCCTAATCCGAGGGTGCCCTTCTGTGAGTGGGCTCCGGGCCGTGGTCGTACACCACAGTGGCACAGGAGGGCACCAGGACAGCTCAGGGAGCGGAAATGTTATGCTTGTGATGGGAGAGATCACTTGGCATCGGACTGCCCGACCAGACATGCGGAGAGCTTCAGGCAGGCAGCAGGTACAACACCACGACGGAGGCAGCACCATGATTGGAGTAGTTCTCAGAGAGGTGGTTCTAGTAGAGGAGCGGGAGGAGATTGTAGTGGCGAATGACTTTATAAGGTCCTCCCATCACCACTAGGTAGTCCACATCAGGCTCCGGGAGCTGACAGTTGGGACCACGGACAACCACGAGTCTTGAATGTCTAAGATCCTACAGAGCATGTTGTGATAAGAGGTTTGCTTTATAGCTCTTCTACTTTCTGTAGTAGAATTTTTAGACTCTGTGTGTGGAATTATTTTCTCCCGTCTCCTTGTTTGAGTTGTTACCAGGGTGGCGCGGGGCATCGGTGTAACCCTTTTTTTGAAAGGTAAAAGGCATGGGACCTTTTTCTCTATTCTATGGCATCGAATCCTTTGCCTTTCGAGCATGTAAGAGAGCCTTGGTTGTGGGACATCGACTATGAAACCCTGCATGACCATATATCCTTGGGTGTTTCACCATATGAATATTCTGAATGAGGTAATCACCGGGCCTTGTTCCAGGTGAGGGCGTTGATTCCAGTCATGGTATGCGACATAGGGGTTCGGTCGGGGAGGTGAGCTACCCCTGAGGGCCTTTGTGCCGATTGAGACCATGTAGAGGGATGGTGAGGTTCCCAACCACCTTGCACTAACCCCAAAGTCTGGAGTGGGTGCACGATGTCTCCCACATGACTTACCCGAGATGAATTGTGCGTGCTCCTGTGCACGACATCGGCGAGGGCAGACCTCGCGTGAACGGATCAATCCTTTGGTCTGTGCGCAGTGGCACAGGACTATGCAAGAGTTCCTTTGGGTACGGGAGAGCCATTTGTGGGCTTAGTACCCTGAGTTGTTCTCTAGTTTTGCTTTTTCAGGGACGAAAATCTTGAAGGAGGGAATGATGTAAGAACCCAGTGTTTCTTGCGAATGAATTTGGAATATTCGTGATATTATTCCAGAGAAGCACCCTCAGACAGCGTGCGATTCCGAGCCCCGGTGTGGCCAGAATTAAATTTTCAGTACGTTCACACTGGAAACTCCAAATAAATGTGATAACTACTAACGGTGATCCAAATCAGAGATCCGAGTGTACTAATGGGTCCGAAATGGGGTGTTCACCCTAGGAACTAAATAAAACTTGTTAGCACAGGACGTTTTGACCCCTCGCTCGCTTCCAGATCGTTAAATGGATAAATTAAATAATTAATGTGTGCGATTATTGGTTAAACTCAAGTATCTCTCAAACGGTGGCTCGGATTGGGAAACCTAGTGCACCGTTGAGTTCGGAGTGTTCCGTTTACCCTAGGAGGGGAGTATGTTTTGCGGGCGCATCCCATTTGTGAAAAATGGCCCTAGGGGCGTTTTCGGAATTTGGTGGCCTCGGGCGCTAAGTTTAATAACTATTTAACGGGGTCTCAGATTAAAATTATGAGACCACAGTTGTGCTCAAGAAGTGGTTTTTGGCCTAGGGGAGGCTTAACAATGACTCTGTCGAAGGATTCAGATGCGGGTTAAATTACGGGTTTAAATTAATTAAAATTTTTAATTTTATTTAAACCCTCCTCCCATTCCCCCTCCCTTGTTAACCCCCTGTAAAAGCCCTCTCACCCTCAACCTCTCCTCCTCTCCTCCATATCTCTGGCGAGGCGGCTCTAGCGAGGCATCTCCAGTGGATCGACGCGAAGCTCCGGGCGAAGCCCAGTGAGGTAGGAGGTTTTTGGTTGCGTTTTTAATTCTGAACCTTTCTTTTTGATTCATTTATAACGTCAAACAGTTATCTGATCATCGATCGATTCCCATGATCACGTAGTACGTTATCCGAGATTTTTGAACCTTGTTTTGGATTCGAAATCCGATCCCTGAGGCCTCTGCAGCACTCCGGAGAAGATTCGCGTGTTTTTGGGGTTCTTTGGCCGACACAGTGGTCCGGCGAGCTCAAGGCAGTGGAGGAGCGGCTCCTGGCGGAGGCAGTGTCTCGGCAGCGGGGTCGTGCTGGCGGTCAGTAGCTGGTGTGGAGGCGGAGCAGCCGCGGAGGCGGCAGTGGGTGTGACGGCCGACAACGACGGGGCATGGGGCTCCTTTGGGCGACACGGGACCGGCCGCTCGGCTGGTCGTCGTGACGAAACCCGGGTCATCGTGACCCCGGGGGCGGCAAGGACCCGCGAACCGCAGGTCCATTTTGAAAATTCGGACCAGTCGAGCCGGTCCGGGCATGGATGGGTGGTCTTCGTAGTGAACCGCGGACCGCTAGATCAGGGAGTGCTGGGCCGACCGAACCAGCATGGCCCACCCCGTTTCGGCACGTTAAAATTTTAATGCACCCTAAATCACAAACCAGGGATCGGATTCGCGTTTCGTCTACGGAAACGCATTCCTGGCTTTGAGATGAATGTTTTGAGATGGTTTCGAGAATTTTTAATTCCCGAAACGAGGGGCCTCGGTGTCGTGACATGTACATTAATTGAATTGGAGTTTTTTCGGGGATCATGTTTTGGACGGCGCGGACGCGTCCGACGTCCGTTTTGAGCACCGTCATTGGCGTTGTGACCCTGGCGCCAGGGCGAAGCTTTCCAGGGTGGTTTTTGGCGTTGAATCCGAAGTTGAGGTGTGGGCCCCATGACCCGTCTTTTGAGCTGTGAGCAGCGTTTAACGACTTTCTCATCGGGCGTCTGTTCGGGGCATGTGAGTAGTCGATTCTGGATGTTTTTACGAGTGGATCGCAATGGTGCAATCTTCCTGACATAATTATGCACGATGGTGCAGGCCCCATGAGGGTCATTTGGGTGTTGATGGGGATTTTCCATCTCATTCACCAGGAAACCATTTTGGACAAGTGAATAGTCCATATTGTGTACTTTTTAAGAGGATCGCAATGGTGTGATCCATTGGCAGCGTTTCGGGATAGGGGTGTGGGTCCCGCGTGGTACCACTCGTCTTTGGTAAGCCGGAATGTACCTTTTTCTCTTGATATCTATTCCACTCAAGTTAGTAGTGCTTTTGACGTGTTTTTATGAGAGCCTTGCGATGGCACAGTTCGCCCGACCTTTTTCGTGGATGTGGTGTGGGTCCCACCTGACCCGGCTTCGGTGAATAGTATCTTTTTCACAGGGTGACCGTTTCGGGCGAGTAAGTAGTCTATCTCGCGAGTTTTTTCATAAAGATTACAACGGTGTAATATGTTCTGGTGAGTGGAGCCTCAGATGTGATCTTATTAAATGTGGAAATGTGAAGGTGCTCGGTGGCGGTTCTTCTACCGTGTTTGAAGCGGACCCTTGGCGTGTGATCGCATGCACTCCCATGTGAGTGAAGTAATTCTTGAATACATGTGGTTGTTCGTGCCCTAGTCATTGAGGCAGAAAGTTGGAGATGTTACGTCACACCTTCACGTTGACGTTGGGTGTCGTGAGCATGATATCCCTTGGGCTGAAAATGAGGTATACTGTGGGAGTATATGGGAGCGCTTGGAGGTATGTGTGGTTTTTACCTGAGACTGTTTGTGCGCTTGGTTGGGGATTGACTTGGGGCCACACGTCGTGTGGTCCCCATGTGCGTGTCATGTTCTGGTTTGCGTACTATGACCTCTCACGACGTAGAGGGACCCTCTGTGCTCGTTTGTCTGACCAACTTGGTGGAGTTTTCCCCTGGCTCTATGCATGTTTGTTTGTACAGTAGGGTTGAGTGGTCTCCCCCAAGTCTCATTCTCGATGGATCGGCCGGTAGCGGTGCTAGTGACACCCATTGATGGAACATGCATTGAGCCTATTTTGGGTGAGATGTTCTGGAGTTGAGTGGTCGTGTGGTACCCACTCAGTGCTCGATTGGATAGTGTTGTACCACAAAGTAGGGATGGCCAGAGCTGTTCTGGGTTTACCCTCTAGTAGGGTTGGGCAGTGGGTTTCTCACAGACTTCTAGGGTTTACTCTCCAGTAGATACTGGGAAATGGGTCACCCGAAACTCTTAGGGTCCACCCTCCAGCAGTGACTGGGCAGTGGGTCACCTGACGACACTCTTAGGGTCTACCCTCCAACAGAGACTGGGTAGTGGTTCACCCGACGACTCTTTAAATTCTACCCTACAGTGGGGTTGGGCAGTGGGTCGCTCGTCATCTTGATTTAGTTCTACCCTCCAGGAGGGCTGGGCAGTGGGTCACCTGTCGACATGTTCCGGGTTTACCTGCCAGCGGGGATGGGCAGTGGGTCACCCGTCGACTTCTTCTAGGTCTACCCTTCAGAGAGGCCAGGTAGTGGGTCTCCTGTCGTCTTACTCCAGGTCTACCCACCAGCAGGGCCGGCCAGTGGGTCACCAGATGATGTATTAGGGTTTACCCTCCAGCAGGGATGGGCAGTGGGTCACCTGATGATGTATTATGATTTACCCTCCAGCAGGGTTGGGCAGTGGGTCACCCGATATCATATTATGAATTACCCTCCAGCAGGGATGTGCAGTGGGACCCCCGTTGACATTCCAGACGCAGTCCTTTCTACTAGGCTAGTATGTGGCTTTCCTCCGTGATCACCAGAGCGGGACCCTTGGTGGTATGGGTCAGTGATGGAATGATCATGAAATTGAGTTGAGCTCTCGACTGTGGGGCGGTGACATTGTGTGGTTTGACATTCCCCTAGAACTCTCAAGTGCGAGGGGAACTTTACCCACCGAGACGCGTCCCTGCGAAGTGACCTAAAACTGTACGGGCGAGTCAGTGCTGCCCAAAGAGGATAGTGTCAAGATGCGGTGATTTGAGCCCTTGACATGCTGTTCGGGGAAGATGTTCGGGATACTAGGCATCAGTGGTGTTTACTTCTGGGACTGTTGGCGACTCACGTTTCTTGGGTTGAGCTACGAGATGGATATCCCCTTATGGTCATGTTCGGGCTTCTTGATAGAGCATATGAATATGTATATACCTTGTTTTAGTACCAACTTCTTTGGCTTGGTTACTCTCTCTCCAAAAGAGGCGAAGATGTGTGGGGTATGCCACGTGTTTTCCATGTCTAGCTTCTCGTGGTGGGATGAGTCTAATGTCCTGCAATAGGTAGAGAAGACTCGACAAGAAGTTCATATTATCACCATTTCCAGCTCCTTGTGTCTGGAAAAGTCTACCTCCTTTCTTTTGTTGGGTTGAGCTGGACTCTCTACTGGTATTATACTGCAATCAATGTTGTATTCCTTTACTATTCCCTGTTCGCTCTACTGTTCACCCTTCGGTAACTCATTTTCTGCTCCCTCAAGCCTTCATGGTATCCTACTGAGTATTTTTTTTACTCACCCCTGCTTGGGCTTTGCATGCACATGGTGTGCCCTTGCAGACGACAGACAGGTTGGTCGTGACTTCAGTGGATCTTAGGAGTTCAGTAGCGAGGACCACGTGCGGTGGTCGGAGTCAGGTCCAGGTGAGGGACCCTTGTAACTGTTTTCCTTTTTTTTAACCTATTTCCGGTTTGTGGAACTTTTATGGTTGGGCGCATGTTTTTCCCTTTTCTTTTTTCAGTTACATTCAACACTTTCTTTGTACTGATAGACGTTGATACACTAGTGGTTTATTTATAGCAGTTTCCCTTTTACTTTAATTGTCTTTTCTCTTTTAATCTACAAGTTTTAATTGAGTGTGTTGTGTGTGTGTGTGCAGGTACTTAGGCAAAGGTCTCCCCGAGTTGTTGTGCCTTCGTCACTGGTCGCCAGCCTCTGGCCTATTGATGTGGGCTTGGGTTAGTTGCGGCTCGAGCTCGGGTAGGGTCGGGTCGTGACATGATGGCCCATTGATATTCCCAAAACAAGTTGGGGAGATTATTGTGGAACACAATATATTATATTGGATTTTTTTTTACAATTTTCCTACCCCTATAGTCCACAAAATGAGAATTCTCATTAAGATGAAATGGAATATCATAGTTGGGACAATAGTTCTTTGAATTTCAAAATATCCCACTATGATTTCATTTATCCCTAACATGGTTTTCCTTACAAATAGAAGAAACTAAATTTTTTACTTCATTGCTATGAATTTATATCCTTTTATAAAAATCATGTCATGGATTTTTAAAAATGTGTTCAAATATTAATTTGAGCTACTCATATTTCTGGTTTACAAAATCTCCTCTTCAAGATTCTTCATTATGATTTTGACGATAAGGTTTGAGACTACTGTAGAATGTGTCTATTGGAAGGTGGGGACCTCATGGTGATTGAAACATAACCTAAGTAAAGCTCTAAACATATTCCATGTCTTATGAATGAGTTATACCTTATCTTCGATAATCCATCGGAAATGTTCTCAACATAAATGGTGGTGTCTCTATGATAGAATTAAGAAATAAATGAGTTGAAAATTCATACACGACATTCAATAAACTATTCTTCATGATTCTTAGACATAGATCCTAACCCTAATCATCATGAAAAATTTAATAGCACTCACACTAACATCCTCCTCAATCATTACATTGGGAGGATACTATTTTACTATAATAAAAAACCTATCATGAAATATAATGAGTATATAGTGTGGTGTCCATTAAAATAGGGTATATTAGAGAGATAAGATAGTTTTACTTCATCATTCCTTGAATTTTGATTTAGCTTTATAAAATAAGTATTTCTATACACAATCGTAAAATAAAACTCTAGATGTCTGGCCATATTTGAGACTTGATTAATAGGATGTGGTGGATTCAAATTATAATTTTCCTTTAGGTTCTTAACTCATTGAATCTCTCAGTTTTCCATTTCTTCTTTTGTGTTATTTTTAAGGGAATAGCAATTTTCTAAAATTTCAAATATTACAGGACTAATTTAATTATTTTAGACCCTATAATGAATAATGATTTGGATCAAAAAATATTATATGGTAATTAATCCATGTAAAGATGAGATATTTTAATATTTCATGTTTTGAAAAAATTGAAATATATTTTTTCCCTCTATTGTTGTTTTATTTTAAATTATTTTTTATAAATTCACTGCACATTTCCTCTAAATAAAATAAACCAAAATATTGAAGACTCAGTCATTACAATGATCCATTTTTTTATATTTTATAAAAAATCCTAAAAATTTGTTACATAAGTTTGAACTATATAGAAGGTAATTTTTGTGTCTAAACACATACACTAGAAAAAAAAGTAAAATAAATAAAACATTTAATATGTGCAGTCAAAAGTGATGTGCAACTGAGGTGATGTGTGAGAAAATAGTGTAATGAGTAAAAACGAAAGGAATTTTTTTGGAGTAATGGGAATTAGACGAGAATGGATTGATAGACACCAACACTTTTCTTATAAATTTTTAACAACAAAAGTATTGATGTTTTGAGAAAAGACGATTAAAACACATAATTTTCTTTAGTTGACCAACCTCACCGGAGAAATCTCCTAAGAACTATTATGTAATAAATAACATAACATTAGGATAAGTAACTAACAAGGTAATGATTATAATCAATATCATGAATTACTAGTGTTCATGAACTTTATTTTTTATAGTTATATTCATTATAAGAAAATTAAGTAAATTCTCAATCAAAACGGGGATAATATTATTCTTAATAAATAATATTCATTTATTAAAATATTTTATTAAAAATATTAATTTCTAAATATTCTAATTTTAATTTAAAAATTGAAATTTATTTTGGAAATCAGTATATCAAAATTATCATACCTCAATTTTGGTATTTTTTTCAAAAGGATTAATTTTCAGTAAATAAAGAAAAATACTGATTTTTGTAAAAATAACATTTATTTTCATTAAATAAAGTCATCTGAAAGTCAAATTTGATTGTAAGTAGTATAAATGTAAATTAATTTAAATAATTAAATTAACTACAAAGGAATCTTCATTATAACTAATTTTAGTATATGTTCATTTGTTGGCTTAAAATGATTTTTTTTCAAAAAAAGTTTCCAAATTGTGTTTTGTGTATTAATTTTATATTAATTTACATGGATTATAGAGATTGAATATTGAAAAATGGATCCCATATTTAGAATCATGAGGTCCATATTTGGTAGGTATTTCATTTTTATATTTTTTCTTTATGAGTTGTAACCGTGGTAAATATGCATCACCTCAATAAGGGTAAATCAGGTGATTATGTTAAAAGTAGTATGATAAGGACTAATATAATCCTTAACACATTAATTTAATCTATTTCATGAGTAATTATTGATCTTTACCATTATATATTCATATTTATTTCAATTTTGTGCCATTTTTCGTTAAAAATGGCTGATATATTATTTTAAGCATATATAGTGTCAAAAATGTCACTCTCTTCCTTTTAATATATGTAATGTTTTATGAATGAAAAAAAATATTATTTTTATTTAAAAAAATTTCTCTTAAATAATAATTATTTTTTTCATATTAATTTATTTATACTTTTTTGAAATGAAATAATTTCCTAAAATTCATTCACAACACCAACATAATTCTTGTGCATATAGAAGAAAAATCAATTATATAATATTAAAATATAAAAAAGTAATTATATTTGGGTGAGTTTTAGTGTACCAAGGATTTTATAGATCACTATAAATTATTTTGGAGCTTTCAATTAGTTATGTTTTATAACCACTTTTGTCACGTGGTTTTCAATGTGAAATTTAATAAAGAGTTCTAAAAATAAAATTAATAATATTTTATAATAATTAATGTTTTATTAAGTGACTCAAAATACTTCAAAACCAATAATTATCAAAGTTAATGGGATATGGTATAATGTATCAACCATTATAAATTTAAAAAAAATCATTTTATAGCAACTTTCTTAACCCATAAAGAGAAGAAGGATGTTGATATCATTGTATTTTGGAAAAGTGTTAATGGGGGTTTAAACAGGGAAATAAAGTTAAAAATATATATAATTGTGAAATATTTATTATATTAGTTTGTTTAAACTAATACATATATTATATTTGAATTATATTAATTTTTATCTACTTTTAATGAAAATAAATTTATATTAATTTAATACTTTATGTAATTCTAAAAGTATCCCTCCCCTTACATATAAAAATGAGCTACTCTCCTCTCTTACTCAAACATTTTGAAAAATCTATTTTCGAATATACCTAACAAAATAAATTCCTAAATTCCCTTCCGCATATTCTAGAGGTATAAATTTTTTATTAATACAAACCTTATATGGATTATATTTTAATGAAAATGAGGTTTTCTAAAGAAGAGGTGCACCCTTTAACCGATGGTTTTGTTTTATGTCATCTTACACCTACATGAAACGTTCTTAAAATATGATGAAATAAAAATAACATTATCTTCTATATAATGATACATTTTAATTTTAATTGAATAATATACATCTATTTCCTCTTCCATCAAATGTTAAATGAAATCATTCTTCATGTGTATAGTGGAAGACCCCCTTATGAACGAATGTAACTCATTTTCAGTCACCACCTATCACCAGTAGTTATAATAATGGATTTAATATGTGTGTGTGTGTTTATATATATTATTAATGAAATAAGTTTTATTAATTAATTATAATTTATTATCAAATTTATACATTTATATCAACTGAAAAATGATAAAGTTGTTTGTGTATAAGTATGGATTACCACCTCAATGAAATGATGTGATTTTATTTCCATAAAAACATCACATATATATTATACAAAATTTTATTTGAATATATAATATGATTTTTAAGATATAATAATCATGGTGGAAAGATAAAATAATATGTAACATCTCCACATCATGATTGTTGAGAAATGGGAATGTTACGCATGTGTATGTACGACCTTTCATCACTATGATTGTAATGTATAGAATTTTTTATAATCATATATCATGGTTGGTTTGAAAAGAATAATTGATATATTAAAATAATAATTATTTAATTTATATTGTTCTAGATATGATGTAATAATGAACTAATTGACCATAATCAACCTACCGAATTTATTTTGAGCAGAGCAGCTGGATATCATCAAAACAGACGATATGAAAATGAATGATTATGTAATTGAATATAACAATGAAATAATGAAAATAAAGGGAATAAAACACATGAAAATTAAACATAAGTCTAAAACCCCATGTATTTTTATGATATTTTTAAAAAATTAAATTTCTTTGATAGATTGAATTACACACAACATCGAATTAAGCTTGTGTTACACACAACACCGTGTTTATCTTACGTTACACAAAAAACTGAGTTTTAACAAAACTACTGTATATTTTTATAACTATTCAAAATATACTATTTTCACCGATCCATTATGCATAGTGATATGAATAGTAATAAATAATTTTTTTAAAAAATTGTATAATAGTTTTTAGTAAGGAAATCATATTGATAAAAAATACTTAATTTTTTTAATAGACATAATATATTTTCAATATACCCTTTTTTCAAAAAAATAAAACTAATTATTTTTTAAAAAAAATTGGTAAAATAAAAATTATTTTGGAAATCATAATATCAAAATTATTTTAGTGTTAATATTTGAAAACTTTCTAAAGAGATTAAATTTTTGATGAATAGTAAAAATATTGAATTTTAATTTAAAACATCCCTTTTGATTAAAATATTTATTAAGAAAATTAATGTATTAATTTTTTAGATTAAAATAAGTTTAATTATATATATTTTAATCCAATTTAGTTCAATTTAATCATTTCTATAATTATTTTTGTTATTAAATCCTTGTAATCATTTTAACCCTTTCTATTTGAAATCTTGCGTTATAATCACATTAGTGGGATTAATTTTATATTATGTTATTTCACTTATGTGAATTTAAATTTGAAAAAATGAATAAATATTTTGAACCAGATTAATTTAAACTCTCTAAAAAATTCAACCTAATTTTTTAACAAAATAAATAGTAAAACATAAAACAATTGATTACCATGGTTAAGGTAAATATGGGTTTATACGAGGTTAAACTAAAAATATCAAGGGTAATATTAATAAAAAAAATCTCAAAACCACATTTTTTGGATGGATTTTGACCCTATATATTATATTTATCTATAATAATCCATTTTATCCTTTTTTACATAATAAAAACATGGATAAAACTTTTTATTTTTGAAACATACAAATGTGTCACTCACCACACTTATAAAAGGTCACCCCTATTCTTTCTTACTAAAAATATCAAACCCTTCTTTATAATAAATATCTACCCAAATAAATTCCAAAATTCTCCCCTATCATCTTAAAATTCTAATTTTTGTTATAAATCTATCATTGGAAGGTTGTTTGTGAAAACCTATGGAGGTCACCTGAGAATGAGTTAATGTTCTTCATCGAGCGTTTTTATTTTATTTCAACCGGCATCTCATAAAATTCTTATTAAACAATGGTGATATAATTACCAAATTTTATTACATATAGTAATATTTTTAATTGTGAAGAGAATGACCTACAACCATCACCACTTCCATCAAATGGGTTATGAAATCCTTATTCATGTGTATTGTGGACTATGACCTCGTGAACCAATGTCATTTGCTTTTTCCATTTCCACCTATCATGGTTGGTTATAAAGAAGAATTAAATTTTTATATATGATATTTAAAATATAAATATTGAATTGTCATATCATTCATATCTTCTTACTTTCCATTCTATAGGAAAACAATAACGTTGTTCATGTGTACAACGGACTACCACATCACAAAGCGATGTTATTCATTCACGATTTACAATAAAGGTAATATGGATGATTTTAATAAACATATGTGATATATATGAGAAACAAATTATTCATTAATTTTAATATATTACTTAACTACATTTTTTCAATCTATTTAGAAAATGGAAACATCGTTCATGCGTACGTACGACCAACCATCTCCATGAATGTCATATTTCATTTTATATCTCTTACTTGTATGGACTACTTTAAAAAGAGATATAATAAATATAGATGATCATTATATCTTGTTTATAATTATTTAGATTATGGATCCATGATCAATGTAAGAGGAATAAAATAAAAATCAAAACATACATGAAAAATGAAGTAGTTATTTCCTAAAAGTAACATTAACATGGAATTGTTAATAAAAGGGTACTAAAAGATCATAAGAAATTCATATATGGTATGATATATATGAGTGTGGTTATTAAAAAAATTAATAAATTTATATGTATTTTTTAGGATATTTGAACTTGTATTACAAAATTCAAGAGTTAAGGTAAAGGATTTTTGGATCACTTTTTTACTATAGTGAGACACATGCCATATTCACAAACTATATCATTTATGTGATGTACATACTTCCCATTAATTTATTTTATGATTTATATCATGATAATTATTGGGATTACATAGCCATTTTTATAACTCTCTTTCATGGTGATTATATTTCAAGTGTTACTAAAGTGGTAATGGGTTTATGATACAGTCTTATTGTTTATCAAGAATGATTATGACTAAGTCTCTAGTATTGAAATATTGTGATCAACCTATTAATAACTCAAAAAATATTTATTCTGCTTTTTTAATTGGTGATATTTTTAATAAATAGTTGCATTTTTCAACTATTTGGTACTTAAAACAATTGAAATAATGTTTTTATGAAAAGTCATATATATAACCTCTCTTCGGTTGAAAACACATTTTCATCCAAATCCTTCTTTTCTAAAACAAATATTTTTTAATCATTATTTTAATGAATTATTAAATAGATATTTTTCATGTTTGTTTTTTTACATAAAAATTAGAAAGGAATATTTAGGTTGTTTTCAAAAAAGTTATCATTTCTATTTTACTAAAAATTTGAATGGAATCTTTCATTTTAACATTTACGAAATGAATTGAATTTTCTATTATCATGACTATTATCTTACGCTTCCCATGAGTATATAGAATCTCGAACTCGTTTTCAAGGAGGAAAAATATCCATCACTTCTATCTCAAGTTTATATCCTTATTTTAGAAGATATACCAAATACTCATGTGGTCAGAGTAAATGATAAATCGCTTGCCCATAAGTTAGTGTTGCCTCATTTTTAGTGAGAAGACTGAAACTTCTAAATCAAGATCATTGGTTGCATAGTTCTTGACATGTGGTCTAAACTACTGGAAACCATAGGAAAAAACCACATTTATATATATCCAAAAACAACCAATCCAATTCTCAAATTCATCGTATAACACTACAAACTCGACGCCCACCTCTATCAATCTTAATATGGGAGTTCCCATTAACCTGTACCTCACTCCAGAAATCACTTTTGGAACATTTCTATCCACATGAAATGTTTACCATTTAAGATCAAAACTGTCAAAGGTGCATCCTCCCTGGAAAGAAATTGGTACAAAACTACTATAGTACCCTATCAACCCAAGGAAACTCTATAAATTGGAAACAATATAGGGTGGATCCCAGGAAAGGAATGCCTCAACATTTATTGAGTCCACTGCTACTCTTTCCTCTGAGCTGAAGTGTACAAGAAATTGGGCGTACCAAATCCATAACTAAAACTTCAAGATCTTCCAATATATCAGGTTCCGTTATACTGTGTCCATAACCATCCTCATACATCTCGCATGCTTCTCCTTGGACAAATAATACACTAGGATTTCATCTATAAATACAACCATGAACCCCTCTAGGAAAGGTTGAATGATCTGGTTTGTGAGTCCCATAAAAACTAATGGGGTGTTCCTCATGTAGAACGGAATCACCATGTACTTATATTGACCATAGAAATAGAGGAATGTCATCTTTGATATATCTTCATCCCATACTCATAGCTGGTGATAGCCTCATATGAGGTCAATAATCGAGAACCATCCTTCCCCACTCAACTAATAAATGATTTTATTGATTCTCAGTAGTGGATTTTTATTCTTCATAGTCACTTGATTCACATGTCCGTAATCTACACAAAACCTCAAGATCTCATCCACCTTATTTATGAACAATATCATGAATTCTCAAGGAAATACGTTGGGTCTCAAAAATACCTTATATTTTTATTCATATAACTCCAGCCTCATCTCTCAAAGCTCTGTGGGAACCATCTGATATGCTAGTGCAGATATCAGTGTCGTTCAGTGATACAAGTAAATATAGAAGTAAATATCATGATATGGAGGTAAACCTAGTACTTACTCAAGAAATGAATCCTCATAATCTGCCACCACAATAGGAGACTAATAGCTCAATGCATCCACTACTCTAAGGGTATTGCTAGCCCGATGATGAGTAATCGAATGTATTCCAATATTCATGTGACATCCTACTTTCCAAAGGTTACCTTTTCACACAATAAGGAAAACATCATTCCATCACTATTGAAACACTTCATCCTCTTCCTAAAACAGTGAATCTAGTCATTAACTATGGATAGTCAGTCAATACCTAAGATGAAGGGGAGAGACCTCATTCCTACAATAAATATATATCATATGAAAATCTCACCTCCTAGTGCCTTATTTTACCATCGACAAAAGTTTTAAATCAATGAGTCAACTCCTATTAGATTCTCTAACCACAAGGGTCAAGATAATTGCTCAACTAGAATCACTATGTATAGAACTAGATAAGTGGTAACGAAGGAATGTGTTTTACTTGTGTCTATCAATACTATAGCTACAATAAAAAAAGTCATGGCCCATGCCTCCTATCATCCCTAGAGCCTCAAGGCCGTATTCTTCAATATCCTACAACTATCCTCATCCCAGAACACCAGCTCCATAATCTTTTCATGGACCACTAGGAGGTGGTGGTGGTAACAGTTCAAACCTTCGACCACCTCCAACTACACTAATGGCCCCTCAACCACGTCTTCTGTCCTGCATACCACCCTTATCATTCCTCTAACTCTATCTCAATGGTCCCTTGATCATATCTTGATATGTTTTATGATGGGTTAGACAACCCTGAGTGAGATTTAAAAAACTATCATATGAGAAACACATCCTCTCTCATGGCTAATTTGAGCCACCCAGAGAGCCCTACACCACTGACCATTTGTCCTAGGATTACCTCAAGAATTTTTTTACATTCTTGAATACCTATATTTTTAATTATATTCTTGTTGATGAGGTATCTTCTATCATATTTATACTAATATCACCCACTATCAGTGCCTGCTCTACTAGAAATCACTCTACCACCAAATCTCGCTTAATCACCACAACATAACTGGTAATGAAAAGAGAAAATTTTTAAGCCCTGATAACCCAATGTAAGACTTTCTATAATGAAAAATCCTTGAAGAAATAATCTTACAGTGTATCCATTGAATAACATGAGAGGTTAGTAAACCACATTGAATAATCTGACATGGTCAAACTAACCTACTCTAGATACAAAATCTCATATATGTGTACCGAATGGAACACAGTCATATTGAACTCTTCTCAGAAGAGACACTCAATGTATGAGAAGAGAGAATTGTCTCGTAATGTGACTAAGTCACTAAGCTACACCATCACCAAATAGAATCCTGAAGAAGAGTCACTATGAGGACCAGCATCATATTTTCATATATCATTACAAGATGGAAGACATGATTGCCTGCCTCTTTCATGTACTCATCCACCTGGGAGCCTGGATCGCCTTGAAACATGGGACGTCTCTTCTACTAAAACTCATAAAATATATTTTAATTACAAGCATTCTTAGATGGTACATCCCATTGTAGATAATTATAAACAGTGTTTGGTATAGCTGGTAAACCACCCAGAGGTGATATCTCCAGTACATGACCTTTTACTGATGTCTTGTCACTATTCAGATCATCCTTATGATCACACAGTAGAATCCTGGTTGGCTATCTTCTTGAAGGAATTCTAAAATAAAACAATATGTACCATGATGAAAAGAATATATATAGGGTGCTGACTCAAGAAATATATATAAATCAAAATCAAATCCTCTATGTTTCATATAACAAAATGTTTCCCTTTAATAAATAATTACATGTACCGAATCAAAAGGCGGGTCATCATATTCCTAGTTTACGGATATGTCAGGCACTACACCAACACTAGAGTCCCTAACCTAAAATCCACACTCAAAATAATAAATATTGTTTCCCTAAACTAATCTCACTAAATCTGGTACGACTTTAGACCTTAAAACCTCTAATTCCACTCTTTCACGTCTAGGACCACTGGGGTCTGACCCCATTCTACCCAAATCCCACCTGAAAAAGGAAAATGGCAGGTGACTTGCATCGAGTAGTCATATCCCCTAAATGGGATGCATTAACCAAATTTACATGTACACATGCACACAACTCTAATCCCACATAATGATGAAATGTGAAGCAATTGAAACAAATGCAAATATACATATAATATCCCACAATAGAGTATAATAGTTAACTTATGAAACCAGAAAAGTGGTTAAATACAAGAACAACCAAAAACTGTAAATATTCCAAACTTCTCCAAGGGTGAGGAATAAATTCAAATAAAAACACTATGTAGCCGCCTTTTTCTCTCAAGCTCTGATTATTCTCCACTTAGAGCCTGTCCTCCCAAGACAACATCAAAAGGGTCATCATCTACTTATGATATGAAATGTGTGGGCGAATCCCATGTAGGTGTGACTATAACAATACCCAGTAGGGCACCTAAAAAACACTAAACAAGAAGGTCCAAGTATATTTAGATCAATACAAGATATAAAAATCAATATAAAATAAAAACACCCAGATAGACTCAAGAAAGATACCACACCACCAAGTGATCATAACCAACTTCCACCCACTAGATTTTACTTGAATTAATGCTTATTATAGAATAATTCACTCCAAAATCCATGATTTCATTGAAAAAACTCAACAAAAATGTATAATTCATTAGCATCTACTTAAGAAAGCTCAATGGTCACAGAATACCCTGATACTCAAAAAAACGATCATGCCCAGAACTGCGAGGGGAATCAACAAACCCCATCCTAGTCATCCTAATAAATAGAGGATAATATTCCAAAAATACTACATACCCAACTGATATGGGATACTATATGTAGGATCAATTCCATGCTTAGGGAGGTTATGTCGATTCCACAAACCAGACTGAGGGTATAATAATGATAGATGATCTCACTCAAGTCTCATAGAGGAATGTCATGAAATCTATCTGAGACTCATCCTCTTAAGGGGATTATAATCCTATGATTTCGATGTAATGTCACAGTTTAACAATAAAGAATAGAAAAGGTAAAAACCAAAATAAATACTGGTAAAAAAGGGAAAAAAATCCACAAACACTCTTTAAAGGGGTACACTGCATGTACTAGGGTTACATGGTGTATCCAGCTATCCCCATGTATTCCTATGTGGTAAAGCCTCACACAAAATATAAAATCTGAGTACATAGTGTGTTGATGAATTAAACGGTGTGTAGAGATCTCTGAACACCATGCCTATGTTTCTTGATCGTTCTCTGGTACTGTTCCCTTCCTCGGTACCAACCCATGAAAATGTGTCCATGTTTATGTACATATGGTTGTGTTTGTGCCCGAGTATACATCATACCTATGGTCATGTACATTTTATTGTGTATGTGAAAGTTATGAAGTACCCTTTGATCCATCAAGAAGTGGTAATATTCCGATTGATAGGGTACACACATTGTGTGACCATTATCTTCATCCGGAAACAATAACCAATACTAATAGGGGGCCACATAGAATGTAATCCCTAAATACATTCCATGTTTCTCTAGATTTTATAGATCCATTGGGATATATTCCATGTCATCCTCTTTATAATCAAAACCACTTCCCTGTCAAAAAACTATATATTTGGGGATAACGAAGCTTCACATCACCTAATATAATAGATTTGATCTTCGAATCCACTCGAAAATCATCCATTAGCATTATCCATAGTGGTGTCTTGTATCGCTAAAAAAATGATGAACACCCTATTCAGTATCGTTTTTCATATATATATATCTTCTATCATCATAATTTTTTGAATTACAACCATTATCAAAAGTTTTACCCATGGTTTCGTTCCATTTCACTGAAGAATAGTCACCAACGATCAAAAATTTCATATTTTTCAAACCACTGGACAAAAAATTATCAACGATGATTGAATGAATAAATAATGAATAAATCTATAATCCATAAAAGGTTAGGAACAAACATCATATGTTTCTATTTTATCATAGATTAGTTGTAATATAAGAATAATAATAAAGAGGGATAAATAAATATGAACAATGAAGTTCGATCAATTTAATTCTACCAATGATGCGCATATCAGTTATTTTTGTAAAGTTGGTCTGTGTTCATCCATGACTATAGAAATTTAGGTAAAACACATGATAAAACATCATATAGATAGTATAGATAAATTTTTTATGAAGATAAGTTGTGTTGTCATTCATGATAAGATCTACAAGCACTGTCAGCGCAATAATCCATGATCTGTTCATAATCCATCAATATTACCCAAGAATTATTTCCTATGATGGTTTCAGGGACTCCAGAGTTTAGCAAGAAACCCCTAATATAAAAACCAAAGTTTAAATTTTATGAGGAAGTAGTTCACTATTTTTAATAACAATAAAATATATTTTTTAATTAATTTATCATCTATGAAAACATTTTTTATAAATATCCAACAACGAAAATGATTTGGTCACATCTTGGGTAAACCCTTCTTTCTAAATGCAATGGTGCCCTCACATTTTTTATATGATCCACCTTTTTTAATTTATTCCACCTTTTCAAGAAAAATAAACATGCATTTTATTTATATTATTTAATATTTTTCAATTATTTATTTTGGGATTATTAGGCCTTGAAATCAGATGTCATCTCAGAGCCATGTATCGAAAAAAATAAATATAATATCAAAAGGAAATAGAGAAAAAAACTGATTCATTACTTATATCCTTGATCACATCTACATTATCTACTACCTTATTAGATATATGTGTTTCCAATTATTTCATATATGTACAAGTACTTTTTTGACATGACATACCAGTCATGTTATCACCTGAGATATTCTCTCTTGATACACCATTGGTGCATGATGGGACAATCTTCACCAACTATCATAGTGTCCATTGGATGTCATTGGATGTGGATATTTCACGGAATTCATGATTCTAGAGATGATTACTTTTGATGTGATTCTCTATATATACTGGTTATCCATCATTTGATCTCACATTGATTGATATCTTAGATGGGTATGTTTTGCCTATCCAAAGAAATATATGTTCATAATATATGTAGAGTTGGAACTTAGAGAAAGTAGAGATGGAACGATCTTGAGTTAGATTGGGACAATCACAATATAGATTGTAGGCTTTTCCATTTCAATAGGATCAGTGGAAATCATTGATATTTTCTTCCAATCATGAATCTCTATTAGAATGTCCTTATAGAATACTTCATAGGGCTCTCTCCTAATATAGGATATTAGTTTGATTTTTATCTCATGCCACATATGCACCCCATTTTGATACACATGTATCATATGGCTCCAACCGAGCTAAATGAGATCATGGTAAAAAAATATGACTTAGAGAGGAAGGGATTTATAAGACATAATACTTCACCTGGGTGTGAACCTGTTTTTTTATTCAATAATTCATATGGTAGTATTCATCAATGCATTGGTTAACAGAAGCCAAACCTAATTATAGTGAAGAATCAATGTCAGTTACCCAAGAATTATGATATTTTCAATCAGATATGGGGAACCATATTTTTTTCTAAGATTTATCTTCGATCAAGATATCACTAGTTTCATGTTATTGAGGAAAACATTCCAAAGATAAATTTTTGAGAAGGCGTATACTATATGAGTACTTGGTGATGTTTTTCTGATAGGTGAAAAACCCAACAATGTTCATGGTCCCTTATAATATGATATTTTATCAATACTTAGACTCACTCAACGTAGTGTTCATCAAAAATATACTTATACACTAACGAAAACTAGAGAAACATTCTAGGAACCTAGAGATAATCCTATGTATGCTTTGACCACACATGAATTATTCCAAACTATTAAAGTGTGGATTCTTATTTTGGGATGTGAAATTATTTAGCAATTTGGTGTTTTGGGCTAGTATATATATAAACCTAGAGAACGTTGAGGAATAAATTTTTTGGAGAAATCCTTAGAATGTATATGAGATTAGGATTTTCCTAGGTTTATCATGACATTACTTATAGTTTATCAGGGACTTCCCCTAGCTATCATCACCCATGGCAGTGCTAGTGAATAAGGGAGTGAAGTTCCAGTGGTTAGACCAATTCAAAGAGGCATTCCTTGATCTAAATAGAAGGTTTACGATAGCTCCAGTGATGAAACTCTCTATATTTGGGATTGGTTATGTAGTTTACTTTGATGCATCATGCATTAGTATATGAGTGGTTCTAATGCAAGGATATTAGGTAGTACACAATGGGTCTTTATTTCTATGACCCCATCATAGGAACTACCCAAAACATAACTTGGAGCTGGTATCCATGGTTTGTGCTCTAAAACATTGGATAAAATATCTATTCGGTGAGAGGGTTATTGTTTATATAGACCATAAGAGCCTTCATTATATCTTCAAATAATGGTACACGAACCTATGATAGATGAGTTGGGTTGAGTATCTAAAAAATTCAACATTGAGATGGCGTATGTACCTATTAAAGGAAATTTCATTGTATATTCTATTAGTTGTATGACACGTGATGATTAGAAGAATGGTGTGATGTACTCATATGAGAAATGGTGCCTAATGATCTTATTATTTGATTAGACGATGGATTCCCCAGAGGACCATAGTTCTTTGACATGGGATCCCTTGGTATACATATCTTGACATTTGGAAAATATAAATGGATAATAGAATTGGGACATATAGCATACATTATTGAGGTAAAACATGCTGGTGAAGAATGAATACCCAGATGGTCGATGGAAAATAACAATATGATCATTGTACATGGGAGAAAGGTAGTCACAACTTCTTTCATGGGTGATTTGATGAGGGATTTCCCTAAATATATATGGGTTGGGAATTCAAGTGTGACCTAGATGTATCATGACATTATGTTATAGTTCTGGTGTCATAGGATGAAGAGATGAAATACTAGTTTATCCCTCGATGCCTTATCTATCTGTGGATGAAGGGAAATCATCAGTGCCATGGTGGTTTATTGAAGCCACTGTTGATACCTATGTGAAAGTGGTAGGATGTTAAGACAGACACTATGAAAATTTTATCCAATACACCAAGTAGTTGTAATGTAGTCTAGATTATTATTGTCCAATTTATGTAGTATACACACTCATTAGAGATAGGGTAGACTCATTCAGGGGAGGAGCATGGATATTTCTATGTCTGCGAGATCGTACACAAGCATAGAATTCCCTAGAGAATTATTTATAATAAATCTTACTATTTCAAATATTACTTTAGGAAATCCTTTCATAAATCCCTAGAAACTAAACTAATATTTAGGGTGGTGTACCATCCCCAGACTGATGAACTGTTCAAGCAGACTGTATGCATATTGAAGGATATGCTTTGAGTTTGTGTACTAGCCTTTGGTGGTTCATGGGATGACCAAATATCCAGGATTATGATATAATGAAATAATAAATACCTAAATTCAATTATCATGTCACATTATGAGGCTTTTTATGGGAGTTCATGTTGCTCACTACCCAATTAGAATGAGGCGGGTGAGGCAATGGATGCTGGCCCCACTATGGTTGAGGAGACCTCCAATGGAATGAAATGGATACAGAAGAGGTTGATCACCACTCATAAATGATAGATATATTATTCCAACCATAGAAGGAGACCCATGGAGTTTCCTATTGAATATCGAGTTTTTATTAGAGTGACTCCTCCATTAGGCCATAAAAATCTAGGATAATTTGGTAATCTAGCATAAAGTTTTGTTGGAACATTTGAGAGCATCGTGTGGGTAGGGGTAGTGGTGTATCTTCTAGACCTCCCTTCTCGATATAATGTCATGAACAATGCCTTACTTGTGTCTTAACTTTGTAGGTACATACCCGATGATGATCACATTTTTGATTGCTACAAAGTTGAATTGGAGACTGATACATCGTACGAGTAGCATCTAGTGTGGATCATAGGAAAAATAGAGAAGGTTTTGTGAGTAAAGATGGTACTACTAGTCTACATTATATGGTATCATTGAAAGATCTTGGAGGAGACACAATATTGGGACTCTAATATTCATGTTTGGTAGCTAGCTTGAGTAGTTCAAGAATTACTTCTAGAGATACATCTTGTAGATCATATGTTGATAGAGGGGGAGAATTGTGATATCTTGATTTTTAAATGACAATGAAGACCCTATTGATGATAATTATAAGTATTTTATGTTAAATGTAATATTTTAAAAAAACATTTAACAAATTTTTTAAAATATTTTTGTTAGGGAAAATACGAGTTAGAACCATGGAATATTCTATTGAATATTTTTGGAGTTAGGGGCAGAAATAGTGCAAGATTTCCATGCCTCTAGAGCCTCGACATAGATTGAATAGAAAATTTAAAAAATTATATTATTCACTCAAAATTTATCCAAAATAATTTAATATCTATACAATAGTGATTTTTATGAGAAATCAAGGACCACCATTAGGTTTCGGACATGGTGTTCACTGTAGGCAGAGTATAACATTTGTCAGCATCAAAGGTTTAATTATATCACATGTGAGTATATGTTATTTAATATTTTTATTATGATATTTTTGTAGGAAATAACATAATATCTACCAAATGATGTGTCGAATGACAAATATGAGACCACAGTTAGGTCTAATATATGGTGTTCACCCTAGGGGTTATAATATCTGTGAGAGTAAGATATTTGATTAGATCACACATGAAGATAAATTATTTCGTATTTTTATTATATTATTTTTATAGAAATAATTTAATATATCCCAAACAGTATGTTTTGTGAGAGTTATGATTCCACTATTAGGTTTATTATATGAGGTTTACCCTAAGTAGGGCATAACATTTATACTCATTGGGTGTTTGGTTAGGTATCTATTTTAAACTCCCTACAAGCTTACAATACTTCCGTTTTACACTATTTGGCCCAGTTTAATTTACAACCCCTTAATGGGAAAAAATAAAGGAATCCTTAGTCATTAATCAAGTAAATCAAGAACTAAGTGGGGTTTTGAATAGAGTTTTTTAGATTAGGTGTTGATTTGGGTTTTTAAAATAGTTTAACCCTTCTATGTTTGATGTTGGTCACTCGTGACAAGTCCTACAGACCCCAAATATCCCTTACATGCAATTTTTGGAGTCTATGTAGGTCGATTTGAAATGAGGGGTGGCTACTCGTTCCTTCCTTGTGCAATGAATCCCTTCATTTTCTTCTATATGGGGACCCGGTTGCAAATAATGGTTTAATTTTTTTTGTTTAATTATTTTTATACTCAATTATTAATCTCAAAATTATGGCAATGAAAATGTTTGAATAAGTAAAAAATAGAACCTATTATTTATAAAGGTACTCCAAAAATATATTCAAATGATAGTTTAAAAAAAATACTGATGCCTAATTTTTAAACATTATCAATGTATAATTATGGGATATAATATGAAGATAATTTTGAAGAATTGTAAGACTATAATTTTATCAAATTATCGAAACATAACTCCCAATAATTATGGAATTATTACTTCACATAATTATCAACAAATAATAGAATGAAATTACCAAAGATAATTTTAAACAAATTATAAAACAATAATGGTGAAAAATTATCAAGTTATAATTGAAACAAACTATAAAAGAATAATTTCATGAAATTATCATAGTCAATTTTACATAAATTATCAACAGATAGTGATGAGTAATTGTAAAAAAACAATTACAATGAATTATCAAAGAATAATTGGATAAAATTATCAACGAAAAATTTGAACAAAATTATCAAAGAATAATGATGATCAATTATCAAGTCATAATTATAATTAATTATTGAAGAATAATCATAGGAAATAATCAATGATAATTATACACAATTTATTAAATGATCATTATAATGTAATTTTCACATGACAAAAATTATTAAAAAAATATCGTAGGATAATTACATGTATTATCAATGGATATTTATTCTAATTATAAAATGATAATATAGATATTATCAAAGGATGATTAATTAAATAATCAATCAATAATTATGAAACAATCATGGATAATTATTTAAATAATTAATCAAAAGTCACTAGATTATAAAATAATTTTGTACAAAATAAAAAATTTCAAAGGATACATTTTTATAAATTATAAAAAGGTAATTATAAAGTAAAATTTATAATATATTATGAAAGGATAATTATAAATGATAATTTATATATATATTCAAATGATATATATTCTTGAAGATAATATTGAGAATTCATGAATTTAAATAAATGATAAATTTTATTTTTCATAGAGGGTGAAAGTATCACTACATGTGATATTTTATTTATTTTTTAAATAAAATTGTTGCTTTTGGTTTTAAAGGTCCTTGGTGAACCACATGCATCGTCGTTTCTATAAAAAGTCTACAAAGAGGTGTACGTGACTGGTTTATCCCCAAATTATTACATCATTTAATTTTGAGGTAGGAAGTTCCTTACATCTTTCAGATCTCATTTAATAATGTTCCCATACTTGATTTATGTGTTGAATTAATTGATACTATGCTTTAATTTTTATCTCATGTGGTTTTTTTTGATTCTCAATGTAGGGTATGATTTGATTCCATGAGATTGATATTATATCCTGAATTCATGATGATGTTTTATTCACATGTTGATGTACATAATGGTGTTATGTTTTTTCATGATTTGTGATTTGGTTGTTATCATGATATGACTTTTCAAGTTTTCATTTAGAGGATTGTTATTTGTGTGATTTACAGGTGTCCATGATGGTATTTTTACTCTTTATGGGGTGTGTGCACAATGAACAGGGAAGACAACAATACAACACGATAAAACTGTGAACTCAAATCTACATGATGCCTTTTGGATTAAGATTAAATGGATGAAACTTGATGTATTTTAGATTTAAAATGTTACAATATGCCTTGCGTATTCCATGTATGTTACAAATATTTGATGCCTTGTGTATTTTGAGTGTTGCCTGATGACTTTTGGATTTTGGGTATTTTTTTAACTTGATTCCTTGTCAGTTTTTAGTGACTCATCAGTAGCTTTGTGGTTGGTTTTGGATAGTTATCGACATATGGCACATTTCTCGCATGGAGCCAAATCAGGTATAACCTGAGGTTTTTGGTGGCTTAGATAGTTTACAACTACTTGGTTTTGGATTTTATTTGTATACTTGTAATATGTTGATCATTATTATGTAATATGATATTATAATTTATCAGGTTAGGTTAATAATTCATTTTTGGAGTCCAACTATATCTTGTACGCACACCCTACTAGGGAATTACGATGTGCATACAGATTTCATGAGAGAACCAGTGAAGGGAAAGGTCCCTATAGTGGATAGCAGAGAAGAGGATCATGGAGCTAATAGTAGATCGGGATGGACTCTAGAGGACCCATAGTTTATTTATTTACTTTTTATACTACTTATGAAACTAGTTTTCCTTTCCACTTTAAGATCTTCTTATTTGAATGACATGTATTCCATCTTTATATTTTCACATTTTTTACACTTATTATTTGATGTATTGTTTATTATTGTTTATTGATTCTATTTAATGATAATGAGGGTATATTCAACCCACAAATGGAATTTGATCCTCGCTACTAGTTGGTAGCCTCTTTCATTTGGAAGTCACGCATGGAATCATACAAACATTTAGCGTAGACCCAGTGGTTTGGATTGGGATGTTATAATTAGAAAACACATATGCCTATTATAAATTTGACCATTGGAATAGTAAGATGACCTTTGGAATAATAACCTGACCATTGGACTATTAGTCAAACTGTTAGGAATAGTGATATGACTGTTAGAATAGTAACCTCACCTACGAAAATGTGAAATAATGATTATGTATAAAATAAAATGAAAATGTAAAATTTGAAAACCATGGTACAAGAAAATAAATATTTTAAAATGATAAATGAATTGTTTTCATTTTAATAAAACATTAGTATTTTAATCATAGTTTTATAATAAATATAAAAAATTCAATTTAGATAATGTTTTTTAATAAATTAATATTATGTTGTATTATAATTATAATATAATTTTACGAGAACATAATTATTTTTTAAAACTTTAATAAGATCGATTATAATATTAAAATATTTATTTTTTGAAAAAATGATTGTTTTAATTAAAAATTGGATGTACTTTATATATAAAATTATTTTTATAAAATGTGTTCTATTTTTGAGATCTAAATTTCCAAAAATGTCTAAGGTGAATTTCTGGGAGTTTTCAAAACTAGTTGAATTTTTCTAGAATTTTGAAATACAAAGATTTATTGTATTTAACATTATATGCCAAATACTAGAATTTTTGAGTCATTAATAATGTTAGAACCCATTAGATTTAACTCAAATTCACTATTTACTATATATAGTCATAATAATAAACACTACTGATACTCTTGAGAAAAACAAATAAACTAATGAATATAATAATAAAAAACACCCATCTCCTCACATAATAATTATAACCCATCACCACCCCTTTTCATCAAATCTTATATGCTTTAAAACATGTCAAATATATACTAAACCCTTTCATAAACACTCTACCTATGTCGATGTTCTAATGGTATCCCTAAAAATAATTCCATGTTCTATAAGGGGTCCTTCAAGGAGTTGATATTCAAGTGGTTAGATTCTTAAACAAGCTCTCTTGATTGATTTTCATCTTATACCTTCTACTCACCTCCTTCATACATAATATAATAATAACTAGAATATAATGTAAATAATATAATGTTATATTTAAAATTTAACATCTTTTATAGAACCCTTTTCTCATCTCCACTTAGTTAAAGAAACAAAACCATTTTCCATATTATGGTGCTTAATTGTCTCCATGGATAATGATTTTTTCCATTTCCAATTACGTCCTTCATGGATATTAATAAATGTACTATTCTTGTTAAATTATATTTTAATATGTATATAAAATTTTATTTAATTTTATTTAATTAACATATAAACATGATATTAAATCAAACAAATCTATTTCATGGTGGTCGGAAAAACATCCAAAATAAACCAAACATTTATCATCAATGTTTTATCAAATGAATATTATTTATAACAGAATGAAATATGATATATGTGGAAATTTAAGGTTTTATAAGTTCATTGATACCATATAATTTTACTATGGGATTACTATTATCATTTTACAGGAACATCCACAAATATAAACAAGTTAACCAACCGAGAAATTGGGAATCAAATGACTTTGGAATAATGATGTTAAACATTAACACCCTTCAATGTGTCCATAAATAAACATAAAATTATTATAATAAATCAAATATAGATGAAAAAGTGTTTTAATTATATAATTATATAATTTAATTTTAGAATTTTGGACATTACGTTCATGTTCATAATGCATTCAAACAAAAGGGAAGGGATCTCTCCAAACCTCCAAATTTATTGTGGGTTACATTTTTTCTCCCCTTGAATCAATGAATCTCCCAATTATTCTTATACAGTTATAAAACATTGTATATATTTTACATAGATATATATCTAGCTCAATTTTTCATTCATTTATGGGGAAATAAGTTTTTTTAAAATAACTCATCGCAATTCCTCTCGATAACTAAACCCGATTAAAGCGAACTTATATATTTATTACATGTTTCCAAGTATAAAACATAATAAGTCAATGTAAATTATCTTTCAACCATCCAACCAACCAAATATAAATTTCTATTAAGCCACTTTAAGGAGAAGTGGGAAACTATAGTTCAAAAAACCATTCATACCATTACGTACTAAAAGAACTCACAAATTGATTGAACATGAGACTAAGATTATTAGAATTAGACACTCTATATAATTCATAGTGTAGAGTGCTAACCTGGATGTCTAGATGCTTGCTGATAATCTCTTCAAGGTTGGTAGCCATTCTATCCATTGTCTATATGAATTCCTCAGAATTGATTTTGCAGTTGTTGAAACCTCTAGCTAGGATTCGGTCTTGTTTGTCTAACCATGCCTCTTTCTCCTACTTGGCGTCAACTTGCAACCTTGTTTCATATATTCTGTCGATCTCCTCTTTTGAAGTGTTGATCCAAACATCATTTTCAAACATTTCTTCCTTGGAATGGAGGATGTGTTTCAGACACTCCCCTTCTTCTTCTGCTTCAACTACTTTTGATTTTTCACTTTGTTCTCCATTTTGCCTTTTCTGTAAGGCTTAGATTTCATTGTTCTCAGACTTATTAGTTGACCTAGTTTCTATTGGATTAGGAAAGTGGGAATAGTCTTTCTGTCCCATGTATTTTGTTTCCCTTGACCACAATGCACTTTCCGAAGTCTCGATTTACTTTCTTCCCTTTCTTCCGTCTAGGAGAATGAAGGCCTTTCCCCTGAATTCTTTCCAAACTATCCACTGAGTATTGGCTGTAACTGTCGGCACCTAATTCCTCCTCCTCAGAAGCTAGAGTTGTTTCTTGGACATCCAACCCATCAAGATAATGTTTTTAATCAATATTTTTCCTAAACTATCTATATTAATAAGGAGTATGAGTGCCTCATATGGAAGAGAAAAGAATATTATTCTATTAGTTTGTATAAGAAAAACATTACAAGGCTTTTATAAATCACTTATATCAATGAAATGAACACTAATATCAATTTTTATCGCTTCATTAGTGGATTAAATATGAGCATATAAATATGTTTTGGTGATTTGAGGATTTGGTAGGGATGAGGATTTATTTTTTGGGTCCCTTTAAATTGAGATAGAGATTGGTGACCCTTGGTGGTAACATGAGACTAGAGATAAAAACTAAATAAAATATATTTTAACATGGGAATATTAATATATAAATCCCATAGAGGCAATATAATCCATCATCCCATGTGTCAATGGTGTGGAAAGAAGCATCCTGGGAATTATCTGATGGGAATTGAGAGATGAATCAAATATGGAAAAGAGGGGAATCATGATAATCATTATAGAGGAGATATGAATAAATCTACTAATACATAAGGAAAATTTATTGTTCGGATCAACACTCATCCTATATTATAGAGTTTCAACAATAAGGAACACATGAATAATGGAAACCATTTCCCTAATACTAGGGTTGTTGGAGACAATAATCAACAACAACCTCTAAGGGAACAAGGAAGGGAATATTCTTTATTTACTCTTATGATAGATCCCAATAATGATGTTTTTATAGGTAAAATGTTTATTCATTCATGAATAGATAATGTATTCCTTGATATTGGTTCTGCACATTCTTTAATATCTTTCATGTTTGGTATAACTATTCAAACACCACCTCAAAATATGAAGGTTGACTTATCTTTAATAATAGGGAATGAGTACATTGTTGCATGTAATGTATACGAATAATCCATAGTAAGTGTTTGTGGACTGGACATCCTAAATAATATTTCCATACTTTTGTTAGTGTTTTTTGGTGATATATTAGTCATGTATTGGATTTTATAATATAAATCCAACATCAACTATCAGGAAATGGATATCATTGTTCATATCCCCAGGCATCATCTGATTATATAAAAATGCTAAGTGGAGGATTAATAACCATTGAATTATTTCTCTCAAGCATGGATATTATTTCCTTATGAGAAAAAATAGTTTGCTCAAATGATTGATAAAAATTATATAATCATTCTTGATGAAATTACCATTGTGGGGGACTACAATTATGTGTTCCCTGATGAACTTCCTATATTTCCTCTTGGATAAAAGGTTGATTTATTAATTGAAATTATACATATATATCATCCCATATCATATCATAAAAATAATATTTCCCCCATTTATTTGGAATATCTGAATAAGTAGTTGCAATAGAATCTGGAAAATTGATTCATACACCTAATTGCTTCACCATGGGATGTGTGGGTCCTCATTGTCAAGAAGAATAATGAATCAATTCACCTTTTCATTGATAATCATGATCATAAAAATCACAATAAAGAGATATTATCTCATACCATGAAGATATTACTTGATCCATTAACTATGTGGGTCCAATTGTTTCTCTAAGGCAGACAGGCATTCGAGATATCACTAGTTAATGGTGAAGAAAAAAGATATTATTAAGAATGCATTCCAAATGAGGTATGAAGACTATCAATTGATAGTGATTCCCTTTGAACTCACTTATTATCCCACAATATTCATGGATAATGAATAGAGTCATTACAGTTTACCTGAACAATTTTTTGGACGTATTTATAGATGATATTTTGATATACTCTAAGAGAAAGGATAAACATGAGGTGTATTTGAATACTATTCTAAATTTTTTTTATTCCTTTAAATTCTCCTAAACTCTATCATCCTTCAAATAATAATAACAAAATTACCATTTATATACAATAATGTTTTATTTATAACGGAATATCAACTATACTCCCCATTTCTCATCACCTATTACTCAATGAAATGAAACTGTCATCTATATTATGATTGTTAACCATCTAAATGGATAATTATTTTTTCATTTTCAATTAATACATTCAAATATGGAAATAAAAGTATTATTTCAGTTAAAAAATATTTTTTAGGGATATTAAAAAACATTTCATTTTCATGAATTAATATATATACTAAATTTTTAATAAAATGAAACTATTTTGTGATGGTGAGAAAACCCACCAAAATAAACAAACCATTTATCATTAACATATCATCAAATGAATCATCCTCATAATAGAAATAAAAATGATATATGGGAACATGTAAATTTTAAAATTTTAATAAATACCTTATAATTAAACTTCAATAAAACTATTTCAATTTTAAAATATTATCCATAAATATTCAGAAATTAACCAACCATGAGAATATAAAACGATTTCACCTTGAAAAACGAAATTAAACTTTATAACTCATCAAAATGGCCATAAATGACCATACTAAAATTATAATAAATAAAATATATATGAAATAGGTTTTTAATTGTGTAATTACTTCATTTATTCATATTATACTAGATATTATGTGTTAGTCTGGAACACATTAGGACATAAGGTATGTGATCTCTCTAAGACTCAATATTTTCATTATGTTTCATTTTATTTCTCTTTTCCTCAATATATTTATTAATTATTCTTATATAATTATCATATATTATTTTTATATGTCCCAGAAATATATATAATGCTAATTTAATATTTATTTTATGGGGAAATAAATTTTAAAAAAAGGTTTTCTCAATTCCTCTTGACAAGAAAACCTGATTGAAGGAAACTTCTCTGTTTCTTACTGATTCCAAAGTACAATACATAAACTATTCTATGAAACTCATTATTTTATAAAGTAAATAATTTTATCATGATAAAAATATATTTACTTTCTTTATTGAAGGAGATAATTATTCCCATATACAATTTAAAGAAACTTTATTATATTCCATAAAACTACACTAAAATTGCATATTTTTTAAGATACATAAACAAAATTTTTAATGTTTACACATCATTTGGAAATAATTATTCATGAAATTATATTATTTTTCCTATATTAAGGTCCATGAATTATTTAATCCCTTATTTTATGGATAAAATTATGATACACCCATTGGTTATGCCTTATGACATGATTACAAAAACACATTTCTTTTCATGGGAAACACTTAATTTTATTCCTTATTTTTTTTCCTTATGTGAAACACACATGAATGAACATGTTATGTTGGGTTCTCCAAAGTATCACTCTAATGGATAGGGTAATTGTTTGTCACATGATTTTTTATGTTTGGAATTAGGGAGTAAAACTAATCCAATATGTTACTTTGTCTACAATGCGATATCATCTTGGATGTTTTCCTTGAATCATGTTTATTTCTTGTAATGTGTTATTTACACATTATTATATTTCGAAGATCATATTATTCAATGTTCTATGTTTTATGTCTCTAATTGTTTATTCATGATCCATGCCTTTTATTACATCGTGTTATTCCTACTGAATCATTCTTTATTTTTCATTTCTATGTTTATTTCATTACTGGGATTTTTAGCTCATCCCTTTTATTTATGTGTTCCCCAGGTTATCCTATGATGTTGTAAGTGTTAAAAGTTTCTTAGGATCTCATTATTGAGATTAATAAAGGATTATTTATTCTATTGTAATATATTTTATTTATGTACCTATTATTTCAAATACACTATACATATCGATCATTGGTTTGTATTTAATGGATAATTATTCTTAAAATAATGTAATAATATGTGTAAAGGGAAATAGTGGATATTTTATACTATTGAGAATACAAACCTTCTGGGAGATAAAATGAAAATTATCATTACTATACTCATATAAATTTCACAAGATATGAATCTTGTTGTACATTAAAAGAAATACATAAGGGAACAATATTCTGTTGAGTTAGTTATGATGCAATGTCCACCTTCATTCATTGGGTCTTATGATCCGCCAGCTTCTGAAAAATGGATTATTTCCAATTAAAATATATTTTCCATTATCGGTTCTTTGGAATGTGAAAAATGAATTTTTGTTTTATACCATTTTGAAGTTGAATAAGATCAGTGGTGGACTCTTATAATGAATACAAGGAAACATGATGAAATTGAATCCCTAGATTATGAAATGTTTAATAACTTATTTTTCAACAAGTACTTTCTTTATATACTTCATCTGAAGATAGAGAAGGAGTTATTTGAGCTAAATCAGATGGAAAATAAATATGTAGGTACATATGAGAAAACTTTTACATGACTCATTACGTACGATTTTGGTATTATCAACCAACCTAAAAGTAAGGTTGATTTATTCTTTAGTGTCTTAAATAAAAATAATTTAGGTGATTTATCCATAAGAGAATTTTTTAGAAATAAATATATTGTTTGGAATTCTGTTAAGGTTGAAATTGAGTTAGGATTTATATATCAATCTCATCTTTTTATTAGAATAGAATAATGGAATTCAACAAAAATATAAATACCATAGAGAGAAGAAGATGAGTTTTCCTTTATGCTTTGTGTGTGGGAAGAATGATAGAGTTAATTTAATTAAGGGGACTATTAAATATTTTATGTGTGGTATGGATGTTAATCAACCAATTGATTACTGATGTAATGGGAATAAGTTATCTAACGATGTGAGTAGTGAGAAATATGTATATAATGTACCACCCACACTCTAGTGTTTAAAATTAAAGTTCTATGGGTCTTATACAAACCAGTTCCCAAATTATATGTTTACATATTATGATTTGTGTCATCAGCATATTAGGAAAACAAAAAAATAGAGACATAATGTGGTCACTATTTCTTTTAAGGGGTGTGATAACAACATGGTGAAAGGAACCCTTACCATCTACTCTAGAACTGTTAAAGTCATATTTGAATATATATATATAAATTATTTCTTATCTAAATAATTAACATAGGGTATCATGATTCCACCCAAACAATTAGATGTATAAATAATAGTGAAAAACCCTAATGGTACAATTATCACATCTAATTTCTATGATTCATCTACGGTTGATGTTAGTGGTAAAGTGGTTCCTTGAAATATTATCATTCCTACTCTAGTTGAATTTATTTCATCTTAGGAATGGATTTGATTTTTCTATACAAATCACACAATAATTTTCAATGAAGGGAAGTCATATTTAATATTCTAAACAGAACTATGGGAATCTATCAATGTAATGATAATTACAAAATTTTGATTGAGATAAAATACATTTAATCGGTATTAATTCCCATTCATAATTTATTTTTATCACCAATGGTTGGGGATAAACAATAAATTGATGATATTTCTATTGCGAGTGAATTTGTGATATTTTTTTTGAAATAGTTTAATAGTATTCCAAAAAATCATGAATAAAATTTTTCAATATGAATCATAACTAGTTCCACGCCAATTTGAAAGACTCATTATAGAATTTCCCAAATTCAGTTTTATGAATTGAAATGATAAATAAAAGAGAACCCTGACATGGGTTTCATTTAGCCAACTGTGTCACCTTGGAGTACAACTATTCATTTTGTTATAAAAGAAAGATGGATTTATTTGACTCTACATTAATTAAAAATATATTAATAAGATCATTATCAGTAAAAAGTATCCCCTGCCACACATTTTAACATATTTGATCAACTACACGTATCTCAACAATTTTCCCTGATTGAACTTCATTATAGATATCATCAATTGAGGGTCAAGAAAGAGGTTATTCCGAGGAAAACATTATTTATGAGGTATAAATAACATGAATATATAGTGATTACATTTAGTATTACTAATTTCCCCACTATATTCATGGATTTATTAAATAGATTCATTAGAGATTACCTGGATTAGTTTTTGGTAGTTTTTACAGAAGATATTATAATCTATTCAGCTAGTGAGTAAACGAATGAATATCCATTAGAATGGTACTAAATACACTATGTAAGTTGAAACTATATGAAAAAATAAAAAAATGTGAATTATGGATATAAAAGGTTTCATTGTTGGGTCATATAATATGGAGAGTGGGTATATCATTTGATCCATTAAAGATATAGGCTACTGAATATTGGGCCAAACCATCCACGGTGACAGTGATCCAATGTTATCATGGTTTAGATAAAAACTATTGATGTTTTATAAAGCATTTATCAGGACTATCTATGTTAATCACTATGTTAACTAGGAGGGGAATCAAGTTCCTCTGTAAAGATGAATGTGAGGAAAATTTCATGGAAGTAAAGAGGAGACTATTTAGAACGAAAATGTTTACATTACCCTATAGTGGAGAAGAGTTTATGATCTATAGTGATCTATCCAAGAAGTGACTAATATGAGTTCTAATGTATAATGAAATGGTTATATCTTATTCCTCATGAAAGTTAATGGTTCATGAGAAAAACTACCAACTCGTGATTTGGAGTTAGCTTCGGTATTTGTTTTTCATTAAATATATGGAGTAGTTAACATTATAATGAGAAGTGTGATATATATACTAATAAAAAATTAATGAGTATATTCACACACAAGGAGTTGATTATGAACTACATAAAATGGTTAGAATTGATTAATGAAAAAGGCCTCTCAATAAATTACCACCCCGGGAAAGTGAACTAGGTTGCTGATTCCTTGAGTCAAAAGAATAATTCTAGCATATCAATGTTGAGGAACATAAAAGATCCAATTTTTCTAGATTTTCAAAGGATGAATATGGAAATATATAATTATCCAGAGAAATATTACATTTATCAATTGAATTTCTAACCATCTATCCAAGTGAATATTAAAGAGGAGTAGAAGGAAGATGTTGATCTACAAAATAATTATATAACAGGCCCTGAGTTTATATATGATCTTGATGGAATGATAAGAATCTGAAACCATTTATGTGTTCTATTCATACCAGATTTAAAGAAGTTGTTATTAGAGTAATCTCATAGTTAAACTTTCTATATTAAACCTATATCTACAAATATGTATAGAGATATGAAATAGTATTTCTAGTGGGATGGAATGAAGATTGATATAATTGAGATTGTATATTAAGACTTGGTGTGTCGTCATGTTAATTTTGATATAAAAAATTCTAATGTAACGTTACAACCATTACCCACACTAATATGTAAATGGAAAAAATCAATGTGTATTTGTTCGTTGTGTTCCCCAACACTTTGGAAGGGATTAATGTTATATGGGTTGTAGTTGATCACCCTAAAAAGTCCACACACTTCATCACTATCAGATAATATTTCCCTTTGGATCAGCTTTCTATGATACACATTAAGGAAGTTGTAAGGTTTAATGGAGTACCACATTCCATTGTGTTTGATTGGGATCCAAGGTTTACCTCAATGTTTTATTCAAGTCTTTAGTTTTATCTACATATAATGTTGATTTTCAGTATAGTGTAACATCATTATAAATATTCGTAGTGTGGGATAAAATCTCAAAAACCAAGGATATTATGAGATCTGGTTCTTGTATTTTCAAAGGTTATTAGAATAAACATCTACAAAAATTATGGTCAAAATCATTGGTGTGATCTATAATTTAATGTTAGTGAATAATTATTTCAATGGGATTATCTATGGAATATGGTTAGGATATTCATGAATAATGGGAAACTAATACCTTGTTATATTGGTTCCTTTGAAATTATTCATATTATAAAGATGGTAGCCTATCAGTTGTAAATTCCACTGAACCTCTCTCAAGTCTAAGATGTGTTCCATGTATCTCTTCCAAGGAAGTACGTATCTGGACCAACACATGCACTGGATTCATAGGTTTTTTTTATAGAGAAAATATTTTCTTATGATTAACTACGGTGGATATTTTTGATCATTAATAGAGTGTTCTACGAAACAAGACCACTCAATTGGTCAATGTTTTTTTATGAAACCCCCAATTTGAGAAAACTATGTAGGATCTAAGGGAAATGATGAGGCCAATGTATCCTCATTTTTTCTATCAAAGGGATGAATTTTGAGGGATAAATTTATTTTAGGTGGGGTATAGTATGACACACTATTTTTTTATTAATTTCTTATTGAGTAATTAAATTTCATTTACTTGTTTAATTACACTCAACAAAAACTTAATGTTTCTTTATGTAGAGAACTGTGTCTTTTTTATGTTACACATGATAATGAGTTTTAAAAAAACCATTATATGTTACTAATATTATTCAAAAGAGACTGTTATAACCTAAACCTTAAAATTCAAAATCTAAAGAGTAATAAATAACTTTTAAATATAATTTATAATTTTATTATATACAAAATTTTGATAAATTTTTTTTTATAAAGTCATTATATGTATTTAAAATACTATTGTCATAAATAAGTAATGTTTACCAATAAAAAAATTAATTTTTTACACTTTAAAAAAATCATTTGATAAAATATACATTATTCATGAAATCATTATATCAAAAATAGATTTGGGTGAAATTTATTATAATTTTATATAAAGATTAATTTCTTTAATAGTGAAAAAAATAAAATTTAATTGAAAACTACCTTTCCATTAAAATAATTAACAATTATAAATTATATGAAAAATGTTTTATATAAAAATAATTTTATTTTTATCTGTATTAATATAATATAGTTTCTTTGAATCATTTTTATTTTTTATTTTGTTTTAAAAACCATGTAAAGCTTCTATATTTTTTCTTTGAAACCCTGATTTCTTAATGCATTTGTAAGATTCATTTTAAATTAAAGACTAAAAATTATATGAATTGAATTTCTAAAAATGCTTAGTATGTTTTGAATTTTGAATAATTTATATTATATAACAATTTTAACATAATTTTGTTTTTAAAATGAACTCTGAAAATATTAAAAATTAATTACCACAATTAAGGTAAAAATGGGTTTATCAGGGTTCAACAAAATATATAGTGGAAAAATAAACTAAATAATTTTGCAGAACCCATTTTATGGACATATTTCAATATTATAATGTATTATACCCTATAATACTAAATTTGGGATCCTTTTGGAATGAGAAAAATCTGGTTGATCCTTTTTCTTTTAAGAAAATTACAACTATGTCACTCACCTCACTTATAATTGCCCACTCACTCTCCACTATTTTTCATAAATTATATCCCTTTTTTAGATAAGACCTACCCAAATCTCTTCCAACTTCACTAATATATATTTATAATCCAAAGTTTGGTAATAAATCAAACCTTTTAAGGCTTCAGGTGAAAACCTAAGGTGGATCACTGAAGAAGATGTGTTGTTCTTCATCGAGTGTTTTTATATTATTTTTTACTCCACCTCTTTAAATTTATATTAAATCATGATGATATAATAAATTTAGTATATTAAATATTATATGATATTGTTATGTTATGTTTAGGACCTAAAACAATTTCTACTACCATTAAATAGGTTATGAAATCAACATTTGTGTGTACGACGTACAACCACATCACAAACTTATATCAATCATTTTTCTTTTACGACCTCTCACCATTATTTATAATGACAAATTAAATATTTTCTTGATATATATGTGAAATTATTATTCTAATTTATTATTATATCTTGTGTCAAGAACCGGATCTGGTCACCACTAATACCAGCATCAAATCTATCCCATGACAAGGCCGAAGTGCATTATCTATCCCCACAGGTTGGCACAAGTTCCTGAGTATCAATAAAGTAGTTTTTTGGAATTATTTACCTTAGTATGAAAGCATAAAACATTAAAAATAATCAACAATAAGAATCTCAAATTTTCATGCCAAACAAGTTTTAAAACCCAGATACTAATACATGGATTTATATATAATATAAGAGGTAAAAATTCTCAAAAATATAGTAGCAAGACATCCAAAATTACTCCACATGACAAGGCGACGTCACCCCTGAGTCATCTCCACAACATTACACATTAAGAGGGGTCTAACAACCTGAACTACCTTCACTCGAGGATTTTCCTATACCTAACTCAAGCATAACCAAGTATATTTACACCCAAGGGGTGTAAGTAGGGTTTGATACTAATCACAATAGGATATCACCCAAATAATACAAAAGTATGCAATGCATGGTGAAAAAGAAAGCAGTTTTAATATATAATGAAAAGTTGTGATAAATTCCAAGAAATGAAACATTCAATTGAAAAGTGTTTTTAAACGAAAATTTTTAGAATGTTAACAAAATTAAACATCAAATGTGATCTACTGTAATGTAAATCCAAACACACCCAATAACAAGTGTAAATACCAAAAATAAGATGAGTATCAAAACTAGCAACACCTCTAGGAAACTAGATTGTCTCGGGCCTTATGTACCTCGTACCTCCGTGTAAAGTATCCAACTCACAATCCTTTCCCAATCACTATCCACTAGTAGGGATCATACTTGTAACCTGGTGGTCCCTAAAAATAATCCACATTGTTTAGTTAGTTTTTTCGTTATCTGTTTTCTTAGTGAAACATGGACAAAACCCATCTGGTTCACTAGTCGTACAAGAACATATCCACCCTCCAAGGTACCCAGGATTCCCCTTTTGTGCTAAAATAATTTTAGTAAGAAACAAACATTAAATTTAATATAAAAACACCACTAATGGTCACATACAAACAATACATTATATATACACATTTTATACCACTTAAAATAAACCACAAAACATTTTGATTTTCAATAGAATAACTTCTCAAAATTTAACATTGTTTTGCACCAAAAACTCTTTGAAATATCCACTTTTCACACTATGTGAACACTTTTATTCCACCAAAACAGACATTTCAGTTCAATACCCTTCAATAAAACCAAAAATTCATTTATGGGGTAGCCCCATATGAACCATGAAGTTATATCTTATAAAAACACCAATTTTCTCACAAACATGGCACTTAAAGTCCATTGGTTTCACAATCACCATTTAAAAAATACACATGAACAAAAAAAGATGATAAATATTAAAATTATGACTTTCATCCCTAATGGAGTTCAATAAAATCATATAGGTAATTGTAGGGTAGCCCCAAATGAACCAAAAATAGATTTATATGAAAACACCCCAATTCTTCTAAAATAGGCACATAAAATACACTTGCATTACAAACAAAACTAGTTTTTTTTAAGAAATAATAAAATTAAATAAAAATGAAAACAACCCATAATAAAACTCCAGGATCAAAACCAAAATAATATACCATGAAATCCATAATAAAACCCCAGGATCAAAACCCTAGCCTCTAGACATTAGGAACCTCATGGATATGGGAAGAAACCCTAAGAAAATTGAAAAAAGAATGAAGGAGACCCACTTACTTGATGGATCTTGACAAAATCGCCCCAAATACACAAGTATCTAAATTTTCAAACAGCCAAAAATGAAATTGAAGTTTGAATAAGGAAGATAAATACATGTAATAACTATAATTGGTAGAAAAGAGTAATAATTGAAATAGTTATGAGGGAATAAAGTTACCTCTTCAAATATGGACGATTTGAGAAACCCTCTAATGTTCTTCCCTGTTTCACGATGCATACGAGCTCTGAAAAAGGGTTAAAGATAATTGGAGAGATTTTGGGTATAGTGTTCTTGGGTGACACTTGTAATAACTGAAAAAAAAATAGAAATTGAATATGTTATTAAATAAACATTTTTTATTAAAAAATTTGGAATGGGATTTTGGGCTGGCTCAATTCCTTAAATAAAAACCAAAATCCAACATTTTTATGGATTCATATAGAATCCATTTTGAAATGGAGGTTTTAATATCCCTAGGGAGGATATTTAAAAATTTGAAAGGATGAAAAATGATGAAAATTGAATTATTTAAATAAATACACAAAATTTATTTTTAAATCTGGAAATTGGCTCAAGGTTTGGCCCAAATTTTAAAAATTCACCAGTTCCACCCAAATGCATGAAAAACCCCCAAAACATATCATGAATGAAAATTAAATGAAAAATACATCTAAAATAAGTTATGTATGTGAAAATTTTCCACATCATGAAAACATTCTATCCTTGAAATCTAATCTGTAGCTTGATTGGAAAACAGGATCAGGTACTCTTCCTCAACTCATGACTTCCACACCCATGTATCATGTGTATCATTACCATGCTACCAAAGAACCCAAACCAATGGAATAGAATTTCCCTAATGGACCTTTTCATAGAAGTCCACTTTTCGCATCGGCTTGAACAACAAAAAACCCATGATATTTATCCAAATCCTCCCAATTCAGTACAAGGGATGGATCTAGGTTGTATTTCTTCAATTGGGAGACATGGTAGAAGTCATGGATGGATGCAAACTGAGGTGGTAGGGCCAACCTATATACCACCTTTCCAATGTGCTCAGTGATCCCAAAAGGCCTGACATACCGCGGTGTCATCTTCCCTTTCATTTCCAATCAAAGATGGCCCAAACAAGGGCCACTTTCAACAATACCCTGTCACCAACAGAAAAATCTAGGTCTCAATACCTCTAGTAAACATATGATTTATGGAGACTCTAAACTATCAATAACCACTGCCTGATAAAATTGACCTTCTCATATGTCTCCTCCACCAAACTCATCCTCTATAGTGAGGTCTCACCAACCTCAACCCAACATAGGGGGGACTGAGAAGGATGACTCTAAATCACCTCAAAAGAAGCCATTCAAATTTAATACTGGTAACTATTATTATAAGAATACTCAACTAATCAAAAATGGATATACCAAGAATCTCCAACGTATAGTACACATGCAAAAAGCATATCCTCAAAAATCTAATTCTCCTGCTCTGTCTGACCATCCGTCTGAGAGTGTTATGTCATTTTCATCTTAATCTGAGACCCTAAGGCCTTTTTAAGGCCTTCCCAAAATCATGAAGTGAAATGGGGGCCTCTATCTGAGAAAACTACTAATGGGACGTTGGGGAGTCTCACCACCTCCTGAAGATACAAACAGCCCAACCCATCCACTTTAGTTGTATATTTGACCGGAATGAAGTGGGTTGATTGGGTCAAACGATCAATCACCACCCAAATGGCATCCTTACCCCGATGTGTATAAGGCTAGCCAAAAATGATGTCCATGGTGACCTAGTCCCACTTCTAGGTAGGAATGGTTAATGTCTTGAGCCAACCAAAGCGCATCTGATGCTTTGCCTTCACCTACTAACATGTAGAGAATCTTGGCAAACTGTCTGATATGACGCATCACATACCTAGACACCAGAACTATCGAAAGGAATCATAATACTTCTTGGTGGCACCTGGATGGGCATCCCACTAAGACTAGTGGCAATCCTCCATCACCAACTTCAGCTGAGATAATGTCACTACCGAATGGCCCTTGAAGCACAAGATTCCTTTGGGAGACGACGACCAATAAGAGGATGTCTCCCCACTATGAATAAACTACTTCAATAGCTAATAAATCTCATAACTTGTATTTTACCACTAAATCAACTCTAACAGAGAAGAAGTCATCTGAATTCTTTCGAAGAATGCACCTCCAATGTACTCCCTAGTCTCCACATGCATCTGATCAAAGAGCCCCATCAAGGTCCACCCAACAATGGACATCCACAAAGCCTTGACTTGAACTCTTCTAATCAAGGTGTCACCCACCACATTACCATTTCCTAGTGTATAGACAATTTCAAAGTTGAACACCTGAAAGTACTCGATCCAATGATGATGCCTCATGTTGAGTTCCTTCTACGAGAAGATATAGGCCAAGATTTTGTGATCAGAGTACACCCCATGCTTCTCCCTATATAGGTAGTGATGCTAGGTCTTCAAATCATGCATCACCACTATCAAATTCAAGTCATGGGTTGGGTAATTCCTTTCATGTGGTCGGAGTTGGCAAGATCTATATGCCGCCACCTGATCGTCCTACATAAGAATGCACCCAAGACCTATAACTAAAGAGTCACAATAGGCAACATACCCATTCTCGGCCTCATGAAAAATTAGCACAGAGGCTGTAGTCAACAACTTATTCACCTCCTCAAAGGATTCCTGACATTCTGTGGCCCATATAAACATCACCACTTTCCGGGTGAGTGCAGTCATCAGTGAATCAAGCCGAGATAAATCCCAAATGAATCGCATGTAGTGACTAGCCAGGCCAAGGAAACTCTTGATCTCGAACACATTCTTCGGCTTCTACCATGACATAACTGCATTGATATTCTCGAGGTCCACTGAATCACCCTGCTATAAGATCCTGTGCCCCATAAATTTTACTTCCCTGATCCATAATTTTCACTTTGACAACTTTTCTTAGATGTGGTGATCCATCAAATTTCCCAAAATGATTCTCAAGCGATGTTCGTGCTCCTCCTCAGCGCTAGAGTATACAAGAATGTAATACATGAACACCAAAATGGAGGAATGGAGATACAGATGGAACACCCTATTCCTGACTTCAATAAGGACTTCTAGAGCATTGGCTTATCCAAAGGGCATAACCAAATACTCAAGTTGTCATATTGGCTTTGGAAGGTTGTCTTTGGGATATCTGCATCTTTCACCTTGAGTTGATGATAGACCGAACGCAAGTCCATTTTTGAGAACTACTTTTCCCCACTAATCTGATCGTATAAATAATCTATTATGATAAAATGGTATTTGTTCTTAATTTTTACCTTATTTAGCTTCTAGTAGTCAATGCACAACTAGAGGGATCTGTCAGTCTTTTTCACAAACAACACAGAAGCGACCCAAGGAGAGATGCTCGAGAAAATGAATCATTTGGATTCTAAGTCATAAATTTGTATCATTAATTCCCTAAGCTCGATGGGAGCCATTAAATAATATGGAATGGATATCGGTTGTGTTCACAGAGAAAGTTCAATCGAGAACTCCACATCCTGCTCTGGGGAAAAACATGAAAAACCATCTGGGAATACCTATAAAAACTCATTAACTACATCATTAAATGAACCTTTAAGGTAAATAACATTGTCCTCTATCATGATAGATGATAACTAATAGTTTATACATTCCAACTCTAGGAGTGGAGGTCATGCGCGACCTGAACAATGATCTCATTCTCCAAGAAAAACATGACAAATCCCATCAGGTTCTTAGAATCTAACTCTTCACATATAATAATGAATGGGTGTATGGAAGTGTACTAGCCAATCCATGCCATGTATTATGTTAAAAATATCCATATCTAAGACCAAAAAGGTCCCACTAAATACTAATCTCTAAAACTAAGAGCATACATGATTGGCACTTTAGACCATTCTTCTTCTTCTTTCCAAGCAACATCACCAACTCCATTGAAAAAGAAAACAACTCAGTTGGTAAATTCATAGTGACCACAAATAGGTAAGAAATGAATGAAACAGAGGCACCAGTATAAAAAAGGATGAATCTATAGAAGATGCGATCAAAATGGTACCTCACACTTTTGATGGTCCCCCCTCTGATCCTGCTAGTGCCTGATCCACCACATGAAGAAGTCTGGTCACTGCCTGAGGATGACCTATAGTCTTTGGTTGTGCCCTAGACTAGCTTTATCTAGAAGAAGACCTAGCCCTACTACCACGAACACCAAATCAAGATCCCCCATCCTCAATGGATCAGACTGTGCTGGTACTCCCCTTGAAGCCACTAACCCTTCCCCACTCGGATATGGACGTGTCACCCCGCAGAAGCATTATAAAGGCCCCATACCTCCACACTGGTAAAAATTATTTGGGGGAAGTGGTAAAGCTGGTTGTATGTGCTTTTTCATCCCACAATGGTGGCACATGACCGATCTCACATCAGAAACCGCTAACGAAAACTTCCTGGAAGAGTTTTATAAACTGCCACCTCCTTTCTTCACATGTTCCACCTAGTTCCTTTTCTTATTTGAGGATCTTCCACTTCCCACTACTAATACTGATCCAGAGAAACCAACCCTTCCTTTCCTATCATTCTCTACCATGAACACTTGACTAAAAACCTCAGAATAGGTCCTCTACTTAAACAAGAACACCTGGGATTATATCTCTGGTGGAAAGCCTTTCTCAAACTTTTAGGCCTTCGCTTGCTCATTAGAGAAGACTTTGGGAGCATACCGAACCAACTCAAGGAAAAAGATGGTGTACTCTATCACAGATATATTCCCCTAAACAAGTTCCATGAACTCTCAGGACTAAGATTTTGTCAAGACCTCATGAAATTATTGCTCATTGAAGACAGCCTGGAAAAATCCCCAGTACATCTGATCATTCTTCCCAGTCTAAAATACCCATTCCCACCACCTGCAAATGGGGCCTTTCAACAGAATGGAGGAAACTTTCACCCTATGCTCCTCGGGGGTATCTAGTAACTTGAACATTCTCTTGACCTTCTCGAGCCATTCCACTGCTTCTTAGGGATCTATGCTACCTTTGAAGGTGGGAGGATTATATTTTTTGAACTTATAGTCCATTTCTATTCTATGACATGTAACATTCTCTCTTATAGGATCTGGAAAATGATCTCATCTTTCTCCTAGAGTCTGGACATCCCGGACCACAGCCTTGACTAGCCTCATATCAAAAGGTGTGGGAGAGCTCTCTATGGTCTCTTCTCGTGTGCATATGGGAGCTTTCCTAGGAGGAATGATGATACAAAATGTAACAGAAAAAAAATATCCAATACCAAAATTTTGTAAAATTTTAATCAAATAAATCAAATAAAAATAATATAAATACATTACAGTAATAAAAGAAATAACTACCCCACCCCTGCTCGATGTCCACATGTGGTCTGCAACCCACACATCTAACCTTGATGCAGAGTCAATCAAAAAATTCCAACCTCCCCTGGTGAATCAAGGTCTTATACAAGGGGTGTGGGATAGGAACCCTACTCATTACCAAATCCCCAAGCCCTGATAGTCCTTTCACTTTTCTATCCCGTCTCATCCCAAAATAGCAATATAACACAAAAACATTGGCCCCCATTGATTCCATGTTGTCACAAACATGATCTGGTCGCTACTAATACCGGCATCAAAACAATCCCATTATAATGCTTGAATGGAATTCCCTATCCCCATGGTATAACACAAGTTCTCGGGTATCAATAAATAATTTTTGGGAATGATTTACCTGAATATGAAAGCATAAAACATTGAAAAAAATCAATAATAAGAATCTAAAATTTTCATGCCAAACATGTTTTAACAAAACCAAATCTAAATACATTGATTTAAAAACTGTATAGGAGGACTAAATACAAATAATGACACAAAAAAATACATCCACAAAGACTCCACGTGATAAGGGGTCTTCACCCCTGAGCCGTCTCCACAACAATACAACGAAGGAGTGGTCTAACAACCCGAACTGCCTTCACCATGAGGCTTTTCATTTACCTAAGCCAAACATAACCAAATATACTTAAAACCAAGGATTTTAAGTATGGTATGAGCCTAATACCAATAGAATACCATGAAAATATTCCAAATAGTATGCAATACAAGGTGAAAAGGCAATAATCTTTAATATGTAAAGAAAAGTGGTGATAAATTCCAAGAAAAGAAACTTTCAATTGAAAATAGATTTTAAACTAAAAATTTTCAGAATGTTAAAACAATTAAAAATGAAATATGAGATGTTGTAAATTACATCCAAACACACCCAAATAAAATTTTATATAGCACGTATAATATGAGCATCAAAAAAGGGAAACCCCCTAGGCAAATAGATTATCTCTGGCCCTATGTACCTCGTACCTCAGTGTTAAGTATGCATGTCACAATCCATTCCCATAAACAATCCATAAGTAGGGAACATAACCATAACCTATTAGTCAAAAAATATCATCCACATAGTTTTTTTATAGTTTTCATTATACATTTTATCAGTGAAATAGGGACAAAACCCCTCTGGTTCACTAGCCGTATTAGTACATATCCGCCCACTGAGGTACCCGGGCTTCCCCTATTGTTCTAAAACAATTTCAGAAAGAAATACACATTAATTTTCATATAAAAACACCACTACTGGTCACATAAAAACAATACAGTATCTATACACATTTTATATTACTTAAAACAGACCACAAAACATTTTGATTTTCAATAGACCAACTTCTCAAAATCTCACATTATTTTTCACCCAAAACTAATTAAAATATCCAATTTAAACACTATGTGCATACTTTTAAGTCACCAAAACATATATTTCTGTTCAATACCCTTCAATAAAACCAAAAATTCATTTATAGAGCAACCCATTATGAACCAAGAAGTTATATATTTTAAAACCCCCCGTTTTCACACAAACATGGCACATAAAGTCCATTGGCTTCACAAAACCCATTTAAACAAAATGTCTCAGGAACAACAAAAAAAGATAAATATTAAAAACATTATATTCATCCCTAATATAGTGTAATAAAATCAACTAGGTAATTAATGGACTTCCCCAAAATAACCAATAAAATATTTATATAAAAAACCCCCAATTTCACTTAAAATTGGCAGTTAAAAGTAAGTTTCATTACAAACACCACTAAAAACAATTTTTGAAGAAATAATAAATTATAATTAACATTAAAATATCATAAACACAACATATCGGTCACCAATATTACATAAAAAATGAAATCATCTACAAAAATAATGAAAACCCTTGAATCTTTGTGCGAAAATCTAACTGCACCACTGTCGCACCAAAAGGGACTTATATCAATAATAAAAACATAATGAATTGACCATGAAAAATAGAATCAAACCCTGGATTCAAAACCCTAGTTTCTGGACATTAGTAACCTAATTTATAAGGGATGAATCCCTGTTAAAATCAAATGAAATCATAAGCACATTGAAAAATGATTGAAGGAGACCCACTTACTTGAGGGATATTGATGAAATATCCCCAAATACACAAGTAGATGAATTTTAAAATATCCAAAAATGAAATTGATATTTTAAGAAGAAATATAATATCATTTTGGAACTAGAATGGGGTAAAAATAGAAACAATTAAATGTGTTATGTAGGAAAGAAGTTACTACTTCAAATCTGTAAAATTTGGGAAACCACATGAAGCTATGCCCCACTTTGCTGGGCATAAAAGATCCCAAGATGGGGAAAAGATAATGGAAATTAGGATGGTTTCATCGGTATTTTGTGACACTTAGAGTCACTAAAAAATAATAAAAATTGAATAAGTTATTAAAAAACAATTTTTTTAAAAAAAATTAGAAATGGGATTTCGGGTTGGCTGATTTCCTTATATAAAAACTCAAATCCACAATTATTATGGATTTATAAATGGTCCAAATTTAAATTATGCTGTTAATAGTTCAGTTAAGGCCATTTATAAATTAAAATTGATGAAAAGTTTCAAAAATTAAGGTGTTATAAGAGAAAAAAAATTTATTTTTAAATCTGGAAATGGGCTCCCATTTTGGCCCAAATTTCAAAAATGCGCAACTTCCACCAAAAGGACTTGGAAACCACCAAAAAAGAAATTATGGAAATTAAATAAAAATTAAATTTAAATTAAGTTATTTATGCGACATCATGCATACCTTCATTCTCATGTTTCGTTAGGAAAAAATTAGCGTTGCTCGTGTGTACAGAAGACTACCGCCTCATGGTGCGATGTGATTCGTTCACACTGTACATGGAAGGTGATAAGGATGTTTCTAATGACAATATTTGATATATATGATATAAAAATTATTATACAATGGTAATATTATAGATAAATTTATTTCATTCAATCCATTTAGAAAATACAAACTATGTTCATGAATATGTGTGTTCTACCATCTCCAAGAATGGTGTATTTAATTTTCTATCTCTAAAATTAATGGATTATAATAAAAAATATTTATTTAATATATATATTGTTTAAATTATGGGTAAAATTATTTATATTATTTAACCATGATTAAATTTATTGGATAAAAAATAATAAATCTAAACATACACAAAAAAACAAAACAGTGATTTCCCAAAACATAACTTTAACATGGAATTGTTAATAAATTGGTAATAAAAGATCATAAGAAGTTAATATATGGTATTATATATATATTATTTTGGTAATATAATTGATGAATAGTAAAATTAAAATTTATTTTACAGAATTTTCTAACTTGTATATAGTAATCCAAGACATATGGTAAGTGATTTATATCTCACTTTTTTTACTTCTATGAGACATATGCCATATTCACCACCTATTTATTTTATATGGTTTATATAGTACTAAATAATGTATTTTATGATTATTATCCTGAAAATTATTATAATTTTTTTCCATTTGATTATATATCATTCATGGGTATTATTTTTCAAATGTTATCCAGGTGGTACTGGTTTTATGAATCAATGTCATTGTTTGTTTGGATTGTTTACGATTAAGTCTCAAATGTTAAAATATTTTTATCCACCACTCAATAATTCACATGACTTTTCATATACTATTTTTATTTAGGACATTTTCATTTAATACTAAATTTTAAACACTTTGGTACATACAATAATTGATAAACATTTTGTAAGAAAAAACATCATTAATTCTCTCTAGTCGAAAATACTTTTTCGTCCAAAAACAAGTTTTCTAAAAAATGTTTTAAAAATTATTTTTAACTTTATTTAAATGATTTATTAAATAATATTTAAATAATATTTTACCTTTTAAAAAAATTAATGTATTCTTCATATTGTTTTACTAACACTCTTTATTTATGAATCGTGTAAAATGTGGAAGGAATCTTTTCTTTTAACATGTACGCCGTGAATGGAATTTTCAACCATCATGAATATTATTTTCATGGAATTTTACTTTAAAAGTACTAAAGACCATTTTTAAAGAAATTTATTTTTAATATGATTTAGTTTTTAGAAAAAAAAATCAAATCAGATAGGTTATCTTCCACACTAAACATTCCAATAGATTTTTCATTGAAATTCATTATCCATTTTAAGATTACATCATTTAAGGTTACGTGAAATTTAATGGGGATATCATCCAAGGATAAAATTATTACTATTTCTATGAATAGTTTATGTTTATGATGAAAATATATTTATTAAACACGTTTCTCTTATATGGGTTAAAACATGGAGAAATACTAATGAAATCCATTTATTTCCATGGGTTTTACTATGATGAAATTATAAATTGATTATGCATCATATCTCTTTTTCACATTTTTTATTTGATGAAATTTTTATGGAACTCATTTTATTTCATGGGTTATGATATGATGAATTCGTTTGTGATCTTATTTCACATATATGTAATATTTTCATTGTGTGATCGGTGGGACCTATATCTCCATCTATTTCAATGGGTAATGATTTATATCTCGTGAGATATATAGGCTTGGAATGGGGCGTTAAACCACTTCAGTAAGGGAATTTTTCCCATATAATGGTCTTTATAGCAACCCTTGAATATTATCTTGGTTTGGGGAGTGAACTCAGTCCACTATGAAAGCCTTGGAAGTGGTCCTTTTCAACTATGAAAATGATTTGCAATTGTTGTGTATATAAAACAAATCTATGTATTATATTAATGTTGTAATCTCATGCATCATGCTCTTTGATTTTCTTATGACTCATGTTTTATGTTATTCCAATCCTTATTCCGTGACCCAATATTATGATCTTTGATGAGTGGGTTATGTTTTCCAAATTTTATGCTCAAGTTATCAAACCCTCATGTTTAGGGTATGGTTACTTATCTTCCATGTTTACCCTTACTGAGCATATATACTCACCCTTTATTATGTTTCCATTCACCAGGTTATGAATAAATTTATTTTTATGATATTTATAGGAAGGGTGCTATTTAATATGATTCTAGTGGGAGAGGATATAGTTTACCTATGAACTAGTTTGTGTTTTTATATTTACAAAGGAATTATACCATTAATATCATTTGGTGTGTGTTTTTGTAACGAAAAAATGTTCATAAAATTTTGTAAAATCTATGTATGATAAGTTGAGGTCACCATATTATGAAATTAATTAATTAATATAATTTTATTATTGATGAAGATATGTAACATAAATTATGATTCAAACTCAAAGACATGGACACATTAACTATAAACCTCATTTTAAATGTTTTAAATATATATTTTCTAATTTCTTTTACATGTCCATATTCTTAAAATTATTTATGGATATAAATGAATTATAAAGGAAATTAATAATTACCTTTAATTTTTTTCAATGTTTATAAAAAAGAATCTTATTATGTTTTTATATGGAATATTTTTACTTTTTATACAGAAGAAAAAATGAATGTTCTATTTTTATATATACAACATCAACATCTTATATCACCTCCCCATAAATTATTTTATATTTAGGTTCTTTTATAATCATCTAAGTTTTATTCAAATAAAAATCCTTCTTCCATTTGTTCTGGGTATTTTGTTTTTGAAAATGGTTTTTTAAAGTAAATGATCTTTTGATATCTAAATTTTTATTTCATATTGATTAAAAATAGTTTATCAATAGTTTTATGATGAAATGGTGTTAGTATAAAATGATTTATTAATGATACTGTACAAGATAATTATATATGATATTGGGTGTGCCTGATATATCTTATATGATGGGTGATCTGGATACAAATTATATGACATGTGATCCTGATATATATTATACGATGAGTGATCTTGATATAACTTATGAAATTGGTCAACATGGTATAGATATCAAATTCATTGGGTAATATTGATTTCCATCATATTAAAGGAGGTATTTTACTAGGGAGTTTTTTCATATGGATTGAGCTGGGCTCCAGTCATTTTGACACATGTTATGAATATAATTCTCTATGTTTCCAAAAAGTCATTATATTTACTTGTAATGGCCTCGAAAGATTTTCTTTTAGAAGAAAGCGTGTTCTATTAATTTGGTTGTGATTTATTTCATAAACTGAAATAAAATTTTGAGAAATGTAAAAAATTTATTATTTTCTCTCTAGACTAAAAATTATCTTTCATTCATGCCCCTTACTAAGATTTTTGTTCTAATACCACCTATTTAATTTAATTTCGCCATTTTTAAGGATGAGTAAGAACAAAAAATAAGTCAAGTAGAAAGTTGTGAATATTTTCAATGAAAATAAAACATGTTTCATTTTAACTCATTTCTATTGTGAAAAAATGGATCCTGATTAGAAAATTATAATTTTTAATATTTGACTTTTTTATGTAATAGTTATGATCTATTTCTCCAATAATCAAAATATAAGTGAAAATTGGGAATAAAATGGAATGAATTATTATCTTAAAATAGTATAATATTTAGTTTTTATGGATATTTCTATATATATGGTACTAGATAAAAAAATTTAATTAACATTATTGGTTTGGATAATATTTATTGAATACAGTTGAGATATTATGCATTATGGTTAATTTGAAATGATATATCATTTGATGATTACCATGTATCTATATCTAATAAAGGTTTTTTTCAAAATGGGTTTCCGTAGATTAAATAAGGAATATGAATTAGTAAGGTATAAAAAGGATAATTCCCTTCCAAATCAGTATCCTTTAATGGTAAAAATTGGAACTGAGAATCTTTTTCGGTGATGTATTAGTTGATGCAGACTATAAATGGTGGTGGAATCCTTGTTAAAGATTAATCAGAATTACCAAAAAGGATTATATTGATAGTTTAGAATTTTATAAAATATTACCCTCTATATTTTGGTGAAACTTTAGATCTGATGGAAGTCTAAGGATGTATCAATACTATAGAAAATATTTTTAAAATCATGGAATGTTCATAACTTCAAAAGGAAACTCTTTCAATTTACCTTTTTAAGGTGAATTTGATCGATGGTGGTATTTGGGTAAGAATATAATAGAGATAAAAGTTATTGATGACATGGAATGGGATACATTTTGAAATATTTTTTTGGATAAATATTTCCCTAAATCTATTCAACTCAGGATGGATAACAAAATCGTGGAATCGAAGTAAGAGAAAGTGTTAGTAGCCATATATGAATAAAAATTTACAATACTGTATAGGTACACAAAAAATTTTATTCAAGACATTTATTGTAAATTTAATAGATTTTATTGAGGATTTAATCCAATTTTATGATTTTCATTGGCCTTATGAGAATTTAAATATTATTAGAAAGTTAGTAAATAATGATAATGTGTTTCCAATGTTATTTAATTGATGTTTAAATCGCCATGATCGAATGAAAAAAGGTGTGGAAAATAATTTTTAAGTACTACTATTGAAGTTGGGACATCTAATAGTGTGGTGAAAGGTATGTTAGTATTTATTTGATTTCTGTCGACTCACTATTTGACTCTTGATCTTAAAATTCTTTTATTTATGAGTACTTCTCAAGTAAAATAGTAACAGAACCGCATAAAACTAAGATATATCTTATTGTGAATACATTAGAAGAAAGTATTAAAAAAATTAGGATTTATAATAACTGACCTATTAATATCAGTGGCATAGTGTTTCTTACATATCTTTTTAATCATTCAACAATATATAAATATATTATTACTTTTCTATGGATTGGATTTAAGTTTATCATGGTATATTAAATTTAAAATACAATAATGTTATATTTAATGATTTCATACCTTTGATAACATATAAATCAGATGAGAAATTGATTAGAGATGGAAGTGAAAGATGACTTACTCATGTCATTAAAAAAAATTATAGAGATTATCGATTCTTCAATAATTGAAGAATGTATGGATAAATTTTGGGAAAATTTATCTGGTGTGATTACTAACCATGAGATTGTGTTTTCTATTTATTTAGAAACTATTGCTAAGATAATTTATAAAAAACCCTTATCGAATGGATCATGCTGAACTTTTAGAATTAAAAAACAAGTTTCAAGAGTTTCAAGATAAGGGTTTTATTATTCTTATAACTTATCTATGGGACTATAGTTTTTTAAATTTTAAAATTAATATTGTTTAATGAGAAATTTCATTAATTATAGATCAATGAATAAAATTACTATCAAGAACGAGTGTCATTTTCTTCATATCAATGATTTGTTTAATCAGATATAGGGAGTATAGTATTTTTCTTAGATTAACCTCAGTTCTGGGTACTATCATTTGAAGGGGAAGGAGGAAGATATTATCGATAAGTAATTTTTAACTAAATAAGGGAATTATGAGTTTTTTGTTGTTCCCATTGGGTTATCTAATGCACCATATGTATTTATAGATCCTCTGAATATTGTTTTTTAGGACGAATTAGATATTTTTTTGGTTTTATTTATTGATGATAAATTAGTATATTCTAAATTTCATGAGGATCATGAAATAAACTTAAGGATGTTATTTATAAACCTTAAATCAAAATAATGTATAAGGAAAAAATTTAACTGTTATTTTTTTCGCAACAAATTTCATTCCTTGGGAATATTGATTCTAGAGACAACATTATTGTTGAAACTGTTAAAAAAGTTGTTGAATAAGGTTCAAGTTGTAAAAATTTCATAGATATTCATTGTATTTTTGTATTATCGAGTTAATTCCATTTTTCTATATCATTGGTCCATTGTATATCCCACTAACTATGTTAAGTTATAAATAAACTAGATGTTTCTGGATAATAGAGTGTGATGATTATTTCAATGAAATGAAAAGAAGATTAGTGAATGCTATAGTTCTATATCTTCCCTCATTAAATTGTAAATTTATCATTTAAAGATATATTTCATTGACAGTATATGGTCTTGTTTTGATAAATAATGAACAGGTAATTGATTATCATTCACATCAATAGAAACTTAATGAGAAAATTTATCCTATATATGATCTAGGAATATTTATTTTTGTATTTTGTTCAAAAATTTAGATGTGTCCTTTATATGTTATAATGTGTGAAATATATATTGATCACAAAAGTTTGATGTATATATTCACTCAAAATATTTGAACATGAGTCATAGAAGGTTAATATAACTAATTAAAGATTTTGATTTCATAGTTCATTTTCATCTAGGAGAAGAAAATAATCTATAGAATGCTTTTATTTGGAAATAAAATGCTAAATTAACCATGTTTTTTGGAACATAACACTTCGGTTAATGATTTGATGAATGTTTTCCTATAAATTGTGCATGTAGTAACTTACTCAATTTTTTCATGTGTTACTATAATAATATCTTTTATAAATAATTAAGAAATCTCAAAAGAAGGATCATTTTTTATGGGAAAAGGTGGAATCTATTAAGAAGTGTAATTTTACAGAGTTTAATGTTTATGAAGAAGGTTTTGTAATATTTGAAAATAAATTATATATACTTTTTGTTTCCCATAAGGATAGATATTTTTTGAGTGATACTTATAGTTCCATATTTTCTGTTTATCCTAAGACCACTAAGTTATATAGAGACCTTTAGGAGTATTACTTGTGGGATGAAATAAATATATATATTTTTGAATTGGTTAATAAATTTTTGACTATTCAATAGGTAGAAGAAAATGAAAATTTTTTAAGGATATGATTCATCATTTTCTAATGCAAGGGTGGAAGTTGGAAAATATATCCATAGATTCCATGGTGGAATTTCCAAATACATCTCAATAGAATAACGTGATTTAGGTTATGGTTGATAAAATACAAAATATTCATATTTCCTTCTCATTTGAGATACTATTTCATTATATAATATTTATTGACTATACCACAAAGTAATTTTGATAGTATTTGGAGTTCCTCTATTCATGGTATCTAACTGTGATCTCGGGATGAGTTCTGGTTTTTAGGAAAGCACTTCATAAGTCTATGGGTATAAAAAATAATTTCAGTAAATATTTTCATACTTGATCTGATTGATAATCTATAAACATATTCATACCAAGATTGAAATTTATTACGATTGTTTAATGTATTAATAGGGATGTTGGGATATTTATCTTCAATTAGTGTAAATTTCATATAATAATAGTTTTCATTCTAGTATACAAATGAAATACTTTGAGACATTACTCAAAAAGTGATGTAAGGATCCATCTTGTAGGGATGAAGTGGATGAAAAGAAGTTTTAGGGACTATATTTAGTATAATAAATGATTTATAAAGTGTATATGATTTAGAGACATACACTAATAGCTCGAATAAGGAAGAAATGTATTGTAGATTACCAGAGGAAATATCATTCATTCAATTTTGGTGATCATGTTTTCCTAAAAGTATAGCCGTAGAAAAGTGCAATGTGTTTTGGTAAAGGGAAAGCTAATTTTCTGGCTCAATATACTATATAAAATATTAGAAAATGTTTCATCAGTTACCTATAATGTGGATTTGCCTCCATGTTTTCCTAAAGTATATAACATTTTCATGTTTTTCCGTTAACACAATATAATTTAGATTAGTTTCATGTTTTTAGAAATAAATTAGTTCAGAGAAAAGAAAAAAATTCATCTATGTGACATAAAATAATTATTTTTGACTATATAAAATATGTTTTTTTGAATAAGGTAATTTATAAAGTTAAGGACTATTGGAATACTCATGCAGTTGAAGAAGAATCATGGGAATCAAAAAGTTCTATGAAGGAAAAATATCCCCACTATTTATATAATGGTTAAAATTATTGTGATTTAATTTCAAAAGGGGGAGGAATGTAAAAAACATGTAATTTTAATAATCAATATTATTCATTACTAGTATTCATGAATTACATTTTATAAATTCATATTAATTATATGAATATTGTGAATGTTATCAACCAAATAAGAAAATAATTTTATTCTTATTAAATTAATTTTAATGTTTTATAAGGTTTTAACTAAAAATTTAAATTTTTAATTTTATAATTTCAATTTTAAAAAATAATCATTATTTTTGAATTCAAATATGAAAAATATATTAGGGTTAAATATTGGTCTTTTTTTAAATGATTTATCTCCATGGAATAATAAAAAATACTGATTCATTTAAGCTATCATATCTTTTCACTAAATAAAATAATTTAGAAGTTCCATATAATATTAATGTATTATATGTATCATTTAATTAAAAAATAAAATTAATTAAATAGGAATCATTATTATTCCTGATTTTTTTATATGTTCAATTTTGGGTATAAAAACATATTTTTCTAAAACATAATTTCTATTATCTTTTTTCTTTTAGTTTTAAATTTATTTTTTCCATTTATTAAAAAATATTAATTAAAATATATATTTCATATTTGGAATCAAGATGTAGAAAAAAATTACATATTAAATTTTTTATTTTTAGTCTTTATAAATACTAAATGTTGTAATTATTCATCCCATCTATAAGGGAAAATCAGCTTATTAAGATTAAAAATAATATCATAAGGACTAAAAATAACCCTAAAACATACATTTAATCTACTATATGAGTCTAGATCTACCATACTCATCCATGCTTTTAATTTATGGAAATATGTTTCCATTTTTCATTGAAAATTACTTTTATATTATTTTAGTTAACTATAAACTCAAAAATAGAACTCTATTAATTTTACTATCTATAACATTGTATCACAGGGATAAAAAATATATAATGTTTGGTTATATATGTTTATTTGAATGATAAGTTATTTTTTATCTTGTTAATTTATTTCTAATTTTCAGTGATGAAACAATTACCTTAAATTATCACGCAAAACTGATATAGTACTTCTTGTAAGGAGTAGAAAATCGAGTAAATATTATTAAAAATAATAGCAGTAATAATTTATGGGTGAGTTTTAGTGTCCATTTTATTTTATAAATATAAATAAAATATTTTTGTATTTTAATGGATTATATTATAATTCCATAATTATCATGTTGTTTTTAAAGTCAAATTAAATGAATTGTTTCAAAAGTGACATTAATGATATTTTATAATAAAAATATTTCATTAAATTATTTAAAATTCTTATAAATCCCATATTTTTCCTTGTGAATGGGTTATGGTTGAAGATATTACCCATTTTACATTTATATTTAATTTTTATTTTTATATTAATTTCATTAACCCCAAAATTGACTAAACCCATTGTTATCACTCTAATTATAAAAAGAGTTAACTAGGTTTTAAAATAAACAGATAATGGTAAAAACATAACCAAAACTTGTATAAATTTATTTGGAAGAGAATATTTAGACACATAATAATTTTATATTTTAATAAAATCAATTTAATGATATTTTTCTATGATAATTAATTTATATTATTTTAATAGTTTTAGTAATTCTAAAAGTGTCACTCCCCATCCTTTTAAAAGGGAACCACCTCTCTTCTATACCTAAGATATTTTAAAGAATATAATTAACAAAATACCTAAAATATACTTTATTAACAACCCTCATAATTATATAGGTCTTAGTTTCGGTATAATTAAAACCTTAGTATGCTAATGTTTTAAATAAAAGCAGGTTTTCTAAAGAAGAGGTATACCCTTTAACTATATGTTTTCGTTTTATTTCATCTTATATGTTTTTGAAATATTTTTCAAACATGATTAAATAATTGAATAAAAAATGTATTACATATACTAGGAAGTTTTTATGTTAATTTCATAACCCGTATTCATCTCCTCTTCCATGATATTAGAAACGAAATTGTCAATCATGTGTACAGAAGACTACCACCTTGTGAACCGATGTAATTCATTTTCCATCACCACATTTTTTAGATGGTTATAATATTGGATTTAATTTATATATATATTATTAATGAAATAATTATTATTATATAATGATAGTATATCATATATTTTATTTTCATTATATTTATTGAAAAATGATAATGTCATTTATGTGTTTGCATGGATTACCACTTCCACAAAGTAATGTGATTCATTTTTCATAACCAAAAAAATGGATACTATATATATGTGTATATTGTTATATAATATGATATTTATAATTTATTATTAGTTATTTAAATAAATAATAATAATAAACATATTTCCATTGGTATCTTTGTGATCTAATATATTTTTTTCAAATAAAAACCCTTTTCCCATTTGTTTTGGTTATTTTAGTTTCAATTATTGGTTTTTAAAAGGAAATTATAATTTGATATCTTAATGAGTTTTCATAGAGATTCATAAGTGTTTTTAATGAAAATTTTTAATAATAAAATGTTTTATTCTTTATATAAATTTGTTGATAATAGGTATTTATGGGTGATCTTTATACATATTATATGAAAAGTCAGTAATCCTGATATATTTTTTCAATGCATTTGGTAATGTTCCTCATCTTCATAAGAAAATAGGGAGCCAATTAGGGTGGTTTCTCTAATAGATTTAAATGGGATACAATTATTTATTTCATGTGTCATGAATATAATTCTATATGATTACAAAAAGGGTTTATATTTTCTTTCTCTGGTTATTAATGGTTTTCTTTGTGAATTGTTTTTTTTGTTTTCATGTTTCTATGATTTATTTCATACACCTATAGAATATTATAAAAAAGGTAAATGCTTTGTCAGTTTTTCACTAGAAAATTGATATCATTATTTAATGACCTATGATGAGAATATTTTTCTCATCTCATGTTTTTAAAACAAAGTTTACAGGTTTTAAATGTGAGTTGGAGCAAAGAATAGGTTTTGTTGAATTCTATAAAGATATGCCTTAAAAAAACATGGTTCATTTTAAAAGTATTATATTGTGAAAAAATTAATACTATTTGGATGTTTCCTCCTTGTAATATATGGTTTTGTTATGTAATATTTATGATCTAATTATATAAAACTCTAAACCTAAAAGATCCTTCTGAATGAAAGAACGTAAATTATAGTCTTAAAAAATATGAAATGTTTAAGGTTAGTTTATTCTATGATATGCTTCTTCAAGAGAAGAGACAGACCATATCATTTTCCAATTTAGTAATTTAGTTGAAGTTCCAAATAAAGTGATGCCTCTACTCTTCACCTATAATTTATTATAGCAGTGGATAATAAATGATCTTTTATATTATAAAATGGGTAATATAGATGGAAATAATGATAGGCCACTATTTTTAAAACCCGAAAATGATAGGTAAAAGAATAATTCAATTCATCAGATCCAATCCGCTAAAAAAATAAATTAAACCCAGAAACATAAAATAAAAAATAATAATTTTAAACATCTAGTTATAGTATATAGGAAATAATGGAAGACAAATAATATTCTTATCTACTGAGCCTGATTATATCACTTCAGCTAAGGTCCCCTATGAACCACCCCCTCAACTACTACCCCTTTCCTCTCATTCTTACACTTTTCTATCAGGTAAAACAAATGTATATTAATGACTCTCCTCAATTAATAATTATTATCTCATTGTTCCATATCTCATAGTTAAAAAATATGAATCTATCTTCTAAATAACATCAATTTTTTTGTTGAACGTTCAATGTCTCCCTGACATGTGAATCAATAAATTCTTTCTAAGAGATTGATCATCCCTACAAATGTTGTGATTTATCTTCCATAAATATGAATATGTATAAGTATCTTGATTTAATTTAATTTCAAGTTTCATTCACTTTTCCTCTCAAATGGTCTAAAAAATATTCATTCTATTTAATAAATATTTCTATAACATTAAAAATATATACTTTTTGAATAATTCAAAAACTCCATCTATCATCATTCAATTACATTGAATCTAGACAAAATACTTTTATATAACATTGCTAATGAGTATCTATCATGCTCGGTCCATCCTTATCAATAAACCAAGAACTTGTGTCTAAAACAAGTTCTAAATTCAGAATCTATTATTTTCAATAACCAAGTAGTTCCTTTAACATGTTAATCCAGAATAAAAATATATTCATCATAAAAACCCTAGACACATAAAAATAGAATCACATCTTAGTGATATTATGTTGAAATTATATTTTCCTCCATATCTCAGCATTGATATAATTATCATGTTCAAAAATACATTGAACAATTATAAAGATAAGTTTTTATGTACCTCACTTATTCATCACAATTCCACCATTATAGAGCTATGAGGCCACCATCAACTTAACAACAGTCTCAATAGAACGAAACTAGTGATTGAAAAAAAATCCACTTCCTTGAAACCTATTATAAAATTTTGAATATATTTTCAATGAAATAAAAAATTGATTTATTTTTATTTTATATTAAAAACATAGTAATATGTAAATAGGGTCAAATATAAGGGAATGACTAAATAGTGTATGAGTTAATAATAAGACAAGAAATAAAATTCTCCCAAAATAGTAAATGGAACTAGTGATGATAAAAAAATAGTGGAAATTGTGATGAAAAGTCTCAAAGTACAAAAAAGAGAAACCTATGTTAGATTTAATAATATATGATTTGATCATGAAAGAACAAAGATTAAAAAAATAAATAAGTATAAAATAATGATAATTTTTAATTTTATGGGTGTGTTTGAATAAGTTTTTTATAACACTCTAGCTTGGATCACATTATGGGAAATAATCAAAATATACCACCACAAGACATCGGGATCACCTCCCCAATTTCCATAGGTTGTCAACTAGATGTGGGGGTCTAAAGAGGTACTATAGAGATTCTATATTCCATTTATTAGTGTGTTTAATAGAATCATAAATAACTAAATAAAATTTATCAGAATAAATTACATGTTTAATAAAAAGATAAATATAAGAATGATAATAAGAGAAATGTAGTATAGGATCAAACATCCATACCATATATATAATAGATAATATCCCAATGTATTAGTTAAATATACTTACTGGTATAAAATAAATAAAATATGGATTCTCTATGAATACACCAAGCCTCACCTCATCCATATATGAAAACACATCTGATTGATCTCCCTCAGCCATATTACCTTGGGGCCCATCCCAAGCATCTGCCTACAATAACCATATAAGACCTACTCAAATACCCCTGGGAAATGGTGGCCTAAGAAAGGTGTTAGTAAAAAACATAGTAGGCCACCACTAAAGACATACGTAAATATAAAAAATCCAATAAATAAATTCATGAATAAGTACTCAAGTAAAATAGTTACAATTATAACCATTCAAACATTCTAGTAGTAAAGCATAAAACAATCGTCAAACTATGGGTCTGGTTCACCCTATGAATGGTGAATCTCTTATTCATCTATTTTCAGGGTTTCATGGTGAACATTTAAATGATTCTTCCATTCTATCTCCCACCATTTGTAAATTTCACATCCATGGACAAACAAACGCCATCTGAGGGTAGTATACCCTTCCCCGAGGCCCCTACACCCATCAAGGGGTTGGGTTCACCCTGATATTAACCATCATTTTCAATTTCCACCAAGATTACATGTTCACCTAAGGTCTAACCCTCAATTTCCACTATCCAAACAGTTGTCGTGTTCACCGAGGGTTTAAAAATCATAATTTGGTCCATATGGGGATGATGTTCACCTATGGTTTAACAATCAAGCACAACCATAAAGAAAAAAATACATAGTAGAACCATTTAAAAAATCTTTTTTAAAAATCAATTTCAGTCAACATTTCAATTCCTCTTCCAAAAAAAATTCCCTCAAAAAATCAAAAACATGTCATCAACAAAATTTCCCTCACAATTACAAAAAAACAAAATTACCCTTCCTAAATACCTTTCCATGTGCCATATAATATTTTCATTTTAAAATATTCTTTACAAAATTATAATTTAGTAAAAACCCAATCCAAAAAGACAAATAAATAAGTTCACATTATTACCAGGGATTTCCAGTTGGAACCACCTCCCAATAATACGTAGTTTATGTCAAAGGGTGGTAACAAGGTTGAATTCTAATTTAAAACACTTAACTTTTTTCCATTTCCATCTTTTGAAGACTATAAATAAATTTACCATGAAGTTAAAAGTGAATAAATCCTATGGGAAACTTTAGAGATCATAAAAATTATTTGGATCATTCCCATTTTTCTATTTTTTCACTACTCTTAATCTTGCTGTATGTCCTCAACCAAGCTCACCTTAGATTAAAAAATCACTTCCAGCACTCATATTTCATAAGACACACCATGACACTAATTATAATTAATTATAATCATTTCTAAATAATTAATCCTATTTAACTAAATATATATAATGAAAAATATCTCACTAAAAACATCCTCCAATATGAGCCATATCCAAGAGCACTCCAATGGTCCATCTCACATCCTTGACCAAATACAAAGAGAAATATCCAACAAAGAATACCAAATGAATTTGAAATTTAAATTAATTTAAAATGAAAACCCATTAAAACTTTTATACAACAACAAACCTTATATTAAATGAAGAATAAAAACACCTAGGCATCATCTTGAGATGACCTTTTCAATGAAAGAATGAAATATGCATGGTAATTAAGTGATTACACCACGATGCACTGGAATCGTCAATTTAAACATAATCCAAAGAAGGAGGAAATTAAAAAAAGAACAATAAAGTAAATATGGAGGCCAATAAATTAAGATAAATACCATAGATCTAATAATAGAACAATTTTAAATAATCCCATTAAGGATCATGAATGGGAGATGAATTGGGATTGACCCATGGTGACATGAGAGAATACAAGAGGAGAAGAGGTGGATACCCACTAAAAAACTAGAGGGTGTGAAAATTTCATTTTACATATCTAATGGGATATTATATTGATAGTTATGGGCCATTATAAAACAGTTGAGGCTAGGACTAAAATCTAGCCACCAGACTTCCCATTAGTGATCAGGTGGCTAGCTAGTGTTTATAGCCTACAACCACCACACACCGCATCCACCACCACCATGTAGCCCAGCCACTCTAGAATTCTTCTGTTACTTCCCAAACCTCTCATATAAGCTTCAAACATCTATTTCAAAACTAATTAAACCTGATTAATGTGATAAAACACCAATAATTATATTCTATAATCTATATCATAATTTTATTCACCCAATAATAGAAAATTATGTTTTATTTTGACTTTAAAAAACCCATACAGACATGTCATAATACATTTTCCTTCATTAATTATTAAAGAAAAATAAATTTTAACTAAGATGATATATTCTATAAAATTATTTTTAATGATCAACTAGTGGGTGAATGAGTCCTATTTTGTAACTATAACACTCAATCATATAAATAAATGTTTAAATTAGTTTTCACTAAGTACAAAATTTCATTTGATGTTAGTTAATTTCCATCAAGAAGAAATATCATATCATGTGAACTTGAAAAAAACCAATCTTTGATTGTTTAAAAATTTGATGAAGACAAATAGTTATTTATAACTAATGTTTCAGAAAATATAACAATCTAATTTTTTTAAAAGTGAGTAATACCAATAATAAATTTGAAATAATTATGTAAAAATGAAAACAAATAACATTATTTTTTCTATATAATTTTATCCAACAATACATTTTTGGAATATAGATACTACAAAAAATTCATAATAGGAATTTAAATTAAATAAGAGTGATTTTAAGAGAAATAATATATTATTTAAGTATATGATTAATTTTCCTCATAAACCACTATACACTTCCATAGTCTCTTACTATGTCTACATCCTCTGTATTCCATAATTTCATAATTCCAAAATATCCATTATTCATTATCTCAAAAGTATGTTCACATATTATTCATCCATAGCCAATTGTAATTCAGGTAAATAATTCTATCATGGCTTTTGTGGTAGGTTTTCTAGCAGTTCACATTTTTATAATAGTCATTTGACAAAAATGTTTATCTTCAATCTAATTAATGGCTACATGAAAGTCAAGCTCAAAATTAATGTAGACACTATGATTGGAATCATTTAGCTTTCTTTCCATCAAATTACATTTATTTTAATTAACAAAACCATGAAAAACATCCCCTATTTAAATATTCAATGAGGATTGTACAAGAAACTCAACCAGATATTGAAACCTTTAGACTGACTTCTATATTTGATTAAAGAATAAACTATTTAAATAATTGTGTTTAGGTATACCGAAATGAGTCATGAAAACTAATTTTATATACTATTAAACCTACATGACCAATATTTTTCAATCAATATTTCAGCATCACAGGAGGTCTACCCACTTCATCCATGAATGGATATTCTTCTTAAAACCAACTATCAGCTAATTTGACAATGTTCCACTGCACCAAACCAGGTATCCAATCCCTTCTTCGGTATACTGAATATCACTAATGAATTTTATCAAATACATGATGTGAAAAAAACATCTAAACATATAATCCTATCCATTAGGAGGAATGGGGACCCTAAAATCTTAATCAAACACGATCTTGTGTGAAAATTCAACTAGAAAAAAAGTGTCACCTTCGATTCAATGGATTTGATATCTCTATTCTTATTCTATGAAAGTTTAGAGTTTCACCCTTCCCTTAATATAAAATTGTTCAATTAGCCACATCTATGAGATTTAGTTAGTTGTTATTTGAACTAATTTATTATTTACACCATACTAGTGATGAATATTGGGTCATCGTGCTCAAAAGAAGACATTCATAATTAAGAAAAAACATTGAAATAGTTTTTTGGAACTCATTAATAACACAGGATAAATATTCCCTTTTCATGAGCTATGGAAAATATTATTCAATAACATTTAGTTAATTCCTCAATTTTGGTCTCAATATCCATTTTCAAGAACTCAATTCTTTTAGTTTTAAATCATCCTTGAATATTTTCTAAACCCCAATCCCTCTTCGAGTTGAAATATCTTTGTTTCATTAATTTTACATTTGATATTATGTTTTTCATCATTCAAACCCTGGTTTCATTATAAATTTTTCATTTTATCTATTAATTGGGAACTTTTTTTAACCTTATGTAGTATATTCTCAATGTTAAATATCTTATGATGCATAATCTCATAGAATATTTTAATTATATTGTGAGGTGAGGCATAATATTACCCAAAAAGATGTAGCCTAAAATATCCTCTAAATTTCACACTACCAAAGAAATATATGTTTTCCAAAAAAAATATGTTAAACTACTATAAATTTATGAAAAAAATTATTATGTCGCCAATAGGGATAATTATCTTATAGTGTTAAACATGAAATTATCATATCATAATATCCTAAAAATGTTACAAAGTAAAAATTCCAATATAAAGAACTTGAAATGATCCTATAGAAAAAAAACAAAAAAAGGAAAAGGTCATATGAATATCATTTCAAAGTCTAATAAATATGGGAATTTTTAATTCTATTATTTGAATAAAATTTCAAACATAACATAATTCTAGGATCTATAAAATATATTTGTAACACGATATTGTGTGCTTGATCATAGAAATCTAACACCTGAAAAAGTTAAAAAATTATTATTTCAATAAAAACATTAAAAACACAAGAATAACTAAATGGAACATTGGAAATGTAAATCCAAAATCCATAGATAAGGAAAAGTCAATAAAAAATTCATTTCATTGAAAATTTCAGAAATTCCACCTGAGTATTGGTTCTTGAAATATATAAATATAAACTCAATGAACCCTTTAATAATTTTACTCCAATATTAGTAACTTCCTTAATAAAGATGAAATAATTAAAATTCGTTTTCCCTAATGACATATATTCCAAATATAATCAATAAAAACCATTTTTAATGAAAAAAATTAAATTGAAAAGATAAATATATAGAAATTAAATATATATATACAACCACATTAATTATTTTTGGATCAAGGCCAACTTTTTTTCATAATTTTTTATATGATATGTCCTTATTTTAGTGTTAAACTATGTATGCACTATCATCATGTGAAGAGATATCAGTCACCATATACAATATCTATATTGTAAACCCATTTGATCAACACTATTAAAATGTTTACATTTATTTCATCAACCAATAAAACTTCTTGTCCATTTTAAGTATTATTCATGAATCTTACAATAAAAATCATGCCCATGAAATAATAAATTCACATTAGAATTCCATTCAATGTAAAAAACTAATAATTGTATCATTGCTATGATATGAAAACATTAATAATTGTTATAAGTTCACCATGTTGGAATAAATCCATTGAAAACTTCTATCACATGATATTATAGAACCATGTTACAATATGAGATTCATTTATGAGTTTTAATTATATTAAATTATATTCAATGAAACCAGACTCCATTAAAATATCACATAATAAGAATTATGATATTAGTGGTTTCTTCTTCAATATCATTTTCATAAGTAATGATACCTCATAACACCTATAGTAGTCCAATTACTAACTATAATGTACATAATCATAGAATTTTATACTATCATGAGTAGTGATATAAAAACACCATGACCTCTAATATGTCCCATATATTTATTGTCTCTTTTATTACACAAAGAAATATAAGTATATTTATTACTATCATATGAATTTAGTTGGTATCCTCATGTTATTTAATACTCAATCCTTCACCTATATGAATCTAATAATCTTTGACATACATTTAATATATTAATATATATATATAGAAACACATGTATAAAATATTTTCATTTTCCATTCATTCATATATCCATTTATTTAATTTTTTATAAATGTTAGTGTGTTTTTATTACGAATCACATATTGTCCTACTCGTCTTTTTATAGATTATATATATGGTACCTAACTCTCATTACATAATATACATTTTATATCAACATTAAATTTATAATAAATACAATAATTACACACATGTCTATTTTATTGGTATTATAATGAACTTTCCTCATTAAATATATTCTCTAACATAATTACAACACATTTAACACATATATCTATCATATGTTTCTCATCAATGCCATGTACTCTTATTCAAGGGATGTATTTCATTCATATTTATTGTATTCTCACTTCAATATCACTATTTAATAATAAAAACCCTCAACTAAAATAACTATATAAAATAATATCATATTCATGAATTTATTTTCTTTATCAACAAAAATATTAAGGCATCAAAAAACTAACACTATATAATGTTAATGAAGACCCATTCTTAGAGTTCCATATGATAGACCACTTTTTACATTATAATAATATATATTTTAACTTAGAGAGAATAGAATCTTTTATTTATCTCTACATTTCCTTATATCTTTTATTTATCCTCCTTCTCCCATGTATTTCAATGAGAAAAAATATGACAGTAATTATTTGATAAAATAGAAATTTCGATATATCATTAATGAGGAGTAGTATATCATATACAGATAGAAAATGAAATATATCAATGATCTAATAGGATTAATTTTATAAAAAATATTCCATACTATTATATATGAATCCAAACTCATTAATTACACCTTCAAAATTAATATTCTAACTTCAAATTTTTTTTCTCAATTCAAAAAAAAATGTGTGTTATAATTTCCATACCATTGCAACACTATTATAGTCCTTAATAACTTTTAATTATACCATATACACATCCTTAAAAATATTAATATTTAGGAAGGTAATTTTAACATCCAAACAGTAAACCTCATATAATATATAATTTTTTAGTAAAGAAAAAAGTATGAATGAACTTTACCATGGAAAGAAATGATAATTTTTCTTCACAAATAATAACAGGAATTTATTTATATCCTTTTACATCTAACATAACATTATTTATAGAAACTATATCATCCATTTAATTTTTTATTATAAAATCCCACCTATACCCTACGGTTATTTCTTATTTGGGTGGATCAAATAAATTTCAAACATGAATATGTACATGGATTCCTCTTATGATTTCATGGATTTTTGGAATTTTCAAGAATCATAACTCTTAATGTACTCTTGATAGAATTTATGTTCGTCTTTTAGAAACTCTATTTCATCATTAAATTTGATAAAATGTAAATTACATATAGTTTTTATAAATCATACCCAATCTATGTGGTTGTTATGCTACTTGATTAAGTTCTATTTCTATAACCACTTGTGGAGCCATCTCATATTTCATAGTATGAAAATTTCATGTTTATTATTATTATATTCTCAAGTTCAAGATTTTTCTCATTGGTTTCACAGAAAATAATGTACTTCTTGAATAATATTACATTCCATGACAAAAACAATTTATGCAATGAGGTATTATAAAAATAATAACTCATTATTTCTTTCTGAATCCCCAAAAATATGTAATTATTAAATTTATGGTGATGTATTTATAACCACATATGATGGATTATAATTTAATATATAAGTATAAATCTAATGTTCATAGCCCTAAAATATATAGGATGTTCAAATTGACACATCACTAATGAAACTATGTCTAATAAAGTATGATTCTTAATTTTAGATACACTATTCAATTATAGAATATATGGAGGTGTGAGTTGTGAAACAATTTTAGATTTTATTAAATGATCTAAAAATTCCTAACTCATGGATTCAATAACAAAATTTATACAATTATTTTAAAAAAATTACCAAGATCAATTTTAACTTTTTTTTGATACAATGTTCATCTAAAAAGTTATAAACTTGTACATAATAAAAAAGAAATAACCATAATGACCATAGTAATTAATAAATGTCATGATGAATATATATCAACCAAGATAAATACTCATAATTATAATATATTAATAATTCGTTATTATGAAAAATATATGATTAAACCTTTCTCATTTTATACTAAAATAATCATTAGTAATATTTCTTAATAAATAATATTCATTAGTATTGAATGATTTGGGGATAATTGATCTTAATAGTTATTCTATTTCAATTATTTGGATACATTTTCTTATTTACAAACTAAATTAAATAATGAAAATGTTCAGTATTCATTGACATTGAATTCATTGTTTTGAATGTTGTAAATTAAAACATTAAAATAAATAATAAATTAACCATTAACCATTTTCTCATTTTAATAAAATATTTCATAAATTTTTATATAATAGCTCCATTTCATAATCAAGAAGGTATTTTTTTTCTTATGAAACCAAGAAATGGAAATCATATTTCTAATTATGTATGGAAGATATTAATGATTTGATAGATGTTGAAAAAAATAACTTATTAGATGTATCTCATATGTGTTTACCTATAATAAAGCAACTCTTTATAATTTTTTGTCATAAATATCAACACTCCTCTTGATCAAATCTCACTTATCTTATTGTTCATGTAAATCCACATTAATATGTGATTAAAAACCTAAATCAAATTCACATGAATCATATTTATAAATATGTGTTTCAATATGATGTTCCCAGTGGATCATACATTGATACATAGAGGGGGGGGGGGGTTAATCAATATAGATAAGTTTTACCCATGATTTTCTCTTTTAATTTACCTTTTCAAAAATCAAACCTCTATCTCATATAAGAAATTCGGATCTATTTATGTGTTTCAATAAAAACAAAAACACATTAAAATAATTAAATAATGAAAATAATGTAGAATAATGAATTTTTATAAGGTTTGATCCCAATATGGGAATATACTCCTTCTTTGTGTATTGGTCTAGTATGAGACAGATTTATAACTAATATCAGGGAAAAAAATCTATTTACATGGGTAGCTATCATCCTTTACTTGAAACTCTATCTACCAAAAATCCTATCACTATACAATGAAAATTGCATAGTCTCTTAACTAGTTTCTTTATACAATCCCCCACTACTTTATAATGGTAACTAAAACTTTAACAAGGAAAATATCATTATCTTTATGTTACTTGTGAAAGAAATATATTATTTTCCACTACACCATTTTTAATTATGATTTAGAACATGATTTGCTTATCCAAATTTGTTTATGTTTATAACTTAAAAAAAATATGGATATTTGGACTTGGTAACTTAATTCAAATATCCTAACATCTAAACCTTATATAGGATGAAGTTTTTTGTCCTTTCTCACTAATAAATAGTATCTTAACTTCTTGAATCTTCCCCAATTTATACTTTGAAATATCATGTTCTAGTTCCTCAAATCCTTTGAATCAAACAATATAAAATCTAAGAGGTTCATTATTTTCATGAAAAAAATGAATCCTATTGCATGATAACATCAATTAATTTATTTTCCAATAATTTCCTTTTAGAAATTGGTTATCACATAACTATTTTATGAATAAGGAATTCATTCCAGTGAGACTTACATTATATCAAATAAAAAAAGTACATATTAAATATTCAAGAAACATTAATGATGTAGTTTTTCCATATTTATAAGAATAACCAATCATTCATGAATAAAATAATTATTTTGGAAAACAATCCTCCGCCATTAATGAATTTGACTAGGATTTAGATACTTTTGTTCAAGTACCACATAAATTGCATCTGAGTATTCCTATCAGATATGAGATTCCGTTAATCACTCTAATTTTCTAAATTATGTTATTTGAAAATATTAATTCAAAAAAATAATCTTTATAAATTATGATCTTATTTGGTTTTAGAATCCTTTATATATTATCTTCAAAAATTATGAAGATCATCATATTGAAATCATTTCTAGGGTAACTCTAGATCATTCATCTAATACCGTTTATTTTTTGAAGTCATAATTTCACATTGATAAATCCTCCAGACTTAACTCTTACTTATGAACTCTTTTAGTATATAGATAATATAATTATACATTAATCACTTTGAAATTATTATATAATCATAAAATTATGTTATCATTAATACTGATTGATCCTATATATAAAAAACTTCTTCGATAATTAACTACTACATCTTCTTTTACTCTCACTTAAAGAATTTCCATTATTACCATAAACTATGAGAGAGTCCTCAACATAGATTTCTCTATATTTAGAATTCACCTTCAAAACATACACAAGATCTGACTTCTATATATCCTTATGCATTCCCTATACAGCCATATATATAAAAATTATATGTTTTTTTCTTTTATAGATTCTAGAAAATATATTTTTTGATATGAAATTTATCAACTTCCATTCTGATTTCTAGAAAATATTTAATAATTTTATGTTATAGATACTTTAACATATTTAAACATTCAGACTCTATAAGAATTACTTTATTCAAACTATCATTATGTTTTTTACATTTAAATATTTGGGTAAAATTTTGTATTTAACTTCAAGATTCACCTTCCAGAACCTCTATAAACCTTATTCAAAAAACTAAATATTAATAATTGTTATGTCATACTTACAGTTAATTTGAGCTCTTCTTGTCATTCATACTTGACTAGTAGAAAATAAATTATCACAAAATAAAAAATTCCCATATCATCTTCTAGTAGTGTACACATTCTCTCAACATCATTATTCTAACTTTACACATACCTCCATCAGTTATCTTCTCGATTCAATTCATACTATCATTCAAAAATAATCACGAAACATCAAAAAAATAATTTTATTCTATCATTAATGTATACAATTTCTAAAAATAGTGATTTTGGACATCATCTATAAATAAGTATGCATCCTTATTTTTCTTCCATAAGCGTATATTTTTTATGTATGAATTCAAAATATATCTTATGGAATCAATTTTCATCAAATTAATTCTGCTGAAAATAATTTATTATAGCCATCTAATATATTTTGGGACATATATTAAAAATTCATCAAAAGTACATATTTATAAACTACATTAGTCAATACTTTTGTAAATAAATTTCTATAACTTCATCATTTAAAATTCATAATGTAATTTCAAATCATTTCTCATCAAATATTCAAGATTATTCATAATATATTCATCTTCAAACAACCATATAATTATTCCTTTACTTATGGAAACACACACTCATCACGTAGTGTTACGATATTAATGTATATCCAAACATTACTTGTATCTAGAGATCTAACATACAAAACTCTTATTTCACTTTCAATACAACTTTTTTCTTCAGTGTTTACTTCCAAAATGACATATTCTTGAACATTAGTTTCACATTAATGTGAACTTATTTTCCTCACTCAGGTTATATTTCTATTCAAGTTATATGTATTAAGGACAATAATCACATGGATAATCTTTTTTGGAATTAATATTTTTCTTAAAACATATTTTATTTATTCCTTATTATCTTTTCTTCATGTTGAAAACAAATACAATACTCTTTATCACAATCCATTCTTGAGTTCTTTAATCTCTTGATATGTATTTATTTTCATTACCAATTTCCATTATAAATTCAATATCATTATTTTTTTCTCTAAATTATGGTGAAACATTATCTCTTAATTATTAAATATAAATACAATTGATTTATATATACATCCTTTGTGATTATTTAAGAAATTGATTGCTAAATTTATCTCATGATCCAATAATGACATTATATTAAAAAGTATCCCCTTATTGAATGTTGAAATATTGACTCAAATGATAGAAGTGTGGAATCACATTTCATATAGTGATGATCAAAAAAGTAATCAACTATAGGTATAATTGATTTATTCAGTGTAGAAAACAAGAGTGATTTATCCTATGATGAAAATTTTCCATTAATTATTTATATTGTGATAGGAACTTATATATTTCTTATTAGGGGTTGTTTAATTATTTTTACAAATAAAAACATGAACTCATCATCAAAAAAACATTAAAAACATTCAAGTGTAATAATGTATCTCCACATTCAAGAAATTGTTTATCATTACCCCCCCTTAATATTCAGATTTAATATAAGAAATACAAGGTAAAGTGATTATAATACAATATTCAAAACATTCTATGAAACATTTCATATTTCAAATTCACATCCAATGATGTAATCTAAATGTCTCTCTTCTTGTCAGATCCCCCTCAATGGATACACTCTATCATTCTTTATTGATGATTGTCTTCTTCAAAATGTACTCCATGATTCACTTTTCAAAGAACATGATGTGTTATAAGGAAGAAAGATGATTCGAATTAAATAATTCCATAATATATAGATATTCATGCTTTATAGTAATTACATATTTCTAATGTTTTACCCATAAACTCACCACCTGAAAACCCTTTCACATAAATAAATACAAATAGATATGGGAAGAAAATTATTTCCACTAATTCATGTTGAGAGAAATATGGTTGAGAGTTAATTATTACTCCATTTAATATTTTCCTCATATGTCTATATTTATGAGAAGTTTTCATTCTAACAACTCTATTAATTTTTTATATTTCAACTTCATTAAAAAACATGTTCTTCCATTTAATCTTTTCTCATTAATAACATGTACTAGAATGACAATTTCTCATTCTAACAAAGCTGTTAATTTTTTTATATTATTGGATGATTTTATTTAGAACATGCTCCATATAATCATTGACTTTAATTATTTTTGGACCTTTAAAAGCCTAAAATCAATATATTATAAAATAATATTTTCAAACTGTCATAAAGTGCCCCTCCCCTCCCTTATCAGAATCTATCATCTCTAACCTATTACACACAACTCTTAACCCCCTTGGCTCATCCAAACACTAAACAATTAAGCTCCCCATGTCCTTATGTTCCTCTTAGAAGCCTTACCTTAGGCATAAGTCACTTCAAGAAAGCCTTTCTGTTCAAACAAAAGGGAGTTAACAATTTTAAAAGTAACGTCTCTTCTTATGTTCTTTTCTTTTATTTTACTTCTACAACCCCCTAAACTCTTTTTATTACATTATTTTATAACAAAAAAAGTGTCCTAAATATAATAGGTTGTATTTATTAAAATTATTACAACTAAACATACACACACCTACATCAAATGGGTATAGAACATAATGTCTATGTAGACGATGAACTACTGCCTCAGGAAACAATGATTGTTCAATCTTCTAATACCGCCTCTTATGGTGTCCATTATGATGGAACTGTAACTATATATGATATTTATGATATGTAATTTATCTATAATATTCAGAAATTCTCTTCTATATACTACCTTTATTCTTTTCATTTTGTATATATATGATAATTTCATTTTAGGAAGTACGGACTACTGCCCACTCAAAGTTATATGACTCGTTCATACGATACATGAAACATATAAAGTATGGAGTTAATGAAATTACATACTGTATATAAATCTTTATATTATAATATAATAATAATATTACTATGTATCATTTGGTTTTATATCCTTTTAAAATAAAAAAATGAAATGGGAGTAGCGTTCGTCTGTACGTACAGATTACCGTCTACACGAACGCGATAAGATTCATTTATATATTTACCATTAAATGATGATTATAAAAATATTTATTATTAATAAGTATGTAATATATGATATAATAAAACTACTGAAGATATATCTATTTATATTTATGTATTTACAAATATCATAATCACATACTTCTATTTAATGTGATATGAAAACAGAAATATCATTTATGCGTTTGTAATGCCTACCATCTCCATAAAAGGTATTTTTAATTTCATATATCTATATATTATATGTATTTATATTCTAGATATAATATATATATATATATATATCCTATTTTATGTTCTTTAATTATTTAAATCATGATTTATATGACGCGATCAAGAATAACAAGTTAAAACATGTATGATAAAGAAAGTGATTATTACCCAAAATGTTAATTTATAATGGAAATAATTATTAAATGGGTAGTTTAAAGTCATAAATGTATCATATATGATATAATAAATATGAATATGGTTATTTTATAATTTAATAACATACCATGGTCAATATATAGAAGGTTAAACATACCCTCGATCAAAGGAAATTGCAAGGTAAGGGTTAATTCCTCAATATCATTATTATCCATGATTGTTTATGTTTAAGTATTTTCATGGACATATTTATTATCCATTTCCATGTTTCATAAAATAATTTTCAAAATGATTCTTTTTAAGGAACTCTTTAACTAAAAAATCATTTTAAATGTTTTAAATTTTTATTCTTCTAAATCATTATCATTAATGTCCAAGTTTTCAAAATAGTTTTAAGGATTTATTTATATTAGCATGATTGTTATAAAATGATAATTATATTCAAAAGTTTCAAAGTTTTATGAGACACGTTGATTCAAAAATATATTGTAAATAATTCCTTTTTAAATGTGTGACTTTTAAATGATTTCAAAAAAAACATAGATATCTCACAAAAAAATATTACTGATTATTTTCAACTATGTCAGCATCTTTTTCATGATAATATACTTGTTTGAAGTTGATTTATTATTATACAAATATTCCATCTTGTATTGAAGGTTTTGTGATATGTTTGACTGTGGATGTGTTATTTTTATACCATTCGTGGTTTATGATTAATTTATTAACATTTTGAATACTAGTTTTAATACGAATGTTTATGTTATTTTTCAAACTTTTCAAATGAGGAATGTATTGGAATTTGTAAGTGACTGGTGGAGCCCACTATAGCTCCTCGATGCATCGGTAGGTCTAATGAGACAAACTAGCATCTTGGCATAAGGCATTGAAAAAATCTTATTTGTAGTCTTCACATGAGTACTTGACTATATTATTATGATGTCAAGCATTATGCAATCCATCATTATGAAATTAGCTATTGATAATACATGGGATTGTTCGACTAATAGAATATCCATGTGAATAATTAAAAGAAAATATTTTATTTATCTTTTACAGAATATTCTGAAGATTATGTTTAAAAGTATTTTGTTTTTGTTTTATAAATTTCCATAAATATTTATGATTATTTATGAAAGTTTTGTTATATTGTTATCTTTACTGAGCATCTGAGCTCACCCCATTCTACGTTTTATTTTCCCAGGATGCGAAGAAATATATTTTTACTGAACTGTTGGGATAGTCTGAGAGATATAAATTTGGTAAATAGAGACAATGTTGTTGTTTTTTTCATTTAATAATGTAATGTAACATTCATGTATGTAATCTACTTTCAAATAATGATAAACTGATCGTTCCTCTATGAGATGATTCCTTGTAATCATTCCAATGTATTAAAATAATGCACCAACTCTGGATAACTGTGGTCGGGGAGATATAGTTTGTATTATAAGAATTTAAGTACAATCCATGGAAACTAGATTTAGAAATACTTTTATTAGAGACCATTACCCTGTGATAGACTTTATGGATTAGTAGAAAATAACTTCATAGAATTTTGGTAGTGTAGAGATTTTCTATATTTTACAAGAAATACATCCTTGTTTGGATACGAGTAGGTAGGGGCATCTCTGGCATAGATGTACCTAGTAGTGAAAACTCAGACAAAGTGTTTCGGGCTTGACCTGGGGTATCCTGATACACGACAACGGTACATGTCGATCTCTTGGTTATGACACTCTTTTGAGATATGCATAGGATAAATCACATTTTCTTTAAAATAAATTATGAAGGATTTAGAAGTAAATACATCCCCAAAGAAAACATTTTTTTTATGATTATATGTTATATTCATAATATTTTCAACTTACGTTAGCTATTTTACATGTTTGGAATTATGCATTGTGATTAATGAACTAACCTAGTGTATGCCATTGGTTAGAAATGGCACCTAGTAGATGGAATGAGAACTCCAGCAATATGCATGATCCAAAGAGTTAGAAGGATCATATCATTCATGGTATTAAGAAAAAATTTATAAAGGAAATATTCTCCCACGTATTATCATCAAATGTAGAAATATTATCATGTGTTAATATGATACGTAAATAATCATTTAAGTTATACGGGTTTGAAGGTAATCCAAAGTAGAAAAAGATAGTATGGATAAATATGGATAAAGGGAATAAGGGATATAAGGATTTTCCCATATGCGATAACTATGGAAAGAATCACCTTGGTAAATGTTTGAAGGGAATGGGATCTTTTTATAAGGGTAGAGAAAACGAACACCAAGTATGTGATTGCTTGGCTAAGAAAAAGGTTTCAAATGTAAAATTCTTAAACTACAAGGATTTGGGACACCATGAGAAACAATGTCCCAATCTTCAGACTATACCTCAAATGATGCTATTGGATAATAATAAAGTATGATATTACCGCAGATGAAGAGTAACGACTCGAGTTCGTATGTTGATATTAAATAATTATGTCATTTGAGTGTTGTATCAACTATTTACTGGTTATAAGGATTGTACTGAAGTACTATTTCATTAAGAATTTGAGATTGTGTGGTACCAAGAAAATTGACTAAATAAAAAGATATACTTTTTTGGAAAATACATGTTTTAATGAAAGATAAACTTCAATATGGTCATGATACTGTGGTATTCATTTTGGAATAAGAGATGATTTATTTGGATAAATTATATTGGATATTATTTACTATTTTGGAACTAATTAATGGTTATTTATTCCATCATTGTTGGTGATTACAATATTTTTGGATTTAAGTAGTATATTCAGTATTCAATGATTTACAGAATGAATAAATAAATATATACTTATTAAAATATGGTTTTCTGGGAATTCATTTAATTACCACATTTTATGAGAATACACGATGAAGGTATCCACATGTATATTATGTGACTTTCCATTAAAATTTTGGACTATGAGTTCAAACAGATGTATTGTGGATAATTATAAAGGATGGAATAGATTAAGTTTGATATCAGATACTATTGTTAAGGTTATAGAAATTATGGATATTATTTTTGGATTGTCCTAAAAAGGACAACCCGGTGGTCAGGCGACAACCCATCGCATCTAGAAAGGCCATGAGACTTGAACCCACAACCAAAGGGTGACAAGGGTACGTCACCTACCACTAGCATACATGATTTACATGTTTGTATAATGTAGTTTTTTAAAATAGTCTAATAAATTAATTATGAATTCATTATTTTTGTAACCCTGTATGATTAGTATAAATTGAATATTTTTTAATTTTATTATATTTTGGAGTGAAAGATGAGTTTGTGTAGGAATTAGTTGAAGGATGAAACTCTACTTGTCAAGTATATTTTTTCCTCTTATTCTATGAATACATTACTTCTTAAACAATAGGTAAGGGATCTTAAAACCAAAAATGTGTTATCCTAATACCATATGTAATTTTGAACCGATGATATTTTAAATCATCATAAATTGATGGATTTGAGGCCCTCAATTTTACATTTTTTTTGTGATTGATGATCTCATTCACTCCCTATAAATATTTTTGTTTTTCCTCTAATTTTGTGTATCTAATTTCTACCAATGTTCTCTTAATAAATATTAAAATTTGGTGGTGACTTTTTTCATTTCTGTTTCCCTCATATTAAGACTAAATTTCATTAACCCAATTTCTAATGTGGGTCTCCCACAAAGGTATTTTTCTACTTTTAACCTTTTATTTCAAAACAAAATTTTCTAATTGTAAGGATGTAATTTATTGAAGGAGGGGAGAATATAACACCCCATTATTTCATAGTACATTATATCTTCAAAGTATTTCAATAACTTTCACTACACGCAACACTGATTTTGAGCGCACCATGACTTACCAAAATAGTCGTTCAAAAAGTAATTATGAATAGTATTACCATAATTTTGAATTTTATATACTCCATATAATTTTAGAATCCATATTATGTGTTTATAGACATAATATAATAATTGCTTCATTTATTTAGATAAAAGAAGTATTTTTCAAAAAAAAATGCAATTTTACCACCTTTTATTGGAGAACTTTTTTTAAATGAATATTTGAAACTTTTATATATTAAATATATTTTAATTAAATTATTATTTGGAATCAAGATAAAAAAAATTTGTTGGGATACATTTTTGGTACCTTTTTGATAACTTTCATATTTTGATGAATTGTGAAAAATACTAAATTTTAATTGAAAACTACATTTTAATCCAAATAATTTATAGGGATAAATTATAAATTTGAGTGTTTCTAAAGTATCATGAAATTATATTTTTATCATTATTTATAATTTAGGTTAATAAATTTAATCTCACATTTAAACTGGACACAAACAAGTGTTAGACTTTTGATAGTTATTATTTTTTAAAAGCACCCTTTTTGTTTTGACAATGGGAATTAATTTTAAATTAATTTCTGCCACTTCTGTGTTTTGAATTTGGAAATATGGATTCCCTATTTATAATTATGAGGTCCAAATTGTGAAAATATGTAACATTTATTTTTAGAAATTATGAATATTAACTTCAGTAAATATTTTATTTACCATGGTTAAAGGGAAAATCTGGTAAATAAGGGTAAAAATTATTATTATGATAATATTAAATTGCCATAATATGTGTCATATTCCTATTGGTTGATAAATTTACAACCATGGTCATTCTTCGTTCCATTTTTGGTCCCCATAGAGCCGCTTGAGAGTGATAATGACACATTATATTAATTAATTTAAAATAAAGACAAAAATGACATAAACCTATATCATTTAGTAAAAAAAAGTTACATGGGATTATATAAGTTATATTTCTTAGTATAATTTTTCTTAAATACAAAAATATTTCCTATATCATGGTATTTTTTTAATTTTTAGACATCAAATAAATGAAATTATTTATGACACAAAAATGATGCAATACATACCTCATAAATGAATGATTTAAATAAATGAGATTATAAAAATTAAAAAAAGCATCTAAAAACTATCCAAATTATATAGGATGATTTTATTTAGAAAATTAGTCATCTTATAATTGAATTTAATGATTTTTCATCCTTTAGAAACCGAAAATCAATATATAATAAAAAAAATATTTTCAAACTTTCCTAAAGAGCCTCTCGCATCCCTTATAAAAAGCCATCACCTCTAAGCCATTACCCACACATCTCAATCCCATTGGATCATCTAAACTCTTCCCAATTAATCATCCTACATCCATATATTCCTCTTATAAGCCTTACATTAGGCAATGGAACTTCAAGGAAGACTTTCGGTTCAAACCAAAGGGAGTTACCTGATTTAATGGTAACATCTCCTCTTAAGTTCTTTTGTTTTATTTTACTTCTCCAACCCACTAAACTCTCTTTATTAATTTATTTTATAATAAAACTAGTATCCCCAATATACTCGGTTGTCTTCATGAAAAGTATTTAAACAACACTTACACACACATCTATCAAATGGGTATAGAACAAATTGTCTCAGTGGACAGTGAGCTACTGCCTCACGAAATGATGATTGTTCAATATTCTAACACGACATTTTCGGTTTCCATTATGATGAAAATATAATTATATATGATATATATGACATTTATTTTATTTATAATCTACTGTAATTATATTTTATATCATACCTTTATTCTTTTCATGCTGTATATATACAATAATTTCATTTGAGAAAGTGTGGGCTACCACCGCATCCAAGTGAAATGACTCGTTAATACCATATATGGAAAATAAAAAGGATGGTATTAATAAAATTACATAACATATATAATATATTATATTATAATAGAATAATAATATACCTATGTATCTTTTTTCCTTTCATTTTAAAATAAAAATAAATAAATGGAAGTATCGATCGTGCATACGTACGGATTACTGTCGCCACAAACGCGGTGAGATTCATTTCTACATTCACCATTCAACAATGACTATAAAAATTTATATTATTAATAAGATCATAATATATGACATAATAATACTACTGAATATATATATATCTTTTATGTACTTATATATATCTAATTTACATACTTCTGTTCAATAGGATATGAAAACGGAAATAGTGTTTATGCGTACGTACGGCCTACCATCTCCATAAATGGTCATTTCAATTTAATATATCTATCTATTATATATATTTATATTCTAAATATATATGATATATATACCATGTTTTATATTCTGGAATTATTTAAATCATTATCCAAATGACAAGATCAAGAATAATAAATTAAAACATATACGATAAAGAAAGCGATTATTACGTGAAATGTTAATTTATCATGGAAATAATTATTAATTGGGTAGTATAAAGTCATAAATGAATCATGTATGATCTAATAAACATGAATATGGGTATTTTATAATTAAATAACATACTATGGTCCTTGTACGTGAGGTTAAATGCAACCTTGACAAATTGAAAGTGCAAGGTAAAGGTTAATTCCTCAATATAATTATTATCTGAGATTGTTTATGTGTAAGTATTTCTTGAGACATATTTATTATCCATGTCCATGTTTCATAAAATAATTTTTCAAAATTATTCTTTTTAAGGAACTCATTAACTAAAAAATAATTTTAAATGTTTTAAATATTTATTATTCTTACTATTTCTCATTAATGCCCATGTTATCAAAATAGTTTTAAAGATTTATTAAGATGGATATGATTATTTTAAAATGTTAATTACATTCAAAAGTTTCAAAGTGGTTTGGGAAAATTTGATTCAAAAATATATTTTAAATGAATTTCTTTATAAATTAGTGACATTTATATGATTTCACAAAAAGGGTTATTTCTCTCAAAAAATTTTACTGATCATTTTCAACTATGTCAACAACTTTTACTGGATACTATACTTGTTGGAAGTTGTTTATTATGATACTAACATTCCATATTGTATTGAACGTTTTGTGATACATTTGACTATGGATTTGTTATTTTTATACCATTCATGGTTTATGGGTAATGTATTGTCATCTTGTATTCTAGTTTTAATATGAATTTTTATGTTATGTTTCAGACTTCTAATATGTGTAATGAAATGGACTTTGTAAGTGACAGGTGGATACTACTACATCTCCTTAATGCATCAGTATTTATCATGAGACAAACTAGTTTCTTGGCACAATGCCTTGACAAAATCTTATTTGTAGTCCTGGAATGAGGCCTTGACTAAGTGGTTATGATGTCTGACACTATGCATTCCATCATTATGAAATTAGCTATTTATATTACATGTGATCATTCGACTAGTAGAATTTTCATGTGAATAAGTAAATGGAATTATTTGATTTATATTTTTCATATTATGCTGAATTTTAATTTTAAAAGGCTTTTTTTTATGTTTTATACATTGCCTTAAATGTTTATGCTTATTTATGAAAGTTTTTGCAATATTGTTATCCTTACTGAGCATCTGATCTCACCCCTTTCCATGTTTTATTTTTTCCAAGATGCGAAAAAGTATATTATGACAGACCTACAAGGAAATTCTAAGGGATATTAATGTAGTAAATGGAGACAATTTTGTTGTTGTTTGTCATTTTATAATGTAATGTAACATTTATGTATGAAATCTATTTTCCAATACTGCTAAACTAATCGGACCTTCATGACTAGATTCCTTGTAATCATGCTAATGTATTAAAATAATGAACTGAATCTGGGCAAATGGGGTCGGGGGATTACAGTTGGTATCAATGTAAGATTATTACAAACCATCGAAACTAGATTTAGAAAAACTCTGATTATGGAACATTACGCTAAGATAGACATTGAGGATTATTATAGATGAACTTCCTAGAGTTTTGGTAGTGTAGATATCTTCTGTATTTTCCACGAAATACACCCTTGTATGGATAAGAGCATGTAGAGGTGGATCTAGAATAGACTAACTAAAAGTGAAAACTCTAAAAAAGAGTTTTGTGCTTGACCTGTGGAATCCTATTACACGACAATGGGCCTTCCTTCACCCTTGGTTATGACACTCCTAGGGGATATTCTTAGGATAATTTACATTTTTTTACAATCCATTATGAAGGATTTAGGAGTAAATACTTCCTCAACGAATTTTTTTAATGATTATAGATTATATGAAGAATCTTTCCAATTTACGTTAGGTATTGTACAAGTTTGTAATTATGAATTGTGATTCATAAACTAACCTAGTGTATTCCATTGTTTAGAAATGGCGCCTAGTAGATGGAATGAGAACTCTAGTAATACACATGATCCAATGAATAAGAAAGATCATATCTTTCATGGTATTAATTCAATCTATAGAAAGGAAATAGTATCCCACATATTATCATCATATGAAGAAATATTAAAATGTGTTAATAATATAAGTAACCAATTCTATGAGTCATATGGCTTTGAACGGAATCCAGAGAAGGAAATGATGGTAGCGAGAAAGGTCGATAAAGGGAATAAGGGAATGAAGGATTTTATCATATGTGAAAATTATGGGAAGAATCACCTTGGTAAATGCTTGAATATATTAGGAGATTGTTGTATGTGTAGTGAAAAAGGGCACTAGGTACATGATTTCTAGGGTAAGAAAAAGGATTCAAATGTACAATTCTTTATCAGCAAGGAGTTGGGTCACTACACGAACAATGTCCCAATCATCAGTGTATACTGAAAATGATATTATTGGATAGTAATCAAGATATGATATTAGCACATATTAAGAGTAAAGACTAGTGTTATTTTATTGATATTAAATAATTATTTAATTTGTGTGTTGTATCAATGATTTACTAGTTACAATAATTATGGAGTATATAAGGATTGTATTGAAATACTATTTCATTAAGGATTTGAGATTGTGTGGTCCCAAGAAAAGTGACTCAAAAACAAGTTAAACTTTTAGAAAAATACATAGTTGAAGGAAATATAAACATTAATATGGTCTTAATACTATGGTATTCATTTTGGAATAAGAGATGATTGGTCTGGATAAATTATATTGGATATTATTGACTACCTTGGAACTAATTAATGGTTTTTTATTCCATCATTGTTAGTGATTACAACATTTTTGGATTTAAGGAGTATATCCAGTTTTCTATAATTCAAAGAAGGAATAAAAAAGTACATACTTATTCAAATATGGTTTTCTAGATATTCATTTTATTACCACATTTTATGAGAATATAGGATGAAGGTATTCACATGTATATTATGTGACCTTCTTAATAAATTTTGGAATATGAGTTCAGACAGAAGTATTGTGGATAAGTCTAAAATTTGGAATATATTATGTTTGATATTGGATATTATTGTTAAGGTTAAAGAATATCTTGAGATTATTTTTGGATTTTCATAAAAATTACTACCTGGTGGTCTGTTGACAACCTATCGCATCCGAAAACGCCACGATACTTGAACCCATAACTGAATGGTGATAAAGGTACATCACCTACAACTAACCTATGTGATGTCCATGTTTGTATAATATTGTTGTTTTAAATAATATGACAAATGAATTATAAATTCATTATTTTTTGAACCCTATATGATTATGATAAATAGAATATTTTTGAATTCTATTATATTTTGGATTGAAAGATGAGTTTGTGGTAGAAATTAGTTGAAGGATGAAACTCTAATTTCCACGTATATTTTCTTCTTCTTATTCTATGAATAAATCAATTATTAAACATTAGGGAAGGGATATTAAAACCAAAAATGTGTTATCCTAATACATTATGTTTTTTTTACTGATGATATTTAAAATCATCGTAGATTGATAGATTTTCGGCCTTTAATTTTACACTTTTTTGTGATTTATGACCCCAGTCACTCGATATAAATATTAATATTTTCCTCCAAATATGTGTCTCGAATATCCACCAATGTTCTCCTAATAGAGATCATAATTTGGTGATGACATTTTCATTTCTCTTTCCCTCTTATTAAGTCTAAATTTCATTAACCCTATTTCCGGTGTAGGTTTTCCACAAAGGTATTTTTCTATTTTTAAGCTATTATTTTTGAAGAAAAATTTCAAATTTCAAGGAATCAATTTATTGAAGGAGGGAATAATATAACCCCAAAAGATTTCATATTACTTTATATCTTCAATGTAATTTAATAACATGCACTACACACAACACCGAGTTCAAGCAAACCCTGACATACCAAACTAGCCATTCAAAAAGAGGTTAGGAATATAATTAACTGAATTTCTAATATTTTATACTACATATAATTTTAGAATACATATTATGTGTTTCTTAGACATAATATAAGAACAAATTCATTTATTCAAATAAAAGAATTATATTTCAAAAAATGCAGTTTTGCCACCTTTTAAGGGAGAACTTTTTTTAAACCAATATTTGACACTTTTATATATTCAATTTATTGAAATTAAATTATTATTTAGAATTGGGACATAAAAAATTTATTTTGTAGAAAATTTTGGTACTTTTCTCATAACTTTCATATTTTGATGAATAGTGAAAAATACTAAATTTTAATTGAAAACAACTTTTGTGTTGAAAATAATTTAGAGTGTTAAATTATACATTTGAGTAGTTTAAAAGTATCATTAGATTATATTTTTATTATTTAATATAAATTAGGTTATTTTATGTAATTTCACATTTAAACTGGACATAAATAAGTTTCAATTTTTTGATAGTTATTATTTGTTAAAAAAACTTTTTGTTTTGGCAATGTGAATTAATTTTAAATTAATTCATACCACTTTTGTGGTCTGAATTTGAAAAAAATAGATTAACTATTTTGAATGAATAGGTCCAAATTGTGTAAATTGATAACTTTTATTTTTAGGAAATATGAATATTTACATCAGTAAATATTTTATTTATAATTGTTAAAAGGTAAATCTGGTAAATAAGGGTAAACCAATATTATTATAATAAATTTAAATTACAATAATATGTTTTCATATTCCTATTGGTTCATACATTTCAGTCCATGGGCATCCATGGGTCAATTTTGGGACCCTATGGAGGCACTTGAGAGTTATAAAGGCAATTTATAATAATTAATTTAATGTAGAGACAAAAATGACATAAACTTATATCTTTTAGTAAATCAATTTTAACGTGGGGTTATATAAGTTATAATTTCATCTATAAATATTAATTTTAAATATTATAATATTCCCTACATTATGGTATTTTTTTATAATTTTTATACATCATATAAAAAAATTATTTATGACACAATAATGATGCAGTGTTTATCTCATTAATGAATAATTTTAATAAATGAGATTATAAAAATTAAAAAAATATCCAAAACCTGTCCAATTTTTATTGGATGATTTTATTTAGAATATTAGTCTTCTTATTTTATACTTTAATTAATTTTGGACCTTTAGAAACCAAAAATAATTATATAATAAATTGATATTTTCAAACATTCTTAAAGAGGCCATATCCTCCCTTATAAAAATACATCACCTCTAACCCATAACACACACCTCTCAGGCCCCTTGTCTCGTAAAAACTCTTCTTAATTAAGCTACATGCATACCACTCTTCTTCTTTGTATCCTTACCTTAAGAATAAGGAACTTTAAGAAAGCCTTTTGGTTCAAACCAAAGGGAGTTGCCCGATTTAATGGTAACATCTCCTCTTAAGTTATTTTCTTTTATTTTACTTCTCCAACCCCATAAACTTTCATTATTACTTTCTTTTATAACAACACCATTATCCTACATATACTATGTTTTCATTATGAAATTTATTTGAACTAAACTTACACACACCTCCATCTAATGGGTATAGAACATAATGTTTATGTGGATAGTGAACTACTGCCTCATGAAATGATGATTATTCAATCTTCTACTACCACCTCTTATTGTGGCCGTTATGATAGAACTGTAATTAAATATGATATTATTGATATTTATTTTATCTATAATATTTTTTAATTCTCTTTTATATCATACCTTTATTCTTTTCATGTTTTATATATAAGATAGTTTCATTTGAGGAAATGCATACTACCGCCCCCTTAGAGAAATATGACTCATTCATACCATACATGGAACATATAAAGGATGGTTTTAATTAAATTTTGTACTGTCTTTAAAATATTATATTATACTTGAATAATAATATACCTATGTATAATTTGGTTATATTTCCTTTTAAATTAAAAAAAATGAAATGGACGTTGCGTTCATGCGTACATACGGATTACCGTCTCCACAAATGTGATGATATTCATTTCTACATTCACCATTCAACGATGATTATAAAAATATATATTATTAATAACTATTTAATATATGACCTAATACTACTACTAGATATATATATATATATATGTACTTACGCATATCTTATTCAGTTACTTCTGTTCAATAGGATATGGAAACAGAAACAACGTTTAAGTGTACGTATAACCTACCGTCTCTATAAATAGTGCTTTCCATTTCATATATATATATATAATATACATATTTATATTCTAAATATATTATATATATATATCATGTTTTAAATTCTTGAATTATTTAAATCATGATCTAAATGATCTGATCATGAATAACAAGTTAAAACATGTACGATAAAGAAAGTGATTGTTACCCAAAAAGTTAATTTAACATGGAAATAATTATTAAATGGGTAGTATAAAGTCATAAATTACTCATTTATGTTATAATAAATTTGAATTTGCTTCATTAATTATTTAATAACAGATTATGGTCATTATACAGGAAGTTGAACGTTCCCTCGACCAAAGGAAAGTGCAAGGTAAGAGTTAATTCCTCAATCTCATTATTATCTGAGATTATTTATGTGTAAGTATTTTCTCCTACATATTTATTATCCATGTACATGATTCATAAAATAATTTTTCAAAATGATTCTTTTGAAGGTACTATTTAACTGAAAAATCATTTTAAATGTTTTAAATATTTATTATTTATTAATCTTTCTCATTAATGTCCATGTATTTAAAATTGTTTTAAGGATTTATTAATATGGACATGATTGTTTTAAATTGTTAATTCCTTTCAAAAGTTTCAAAGTGGTTTGGGACACTTTTAATCAAAAATTTATTTTAAATAAATTCCATTATAAATCTGTGTGTTTTAAATGATTTCACAAAAACAGATATTACTCTCAAAAAGTTTTACTGATCATTTTTGACTATATCAACATCTTTTACTAGATATTATATTTGTTTAAAGTTGATTTTTTATGATACAAATCATCCATATTGTATTGAAGGTTTTGTGATATGGTTGAATTTGGATGTGTTATTTTTATACCATTCATGGTTTGTAGTTAATGTATTAACATTTTATATGATATTTTTAATACAAATGTTTATGTTTTGTTTCAACCTTTTAATATGAGGAATGAATTGGACTTATTAAGTGACGAGTGGAGCCCGCTATAGCTCCTCGATGCTTTAGTAGGTCTCATGATACAAACTAGTTTTTTCACACAAGTCCATGAAAAAATATTATTTTTAGTCATTACACGAGGTCTTGACAATATGGTTATGATGTCCGGCATTATGCATTCCATCAATATGAAAATAGAAATTGATATTACATGTGATTGTTTGACTAGTTGAATATCCATGTGAATAATTAAATGGAATTGTTTGATTTATATTTTCCATATAATGCTTAATTTTAAGTTTTAAAGGATTTTGTTTTAGTTTTATACATTTCCTTATATGTTTATGCTTATTTTGAATGTTTCTGCTATATTTTTATCATTACTGAGTATCTGAGCACACCAATTTCAATGTTTCATTTTTCATTGGATTTGAAGAAGTATATTATGACTAACCCGCATAGATAGTATAAGGGATATGAATGTGGTCAATGGAGACAATGTTGTTGTTGTTGTTTTTCATTTTATAATGTAATGTAATGTTCACATATGTAATCTATTTTCCAATACTGCTAAATTGATCAGTCCTTTGTGACTTTATTCATTGTAATCATGTCAATGTATTAAAATAATGCATCGACTCTGGGTAACTATGGTCGGGGATTTACAATAGATCTTTTATTCACAAGATTTTATTTTCTTAGTTTTATCATCAATTAATTTTTTGAATTATTCTACAATCATTTTATATTTTTTCTTTATAGAACATTAAATTTTTTCCTTGGATTTCTCATCATTGATTAGTTTTTTTCTCTGTTTCAACTTTTTAGAGAATTCTCCTTCCACTAAATTAGCTGAAAACTCCAAATTTAATTTCTCTTATTTTATCTCATAAATGTATTAAAGTCAATATGGGATAACACCAAAAAGAGGCTTTTTTTTCAAATAGACCTTTATATAAGATTAAAAATAATTTATTAATTCACGAAGAACATATTCTTCAATACTTACACTACATTCTCCAATAGGATAATTACTTATAGATTTAATAGATATACCCCCATTTCAACAACCTAAAACTAGTGGATTATCCTTTTTTATCCTTTGGAACATATTCAATTTATCAACTTTTTCATTATGTCAGTTCTTCATGGTTTTGACTAAAACATCCTTATTGTTACTATAATGCTTTGGAACTATATTTTCCACCTGAGAAAACTATTATCCTTCTAAAAATTTTCATATTATATATTTCAAATAAAATAAATTTTAAGTGAAAATAGTTACGATCAAATGAATTATATATTTGATGTAATACTACTTGTAGTGCCCATGGGATTTTCTAGTTGTACTAATAAGGGGTGAACCGATGTACTAATGTTTTAAATATTTATTTTTAGATTATATCTACCCTCTCAACAATCAATTATTTCTCAAAATTAATATTTATGGATTTTTTAAATGTTACAAACACACAACACCACATGAAAAAAATTAAATAAACAAGTGAAAATAGAAATAAAAAAATTAAAATGATCAAAATTAATATTAGAATATATAAATTATTATGTTTGGGTTTAGTCTTAGACACAATATTAACACTAATATACATAGGGATTACATGTTGCGTGGGATGGTATGATCCTATACCCAATACTATATCTCTTTAAAATATCAGCACTATCTTTATATAGTTTTACAATCATGAGAATACTTTCTTTATATTTTTTATCATTTATTTAAAATGGTAACTCAAAGCATTATAAGATTAATATATCTAGAATTAATCTGATTTTAAATAAATAGTAAACCTTTCTCTAATCCTTAACCAAATATGATTCATCACATTCTAACTTTCTCTATGATATTCAACATATAGAGAATATATAGTATATATATAGCTGTAATTTCATACTCACTTCAAGTATCCTAAATTAAAAGTGTTATAAAGAATTCAGTTTATTTAACTTGCTCACTAACATATGGTTTCTTGACATCGAGATTCATCACAACATTATACTTCAGAGTCCTAAATTTTAGATCCATAGATTCCTCAACTAAAAAAATAAACAGACTAATAAATTGACTCTAAATTAGCATGAAAATATATATTTGTGTCATATTAATTCATAAAATTGGTTATCAAATTAGGAAACTAATTATTTTTTAACTATATTATCACAAGGAATACATTCATGTAATACATATGTAAGAACATAGCACAAAGCACTACAATAAATATTTAATATTCTTTATTGAAATGTATTAGACCAATTTATAGTCCAACTGATTCTTTATGAAATCCTTAATGATTCTATAAAACATACTACTTCCATTTGTGTACTTCACTAGGTTAAAATATCATGTCTTCCATGACCAAATTATTTTCATTTTTTATTGCCCAACTTTTATGAGATTCCTTTCATTACTATAAATTTGAACACATATATATTCTATGAATTCCTTCCTAGACAATTGATCTTTTTTTCTGATTTTCTAAGCTTCTAGCTAGACTCCTTGTATTCTAATATTCTAGACCATATAAAGTTACCATCTGGAAATTAATTCTATTCTAGTTCAATATTATTTTTCGAAACTAAATTTTTTAGAGTTAGACATTCATATCATGAGATTTTCTGGACTTTACATATTCTTATGAGAACCTTCTCTATATAGATTAGACTATCAAACATGAATCACTATGAAATAATTTGATAGAAATAAAATGAAGTTATCAACATTATTGACATCTCATGCTTTTATAAATATTCTTCTAGAACTAGCTAATATATCCACAACTACTTCCACATCCGAGCATTCCTTAAAATTATAGTTCTCTAAAAGAGTCCTCAATATTCATTTATTTAGATTCTCATTTCACCTTTTATACTCACTTATGATAATTATTATAATTTATTTTCTTAATGGATCATGTTTGTACTTTGGGAGGTGGGTGAATTCTTGAAAACAGGTTTTCATGTTTTTTTCTTTCACTTTTTATCCCCTTTCAAATCCTAACCTCTTCACCTTTCAGGGTGAATAGATTTTCCATATTAACTGTTACAATTATACCACATGAAAGAATGAATCTAAATAGTGCAAAATATAGAGTATTTTTATAATGTTCTTCCTCAATGTGGGTAACTACATACTCGTTGTGTTTCAGATGATCTTAGACATAAATTATTTTCAAAAACATATCAATCAGAAGATACATGTAAGTTGACCAGGAATAATTTGGAAACTATGATAGGTAGGTATAAACCACTTATCAAATTATACCATTATCCCTTCAGTGTTATTTATATTATTATACAACTGGTGTATAAAATCACAATACCAATATAATGATAAATGTCACAGAAACTCCAATCTTCCACTACAACAAAAACTTCCCATGGGTGATATGTGTTCCCTCATTCTCACCATTTTCCATGGCTAACAAGGTTGTGATACCTCCCATTTGATAGACCCTGGTCCCACAAGTGTGGTTTAGGTGGGTCCTTGGTTGGCCAATGCTGGACCTTTTTTGTAATCTACCATAAAAGTGTTATCATAATTCCCATATAAATCGAAAGCCAAAATACTCACCTTCTCATCATTTATAAACTCAAAATGTAATTCTAATATCTATTTTATTTTGGAATCCAATTATAAATACAAAAAAATCAGCATCAAAAAATATTCACATAATTTCATATTGATAAAAAAATTTGATTCTCTTAATATAATTAACACGTCATGGAAAATAAGAATAGCTCTGTAATCATCACATTTACTATTTCTTAAATTATAGAAACTATTTCTCAAATAAAAAAATAATTTCCAACTTATGAATAATTCTATTGAACAATTCTATGGATGTAGCCTTATGCTTCAATCACTATCACATATACTTTTCATCATACAAAAAAAATTTACAACAATGTCAATAAAATTACATCTATCCATTTTGGTTCTTCAACCTCCCCCCCCCCCTCTGTATTTATTGTCAATACCCAAGTAAATATTAAATATAATGAATCCTTCTCCCCAATATTGGTAGTAAATTAAAAGTTCAATAGGTAGGGAAGATTACTCATTATGTTTTTTCCAACGTTAATTTTCCATCTTATCTCTTTCAGTCTCCACATTTCATAAGAGTTGACACTTAAGTGAAATTCAAATTGGTCTTCTTAAGAGAAGGACGAAATCACATTTTATAAAGAAACGAGTCATTAATTAATCATCTCTAAGCCTATATGGGCTAACTTGGTATGGAAAACAAGAGTGATGAATCTAAAAAATTCAGTTTTCCATTAATTTTACTACATGTGATACCAACACTGAAAAGTTATTTTAGGAGTTATTTGATTGGATTTTAAATAATAATCAAGTATTCATGTCAACAAAATTAATAGAAATATTCTGGTATAAGACTGTCAACCCCCTTTTCAATCTATTTTTTATCATTAGATAACTACTTTCTCCCATTGAATTTGAGAATTAATGTTCAATGCAACAAAAGAATAATGTAACTTTTCAATGAAAATATAAAATTTAAATAATTTCATCATTATAAATCATTATATATTGAATATACCAATATTTTTAATACTCATGTTGTACCAATTGATATTTTCATGACCCGACACACTTTGGTCAGACCAGTGACTACCCCAAACCCACCTCTCATAGGCTAGGTGCTGGTGACCATCACCAAGTAGGAATATCCCACTAGTGGGAGGAATTTTATAAAAGTACCTATACACACACATACACAACTCCCAGCCCATACAATGATGAAATTTAAAAAACTAAAACCAATGCATGCATACATCAATATTCCCTCAACCAGAGTATGACAAAAAATTAATAAAAGTGAAAATGGGGCTATATACTAGACCAACCAAAAACATTTAAGTGTCCAAAATTCTACATAGGATACTGATACAATAAAAAGAAAGCACTAAGAGAACACCTTGGTCTGTTAAGCTCAATCTATGCTCCACCCACTCTCTATACTCCTAAGACACTATCAAATGTGTCATTGTTAGCATAAGACATGACACTTGTGGGGAAATCCCATGAAGGGGTGAGTATAAAAATACCTAGTTAGACACCCTAAAACGCTAAACATTAAGAATCATGTATAGTTAGATAAATAAAAAATATAAAAAAAATTTATAATAGAAGTAACATAGATATACTCAGGAGGAAAATTTCACCAAGCCATCGCAACCACTTCCATCCAATGGTTTCTTCAAGAAGGAATTTTAATTCTAGTAGAATCAAATACATAATCCATTCTATTACCAAATACACTCAGTCAAGAGTAAATGGTCATTGGGACCCACCTAGGAAATCTCTATGTTCTCATTAGACCTTGATACCCATATAAGGGGCCACACCTAAAACCATTGGGGGCACCACAATCCAAATCTGGATAAACTCACAACGTTTGGGATCATATTCCAATGATAACAAAAACCCGACCAATATGAACTTCTTTATGGTGGATCAATTTAATTCTTAAGTAGGTCACACTAATTCAAAAAAACCCACCTAGGGCATAAATATGATTGAGGATATTGGTGTAAAACCAGGGAGGGATTCCATTAACTCTATCTAGGATTGATCCTCTAGAGTGGATAACATTCCTGATATGTTAACATAATACTACACTATAACATATAGGTAATTCACAAAGGTTAAAACCACTCAACTAACACTGGTCGAAAATGAAGGTATAGAGAGCTCTAATCTTTCTCTAAGGGAGTACATGGCGTGTTAGTAAGGTACACATTATGCTTTGATCAACCTAGATATTCTTATGTGGTAATTACTTACATAGAACGTAATCCTCAACATACAAGGAATTTTATTGAAACACAGGATGTGTAGAGGTCACTCAACACAGTGCTTGTGTTTCTTAGTCATGTCCGTGTACTGCTAGTTGTTCTTGTGTACTAGCCCATAAACACCTATCCATGTATGTGTCTGAATACATAGCATGTCCATTCCTGTGTACTCTATGTCATGTCCATGTACCTTCCAAAGTAAATTTAAACACATAAATGGGGTTTCACAATGAATTTGACAATTTCACATAGTGTGTGACCATGTCATATGACATGTGATATTTAACTACATCTTAAACACTTATGTCGCAGTTTGGGGGGCACACACAATGTGTAATCTTGATATAAACTCCATGTGTATTGAGAGTTTATATATCCACATATATTTTCCTCCATGACATTCTAAAAATCTCCAAATACACCTCCCTTATTAAAACCTACAAATCCAGGGTCTTTTGGCCATTTCTATCATCAATCATTAGATTTTGGACTCGAATCTTCTCAGAATACCCCACATTGATCCATCTATCATCATGCAGAAAAACCGGTAATAATGTAACACTAAAATAAATTTTTATTTTTTCCAATATCCCTCTATTAAAATGGAACCAATATCTTATCCCCGATAATGGACCACGCCTACAATATCGATTCGCTGAACCAAAGAAAGATTGCTCAATGATCGTATATGATGCGTTCAGAAAACAACAGTCCCAAAGAAATTATTAAAAAGAGCATGTGAATAAATGAGGGGAGATAAATAAAAGACATAAAAAATGAATAATTAACCTCACATATTTTTCATTAGACCTCAATTTAGTTTCCTTTAAATAGATGAATGAATATTAATAAACAAAACTGAAAAATATAATTCCATCAATTGAAATTTACCAATGATGCAGGTATCAATTTTTTTCATGGAATTGATTTGTGTTCATTTGGGATTAAATTTTTTTGGAAAACAAAAAATAAAAAATACTACCTTGATTTTGTATTTATTTATGAAAAATAACAATTCTCTATTTCCATCGATGGCAAGAACTACGAACTTCGTTGGTGCAATGATCCTTGATCTGGTCTTGATTTGTCATTGTTCACCAGGAATTCTCTCCAACGATCTTCTATATCTACAAGGATTGAGTATAAAACACAACCAATGTATCATACATATAAATTTAAAAAAATATTTGGTCATTTCATCTAATAAAACAAATTAAATCAATTTAATTAGTTTATTTTTTTAATTCCCCACCTATGACAACTTTTTCACAAACACCTCACACCTAAAAATGTTATGTCTATCCTAGGGTAAAACAAACATTTTTAATCCAATGGTGACCTTGGATTTCGAGTCTAGTCCCCCATTTGAGAGTTATTCAATTTTTTTAAAAAACAATGCGTGAATGTTATTTGATATATTTAATATATTCGAAATAAATATCTTGGAAAAACAGGCCCTTGCAATTACACGTCATCCATATTCCTGGGCTCAAAAATATTCTATATAATATCATGAAAAATTCATGAAAAATTCAATTCATTAAATTTTGCACACCTTGGGTGTTTTTTTCTCAAATGGAGAAAATTGTACTAAAAAGATGAGGGTACAAGGCTCACATATGGGGATCTCTCTTTGAGGTGCATTTCTAAATATTCACATGCTTATACTCGACATGAACTAGGGGAATTGATCACCCACGATGTATCCTATTCTACTAATCCTTGATCTTTACATGGTACTCTACAGAGGTATATATATCCTTCATGTCCATCTCACCCAAGTTGATAACAAGTTATGGTTAATGAATGTATCATCTCATCTATGACATGTAGAAGATGTCATGTACCAAGTCCAACTATGGTGGTAGAGATATCAGTACGCCACCTCCCCAACTCTTCCAAGTATATAGAAAGAACCAATGAATCATATAGATAACATGTCACTCATTAAAAATATCCTTAATCCACATCAAGGTGTGCCCCTTAGTGTCACATGGTTCTCCTCCTTGAACTCCAGAGGTCTCTAAAGTCAGTCCTCATAAGAATTTTAACATCTCTTTGTAGTCCTCATTCGCTCCTAGACAATCTCAACCTTCTCTATAGTATCTCATACCTACACAAATTCTATGAGTTCTGACTCACTAGGATCAGTCAAACAAAGTGGTGACCTATAGGTTCATCTATAAATTTTTTTTAATGGTGTCATACAAATTGCGGAATGGTAGATTGTGTTGTAATTAATTATCTATAATAGTAGTTGATCCTTTCAACTATGGACATAGTTTAACATGATAGCTCGCAACATGTCCTACATGACCTGAAGTCTCTACATTTTCTAGATGTTATTCCGGGGTGTAGAAATGTGAAAAAGTGTAAATGAGTCTTAATGGACTACTGTAAACCTCTCCTTAATCATTACATGAAGTGAGCATCCTGGATTGAATCTATCATAGAAGGAACTACATGGAGTGGGATTGTCTCATACATTCAAAGGCATCCCATTGCCTCTACTAAACTCTACTCTCGAATAGCTTGGAAGAGATCCAAAATGGTTATTCATTCTATGTTCAACCATATGTAATCATTTCTCTTATATGTATATGGTAACAACATCATGAATCCCATGTATATCACATCCCCCTTACACTCTGTCACCTCAAGAGGTTGATCTAAACTATCATGAACATGGTGCATAACTTTAACTTGATGAAAAGTGAGGCATCGTAAGACCAAATTTTCAACTCTCTTCTTCATTCATGGACACCAAAACTGATGTCAGAGGTCTTGGTACATCTTTTAAACACTGGAATATACCGCTAAATGGGAATTATGAAACTCACGTATCACCTCATCCCACAATATTAAATGAACCATCATCTATCATATGAAAAGAAAAACATTATATCCACCCTCATAATATCCATCAAGATAATGTCCAGTGGAAATGTGAGTACGTATGATCTCACAGTAAGTATATCCACCCTGGGAATCCTTGAAATGTTGTAAAAGAGGTTGTGTTACAACTATCAACTAAATATATGAATCTTTATCCTTGTCCATTGAGGACAAATACAATGAGGCTAACAGCTCTCATAGCTCAGCCAATAAATAAGTATATTATCTCCTATAGAGAGTGTATTCCATTAGGTTCCCATTATGAAAAGTATATACAATCTCGAAGTCATAGACATGGAGGAATTCTATCTATCAACATTGTCTCAAGTGAATATCATTATATAAGTATATATACATGATAATATTGTCGTCATAGTGTATGATAAATCACTCACCCATCATGTAGTGTCTCGACATCATTAGTGTAAAGACTAATGCTAATAGATCAAGATCATAGGTCAAATAGTTCTACTCATGTAGACTCAAATGATGTGAACTATAGAAAATAACCCCTACCTAAGCATTAGAACAAAACCAATTCTTTCCCCTGATGCGTTACAGAACCCTACATACTTGACACCCTCTTATAGAAATCACAACATGGGAGTGCTCATCAACCTTTATCTTAACTCCATAAAAGAATTTCTATCACATTTCTATCGAAACAATAGTTTTCCCCTTTCAAGATACAGCTATCCATGGTTCAACCACTTTTCAGAAATATGATTCAAACCTAAGATAGTCCCATGTCAAACCTAGGATACTCTATACCTTAGTAAGATTATTGGGTGGCTCCCAAGAAATCATTGCTTCATCCTTTATTGGGTTTACTACTACTCCTACCATTGAGATGACGTTTCCTATGAAGTAGGCCTCTTGAATCCAAAATTGAAAATTATATAACTTACTATAAATCAAGTTCTCTCGGAATGTTTCTAGGACCATCACCAAGTTTCTCACGTGCTCCTCTTCGAACATCAAGTACACTGTGATTTCATTCTTGAAGACCACCATGAAACAATCTATGAAATGTTGAAATATCTAGTTCATGAGTCCCATTAAAACTTATGGGACATTTTTCACATCAAAAAACATCACCATGTACTCATAGTGACATTACTGACATCTGAATGTCATATTCGGTGTATCCTTGTCTCGTATGTGAAACCGTGGATATCCTGGTCTGATTTCTATCATCAAGAAACATCATTCCCCTCCCAAATGATTTAAGAGGCCATTAATCATCAGTAATTGACAATTATTCTTCACATTCACCTTTTTCAAGAGTAGGTTGTCCATATACAACATCATGCTCCCATATTCCTTCTTTAAAAAATACAGGGAATACCCTTGGGGAAACACGAAATCCCACAAAGATCTTCTTCTACAAGTCCTCCAACTATACCCTCAGCATGAAAAGCCCAATGAGATCCATCTGATATGCTGGTGTAGATATTGGGGCCTTATTACTATGTAATTCAATGCAAAAGTCCTACTCATAGAGATGTGGTAATCTAGGAATGTCCTCAGAAAAGGCATCTTTATACTCCACCACCACTGCTAAGAACTAGTATGACTTAACATCGATTGCTCCATGAGACATTTTATCCAAATAGTGTGTAATCAATGGAACTCAATTATTCATTATCATGTCCTACTACACCAAGGGTTTCTTTTTCACCCACAAAGGAAAACACATGTTCAATATCTATTGAAACAACACATCATCAGCCTAAAATAGTCAATCTAGACATGAATTGTGGATATTCATTCCATACCTAACACGATATTATAAGGAATTATAACTACTAAAAAATATACCATTCAAAACTCTCACCTCCAAGACACAGATCCCACTATTGGCACAAGTGCATAATAATTAAGTCATTGTCTCTTAGATTCATTAATGGCAAGGGTTGATCCAATGGCACAAATGGAATATATAAGTCATGAAAAAGATAAGTGGAATGAAATAAATGACTTGAACATATGTCTATAAATACTATATATAAAGATGAAAAGACATATATCATACCTCATATCATACCTAGAGCCTTGTGGTCATAGGCCTCCATAGACTACAACAGGCCTCATCTCTGATGACCTACTGTATGAGCTTGGTTTTGATCACCTGGGGATGGTAGGGGTAATATAAAAACCTAAGAAAACCTCCAACTGCTCTATAAGTCCCTCTATAATGTATACCTCTCAACATACCACCCTTTACCAACCTATATCTCTATATTGGTGTTCCCTTGACTATCTATTGATTATCTATATAACAGATTGAGAAATCCCAATCTGGATTCCCATGATCATCATAGGAGAAAACCACCTCTCTCTCTCTCTCGGATGATTTGAACCATCCTAAGATCCCTACACCACTGAACCTATTTCCTGAGATTTCATCTGAAGCATATGACATCCTTGGATCCCTATGACTGCATGAAACTACATGTTACTAAGGTATCAACTCTCTAGTTCCTTCTATCAGTATCCACTGTTAGTTCCTTCTCTTCTTGGTATCTCTCCACTACCAAGGCCCTCTCAAGCATCATGTTTTATGCAGGAATGAAAAGGGATACCACTGAATCCATGATGTACCATCTTAAGACTTTATCAATGTTTTGTGCTCTAAATAACAGATCCCAAAAAATATACATCGAGTAATGGGAGAGGTCAGTAAACCTCACTGAGTACTCTACTATGATTAAAAGTCCATGCTATATATTCATAATCTCTTGAATGTGCACTAATCACAATATGGATGGATTGAACTTCTCCCAGAAGAGATGTTTAAAGTATGACTAGAAGAAAATTGTCTTGTCATGTGACTGAGTCACTAAGATCTACCATTTTCTAGTGTATCCCTGAAGAAGACTCTCCATGAGGAATACTATATGATCTATTGGAATCATTCCAATGAAGAAAAATTGAGTGACTTCCTCTAGAAAGTCCTCAGCCACTTGGGGGTCTCATTCACCCCAAATCATGGGAGTTAACTACCTCTAAAACTCATACATAACAATCATCCCGTTTGGATCATTTGGTTGCACTTCCCGCACTAGATTTTACTCATTAGTTGCTGTTATAGATGGTAAAATACCAAGAGGTTTTATCTATGATATATTACCATGTACAGTTTCATCGTCACTTGGAAGATCATCTTCAGGATCTAGTAATGGAATCCTAGTTGGATGTCTTTGAAGAGGCATACTGAAATTAACAAGATATACCATAGTCAAAGAGTATATCGGGGGATATGACTCAAGAAAAACATAGAAAACACAGTACATTTCTATATTACAAATGAACAAATATTTTCCATGTATCTAATATTTATATACACTGAATTAAAATAATTTTTATCAAACTCATGATTTATGGATACATTCATCGCCCAACCAACACTAGAGTCCTTACGCTGAAAGATGAACTTGAAACACTAAAAATGGTTTCCCCAAACCAGTATCACCGAATCTGGTGCTATTTTATACATGAATCCTCAAAAATCACTCTTTCATGATCCAACCCACCAAGGTATGTCCTATGACTACCCTAATACCACCTCCAATATTCTAGGGGATGGCGACCAGTGAAGAGTAAGAATATGCCTCAAATGGGAAGGATTAGGCTAATTTACCTATAAACATGCACACATATCTAATCTCATAAAATTATAAAATTTAAAATATCTAAAACCAATGCATGAATTCATTTATAATCCCACAACCAAATTACTTTAGAAACGTACTGAAAGGGAAAAAGGTTCCAAATACCAGCCCAACCAAAAACTGTGAAGTGCCCAAACTACTCCAAGGGTGAGGACTACAATAAAATATAGACATCCATGAAACACTTCGATCATTCAAGATCACTATATGATTCACCTGCTCCTTCTCCTCCTAGGATGCCATCAATGGGGTAATCATCTTCATAAGACATGACACGTGTGGGGAAAGAATGTGCAGGGTTAAGTATAACAATACCCTATAGGACAACATGGAACACTATACATGAATCATACTATATAGTAATCTCAGTACAAAATATAAAAACCAATGTATAATAGAAGTAACCTTGGTATACTCAGGAATAACATTGCACCACCAGGTTGTCATAACCAACTTTCATCCACATGATTATTCTTAAATAAATGCTCATTTTGATAGAATCCACTCCATGAGTCATGATATCACTAGATAAACTCAATAAATAGGTCAGGATTATTGAGCCCCACCCAATGAATCCAACTTGTCTCAGAATAACCTGATATTCAGATAGGAGTTCATTCTTTGAACTGTTGGGGGAACCACAAACCCAATCTAGATTAACCCTCTATGTATGGTATTATATGCCAATGATACTAAGAACCTTGTCAATATGGATTTCGAGATGGTGAATAAACATCATTCTCAAGGAGGTCATGTCGATTCTAAAAACCCCACCTAGGGTATAAAGATAATGGATGATCTAACACTAGTATCATGGAGAGATTGAATAAACTCTATCTAGGATTCATCCTCTATAGGGGACCACAATCCTTATATGTGGACATAAAAACATATTGTACCGTTTAGGGAAAGGACCACAGGTAAAACCACTCAACTGAAACTAGTCTGAACTGAAGTGATGAATAGCTCTATGTTGTATCTAAGAGATCACACATCATCCAAGTAGAGTACACAATGATCCTTGCTCAACCTGGATTCTCATGTGTGGTTCTGACTCACACATTATGTAAAACTCAACATACATTACATGTGAGTGAAGCACACGACATATAGAGATCATTTTTACCCTTCCCATGATGTCTGGTCGTGTCCATGTACTGGTCTCCATTCTTGTGTATCAACACATGTACACACAGTTTTTTCTCTGCTTGAGTACACATGTGTTTATAACCATAAACACTAGGTTGTGTCCATGTACCTTCTAAAGAATATGTCGAGCTTTCACAGAGGGGTTTCACTGAATGTGATATTTAACTTCAACCAAAACCCTAGCATCATAGCAAGGGGGTCCCACATGGAATATAATACAAAATACACACATGGTTTATTCGTCTTTTCAAGGACCATTGGAATCATCCTCCACGTCATTCTATGCAATTACAGAAACACCATTGTAACATCCCTCTATCTCCACGTTGGATTAAGATGGTGGGAGGATGCTACATGGCATTGAGAAACATCTCCAAGATTCCATAGGATGGAAATAAATGTTTATGGTTGTCGAGTATAATTGGGGGATGATTTACCATTTAATAAAAAACCTCAACCAAAACAAACATCAATGAACATCCACTATATTATTCATGATCAGGACAAGAAAACTCAACTGTTTCTTTTATATCCTAACCAAAAAAAGTGGGATACATAGAAAGCCAAACCAATATCAAATTAAATATATTAAAGAAGACTAAACAACTCTAAGATGACAACAATACTCCATGATTCTCAAGATTCATGCTCTAATAACCAAACATCCCATGTATCATTATGTTGTTCTAAAGATGTGTGATACTTTACCTTTGGCCATGTCCTGGAAGATAGAATCTTCAAAAGCATCAAATTTACAAAGAGGGGGTGAGTATAAAACTCATTAGGTATTCCCCAATGAATTCCCTACTCACACCACTAGTATAGAAAAATTTATCAAAGTTTATATAAATCCATTTATATAAAAGAATCCTATAAACCATTTTATAACTAAATATAAAGAAGTTCCAAAAACCATTTATAACCAAGAGTAAAGAAAGTCCATTTAAATAAATTTTACAACAATTCATATTTCTTTAAAAAAGGATTTAAACCCATTTCTAAATATCATTTTTTCATAACCATTCTATTATTCACAACACACTCACCCATGCATGCTTCGTTCAACAATTCCACACTTAAGAGCGGTCTCTTGTCCAATTACATTGTGTACCACTAACACATGGCCCAGATCAAGGGTCATAAACCTTTTCCCCCATTATTATATAATCCTTATTTAGGTACAATAATGCATGAACTCATACAAAACCCATTGTATACCAAATCCCTTTCCAAAAATGATTTCTAACCATTTCAATAAAACCATTATTTTATTGAAAACATTAAACAAACAAATTCCTCACACCCATTCCATTTAAATAAAATAACTTATATTATTGAAAACCCTTTTATCAAATCCAATTACCAAAATTCCAAAAAAGTCCTTTTTGAAAACATCATTTTAAAATCAAGAAAAAAACACATTAATAAAGAACACTAATTTTTAATATTTCCGTAAACCATCCCAAGAGAGGGTTTCTAACAACCATTGTGAGACCAATAATCAATAAAATTCACACAAGTAAATCACTTTTAAATAATTAAAATCATTTATAAAAATATTATTCATGATTGAATCCACTTACCTCAACTGTTTCTAAGAAAACAGAAAATGGAGTAAGAATGTTCACAAAACCAGGTAAGAAATCTTTGAAACTACCTTATATCTGTTATCATATCAACAAAGAGACAAAACATCATCATATTTGGATTCATAAATCTTATAAATAAACATAAAGGGACTATATATGATAATCTAATAGGATAAGGAATGTATATATAAGTATATCTAAGATATAATGTGAAGAACGATGAAGAACAAGAACTTACCGCAAGAATCCGGATTCTAAACACCAAGGGAAGGCTCCAAATCGATTCCAATTCACATGGAAGATTTTTTTCAACCGTCAAGAGCAAATAGTCCTGATTTAGGTCTATTTGGGTGAAAACATAAACTTATAGAGTCAAAAACTTATGAGATCCACTTTTTTAGGATCTCACTATAACCATGCCTGCAGTTTAGTCACACGGTTAAACAAACCATGTGATAACTCTATATTAGATACATCCTAGTAAAACCCTCACTTTAAATCCTTTCACAATATCCTTAATCGTGAACCCGCCATGCCAAATCAATTTTCCAAAAACTACAGCTCTGCACATTTTCTCCTAGGATTCAGCATGGTTTAGACAAACAGTGTGTCGCCCATGTGCTTCCCCTTTTGTCTAATAAACTCACTAAAAGATCCCCAAACTCTCCCAACCTCACCCTTATAATTAATAAACATTTAAATCCTAAATAAAAGTTTCCATACCAAAAAATGTGTGTACTATAACCACCCTTGTCAGCACCTTCATATCTAGGGCCGGTCTGCCCTTTCCATCATCCATCGTCGGATTTTGGACCCAAATTCACTCATAAAAACCCACATTGATCTATACAGCATCATTCATAAAAACTGAAAATAATAAAACCCAAAAATATATTTTGACCCTCCATGGATCACCCACTATTATCGTTGCACCCAGATTGTAGCCTCGATCATGAACCACACCAGCATAATTGATCTCTAGCACTAAAAACAGTTGCACAATGATCGTATACCTAGTATTCATCAAATAATAGGCCAAAAAATACCCATGTTGAACATAAGATGAAATATTTGATAAAAGTAAAAGTCATAAAAAATGAGGAACAAACCTTGGAGTTTTTTTTCAGCCTCAATTCATTGTCATAGAAAAGGATGAACAAAGAGGAATAATCAAAATGAACAAATATAATTCCATCAATTTAATTATACTGATGATGAGAATGATAGTTTTGTTTTTTGGAATTGATCCACATTCATCTTGTATTAGGGATGACATGTAAAAAAATATCCTAAAAATATTTTGGTTTGATCATTGATGAGGAATGGTTTTTCACTACGATCGTTGAAAAGTTCGATGAACAATGTTGGCGCAATGATCCTTGATTTAATCAGGATCCATTATCATTCATAATGAATGCTCTCCAATGGTCATCTAGATCTCCAGGGCTTGAGAATACAACCATGAGTAATGTCTCATAACCATATATTTAAAGGATATCTTGTCTCTATATTGAATAAAATCAGTTAAATCAATTTTATTAAATTATTTTATTATTTCCATTCCCACGACAACTTTTTCCAGAAATGCCTCACACCAATAATGATTATGTTGTAGATTGTGTAAATATTATGTTTTAAAATCAATGGTTCCCTCATATTTATGATCCAGACCCCCATTTTGGATTTATTCTACTTTTTAGGGAAACTTTTCTCTTGTGTACTTTTATTTAATTAATATATTTCAAATATTTATTCTAGGCACACTGGGCCTCAGAATCACACATAATATCAGCGCTTGGACTCAAAATATTCCATCTAATATCCAAAAATAATACATGTAAAATCCATGTCAATATATAGGTATTATAATTTATTATTTATTTAGCTTCACTCCCTTTATAGGTATTGACATCATCCATTTACTTTATCAATGTGTGATTTCATTAATAATGGTCACCAATGTAGTTCAGATGGATACCTTCCAAGATTACTTATAATTTTTCGTAGAACTAATTCCTACTAGTCTCACCATAAATAAATTACTCATCGTTAATTCCTTTTAGAGAAAAAAAAACACGAAATATACAAAGGAGATAAGTGTTTCTTCAATTATTGTTTGTTAGGTTAGTAGGGATGAGATTTATTTCTCAATACATTAATTCCTATCTATTCAACTCTATATATATAAACAAAATTCATCATTAATTATACATTGAAATTATAGAGTATATCATTTAAGGGAACCATGGAATTCTTGATCTCTCAACCTTTTATCTTTTATAGAATAGGATTCTTCACAAAAGTAATCAGTGTGCTTACAATATTTTGTTCTTACACCATATACTTGGCCATTTCAAAATGTTCTATAAATATATATAATAATTATTTTTATTAATTCCAAATCTTTTCATGTGTGTCAAATTATAATTAAAAATAGTATTTTTATGATAAGAAGTCATTTTTTCCCTTAATTTATGACAAAATATTCTAACCAAGAATTCATGTCATTAAAATTTCAGAAGTGTATCCATTCATTTTACACCTTCCAGAAACATTTTCAACAAAATTTGAGTCATATATTTTTACGATAAATCTCATTAAATTCATATTTTTCATCTTTAATGTCTTACACATAATCACACATTTTATTTATTTAAGATATTGATTCATTTTTATAAATTATTAATCTTCAACTAAAATTATTTTTTAGGTTATATTTGAAATGGTATATGATATGGAATCATAAACCACATTAGAAAAACATTTTTTTTTGTGATACCCATTTTATCATTCATCATAGGTGTATCTCATTCAATAAATTTCTATACAGTGTTCTTATGTTAACACCACATGGAAGAATTATATACATTTGGTCATTTCATCTGTAGTTATTGTTTAGTTTTATTCATATTAGAAAGTGACTCATATATGGTTGGTATAGACCATAAATCATCATAATTGTGACCAATTCTATTTCAATATTCACATTATTCTTTAAAACAACTAAATATAGTTATTCTCAATAGATTCCTCTTCATCTGTTTATTATGCTTCAATTTTTAATTATGTCTCTTCACATTATATAGGTCCCCCCTTAATACTAGCCTTTGTAATAATCATTAATTGAATCTTTTTTCATATAGTTAATGGAATTATTCCAAAACATCTAGTGGCATAAATAATATCTAGAAAATCTTGATAACTTTTTCGGTGGTACAATTAGTTGGATTTGAAATTTTTCTTCTATTGGATAATATGGATCTTAATTTGAACATTATGTGGAAAATAAAATGTAATACTCCTTCTCATATCCACATTTAAGGATATTGTTTTTTATTTATAAACCATCTTCATCGATGTTTGACCAAATTTAATTTTAGATATTGTTCTATTAGTTGAAATAGTGTTAGTAAAAATTGATGCTTCTAGGATAAGGGTTACCTATTTAATGACATTTTAGTAGATTTATATTTACATAATATCATCATATTATTTCCACCATAATTAGTCTATCTTAATTAATACTCATTTAAAGAATATTTTTTATAGTATTTCTTCATTCAATATTTTTTCATGCTTCAGAATGTGTGTTCTTCAGATTTCAGAACAATACCACTAACTCAAGATATTTAATATTTAGAGATTTCTTCTACTCCTTAATTTATTTCACCATATCGATAAATTATTTTATATAATCCTTTAATCATCATAACTTCATATTTCTAAATTTAACTTCTATTTTAGGACACTTCATGTTACGAAAATTTCACCTCATTCTTTATACTATTCTGTTTTTATTTCAATAGAATCTTTCTTTTCTGAACATGATCTTTTGGAATTTAAATATCTTATACAATAAAATTTTTTATATATTCAATTATATTTTCTTTAACCTCTTTCATAGATTATTTAAAATTCATAGTTTTATGGTGTAGTGTTTTTAATTCATGTACCATTTCTTTAAAATCCTTCTCAAACACATCCTTCTCAAAAATATTCCATTGTAAATCATCTTCAATGATATTGAGTCTTTAATTTTAAATTGATATAAATAGATCATATAATTCCTCATCTAAGGTGAAAATTTATTTACACGAAATTTAATTCACTTCCTTTCATTTGACTTATAATTGAGAATTATACACATTCATGGTACATTTATGATATTCCTAAAGCATATGGATCATCTCAGTAAAACCCTTTTTAATCATTAATTCTCACCCTCATTTGATTGAATATCTTATTCAACATAAGAGATACGTTCATTAAAAACTAATAATATTTCTTCTTTATCTTCAATAAGTTGTGTGAGAAGTTTTAATCTATGAAAATTATTAGCTAAATATATATCCATATCTTTAGCTTCATCTTCTAATATTGATTTTTCATAATATTCACCTTGGATAAATTCAAATATATGTGTGTAAAAACCATGACGGGGACTTTCTACATATAATATTTGACTTCTAAATAAAATTCTCTTAGTGATTCAATAAACTATTCCTTGTAACTTACTTAATATTAATAAAAACTATTATATCACCTAAAAGATAGAAAGTAAACAAATAATGACACAATATTTTTTAAGGTTCACCCCCATTGATAGTGATTATATCCTTATTGTGTTTGGGGTGATCTATTACATAGGTTCACCACTAAAAAATCAATTAGCAATTAGAAGTGGGTTGGTTTGGAATCATCCTGAAACCATAATATCTAGGTATCAGTAGCTTAACAAATTATATTGGAATCCCATTATTGTTATTTATATTAGAATCTCATTAATGTACACTAAAAAACACTAACACGTTGAGAAATATTACAAAAAATCTAAGCATCCACTGTAATAAAAACTATTCTTCATCTTCAATGCACATTAATAAATTTATTCAAAACTTGTTTACTTGCTCAAGAAATTTTTTGACAACCACTAAGTATAATCAATAACACTATATACAAATCATCATTGTACTCTTATGAATGAGTATATGATATCAATTCTACTAAAACTCATTTAATTATCAGAATTTTCCACTAAAAAGTTTTCAAAATATTTCATGTTTTCATATTCCTCACATAAATGAAAGATATCATTTCATCTCAAAAAATACTTATAATAGTATTTTTAATGTTCTTCATGTATAAGAGAAAATGATTATATTTTCTTCAAAATTATAATTCCGGAATGGTATTCTCGTCATCATGAATGTATTAAACAAGCATAAAACATTCATCATTGATAATCATATGTTTCTACAAATCATCTTATTTATAACAAAATAGTTCACATGATAATACTTAATGCATGTAATTCTCTATAATAATTTTATAAATTCTTTATACAACAACAAACTCAAATCTCACTATATATTTTTATTACTTCTTTCGGAATGTATATTTTACTAGGCCTTTAAGAAAACTGTATACATCATATGTCTTTCTCCATTATTTGTGCTATAGTAAAGTAAATGTAAATAGTATGCATGAACTATATGCTAATGTATCATTTAGGTACTTTATCCTTTATAAAACACACAAGGGAAGTAATATATTAATTTTAAAAACACTTACACTGAATACACATAATATCCATACACTAAATGTTGAATTACATACATATTACCATAAGGGAGATATGAAGAAACACTATTATACACATAAAATTCAGAAAGAACTGATGGCTCCCTCATATTCCTCGTTGCTCTCAGTTCCTCCTGATTTTTCCTCTCTATCTCTTGGTGGTTTTATAGTTTCTGTTACGTTTGGTGCTTCCCCGCCTTGGACGGCGTCAGTAGGTGTCCCGAGTAATTCAACCAAAGGGGTTTCTCTTACGGATTCTCTTTGTGGTGATTTTCAGTCTTCAGCGGATGGGGGGAAGCCTTCCTCGTCCCCTTCATGCTTCATGATTAATCCTCTAATTTTGGTGGAGCACAAAACTATCGGGATGGTTGACAGATCTCCCATGGTGGAACTCTTGGTGGCGGAAATGCTAGAGGCTTTCTCCTTCCATTTCCTTTTGTTGTTGTCTCGCTTTGGTCGTAACTAACCTTCTATGGAGTTGTTCAAGGGATGCGTGGTTTCTTGGTTGATTCTTCATCCTTCTATCTTTTCACAACCTGACAATATTAAATGAAGTGTGTGACTCTTTGGGAACCTTCCTCTTCTCTAATGAGAGCACCAAGTGCTTAAATGATTCCTCCAACCCACGTTTGTGTGTGGAGATGGACCTCTCGGTGGCCCGTTCCTCGCTAGTCTTGTTGATGAAGAATGATGGTATTAAATGGTGGAAAAGGTTTTTTTTTCTAAATCCTCGTAGGTATTGTGGTTTCTGCGGGATTCATGGGAATTCAATGGTTGTCTTCTTAAAGAAACATACTAAGGTTGGATAATCTGGAGACAATTCCTAGGTCAGACTGGCTCTAGGCCCCTCTCACTCGTCAACGGAGATGACAACACATATGAACGTTGGAAGGGTTTTTTCAAATTAAAAAAAAATGACAGTAGTACTCACGTGGCTGGTACCTCCAATTCATACGCCTATACAGACATAATTTCCCCTATGTTCTCTCCTCCTTCTGATCATTCAAACCTTATCACTTTGTCTCCTAAAACCTGCCATGGTCATTCTCCTTTAGCACTCCCTAGTTAGTTTTATGGCATCACAATCATAGTTTTTCTCATAGATAGACCTGATGCTAGTGGGCATCAAAAAAGAGCTTAAGGACAGGTGGGATCCCCCCCCCAATGGATTCTGTTACTCTCATTTCTTCAAGATGATATGGCTTCGTGTCCAAACCTCCCCTCTTTGAACAAAATGTTCTAAACAGTTGATGATCTAGAGGCATCCTTCAAGAAGAAGGTACTTTCTACAAAATGATATTCTTCAATGGTTGGGATAACAAGGCCTATCACTCTCCCCAAGTTGAAAGAATTGGGTCTTTTTACCCCACTAGTCTCTTCTAACATATCTGGTATGAAAGGGAGGAAGTGCATAGATTAATGGCCTCTATGATTATCTAGAATGCACAGGGAATGAGAGCCCAAGAGAAACGTGTGTTTGTTGCCTCTATAACTAGGAAAAATCATGCCTCTCTCATTGTAATCATCGATCCTAAACAGTCTCTAGTCAATCTTCCATTCATGGACAAGAGAGTGGGTTTTGTGGAGTTTTTTCATGGGCATCCATACAATGTTTACATTTGGATCTTCTATAAGGAACACATGTCTATTGAAGTGGTGAGTCTCATACTACAGTGTATTAACAATAAGATCTCTAGAAATGGATTGGAGGTTGTCTTCACATTTGTCTACGCAAGTACTAATCCCACTCAGAGGGTGGATATTTGGAATTATTTGGAATCATTTAATCCAGGCTATCTGTTGTGGTTCATTGGGGGAGATTTTAATGCAATTATGGACCCTTCAGAGAAAAGGGGAGGCGTGACTATTAACAATGGTGACTAAATTTTGTTCTAGGGTTTGGTGTCGTCTACTGGAATTCGTGATCTTGCATATAATGGTTCCAAATTCACCTGTTGCAATTACTATCAAAGCACCAACTGTATCTGGAGTCAGCCAAATAGGTTCTTTACTAATGTCCATGCATTGGATTCTTTTCGCCGTATGGCAGTTACACACTTGACCCATTCTCTTTCGGATCATGCGCCCCTTCTTTTTGACCTAAAGCATGATATGTCCAATAGTAATTTTTTCCTATAATCAAACATCTTGAATCAGGGTGAATCTTTTATACAAATGTTGAATACTTCTTGGGATCAAGGGGTGGTCTAAAGGGCTTTTGTGGGTTGATGAAGCATCTCAAACGCCTTAAAAAGGATATTAGAGGTTGGATGGAAATAAAACCTAATGATACAACTGGGGTGGACATTCTTAAATGGATATTGATATACTGGAATAAGTTCATTTCCATGACTAGGATGAGAATACCTTCATTCTTCTCTGTGATAAAATGGAATCTCTTGCTAAAAGTTTCATGTAGATTGAGTCTACTTATAAACAGAACGCCCAGGTGAGATGGATGAACGAATGGGGTCAAAATTCACCCTTCATTAATGAATCCATGAAGTAAATGAGGAGTATGAAGATTAACATGGGCCTCAAAAATAGTATGTTCACCTCAAATTTAGAGGTTCCAGGAAAAATGGAATTGGAATACTTTAAAGGTCTCTTGGATAGGGAATATAAATACAACATTGTACACTCACGAAATAATTAAACAAGTGAGCACTTTTTAGGATGATTACCTCCCCAGGTGGGGATGTCTGGTAATTCTTTTATATCGGTAATGGATTCATTGGAAGAGATCAAGAATTTTTTTATAAGGATGTCGCAGGCTAGTGCACCTAGACCAGGCAGTTTTCTATATTGTTTTTAAAAGGCAGCATGGGAGGTGGTCGGACCACAGCTGGTGGATGTTATTCATGATTTCTTTGGTGGAGGAGCATTGATAATGGGAAATTTATCTTCTAGATAGGTTATAATTCAAAAGATAAAGGGCCCCAAAATCATAAAAAATTATCGACCCATTTGTCTTCGTCATGTATATTACAAAATATTGGCCACCATTCTTTCGAGAAGACTAAATCGGGTCATTCCAATATTGGTTTCTAGGGAAAAACATGATTTTGGGAAGGTATGGAGTATTCAAGGAGTGGTTGTAATTTTTACTGAGTTGGTGAAGGATCATTATAATAAAACATTGGGTTCAAATGTCATATTTCATGTCATTATGGACAAGGATTATGATAAAATGGAGTGGATTTTCATCATTCGGGAGTTGAATAACTTTGGGTTCCAGGAATGGTTTTTTTATCTATGATTTAGGTGATATTCCTCCCCTTGGATTTCTCTATCCAACTATGGGAAAATATTTTGTTTAATTAACTATATTCATGTCATCTAACAAGGTGATCCCCTATCTCCTAGTCGCATTATTTTGGATCAGGATTCTATATTCAGGAACTTTTATAATGAGTTATAGAAGGGAAGTCCTCAAATCTATATCTACAGGCATGGTTTTCAAGGTCCCTACCACCCTTTGATTGTAGACGACATTTGGATCCTTAATAATAGAAGGTGCATGTCCCTATCCAAAATCATGGTGATTATGAAAATCTATGGTCAACTGAGTGGACAGGCTATCAACATAATGAAAATCCATATTTTTATATCCAATAAGTTCTTTAGTAGAAAAAGTAGATATATTCCTAATCCTATTGGATTCCAATGGATGTTGCTGCAAATGTTGTATCTCAGAGTCCCGATCACATGTGGCCGCATAAAGAGGCATTACTTTGATGATATTAGGGATTGACTACTGGGTAAGATCTTCAACTAAAAGAATAAGTTTCTTTTATTCATAGGTAGATTCGCCTTGATTAATAGTGTCATATCCTCAATCCCTATGAACATCTTCTCCATTATAAATCCCCCAAATGGAATTTTTTTTATAATGGAGAGGATTCTTAACTCCATTCTTTGGGATGCCAAACAAGTCGGCCTCTCTCACTAGGCATCCTAGTCTCTCTTGGGCAAACTAATAGTCGGGGGGTGGACTTCGAGATCTATATGAAACCATGCAGGGCATGATGGGTAGGTTGGCATGGAATATTCTTGTCAATGAGCATCTAAGGGAAGATATTTTCATGGCGTGGTATGGGGATCTATGGGTACAATAAACTAACTATGGAATTTATCGTAAGGGGCTTGTGTGATGAATGTTTCATAATCATGAGACTCTACAAGATGCCAGCCGATGGATCATTGGGGACATAAATATTATGTTTGGGACTAATAGTTGGGTTGGTGAAAGGCTTGTGTTTCCAAACTTCCTTTTTCCAGATATCTCATTTAAATAAGCCATTGGGAAGCACAACCTAATTCATGCGACTCTTAATTTTGACTGGATGAGGGTGTTCCAAGGTATTGTCATGAATAAATAACCTAACAGATGTTTCTTTATCGAATCTAGTTCGGGTAGGTTCTCCTATCAGGATTACAAGAGTCTTTTCCATGTAGAAATTTTTCAAGATGAATGGTCCAACAAGGTGTGGTGCAATGAGATTATTATGAAGATGCGCTTCTTTCTCTGGAACATCAGGAACAAGGACCTTGCTAAAAATGAGAACATTCAAATAATGGGTATCCCCTGGCCTCCCACTTCTTTTTCTGCACGAATCCATAGTCGATGTCTACCCTTCACCTCTTCTTTTAGAGAAATTTGGTGAATCATATTTGGGAATTCTTCATGCCTAACCCATTACAGGACATAGAGAACATTTCTTTGCATGGATTCCTTTATTTCTAGTTTGGTGTTTTTTAATTTAAGGTTATAGAACAGGAGGTCTGCACTATCATCCTTATCACTATCTGCTGAACCATCTGTAATCCCAATAACCAAGCCCACCTCAGCTCCAATCGTTACTTTATTTTCCTATATATGAGAGTCATGTCTCTAGTTCCTAAATTGGAATCACTATTGAAAGGGGTCTAGGAATCCATTTTTATTTGAAACCATCTTCACAAGCCATGAATAACTCACAAGGTAAAATTCCATTGGATTAGGTTAGTTCCACCTCTTAGTAGACTGAAGGTAAATGTGGATGGCTCTTTCATGAATGGGGCTATGAGGGGTGGTGGGGTTCTTAGTAATTTTTGGGGTTAGCATCTTATAGGGTTCAGTGCCTTTTACAACCCATGAAGCTCCTTAGGTGTGGATGTGAGGGCACTCATATTAGGCCATATGATCTTTTGGGGACGCAAGATCCCAGTGGATGAAGTTGAATCAGACTTGGAGTTCCTGGTGAAAGGTATTCAGGGACGTCACATGGTGCCCTGAAAGTTAGTCTAAACAATCTACAGATTCACATTGAAGACCAAGAAGGGACATATTCTTCATCATAGTTGGAGGGAGACAAATTTTCAAGCAGATTCTATAGCCTATAGGGGAAGCCAGAAAGATACTCTTGTTATTTATGACTCTGTGGTTTCCCTTCCTATCAAATTCAAAGCAATCATACACCGTGATTCCCATGGAATCCACCACTTTATAACTCCTTGAAGTCTTGTTTTGGGGATCTTGGAACTTCTCATGATTAATAAAAAGTATGTTTCAGTCAGTCACATAGAATTCATACCTGTAAACTATTATTAATGGAGGTCTTAAGATAATGGAACAACCCTTATCCCTCTAATAACTCTATGTGAGTGTATTACTCATGAACTAGCTCACATAATCAATCATCATACATCCATGAAAGAATTAGAAAGAACAAAATTATCATCTCAAAAAAAAATCTCTCATGAAAAAAGATCTCGCTTGACTTTTTATTTCGGCATATTTTATAAAAAACTAGAATGGTGGTAGCATGGGGTATTTATATAAAAATATCACTGATATAATCCTTCACGTCAAAAAACTATGTGCGTCATTGTAATATTCTTACATGTAATTCTATATATCATATGTCTTCACCATCTTGTTCATGAAATTCAGATTCATAATATCACTACCATATCATCAATGAAAAAAAATCTTCATATTATATTATTTTGATTCTACTACCTTCTAATATTCCATCTCATACCATCTATCACTTTGCCTCATCAAATAGCTTCACCCAACTTATTTGAACTTGAACACATGTTCTTCTCACTTCCACTTTTGATGAAAATATTATTTCATGATATAACACTTCACTGAACATGTTATATACTTCTTGATCTATTTATGATAATATATCATCAAATTTATGAGAATGGAGTGATCACATAATCTCGATTCTATTTTATGATGTCATGGAAAATAATTATTACATCCTATAGAAACCCTTGATGGCTAAAGGATTAAGATGATTTAATTTATTGATCGAACAACTAGAATATATCCCATCAGACTACTGATATTATTTACATATTATTTGAAATAGAGTGACAATACTCTATGACTCTCAAATCCAAGAACAATTTTAAATTCATCTTGGATCCCCTTAATAAATGATCTGAGATCCCCAACTTAGCATATGTCTGTAATGGAGTTTTCTCTAGAACTCTTCCAGCACCAACCTATGTCAATACCCCTTTGTTGTTGTGTCACCATTCATAGTGGTTCCACTTTATCTTATTTGTGCTATGGTTTTTCTATTAAACTTATCCCATCTCTATGAATGCAATGAAATCCATCATACACACTCTCCACGACAACTATTCAGGATGACTTACCTCCCACATGGTAGACCAAAGTATGACATGTGTTGTTGAGGTGGTTTTTAGGGATGTCCATGGCTAGTCCATTATATAGTAATATCCCAAAAAAATAGTTATCTCAATTTTCATATAACTTCCAAGACAAAAAAAATCATAATTGTATCAATTTAAAACTAAACAGATAATCCTCCTTTTTATTTTATTTTCTAATTCAATTATAAATTCAAAAACTCGTTAATATCAAATTATTTTTAATTAATTATATTTAGAAAATAATATTAATTATTTTAATGAAATTAGAGAATGTCGTGGACATTTTGAATACATCTGTAATCATTAAAATAAATGTTTCTTTATTTAAAGAAACAATTCTTTAGGTCACAACATCTTTTCCTTCTTTTGAATAATTCTCAAGAATAAATCTATAACAACAAATAAATACTTTAATCAATATCACATTGAAATTATTTCATATAAACATACATGAAACAAATAAAACTTAATTTCTTATATCCATTTGGGTTATTCACTAATTACATTTACATATAAACCATACACCCTTAGATATTACATTAGTACTTTTTAACTTGAGGAATTATAGAAAATATTTTCAATATGCACAATCCTTTAACTTCAAATTAGAGTTCCAAATAACTTTAAGTCTTTTAACTAGTGGATAATTTACCATATTCAAAATTTTGGACTTAGTGTGAATCATAACACTCAAACTACCTAAAAATTTTCACTTCTAAATATCATCATTGAATCATATTATTTAACTTCTAGATTCTACATTCTTAATATCTCTCAAACATGTAAAAATGGACATCACATATGTAAGTGTTATGTTACACATAAATATCTTTCGAGCTCTAATTTTTATTCTTACATGACTAGTGGAACTTCTAAATACACAATATTTTATATTCCAAACACATTTTATAATAGTGTACCCCATGTCAATACATAACTCTTAAGAATTTACACCTACCTCTACCAATAATATTTATGATTCACTTCATCTCTATATCTAAAACTCTCCATATTACTTCTAGAATAACATAAAAAATATCTTAAATATATAAATCTTCTTGAAATAGTTTTTTCATAATTCATCTCTAAATATGTCTATATCCTTAGGTATCTCTCTTAAGTGTATCTTTCATAGGATTACTTTTTAGATGTAGAATTTGGAATCATATTTCCTCAAAATCATTCTAATGATGGAAATTTATTATATTTATCTCATGTAGTTCATATCATAAAATCAATTTTATTATAAATACATGCTCCAAGATTTATTATTCAATACCACTTGAGAAATTTATTCTTAACCTTAGCCCCATGAATTTTTTCTACAGTGTTCAGCATAATAATCAGTAGATATTCAAACTTCTATCTACAATCTCTATTATTAAATGGTATAAATATTAAAAACCTAAATTATATGAAAAAAATTCTTTTCCAATATTGATACCATCTATAATATATCCAAACATTACATTTATCGGATGTTTTATCATCCAAAACTCCTATTAAACAGCCAGTTTAGATTTTTATTCGGAGTGTTAATTTTCAAAATGATATCTTCTGAACTATAAATTATATATTCATGATAACCTATTTTCTTTATGGAATAATGACTTCCATTCTATTCATATTTCTTCCTGTATATAATTATATGTATAAAAATATATTTGAATTTATATTTACCTTCAGAACATAATAAATTTACAACTAATTTAATTTTCTTCATTTTTAAAACTATATAACACTCTTAATCACAATACTTTTGGGTTATTCACTAAATAATTTAATTTCTTATTCCCATAAAACTTCATTATAATTGGGAACACTTTTGAAGTTATAATTTCAACATATGAGGCTTAATAAGAAATGAAGAATATATCTCATTGACATAAATTTTAAATTTTAGGTCATTAAAATCTGTAATATAATATAATTTATTAAGAATGTACTATATTTAATATAATTATTCTGTAATTAATTGTATTTAATACAAACCAATATAATTATATAACCATACACTGTATTTATTAGTGTCCTATAATCTATATTTTAGAATTCTTTCAGTTAATATTAGGTATTATCGAAAAACACAATTATTTTGGGGAAAAATATTGTCATTTATATCATTAATTTCTCTTGGATAGCTATGAATATAATAAAATTGATAGATTTATCTAATAATTCATTATAAATTGGCTCATATGGACATAGAACATTATGGTTTACAATAAAATATGAAGATCTCATGGAATAGTGTTATTAAAGAATCTATTATTTAATTATATTCCATTTTTTATCAATATAACATTGGAAGACTCCATGAGAAAAAAATTTCAAAATATATTCATGTAGAGAATTATAAATGACCTATTTTGTATGTGTATTTCATAGAATATATTTTTTATGGCATAAAAATATAATAATCCTAAAATATAATTGAATGATAATAAGTCAACAAAGTATTTGGGATATATTTGAAGATGAATGTAAGGATAAAGGTAAACTAAGAACCTAATTCATCATTACATATATGAAACCCTTATATCACTGTTGTTTTCTATTTTATATTATTATAGGATTTTTATTATTTTTTGATGTATTAGTATTGAGATTTTATTTTTTCTATAATTTTCCTCTATATTTAATGGATTTTTTGCACAATTATGGGAATACTATATCATGAGTCATGCATAGGGGGGTCCCCTATTCATTGTTTTAGTGCATGGTTGGTCTTTATGAATATCTCATAGTCTAGTTAAAGCTACATGAAATCTAGTGTAAAACATTCAAGTCCCTTTTTAGATTAGGGTATTGGAGAATGGTGAGGAGAAACCTGGTGAGTGATCATGAACCAGTAAAACAGTTTTTAGTAATGGGTTTGTTCATGGTTGGAACATGGTTTAGTTAGAAATTCATCTATACCATGTGAGTATAGTGTTCTTATATGGTATGAAACGCATCATTTGTGTGCAGTTTGGAAATTATACATTCTGACCATGAAAGTATCCTAATTTAAATATAACCTAAAATTCATAACATATCCTACTTTATTTTAAGGTTATTTCCACTTCTTCTACCCTCCTCCCTCATCCAACCCCGAGGCACACAAATGGATTTATTCCCTCTATTTATTTTTCACTATGTGGACTCCCAACATCAATTCCAATTAGATTATCTATGGTAATATATTCATTCATTCTTATCTTTCTCTTATTTTCCTATCTTTTCAAGACTCATATCATTTGGTGTCGAACACCCTAGAAAACCCTTGGTATGGGGATAAATATGATTAGGGTTTGAGGATATTCTAATTTAGGGGTTTAGGATGTCTAGGTCATAAAGGGGATGTGTTATTTCTTGGTTAAGGATTCATTATTGAACGATATGAATTAGAATTAGGATCACATTAGTTTATGGTAGGTGTTTTGTGAATATCATTTAATTATCATATCATTAGATTCTCGTTGTTTTAATATCCTTATTTTTTAAATTATATTTATATTTGATTGCCATAATGGATTTTTCATAGATTCAAAATGTTTTCTCATTTATCATAACAGTTATTAAAATTGACTCATAATTTCGAAATATGTTTTTATGTATTGAGTCATTGTAAAATGTTTATGTGGATATTAATGGAATTTTACCCATTTTGGGTCATGAAAAATGGAAGTTCATGGTTTATAATATGTTTTTCCAATGAAAAGAAATGATTTGATTTCCTAAATGGTTTTGAATGAAGTTTTGTTTTTTTCAAATGGAGTTATCTATGCTTTAATATTATGTAAATTAATATAATGTTATAAAGTGTTTTCAAAGGGATTTTATAAATTATATTTTTGGTGGGGTGAACTGTATTAGCATTCTGATCTTGTTTTCAATGTCTCATTTGGTACTTTTAAGAAGATATTTCACAAATTATATTAGAACCTCAAATGATCCCCTTGTTTTAAGTGTTTATTGATGTCAATTTTGGTCTTGAAAGGGATGGTATATATATATATATATATTGATATTAGATGTTGTATTATATTTATATATTGTTATAGGTGATATGATTTTAATTTAAAATTTTCGTACTATTGATTTTTTAAATGTTTATATTCCTTTGTTGTGGTTTTCATTCCTCCACATTGATGTATCATTGAAACATTGGTAGATAATTTAATTTTTGGATGTTTGTTACACTATCTAGTTGTGGGATCACTATATAGATCCCTACTAGAGCTTCACCCTCATATGGATGTATATATATAGTACTTGATGAATTGAAAGTGTATTGAATGGGATATTTGATTTTGTATTTATGGGGAAATATAGTGAGTGAGTCATATAAAAAGGTTAAGGTATCATTCATGTTAGAACATAATGTGTTTATCATGATATTTTTATTCCATCAAGGATTGTTTAGGGGATTTGTTTTGAGCCTTTTTTAATCCATTTTATGTTCATTAGTTTACATAGAACGATTCCATTGACCATTTATTTAGTTATATTACGGTGATATATTGGTGATTATTGTGTGTTATTTTTCATTTTGGTTATGATTTTTATTTACTTTCAAATCAATTTGTAAAATGTTTTCAGAATGATTTGAAAAGTAATGTAGGGGTAATTTTTAAAAGGATTTCATTAAATATTTTTGGAAATATAAAATATATTAGTATTATTTTAATGAACATGATAAATGAACATTTTTGTGGTTTAAATATGACTATATAAAAAGGTTGTGGTTTCTTCATTACTTAATTTGAGAAGGGGTTATTTTATTAATGTTATTATGGAACGTTATTTGGTTTTGTTATACTCAATTCTAAAGAAATCCTATTTTATATTTATAATTAATACCACAATTAAATAAATTTATTTTTAAAGGAAATTACTTGACTTATATAGTGAAATTATAATAGATATATTTATCTAACACCCTTCATACACAGTTGTTTGTATGAATCTCTCGTGTTTTCTTTTAGTGGGAAATGTTTTGATCTTTTTTGGATATAGAGTTTTGATGTCTTGAGTGACTTCTAGTCACAAAGATATGGTTATTTCAAGTTTCATTTTTGGTTTTAATTGAGGATGTTTATGTATAATCTAGTTCGTATAAATATTTTCTGTATTTTCTATATAAACTATTTCTATTCTTGTTGAGTAGGATTATTGTTATTATTTTTACGTTTAATGGTTGATTTTTTTTGTATAAATTTACATGGATGTATCATTTATAATATAAACTGTTCATTTCAATCATAGGTTTCAGATACATAGATTGGTAATTCTATATTTCTAATTGGGATATGTCATGCGGTTAATTAGATTATAAGGATGGAACCAATCATGGATTCATGTTTTTGTTACCCATGTTCTAGTTTCCATAATGTGTTGAATAAGAATTCCCTTCGGTCCTAATAACAAGCCGGTTCATGTGATGTATCAGTTCCTCATGGGATTATAAGTTATTTTTTTATTAGAACATAGTTTTTTGAAAGGCCTCTATTCTTGATGATCCCTGTATATTTTTGGGGTGTGTCTTGGTAGAATAGAGATTGGGATCATCATTGGAACATAAGAGGTGGATCATGATTGTGTAATTGATCACAAAATTTGGTGATTAAACTACAGATACCATTGGAATTTAAATTTATATCATTATTTTAATTTTGGATTTGATTATATTTGAATGGTTTTGATATGATATTATGATGTTTTATCACCAATTATTATACTTGTGATTAGAGGTGTCTCCTTGACCATTTGGGGTGAAAATGGAAGGAGACACAAATCTAAATGGTTATTAATCATGATCTAGAAAACTCTGTGGAGATCATGAATATTGATCAATAAAAAAATTGAGAGGTTTTTTCATTATTGTAACATGGTTATCCTACCAATGCAACAATATTGTGCATAGTTTTACTGTCTGGAGGATTTATTTTGGATCCCTCGGATTGATAATATACTTCAATGGTGGTTACCATTAGTGTGAGATTAATTGAGGATATTTTTTATGGATTGGTGTTGTTGTAATTTTTTTTATTGATGTATTATACCTCAATTTTGGGATTTATTTTCAAAATGTTTTGTTTTTTAGGTAAATTTTTTATGAAAAAAGATTAATTTTGTGGTGATCAATTTTTTAAATTATACTTGTGATAAGGTGAATGAAATTTTTGTGTTTATGGAATATTTTAAAAGTTATTAGTCTTCATCTTTAATTTAGATTGGTAATATTTTTAAAAATTTAATTTTTTTCATTGTTCTAGTAAATAAAGTCATGGGTTTTGATTTATTTGTAAGGGGCTTTTACAATCGTGAAATATATTAGTGATTTATTTTATTTTGGAAATTTGGAAATGTTTTTTGGAAAATGTGTAATTAATGAAAATTATTTTAAATTATAGTACATTTTCATTGATTTTTTTAAATAAAAGAATATTCATAGAATATTTGTTTTCATAGTACAATACATTATGTTTTTTGTAAATAAAATGGGGTTTTGTCATGTAATGATGGTATTCTATTTTAAGTAAGTTTAGTTTTTTTAAAAATATGGGTTATTTTATAAAATAAGTTTTGGGAATATTTTAAAGTGTGGATATTTTAATGAAATAATCTTATAATGAGTTTTAAAATTGAGTTGAAATGTTTATAATAGGGGTTATATTATTTTTAAATCATAAATGGCTTTGAAAAATTATTTTGAGACACCTTTTTTAAGGGAGTGTGGTTTAAATAGAAAATAAATATTTTAAATATGTTTTGCTGAATGTTTTACCCTGAATAATTTTTGCATTCAGGGATTTTACCTTGGTGTGTATTGGGATTATTAGATTTTGGTTTTTAAAATTTTAATTGGTTAGAATTGGTATTCATATAATTTAGTTATTCCTCACAAAAAAATTATTTAATCTATAAATTCTATCATTGTCGGTGATCAATGATGTAAATCATATTGATTTTTTTGTATCTCTTTTTTATGGTGACTATGCCAAAACATTGAATTGAATTGCGGTGTTATAGTGTTCTTTACTATTGTTTTCCTTGAGTCACTTCATTTTTCTCCATGGTGATCTTGGTTTACATTGATAAATATGGTAGCCCATTTTTTGTAAACCCTTTAAGTTTGATTACCCAGTGTAGTTTTTGGTGACTATTTATCTTTGAATTTTTTATTGTAATGTATATAAAAAATTGCATTTCTGAAGTGATTTTCTACTAGATTTGTTCCTTGGTGAATTTTTGGTTCTTCATTTATGAGGATTCATTTTGTGGTACTGGTTATTTTTAAATGTTTGATCTTATCCATTGAGGTTTTTCTGTGATCCAATTGATATAGTAGAGTTTTGATGCTTTATACATGGGAAATACTTGGGTGTGTATTTAAATTTTCTATGATGGATATTGTAACATTTAAGATTATGTGTTGGATAGTTTTGGTTTCGATATTATTAGTCTCTTTATGAAATGAATTCCTGGAAATGAGGTCATAGAACACCGATTTCAAATAGTCATGTGACCTAAGATTAGTTCCATTTCTATTTATAATTGAGGGTTTTTAGGTATCTTTCCTTAATTGTGATATGGGATTTAGTGGGATGAATGTTTTTTCTATGTGGTTTTTTTGTTTGTTCCTTGTTTTTTGTATTTTTTTTATATGTCCTTTGGGTTATTCTTTCATGGATATTATTACATTGATTCTTGAATGATTACGGTGTTTTATTAATTGTTGTTGTTTCTATGGGGATTTTGGTAATAGTGTGGTTTCCCAAGTTATGTTTCCATTTGTAAGTGATTATTTTGTGTCACACCACTATAAAAAATTATAAATTATGGGGAGACCTATATTATGCCTCCTTCTTCATGAATCCTTGAGTTTGATCATTTTTAATTGGATTTTTCAAAGATATGTTTGAGGATTTAATACTTGGTTTTGAAAATTTATGTGTTTTCATGGGGTTCAATTATTTATAAACACTATAATATTTTCCTAGATCCTCCCACCTCTTATCACACCCCGTGTTGTAGTATCTAATAATATATTAATCAATTATTGGGAAATATATATTTTTATAAGTTTTTGTTTTAAGTTTCACTTTTTTAGTAATTTATTCCTCCATGCATGGATAATAAAAGGTTTCATAACCTATGCATATTAACCTTATATAATTGTTCCTGATTCACAAGGTTATTATCTCATCAAATAGATTAAATCGAGAAATGAAACATACATTTACAAATAAGAACAGTCTATCCCATTTCATTTTTAACATGAATGGTTTATCTTGTTTGGGTATAGCATGGGTTGTTTGACTCCCAATAGAAATTGTGCATATATACCCTTCTGTGGTAGTTTCCTAGCACATGACTTGTGCATAGTTTTAGAAATTTTGAAACAAGAATATGGTGGGGTTCAATATTTTACTAGATATGTTTTTCATGGATGAAAAACTGTTTGAAAATTATGTCACTGAACAATGTGAGGTTGTTTATTCTATTTAGTGAAGCTTAAATTATCGACATATGGATTAACAAACCATGTAGACAGACCAGGTGAGCTACCTAGTTTTTATTTAAAGATGAATGAAGTGGAACTATTTTTTTAAAATTACAAAACATGCTATTTCCACATTTCAAACCCATGGTAATAGGGCCCAAAATCGTGGTCACAGGCTAGGGCCACAGTTTTGACCAACTGTGGGCACTGTCACCATTACAATAGGGTTTGACCATGGGCCACATTTTTAATGGTGGATATTGGTGTCTCTGTTCTCAACTGTGGATGTTTTCTTATGGACATGGTTTTAACTATGGTAATAGGTAGCATATTTCCACGGTGTTAACTATAGATATAGCCCTAGAATACCATGGAAATAGCCTAAAAATAATGTGAACCTAGCCAGATTTGAACCCAGCACCTTCCCTTCGCGTTTCAACACCCTAACTATGACACCACCAAGGATTTTGTTTATATATATATATATAATATGTTATATATATTATTAAAAAACATGTAAATATCCTAAAAACCGCGGAAATAGTTCTTCATGCAATTTTTTGTTAGAAATTGTTTCTCCTTCACAAGTATGGGAGACCTAAAACCATGATTTTCAAAACTGTGGCTATAACACTTTGAAAAAAATTATTATATCTAAGGTTTTCAAAACTGTGGCTACAGGTGTGGGCTATAGACATGGTTATGAAAACTGTTGATATAGCCCATGAAAAAAGACATATAACCATGGTTTTAAAACTATTTCAATATGCCACACAACCATGGTTATAGAAACCTATAGCCATGATTTTAAAATTGTGGATATAGGTCTGTTCTCCTAGCCTATTTTTAGTATTGTTTCCCTATTAAAATTTTAAATATATCAATGAATATATTTATTTTCAATCACTATGATGGAATTTAAATTCGAGGCCTAGTGTGCCCAAAATTGTTATTTTAGTAATATTAGATATATTAATATCATGTGTGAATAGTTTTCATAAAAAAAGTGGAATAAATCAAAAAAATACTCTAATAAGAAATATGAGACCATAGTTAGTTCTAGGATTTGTTTTTTACCCTAGGCACAACCTAAAGTTGGTCAGCTCCAGATGTCTTATTGGGGTTGCCATTGGAAAATGCATTTAATTAAAATAATTAAAACATTTATTTATTTATTTATTAAATATATTATCTAAATTACTCTAAAAATATCCAATTGTGTTGATTATCTAAGGTTTGTCACAATAACCTATGCAAGATCTGAGTGAATGCTTAGAGGATTCCACATTAGAGAATCAGAATCAGATGGTGAATGAAGGCTAGATCGAGGTAGCTCAAGAATAAGTAGACATTGTTGGTATTATCCTTCATTGGAAAACAAATTATTCCCCATATATCAATCCATAATCAATATAGGGCTCATAAATTGTGCATTTATCACTTTTTATTTCAATGTTGAGCATTAAAATGGTATCTTCTTTTGATCTATGTTAGTTCTCCCTTCACATGAGCTCATGAAAATTATGTATATCATCTGTTCATGATATTCTATGCTTTTCACTCTGGATATCCCCAATATATGATATTTGGAAAATAATACACATCCAATGACATTTTATCCTTTGTTATTGTGGTTTTCACCTCCCCGTTCACTGTGTTTTTCATGTTTTTTCTATGGGGTTGCAGTTGAACATTTTTAAGAGATTTTAACCATGATAAAATACATATATTAATTGTGGTATCATGAATGAAAAAATTATTTAAGGTTTTTTTATGGATCATGTAATGACATGGGATGCAGGTGATACTCTATGGATCCAGGTTCAAGATAGGTGATGGCATCGATCAAGAGGTAAATGTGCAGCGTTACGATATTTGTATGGATCATTGGGTTATGATTTCCTTCCACAAGAGTTCTAGAAATGATGCTAAAATGTGTTTCCATCAGCTTTTAGGTGTTCTTTGGGTGTTATTTTAGAAGGTTATTATGGATTGAAAAGGAACATGTAAGATTAGAACCATCAACAAACAAAAATATCTACATATCATGTAGTGAAGAAGAACACATGAAGTGTTCTTCTATTTTTATGGAATCTATGGTTTATTCGGCATTAAGAATCACATGATACATGGATGGACCCACATTCCATGTAACCCTCCCATGTTCTCCATGATATGTGCCATAAAGACACTCCTAGGGCCTCATGTGGATAGATATGTCATGTAATGTTGTACACACATGATGAGATAAACTGCATGAGATGAGATTCAGGGCTAGATCTCTATTGTGGTAATACATTCCATGTATCATATATTATACCCCATGTACATATATACTTCACGCTAATCCATTTCCATACAGAATATAGAGAGGTCTGCAGAGTAGGCCACATGCCTTGTGGACTCCCTGCACGTCATGTACTCCTATGTGAATCTTCTACCACTTATATATTCTTTTTCAGAACATGGATTTTTTCCTTTTAGTGTCCAATCCTTAGTATTTTTCATGTTGGGAATGATGGTATCTCATGTGCTAGATTTTGAGTTATGATACGAGTTATTCTATGAAGTGTGTTTCCATTGGAGATGCTCAATGATGGAAGTGATCGGACATGATCATCAGAGAGATTATAGGTAGACATGGTACACCTCTATTCAAGGTTTGGGTCCTCTATATATGGATACGGTAAACACCTATATCTCTAAGGCATGGGTCCCGCATACTCATTATTCAGGTACATATGGTACTCCCCTATTCCGGTTGTGGGTCCTCTATCTATGGGGATGGTACTCCCCTATCAATGTAGGGTGTGGTTCCCCCATACTCATTAGTCATGTAAATATGTTAATCCCCGATTTAGGGAGTGGGTCCTCTATTTCTTGGGATGCTACTCTCTTATTTCACCAAGGCGCATCTCCACCATAATCCTTAGTCAGGTAGATATGGAACTGCTCTATTGAAGGAATGAGCCCTCTATCTATAAGGATAATACTCCCATGTTGCACCAAGGAATGTGTAATGCCTCAATAGTTTCTTAGTAAAGATTTAAAATATATCTAGTAACATTTTTAGATCTAGCAACCGAGATGACACAAGATTAGGTGCCCCAGTGAAGCCATATATGATATTTGAAAAATATTAAATATATAATTTTATTCATCAAGATTTTTCTTGAAAAAATATAAAAACAATTAAATTGAGTATCTGATCAAAAATATAATACCACTTTTATTTTTTGAACATAGGTATTACACTATGTGTGACATTGAATTTTTTTACGTCGACATTTTTCAAAAAATAATCATCAAAATAAATTAATTTAATTTATTTAATTAATTATGTTTTTTCAGTGACCTTAGAGTCCTCTAATTAAACATATTTATTGTTGAATCCTAGGTTTAGTCTCATAATCCTATATAACAAAAGTGTAGATATTGTACATGCATTATAAATGAAATGATAACTATGGATCAAACCATTATCACAATGATCGCCAATGACATCAAAGTTTATGGGTCACACCAATGACTATAATGAAGAATCATTGTTAATCAGAGACTAATCCTAAATCAAGGTAGGATTTTCTATGTATATTTTTATCTTTTTTCTTATCCTACACTGAGCTCAAATCAATACAAAAACACAATGATTCATGGATTGGTTGTAGTGTGGGTATGAGAATATTTGCAGCAAATTTGGGGATTTCTCTTACTGTTTAATTTATATATATTCATATTTTGTTCTAATTTCAATTAATCCAGGAAAAAATAACATTGGAAGAGGTACGTTCCATTTTCCTAGTTATTTTAAATTTCTTTCCCCATTCTTTATTTGTTCATCTGCAACGTTCGATTAATTCAGGGGTTAAAAAAATATGTGGTGTTCAATTGTTTTTTAGTTATTTATTATCATAATGGATTGATACTATATATCTAGATTTTTATTGATAATGGGATCAGGATTCTCCAAAAATGTGAATGTATTGAACCAAATCATAGTTCTTTGTGTGAGATTCGTTTTCTGGTGATATGATAGCGCTACAGTACCATTACCTGAGTGAATCGAATGGTTAGATATTTTGCAAGAGATGATGGAATGGATCATCCAAAATAGATCAATATTTACTATCAGGATTCATGGAAGTATCCAAGGAATGAGGAGTTGTTAGAGATGCATGAAGGAGAACTATGGTTTTTGGAAATTCATGATATTCCTGACATGTAATCGAAAAATTCACACAGTGTGGGTCCCTGGTTGTGGCCCTAGTGTTTCTATTGTGAAGAAAACTATTACCCACAATTTGAAACATGCATCAAGATGTGTTAACTCTACTTAGATTCTCTATGTGTATCACAAATGTAACATTTCCATGCACATGGCCTGGTACAAGGACATGGTAAGAGTATATGGGCATGACTTGATACACTAACACTACTATATATGCAGCATGGCCTCAGTATACAAGCACAGACATATGTATATGACATGGGTAGAGGAACATTGTAATGAACACAATAAGGTATGAGATTTTTTAAATGCATCATGTAATTCTTCTAAGATTACATGGTGACATTGTTCCCCTAATAATGGACTAGATTCCTTAAGGGCATGTTCCCTCGACCCGTCCCTATAAGGGTATAATATGGACTTACGCCCTGATAATATGATTATGATCATATCTAATGGTTTATTTTCAGATGGATTATTTTTAATACCTACTAGATGATGTTATGGGATACTCTATCATATTATTTCTTGGGTAGGGTTATCGGAATCATCATGATCAATTGTACATGGGTGTTAATCTTCTATATAGAGGGTTAATCTTAATTGGCATGTTGGTATAACCCATCACCCTAGGTGTGATCCTCATCTGTGTATTTATATCATTATACTTCCAATATATACTTATTTATGTTGAGACTTCATGAGTATTACATATTATACAAACACCATCATTACTATCAGACTCACATGGTGTGTTCTACCGAGCAACAGTTGTTATGAACTCTAGAGAAGAATCTTAGGTTGGCAATGTAGTTGTAACCATAACTTATGACTTATTGTCTACTATGACTATATATGTATTTTTTATTTTATGTATCATGTTTAGATTGACATATTATTTTTTAGATGGCTAATCATCATGATTTATGCTTAGTGATTTTGGGGTGTCCTATTGGTTGTTGTTATACTCACCCATACAGGGACTCTTCTCGCATGTGTCATGTTTCCTTTAGAATATTGGTAGTTTGATGGGGTTCTTAGTGCACTAGGATAATATGGATCTTATATTTTTCTACATATACTATGGTAAATTTTTTGCGTCACATTTTACTCTAGTCTTATCTTACAATCCGGTTGTACTATTTTGTAGTTTTAGTGGCCTTTTATTAGGCATGTTTTGGTTCCTAGTATTCTTTTGTAATCTTATTTTGGAATATAAATGTATCCCTAAATATGGAATCATTTTTATTTTAAATTTAATCATTTTATGGCCTTGGATATGTTTTTGTGTTCATATAGGTACCTTAAGGCTAAAGCCTTCCATGTGGTTATTATGCATACTTAGCACTGTTCACCAACCCATGAACTATTGGATGTACTCTTGGGGTAGTCAAACTCTACTTGGTGCTGAACAGGAAGTCCCATATTGGTTAGGATGTGATAGAGTGTTATCCATATAGTATTCCATCTTAATAATAGTTTTTTTGTTTTGTATAGCTGTGAAATTTCTTTGGGTATTATATAAACAATGTTGAGTGTTTCTAGAATAGAATTCAGGCTAGGGACTCCAGTGTTGGTGTATTAGGCGATGTATCCATACACTAGGTCTTTGATCACATACATTTTTAATTGGTACATTTATACATTGGTTTCAATGAAAAAACAATGGTACATGCATCATATATGAATGGGTTGCGTTTCCATGTCTCTCTTAAGTCATCTTCCTATATATACTCATTGAACATGGAACATATTGTTTATTTTAGGATGCCTCCATAATGATTTCTAGCTAGGATTAAGGAAAAGTATCATGAGGATTATCCCATTAGTGGAAAGGATTCTGTAAAGGGACCTATTCAAGAGGCAGTTCCTCATGAATGTTCTCCAATCATATATCCACCAGTCAAGAAATAGATGGTACCTATTTTACCTGTGGATGTGGTGAATAGGATGAGAATGATTCATGAGTTTTAGTATAAACACCCTTTAGCATCAGGTTTAATCTAGACTAAGAGGTAACTGATGTTTTTCTTGAGGGAGTTACATGAGTCTTTCATCTCATCTAGTCACTGGTAGACTAGATGGTGGTCCTACCGAAAAGCCTTCTTCATGATTCTGTGGGGATTTTGTGGAGCCTGGTGGTTCTATTATACAATGATACATCACTTTCATGGATAGATTTTGATCATATATTTAGGGAGGATAACTCTCTAGGTACGAAGTAAGAAGTGTAAATCGAATAGATTTTATAGCTACAACAGGTCAGCAAGATTGTGGCTAAGTATTCATTAACGTTTACCAACCTCTCAAAATACTCAATGGATATGGTTTGGGATCTATTATATTAGGCATGGAACTTTGATCTAGGTCTACATTGGTACATAATGGGTAGTGTGATACATCTATTCATTCTTACTAATGTGGAGGTTCTATATTGTTCCTTGGTGATAAAGATATTTAAGGTCAACTAGACACTAACAATAGGTTCTAGCAGTGGGAACATAGGGGCTGAGACATTGGTAGTAGGCATCTGATGGTAAACAGATGGTTTTGGACATATGATGAATTTTATAAGGTGATATTAGGATCGATTTTTTAGGGTTTAGGGATGTCATGCTGGGTATAGTCAGCCTAGGGAGAGGTAGTGTTACTCTTATGATGTTTGTGGATTTCTCATGTGAGATTGTTTGACTCACCGTAAGGGTAATAGATATATAGTGGATGGGGAACCTAGGCATAGGTAGTGGTAGGAGTAGGTAGTTCCATTGGATGGTGGATGTGGTACAAGCTCATGTAGAGCACAAGGAGGTGTAATATGATTTGGCATGTTGTTAGCACCGCCATGTGGACCCCGTCAGGATCAAGGAGATGGTGAATGGGGGTGTGGAAAACTAAATTCCATAATGTCCTATAATATAGAAGTACGAGGGAGGATTAAATGTATGATCTATGTTGTTTAAAATAGATATTCAGTTTTTATAGCACATTAATGAGCCACTCTTTTCTTTCTACATCCCTAGTTTGAGACCTAGAGGTCCCTGTTGAGCCCCTGGCTCAACCCTTATGCTTGGAAACTCCAGTAAGAGATTAATCAATGATTACATACTTTTGAATAATGTCTGATAGGATATATTTCTTCAATGAATATCCTTGTGGATGTTATGAGGCCTTACTATTTCATATTAGGCATGGACTGCCTATACAATATTCATACATAGACTGACAGTTTTAGGACGAGGATTGATGTGTTCATGTTGATGGGTTAACATTTTCTTTAATAAGTAAGTAGGAGACCCTGGTGAATCAGTATGGACGTAGATATAGAATGATGAAACCAATTACTTTTTAGTTGGTTAGTATGCATCTTTGAAAAGTGGATGGTATAGGATATTAGTTTCTTATTGTGGTGGATGTCTATGTATATGTATATCCTAAGGACGTTCTAGATTTACCTCCCCACTAAGAGATAGATTCCTAAATTCACTTAAACCTATCTAAAGTCTTGATATCCATTCCAGCATATCAGATGGATCCTATATAGCTTCGCGAGATGAGGGGGTAACTGGTGGAATTCCAGATAAAGGTCTTCATGAGATCCTATGTTTCCCCCTAGGCATCTCCAACGTTGTTCTCCAAGAAGAAGGATACGATATTGAGGTTATGTGTGGATTATTAGTGCCCAAACCAGATAATATTGAAGAATATATATCCCCTTCAATGGATAAATTAACTCTTAGATCAGTTGATAGGGGCACGATGGTTCTCAAAGATTAACCTCAAATCAGGATATCACAAGTTCTGTGTATGATATGAGGATATACCTAAGATGGAACTCATATGTATCTATGGTTAATATGAGTAATTTGTGATTCCAATTAATGGTATGAACTCCCTAACAGAATTCATGGGATTGATTAACAAGATCTCACAACCATTCTAAGAATGGTTTATAGTGGTCTTCATCGAAAATATCCTAGTGTACTCAGAATACAAGGAGGATCATAAAAGACACTTGAGGGTGGTTCTAGACACACCTTGAGAGCACCCACTTTTTGGGAATATATTGATGTGCCTATTTTGGACCTAGGAGGTCCATTGTTAGTGAAATTTTATCTCAACTATTGATGTACCGGTGGACCGAGCAAGGGTCTAGGTAGTATTTACATGGGAGCCACCCAAGATTCTGATAGAGGTATAGAGATTCTATAGGTTGGTAGACTATTATAGAATATTTTTACCTTATTTCTTCAAGATATCAGGACCTTTGACAAATTTTACTTAGAAAGGTAATTCTTTATTGTAGATAGAAAGGTTATAGAAGTATTTTCATGAGTTGTGACAGATGTTGATGAGCAGAACCATCTTGAGATTTCTAAAGGAGGGTGTTGATAACATTGTGTTTGGTGATGCATCAAGGAATAAATTTTTTTTCTAATGTAGATGTAGGTAGTGATTTCTAATGGGTCTAGGAATTTTTGAACAGTTTTTTAGAAATACGTAACACAAACTATTGATTTGGAATCAATGGAATTTTCCATGATGGTCTGACGACACAACCTCTTGGTTGAGTGGTTTATCATCTACTCATGCCAAAAGAGTCTCACGTATATCTTCTATCAGACGATTCTTAACATGATATAGAGGCAATGGACATAGATCCTCTTTTAATATCACTTCAATATATTCTATATTAATAGAAAGTTGATTCTAGTGGAAAAAAATCTTAGAAGGTGATGTTGTTATTAGTTTTTTCTAAGGAGTCAAATAAGTTAGCCACATTATAGTTTTAATTTTTGAAAAAGGATGGTTCTTCATATATATAGTTAATGGTTATCACCAGACAACTTCTAAAACATGTTAGGGAAGCTATTTCTGTAGATATTTATAGTGATACCTTATATACATAGATATTTATAAGATGTTCACCTGAATAATTTTCTAAAATTAGGGAGCATTTTATCCTTTTTAAAGGACTGATGATGGTTCCAATAATATTGTGTGAGGAGATGATGAGGTAGTTTTATGCATCCCCATTGGTATTACATCCTGTTGTGTAAAATTTTTACCAATACCTCTAAAATAAATTCTATTATCTAGGAATAATGAACTTTTAAGTAGAGTTCTTCTCTTGATACCTCACTTTTCAGTAGGTGAATGATCATCACCAAGTTCACGTGTATTTATATCATCCCGTTGAGGTTACAAAGTTGATGTGGGGTGTAATATCATTCGATTTTGTGATGGGGTATCCATGTACATCTAGAGAGAACAATGCCATATGGGTGATCGTAGACGGACTCACCATGTCATCCTACCTCCTAGCTATTGGATAGTAGAGTAAAATAGAGAGAATGTAAGCCTTTACATGCATGAGATATTTTATCTTCATGGAGTAACCTTAGCAGTCATTTCATAGCATTTTTCTTGATTCATGTCTCAATTAAAGAGAGGATTGTAGGAGGGCTTTGGTACTTAGTTTCATTTGAGCACATCATTTCACCCCCATACTAACAACCAAACTGAGCGGACTATTCATTTCTATAGGACATGTTGGACTTTTTCCATAATTAGAAATATCATCTACCCTTGGTGGATTTTTTTTACAATAACATTTACCATTCCACCATTAGTATGGAAAAATTTGTTCCATTTTAAGGGAGACCTTATATCTGAACGGTTTATTGGATTGATCTAGGAGATCCAAAAAACATTTCCCCAGAGTTGGTGTGATTTAAAAAATAAGGTGAAGATAATTTGAGGGATTATGAAGACTGTTCATATCCATCAAATGTACATTTTGGACTGACTATGTAGGCCATAGTTTACAAAAAATTTTGGGGTTGAATGTTTCACTTAGATTCATTATAATGTCCTAGATAAATAATATGCTTGGTGAGGACAATATTTCTTATCTCTACTACCAATGATAAATTGGGTATACAATGTAATCCATGTGTCACATTTGTGGAGATATTCACATGACATATCATATTTTATCAACTAGAACTAGCTTGACATAGAGGATAAAGATACCTTTTCATAGTAACCAGTAGATATAGAGGATCAGTAGGAGATGAACCTCCATGGGAAAGTGATTCCTTTGTTCCAGGTTTGATGGAAGCATGGAAATCTTAAAGAAAAAACCATGGAGTAGGAAACCCAGTTCCGAGCTCAGTAACCACATATTTTTGAGTAGTCCTTTTTTCTTTTCAGAATGAAAATTCCAAATGTGGGTGGAATTCAATGTCTTTATTTATCCATTTAAATATTTTAATTATATATTATAATATTTTCATTTCCATGAACTGATATGGAATTAGGTTTTTAGGCTCACTGAACCTATAATCAATCATTAAAAAATATTAAATATATTAATATCACACATTCATGATTTTCCCGAAAAATGTGAATAACTCGTAAATGAAATCTTATATCATTAATATAATACTTTCATTGATTCCGGATTTCTAGTATTACCCTATGAACGACACAACCGTTGTCATATTTGGGTATTTCTGAAATATTCATCATAAGCACAAATAGAAAAATAAATTTATTTAATTTATTTATTTAATTTATTTATTTAATTTATTTAATTTTCTTTGACGTAGTGACCTATGAATTCCATATTTAACCCCGATTATGGGTGGTTCCTATAATTATTCATATAACCCTAGATACTTATAGAGTATGTCATGGAGAGTTATTTCCGAAAGACATAAAATCAGAGGATCGAACCATTATCGCAAGGGTAGCCAATGATATTAGAGTTCGTGGATCTCGCTAATGGATATGATGCAGAATCATTATTCTTCAACGAATGATAAAAATCAATGTAGTATATATTTTTTTGTGTATTTATCCATTTTTTCTTATCCTATTACAAATTTAAATCAATAAACTAATGGATTCATTCATGGATCAATTTTATTGTGTGTATGAGATTATTTGTTGGATATTTGGGGATTTCTCTTACTCTTAAATTTATATATATTCATTCATCATTCTAATGGAATAGAATTGAGGACAACATTAACATTGATTAAATTCCATTTATATTTTTTGTTTTTTATACATTTTTTCCATGTTCTTCATGCAGTATTCGTCATTATTTGATTTGGACAGTGGTTTGAAAAATACCCAGTAATCCGTAGTTGTGAACCCATTTATTGATGCAGTGGGTGTATACCATATATCAAGGTTCAATTCTATATTTTGATCATGAAATGATAATAATGATGATGGATCAGGGCATATCATTCTTCTTTGTGTGAGTTTTGGGCTACACTAATGGGATGGAACTATGGGACCATTTCCCAAGAGAATTGAATGGATGAATTCCATTGAGTTGTGATAAAAAGGTTTGACCGAAACTAATACACATTTATTTGTGTGATTCATGGATATATTTGAGTCTAGAGGACTTGGTTTTGATGTGATAAATAGATCACCGATTTCTATAAATTCTCAATATACACATTATGTAATCTGGAAATACACGACATGTGGGGCCCTCGTAGTGGTGCTTGGGTTTTTGGGGAGAATAAAATTATCAAACACTACGTGATATATGTCACATGCCATGTGACCTCTACTTGGATAATTAGAATTTATCTTAAAGTAAGCTAGTAGTAGACACATCCAAGTACATGGTAAATGGTTGAGTACATGGGAATGACCCAGTACTCAGACATAGCTTGGTACATGGCATGACCTCAGTACATGGGCATGACTATATGTACATGTAATTGGTAGAGGCGCATAAGAACAAACACTGGTAGGTAAGGTATTAGTGTTTCAAGGAATGTACCCTAATTAAATATCTTTTAATTCTTAAAATATGACATAGAGACATTTTTTTCTTCAACATACACTATTTTACTTAAGGGTAAATTCCCTAGATACATCCTTGTGAAGGTATAGTATTAAATTATGTCATGGGTATAGGATTATGATCCTCTCTAATGGATTAGTTTCTGGTGGAATTTTAGGAATCCCTCCCAAATGCTAGGATGAGATCCTCTATCATCTTTTTCAGTATATGGGGTTCCGAAAATTGGTATGGAAAACTGTACATGGGCATCGATCCACTACATAGTAGGATAATCAATATTGGGGTGCTGGTATACCCCATGGAACTAAGTGTGATCCGCTTCCATGTATTGATATCTTCAGACCTCTAGGGTGTACTTTCTTATGGAGATACCTACTGAGAATGGATTTTTGGATGAAAACCATTAGTACTACAAGTCTCACAAAGTGATTACTCTTAAGAGAGTGTAATTATGGACTCTCGAGTAGTTCTAAGGATATAAATACAGTTGTAGTCTTACCATGAGACGTAATGTCTACTCTGAGTATATATGGATTTTCTAATGTATGTCACATGATCTGATTTCCATATCCCAATGATGAGTTCACTAAACAGGATACCTTATTCTTAGTGATTTTGGGGTGTCCCACTAAGTACTTTTATACTCACACTGGTATGGACTCTTCTTGCATGTGTTGTGTCTTAGGAAGAAGACTGGTCGTGCAACAGGGTTCTTAGTGAAATAGAAATAAATAGGGCATATATTGGGAAAGATAGATTGTGGTACATTCCTAGTGTCACATTTGAATATAGTCTTCCATTACCATTAGGATTTACATATTTATAGTTTTTTGGGCTTGTATTTGGTCTTCTTTAGTTCCCAATGTTTTTATTGTACTTTTGTTTTAGGATTTAGACATATGAATGCATATGATATCAGTTGTATTTTACATTAAATCATTATATGGGATTGGATATGTGTTTGTGTGAATATAGGTAACTTAAGGATATGAAATCCCATGTGATTATTATGCATACTTGACATTGGGTTTTATCCCCTAGCCTATTATAGGAAGGCTTGGGTAGTCACACTCAGTATATCAATGGCCTTGCATGCCTCGATGGGTCTGGTAGTGGAAACATAGGTCTTTCGTACTCCTAGTTTTGGTTGAGATTGTACTCCCCTATTTAGGGAATGGGTACCCTATATATGTGGATGGTACTCCCCCATGACACCTTCGAATGGAACCCCTTGCTCTTTTGTTAAGTGTAGATGGTACTCCTCTATTCAGGGTGTGAGTTCTCTATCTATAGATTGGTACTCCCCCATCTTCATGTTCTGATGGGGTATGGGTTCACTATGGAATGTGTATCTCTCGGCTAAAGAGTGTAGTGGTAAAGAGATAGCCCCTACAAACATATTATAGTGAGAATATGTTTAATATTGGGAATAAATTATGGACTACAAGAGTTGCATGCTTATTCATAATCTTTCAATTGTATGTGAGATGGAGATCCCCTTTCTCTCTCATATAGGTCTATTTTTCATAATATATATGCATTGGGCATCATTTACCTATTACTTTTGGTTGATATGAATATTTTTATATCTCTATACTTATTCCCTTTGTTTTTAAGGCATCAAACTGGGTATGCATATTCTCCCCCTTCATGGTATTTTCCCGAATGTGTCGTGTCTTATAAAGACGATAGGCAGATCGAATGTGATTATGGTACAAGATAATCATACATCGGTGAATTGACCACGTATGGTGGTTAGGCTTGGAGATAAAGAGATAAGATCTCTCATGTTTCTTCTTTTCCAGTTGTTCTTAGGATAGTACTTCATTTCTAGGTGGTCATATATTCTCCAATTTTCCCTTTGGACGTATTCTACTATACTTTATGTATCTCCTCGATTTTATTTCATGCATGGTTTATCTCTAGATGATATAGTATTTAATTTATATTAATCTACACTATATCAAGGAGATACATGGGTGAGTGGATAAAGGTTCATTAGGAAAAGACGTCGCATTGAAGTTATTCCTTCTCAATGCCTGTCTTTAGCCCCTATCTGATTAGATGTGGGATTGGGGTTATGACGACTCAGTCTTCCACAGTCCCGGAGGTCCCAGGTTTTTTAAGTCATTATAGATTGGTATTAGTTATATTTCATCCTTGAGATAGCATTTTTAGTTTTTCCTAATGAGGATTAGTCAGGAACCTAGGTAAACAATGTCAGAGTGTCTCGAGTGTAGCCTTTAGTCAAGGGATACAAATGGTAGTGTAGAGACTGATGTAACTATACATGAGAACTTTGAATACATTGTTTTTGACATGGAATATAGATAAATTGGTTGTCAGGAACAATGGTACACGGATCATATAGGATTGGGTACTTTGACAATCCTTCTTGGGTAATATCCTCATATATGTATATTCTCATCTGACCATGGTATGTCTTGATTACTTGTTATGATTCCTAGAAATCCATCCATGAAAAAAATTCAGGATCATGATAATGATTCGATGAGTGATGATTCCTTGGTTAAGGGGTCATATCATGAGATATTTTCTCTAAGTGGATAGGTAGCAGCACCCCCACACGTTAAGTAACAGTTAGTGCGGGCATTTCAAAATGAGGGTGTGTGTTGGCTTAGCACACTGTGTGAGTTCTAGTGACCAAGAATGTTGAGGTTTAATGGTGATCCAAATACACTGGTAGTATAGGATTGTCTTATGTTGGGAATCTGAGTCTTCAGGCTTTTATGGACCTTGACTGATCAAATGGTTGCACTGGTAGCCAGTAATTTCCACATAGCACTAGGTTACCGGTGGAGTCTAGTGACATAGGTACATGAGGAGCTGGCACTCTCATGGTCCAAATTCAAAAAACAATTTTTTTAGGAGTACTACCCCTCATTATTATTCTCATTTTGGACTCAAGAACATATGGAGATATATAATTTTAGTGTGTTAGTAGATGAGTTTGTCATGAGGTTCACTGAACATGCATGGTACTCCCTCGATATCTTTTGAGATATCTCCTTCCATGTGAGGATGTTAGAGTGGGGTCTTCAAAAAGGTATATAAGACAACATGGTCTCTTTATGTCTTCCTACCTATTTGGGAGTACTAGATTGAGGTATAGTTACAGATCTTTCTAGCTGAGTGATGTTGACAGACTGATGTTGAATGTGGGTATCCCAGGGTTGAGTCCTCTATAGTGGCTATAAAGAGACATAGATCAAGGCCTCATCATAAGATTCTTACCCATTATTAGTCTTAGGAATTTGGTTTTGTAGTATATGGAACACATAGAGGATTAATGTATCCTAGAGTGAGGGGATATTATGCATGTGGTGGTCATGGTCACTTGGCACGTCACTGCTTGATGCATCGAGCAAACAAGTATATTTAGGAAATGGATAGAATTCCACAACAGACATAGAACCTTGATCAGGGTTCCTATAGACATGGCATGGGTATCCCCCAAGGAGGTGGATATAGTAGAGTACTAGGTGGGGATCTAGGAGGAGGATATTTTAGTGGAGGGAGATGTTATGAGATAGTTCGAGAACCACTACCAGGTGGCCCATTCCAAGCTTAAGGATATGGTGGTTGGGATCATGAGAAGATTTAGGCCATCAAATATTATGAACCATCATCTCATAAGATGATACATGGTATGTTTTTTAATTTTTATACGCATTCTTCAGTTTTTGAAGACATGGGTATGAGTTAATGCTTTTATGTATCCCTTATACTAGATCTAGAGATCCACCATGACGCCTCAATACATCATCATTTTCTATATTTTCTAAATGGATCTGATTATTTGATATCTCTTATCATCTGGCCAAGAAAGCTGTCATTTTTCAGGATAGTTTCATGTGGGACCACTTCATCATCATGATGAAACCATACTAATTTATACATTGTAAGGATTTGTTATCCCCTATTTGAGGCCAGATCGACTATCATCACAGGTGAGTAAGATGCCTTCAGATTGATGAGATGATTTTCTCCTTTACATGTAACACCCCAATATTTTGTGATTTTTTTCTAATTAATTTAATCTTTTTGATAATTTTCAATTCACGCTGCATTGGATATAGTTTTTTCATAAAATCACTATTTTTTTCTTTCATTATACGCAATACTAAGATACTCTTATTCCAAACGTAACTCTTAGGTTAAATTGTGGCAAATTCAACACTATTTTGTTCTTTTATTCCAAACAATACTGATTCTCTTTAATAGCATTCGTTACAAGCAAGGCCGAGTTTTACTAAACTAAAATATACTATTAACATGATTATTAAAATATTACAATAACTACCACCTAGAAATTTGAAAGGAAAATAAAAATAAGATTAAATTAATTAGGAAACTATTATTTACACCTTTATATAAAATGAATCCTTTAGTTATTAATTAGTATATGTGAAAGTAAAAAATATTTGAAAATAAGGAAATTATATTCAAAGAAAAATATATTTCTATATATAAACGCAAATATATCTCAATAAAATAAATAAGACACTTTTGATAAATGACGTCAATAAAATTTATATATCATGTATTCAATAAAAAAATTATACTCCTCAAAAATATCTTATAGGTATAAGATAAAGATAAATCCAATTTTATTAATAAAAATATGTATTTTTCTAAAAGGTAATGTTTTTTCCTTTTAATGGAGAACCCATTTCAAATATAATTTTTGACACTTTTATAATTTTTATAAGAAAAAATAAACTTCATTTTTCTAATTTTAGTTGAAAATTTTACTTTGGGTGAATTTTTGGTATTTTTCTGAGAAATTTCATTTTTTTGATTAATAGTTAAAAACCATTGAATTTTAATTCAGAACAGCTTTTTCCTATAAATTATTTAATTTATTAAATTTTTATTGAACATAATGTTTAATTAGATAATTTAAATATAAATAAATTCAATTTAAGTAAATGAAAAAAATTACTATGAAATTATATATAAAAACATACCATTATTTTGAACATTTTTACTTTAAGATCCCTCTTTGTCTTCCCATACGTGGGATTAATTTTAAATTAATTTCTGCCACTTCTATGTTTGGAATTGGAAAATGGATTCTATATTTTTAATTAGAATAATTTTTAAATTCTAATAATCTCAATATTCTATATGACCAAAAATATTATTGAATGTGACTAAAATTAATTACAATGATTAATAGATGATTTTATTTCACAAAGGACTAAACCTTAAAAATAAGGCCCAAATGGCATATAAAATTTCTCAGAGTCAATTGGTTTTTCATATTTCAACCCTACACTCCATTGGATATAATTTTTAGCATTATTGGAACCACATGAAATGTGAAAAATTGGTGGAATTACCTTTTAAAAAAATTACAACAAGGTCACTCCCCCTCCACTATAAATATGCCCTCAACACTCCCACTTATTCACACCTATAAATCCATTTGTATAACCCAAAATATAAATATAATCCTTCAATATCCTTCCATTAATCCTGGAATCCTCTATTTGGGTATAAATCCATCAATGGAATCCCATTGGTGCAAACCAAAATTAGTTACCCAAAGAAGAGGTAACATCTTTCAACAAGCTCCATTGTTTTATTTTAATTCTCCAACACCTCAATTATTATTATACAATGATAATATAATAACCTAATATAACATAATATTATTCATTTTTTTTATTATAAGTGTTTTACCTACACATACACACACATCCATCTAATGGTTAACTAACTTGCTATTCTTTTGTTCGATGAACTACCACCTCAAGGAATGATGTTGTTCATTTATTATTTACCATCTCTCATGGTTTGATATTATGATGAGAATTATATTATTATATTATTTATATGATATATATTAATTATTTATTATTATTTAATTATTATATGAAACATAAATTCAGGCTTCCCATTTTCTGTAAATATGATATCTTCATTTGTGGACGTGTGGATTACCGCCTCCTCAATACGATGTGATTCGTTAATGATTTCCATTTAATTTATTAAGGATGGGTTTTGTGAAATTATATGATATATATTACAAAATAATTATAATCTAATGATATTATATATATATCATTTACTTTATTAATTCAGTACAATAAGAAAATAGAAAAAATATTCATGTGTACTCACGGCCTACCGTCTCCATGACCGGTGTATTCTATTACATATTTATATATTTTATAGATTATTATAGATACATATTTACTAAATATATATGATATTAATATTATTTTTTACCTTCAATAAATAATTAAATCATAATCTATCTAATAGGATCAATAATATCAAGCCAAATATATAACTGAAAAACAAAGAGAATGTTGCCCAAAATGTAACATTAACTTGGAGTTGTTAATAAAGGAGTAATATAAAGTCAAAACCAAATAATATATGGTATTAGATATAATAATACGATTTTGTGTTAGATTTATAATAAAATTATATTAGGACACAAGTGATTTTCAACTCCTATTTATTATATTTAGAGTTTATGCATCCCATGGATTTATTATATTATTCTTATACTTAAATTTATTTTTATTTACATAACCCTTTGATGATTTTTCTTTCATGGTTTTTGTGTTTCAAAATATACCAATCGGTAAGTAATTTGGTCTCAATTTTCTTTCATTGAGACACCGGGAATTTTATGGTCCTTTAATTTTCTATGATGTTAATATCTTGACTTTGACATGTTATATTATGAATCTTCTTAATTTTATGATATTTTAATCCTCATTTAATTTTATTCTTTCCATTTTTTTATGATTATATACTACCGATGTGGTATCAATTTATTTCGACTATCTCATAATTTATTGATAATATTTATGATTATGCTTCCATTGATGAAATATTATGATCCATATCTCAATAACTCGCATTAGGTTTCGTAACCTATGGTGACTCATGTTATATCCAAGAAATGTTATCATTTTCCAAATTTTTTAATCAAGATAAGTAAGAAAAAAATAATGAAAATATAACCTTATTTCTCTTTTCGGTTAGAAATATGTGTTCTTTCGAAATAGTGTTTTCTAAAAATGAATTCCAATTTTTTTACTATTATCATATTATTTTTAAAGGATATCTTTATCTATGTATTACCATTTTAAACAAACATTCTTAAAAGTAATATTCTTTTTGTTTTATTATCAAGGCATATTTTTGGGTTTTTATGGTGGGAAAGGAATATTCGGCATGTACGAAATTACCCATTATCATATCTATAATTTTCTTGATGCATCCTTTATAAGTTTACATGGTTATTTTTTTAAATTAAAATTTTTTCCAAGTATTACGGAAATTTTTTTAATTTTTCAATTGTTTTCAAAGAAAAAAAAAATTCAAAATTTTTTTAATATTTAAAATGTATTTTAAATGATTTTTAAATATTCTTATATATGTTTTCAAATGTTTTTTTTTCAGTGAAAAGATATCAAATATTCTTATATATGTTTTTAAATTATTTTTAGCTAAAAATATTTTAAAAAAATTTCAATTTTCTTTTATGCGTTTTCATGGAAAAAATGATTTCAAATGGTTTTCAATATTTTTTATTGGTTTTCAAGGTTATTTTCAAGGAAAACGGTCTTCAAAGTGTTTTATATTAAAAAAAGGATTTTTAAAACCATACAAGATATTTTCTTCAAAAAATAATTAAATGATTTTTTTTGATTCCTAATATTTTATCAAAGTGGTTTAAAGGATAATTTTTTTGATAATGTTAATATTTTTAAAATGTGATTTTCAAAGAAAAGTTATGTTTCATGTGATCTATCAAAATATTTCTCTATCTAAGATGAGATACATGGTTATTGTTTTTTATTTACTATTTATATGATACAATGATACCATTCATATTTTCTATCCGAATGGTCTATGTTTTGATGGGTTCCTTTTTTTGGAACCTATTCCTCTTCAATGGGTTATCCCCTGATAAATGCTTATGAAACCCACTTCCTTTCAAATAATATTCTCAGATGAAATGATTATGAAATCTGTCAATTTTCCATAGGTTATGATATGATTAAATTATTATGATACTCATATAATTTCTTGGGTTATAAAATGATGTTTATAAAACCCATATCTTTTTCTAGGTCTTGATAAGATGAATGTTTCATAGAACATGTATGTATGACTTTATTAAGAGATAGATTAAAACTATATCTCCTTCCAATGAATTGGGTAATGATTAATATCACATGATATAATGATGGGAGAAAATTAAAACAACTTGATCCACAATGGGAAATAGGTGTGTCATGTTCCACTATGGTAAGCATGTGTTTCATGATCCACTATGAGAAATAGGTGTGTCTTGATACACTATGTTTATGGTCTTGGGATTTAACCTTAACAAATGAAATAGTTTTTGATTTTTTTGATGGTTCCAAAGGTATATGATATAAGCATATGATTCATGATTGATTTATGATGATTTATCCCCAATATTATTCATTTCTTATGAACTACCATTATTTATGCAATGATATATGTTTATGATCTTTGATATGTTGAGTATGATCTTCTAATGTCATCATCACATTCTCATACCCATATCACAATGTTTATTCGTACATATCTCCCTTTATTACCCCTACTAAGATTAAAGATGACACTTTTATTATGTTTCCCTTCCCTAGTTTATAAAGAAAGGTTTTAAGTAGAAGAACTAAAGAGGAAAATGTTTTTTAGAAAACATGAAGAAATTTCAGAAAGATAGAATATTTTGTTCCATGTTTCAATATACCCTAAACTATTACAGCAATTGGGCATTTATTTTTATAATTTTCATAATATTCAACAGAAATGATGTAATATCCATGTATGTTAAGCCTAGGTAACTATAAGTGGTTTCCAAGAATATGTTTGGTCAATCATTGAATACATAGAAAAGAAAAAATTAGTGATGCCCATAGGGATATTTATAAGGTGATGTCTAGGGATGTATCTAATGATATGCCTAAAGTATTATAGATTAAATGATAAGGTGTTATGATTTAGACAACATATAAGTAATTTTTTATTATTATGTGGTTTTAATCTATGATAATTGAAAATCATGATGTGATTTCCAATTTTATATTTTGGCTAGACCCTAAATAAATCATGTCAATGATGAATGAAATGTATAATGTGTTGATTGTTCTCTTGAGAAACCAAAGGAAATGGGTTTCGGAATAATAATTATTATTTATATTCCCCCAAATTTTTTTCCAATATATGATTCATGGTGAACATCCAAATGGAAAAAGGTGGCGACAATGTTCTATTGAGTACTTCATATGGTATGATCCACTGTCTTGTAGTGGTTCCACTGATCCACTAGTATGTCAGTAATATATCAGTACCACTAGAAATACATTTTACATTCTTCACTGCATGGGGCATGAAAAGTTCATTTAGCTATTTATCATTTGGTAGGTGAGGTTCAATAGTGGTGTACACTTATTATGATCACTAGGGAACATGATGAATTTGAATATATAGAATGGGAAGAGTTTAAGGGGGTAATTTTCAATAAGAAATTCCCGAGTATTCTATAAACATATATTGAGAAATAATTCCTTGAGTTAGTGAAAAAGTCTGATGAATCTATTAGTACCTATGAAAATAATTTTTTAATACTTAAAAGGTTTGCTTATAGTTTGACTATTAGCCCTAAATGAAAAATTGAACGACTATTTGGTGGCCAGAAACAAAATCTTCAAAAACCGATGGCAATAAGAGACTTTATAAGTTATGAAGAATTCATTCAATGTGAAATAAAGGTATAAATTTAAATTAGATAATCCCATTATTCCTTTAGTTTGTATATGAAAATTAATTTTGAGTATAATGATAACTCAAATGGTGGAGTGAAATTCCAAATATCTATATGTGAAGATTGTGGGAAAAAGCATCAAGGGAATTTTATCAATAAAACTGTGAGGTGAATTAAATATGTAATTCAAGGTCATAAAATCTATGATTGTTGAAATATTATTAATTTAATGGTTAATGTAATTTATGAGAAGATATTTCTAACTAATTTACCACCCGGACTCTAATGTTTCAGCTATAAGGAGTTTGGGAATTTGGCAAATCAATTCCCTAATCCAAGGGATAATGTGAATGAAAATCCATAACCACCCATAGAAAAACAGACAGATTTAAAGCCTATTAAATCAAAATGGATGAATTAAATCAAGATAATTTGGGAATACTTATCCTTCCCCACTTATTAGTGGGGTTAGTGATTGATTTAAATTAATAAGCCCTGTGAAAATATTATTATTCATCCATTAGTGAATTTTCATGTGATCATCCCCCTGCACATGGATCTCGAAATAATGAAATCAAATTTAATATTCATTTTGTTGAAGGATAAAACCATGTTTCCAATAAAAATATTTTTTTCTATAAGATATGAGCTTATTAATGGAAGAAAGGGTGAATAATATTTTGGAAGGGTTATAACTCTAACCAATTATCGAATGGTTTATGTTAAACTTCAGATGAGGTTTTGGAAATTAATGTATTATCTATCCATGTGATGATTTATTAATATTTTAAAACTTGTGATAACCATTTTTTACGATAAAGAAGGTTGGAATGACTTATAATTCTATTAATGATTCAGTAATGAAAAAGTCACCAAGTTGATCAAGGGAAAAAAGGGCTAGGTTTTCCTGAAATCATGTTTGTATATTGTTTCATAAAAATTATTCAACTATATGAAAAATGAACTTGAAATAAAAAAATTAAAGTTATCATAATTTCTTATGATATCAATGAACTTTTCAATCCTCTTTGGGTTATGTATTTTTTTTTAAATTTATTTTAATCATGTTCTCTATCACTCTTTATAAAAACATAATAGATTGATTTCTATTCCTGGTCCATGTTTTCAATTTCCACCTATGTTCTTTTATGTGTAAAACTAGATTTGTTTTACTATAGATAACCATTATGTTTTAATAATAATTTTTACCATGTGTATTTTTGTGAAATGAAATTTCAAGTATTAAACCATTGATAACCCAGGGAAATTTTGATGGAAAAAATACATTTTATAGGGGTAAAATGAAAAACCCTAAGATATTGGGAATTGTTATTTTTTGAATTAATTTAAATTTTTTTTCATTTTTCACTTCACGCAACAATGAATGTACTTTTTTTATAAAAGCACTAAGTTTGTCTTACATTATACGCAACACCATGTTAGTCTTCTGCCACATGAAATACATAGGTTTGCCTGCAGTCCCCACAACACTATTTTTTATTATATTACACACAATACATAGTCCCTTTAATAACATTCATTTCACTCAAGTCCATGTTTTACTGAACATCAATATACTATTAACCAGTTTGTTTAAATATTTTTATAGGTACTAAATTTCCATTGGAAAAGATGTTATGAATAAGATTAAATAAATATTATAAATAATATTTAAACATGTATATAATATGAACCCTTTGGTTATCAATCAGAAGAATTTAATGTAATATATATTTGAAAATAAAGAAATTTCTTCTCTAAGAAAACATTTTTTCTATGTTCAAACACAATTTTATCTAAATAAATTTAAAACACCACATGTGATTAATGATTTAAATAAAATTTATATATTATAGATTCAATAAATATTTTTTATACACATCCAATATATTTTATAGGTACAAGATAAAAATAAATCCAATTTTTTGAATAAAATGATGTGTTTTTCTAAAAGGTAATTTTACCGACTCTTAATGTTAAACCCATTTTAATTATATTTTTGAAAATTTCATAATTTTTTTTGGAACAGTTAAACTTCATTTTTGGAATTATATTATAAAAATTTACATTTTGTTAATTTTTTGGTCTTTTATAAATTTATATTTTTATGAAAAATGAAAAAATGACTGAAAATTCAATTTTTTATTAAACAATGTACTTTTGGGGAACAAGTGGGAAACCAAAAGAGAAATGAACTAGATATTAATCAATACCATAAAAAACCAATTTATTGAAATCAATATTAAACTTATTTTAATCCTTACCTTTACATAGCCTCTATTAAAGTGTAGTGGCCATCATGCTTGTATCATCCATGATAAGTTCTTAAAAGTTATAGGCTATATTGTCCAATGATTTTATAAACTCTTCCACACCAAGACTTTAAATCCTATTCTATAAAAATTAACTCCACCCTCTCACTTATTCACACATCTCAAGAACTTTTTCACACCCAAAAAATTCTCAAATAATCCCCAAACATCCCTCCCTTCACCCTGGATGCCTTCCACTGTGCATAAATCCAACCAAGGAATCCCTTCAGTGAATAACAAAATGAGTTACCCGAAAAATGTGTTACATCCTTCCTCAAGCTTCTTTGTTTTATTTTCATTATCAATCACATAAATTCTTCTTATTATATGTTTATATAATAACCTAATTATCCCAAATATACTAGGATGTTGTTGTTATAATAGTTATACCGATACTTACACACACATTAATTAATGGGTAAAAAACATATCGTTCTTATTTACAGAGAACTACCACCTCACAAAACAATGTTGTTCATTTTTATTTTACCACATCCCATGGTTGGTAATTATGATGGAAATTTTTTTTATATGATATTTATGATATTTATGATTTATTTAATCTTCTATAATTATTATATAAAACATTCCTTCATGATTTCTATTTTTTGTAAATACGATAACTTTGTTTGTGGATGTACGGACTACCACCTCCTCAAAGCGATGTGATTGATTCACATTTTACATGGACTAATTTTATGATGGATTTAGTGAAATTATATGGTATATATGACATAATAATTATACCTTAATGTTATTATATATATACATATATTTCATTTACATTAATTCTTTCAATACGAAAATAAAATGTAAAAAACACTCGTGTGTAAGTACAACTAACCATCTCCATGAATAGTGTATTCCTTTTCACATTTATCTATTTTATATATAATAATATATCAATATATACTGAATATATATGATATTTATATCATATTTTACATTATTTAAATAAGTAAATCGTGATCTAATTAAGAGGATCAAGAATAACAAGCCAAAACATATAAGAAAAACAAAACTGATATTACCAAAAACGTAACATTAACATAGAGTTTTTAATAAATGGTAATATAAATTCATAATAAAATCATATATTATATAATATATAATAATATGGTTATATTTTATATTTATAATTAAATTATATTTATTATATAGTAGTTTTGAACATGTATAACGAAAGTTAAGACCTAAGGTATGGGTTTTCTCGTCTCACATTATTTTCAATGATACATAAGCCATGTTCACCCCCCATCTATTATATGTGGTGTATATACTGAATATGAATGAATTCTATGATTATTATACTTAAATTTATTTTTATTTACATATCCATTTTATGTTCATTGTTTCATGGGTTTTTTGTTTCAAAAGTAACTAAATCGGTAAAGTATTTTTGTCTCAATTTTCCTTCTTTGAGACACATGCCATATTATGAAACTATATTTTTCTATGAGGTGTATACAGTAAATTTTAGATTTTATATCATGAATCTCCTTATTTTTATGATATTTTATACATCATTTAATATTATTATTTACACATTACCATGATTCAATATTACCAATGTGGTAACAGTTTACTACTAAAATCTGATCGTTTATCAGAATTATTTATGATTATATTTCTACTGATGAAATATTATGATCAATATCTCCAGTACACTCATTATTTTTATCATTCTCTAGTTGATAATGTTCTATCCAATTAATGGTACTATTTTTACATTATTTGGTACTTAATATAATTAAGAAAATGTTTTTAGGAAATCTGCCATTATTATTCCTTTCGGTCGGAAATCTGTGTTTTTCAAAACCTTGTTTTCGAAAAATGTTTTCAAAAACGGTTTATATTATCCTATTATGTTTAAAGTAAAATTTTACCTCAGTAATATATTTTTAAAAAATATTTTATAAACGAATCTTCATGTTGTTTTCTGATCAAGTCACATTTTTAAATAGTTAAGGTGAAAAGGGATTATTCGGCATGTATGGACTTACCTGCCATCATAACTATAATTTACTTGATGATTAATTTGTCAGTTTAAAAGGGTCTTTTTCTAAAGAAAATATTTTTGCTAATATTCGGAAATTTTTTTGATTTTAATATGGTTTTTAAAGAAAAAATGATTTCAAAAATTGTTTTATGTTTAAAAGGGTTTTAAAATTATTTTCAAATCAATCTTAATCGATTTTGAAAATGTTTTTTTCAAATAATTTGATTTCAATGATCTTAAATATTATTTTATAAGTTTTCAAATTATTTTCAAAAATTTTTTTAAATAAAAATTTTATGTTTCTTTTATATGTTTTCAAGGGAAAAGGCATTCAAAATATTTTTAATATCCTTATTATGTTTTCAAGGGTATTTTCGATGAAAATAGTATTCAAAATTTTTTATGTTTTAAAAAGTATTTTTCCAATCATAAATGATATTTTCCAGGATAAAATTTTTAAACAATTTTTTAAAATTCCATATATATTTTTATGTAGTTTCAAGTAACAGGGGTTTGAATATTTTTAATGTTTTAAAAAGTTTTTTTTCATGAAAATTTATGTTCCAAGTGGTCTTTGAAAGTCCTTCTCCTTCTAAGATAACATCCTTGGATATAGTTTATTATTTAATAGGGATGTGATCCATGGATATCAATCATATTATTTCTCTAAATCATATATGTTTTGATGGATTTATTCTTATGGAAATTATTTTTCGTCAATGGGTTATACCATCATAACTACTTATGGAACCCACTTACATTTATAGATTATTCTAGGATAAAATTATTGTGAAACCTATCTACTTTTTATAAGTTTTTTTATTTTTAAATAATCATGATAACCATTTCATTTCATGGGTTATGATATGATGTTTATGAAACACATCAATTTCTATGGGTCCTGATAATATGAATGTTTTATAGAACTTGGGTGTTTGACTTAATTATGTGATGGGTGGAACCTATATATTCTTCAAATGACATGGGTAAATATTTATATCTCATGATATAATGATGTAAAATAAGTTGAAGAGATTGATCTATAATGGAAAATAGTTTTTCCTTGATCCATAATGGGAAACATGTGTGTCCTTATCCACTTTGGGAAACAGCTATGTCTGGATCCACTATTAGAAAAAGGCATGTCGTAATCCATAATGGGAAACTGGTGTGTCCTGATCCACTATGTAGATAATCTTGGTAGTTAACCTTGACACATAAAATGTTTTTCTGCATGTATGATGGTGTCACATTTATATTACATGATCTTATGGTTTATGATATATTTTTGATGATTTATCACCCTTGTAATTCATGTCCTATGAATTGGTAATATTTATTACATTATTCATGTTTATAATCATTGATATATAAGGAATGATCTAATAATGTCATGATCCCTTTGTCATAACCTAGTTCTCCTGTTTATCCCTGTATATCTAACTTATTTACCCTTACTGAGCATCCAAGCTCACCCCTTTCATATTTTTCATTTCACCCTATTAAATTGAAGGATTTTATGTAAAAGAACTATATAAAAAAATATTTTTTGGAAACATTGAATATCTTGGATATAGTTAGATGATTTTGTTCCAGGAATCCAAAGAAACTGAACTATTACAGTCATCAAGCATGTATTTTTGTAATGTTTTGAATATTAATCTAAAATGATGTAATATCCATGTATGTTAAGCATAGGTCACTATATTACCGGTGAAATAGATCACTTGGATGATCTATCATCCCTTGTAAGCTGGATTTTGTTTTCCATAACTCATCATATAGTGATTTTATCCCTTCGAACAATAGTATCTTCAAGAATTTAGATTCCTTAAATAGTGAAGTATTTTATAGATGTCTTCTCAAGGGACAATCCTGGAAAAAATGTCGAGGAAAGAGATGGAATTATAAATACAATTTCACCTCTGGGACATATCGATATCTTCTACAGCATATTAGATGGATCTTGCTATGCTCTAAGATATGAAACTATGTTTAGAAAACCATGGAGGGAAGGTTAGGACCAGTGTGTCCCCTAGGTTTCTCGGGTTGTGTTCAAGAATTTGAGGATGGGGTTGAGAAATTCTCTTTTGTTGATATTTTCATATTATGTTATGGGGTATATAGTGTATTTTGATTACTCATGAGATGGTTTCATATCTGTTCTGATACAGAGGTAGGTTGTGATCCAATATGGGTCAAGTTAGTGGATACCCCATGAGAAAAAATACATGACTCATGACCTCTATTTGGAAGTGATATTATTTTCTCCAATTATGTGGAGGCTCTATATTTTGGGAGGGTGATTTGTTGTTTTATCATACCACCGGATTTTTATGTATTCTTCACATAGAAATATCTAAAACTAAGATGAATATAATGGTTATATTTCATGAAGGACTATGACTTCGAGATAATTGCTACTCTGGGGAAGGGAAATGTGTAGGGATATGAACATAGAAGTATGTATTGTTTATTCTTTGTAGATTAGGTGTTTGATTAGTTGGATTCTTTTCAGCTGACCTAGGTGGATAGGGGTGCACTTTTTCTTCTCTCAACGGTCATGACTCCTCTACTTCTTCAGTGTGTGTGGGAGGATCAGTTGTGAGACATTAACTGTGAGGTTTCTCATGATCATATATATTCATAAGATTCTACAGATGTATTTTCTAATGTTGTGAAACATGTCATCCTTTTATAGTGACAGATAGTGTGTTTAGACACAATATAAGAGTAGGTGATGATTGAGTTTTACAGTTCTCCTTTTGTTTTACATCCTGGTGTAGAAAATATTTAGATGGTACTTTGGAAGTATTTTTGGTAGTTTGACATGATGTGATGTTTTTTCTAGTTAAACTCTTGGTATCTTGCATGTCACCAAGTGAAGGCTAAGCACCAATTACAAAAATTTTGATGTACTATCTTAATATCATTAATAGGAAACAGGATAAAATATTTGTGGACTTTGATACAGGACTTCCATAGACAACAAAAGACCACTACGTCATCTATGTGATTGTTTAACAACTCATGATGTCAACTCATGATGTTTGTTTTAAGTCACGGTAGTTGAGAGGCCTATTGAAGGTATTCAGGACCCAACTATGGATTAGTATGGAGTTCAACCACCTAACAGATGGGGAGACTAAGCACACTATCCAAGTGTTTGAGGATATGATGTGATCTTGGGTTTTGGAATTTTTTTTGGAGTTATGAGGATTACTTTACATTGTTAGAGTTTTCTTATAATAAAACTTATCACTCTACAATCATTGTGGAACCGTTAGAGGACATGTATGAGAGATAAGTCATGTATGTGTTATGCTAGTATGTGGTTGGGAATAATCTTCTTGTTGGAACATTGATGGTGTAAATGATAATAGAGAAGGTTCAGATGATCCGAAAGTATATGGGGACATCCCAGATCTAGAATAAATCATATAAAAATTTCTATCAATGACTTTTGGAGTTTGAGTAGGGCTACCATGTTTTCTTGAGAGTCTCACCAATAAAAATATTACAATGATTCAGTCAAGGAGGAAATATATTCCTATGATTCATTGGGAAAATTGAGATCCTATAGTGGTTTGAAAAGGTTGATCATCACTTATCCCTACCAATGTAGTTCGATCAGGTCCATGAAGTCTACTATATGTCATGGATAAGGAGATATGTGCAGAACCCTATGATATTTATTGACTAGGGAAAGCTACACATCGAAGGTGGATCCACCATCATAGAGTACTTGGTCATGATCGAGGATCAACAATATAAGATCCTATGAGGATGGACCATTCCCTAGGGTTGTGTAGTTTGGCATCATGAGATCTTCTGAGAGTGGGAGAGACAAATTTCAGCTCTTTATCCCCTCGTTTTTGTTTAGATTTTTCTTTCAGGGAAGAAAATACTAGGAAGGGTAATACTTTTCTTACCATTTTTCATGGTAATTCTTTAAAATATATTAAGGAATATTTTTGGAGCCTGGTGTTAGAGAGCATGAGATTCTAAGTCTCGGTCATCCTGAAATTGATATTATAAAAATATTAAATATATTAATATCAAACATTATTACTTTTCATGAAAAAGTAGAATAGCTCATAAACATAGCCCCAAATTATAAATTTGAGAGCAAAATTGATTCCAGGATGTGGGGTTTTCCATAGGCATGACCTATGTTTGGTCAGCTCTAGATGTTTGTTTGATGCTTTCGTTAGCCGATGTATTTAATTGAAGTAATTAAATTATTATTATTTTGTTTATTTTATTAAATTACCAAATTAAAAATTACTATAAATACCCCATTATGATGGTTATCAAAGGTTTAACTATATAAAAGTAGTGATATATGATAGGATGTTCATATAATTCCCCTTTGGAGTATCAGAATCGATCGATGAATGATAATTAGATCAAGATGGATCAAGAGGAAGCATACGTACAGGACTTTCTCCATCATTGGAAAACATGTTCTTCACAAACAATCAATCCAAAATTAATTTAGGGATTGTCAATTTTTGTTTCTTTTTGCTTTTTGTTAAATGATTGAGCATGTATATTGTATCTCCTATTGATCTATGTTTTCTATCTCTTTGCATTTGCCCATTAAAATTATTTATATCAGATATTCATGATATTCCATGTTTCCCACCCTTGATATCTCCAATATATGATCATTTCCCAAGAATAATTATACAATAAATTTTTCACATTTATTCTTGTGATTTTAACCTCTATATTTATCATGTTCTTCACCATTGTCCTATAGGGTTGTGTCTCAACGTTTTTGGGCTGGATTGAGAATGATCAAAACACAAAAATCATTTCTGTAGAATGAAAACACACAATTTGATGTTTTGGGGATGGATTGGGGAATGATGTAGGATGTGGGTGATACTTCCGGGATCTGCAATCTAAATGAGTGAAGGGGTCGGGTAAGAGGAACATGTTCAATCTCACAAGCTTTGTATGGATCACTGTGAACCAATTTTCGGCCATTGGAGGGTTAAAAATTATGGTCCAAGGATGTTTCCTAATATTTCAGGTGGTATTTAGTTATAATACGAGACATAGATAATGGTTCGATAATTAACATAGAGGATATGATCTTTCTAATGAAATTTTTACTATACTCCATGTATTTTGAAAGAACACATAAAATTTTCTTTGGATTCCACAATGTATGGGGTTTTATTTTTTTAAGGATCAAATTCTATGTGGATGGGTTCACATGCCATATGAGCCCCTGGGGTGGCCAAGCCAGGTGATATATGCACACACCCAGAGGCCCATGTAGATAGACACTTCATGTATCAAAGTCTATTGGAAAGGGAAATAATAAACTATATGGGATGTGATGTATTTCTAGGACACAGGGTGATAATAAAAACAACATACCCCAAATGGAACAACTTGTAATGATACATAGCTTACCAATCCATTTCTAGTGAGATCACAACTAGATAATGGAGTGTGTCAACACATTGTGTGGAAACTATACATATCATATACACCTATATGAATATTTTCCCTCTCATATATCTTTCATCAGAACTTATATTTTGGTTTTTGAATGGAATACCTTGAGTGTTTTCCCATGTAGTAGGCGATAGTGGTCTTCATAGTGGATTTTGAAGAATGATGTGAAATGTTTCAATAAGTAAATTTATGTTGGTGATGCTCGATGGTGAAATTGATCCGTATGGATAATCATATAGATTTCATTTAGATATGGTACTCCTCTATTTAGGTAATCAGTCCTATATTTATGGGTAGATTACTCTCATATTGCACTGGGGTATAGTTCCCCCATGCTCTATTTAGTTAGTTAGACATTGTACTCCACTATTCAGGGACCAAGACCTCTATCTATGGGGATGATACATCCCTATCACACTTGGTAAAGGGTCCCAAACACTCCTTAGTCAGGTAGATATGGATCTCCCTTATTTAGAATGTGGTTTCCCTACCTATTAGGATGATACTAACATATCACACCAAGGATTGGGTCCCCCACACTCCTTAGTTAGGTAAATATAGAACTCCCCTATCACACGAGGGCGTGTGTCCCCTATACTCCTTAATCAGGTTGATATGTTGCTACCTTCTTTAGAGTAGAGGTCCACTATCTATGGGGTTGGTACTCCCCTTTCACAAAATAGAGAGGGTCCACTATACTTCTTAGTTAGGTAAAGATGTTACTCCCCTATTTAGGGATAAGGTCCTCTATCTATGGAGGTTTACAACCCTATCTTGGATCTATGATTGGTTACATGTTCTCCCCATAGCATATATCCTTAGGTTTTGGAGCATATTGGTGAGGAGTGGGAACCACCACAAATATTATAGTGATGTTGCATTATATATTTATGGATAACTAGAGTCTCATTCTTACTCATCAACTTTGGCTTGGTTGAAAAATGGAGGTCATATTTCTCTCTTGGATGGGTATACTTTTGAGTATATATATATATATAGTAGGTTTCATTTCCATCTTGATTTGGGTTGATATGAATATTATTGTATCTCTCTCTATATTACCTTTGGTCCTCAGGTCATCCAATTGGGTATGTATATACTCACCTATGCATAGGAATTTATCGTATGTGTTGTGTCTTATGTAGAAGATAGAAAAACGATTGTGATTATGGTAGAGCATAGTGATACTTGGGTGAATTGATCATATATGGTTGTTGGTCTTAGAGATCATGAGTGTGGATCCCTTAGCTTTCTTATTTTCTAGTATTTTTCCCATGAGGGGTTCATTTTAGCACGGTCATTTATTTTTACTATTTTTACTTTGGTTTTATTCTACTATATGATGATGTATTTTCTAGAGTTTATTAGATTCAAAGTTTATCTCTAAATTTTTAGTCATTTACGTTTTTTTTCTCAGCACTATAGCATGGAGATGGTTGGGTGTGCACATATAGGTTCATTAGTAAAATTCCTCCCATTATAGTTATACATTCTCATCACTAATCTCTAGCCTCTAGAATATTGTATATTGGTTTGGGGTTGTGATTCCATGGCCTTTTGTAGGATAGGTGGAACATGGTGGGTTGGTTCTTTATACTGAAGTTAACTTTTTCCCCTTAATTTAATGGGTTTAAACACCCTTTTATCTATGTTATATTTATCCAAGACTTGGTGCCCATGAGGTAGATGTTTACCTAACATCTCCAAATATTTTATGTCTATTCAACCTCATTCCCAGCAATATCCTTGAGTAAGACCATTCTTCCCCGAGTTTCCTTCATCATTCTTCTCTCTACCCCATTTTAATAGCATAGTTTTTCACCCATGAAACATAAGATAGTTTTTGGACTGGAATTAGTGTTTGAGGTGGCCTATTCATGGGGGTTTAAGTCATTAGGTCTTTCTTGGGATGTTTCTTTTCATGTTATATAACCTTACACTAAAGGAAATGAAATTTATATTGATTTCAATTCTACTAAGGTAGGTTATTTTTTATATTTCCATCATTTGGTATGGAATTTGGTACTTTATTTATCTAAATATTTTATTTTTTAAATTATACCTATATTTTATTGTGAAAAATTATTTATAGATGTCTTGGAGTTGTTGCTTACATAGAATAAAGGGTGGTTTTTTAGGGTTTTAGTTTCTAAAATAATTTATCCATACCATGTGTTTATAAAAGTTTATAATTTTTTTGATTAAAATTTAATTTTCCATTAAAATTAATTTGAACCATTTGGTATATGAGTTGATAAAATGGAACATTTCAATTTTATAATGGATTTTCATGAAAGGAATTTATTATTTAATATTGTTTTGATTTTGGTTTTCAATGAATTTTGTAATGGAATTTTTTGGAAATCTGTTTATGAATTTATTTCAAGAGGTCCATTTTATTGATTTTCTTGAAATTTAATTTCAAAAAATGATAAATTACTTGGCATTATGAGTCCATTATATTGATGTATTATTTTTCACTTTTCAGTGGTATTCAAATGATGTGGTTGTGTGATAACCTATTTAGCTTGTGTTTGATTATGCTTGATATGGATTTTTTCTCAAGGTAAATGATTCATATTACTTTTTATATGGATGATATGTGATTGGGTATATTTCTTATGGTAGATTTTGATGTTATGTGAGATTAAATTATGATTTTATATATGGATTTTTTATTTTCCCATCTTCTGTAACTAACTTCATAAGGATCCCAGGTATCTTAGTTAGGGATGAGATATATTTTCTATCTAGTACCAACGAGATATAATAAATCCCCTAGTGTATTAGATAACATATGTGAGGGCCACTAGTGAGGATATATTAGACTAACTGGTTGGTTATAGACATAAGAATGAATCTATAGTCTTACAGATGGTTCCGACCTGAGTATTTCTAGAGTTTCTTCATGGGATGTTCAGTAATTTACCATGATTACTTTATGATTCACTATAGGGAACATTAAATTTTTTTCCATGTTTTATTGGAGTCCATTAAAGTTGATTTTTTTATTTCTTGGATATGTGGTTCCTTCGTGTTTTTTTATTATTCTTGTCCATTTATCTTGTTGAATTAAAATGTTTCTAAAGAGTTTGATAAGGATGTATTTATAAAGTGGTTTTTAAAAGGTATTTAAAAGGGTTATTTTAGTAAAAGAGGCATGGTCCAAGAATATTCTTTTTCAAGTGATTATTTTAATTTTAGGAAAGAAGTATGTTTATGAAATGATTTTGGATGAAATATTGGTTTTTATGTGATTATACAAGAAAATAATACATTCTAAATTAATATAAAACTAGCTTAAATTAATTATCCTATAAAGGTAATAACATGAACTCCATGATGGTATCCTATTAATCCCAATTTCACTCACACCCTATATACACCATTCATTGTATTAAACACTTACAGTTTTTTTTTTCTTTAGATTTAGCCTTCCTTATGTTGGGTGTTCGGGTTAAGTGGTGATAATGTTTTTGGGATAACGATTATGCTTGTGGGTCACATGTATATTTTTTCAGTTTATTTTGAGTATTTTTTACGATTTAAAAAAATAATATATATTATCCTTCATTGTTTGCATCTATTTTTTTATTATGAGGAGTTTTTTTTTCTTTTATCATTCTGTTTTTTATTTGATTATGCATATTTTTTATTTTTCATCTCATGTAATTTTGTTAGACTATATAGTATGATTGGATGTGTTTATCTATAGTTTTAGGGATAAATTGTTCCCAATGGTATTTTTGAGACCTAGTAGTATTTCCCATCCTTGTATGATCAGGAACGTGCCTCGGGTATGTCATGGGTCAGATTAAGTTCCTGGTCTAGGGGTGTCCTGGGTTGGTCCATGATAAAATAGATCCTAGAATTACTTTTAATTATTTATGTTGTGTCCAGGTAGTATAGAGACTAGGATCATTTTCAAAACTCAATAGATAAGTGTGGGGAGAGTGTCAAGAGTTCAACACACCTTCATCCTTGAGTTACCATGCATTGTTGGGAATTGAATCTTGATTTGATTTTTTTAATATCATTGATGGAATTTAATATATTGTCATGTTTTTTATCCCTAATATGTGTGCTAGTGATTTTTTGGGTTGTTTTGAGTTTTGATGTCAAAATTGGTGAACATGAAATGATTATATGGTTATCTCCCATAATTTGTACAACAAAATAGAGAGCATACAAAAGGGTATCTCCAACTATCATAGAGGCTTTTGGAAGGTTGGTGCATGGTTTGCTAGCTTATGCATCCAAACTATTAATAGTGATGTTTCTTCTCCAATAGAGTTATTTTACCTCACTTACTTTCCAAAATGACCCTCATAGTTAACACCATTGGAGTAAAGCTATACTAAGGAGTGTTTTCTATGGAATTGATTTATTTTTAGTCTATATTTATTTTCTGTTTCTTGGTTAAATCATTAAAGGATCATTGTTTTTTTAAAACAAATCTTAATGTGAAATAAAAAGTCTTTAAATTAGTTTTTGAAACATTTTAGCTACAATGGGATGTTTAAATTGGTTATTTATAATGATTTTGAATGTAGATAATTCCAAAATAGATTTTCAAAAAGATATTAGGATGAAAAAATGGAATTTAGTACACGATAAATTTTTTCTTTCAAAATTGGATTTCATGAGACTATTATGATTTGAATTTAATAAAACATTGGGGGATAGTAGTTTCTATCAAAATTGGGAGATTTTTTTCAAAAGATAAATTTTCTGTTTTGCATGGGGTATGTTGTTTTGATACAAGTAATTTTTTGTTAGATTGTAAGTATCTTTAAAAAGGGTGTGCTAAAAATTCATCTTCATCTTGAAATTTTTCAAGTAAGGGTTTCATATATCTTTTTTAGGTTAATTCTGTTTGGGATATATTTTTAGGTTGTTTAAAATAATACAATTTTATTTATGTAACTTGAATTGAGTGAGGTACATGATTCGTATCAAATTCTATATTCCACACAAAAATTTCTAAATGGAATATATGATATTTATTTTGTTATATGGGGTACTTCCACATTTTTTAAATCTTCGTAGACATAGAACATATTATAAAATCCTAGTTCATTCTCGTTTTTGGACACTATCTATGACATCTAGAATTATAAGGGTTGTAAACCAAATCATAGAGATGTTATGGTTGGGTCTAACAGGTTTTCTTTAGGGAGATAGTTTATATTTTTCTATCAGGGATGTTAGTATGAGATTTGGGTATCCATTTCTTGGATTTGATAATGTGGATGAGATATATTTATTTGGGAGACTTTATTTTGTTATGTATTGAGGATTTTTTGGTATTCCCTTTTGTGGATAGTGATGAGTTGGGGATTGGAGGAAGTAAAGGCTCTTAATATGTCTCTTTGTATGGTTTTTATTGAGTTTTTGTGTATTCTTGGATTCGTGGGTGGTGTTTCGTGGGATTTATACAATGTTTTGTATTCCTCATGTTTGGTTTTTTGATGCATTGACAATGGGTAACATTTGGTCCAGTGATTTCATAACTAGGAAAATTATATATTTTTATTTTTTGGAAACTCAATGATGAAAACTTTGTTGGGTTTTACATGGGTGATATTATTGGTATTGATAAACTATCTTACATACTGAGTATTATGATTCGGGGAACTAGTGCCCATGTTGTCTGTTATCAAGATCTGGTTTTGAATTTTTTTTTGAGATAATTTTGTTTTAAATTTGTGTTGATCTTTGTAATGGTTTTTGTGTGAGGATGTTGAGGTATCATTGGATTGTGTGGGCCTTTTAATTTTGGGATTTGGTATCTCTATGGGCATTGGATCTGGTAGGGGTGTAAAATATTAGGTGACTTTTTGAGAAATTCTTAGACATTCACTCCTGAGTTGGTATTTTTTTCTCATGTCATTTTATTTTTTTCTTACACTATTTAGAGAATTTCTAAATGGTGGGGAGACCTATAGTTGGTCTTTGTCCCCCTTATACCCTTTATTTGTGATCATGTATCTTGTTCATAGAGATGTCTCATTTTTTTAGACATAATTGTTTGGTTTAGATAAAACATCGATATTTTATTGTTTCCTTCATTATTATTTATTTAGTTTCTTCACCACACAACTCAACTCATTCCATAGAGTGTGTTTGTGTCTTTCTTGAGATGCATACATATTTATTGAGGAATTTTACTAGACATAATATTGAATAGTGTGGGGTCTTTCACACCACATTTCTTTATAGTTATTATTATATTAATTACTTTTCAGTCAATTTATATTTTTATAAGTATTAATTTTATGTCTTTATTCTTTTAAGAGTTTTTCCCCAATTTATTGTTTGTGCATAGTAACTACATTGTTTACTAAATTGTGAAGATAAACCTTACATGGGGGTTCCTTCTTTTCATTGTTTTCATTAAAAAACATAGGAGAAACTATGTGATGACATATATAAAGACCCATTTCCATCATATTCCCTAATTTATTTTTAATTTTCATAGATTTTTCTACACCTATAGTGCATGTGTTTTATAATTCCCCATATAAACCATAAAACCCTAACATTAAATGGGAGTTTCCTTGAAAGAAACTTAATTACTCTTTGAAGAAAAAGGTTAAAACCATGTATTTGGGGTATATAGTTTATTAAATATATATATATCACTATTAGAGTATTTCTATGAAATTGTGGGAGCAACCCATGTGATTATATTTTTTATAACTGGTGAATCCCACATAGTTTGTGCATTATTTACCAAACCATACATCCAATCTATGTGTGCTCGGAAATTTTTATTTAAAGGTGAAGTTACATTTTTTTCTCCTAAATTTTAAGGGTTAAAACTCCCATATATCTTTTATTCTATTTGTTTTATCCTTGATTCACATAGGGAGATTATTCACTGCATTATCCTCGAATTTAAGGGAAATTCAACATTATTTTAATAATATTTCCTTGGATAAGTTCATTATTTCTCACGTTTCCGCCATATTTATTCATCATACCCCTTTTTCATAGATAATTGTTTTATACCAAATTCCCTAATAGGGATATAGGAAAGATATTAGAGTTCATAGTGAACTAATCATAGGGGTTTTGGTTATTAGGGTTTTCTTGGGATGTTTCTTTACTTGTTGCAGAATTTGATACTAAAAATGATAGTTTCTAACATGATCATTGTTGATATGAGGTATGTCCTTTTTAAATCACACAATAATTTCCTAATAAGAATTTTATTTTTTTCTATATATATATATATATATATTTGTAGCTAGGCACTGAGACAACATGTGATTATAAGGACTCTTGTTCCCATAATTAAATTAATTAAATTAATAAAAATATTAAATATATTTTACATTACACACATGTCGTTTTATAAAGAAAATGTGAAAATCATAAATGGAATCTTGGAATATAAATATGATACCATGATTGAGTTTAGAATGTGATGTTTACCCTATGTGAGTCCAAAAATAGATTGGTTTCAGGCGTTCACATATCACAGCTATTAGAGTTACATTTAGTGGATTAATTAATTTATTAATTTAATTATTACAATAAATAAACACAATAGACTTTATCTATATATTTATTATTATGTAGATTTTTACTGGGTTATCCTCAGAACCCAAGGACTATCAAGAGAGTCTTCTTCCTCCTTCCACTGGTAAATCGAATCAGACAAAAATGAATCTAAATATCAAGGTAAATCAATTTGTAGTGAATGAAATGACTATCTAAATCATTGGAAAGCATGTTATTTGATGAAAAATGATCCAATATACATGTAGTAATAATCATTCTTAAATTTAGCTACCATTGATTAAATTTTATAGCATGATCAACCCCTTTATTTGATCTTCTCTAATTGTGAATAATTCCATGCCCACAACTATTTAAATTAAATTGATTATTCAAATATTTCTAATCAGGGATTTCTGGATCCTATTTTTTGGTCAAGATTTCTTGGACAATGATTATTAAACCTTTTTTTATGTCTTTCTCCCACAAATTCTCTATTCACTTCTCTAGTCATCCAATGGGGTATTGGTTCAACATTGAATGTTAGGAACGAGCCCGATCAGACCCCCAGATTGATGAGAGATTCACATGAGATAGAATGATAAAAAAAATAAGGGATAATTTCAATTGGATTTTTGGTTTTGGGTGATCATTTTGACAATATTAATCCAAATAATCATGGTTAGAAGAACTAGATATACTGGATGATTTGTAAAGGTTCGCACTAGAATAAGTGGAACTTTTATCTGGTCACTAGAGGGTCGGAACTGTCTATCTGAGTGTAGAACATTAGATTTGGGGATGATATTAGGTCGAATCTGAAGTTCGGTATAATAGATCTGAATCATTGAGACTATATTGACGATTTTAGGAAACTTTTCACAACACACTATGTAGTCTGAATAACACATGGTGTATAGTTCCCTGGATACGGTAACGAGGGTTTTGAGTGAGATAAATATCACACACCATGGGACATTGTGCTGGAGACCCTGAATACACTCTAAGAGTAAACAAGCACATGCATGGCCGGGTACATTCCATTTGTTGGGATACTTGGAAACATCTAGATACATAATAATAACCATGTATGGCGAGACATATCATTTATCGTAGTACAAAGACATGGGTTGGATACACGTACATGAAAAGGGAGTAGGGGCACAACCTCGAGTGGCTAGAAATTTTCATGTAGCCTTACATAATAATCATACCATGAACTAATCAGGACATAGATAGATGATCATGTGGGACCACACGTCATGTGGTTCCCCACACATGTCGTATACCCCTTTTTTCTTTTTTAGAAAACTTCAACCTCATATACCTTATTTATTTAGACTTAGATTTTGGATTTTGAGTACCCTATCCGGAGTTATTTTCCACATAGTACATGATGGTTGCCTCCTTATTGTATTTTCAGATACGATGTGACATATTCAAATCATGATTCTTATTTAGCCATTGTTTGACAATAACAGTGATCATGTAGCATCACCATGGGCCATAGAGTGGAACCCACCTATGGGGATAGGGTAAGGATCTTTTAGATATCTACTGAGTGGATCCCTCCTTATGATATAGGTTATGGCTCCTCTACTATTACAGTGGCACTCTCCAGCTAGTTTGAGAGTGATTCATATATCTATTGTCCATGTGGAACCCTAATGTTGTATCAGGTCCTGGATTCTCGACTATAATAGTGGAAACCACCAACTATTCAAGGAATGGGTCCTCTATCTAATGTCTGGGTGAAAAACACCATTGTTATTAGGTCATGGTTATATGACTATGAGAGTGGAACCCTCTAGTTGGTCTGGGCATGGGTCCTCTATCTGCTATCCGAGTGACACCTACCTATGGTACTAGGGCACGGATCATCGAATACCAAAGTGGAGCCACCAAATATGTTTGGTTTGGATCCTTTATGAACTATTATATTGGAACCCTCCAGTTGTGATGGACATGGATCATCTACCAATTACATGAATGGAACCCTCTGGAAAAGTTAGGGCATGGTTCTTCAACCATCAGAGTGGTACCTTCTTGTTGGGTAGGGCATGGGTCTTTTATCATGTACACTACTCTGGAGTCATGTCCTAGGTCCTCAACATATATATTGTTTCCCATAGAATGTTTATAATATTGATAAGACATGGCGTAACATGGATGTTTTGTGTTGGGAAGGGATGTGGGATACTAGGTATCATTGATGGCCTTCTGGAACTGATGACACTATTTCCTGGGCTGGGATTAGATATGGATACCCCCTTCTCTCTTGTTTTGGTTTCTTAGTTTTGAGAATATATATGTATATCTCTTTATCCATGTTGTTTTGTTTTTAACTCTCTTTCTATTTGTGGAAGAGACAAAACTTGTAGTCCACCTACATGATGTGTTTAACTCCTTGTTATTGGATGAGGTTTCCTAATTGATTTAGTTTGATTCATTTACTATTAACTATCTATAATCTATCATTTCCTATTGTGTCTCTTACATGTCCCCCTTCACCATTCATGTATCCTTCTAGGTATGTATATACACACCCCTTCGTGGTCTTTTCCTACATATGTCATGTATATTGCTGACAATGCAAAGGTCAGTGGTGAATTCAAGGGATCTTAGGGATACTTTGTTAATTGGACCACGTAGAGTGGTTTGTTCTTGGAGATTTATATTTGGTCTCTCTTAGCATGTTTACTTTATATTTCTTTCAGGTTAAGACATATTTCTTGTTGGGTGTGTATTTTCTCCCATTACTTTCAGTTTTCACTATAGTAATATTAAGCGCCATAGAGGTTTTTCATGATTTGTTTTTATTATTGTTGTTACATGTTTCAGTTATTATTCCCTTGAACATATTAATTTATATGTTTATTTGTTTGAATAAATTTAAATTATTTATATCCATACCCATGTAAGATATGTCATTCGGTGATTATCGCTAGCCCCTGGCCGATGGTTTCTGGATTGGGGTAGTTGCGGCTCACCCCACTAGGTCGGGTCATGAAAAAAGGTATAAATAGTGGTTCAATCCTTGGGATGTTGTTTAGAGTAGTCCATTTATATGGATTTGTTTGGGATTTATGGTAGAATTTTCATGTTTTTTCAAGTGAGACTCTGAGGCCTTGGAACATAATGTTGATGTGGCCGTCGACTTATCAATTCACAAGGACCTTCACTACCTACTTGTCGAATCTACATACTGAGACATTGGTTACTGGTAACATTGGTACATGAATCATATAAGATTTATTATTTGACTTCAATTATTAATTCATCTCCTCATTGTTATATATATACATATATATTCTCATCTGATCATTGTACGTCTTGATTAAATTTTGAGGATACCCCCACAACATCAGTTATCCAGGATACCAGTTCCAGATCGTTATAATGATCTAATGAGTGATGATAGATCAGTTAAAGTTATATCCCATGAGATCATTCCTCCAAGTGTATAGGAATTATAACCCCCACCTATCAAGTATCATATCATACCAATAGGGTAGGTTGAGGATGTGCATAATCCTAAAACATTCTGGGAGTTCCAGTGCAAGAGGCCACTGAGGTTTTGTGCCAATCTAGATCCCTATGAAGTTGAGTATTGGATAGAGTTAGTGGTATCTGTCTACAAGATTATCTGAAAACTGATATATCTAGTGTTTCTGCTGGTATCTAGCCTTTTTTGGAGGAGATGGGTGCTGGTGGAGTCTTGTTACCCAGCTTCATGATGAGTTTACACTCTCATGGCCTGACTTCCAAAAGTTTTTCCTTGAGGAGTACTACCTATCCTGATTGCACTTAGTACAAATCAAATAGATTATAAAACTATATTAGTGGGTATTATATTGTATTATTATGATATGAGGTTCATAGATATTACAAGGTACTCTCTTGACATGATTCGGGATGGGTACTTTGGAGCATAGATGTCTGAGTAAGGATTCCACAGAGAGATTCATGCCAGTGTGGTACACATGTGCATTCCCATCTATGTTAGGGTGGTGGAGTGGGTATTGGTGATAGGTAAATTCCTAGTATATGGATTTCATATAACTTGATCTATGAGTGGACATCATAGGGTGGAGTCGTCTGCATCAACTAATAGATGTTAGTCGGACAGGTCTTGGTGTAGGATACCTTCCCAAGATGAAGCTCAGGCACATGGTCAGGGGAAGTATAGAGAACTAGGGAATCCGGAAGGGGGGGTTCTATGCTTGTGACTGGTGATATCATATGAAATATGATTTTCTGACTGGATGTGCTGAGGAACATAGGAAGATAGCTGATGGACCACCATTATAGAGACAACATCATGATTGGGTCTCTTAGGAAAGGGCATGGAGACCCCTAGGGAGGTGTGGATGGAATAGGAGATGGAGGATCTAAGGGTAGTGGGAGACACTATGAGATCCTTCCACCATCGCCATTAAGAATCCTACATCTGGCTCAATATACTAGCAGTTGGGGTTGTGGATAGCTGCAAGCAATAGAGACATATGGTCTGCTGGCTCACGAGATGATGATAGGTACAATAGTTATTTTTTTAACTATTTATTCTATATTATTAGACATAGTTTCGATTCATTCATTCATCTTTATACTCGTTTTGTCAGAGTTGGAGCTCCCAGTAGAGGCCTTGGCCCATCAAATTTTTCATGAGGTTCCTACAGGGAATTATTCTTTTATATCTTTTATCTACCGATAGAGAGAGATATATCTTAGTGGAGAGATGTTCATGTGGGACCTTTTGTTCGTCATTCTGGAGCTCTATGATGTCATCTTGGGTATTGATTGGTTTTACATGTTCTAATCTAAGATTTACTATCACCACATATATTTCTAATGTCTTTGCACTAATTTTATGAGATTATCCTTTATGGGTGAGAGATATATCAGGGAGAGACCAGTGGTTTCGATGAGTAAGAGGTAGCAACCCATCACTCATAATTTGGTGAGTATATCCCTTGTTTCGTAAGAATCTTTAGTCATCTAGATTCCTTCATTCAGGGATAATTTTATAGAAATATTCCCTTAGGTAATTTTGTGGTTATCACCAAGGAGGGATATAGAGTTTCACATCGAATTTCATCAGGGAACTACAATGATATCTTTTACAACATATCAGATGTCCCCTATTGAGATTTAAAAGTTGCAGTTATAGTTGGAGGACCATTCAGAGTAGGGTTTCATTAGACCTAGTGTGCCCCATATGTAGATCCAGTATTGTTCATGAAAAAGGTAGATGAGAGCATGAAAATTTGGGTGGACCATCATAGCATGAACCATGACGTGATATGGAAATATTATTCCCTACTATGTATTGAAGAACTAATTTAACAGTTTTGAGGTGTGTGATGGTTCTCAAAGATTGATCATTGGCCCGGATACCACCAGTTGAGACACATGAGGCTTATATTCTAAATCTTTCATTCTGATTTCGTTATAGGCACTTGTAGTTCCTTGTCATTCCATTTGGTGTGAAGAATCCCACACCATGTTTATGGCTTTGATGAACTAGTTTTATCACCTTTAATTTATCCATTTTATGGTTGCCTTCATCAAGGACATACTCATATACACTGCATTAGATGAGGATCATGCAGATAACTTGATGATGGTCCTATATCTGCTTTTGGGAAACCATATTTATGGAATTCACTCGAAGTTCCAATTTTGGATTCATGAGGTTCAGTTTCTGGTTAATGTTATTTTTCTGCATGGTTTAGTCATAATCCCAGCAAATATCGATGCAATGCTTGATTGAGAGACACCCAAGAGTCTGTTAGTGGTGATGAGTTTTTCTTGCCTTGTAGGGGTACTACAAGAGGTTTGGTAAACAATTATCTAGGATTGAATTCACTTTAACCACCATTATATGGAAAGGGAATCCATTTACCAAGTATAAGCTGTGATGGAGGTCCTTTGAGGATTTGAGGTAGAGGCTGGTGAGTGATCCTATTTTGAGACTACCAGAGCAGAGTGTGGAGTACGTTTTATATGTTGATTCCTCATGAACTAGGATCAAATTCATGTGTATGTCGAGATAAGAAGTTATTACATATGGATCAAGTCAGTTGAGGCCCCACCATGAAAAAAAATGTGACTCACAAACTAGAGTTGTCAGTTATAGTCTTCACCCTAAGGATGTGGATGTGTTATCTTCTAGGATTGCTCTTTGTGGTTTACTCAACCCTTCATTGTCTCAGGTGTGTCTTCATATTGAGAGACTTAAAACTAATATAGCATCATTGGTTAGAGTTCCTGAACAAACCATGACTTTGAGATATTCTATACTATGGGGAAGGGAAAGACGATAGTGGATGCCCTTAGTAGGATGTCCCAAACTTGTTTTGTTCGAGAGGATTCTGATTTTTTACCTTCCTTACAACTTAACCTGATGATGAAGGAGGGTGTATATTTTATTTAGTTGATTGTATTGACTCTTCCACTTCTCAAGAATTTTTTAGAGTCCCAGTTAGATGACGTTGTATATGAGGCCTTGTTTAACCATATATCCTCTGGAGATTCACAAGATGGATTTTATGAAACAGGTAATCATGCCATCCTTTTTTAGGGACAGAAGGTTGTCCCAATCATCATGTGGGTAGAGGTTATGAGGGAGTTTTAAAATTATCCTTTAGTTTTACATCCCACTATGGTGAATTTGTTTAGATACCTTCAATGATAATTTTAGTGGACTGGCATGGGATAGAGTGTGGAAGACTTCATTTTATAGTGCCTCGCCTATCATCAAATGAAGGATGAGCACTAGGTTCCAGTATGTTTGTTACAACCCCTTGAGATCCTGGAGTGTAAGTGGGATGGAATATCCATGGACATCATGATATGTATTCCATGGACAAAAAAGATCCATGATTACCTCTTGGTGATAGTTTACCGACTCAAAAAGTTGGAATACTTCATTGATAATAGGGAGTAGAGTTCGTTGGAGAGTTCGGGGAACTTGTGCATAAATGAGATTTCGTTCCTTCAAGGGTCATCCTTGAATATTACCTTTAATCATGATGCATGGTTTACATCATAGTTGTGGAGAGTCAAAGAATTGGAATTCAAGACCTATATGAGGATGAGTACATCCTTCATCCCTAGACAGATGGGTCGACTGGTTGTCCTATCCAGATGATGGAGGATATTCTAAGGGATTGTGTGTTAGACTTTTTATAGAGATGGGATGATCGCTTTCACTTGGTATAGTTAGCGTAAAACAACATCTACCACTCTTCTATCGGCATGGAACCTTTTGAGGCCCTATATGAGATACCCTACATGTCACCCATGTACTAGACATAGATTGGTGAGGCATCTATTGTGGGTCCATTGTTGTTGTAGGTGATAATATAGAAGATCCATGAAATCGTTGTGAGGATGAGGATAGACTTGAGAAGAAAGAAATATTTTGAAAATTAATGTCCAAGGACCTTGGAGCTTGATTAGAAGACCATGTTTTCATGAGAGTCTCCCCATGATGAGGATTTTGGAGATGTGTTGGGGTAGAAAAGCTATCTTTGAGGTTCATTGGGATATTCAAGATCTTTTGAAGCGTTTGTAAGGTTTCATACCACCTAACCTTACAACCAAAGTTGGAGTGGGTGCATGACATATTCCATGTGAAACAATTTAAATATACATGAATGACCTTATTCACATTATTAATTGGGGAAAGCTTGACATTGAGGAGGGATCCATTTTTATGGAGAACCTGATGCTGATCAAGGACTGGTATGAAGGGACTCTATTTGGATGGGATATCCCTTTGGTTTGGGACTTATGGAATCACATGAGCATATAAGATAGATCCTAAGAAATAGAGAGACAGTCAGATGAGGGTTCAATATCCTAATATTTTTTATTTTATTTTTGTTTTCATGGATAAAAATATTGATGTATGGAATGATCTAGAGACCCATTTTCCCTTCTAAGACTTTGAAATATTTTGATATATATTTTCATAATTAGGTAGTGAGAAAGCCTGTGATTTTGAGGCCCATTGTGCGTAAAATTAATTTTATAAAAATAGTAATTATGTTTTATATTAAATGAATGATTTTTTTTAAAAAATTGTGTAATTCGTAAAAGGAATCTATGATTAGAAATATGAGACCATGTTTGATTGTACAATGCAATGTTAACCCTAGGCAGGACCTAAAATAGGTCGGCATGGGGCGTTTAGATATCATAGCCATTGGAAATATGTTTAGTGGATTAGTTAAATTATTAATTTAAGTAATTAATTTAATTAATTAATTAAACTAACAAAACTTATTTCAACAATAAATTCCTTGTCAGGGTGATTTTCCTAAGGTTAGCCTCATAACACTGGGACCATCGAGAGAATCTAATTCTTTCTTCGGTTGGTGAATCAAACCAGTCGATGTTGAATCTATGAATCAAAGAAAAATCAAAGCACAAAAAATTCAACAACACTCTCAATCATTGGTGAGTAATTTAGTTAAGAAAAAATGATCCAATATATAGATAGAAATATTAGTATTTGGATTTTGCATCGTTTTATTAAATTTTTGAGCATGATAAATCACTTTCATTGATTTTTCCCAATTGTGGACAATTTTATGTGCTTGTATAATGAAATTTAATTGATTATTAAATATTTTTATAATCATGTATCTACTAATTTTATTCATTTTACATAAAAAATTGGCTAATTATTGTTAGAACTTTTTGTTCCTTTCTCCCACAAATTCATCACGTTCTTCACCGATAAACCAATGGGGTATCAGTTCGAAATTTCCAGGTAGGACCGAACATGATCAGACCCTCATATTCATGAAGAATTCATGTGACAAAGATGAAACAAATTATAAGGGATGATTTTGGTTTGATTATCGGTTTTGGGTGATCGTATTTCCAATCAGAATCAAAATCATCAAGGGATAATGAACAAAATATGTGTGGTTGTGTGTACATGTTCACACAGGAAGAGTTGGAAGATGATTTTCATCCATAGGAGAGCCGAGATTCTCATCCAGGGTGTAGATCCACTAATTTAGGGATGAGATGAGGTTTTATATGAATATAGGGATAACATATATAAATAACAGAGACCATATCTAAGAATTTGAATAAATAACTACTACAATCCATATAGTTTTAAGAACATATTTCATGTAGGTACTTGGACATGACGGCTACGGTTTCATGTTAACTAGTATCACACATTGTTTGGGGACCCACACACTATGTGACCTTATGCTGGTGGTTCAATGTGTACTCCGGGAGTACACTGGCATGGGAATGTCCAAGAACATGTTATGTGTTGGGATACATAGACATGGATAGAGACACTAATAGAACCTTGTGTGGTGAGACATCCAATTTACTAACATTCACAAACATGGGTTGTATAAATGGAAAAGGACAGAGAGCATAGGTAGGGTGCCCAGTGGCACGAACATGCCTTGTAGACCCTCTAAACGGCATTCATCCCTACGTGGGTAGTGATCTGTTTACCGATAGGGACATTTCCGGGCGATGCCAAGAAACCTCAGACAATGTGGTTCCCCTCACATGTTGTGTACCCCTTTTTTCCATTTTATGAAACTTCATCCTCTCATATCTTCTTCATTTGAACTCTAATTTTGGCCTACGAGTATCATATCTAGATTTTTTCCCTATATAACATGATGGTGGACTATGTAATAAATTTTTAGATATGATGTGAGCTATTCTATGTGTGATTCTTATTTATGAATTTTTTTAAAAAAAATAGTGTCCATGAAAGATCACCAGGGGATTTAAAGTGGCACTCATCTACTAGTATAGGGAATGGGTCATCTAGCTATCTATCGAGTGGAGCCCTTCTATCAGGATAGTGTATGGGTACTTGACTATGAGAGTTCAACCCTCCAACTAAGATAGGAATGGGTAATCTATCTACTATACTATTGGAACCCTCTTATGGTATTAGGGAATAGTTCATTGACTATGATATTTGTGCCCTCCAGCTAGACTGGGCATAGTTCCTCTATCTACTTTCCAAGTGGGATACACATGTGGTGTCAGAGCATGGGTCATCAAATATGAGAGTGGAGCCCTCCAACTAGATTGTGCATGGGACCACTATCTGGTATCTATGTGGTACCCCCTATAATATCATGGAATGGGTCCTCGACTACTAGAGGGGAACCCTCCAGTAGAGCTGCGAATGGTTAATTTATTGACAATTAGAGTGGAACACTTCAATTGTGTTGGGCATGGGCCCTCTACCAATTACATTAGTGGCACCCTCATGTGTATTTTGGGAATGGGTCCTTAACCATTAGAATGTAACCCCCTAATGGGTAGGTCATGGATCCTCAATCATTTACTTGATTGGTTTCATCCTATAGAGTCAAGACATAGGTCCTCTAACTAGATATTGTTTCCCCTGGACTGTGTGGCCAAGTGGAGAGGCATGGTGTGACTTGGATGTTTTCTGTTTGGTATACATGTTAGATAATTGGTATCATTGATGGAATTCTATAACTTATGTCACTCTTCCCTTGGTTGGGTTGTGAGATGGAGATACCCCTTCTCTCTCATTTGGGTTTCTTTAGTTTGAGAATATATATATATATATATATATATCTGTATTCATGTTTTCTTATTTTTTTACTCTCATTATATGGTTGGTAGATATGTGATGCGTAGTCAACCAACATGACATGTTGAACTCCCTGTGGTTAGATAAGGTTACATTCTTTCTTTGGGTTGATCATTTTACTATTTACTATTTATTTTATGTCTTTTCCTGTCACATCTCTTACTACTCTCCCTTCTTCTTTCAAGGAATATTATTGGGTATGTATATACTCACCCCTACATGGGATTTTCCCACTTGGGTCTTGTCTTATATAGACAACAGATAGGTTAGCGGTGACATCCGAGGAGCTTAGAGATTCTGGGTGCATTGGACCACGTACAGTGGTTGGATCTTAGAGATCAGTAGATGGGATCTCTTAGTACTTTTATTTTTTAGTTTTTTTAGGAAATATTTATAGTTTGGTGTGTAAATTTCCCCTTTACATTCAATTTTAATTATAGTACTCTTGTACACCCTAGATGTGTTGCATGCTTGGTTTATAAGCTATATGTTGTATCATTTTATTATTATTGCTCTATAATTTTTCATTGAGATAGTTGGGTGTGTTCATATTGGTACATTATTTAAAGGCCTCCCCATGTTAGAAATTCATTTCTTCACTTGTCTCCAGCCACTGACCTATGGAGGTGGTCTTTGGGTAGTTGCGACTCAAGCCCCATTGGGTCAGGTCATGACACCTTTTTAAGTTTCTTTAATTTGACATGAAATTTATATCTTCATGTGCGTAAATATTTTATTTATTAAATTATTCCATCATATGATTGTAAAATAGGATTTATAGATGTTTCGAAGTTGTTTCTCACTTGGAATAAAGGGTGATTTTTAGGGGTGTTGTCTCTAAAATAATTTTTGTATGCTAATTATAATTAAAAAGTTCTAAATGGTTTTCTATAAATGAATTTAGTGTTTAAAATTTATCTAACCTCTTTTTTTTTATAGGTGAGAAAAGGGAAGGTATTTTTTTATTAAATGGTTTTAAAAAATTAATTTTTGATTTCATATGGTTTTGATATTATTTTTCTATGAATTATTTTCATGGAATTAATGGTTTTAAAAATGATTTTATGAATGGTATTCAATAGTTTTATATTAAATTATTATTTGAAATGGAATTTTAAATGATAAGAAATGATGTGGAATTTTAATTCTATTTTTGTAAAGGCTTAGTTAATACTTTTCAATTTATTTATAATGATGCGGTTATGTGAGTTCTTCTTGAGCCCTTATTTTATTATTATTTATATCGATCATTGAATATATAAAATTCTTTATATTTCATGTGATATGGATATTATGTTACTAGTATGGTTTTTCACAAGGGATTTAGAGGTGAGTTGAGATATAATTTGGCTTTTATATAAGGATTTTTTTATTTTTGCATCTCTTATTGAAATATTAATGGGTATCCGAAGAATATTATTAAGGGGTGCGAGAAGTTTTCTATCTGGTCACTATGAGATATACTATATCATTTATGGTTTCATAGACTAAAGGGGAGTGCCACATTTGAGAATATAATTGAGCAGCCAGTTGGTTATAGACCTAGGAAAGAATCATTAGGCTTACTGGTGGTTTTGACTTATGTACATCAAGGGTCACCTCACAATAATTTTTAGAATTTCTCATTATTGCATGATATTTCTCTATAGGTGACATTTATTATTTACGGTATCCTAGATTGATTTGTATATATTGAAATGTGCATTTTTTTTGTCTTCAAAATGTGATGTGTTGGAGTATTATTATTATTATTATTATTATTATTATTATTATTATTCATTTAGATTGTTTTATTAAAAATTTTCTAAATATCATGAAAATGAAGTATTTTTGAAGTGATTTAAAAAATTGGATTTAAAAGTTAAATTTTTTTAAGAGTAATGGGATGATAAATTGGATTTCATGTGATTATTTTCATTTAAATAAAGTAATTCATTTTTATGAAATGGATTTTTATGAGATGATGGATTTTATATTCCTATGTATGAAAATTCTATTTTTTTAATAAAACTATTATAAAATAATTTTAGTTTTAAATGAATAACAAAAACTCTATATTAGGATCCTATAGAGGTAAATTTTTCTCATGCATTATATACACGCTTTGGTGTATCCACGTCTTTTAGTTCTTTAGGTTATTTGGATTTAGTCTTCCGCATTATTAGTTGTTATGTTATTTAATGCTAGTTGGTTTGGTATGCAGATTATGACTATGGGTCACATGGATATGGTAGTAGTATATTTTGAGTATTTATTTTATTTTATTTTTGGAATGTTTATGAATTTTCTTAAATAACATCAATCAATTGTGGTTTATTATGAGGTATTTTATTTTATTTATCATTCAATTAATTTATGTGATGATACATATTCATTATTTTTGTGATATGTTGATGTGTTCTTTATTTGTACTACATACTTTGATTTGATGTGGTTATTTATATTCTAAGGGTAAAATCATTCCCAATGGTTTTCTTTGATATCCTAGAACTAGTTTCCATTATAGTGTAGTCTAGACTTTGACTTGGGTGTCATGTGTCAACTCAGGTTCTTAGTCTAAGGTTAGCCTAGGTTAGTTCACACACATCTTGTGTGGGATTTGAAGTTTTAGTTTTCTCTATGCATATTCCTTTAATCAATGAATTTTTTAAGGGAAAAAGTGGAATGTTGGGGAGAATTTGGACACCTCGTTGTTTTTTTATATTATTATGGTAAAATTTATATTTTAAGAGTTTTGAGTTTTATATTTTATTTTTGTTGAATTTTTCTTTTAGTTTCGCAATTTATTGTGAATGATTAAGGAGAACCATATGAGAAAGCCATGAATATGAGGTTCCCATATTCACATTGTTATCATGTCGTTAGTATGTACGAGTAATGCATAGTCTAGATTAAAAAATATGAAACTATTGTAAATCATATGAGTACCTTTATGACTTAGGGTGTCAGCACATAGTTAGGAGAAAATGTGTCTGTGATTGTGTACTAGTGTTGTAATTTTTAATAGTGACATTTTTCATAGTTGGTGAATGAATTAGTAAAGTATGTAGAAAAACCATGTGAGTGTGGGTTTCTTTTACAATACAGATTTTACAATGGGTTTGTAGATTGGTATACCATTTTTCCTCACCGTGCATGTTTTATAGTGTCAATAAAACATGAAATTCTCATTATGCTCTTCTATATTTTTAAGGGTCTTCGTCCTATTAACTAGACCCATTTCATTTGGTTTTCACCTCTCAGATGAACCATATGAGATTTTGTGCTCTAAATTAAGGTTGATAGTGGTTCAAATTTTGGGATCTTACGTGTCTATGGATTGTAGTGTAAATTTTCTTGCATGGTGGTTCATTTTTTTATCAAATAAGACATATTTTGACATTGTTTTACTTGGTTTGAAGAGGAAGGTTTTATTTATTTAGATAAATTGGAATATCATTGAGTGCTTGGTGTTCTAATGTCTTTGTCCTGTTAAATTTAATTAATATGTGATACCTGTATTGTATTTTTCTGAGGTTAAAAAGGTTTTATCACTTGTAAAAAATGTTTTTAATTTTTCTCTAATTTATAATGTTATTTTTTAGTGTCCATTATTTGTAAAATTTTTATGTAGATCATTTTGAATAAATAATTAGTAATAAATTTATTTTACCCCATTTGGGTATTGAAAAATAGAAAGGCATGGTTTATATAATTTTATTTCAAATGAATGAAATGGTTAAAGTTCTTATATGGGTTTTAATGAAATGAAGTTTTAGATTTTAATGGTTTTATGTGTGGTTCCCCAAGATTTACATTTAAAGAGTCTTTTAAAGTGTTTTCATGGGACGTTGGAAATGATATTTCATATGGTGTAAAATGTTTTCCCATATTAATCTTGTTTTAAATGTCTTTTTTTCCACTTTTAAAATGTTTTTATTAATTTCATTAAGACCCTAAAGTGAACCACTTTTTTTATTAAACCTTGATTTATATTTTGTGCTAAAATGGAATGATATTTATTTTTTGATATGGATTTATAGTGAATATGAATGATTATAGAGGTTTTTATTGGGTTATGATGAGTTTTATTTAGAAATTTTTTTATATTTTTTTAACTATTTATGTGCCTTAATTATTGTTTTCTTATATCCGCATTAACTTATCACGAAAATATGAGTTTCTAATATAAGGGTTTCATTCATATTACACTATCCTAGGGATATATATATATAGTACTCAATGACCAAAAGGAGGGCCAAATGGTATTTTTAAGTTTCACTTATAGGGTCCTGTAGAGACAGAACTAAGGAAAATAGGTTCAGTATCATTTATGTTAGGACCCAGTTTTTTTCCCATGTTACATTAATTTCATTGAGGTTTATTTAGGGGATTATTTTGTATCATAATATTATCATATATATTTTTATTTGTTTTCATAGAACAGTTCCTTTGGAAATTTATTTTTTTATTTTCAATCAACACCTTGGTTTGAGTTGTGTGTCATGTTATACTTTAGTTATGATTTTTATTTACTTTGATATCGATTTATAAAAAATTTTTCCATGTGATTTAATTACTAATGTGGCCTATATGTTATATAAATGATTTTACAAATGTTCTTAGGAAGTGTTAATTTATTTGGATCATTTTCATGAACTTAATAAAAGATCTAAATTTTTTGGTGTAATGGTCTCTTTATACAAATGTTTTTGGTGTTTCGTGTTATTAAACTAAAAAGGGGGAAGTTTTTTCAATGTTATTATGGAATTACATTTAATTTTGTTAAAAATGTTTTGTGAAAAATATATATTTTATTTATAATTAAACCTATAATTATTGAAATTGTTTTTTAATATAAATTATTGACACTCTTAATTGAAATCATATTCTGTGTGTTTGGATCACACTATGTATACGCCATTAGGTGTATGAAACAATCATTATTTCATTCAATAGATGAGGTTTTGGTCACCTTTGGGGTCAATGTTTGGGTTTTAAATTATGTAATGATGTTTTGATATGGTGAATGACTATGGGTCATGTGGAGATGGTTAATGATGATTTATCTTTTTGTTTTTTGGGATGGTTATGTAACGATAAGTTTGACCATATTTTTTCGTTATTTTTTACATCTATTGTGTCTATACTTATTGATTTGGATATTTTTTATTATTTTTATGTTATATTTTTTATTTTTATTTTACTAATTTGTAGTGATCAGTTTAGATATTTCATTTATTATTAAAACCACTTATTTTTTTCATCATCGTATCATACATGTATAGGTCATGTCATATATATAGGTTGGATTTGTGACGTGGTTATATTAATTTGGAAGTGAAAATATTTCCAAGAATATGTTCATGATACACAAACACTAGTTTTCATCCCATGGTGATCAAGAACACCCTATAAGCCCTATAGAGAGACAAGTTGGGTGACATGTTGGGTTAACCTGGGCCGCTTCATATCAATATACATATAACAAAAGAACATAGAGTATATATTTTCATAATATAACATGATATTTTAGACCACCCAAATAGTAAATTATGCACACATTTTGATACATATTATTTAGTAAATATTTTTAAAGAATATAGGATTAATATATCTTGAAGAATAGTGTTTGAAGGAATACTAAATATACATTACATATAAGTTAATTTTCTAAAAATATATGTTGTTTAAATTAATTAAACAACATATGTTTATATAATTATGTTCATGAATCTTATTTTATAAATAAATATATTAAATATGAATTAATGACCCATTAATGTAATATTGATTTGGTAAAAACATGAATGACACAAAACATTAAATTTTAAATCTATGAAATTTGTACATGTATTTATAGGACTAACAATTATATCTTACAAATTATTTAGTTTCTTATATTGATTATAATTATATAAAACATGTTCCAATTGTTTTATTGAATAAGTGTTAAAGGATGATGAGTTTATAAGGAATGTTAATTTAAAAAAAATCATAAAATCTCAAAAAAAAATTGTAGTGTTATAAAAACTTATTTTTTTAAATTAACATAAATTTTATTTTATTTTTAATTATTTGTTCTGAAAAAGTAAAAAACCAACACCATGTATTGAGTATCAGGAGTAGGGGTGAAAATATATCAAAGGGAGATCACCTAACAGATTTTTTTAAAATAACCTGAAATTATATTTCAAATATTGTTATTTATATAATCATAATGTGAAATAGTTATTACAAAATACTAGTTTATAAATGTATTATGAGTTAATAATGATGTTTATTGAACAAATAAGTTATTATTAAAGACATTATATCTCAATATTTTTCACAGATCAAATGGCAATTGTTTATAAATATGTTTATATAATATTTTATTAACCATGGTATATGAAATGGTAGATAAAAAAACATAACACAAAGTATATTCTAGATTAATGTACATGTGTTTTCTAGATTGGGATATATGTTGCGGAATATTTTTGTTAGTGGAAGCATATGTTCAAGAATATTTTCAATGATATTTTTTTCATATTTATTTATTGATGTATGGTGTAGAACAAGATTTAGTTACTATTAGTGAACACCATTGAATTAAATATAATAAATTTATATGAGTAATGAAAAAAATTCATATAACAATTTTTATGTATATTAAATTTGAGGTAATTTAAACATAACATTCTTATCAGATGGAATATATGATAGAATCTAGTTATGAGAGTTTGTTTGAATTTTCAAATAATGATTTGAAAGTCACAAAATAATATTTTTCTATTATAAAAAATATTTTTCATCGATAGATATTTTATTTATAGACAATAAATTTAAATAGTGACCACAAAATAATTAATAAAACATGATATTTTCATAGAAAATTATAACTTTAAATGAATAAAGATAATTTAGAGCATACGGAAAATTCCAATACATAAAGAACAGATATTACAAAAAAACTATTTTTAAATTTTTATATAAAATATATGTAGTTACATTGATAATTGGAAAAATTATGAAAAATACATTTTAACAACAAAAAAAATATTGAAGTGTTTTGGTGGAAATATTCAGACACAAATCATAATAAAAACATTTATAAAACCCAATTCCATAAGAACCACTTTTATAGGCTTAAGAAAATAAAATAATAGCATGATGACCATACCTTATATATAGTCAAATCATTTCTTATAGCGGTTGATATAGATACTTATGTAATAACCGAAGAGGTTTTTCCTTGATATAATTTCACTAGTTACGTAAATAATCAATAACACTACTTTATTGGACTTATCTTAATTAAAACCCTTCTAGAACCATGGTTTAGATGAGAAAGATAAGGACTGAATAACTTTAGTTATGGAAACCTATCATCAGATATATACAGCTCTACTTGATCCAATATCTATGTAGTACCCCTATGGTCACACTAAGTGTTTAATAGATAAAATATTTATGTTTCAACGTTTGTAATGTACACTATCAAATTTTAAAAAAATATTTAACACTAAAACATTCACTATAATTTATTTTCAATCGATGAATATAATCATATAATATCTACATAATAGTTGATATAATTTAACATGGGGTAATTGACAAAACAATTATATGATATTATACACCATAGGTGTATTTCACCATTGGATATGCCTATATAACTCTGAGAGATAAGAAAAACATAACCATATCACTCTAAGTGAAATGTCTCTATTCTTCCTGGGGATCAACATCTCCCACTTATATCACTCTAACTAATATAAGTGTATTAAATTTCATATATATATCAATTATATCTATAAGAAAATATCACAACATATGATACATCTTTATGTGAACACAATACCTTTCAATATCCAACTTGCACTAAAGTCTCCAAAACATTATTCGTATTTCACCCTATGTCATTTAAAATGTAATAACTTGTGAAATCATATATTAAAATATATTGGATATACTCTAATCCCTTTTTGTAAAATTTATTAAATTAATATATTCATTTTATATAAACTCTTTGTTACAAATAAAATCCACATTCATTCAACCTTTTGTGTAACATTGTGTGTGTTTGTAACATTGATAATCATTATGAATTTATAAGTGATCTCATTTAACTTATAAATGTTGATAATATATATCCTATCACACACTTATATAGATAATTATATCTCATATAAATTATATTGGTAGGGATATATACATCTTCATCCATACCCATCTAATGGCCCAAATTTTAGTCATTGATAAGAAATATTTCTATATTCGTTATGAAAACATACAACATAATAAAAAATATACCCAATCACCCATGTACTAACATAGACTAAAGTTTGGTATAAATAAGGTATCATTTTAAGAAAGATCACATGAATGATTCCATGACATAAGGTTTTTATTGGAAAACACTAGTCCATATTCAATGAAATTAAACACTAAAAACTTTTCCTCATAATATTACAACGTGTTCATTTAAATAAAAAATAGTGAAGATGAAATATGAACACAAAAATTTGTATCTCAATAAAACCAAATATTGTGATATTTACCAGTGAATAGGGGAAGATACCTTACATGTTGTAAACATACTCATTCCTCCTAGGAAATTCCACTGGTTATTAGGTGGGATTATCCTTCACTCAATGGCCTTCAGAACCAATATTAAATTATAAAGAAAAGAAACTAGAACTATTATTTTGTTTTTTTGGTTATAAAATTACCAATAAAATCCATGATATAAAGTACCATGTCATTGAAATAGAATATATATAATCCTTAATGACCCTCTTCTAATGGATTTGTTAATAAGACTAAACATTTAAAGAATCCCTATCTTAATAAATTTTATATAAAGTTTTTTTAATGAATTAGATGATCTAAGTATATATATATTTAAAATTTAAACACTTTATATCCTATAAATCATTTCATGGTATCATAATGTCGAATTAATGATCATAATGTGTTATATCATAATAATGCACAGCCATGAAAACCATGTCCAGATGACATTCACCACACCATGTTTTTCTATTATATAAACCACATCATTAGAACATTAATGATTCCATGGTTTTTGATTTTAGTGCATTATTCATTAAATATTAAACTTGTTCTAAATCATTATAATATTTTTTATACATTTAATATTTCCAAATTATATTTACAAAATCATGAAATCATATCTAAAGTTCTTTTTATTAATCCTATAAATCTTATTTTGGGGTGGATAACATTATTCTATTAGTGATATGTATAATAAAATGGTCAAAAAACATATCCTCTATCAAAATATATCTATATGTAAACCCATGGAGTGTAATAGAATTGATAAAAAAATAATTTTACTAATCCATAACTTCAATAATGGATATATCTATTTAAATTAATTAATTCTACTCAAGATATAAAGGTATCTAGTGTGACCTCCATCAAATTCATTCATCTACAATATTTTATCAACCAAATGTATCTAGTGTGTTATATAGACTTAGGAAATTCATTTTATTCGGGATATAGAGTGTAACACCCTCTATAATTTAACTTTAATATAATAATAATCTCAATAGATTTCATAACACCAAACATCATGCATTATTTAAATTTTGATATACAAGAAAAATATTATTATATTAATATAACAGTTATAACCTAGACATTGAATCGGTGTGTAGGAATAGCAGTAACTAAATAATAAAATATATGTATAATGGTACTAATAAATAAAAAATTATTTATTAATATTTAATAAACAACTTCTCAAATTTTAGTAATTCCATTTTATGTTTTAATATACGCTTTCTTCAAAAATGGGTTTATTGATTTTTTTGAGAGAATATTATAATTAACATATATAAATTTTAGAAATTTTATTTTATAAAAATTATATTATTCTTTAAATTCACATATAAAAGTGATCTTAATGTTAAATATTAGTATTTCTCTAAAAATATTGATTTTTGAGTTAGTTGTGAAAAGAACTGTTTTTTTTTTGAATTCCATCTTTTCTATTAATAAGTTTACAATGTCCCATTTATTTAATCTATTTTTAAATTTAATTAGTTTATTTTAATTTGACATAATCAAATTAATTTCATTTTACTTAACTTTTTTATAAAAACATTTTTACACTTAAAAATTCATTTTTTTAGTAAAACTAATTTTCTTCACATTTTAAACATTTATAATAAAATTAATTTATAATACTTATAGTGATTGAATTTTATAAAATGTATTCAATATTTTTAATCATTATTTTTATATTTAGAAAATATTTTAGCTTAATTTTTGTCCTAATTAATAATAACCATGGTAAATATTTTCCACCTCGGTACGGGTAAATCAGGTAACTATGATTAAAAATAATTTGACAAGGATTTAAAAATATATCTATCACATTTTTTATTTATATTATATGAGTTTTTTTTCATAATCATCCATTATTCAATTATATTGATACTTAGTTCCATTTTCCTTTGATAATTTCCATGATTTTAATTTAAGTGAATAATAAATACCAAATGTCACTCTCTTTGTTTTAATATCTATAATATTTGTTTCATAGGGATAAAAGACATTATATAAATTTAAAAATAGATATTTTAATGATTATATAATTTTTTTATCAATTTAATTTATTTTATAATTTTAATTATGGAATAATTACATAAAATGTCGGCCCAAAAGAGACATAGTTATTGTGATAGAATAAAATATCAGGGTAAATGATTAAAAAACAAAGTAATATTTTTAGATGATTTATGGAGTTACATTAAATTGATTGAAAAATATCAGGTATTAGTTATGTGGTAAAATTTTATATTAATATCACATTACATTATTGAAATTTTTAATTCAATTATGTGAATAATTTCAAAAATAACATTAATGGTATCCTATTTTAAATAATATTTTATTAATTGAATTAAAATTCATAAAAATATTATATTCATCCAAGTGAATTGAATATTTTCTTCAATATCAAAACCAATCAACTTATGGGTCTCTTTTTAATTTATAGTAAAAATTTTACCCCTAAATAGTAAAAAATATTGATATCACAGTAATCATCAAAAGGGTTAACGGGGATTAAAATTAAGAGATAATGTTTAAAAACACCTAAAATTTTCTAAATATTATTGGTAGATAGTTTTTATATTTATATTCATCCTATATTAAGAATATATAAATTTTTAGACACATTAATATGATAATTACATTATACTAATTTAATAATTTAAGTAATTCCAATGGTGCCCCTCTCCACTCTCAAATACGGACACCACCTCTCCACACTAATATAAAGAAACATCCTCTCCTATCATCCTAAAACTACTTAATATAGTTATCTCAAAAACATTAACGTAATAAACTATTATGAAATTTCTTATCTATATTCAATGTGTTATGATTTTCTTAAACTACCATCTTTATGGTATTTAAAGAGAGATCCAAAGGAGGTTCTTCAGAGTGGAGGTAGTCATCTTAATTAAGAATTTTAATTTTACTTCTTCTAATACCTCAATAAATTTTGATAAAAAATGAAATATTATAAAATAATTATCACACCTATTCTGAGACATTATTATGTTAATGTAATAACATCATTTGTCTCTTTTTTATCAAATGGAAAATGAAAGTATCGCTCATGCATACATGTGGCATACCACCTCCATGAAGCTATATCATTCAATTTACTTCACATAATCACATATAAATTTATAATTATTGATTTGATAAATATATTTTAAATAATGGTATTTTTACAGTTCTAGAAATTTGAATAATTATTTACCTTTATTTTGTTCCATCAATCAGAAAATGGAAACAGTACTTGTGCGTACATTTCAACTATAATATCCATGAATGGTGTAATTGATTTTTCTATCTATAACATTTATTTAAATTTATAAATATTTTATAATGAATATATAATATATTTTTTATTTATTAACATTTTGTAGATGATTGAACCATGATCTAGATTCAAGGATCAGAACTACTGGATAAAAACATACATGAAAAAAGAAACGGTTAACACCCGTAAACTATTATTTTAATAAATAAATATTGATAAAAACGGTATTTAATAGTTATAATTGGATAAAATATGATAATAAAATAATTTATATGGTTATTATATATAATTATAATAGATATAAATTTATTATACATGTGGTTGGAGTGCTTATATAGGAAGTCAGACATGAGGTGATGGTTTCTCATATCACTTTTATTTCTATGAGAGATATTCCATATTCAAAACATATTTATTTTATAATGTTTATATAATACCAATGAATTTAATTTATAATTACTTTAATCAAAATTACTAGTATTTGAAAATATGTACATTTTTCTCACTTTCCTGTGATTTTGATTTAGATGCCACAAAATTTGTTAGGGTTGTTCATCTCAATATTATTTCATTGAGACATGTTTGATGTTATGAACCTATCTATGTTTATTAATTATATATATTATCCCATTTAAATTTTATATCATCAATACCTCTTAATTAATGTAATTTAATGTAAAAAATTGAGATTATTTCATATATGGGTTTTTTAATCAATAGTTATCAATGTAGAAAGGATTTATCATCTCAAATAATCTTACATGGGAAATATGTTATATTATACACCTATATTACTGTATAATGTTTAAATAATTCACCATTTACATGTTGTATTATTAATATAATCATTTAAATGATATACAAATATGAATTTGAATTTATTATTTCATGTGGCTTAAGATTTAAAATTTACCAAAGCGATAAGGTTAATGTTTCAATCCTACTTTTAATTGGGATCGTTTATGTTTAAATTTACTTTGGCGAAAATATTTATTTTAATAATATTAAATCTAATATATTCTATTACCCTTTTGATAGTAAATAATTTTTCAAATTTTCTACTCATTTTCCTCTCATTGGTAATCAATTATAACTGAAAAAATGTGTTAAAGAAAATTCTACCTTATCTCTCCTTATGGTTTAGAATATTATTCTTCTATGACTATATTAAATAAATTATTTGAAAAAATTAATTTTATTTTATCAAATTATTTTTTCAATTCATTTTTAACTATGTTTTATTTTATTTTTAAAATAAATCTTCACTTCTTTTTTGAATTGCGCAGTTGTTTACTTTTTATAAGAGTGTGAAAAGAATGTTTTTCACATACATGAGATGACTAAAATTTAGAGCCATCATGACCATTATTTTATTTGAATAATAATTTATATTATTTAATGTTTATTTTAAAATAATATCATTTCATCAATATTATACTAATATTAATTTTTAATGATATTGAAAGAAAAATATATTTTTCGTGTTTTTAAATAAATATTCTAAATATTGGTTTAAATGAGTTTTTATTTTAAGTAAATATATTATGATGTTTAATATTATCCACAAGGGATGTTTTATTTGGATACCATCTCCACAAATTATATGGATGGTTTATGTTAATGTGGGAATTTAAATGAAATACATTTTCTTTTCACATGTTGATTAAGCCATGTCGAATGATTTTACGATTATGATGATTAGATGTATATGAATCCATTTATTTTCTATATGGTATGCTATAATGATATGATTATTTTTTTATAATATTTTGAAATACATATAAATTGATTACGATTATTTTATTGTTGGTAATATAATATATATCAATCCAATACATTGGGTAATAATGATAGAGTTAACTGAGTAGATGTTTCTCCAAAGAGAATGTTGAAATTGATCGGGTAGAATTTTCCCTAGTGATTTTGTGTCCCCTAAGAAATTATTTTCTTATAAGTTGTCTTTGAAATATGATTTCTATAATTATAATATTTTCTCACTTTATGACACTATTTTGTGACATGATCATATCCTTTTGATACGTTCTAATGGATTATGAAATTTGATTCTCTAATAATTCATATCTTTTGAGGGGCCAAGATTTACTCTATAAATCATGACTATTATCTATAAATAATCAGGTATGATTTTATTTTATTATTATCATGTTATCATACCCTTATCATCGTGTTATACTTTCAAATTATCATTGGGTAAAATATCCCATGCTTACACATAATATACATCTGAGCTCACACTTTATTATGTTTTTTATTCATAAGGATTTGAAGAACGGTTTTTAATACGTTATACATAAAAGGAATACTAGACATTAATAATTTAGTAGTAGAGTATATAGATTTGTATGAACCGGTTATTTATGTATCCATGTTTCTAATGTTGATAAACCGAAATGGTTACAGCATTGATCACGATGATAAGAAAAGAATATTCATCTAAAAATATGTAACATTTTTGTTGTAATGTTTGGGTCACATATGTTGTTATCAGAGTAACAGTTGGTTATTTTTAGAATATAGTATGGGAAATATTTAGTAAAAACCCATAAGATAAGCGTAAGTATATGATAAAATACAATGTTATGGTAAATACTGGAGTATGGTTTTCTTTGAAAATACATCTGTATCAAGATACTAGCTGTAAAACCCCGAGATTTTATGAAAAATATTCTTTTACTTTCATTAATGTCTTGTGTTTTATTCTACACCAAGATTACCTTGCGCTATACGTAACACCGTATTAGCTTACAGTATAAGAAACACTATTATTGGATCGTGTTACACACAATTTTGATAATAGTTATTCTATGCAACATTGAGTATATATATATATATATTCAATGTATAAATGAAATATGGTTGGATTCTGTTATACGAAACAACGAAAGATTCTTGCACAGCATGCAACTCTGACTTGGCTTGCATTACACGCAATCATGACCTTCCTCGATAGCGTGTGTTGTACGCAACACCGGGTTTTACTAAACAACGATATATTATTATAAAATCATTTTGAACTAGCCGTTATGAATAGTATTAACTAAAATTTGAATCTTATAACATTATTATTAATCTTACACATTTTCTAAAACATGGTCTAAGAACAAAATAAATTTTTCTGGTAAAATAAGTATTTTTCAAAAAATGCAGTTTTCCCGCCTTTTGATGGCGCACCCACTTTAAATCTAGTTTATGATATGTTTATAAGTTCATTTTGACAAAATAAAATTCTTATTTTGAATCAGGATATAAAAATTTACATTAGATAAAGTTTTGATATTTTTCCGATAACTTTCATATTTTATTGAATAGTAAAAACACACTATATTTTAATTAAAAACAACTTTTTTCATCGTAATATCTTATGTGGTTAAATTATAATATTGAATGGTTTTAAAGTATAAATAGAATATATTTTTACCATTTAATATAATGTATGTCATTAGCATTGATTTTACCTTGAATTCGTAGGTTAAATCAATTCAATATTTTGCAATGTTTTAAAGAAAAACCCGTTTTCTTTCAAACAAAGGGATTAATTTTAATTTAATTTCTGCATATTTTGTGTATTGAATTTGGAAAAATGGATTCCATATTTTGAATCAGTGGGTCCAAATTATGTTAATAAGCTACTTTTTATTTTTGGGCATTGTGAATAGTAACTACAGTAAATTTTATTTACCGTAGTTAAAGGTAAATCGGGTAATTAAGGGTAAATATAATATTTTAAAATTACCCTAACAAATGTCAAAATCCTATTGGATGACTAAAATATAGACCCATATCACCTAAGGGTCAGATTAGATTCATTTAATTAAATTTTGTCAATGAAAATAATTTAATTATTCTTAAAACCAAAGAATGTGACAACATATAACTTTCTTAAATATTATAAGTATAATAATTTTAATCTAGTGATAAAATTCATGAAACATAGAAAATGAATAGTCTACAGAAATATAATACAATTACCTACATTATAGGAATTTATTTAGAATTTTTAGGGATTAAATAATTATCATTTATTATGACACAATGATGATGTAGTAATTGTCTTATTAATGAAATATTGACATAATTGATGTTATAAATGCCCAATTAAATGTAATTTGAGACTTCTTATGAGGTACATTAATTTTATAGGTTAATATGACATGTTATTGTTGATATAAGTAACTTGTTTCGAACTTATCATTCTGTTATGAATTTCATAAAAATCATGTATTAAATAGTGTCAAAATTGACATAAATTAGTTTTAAAACAAATATTATATTAATAATTGTTATTTTATTCCTAAAAATCTATGGTTCTTCCAAATGACATAGATAAGGTTATATATATTAATAATAAACAACTTGGGGTTCGTTTGGCTTGATATAGTAAGTTTATTAACCTTATAGTGTAAGAATAGAAGAAGACACGGTAAAAGTAAAATTATTTAACTTAATGTTAAATTTAAATGATAAGGTTAAAATAGGAACCTAAACTTGTCTAAATTCTATTGGATGAGAGGATTTCGACCCATCCCCACTTCATCTACTAAATAAATCAATTTGGAGCTATTTAAAACCGAATTTGACTTTATAATAAAATAATAGTTTTAGTTATTCCAAAGGTACCCCTCTCCTCCCTTATAAAAGGGCACCTCCTCCCTCTCTTCCTCACACAACATTGAGCCTCAAAGCTCGGAAAAACCCTGCCACATTCTCTTCTCCACTTCCCTAAAAACATCCTAGAGGTTCTGTTCTTCCTCAATGACCAATTTTAGTGCCCTAAGAGGAGGTCTCAAAGAGGCGCTTCAAAGAAGAGGTAATTTCCGTTACCGATTCTTTCACCTTTATTTCTTCTTTCACTTATTCTCCATAGGTTGTTTCATTATGAAGTAATAACATCAGTATCACTCATATATTGATATGTTATTATAAGTATGAAACAACCCTATTTCACCATCTATCCATCCTACGGAAAACGAAATCACCGCACGTGCGTACGTACGAAATACCGTCTCCACGCCGTGGTGAAATCTATTTTCCACCACCACCTTACTTGGATGGGTATAAGGGTGTAAATAATAACTATAAATTATTATTTTAATGTGATATTGATTCTGAAATAGTATATATACACTCCAATATAGTCCCACGATCATGAGAACGATATCATCGCCCGTGTGTACGTACGGACTACCGTCTCCACGAAGCGATGAGATTCATTCTCCAATTTAACCATTCATGAATGATTATAATGTATATATAATAAGTAATCAAGAAATATATGAAATAATAATGATACTGGATTTATGTATATATATATGTATGTCATCTACTTAATTCCGTTCTACTCAATAAGGAAACGAAAACAGCGTTCATGCGTACGTACGGCCTACCGTCTCCACGAACGGTGTATTTCATTCAATTTACTGATTTATTATATATATTTATATTCTGAATATATATATATATAAATCATGTTTTATATTCTGGAATTAAGTAATCATGATCTAAGTAATCATATGATTAATTACAAGTCAAAACACGGACGACAAATGAATCAATTTTACCCAAAACATGGAATTTACAAAAGAACGGGTAATATAATGTCATAAGTGAACCACATATGATATAATAACAATGAATATGATTATGTAATAATTCAATGACATTATTTAAATCATTATACAGGAGTTTCATACACTTACGAAGCAAATCATACCTAAGGTAAAAGAAATATCACAATCTCATTTTTATCCGAGATTGTTTATACTTTGGCATTTACTGGGGTGTATTTTATCATCCACATCCATGTTTCCTCAATATGTAATACTTGCATCATTCTAAAGTAGTTTAAATCCAATTTTACCCTTCGGTGAGTTTTTAGTAAAAGATATGAAAGGAATATTTTGTCATTTTCCGTACGAGGTACTTTTTGACTTTTTCGACAAATGTACGAGAAAAATGTATTTTTTAAACATTTACGGAATGAATGGATTTTTAAAAAATTATTTCCAAGAATATTCCTTTAAAAGTTTTAAAGTTTATTTTTAATCAACTTCTTTTAGCCTAAAATTGTATGACATGTTAAGAAAGGAAAATTGTTTTGAAGTAGAAAGGATATTTTCCTCAAGAATGAAGTTCAAGTGTTTTATCAAAATTATTTCCCATCTAAGATAATAAAGGGTTCTATTTTTGTCCCTATTATTACATTAATTTGATAATGTTGTGATGGAATTATATTTATTAATTCCTTTATCGTATATGAATATTTTTATGATGTCATGATGTTTAAGATTCCCATTTTTATTACATGGGTTATGAAATGATGTATGATTTATGATTTTGTGGCACACATAATAATGGTATTATTATGAGAGGGGTGGGACCTATATCTCCCTCCAATTCATTGGGTAAAGATTTTATATCTCATGAGATAGACATGGCTGGAATGGTAGGTTATACCGGTTAAGTGAAACAGGACTGAAACGAGGGTGACTCAGTTCAGAAAGGGACTTTGTCCACTAAGATAGTCTTGGCAATGAGTCTTGACTAATAAGATATGATTCTCTATGATTACGTGTGTATGCCACAAAGTTTCATGTTTTATGTTATGATTATTGGGATTTCATTTTACTACTATGATCTATCCCATGTTATGAAATTATGCTCTCTTTTTTAGGTTAAGTTTTCCAAAATGTTACGTTCTTATGAAAATGATGTGATTGATATTTCTTTTGTTTACCCTTACTGAGCATTTGAGCTCACCCTTTTATGTTTTCTTTTCCCCAGGGTATAAAGAAAGGTTTTAGGTTAACAAAAAGGAAGATATTTATGGGAGATGTTGAAGATCTTTCACCACGATTAGAAGATTATATTCCGAGTTTCCAAAGACACTAAACTATTACGATCCTTGTGTGTGTGTTTTTGTTATGTACTAAGTATTCCGCAAAAGTAATGTAATGTCCATGTACGTCAAGATACGGGTCTCTACACTAGAAAGTGAAAGTGTCTGTGGAATAGATACACATGGGGATAACTACTCTGAAAGGGGAATATTGAGTATTAATTTTTAACATCACTAATGAATGATGATTTTTCCTAATACTACACACATGGATAGAGATTCCAAATAGATATTCTTAGGTTAATTATCATTTTATTTATAAATGATTCTGAGATATTTTAATTGATAATGACAGCGGATGATCTCGGCCAATCATTAGTTTTAATAGATAGATAACAATACTTAATGGTTTAGATATCCTATTAATGATTTTTCATGATTATGTGATTTATTTTCTTTGATTATTTTTTCTATAACTATTCATTTTAATTTTAGTAAGGGATTTAATAAGGAGGAATCATATTAATTCTAAATGTCAAATACAATGGAATGATTTTCATCATGATATACAAAATGAAATAGAATATGGAATGTGAAAGATTATTATTATACCTAATCATCTACATTGTTATATGATTAAAAATATAACACACCTAAAAAAGAATAAAATAGAGTTTCATGGGATTTTCATTGATGATTACCAATAAAGAATGAATATTCAGATTCCTATATGTTGAGAATGTGGGAATAAGAACTCGATAAAATGTCTTGAGGTAATGGGAATATTTTTTATGTGTAAAATATGGGTATAAAATAGTTAATTTCCATGGAAAATGAAGAGTTTAATATAATAAAATAAAGTACCTCATAGAGTAACATTTATAGTTCAATTTATTAAGTGTGGTGAATTTGGGAATTAATAAGATCAATTCTGTAGTCCAAGGGTTAACTCCTAGACCAGGGAATGGAATATTCCATTCTGATCATTAATGTTGAATGATTGAAGTGTTCTTATATTGGTATTAGATAATTATGTTGTAGAGTAATTTTATCAATGATATTTTTGTTATCATAATAATGAAATATATAATTATTTTTTTACAATGGTTTTTCTAATTAATTTCCATGAATATGTTGAATGGTATAGATAATGTATAAACTTATTTTGTGGTAAGGGGATATTTTAGAAAACACATGATTGTGGGTTAGATAACCCTAAATATATACTTCATATTGATATAATATTGATTATTTTGGATAACTTTATTATTGATTTTGATAAAGTTAATTGGATAATGCAAGATCTCTATAAAAGTTTTATTTATTTGATGAAGAGGTGGTATTTGATGAATTTTATTCCATTTCTTTATTTTTGAAATATATTTGGTATTCTGTGATTTATATTGAGGGAAAAGGATAATGTCAATTTTTTCAATAATAAATGTTTTCATTGAGTTTTTAGTGTGATTTAGTTTATTATAATGTTTTAGGAGAATATATGGTCAATGTATTATTGTGTTTGTTATATGACATTAAGAACTAATTTATGTTGATTGGGGTAAAAGTTTATTGGATATTGGAAAAGTTGTTACCTTTTTTGTAAATTTTTTTTATGTTTTAATTACTTATTATGATTTATTTTAGGATTTTCATATTATATACATTTATATAAAGAATTAAGTATATTATTGAGTACTATTATTGAAATATTTGAGAATAATCATCCAAATTTTAGTTTCATGATATTAGTTATCTAATCAGACATTAACCATTTTTTGTTTCACTAATTGAAAACTAATAGGAGGAATAACTTTCCATATATTTATCTATGTTATGATCTATTAGATGTATGTTTTAGTACTTTTGGAATGAAAAATATATACTATTCATTCATAATTTTAATATGGGATGAAAATCCGTGGAAACCAATTGAAAAATAAAACCAAAGGATGAAATTACATTGATAGATTTTATGAAATTATATAAGTATATTTTCACATATTCAATGTTAAAATAATTCATAAAATATAGTAAAACGATCTAAAAAATGACTATTTTCTTTTTAAAGTTATTCAAAATAATTAATATTCTTTTATACCCCTCTATAATTTATGGTTTTGTAGTCCTTTACTTTTTCAAGACCATGTTATTTGTCACTCTATACTAGTCCTTAGAAAATATTTTTCCCCACTATGTCAAAAATTTATATTCCCACCAATTTTCTCTTTATTATGTAGTTTGATTATGTGTTATTCTAGTTGACCTTTCTGTTTTACACATCCCCCTTTCGAGGGATGTTTTATAATCCCTTTGTAATATGTGGGTTTTCAACAATGGTATTTTCAAATTTTGAACCTTTTATGAATGAGATAAAATTGTGGGGATGATATTTATTTAACATGGGATAACGTCCCACCATACAAATTAATTTTAAAATAATAATAAGCTTTATATATTTCTTAACGTGTAACCATGAGATTTTAAAAAATTATGATATACAATTAAAATATTTTTTTTTTAAATATGATAGTTAAAACCATTCCATTTAATTGGTGGTTATGAATAGGAGTAAGAAAGTTATTAAATATATTTAAAATTGTCCCATTAAAAAATATTTATTAATTGTTGGGAAATAAACATTCAATTTTCAGTAGTCATTTTATACTTAAAAAACTCATTTTCTATAAAAATTCTTTTATTAATTTTTATGTGAAAATATTATAATCAATTTCTATGAATTTTAAAAAAATTATAAAAAACATATAATTTTTTAAATTAGAAAATAAAAATTATCTTTTAGTGAAATTTTGTTTTTTTTAAATTATTTATTTTTCAACGAATAGTAAGAAATACTAATTTTATTGAAAACATGAATTTTTCATAAAATTATAGAGTTCCAATTTTTTTAATTCGATTTAAATTTTCATTATTTTATTTTTATTAAACATAATACAATTATTTTCACTATAATATACATTATGTTTAATTTTGGTATGTAAATATTTTTATACTTAAAGGTATATTTTTCAAGAAAACTATTTTTCGTCGGGTTTTACGGGTAAATTTTATTAATAATTATTCAATTTATAAGGATTTAAATTTATAAAATGTAATCTATATTTGAAATAATAAAGTCTTTTTTTTTAAATATGTCAACTTTTTTTTCAAAATGAATGGTAATCGTGGTAAATATTTTTCACCTCAATAAGAGTAAATCAGTTAATTAAGGTTAAAAATAAATTAAATAGGATTTAAAAGTATATATAACACCTACCTTATTTCTATTGAATTATTTTAGTTTGAAAATCCTTATTAAATATTCTAAGATATATAAATTTGGTTCCGTTTTTCAATGATAATGACCTTAATGTTAATTTAAGTAAAGAATAAATAAAAATGTCACCCTCTATGTTTTAATCTCTATAATATTTTTTCATTGGGATAAAAAAAAGTTTTTTCATTTATAAATGGTTATTTTAAAGATGAATGAATTTTTTTTATCATGATAATTTAATTTTAAAATTTATTCATTGTATAATGACCTTATGTTCTTACGCAACGCTAACACAATGCTTATGAAAGTCATAGAAAAATAAATTAAATGATTTCAAAATAACAAAGTAATATTTTATAAATAATTTATGGTCCAACATAAATTTTTTGGTTAAATATAGTGTATTATGGATTTTGAAAAAATTTATATTATAATTAAATTGTTATCTTGATTTTTTATGTCAACTATGTGAATAATCCCAAAACATTCTTTAATGGTATGTTATTTTAAATAATATTTTAGAAGAATTAAAATTAATAAAAATATTATATTTTGAAATTTTATTAAACATGGTTTATAATATCTGCAATTTTCCACTTATGGTTCACTTGGACTTTTATTGTGACATTATTGACATATAAAGATTAGAAAACTTTGATATCATGTTAATCATCAAAAGGGTTAACATATGGTTAAAAGTAAGAGATGAGGATTGAAACATCGCCTAAAAATGTCTAAATATTATTGAATTAGATTATTTCTATTTATATTTTTATGGGATTTAAATTATCTGAATTTTGAGCCACATGAACAGGAAAATTAATTTCTATTAATTAAATATTTGAACATAATACAAGGGTTCCAATCTTCTTTCTTATATAACTACACCGCCTCTCTAATCTTGCTCAAACATTATGAGACACTTAGCTAGTCCTAACCCTACAAAAAATAGTTCTCAACATCATTAAACACATTTCAGTGTTTCTAATCTTCTTAAAAGAGTATTCGTTGGGTGCTGAAGGAGAGATCCAAATGATGTTCATCAAAGAGGAGGTAATCATCTTAACCAAGTGTTTTCATTTTACTTCTTCTTTTACCTCCTTTAATTATGTCATAACTATTCCAATATAATAACATTAGTATTTATAATATAAAAAAATATTATAATATTAATGGTATAATATTATTCATCTACTTTTCCTATAAAATTTGAAATGAATGTGTCGGTCATGTGTATGTGTGGACTACCATATATTATATTTATGATATTATTTTGTTACTGGAAGGGTTAATTATTATTTACCTTTATTTTTTTCCATCCATCAAAAAACCAAACAAAAATCATGTGTGCGTATAGTCTATTTTCTCCATGAAATGTGTAATACATTTTTCTATCACTACCATTTATAGATACTTATAAATTTTTATATAAAAAATATATAAGATATTTATATCTGGATTAAAATTTCGGAGATTATGGAAACATGGTAAATATATAATTACTAGAACTTCTTAACCAAAACATACATGAAAAACAAAATAGTTAACAACCATAAAAATAATTGTAACAAATAATTAATGATAAATAGGTGTTTAAATGTTATAATTAGATTTTATATGATATTATACGAATGCATATGGTTCTGGTATATAATTATAATAAATTAAAATTTATTATATAGGATGGTATTGTGCGTAGAAATTAAAACAAACATGAGGTAAGGATTTCTCATCCCACAACTATTTATATGATACATAAGTATTATTCAAAACATGTTTATTTTTTGTGGTATATAAACTACCCATGAAACTTAATTATTATTTGTTTCATTAAAAATTTAGGGATTTATAAATTCATATATTATTCTCCCTTTAGTGAGGGTTTTATTCATTGATTACCAAAATTATAAGGTTTCTCAATCATAATATTGTTTCATTAAGACATGTTTGATGTTACACATCTATTTATGATTATTAGGTTTATATATTTCCCCTTAAATATGTTACTTAATGGATCCTTCTTAATTCATAAAATTTTACGTTATAATTGTGATTATTTGATCCAAGAGGTTTAGATCCAGAATTAATTAAAGTGTTAAGGATTTATTATCTCAAAACATATTATTTGGGACATATGTTATGTTATTCACATGTATTCTTTTACGAGTTTTAAATAATACCCCTTTCACATATTATATCATGAATATCATTATTTTCAAGAATGTAAATGTGTCATTTGAATTAATTAGTTAATGGGTATTATAATTCCAAATTATGAATGTGGTAAGGTTTAATTGTTGAATCTCACATTTAATTGGGATTTTTTATTTTCAAAGTTTTATTGGGTGAAATTTATTATTGAACTCCTCTAAAATATGTTGTATTTAAATAAATTAATTTTATATGTTAAAATGATTGTTTCATGTCATTTATTAAAATGTTTTACCATGATAATATTCACTGTATCGTTCCAATTTTATTTCATTTCTCTAAAGAGACATTTTTTATTATGTTTTACATTTAAAAAAACATAAAGGAATATTTTTGTCTTTTTATAAATTTTAAACATTTTACTTTTTTCCACAATTTAAAGAGAAATTTTTCTTTACAAACATGTCAAGAGAATATTTTCCCTCTTTCATGGCCTTTATTTTTTGAGGCTTACATTATAATTTTCAATTTTTATTCTCAAAAAATATAATTTATTAATATTCTAGAAATTTTGTATTTCATAGATTTCGAATGAAAATTCTATTTTCAATGTTTTCAAAGAAATTTTTAAATGTTATTTTAAAGGGATTTTTTATCAAGGTCGATATCTTGTGATATTTTTTATGATCCAAAATGGAAATATTCTTATGATTCCACTATTCATTCATTATCTTTATAGTTTATTATTATATTTCTGTTAATATGAAACCCATTTTATTTCTACGTGTTGATTAGACCATGATGAATAATTTTATGATTATGATGACGATCTTTTTATGAAACATGTTTGTTTTCCAATTTTTATTCAATTATTATATGATTAATATTTAATGATCTTATGGTATACATTTGAATGGATTGTGATTATGTGGTTAGTGAACCCTGAATTATATATCCTTTAATGAGTTAGGAAATGATGGTAGAGCTAAATGGGTGGAATTTACTCGTAAAATAATGTTATAATTTTCTTATTAAGAATTTACATAATGATTTGATGTCCATTAATTAATTTATGATCTTATCAGTGAGCATTGACATATTATTTCTATTATTATTATTATGCCCCAATTTATGCCACTCTTTTATAATATGATTATATGTTTATGATATTTTCTCAAGGATCATGAATTTTTATTCTCCTAGGATTAATGTTTTACACATTACCAATATTTATTTCGTTACTCATGAATATTATCTATGAATTATTGGAAATGATTTTAAATTTTATACTAATGTTCATATACCTTTATTATCATATTATTATTTCAAATTATCATTGAATGATATCTCCCATGTTTACCCTCACTAAGCAAATGAGATAACCCTTTATTATGTTTTCTATTCCAGATTATATAAAGAAAGGTTTTATGTATTTTATGCCTGTGAAGGGGACACTTGTGCAGAACTAATTGGGAGATGAGGGGATTTTTATTTACTAGTTGTTTATGAATACTTGATTCCAAGTAATTAAACTGCTACTATAATGGTGTTGATAATAACGATATGTAATGAATATTAATCTATTAGGGTATAATATTTATGTATAGAATTTTTGGGTCCCCTCCTCGAGTGGCACTGTGATATAGAATATATCAAAATCATTTTGACAGAGGAGGGTGTTGAGTATATATCTTTCTGTGATTCCATAGTGTCGAACTTGGTTGTGTTCTGATCAAGAGGTTTGAAATGATGGCATATAGGTCTTAGTAGTTAATAATTCATGAGAAGAACTACATGAACCACAATATAGTATAGATAGTTATAGTATTTTCCTTAAATATTTGGTGACACTACCTTATGGGTAAGTGATTCATCATCTATTTTTCCCATAAGAGTCTCAAGTATATTTTCCTAAGAAGGACCATAACTTGAGACAAAGGCTATGGAAATATTTTCTCTTGGATTATAACTTCTAGATATTCTATACTGCTAGTAAGAGGAATATGTTAGCATATTCTCTTATTAAGAGGTCTTGTTCATGTTTTTGGAGTGAGGATTCTGAGTATTTAGAATCATTGTGGTTGTCTGTAAAGTACGAGGATGTTGTGACATATCTACAATTGATGGTTTTTACCCTATAGCTTCTATTGCTTGGTATGGATCTTAATAATGGAGAAACAAACTTTCACACCTTATATACTTAGATATCGACTGGATGTGCTCCCGATGGGTTTTATAAAGGTAGGGAATGAATCATCCTTTTTATTGGATGGATGATAATTCTAATAAAATTGTGTGAGGAGGTGATGAGGTAGCTTCTTATATCCCTTTTATAGGTATATCCAAGTACTATGAAGAATTATTGGGACAATCATCATCAATTATTGTAGCTAGGAATAAAAAAGTTTGTTTCTATGTTTCTCTCTTGATGAATCACTTGTAAAAAGGTTAAGGATAAGCACTAAGTTACAATAGGTTTAGCTCAACCCCCTGAGGTCCGAGAGTGGATGTGGGATGGTATATTAATGGACTCCGTTATGGAGTTACAATAAAATTATAGAGGACACAATACCATATGGGTGATCATAGAAAGGCATACCAATTTTTCCCACTTCCATGCAATCTAATAGTAGAGTCCATTATAGATATTGGGACACCATTACATGCGTAAGATATTATCTCTCCATAGAGATCCATATGTGGTCATTTCATACCATAATCATCACTTTACATTTTGATTATAGAGAGGATTGTAGGAGGCCTCTTGGACTTAGTAAAATTTTAGCATGGCATTCCACCCCAAGAATAATAATTATACTGAGAAAACTATTCAGGTACTAGAATACATGTTGTGAGATTTAATTTAGTACTTTAGCCATATTTGGGATGATACCCTAACCATTGTGGGGTTTTTATACAATAACAGCATCCTTTACACCATTGGTAAGGCACCATTCAATTCTTTTTACGAGTGAACCTATAGGTCCCCACTATGTTCTACTGATCATAGTGAGTCGTCACTCAGGGGCCCCAAGTTGGTGTGATCAATAAATGAGAAGTTTTAATTCATCAACAAGAATAATAGGAAAAAAATCCATCATAATTATTATACGTGCTGAAGATGGAGGTATTTTGAAGTCATGGAGGGAGACCTTTTGTTCCTAAAGGTCTCACCTCGACATGGATTGTAGAGATTTGGCCCAAGGTGGAAAGTTATCTCTAAGATTCATTGGACCCTTCCAGTTATCATGTGGGGTTTATGAGTTGGCATACCACTTGTCCCTGCCACCATATTCAAACTGCGTACATGATGCATTACACGTGTCGCAGCTAAGGAGATATGTGCACAACAGTTACTTGTTATCAATTAGGAAAAGAAAGACATCAAGGATAGATATACATTTTAAGAGTAACTATTAGAGATAAAGGACTGGTAGAATAAGATTCTGTATTGTGGATTGATTCACTCAATTCTTGTATTTTTTGTAGTATGGGAATCTTCAAAAGATAACCAAGGAGTATGGCATCCAGATGCAAGCTCAGTACCCACAAATTTTTTATTATTCTTTTTTGATTTTCAGCACAATAATCCCTAAGGTTGGGAGAATGTAATGAATATTTTATGTAAATATTTTTAATAATGTTTTTTTTGGATCCATATGATAATACATTGTGAGATTATGAGGCCCGATGATCCTTATATTAATTTTATAAAAATATTAAATATATTAATATCGCACATGTGCATTTATCCCTAAAATAGCAGAATAAATCCAGAATGGGGACTCAAATGGGGTATCTGAGACTACAATTGAGTATGTAACATGGTTTTTACCCTAGGCATGACCTAATATATTTCAACATTGGGTGTTTAATATTTTTTTGGGGATAAAATTATAAAATTTATTTATTTATTTATTTATTTTATTATATTTTGATGAAATGACCTAGACTCCTCTATATAATCACAGTTATTCTAAACCCTTATGTCTATCCACATAAACCTATGATTTTAAATGATATCTTGAGGGTTTTTCACAGGTGATGGGATCCTGTATAGATGATCAAAGTACCACAGAGATACCCAATGACATAAAAGTTCATGGATCTTTCCAACAATGATAATGAAAAACCAATCTTCATCAGCAATCGAACCAAAATCGAGGTAGGAAATTAATTTATGTGGATTTACCCCATTGATTTCCCTGTGATGAACATGAATCAATTATTTTAATACTTTCATTCACGGTTTGATCATGCTATTGTGTTTGAGTTATTTCATCGATGTATTTGTGAGGATCATTGTATTGATTATTAATCTTAATTCATCATTACAATGGAAAAAATTGAGGCCAACATGAAAACAGCTGATTTTATTTACTATTTTATATTTTTTGTATTTTTACCCCATCATCTATGTGTTATCTTCATTGTTAAATCATTTTTTAGTGTTTAGAAAAATATCAGAGGAGTGATCGTTTTACAACCAATATTTGGTGAAATGGATCGTTATCATGGGTTCAGGATAGAGATCCACAAAATGGTTTCAGTACACATTGATAAGGGACGGTTTGGTTCAGATTTTTTCATTCCATTGTGGTTTTAGGTGTATGATGATGGTACGAATTTATAAGACATGAAATTTTCAATAAGATCAGTGTATGGAATTTGGAGAGTTGTGATGGTAGGTTCAGTCAACCATAGATTGGCCTTTCCCATGTGTGATTTGAAGTAACCGCTATATCCCCCCTAATATTTTCATAAATAGATATTATGTTGTTTTAGATGAATATCTAATACATTGGAAAATATAATAATGATAACCAATATAGTTTACTGTCCTTGGAGATAAGGTACACAATCTTCTAATTTGGTGAAATATAATCAATATCTCCCATAATGATTTCCCCCTTTAGTACTCTTTACAAACATACCCCATATACCACCTATCTTTATAATCTTGGGAAAGGAAACACAAGAAAGGGTGAGATTAGATTCTCATTAAGGGTAAACAAGGGAAATACATAATCATAACATGAGTATATGGGAATGAGAGAATGGGCATAACATTTGAAAATCATACCCTACATATAAAATATCACAATCTTGAGTTAGGAAAAAATATTTGAAATTCAAAAGATTTGATTCATAATTAAATAAATTAAAATGATCCTTGATATCATAACATTGTAATAACACATAAATATGTGGCGTACACATAAGAATAGATAATATTATGGCATGGCTACCTAGTATGGAATTTATAACATATTAGGATTGGGATAAATACACATGTACCTGCTTTAGGCTTTGGATGACCTCCCATATACCATCTTTCGATATTGGGATAACCTCTCATGTACCCTCATTTGGGCATGGGATAACCTCCCATGTACCATTTGAGATCATATAACCTTAATCATTACACAATTCATTGGAGGAAAATATTGGTCTCACCTGTCACATAATCCATACATTTATGTTCTGCAATATCATAGAACATTATTCATATCAAAACACATTAAAATAAATGTGTTTCATAAAAAATTTACTCATATCATAACCCATGAAAAAAAAATTCAAAATCTTTTCATCATTTCATCATAACATAACCCATGTAAATGGTGTGGGTTTAATAAAAGTTCCATCATATCATAAACTATGGGAAAGTGTTGGGATTCATAATCATTTAATTATCTAATCAAATCATAACTCGTAGAAAACCAAATGGGTTTCATAAGAATCTTTTCATGGTATAACATGTTCAAGATAAATTGGTTTTGTAAACATATTTTAATCGTAAAACATTTAGCGATATAATAATAATTGTATCCTTAGTTCATATACCAATTAATGAATAAGTTAGATAAAGGGATATCATCTTAGATTGAAAATGATTTTGAAAGATAAACCCCATGGAAAATTTCTTGATCAAGATACTTTTTCATTGAAATTAGAATTTACCAACATTAAACTTTTTGTAAATCCTTTTCTTTTAAAATAAACATTAAAACTTATAAAGGATCCTTTAAAAATAATTTAATATGTTTACTAAGGAAAATACCCTTTCCACTTTGAAAACACTTTTTAAAACATAATATTTTTTAAAATCCATTCCTTTGAAAAAAATGTTGAATATTTATAATGTGACCTTTTAATAAAATAATGTTCATGATGGTGGGAAATTTTATTCTTGATAAACACAAATATCCCTTTCACAATTTTGATAAAATCCAAACACGCATTGTTTCAAAAAATGACATGAAGATTAATTTTAAAACATTTTATAAAAATTAAAAAATAGGTAAAATTTTCGTTAATAAATCATTTTATTAAAATTTCAAACATTTTTAGAAAACATGGTTTTGGAATAAAAATGGTTTTTGACCAAAAAAGATAATTTTAATTAAAACCCTTGTTTTTGAACTCTATAGTAGAGAAAGAAAGGATAATTAAGGGGAAAATTATTATGATGGAATAATCAATTGGGAATAAAATTAATGAGTTTCTTGAGAGATATATCATCATATTTTATCATTATAATTATAATTATAAAAAATCTTCATAATTAATGTGATTGTAATGTAAAATATTTACCAATTTGGTAACTTTGAAATGTAAGTGACATAAAATAATAAAATTAAATTGAACATAAAATATAATGTGAATAAATAAAATTCATGATATTTCATTTCAATGGGTATGTATATACATATCATAAAATAAGGTTGGTTCATAACATAACAAATGTATCAAGGAAATAAATTAGGGACAAAAACCCAATACCGTTTTGGTAAATGTTGAACTATAAACCCCATGAAAGATATATTCGAAAATTGAAAAGTAATTGAAAATAATTTTCAGGATAAGACTCATAAAATACATTTATGGGTAGTTTATACACCACATAAATGAAATAGGTGGTGAATACGACATGTGTCTCAACGAAGTAAAAACTGAGACAAAAATACCTTAATGCTTTAGTAATCTATTGATTCATAATCCACAATAAAGAATAGCATAAAGTGAAACAGTAAATATCCAATAAATAAGAAAATTAATTATATGAAATGTCAATGGATTAGTCTATACACCACCAAAAAGAAATTAGTGGTGAATTTTCATGTCTCCCTAAAATAAATGGGTGACTAGAAATCTCTTACCATAAGCCTCAACTTCCTTCATACTCATTTAAACTTCTTGTGTAATAAATATATGTTTATTATAAATATTTTAAATAAAAAAAATTATATATATAATACCATATGTATCTTAATTATATCCTTTTATTAACTATTTATAAATAATTTTATGTAAAAGTCACGTTTTGGGTAATAACCTCTTTTTTCATATATGTTATTATTTTTTATTTTTAGTAAACTTACTTTCAAAATTTTTCTATCATTTTAAGAATAATAAATATTATATAATTACCATATCCAAAAATAAATTACACTATTAATTTAAATCGTTATGTATGGTTTTGAGAAAGGAATTATGTTACGATCATGGAAACGGTAGGTTATATTTACGAATGAGTAACATTTCCATTTTTCAACGACCATATTGGACAGAAGGTAAGTAATATATTATATTTATATAATTTTAATAATATAATAAATACCATATTTTTTATTTAAATATACTTATATATACCATCCATTTGTTCTGGTGATGAAAAGAGATTCACATCACTTCGTGAAGGCGTTAGTACACACAAACACAAATGATGATATCATGTTTCGTGAGTGAAATGGTAATAAAAAATGATATTGTATATTTTTAAAATGATAAATATCTCATTTATATCATAATTGTTTCATTTATATCAGATATATTCATTAAATGTATCATTATTATCTTCAATGTAAATAATTAGTGAGAACGGATGACACCACTTTGTAATGTGGTACTCCGTCGTACACACGGGCGACATTATCATCTCCCCTATAAAATGAAAAGTAAATATGTATGTATGATATAGTGACTCAATTGGTATAATTGTGTAAAAAATATAATATATATACTTTATATCCATTATCATACCCAACTGTGATATGTGGTAATGAAAAAATGAATGACATCGATTCGTGAGGCAGTAATCCACCGTACACCTGAAAAATGATTGCATAACCAATTTTATGGAAGTAGAGATGATTTTTGGAAATTACATTAACGTGAAAAAAAATAAGTATATATAATAGAATAGGTTTATTATATCATCATGATTTAATAATAATTGAAGGATGTGGAGGAATAAATAAAATAAAATCCTCGATTTAAGAATATTACCTCTTCTTCGGGTAACCTCCTTAGGTTTACACTAAAAGACTTCCTACGTTGGATTTATTAAAAAACTATGACATCTAGGATGAGAAGAGAGAATTTTGGAAGTTATTTGGTTACGAATTGTGTGAAAAAAATGGTTTGATGGTGTGAGGAAGAGAGGAGAGTGGGTGGCCTTTTATAAGTAAGGTGAGTGGCACACTTATAACTTTTGAAAAGGGAAAGGTGTTCCAATGTTTTCTCATGATAAAGGGCTCCAAAATAGAGTATTATTGAGCCTTAAACTTGGTTAGGTTGAAATACATCCATAAAATATATCTTATAAAAGTTTTTAGGTCATTTAACCCTTTTCTTTTTAGTTTAACCTCCGGTAAACCCATTTTTACCTTGATCACGGTAATTAATTTTTACTATTTTCACTATTTATTTTGTAAAAAAATTATGTTAAACTTATTAGATAATATAAATTATTCTTATTCAGAATATATAACTTATTTTTCCAAATTAAATTTATAGAATTAGACACATATATTTAAAGTTAATCTCGTAGATGCGACGAGAAAATGATTCACTACTATAAAACGAGAAATATACATCGCTAGTCTTTATCAGCGCTAGTGAAAAGCAATGATAAAGTATAGCATTATGAGTTCTAAAAAAATAGCTGGAAAAGGGTACCATTTATTAGCCCTAAATAAGTCCAGATAAAATTTACCCTTTATCGGTGCTTTTTTAGCATTGATAAATGATAACCTTTATCAACGATTTATTTTTACTGAGGATAAGGGTTTCAATCCCCTGATGAGTCCCACATCAAAATAGTGCAATGGAAACTGCTTCTTTATATATCATTCTATTACATGCCAAACACTTACCCTTATTGCAGTGATGGGCTCCCACATACATTGCACACACATATAGGGCCCCACATCGGCCTTTTCCCACCCCTACTTCCTACGGGCCTTACCCAACCTTCATACACACATTCGGTTCATATACAGCCCTTCGTGGCCTATTCCTAAATTTTTTTATAGAAACCAATATAAAGTAAAAGTATTAAAAATAAAAAAATAATTGAAATAATTAATCAAATAAAAATTAAAATTGAATAAATTAAAATATAATTATTAAATTTTTTAAATTAAATAATTATTACTAAATTTAATATATATTTATATATTATAAATATTAATAAATATAATATATTAAATATTGATATATAAAATGAATGAAATGAAATAATTAAACATATATAAATTAAAAATGAGTAAATTAAAAAATATACAAATTTTATTAATTTAAAAAATATTATTAAAAATCATTAAATTTAATATATATATATATATATATTATAAATATTAATTAATTGTATAATGTAAATATAGATGTATAAAATGATTTAATTTGTATAATTAAAAAAATGAAAAAATGAATAAATTGTAAAAATAAAACAAAAAAATTAAAAAAGAATAAATTTTCAAAATTATTAATTAATTTATTAATGAATAATTTATTACTAAAAATGAATAAATTTTATATATATATATATAAATTAAATATGAATAGTAATAAATGATTTATATTAAATATAAAATTAGAAAATGAATAAAATGTAATAATTAAAAACATATTAATTTGTTATTCATTTTTTAATGGTTTTTATACATAATTATTCATTAATACATTTAATATTGAAATATATTCATATATATTTCTATATGTATTTATATATATAAATATGTATAATATTTCCTGAAATACATTTAATATAATACAAAAATATTAATGCTTATAATAAATAATTTATATATTTAGTGAAGAATCGTTTATAATTAAAAATTTATATTAATTAAAAATAACCACTAATTGTATCGAGTAATTGACATTAATTGAATATCATTTGATTTTTTATTTTAACATGTATAAAATGTGTGTTTCATTTATTTGACTTAGAAATATACGTAATTAATGTGTTTTTATGCACAACACACACATTCATATATTTAAGTAATTAAGGAAAATATAGAAAAACGTACACATAATATATAAGTAATTTATTCAAATTTTAATTTTCATTTAGAATTTCATTTAGTGAAGAGATGAATTTAATATAATATTTTTTAATCATTCAGTACTATTTATTTATTTTAATGATTATTCCAGTTAGGTATTATTTATTCATTTTTTATATTTTTTATTTTTTAGTTTTTTGGATTTCATTCATTTTCAAATATGTATTTTTAAAATACTAATTTACTATGTTTAAATATTTTAAATATTTATTCAGTTCCATTTTAATATATATCAATTTTTAATAATTTATTTTTAATTAAAAAAAATGATACATTTTTCAATATTTTTAATGAGTAATCATTTATAAATTTTTTATTTCACAATTTTTTTAGCATGCATGCATTTAAGTGTATCTATTCATTAATAATGTTAACAACATATTTATAAATCAATATTTATAATTTTATATTTACTATATTTATAAAATTATATATCTATAATTATAAATAATTAAATATTATTTTTTAAAAATTATTTATATTATTAATAATCTAAATAATTATACAATTAAAATAAATATAATTTAATAGTGAATATATTTACTATATTTATATTTATATATTTATATTTATATTTATATTTATATTTATATATAAATATATAAATATATATATTATAGAAATATATAAATATTATTTTTCTTTAAAAAGTATTTATATAATTATAAATATATAATTATATAAATAAATAATTATAAAATTAAAATGAATATATTTAAGTAATGAATATATTTAAATTATTTATATTTATATTTATATTCATATTTATATATTTATTAAATATTTATATATATTATTTGAATATATATAAAAAATAATTATAATTATAATATTATTATTATAATTAATATATTTTACTAATTAATATGATTACTCTATTTATATTTATATTAATATAGATTTATTAAATATATACATATAATTATATCATTATGTATAATGATATAAATATATATATATAATTATTAATAAATAACTATGAATATATTTACAAATATATTTATTCATAAATATATTTATAAATGTATATTTACTATAGTTATAAAATTATATATTTAAAAATATAAATGATTTAATATATTTTTGTAAAAGTATTTATATAATTATAAATAAATAATTAAATATTTATATATTTATAAAATTATAATAAATATTTATAAATAATGAATATTTTTTATATATTTATAATTATATTTATATTATATATATATATATATTAGGTGTTTGGGGGAACAATTACATTCAAACACACACACACACACAGACTGCAGACACACAACCCTAAAAGGCAAGTCATAGCCCTCCCTCCCAAGGGATAACCCACCCAACCAGTCACTTTATTACAATATATATTCTTTCCCCAAATACATAGTGGGCATGAATCCTATTACATGTCTTATAGGCCCAACATTGGATGACCCAAAGGCCCTTCATGCATCATGCCTACATCACCAGCTGCACACCATGCTTGTGCTACCACCCCTGTGATGGTTTGAAGGCCTAGTGACCCAAAATCCCATTCGAGGTGAATATTACTGGTACTATAGTACCCCCTCTATAGTACTTGTAATAATACCCACACTTATATAGTGCTACATTTCTAATATATAATATACTACATAATTGTTATAGTCCCTATAGAAATTTTCTCTCACCCGAATTGGAACCTAGGTCTAATGCATGATTAAATTGAGCCTTTACCACTTGTGTAAGCCCCAAAATTCTATTCAATATATATATATATATATAATGATATAAATAAATTAATAATTATATAAAAATATTTAAAAATATATGTATTTATAGTTATAATTATAAATCCTTTATCAGTGTTTTTTTTGAAGCACTGATAAAACCATCCCTGGTCTTTAAAAAAAAAACCCTAACCGAACTGATTTTAGTCACGCCTCTCCAGTTTTAAAGGAAGTCCACTACTACCATCACTACCCATTGACCTTTTCTCAATCAAATCAAACCTCAAATCTATGTTATGTTATTTTTTCTCCACCTCTCTTATTTCTTTCTTTTTCAGGTTCCATAGTATGCATCAGTGTGGTGTTTTCATGGATCAATTCTATTGTCAGTTCAAAGTTTAGGGTATCCACTCCTACTCATTCAATTATTATTTATTTCACAATTCTAGATGATCAAAATGTCCCCCTTCGAGTTCATCAATCCCCAAGAAATTGGTTTGGGATCCTTAGGAATTTTAGGCTAGAATAATATCTTCCTCCTCTTTTTCTATCCATGTGTAGTGAGTTATGGAGTCTTCACATCGAGTTATGTGATTCAAGAATACTCAATTACTTTTTTAAAATTGTGGGAATATCATGATACTTGTTTCATTGTGTAATCAATATGACTTAACCAAAAATATAAATAACTGGGATGATCAAATTAAAAACCAGAAGTGAATCTTATTAATTAATATGTGTTTTCTAGGGAAATTTTTGTAATAAATGGTTATTGTTGTTATGTTTCTATGAATTTACATAATGATATGAAATAATATTCTCCACGTCGGTTAATTTATATTCTTTTCTTCTATAAAAAGTTTAATATTTAAATCTAGTAAGGAAATGACACTGTAAAAAAAATTATTATGGAAAGGGTTTTTATACTGGCCCTGAATGAATTGTATTCAAATCATTATTTTATAGTGATTATTTATTGTGTTATGTTTTCACTTTTTTAATGATTCTATAATTTTTATGTTTCAATTATTTTGATTTGTGTGGGTGTAGATTGAAATTATTGTCGCTGGATTTGGGTGTTGGAAGCATGAATTTTTTATTACATCTTTCTTTAAGAATTATGTTTAATTTTTTGAATAGTAGTTAGTGTTAAATAGAAAGTTAAGAGGTTAAAATTTTTTAGTTTTTATTAAAAATGGATATTTTCGTGTTCTAAAATTAAATGAAATTTAAATATGGTGGTTTTTTTATATATCTGATAAAATGATTGAAGAGTTCCTTTAGTTATTTTGAGTATTTTAAATGTGTTTAGTCATCTATATGATTTAGTAAAACGTTTTGTTTTATGTTTGATGTGTGATTTAATTTTGGATTTTGGATACATAAAATATTATATATTTTATTTGATTATTTTCCCTCTTTTTCTATCTATAATTTGTCGTTTTGACCATTAATTTGTTTATTTATGATGCTTCGTACTAGTTTTAATCGAAGGAAACATCATATGGTTTTAAAAAAAATTGGAACTCAAATTTCATTTTAAAAATAAGTTAAATAAAAATGGATTTTAAATATATTTTTCAAAAAATGTTCCAATGGATCATTTAGTGCATTAAATATAGAGTTATGAACTATATAATTTTTAACATCATTTCATAAAAGGTGTGATGAAAAATTTCAATTTGTATTTGTATTTATGTTTTTCATATATATATATATATCTATTTTTAATTATTTTCATGTATAATGTTTTCAAAAAATGATATTTTTTAGTATAAAGAATACATTAATTCTTTATTAAATTATTCTTATTATGTAATAAAATGTTCTAAAAAAGATTTGATGTTGGGTTTTCCTCGATTTAAATCATAAATTGGACTTTAAAAGTGAAGGAAAGTAATTTCTATTGAATAAAGTTTCTTTTGTGTATATTAAACTGATTAATATTGTTAAATATACATAAATTTATATACAAAGAGATATTTGAATGAGTTTTGAAGTGTTTATAAATTAATTTTTTTGGATTCATTTCTTATTTGGGAAGTATTATTCAGAATAAAAAGTTTTTAATGCTTTTGAACACTACTACAAAAACAGGTTTTATCATTACCCAAAACAGGTATTATCAGTGATAAAAAAGCGTTGTAAATCTCAACACTGATAAAGGGGGTCTCCTTTATTAGTTCTAAAAGATCACTAATAGTGGGTGCCTTTATCAGTGATAAAAAAGCACTGATAAAGAGAGCCTTTATCAGCACTGAAAAATGGATTCTTTATCAGCGCTTTTTTAGTGTTGATAAATGCCATGCACGCTGTAACATGAAACTCTATAGCAGCACACCCAAACAAGACCTGCAAAAAAATTGCATATCAAACAAGTAGTTTACACATATAAAATATATAGTGGTTGTCAATTTGTGATCAAACAATGAGAAAAAATCCATACCTAATGAGATGTACCAATTATTTATTACGATTATCAAAAGGTACCATTAAATACTATCTCATCCAAATTATATATTATATTGCCTCAGATAAAATATATAGAGACAGTTCAATGTCAGAACCTTATGAAAAATTTTATTAAGGCATCCATGCGAGTTATTATTCATGTTTTTTGTGGTCAAGATCCATGATAATCTTGGATATAGAATTTTTTTATAGATTTTGAGTTCCTTTTGTGATATGTTGACTTAGGACTTAGAGAGTTTCCCGTATAGATTCCTCATGGTTGATGGATTTGGGGGATTCTTGGGACACTTAAAGAAATGTGTTATTTTGGTTGATGCCTTTATCTTATGGTGTGTTGTCTTATTTTCACACCATTTATAGAATTTATAAATGGTGGGGAGATATATGCTTATTCTTTTTCCATCCTAGACTCCTGATTAGTAGTAATGTATTGCTTTTATTTTTGGACAAAATTTAGAAGAACCCATGTGGGTACACTTTCATGGATATGTTTCCTATTAATTTTGAACTTTTACTATTTTACATACATAGGAAAGGGATGGGTTGTATGACTCCAAGTAAAATCTCTAAAACAAACCTTTTAGAGGGAGTTTTTAGGAACACAAGTTGTTCAAGGTTAGGAGAAACCATGTGGTATTGATCTATAGTTTAGCTATGTCATTTTGAATGATTAAGACATGGTTAGTTAACTGTTTGTCCAAACTATGCGGAAGAGATTTTCTAATCCAAAGGCTCCCAAAAAGTTGGTGAATAGTTTGGAAAACTGCCCAACAAGACCATGAATTTTTTCGATGATATGGCATAATTTAAGGGATTTCAACCTATTTCCTCCCATCCCCTTCCTGTAACATAGTCTAAGAGCCCTTTATCTTAAAAATTTATCCAATTTAAATCTTTTATTCATTTTTCTTTCCCTTTCATTCTTCTCCCCATCCATTTTCCCATTGTTTTCATCCATTACCATGAACTCTAGGGATAAAGGATTATATTTAGTGTGTGTGATGAATTATTAGTGGGGGTTTATTGTTTAAAGACTACTTCAGACTCTATGAGTCTTTTCTATGTGTCTTATGTCATTGGTAATGACTTTTGTATTATTATATGTATGTCACTTCTTGTTTTCACTTAAAAATTATGTCCATTTTAAACATAAGAGAGACACTTTTAGTCATACCAGTCACACCGTGCCTCGGATTGAGACAGGGTTGACTCGTACATGTCACTAATGACCCATGGATAATTCTTATAATGTATAAACACAATATGAATGCATTTGGTTGGTTTTCCATATTTTAGATATTGTTTTCACTTAAAATTCTGTCCATTTTAAACAAAAGAGAGAAACATTAAGTGATACCGGCCACACCATGCCTCGTATTAAGGCGCGTTTGACTCGTACATGTCACATATAAGCCATGGATCATTGGCCTAAAGTATCAACATAATATGAATGTTTTTGGTTGGTTTTGGTTATGTCAATTGTTGTTTTCACTTAAAATTTTGTCCATTTTAAAAAAAAGAGAGACACTTTGAGTGATACCAGTCACACCGTGCCTTGGATTGAGGTGGGTTTGACTTGTACATGTTTTAAATGACCCATTTATATTTCTCATAAAGTATAAAAACAACTTGAATGTGTTGGGTCAGTTTTCTGTATGCCTGTTGTTGTTTTCACATAAAATTATGTCCATTTTAAACAAAAGAGAGACACATTGAGTGATATCATCCACACCATGACTCATATTGAAAAAGGGTTGACTTGTAAACGTAAAAAATAACCCATGTATTTTTTTGTCTAAAGTATCATCACAATACAAATTTGTTTGCTCGGTTTTCCGTATGTCAGTTGTTGTCTTCACTTAAAATTCTTCCATTTTAAACAAAAGAGAGATCCGTGAGTGATACCGGCAACACTGTGCCTTATATTGAGAAAATTTTGAATCATACATATAAAAAATGATCCATGTATCATTCTCCTAAATTATCAACAATATACTAATGTATTTGGTCAGTTTTTCGTATGTTGGTTGTTGTTTTCACAAAAAAATTTGTCCATTTTAAACAAAAGAGAGACACTTTGAGTGATATCGGCCACACCGTGCCTCAGATTGAGGTGGTATTTACTTGAACATGTCACATATGACCCATGGACCATTGGAATAAATTATCAACACAATCTTAATTCATTTTGTTGGTTTTTTGTACATCGATTGAATTTTTCACATAAAATTATATCCATTTTAAACAAAAGAGAGACACATTGAGTAATACCGGTCACATCGTGCCTCATATGGAGGAGGGTTATACTCGTACATGTAAAAAATGGCCGTGGATTTTTCTCATAAAGTATTAACACAATCAAAATGCATTGGGATGGTTTTCTGTATGTCAGTTGTTGTTTTCACTTAAAATCTTATCCTTTTTAAACAGAAGAGAGACACATTGGGTGATAACGGCCACACCATGCCTTGGATTGAGGATGTGTTGACTCTTACATTTCATATATGACTGATGGATCATTTTCATAAAGTATCAACCCAATCTGAATGCGTTTGTTCAGTTTTTCATATGTTAGTTGTTGTTTTCACTTAAAATTCTGTCCATTTTAAACAAAAGAGAGTCAATTTTAGTGATACCGGTCACATCATGCCTCATATTGAGGTGGGGATGACTCCAACAAGTCAAAAATGTCCCATGTATCATTATAATAATGTATAAACACAATATGAATGCATTTGGTCAGTTTTCCGTATTTCAGTTGTTGTCTTCACTTAAAATTCTGTCCATTTTAAACAAAATAGAGACACTTGGAGTGATTCTGGTCACACCATGACTCAGATTGAGGTTGGGATGACTCTTACACTTCAAAAATTACACATGTATCATTCTACTAAAGTCTCAACATAATATGAATGTGTTTGGTCAGTTTTCCATACGTCAGGTGTTGTTTTCACTTAAAATTATGTCCATTTTAAACAAAAGAGAGACACTTTTATGATACCTGACACATTGTGCCTCATATTGAGTCAAACTTGACTCATACAAATCATAAATGGACCATGTATATTTCTCCTAATGTATCAACACAATTTGAGTGGGTTTGGTTAGTTTTCCATAGATCATTTGTTGTTTTCACTAAAAATTTTGTCCATTTTAAACAAAATAGAGATACTTTGAATGATACCGGTCACACCATGCCTCATATTGAGAAGATATTTACTTTTAAACATCACAAATATCCTATCAGTAATTATCCTAAGGTATCAACATAATATTGATGTGTTTGGTCATTTTTTCGTACATTAGTTGTTGTTTTCACTAAAAATTATGTCCATTTTAAACAAAAGAGAGACACTTTGAGAAATACCAGTGACAACATGACTCATACTGAGGCGAGGATGACTCTTACACATCATGAATGACCCATGTATTGTTATCTTAGTGTATCAAAATAATCTGAATGTGTTTGGTCAGTTTTCTGTACGTCATATGTTGGATTCACTTAAAATTCTGTGAATTTTAAACAAGAGACACACTTCGAGTAATACCAGTCACACCATGCCTTGAATTGATGCAGGGTTGACTCTTACATGTAAAAAATGATCCATGGATAGTTATCCTAATGTATCAACACAATCTAAATGAATTTTGTTGGTTTTTTATGTCAATTGTTGTTTTCACTTAAAATTTTGTCCATTTTAAACTAAAGAGATACACATTGAGTGATACTGGTCCCACCGTGACTCGGAATGAGGCGGGATGGACATGTACATTTCAAAAATTACCCATGGATTGTTGTGATAAATTGAAATATGGATTTTTGGGGTGAGACCCTATGGAGGAAGGAGGTTCCAACAATGTTTTTTTTTTCTTTATATGGATAATCAAAAAACATACAATTTATACCAATGAAAATGTTCAACCCATGGGAATCCATTTAGAATATTGATGATCATACTGAAATCAATTTAGGTTAGATAATTTTACTCATCTTTTCTTTGAATGTTAGTGGGAATGCATGATATGAACGCATTTTGTAGATTTTACTAATTTTTCTTATCCAAAGGCAAAAGAAAAGTGGTTCATCATTATTTCATGTTTCTAGTGCATTAAATCTGTTAAAATGGACAAATGACTCATTGGGGAATAGTTGTTTTATTTAATAACAATTACAATTTTCCTACGAACATTTACATACAATAATGTTTCATCTTTTGATCTTCATGAACCCCTCTCAAAAATGTCTTCCAATTGTACATGCCCCCAAGTGAGATCATCTTTCTATTTGTGTATTATCTTACATCACGTATGTGGCCTACTCATTTCTGAACAAATATATATCATCTTGTGAGTATGAGGATTTTCGACAGTCAGAGTAGTACTGAAAAATAAATAAATAAAGAATTAATAAATAATTTAAATGATATAGTAGTTGTTTTTGAAAATGCCACGTCAAGGATGCTAGTTTGTTGATGGAAAATGATCTCTCTCATAAATTTACAAACATAATAACCACAAAATTTTCTGTTTCTTTGTTTTTTATGCTTCAAAAACATTGATCTTTAGTAGAATAAGTATCTTGTTTTAATATGTGTTTGGATAATGAAGTTTTATTATATATACCCTAATACTTTTCCAGACGGAGTACTTTCTCACCGCATTATTCTTAGCCCCTATCCCCATTCCTTTTTTAGATGATATTGATACACCTCACTATCATAATAGAATCCTCAAAAGAAGATAATATAAATTATATAACCAGATGTTTAGACCTAAAACATAGGATGTAGTGTCTTACATATTCAAAAAATCCATCATTTGTGTTCGGTTTGTTGGATATCCTTACATTGAATCCAAAAAATAAATCTTTGGAGTATCTATGTTCACCACAATTAGCAGATAATGTTTCCTAAAAACAAAACAAATGAATAAGTAATGAAAAAATTGAAAATATAATTGATATTTTTTAATCATATAGTTTTACCCCTGTGTGGTTGGTATTAGGAAGAGTCTGTCATCCGTAAACTTTCTTTCCAATGTTTTTAGAAAGCCTTTCACTATTTCATCCCTAATTGATGGTTCTAATTTCGTTAGTTGTGTAGATGTGGTATGAGGACTAACGAGTCCGAATTTTGGCTCATAGGAAAATCCCATCAACTAATTTTCATATATACACCTGCCAATAATATAAAATGCATTTATTCATAATTATCACATTATATCAGAACTTAGAAAATCTATTCATGAAAACATACCTCATATATAAATTTATAAATGTGACACCTAGCCAATCATATTCAAGGCTGGCATTTACATTTTCAGCAGCAAAGAAATATTTAATTTCCACTCGGAATATATACTTTTCAAAAACTACTATATGTCTACTACCACTATTTAGATTATGTATCCACACGAGTCTTCAATGATAGTAAATGTGGATAGAGAACAACCAGTGTAATTGTGCTTTCATTAGATCTTTTGGATCTGTTGTTAGATCCTTTAGATGATTTTGAGCCCATGTTTTTTGTCACCCCATTCCCTTTCCCCGTATATAATAACATTCATTGGTTCAGACCTTTTTCATAAATTGTTAAAGGTTTATCTTGAAAAAAATGGAAATAAATACCTCTTTTCCACATGTACTCTTACAAGTTGTGACGACCATGAAATGAATGTCGCAATAGCCTTTTCGATCATATGAATATCATCATCATCAAGTGGAATAGATAACTCTACATTTGGATCATGACCTACAGTAACCATCACATTAAGATGATCTGTTGGAAGTGGTCTATTTTGCAGCTTGTCCTCTAGGATGTTGAACAACTTATCCCTTTCTACAAGGTGATAGGTGGGTGTTGACAGATACAAATCACAATCATTATCAATCTGTAGAAGATCAGTACAGGAAAAGTGTCAGTGTTTGTCTGATTCACATTTTATGGGAAAAATTATAAGAATATTGATTACCATGGCTAAGATTACTCTTTGATAGGAATGGCTCGGCTCAATGTTGGTGGGGGTGGGGTGGGATCTGCATGTGCTGGTTATTCCTAAGTTGTTCCTTCTCCTTTCTTCTCACCCATAAATGTTTCTAGAAACTCTCCCTACCATTTAAATGTTTCTTCAAGAGTTTATTGTATTTCTATCATTTGTTTCATTTCTTCATTTCTGTCATCCATTTGTTTTTTTCACAAAAAATATACTCGGGGTGTCACCCAAAACATCACACCTCTAACATGACTGTATTGTTTTGGACACTTCAAATATGTTGATAATAGGTTTTCATCTGCTATATGAGTATCTAATTCCTACGACTGTCAGATATATAAAAATAAGTAATTATTAATATATAACAGAAATTTAAAACAAAACTTTTTATCGTGTCATTATTACACATATTTCCAACACTATTTGTGTGTTTTCATCTACTAGCTTCCCTTCCTTATTCACACGTGCCTCCTTCTATAGCACATGACATGGGATAGAAGTGTCTTTGGATTTAGACTGACCAATCTACATATAAATATATAAAGATAATTATGATGTTGTTTCTTGGAACATAACAATATAACTATAAATTTAAAATATGTATGATTTTCTTTTTTAGTGAATCATACCCCATCCTTACTTTACGATAGGAGTATGTTGGTTTTGATGTACCTTCCTTATTTTCCATACTGATTTGTTGTTTCATAAATGAAATATGGACAATCAAAGTGATGAATACACGTATCCTCAAACAACGTATTATCAGCTACAATGTACCTGGAACTTCTCATCCCCGTGGCATCCAATAAAAGCATCCCATGCTTCTTGGGATATCAGGTGAGAATAGAAAAGGGGTGGGTGCGGGTTTATTTTACCTTTGGAATCTTTCAGGTGACATTTTGTTATAATAGTGAAAAAACCTTGATGAATCCTTCCTGCAAGCCTTAGTACCTATTTCTTGTGTGAATCATCTTCTATAAATGTACATTGTAAGGGATTGAAAAGAGTTAGACATTGTTTAATTATTTTATTTTCTAGTAAATTAAAGAAATAATATCATAATGTTACCGTAATTTCTTCCCAGATCACAGCCTTCATCCTGAACACAACAGTGTGCCATGAATCTATGTCAATCAGCACACATTTCCGAGTGAAAATTCCAAGGTAACTACTAAACATATCCTTGTTGGGGTTCACATGTTGGCCTCATTCATTCCATCCAACAACAAATTTTATGCATTTTCTTTTCTCATTAAGAACTTTGGCTAAAACCATCAAACTACGATGCACCTATGTTTTTTGCGATGTTGGTCCTTCATCCCTGACCATTTAATCGATATCAACATACTCAATATGTTCATATGAAATGGTAGAAACTATATGTGCTGATGGTTGTTGGACCTCAACAGTAGGAGCAACAATAGGTTCAAAAACTTGTTCTTTCGTTGTACTGTGAGCTGCAACAACAGCAGCAGCTTGACAAACTTATTCAGCCTTGAGGTTAAGAACACCAAAATGTGCAAAAGTCATTATCTGCAAAAGTGGTTGAATAGTTATTTTGGATTACATAAATTCATTAATGATAAGATAATAACATGAGATAACATCATATATATTACAAACAAAATATAACCTGTTTATTGAACTCTGTTTCCTTTTTTCAGAGGCTGAATGGATTTGACACCTCTATCAATTATCCAAATCCATTCATTGTGATCTCCTCTAACAAAAAATGTCATCTAACTTGGGATCACTGTGAAATGATTGAGATCTACCACTTAAAAGATCATCCTCAATTGAATTCGTATTGGGCACTTCAGTAGTATTGGATGATAACAGAACAATCTAACACTTTCGTTTTGTGGGATCTGGAACATAAAATACTTGTACTTCTTGTGATGTCATTATAAAATGTTCGTCTTTATACCCTTGTTTACTAAAATAAACTCTCACAAATCCCAATTCATTTATTTTAACACCATTTTTGTTATCAACCCATTTTCATTTAAAAATCTTCAATTGAAATATCATATAATCCAACTCCTATATTTGTTTGATAATTCCAAAATATGATATATTCGCATAAATTGGATTTTTTTCCTTACTACCAGAAACATGAATCACTTCATCCACAAGTGTAACTCTACTATTTTTCATGGCACTATCTTTATCATTTTCATCTATATAGAATTTATTACCATTAATTACACAACCATTATAAGATAATACATACACACTTGGTTCGGCGGCTAGCCATCAAAGTCATTCTGAAATTGAATTCGTATTTTCATATAACTACTTATAAATATGGTCTTGAAACCATCCTATAAACTAGTGGTTATGTGTATTTCAAATCCATTTTTTGGACCTTGATGGATTCAACTACGTAAGAATTTCATTTTGGGTTTCAATATATGGAGAAACCTCTCAACTGTTATGAAAAACAAAAAGGTGCCCATGCTCCCGATCTGTATTATTTATTGTCACAACATCTCTTCCAGAAATTCCCTCACCCTCAATGCATCCTGTGTATTGAGATTTTGAGAGACCAATGATTTGCACATCAGGTAGGTATTCAGTACAGAATTCAATTGAATCCTCAACAATATATTGCTTCACAATAAAACCCTCTGGCCGACTTCGATTTATTACATACCCTTTCAAAATCTTCATATACAGTTCAATGGGGTACATCCATCTATAGTGCATAGGACCACAAAGTAGAATCTATCTCACCAAGTGAACCATCAAATGAACCATCATATCAAAGAATTTTGGTGGTAATAACATTTATAATTCACATAATATGATGACAATTTCTCTTTCCATAGCTGGAAAATTCGTTGGGTCTAAAACATTGCTTCATATATCTTTGAAAAAAAAAGTTTTGTTAATGTATGACAGACATTCTTGGGAAAAAATCAATATAAATCTATATGATCCTTCGCACGATCCTTGGAATACTTATGAACTCTTTTACACCATTATTATAATCAATTGTCAAACGATTAGCATTCATCCAATCTTTAATCATCTCTATATTATTTGAATCTCAATTATTATTCTTTATGATTCAAATACACAAAAAAAGACTTCCAAATATAGAAGAAGATAACAAAATCCTTATGTAAATAGAGATTAATATAGCCTAACCATTTCTAATAAATATTTGGAAATCAACAAAACTAGGATAGACCCCCGATCAAAATCAACACACTTTCCAAACCCCTTACCAATAGTTTTGGCACCCACCACCCTTGCAGAAAAACATTAAACATCCTTTTTACCACCCCTACCAACCACCTCATTCATAATAATATAATCACATTAAACATCCCAAAACTAGTGACCAAACTCAAAAAAAATGAAAACAAGGATACAATTTTGATGAGAAAACTAATATAGTAGATACAATTTCAAACACAAAGGGGTTCGCGAGGGAGACAAATAACATAGGTTTATCCCAAATTACTATGGAATATTATAGGGTTTTTAACCAAATTAACATAAGAAATAGAAAATTGAGGTTAGTGAACATAAATTATATCATGAACATCTAAAGAATATTAAATAACTCTCCCTCACCTACCCCAAACTTGTAACTAATATCCCCAGAAACGTCTTACATCCATTCTATAAAAAAGATCATTCCTATATAAAGGGATAAACAAAAATCCTTTAGTGTTAGAAAACTCACACATGAGGGGATATAAGTATCAAAAAGTGATAAAACATCCTTCAAAAAGAGGTGAATTGTTCAATGGTAAATCAACCGGGGAAAAAAAGATTCAAAAGATACACTATATGAAGTGTAATCTACACATTTACCAGAACCAATAGAATAGAATTTCAATCCAGTTCACACTTCATAAATACTATTTTAATATAAATTAAAAATTTATTAGAATCAAAATCACACTATAAAAACATTTCTATGACATCATTTAAATAATTTTTCATTCTCATTGAAATATGAAACAACCAAACAAGGCTCAATGAATCCTACTCCTCCATAACTCAATGCCTAAAATCTCAAAAAAACCCATTTTCCTTAAAACAAACCATTTTCTATTTTTAATCACACCAAAACCCCTTTCAAATACATTTTCTATTACCCAAGCATTTGAAAAATTCCATTTTTATGAAACACAAGAAGAGTATACAGTTAATGAACTAACTTCATGGGTCGACCACCCTTTAAAAATAAAACATAAACCAAGAAAAATATCAAAAAATTCCTTTCATAATTCGAGCAACTTACAATTCATATTTAAATATTAAAAACAAGCCAAACTTTATAAATTATTATGTTTCCTTTTTAAAACATACACCCAAACCTATTCTCACCTCTAGTGCCATTGAAAACAAATTGTACACCTTTCAAACAACCCATAATACCCTTTATAATAAGTATTATATTATAACACCCATAATATATAACCATTTCCTGTATTAAAATTCATTTCAAACACATAGGCATGAAAAATTATTCTAAAACACAATTCGTTCCACAAAATTAATTTATAGAACAAGAATAAATGAAAAAAAAAGAAAATTAAAAACATCAAAAAAATTAGGCCATGGAACCACTGGCATTGGGTGAAGGAATTTCTGAAATCCAATGTGGAACCCCAATCACACCTCAACTGCACCATAAAAAACCTAGAATGTAAGGATTTACCCAAAAACAATAAGATTAAACCCTAACTCACAAGATTAAATCCTCTCAATAGATCCCTACACTATGGAAAAGATAAACCTCAATGGAGAAGTGGTAGACTTACCTCGAGTAGATCGCACCAGCAATGGAGGGAGAGAAGAAGCATCGAGCAGTGAGAGAGCCTTTTGTGCTATGTCGGGAGGGGAAGGCGCGACCGCAAAAGGCGGAGGTGCAAGGGAGGAGCCACCAACCGTTGAGAAATGGAGGATTAGGTTTCGGGGGGAGTAGGGTCCTGCGGGGAGGATGAGAAGTAGGATTTCTGGGGAGTAGGATCCATGGAAGGGGTTTGAGGGGGAGTATAAGGAGTAGGGTTCATGGTAGAGTAGGTCTAGTAGTAGAGGTCTGGCAAAGAGAATATCTGGGGGGAGGGGAGTTGTCATAGGGTTACCATACTGTGAGAGCTTGAGGGCATGATAAACAGAGGGCAATATGCACCCCAATTTATAAAATGGGACAATGGATTTATCAGAGCTAAAATTGTATCCCTGATAGAGGTATCCTTTATCAATTATTTTAATTAGTGCTGATAGAGAATTACCATTATCAGTGCTTTTTGCTTAGCACTGATAAAATATGGCACTTCTCTTGCCCATTTTTGTAGTAGTGGAAGTTGAAAATTTCATTGTTTGTTTTGTTTCAATAATTTTATCACTCCAATTTCATAGATATTTTTGATGTTCACCACAAAAACCCTTCCTACTATCATGTAAGGTTGTGACTTCTAATGATAAGTAGACATAGTTTTTTCAGTGCACTCCTAGTAATCAAATTCAATTTAAAAGTATCCCTCATGTTCCCATGTTTCACCAAATCTATCCTTTATAGATATATTTTTGGATCACTCTCTGCCTCTCTTTCATGTTCATTATAACACTACTGGAAAATCGGCATATACCCACGGTTCAAAACCGTGGGTATAGGCTATACCCACAGTTTGGGGAACCGTGGGCTGGAACGGCGTCGGTATAGGTCCTAAACCTATACCCACAGTTTTCCAAAACTGTGGGTATAGGTGTTCTGCCACCATGTCAACGAAACATACACAATTTCCACGGCGTCAAAGGCTTTTCCCCACGGTTTCAAAACTGTGGGTATAGGTCCGAAAATAATGCGTTCGGCGGGTTTCAAACCGCAGCCTCTCCGCTGTAGACGAAGCACCTAACCACTACCCCAACACCGCTTTTATGTATAAATATTTATATTTAGTTAAATATAGTTATATAAACCGTGGGTATAGAGGGAAGAACCGTAGGTATAGGACTGCCACAAAAAAATTGCCTTCCCACGGAAAAAAAAAATTTCCCGTGCACACACGAGAAACCTATACCCAGGGTTTTTCAAAATTGTGGGTATAAGTATTTTATCCCAGACCTATCCCCATGGTTTCCCCCAAAACCGTGGGGATAGGTACCCCTATACCTGCGGTTTTGGAAAACTATGGGTATAGGTGAATTTTCAGTACCTATCCCCACGGTTTTGGAAAACCATGGGGATAGACCCCCCTATACCCACAGTTTTGAAAAACCGTGGGTATAGGTATTGAAACGTTACCTATACCCACGTTTTTCCAAAACCATGGGTATAGGGGTACCTATCCCCACGGTTTTGGGGAAAACCGTGGGGATAGATCCAATTTACAGTAGTGTAAATATTCTATAAATTAATTTTATAATAATATCATATGAATTATTATTTTCTATGGAATTATATATTTTTAATTCACATTCCTATAATTTTAACAAGAATATAATATTTTTATTTTTTATATAAAATATAATTCTTTTTAACATATAATCCATGTACACAATATTATTATTATTTTAATCTGTTTAGTATCATTTGGAATAGTTCAATTGTCCATGGTAATAGAATATTTGGAATTTTTATTTAGAGGATTTATTTTTGATGTTTTTAATGAAATTTTTTGACAACTCTTTTCTTTATTGCACATCAATTTTGGATTTATTAAAAAATATTACACGTAATAAACCAGTAAAGATCTATAAGTATAGTGTATTTTGGAAATTTGGTACATTGCATAACAAATTACAATAGGGGGTACATCGCCATTATTGAGAACTTTCTTAACATGATTGTAATATTCCATCATACATAAAACTGTATGGGATAACCTGAGGATATAAATAAGAAAGCGGTGAACTGTAAATCCCAGTAAGGGAACAAACATGGAATAACGTGATGAAAGTGTTAAATTTTATATACTATACTATAAATGATACATAAAATATTTTATATTCATAAAGATGAACAATAAGGCATTATATATCATGATAACATAATGCAACATGTTAATGAGGCAACAACTTTAAACATGACATCACAAACATAGGTCAAGGATAACTGAGAAGACATCATAACATGGTGTAAAAAGTAACATGATGGATTTGGTTCACTCCTTAATCTTATTAATGATGCCTAATGAGACTAAAACATTACACAATTCATTGTAGTTCTATATAATTTTGGGTGCACCCATCACATTCATATCATGTACATTCATAACCGTACCACATACAACATTCAACATATGATCATATTTCGTCATAATTATTTAAAAAAGTAATGAGTATCCAATATACATTGAACTTTACAATAATATGATTTAGGTATATCTAAGTGAATACCATTAAGGTGAAATAACGATTGTATTCACATAAAAAAATTTCTATAAAAAAAGATTAGTGAAATTTCATAAGCATAACTGGAGTTATTAAAGATATATAAAAATATTTAATCTGATAAAGGGGTTCTCATAATTTTTACATAAAATGGGATGTTATAGGGTTGTGTAAAATCATATCCCAACATTAAGGGGTGTAAATAAAAGTAATAAAATAAATAAAATGCTTGAATAATGGGGAGAAGTAAACGATCACTTACCTTGAGAGGGTGATTCCAAAAGCTTGGGAGGGGATTCTTGAGAGCTTGGGTAATATTTGGAGGAATCTAAATATGGTTTTACAATGTAAGTAAGTTCTCTAATGTATTTTATAGATGTTTAATGGGAGATTCATTAGGTTTATATTGTAAAAGGGAGGAGAGTTCTTTATTTTCTCCCAAACATAGGTTTTGGACTCTATATAATAAAGTAATGAATAGAAAAAAACATACAATGGGTTTTCCAAAGATTTCTTCAAAATGGGAATTAATTTAATTATTTTATAAATACAAGGGCTTAAATAATTAAAATATTACCCTTGGGGATGTGGAATTTAGTTATGTTCTATAATAAATAATTTTATAACCTTAAAATATAATATAGGTTTTGGAGGTTACATAAAGGATTTATAAAAATAATAAAATAAAATAAAATAAAATTATTTTAAACAATAAACATATATTAATTTTTTATTCATTTTATATAATTTATTACAACATTTTTGGGTCATTATGATGTCATAAATCAAATTGTATATTTATACTGTATTTAATTTTTACCAGAAAATTAGATTGCCTCATAGAATTATGAAAAATTCACTATTGGATAATTTTAAATTTATGATTCCAAAATTAATGTTTATTTTATCAAAATAATTTCATAATTATATGAATTTTTTCTTTTAAAATAATAATTGTCATTTATTTAGAAATGAAGTATTCTATGACAATAATAGTTTTCAAAACATTATGAAAACTATTTTTCACTTAAAAAATAAATATTATAAACTATAATTAATAAATATAATTATATTTTATTAAAATATAATTTGTTTTTAAAATTAGATAATTTATCAAAAAGAATGTCTTAAATTGAAATTACATATTACCTTGAAATATAATTTTTTTTATCAAATCAAAATCAAAATCATTTACAATGTAACAAAACTAAGAAGTAAATATAATTATATATAATTTACATATTCATATTCCTATGGTTTTATACATATCCCTTTATTACACAACAAAACACCCTAAGGGTAAGGTGCATGTCGGTGGGACATTCATGGGGTGGTTCAGCGTATATGGTTTGGATTGTGATCTCGATGAGCTTCAACATATCCCATAGAAATTTTATCCTTTGATTTAGTTTTTTGGATCTTGGATTATGAATGGTTAAGGGAAAATCATAGTGATGTTATCTCCCTTGGAATCTCTAATAACTGGGATTCATTTGGTATTATCCTACTGGTTGAGTCCATTACATCTTTTATCTATGTCAAGTGAGTTTTTCAAAACCCAATATTTATACTAATCATATGATCACTATTTAATGGTTATATTATCAATGGCTATGATTCTTAATGATCTTTTAAATGTGATAGGATATAATAAAACCAAATAGATTTATGGTTTTTCTATAACCCTAAAGAAAATTACGATATTTAATTAAACTACAAATGGAATTTTATTTATAAAAGTTCCAAGTCTTTACAATATTCCCCCTTCATAAATTTCACAATTGAAATTTTTATTTCTCACACTAAAACAGATGAGGGAAACTTTGTTTCATCATATACTATTATTCACACATCACTTATATAAACTTTTGGTTTCTTCATATCCATTTGACTAGGTGCATTTTCTTATTTAGTAGAATATTTTATCTATAATCTAAGTTCTTCATCAGAAACTCCTCATATGAAAGATAACTATAAAATGGTACAAACATTGAATTGAGTACATGTGAGGGGTTTGGTGTGTACTTTATCGATAGGGATACATGGATCACACCCTGTACTTAAGATAGGTTAGGTGGGAGTTCTAGCCGATAGTCCACCACTCCGATGCGATCAAGGATCTGAAAGGTACATATGTATCTTGGACTAAGATTTAACTTCTTCCCAAAAGTCATGAATTTTTTCCATGGAGATATATAGAGTAATACCTATATCCATCCACAAACTCTTGGCCTCATCATTGATTGTGAGAATTTCTCTTATGTTGACTCTGAGCAACCCTAATTCATTGTGGGATGGTCTTGACCTTTTCCACCATTTCCTAGACCATTTCAAGACCTAGTAGTTCTCATTCTCTGACTTCATCCAAGAATGCATGTGGTCCACACCTATTCCCATAAAGGGATTCATAGGTATCCATTTGGATGCTTTATTGGGATCTATTATTGTATCATAACTCAACTAGAATAAGATATTGATCTCATCCCCCTTTGAAGTCATTTGAGAATGCTCTCAACATTTCCTTGAGTGTCTAGATAGTCCACTCATATTGGAAATCAGTTGGAGGGTGATAAGTCTTGTTGACATTCAAATCAATATTTTGAGAAATTTGGAGGCTCTTCCATAACATATAGGTAAATCTAGAATATCGATCTGATATAATTGATAATGGTATTCCATGCATCCTCACCCCTTCTTTAATGTATATCATGTCTTGTAGATTGAGTGAGAAGTCCTATTGAATTTTAATGAAGTTATAAGTCTTTGTATGATGATCCACCACAACATATACATCATTATTTTTTATTGATGAGTTTGTAAGACCAATGAAAAATTCTATTGTTATATTTTCCATTTCCATTTAGGTATGGGTAATGGTTATATCATCCCCTTAGATATTTTAATTTCATCCTTCACTTGATGACATACAAGACACAATGATGTATATTATTCAATCTATTTCATCATATTGTCCTACCAATAGTGCTATTGAATTTCTTGATACATCATTATTCTTCATGGATGGATAGTGAATTCCAAACTATGTGTGTCATCCAACAGCTCCTCCTTTAACTTATTATTTGATGGTACACATAATAGTGAACCAATATTATATCTTCTTCTTCATTAAAATTAAACTCGGAGGATTTCCATTTTTATAGAATCTAGTTATATCAAATTTTAACATATCTCTTTGATAATCCTTTATATTTACTAGAAGGGATGGTTGAGAAATAATTTTTGAAAGGATTGATGTTTTTACTTCCTTTAAAATTCCCATTTCCAGCCTTTTAAAGTATAAGAGGATTAGATCCTTCTCAATTCTCATCAATGATGAAATTATAAAACCCTTTCTACTTAGAGCCATATACACATTATTTTTATTCCTAGGATGGTATTGGATTAAGAATTTATGATCCTTGATCAACTCTAACCATATTTTTCAACGTATATTCATCTCTTTTTATGTGAATATATAATTTAGGATCTTATAATCTTTATATATTTCACTCTTACCCCCAATGAGATAATTATACTAGATTTTCAATGTGAATATCACTACAGCCAACTCTAGATCATGTGTTGGTTAGTTTTGTTCATGAACTTTCAATTACCTTAATGCATAATATATAACTTTTTCATTCTACATTAACACATGACCTAATAGATTCTTTAAAGTATCATTGTTTATCATGAAAAGTTACACTCTTTTGGAACAAATAAGTATATGTACAGTGATAGGACTCTTTTTTAACTCCTCAAAACACTCCAAACATTCATCAATATAAAAAAAATTTGAATCCCTTCCAAGTTATTTAGGTTATAGGTTTTAATAATCAAGATTCATTTCTCAAAAATGGATGATAATACCCAGCTAACTGAAGAAAACTATGGATCTCTGTCATAGATTTTGGCCAAAAACATCCTTTAATTTTTTATGTCATTTAAGGGTCTATAGTTATCCCATTACTCATGATAATATGTCCCAATAATGATTCTTCCTTAAACCAAAACTCACATTTGTTTGTCCTATTAGAGATTATCCTTTCATAAGATATTTAGAATAGTCCTCTAATACTCCTCATTATCCTCCTTTATTTTGATGGATATTATAATATCATCTATAAAGACTACCACAAATTTGTTGGGGTAATCTCTAAACACATTATTTATCAATTATATGAAGATTTATATAGCATTAGTCAGTCTAAAATTCATTAATTTGAACTCATAATGATTGTACCATTTATGGAAAGCAGGCTTTCAGATATCCTCTTTCTCCACCATTATTTGATAATACCCCAATCTAAGATCCATCTTCGAGAAGTATTGGGCTCCACACACCTAGTCAAACAATTCTTCAATCCATGGTAGAGGATACTTGTTCTCTATTATGATCTTCTTGAGCTCATGATAATCATTTAAAAGGCACATTTACACATCATTCTTCTTGATAAAGAGGACTAGTTAACCACATGGATTAACTATTGGTCTTATTAAACCCTTTATCTATAATATCCAATAGGTTTTTCTCCAACTCCTCAATATAAACAATATTCATTCTATATGGAGTCTTGGATAATGGTAATGATAATGGTATAATATTAATTGAAAATCCATCCTCTCTACTAGGAGGAAGACAAAAAACTCTTCAAGAAACAAATCAACATATTCCCTAACAATGGGAATGTCTTCAATGATGATATTTTCTGTATACTAAACAATTTGAGATAGAAATGATTACCCATAGGGAAATGATATATGTTGTTGAGATTTTGATAATAATAAATATTCATCCTCATCATTTCACTTATATATAATTGTAGGATGATTCAAAATATGGAGTGTGATTTCATATTAATGGTAATTTATATTGGATATATGCAAGGAAAGGCAATCCAAACCCAAAATTATATCAAATTCCACTAAATAAAGTATAATAATTTTTTTGGGGACGTTCATCATAAAATTCTGTATATGTGAGGAGTTATAAACATGGGATGTAATAAATTACACATTTTACTTTTTCACTGACAACTCTACATCCATTAATTTTAGTGGTACTGGAATATTTATACTAAACATAAATGACATGAATGAATGAGTAGAACCAAAATCAAAAATTATGTTCAAAATTCTTGAATGGATAACTAGAATACCTATATCTGCATCATTTTCGGGATCCAACTCGATGGTTATAATGGAATAATCTCACCCTTTCTGCCTTGGTGGTTGTTGGTACTAATTTTCTCTTGCCACCCTTGGCTTAGTGCATTGTTTTTCAAAATTTCCTTAATCTTACAGTTGAAACATTGGAAAAAATGTAAATATCCAAACCCCAGTAGCTGAAAACTGGTTCATCCATTATTACATTGGTAATATGTGAAATCGATCATATCCTAGAAAACAAAATTGTTTAATATATTTGGAAAATAAATTTAAGACATGATTATTACATTACTATAAGAAATGGAATACAATATAGAATCTCCATTGGAAACATTTCTATTATCCTATATTATACTTTCATGTCAATCATAATATACATCATGGAATCCTGCGGAAAAATAAAACATAAGAAAGGGGTGATCTCATATTCTTATTAAGGGTAAGAATACAGATGAATATTTCATAAATAAAAATAAAAAATACGATAAGGTGAATAACTAAAAAACATCCCATTAAAACATAATCCTTGTCATAATTTGGAAATAATAAAAGATGATCAAGTAACACTGTAAAAATGATCATATGAGAATGAACTTAACCATGGTTATTCAACTTGTCAAATAATCAAATTTATTATAAATAACTATACTTATAATTATGTAATTCATAATGAGGTACACCATAAACATATCATAAAGTCCTTGACCAAGAAATCTAAATAAATGGGAAGGGCCTCAGCCAAAACCTAGTCATGTTTTTCTCATGAGACCTACTGATGCCTCAGGAGGATATAGTGGGCCCTACCTGACAATTACATTGTCTACTGAATTCCTAATATTAAAGGGTTGAAACATAATCAACATATAAATTCATATTGATACTAGAATAAGAAATTTAAATAATTTCCCCAATCAGTAAACATTAATATAAATTATCCAGAGTAATGAAGAGAACGATATCAAGATAGTATATCCCATGTCAAAATGATCATAAATAATTCAAAAAAATATGTTTTATCATATCATAATAGTCCAATATCAATTAAGAATAATATTTAATTTTGTTTTTTTATAAAGATGAAAATACTCTAACCAAATCATTGAATTTGTTTTTGATATGAATACCCATTTAACTTCGGAATCATTTATTTAAAAAGTTTCCCAATTATAAAATCAAATATTTTCTTTGTAAATTGCCTTGTAAACATGTAAAGGATTCCTCAAATCATTATGGTTTCATGAAAAAATGAAAATAAATTTATTTTTTATAAGTATAAAAAAAATGTATTTTAAATTTTTTTAAAAAAGAAACATTTAAAATACTATTTTTAAAAGAAAGTGTGAGTGTTAACCAAATGAATAAAGTATGTGTATTAGATGTAAAAACACATAAAAATTGTAAATACAACTTATGAAAATCAAGATTATTTCTTCACATAACCATATCATGGTATAATCATTGGAGTACATGTTTAACCTAATGAATGGAAATTGAGTTAATAATTCCCTTATAACTATAAAAAAAATCAAACAGTATGCCCCATAAAATTAATTATAATCAAATTAAACATTTAATAACTTGAATATAAATATATTAATGATATTATATAAAAAGGGGAAGTATAAATATAACAAAAAATATAAATAAGTGGTGAATAAGGTATATCTAAGAAAAATAAAAGTCATGTTATAAGACCCTTACATTAGGATTGAAAGTGTTATAAACATGTACTTATTTTCATGGATAATCAAATTAGATTAATAAATTAATTTATTAAGAACATATTAAATATATATTTGATTTTTCATAATTTTTTTAATTTCATTTATGTCCAATTTTATGAGTAATAATGATTAATTTTGTTTTTCTAGGAGCGTTTCTTTCCTGACTTAATTGTTGGTTACCTTGAGTATAAATGTGGGAGTTCTTTTCAAATGGGAATAACATCCTTAGAAATTAAAATCTTTAGTATTAATTTTGGTTTCCTAATTTTATTTTTGTGGTTTTTAAGACCATCATGAACTTTTATCAAGTTACTTAATATTATGTCTATATATATTGGTTTCAAAACATGATATAACATATAATATATATATTAAAATTTTATTTAACCATAATATTGGTTTTATGATTATATTGTAAGGAATTTATGTATAATAAAAACTCTTTGTCCATGAAGGCGATGAATCGACACATCATAGATGATGATTTACTTTTTTAAAGGAGAATGTAAGAAAATTGACGAGGGATATTCCATTAACATAATAAGATTTTAGTATATATAAATATATATAATAATGTATTTATCATGATATTTTGTAAATGGAAGTTGAGTAGAGGATCATAAATCAAAAGAAAAAAAAAGAGAAAGGGGGATTTAACCTCTTGGGTATTGTCTCCTTGGGATCCTCCTTAAGATAATTGGATTTGGTCTTCTGGTAAGACCATAAGGTATTGGATGTTAGGAATAATATGGGAGGGTAATTTGGTATAAGTTAGGAAATATTAAAGGATTATTAGGTGTTAGGAAAAGTTTTGGTGAGGGATAATATTTAAAGGGGAGGAGAGGGGTATTTTTTGGTTATTTTATTCATTAGTTTATTATTTCTGCTCCAGACTATCAATAGTGTTTACTCTCATGACAAAATAAAGTAAATAGAGCATGTGAGTTAGAAAAAATTTATTTTTACATCATATATACATCATCCATGGCATAATGATTCATTTATTTACATATAATGTTAAATACTATAAATCACCATATTCCACTGTTCACAAAAATTCAACTATTTTAGAAAAATCCCAAAAATTAACCCTAATATTTTTTTGATGTGTATATTTAAATAATAGACTAAATATTATGAAAATAATTGTTTAAATATAATAAATTTATTTTTTAAATTAAAATCATCAGTTATTTGATTGTTTTATTAATAAAATAATTATTACATCATCTTTATATAGTTATTTAAGGTAATTATTTGTTAATTAAAAATTAAGAATAAAATACCATGATGTAGATAAATAATTTATATTGAAAAATAATATATTTAGTTTAATATATCTTTTGAATAATTCCATATTAAATATAATATAATTATTAAAATATGAATGTGACATTTTGTGATTTTCATTAATTTAAATAATATCAAAGTCATTTTCATAGAATAGTGCCCATTAAATAACTCAAATTAAAACAATAGGTGATAAAGTAATAATATAAATCATAAAATAATATTTTGTAATATTTAGGGTTATTTTCTAGTTCTTATCATTTTATGTTTAACATAAATTACCCAATTTACTCATTATCGTGGTAAAAAAATTACTAAGGTTACTATTCATATTAGTCAAATAGAAAAGTGGAATATTTAATAAATTTAAATATTATGAATCCAAATATTATTTCAATTTTTCAATATTAAAATCATATAAATTTTTGAATTTAGTTTAAAATTAATCCTGCAAAACACAACGGAAAATAGTTTTACTAAAAATTGTATTTTTAAGGCAAAAAATGTATTTATACCAAAATAAGGTATAATGATTATTAAAATAAATTATATTATATTATATATACTTAATTTTTATTTAAGTTACATTGATATCAAATTAAAATTATAAATATACATTTAATATAACTAAACTGTCAATTTTATAAAAATTAGTATTTTTTCACTATTAACTTGAAAGTAAATATTTTACGGAAAATACAAAAAAGTCATAATAAGTTAATTTAGACATTATTATTTAAAAAATATAGTTTATTTTATAAAATATAACTTATTAAAGTGTTGAAATTTATATTTAAAACAAGTGCTCCATTAAAATGCAGTAAAATCGCATTTTAGAAAATATATATTTTTATGCTTAAAATTGGATCAACTTTTATATTAATCCAATCAATAATATTATTATAATTTTAAAAATAATTAATGTGTAACATATAATTTTCATTAATATATTTCACTAGTATTTATTTATTTGATATATTAATATAGAATACAATTGTGGTCACAAAAATATTTTCTTATAAAAAATACATCCTTTATGTTCAATGGGTTCTTTTTTTAATTTATAATTAATTGGTAAAAATGAATTATTTTTATAAACATGTGTAAGATATATTTTCATGATATAATTAATCTCATTTATTCCCTCTATTCTGGTGTCTATGTGATAACTATCAAAATTGAATAATAATATCTAATCTTTTTTAAGCTCATAAGCTTTATAAGAAGTTAAATTTTAAAAGATGCATACCTTAAAATTCCAAGGTATTTCCTTATTATCTCCTTTAATAAATTTTATCCTCAAAATATAAACTTATTATTGGTAGTCATATAGTTTTCAATTTATAATTACCTTATGTAAATCTCATGTCATCAACAGGGTTAACAAAACATCCACTAAATGATGGGAAAGGACAATGTGATCATCGCCATAAAACTAGGTTTCCATATAAGAGAAAATTAGTTACAAGTGAAAACATGGGAATGGAAAATAAATATAACTATAATTCTCTGATGTATAATTTTAAGGATCATAGTGATTATAATGTCTACCCTCACAAAACTGTAAATTTGTGATCAGTTAAAAGACTATTGGTTTCTCGGAAAAAAAGTAAAAAGGATAATTTTTTTGTTATAAAATAATTTTCCTAGAGTTGAGGGTTTATTTTACTATCAAGAGACTCACATGAGAAAATAAAATTACTTTATTCCTTTCCGTGTAATACTTTCATCCTTTGGATGAGCTTCTATCTGTCTCCACATTATTTCAAAAAATTGGAGATGGATATTCAAGAAAAAAATTTATGACTAAAGCACTTGTTTGAATCATAAGATCAAAAAGTTGTTCTTTAAGAATCTAAATGTTTACCAAAACCAAAAAATTTAGTACATTTTATCTAATTTTATAAACATACCTTAATCTAAAACAATAATATCTAATGATTACCTTAATCCATTCCATAAGTAGTTACCATATGACTCATCTAAAACATGTCTGTCCAAATTCAAAGACCAAACATTTAGAATGAATGACACTAAATTTACAAAATCAACTTAACATAATATTACTCCAAATAATTTACCTATTATTTTCAAATACTAAATATATGATTACCTTAATCTAATTTAAACATTTTTTAAAACATGCATACTTTCAAGAGAAAAATATCATGATGATGAATATATTCCTTAAATCCAAACGTCTACTAATTCTATAAAAACATTAACCATCATATCACAAACCACCTTCATGGTCACCAATACTATAAAATAAACAACTATTTATTATTATATAAACATCAAGAACATATTAATTGTTATCATTCCCAAGTCATGTGTTTTCAAGAAGGCCAACTTATAGCATAATCACAACTCTTGATTATTGGTGTTGTTCATCACATGCTTCTAATTCCTTAAAAATAAGTACTATAGTAAAAAAATTCAATATATCATTATTATTATAACCAGATAATTATTAATAAATTACTAAAGTTAAATAATTACTAAATCCAAACATAGGCATATTAATCATTCCTCTTCATCAGAGGTAGTAGCATAAGCTTGACCATGATCCACTATCCACTTTTATGGTATATTCATGTGATGCTAGAGATATTGATTTTATTAGTGTCCCGTATCCTTGTAGTTAAATTATAGTACATAGAAAACATTTTTATACCCTTACTATCAAAATTATGGTGGCCTTTCGATCCACACGTCTAGAAAAATCACATTGCTTTCCAGCAAGTATCAGGGTGTTTATTTCCACAATTATCACATGTTGGGAACTAATTATTTCTCTACTTTTCATTATGAAAATTTTTTCTATAGGTACTATTGTTCTTGTACTTCAATCCAAATTCATAATATTTAGATAATTATCACTTTTTCTCATTAGTTCATGATATATTATCCTTATATGATGATAATTGTTTAGAGATTTATTCCCTTTAAATGATTGGTATAATACCATAAAATATTTCATCCTTCTTAATATTTGGATCATGTTAATTGGTGAGGTTACCAATCCGTATACAAGGTATCTTTTCCAAATTATGAAATAAACTATATTAAATCATATAATTATTATACATAATGTATAATTCCAAAACTAGTTAAATACTTAACATATATAAAAAAATTATGCATAACTAATCTCATAAACATGGTTTGATTGGGACGTTCTTCTATAGTTATCCTAAAATCCTATCATAGGATTATGTTCCCTAATCTAGGATTTCCTAAATCTGTTTATCAATGTTTCTAATAAAATTTATCTAATACCAACTATAAAAATCCAGACCCCAACAACCTAAATCCAGTGCCTTGCTTTATTACAGTAGTAATAAGTACAAGAAATCACATCCCAAATGACCAAATAGTTTAGTTGCTTTGGAAAAAAATAAAAAACTGAGTTTTACATTATATCTTATAATATATTACAACATAGGAACTTTATTGTAATAATCCATATTTTACTATATTTTCCCTACATGTCTATCATAATATATATCTTGGTATCCTAGGGAAAAATAAAACTTAATAAAGTGGTGATCTTATATGCTAAGTAAGGGTAAGAAAATAATACAAGCTATCATAAATAAACATAATCAATAATGTAAGATGAAAAAAATAAAAACACATTCCATTCAAACATAATTTTGAGCATAATATGGAAGAAATAATAGATGATCAATTAATTTAAAAAAATAATCATATAGGAATGAATATTAACCATAGATATTCTAATATTATAATAATCACATGGATTATAAATAACTAATCTCTTAGTTAGGTAATACATAATTAGGGACATCATAAACATAACATCAAGACCTTGGAAAATATGTCTACATAAAGGGGAAGGCCTCAACCAAAACCCATTCTATTTTATCTCATTGGACATTCTAATGCATCGAGGTGATATAGTAGGCCCCAACCAAAAATTACTAAGCCCAATGAATTATTAATATTAAAGGGGTGAAACATATTCAACAAATACATTCATATTGAAACTGTCATATGAAATGTAAATAATTTCCCCAATCAGTAAATATAATCATAAACTGTCTAGAGTAATAAGGTGAAAGGTATCAAGGTAGTACATCCTTAGTGAAAATGATCATAAATAATTCAATAAAATATTTTATATGACAACATAAAATATAAACCTCGATTAAGAATAAGATCCAATAGAAGTGTTTGATAGAGATGAAAATACTCTAACAAAATCATCGAAAATTTCTTGATAAAAATACCTTTTGTTACATTGTAATCATTTATTTAAAAATTAGTGAAATTATAAATGAAAACAATCTATGGAAATGACCTTTTAAACTTTTAAATGGTTATTTATAACATTAAGGAAAAATGAATGTAAGGAATTCATTCCTCTTTGAGGTATTGATTCCTTGTTTTCTATCAATTATCAGTTTAATTGCTTAACATTTCTTAATGTGGATACTTTTGGGGGTCATAGAGGGCTTGACAGTGTTTGAAGCTGGTTCAGAGACCAAAACCCATGTTTTGGGTTATTTTTGGAATGTCACAAGATTATTAGAAACCATGCAGGTTAGGATACATGGTTTGTGTAAACCGTGTGATGTTGGATAGTAGGAATCTTTAAATCACACAGTTTACATAAAATGTGTGTGAGGAGGTGCCTGGTTATGCAGCCATTTCTACAGTTTTTTCAAAACATAACAGTTGATCTTCACATAGTTTTAACATGGTTACTATTATGTGCATCTAATCCATGAGATTTCACCTTCTTCCTACAAAAAACTATGTACCTAAACCCTGTGACCCAGAATTTTGGGAAAATAACATTTTCCCCTGATATGTTTTATAACATAAAATACCTTTCTCTTTCATTCATTATATATCAAGGTGAACCTTTGGGGATCCCTCTTGAAGCTTAATTTATGAATTCAGATCCCTTATCAGTCCAGACTCTAATTCAAGCATCGTTCGTCTCCAAGGATTTGTTATGGTAATGAGTTAATTAATTTATTTGCCATTCTCTATTATTCTAGGAATTTGTTGGGTTATTTTGATGTAGGCTCATATGCTATATTTCTTGTTCTTAAACCATTATTTAAATTTCTCCTAACCTGGGTCGAATCAGAGCCTGATATTGGACAAGGTATCTGGCAATAACCTATGGTTGGTGGTCTCATGCTTTTCTCTTATAGTCAACATATTTACAAATGTCATCATGTCATGAGCCCAATTTCTGAGTGTCACATAAAATGAAATTGAACCCTATTATTTCCAGTAATGTTTTAGGTAATTGAATAGGATTACTAATGCATGTTATAGGTTTTATACCTTGAATAAGAATCCCCCCATGGGTGAGTTTTCTTGAAATGGAACTTTATGGATTTTTACCTTGGATGCCTATGAGACATTCCTTTTTACCCTTGATTATGGGATGTCATTTGTTAATTGGTATAGAAATCAAATTTATTAATTGATTTAGTATTTTTATTATATATGAAATGAAGTAAGGGTATGGGATGACTTTACCCTTAACCCATATACTCCTTGTTGTTTAAAGCATGCTTTCCTTTCCCATATATGCCATGAATTGATGGAATTGGCTTGAATTTATTGAATTATTGATTTTCCAGTGTGAGCTATGTGATAAATAATCCATGTGATAGCTTGATAGTCTTGTTAGGCTTATTATTTTAAAAATGGCCTTGTGAGTGTTTAAATGGACCTTGAATTTCTAATCCCATGTTAGTTAAAGTGATTTTATGCATTGTGATTGCTGGTTTGTGCATGTGATGCCTTGTATATGAAAATTCCCATTTAATATATGTTGAGATGATGCTTTTTAATGGATTTATTAAGTATGGGAAGCTTGTTATCATGTTATGACTACATGAGTAAATGAAAGGCCAAGCCTTTGAGGTTGGTCCTTGCTTTAGTCACCCTTTTGAGGTTAGTTATATAGAATGCCTTAGGTTTGTCCTTAGAATATTTAATGAATTGTTTCAATGAAATTTAAATTGATTTAATGAGTAATATGAAAGAGTGACACATGGATTCATATTGAAATTTCATCTAATGAAACTTGTGCCTATTGACTTATACACCTTGGGTGATACATAGATTCACATTATAATTCCACAGACAGACTCAATGGCTTGAACCTATTATATGCCATGAGTGATACATGGATCCAAGTGAGGGATTCCATGCATGGGCTCATTGAGGATATACTTTTATGTTGAGTGATACATGTAATCTTTTGATAATTCCATGGATGGAATAAAAGAGAATTGACTAGTTATTTTCATCGGTGATACACGTTCTCCCATGGTGGACCACCAAGGACGGACTCATTTGGCTGGGACATTATACCTCACCTAGAGAAATATCAATTTCTTGAGTGGTTCTTCAGGGACATGCTTATCGTTTTTTAGTTTATATTTCTCTTAGGGTGACACTTGAATTCAAAATTCGGAATATCAAGGAAGGGCTCAGGTTCTGGATTGTATTACGAATTAAATGACTATTATGATATGTCTACCAAGTAAAACCACAATCTTGGAGTCAATATTGACTTGTATCATTTAGATGGTGTTATAAGGAATTTATTGTTCTTCCAGTTACATGGAGCATTTCAGTCATGATCTAGATATCAAGACTTATAAATTAAATGTAATTTAATTGTTAAATAAATATGAGTTAAATGTAAATGGAAACAAATTAATGTTGGATGTTTACTTTTGAGTGCTTCCTTTATTACTTATTTTCTTATTGTACACTGAATGTCATATATATTGACTGAATTTGGGGCACAAACCTTGGGTGTTTTTAACTAGGATTATATCGGAAACCCTTTTTGGGTCATCTTTTTGGACCTAAACAGATTTTATGTCTTCAGGTGTCGATATGGGAAAGAACCCTCCTATAAGTACTTGATTTAGTTGTTAGGATTAGGAGGGTATGGGGTTCCTTTTCTGTTTGATTTACTAGTTGGATATAATATAATGGGATATAAAGGTGTAGTAATTTGGTAATGAGTTGTTCCTGGGTGTACCTAACTCACATATTGGAAAAAACTATCTTTCATTAAATTGAATTTATATTTTATAGATTTTTAATGTTGTAGTTTAATTCATTCCCCTTTTGGGTAATGCACTTGATTTATGTATTTATTGTTGATACGATTTTCAATTCTATTGTGTTGTAACATGATGATATGAGGTTGTTCTATCTCATTCATCATATAGAAACCTTATAGATTTCACATGCCAAGAATTATGCCATTCCATTTAGGATTCATTGATAATTTCATATTGTTGTGATAAGTGATTTGATATATATGTCTGATTTCGTTTTAAGAATATTGAGATATATTATGGTTTAAAATAGATGAATGCCAAGATTGTTTCCCTTAGTTTTATGGTCCCTCGTAGAATATAATTTGGTAGATTATGGTTTATACTTAAAGTGACTTGTGTTATGATATGCCATAGGTGGATGCTAAAATTTGATTCTCAGGGAGATTGGCCCCCCACGGATCGAAATTTGTTGTGCCAAAAAATTAACTTTCTAAATGGAATGTTATGAACTTGAAATGAGTATCAATTTAGTGAATTTGAATGTGAAATTAGTTTAAAATTAAATGAATATGAGGACAAATGAAACTAAAATGGATAATGATAGAGAATTTGACCAGACAAGACCTTAGTAGTGGTATTTTGGTAATGTCTCTCATTTGTTTGGCACCCAGACCTGAACCAGGGGGTTGGTAAAGGGATGAGTTCTTAGAGAGGAAGGATTTTACCTATCCTAAATAAATATATTCTATTTTGATCTACAGACTTTGTTAATGATCTAGAACTGACATGTGTGTTTGGAATTGCAGATCCATGCCACTATGATGACCTCAAGTTGTATTCTAGTAGGGTGACGCCAATCACACTCTATAGGTGGTAGTCAATGGGATACCAGTGGACCCTCCAGTCATTCCCATTGCATTACCTGATATTAAACTAAACTTAGGTACTAAATAATAGTTTAATGAAGGAATTTAATGGTTCTTGCAGACCATTCAGGGAGCACCATGACTTGTCCCGATGAAAAAAAAAAGTTGATGCATGAGTTTCAGCGGTAGCATCCACCCACATTTTTTGGGGATGGAAAACCACAGTCTATGGAGTTTGGGTTAGAGGAAATGTTTCTTATCTTTGATCACTTAGAAAGACATCCTAAGTGGATGGTGAAGCTCGCAATATACATAATGAATGATTCCTCTATGTGATTATGTGATGTTATTACCCAGACTGGTCTTCATAAAGATAAGGAATATATGGAGTTTCATATGACCTTCTAGAACTATTTCTTCCTCAAAATTTTGATGGGTGATAGATCCTAGGATTTCATACAATTGTAATAGGGTGCTCTATTAGTAATTCAATACTCAACCTATTTTACTAAGCTCCAATGCTTTGCACCTATTCTAGTGGGTGATGTGTTACCGAAATCCAGGTGATTCGATGATGTTCTTAGTTAAAAACATTGATTTCAGTTGAATTCATCCATTTTCACTACCATTTCTAGAATTGTAAATTAGGCTCTAATCACATATAGTAACCATAGGAAATATAGAGGTGCGGTCTAGGGTGGCTCAGCACTGAGATCTAGAAATCTATAGAACGGTTGTAGGAAGCATTGTCTGGAGCTTCCAATCAGTGATACTAGTATTCAAAACATATATTTGGGTATTCAAGTGAGGTGATACCAATTTGATTGGTTGGGACATATGATTCCATAGTTTATGAGGGACCCAATCGAGTGTCGATTTGGGGGCAACATGGGCCACATACAGCACTTCTACAGAATTTTTCCTCTTGTATCTATTGATAGAGGGTCTTCACCAACTCAATGTTCAAGAGAAAGGTAAACAACTTCTCATAAAGTAGGTATCTAGGTTATGGTGGGATAATCAGTTTATGGTGGTGGTCATAGCCATGGTAGCTAGACCCAAGTTTCACAACAACAATAGGTTGGATCAACTCAGGGTAGTCGGGTAATGTCACAGGATCATGGTATAGTCCAGGATTATACAGTGCAACAGAACCATTAGGAGCATGATCGTTGACATTCTATTTTCATAGTTATTACTCTAGTAGCCTCCATTTTAGCTTCTTCACTCTATAATATTTGGGTTTCTCATAGTTTTATATTTTTTTCTTTTTTGGAGAGACTTGGGATCTATTTTTATACTTATGATGGTGTTATGATGCTAGAAACTCTATTAGGGATTATTATGGAAGTTGTACTGCAGTGTAGGGAGACCCCCCTTGAGATTGATGGATGTCACTTCATAAGGGACATTTATATCCATGAGATTACAATATTCGATTTCATTCTTGGGATGGATTGGTTGGATTTTTTTTTCATTCTATCATTGACTCCTATCGTCGAATGGAGATATTTTCATCACCATAGGGTAGAGAAAACATTTAAAATGGTGAATGGGAAGTTTAGGCGAGCTGAGAAAGACCTGAGCATCATGGGCTACCCGAGATGACAGACCAATTTGTGAGTTTGTATCTGAATGATCATGGGACATATCATACGGATTTCCCTCAATTGATTGATCATTTTAGGGATATATTCCTAAAACAATTATCAAGATTACCTCTATAGAGAGAGGTAGAGTTATCTCTCAAGCTAGTTCCAGGTGTTTCACTAGTTTCCATTCCTCCTTATATGATTTCTATGACAAAGTTGAAATAGATCAAGAGGTAACTGGAGGGTTTATAGGAAAATGGTTTCATCCAACCTAGTACTTATCTATGGGGTTCATCGGTCCATTTTTTAAAAAAGTGGAATGGTAATCTTAGGCTATGTGTGGATTACCATAAGTTAAACCTATTGATGTTTATGAACAGGTATCCTCAATCATGAATAGATGTCCCTTTAACTAGCTCTGAGGAGCTTGAGTCTTTTCAAATATTGATTTGAGATTCGGTTAACATCAGGTGCATGTTTGACTATCATACATACCTCGCATCGCCTTTTGAAGTAGGTATAGTCTATATGAGTATGTGTTTATGCCATTCGGTCTCACGAATGCACCAACAGTCTTCATGGAACTAATGAATAGAGTGTTCCATCCATAACTTGATTCATTTTTTTTGTTTTTGTGGGTAATATCTTTGTGTATTCTCACAATCGACATGACCGTGCCACACAACTTGAGATAATTTTGTATACATTGAGAGATCATCTGTTATATGATAATCTCACAAATTTTAGCTTCTAAATGGATCAGATTCACTTCCAAGGTCATGTCATATCAGATATAAGAGTATCAATTGACCCAGAGAAGGTGATAAAGGTAGTAACATAGGATAATCCCAAGAATATTTTTAGGTTTGGAGGTTCTTAGGGATTCTTGGATCCTAAAAATTTTTCATACATAACTTCTCATGCTTAGTAGTTCCATTGATGTGGTTGACTAAAAACGGTGTGAAGTGTGTATGGTCAGATTCATATGAGATGGACTTTTAGGTGTTTAAAGGGATATTGAATTCAATGCTGATACTAATTTTTCTAGAGTCGGGAAGGAGTTACACATTGAACTATGATGCATCAAAGTATCAATCCAAGAGTAGTTCTTATGCATGGGGATTAAGTCATCATGTACAGGTCTTGGAAGTTGAGGCCACATGAGTGGAATTAACCTGCATATGATCTCGAGTTAGCTGAATTAGTTCAAAAATTGTGTTTTTGGATACAATACCTATTGAGAGAAAATTTTGTGGTGTACACAGACCACACGATCCTCAAGTATATATTTACACAACATGATCTAAACCTGACATAGTGAAGGTGGGTCGAATAGCTCCATTATGTTGACATTTAGCTGCATGCATGCCCGGTAAAGGAAATTTAGTGTTCAATGAACTGAGAAAGAGGAATTAGTTTCAGATAGTATAGAATGCCAGTAGTGAGTGGTAACTTATGTCATTGTTCTCTAAGATGTACTTGTAGGTGAATTAAATTCTAGGGTTGATTTTCTATTCATCCTTATATGTGACATTATAATTACTGGATAGAGTGAAGATAAGGAAGCTATCATAATTTTAAGGCCTCATTCTATATGAGAGTGTGGAAGGTGAGGAACCTCCTCCTTGTTGGATCATTGGTAAAGATGAGATCATGTGAGTATAAGGTCATGTATTGGTCTCTTTAGACATGAATGATGTGCTAAAGTAGGATTTTCATGCTTCATCAAAAGTAGTGGATCCTGGTGTCACCAAGATATATTTAGATTTACATCATCAATATTGGTGGCTGGGAATGAAATGTGATATAGTTGGTTTTGTCATGAGGTGTTCCACCTATCAGTAGGCGAAGTTAGAACACCAACAACCAACTGGACGTTTATAGTAGTTATCAATTCCTGAGTGTAATTTAAATATTGTCATGATGGATTTCTTTAATGGTTTACCATTTTCACCTCAAGGAAATGATATTGTATGGGTTGATGTTGATAGGCTCATGAAGTTTTCAAATTTCATATCAATCAAGGAAACCTTCAGTGTTGATGATCTTGGGAGGCTGTACATCTGTGAGATTTATGACTGCACATGGTTCTATATATTATCATTTCATATAGGGAAACCCATTTTACTTCTCAATTATAGAAAGGGATATAGAGGGATTTGGGTACACAGGTGCTTCTAAGTATGACATACCACCCCTAAATTGATGTCTAGTCAAATCGTAGGATTCAGGTGCTTGTGTACATATTGTGGGCTTGCGTCTTGAATTTTGAGGGTTCTTAGGAGAGGCATATAGCCCTGGTTGAATTCACCGATAACAATAGATTCTAGGATACTATTCATATGGATCCATATGAGGATTTTTATAGTAGTCCATGTAATTTACCCATGTGTTGGCTGGAGGCTGGATAGATAGCTATTCTGGGACCTCATCTTGTATGGGAGACCACAGAGTAGGTACAATTGATTCGGAAGTGGATGGATACTACATAGTCTCATCAGAAAACATACGTCAATTATTGTAGGAAAAGTATAGAGTTTTAGGTTGGGGATTAGGTTTTCCTATGCCTTTCACAGATGTTGGGACACAGAAGGATCATGAGATATGGTCATCTTTTATCAAGGTACGTGGGGTCGTTTGAGATTCTAGAGAGAGTCGAGAGATGTAACCTTTTAGGAGCATCCTCTAAGAATTTTGGATCATAGAATGAAGGTTTTATAATTCTGGTAAAATCCGTTAGTATGGGTTATATGGAAGCATGGATGAGTATAGAATGAGCCTTGGGAGAGGGAGGTGGTGTTTGACTATAGTGGTTAGAGTTGTTCTCATATCTTGATTCACCACCCTTGGAAGGGAAATTCGTGGAAGAATTTCTTTAATGGGGTATGTGTCTAATAACGGGGTTCTTCTTTGAGGTATATATTTCTTATTTTACATCAATTATCTATTTAATTACTTAAATATGGCATAATTTGGATGCACGTTTGGGTCATAGAGGGATTGGTGGTGTCTGTGGATGGTTCGGAGCCGGGAACCCAAGTTTTGGAAAGTTTTATCAAGTCTCACATTTAGTAAAAACCATACATGTCATTATGAATGGATTGTATAATCCATTTTATTTTTCACAATTAGGATCTTCAAGCCATATGTTTTTTGTAAACCATCTGTGAGGAGGTGGATGATTGTGTGGCTAGTTCTGCATTTTTGGCAGAACTTGATAGTGGATCTTCACATGGTTTGCACACACTTAGTAAACCATGCAGGTAAACCATGAAAGTGACCCTTCTTCCTATAATAAACTATGCAACCTCATACATGGTTTGAAAATCTATGCACCTAAACCATGAAACCCAATATTTTAGTGAAAATGATTACTTTTCCTTTGAAAATTTTTATAACGTAATATCATTTTATCCATAATTAGTTTCACAACAAGGTGAACCCTTGGGGAACCCTCTTGAATTATAAGTTAGGAATTCAGATCACTTGTCTATCCAGACTCTTATTCAAGAATGTTTCATATCCTTTGATCCATAATATTCAGGCCTTAATTCCTTTTTAGTCGTTCTTCGTTCTTCTGGGATCAGTTGCGCTATTTAGATTTAGGTTCACATGCCCTAATTTTATATTCTTTATCCAATATTCATATTTATTCTTACTTGGGTCAAATAAAATCCATGTACTAGATAATATATCTATCACAAATCTATGGAAGGTTGTCTCATGCCTTTTTCTTAAATTCGAGTGGTTTATATATGTCGTTGGGTCGGTCTCCCAATTTATGGGTGTCTCTTAAAATGAAATTCAAACCTATTATTACTATTCATGTTTTAGGTAATTGAATAGGATTTTTAATTCTTGTTATGAGTTGTATACCTTGAATAAGAACCACCCCATGGGTGATTTTTCTTGAAAAATCCCTTTATGGCTTTTGGTGTTGGATGCCTATGAGGCATGCCTTTTCCCCCTTGATAATGGGATTTCAATTATTAATTTGTATATAAATAAAATTGATTAATTAATTTATGATTTTTATTGTAAATGAAATGAATTAAGGGAATGGGAAAACTTTATCCTTCATCCATGTATTCCTTGTTAATTAAATCAAGTTTTCCTTTCACATGTGAGTAAAGTAGAGGCTATGCCATAATTGATGCCATTGGCTTGAATTTCATAAATTGATGGTTTTCCCATGTGAGTTATTTGATAACTAATCCATGTTATAGCTTTATAGAAATTTATTACTGTTAGGGATTTTTTTATTAAAAATGGCCATGTGAGTATCTGAATGGACCTTGAATTTCTAAGCCAATGTGAGTTAAAGTGAGTTGATGCCTTGTGATGGCTTCTTTATGCATGTGATTCCTTGTATATGAAAATTACATGGGAGTAATGTTGATACCAATATATGTAATGGATTGATTAAGAATGGGAATATCATTATCATAATATACCTGCATGAGTAAATGAAAGGCCAAGCCTTTGAGGATGGTCCTTTCTTGAGTCACCCTTTTGAGGTGAGTTATATTGAATGTATTTGGTTAGACCGTGGAATGTTTTATGAATTGTTTAAATGAAATAGAAATTGATTAAATGAGTAATATTAAAGGATTATACGTGGATTAATTTTTAAATTCCATGGACGGACTCTTGTACCTATTGACTTTTACGCCTTGGGTGATATGTTAATTCACATTAGAATGCCATGGACTGACTCAATGGCTTGAACCTATTATATGTTAGGAGTGAAACATATATCCCAGTGAGGGATTCCATGGATGGAATCTTTAATTCTAGACTTGTATGTCAATTAATACATGTATTCTTCTAAGAAAATCATGGATGGACTCAAATGGAATTGATTATTTATTACCATGGGTGATACTTGGGATCTCGTGGTGGACTGCTAAGGAAAGACTCAATTGGATGGGACATTAGACCACACCTAGAGTGATACCAGGATCCTGATATGTTCTCCATGGATTGTCTTGGAGTGTTTTGGTTCATATTTAACCTAGAGAGACACTTGATTTACAACATAGGAATGTCAAGGATAGACTCATGTAGTAAATTGAATTAAAAATGAAATATATATTATGATGTGTTTGAAAAGCCAAAGAACATGCTTGGAGTTGGTCTTCACATGTATCAATTAGATGGAATTTGAGGCATTTATTTTACTTCTAGAAACATGGGGGTTGTTTGGATTGATACAGGTCTCTAGACTTGTAAATTCATTGTAATTGAATTGTTAGATGAATATGAATTGAATTTAAATGGAGACCAATGCTTGTAGGATGTTTAATTTTGTGTAATTCCATTATTACTACTTTTATTATTGGACACTGACTATAATATATATTCACTGACAATTGGGAATAGACCATATGTGGTTTTCTATTGGGTTTATATCTCACACCCTACTGGGGTTACCTTTTTGGACCTAAACAAATTATATGATTACAGATGTCGATAAGGTAAAGTTACCTTCTACAGGTACCTGATTTTTTAGTTAGTATTTGGAGTAAATGGGACCAATCTGAGAAGAATTATGCTACTAGGGTTCTTTTTTCCTTTTTTAATTTTGTTACATGTATTGTATATAATTTTTGTGTACCTATTTTTGATGTCATATTAGAAACATGTGACATTTATCATCATCTTGTATATGATATGACTTATGGATTTTTTTTTATACCATCAGTATCTCGTGGTTTATTTCCATTTTATGGTTTACAACATCTGATATTGAACGGTTATTGTTTTTCATTGTGTTACACTCTACTAATGAGGGAATAGTACCCCCACTAACACATCTAGGCTCTCACTGCTAGTCAGAAGCCTCTAGTATTTGGGGAGATGCATGTGAGGCCATATAGACAACAAAGTACAGAAAACCATTGAGTTTAATAAAAAGTTGGGATGTTATGATGAATGTTTTAAAACCAAATCATGCTGTATAAGATTTGAAAAAATATTTCATTTAAATTTTGAAAAAAATGAACATTTAAAAGATTATTTTTAAATGAAAGTGTGAGAATTAACTAAATGAATAATTATTGTGTATTATATAAGATACACATAAAACAAGTGTATATTAAACTTATGAAAAGAAAAATTCATTTTATAAATAATCATTGGAGCATATGTTTACCCCAAATAATGGAAATTGAGTTAAAAATTCCCTTACCACTGTGAAAATAGACGAACTATATGACTCATAAAATTAATGATCTTCAAATGAAAAATTTAATTCCATGAGGATAAAGGGATTCATGATATTTTATATCAAACGGAAGTATACACACACCACACATGAGAAATAAGTAGTCGATAAGGCATATCTAATGAAAATAAAAGTGAGATGAGAAAACCCTTACCTTATGTCTAAAAGTGTTCTGCACTTGTAATTAATGACCTGGATAATCAAATTAGATTAGTTAATTACTTAATTCATAACCTATTTGATATATAAATTATTCATTATAATTTTATTAAATTCATTTATGGATAACATTATGAGTAATTATGTTTAATTTTGTGCTTCAGAGAACCTTCGTTTCATGTTTTTATGGTCGGTTCCCTTAAGAATAAATATGAGAGTTCTTTTAAAATGGGAATAACTTCTAAAAAAGTAAAAATAATTATTTTTAATGAACATAAAAAAGGATAAATGGTCTCATCTATAATTTTTTATATGGTATGAGTGTGATTCAATAGATAAACAATTTATTGAAAATTTCATAATTTATTTTTTCGGTTTCAACGATCATCAAAAACTTGTGTCATTTTAGTTAATATTATGTTCATATATATTTGTTATATAACATGATATAACTTATAATATGTATATTAAAATCATATTTATCTATAATTTTTTTATGACCATCCTTGAAGGTGGTAAGGAAAATGAAAACTTGTTTTCCATGTAGAAGGTGAATCGACAAATCATGGATGATGTTTTAATTTTAAAAAATAAAAAGAGAGTATAAGAGAATTGATGATAGATATTCCATTTACATTAAAAAAAGTATAGTATATATATAATATTGTATTTATAATGTTTTTTTTAAGTGAATGTGAGGGGAGGATAATAAATAAAAATAAAATAAAAGATAAAGAAGGAGGATTTCACCTCTTGAATATCGTCTTGTTGGGAACATCCTTAAGACACTTGGATTTGGTCCTTTGGTAAGGACAGAAAGTCATGTATGTAAGGAATAATATTGGGAATGGAATTGGGAAAATTTTAGGCAATGATCAAGGCTTCTAAGTTTTTAGGATAATGGGTTGGGAGGGGTGGTATTTATAGTGGATGAGAGGGATGTTTTTTAATTATTTTATTCATTAGTTTATTATTTTGGCTAAAGACTATCAATAATTTTTATTCCAATGAATAAATAAAATAACTAGATAAGGATATTTCGAAACAATGGGTGCTTACCTCATCCATACATAATCCATGAATTAATAATTCTTTTGTTTTCTTATAATGTTAAATACCATAAATTAATATATTTTACTATTCCCCAAAAATTCAACTATTTTAGAAAAATTCTAAATCTTTACCATAACAATTTTTCAATATATAGATTTCAAAAATGGACTCCTTTTCATGAAATTTTTTTTATTGATATAATGAAATTATTTTTTAATTAAAATCATGATTAATTTGATTATTTCATTAATAAAATAATTATTTCATAATCATTGTATAATTACTAAAGGTAATTATTTATTTTTTAAAATTTAATAATAAACCACCATGATGTAGATAAATATTTTTTATTTAAAAATAATATATATATTTCAGAATATATCTTTTTAATAATACCATATTAAAAATAATATAGTTATTGAAAATATGTATGTGACATTTTGCGATTTTCTTTAATTTAAATAATATCATTTTTATTTTCATAGAAATGTGTCTATTAAAAAAAATTGAAACCATAGGTGTTAAAGGTATAATATAAATCATAAAATAATTTTTTGGAATGTTTTATGGTAATTTAGTAGTTCTTATCATTTTATTTTTAACCTAAATTACCAAATTTATCCATTACCATGGTAAAAAAATTACAAGGTTACTATTCATATCCTTGAAAAATAAATTAGACATTTTTAATAAATTTTTAAATTATTACTCCAAATACTACATAATTTTTTTAATATTAAAAACATAATAGTTGCAATATTTATTTTAAAATTTAGCCTACAAAATGAAAAAAAATAGTATTATTGAAAATTTATTTTTTAGACCAAAAAATTACTTTTAAAAAAATAAGTTTTTATTGAGAAAAATCCTTCAAGGTATATTTGAATCATTTTTGAGGTTATTGTGTTTATTGAAAAATTGGGCCTCTACATTGTGTTTGTTGTCAAATCAGACCATGATGTAAAAATTGTTTTAAAACGGGGGTTTACATGGTGAGTTGTCAAGTTCAAGGGATGTTGTAAACAATCCATGATTGATTGAATAACTTCAACAATGTAATGAACAATCTAGAGGTGGCACAAAAAGAGAAAATACAAGGTAGCGTCATTTTCCAGTGTTTGTAAAATTTTTGGGCCTCAAAATCGACAAATGGAGAAAAGTTTTTTTGGAAAAGGGACTTGCATTCTGTTGTCTTGAAGGCTTGGAAACTTTCACACAATATGTTTTTCAAGATCATCATATCAAAATATAGAAAAGGAAAGTGGGGTGCCTATGTATTGGTTTGGGCGTGCAAGGTAACTAGGGTGATAGAGACTAGGGCAGCTGGACTTGCGTACCAATAGGAGACTTCCATGTGGTGCTTAGGGTCGTCAAAATTCCTATAAATAGATGTCCATCCCTCCTTATTTGGTATAAATATCAAAACTTAGAGAAAAATAGAGATCCAATCGCGCAGGTGGTTTGGGAATGCAAGTGGTGGTTTGGTCACACAAGTATAAAGTTATTTAGAAGTTGTGAGAAAATTGTTAGTTGCGCGCCAATATTGGTTTGGGCATAAAAGGGTTTGAGTCGTCCAAGTTTAGAGGTTTTGAAGGGAGTGACGTTCAAGTGGTTAGGTGACACTTGTGCGCCAGGCTTGGAGAAGTGTGCTAAAGAATTAAAAAGTGTGCCAGTCATGGGAGAAGCACACCAAGCATAGAGAAGGGTGCTAGTGATTCTAGGGATATGAGAAAGTTAGAGGATTTCTCATTACACCTGTGGTAAAGTTGTATTAATCAGTGGAAGAAAGTTGGACGTCAACAGAGCATCCACATACAGAGAAAGGTTAATTCATTTGTGGTAGTGAAGGGACCTACAAGTCTTTAAACAGTGTGTAGATCTTATGAAGAGGCAGTGAGCACACTTCATTTGAGAGAGTAGCGAGCTTTCAAATTTTGAATGGCTGTAAACCAGAAGGGATAGTGAGTACACTATAAGCATTGTAAATCGTAGTGTGCTTTTAGAGGATTTGGTACATCAGCACATCGCTGGTGTATGCTCCTTGGAAGTAACCCAGTGAAGGTGAACCAACTGAAATTGTTGTGTCTTGTGATCTATTTAGGTTTTGTTCGTATATTGAAAATGGAATGAGATATAATGGAGTTTTTTCTAACAATTAAACAGGATTAATAGGGGCAGTTTTTTAATCTTTCTTACCCTGATTCACACCCCTTCCCCCTCTTAGGGTATCTATCGTAGTAGACCTAATAGGTATAATGATGATTAAAACAAAATAAATTAGATAATTTTTAATTGCAGAGTATTTATATTAAATTGATATTAAATTCATATTATAAATATACCTTTAATATAATTAAATTGGCAATTTTATATAAATCAGTATTTTTCACTATTCACTTGAAAATAAATATTTTCTAAAAAATACAAAAAATTCATCCTAATCTAATATTTACATAATGATTTTAAAAATTATATATATTTTTTGAAATATAATTTATATAAGTGTCAAAATTTATATTTAAATCATGTTCACACTTAAAAGCAGGTAAAATTTACTTTCAAAAAATATATCTTCCTGTGCTTAAAATTGGATTTATTCTTATATTAATCCTATCAAACTTTTTGGTTGAATTTAAAAACATTTTTTTGAATGTGTGACATATAAATTTCATTATTATATTTCATTAATAGTTATTTATTTAATTTATAAATATAAAATTCTATAGCGGTCTAAAAAACTTTTTTATAAAAAAACATATCCTTTATGTTAAATTGATTTTTATTTTCATTTGTAAATAATTGATACCCAATGAATTAGCTTTATGAACATGTGTAAAATATATTTTCATAACAAACTTAATCATATTCATTCCCTCAATTCCAATGACTATTTTATAAATATCCTAATTAAATAATAATATTTAATCATTTTTTTAAGATCATAATCTATCGAAGAAGTTAAATTTAAAAAGAGACATATCATAAAATATTGGTGCATTATAAAAAAGGTTGAGGTTTTCATAGATAATTCCTATCTCTCATTACATTTGTGGGTCTCTCCTATTGATGATTACTAGTTATGTTCCCTTCCATTCAACACTAAAATCATTTCCTAGTACCCATTAGTCAATTTTCATGGTTCTTAGTTCCACACTTTTTAAAATTGGAATGTTGATGTTTCTTACCACCGTTATATATTTATATTGAACCAAAAGAATTAAAATCCACATTCTAATACTTATTCTTGTGATACCCTTGAGATTCTATAACCTCAATTTCAACTTTATGGGCACACCATAAAATTTCCTCATAGCTATCAGAGTCTTAGATCACAAGGGATTTTTATAAACTAGGTTTTATCCCACCAAAGAAGTAGTTAACATTGCATTATTTGGTTAAAAAAAACTTGGAGGAATATCATGAAATTTTTGTGAAGGTTTACTTGTATTCCCAAATGTATTAATAAACTTTTTACTTAAGGGAAAAAAATCAATTTCAATTTAATGTCATAGAATAATAGAGAAATATTTGTAGAAAAACTTTTTCTGGAACTCATTCCACCCAAACACTTTAATATCTTCCTTATGTTTTGTGGATTATCATTATTTAATGATGAGGATTTATCTAAGAATATCATGAAGTTATCATGTTTTGTCTTAAACCTAAGGATTTATCTAGATTTATCTAATCATAATAACAAAAATAACCGAACCTATCATTAATACCAACTATGAAAACCCATATCTTTACTACACACTAATTCATGATTTATAAAAAATAATTATACATAATTAAACCCAGATGATTGAGAAGTATAGATTATTTATAAAATTATGTACATTATATAACAACGTAAAATAGGGTGTACATCATCATTATTGAAAACTTCTTTAACTTGCAAGTAATATTACATCATACTCAAAACTACATGGGATAACCTGGGGACATACATAAGAAAGGGGTGAAATATATAGCCAAGTAATCAAATAAACATGTTATAAGATGAAAAAAATTACATTTTAGACAATATCTAGAAAAATGAGACATAAAAGAGTTAATATTAATAAAAATTAACACGGAGTCATTATATATTATTATAACATAAAGGTAGTATGATAATGTGGAAACAACATTAAACAATACATCATAAAAATAGGTCAAGGATAACCGCCAAGACATCATAAAATGGTGGAAAAATCCTCATTATGTATTAGGTTCACTCCCTAATCCATTTCATTTCCTATCGTGAGGATAGAACATTACCCAATGCATTGAATCACTATATATTTTTGGGGTCACCTATCACTTTCATATCATGTGGATCCATAGGTTTGACAGAAAGAACATTCAAAAATGGATCATATTTCATCATATTTAAATAAATGATAATTTATTGAGGAATAAATACATGATATTCCCAAATGAAATGATTATGGGTATGTTTAGTTGAAAACCCTTGAGTGGAAATAGCGATGATATTCACAATAGAAAACGGTTTGGTGTGGAAAAATAGTAGTGAAATTTTGACAGCATAACTACAGTACATAAAGATTCATAAAATGGTTTAATGAGAGAAAAATGGGTCTCTCATAATTTAGAAATAAAATTTACAATAATTGGGATTTGTAAAATCATATCCCAATAATAATAATTTGAAATAAAAGGCCTAAAATGAAGAAAATTCTTGAATAAAGAGGAGACGAAAAGGATCCCCCAACTTGAGATGGTGATTCCAAAACCTTAGGAGGAGCTTCTTGGGAGCTTGGGGTCACCATGGGAGGAATATAGAGTGGTTAAGGTAGGGTAAGAAAATTCTCCAAGTTATTTTATTGAATTGGAGCTTGGGTTGGTTTATATAGAAAAACATAGGGGAGTTTTTAATATTTCCCAAACATTGGTTTTGGACTCTATAAAATAATGTAATAAAAACCACAAACCTTAACATGGTTTAGAACCATGGATTCTAAAATATATAATTTTTTCATTATTCTACAAGAATATGGTCTGAAGATGTTAAAATATTTCCCTTGGTGATGTGTAGGTGGGTAATGTTCTTAAATAAATTATTTTAAAACCTTAAAACATAATATAGGTTTTGGTTGATTCATAATGGATTTATAAAATTAACCAAATAACCTAAAATGTCACATTATTTAAAATTAAAAACCAAAATTTAGTCATGGATACCACTTATAGTATTTATTACATAAAAAGTTTTTCATTATGATGTTATAATACACACCGTATATTTATAATGTATTTAATTTTTCCCAAAAATTCGAATGTATCAGAAAATTATGAAAAAATAACTGTTGAATTTTTTTTGATGTTATGTTTCAAAAATAATATTTATTTTATCTATATATATATATGAGTTAATTTTATCATTTCAAACAAGAATTGACATTTATTGAGCAATTCTGAGTTTTATACAATAACAGTTTTCAAACCTTTAGGAAAATTTTGTTTGACTTCGTAAATTTAAATTATCAACAATACATAAAACAATATACCAATATTTTATTAAAATTTCATTTATTTCAAAAAAATATTTAATCTAGAAAAAGGAATGTATTAATTTGAAATTATATATTACCAAGAAATATACTTTGGGTTTTATCAAATAAATATCAAAATAATTTATAATATAACAATAACAAAAAGTAAATAAAATTATATGCAATATACATATTAGTATTCTCAGGTTCTTGAAACATATTTATTTATTATACCAAAAAACACCTTATGGGTAAGCTGCATGATAGTGATACTTTCATGGGGTGGTTCAGTGTACTTGTTTTGGATCATGATCTCGATGAGCATGAAGTTCTCTCTTACATAGTTTCTCTCATGCTTTAGTTATTGGATATCATCATGGGATTGGTCAAGGGAAAATCCTAGTGATGATATCTTCCTCATATGCTATGATAAAGGGGCTTCATAGGGTATAATCCTATAGTTTGACACCATCGCTTCCTTTGTTTGTGTCAATTGGATTTATCAAAACCCTATATTTATAATAATCTTGTAATCACTATTCAATGGTTATATTATCAATTGTGATGATTCTTAATGGTATTTTAAATATGATAGGTTATGATAAAACCAATGAAGTGCATGTTTTTTTTATAACCAAAATACGTAATAGGGAATATAATTCAACCACAAAGGTAATTTTATTTAGAAAAGTTCAAGTCCTTACAAATTGAATAGTGTTTTTGGGTATTATAGGATACGTGAAACCTACAAAATATTGATAACTCTACTATTTTTGAAATAGGGGTTAGTTAGTGGGTTATAATAAAAGTATATTTGTTTTTATTCCTATAATACATGGTCTATAAATAGATATTTTATAATTATACATGACTTAGTGATTTTAAATACTTTGATTAATGATGTAAAGTGTATCGAAACACGGTAAATTTGAATAAATGAGAGTGGAAAAATTTATGATTTATGTGGATACCTATCATTAGTAAGATTCCATTATTAAAGGAAAGAAAGGTTTAGGGGTTGACAGTTACTTTTATGTGGTCAAACTTCTCACATTATTTCAATTTCTTGCTTATTTTTCTGGATCTTTGAGTTAATAATACATGAAATTTTTTCACTGACAGGTGATGGACATCTAAAAATTACCACTCCATTAATGCTCTACTCATACTATCAATGAAACACCACATGACCCACCACATACCATGTGAATAAATGAATGAACTTCCACTCCTCCCACTTTTTGGACTCTCACCTAGAAAGGATACAAAAACCATCCTATAAATACTATTGTTATATCATGGGAAGCTAATATCTTCTGAAATTCATTCCTCAAACCAAAAGTATGTTCCTTTTCAATGTGTAATTGAAGGTTTGTTTTGAATGTTGAAATTGTAATGGATATGTTATTATGAGTGTGTGTAATATTATCCAACTGATCCTTCTCGCGGTCACACCAAACAAGGTGACACTTGTAGGCATCATACTACTACTACGTATTTTTTCAGCATTAGGTAACAAACTACAAAATGTTGTCTAGTGCTACACCAACTCCCAGCCTGAGAATATTTATATTGAAGGAGTCAATTTTTATCCTCATCATATTCATATCCTAAATAGTTATTATTTATTTATTTTTCTTAAGACTCATCCCCCATCTCTTATATACATGTACCTATGTTTATTTAACTATTCCAAGTAGTATTCATCATATATCGGGTATCACTGATCATTTTCAATGAATTTATAGGATAAAACTTACCACCATTCGAGTAATTCATTTCATAAATTAAATTACACATTTCCTTCAAAGTATAATGAAATTAATTGAAATAATCAAATTTTGGTTTCCTATTATTATAATTTTCTATAAAAATCACCTTTTATTATTAATGTATTATGTGTATTTATTTATTTTTTATAAAAAAATGAATAGTTTATAAACCAAATAATATTGATATGAATAAAAAATGGATTTAATATAATTGTATGATAAAAGATTATGAATATGGAGTTAAAATGTTCATCAGGTTTGTAATAGATCATGCATACAATGCTTCTCAAATCATTTTTACATTTTCATGTTATTTTTATTCAAGAAAAATTTGTCAATATGAGTTGGAAAAACATTTAATTTTTCACATAATAGATCATAGCTATAAATTTTGGACTAAATATAGGGAAAAACATAATGTGCACAGTAATTTGGATGATAATATGGTTTATGGATCATTTGATATGAATACCAATTTGATTTATTTTGGAGATTGTATAGTATATATGATAATGTTGACTATGGCCTTCATGATTGTCCAAACTTTTTTGAGAAGTTAATAAGTAATGATAATATCCCATTGTATACAAGTTTTACTAAATACATAACATTTTCACCTATATTGAAGTTATATAATTTGAAAGATGGTAGCATCTGTAGTGACTCTAGCTTTATAAAACTACCTAGTATCCTGAATGATATGTGACTAGAAGAAAATGAAATTCCTTATTGAACAAATGGCACTAAATTAATTCTATGTTCAATGGGAATGATATTTAAAAAAATACTTGTTTTCTAAAATGATTTCATATTTTTTTCTCGAGGACCATGAATCACTCATAAATTTATTTAAGTATGGCATGGATTGATAAAAGAAATATGAATCAAGTTATTTTAAATATGTATGGTAATTTCTTAACATTCCACAGTTATGAAAATTATATAGATGTTAAGAAACCATGATAAAATTGTCATGTAATGAAGATTAATGATTTTAAGATGGGAAACTATATAAGGCCCCAGCCTTAAACCTTGCTTAATCTTGAGTTATTACAAGATTACGCATTGAGGATCTTTTCGGGTTTAGAGTTTTAGAGAATTAGATCATAAAACTTGCATTACATTCCACATATAAACAAAGTGGTTACATAAAGATAGTATTCTTCATTACCATCAATGGAAACACATTTAAAATAAAACATGGATTATTTCTTGACACACCCTTGACTCTATCATCTTATCATGTACCTTTCCCTTGACCTGGGAAAAACATTTCAAAAACTTGGGATGAGTATAAAAACTCAGTATGGGTTATATAAAAAAAACATGGAAAGGAAACATGAGTTCATATATACATAAAAATGAAATCATACTTTACCCATAAAACATAGGCACTTTAACATACCTCATAAAATCATGAATAAATCATAGAAATCATAAGACATAAAGGTAACTTGAGGCATTCATAACATTCTTATATAGGGAGTAACCCTCTTGGTTACGTTTGGAATACCCATCATAGTATATTCCCTAAAATCTCTTTGGAGAAACCTTAACGTTTCACTCCTTCGCGTTACCCAATGAATTGGAGAGCTATATCGGGCTCACCCGCCCTTAGTTTATCACGGAACCACCCGTCTTCATAATAATGCCCAAGAACCATAACATAATCGTATCACATAAAACATGCATAAAGGAAACATAAAATATCCACATTTCAATCACGAGATATCAATACAACACATTGATATAAAAACATTATGAAAACCATTTTCAATACTAAAATAAAAGAAAAGTAAAACATGGTATTTATTTTTCTTTTAAAAAGAAGTTATGGCTTGTAGAGGAATTCGAAACTCAAATAACGGTCACGACGGCAGAGAAGTCGTTGTCGCCGCATACGTACGACAAAAACATTCCCTTTTGTCATTTAGTAAATTCTTCGTATAAAAAAGATTCCTTTTGAATAAATGTAAAAGTCAAATGGGTTTATACACCATATAAAAAAAAGTTGTGTATAAAATAAAATATGCCACAATGAAAGGAGATTGAGACGAAGTCCCATACCTCGTATCCGACTTGACCCGACCGTTCTTTATTCTCCTGAATAATAAACTTGAGTTAATCTCTACTTTCTTATGAATCTTTTTCAAGTTCATTATTCCTTTTATACCATGTTATGAACATCATGTAATCAGTTAAGTTAATAATGTTCATTTTGTCAGTATTTGGTTCTTAAGTCAAAAATAGACTTCTTACACTTACATGTTGTTAATTTGGTCAAAGGTTCATTATATCCATAATGGTATTCATGATGTAGATATCATATATGTCATATATATCCAGTACATACTTGCATTTATAATATTACATAATCATTTAGAGGTAAGAAATGAAATTCACCGTTCATGGAGACGGTAAGCCGTACGTACACATGAACGCTACTTTCATTTCTATTTCGTATTTTATAGAATGGAATCATAATTATATAAAGGTATATTATAATTCCAGTATAATATCATATATAATATCATAGTTCCATCCTTTATATGTCCCACATATGGTATTTAACGAATCAAATCACTATGAGGGGGCGGTAGTCCGCACTTCCTAAAATGAAGATATCGTGTTCACCCATAATGGAAACCATAAAGGTATGCCCAAAATGAAAAAAACAGAAGCTTAAGGAAAACATAAACATATTATATATCATATATAAAAATAGTGACATCATAATGGCCACCATTGAAGGTGTTAAATGAGTATTGAACAATCATCGTTTCGGGAGGCAGAATTTCGCCATCCACTGAAACCGTATGTTCTTTAACCATTTGATGTAGTTGTGTGAGTGTGTAGCTCAAATATATCTTATAACAACATCCTAGTATATTTTAGATACTGGTGTTGTTACAAAATAAGTAAATAAAAAGAGTTTAGGGGGTTGGAGAAGCAAAATAAAACAAATGAACATAAGAGAAAGAATTACCTTTAAAAGTGTAACTCCTTTTGATTTGAGCCTAAAGGCTTCCTTTGAACGGATTCTTCCCAAAGGGAATCCTCTAAGATGAGGAGAGGTATGTGGAGAGAGTAAATGGGCAGGGGTTGGCCGAGCCAAAGGCTTGAGGAGTGTGTGAAATGAGGTAGAGGTGGGGGCCTTTTATAAGAGGAGAGGAGGGGCACTTTTGGAAAGTAAATAAATATTACATTATTTGAAAATGTGTTTCGGTTTCAAAAGGTCCCACATTGATATAATTCTTGGATAAGGTGATAGGGCTTTGAAATACACTCATCCAATAAGTTTTGGAAATGTGTAGTTCATAGATTTTACATTATCTTTCCATTTTATTTAAATCGTCAAATAATGATGTCATCGCTGCATCATTATTATGTCATAAATAATTTAATTTATTTAATGTCTAAAAATCATAAAAAAATACTATTATGTAGGAAATCTTTTTATCTTTCCAATTAATATTTATAATAAAAAATCTGATCTTTATAACCCCATGTAAAAATTGATTTCGTAAAACATATTATGTTTGTGTCATTTTTACTTTTACATTAAATAAAAAGTTATTTATGTCATTTCCCAACAAAAGTGGATCCATGGGGTCCCCAAGTTGACCCATGGCTTGTCTTGGTCTGCCATGACACAACCAATAATGTTGGGACATGTTTCTAGGTCATTTAATATTATTAAAGCATTATTTATACCTTAAACTACACCAATTACCACTAATCGCGATTAAAAACTTAATAAGATACTATTCACCAAAAAATTATTTTAATCTTATTGAACCACATTTTACTTCTTTATGACAACCATATATGTCGGATTTTCAAAATTAAATACACATTAGTGGTAAACTTTCATTTAACTGAAAAATCAGTTTGCTTGATTACCACTTAGTGGTTTCACTATTCATCAAAAATTGATGTTTTTTAGAAAATTACCAAAAATTCACCCTAAGCAATATTTGATATTCCGAATTCAAAAATGAAGACTATTTTACAAAATTCAAATCATATAAGTCACATTAATTAATTTAATAATTAATTCCCGCTGCCAGAGCAAATAGCGTGTTTTTACAAAACAATAAGTATCAAAAGATTGACACCAGTTTAAGTCTAATTTCAAAGTGAAATTGATTCCAATGACCACCATTGGATAAAATGGTAAAAATATATTCTAATTTCACTTCAAAACCAATTCAAAACATAATCTAATCATATAAATAAATTAGATTAAAAATCAGTTTTGATGTAAAATGCAGTATTTTTCACTATTCATTAAAAAATGAACATTGTCAGAAAAATACCAAAAATTCACACAAGGTAAATTTTGATGTCCCAATAATAAAGGATAAGTTTATTTTGACAAACATAGTTTATAAAATTGTCAAAATATAGATTCAAAAATGGTTTTCCATCAAAAGGCAGTAAAACAATCTTTTAAGAATATTAGTGTATTCCATGTATAAGATTGTATTTATTTTCATTTTAAGCCTCTATAACACTATCTTAATCATTAATAGACATAGATAAAAATATCTATTATTCATTACTTACTTGGGATGTTACATCCTTCCCCCCTTTAGAAAATTGCGTCCCCGCAATTTATTTACTTATCGAATAAATGGGGGTACTTATCCCTCATTGCATTTTCAGATTCCCATGTTGCCTCTTCAATCATGTGGTTTTTCCACAAAACCTTTACCTGCTTAATCACCTTATTCCGTAACACTTGCTCCCTGTGGTCAAGAATCTGGACCGGTTGTTCCTCATAAGATAAGTTCTCTTCCAGCTGAACTACCTCTGGACTCAAAACATGAGATGGATCTGGAATATACTTTCTCAACATCGAAATGTGAAAAACATTGTGTACCTGAGATAAACTCGGAGGTAAAGCCACTCGGTATGCAACTGATCCAACTCTCTATAGAATTTCGTATGGTCCAATGAACCTTGGACTCAACTTTCCTTTCTTACCAAATCTCATCACACTTTTCCAAGGGGAAACCTTGAGAAAAACATGATCACCTACCTCGAAAGATAGATCCTTCCTCCGGTTATCTGCATAACTCTTCTGCCTGCTCTGAGCTGTTCTCATGTGTTTCTGAATCAGCTGAACTTTTTCTGCCATCTCTTCTACCAATTCTGGTCCCATAAACTTTCTTTCACCCACTTCATCCCAGAAAGCTGGAGTTTGACACCGCTTCCCATATAATGCCTGAAATGGTGCCATCTGTATACTAGAATGAAAACTGTTATTATATGAAAATTCAACCAAAGAAAGATGTTGGTCCCAACATCCATGATAATCCATAGAACAAGCTCGTAGCATATCCTCCAATGTCTGAATTGTTTGTTCTGACTGTCCATCTGATTGAGGATGAAAAGCTGTACTAAAATTTAATTCAGTACCCAACGACTTCTGAAGGCCTTTCCAAAAGTTAGAAGTAAACCTGGGATCACAATCCGATACAATAGAGACAGGAACTCCATGTAACCTGACTATCTATTTAAGATACAAACGGGAAAGTTGATCAAGAGATAAAGTATCTCGTATACCAAGGAAATGAGAAGATTTGGTCAAGCGATCAACAATAACCCAGATTGCATTATTACCTCGAGATGTCTTCGGTAATCCAACAACAAAGTCCATGGATATATTCTCCCATTTCCACTCTGGCACTGGTAAAGGCTGAAACATCCCTTTCGGTAACTGCCGCTCTGCTTTAACCTGCTGACAAGTCAAACACTTCACAGTAAAATCAGCAATATCTCTTTTCATTCCATCCCACCAATAATACTCCTGCAGATCTCTATACATCTTAGTACTGCCCGGATGAACTGAAAACGGAGAACTATGAGCTTCACATAACAACTCTCTCTTCAACTGTGAATCACAAGGCACACACAATCTATTCCCAAATCTCAAAACACAATCATTATCAATGTTGAATTCAGGCAACTTACCTTTCTGAACCAGCTCTACCTTTTTCTGCGACTCACTGTCTTGCTTCTGTGCTTGCTTGATTCTATCTGATAGAGAAGATCTCACTGATACCTGAAACAAAACAGAAGGAATTCCTGCACCAACAACTTCTATACCAAAGTTCATCAAATCCTTAACCAAAGGATCACGTTCCAAACGCAACATTGTTAATGAAACATTAATTTTTCGACTCAAAGCAACAGCCACATTATTCGCTTTTCCCGGATGGTAATGAATTGTACAATCATAATCCTTGATTAATTTCAGACATCTCCTTTGTCTCATGTTTAACTCTTTCTGAGTGAATATATACTTTAAACTTTTGTGATCGGTATATATTTCACACTTTACTCCATACAAATGATGCCTCTAAATTTTTAAAGCAAAAACAACAGCAGCTAATTCCAAATCATGTGTAGGGTAATTTACCTCATGAGTTTTCAACTGTCGTGAAGCATAGGCAATTACCTGATCATTCTGCATTAGGACGCAACCAAGTCCTTTCAATGAAGCATCACTGTATATAACAAACTCACCATTCCTGGAAGTTAGTGCCAAAACTGGAGCATTCACCAATCTTCTTTTCAATTCCTGAAAACAATCATCACATTCTTTTGTCTAGATAAACTTAACACCCTTCCGAGTTAGTATAGTCATTGGACTAGATAACCGTGAAAAATTTCTAACAAACCTTCGGTAATATCCCGCCAAACCAAGGAAGCTACGAATCTCGGTTACATTTGTGGGTCTTGGCCATTCTTCCACAACTTTTTTTTTTGCAGGATCAACAGTTATTCCGTCTTTAGAAACAATGTGACCAAGGAAAGAAATTTGTTGCAACCAAAACTCACACTTGCTGAATTTCCCATACAGTATCATTTCTTTTAAAGTTTGCAAGATAACCCTTAAATTTCTTTCATGCTATTCTTTACTTTTAGAAAACACCAAAATATCATCAATGAAAACCACCACAAACTTATCCAAGAACTCATGGAAAATTCTATTCATTAAGTCCATGAATACAGCAGGTGCATTGGTTAGCCCAAAAGGCATTACTACAAATTCATAATGGCCATATCTCATACGGAACGCGGTCTTCGGAATATCTGCCTCCTTTACCTTCAGCTGATGGTACCCCGATCTCAAGTCAATATTTGAAAAAAACTGAGCTCCCTGGAGCTGATCAAACAAATCATTGATATGAGGCAAAGGATATTTGTTCTTAACAGTGATATTATTCAAGGCTCTATAATCAATGCAAAGTCTCATAGAACCATCTTTCTTTTAAACAAATAAAACAGGAGCACCCTATGACATCAAAAATCTTCTCTAGTGCTTTAATCCACCCTTCAGCTAGCACAGGGTCAGATGATCCTCTGAATGATGGTGGATGTTTCCTCATGAAATGTTCCACCACTGACATGTTCCTCTGCGGTTGTTCTGGATGATCTCGTGTATGGATACCACCGCCATTTATCGCTTGAGTCAACTGCACCATTACTGCAACAAACTGTTCAGTTCCAATTCCGACCATTTCTGGATGCTGATTCGGAAGGTTATTTCCTTCTGTATGCCTTCCTAGCACTGCTTCCCTGTTTCCTCTGCGGAAAACCATTCTGAACAAACATGTCTTAGATGAAGCAACATGGTAATCTTTAAATGCTATATCATTTCGAAAAAAAATATTTTTGGATAATCATTTAATAGAATTCTAACTCCTAAAGTTATCTAAACCGACCTCTGATACCAACTATAAGGCCCCAGCCTTAAACCTTACTTAATCTTGAGTTATTACAAGATTACGCATTGAGGATCTTTTCGGGTTTAGAGTTTTAGAGAATTAGATCATAAAACTTGCATTACATTCCACATATAAACAAAGTGGTTACATAAAGATAGTATTCGTCATTCCCATCAATGGAAACACATTTAAAATAAAACATGGATTATTTCTTGACACACCCTTGACTCTATCATCATATCATGTACCTTTCCCTTGACCTGTGAAAAACATTTCAAAAACATGAGATGAGCATAAAAACTCAGTATGGGTTATATAAAAAAAACATGGAAAGGAAACATGAGTTCATATATACATAAGAATGAAATCATACTTTACCCATAAAACATAGGCACTTTAACATACCTCATAAAATCATGAATAAATCATAGAAATCATAAGACATAAAGGTAACTTGAGGCATTCATAACATTCTTATGTAGGGAGTAACCCTCTTGGTTACGTTTGGAATACCCATCACAGTATATTCCCTAAAATCTCTTCGGAGAAACCTTAACGTTTCACTCCTTCGCGTTACCCAATGCATTGGAGAGCTATATCGGGCTCACCCGCCCTTAGTTTATCACGGAACCACCCGTCTTCATAATAATGCCCAAGAACCATAACATAATCGTATCACATAAAACATGCATAAAGGAAACATAAAATTTTCACATTTCAATCACGAGATATCAATACAACACATTGATATAAAAACATTATGAAAACCATTTTCAATACTAAAATAAAAGAAAAGTAAAACATGGTATTTATTTTTCTTTTAAAAAGAAGGTATGGCTTGTAGAGGAAGCCGAAACTCAAATAACGGTCACGACGGCAGAGAAGTCGTTGTCGCCGCATACGTACGACAAAAACATTCCCTTTTTTCATTTAGTAAACGCTTCGTATAAAAAAGATTCCTTTTGATTAAACGTAAAATTCAAAGGGGTTTATACACCGTATAAAAGAAAGATGTGTATAAAATAAAATATGCCTCAACGAAAGGAGATTGAGACGAAGTCCCATACCTCGTATCCGACTTGACCCGACCGTTCTTTATTCTCCTGAATAATAAACATGAGTTAATCTCTACTTGCTTATGAATCTTTTTCAAGTTCATCATTCCTTTTATACCATGTTATGAACATCATGTAATCAGTTAAGTTAATAATGTTCATTTTGTCTGTATTTGGTTCTTAAGTCAAAAATAGACTTCTTACACTTACATGTTGTTAATTTGGTCAAAGGTTCATTATATCCAGAATGGTATTCATGATTTAGATATCATATATGTCATATATATCCAGTACATACTTGCATTTATAATATTACATAATCATTTAGAGGTAAGAAATGAAATGCACCGTTCATGGAGACGGTAAGCCGTACGTACGCATGAATGCTACTTTCATTTCTATTTAGTATTTTATAGAATGGAATCATAATGATATAAAGGTATATTATAATTCCAGTATAATATCATATATAATATCATAGTTACATCCTTTATATGTCCCACATATGGTATTTAACAAATCAAATCACTTTGAGGGGGTGGTAGTCCGCACTTCCTAAAATGAAGATATCGTGTTCACCCATAATGGAAACCATAAAGGTATGCCCAAAATGAAAAAAACATAAGATTAAGGAAAACATAAACATATTATATATCATATATAAAAATAGTGACATCATAATGGCCACCTTTGAAGGTGTTAAATGAGTATTGAACAATCATCGTTTCGGGAGGCAGAATTTCGCCATCCACAGAAACCGTATGTTCTTTAACCATTTGATGTAGTTGTGTGAGTCTGTAGCTCAAATATATCTTATAACAACATCCTAGTATATTGAAGATACTGGTGTTGTTACAAAAGAAGTAAATAAAAAGAGTTTAGGGGGTTGGAGAAGCAAAATAAAACAAATGAACATAAGAGAAAGAATTACCTTTAAAAGTGTAACTCCTTTTAATTTGAGCCTAAAGGCTTCCTTTGAAAGGATTATGCCCAAAGGTAATCCTCTAAGATTAGGAGAGGGATGTGGAGAGAGTAAATGGGCAGGGGTTGGCCGAGACAAAGGCTTTAGGAGTGTGTGAAATGAGGTAGAGGTGGGGGCCTTTTATAAGAGGAGAGGAGGGGCACTTTTGGAAAGTAAAGAAATATTACTTTATTTGAAAATGTGTTTCGGTTTCAAAAGGTCCCACATTGATATATTTATTGGATAAGGTGATAAGTCTTCAAAATCCACTCATCCAATAAGTTTTGGACATGTGTAGTTCATAGATTTTACATTATCTTTCCATTTTATTTAAATAATCAAATAATGATGTCATCGCTGCATCATTATTATGTCATAAATAATTTAATTTATTTAATGTCTAAAAATCATAAAAAAATACTATGATGTAGGAAATCTTTTTATCTTCCCAATGACTATTTATAATTAAAAATAGGATCTTTATAACCCCATGTAAAAATTGTTTTCGTAAAACATATTATGTTTCTGTCATTTTTTACTTTTACATTAAATAAAAAGTTATTTATGTCATTTCCCAACAAAATTGGATCCATGGGGTCCCCAAGTTGACCCATGGCTTGTCTTGGTCTGCCATGACACAACCAATAAGGTTGGGACATGTGTCTAGGTCATTTCAAATTATTAAAGAACTATTTATACCTTAAACTACACTAATTACCACTAATCGCGATTAAAAACTTAATAAGTTACTATTCACCAAAAAATTATTTTAATCTCATTGAACCAAATTTTACTTCTTAATGACAACCATGTATGTAGGATTTTCAAAATTAAATACACATTAGTGGTAAACTTTCATTTAACTGAAAAATCAGTTTGCTTGATTACCACTTAGTGGTTTCACTATTTATCAAAAATTGAAGTTTTTCAGAAAATTACCAAAAAATTCACCCTAAGATATATTTGAGATTCCAAATTCAAAAATGAAGTCTATTTTACAAAATTCAAATCATATATGTCACATTAATTAATTTAATAATTAATTCCCGCTGCCAGAGCAAATAGCGCGTTTTTACAAAACAATAAGTATCAAAAGATTGACACCAGTTTAAGTCTAATTTCAAAGTGAAATTGATTACAATGACCACCATTGGATAAAATGGTAAAAATATATTCTAATTTCACTTCAAAACCAATTCAAAACATAATCTAATCATATAAATAAATTAGATTAAAAATCACTTTTGATGTAAAATGCAGTATTTTTCACTATTCATTAAAAAATGAACATTGTCAGAAAAATAACAAAAATTCACACAAGGTAAATTTTGATGTCCCAATCATAAAGGATAAGTTTATTTTGACAAACATAGTTTATAAAATTGTCAAAATATAGTTTCAAAAATGGTTTGCCATCAAAAGGCAGTAAAACAATCTTTTAAGAATATTAGTGTATTCCATGCATAAGATTGTATTTATTTTCATTTTAAGCCTCTATAACACTATCTTAATCATTAATAGACATAGATAAAAATATCTATTATTAATTACTTACTTGGGATGTTACAAACTATGTCATCCTATAGACATTATTTAGTGGAATAAAATAGATTATAAGTATCTTGAATTTGGAAATGATATGAGAAACATTAATTTACATTATATATAGATGGATAAATATTTTTGGTGTGTGGTGAAATACTCCTAATACATTGATAGTCATGCTGGTAAATTATAACTTTCCATTGTGGTTATGTATGAAGCAAAAATACATTATGTTTTCTATACTTTTATATCAACAAAAATATCCTGGAAAGGATATTGATGTATATTTGGATCCATTGATCGAATATTTAAAATTGATATGGTATAAAGGTGATACAATGTATGATGCTCAGAGAAGGTAATAATTCACATTGAGGTCCATGTTGTATGGAATGATAAATGACTTTCCTGCTTATGGAAGGTTTTCAGGCTATAGCATTAATGGATTGTTGGGGTGTCTGATTTGTGAAGAATGCATGTAATCATTTTTATTGAAATATTCCTTGAAGACATTGTTTATTTAGGACATCATAAATTTTTACCTTGATGACATAAATAATGATCCAAGATGGAAGATTTTGATGGGAATAGACAACAAGGTAAAACACCATCTAAACAAATGGGTGATCAAATGTTTGTTAATGTAAAAACTTATTGGCACTATTTTTGTTAAACCATTTTAAAAAATCATAAGAAATTAGTTTGTAAAACGATATGAATTTTCTTTGAATTACTATATTGAAATTGTTTTTATGTAAAATAATTTCTGTATGTCATGCATGTAGAAAAAAGTTTAGCTCATAGTGTTATTAGAATGTTACTAAATCTTTCTGGATAAAAAAAGATGGAATCAAGGCTTGGTTAGATATTTTTGACCTAGGGATAAGGGAATTGTAGGAACATGTGAAGTTTAATGGGTGGAATTTTATTCCTCTAACATATTACACTCTATCTAGAAAGAATTTTTTTTAACATTTTCATTTTCATATATGGTGTAAAAGTTCAAGAGGGGTATTCCTAAAATATTATGAATTTCATGTCAATGAATAATATAAAGTGACAGGGAATAAAATAACACAAATTTAATGTTTTGATGTAAGATTTGATTCTCTTCTCATTACATTTAATTCTACCTAAAAAAATTTCATGCATTAAGTATACTCTGTTTCTTTTTCAAAGCTATATTTAGTAAAGTTATAGACCCAGAAATTTTCCAATCCTAAATACAGAAATTTCAATCATATTCTATGAATTAGATATGTTCATTACACCATCATTATTTGATATAATTGTATACCTAATGGTTATCTTGGTTAAAGAGGTTTGACTATGTTTTCATGTCCATTATAGATGTATTTACACCATTGAATGCTATATAATGATTTCTAAAGGGTATGTTATGAATCGAATTTAGATAGAGGGTTGTATTGTATAATGATATGTTGCAGAAGAAGATATTGAATTATTTACAAATTACCTATCATATTTTGATAACATCGGTCTCCAAAAGTCTTGTCACAATAGACTTATTATGGGAGAAGGGATTTATGAAAGACTTGTTGTTACAATTACCATCACATAGCTTGAGCAAGCACACCTTTACATTTTACATAATAGTAAAGATGTTGATCCATATGGTGAAGAAGACAAAGAAATTATTAGATATTTGAATCCATAAAGTACTGGAGGAGGGATATAAAATAAAAATAATCAATAATTTATAGTATTGTTCTGAGATCATATTTATAAGGAGTTGTCTGAAAATTCGAATTAAATTAAAAAATGAGTTTAATGGATATCTAGGGAACCAAATACAAATGTTATATCTTAAACTGGTTTTATAATAAATTTTTATATGTTCTATAAAAAAGAACACAATTATAGAAATACAATGAAATCTAGTGGAGTTAAAATTATGGTGGAGGAGATTCATATATTCGGTTCTATGGATAGAAATCCATTTTTTTCGAATATGTCATATTTCATCATTATTGAAAAGATACATTATTTGTATTATACAAAATTTCAAGAGATGATTTTTATTTTTTAATGTGTTGAAAACTAGAGTGTATTTAATGTTGATTAAATGGGATTTTTGAAGGTGAATTTCAATGTGAAATGGTAAATGGGTGAGTTGGTCCTGATGGAAACACAAGAAGACCATGTATTTTATATATTGGATCTAGAAAACAAGAATTGGTCGATTTCCTTGGTGACTAAATAAATAATATGGTAAGATGATAATTAAATTGATGATGAACATTTCATTCGGAAATCACAATCATTTCATGTCTGTTCCAATTTATACAATTTTTTGTATGTTAAAGGGGACAAAAATAGGGGACTTGGATTCTCAATGGAGGAGCCAAATACCTTCAACCTTTATAAAAATAAATAGATTTCAATGAGAAAGATAATTTTTTTAATATACTATTACTTTCATCATATTATTATGTGTTCCCCAATGTATTAACACAATATAAATTTAATTTTTGACAAATCATGCAAACAATGGCTTCTCTACATGATAATGTCACCAATCTTGGGGAAAACTGGGTCATCGATGCTATAACTGAAGAATTATTAAGGGTTCAACAACATATTGATTCAAAAAAATAATAATGTATCATTATAGTGTTGACTAATATTATCAGGGAAAGACGTAAGTGTATAATATTTGAGGTTGGCTGGAATCAATGCAGCCAACCTGTTGACCACAAAAAGACAATGTTTATTAGTTATATTAGGGCCACAATAAGGATGAATATGCTTATTGATATAGACTCATGGTGCCATTTCCATACTATAATAAAGGAAACCATTTGTAAAGATATAAAAGAAAATTTTAATATAACCTTTCTCTAATTTACCAAAAAATTATATAATGAAATGATGGTTGAATTTTCATTATTCTTTATAGAGTTCATTTTTTAGATGGTTTCCAAAAGAAATATGTCTTAATGGCCACTGGAAAATCCCATAAAGGCTTTTGAAATATTCTTACCATGTTGTATCTTAGGGATGTAGAGGGGAAAGTAAAACCTCACCCACCAATTACATATGAACACATTATAAAGCAAGAAACATGGAATTATTTCATTAGTCTTCATGATTAGAAATCATTTCTTGTGCATTGTAGTCAATAATATATTATATGAAATTATTTACTTTATCCAATTTTATTGAAAATTATAAATTTATGAAATATAAAAGGAGTGATGAAAATAACTAATGTTCATCAAAACCAATGTACCCCTATCATAAAGCACGTATGGGGTACAATTCACTAGAGCAGAAATCGGTATGTTTTTTAAATCAACAATAAAAGTTTTATGTGATATGAAACAACATATGTTTTTTTAATATGTAGATTTATGAATCAAAATCCAAAGCCACTTCCATCTAATTTCATATGCTATGGAAAGATGATCATTAAAATAAGGAGGGTAAACTAGTTGATGAAATAAAAAAACAAGTTTGGGAAACATATTTAAGTGTGTAATAATAGTGATTTTTATGATTTATAATAGTATTAAATAAAAATATATATTTATGTAAATTTGTTTTTATATAGTTTATACATTAGATTTTTAACTGACCGTACTAGAAGAAAAACTACTTCCATTAACTTTGAAGCAGCTAGAACAATATAGCCAAGTTTGAGGTGTAGGTTTTGGAGTGTCTCCTCGAACATATTTTAAAAAATAAAAAACAAAAAAATATAAATATAATATTATGAAAGGACTACATGAATAAATAGATTTTTTGCAAGATATTATTGTCTGGTCTGTTTTGGCAGACCAATACATGAGAAAGGATTAATGTGAACTGGAATTGGAACAACTATCAGCACACAAACAAGCAATTGATCCCACTATTTTTAAGCCTAGTCATTTCCCTAAACTGTATACCATACATGAGACAATAAATTTATTCATTACCCTTTCTCCTAAATGTAAATAAAAAAACCTCTGATAACTTTATATTATTAAACTTCCATAGGGTGAAGTTGTGTGTGATTATTCATTTATCAACAACCACGCTCCACCTAGTTGGGAAGGGTATTATGTACGATATCTCAAAGATATAATACATAATAAGGAACTCCAAATAGATCACATGAGAGTGGGGATTGAGGATGATTAAGATCTGAGAATTTATTATCCAATTCCACTTAATGATATAGATATTATAATGGTCAATGATGTTATTGTAACATTCAAAGCAAGGAAATCTAATCTTATAAATATACATGAGATATGTCCATAACAAATTTTGTAAAATTAAAAATCTATAATAGTTGATGAAAAATGTATAACATCTAGTATGGAATAACATATGTATAACAGGATGGGGAAATTGAAGGACAAACCAAGACAATCTAGTGAATCTTATAAGAAAACAAAAACACCCTCCAAGTGTACCATCTCCACTCTAGTTCCACTTCATCATATATTATCATTACAACTTCATACATAAACCACATATTAAGATTAATATATTTCCTGAATTATATATGATGATGAAATATTTGGAACATTCATTACATATTTTGTTGGCCTTGAGAGTATAAATGAGATTTTGATGTTTGAACGGTTGGGTGTCTCAATTGTGAATACATACATAAGATAAATTTTCATAATATGTTTGTCGAAAAAATGATCTAATTTTTTAATTAGTGTTAATAATTGTTAATATTTTCTATAGGTGTTTATATTACTCCTATATAAAAATAATACTATGAAAATAATAGTTTCGATTCGTGAGTCCATATAATATTTATACATAATAAGTTTGTATGGATTTGGAAGAAATTGATAAGAAAAAAGATGTGATAAATGAGGCATTTGAGAAGAAAATAATAGACGACCCACTATTTTTTATGACTAAAATGCATGCTTAAAACTCTAAAGTCTAATAATATAAAATATATTTTTATTTTTTCATTTTTATTTTATTTTTTAGGTTAAACTGGATGTTGATCGCGAACTATTTGGATACCCAAAATATTTATTTTTTATGGGTTCAATGCATGGATGTTCAGGAAGCTATCCACACAAGATTTTTATTTTGAATTTGTAATCCACTTAAATGAATAAAATATAGATAAACTCTAAATTGTATGTTTTTTGTATGTATTTTAACAAGAATTTTGTTATGATAGGGTGATCACTAAATATTGGCTAAATCATGGTATGAATTCAGTGAATGGATATAAGAATCATGTGGATTAATTTTAATAAAAATAGATTAGGTTATATATTGAAATATTTATCAATCAAAACATATTTCAAAACAATTTATTTTTTTTAATATTTTTGTGATTTATAAATCAAGATAACAACAATGATAGGGTATGTTATGTTTTAAAATTTATGATATATATTATAAACCATGGAAAGACTATCATCTCTTAATAGTCAATATTTGAAGGTAATTAAAATTTCATAAAAAAATATTTTTTAATAGTTTTTTTCTATATTTTCCAAGTACTACCACTATTTCTAGAAGCATTCATACTCAAAAGAGAAATTAAATTTATTTAGAGATGAGTGGGAAGTGTAAATGGTGTTAGAATATTTTATGATATCAAATTTAGGTGATTACCTTCTATGTTTGAGATCTAGTATAGGACATGACCTTAGAAATAAATTTTTTGTGTGAATACATAGTATCAAAGTTATTAGATATTGTTTTTTATCTGTTTATCAAGAGAAACTATAATAGAGGAAATCATTTTGGTTTGAAAAAAATGATTATAATAAAGGGTGTAATAATGTATACATGCATCATTTTGAGGGGAATTTATACTACTTATTTAGTTAGTTTTCTTATAATGTTATATAGTTTTTTTAGTTAATTTCTCTATCATTTTATCATATACTTGTTTTGTTAAATTTACATATTAGTTCAAAACACACATTATATGATCAAAACAAATAAAAAGAGATTGGAATGTTTTAAAATTTTAAGTAATTGATCCATATGTCATTTTTTATGTGTATAAATTTACTGTATATTAATATGAAACCTAATTTGGTGGTCATAAGTCAAAGTATATGTTTTCAATACAAAAGTGACATTTATGTTTAAAACATACATCAAATAGTCAAAACCGAGTGAACGAGATTGGATTTTTTTTAATAATTTAATAAAATGATTCATAAGGGATTTTTTACATATAAGGATCATTATCATATAACACTAACATACGATGTGACTTTTATGAATCAAAGTGTATGTTTTCAGTTTAGAATGAAATTTTAGTGGAAAACACATGTGACATACTCAAAATTGAGAAAATTCATTCAGATTGTTTTGATAATTTAGGAAAACAATTATTTAGTCATTTTTTATTTCTAATAATCATTCCCACCTCAATATAATTCATTTTGTGACCAGTATAACTCAAAATTTTCCTTAATATTTAAAATTAAAATTAATTTTAGTAAAAAATACAAGTGACAAACTCAAAATAGAGAAAAAAAATTCATATTATTTCTATACCTTAAAAAATGATCCTTAAAACATTTTAGAGTTGTAGGATTCATCATCACCTCAATATAATGCATGGTGTTCCCAATGTAACTCAATGTTTCTGTTATAAGTTTAAAATTAATATTTTAGTTCGAAAAGTATTTCAATCTCCTAAAATCAAGAAAATTTGATCATAGTGTCTGGATTATATAATAAACTTATTCATATGTAATTTGTGACATATATGAATGTTTTTAATGTAAAATCAACGCATGTTGTGATATGTATGACTCAAAGTGCATGTTTTCAGTTCAAAATGTCATTTTAGTAAAAAAAACATGAGTTAAATACTCGAAAAAAACACATTTGGATTGTTTTGATATTTTAGGAAAAAATTAATAAGTCATTTTTGACATGTAGGAATTAGAAACACCTCACTATGATGCATGGTATAACCAATATGGCTCCAAGTGTGTCTTTTTTTAAATTGAAATTAATTTTACCTAAAATGACTTGTGACATACTCAAAACGTAGAAAACACATTTGAATTGTTTTAATACAATATAAAAATGATTCATTAAGTAATTTCTGAAAAAAAAAAAGGAATTATCAACACCTTAATATGATACATGAAGTTCCTTGTAAGATCCAATGCATCTGTAATCATTTTAAAATTGATATTTTAGGTCAAAATGTGTGTCACTCAATGAAATCTAATAAAACATTCATATATTTTCTTCATAATTTAGTAAAGTGATTCATAATTCATTTTTTATGTGTATGAATCTCTATCACATCAAATTGACATGTGATTTGGTCAATATGACTTGAAGTGCGTGCTTCCAATTTAAAGTTACATTTTAGTTAAAAATAAGTGACATACTCAAAACCAGGAAAAGTCATTCGTGTTATATTTATACATTAGGAAAATTATCCATAATTCATATTTTAGGTGTAGGAACAAACTACACCTCAATTCAATTCATAGGGTGACCAGTATGACTCCATGTGAGTATTTGTATATAAAATTGAAATTTATTTTATAAAAAAGAAATGTGACATACTAAAAACCAAGAAAGAACAATGGAATTGTATTGATACTTAAGTAAAATGATCCCTTATTCATTTTTTAGGTGAACCAATCAGACTCAACCCAATCTGATACACAATGCTCCCAATATGACTCAAAGTGTCCATTATCAATTTTAAACTAACATTTTAGCTTGGAAACTATTTCACTCATTGAAAACCATGTAAACACACTCATATAGTCTTTATAATTTATTTGAATAAGTCATTTTTCAAATTTAGTAATCAAACTAAAATCAAACTAACACATGATGTGGCTAGTATGACTCAAAGTGTGTGTGTCTAGTTTGAAATTACATTTTTGTAAAAAAAACTCAAGTGACATACTATAATATGATAGAACACATTAATATTATTTTTATACTTTATGAAAACGATCCATAAGCCATTTTTGATGTGTACGAAAAAACTACACCTCAATCTGATGCATAGTGTGACTAGTATGACTCCATGTGTCTTTTTATTTAAATTTGACATTAATTATTATAAAAAATAAAATTGAAATTATCAAAATAAATAAGTAAAATTAAATTTGTTTTTATACTTTATTAAAATGATATATAATTCATTTTGACTTGTAGGAATCAGAATAACCTAAACCTGATACACGATGTTCTCGGTATGACTCAAATTGTTTGTTATTGGTATAAAATTGAAATTTTAGTTCAAAATGTGATTCACTCAATGAAAACCAAGAAAACACACTCATATAGTCTTGATAATTTAGGAAAATGTTTCATAAGTTACTTGTGACAAGTAAGAATTATTATCACATCAATCTGACACATGATGCAGTTAATATGACTCGAAGTGCATGTTACCGGTTTAAAATGAAATTTTAGTATAAAACACGAGTTACTTAATCAAAACTAAGAAAACTCATTTAGGATGTTTTGATATGTAAATAAATCAATCCATATGTAATTTTTGATGTGTGAAATTTATCCACACCTAAATCTGACGAAATGTGTGACCAATATGACTCCAAGTGTGTCTTTTTATTTAAAATTGACATTAATTTTAGTATAAAAGAGAAGTGATAGGCTCAAAATAGATAAAATGAATTCATATTGTTTTTATAATTTATGGAAATGTTCTATAAGTCAATTTATATGTATAGATATTAGTATCACCTTAGTTATATATACTATATTACCAGTATGATTTGAAGTGTATGTTATTCATTTAAAAATGAAATTTTAGGTCAAAAAGAATGTCACGTCTTGAAAATTGATAAAATTCCCTTGAATTGTCCTGATAATATATTAAAAGTATCCATAAGCCATTGGTAATGGGTATAATTATTCTTGTATAAAATCTACACATGATATGACCAGTGTGACTCAAAGTGTGTGTTTCATGTTTAAAATGACATTTTAGTAAAAAAAGTGACATACTAAAAATAGAGAAAATGCATTAAAATTATTTGTATACATTATGAAAATGATACATAAGTCATTTTTGATGTGTATAAATAATCCTCACCTCAATCAAATGCACGGTGTGATCGATATGACTCCAATTTTGTCTTGTTATTTAACATTGACAAAAATTTTACTAAAAAGGTCATGTGACGTAATGAAAAACAAGAAATGACATTCTAATTGACTGGATACTTTGGGTAAATGATCCATAAGTCATTCTTTATTTATAGTAATGAACATAACCTCAATCTGATACAATGTTTTTTGGGTATGACTGAAAGTATTTTCTATCAGTTTTAAATTAACATTTTAGATCAAAAAGTGTATCACCCACTAAAAAACATGAAATATTTAAATTTTTTTCTTTATAATTTAGTAAAATGATTCATATTCCATTTTTTAAATTAAATTATTAGTCTTATATCATACTGACATTAAATGTGGTCGATATGACTCAAAATGTGTGTTTCTATCTTAAATGATATTTTAGTAAAAAAACACATGTGACCCAGTCAAAAACCAAAAAAACACAATTGGATTGATTTGATAATTTAAAAACTGATCCATAATTTATTCTTTATGTGTAGGAATCATTTCCACCTCAATAAAATGGACGGTGTGACTGGTATGACTGCAAGTGTGTCTTCTTATTTAAAATTGAAAATAATTTTAGTAAAAAAGACAAGTGACATACTCAAAACTAAGAAAGCTCATTCATATTTTTTTGATAATTTAATTAAATGATCCATACGTTTTTTTGTGACATGTATAAATTATACTCACCTCAATCTGATACTTTTTTAGACTGATATGACTCAAAGTGTTTGTTATCAGTTTAAAATTGAAATTTTAGTTCAAAAAGTGTGTCACTCATTGAAAACTAATAAAACACACCTGGTTTTTCTATATAATTTATTAAAATGATTCATTTTTTATTTTTTTATAATTATGAATTATCCTCACATAAAATTGACACATGATGTGACCAGTATAACTCAAAGTGCATGTTTCCAGTTTAAAATGAAATTTTAGTACAAAACCCAAGTGACATACTCAAAACTAATAAAGTTCATTAGATTTGTTTTGATACATTATAAAAACAATCCATAGGTCATTTTTTACATGTTGGAATCATTCGTACCTCAATTTGATGCATGGTCTTCCCGATATGACTTAAAGTGTGTCTTGTTATTTAAAATTGACATTAATTTTAGTCAAATGGAAATTTCCATACTCAAAACTAATAAAACACATTCATATTGTTTTAATAATTTAGTAAAATTATCCATGAGTCATTTTTTACAAGTAAGAATCATCTTCACCACAATTTATACACGGTGTTCCTAATATGAATCAAATTGTCCGTTATTAGTTTAAAATTGACATTTTATTTCAATACAAGTTCCACTCACTAAATCAAGAAAATGTTCTAAGAATTTATTGATAATTTTAGACAATGATTAATAAATTATTTTTGATATATAGGAATAATTATCGCATCAAACTGATACACATTGTGGTTGTTATGACACAAAGTCCATGTTTCTAATTCAAATTGAAATTTCTATAAAAACAAAAGTGACATACTCAAAACTGATAAAACTAATTTATATTATTTATTTACTTTATAATATGTATCCATAATTTATTATTGATGTGTAGGAATCAGTCTAACCTCAATCAGATGATTAATGTGACCGATATGAATCAAAGTGTATCTTAGTATTTAAAATTGACCGTAATTTTTTTTTAAAAAAAGACAGTTGTTATACTCAAAATCTAGAAAACACATTTGGATTATTTTTAGACTTCCCAAAAATTATCCATAACTCACACTTGATGTGTAGGAATCATATTCACCTCAATCTAAAATATGTTGTTCCTGGTATGACTCAAAGTGTACATTATCAGTTTATAATTTACATTTTAGTTCAAAACATGTGTCACTCACTGAAAATGACATAACATACATTAATTGTCTTGATAATTTAATAAAATCATTCATAAATAATTTTTTATATTTAGGAATCAATCTCATATCACACTAACACCCAATGTGACTAGTGTGACTCAAAGTTCATGTTTTCGATTTAAAATAACATTATAGTAAAAAAACAAGGGACATAATCAAAACTGAGTAAATGTATTTAGATTATTTTGATACTTTAAGAAAATTATCCATAACCCATTTTTGGTATCTAGGAATTATCCACACCTATCTCAAATTCAAGGCGTGATTGATATGAATCCATGTGTGTCTTTTTATTTAAAATTGACATTGACATTAGAAAAAGAGAAAAGTGATATGTTTGAAACCAATAAAATGCATTTAGATTACTTTTATAGTTCAATAAAATGATCCATAATCCATTTTTTACATTTAGGAATCACTCAAACCTCAATATAATACAAGGTGTTCCTAGTATGACTCATAGTGTTCGTTATCTATTTAAAATTGAAATTTTAGTTTAGAACGTTTTTAACTCATTGAAAACTAAGAAAACACAATTGGATTGTATTGATAATTTAGGGAAACATTTTATAATTCATTTTTAACATGTGGGAATCAGTCTCTCTTCAAAACAACACACGATGTGTTCGGTATGGCTCAAAGTGAATATTTTCAATTTATAAGGGTCATTTTATTTAAAAACATGCATCACATCGTCAAAACCAATAAAATGAGCTCGGATTATTTTCTCATAATTTTATCAGCTATTACATAATTAATCTACTTATAATTTTTACCATGTATTTATTTAGTTAAATCTTATAGATATAATGTTTTAAGGTGGATAAGAAATTGTATGACAGTTGAAGGATTTTTCTCAAAAAGAAAGTCCAATTGAATTAACTCCATTCATAGTGATTTTTTTATCACCATAGATGATATCAAATTCAATAATAACTTCTTTTGAGAATAAAAATAAATGGTGTGATGTTTTAGAATCAGCATCAACTCATACTTATACACGGTGTTACTAGTATTAATCAAAGTATATGTTTTCAGTTTAAAATTGACAGTTTGTGTTTAATTTATTTATTTATAGGATTACTAACACAGTAATTGTTTTCTTATACCTGTGCATTATTTTTCCCAAGATGGGGTGGCTTGTTTGGAAATATCATGACAAGGATTTTGGGTCCAAATAAAAAAGGTACACTGATGTTTTTGAATGCCTGTGATAATTCGTACTTACTCATGTAATTGTATAAAACAATGTTTGATATGTCTATAATATGGTGTTTTTTCTTTTATTTATGTTGTAAATTTTATTTCATTTAAATTATGTATTTTCATGCTATATAATCTATTTTTTCTATTATTTGTTCATCTATATTGTGCTTTACTTTTAACATCACACTACAATAGTATGCCCCTTTATCAACACAAAAGAAAAGTGCTGATAAAGGGGTTCCTTTGTCCACGCCTTCTGTAATGTTGATAAATTGTGACATTATCCTTTATTTTCTAGTGTTTATAAAAGACTAGTAATTTTAATAATTCTATGTTATTTAGTGCATTTTTTTCACTAGCAATGTTCAATTCTAGCGTTGCTAAAGGCCATATTGGTAGTAAAGGATTTTCGAAGGGAAAATGTTCAAAAGTTTACAATGTGTTTATATCTAATTTCAAAATTAAATTTTATTAATAGATATATAATTTAACTAATTTTACTTTAAACATAATTTAAAATATAATTTAACATAAAGAATAATTTAAACAAAGAGTTAGTTTTTAATTAAAATTTAGGAATTTTCACTATTTATAAAAAATTAATCTTTTTAAAAAAATCTCAAAATTTCACCATAAGAAATTATTATATAATGATTTAAAAAAATTATTTTTCCATATAAATTTTCTAAATGTTTCAAAAAAATAGTTTTAATATAAGTGCGCAAAAAAGGCTACAAAATTATTTTTTAGAAAAATACCATTTTTGAGCAAGAAAAAATTATTTATTCTTACCACTTATCTAGAAAACACGTTAGATTAATATTAATCCATTTATTGAATATATACTATATACATTTCATTAAAATCATTCACTAATTTTATTTATTTATTGAGGTAAAACATGTTTTTTTCCTAAAAATAGTTTTTTCAAAAAAATATTTACTTTCTTTTCCAATAGTTTTTATTTTCATTTTTAATTAATTAGTCACCAAATAATTCATTCTATATATATTTTTAAACCACATATTTTCATAATTTAGTTTATTTTATTCATACCTTCCATTCCAATAGTTATATGATAAGTATAAAATTAAATAATAATATTTTAATAATAACTCACGTTTATTTTAAACTCAGTTTTTCATGTATTGGAAGATAAACTCAATGTTGTGTGTCTTGAAAGAAAAAATTAGTGTTTAATGTAATGAAAAATAAATTAAAGATTAAATTTATTTAAAAAAATTCACGAAATCTTAGGGTGTTACAGTGGTGGTGAAAACAGACAATGACTAAAAGATCCATGAGATTATGGAAAATCATGTATTATATAGGGTGTGCCTCAAAAAACACATTACATGTGGGGACCTAGTTATAGCATAATATTTTCATGTGAAATAAAATATCACATGTCGTGTAACATGTGTCACACACCGTTTGACCCAATGCTAGAATATTTTCATGTATCTTTGAGGATATATGGCCACAAACATTTCCGAGAACATGTGAATGGGTATAGTACATGATCAGGGATCAATAATTAGATATATACATAGTAAATGGGCATAGCTAGGTGTGCATGAGCATGGGTAGCCAGCACATTCTGTTCTGGATATACCACTATTCACCATGTTCCCCATAAGGGTAAGATCATAAATATGGAGGTTTCCATGCCATGTGAGATGATGAGATATGATATTTACCCTTGATAAAAATAGCACACATCCTATGAGATAGCTTGGAGACCTTTATTTCCTCAGTATACACTAAGTTCAGTTGACTGAGTTTCATTGATCCATCTCTATGAGGGTACAATGCGATGTTATATATTTTAATAGGATTTTGATCCTTTATAATGTTGTTATTTCATATGTATTTCAGATTATCCCTCTATGAGGATATGTTGGTTTCCTCTATCATGCGTTTTTTGTCCTTGGTAGGGTTTGTGGTATCATCCTGACCACTATGCAAAGGGTGATGATTCCCTATCAAGAATATTATTCCAGATTGGCTTCATGGAATCCCCTAACAGTTTCGGATGTGATCCTAAATATGTGTATCAATATCTTGGAGATCCTTTTTATACTTATTAGGTGTAGCCTAATGGTCATGGCCTCTTAGATGAGCATCATCAGTGATATCATGGATTATGGAGTGAGTACTCCCATAATTAGTATTACCTTGAATCCTTGAGTAGAATCCTTTAGCTGGCAGCATTGGTTGAGACCCATTGAGGCTATTTTTTTGTTATGAGTATATTGGGTTAATTATTACTATATCTTTTATCTTGATAAAATATCATGTGATGAGCTGACTAGTCTCTTGATTCTGGATTCTTAGTGATTTCAGGGTACCTTACTATTTATTTTCATACTCACCCTTACACGGGATCTACCCACACTTGTCAGGTGTTTTGAAAATGAAGAGCCTTTTTATGGAGTCCTTGGAGGATAGGTATTAAGAAAAAAAACATATCCTTGGGATAAATAGATGAAGGCTCTTACCAGTGTTTCATTTCACTGTAGTCCTCTCCTTCTAACCGGGTTGGGAACTCTTGAAATTGTTTTGAGCCTGTATTTGGCCCCTTAATTTCTTTCATGTACTTATGTCATACTACGATTTTGAGATTTATATATATGCATGAATTGGTATTAGTTTCACTTTACGTTCAACAATTTATGGTCTTTGAGATGTGTGTGTGTGTGTATGTGTGTGTCTATATGTGTGTAAAGGTACCTTATGCTAATTCCCCCCTTATGTCGAATATGCCTACTCAGTAATGGTCAATAGCCAATATCCTATTGGAGGCAGGCTTTTGGTAGTCACCCTTTCCTTATAACCAACGAGGCTGGCACTAGAGATTCATCTCATTAAAATTATAAATTTTTTATAAATTTTATTAGAATTATGTTAAACAGAGTTAAAGTTAGATAAAAGTTTCTTCTAACTGAAGACATTGGATTTATGTTGAACAACCAAATTCTGATTTTCAAAATTTTGATCATTGGATTTCCGATTAACTACATTTTTATCAACTAAATCTTGATTAATAATATTTATAGATAAATTAGTTTTTTAATCTAATTTATTTTAATTTTTTAAAAATTATATAGTTAATTTCTTAATTATTTTATTGTATTTAATAATTTTTTTCTTCAATAAAATCATTGGTAATATTAAATTTGTTGTTTTATTTATTAATAAGAGTTAAAAATCTATACATTTCATTTAAATTTGTTAAATATTCTTCATCTTCAAATGAGTTGAATTTTTTAATATGTGATGGATTATTTTTTGATTATCCAGGTAATTGGAATAATCAACATTGGAATCATAAATTAATTTAAATCTAGAATTAAATTTTTAGGGAGTTATCTATTTCCTTCTCTATGTAGAATTTATTATTCCAATAAATATTTTAATATATTATAATTATTTTTTTACTATCATTTCCACTTTTTTCTAATGAACTATCAGTATATGTGTCACATTCATTGTAACTCTAGGTGGCAATAGATTTTAATATATTCTTTTATTTTCATGAAAAATATCTTATAAACTTTCTATATTTCTTATTTTAACATCCTGTTACATTTTTTAGGTATTCATGAACCCTTGTTTTGACCTCCTTTAAGTCGGGTCAAGTTTTGTGGTCGTTCCAAGAGATTTTGGAGTTTCATAAAGGAATTTTCGGTTGTTCAAGGTCGTTCCATAGTTTGACCAAACCATGCTCCCCCCATTGTAAACCATACACCCTCAGTGACATGAGGAATATAGGTTTTACACACTGTTTCCCAAACTGTGTGCCCACCTAAGAGAAACCATGCACCCCAAACAGTAGGGGCGCACAGCTGGCACATGGTTTCCCCTAACTGTGTGCCCCCCTCCAGCTAACAAATAATGTAATATTTAATTACTCTAATATTATATTCAAAAAACTTGTTCCCCTAGTTTTAATTATATAATCACCCCATTAATACCAAATATGATTTCATGGGTTTTTAAGGCTCTCAAGAAGTAGTTTTGACTCCCCCAAACCCTTTTCGTGAAGGATCGAAGCAGCAAAGATCTCATTCGATCTCTTACAGGTAATTGGATTTCCTTTTGTATGGTTTTTTCTACACACTACTTCTATACTAATTAGAGTTTATATATATTCATTTAAATGATTGATCAAAAATATATTTGATTAGATCTTGATTTTGGGTTTCCTTCCAAGATCTTTTGAGACCTCATTCTTTGTTGGTGAGTCTTGTTGTGGGTGTTGATTTTTGGACCTTTGATTTAAAGGTAGGTGATTCAGTAATTCTTTTCCCTACAATTAAAACTATGAATTTCTTGATTACATTGAAATTATTCTTCAAATTATTTAAAAACAGGGATTATAGATGATTCAAAATTTTATTTGAATGGGTATAGAAATTGAGAAAACCCATAATTTCAATGGAATTGAAATTGTGGGGTGGATTTATGAAAAATAATGGCTTGATTAATAATTTTGATAAAATTATTTAATGATTAGTCTTTATAAAATTTCTTAAATTTAAAAGTGATTTTAAATTGTATTAGATGATGAAAATATCTGATTTGGTTTTAAACTGGAAATTAGTGTAAAAATAGAAAAATGATCAATTATATTTGGAAATGTTTTGAAGTGATTTATTTCCAATTTTATTGATTTATTGTTGAAGAAAATGTTGGTTTGGGCAGTTAGTGGTAATAGGGACAAGAATTCTCGAACTTTGGCTCCCTAGAAATGGATTTATGATGACAATTATTACTAAAACAACTATGATATGACTGCCCATAATGGGTTCCGCTATATGGGTGTAGGATTCTCATGATGGTTTCCCCTACTGAGTCATATTTCTATGCATAGTTGATGAGATTCATTATCATTATGATGTGTGTCAGGATCCGATTACCTAATAAACTAACTTAACATGGAGATTTTTTCATTAATATTTACTAGGATTTGTTTGATTTGAGACATGCATCTTTGATTACTAAACTATTTTATTTATTTAAAATTTATTTATGTAAAATATTTATTTAATCAAGTTTGAAATTTATTTTTATATATCTATCATCCCATGAATATGAAGTCATGTTTTGGTTTAAAATATGAAAAATGAAATTTAATACATTGTTTTATTTTATATCATATAAAAAATGGTGAATTATTATGGTATTTATTATGGAAAATATGGTGATAACCTTATATGATTTATATCTCAAACTCTACCTTTTCATTCAGGTGTTTGTAGACTTTATTATTCTAGGTCTAAGAAAAGGGAAATAACCACTTAGAGGTGGTAGATGTTCTTAATCCTTTAGACCATGAAGTGTTGATAGAGGTGACCATTGGATATGTTATCCAATTATTTCTTGGGATGCTTGAGTTTTCATCATGTTAGATACCAAGTACATTGATCATATAATTATTTGGTTTTTCTTTTACCTATTCATTTCTCTTAACTTCTACTTATGGAGTGTTGAGCTCACAGAATTATATTCTTTTTATCTTCCACTATTTTGGGGAAAATTCATTCCCTCTCTGATCTGGTATGATATCAGGTGTCAGTCGCTAACCTGTGGGGATTAGTAACATCCTTTGGGATATGTAAGATCCATTTTGAGTATCATGGTACTAAGTTATCTTGGATAGTCTATGAAAAGGTGCTATCATAGGTGACGATTAAGAATACTTCATGGATGTCAGTATGTAGTATGGGTTTTTATGGTATATAAAAGGTAAGATTTTTATGACTTATGTGATATTTATGAGCTATTTCATGGACAAGTCTCATCACAATGAGCCTTAAGTCACCACAGAAGTTTGGTGAAAGGCATCAGGAGGACTGTTTTGATATAATTATAGTATTTTCCTGAATTTTGATTTGGGTATGCTAAAATCTATGTATTGAAATATAATGTGGTGGGATTGATATTCCCATCACTATTATTTCAGTTTCTTATCCTAGTAATATTTGGATTTTTTTGTGTTATTTATTGATATTGTGTAGCACCATACCTCTAAGAAGACATGTGAATAGTCCCTTAGATGATGTTTCTAGTGAACTAAAGTGATAATATATTTTTTTGGACCAAAATATTTTTAATATTATTCTGTGTGTTTTCCATGCTCTGGGATAGGAACCTGCACCCATTCCCATTCAATATTCAGTTGTGGAACCTCAAAGGGTGGAATATAGGAATCGTCATCAAGATTTTCTTTTCTAAAATAATCATTCTTTACAAGTAAGTAATGATCCTCAAGAGGTTGAGGATCGGTTCAACAAGATAGATTACCTTTTATATTTCCTGGGAATTCCTAATTCTATTAAGGTGAAATGTTCTATGTTTAACCAGTAAGGGCCTTGTAAGAGATAGTGGGATACAATGGTAATGATGAAAAATAATGAGGTCTTGGAGTGGAAGGAAATTCAAGTTCTTTTAGATGATCATTTCAATCTATAATATATATTACTAGCTAAGTATATATAATTTTTCATCCTCCATTAGGCTGAAAAGACTGTGACTTATTATGAAAACCACTTTATTGAGCTTGTGTAGTTTAAACTGAGATTGTATCAAATGATAATCTAAAGGCTAAATGGTTTTAGATGGGTCTTCAACCTCATATTATTTCATAGGTTTTCTTACTGAATCTCACTTCATATACAGATGTATTAGATATGGTGTTGATGGTTGAGCTTGACCTTGATGGTATGTTGGGGCTGATAAGAATTCTTTTTTCTCCCAGCGGTAGTTTTATGAGTTACTTTAATGGAAATAGTAAGGGTGATGAGTCTCATGGTGGTTCATGATAGTAGGAATCCTCTATACCTCCTGATGTTCTAGGAATATTCCCTTTGACTTGCTTCTATGTGGAACGGTTGGGTATTAGAGATGTTTTTATACTAAGGCACTAAAGATCTGCAGTTCTTGTGCTCACTAAGGACACCTATATAAATTCTATCATTACTTATATACTCTGAATAGTGGTGTGGACTCATCAGTACCAAAAATTAATATTGTGAAATCTGATACTTAAATATCTAATGGGTTCCATCCCTAAGCATCTGTAATGACGCTTTTCATATAGGTGAATAGTATTTAAATTAAGTCGATATAGTTCCAGTGACAGTGAGTGGTGTCTTCACTATAGATTCATCTTTATTGATTTATTATAATGATACTGGTGAATCTCAATCATTTATATCGACTATTATTATGTACCAACTAATTTTTCCTACAAATATTTTAACTTATGTGATGGATATTACTATTACCATTAGAGGGAAAAGATAGCGGGTCTCTATTTAACTATTTTTTTCTATCTATTATAATTTGATATTATTTGGGATTTTCTATTTATCAACATAAAACAACATGATGTCATTCTTGGGATGGAATGGATCATTAATAACATGGCCGAATTGACTGTTATCATTTTTAGGCTTCCATTACTAGGACTGATGGGGAGTATTGTATCATTCAGGAAAAACGGGACATGAGGTTGAGTATATACAACCCTTATTATACATAGTTTTGTAAAGTAACATCAATGTATGATTTTGATATGGAGTGGAAATATTTTAGTCATTATCTCCCACTAGTTTTCATCAACATCCTTGAAATTTTTTATTCTGATTTCTCTAATTTTCCACTGGAATGAAAGGAATAGTATGTTATAGATTTAGTGTTGGTTACTCAAACATTTCCTATTTAATCTTAAAATATATATCCACATGAACTAAAAGAGTTGAAGACTTCTTTATATGATATATTAGAGAAATGAATTATATTCCAGCATGTGTAACCATTGGAGGGGCCTTCTATCATTGCTATGAATGTTGATGGAACCCCTTTCCTATGTGTGTGTTACTGAAGACTCCATAAATTTAAGGTAAAGAAAAAGTATTCATTTCCATGGATTCGTGTTTTTCTTGACTAACGGAATATGGATAAGTGGTTCTCGAAGATTGATATTTGATATGGTATATCACCATTTGAGAATAATAAAATATGGCATTTAGAAGGCTCATTTCAATATGAGGTATGGAAATTATGAGAATATTTTCATTCTATTTGGTCTAACCAATTATTTTGTAGTATTTATGATTTGATTAATAGATTCTTCCATGAGTATCTATATATTTTTTTCATTGGTATTTTTAGATGACATCTTAGTTTACTCTCAATATGAGGAGGATCATTTGGTTTATCTAAGAGTAGTTCAAGAAATGTTAAGAAACCCAAAAATTTATTCCAAGCAATCAAAATGTAATTTCTAGATTTTGGAACTGAATTTATTAGGACATGTGGTCTGAAAACTTGGCATTTCAATTGATCCTGAGAAGGTGAAGGTTTTTATGACATGGGAGAAACCCTGTAATGTTTTTGAGATTCAAATATTCTTTGGTTTAGTGAGGTCTTATTGCCTATTTGTAAATTATTTCTCAACGTCGTAATCTCTGGTGAATGATCTCATTGAGAAGGGGCGGGATTTATTATGGAATGATAAATGTCAAAGTAATTTTGTTGAGATAGAATTCCTTTTGAATTCTATACCATTGTTGATTCTTCTAGTGGATAATCAGGGCTATGTGGTCTTTTGTGAAACATCATGTTTATTTTATGGCGGAATTCTTATGTAGGGATATCACATTGTAGCCTATTGAACTCTGTAGATGAATCCACACTAGAATAATTATCTTACCTAGGACCTTGAACTCACAATCATGATGCATGCACTTAAGAGTTGGCAGAAGTACCCTTACCGAGAAAGTCTTACCATATTTTATGACCACAAATTCCTAAGTTATATGTTCTCTCAAAAGTAATTGAACATTTAGTAGAGGCATTGGGTGGAGTACCTACAACCATTTGATTTTGATATTTCCTATATCCTGAGAAAGGGGAATGTCATTACTGATTCTTTGAGTAGGAAAATTCAAACCCAAGTTGTGAAACAATCATCCGAAGAGTAGAACTTGATGAATATTTTTTCACAGTTTCATTTAGGATTCCAAGAGGAAGAGTGCAAGGTTATATTGGAAAGAGTTTAGTTGACCACCACTCTTCTTGAGATGAATCTTCAGGAATTGTAGTTTTATGGTAAATTATGTTCCATAAGAAAATCTCTTTATGGTGGGGAGACCACCAATGAGTTTATGGCCTCTTATGATAAAATTCTATATTTTTAGGATCGTTTTTATATGTCCATGAGAAAAGCTTTGAAGAAAGATAACTACAATTTCTAGTGGGTGGTGCACCCAAGAACCAAATTTTTTTAATGATATGTGGAAATAATTTTTGTGTCCATATATGAGATAAGGAATTATTGATTTTGTTTCACACTATTATACATTACAACAGGTCATTGCCAAGTACTATAGAACTTCAAGTTTACCTTACATACTACCAGTGTAAACTTGAAATTGAGATGAGATATCTATGTATATTATGGTTTTTTTTCATATACTCCTCAAGGAAAGAACATGAAATGGGTTTTTATTGATAGGCTGAGAAAAGCAGATTAATTTATTCCCATTTGAGATAAAACCAAAGTTTAGGAGTTTGGAAATCACTATGTGAAAGAGATTTTTCATTTTTGTTAAGTTAAACCTACTATAGTCTATGATAGAGATTCTCTTTTTACCTATTGTTTTAGTGATTCCTTCAATAAGCACTCAGATCATAGAATTTTTTGTGTATGACATATCATCCTTAAAATGCAGGCCAGATTGAGTGGGCTATACAGATTCTTGAGGACATTATTACTATTTTCTTCCTTAATTTTGGTGGATCTTAGGACATCCATTTGGTAGTGGTTGAGTTTTCTTATAACTATAGTTACTAGTATGTAATTCGGATGGATCATTTTGGGGCCTCGTATGGTTTTCCATTAAGATCTCTATTATGTTGTTCATAGATTGGTGAAAGTTATTTAGTTGGGCCAATCTTGTTCTTGGATAGAAATAAAATATTTAGGTAATTTTTCTTTGAATTTTTATTTCCCATGGTTAGTAAAAATCTTATACAAACAATTATAGGCGACTGTTTGAGTTTTCAGTTGGTGGCCAAGTGTTTTTGAGAGTTTCACATCATTTGGGTCATCAAAGTATTTGGAGTAAAGTAGAGATTTATCCACATTATTTGAACCTATTGAGGTTTTTTATCATGTAAATAAGGTTCTTACTATTTACCACTTCCACTTGAGTTGATGTCGATACATAATGTGTTCCATGTATCATAGCTTCAAAAGTATATTTCTAACATATATCATGTCTTGAGAAGGGATGATCTTATTGTTGAGATCGATTTATCTGTGACTAAGAATATAGTTAGGATTATTGATTCTGATACAAAGGTACTTATGGGGGGATGATACCTTTGTTTTGTGTGCTACGATAGTATGGATTTTTTTCTCATGAGACTTTGGAGCATGAGGCACTGATGAGAGAGTAGTGGACTCATCTCTTTAATATGGAAACTTATTGATAGTATTTATGGGGGAAAATTTATTGTGGGGCGGTTGTGACATCCCATTACTTTTTTTTAGGTCTTCCTTGAACTTTTTTTTTGACATCATTTAAACCGGATCATATTTTTGTGTCATTATTGTATATTTTTTGAGTTCTTTGTCGTATTTTTGGGCTATGCATAGTCGACGCACACTTTGACTAAAATATGCCCCCCCCCCACCAGTGAAACCGTGAATACCCTGGATAGTTGGTATTTTACATTAGGTGCAAATTATACCAAACCATGTTACCAGCTAGAGGAAACTGTGCACCCCAAGTAGTAGGGGCATATAGATGGTGCATGGTTTCCACTAACCATGTTCCCCCCTCTAATTAACCATGTACATGGTATTTAATTACTTCAACATTATTTCTAAAAATATATATCCCCCATAGTTTTTGTAAACAATCACCCCATTAATCCCTAACATGATTTCTTGGGTAGTGATGTATCTGAAGAAGTAGTTTTGACTTCTCCAAACCCTTCTTTTTGTAGATCAGAGTTGTGTTAATCTCATTCGATCTCATCTAGGTAACTGGATTTCCTCTCATATAGTTTCTTCTTATTTCTCTTTATTTTATAATTATATTTTGATAGATAATTATATAGTTTAGGTTTCTAAACATATTTTTATTGGATCTTGATTATAGGTTGTTTCTAAGATCTTCTATGACCTCATACATCGTTGGCGAGTCTCATTGCAAGTGTTGATTTCTAGACCATTGATTTAAATGTATGTATTTCCATAATTTTTTACCCAATTATTGAAAACTTGAAAGTCTTTATTAAATTTAAATGTGTTTTTAAATGATTTAAAAACATGTATTTCAGATGAATCTGTTTGATTTGAATAGGATTGTAAATTGAGCAAAACCACAATTTCAATAGGATTGAAATTGTGGGGTGAATTTATGAAAAATGATGTCTTGGTTTGAAAAATATTTTTAATAAAATAATTTGATTATTAGTCTTTAAAAAATTTATTGAATTTAAAATTGATTAGAAATGGCATGAAATAATGAAAACATGTGATTTAGTTTTGAAATGGGAATGAATATTGAGAACTAAAAATTGGGTAATTATATATTGAAATGTTTTGAAATGTTTGATTGCTAATTTGATAAAATGACAATTAAAGAACATGTTATCCTAGGTATTTTGTGTTAACAAGGAATAGCACTCTAGGACCTTTCTTCCATATAAATGTATTGACAATGAAAAAAAATACTAAGAAACTATGGTATGACTTCCTATAATGGGTTCCCATATTGGTTTTTAGACATTCCATGATTGGTTCCCCTATTGGAGCATATTTGTGTGAACACCTAACAGAAGATGTAATCATTATAATATGTGTGAGGATCCCATTACCTAATAAACTAACTTACCATGGGGATTTTTTTACATGGTTTTTTTACAATGAGTTGTTTGATTTGATATATATGTCTTTGATTACATAACTATTTTATTAATTATATTCGATTTATATAAACATTTTCTGTATAATTTTCTCATTTATTTCTATTAAAATGTTATTTTGATATGTGTTCCATATCTTTATTATGAAATAAATTTTTCGTTTAAAATATCAAAAATTAATATTTATTCCTTGTTTTATTTTTTTGGATGAAAAAAATGGAAATTTGTTATAGTACTAATTATGGAATTCATTGTGAGACCCAACTAGGATTTATATATCACACCCTACTTTTTCCATCGGACATTTTTATACATTCTTATTCTAGGACTGAGAAAGTATGAATATTCACTTAGAGGTGGTGGATATTATTAACCCCTTAGACTATGGAGTGATTATAGAGGCGATCAATGGATTTGTTATCCAATTGTTTCATGGGGTGTTTGAGTTTTCATCTTGTTAGATACTGAGTACATTGATAATGAACTTATTTAGGGATTTTTAATTTTTGTTTATAATACATTCTCCTTTTATAGTATTGTGCATACTAACTTATATTCTTTTATCATCCAATGTTTTCTAGAAATTTTATTCCCTCTTTGATCTTGTTTGATGACTGGTGCTTGTTCACAAATCATGGGGATCACGAATTCCCTTTGTGGTATGTCAAAGACAAGTTGAGTATCCAGGTACCAAGGTATCTTGGATGGTTTGTGAAAATATTCAATTTAGGGTAACCTAATCTAATATGACAATATTTCTTACAATCATAGCATATTACATCCAAATATTTCTTATTTCCATGTCTGTATGTCTTGTCATTTTGATCAGTATTCCATAAATTTATATTACATACAAGGTTAACCATTACTCTTGTAATTTGAGCATGTTCATTTACATATCCATCTAACCTAATTTGATATAAATACTTATACTTATTTTTTAAAACATGAGATTAAGATTCTTTAGTGCTTGTATTAAATGTACTATAAATAAGATTAATTGATGTAGAAGAAACTAATACTTTATTGTTTCTTATATTTTTTAGCATATCTCTTCATTTTACCCTTATATTATATTATTATATAGATCAAGTAATCTATAATTATCTTTTTTAGATATTTAGTGTCATTCATGGATATTTTATTAGACTCCCATTCTTTTCGTATAATATAGATAATTTTTTAAATAAGTTTATCTTTAGATAATTATTTCTCAAACAAGGGTTGAAGAAAAACTATAATGGTCATGAATAATCAGTAATTTGAGTTACAATCTCTCCAGGTATAATATCAAAATCATTATATTCCCCTCTCAACATAGCTATGGGGGTTTATAAAACTTTGGAAGTTACAAAATAAGTAATTGAAAACTTCTTAAAAATTTCATTTTTTTTCTTCAAAAGAGTATATATAACTACATATATTCCTAATCATATAATAAAAAAGTGTATTATAAAAATTAAAATTTCCCTAAACTTCCATATTTTCATCATGAGAAAATTAAACAATATATTTCTATTCATTTTTTAAATTTCTAGTCCTCATGATAAAGTTATCAACTATAATATTACAAATTAATGATTTTATATTGTAACTCTAGTTATCCTAATCAATTCCATCAAAGATAGTTGGTCTTGTTGAGTTTATGTTTTTGAATGGTCAAATAGTTACACATGCTATCACAAAAATAGATTTATTATACCAATACAATTATTGTATGTAATTTTAGTTGAAAATTTGAAATTTTTTAATTAAGTAAAGACATTATAATACTGAAGGTTATAATAAATCAAAAATAAACTGAATGAAATAATAAATATTATAACTTAAGTAAAGAAAATATTTAAGAAAATATTTGATAAAAAATGTTTTCCCAAGGTATGATTTCAAAGGAAAATACAAAAGGTGATCCAAATTGTACTTTTTAGAAATTTTACAATGTTCATCCTCTAAAAGTATTAAGTTCATCTTTTTTTTAATTATCAATCAAATAAAATATGATAGTAAAATACATTTTATATATTAGAAATATAAATTGTATGAAATTAAATTAGCACAATAAAAATAAAATGATCTGTATTTTAACAATTATTGAATAAAGTGTTAATGATGTGGAAATTAAAAAATCAGTATTATAGAGATGGATAAAATAATTAACACAAAATTAGATCAAGAATAAATATAGTGGTAATTTATAAATGAATATAGCATAAATTGAAAATTAAATAGAGTAGAATATTAAAAAATACTAAGTATTTGTTAGAAAAAACAATACTACTTTAAAATAAAATTATTAAAACAACACTTTCAAACCAAAGATAAAGGTATATATTTAGACCAGATTCAAGGTATCCATGTCTTTAAAATTTTCATAAGGTACCCCTAATTTTATACCAATTGAAATGTATTTCCTCTTATACCAATAATCGATCAACTACAGATTTGGATTGCAGCTCTCTTCCACACACTTGAAGATCCTAATCTCTATATTCCTAGTTATAGAATCCCACATTCTAGATGATCGATAAAATAAAAATTATAACATTAATACTAAGGCTATTACAAATAATTCTCAAAAGATGTATCTCTTGGTAAAAAACACTCAGAAAAAAACTATTACACTAATCAAAATCACTCTTAGTAAAAGAAATTGAATACCCTAAAAATGACTAGTAACTTTCAAATATATTTATCCTTTGTACTTTTACTCATACTCATACTCATACTTTTTATGCTCAAAGTGAATTTCTATCTATAAGAATCATTTTATCCAACACCAATTATCGAATTCTTAAAATATACAAGTTAGTTATAACTGCATCTAAAACAACTTCTCTACTTAATGAAGAACATAACAAGTTGCTATATCTACTGATGAATTTAACAAGCATAGCTATAGTGATCATAAATTTGGTGTAAGTAGTTCATTGATAATTTTTGGGCTGTAATATTTTAACCAACCTTATTTATTTTTCTAGTATTTTAGTTACTAGAAATATCATTCTCATAGACAAAATAACTTAATCAAAAACTTATGTTAGATCGTGTTAATTTGACTTGCATTGTGATTTTTAAAATAAAGAATATAAGTTATTCACTGACATAATAATCCACCCAGCATTCGTTCAATTAATCAATCTTTTAATAAGTTGTTTATACTAACTCCCTATAGCCTCCAACCTCTTAAATAGAATGGTAGAATTTTTTGTACTTGAACTACTAGTATCTATCATTCCTTCAAATAATCCTTGAATCAAATCTTCCTTCTTCTACAGAATTCACTACATCACTATAGTAATATAATTTTCCTCAATGAATAGGTATTAAACTTTAATAATATATTCAGTAACTGTAAATGAAAGTTAGACGTTTTCTTTAACTCAATCGCACTATAACCTCCAATCAGTGTGGCTCTTCATTCTCCAAGACTCGTGAAAAAATGATCATGATTAATAGATGTAGTGTTGAATCCTATTAGTTTTTTATATATAATATAATAATATCTTTTGACTTGGTCTCCCTCATTCTTCCTTGATTCATAATTTTTTTTCCAATATTTCCTTAACCTCTAACTATAGTAAATAGAAAATCTTTAGTAATAGTAGTATCAGTTCTTTCACTATTTCTCATATTTCATCCATAAATTTTTTCATATAAAATTATGATTAAAATTATCCAAAATTAAAATATATAACTTCCTTGTTTTAGTTATTGTGATCTTATCATATTTTGAACTAGTCAAAAAAATCATCGACATTAACTCTCATTTAAATCAAAATCAATTGTAACTCTTTAATCCTTTAAAAATATCAAACTTATAATTTTAATTCAATATCTATATATATTATGGATCGATTTTCTATAAATATATATTTTTATTTTAATATATGGTGTCATGCGCGATAACATTCTTAGAACTATATCACAAATTCTATTATGACATGACTACCACTCATTTCATAGAATATCCTTCATGTTATTTTTAATTATCATATTGAATCACAACTCTTTGAATAATTATGAGGTTTATGCTTTTGAAGAAAAACTTAGTAATCATCTAGTTACATCCTTTGTAACTCCCTATAACTTTTGGACTTCGGAATATTAAAAAAAATTAAGGTAGAACAACCCTTATAAAATATTTGAATATGTCCTAGGAAATGTGACTTTTCCAATATCTAGTAATCCGATGACTCTCTTCCTTAATAATAAAAGTATTTTGCTTCAAAAAAAAGCCTTAAGAAATAAAACATAATACTACATTTTCAATAAATATTCTTATCCAATTTCAAAGTGTCTTATGAAGTCTCAAAGAGTCTTATATTTTCATAAAAAGTCTTTTGTAATGAATCCAATTACTCTAACTTCTCATTTATTGTGAAATTTATACTTTTTGAATAATTGTATTCAAATATCATAAGTCTTATGAAAATTTAATTATTATTAAAAAAATATATCTAACATTTCCCAATTAAAACATTGAGTAACAGGATGACTCTTACATTTTAACTTTTACAAAATTTCCAATATAACTTCAGGAACTATAAAATCTGAAATTTGTTTACAACACTTTTAACTCTGGCAGGACTCAAAGTAGATTTTCAAATTATATCATGAAATTTCAAGACTACTTAGAAACATACTCAATCACTTCAAAATTCTCTTTATACATGTATTAAAAAACATATTGCCTATCAACTATATATCTAGCATAATATAGTTCACTATATTTTTTATCATATTTTTTAATTACTTACACATAAGAGGTTTCACATCATATGTATTACGTTAAAAAAAATTCTTTTTCCAAATTTTTTACACCCATATAGAAGAACATATTTTATATGCCTCTTCAATTTTATTAACACGGACCAAAGGTACATATTAACTATGATCCATAATAGATATTATATATATTGAATAAATCATTTCCTTTATGAATTATTTAGTTTTGATACCACAATAATATTTTATATATAGATTTATAATTAGATATGTTTTCAAATTTAAGTCGGAATTTTTATAATTCATTAAATAAGATTAGAAATTCTTTTAATACTCTCAATACATTCTAAACCACATCAAAATAAATCAAAAACAATCCAATATCTTTTCGAATTTTTCAAATCTAGTCACTCCTCTTCATCACCATTCCCAAATTATCGTACAATATTTAAAATCTTATTTGATTATTTCCAAGAAACTCCATTACCCTTTTAATTATAGATTCATATTTAACTTCCAAAAATATTTATCTAATGGATATTCTTCAATTAACATAGTATACTTCATGCTTAATAATAAATGGAATATTTCTCAAAAATTCATCCATATTCTTGTTTTTAAATACATTTCATCAAGTTGTGATCTAGTTAAATCCTTTTAACTTCACTAGAATCCACATTAGTATGTTTCACTCAGACTCCATGAAGATGTTATAAATAGTTTATTCATCACAAATAGTACATATCTTTGATTATTTTTAGTTCATCCTAGAAATCAAAAGGTGTGAAGGGACTCTCCATTGAATCATTTTTTCCATGAACTTCAAGTAGAAATATCAACTCCAAAATCCTTTATCGCATAATTGTATCTTCACATCATAATGATATCCTTTCTTATTGATAATATATACATTCAGAAATGTTCTAATAGTATCTTCAATATTTACTATATTTTTCCAATAACATTACATACCTTTATGTCATTATGTGTGATCAATAACTCTTTCTCTCTCACTATTATTGTCAATAAATTAAAAGGTGAAAATTAGGGGAAGGTCTTGTTCTTCATCAAAAAAATATGATAATAAATTTCATTTTCTATCCTGTATTCTCCTCCTATAGTGATATATTAACCATTATATAACTAAGATAAGGATGGGATTACATTATTTAGTAATGAGTCAAAAATTAATTAAATATAAGTTTATGTCTGTCACCCACAGTGTAGGAAACAAGATTTATTAATCCTAAAACCACTATTGTCTATAAAAAATCTATAAATTTATAAAAATTATAAATACACTTTTTAAGGTATGTTTAAATATATTTTTTATGAAATTTATAGATTTAACTCATCTTCAACAAACATATCTAAAATATTCTAGTTCAAGAATATCTCTCCCCCTATTTAATTTCAACACATGTTCTCTATTTTATAAATAGAGGTCAAATAATCAAAAAATGAATGGGAAAAATAAACATGATATATCATTTTAATTATTTTCAAGATCTCTTCATATTTCTAGACTTGTCATGAAATAATAAAATTCTTCCAACTTCTCCTTTTGACATCTCCCTCTTAAAGAATGTAATACATTCTTCATCATGGTTATTCTTCGTAAAGATAATCACCATGAATTTTATTATTGAAAGAGGTATTCACATTACCAATGATTAATGTCATATTATAGTGATATATAGAGCACAATATTAATTAAATTTTTCATATTTCAATGTATCACCATCAATTCTCAAAACATAAACATACAAAAACCTATATAAGAGAATAAAGAGAGTTTTATATATACTCCATTGTAAGAGGTTCTATGAATATTAATTAATGAAGCTAATATTTTAATAAATTTTATACTATAAGTGAATATTTTTAATCCCGGTATATTATTATTTTATTGTAAATTATCCCATTTTTAGTTTTTAGTGGTAATTTGAGATTATTTTAAAAAATGGACTAATGTTGGATTTTGAAATATTATTTTTATTCTATATTTCTGTAATAATAATTTACTCAATTATTAAAATTAAGAAATTTATTATTTATAGGATTATATACATATATGGTTTCATTTAATTAGACATTTGGAAAATCTCAATCCAGCATCTTAAGGCCCAAAACCATATCAAAGTCTGGGCCTCAAAATCTTTTCATAAAATGAATCACTTTTGAATATGGGTCCATATATCATAATGGGATAACCCAAAAAAAATTATAATTTGACAAGAATATATATAATAGTCCTAATAAAAAGTTATTTAAATGTGTACACGTTGGATTTTCCCTCCTTTAAGGACATAAATACATGGGATTTTGGAGTCTTGGAATTCCAACAGTCACCATGCCAGAATAATTTACTAAAAATAAATATTTTATTACTACTTCATTAGCTGGCCATTAAATATGAAATTTAGTGGGTAAATGAGAAATCCAATTATGAATAGATTTTAATAAGGGTTCATTCCTGCATCTAGTAATTTAATAGGTCTACTATGCATGATCTTCTAGAGGAATATTTTTGAGAAAAAAATCATCACCATTCTCCCTATAAATTTATACCCCATTCTCCATTTCAAAGTGTTGGAAAATTCATGGCCATTTTTCTAGGATTATAGGTTTAGTTTTTGTTATATATATTTTTAATACTTCTAATATATATTATTCTTATACTTTAATCCTAATTATCTCATTTTTATATTAATATGTTTATCCAACCTTGTGCTCCTCTAACTCTATGAAAATGGGGAACTGACCTCGATGTTTGTTCAAGGGAGAAAATAGTGGTTTGATTGATTTTTATTGGGCTTATATTTCAATATCTATAAATGATTCTTGGAAATTTTATCATGGTTAAATTTATTTAGGGTGTTATATCCTCAATTTCCCTTCAATCAATATCTTTTTCCCATTCATCATTATACATTCTCTTTATTATCAAAGTCATGCATACATTGGAGTATGGCTAGGGTAGTGATGATTAGAGAAGAGACAACCTATCCAAAATTAGGAATATATTTTCCCTACATATATAGATTCGTTGTCAGGGTAATAAAAACTAAAATCATTGGGGGTAGTGTGAAAGATCTTGATCCCTACATTGAATTGATTTTCAATAATATTGTAATGAACAGTGATATCAATCACTGTGATCTTTTATGAATGACTACCATATTTATTTATTTAAACATAACTCTATCCTAATTTAATATATATATATTTATATATATCAATAGTTCATGAATCTTTAAAAACCATTCTATTTATATTTGTTAGTTCTATATCATTTAGAATATAAATAGTAATAATAGAAATCTGGTGTTTTGTGAGCTTCCTCTATAAGACTGACCCTAGTTTTGAACTATATTGAATGATTAGGTAAATAAAATACTGATCGAGGACCTGAGATAAAATCCCATGTATTAATTGGGAATTATTTCCAAGGAGTCTCAACACTTTTCCAAATTTGTTTCATAAAAAAACATAACTTTAAAATATTAGAAAAATCTTTTTGTTCATTATGTATTTTAATTCAGATTATTATGCATGGACTAACCACTATCAAGTTCTAGAAAAAATTCATATTGATCTTGAGTACAAAGTGAAGTAACTCAAATAATGCATTCAAAAACTGAATATCTAAGCTGAAAGGTTAGAATAATATATTCATGCACTGATAGAAGAACCCGCACTTGAACATGAGCCTAAAGTATAATGAGTGGTGCAAGACATTTCATCAATACTTTTTAATGTTAAATAAACTATTGAGGTTAATAATGAGATACTAAAGGAATTACGAAAATTATCCCATTCTAATCAATTTCTCAAGGAGGTCTTTGAAGAAATCATGTCGGCTGATATATTTATTGGAGAACATTATTTTTTTGAAGAATAGTAGAATATTATTGTTGATGATAACATGGAACATTGTCTTCCCTTCCTTGATAATGAAAAATTAGTACCTATATACCTCTACTTATTTAGATTCTAATGAATATGAACATGTTTTTCATGAGATTCTAATGTCTCTAATAGAAGAGACTAATTTTAAAGCTAACATACTTGGAATGGAATATTTCTTTATTAATTCTATATGTTTTAATCTTATTCATGATTTAAATTTTTTCTAACTGCTCCTTTTCTTAATATTTTGACACACCACAAATAGAGTAGCCCTTGGATATTAAAGAACATACCACCCAAGTGGTAGTGATCGAAAAAGAAGAATATATTAAGGATAATTTGGGGATGCAATTTCCTATTCTAAAATAACATGCATATCATATAGAGGAGAAAAACACAGATTTCAATAACCCCAGTCTTCTTTTCACTCCCACTCTATACCTCAAATTTTCATTTTCTTATTTCTTATGGGTTGTGACTTTTATTATCATATTTTGTGTCTCCATTATTGTTCATTATTCATAGAAACCGATAAAATTCCCATGTGGTGGTTTATCCCAATGAAACCATACACACCATCATATTGATGATAATCTAATACAATTTCTTAGATACGGGATGGAAATAACTAGCACCCTCATGGGGGTCCAAACAAATAAATATCCATTTTCTTTGCCCTTTTTATTTTTGTATTTATTTTTCTTATGTTATTTTATGTTCTTTCTTTTTAGATCTAAAGTGATAGTATCTAGGATCTTAAATCAAATATTCCACTTGAAAATAATATCAGGTTGTATATTTCCTATATTTTATATTTCATTATTTATATTATTTAGTCTAAAAATGACTTGTTAAAATAAAAGTGTTGGGGTGTGTCAACCTATATAGTAATATTTTGTTTTTTTCAATTTTTTGTTTTACAGTTTTAGGAACATTAATATTAAATTAATATATATATCATTTTTCACACATTAAATGATTTTGAGAAAGTTTACATGATTTCTAAAATAATGGATTTTAAATTATTTTTATGTGAAAACATTTTCCTTGAATTTTATTTCCAAACATTTTTTAAGTTTGAGTGATTTTTGTAATCCATTTCAATGAAATAATGATTGAAAATATTTTTCCAGTCTCATGATGTATTTTTAACCTTTTTGACATAATATTTCTAATACCCACACATTCTTATAGAAACTAGGATTTTTTTAATAATTATAAATTGTGATTTTTCTCTTTTAAAAACTTCAAATTCATGGAATGTTTTTTTATAAGATTGAGGAATTTCAAGTGGGAAATTTTTTACTATAATACCTAAATTTAAATTTACACTTATTTTTTCCCTAAAAACCATGAATTAATTTATAGGTTTAATCCAAATTACAAGACAATTTTCCACTACCTACCTACACTCTTTGTATATTTGCATGTATATTTCATTATTGAGTGTGTATGGGGTCATTTAATGTGAGTTTTAGTTAGGTGTTTCATTTTGGAGTGGTGTGAAGTGATAAATGATTTTTGGAAGTGGATTGAGAGATAATTTTTCATGATTCATCATTTCATTGTTCTTTATTTGTATCATCTGGTTCTACATTAAAAAAATTTAAAAAATGAATAAAATTGGAAAAAATGGGGATTATCATCAATTATTCACTATTATTTTTTTGTGAATCAATACCCTCACAAAAATAAATGGAATTAATTTTCATTCATTTATTTATTTAAATTTTCCACTCAACCTTCATGAATCAATTATTAAAAAATGAAAAAAAAATGAAATAATAATAATAAAAATAACTATAAAATATAGATAATTTGGATGATATTATTTATTATAATCTTTGAATGAATCATGTTACAGGTCATAAAAAATGGGGTTGATTTTTTCACATTATTAAGTGGAATTTAGTGAGGAAAATCCTAGGTTTTCAATAGAATTTTCATGAATTTTAATTAAGAGTTTAACCTATTATTTTTTACAATAATTTTTAAATGTTTTTACCCGAAAAACCTATCCTTCCAAAGTCACCCAAAAAAAGACCCCAATATTGAAAATATTTTCATGTCTCGCATTGTGGAGAGATGATAATTGTCAAAATCATATTATGATATAAGTATTTGCCAAGTACATGCATAAATCTGTATTTAATTTCTCTTTAGTGAGGAGTGACATAAAATTCAATGTGAGGTAGGTTTTTATTTGGTATTGGATGGATTATTGTGTTTAAAGTAAATTTAATATATAGTATAAAAATTAAATTAAATTTTATTTCATAGAGGATATTTGATGGAATTATTTTGGGAAAATAACATTGTTGTTTTCTTTTTTTAGATTGTTTTGTGGATTTTGATTTGAATATTTGACGACATCATGGGTGTAAAATGTATATGTTTGGGGTGATGAATATAATATTTTCATATATTTTATACTAAAATTCAATTTTTTTTAATCACATCATAATGTTATTTTTGGGAAAATTGTCACATTTTTTGGTTTTTGTGGTAATTTGTGTTTAGTTTCTAAAATAGCCTAATTTGGGATTTTAAATGTTTTAATTTTATTATATATTTTGGCCATTAATTTTTTTAAACTAATTAAAATTTTGAAATTCCTAATTTTTATTAATCAATAAATCATGGGATTCATTTAATTCAATTGGATCGAAAACTAAATCCTATATATTATGGCCCAAAACCAGCTCATAATCTAGGCCTTAAAATCTATGTATAGAAGGGACCACTTCTAAATATGGGACCATGTCTCACAAAAGGACAACCAAAAATAAAAAATTCTACAAATATAATGAGAATTTTCAAGGAAACAAGTTCATTATCAATTCACAGGCCATATTTTTCCTTCATCAAGGACATAAATGCATGGGAAGTTGGGGCCTTGGAATTCAAATAGTCTACTAGTTAGAATAATTTTCCAAAGTAAACATATCATAACTACTGAATTACTTTAACAATAGAGTTGATAATTCATGGTTACATGAAAAATAAATATATGAATATCTTCTAGGAATGGAAAATTTAAAAATTAGATAATTTTATAGGTATACCATGTGGTAACCTCTGGCGGAATATTTTTTAGAAAACATTATTCTTCCTTCCCCCTATAAATTTATACCCCACTCTACATTTCAAATAGTTGGAAAATTATTGTTCATTTATTTTAGTTTTAGAGGTTATTTTATATTATAGTATATTTTTATAATTTTAATATATATTATTCTTCTTCTTCACACATCATTCTAAAAATTTTATTATTCTGTGTTTCTCCCACCATGTTCACTTCTAACTCCATGAAAATAGGGAAATGAATTCAACGTTTGTTTGAGGGAGAGAATTTTAGTTTGATTGAATTTTATTGTGCTTCAGTTTAAATCACATTATTTTATTCTAGTTATTTAGGTGGTGTTTAAATTGATTATGTTATGAGATTTACCTACTTTCATTGTTTTCAAGTTCTTCTTATTGTTCATCATTTTTCCTTCCCTTTATTATTTATGTCATGCACGTGATAGTGTATGTCTTGGGTACAGATAGTCAACATAGAGATCTCTTATCCAACATTAAGAAGAGTATTTACCCACATTCTAAGACCTAAGTGTTGGGGTAATAATAATTTTAATGATTTGTTGTTGTGTGAAGGATATTTATCACTATATTCAATTGAGTATTGAGAATACTTTATTGAATAATGATATTAATTATTGTGAAATCCTATGAATTTTTTCCTTCTATATTTCAATATAAATTCATTTAATTATCATTTAAAATATAATATATATATATATCAATATTTCATTAATCATTAAAACCCATATTCATTATATTATTTAGCTTTATATTAGTTATATAAATAGTGACAATATAAATTTTGTGTTGTGTGAGACACCTCCTCAATACCGGTAATAGTGTGCACTATATTTCATGATAAGGTAAATAAAATATTTATTGGGGATCTTAACAAAACCCCGCACATTAGACACAAATATAAAATGTGAAACTCTTTTATATATATCCACAAATTCTTGAGAACGCTTTATGTTTGGACTCCTTTTAATTATCCAAATCTGAAATTAAATAGGAAATATGTATTTACTAATTTATTTAATATCACTCTTTGGAAGAGTTTTGGTCATAAACTAATCCATCAAGAAAAATTCATATCCTATTTAATGATTTTGTTTTTTTAAAATTCTTCTTGAGTAGGTATAATGTTTGCATATTCTTTTAAAAAAACTTTGTCCTAATTTTACCTTTCATATAGATTCTATTGAATTTTGGGCTATCTAGTTTAGAAAACCCCCCATGAAGTTAAATCTCTTTAGGTGGACCAACTTGATTCCATTAGGCACTAGTACCCTCCTCCTCCTTCGTTATTTTTATAGGAATTTTTTATTATACAAGACAATCTATCTGGAATTCATTTTTATGAATCACAACCTTATTTTATTTTCCATATTGTTCGGTCATGTTTTTTTGAGTTACCATTTCATAAAAACTTCTCCAATTATTATGATATTTTTTTAACCTTTCCAATTGTTTAACATATTTCTTTCATAGGTTCTTCTGTTGAATTTAGCATTCTTCCTTTGGGGTATTATTTATAGACATTTAAAATAGTCTCAAATTCCACTTTTCCTTTGTTAGTATAAGTATACTCTCCTAGGTTTTACATCCTCTTCATCATATTTATTAGGTTAACTTTTCTTAAACATGTTCTTTTATGTATAAACTGAGTAAAACATGATTCAAATTTTCCATTCTTCTTCAATTGTTATGGTATTCCTCTAATTTTTACTTATAGTAAATGTTTGGATAATTTTTACCATCACTCATCATAACTATGAAAACATTTTCAAAATTAATTATAAAAGTATTATAATAATCCAAATTTGTTCTTAGTATATATATTCATCTTCTCTTGTGAATTTTACTACCAGACATCGACTTTAGTATTTCAATTAATCTTGATCACCATTAATTTATGAGTTTTATAATCTTTTTAAGTTGATATATTATTAAAACTCACAATTTATATATTCTTAAACCTCTAGTATTAGTAAAAATGACTATAAAATCACCATATCTTGTTTTTAAAATGTAGTCTAGGGGGAAAAATCTTCTGCGCCTTACTATTTTTAAGTAAAAATACTATTATTTCAAGATTTTCATGGGTTGATACATTTATTAGTTATAATAAAATCAATATTTGATGGTTTAATGGTTTTTTATAATATTTAACCAAACTGATTTTCCTATAATTTAAATTGAAACATGTACTATCAGATAACCCATCATTAGTAAAAACAGAACTAACTACATCATGGGTTACCTTTCTCTAGGAGATTATTATAGTTTTATCGAGAGATTCTTTAACTATTCTCTTGACACTAAAATGAGTTTTTTTAAGAAAATTATCTCATCATAAGTTTGTTTCACAACATTTTTCTACGTAGTAGGTTGGAATGTCTCAACATGTGTCTCCTCAAATTTCACAATTTCAATTATAATTCAAGACACTTCAGGTTGAGGATATTAATATCATACTCATTTTCTCTCAATATGTATTATTATTATATATTTAGTTTATAAATATAATCCTCACCAATTTTTCTTACTTCTTGAAAATATTTTTCAATATATATTATTATATATTTTCTTAACCTCTAACTAAGAATAATTAAATTCATAAAGTTAATGTGAAATTAATTCAAGGCATGGGTCTTCCCTTTGAATATTATTTTGATCACATATATCTCACCACAATATTCTTATATTTCATTATTAGGTAGTGGAACCTTATCATTTAAAAGTAACCTAAATCATTCCATGTATTTATGAACATGATTTTGAGTTCTACACTTTTGAATATATATATATATATATATATTAGGGTGAAAATAACATGTATACTCAGTAGGATCCTTTTAAATACCTCTTGTGGAAATTTGAGGAGAGCATAATAATCATCTAGTAAAAATTAGAATAATTAATAAGAAACTAAAATGTTATTACCCATTCCTATGATCACTAAGGCTCACTCATCAAATATCACTCAAAATATAAAAATATAATATTATAATAATATAATCATAGGAACTATGTAACAACTTCCCCACTATGTTTCCACTCTCACACCCCCACATCAAATATCTTGTACTCCCATCCCTTCCATATCATCATCCTAAACATAACAAGAAATCTCTAGATATCAATCCATTACAATCACTATATAATTATAATAGGAAAACATATCTCCCAACCTATAAAAATCAACTCAAACACATATTAAAACCTCATCACATCCACATCCATCAAATCAAGTCTAGAGTAGCAGGGTATCATGAACATGATAGACATCAACCTTGTTCCATTGTCTTACCATGCTTAAAACCCACTAAATAACATCCCCACTAATTATATCTGATATGTTTAACACATACTATAGTAGAAGAAAGATTAGGGAAGAGGGGGTTAAAAGACGACTACCCCCACCAAATACGATGTCTAGAGAAAACACTCAGAACCCAAAACATTTGGGTGTTATGGTTATCTTACTTAATCTGAATGGCCTGAAGGCCTTCTTTTTTAGTTTATTATGCATAATCCTCCTTTTAATTGTTTAAGGGTAACTCGTACATGACCCATAGGCCCAAGGTACAAGGCATGAGTGACTCGTAATACATGACCTGAAGGCCCAGAGGCATACCATGCCCAATACTTAACCCGTAGGCCCATCCCACTTGAACAGCCCCTACCCAGTTTTTGCGTCATTGATCACCTAGCTCCCCACCTTTCATTGTTGATGAGTTATAATTGCCCCATACTAACTTAAAATTGTTATCTTACTTCTATGGTGTGCTTATATAATCAAAATAAAATGGAAGGATATATAGTTACACCTAAATCATTGAATATGTTTGCACACAAAATCCCTTTAATAACCCATCTATTTTTCCATTTCATCACCACATCCCATCAACAGCCATCACTTCCCCTAAAAAATAAGCCACCATATAGAAAATAAAAAAAATGATTTAACTAGACCCATCATATCATTTTAAAATTTAACCGATAAAAAAAATTCAATATATTTCCTTGGCATGTCTGTTTCATTTCATTGCACATTATTATTAAAAAGTCATTCAAAATCAACCACCCTAATTATTCTTATTATATTCCATCATTTGTTATATTTCCATTCATAAATATTTACCACATCATTATTTTTTTCCCATCAACCCCATTTCATATTCAATATTAATTTGTTTCATCCTATACCATCAAGTATCACTATAAATTTCTTAAATTACACAACCAATACCTCAATATCATAGATATTCCACACAAAATTCCACACTTTATACCATCCAATCATCATTCACCACTCCACCACATATCATCTGACAATATAATACATATCTTGCCAACTAAGATCCAAAATCAGCACCTTCTGTTCTCGACCAACTAGATCAATGCTAAAAAATTATTCATAGTCATCCATCATGCACCACATTACAATATAAACACAAAAAAGATTCATCCACACACACAACACATATCACAACCACAGTCTCACAGTAATAAAAACTACCATTCTTCCAATAGTAAACAATATAGGTCAATGCATGCAATTGTTTTAAGAATAAAATACTCAATCATCCCCTTTTTATAACTATATTTAATTACTAGTCAATTATATGATGTGATTACATAATTTAAACAAATAAATAAGTAACCTATAGCACCCTCGTTCTGAGGTATGTAGCCTTTATTAATGCCTTTTATGTGTTTAAAGTGATTTTTATGAGTTTGTATGAGTTTGGAAGAGTTTGGGAAGGTTTTGGAAAACCATGGAGGCCTTTTTAAGGCTACATGGTTTGAGCACGGTTTGGAGAAATTGTTCAGGATGAACTGTGAGGGCAGTGGGGTACGCACGAATTGTGTACGAATTTTCTAACCATGCGGGGTGGGAAATACAAGGTTCCCTTTAAAGATAGTATCAAGCATATGGTTAGCTCATGCTTTTTCGACCTGTGTGAGCTAACCATGCGGCCCATAAAAATTGGTTTTTTTAAAATCTAGGATTAGTCGGGATGTCCCTAAATACATCCAAACTCTCTCCCAATCAATCCTCACTCAGTATTTTTTATTCTAAACGGTTAATTGAGCTCTCTCGCTCATTTTGGAAGCAAATTAAAGGGTTTTCTTGTTGTGGTTGAGCTTATTCTTCTCCATTAAATCTCCTCAATTAGTTATTTGTGGTTTTATCTAGATATACTTTTCCCTCTCTCTCACAAATTTCTATATCTACACCCATTATGTGTTGATATTGGGTTTTTTTGAATTGGGTGTTGATTATAAGGCTTGTTGATGTTAGGGATGGAGATCTTGAGCGGTTTTAGGGGATTATTTTCTCATTTTTCGGTGTGGTTGTGTGTGCGTCGAATACTAGAGAACCCTAATGGTATGTACCATCTCTCTCGACTACACTTAGTTATAACTAGTGGTTTTGATTAGAATTAATTTGTTTTTCCTGAGATTGATTGTGATAATTATGTTCTAATATTGTTGTAAATCCATTTGGTGATGATTTAAGAGATTTTAGGGAAAATTAGTTATTGTTTCAAAATAGGACTTTGTTGTGTGAATTTAAAATGTTGATTTTAAAATCATTAGTTGGTGATTATGAAAAATGTCTTATGAAATATGGTTTTCAAAAAATATGATGTTTATTACAATTTTGTTGGACGTGGAATATTGGTTAAAGGGTGTTTTCAAAACATGGATGATTTATTGAAGTGAATTGACTGGTGTTGGAAATGGTTGTGTGATTATTGTGAGGTCTTGGTACCTTGTGCTTGTTGGTTGATTAAGTTTTATGGATTTTTTGGTTTTTTGAAAGTGGGAAGGAAGTCTCACTATAAAAGGTGATGGATAGTGGTCTTGAGAACTAGCATTTTGGATAGTGGTCGAAAAGCACTACTAATTGGGAATGGGGTGAAAAGGATGGGAGGAAGTTCAACCATAATGGTTTCTTTTTTTTTTTGTGTTGTTTTGTAAAGATGGATTTTTTGGTTCTAATGTGTGGTGGGGATATGGAATATGGTATTGGTGTGGCTTTCCCGTGTTTGACATTGCTCAGTAATGGAATGTTTGTCTTGTGGTAATGGTTGATCAATTTAAGGTTTTTTATAAAATACTTTATATAAATGTGCTAATGGATTTATCCTAGTAGAGTGTGTAGGGAAGTTATTTATGGAAAACCTACTGAGTATTTGTACTCATCCCCCACTTTGGAAGTTTAGTGCTTTTGTAGATGTTGTGTTCCTGGACACAGGTAAGAGTAATTAATCTCATTTTTCTAGCAGTACAACATGATGCATTGGTGATGTTGTGGTTCTTAGAGAATGGAGATTGGTGTGGAGCTATGGATGGTACCCTAGTTGCTTGGAGTCTTATTGGGTATTCTTCTTCTTTGTACTCTAATTTTGGATTGGTTATATTTGACATGTTGGATTGTTATGGTTTATTTTGTTTTTATTTTTGTAATGTATATTTTTGGTTGTTTTTTCAACATAAATCATGTAGTTTGCTGATAGTTTATTGTTTGGTTTGTTGGTTTGATCTCAAAAGAAAATTGTTTTCTAATTTATTTTGGAATCCCTTGGCATTTATTTCCAACCATTGGTTATTTGGAAACATTTATTAAGGCCAAGTATCATTCCTCCTCCCTATAAATCCATTGAGATGGGGAGGCATGTTATAATTGGTATCAGTTTGTTCGGTCATTGTATTTCAACTGAGAACAGTTATTCAGTCCTTTAGTGTTGATTGTTGGTCTTGGTGTTGAAATTTGTTCTGGGACTATTCCTTTAGTCAGGATGGTAGCAAGGAGTAGGATTTTTGGAATGTGAAATGTATAGAATAAAAGGATTTTGCTAACCCTTTTATGTTTAACATATTGTTATTAGGTAGTTGGGTACATAAGTGTTTGGAGACACTTAGAGGCTTTGGATATCTCATTGTGGTGGGTGTAGTCAATTAGATGAGCATATAATGCATGGTAGAAATGAATTCCCACTTGGATTCATATTTAATTGGGGTATAATGATTTATGGTGTTATATGAATGGGTGGATTTTGAAAATATGTATTGGGTTTCAAAAATAAACGATTTGAAACATGGAAACTTGTGGTATTTGAAAAATGGTTTATTTTCAAAACATGGGGGATTTTTCATAATAGTGCAACATGGGAAATGTGAAAATCAAAAAGGCATAATTGTAATAGTTTTTATGCAATTGAAATTGAAAATTTTATACCCTTTCTTGTTAAGGGAGTTGGACTTATGTTTGTTTTTATGTTGATAGAAATGGCACTAGGTAGGTGTTGTAGAGACCAACTGGGGGAAGCTGCTAAAAATGTGGTTACACATGAGCCCCAAGTAAACCAGTAGCTAGTAAAGATTATAGTGAATGCTTTCCAAGCTGTGGAAAGTGGGAATAAAGGGGATAAACTAAAATATTTCGATCTTACATAATATTTTCAAAGGCAGAATCCATCCATGTTTAGGGGTGATTTAGATCCAGAAAGGGTTGAAGCGTGGATAAACCAAATGAATATGATATTTGACTTTTTGGGAACATCGGAAGAGCTGAAAGTGATGTTAGCCACAAATATGTTGGAAGATCGTTCCCTTCAGTGGTGCGAGTTGGTGGTACAAGCTTTGATGGTTCAAAGTGTGACATGGAAGATCTTTGAGGAATTGTTTAATAAACAATTCTACCCTCATACATTCAGAATTTATCATACTATATATTTCATCAGTTTGAAGCAGGGGAACACGGTGGTGATGAAATTTGTGGCTATGTTTATGAACTTAGTTTTTTTCACCCAAGGAGGCAGGTAGTACATCATTGAAGGTGTAAATTTTTTAAAATGGGTTGAACTAGGAAATTCATTCTAAGATAGTGGTGTTGTGTATAGATGATTACACAGAAATCGTGAATATATCTATGGTGGCTGAGCGAGAGATTTTGGGGGATATAGGTGGTGGAAGTATGACGGTAACTAAGGGGAATAGTGGGAAATCGAACGCTTGGTTCAAGAAAAAGTGGGACACTTATTTCTAGGGTGGGGGTACAATTCAAAATCCAAGGTTAGGATTGGTGAATCTTCCTCTAAAGCCTTAGAGTGAGAAGGGATGTTTTCAGTGTGGTTCTATGAGCCACATCATGCGGGGTCATATGGAACAGCCTCGAGCATGTCATGATTTTAAGAATATGGGAAATATATTGTGTTATTATTGGAATGCATTGAGTTCAGGTGTTTGTGACACTCCTCTGGGGTTGCATGGGTTTTATGCTTCGACGGGACGTGGGAAGCAGCATACCCCTTGCTAGCAGACTTAAATTAGTCATGGTGAGTTGAGGAACACCACGACTACTCAGCAGGGTAAAAAAGATTATAGTATGGAATGTAAGTAGTTTTTTGGATCTGAAAAGGTTGTGATGGATGATTTTTCGGGACCATCCATGGTGAGAGGTACAATTCTTTTAAATTACACATTTATGCAAGCTTTTTTTGATATGGGTGCTTCACATTCTTTTCTTACTTCTCACATCATTTATTTTTTGGGATTAATAGTGAAAATAATTCCTTCTATTTTGAAGCTACAAACTCTTATAGGACAAAGAGAGTGTTGATATTTCATCTATAGAGCGTGTTGCTTAGTTTTGGATGGCATTGAATTGATGTGGGATTTCTTGGTGCTTGAGATGGATGCTTATGACATTAAAATAGGATTCGATTGGTTGGAAATGTTTAAGAACCACATCGATTTATATGCATGAAATGTTAGTTTTATGTTTAAGGATAGAGATAGACATCTCTTTAGAGGTGAGAAGAATGAAAATCTAGGTGCAACAGTTTTTTTGGGACCAGCTATTGGCACGATCTCATATCTATTTGAGGTATTCTTGTTGGAATTTCTAGAAGTTATTGATCCGAGTGTTCTTCCAGTGGCTGAGGATCATTTTATGGACGTATTTCCTGAATAATTTTCAGGGTTTCCACCTATAAGATAAGTGGATTTTACAATTGATCTCTTTATGAGGACTAGTCCTATCTCATTTCTGTCTTACAAAATGGAACCAGAAGAATTTCAGGAGTTAAAGGTGTAGTTGGAAGAGTTAGAAAACAATTGTTTTATCCATCCTAGCACGCCTCCATGAGCAGCACCAGTTTTTTTGTTAAATAGTTAGATCAAACCTTGACGCTTTGTGTTGATTATCGTAGACTTAATCATGTTATGATAAAGAATAGATATAAACATCCATGCATTGATGATTTTTTTTTGACAATTTTATGAGAGCTTAGTGGTTCTCTAATATTAAGTTTAAGTTAGGGTATCACTAATTGCAGGTGAGGAAGGAGGATATTTCAAAAACAGCTTTCAGAAGTAGATATAGTCATTAAGAGTATGTGGTTATTCCCTTTGGTCTAATGAGTGCACTAGAAGTGTTCATGGAATTGAGGAATAAAATATTTCAGAGATATCTAGATTATTTTTTGGGGGTATTTGTGGATGTTATACTAGTATAATTGAGGAAAAGGGTAGATCATGAGCATCACTTGGTGATAGGGTTGGGGATCTTGAGGGACCATGGGTTGTATTCCAAATTATCAAAGTGTGACTTTTGGATACAAGAGGTTCGTTTCCTTGGACATGTTATTTTTGAGAGGGTTGTTTGATTTGATCAAGAAAATATAGAGGTATTTATATCATGGAAACCTCTAAAAAACGTTTTCAAGATACAGAGATTCCTTGGCCTAGCTAGGTATCATCTGTCAAGAACCCTCCATCAGGGCATGTGTCGTGACTACCCCAAGCCCGCCTCTTGAAGGCCAGAGGCTAACGACTAGCGCCAAAGGCATCAACTTGAAAGTAGGAGGCATTAACCTGGATACTTGTACGCACACACATGCCCAACCATATCCAAACTCACAAAAGGGAAAAAACATAAAACTGAATAAACTAAGTGCAAGTATAGATGAATGAATGTGGGATGGAATACAACCCCAAGAAAAAGTATCAAAAACTATAAAGTATGAGAAGTTATATGATGGTCATTTGTGGTAAACCCCGCCAGATCATGAGAGTGGTGAAGCTACTAGAAGTCGAAGTAGTACATCCTGACCACTCGTTCCTACTAGGCCCCACCTATTCCTAGGCCACCAAGTCCACTGACGTAGCGTTCGTATGTCCCGTCTTCTTGGGATCCCTTATCGAAACGTTGGTCGTCTGCACTAGACACAACACGTGTGGGAGGAGCCCATGTATAAGTGAGTAACATAGTACCCGGTAGGGACCCCAAAAAAAGAACACATAGAAATTCCTCAAAGTAAAGCATGAAATACAATACTTCTCACATCAGGTATATTCTAGGTTAGTAACGGTAGCATCATCAGTCACAGTCGTTGAACACCTTTGGTGCTAGAAAACCCCTCCTCTATCGATTACATTAGGACTGCTAGGTTACATAGAGTCTCTTCCCACTAACCTTAAACTACTTACATACCCCTCCTCATCGTGTTCCACGGGTCTGCTGGGTCACACAAAGCCACTCCCCACCATGGAAAATTGAGGTACTCCTCATGTCGAGTACCGTGGTTCTGTCAGGTTGCATAGAGTCATTCCCCACCATGGGACTTCTAGGTCACATAGAGCTAATTCCCACCAGGCCGTTGAGTCACATAAATACGGAAGTCAGTAGTCTTCAAGTCTCATCCAGTCGTAGGGTTTCGCACATAGCATGATTCGTATAACCACTCCTCAACCCATTAGTCACGTCTAAAAATACACGAAAATCACCATAGAATGTGCCAAAATATTTTCCTCATTTAGTGGGTCCCAACGTCGCAAACTTATCATCAATAGTACATATGGTTTGCAAGATTCCAGTGTTTTAGTAACCAGGGGACTGGTTGCGATGAGGCCTAGTATGACACGGTCAAAACGACCTGACCAACCCAGCCTGGGGGTTCCACATACCCCGGTTCATTCTGACAGACCTGACCAGACCTAGTGTGTTATGGGGTCGGTCTGTTCTGGCCTGGCCAGTGAGCCAGACCTAATAGGCCTCACTGGACCCAGCCTGCTCGGCAGAGGGTCTAGCCCATCGGGTCACCTGACGACCTGGTGTAGTTCTACCCATCCCAAAGGGGCATGGGTCCGGCCTACTAGAATGAGTACAGCCTGTCGGCATAGGTCCAGACCGCTGGGGGTTCGCTCCCTGTCTGGTCAACAATAGGTGGACCGGTCCACCTCATTGGACAAGGTCGAGAGTCGCGTCCATGCCCCGCCATCGCCCTACAGGTCACCACTGGGTGCCTCCTCCTCCACGGTCAAGTGACCGCTTCCATCGTCTCTAGCCACTGACTCGACACGTGGAATATTATATGGTGTCATAGCCTGGTCTGATTTCGGTCTTTTTTTCCAGTGTGTTGTCGTGGCACACCACCTCCCAGCTGCAGCTACCATCGCGATCCACCGCTGGCAACTTTTGGTGCCACCACTGGCATCGGCACATTGGAAGATTCTTCTGCGGACCACTGGGTCCACACCGGTGGTCCGTTCATCATGCCGCTTGCACATACATTTTCTGGGTATCTTCCTCTCCATCGTGATATTCTCAAATCTACCTTAACGTCAATTCGAAAGATTGGCCATGAAGAACACACGAGGATAGGTGCTTGGGCTTTGTTCGTGTCGGCTCGGGCCCTCCATGTTATAATATTAAACAAGGTGGGGATTTGTGAGGTTTTTGTTCAATCATTCGCACCATGGTTTAATCCAGAATAATCACCCTAAATGAAAAGTCAACATCTCGTTATAACGCACGATCTGTGGATTAACATGTCTATGGGTTAATCAGCATTTGTCATTTAGAAAATGGATGAGGAAGAAAAATGAAATAAAAACCCCTACCTCTTTGATGTTCTTTGGAAAACGTTCATCCTCGAGGGGTTAGGAAGTCGGCATCTCTTTCCAGTTCTAATATTCGAAAGGCTTCTAAGAAGAAGAAGTTTTATCGGCATTCTTCGTTCCTCACTAGGGTAGAATTCTATTACAGGTTCATCAGAGAATCCTCCAATTTCTTTAATCCAAATTTTACCGGTGTGTCAAATTATAAATAAAAGCCCATCTCATCATTCCCATAATGATGCTACATCGAGTTATTACACTGTTTTATTTAAGAACAGTGTCGTTTTTTCACGTTATTAAAGTGTCATTACACTGCGAGTTTAATGAGCCATTAATGAGCCTCATTGATGCCCATCGTCACCTCCCTATCACTACCCTGTCACTTACCCACAACTTCGTCATCCTCCACTCCAAGGGGAGAAAGAAAATAAAATAATTCATTTAAATTATTTTATTATTTTTCTCAAAATGACTAAAAAATAACTTTTCTTATCAACCCTTACTAGTCGAATAAAATTCATTTCTATGTGATTCTCGGCATTTTGATTTCAACGGTGACTTCAGATTTTTTATCTAAGACGTGGTTCTAAAAATAGAAAATCCATCTTGAAAATTTAATTAACGTACCTTAAAAAGTGTTCAAAAATTATTAATAGTCATCCTCAACCCGCGTTGGTCGATATTAGGCTCTACCTAAGGGAAACACGCTCCCAATAATCCAATGGTACTGTCAGATTTTCAATTAGATTTACCATTTAGAAGTTAAAGGATTTAACATTAAAATAATTATTACTTAATTATTTTATTTACGGCCAAAAACTAACTTTCACTATTGGCTCACATCGGCCAATGTTAGGGTCTACATAAGGAAAACATACCCTCACAAGTTCATAAGTGGTCTTGGATTTTTAATCTGAGTCATCATTCGTGATTTACAAGCATTTTAAAAATAAAATAATTTAATTCAATAATTTTATTTATGGTTATTTCATTTTTTGGTTTTCTCACTTGAGGCTTGCGCAACTAAATTTAAGTCGCGCCTAGGGTAAACCCTCCATCCGGAATGCAAAGGTGCCCTCGGATACCTTATTAGAACACCGGTTTATTATTTATTATACATTTTTAGGAAAAATTCTCATGCATGCTATTTAATGATTAACATTTTTCAATGGATCATTTCATCTCTCCGAGCCTCAAAATTACGTACCGTCAAATATTGTGGTCTCGAAATAATTCCATATAATAATAAAAATTATAAAAAAAATCATGGACATTACATTCTCTCCACCTTAGGGATTCACATCCCCGAAATCCAGAACAACAACTAAACAAGAAGATGGGGGTACTGATCATTAATCTAAGCCACCCGCTCCAATGTGCTCTCTTAGAGATTCTTGTCCTTCCATAAAATGTGCACAAGAGGAATCGACCACCCATGTAGGACCCACTCCTTTCGATCTTCTATCTCTAATGGGATCTCTGCAAATGTCACTCCAATGTCGATGTATAGATCACCCCAGTCGATGACATATGATAGATCAAGAAAGTACCTCCTCAACTATGACACATGGAAAAACATCATGCACCCAGTACATCTATGGGGGATGATCTAAGTGGTATTCCACCTTTCCATCTCTGTTCAGGATCTTAAAAGGTCCAATGAACCTTAGAGATAGCTTGTCGCACCAGCCAAATCTCTTAAATTCTCATCGGGGTGAGACCCGAAGGAACACATGATCTCCCTCTTCAAACTCCAAGGGTCTCTATCACCTTTCAGAATAAGACTTTTTCCGTTTATGTGAAGTCCTCATCTGCTCTAAGATGATATTCAACTCCTCGGCGGTAGCTCGTACCAACTATGGGCCGATGAGTGCCGACTCCCATAGTTCTGTCTAGCATGTGGGTGATTTTCAAGCCTGCCCATACAAATCCTCAAATGGTGACATGCCAACAGTGGGGTGATAGCTGTTGTTGTTTGAAAACTCTATCAGTGGAAGGTGGTCCTCCAAACCTTGACCAAATTCAAGGACGCAATAATGAATCATTTCCTCCATGTTCTGTATGGTTTTCTCTATCTGGCCATTAGTCTGCGGATGAAAAGATGTGCTCAAGTGTTGTTGCGTCCCGAATTCCTCATGAAATCTCTTCCACAACAGGAATGTAAAGCGGGTGTCGCGGTCTGATATTATAGTCGAAGGTACATCGTGAATCTGTACTATCTCATGGATTTTGAGGTGTCCCAAGACCTCTACTATTCCCTGCCCCCATATGGGTAGGAAGTGAGCCGACATGGTGAGTCGGTCAACGATAACCCAAATAGAGTCATGACCTCTAGAAGTACGTGGTAACCCCATCACAAATTCCATCAAGATACCATACCATTTACACTATGGTACCTCAAGTGGTTGAGTCAATCCTTCCTGAACCTGGTACTTTTCCTTCACTCACTGACAAGTGAGGCACCGTAAAACGAACTTGGCCACTTCTTTCTTCATCGTTGGCCACCAGTACTGATGCTTGAGTTCTCAGAACATCTTTTCCACTTCAGGATGTACCATCCAAGAGAAAGTATAGAACTACCATGACACCTCCTCCCGCAATTCCACTATTACTAAGGTGTGCCCTCTGAAAAGAATAGTGTACTCCCCACCTTTAGAAAATTCATCAGTAGCCCATCCTGAAGAAATCTGATGATGTTAGGCCTCATAGTCAACATCCCCGAGCTATGCCTCCCTGACTTATTGTACAAGTAGAGGACTAACAACCATAGACTGAAGATAAATAGAATCACCATCTTCCATAAGGGATAACTACATCGTGTCTAACTACTTTTTCACCTCACTCAGCAGCTACAACTTAATCCTCCTACAAAGCGCATCATCCACCACATTCCCCATTCCCAGGAGTATAGAAGATCTCAATGTCATAGTCCCGGAGGAACTCCAACCATCACTATTGTCTCAACTGCTGAGAAGCCTACGAGAACCATTTCATCCACACAAAAGGGTACCCCCTATAATTAATTGATGTACCCATAAATCCTTTTGTAGTGGGGTAATTTTTCTCTATGAACACTTGGTTAAATTGTCGATAATCCATGAAAAACCTCAAACTCACATCTACCTTCTTGGAAAAAAACACTGGGGATGGCCATGGTGAAATGATGGGCCTTACAAACCCCTTCTATAACAATTCCTCCAGTTGTACCCTTAGCACACGAAGCTCTACAAGAGCCATTTGATACACCAGTGTGGATATCAGTGTCATATTGGGGTACAAGTTGATGCAGAAGTCTTCCTATCTACAAAGAGGTAGACCTGGAACCTCATTAGGAAAAAAATCCCCATACTCATCCACAACTATAGGAAAACATTGACTCCTCTCCTCCACTACACCGAGGGTGAGGCTATCCCACTGGTGAGTGATGAACCTCACCATCCTCTAATATATTATTTCCTGCGCTGTAAGGGTTTCATTTTTTCTAGTGAAAGAAAACCTAGCCCCATCTCTGTGTACACACCACCCCTCATTCCAAAAAATAGTCGATATGAGCATGGAATGTGGATAACAAGTCCATACCCAAGATGACATCTTAAGGCCTTGACACTAATACTAGGAGATCTCAACCAAAGCCCTCTCCACCTAGAGTAATCTCACACTACCGACACCAGTGTGTAATTATCAAATCCCATCATGTAGAAGTCTTCAGTCATAAAGATCAATCCAATGGCTCTACCGGAATCTATGATCTCTAAATGAGAGCTGTGAAAAGGAAGAAGTGACTAGAACCTGTGTCTATAAGTACTACATCTAGGGAGTAGAAGACACATATCATAGCATAGATCATCTTGGGGGTGTCGTGGTCATAAGCCACTGCTGCCTGGCACTGAGCTCACCCCTGTTCGCCTATCACTCGACCAGATCCCCTACCACATCCGTCGCCCTATGGACATCCTCGCTCGAATCGATGTCATTTTCTCAACGGACTCCTAACCATCTACTATTCATATGTAGAGCAGGTTGGGTAGTCATGTGTCATGTGTCCCTACCTACTACTTGAAAATCAATGCTTGTCCCCCATATGACTCCCTCAAGCATGGTAGCCGCGCACGGCCGACCTAGAGTCATGGGGTCGGCCTCTAAAAGACATGTCCAACCTAGTCCCATGCATTTTCTATCTGTTCTCTGCGAATGACTATTTCACCTATGGTTTGGTAGCAGCTCTAACTGTGGGAACCTAATATTCCAAGAATCTCTCCATTAGAATGGATCACTCCAGCACCCCGTCCAAGGTAAGGATGCTAAGAGACACCATTGAATCCCTGATCTCCCACCTGAGTCCCTTCTTAAAGGTTTGATCCCTAAAGAAAGGGTATCACACCATATCTGTAGAGTAGAGAGAAATCTCTTAGAACATTTATAAGTACTCGGCCACTATATTGTTGTCCGATTATAGGTGAAGACACTCCTGAATACACCCAGAGAGAAATTTCACAAGAAAAAATCCTCTCCAAAAATCCTTTTGATGTCAACCCAAGTGAGCGTCGCCTCATAGTGAATTTGGATGGTCAAGCTCCACCATCTCCATTTCAAGCCCTGTAGAAGGCTCACCACCAAGATAGCCATCTGGTTAGGTGGTGTCCTCAGTAAGATGATGACCCATGTCACAACCTCTAGCCAGTCCTCAGTGACATGAGAATTCGTGTCTCCCCTGAAACTGGGAGGTCTGTGTCTCTGAAACCCATGTATGACACTAATCCTATAGACATCCTATACCAGAACCGCTGAAAGTATATTATTACCATCGGGAGGTTTTAGCACTGATGAATCACTCTGTGGGGCCATCTCAAGAAACGGTCCCTGAGCGGATGCCTCGTCGCTAGGTGGACCATCCTCATGACCTCATATCGGGATCCTAGCTGGTCGTCTACATGGAGGCATCCTGAGATGGATCAAGATGTACCATAGTTAGAACATTATACTTGGTGATATTACTACTATTCAAAATCACAAGACACATTTATGAAAACTGTTTTCTTGTATTGGGCCGAAAAGAATAATTCAAGGTTATAGTGTATCGATACATCGGCCACCGAACCAACACTGGACTCCCTGAATCTGAATGTCAGACTCGCAACATTTAACATTGTTTCTCCAAGAAAAACACAGACTCCCAGTCTTTTTGGGGGAACTGACTATCCATTGATACCGCTTTGTTAAGACCCATCCCCTGAGGCTGTGCTGTGACTACCCTAAGACTGCCTTTCGAAGGTCTGGGGATAGAGACTAGCACTAAAGGCATCAACCTGCAAGAGGGAGGCATTATCTTGGATGCATGTGTGGACACACACACCCAACCAAGTCCCAACTCACAAAAGGGAAACAACATACAACCGAATAAACTGAGTGCAAGTACAGCAGAAAGAAGGAGGTCTAGAATAAAAACCCGATAAAAAGTACTGAAAAATGTAAAGTACGAGAAGTGCTCTAATAGCCATATGTAGTAAACCCCACTTGATCGTGATAGTATTGAAGCTACTAGAAGTCGAACTAGTACTTCTTATCTTCCTAGTCCTACTGGGCCCCGCCTGGTCCTAGGCCACCACGTCCACTATCGTAGTGTCCGTCTATCCAATCTCCCTATGATCCCCTATCGATACATCGGTCATCTGCACCGGACACAACACGTGCGGGCGGAGACCATACAGGGGTGAGTAACATAGTACTCACTAGGGACCCCAAAACAAAAAATAATAATACAGAACAATTCCTCAATGTAAAGCACAAAACACAAGACAGCTCACACCAAGTATATTCTAGGGTAGGTACGGTACCATAATCCGTCACAATCTTCAAAAACCACGGCTACAGGAGAACTCCACTTCTATTGAGTGCAGTGGTCCTGCTAGGTCACACAGAGCCACTTCCCACTAACCTTGAACTGCATAGGTACCCCTCCCCATTGCATACAATGGGTCTATCGGGTCACACAGATCCAATCCCCACTGTGGCCTGTTGAGGTACTTATCTTTTCGAGTATCATGGGTCTGATAGGTCAAAAGTATATGCTCCCCATCATGGTCATACTGGGTCATATATAGCCACTTCCCATTGATTTTTTGAATCACACAGAGTCGTAAGTCAGTAGTCTTCAAGTCTCAGCCAGCCGTAGGGTTCTGCACATAGCGTGCTTGGAAGAACTTCTCCTCAAGCCATTAATCACATCTCAACATCCACAAAAGTCAGCATAGAATGTTCTAAAATATCAACCTCATATAGGGAATCACAACGCTGCAAACGGCTCATCAATCAGACGTACAGTTTTCAAGATACATGCATTTTATTAACCAGGGGGGCGGTTGCGACGGGGCTCGGTCTGACCCAACCAACCTAGACTAAGGGTTCTACATACCTGGATTTATTCTGACAAACCCGACCTGACCTACTGTGGGTCAGGTTCATTCGGCTTCAGCATTGATAGTGGGCCAGGCCCAAAAGGCCTTGATGGACCTGGCCCGATTGGAAGAGGGTCCAGCCCATCCGGTCTCCTGATGTCCCTGTCTAGTCCGGCCCGGCCCGAAGGGGTGTGTGTCCGGCATACCGATTTGGGTTCAGCCTGCTAGAGGTTCTCTCCCAATCTGTTCTGCAAGAGGTGGACCATTCCACCTCTCTGGACACGTCCGGGAGCCGTGGTCGTGCCTCGCCATCACCGTGCACGTCATCGTGGGGCACCTCCTCTACCTCGGTCAAGATATTGCGTCCCTCTACCATCTGACATGATAAAGAGACCGCATCCACCACCTCTAGCCACCGACTTGGCCGGTGGCTTCTCCTGAGGCATTGTGGCCCGGTCCGGCCATGGCCTTTCGTCCGGCACACCATCATGACGCACCGCCTCCCACCTACAGCTTCCACTATGGGCCACCGCTGGCAATCATCGGTTCCACCACTAGCACAGGCACACCGGCATATTCTTCTGCATACCACTGGGTCTATACTGGTGGTCTGTAATTTATGCCGCTTGTGCCTGCATTTTTTGGGGATCGTCCTCTCCACCATGATAGTCTCCAAACTATCGTGTCGTCGATTCAAAAGATTGGCCACAAAGAACACATGAGTCGAGGTGATTTGAATTTTCCCGTGTTAGCTTGAGCCATTAGTGTTATAATTTTAAACAAGGGGGAGTCTCATGGAGGTTCACATTCAATCATTCATGAATATTTTTAATAAAAAATAATCACCCCAAAAAAAATCTGCCCTTTTGACATAACACACAATCTGTGAGTTAACCAGTTTGTGAGTTAATCCACATTCGTTATTTAGAAAATGGATGGGAAAGTGCAATGAAATAAAACCCCTACATCATTGAAGTTCATTAACGCACATTCATCCTCGAGGTGTTAAGATTTAGGCATCGCTTTTCAGCTCAGATATTCGAAATGCATCAATGAAAAAAAAATTGGTCAGTTTTCTTCCTTATTCACTTGGGTGGAAGTCCGTTAGAGGTTCACCAGAGAATCCTCCAATTTCATTAATCCACATTTTCTTGGTACGTCAAATTATAAATAAGATCATGTCACAGCATTCCCATAATGATGTGATGTTGCATCGTTATGCTATTTTATTTAAGAACATCATCGTTGTTTCTGGTCATTAATGTGTCATTACGCTATAAGTTTAATGAGTCGTTAATAAGCCTCATTGATGCACATCGGTTCCGCCCTATCGTGGCCCTATCAATACCCCGTAGCATCGTCTTCTGCCACTCCAAAGGGATATTGAAAATAAAATAATTGATTTAAATTAGTTTTTTTTCTCAAAAATTCATAAAAATAACTTTTCTGCTCAACTCTTATCGGCCGAAGTTAATTCATTTTTAGGTGAATCCCAGTATTCTGAATTTAACTGTGCCCTAGGATTTTCAATTCAAGTGATGGTTGAAAATATATAAAATCCCGCTTGCACGTTTACTAAACGTACCTTAAAAAAGGTTCAAAAATTATTAATAGTCATCCTCAACCCATGTCGGACGAGGTTAGGCTCTGAATATTGGAAACACGCTCCCACAAATGCAACGGTACTCTCAGATTTTCAATTTGATTGACCATTTTGAAGTTAAATTATATAAAATTAAAATAATTGTTACTTAATTATTTTATATACAGCCAAAAAAAACGTCTACTATTAGCTCATGTCGGCCAATGTTAGGATCTGTCTAAGGAAAACATACCCTCATGAGTTTAGAGGTTGTCTCAAATTTTTAATCTGAGTCATCGTTCATGAGTTATAAGCATTTGAAAAATAAAATAATTTTATTTAATTATTTTATTTACTGTTATTCCATTTTTAGTTTTTCTCACTCTAGTCTTGCGTCGACTAAACTTACGTCGCACCTAGGGTAAACCCGCCATCTTGAATGCAATGTGCCCTCAGATTTCTAATTCAGGCACCTGTTTAAGTGTTATTCCACTTTTTCAGTAAAACTACCCATACACGCTATTTAATGCTTAACATTTTTTAATGGATCATTCCAAGCACTCCAGGCCTCATAATTACATGACATCAAATTTCGTGGTCTCTAAATAATTATATATAATAATAAAATTATACAAAAATTATGGGACATTACATTAACAACGTTAGTTCATGATTTCTCATGATTGGATTCTCTGATGAGAATATTTACAAGAAAGAATATACCATTTTAATGGTTTGATCAGTGTCAAAAATTCTTTTAAGAGTGAAAGGGTCACCATAAATCATCATGAATCTTGGTTTTTTCAGAACCATGAAAAGGGTATGTGGTGTATTGGGATGCATTGGGGTCAGGGTTGGGGTGTGTTCTCTTGCAGGGGGGTCATGTGGTTGCATATGGCTCATGGTAGTTGAGGTTTCATGAGAAGAACTACCCAATACATGATTTAGAGTTGGTAGTAGTGGTTCATGCTTTAAAAATGTGTCGTCATTATCTCTTATGTGATAAATTTATAGTGCTTACTGACCATAAGAGCTTAACGTATATCTTCTAAAAATGAAATTTGAACTTTAGGAAAAGGAGACAGATGGAATTTTTCTAGATGATTGATTTTGACTTAATGTACACACCTGGTAAGGAAAAGTACGTGGTGGATTCATTAAGTATGAAGTCATATGCTCAGGTTGTGAAATAGGCATCAAATTAGTGGCAGTTGATGTCGTCCATAGCCAAAATGTGCTTGGAATGTGAGGACCTGGGTGACAAAGTCATCTTCTTTTTAGTTTCATTGGTTCCTGACTTGACTAGTTTGGTTAAAGAGGCACAATCATTTGATTCCAAATGTGTGGAAATGAGGTTGAAACTCAATGGTGGGGAGACCATTGAGGGCTAGGAACTGAATGGAAATTCAATCTTGTGTTTTCGGAATTGGAGGGTGGTACCAGTGGATTGTTAAGAGGAACTTCTCAAGGATTATCATTATTATAGGTGGGATATCCATCCTAGAATTCATAAAATGTACAAGGAATTGAAATTGATGTTTTGGTGGGTTGGTATGAAAAGGTATATGCCCGGGTTTTTCTAGAGATGCTTGACTTGTCAACAAGTCGAGGTAAAGAATCAATGGACAATAAGAATTTTGCGGTCATTACCTATCCTAGTTTGAAAATGGGAGTATATAGCATTGGATTTTGTGACAGTTCTTCCGAGATTGGTTAGAAAACACAATGTCATATGGGATATTGTGGATCGGCTCACAAATTCATCCCATTTCATCCTGATTCGTGAATCTCATATGGTGGAGGATCTATTCAAAAATCTATATCCAGGAGGTGGTAAACAGTCATTGTGTTATATTTTTGATTGTATCAGATAGATATCTGAGGTTCACATATCATTTTTGGAAATCATTACAATAATCCCTTGGAACACAGTTGACTATGAGCACGGCCTATCATCTCTAGACAGATGGGAAATCTGAGTAGACGATACAAACCTTGGAAGATATGTTAAGGGATTGTGTGATGGATATTGGTGGTTCATGGTAGGATCATTTAACATTACTAGAGTTCTCCTACAATAACAGTTATTAGGATTCAAAACATATGGCTCTGTTTGAGGCGTTATATGGGTGTTTGTGTCGTTCTCCACTATATTGGGTGGAAATGGGTGAGTCTTTGATGATTGGACTGAGCCTCATCCAAGAAACTATGGAGAAGATAATTTTGATTATGAAGAGTATGGAGATGTCTCAAAGTCATCAGAAATCAAATGCGGACCATCATCGACGACCGTTGTTGTTCGAGGTGGGTGATCATGTGTTTTTGAGAATCTATCCTAGGTTAGGACATCGCCGGTTTGGAAACCAGGGTAAGTTATCTCCATGTTATATTGAGCCTTTTGAGAAACATTAGAGGTTTGGTGAGTTTTCTTATCATTTTTATTTGTATCCATGGTTTAGTGTGGTGCACAATATGTTTCATGTGTCGTAGTTGAAAAAGTATCAGTCAGATCGTGACCATCTAAATAGTTGGGATCATGTTGATCTAGAACTAGATGCTTTGTGGGTGCACATGCTAGTGCAGATTGTGGATAGATACGAGAAAGTATTTCATGTTAAAAGAATTGGTTTATTTCATGTTTTGTGTAAGCATGTTCAGATTTAGGAGGACACTTGGGAGCGGTAGAAATACATGGTCGAGCAATGGCCCGACCTCTTTTAACAATGAGATGGTTCTTTACAATTTGAGTATAAAAAGTCCAATGGTGGGGAGAATGTATCACCCCTGATTTGATTTATGTATCCTATATTAATTTATTTTTATTTGTTTAATGTTATTTTGATTATTTTGGATGATTTTGGGAGAGTTTGGGGGGTTTTTTAAAACATTAGAGGCCTTTTTAAGGTCGCACGGTTTGAGAACGGTTAGGAAAAAATGTGTGAGATGAACCGTGCGGGTAGTGGGACACATGCGGGTTGTGCATGATTTATATAACAATGGGGGGTGGGTTTTATAAGGATCCCAATCGATAAAATAGTAGGAACATGGTTTGATAATGGTTTGTCTAACCGTGCGAGCAAACTGTGAGGCCCGTAAAAAGGGTTTTTTAAAAATCCAGGATTAGTTTGGAATTCACTAAAAACACACAAACTCTCTCCAACTCAAGCCACACTTGGGATTTCCTCTTCTCAGGGGTAAGGAGAGCTCTCCCACTTTTTCGGAAGAAAAATGAAATGTTTTCTTGGTGTGGGTGATCTGATTTTTCTTCGGTAAGTCTCATCGCTTAGTTCTTTGTGGTTTTCTCTAGATATAATTTTCCCTCTCTCTCAGTTTTCTAGATCTACACTCATTGTGTGTAGATCTAGGATTTTTTTTCCTTGGGTGTTTATTTTAAGTCTTTTTGATGATAGGTAAATAGATCTAGAGAGGTTTTAGTGGATCGTTTTCCAGGATTAGGATGCAGTTGTGTATGGGTGGAATTTGCTGGAACCCTAAAGGTATGCGGCTTCTCTCTCAACTCCACTAGGTTGGAACAAGTGGTTTTGGTTACAATTAATTCATTTTTCTTGAAATTTATTGTGATAATGATGTTTAAATATGGTTGTAAATACATTTGTTGATGATTTTGGGGATTTTGGGGGAAATGGATTATTGTTGCAAAAAGGGTATTTGTTATGTAATTTTAAAATATTTATTTTAAAATCATTAGTGGATAATTATGAAAAAGTTTTCTGAAATATGGTTTTTAAAAAATATGTTGTTTATTTAAATATTTTTGGGCATGGAAAGCTGTTTAAAGGGTGTTATCAATTAATCGGTGATTTATTGAAGTGAATTGGCATGTGTTGGGAACAGTTGTGTGCTTATTGTGTAGCCTTGGTGCGTTGTGATTGTTGGTTGATTAAGTTTCATTACATGTGTTGGTTGTGTGGAAGTAGGTAGTAAGTCTCACTATAACATTTTATGTATAAGGATCCCAATAAAACCCATTATGTATAGTAGTTCGGAAGCACCACTAGTTGGGAATGGGGTGAACGGGATGGGCGGAAGACCCACCGTAATGGTGTTTTTGTTGTGGGTTTTTTTTGAAAGGATGGAATTAGTTGTCATAATGTGGGATGGGGATATGGATTATGTAATGGGTGTGGATTTCCCTTGTTTAACATAGCTTGGTAAGGTTATGTTTGGATTGTGGTAATGGTTGAGCTATTTAGAGTTTTATATAAACTAATTTATATAAATGTGCTAACGGTTTTAACCTAGTGGCATGTACAGGGAAGTCATTTAGGGAAAACCTACTAAGTATTTTTACTCACCCCCTACTTTGGAACATTATTTCTTTTGTATATTTTGTGTTTCAGGATACTGGTAAGTGTAAGGCATCTCATTTTTCTTGTAGTTCAACATGATTCTTTTGTGATGGTGTGGTGCTTGGAGCATGGAGCTTGGTGTGGAGCTATGTATGGTGCCCTAGTTCCTTGGTGTCTGGTTGGGTAGTATTTCTCTTGGTACTCTGATTTTGGCTTGGTTTTATTTGAAATGTGGGATTCTTATGGTTTAGTTTGGATGTGTTTTGGTAATTTATGGGATTTTTTGTTTTGTCTACATGCATCATGTAGTTTTTGCTAATGGGTTGTTTGGTTTTTTGGTTTTATCTCAAAGGAAAATCATTCCCCAATTTATTCTCATATCCCTTGGCATTTATTTCCTACCTTTTGTGCCTTGGGAATGTTGCTTATGGATAAGTAGAATTCCTTCGACCACACATGCCAATGATATGGGGAGGGTTGTTACAAGTGGTATCAGTTTTTTCGGTCAGTGGCTTTCAAGTGAGAACATTTATTCCGTCCTTTGGCTTTGATTGTTGGTCTTGGTGTTGACATTTGTTTTGGGTCTATTCCTTGATTCAGGATGATATAAAGGAATAGTATTATTGGAACTTGGAATGTATAGAACAAAAGGACGTAGATGACCCTTTTATAATGAACTTCAAGTTATTAGTGAGTTGGGTACATAAGTGTTTGGAGACACTTATTGGCTTTGGATATCTCATTATTGTGGGTTTAGCTAATGAGATGAACATGGAAGGCATAGTAGAAATGAATTCCAACTAGGATACATATTTCATTGGTATATAATGATATATGGTGTGATATGAATGTGTGTAATTTCAAAATCATTGTTGGGATTCAAAACGGATGGATTTGAATCTAGGAAACATGTGGTATTTTGAAAATGGGTTAATTTTCAAAACAAGGTAGATTTTTCAGAGTAGTGCATCATGGGAAATGTGACCTTGTGGAAATCCTGATTGTGATATTTGTTATTTAATTAAAATTGAAAATTGCATACCCTTTATTATTACGGGAGTGGGGATTATGGTTGTTTTTGTGTTGATAGAAATGGCACTGAGTAGGCATCGTAGAGACCAACCAAAGGAAGTTGCTGAAAATGTTGTTGCTCCTGAGACCTAAGTGAACTAGTAGCTAGTGCAGAGTATAGTGTAATCTTTCCAAGATGTGGAAAGTGAGAATAAAGGGGATGAACCAAAACATGTAGATCATGTGGTTGATTTTCAAAGGCATAATCCACCCATATTTAGGGGTGATTCAGATCTATAAAGGGCCGATGTGTGGATGAACATAATTATTAAGATATTTGACTTCTTGGGAACACCAGTAGAGATGAATGTGATGTTATCCACATATATTTTGGAATATATTTCCCTTAAATGGAGGGATCTGGTGGTACATTTTTTGATATTCCAATGTTTGACATGGGAGGGGTTTGTGGAATTGTTTAATAAACAATTCTACCCTCATACAATCAATTCATCGTTTAATGGATTTCTTCTTTTGAATCAAGGGAACATGGTGGTTATGGAATATGTGGCTATTTTTATGAACTTAGTACGGTTTTCACCTGGGGTGGTGTGTAGTACATTGTTGAAGGCCCAAATTTTTGAAGCTGGGTTGAACCTAGAAATTTATTCCAAGATATTGGTTCTGTGTATAGATGATTACACGAAAATGGTGAATAGAGCTATGGTGGCTGAGCAAGATCTTTTGGGGGCTACAGGTGGGGGAAGTATATTGGTACCCATATGGAATAATGGGAACTCAAATGCTGGGTCCAAGAGGAAGAGGGTCACTTATTTCTAGGGTAGGAGTATAGTTCAGAATCTGATGGCAGGATCGGTGAAACTTCCATTGAATACTCTGAGTAGGTAGGGATGTTTTAAGTGTGGTTCTATAAGAAACATCAAGTTGGATTGTATGGCACATCCTCGAGCATGTCATAATTGTAAGCAGATGGGGCATTTGAAGCATTATTATCAGAATTCACCAAGGCCAGGTGTCTCTGACACTCCCCAGGGGTCACAGGGGTCTTATGCCTTAACGAGATGGGGGCCGCATCATACCCCTCAGAAGTAGACTAAAATTAGTCATAGTGATTTGAGAAATACCATGACTCCTCATCAGGGTAATATAGAGTAGAGCATGACAAGGATGTAGTTTTTTGTAGTTGATAAAGCTATGATGGATGATCAGTCAGGACTATCCACTATGCGAGGTAAGATTGTTTTAAATTCCACATTGTTGAAATATTTTTTTGAAATGGGTGCTTTACATTCTTTTCTTACTTCTCGTATCATTTATTTCTTGTTCTTAACAGTGGAAATGATGCCTCATGTTTTGAAACTAAAAACTCCTCTGGGTCATAGAGAGTGTCAAGATTTCCTCCGTAGAGTGTGTTTCTTATTTTTTGATAAAATTGAAATGATGTGGGATTTTTTGATGCTTGAGGTTGATTCTTATGACATAATCTTGGGAATGTATTGGTTGGAAATTTTATGAACCGCATCCATTTCTATGAAAAAACAGTTAGTTTTCCAACAAAGGATAGAGTTCGACATCTCTTTATGGACAAAGAAGAATGAAAAGCTGGGTGCAACGGATTTTTTAGAACTAGCTGTTTGAATGGTCTCATATTTGTTAGAGGCCTTGTCGTCGGCATCATTGGAAGGTGTTGAGAAGAGTGTTCTTCCAGTAGTTTTGGATCAGTTTATGGATGTATTTCCGGAATAATTCTTAGGGTTTCCATTTGTGAGATAACTGTAGTTTAGGATTGATCTCCTTCCGAGGACTAGTCCTATCTCACTTTTTCCTTACTAAATGGAACCAGTAGAATTTTGGGAATTAATGGGGCATTTTTAAGAGTTATAAAACAAATGTTTTATCCAGCCTAGGACGTCTCTATGATCAGTGCAAGTTTTTTTTGTTAAAAAGGCATATAGAACATTGCTGCTTTGTGTTGATTATTTTAGAGTTAAACAGTTTTTGAAAACGAAACAATATCCACTTCCATGCTTTAAGGATTTGTTTGACCAGTTGAGGGGAGCTCAGTGGTTCTCCAAAATTGACTTGAGTTCAGGGTATTACCAATTGAAGTTGAGGAACAATGATATTCCAAAAATTTCTTTTGGAAGTAGATATAGACATTTCAAGTTTGTGGTTATTCCCTTTGGTCTAACAAATGCACCCACGGTGTTGACAGAATTAATGAATCAGATATTTCAGAGTTATTTTGATTCTTTTATGGTGGTATTTATGGATGATATATCAGTTTATTCAAGGACATGGGTAGCATATGAGCAGCACTTGGAAATAGTGTTGGGGATCATGAAAGAACATCGCTTTATTCCAAATTGTCAAATATGACTTTTGGATACAGTAGGTTTGTTTCCTTGGACATGTTATTTCAAAGAGGGGTGTTTCAGTTGATCCGGAAAATATATTGGCCATTATCACCTGGCAACCTCTAAATAAAATTTTCAAAATATTGATATTTCTTAACCTAGATAGGTATTATCGATGTTTTTTTCGTGATTTCTCGTGACTGGATTCGTTGATGAAAACTTTTACAAAGAAGAATATCCCATTTCAATTTGATGAGTAGGGCCATAAATGCTTTGAAGAGTAAAAGGGTCACCTTACATCAACATCAATCTTGGTTTTTCCTGAACTAGTAAAATTGTATGTGGTGTAATGTGACTCATCGAGATTAGTGTTGGGGTGTTTTATCATGCAGTGGGATCATGTGGTTGCATATGGCTCACAGAAGTTGAGGTTTCATGATATGAACTACCATACACATTATTTGGAGTTGGTAGTAGTGGTTCGTGCTTTAAAAATGTGGAGTCATTATCTCTTCAGGTAGAAGTTTACAGTGTATACCAACCATAAGAGCTTAAAGAATATCTTCTCACAAAGATATTTGAACTTGAGTCAAAGGAGTTGAATAGAATATATCCAGATGTCTAATTTGGACTTAATGTACACACCGGGTAAGGGAAATGCAGTGGCAGGTGAATTAAGTAGAAAATAATATGCTTGGGTAGTTAAAAATGCATCTAATCAATGGAAGTTGATGTCTGTCATATCTAGCATGTAGTTGGAATGTGAGGACTGGGGTGATAGAGTGGTCTTCTTTTGGGTTTCGTTGGTTCTTTACTTGATGGGTTTGGTTAAAGAGGCACAGGAGTCTGATTCTGAATGTGTGGAGATGAGGTCGAAACTCAATAGTGGGGAGATCATTGAGGCCTAGAAATTGAATGGAAATTCTGTCTTGAGTTTTTGCAATCATATGGTGGTACCAGTGGCTTTTCAGAAGAAAATTATTAGGGATTATAATTATTCATAGTGGGATTTCTATCCTGGATTTTAGAAATTGTACAAGGCATTAAAAGTGATGTTGTGGTTGGTTGGTATGAAAAGTTATGTGGCTGGGATTGTCTCGAGTTGCTTGACTTGTCAACAAGTCAAGGTAGAGCATCATTGGACAACATGCATGTTCTAGTATTTACCTATCCCAGTATGGAAATGGTAGAAAATAGCAATAGATTTTTTTACAGGTTTTCTGAGAATGTTCTGGAAACACGATGCCATATGGGTGATTGTGGATTATCTCACAAAGTCAGCCCATTTCATCCCGATTCGTGAATCTCATACGGTGGATTATATTTACAAAATCTATATAAGAGAGCTGTTAAATAGGCATGGTGTTATATTTTCTATTTTAATAGATAGAGATATGGGGTTCACATCTCATTTCGGGAAATCCTTACTGCAATACCTTAGAACACAGTTGACTATGAGCACGACGTATCATCCATAGATGGATGGCCAATCCGAGAGGATGATACAAAATTTTTAGGATATGTTAAGGGATTGTGTGATAGATTTTGTGAGTTCATGGGAGGATCACTTTTCATTAATGGGGTTCTCCTATAATAAAAGTTATCAGGATTCATATTATATGGCTCTGTTTGAGGAATTATATGGGAATTTGTGTCGTTCTCCACTATGTTGGGTGGAAATGGGAAAGACTTCGATGATCGGACTGATCCCCATACAAGAGACTATGGAGAAGATCAATATGAGTAGGAAGATAATGGAGATGGATCAAAGTCACAAGAAATCATATGCGGTCCATCGTCACCGACTGTTGTTGTTCGAGGTGGGTGATCATGTGTTTTTTATAATCTCCCCTAGGTTGGGACATCATCGATTGGGAAAGTAGGGTAAGTTATCTTCATGGTATATTGGACCTTTGAAGATAATTTAGTGGATTTGAATGGTGGATTATCATTTTTATTTTCCACCATGGTTTAGTTCAGTGCACAATGTGTTTCATGTTTCACAGTTGAAAAAGTATCAGCCGGATCATGACTTTGTGATTCATTGGGATCATGTTGAGCTAGAATCGGATGCCTCATGTGTGTATGTCCCACTGAAAATTGTCAATAGTCAGGATAAATTCTTTCATGATAAAATCATTTGTTTAGTTTGGGTTTTTTGGAAGCATGGCCAGATTCATGAGGAGACATTGGAGCAGGAAAAGGACATGGTCGAGCAATGGCCTAAGATCTTTCAATAACAAGATGGTTCTATACTTTCCAATAATGGAAATTCCAATGGAGATTAGAATATAGCACCTTCAGTTTAAGGTATGTTGACTTTATTAATGGCTTTTTCTGTGTTTAATGTTCTTTAGATTATTTTGGATGATTTTGGGAGAGTTTGGGAAGGTTTTTTAAAACATCAGAGGCCTTTCTAAGGCTATATGGTTTGAGAATAGTTAGGTGAAACCATGTGAGATGAACCCTACGGGTAGTGGGGTAAACACATATTTTGTACAGTTTTTCTAACTGTGCGGAGTGGGCTGTGTGAGAAACCCCTTGAGGATAACAGCAGGATCACGATTAGTCCATGGTTTGTCTAACCGTGTGGCCCGTAAAGAATTATTTTTTTAAACTAAGATTAGTTAGTATTTCCCTAAAAACACCCAAAATCAATCCCACTCAATCTTCACTCAGGATTACCTCTTCTCAAGGGTTATTAGAGATATCCCTCTCGTTTTTCAAGAAAATCTAAGGGTTTTCTTGGTGTGGTTGATCCAATTATTCTCTAGTATGTCTCATCACTTAGTTCTTTGTGGGTTTCTCTAGATCTACTTTTCTCTCTCACTTAGTTTTCTGTATCTGCACCCTTTGTGTGTAGATCTATGGTTTTTTTGACTTGGGTGTTGATTTTAAGGCTTTTGATGATAGGGAAAGAGATCTAGAGTGGTTTTAGTAGAGCATTTTCCTAGATTTGGGCATGGTTGTGTGTGGGTCGAATTCACCTGAACCCTAAAGGAAGGTGGATTCTCTCTCAACTCTACTTAGTTTGAACTAGTTGTTTTAGTTACAATTAATTTTTTTTCTTGAAATTAATTGTGATAATGATGTGATAATCTTTTTTTAAATCCATTTAGGGATGATTTAGGGGATTTTGTGGAAAATGGGTTATTATGGTAAAAGGGTCTTTGTTGTGTGATTTTAAAATGTTGATTTTAAAATAGTTAGTGGGTGAGTATGATATTTTTTTTATGAAATATGGTTTTCAAAAAATATTTTGTTTATTTAAATGTGGTTGGGAATGGAATGTTCGTTAAAGGGTGTTTTCAATAAATTGGTGATTTATTGAAGTGAATTGTCATGTGTTGGAAATGGTTGTGTGCTTATTGTGCAGCCTTGGTGATTTGTGATTGTTGGTTGATTAAGTGTTATGGCTTGTGTTCGTTGTGTGGAAGTGGGTGGTAATTGTCACTATAAAATGTGATGGATAGTGGTTGTAAGAACCACCATTATGAATAGTATCCAAGAAGCACCTCTAGTTGGGAATGGGGTGAACATGATGGGAGGAAGTCCCACCGTAATGGATGCTTTGTTCTGTGTTGTTTTGAAAAGATGGAATTTGTTGTGCTAATAGGTGATAGGGATATGTATTATGGCATGGGTGTGTCATTCCCTTATTTTAAATGTCATGGTAAGGGTACGTTTGTAATTTGGTGATGGTTGAGATATTTAGTGTTTTATATAAACTACTTTATATAATTGTGTTAACGGTTTTATCCTAGTGAAGTGTGTTGGGAAGTCATTTGGGGAAAACCTACTGATTATTTTTACTTGAGCCCTTCTTTGTCACTTCGGCGATATTGTAGATTTTTTATTTTGGGAAATAGGTAGGAGTAATGAATCTCATTTTTCTGGCGGTTCGGCATGATGCTTTGGTGATATTTTAGTGCTTGGAGCATGGAGCTTGGTGTGGAACTATGGATGGTGCCCTAGTTCCAGGGGGTCTTGTTGGGTAGTCTTCCACTTTATACCCTTATTTTGTCTTGGTTGTATTTGGAATGTGGTATTGTTATGTTTTAGATTGGTTGTATTTTGGTAATGTATGGGTTTGGTTATTTTTTACATGAATCGGGTAGTTTGACAATAGTGTATTGTTTGGTTGGTTGGTTTTATCATAAGGGAAAATCATTCAACAATTTATTCTTGAATCCCTTGGCATTTATTTCCAGCATTTGGTGACCTGGAAACATCGCTTAAGGCCAAGTTGTATTCCAGCACCTCTCAAGCCATTGAGATGGGATAGGATGTCACATAACCTTTCATGAAAATCAATTCACAATTGTAAAGGAGATCATAACAATAGGAAAACTCACAATGCATCATAAAATTAGGTGGTGGTTATCATAGAAAATTAATGTTCACAATACACATCATTCTCATATATTCCCAATCACTCTATTCATCATATTCTTATTTAGCTATTAATGTCATTATTTATGAAATAAGAAACAACATAGTCATCACATGAAAGAACTCAAGAATATAGAAAAAACACATATGCACCACTTCATCCTCATTTATTCATTCTTCATGTTATTAATCTTATTAGTTTAATTCAAAATAATTACCCAAAGAACCAAATTTTGATAATCCCACAATTTTTAAGAAAAAAAAGAGAGGGGATTGAATTCCATTCCTTTATATGAAGCTTCATAGAACCGCTACACAAGAGGAAATTAAATGAGGACCAATAACTACAAAATTTGTAGGGAAACTATATAGAACCTATCCACAACAACACACAATCAAGGAATGATTATATACTGAATAAAAAATTAGATAATCATTTAATTAATTGTTCTTCATAAGAAAATAAAACAAATGAAGATTTAAGAAGAATATAAAATAATACATTGAATAGATAAAACATATCTCAACGATTTAATAGGTGTAGGATATATGAAGGGATGCCTGGAGGATGTTTTGGGGGAGTTTTTTTACAGGGGTTTTAATGGAAAATGTGAAAAAATGATATAAGGAAGATATTTTCCTCTATTTATAGAGTAAATTCAACTAAACACTGTTATGTTTTAGAGGTACGAAAATTTCCATTGTGTCTCCAATAAAATGTATATATTATTATCTCATGTTTGAATTGGTTTGACTCCCTGAATTCCATGTGTTTTGAAAACCACATTTAAATTCTTTGAAAGCCACCACGCTATGCACTACAATATAGTGCATGGTGTTTTGGATTCCAAACAGAACACCATGTCCCTCATCATGTAATAAAGAGAAATACATTATGGTTTTGATCAACCATACCTAATAAAACAGTGTGAAACACTCTAGATCAGCATTTCCTTCCACCCTTGAGTTCTTGACCTCAAATCGAACACACATGTCACCATGCCTTTCACCCCGTGAATTTATTTGATATCCATTTTTTATAGGTGGACACAACAAATTCCACATGAACTAAAATTAAATTTATGGAAATTTCAGGGGCTCCCATTTTACAAAGGTAGGCCTCCTTACATGAAATGTCGAAAAAATGGCATCCCTAGTCATTTAACATCACATGGCACAAAAAACCCCAAAATGGCCAGCTTTATAACCGTTATTAAAAAATGATTACCCAATACATTGTACATCTCTAAAATAGCCCCTATTATTACTACCACCATGGTATAGTTCACCTATAGATGGAAAAACTTACCCCAACCCTTCAGAACACCAAAAAATCCCTCAAGACACCCTCCAAACAAGAAAATCAAAGTAACAGACTAGGAATGTCTGGGCCATTACAACCTATATCTTTTGAACTTTCCATATTTTTTAAAATAATAAAATTTTATATAAGGGTGAATATCTATTATAATATCTCTTAAAAGTCTTAAAAATGATATTTTTCTGATATCTAGTTATTTTATGACTCTTATCATTATTAAATAAGTCATATGATTATCAAAAAAACTTATTCAATCTCAAATAGTGATATGTTTCTCAATCATAGTCTTACACAAACTGAAAGAGTCTTAAAAATAATAAAAGTGTTACATTTTCTTCAAAAGACCTATGTAATTAATTAGATGAGTCTTATATACTCATGAATTTGAAAATTTCAGCTCATTAAAGACCCTTATGAAAATCTCATATTTCTTATGAAATTTTCATGGGGATTAAGTAATACGCCTTTGTTGTCGAATTTATCACTCTAAGTAATATTTTGAATATTATATTTTCAAATATTCCAAATTTTTACTCTAACATCTAAAAGTTTTAAATCTATAGTTGCATATATTACCTGTAACATACAGATTACTCATAATAGATTCTGAATTTATCTAATGAAAGTTTTTTTATAAATGAAAAACATTCCTAATCACCTTATAATGATTCTTAATCATGAACTAAAATGATCATACATGTAAAAAATGTATCTTATATATTATAGTGAATTTCAATTTTATAATGAATCATACGTCAAATATTTCACATCTTACATATCTACATTAAAAAAATTCCATTTCCAAATTTTCTACCTTGGATCATAAGGACATTTTACATATTTTTTATAATTTTTATCCCCAACCTAAGCAAGCTGCAAAAATGTGATCCTGATTGGATATTATGAATACGTGAAATATGATTTCTATTTTCAATTATTCAGTTATAATCCCATCATAATATATTATGTATGAATCCAAACATAGATAGGTTTTCACATTTAACTCATAATTTATATAATTTTTTAAATAAACTCATATCCTCTTCCAAAAATATCATGAAATTATCCAACGCATAAAAATAACTATTTAAAACTCAAATAACATTGGTAATTAATCAAAAAAAAAATACTTCTCATTATAAAAATTCACAGACTATCTTGCAGAATATGGACTCTTCTTTGAGTTGATCCATGAAAATCAAGTTTAACATTTAATTCCAACTCTATATTTGACATCCTCAAATCCTCATCCAAGTGATATTTATTGGTTAACATAAAATCTTGATACGTAATCATCCATGACCTGTTTCTCAAAACATTATAAAATTTTATCACTCATTAATAACTGATCATCAGGCAATCCATTATCCATATCCTCTCAACTTCTCTAGAAACCATATTTTCCTACTAAATTAAACATATATAAACATCATATAAATAGTTAATTCATCAAAAAAGGAACTTTTATTAGATTCTCTATAGACCATCTCAACAATCATCAAATATAAAGTCCATCATTATTGATTATATTTTTCTAATATCTTCAATAAGAAACATCAACTCTAAAATCCATTAGCACATATTTGTAGCTTCACTTCATAAATAAATCCTTTATTATGGATAACAAATATAATCAACAATTATACATTAGTAATTGAAGAATATAAATTTTATTATGTTATAAGAAATATAGACTTTATATTATCATTATTTAATGTTTTTTACATATATTTCATGAAGTAAAATATTGATTATCCTCTAAAAGTACGGCATTGGGTTTTCTCTAACTGATGTTCATCATAGAGTATTATGGTATACAAAAAAATTTCAGGTTACTATGAGTATGATTTCATATAGAGAAACAAAATCTTCTCAGGAGGCACGTAATGAGTTTTTTATGCTAAAAGAACAACTAAGTATACAACATGGAATTTTATCCACTGTGTGTTTGGTTTACTAGGGGTGAATGTCTCATAACTTCATTTCATTGATACATGAGGTTGGAAAGATACATAACTTGAGACAATTCATACATTAACTTATTTATTATGAAGTCATTTAGTATTAGCTAATCAGTGGTGGTTGTGGATACTTAAACTCATTTCTTCAATTATTTCATAACCAATATAGGATCTATCCTCTCATACAATGAGTATGACATCTGGGTTCTTGACTAATATAGATTAAGAATGTGTATTATTTTACCCAGATAAGACATGTAATGTGAAAATATAAAAGGGTGAGTGGCATGTGTTATATTCATCAACTTGGACATTCTATACTCCGAGAATGAAGAACATATGAATATGATTTTTGGTATTGACATACTTTGTGTCCCATGATTAATCGATGATCTAGATAAAGGTATAATATGAAATTGAATGTTTTATATGCTAAAACTAATGAAAACAGGTATAAAGATAAATGTGTTTGATGCAGATTATGCAAACTCCCATTATTAGTTTAATAGAATTAATATTTTTCTGGAGACTTGTAATTTTGAATTCTAAAATTCATATTTATTTAAAATTTTAAAAATGACCATGGGGATCACACTTTTTGGTTTCCATAATGTGGATTATGTTTTATCATTCATAGTGAGATTCATTAAAAGTGTTTAGAGTAGATCAAAAATGAGTTTGAGATGGATATTCGCAAGTTATTTTATATGATGTCATACATGATTAATTGAATATATCTTTATAAAAATGTTATAGAAAAAATATCTAAATAAAGTTTTAGATATTATTTGACAAGTTATTGTATATGATACTGTATAAGGTGAAATGTCCCAAAGACTATAAAACTTTATTATAAGTGAGATATTGATTGAAATATTATTTAAATAACATATGTATATGATAAATTTAGGATTTAAAATAAGATATAACATAATGGATTTAATATTATATTATATCCCTAAAACAAATTCATGTTTTATGCGTTATGGGTTAAGCATTTAAAATAATTTTAAGATATTATATGACAATGCTGTATAAATAATTATGATGCACGATTTTCAAATTAATTTTAAAATTGAATAATGTATATAAAATATTATTTATTAATATTAGAGTATCATACACAAATAACTATCATGGACTATAAGATTTCATAATATTAAATAAATGAGAGTTAATTTGTATGAATATAATGAACTACTTATAACTAAAGTCTTTTACTCTAACATTGTGTAACATTCAAGTAAATTCAACACAGATTAAAGTTGTTTCTCTAAGTCCTATATAATGGGTCCAATGCATTGATTTGGTTTGTTCATTTCATTTGATCCATTCCCAATATTTAAGAATAATATCTCATTTTCCTCTCCTCCTCCCTTCAATGTAAAAAATATATACTTGAATTTATCAAAGAATGTAGGGTCATACCTGAGATATTGAGTGATTTAGTTAATCTTGTAGATATACCATAGAGGTTATAGTATTTAAAATTTTCCTTACTGGTATTTATGAATAAGGAATTTAATTAAATAGAAACAACATGTTTTGATGTAAGTAATATGTTCTTTATTTATATTATGCATGGATTTGGTTTCATAGCATGATTGATCTTTGGAATAAGGTCTCTAATTCCTTCCACTATGTTGAATAAGAATAATTTGATCACTAGATAAACATAAACATATCACTACCAATTTTTTGGCTTAACTATACTATGAATGTACTAATGTTGAAAAACATTTATATATATATTAAGCTAGTTTCATAAGGGATTATGTATCTAGGGTTTAATTGGTATTAATGTGTAGATTGTTTCACTAATAAAATCATGTTTTCTAGGATATGTCCTTTTTTTATTAAATATATCATCCAAATTTTAATGATACATTTAAATTAAATAGATAATGAATTTGGAAAAAAATAATTACATATTTGTATGCATGAAATCAAAATTATATAAGTGGTTTAATTTGGATTTTTTTGTTAAAAAGTACAATATGGTAAAAAAATAAAATTTCAATGAAATATGGTAAATATAAAATCATACAAATAATCATGGAAAAACATAGACAACGTATTAAAAAAATATTTTTTTTAACTAAACATTAAAATAGATAACTAAGGGATGTAATGGGTAACTATTGAGAGTAGTGGAGAACTTAATATGATTGAAAAATAAAAAAATCAATACTTTATTCCAAGAGTTTCCACTTAACAAACCTATAAATAACCACATCCTATTATAATTTCTCCTCAAAGAAAGTTCATGTTATCTATTTATATCTCTCTCAATGAGTGTTTCTCATTACTCTAACTTTAATCATGAATAGTTTTGTTTATTCCAAGTGTCAATTGTAGGATAAGAATCCAAAAATAGGTAAGGTTCCGTATTCTTTTTTTCCAATTAATATTTCTACATCCATTGTATTATCCCTTAAAAATAAAAAAATTATTATAATATGATTATAATATAATTTTATGTACATTAATTATGATATACTATTCATGTGAGACTCCATATTTCTCATATTATACTATATTTATAAGAATTTATAATATCAAAATTCACCATAGGAATAAAATTTAATATTATTCCATTATAATAAAATCTTTATGTATTCTATGTATCTATAATATTATAGATATATTATTTATATAGGGGTTAATTTTTATATGTATGGATATTATGATATAGTTGGTGGATCCTCTATCAGGTTTCAAGTGAACTAAACATTATTTTGGAACATGTTCACCTATTCTATCAAATCATCCTGAACATGATGTTTCAACATAATTAAATTTAATATCTTTAATTATTAAAAAATACATGTGATCGCATACTCTTAATTTTATATGGGATTCATATAAAATTTCTTTAGCTTCCTTCCAATACAAATATATATATATATATATATATATCAAAACACTTTGATTGTCTCAAATTTTATAATTAACCAATAATTATATTTCTAGACTCATCACTTGATAAGGTTTCATATTTTAAAATTGTGAATCCATAATTATTCCAAATAAATTCCATGATAATTCACCTATTCCTTCTTATTAATTCATTAATTAGGTAAATCGATTAACATTTACATATAATCCTTCATTCTTTATAAGAATACCATATAATATAAACCTCATTGATCAATTATTATTAGTAATTTTAGGTTGTTCATTCATAAAATTTAATCCATGTATTGATGGTGATCTTTTAATATATGCTATAATGCATTTGAATTTTATGTTATGGGTGGGTCCCTGTTTATATAAACCCTCAGTTCACCTTTAAGTCTCATGAGGCACCTAGTTTGGTCATTTTGTATATTCCTTACTTTTTATTTATAATGTTTTGGAATAAATATTTGAGGGTGTGATTATGATTTATATCATTATGTAATCTCATTGAAATTAATTAGATTAGATTAGTTGATTGGTGGAGCCCATAATAAATCATCATTTCACTGGTAAATCTCACAAGACAACTATTCGTTCTATTCAATGTATACATTCCCTTTATGAATGATATACAAGCACAAGGTATGGATGGTATGTTTATGATGTCTAAAATTATAAATTCTCTTCATTCTTACCAATATGAGATCATTTATTATTATCCATGTGGTTGATTTTTTCATCCCATGGATTATTTTATTCTTATTTATAAAATTAGATAGCCCCATTGATTATTTATTCTGAAAATTTCATTTATAAAATTATTATTACATTTTATATTTCATTTTTATCTCCCTTATTTTTTTTATATCACCATTCTGTGGTTAACATTTACCTTGGTAATAAATAAGATATATTTTTATTATCAAATACATGGATAACATTAATATATAATGATATGTATTTTAAACGTAAAATTTCATGTTTGTAATGTAATGTAATGTTTATTTATCGAGTATCATGAGGACTGTTAAAGGATGATATTTGGAATGTAATATCATGTAATATATAATAAAGAACCCAAAAAATCTTGGTTTCTAGAGTCAGGGGTGTTACATATAGTATCAAAGAAAGGATTAGTATTAACGTTAGGATCTAGATCTAGAAAAACATATCTACATAACAAATATTCAACATCTAGAAAAAACTATAAATTATTCAAAAATAGGTTTGATAGGTAACCTATTAAATTTATAGGAACTCATTATTGTAATATATATATATATATAATATTTCATAGTTTGTTATTTTGTAATATTACAAATTAATCTATTTCATTTGATAGATAAAGTAACCAACTAAAAAGAGTAAAAATCAAAAAAATTATAGAGGAAATGTGGGGATTGTTTGAATGATAATGAAAAAAGAGTTATAATTGGTTCTAGAAAATTAATTACTATTATAATTAAATTAACTCAATTCAAGACAAAAATATTTTCCTATGTAGAGGAAATAGTTTCCCTTAAAAAAACAATAATCAATTTATATTGTTTTGTAAGAAAAAAACCTCTATTATTCTGTGTCTTATTTAATCTAATGGTAGTAGAGTAATGGATAACATAATTATAAATAATCCTCATCTAATTTAGATATATTGACAAGGAAAATATTATTATGTATTTCTATTATTTAAGGGGTAATATAGACCATTGATGGTCACTAATTAAATGTATAAAGAGGAAGGATGAGAATGATTATCGGGAGTGTGAACAATTTCTATCATGGAGTTTGAAAAAAACAATTATTTCCTAAGTTAAATTGATGTAAATTGTTTAACCAAGGTTTTCTCCATAGGGGAGTGAAAAAAAATCACATTTCTCACTTTTATATTAGATTAAAATGTGGCTATTTTTGAAATTGTTGGATTTTACAAAAAAAAACTAAATTAATGAAACAAAATAACTAAATGAAAGAAAAAATGGGAAAAAAATTGATAAAAAAGTGATTAAAAATAGTTATATGAGAAGGGTGCTCAAGATGGGTCAGTTTTTCAATTACAATGGTATCATAGTTCCAATTTATCCAATCCACTACTACTAAGTCAATTAAAGTGTGAACCCATGGTTTCTTCTTCTCACTCCCTTGGTCAATGACGATGTTGAGAGTAAACCTTGACAATATCTCAGATCGATCTACTCTCATTCTTATGTGAAAACGAGTTTTAGAAAATACCCACAATTGAGATAGAAAATTCCTAATCGGGTCTTATTTTTCCCAAAAAAACCATTAATATCCACTACCCCTCCCACACATACTGACAATTACCGAGTACTTCACCACTAATCCCTGATATATTCCATCATATATAGACTAGAACCTATAAGAGGTAGAAAAGTATCATTGAACGAATTAATAACAACAACATAATATAAAACCAAATATGAATGGACTTGATAATAAAATCCATTATTAGAAATTGAAACCAACTTCACATAAGAGATAAAGGATAGTATAACATTAAGTGAATGAAATCAAGAATTAAAAAAGGAAAACATATCATTACCTAATAAATTTGAATACCACCCCTCCATGTGAAGGGTACCTATAATTAATGGGGAAGAATAATACGTTACAAAACTAAAAAGAAAGAAAAGAGTGAAAAGAAAGAACAAAAAATGTCTCTTCTCGAATCTATCTAGTGAAAGTTTTATTCTATTTTACCTATAAGACTTCTATAAATCACCAATATTTATTCTTAATAGTTGATTAAAATTGATATTTGTATTGACACTAAAAATTTAATGCATTTAGACACATGTGGATATTATTATGCCTTAATTACTCAATCATACATTTTCTGGATGAGAAGACTCTTCAACATCCTCTACTTTGATGCATGTAAAGGCATCCTTAATGATCCAATTTCTCCATGGAATTTAATGGGTGCATGAGGATTAAATTAATACTTAATTCACATAATGAGTAACCTCATTTGAATATCATTATGCTGAGATATGCCTCATTTACTGAGGTGGGGTTCATTTTATCAGCTAAAAAATTTTGTCAACTTATTTGATTTGTTTGGGCCTATTAGTTTAAAATTATCTCTAGCTCTAGAAGATGAATTTTCATCCCACAATAAAATTAATCTAAAAAATCATCACTCTAATTGGATAAAATTATAAAAGTTATTCTCGAAATAAAAAAGGGATATAAAACTGTTAAATTTCCATAATTAAGAAATTCTCACAATTAAGCCCAAAATTCACCCAAAATACTAAAATGATACAAATCAGAAAAAAATTATTAATTTGAATGGATTAAATTATTTAAAAACATATAAATAATTATTAAAATATTATATCTATAAATTCCCCCACACTTAGAACTTAGACTCTTGGAAAAGTATGCATCAAAATCAAATCAAAGAAGATTCAATTCACATACTCATCAGATCCACCAATTTGACAATAAGAAACAAAAGTTATCATTACTACTCAAAACACATTATTTCAAGTTCTCTATTCATATCATTCAATATATTTCCACTTTATTTTTTCTCTCATGCATACAGGACACCTACCTCACATGAAGTTTCTCTCATCTCACAAATGCTAATTTTCGACAACACATTTCTCATCCAAACTCACATAGTAGGCACTATTGGATTGATAAATTCCTACTTCTCTACCAAATGCGAGTTAAGGAATTTTTTTTATCATGGGTAATTTGAATGTTTTCTTATGGATTTAGGTTAGTAGGATTTATATGTTAAAATTTTTGAAGCTGAATGAGGTGGTTTTTGATCTTTTTGAAGAAAAATATTAAATGATTCTAATATTCACTCAAGTATAGTCTCCTCCTGACTCCACTTAGCTAAAAATCAGCACTATGAATATTTATAAATCTCTTGAACATCCTAAAACATAAAAATTTTAGTAGAAAAAATATCATTCCACTTTGCCTTTCATTCTTGAAATTTACAAATAAGAAAAATGTTTTTTTCCTTTGGAAGCTTCAGAAAGGCCCGATGTCTTTTTTCATGAAAATCTAGAATGGAATGGCTTATTTTATCATGAAATGTCTAGAAAGTAAAAATCATTTAGTAGAATGAATTGTTTTCATAATAAAAAACATATCTTCAATATTTTATTTTTTCTTACCCAAATTATCAAAAAATGAGGTTGCCTCACAAAATACAGTTGCCCCCAACACTTAAGTTTGAATAGATCATGAAATTTCACTTAAATAGAAGGTTAGATATGGATAATTGGCTTATAATGTGGCTAAAATAACATTAATTTCAATGATTATAAGGGATAAATGGATTAAATGTACATGTAATGATAGAATAAAAAGGATTCTCTTGAAAAGAAGGATCTAAATCCAAATAAATGCCTCAATCATTTAAATCACAAGTACCTAAAACTCTTATGTTTTTATAGAAATAAATAAAATTATTATTAAATAATGCATGGTTTGGTTTTCTCAAGAAGTGATGTGAATGTATATAATATGAAAATAATGGTTTATAAGACTCATAGGAATGTTATTTCAACGAAACAAAATAGAGATATGGAATGTGATTCAAAACTCAGAGGACTTTTCATCAAATTCCCAAAGATTAGAGATTGAAACAAATTAATTTTATGGATTAATTTTAGAAAAAGTTAATGGTATAAATTGTTTCACATATTAAAATAGATTTCAAAAATGGAAAATTTAATCATTTGAGCTCACAAGTTTCAAAAACACCCAGAAATTGAAGAAGAAATGTATAAAATTGTAAAGAACACACAATATTTTTTTGGAAAATAGAAAACAAAATTTTAAAATCAAAAAAATTAAAAGGTTCCCTCCCTCATAATTAAATTATGTTGTGTATTAAATTAATTAAAGTCTGTTTAACATGTATTCTTATTTTTATTTGAATCAAAAAAGGCATGTATGTTTTACAGAGAGGTACAATCTAACTTATTCATAGTGTGACATTCAGTTATGATCCTAAGAGTTTCACACTAAAAAACTAAAAAAAATGAAAATAAAACATTAGAAATTTATTTAAATAAATGAAAAAAGAATTATAATGAGAGTAGAAGGATAGATATTGGTTTAATTCCCATATTGAGACCTTTGTTTTGACTGGCTCCAGATGGGCAGTTCCAGTGGGTTATCTCTAATCTGATGGTGTGTGGAGTTTCCTTCTCATGAACCACCAAAAATTATTCCTTGTAGATTTTATTTATTTATTATTATTGAATAATCCATGGATATAATACACCAAATTCACCCCCATAATAATTAAATACAACTTTCATTGTGAGTTTAATTCAAATAGTGAGTCACCCTCTTTCTTGGTTTCAACTTGAACAACCTCCTCTTTATTCTCTAATGCTTCCAATAGTTATGATAAATCAATGGAAAAATAAAAGGGTGTGTTATAGTGTAATTATATTTGAAAAAAATTAAAACTTGAAGAATCAATATCAAATTATTCCCTTATAATGTAAGAATATTGTGTCTCTATTTCCTTAGTAAATCCATCTTGTTCTCCTTGCATATTCCCTCTAATAAATGTTCAACATGTTCAGGTATATCAATATGTTCCTCTCAAGATGAATCTACCTTTTATCTTTCCTCATACTTCAAGTCAATACAAGTATTCGATTAATTTTGAAATTTTAAAAAATTATAGATGATACTCAATTAATTTTCCAAAAAATTAAATGATAATGAGTTTATGAATATATCATCTCCATGTTTTTTTTATTCATGTGCTTCTTTGGTGGGAGGTTCCTCTTTCTGTTAAATTTCACTAGATAGAGGTCGGTAGTTAGGATTCTCTATATTCTCTTCAAATCCCACCACTTTGCTGGTATCCTACTTAAATGGTCATGGAACCTATACTTTGTAACAAATAGGGGGATAAAGTAGTTCCATACACTCATTCTGTAATTTATCTAGATCTTGTTGATCTCATACACATAAATCAATATGAAATTATTCCTCCTCAGCCTCATCATGTTCTTACTTAGGTTTTGGTTTCTCCATTAATTTATGGAAATATTTAAATTATAGTTCATATTTTCTTTCCAATTTTTCAATGCCTTTTCTAAGTTCTTTCATCTGAACATTATCGTAACTAGTCTCTTATTATTGTTTCACATCATCCATTTCTTGATAAAATTTTGGGAAGTACTCCTGGAGTTCAATTAATTATTTGGACAATCACTCCAACACTCGGTATTCGATGTTCTATTTAAGGTCTTGGATGTGATACTTGAATTAATCCTCCATGATTATTAGGATTTGATCTCTCATAATATATTTAAAAAATAAAGAAACACTATCCTCCATATAAAAATTTTAGTTAAACAATTTTTATTTGTAATTTCAATATAGTCAAATATTTACAATTAGATTGTAGGAACTACCTACCTAGAAATGGCATCAATTTTTGACATGTATCTATCATGTAATGTGACAAAAACAATTATTTTATATATTAATGTGTTGTAAAGTGGTTATCTAAGGTTTTATCTAGAGAGGAGCACACAACAATCACATTTGTCACTTTTAAATTAGAGGAAATTGTGTCTTTTTTAAAATTGTATGATTTTAAAAACAAACTAATGAAATGAAAAAAAGGAATAAATTAAGAAAAATATAGAAACAAAATTGAAAAATAATGATATTGAAAATAATGATATAAAAAATGGTGATTAGTTTGGATCAATTTTCCAATTTCAATGATATTATAGTTCCAATTTATACAATCCTCTTCTACTAATCCAATTAAAGTGATATTCCAAAATATATTACTCTCCCTCCATTGTTCAATGGTGATTGTGAGATTAAACCATAACAAGATATCAACTTGATTCAATATCATTCTTATGTGCAATATAGTTGTAGAGAATACCCTCAATTGACATTGGTAATTCTCATTCAGGTCTTGTTTATCCCAAATAATCAATAATATCCACTACCCCTCCCACATGTACTGAAGAACGTCAATTACATAACCACTAATCCTTAATCTATTCCATAATATATAAACCAGAACCCAGTAGAGGGAAAAAATGATCATTGATCAATGTAATTATATCAACATAATTCTAAAACAAATGTGATAATTGTTGATAATAAAAACCACTACTATAAATTAAAACCATATCATCTAAAAAGATAAAGGATTTTATAAAAATAATTGTAAGAACTAAAAAATTAAAAAAGGTAAAACCTATCCATAACCAATTACTCGGATTATTACCCCTCAATGTGAATCGTATTAATGAATATGTGGTAGAAAGAAGATATTAGAAAACTAAAAAGAAAGAAAATATGGAAAATGAAGAACAAAAAATTTCTCCTTCAGAATCTGTTTACCCACGTTTTCATTTGTTCTTCCAATAATACATTCAAAAATTTCCATGATATATTCTTAAGAGTTTTTTGAAATTTATTTTCTATTGGCCCTCCAAATATTTATTAATTTTTACAGTTTTTGGGATAGTTATTCCCTAATAACTCAATTACACATTTTCTATCTTAGGAGACTATTCAACTTCTTCCACTTTGATGCATTTAAAGGTATACTTAATGAGTGAATTTCCCAATTTAATTTAATGGGTGAATGAGGATTCTATTCTACCATTATTTATAGCTATAATAACCTTATTGGTAGTTCTTTTGGATGAGATATACTTCATTTACTGAGGTGGGTCCCATTCTGTCATCTAAACATATTTATAAACTTGATCGATTTTTCTGGGTCTCTGGGTTTTGAATTAACTCTGGGTTTAGAAGTGAAAGTTTCATAACATAAACAAATTAATCCTAAAAAAATGAATCACTGCAATTGGATCATAATTATAAAATTTATGCTCAAAATCGAAGTGGTAGAAAATGGTTAAATTTTCAGAATTAAGAAATTTTCAGAATTAAGCCCAAAATTCACCAAAAATACTAAAATGATGAAAATAAACACAAATTGATCAATTATAGGAGACTAAATCATTAAAAAATATTAATAACTATTAAAATATTATCTCAATCATAGTGTAATTAATTTAATGTGGTTTCCCTAGAAAATAATTTCCCTTTGGAATAATTTGATAAAGTGGAATGAAAATTCCTGAATCTAAGAAAAAGTGATGAAAATATGGTTTTTGAGCATTAAGTTAGTTTCTAAATGTTTTTAATTTATGTTATAGATTATCTAAGTAACATATAATGAAATATGTATAGATTCATTGATAGTTTAAGGGTAATACTTTTAAGATATTCAATCCCGATTATTTTTAAAATATGATGTAATAGAAACTATAACACCCAACCCCTAGACACTCAAATGTGATTGGATATGAGACACAATAAGACCTGAATCACTCCTACCCATTTTCAATATGCATCTAAATAAAGGTGAGGGACTAATGAATAAAATGGGGAGTTATTCCCTCAAATTATAGTGACAAAATGTGTAAATAAGAACACATATAAATTATAACCATCATAGTATACATAGTTAATAATTAAATAGAATCACATACATGACATTTTTACATTAAATATATATAAATCTATCACCCACTAGTTTGATCCCAAATAAAAAAATAAAAATATATAACACATGCACATTGGCTCTACTTCCATCCATGAGCCTCATCCCAATCTTCTAATACACTCGATATACTCTAACGTGATCATTTTTACAACCTATACCGTGACCGAAAATGTTGACATAAGTTCAAAATGCACAGTAAGATTATTATTTAGGGTGTGATCATAAAACGTAGTAGGTAATCACAAATAAACCCTAATATACATCATTATATTCATGTTTCTACATTAGTAAAAGAAATAAAATAAACATATTCATCAAGTCATCATCCACAAACCAGACTTCCAAAAAACTAGATGTGGTATACATACCCAAAAAGTCATCGTGTGTTAACTAGGATACCCCAAACCTAACTATTTAGAATTTGGCACCATGCCAGAATCAATTGGTCACCGTTTGATGTTGTACTGATTCACATCGAATACTAAAACACTAAGGGTATAGTGGCATAAAAAACCTCTACCCAATAAATACAAACACTAATCATGGTCATACATTCATTAGACTGTACACATACATTATCACTCATGGGAGGTTTTTTAGTCTTATCTCACATCACACCATGACCTAGACACCAAGGTGATCCTCAATCCACTATTTCTTTAATAATGGTCCAATTAATATATACTGACCCAAAAATATATCCGGAACGGCCTCATTTTAATACCCACATCAGGTCACTATCATGACACTGACCCAAGCCACGTATTGCAAGGTCCTCAACCTGATACCCAAAGTAACATAGAACAACTACACATTGACCTATCCCCAAAGACTATGGGGTGTTCAAAATCACAATGACCCATCCCCAAAATATTTTTGGAGTTTTAATTTCACAAAAAAAATCTCCACAGACTTTGGATAGGACCAACTAGAACATGTAATACAAGAAGGGGCCACATTCCATCACACAGCTCATCAACTGGTCCTACGGTGATAGTCACTCAAGACATATCCCCACAGAGCAACACATGCCAACTAGCCAGTTAGGGCATGAACTGGGTCCTCTATACTCATGATGAACTCTTATTATCAATAACAACCCAATCTCATAACCTGTTGGTGATGTCACTACCCAAAGTCCCCTTCGACCCATACCACAAGGTCTGATCCAACCTCTCCAATCCTTTATCACTCATTTTCTCACTACCTAGGTAATATCCCAATACATCACATTCCAACTGACCTTATTCTCACTAGGAGAGGTCCATCACTAAAATAAAACCCCTATGGAATCCATATACCAAGTCCTAGGGGAATTCTCTCACTCCATGCTAACATTATGACCAACCTCTAACCTCGTAAGAAAGTTTCTAATCACTCACAAGGCCTACACCTATCTCTCCCATTGAAAAGTCACATATCTTTTCTTTAAATATGTAAAGGGTTGTTTCATTCTTCTCCTTTTAGTTTTTATTTTGATCCATCTTTATAAAAATGATTTTGGAATTTGAGAAGCATTAAATGCATTTTAGTGAATTTTTTGGATAAAAAGGTTGAACCATGTCAAAGTTGAGGAGGTTCTGTCATAGTGGGTTGTTTAATTGAGTAAATGTTGTAGAGGAAAGGGTTACTCTATAGTGATGTTGTCCAATGGATTTTGTTCCATTTCTATTTTTATAGAGTGAAATTTTGGGAGGCTTCACTATGGTGAGTTTGACCAGACCACAGTGGCTTTTCCACATCAATTTCATTCAGAAATACCCACTATAATTCTTTGGGTGTTGTTACATTTTATTGGTTGTTACATTATTTATTTAGGGAAACATTTTATAAATTTCTCAAGAATTTATCAAGGTATTTTTCTAGGGGATTTTCTCTTCAAAGATCCCCTAAAATACCCATCTCCCTCTATATTTTGTGTTGTTCCAAAGTTCCATAGGGTTGTAGAGATGAATCCACACTATAGTGTTTTCCTTACTCATAAACTTTTAGATATTCAATATGATTCTATAATGTACATCCCCATTTTTTACTATAGAGTTCTACTTTTCGTACTCCCCATTATGAAAAACTCCATTTTATGTTGTGGTGGTTTATTAACAGTGCACTCATGTCGTGGCTATTTTTCTTGTGTCATGGTGGTCTCTTATAATGAACCTCTATATCAAAGTGGACCAATATTCACTATATTTGTCCACCCAATAGTGTAGTGAATTTTTCTAGTACACCTTCATGCCACAATTCCCTTGTTTCACCATGGATCCCTCCAAGACCTGGATGCCTTGTTCCTTAATTATCATTCTGGGAGAAATATTTATCTCTTTTCCTTCCAAAAAACTTGATGACTACTATTAAAATAGATCTAAATGGGTATGAATTGGTTCTAACCTTTTTTTTATCTTTTAATTTATCTAAAACCCATGTCATATTTGATTGGAACTAGTTTTAAGAGTCCTTGGTGTGTGAGGTATTTCGATTAGTGTGTTAGAAAGATTAATTTTATAAGACCCTTCATAAACCTTGATGTAAAAATTGACTATAATGACCCATAAATTTCAAGGAAAATTCTTTCTTAAATACTATGGAATTTTACGAGTCTGTGGTTTCTGATGGAACTTGATTCCAAGGCCGGGTGTGCCCAGAATCAATTTTTGATGTTTTTTTCGGGTACGTTCAGTAAACGTACGTGTGAGTTTTTCTATCTTTTGAAATGGTTCTTGGAATTTAAATCCAAAGACACTGATTAGCTCGCAGTGCTGGTATTCGCTTAAGGGGAACATTACCGCAGTTGCGTTTTGTGCGAGTTGAGAGTTAATATTTGGGGAATTAGAATAAAATAAATAAAATATGTTTTGTACAAATTTTATTTAGATAGGTTGGTTATTTCATCCCAAGGGGAGTTAGAGGTGGGTCTTACACCCACATAACCTCCCATGAGAGGATATTTGTGAGGTGGGGCCCACACGAGCCTAATCCCTTCACCTCCCCTTAAACCTCCCCATTAACTCATCTTCATTAATTGAACAACCCCTCACTTTTGAATTTTAAAATAACCCATCACCTTCTTCTATCTCTAATTAATTTTTCCAATCCATGGTAAATTAATTAGGTGATTCCCTAAATTAATTAAAGTGGGATGAATTTTGAATTACATGTGTTAATAAAATAATATCCTTACCTATTATTTAATTTTGCACACGTTTTGTTTTGAGATATTTTTAGTAGATCGCTTGAGAAAAGTGTTCCTCTCTTTCACAAAGAACGCCTCCGACAATGAAAGACTTTCTCCCACAAAGAAGAATGCTCTACGATTAGAAGAATGCAAAGCCGCCAATGACTCTTCTTCTTCGGGTGCACTCTAACGTCGACGGAATAGAAATTGTTCTTCTGCGATGCCCGACTACCGCGACTCTTGTCTTCCGTTACTCAGCGACGTGCAAAATATTTTTGAGGTAGGGGTGTTTTTTGATTCGATCAACATCAAATATTCTTTCCTTATTGTTTTTTTCTCTTTAACCGACTTCTAGTGAACTAATGCGGAGAGACTGGGCCAATATAACACGGTATGAATCCTATGCCATTGTTGTGATTATTTGTGGTTCTTCATGTTCTTCATGGGTGATGAACAATGGATCGTTACGAGTTCGTTATGTGACACAACGAACCCAAAATTTAAGACTCAACATCACGGTGACCTAGAGGAGGTGCAACAATGATAGTGGGTGATAGTTAGGACCAGAACGAGATGGACCGTTCCTCAACCGTTCTTCGAGCGAGAATTCAAAATGTGTTTTCAGAGCAGATTGGAAGCCCGAAAACACCGAAATCGACTTCGGGACATTGGGGTGACCTAGAGTCTGATGTTTAATGAAGAATGAACCATTAGAATGATGAACAGGAATCAAGGGAGGCAAACTAGCCAAAGGCATCGTTTCTAGAAAATTCCAGACTACACAGCGTGTACTCATGGAGAACACACCGTGTAGTGCGGGCATTCTGTGGGTAGGGTTTCGGACATCAGACGTCTAACACACGGTGTGTGACCTCTTTCACACGTTTTGTACTCCCCCCACTACATGGAGGCGGCAGATACGCGAGACTCGGTGTGTATTTTGGGAAATACACTGACACGGACAGAAATACACAGTCAAGGGGCACGACGTGTACTCTCTATGCAGAATGGAAGAAACATCTTTGTGAGACTAGACATGTATTATGTGGATACACGGACATGGTGTGGAGTAAACAGGCATGTACTCCACCACACGGCCAGACATGGACAATGGTACGGGTTAACATTGTACCAATTACACAGGTTAGAGAACACGGGTTGAGGCCATGTACGGGAAAATGGACAGTGTACACGGAGCCGACCCCAGATATTTGGACATGGCGTGTAACCATACCACACGCTGTGTATTTACTTTTCTACGTGACTAGCCCTTCGACACTGGCTGTTGCACATGGGCAGTACCCGAGGTCTGACTACACGACATGTAATGTATACCAACATGTCATGTACTTTTTGGAATAAGGCATGGCCATCTTGTACACTGTATCTTGGATACGTTTTTTTGTATTATCCCCATATGGCATGGAGGACCTTTGTATTAAATCAACTTCAGTCTTCATGGTAGTTGATGTATCGATCCCTTGGCTCGAGGAGTAGACCCTCCCGGAATCGAGTGTGTTGTGTGTGGGAACCCTAGAGCTGGCTGCGACTGCAACGACTACCATACTGGAATCCTCTGTGGGTTCGACGATGATGGAAAATGTACTGGAATCCTCCGTGGGTTCGACGATGATGCCAACTATACTGGAATCCTCTGTGGGTTTGACAGTGATGAATACCGTACATGAATCCTCTATGGGTCTGACGGTTTGACATCTGTTCTAGTATCCTACATGGGTCCGACAGAGTAGCTGGTCTAGAATCCTACGTGGGTCTGACAGGTTAGTTATTCTAGTATCCTACGTGGGTTCGACAGCTTAGATGAATCAGTGACTGCATCTGATCATCTTTATCACTTTAAGAAAGATGTATACCTGTGTGAGTTGAGTCTTGACTTTCAATCATTACCATCGGTGTGATTGAATTATTTCTTATGTGCACTGGGTTGTGCTAGGGCTTGAGAGTTGGATCCTAATTGAGATTGATGACTTCGGTATATATATGGGCATATACCTAAGTAGAGTTTATTGATACTTCGTGATTGTATCTTTCCATTTTGGTTTATCCTTCTTGTTTTCTGGGATACCTTCAGGGGTCACAGGGTCCCTACTGAGTATTGTTATACTAACCCCTACACGAGAAATGCCTGCACTACGTTGTGTTGGTTGTAGACGACGGACAGCACTGATCATGGTTGAGGCTTGTGGATCTGGATGGTACCAGGAGGTGGACCACATGGTGAGAAGTACTCGGAGCTGACGGACGGACTCGAGGTGCTGAGGAGACTATCTGTACCCACCCTTTAGGTGGAATTCCTAGAGGATGACTCGGTGGTTTTTGTTTTCCTTTACTACTGTTGTACTAGCTTTTCAGTTGTACTATACTTTCAGTTGGGTTTGTATTCTGGCCCATTTAACTTTCATCACTTCATTTTGTATTCAGTATCTCTTTGTGCTTTCTTCTATTTCATACTGTGATGTGTTGTTTACATTTATAAAGGCAATTGATTCCCTTTTTATCGGGATTTACGTCGTTGGTTCTAGTCTCCAGCCCCTGGCCTATGGAAGGTGGGTGTGGGGTAGTCACGGCACAGGCCCTGAGGATGGGTCGTAAGAAATTGGTATTAGAGGAGTCAGTTCTACCAAAGAACTGACGACACTAATCATTCCTTTCTTTGAAAAAATAGTGTTAAGAGTATTGAGTGTGGTTTTCAGTACAGGGAGTCTAGTGTTGGTGGGGTGGCCGACGTATCCATACACTAGGACCCTAACCCCTGATTTCCGACTCAGTTCACGAAATCACTGATTGCATGTGTTTTTCAAAAGTTTTCTTTGTGATTACTTTGTGTCAGCTCACCAGGTATACTGTTTTGAACATGGAGCACCTGTTTCTTTTCAGGATGGCCCCACAAAGGTAGCCAACTAGGGTTCTGAGTCGCGTACAAGATGATAGCCCACCGAGCGATGAGGCCTCTGTGTAGGGACCGATCATAGTGGAGGCACCAGCGGTACCACTACCCACTGAGCCGCCGAAACTACCATCCCCAGCAGCAGAGAGTGCACACCACCTGAGTGCGTTGCACAAGTTTCAATGAAAGAGGCCTCCTAGGATCCATGGAGAGACGGACCCTCAGGTAGCCGAGGATTGGCTGGAGGCTGTCGTCAGAGTCTTCAGATTGGTAGGGACGCCAGCTGACCTTATTTTGATCCTTGCCGTGAGTCTCCTACACTCATAATAAGGTAGATGTTGTATCATGATGCGCTAGGTTCCTGACGAGGCATCTTTACTTTGTACAGACTTTGAGGGTCTCTTCCGCTCGTAGTTTTTTCCCGCCACCCTTCGTGCATTGCAGATTCTGGAGTTACTTCACCTGCGGCATGGCATCATGACAGTAGATCAGTACTCAGTGAGGTTTAATAACCTATTGCGCTACTCCACGGACATGGTACAAGACCCATTCTTGAAGGCCCATACCTTTGAGCAGGGACTGAGGTATGAGATCAGGGCTTCGATGATCTCCCTCAGAATTTCGACGCAGGTAGGAGTGCTGGAGAGAGCCCTTCTTGTGGAGATCTTTCTCGTTGAGCCGACACCAGCAACGAGAACCATTTGAGGGAAAAACGTAGAAGATTCTTCTACAGCCGATAGTAGACAGATGTCGCAGAGGTCCAAGAAGACCAGGCTATTAGGAGAGCGACCTCAGGATACTGGTTTGGTTGTGTGGTGCACCCAAAACAGATCCAGCTATACGAGGAGCAGCCAGTGCTATGCATGCGGTGGGCATGGTCACATGGCTCAAGACTACATCACCTGCTGTGCAGATGAGCAGAAGACAGAAGAACGACCTCCCAGGTAGAGGCAGAGGTTCGACCATGGCGGTCCACAGGGAGCAGGCGGACGAGGCAGAGGAGCTGGCCGAGTAGTAGGTGGTGGATGACGTTTTGAGGCTCTACCACCGCCCCCACCATGAGGTTCACCCCAACCATAGGGACCTGGCGGACAGAGGCAGGATCAGCTCTAGGCTGTCGAGGCCTATGACCAAAGTGCACCAGAGATGATTCAAGGTACAATCTGTGTCTACTCTACCCTTTTTGCAGTACTTATAGACACAGGCATGAGACATTCTTTTATTTCTGCTACCCTTGTTCGAATCATAGAGATTCTTATGGAGATGTTGGCCCGATCCTTACGGCTAGAGACTCCTACGAGATCAGACTCGATTATTATGCACCAGTGCCGGTAGTGTGAGCTTACTCTCTAAGTATAGAGCTTCGGTTGAGATCTTTTCTTAGTGGCATCGAGGCCTTACGACATCATCTTGGGTATGGACTAGTTTTCTACAGTCCATGCTCAGATCGACTACATTAGGCGCAAGGTGATGTGTGTCTACATGGATGGGAGCAGGTTCACCTTCACCGGCGAGAAGGGAGCCTTTGTAGAGTAGGATGGACATTTGTAGAGGAGAGGGAAGCTGATCACACATTGGGTGGATAGTCTCATCTTTGGAGAAGTTGATGTGTAGAGTCTGAGTTTTCCTATTGTTGTGGATCAGTATTCGGACGTTTTTCTTGAAAATGTTCTAGACTACCTCTTCACAGAGAGGTATACTTCTACATAAAATTATACCTCGGGACATCACCGATATCTACTCCAGCATATCAGATGGCTCCCGATGAGCTTCGTGAGTTGTGGGTACAGTTGGAGGACTTGCAGGGAAAGGGATTCATCAAACCCAGTGTTTCACCCTGGGCTTATCCAATTTTATTCACCAACAAGGCGGATGGGAGCTTGCGACTGTGTGCCAACTACCGTCTCCTGAATCAGGTGACAGTGAAGAACAATTACCCACTTCCAGGGATTGACGACCTCTTTTATCAGCTCAAGGGAGCACATTGGTTCTCGAAGATAGACCTCAGGTCAGGCTATCACAAGCTCAGAGTTCGAGACATGGATGTGCAGAAGACAACATTTAGGTGTTGGTATGGCCACTACGAGTTCTTGGTTTTGCACTTCAGCGTAAAAAATTATCCAGCAGTGTTTATGAGTCTCATGAACAGGATCTTCCAGCCTTACCTCGATTGTTTTGTCATAGTCTTCATCAACGACATACTGATTTACTCGACTACTAAGGAGGAGCATGCCTACCACTTGTGGGTTGTACTGGATACACTCTGAGATCCCAAGATTTATGGTAATATCTCTAAGTGTCTGTTCTGGATTCGAGAAGTACACTTCTTGGTACACATCATCTCATAGGTGGGAATTGTAGTGGATCCAGCAAAGATCGAGGAACTGCTTTCTTGTGAGACACCGAGGAGAGTGACAGAGGTTTGGAGATTCCTGGGTCCCACTGGATACTATCGAAGATGTGTTCTAGACTTCTCCAAAGTTACAGCACCGCTTTTAGCTTTGACGAAGAAGTGGAAACCCTTCGTGTGGTCAGATAGATGTCAGCAAAGCATTCATGAGTTGAGGAAGAGGTTAACCAGGGAACCCATATTGAGGTTGCTAGAGGAGAGCGTTGGGTACGTAGTTTACTGTGATGCATGAGGGACCAGAATCGGGTGTGTCCTGATACAGGAGCGAGCAATGATCGCTTATGGTTCACGGCAGTTGAGGCAGCACGAGCAGAACTATGCTACCCATGACCTGGAGTTAGCAGCAGTGGTATTCACCTTGAAGATGTGGAGACAATATCTAATGGGTGAGTGATTTACAGTCTATTCTGACCACCAGAGTCTCAGGTACATCTTCTCACAGAAGGACCTGAACCTGATACAACAACGATGGCTCGATTTCCTCCCAGATAATGACTTTGAGATAGTCTATACTTCTGGGAAGGGGAACATTGTAGCTGATTCTCTCAACAGGAGATCGGGCATTCAGCTACTAGGAGAGGCGACGGAGCAGCTAGCTGCGTTGCAGATATCCTTTGTGGATAGAGATGGAGCATCCTTTCTATAGTCTCTCACAAGCACTCCTCCACTCTTTCAGTGAGTCAAAGAGTCATAGCATTGGGGCGTTGACTTTGAGACACGACGTGCTCAGATATCCATAGGGCAGGTGCCTGATGGATTTTCTAAAGGATGGTAACTCATCATCCTCTTTAGGGGATGTACTATGGTACCAGTTTCACTGAAGGAGGAAGTGTTGAGGTAGTTTCACACTTCCCCTCTAGTGGTACATCAAGGAGTGGCGAAGATGTACCAGGACCTCAGATGATAGAACTGGTGGCCAGGTATGAAGTAAACTGTAGCAGAGATCGTTTCATGATGCCTCACATGTCAGCAATTGAAGGCGGAGCACCAGGTACCAGCAAGCTTGGTACTGCCCTTAAAGGTCCCAGAGTGGAAGTGGGATGAGATATTCATGGATTTCGTGACGGGGCATCCACGTACATCCAGAGGGAACGACTCTATCTGGGTGATCATAGACCGACTCACTAAGTCAGCCCACTTCCTTCTGATCAGAGAGCAGGGCTCAATAGAGATATTGATATGCCTCTATGTTCATGAGATCATACGGATTCATGGTGTGTCATAGTCTATTGTTTCCGATCGAGATGCTCGATTCACTTCCTGGATTTGGAAGGGGTTACAGGAGGCCTTCAAGACACAGCTTCGCTTGAGCACTGACTTCTATCCTTAGACAGACGGTTAGACTGAGAGGACCATTCAGACTCTTTAGGACATGCTACATGCATGTGTCCTTGGATTTGGTCGCAGCTTGGAGGATCACCTACCTTTGGTAGAGTTTGCATACAACAACAGATACCACTCCACCATCGGGATGGAACCTTATGAGGCCCTGTACGGCCGACCTTGCATATCACCTCTGTGATGTACTGACCTAGGGATGTCAGCACTTGTAGGACCAGAGATGGTTCAGGCTATGACAGAGAAGGTGAAGATCATCCAGGAGTGGATGAAGACTGCACAGAGTAAACAGAAGTCATATGCTGATAGGAGATGGAGACCAATGGAGTTCAAGTATGGAAACCACGTTTTCTTACCGGTCTCACCTAAATGAGGTCTACGGAGATTTGTTCGGGGTGGAAAGTTATCTCTGCATTTCATTGGACCATTCCTGGTCCTCAGTAGAGTAGGCAAGGTGGCTTACCGCATGGACCTTCCACCTCAGTTTCACCACATGCATGACGTCTTCCACGTATCATAGCTGAGGAGATATGTGCACGACCCAACCCACATCATCGGTCACGAGGAGCTGGACATCGATGATGGGGAAAAGTTTGCGGAGGTCCCAGTGGAGATTGATGATCGACAGGAGCGGGTCCTACAAGGACGGTCGATTCCTCTGGTGTGTATTCACTGGTAGCACGGGAACCTACAGGAGAGCACTTGGGAGTGGGAGGCTACGATGCAAGCTCAGTACCCCCATTTGTTTCTCTAGGGTGTGTTGTAGATTTATGGGGATGTAAAGCCCTGATTTGGGAGTAATGTATAGACCCGAAAATTTCAAGGAAATTTTTTTCATAAATACTTAGGAATTTTACAAGTCTGCGGTTTTTTACGAAACTTGATTCTGAGGCCTTGTGTGCCTGGGATCAATTTATGAAGGTTTGTTCGGGTAAGTTCAGTAAATGTATGAGCAAGTTTATCTATATTTTGAACCAGTGCTCGGAATTGAAATCCAAAGACACCGATGAACTCGCAACGCCTGTATTCACTTAAGGGGACCTTTACCGCAGTTGCGTCTTATGTGGGTTGAGAGTTAATATTTAGGGATTTAGAATAAAATAAATAAAATTTTTTGTGTACAAATTTTATTTAGGTAGGTTGGTTATTTCCTCCTAAGGGGAGTTAGAGGTGGTTCCCACACCAACATAACCTCCCATGAGAGAATATTTGTGAGGTGGGGCCCACACGAGCCTAATCCCTTCACCTCCCCTTAAACCTCCCCATTAACTCCTCTTCATTAATTGAACAACCCCTCACTTTTGAATTTTAAAATAACCCTTCACCTTATTCTCTCTATAATTAATTTTTCCATCCCATGGTAAATTTATTAGGTGATTCACTTAATTAATTATAGTGGTTTGATTTTTGAATTACGTGTGTTAATAAAATAATATCCTTAGCTATTATTTTATTTTGGGGAAATTGTTATGCTGAGAGATTTTTGGGAGAGCTCCTGAGAAAAGTGTTCCTCTCATTGAAAAAATTGCCTCCAAAGAAGAATGACTTTCTCCCTTGACGAAGAACTCTCTACGATTCAAAGAACGTGATGTCGCCAACTACACTTCTTCTTCGGGTGCACTCCGACATCGACGGAATCGACATCATTCTTCCGCGACACTTGTCTTCCACAACTCGATGACGTTCGATGTCTTTTTGAGGCAGGGATGTGTTTTGATTGGATAAACATTGAATCTTAATTACTTCTTTATTTTTTCTCTTTAACTGACAGCTACTGAACTAATGTGGAGAGACCGGGCCATACTAACATGGTCTGAATCCTCCACCATTGTTGTGATTGTTGGTGGTTCTTCGTGTTCTTCATGGGTGATGAACAAAGGATTGTTACAGGTTTGTTATGCAATTCAACGAACCCAAAATTGAAGACTCAACATCATGAAGACCTAGTGGAGGTGAGATGACGATAGCCGGTGACGGTTCGGACCGGAACGAGATGGACCGTTCCTCGACCGTTCTTCGAGAAAAAATTCAAAACGTGTTTTCGGAGCCGACCAGAAGCCCGAAAACACTAGAATCGACTTCGGGACATTGGGGTGACCTAGAGTCTAATGTTTTATGATGAAAAAACTATTGAAATGAAGAACGGGCATCAAGGGAGGCACGCTGGCTAGAGGGGTCATTTCTGAAAAATTCCAGACTACAGGGTGTGTACTCCTAGAGATCACGCCGTGTAGTGAGGGAATTCTGCGGCAAGGGTTTCGTACATCAGACGGCTAACCCACGGAGTGTGACCTCTGTCACATGACATGTACTCTCCCCACAGTAAGGAGGAGGCAGTTATGCGAGACTCGGTGTGTATTTTGGGAAATACACGGACACGGACAGAAATACACGGTCAAGGGGCACGACGTGTACTCTCTATGCAGAATGGAAGAAATAGCTTTGAGAGACTCGGCGTGTATTCCAGGGATACACAGACAAGGTGTGGAGTACATTGGAATCTACTCCACCAAACGACCAGACATGGCCAGTGGTATGGGCTAACCGTATATCAATTACACGGGTTAGAGAACATGGGTTGAGGCCGTGTACGGGCACATGTCCAGCGTACACAGAGCCATCCCCAGATGTTTGTACACGGCGTGTAACCATACCACAAGCCATGTATTTACTTTTCTACACGACCAGCCCTTCGACATGGGCCATTTCACATGGGCAGTACTCGAGGTATGACTACACGGCGTGTACCATATACCAACACGCCATGTACATTTTGGAATAAGGCTTGGTCATATTGTACACATAATCTTGGATACGTTTTGTTTGAATTATCCCCCTATGGCATGGAGGACCTTTGGATTACATCAACTTGATTCTTCATGGTAGTTGATGTATTGATCCCTTGGCTCGAGGAGTGGACCCTCCTGGAATCGAGTGTGCTGTGTGCGGGAACCCTAGAGCTGGATGTCACTGCAACGACTACCATACTGGAATCCTCCATGGGTATGATGATGATGGAAAATGAATCGGAATCCTGCATGGGTTCGACGAAGACAACAACTATACTATAATCCTCCATGGGTTTGATAGCGATGACTATCGTACTTGAATCCTTTGTGGGTCCGACGGTTTGACTTCTGTTCTAGTATCCTACGTGGGTATGACAGAGTAGCTGGTCTAGAATCCTAAGTGGGTCCTACAGCTTAGCTGGTCTAGTATTGTACGTGGTTCCAATGTCGTAGATGAATCAGTGATTGCATCTGATCATCTTTATCACTTTATGAAAGATGTATACATGTGTGAGCTGAGTCTTTACATTCATTCTTTATCATCGGTGTGATTGACTTATTTCTTGTGTGGACTGGGTTGTGATTGGTCTTGAGAGTTGGAGCCAAATTGAGATTGTTGACTTTGGTATATGTATGAGAATATACCTAAGTAGAGTTGGTTGATAATTTTTGATTGTATCTTTCCTTTTTTTTAATCCTTCGTGGATTCTGGGAGACCTTCGGGGGTCTCGGGGTCCCTACTGAGTATTGTAATACTCACCCATCCATGGGCAATGCCCACAATATGTTGTGTTGGTTGCAGACGACAGACAACACTGATCGTGGTTGAGGCTTGTGGAGCTGGATGGTACCAGGAGGTGGACCACTTGGTGAGACGTACTCGGAGCTGATGGACGGACCTGTAGAGGAGACTATTTGTACGCACCCTTCAGGTGGGATTCCTGGAGGATGACTCAGTTGTTGTTATTTTCCTTTACTACTATTTTACTATCTTTTCAGTTGTACTGTACTTTTTGTTGGGTTTGTATTCTGTCCCATTTACCTTTCAGCACTTACTTTTGTATTCAGTATCTCTTTGTTCTTTCTTGTATTGTGTACTCTGATGTTTTTTTACTTTTATAAAGGAAATGCCTTCCCTTTTTATCGGGATTTACGCCTTTGGTGCTAGTCGCTAGCCCATGGCCTATGGAAGGCGGTCTTGGGGTAGTCACGACACGGGCCCTGAGGACGGTTCGTGACATTGACATCATGATGTCAAAATTTTATTACTATTTTGGGCTCTTTTATAAACTTTTTTATTTCTTATAATTATTATATTGGTATACATAACGCATGTGGGTGTTTGTGTGGACCATGAGACCGATTATGATATTAATTCCCTGAGTATTGCTGGTGTATCTTATTTCTATGTTTGATGATGATAAAATATTATTATGTGTTGATATTATATTCTCATGATGTTATACATTACTTACCTTGTATGATCTACCTTATTATGTGTGTTACCATGTCTTAGAGGTTATTCTTGGTACTTGAGATAGGTGGAAAAGTTTGGGATGTTTATCCATTAGCGGGGGAGTGAACATATCATTAAATGATGATGACGATGTATCTGAGTATCGGGTAGGGTTAAGATGGTTTGGAGGCCTATCCTGAATAAAAATTTGGGTACAAAATTCTAGAGTCCTATCAAATGATGGATCTAGGTTATGATGGTATGGGGTCCTAACCCAACTCATTTCCTTGAGATAACTGGGAGATGTGTTTGTGAGCTTAGTGGAATGTTCTTTCTCAGTTATGACCTCATATGATTATCCCATTGAAACTAATCCAAATCATGTACAATCAATGGTATGTGGTAGATTGGTTAGTACATTCATTCTTTGTACATGTGGTATGATAGTTATATTTGTTACATATTTATTATTATCATGGAATACACCTATTATACTTGATAACACTTGTTAATGAAAAATTTATAGTGTCCTAGTGGGTTTTATTACTCACAGCCTCTGAAAATTTCAATGATTGTGTAGAATTTATGTTTACGGATCTGATAAATGGAAAAGGGCCCATGGATGATGGCTGAGAAAAGGATCGTGGAGATAGTGGTGGACTAGGATGGACTCTGGAGGACTCTACAATTTATTTATTTTTATTTATTTTACCCACTAATACTTAGGTATGGGTTTCACCTTGGGATCTCATTTATTAGTTTTAGACATGTGTTCTTTATTATTATTTATTTTCTACATGATACTATAATCATTATATTATTTTTTTAATATGTTTTATATTTATTTGAGTTGGTACATGATACTGAGGGTATAGTCTCCCCACAAAATGACTTAGCCCATCACTACTAGATGACCCCTATTTTGTATGGAGAGGCATGTATAAGGTTATGTGGAACTTTATTTTGGACCTGGTGGTTTAGTTCTGGGTGTTATAAAATGGTATCATATGATAGTATAATATTTTCTATTTGCACTAACCTGGGGAATGGTATCAAGGCGATAGTTATCTTGGATTTAGGTAGGGGAGTTTCTATGTCCCTGGCCACCACATGTGTAACAGGTCTCTGAGCTACCATTAATGAGATTGTTCTTACTATTCGTATAATGATTTATTTGAATTCATGAAAACAGAAAAGGAACATTGAATCACATTCTATATATATATACACTCATTTTTGTACTATATATTAGTTCATTAATTAAATTATTAACTTTCTCAATCTATGCAGGAAAGACTATGATTTTTTGATATATATATTGCCTTTTTGTTGTGACATATCTCCACTATAATTAATTTGTAGTTATTAAAAATAATGTTATGTTTTTCATATTACAATAACTAACATGAAGCTATGAGGCCAGTGTAAGTACTAGAAGGCGTATAGAGTAGAATCCATAGAGAACCTCATGTGATCCCTTAGTCTAGTTAGTGTTTATCCTAATGACTCTGTTTGTTCCTAATTTCTTCCCTTAGTGTTATAGAATATTTCTCCCCATAGAAGACTCATGGAAACACTACCTTTCATTGGCCAGGGTTCTCACAATGCTCTTGTTCCACTTCCTTTGGTGTAGGAGGGTTCTCTAGATAACACTCCCACACCATATCTAGTGGTGAAGGTAGTAGGCCTACCCTAGTTCAGAGTCCCTCCTCTGAGATACATGGTTCATTAATTTAGAGATTTTTAACTTCATTATCCTTTATCATTTAAGGCCATTTGATGACCACGGCGTGATAAGGATTTGGGTGGACATTATCAAGTGTATCTTCATTCTAATTAAAATGTTTGCTGAAAGTAAGGGGAAGATGGAAGCATTCATGTTGTATAGACCCACCAGGAATTTGTGGGGAATAATGGGATAGGCTTTTGAAGTCAAATTAATCACTTTTGAGGCCTTCAAGGACATATTATTTGGGGATTTATTTCCTGGTATGATAAATATTGACAGATCACAGGATGTCACAGAGAAAAAGTAAGGTTTCATAACAGTTTATTCATACTACACTCATTTTATTGAGTTTATTTTCTTTGCTTCTCTTCTATTTTGAATTATAGATAAGAAATATATGAATTTTGAGACTAGAAATTATGACATCATCAGACAAAAGGCCTATATATTTTACCTAGAATCATAACTAGATGTTCTATAAATTTTCGAATCATTAAAAAGATCATAGTGTAGGGTCAATAAGTTGTACTTCTTCACCATTTTAGTTATCAGGTGGGTGGGCTACATAATACTGCATTAAATACTATTTTTTGGTAGAAGGAATTGGAATACTAGGTGCATGTAGTAGAGAAGTAGTATGTAGGTGGAGTAAAGTTTAGCATTGTTGGTTCCATTAAAAGTTAACTTGTAGTGCTTCGACTGTATAAAGATCAGACACTACCTCAGACCCTTCATGGCACCCTAGATATATTATAGGCATTGTGGAAGGAAGGTCCATCTCCTACAGTTTTTCAATAGTGATTTGAGAATGGGCTTCTATATATTGGAAAGGAAGATGTGGTCAAGGAACCTTGGATCTGACCAGGTTCCTTAGTAGTAGATTCATATTCATCATGTTCCTTAGGGAAAGGGCCATGGAGCTCATGTTGTCTTTGTGTTTATAGTGGACCAAACACTAGTAGATAGTGCTGTGGAAACATATACATCTCATGTTACATTTTTTATCAACTATACTTTATCTACTATCTTATTCTATACTAGTTTTTCTCATTGTTTCATATCTTCACAAGTAGTTATTGGACTTGACTTATTATTTATGTTATCCTCTAAATTACTTTACATTGCCACTCCATTGGGAAGAAAATTGTATTGTATTTAGTGATGCATAAAGTGTCCCATAGTCATTACCAGTTATGAACATTTATGTAACTTTATGATAATAGAGATGATGATATTTGATGTGATTATCAGTATAGATTGGATAACCATTTTATGATCTCACATTTATTGTTATCTTAGATGGGTGTAATTTAATTTTTCAAAGGGAGAGAGGTTCTTGATGACATATTAATGGGAACTAAGAATGGGTAGATTTGGTCTATAATTGATTCTACTTAGAATTATCATAATGAAGATGGAGTTCTTGTCTCTCTCAGCAGGACTAGTGGAATTCTCCTTGACTTTTACTCCACTCATGGATCTACATTAATAAATATTCTCAAATGACTTCATATGTCATCCTCTTGGTAGAAGAGTTGAATTTGAGATAGATATTTTGTCGGGTGTGCAACCCATTTCGATACCCCCATATCATATGGTTCTAGATGAGTTGAAGGATATAAAAGTGCAGTTTGATGACTTGGAGTATAAGAGAGTTTATCAGGTCAAGTACCCCACCATGGGGTGTATCTATGTTGTTCACAAAGAAGGTGGATGGTAGTCTTCAGATCTATATTTATTACCAAAAACTAAACTAGGTAACAGTAAAGAACAAATATCCCTTTCCCAGGATCAATGACCTTTTTCATCATATATTGGGTGCTCAGTGGTTCTCTAAGATTAATAATTGATCAGCCTGTCACCAATTGTGGGTTAGAGAGGAGGACAACCCAATGATGTGTTTTTAGAGAATATATGTGTTTTATGAGTAGTTGGTGATGTTTTCTTTTGTTTTTACTAATGCATCATCACTACTATAAATTTAGTTATTTTCAATGGGGTATATGTGATAGGGCCCCGTCGCAAATAGTTTTATTATGATGGACTATTGCAAATATTTCTCTGAGTTTTTCAAAAAAAACTTGTTGTGACGGGCCCATCACAAAAAACTTTAAAATAATAAAAAAAATCATATTAATACAAGTTATTAGAATAATATGAATAATAATAATAATAACAAAAGAATACTAACAAAAGAATAATATTATTATTAATAATCGTAATAATAGTAATAATATAAATAATATTAATATAATAATAATATTAATAATGAAATAATATTAATAATATAATAATAATAATAATAATATAATATTACTAATAATATAATAATAATAATAATATAATAATATAATAATATATAATAATATTAATATTAATAAAATTATATTAATAAAATAATAAAAAATTATAAAATAATAAAACATCAATATTTGAAAAAATATAAATATAAATAATAATAATAATAATAATAAATAATTTTAATAAAATAATAAAATTTAAAAAAAAAATAAAAAAAAAATTTATAAAAAAAATATTTAAAACAATATAAAAACATGCTATATAGAAATATAAATATATAATATTACAAAAAAATTAAATTCAAATATTTTATCATAAAAATTAAATACATCACTTGGGGAGAGTCTTCTGGAGGAGGTGGAGGAGATGAAGCAGATGGTTGAGGGAACACCATCACTAAACCATGATTGAGATGTTGCATGTACTCCATCATTTTCTTGTTCTGTTGTTGCCATCGATGCATCTCCTCCTGTTGTCATTGCTAATGTCGATGGATCAATTATGTCTCCCTATGAATACTCTCTACAAGCTCATCCTGAGATCACATCTACTCCTAAAACTATGCAGAAGATGATTATGAATCTCCAAGATCACCTCTCGAGCCGCTCACTGACTTCACAGTGGTACCATAATAACTCTTAGGCATCAATCAAGAGTTGATACCAACAACTCAGCCTTTCTTGAAGGCATATAGGGACGCCTCAATCCATGTTTCCTCATCAAATCTTGCAACAGTGGTCTGATCCTTAGTCTCATCATAACTGTCAATCTATTTCTGAGACATTGTGTCCTCATATGAATCCTTCTATTTCAATTTAAAATTAAAATAGTTAAAATATTATTTGTAGTTAATTTTAAAACTCAAAAATAAATTATACTAACCACAATCTGATATTGGTGATCACCTCTAATCTCTCTTGTGACATGATCGTTGTACATCCTCCTGTAAAAATAAAACTCTGTAATATTAGGTTGTTCGACTACCTATGTGAATATAAAATAAATAGTTCACATTTAATGATATATATATTAATTTAAAAATGTACTTACCATATGTTCCCTATGCATACTGAATATACGAATACCAGCTCAATGTGTCGCCTCCTATATCCCCCAGGTTTTTCAACCTAATAATGATCTCCTCTGTAAATGACCACCCATCTATTGTGAACATAATCTATCCCAATCCTAAGATGAAATCTAATCAGGTCAGTGGGCACATCTATCATGACCTGTCACCCGAGGCTCATGTCGTGACTACCCCAAGCCCGCCATCCATAGGTTAGGGGCTGGCGACATGCACCAGAAAGGCGTATCCCTATAATTGGAATTCATTGCCTATAAACATGTATAAACACACAGAGTAGAATGTAATAATAAGAAACCACAAAGTAAACTATCGTAGTAGGAGAGTGCTGAAAGGAGAGGGGCTGAAATACAAGCCCAACTAGAAATGTACAAGTACAATAGAAAAGTACAAACAGCTACAAATGTAAAGCATCTCTTGGATCATCCACCACAGATCCTACCTGACGGGTAGGTAAAACTCACAATCAGTAGTCCCTGCATCATGTCTTGCCAAATGGTCCACCTCCGAGTACCATCCAGCCCTGGGTCTCTCAGCCTCAATCAACATTGTACGTCGTTTGCACAAGACACAACAAGGTACGGGAATAGCCCGTGCAGGGGTGAGTATAACAATACTCAGTAGGGACCCCGAGACCCAATAGGTCTCCTAGTGTTCCACAAAGGAAATACCACAAGGCAATACATCAACTCTACTTAGGCATATTCCGATACATATACCTAAGTTATCACGATATACTCATCTCTTACATTAAGGAAGAATACCACAATGGTAAAACCAAGAAAGTAGAAATAACACACAGGTAATACCACTGAGATAGAATTACCACATAGGTAACACCACAAAGACATCACCACAAAGGTATAAGAACCACATAGTTAAAACCACAAATCTAGAAGTACCATACAGGTAACACCATGAAGACAAGACCACGAAGGTAGGAGTACCACAGAGGTAACACCATGAAGATAGAAGTACCACATAGGTCACACCACTTAGGTGAATAGACTCATCTCACAATCAGGTATAACTTATGTACAGAAGTACAAATGATTATTCATATGATAGATCATCTTATTCTGTTAAGTATCACTCCTTTTGACCCACACCGGATCGATAGTAACTAACACCCGCGGACCCACAGAGGATCTGACCCACACAAGACCGATAGGTAACTAACCCCTGCTAACCCACACAGGATTGGTATGCACTAACCCCCACAGGATTGTTGAGAAATGATCCACACAGGATCAGTATGCACTGACTCACACAGGATCGTTGAGTGTTGACCCACATAGGAACGTTGTTCTTTCTTCACATTACAGCCTGCCAAAGGATTCATCACACCCGATGCACTCGAGTTCCATAGAATCTTTCACTCAAGATATCGGTCATACCTCGACCACCGCTAAGCTCCATAAAAGACCAACCCAAAGGGATTATATGTCGTAAGGTATCTAACGTGATATATGATGCGTCAATCAGATGCTTGGTTTGTGAGTTATAAGCGTTTTAGTTCTGAGGGCTTGGTCGGATTCGCATTCGATCCAACCTGTCCATACTCCAAATATTTCTAAAACTCAAGTGGAGTATAAAAAAATGACCATATCGATCCAACAACCCCAATTCCACAGATAGTTCATCAAATGGATGTATGGTTCTCATGATATGGTCGTTTTAGTGTTCTTGATCCTGGTTAGGCCCAGGTCTGGTCCGACCCGTCCCGACTCGGTCTGGGCTGGGCCACAGCGGGCTCGGCCCATTGGGCCGAGGTCTGGTCCAGCTCACGAGGGGGGAACGGCATGGCCTGCTGGGTTAGCGTGGCTCGGCCTGCAAAGGCATGGCCCGCTGGGCTCGCGTGGCTCGTCTCATGATGGCGCGGCCCACTGGGCTCACACGGCCTGACCCGTGGTGAAGCGCGTCCCGGCCCGAGGAGGAGCGTGGTCTAGCCCGAGGTGGAGAGAGGCCCGGACTAAGGTGGGGCGCGGTCCGGTCTAAGGTGGAGCATATCCCGACCCATGGTTGGACACGGTCTGGTACGAGGTGGAGTGCTGACCGGCCCGTGGTGGCAGGTGGTTCTGTCCGAGGTGGAGCGCGGCCCACTGGAAGTGTGATTCACCCAAGTTAGCGTTGATGGGGTGCATCCCCCTTCTATTTTTAAGTCCAAGAGGCAGCTCCTATTGTCACTTACAAGTCACCCTCGGGACCGAAGTGGGTCCCACTGCCGCGGCTCAACCGGCGGTGCGCTGGTCGCTCCGCCCTCGCCTTCCGTAGCCAGCCGGTATGCCAGTCGCCTTTTCTATCTGCCACAGCTGACGAGTCGTAGCTAGATTCTCTGGTGGTATGTGACGGTTCACTGCACCTCCTCCGCAGTCGGCCGCTCCTCTAACAGTCGCATCTTAGTGTCGCGACCTTCTCTGGCGGCGTGCGACGGCGCGTCGCCTTCATTGTGAACTATCGGTGTCGTTGTGCCGACGGTATTCCACGGATAACACATGGATAACAAGGTAACAAAGGGTCTGGTTCGGGTTCGTTAGGCACGGTCCCATCACGTTAGCTTCTAATCACTCGGTAAAATTAAAGGGTTCAAGGAATTCACTTGAATTAAACAAAAAAGCAAACCCCTACCTCGTAAACCCATTGTATAACTTCTTCGATTGAAGGTGGATCAGTGATCTTCATTCCCTCTATAGCCTTCCAATAATTATGCTTTCACATCTTCCTTCGGTTCGGAGTTTGGTGTCGCTCACTGCCGCTCGTTGGAACTGGATCTTTCCTCCAAGTGTTTGGTGTCTTAGTACTCCTCTAGCAGTCTGTGGCTTGGTGAATCTATGCTGACACCCCTCCCCAAGCTCCATATAAATTGGGTGCGGGAGGGTGTCTAACTGTAACGACCCGAAATTTTTTTTAAATAAATTTTGTTCCCTAATTTTATGTGTTATTGTTATACTCAACAAAAATGTTTTATTTGATAAACATGATTATAATTAAAATGAGATCAGTGGGTTTTGACTATTATATAACCATCGGTCAACATGACCGCTATGAACAAAATGGTTTGATTATTGTCTCTAAATATACGTAATCTTGGTTAATTATTATAGAAAGAAGATTTGATGGCCTCACCTAGTAGTCTTGGACCGATCGAAGCCCATCTAACAGAGCTTGGGAAGGAGGTAGCACCACTGGGCTTTGCTCTGGATCAAATCCAAGCCGAACTTCATCGTGTGAAGCTAGAACGAAATCGCCTTCGTGAGAAGTTCAAACTGATAGAAATTACTACTCGGGCAATGTTGACTGATCCGCCCCAAGCTTCTATCACCCTAGCACACCTTACTCTTAGGTCCTATGCTGGTATTATAAGGGGTTATGTAACGAGACCGTAACTACCTTGTGTAATCCTTGTTTTAAATAAAAATTGGGATTTCTTCTTATGATGAAGTTTATGAATTTTGAACTGACCGGATAAATATAGTATGCATATTTTTGATGAATTTTAGAAAAAAAGATATTTTAAATATGTTTATGTAAACCCTAAATAGTTAAAAATGTGTAATGATTTTCAAAAAATGGTCTTCTACAATTATGTTCAGTACTAAACTTAGAGTCTAATAAGATCAACTTGATTTTTGATGAATAGTAAATTATGAATAGTGATTTTATGATTAGGATTAGTAATATTACCAAATGGATTAGTAATCTCACTTAAAGAAAGTTTTAAAATAATCTAGGCACCTTGATTAAGTAATGTGATTCAATAAAATAGTTAAATAACGGTTTCATTAATTATTATTCGAGTATTAGTTTTTTCGGGTGAATAGTGTTTTTTAATTAAGAATTTAATTAAAAATAATTAGAAAATTATTTTTATAAAAATGACTTTATTTTTGAACTCAGAGCATCGATATTATGTTATGGTAATATTTGGGGTTTTTTCTGAAAAAAATGAATTTTCGATGAATAGTGTTTTTATTTAAAAATTAAATTAAAAATATTTAGAAAATTATTTTTATAAAATGGATTTCATTTTTGAAATCAGAGCATTGATATTTGGTTAATGTGAAATTTTGGGATTTTTCTGAGAAAGTTGAATTTTCAGTGAATAGTAAAAATACAGTTTTAGGGTTTCGGTATGTTTAATGACATCATAACGGTGTCATGATGATGTCATGAGATCTTTTGAGGGTTGGCCGGCCAAGGGTGATGAATTATTGTTTTGGTGGCCCCATGTGGCCTAACTCGATGATAAATGACAAGGGAGAGCACATGGGTTTGAGAAAAGCCCATGTGAGGTGTCCCTTGGCCATTAATGCCTTGTCCCCTCACTTTCCCTATAAATACCAAGCCCTCCTCTCATCCATTCGACTCCCCACTCATTACCAACGAATTTCTGGTCTCATTACCTCCCAAGGAGTCCTCCCAAGGTGCCCCCAAGCCCTCATGGTCCCAACCTTTGAGGTTTAAGAGTTACATTTTAAGTTAAGGGATCCGACCCCTCTCTTTCTTTTCAAGTAATCTCTTTTATGTCATTTACTTTATACTCCATGTTCTTATGTTGGAGGATGTTCTTTTATATTCATCCTACTGCCAATTTCATGTTCATATTATGAGAGACCCCCCCTTGCTCTCATCAATTCGTTTTAAGAATGTTTAAGTGGCGCCGTTAGGCTGCCGAATTTTTAAGGGATTCTTTCACCTTCCTCGTTTTCAAGTTCTATTTTCATTCAAGTCTTTCATGTTCCTTTTTATTATGTTGGGGTATGATCTCTAAATTATCATACTGATCTTTTATGATCATATGATGAGAGACCCCATTTGATCGCTTCAATTCAGTATTTTGAAGTTTAAAGTGGCGCCGTTAGGCTGCCGAATTTTTAAGTAGTTCTTCACCCTTCTCGTTTTGAAGTTCTACTTTCATGTCAACTATTTCAAGTTCCTTTTTGTTATATTGGGGTATGATCTCTATATATATCATACTGGACTCTTATGTTCATATGATGAGAGACCCCATTTGATCGCTTCAATTCAGTATTTTGAAGATTAAAGTGGCGTCGTTAGGCTGCCGAATTTTTAAGTAGTACTTCACCCTTCTCGTTTTGAAGTTCTACTTTCATGTCAACTATTTCAAGTTCCTTTTTGTTATATTGGGGTATGATCTCTATATATATCATACTGGACTCTTATGTTCATATGATGAGAGACCCCATTTGATCTCTTCAATTCAGTATTTTGATGTTTTAAGTGGCGCCATTAGGCTGCCGAATTTTTAAGTGGTTCTTCACCCTTCTCGTTTTGAAGTTCTACTTTCATGTCAATTCTTTCAAGTTCCTTTTTGTTATGTTGGGGAATTATCTCTATATCCATCATACTGATCTCTTATGATCATATGATGAGGGACCCTATTTGATCTTGTCAAATCATTTTCTTTTGAAGTTAAGTGACGCCGTAAGGCTGCCGAATTTTTAATAAGAGAAATCTAATTTTTTTTCTTCCATGTTTTTCATTTCAAATGGTATGTCCTTGAAATTTCATTACCATGATCATTTATACTTCTTATTCGGTCCATATACTGTTTTATGGGTCATTTATGAATGTTTGACTCATTTTCCCTCTCTTTTTAATGTCTTCTAAAACCTCATAACATAGCCGTTTTGCTGCAGAATTTCCATCTCAAAATGTCTCTCTCTTTTTCTAAAGTTCTTTTATATTATTAAGTGAATACTCAAAGCTCTTTCTTCTAAAGGGGTATTCACATATATACTAAAATGTTCTATTTTAAATTCTGGGATTTACATACATGAGACCCACCTTCCTTTTCTGTGGGTTTTAAAGTGACGTAAAGATCATGTCTTTAAAGCAGTTTTTAAAATGTTATGATTATGAAATGAAACCCATTTATTTTATGCTATGTGGGTTATTTATGAAATGTTTGATGATGATATATGTGGCTCACATGATAATAAAGGAAAATTTAAGGGTGCGCCCGGATAGCGCTCCAATGCATTGGGTAATGATGTAACCACTAGAGATTACAATTTTAACGATGCCTTGGTGAAAAACCTTGGTAATTTTTAACGACACCTTGGGGATGGACCTTGGTGAAATGAAACGATTGTCAATATTAAATGTTTCAGCCACATCTTCAGGTTATGAAAAAGTTTTATTTTTATTATGATATGCCTCATGATTTCATTTTCATGCATTAAAGTTCTTTTCATGAATTTATTGATGTATCTCAAGTTCATATGTAAAATGTTTCACTTGTTTCCCTTGCTGGGCCTTCTGCTCACCCTTCCTTTTGATGTATGACCCCAGGTTATGAGATGTAGTAATGAGCCGAGGGTGAACATGAGGAGAAGCCTTTCAAGTGTTTAAGAAGAATGTTTTTTTTTGTTTCATGTTTTATGTTCCTTGTTTCCAAGACACTAAACCTTAAAGATCCTCAGTTCCGTGTAATGGAATGGAAAGTTATGTTATAAAAAGACGGGATGCTATAGTTGGTATCAAAGGATGGTTTCTTTATTTGTGGAAATTAGGATATGAAAACTCTAGGAGGAACCCAATAGAAAAGTTTAATATAGGAAATCTTCCTGGTATTTTGGTGATTATTGAGTAAGGGGTTTCCAAGAAAATACATCCCTGTCTGGATACGAGCAGGTAGAGGTGGCTCTAGCACAGATGTACATAGGGGTAAAACCCGAAAACACCGCTTTGAGCTAGACTCGAACGGGAACTGGTACACGACAACGGGCCTTGCTGCACTCTTGGTTACGACACTCCCGGGGGATATGCTTTGGTAAATTCATAAGCTTGGTATGAACCATTGTTAAAGGATCAAAGATAAAATAAAATAAAGGTTCACATAAGAATATATGATCATTCATAACCTAGATGGGAACCTAGGAGATCACAAGTTAGGGTATACCTTTCATATACAAGTTATCCTTATATGCTTTCAATTCCTTTTCATGATTATTAGCTAAGTACTTAAGCCCCTAATTATGCTTTCTCTTCTTAGTTAATGGTGGGAAATGGAAGAACATGTTCTGAAAACCAATGTGATAGGAAATGCGACGATTTTTGTATTAATATGACAGGGATGATTAGGGGATTAAAATATGATTATTATTTTGGAAGACATTCATTATTTTGGGAACCATATTTGATCGAGGTAAATAGATTACTACGGTATTTTCATTGAGGAGTAAGGTTGACTTATATTTTGAAGAATCGATGAATTTAAGGTGAACTTATAGTAATTTAGGTTACTTATGGGAATGACTAACCTATCTTGGGTAAAATATGTTTAGGTTAGCTACTTTTTTATAAGATGTTTGGAGTGGTTGATGTTGTCTGGAGATGAACAATGAAGTTGTTTTGGAAGACTATGTTATCAAATCCTTATTGTATTTGGGTTTCAATCTTAGTTTGGTTTGTTTTGAGGAATTTTAAGGACCATTATTTATGGAATGGTATATGATGAACTTTGGGTAGTACCATGGAACTTTGATGATTTAAAAGTAGTTTCCATTCCTATGGGATTCTTTCTTTTTGAAGAGTTGTTTTACCTTAACCTTTCTGTTTTTGGGATAATGTTTAAAGATAGAAGAAATAGATAGTTAATCTTTTGTAGATTATGTGATTATATAGAAGATGATTCTTGTGCTTTTATGAGACCAAGTGTTTTTGAATTCTCATCATTTGGAGAAAAGATTAGTGTTGGTAGGGACTTGTTAAAGGATGAAAATCTACTTGAAGGTAGGTATATTTTCTTATGTTTTTGTTCTATGTAGTAAATGAAATCCTCAAAATTATGAAAAGAAACGTAAAACAAAAATGTTGTTGGTTTATGTTTCCTACTAGGTAATCAAAGACCGTTTACACAAATCATAAGTTTGGGATTTTCTCATGGTTAACTTTCTCCTAATCATGTTCTCTATCACTCTCCCTCAGAAATTGAACCTTTGTTTTTTCCTCCATGTCCATGTTTTCCTACATGGAACCCTAGTGTGGGTTAACTCGGGTGACCATTGTACTTCCCTTTCTTTATTTTAAAGTAATAGTTTTACTGACTCCTTTTCCGATGTGGGACTTTCAATGAAATTTCAAAACCCAATTTTAAAATTGCGAGGACGCAATTTCTTAAGGGGGGAAGATTGTAACGACCCGAAATTTTTTTTAAATAAATTTTGTTCCCTAATTTTATGTGTTATTGTTATACTCAACAAAAATGTTTTATTTGATAAACATGATTATAATTAAAATGAGATCAGTGGGTTTTTACTATTATATAACCATCGGTCAACATGACCACTGTGAACAAAATGTTTTGATTATTGTCTCTAAATATAAGTAATCTTGGTTAATTATTATAGAAAGAAGATTCGATGGCCTCACCTAGTAGTCTTGGACCGATCGAAGCCCATCTAACAGAGCTTGGGAAGGAGGTAGCACCACTGGGCTTTGCTCTGGATCAAATCCAAGCCGAACTTCATCATGTGAAGCTGGAACGAAATCGCCTTCGTGAGAAGTTCAAACTGATAGAAATTACTACTCGGGCAATGTTGACTGAGCCGCCCCAAGCTTCTATCACCCTAGCACACCTTACTCTTAGGTCATATGCTGGTATTATAAGGGGTTATGTAACGAGACCATAACTACCTTGTGTAATCCTTGTTTTAAATAAAAATTGGGATTTCTTCTTATGATGAAGTTTATGAATTTTGAAATGACCGGATAAATATAGTATGCATATTTTTGATGAATTTTAGAAAAAAAGATATTTTAAATATGTTTATGTAAACCCTAAATAATTAAAAATGTGTAATGATTTTCAAAAAATGGTCTTCTACAATTATGTTCAGTTCTAAATTTAGAGTCTAATAAGATCAACTTGATTTTTGATGAATAGTAAATTATGAATAGTGATTTTATGATTAGGATTAGTAATATGACCAAATGGATTAGTAATCTCACTTAAAGAAAGTTTTAAAATAATCTAGGCACCTTGACTAAGTAATGTGATTCAATAAAATAGTTAAATAACGGTTTCATTAATTATTATTCAAGTATTAGTTTTTTCGGGTGAATAGTGTTTTTTAATTAAAAATTTAATTAAAAATAATTAGAAAATTATTTTTATAAAAATGACTTTATTTTTGAACTCAGAGCATCGATATTATGTTATGGTAATTTTTGGGGTTTTTTCTGGAAAAAATGAATTTTCGATGAATAGTGTTTTTATTTAAAAATTAAATTACAAATATTTAGAAAATTATTTTTATAAAATGGATTTCATTTTTGAAATCAGAGCATTGATATTTGGTTAATGTGAAATTTTGGAATTTTTCTGAGAAAGTTGAATTTTCAGTGAATAGTAAAAATACAGTTTTAGGGTTTCGGTATGTTTAATGACATCATAACGGTGTCATGATGATGTCATGAGATCTTTTGAGGGTTGGCCGGCCAAGGGTGATGAATTATTTTTTTGGGGGCCCCATGTGGCCTAACTCCATGATAAATGACAAGGGAGAGCACATGGGTTTGAGAAAAGCCCATGTGAGGTGTCCCTTGGCCATTAATGCCTTGTCCCCTCACTTTCCCTATAAATACCAAGACCTCCTCTCATCCATTCGACTCCCCACTCATTCCCAACGAATTTCTGGTCTCATTACCTCCCAAGGAGGCCTCCCAAGGTGCCCCCAAGCCCTCATGGTCCCAACCTTTGAGGTTTAAGAGTTACATTTTAAGTTAAGGGATCCGACCCCTCTCTTTCTTTTCAAGTAATCTCTTTTATGTCATTTATTTTATACTCCATGTTCTTATGTTGGAGGATGTTATTTTATATTCATCCTACTGCCTATTTCATGTTCATATTATGAGAGACCCCCCCTTGCTCTCATCAATTCGTTTTAAGAATGTTTAAGTGGCGCCGTTAGGCTGCCGAATTTTTAAGGGATTCTTTCACCTTCCTCGTTTTCAAGTTCTATTTTCATTCAAGTCTTTCATGTTCCTTTTTATTATGTTGGGGTATGATCTCTAAATTATCATACTGATATTTTATGATCATATGATGAGAGACCCCATTTGATCGCTTCAATTCAGTATTTTGAAGTTTAAAGTGGCGCTGTTAGGTTGTCGAATTTTTAAGTAGTTCTTCACCCTTCTCGTTTTGAAGTTCTACTTTCATGTCAACTATTTCAAGTTCCTTTTTGTTATATTGGGGTATGATATCTATATATATCATACTGGAATCTTATGTTCATATGATGAGATACCCCATTTGATCGCTTCAATTCAGTATTTTGATGTTTAAAGTGGCGCCGTTAGGCTGCCGAATTTTTAAGTAGTTCTTCACCCTTCTCGTTTTGAAGTTCTACTTTCATGTCAACTATTTCAAGTTCCTTTTTGTTATATTGGGGTATGATCTCTATATATATCATCATGGACTCTTATTTTCATATGATGAGAGACCCCATTTGATCTCTTCAATTCAGTATTTTGATGTTTTAAGTGGCGCCATTAGGCTGCCGAATTTTTATGTGGTTCTTCACCCTTCTCGTTTTGAAGTTCTACTTTCATGTCAATTCTTTCAAGTTCCTTTTTGTTATGTTGGGGAATTATCTCTATATCCATCATACTGATCTCTTATGATCATATGATGAGGGACCCTATTTGATCTTGTCAAATCATTTTCTTTTGAAGTTAAGTGACGCCGTAAGGCTGCCAAATTTTTAATAAGAGAAATCTAATTTTTTTTCTTCCATGTTTTTCATTTCAAATGGTATGTCCTTGAAATTTCATAACCATGATCATTTATACTTCTTATTCTGTCCATCTACTGTTTTATGGGTCATTTATGAATGTTTGACTCATTTTCCCTCTCTTTTTAATGTCTTCTAAAACCTCGTAACATAGCCGTTATGCTGCAGAATTTCCATCTCAAAATGTCTCTCTCTTTTTCTAAAGTTCTTTTATATTATTAAGTGAATACTCAAAGCTCTTTCTTCTAAAGGGGTATTCACATATATACCAAAATTTTCTATTATAAATTCTGGGATTTACATACATGAGACCCACCTTCCTTTTCTGTGGGTTTTAAAGTGACGTAAAGATCATGTCTTTAAAGCAGTTTTTAAAACGTTATGATTATGAAATGAAACCCATTTATTTTATTCTATGTGGGTTATTTATGAAATGTTTGATGATGATATATGTGGCTCACATGATAATAAAGGAAAATTTAAGGGTGTGCCCTGATAGCGCTCCAATGCATTGGGTAATGATGTAACCACTAGAGATTACAATTTTAACGATGCCTTGGTGAAAAACCTTGGTAATTTTTAACGACACCTTGGGGATGGACCTTGGTGAAACGAAACGATTGTCAATATTAAATGTTGCAGCCACATCTTCAAGTTATGAAAAAGTTTTATTTTTATTATGATATGCCTCATGATTTCATTTTCATGCATTAAAGTTCTTTTCATGACTTTATTGATGTATCTCAAGTTCATATGTAAAATGTTTCACTTGTTTCCCTTGCTGGGCCTTCTGCTCACCCTTCCTTTTGATGTATGACCCCAGGTTATGAGATGCAGTAATGAGCCGAGGGTGAACATGAGGAGAAGCCTTTCAAGTGTTTAAGAAGAATGTTTTTTTTTGTTTCATGTTTTATGTTCCTTGTTTCCAAGACACTAAACCTTAAAGATCCTCAGTTCCGTGTAATGGAATGAAAAGTTATGTTATAAAAAGACGGGATGCTATACTAACGGTGTTGGGAATTAATGGGGGCTCCTTAATTAGGAAGCTTCACAATTATCGAATGATATTGTTACATTGTAATGAAAGGTCAATCCATTTAATGGCTTGAAACATCATTGGTCCCACACTCTATTTTTCCATTGAAGGATATGAAAGAAAATAAAATAATAAATTTGATTTATTTTATTATTTTAAATGGTCAAAAAACATAACTTTTTCTCCAGACCTACTATGGTCAAATTAAAGTACCCCTTAAGCGAATCCTAGTGCTACAGATTCAATCGTGCCCTCAGATGTTTATCCGAGCACCGGTTCATAAGTTAGAAAATGATGCTCATGCATTTACTAAACGTACCTAAAAAGTTAAGAAATTAATTCCTACCACTCTGGGACTCAGAATCACACACTGTCAATTTTCACAGACTCATAATTATTCCATATAATTTAAAACAATTACTTGGAATATCTAGGTCTTTAACTTCTCCCCACCTTAGGTATTTTTGTCCCTGAAATCCACATCATAGACTAAGAAAAAAAATGGGGTTTCTGACCATGAATTTGAGCCTCCAGCTCCCATGTTATCTCTTGGATATTCTCTTGCTTCCAGCGAACACACACCAGAGGTATCAACCGCCCATAAAGGACTCACTCCTGTCGATCCTCAATCTCTACTGGAACCTCCATAAATGTCTCCCCATCATCAAAATCTAGCTCGACATGGTCAATGATGTGTGATGGGTCATGCATGTATTTCTTTAGCTAGGATATGTGGAAGACGTCATCCACCCTCTCCAACTATAGTGGTAGTGACAAGCAGTATGACACCTCACCAATCCTCCAAAGTATTAGAAATGGTCTGATAAACCTCGGTGATAACGTGACGCCTCGGCCAAATCTCAATAGTCCCCGCCGAGTGGAGACTCGCAAAAATATGTGGTCCCCCTCATAGAACTCCAAAGGTCTCCATCTCCTATCAAAATAAGACTTATGACTGCTCTGTACTGTCTTCATCCGCTTTTTGATGATCATCACCTTCTTAGTGATAGCCCGTACCAACTCTGGACCCATAAGTGCTGACTCCCCTGGGTATGTCCAGCATAGAGGTGATATGTATGGTTGACCGTACAAGGCCTCAAAATGTGCCATACCAATGGTGGAGTGAAAACTGTTGTATGAAAACTCCACCAAGGGCATGTGATCCTCCAAACTATGGCCAAAATCTATGACGCAATCACGAATAATTTCCTCCAGTTTCTGTATGGTCCACTCTATCTGGACATCCATTTGAGGATGAAAGGCGGTTCTTAAACTTAGCTGAGTCCCAAACGCATCCTATAACACCTTCAATAACTGGGAAGTAAAACATGCATCATGGTCAAAGACAATCATCGATGGAACCCTATTGAGTGGAAAAATCTCATATACGTAGCAGTGTCCCATGCCCTCTACGAATCCCTTCTCTCGAATAGGTAGGAAGTGGGCCGAATTTGTGAGTCGGTCAATGATCACCTAGATAGAATCATGTCCCCTGGACGTATGTGGAATCCCTGTCACAAAGTCTGTGGAGATTCCCTCCCACTTCCACACTGTCACCTCTTGTGGATATGTTAAGACTATTGAAACCTGATGCTAGGCCTTCACTTGAAAACAAGTGAGGCATTGAGACACAAACTCTTCCACTTCTTTCTTCATCCCTAACCACCAGTGCTAAAGTCGGAGGTCCAGGTACATCTTCACCACACTAGGATGTATAGCCAGAGGGGATGTATGGATCTCCATCAATAACTCCTCCCATAGTGCCACTGATACCATGGTACATCCTCTAAAGAGGATGGCGTGATCCCCACCATCAGTAAATCCATCAGGTTCCTATACTGAGGATATCTGAGCTCGTCGAGCCTTGCAGTCATTGTCTCCAAGCTATGCCTCCCTAACTCACTGAAAAAATAGGGGAGTGATTGTCATAGACTATAGGTATGCTGATCCATCAATATCCATGAAAGATATCTACATCGAAGCTAACTGCTCTGTCTCCTTTCTCAATAGCTACAGACCATACCTCTTTCTAAGTGCATCTGCTACCACGTTCCCCTTCCCAGGTGTACAGAATATCTCAAAGTCATAGTCTTGGAGGATATCTATCCATCGTTAATGTATCAGGTTCAGGACCTTATGTGAGAAGATATACCTACGACCCTTGTGATCAGAGTAGATGGTAAAACGTTTTCCCATCAAGTAATGTCACGTCATCTTCAGGGAGAAGACCATTTTTGCTAACTCTAGGTCATGGGTAGCGTAGTTCTTCTCAGGATATCTTAGCTATCATGAGCCATAGGTGATCACTTCTCACTCCTACATCAGAACACACCCATGTCTAGTCCCTGATTAATCGTAGTAGACTACACACCCAATGCCCTATTTTGGTAACCTCAAGATGGGGGCACTCGTCAGTCTCTACCTCAGCTCTTGAAAACTCTGATTGAATCAGTCCATCGATAAAAAAGCTTATACATTCTTCATCAATGCTATCACGGGTGGCGCAAATCTGGAAAAGTCAGGCATGAATCTCCGGTAGTATCCAACCAACCCTTGGAAACTCGACACCTCGGTCACACTCTTGGGTGGATCCCAAGAAAGAACAGCCTCTATCTTCACTGGATCCACTGAAACTCTATCCTCCAAGATAACGTGTCCACAAAAGTGGACCTCTCGTATCCTGAACTTGAACATTGAGAGCTTACCATAAATATAGTGCTCTCAATGTGTATCCAGAACTATCTGCAGATGATAGGAATTCTCCTCCTCTGTTGGTGATTATATCAAGATGTTGTCAATGAAGTCCACAACAAAGCGATCAAGGTATGGCTGTATTATCCTGTTCATGAGTCCAATTAACACTACTAGGGAATTGGTCACGCCGAATGGAATAACTAAGAACTCATAGTGTCCATACCGACATCTGAAGGTCATTTTCTATAAATCCTCATCTCGTACTCTAAGCTAATGATAGCCTAATCGGATGTCTACCTTCGAAAACCAACAAGCTCCCTTCATTTGTTAAAAACGATCATCAATCCCCATAAGTGGATACTTGTTATTTATAGTCACCTGGTTCATGTGTCGATAGTCCACACAGAGTCTCAAACTCCGATTTTCCTTCTTGACGAACAAAATCGGGGCTGCCCATAAAGAAATGTTGGCCCTTATGAACCCCTTTCTCTACATGTCCTCCAACTATACCTGTAACTCATGAAGCTCTATGGGAGCCATCTGATATGATGGTGTAGATATCGGTGCCATCCCATGGTACAGGTCAATGTAAATTTCTACCTCTCTACATTGAGGTAGTCCCAGAACGTCATCGGGAAAGACATTGGGAAAACTGTTCCACCACTATAGGATAGCTTGGACTCTCAACATCTACTTCTCCAAGGGTAAGGCTAGCCAACTGATGTGTGATTGTCTACACCCTCCTCTGGACAATTCCATCCTATGCTCCAAAGGTTCCCTTCTCATTGGTGAAGGAAAACTTGGTCCCATCCCTGCGTACACACCTCACTTTGTGCCTAAAACAGTCAATCCGGGCATGGATAATAGATAACCAGTACATTCCCAAGATGACATCGTAAGGCCTCGATGATGCTACTAGAAGATCACATATGATGCTTTCACCTCCTAGAGTAATCTCACACTGCCGGTACCAGTGTGTAATCATCGAATCCTATCCCATTGGATTCTCTAGCCATAAGGATCGACCCAATGACTCCACCAGAATCTCCAATCTCTGAATGACGATCGTGGAAACCAATGAGTGACTAGAACATATGTCAATAAGTACTACAACTAAGGTGGAGTAGACACATATCGTACCCTTAATCATCTCTGAAGCACTGTGGTCGTAAGCCTTAGATCACTAGAGCTGAGATCTTCTCCATCCACCCGCCCCCTATGGTCGGGGTGGACCACCGAAAGGTAGTAGTGGTAGAACCTAGAATCACCGCCCACTGACTACTACATGACCAACTCCTCTGCCATGTCTGCATGCTGCCTACAGACCTCCTCAATTGAATATTTTCCTCTGCCTCAATGATCCCTCGATCATATTTTGTTCATCTGAATGTCGGGTCGGGTAGTCCTGAGCCATGTGACCCTGCCCGCCGCACGTGTAGCACCGCCTACTCCTCAGCTGTTCGCCTATGTCCCATGAGCCTCGCACCACTGACCCTATATCCTAAGGTTGTCCACCATATAGTCTAGCCCGCTTGGGCCCCTGCGTCATCCGCCTAATACCTATTATAGATGACTCTGCTACATGACGTCTGGTCGTGGCTCTCACTGTCGGTTCCTACTCAGCTAGGAAGGTCTCCACTAAAAGCACTCTCTCTAACACCCCATCCTACATCAGAATGTTGAGTGATATCATCGATGCTCTGATCTCTCAATGGAGACCCTACTAAAAGGTCTGGGCTCTGAAGAAAGGGTCTCGTACCATTTTGGTGGAGTATCAGAATAGATCAGTGAACCTCGTCGAGTACTGGGCCACAGTCATGTTGCCTTGTTGTAAGTGTAGCAACTCAAGTATAAGCACTGAGCGTAGAGTCGCTGGGACGAACTCTTCCCTAAAAAGGCTATCGATGTCCACCAAAATGAGGGTCACATCATCGTGTATCTAGAGCATCAAGCTTCACCATCTCCCTACTACTTTCTGAAAGATACTGGCTGCTAGGATCACCATAAGGTCAGCTAGTGTCCCCACTAAGTGGAAAACTCTTACTACAGCCTCTAGCCAGTCCTCATCTACTTGCGGGTCCATCTCGCCTCGGATTATCATAGTCCTCTTCCACTGAAACTCTTTCAATGTGCTCATTTGGTATGCACCCTCTGCTATTGGGGATAGTGGTAGTGGTTACCCAACGAGTAGTGGTGCTGCTGGTACACCACCCGAAGGTGCTAACGCCGTAACAGGGCCCTGCACTGAGGCCTCATTGCTCGGGGGGATGTTGTTGCGTACTCTCTTAGGAATCCAAGTTGGCTATCTATGTGGAGGCATCCTAAAAGAAAAAAGGTGTTCCACATCAATAAGTAATACCTGGTGAGATGAATCAAAGTGATTATAAGAAAAACTTCTCAAAAACACATGCAATTAGTGTTTCCATGCACTGAGTTGGAAGTCAAAATTTAGGGTCCTGATGTATGGATACATCAGTCGCTGCACCAACATTGTATTCCCCAAACTGATAACCAAACTCATAACACTTAACTCTATTGGCACACAGAAAATATTAGAGTCCTAGTTATTCAGTAGAATGGACTCTCCTAATACCACTTTGTCACAACCCTTCTCCCAGGGATTGTGTTGTGATGACCTCAAGTCTGCCTTCCATAGTCCAGGGTCTAGCGACTAGCACTGGAAAGTCATATCCCTATAACGGGAAGGCATTTCCTTTAAACTTGTACAAACACACAGAGTAGAATGCAATAAGAAGCAACCACAAAGTGAACTTTTGTTGTATGAGAGTGTTGAAAGTAGATGGGGCCGAAATACAAGCCCAACTGGAAAAGTACAAGTACAACTAAAAATAATAAACAGATAAAAAGTGCAAATAAGATCATGGATCATCTACCACAGATCCTACCTGAAGGGTCGATACAACTCACAATTAGTAGTCCCTGAATCACGTCACGCCAAATGGTCCACCTCTGAGTACCGTCCTATCCTATCTCTCTCAGCCTCGATCAACATTATACATCATCTGCACAAGACACAACAAGGTGAGAGAATTGCCCGTGCATGGGTGAGTATAACAATACTTTGTAGGGACCCCAAGCCACCGTAGGTCTCCTAGAGTTCAACAAAATAAATTCCAAAAAGCAAGACTTCAACTCTACTTAGGTATATGCCCATACATATACCTAAGTTATCCTGATATACACAACTCATACATGAGGGAATAATACCACAAAGGTAACACCACGAAGGTAGAAATACCACACAAGTAAAACCACTAGGATAGAATTACCACACAGGTAACACCACGAAGATATCACCACAAAGGTAGAAGCACCACATAGGTAACACCATGACGCTAGAAGTACCACATAGGTAAAACCAAGAAGATAACACCACAAAGGTAAGATTACCACACAGGTAACACTACAAAGATAGAAGTACTACACAGGTAGCACCACGAAGATAGAAGAACCACACAAGTCACACCTCGTACGTGAATAGACTCTGCTCACAATCAGGTATGACTTAAGTACAGAAGAAAAAATGAATAGTAGTAATCTAGATCATCTTATTTTTTTATGTATCACTGCTTCTGACCCACACAGGATCGATTGGTAACTAACCCCGGCTGACCCACACAGGATCTGACCCACATAAGATTGATAGGTAACTAACCCGTGTGGAACCACACATGATCTAACTCACACCAGATCATTATGTGCTGACCCACATAGGATCACAGAGCACTGACCCACATAGGATTTGACCAATATAGGATCTATGTGCACTAACCCACACAGGATATTTGAGTACTGACCTACCCAGGATCGTTGTTCTTTCTTCAGGTTACAGCATGCCACATGATTCCTCGCACTCGGTGCGCTCGAGTTCCGTAGAATCTGCTCCTCGAGATATTGGTCATATCTAGACTACCTATAAGGTCCACAAAGGAGTAACCCAAAGGACCGTTATGTATTAATGTCTCCAATGTTACAGATGGTGTGTCAATCAGATGCCTGATCCGTGAGTAATAAGCGTTTTAGTTCCAAGGGCCCGGTTGGATGCCGGGTCAATCCAACCCGGTCATACTCAAACTATTTCCAAAACTCAAGTGGATTATACCAAAAGGATCGTCTTTATCCAAGGATCACAATGACGTAAATGATTTTTCAAACATATGTCTGGTTTTCACGATATGGCGCTTTTAGTGCTCCTGGGCCCGGTTAGGCATGGGTCTGTTCTGACCCGGTCAGACCAACCCGGCCTGACCTGGTCTGGGCTGGGCCGTAGTGATCTCATCCAGCTAGTCCGATGTCCAGCTCGACCCCCCATGGGGTACGGCTCAGCCTGCAAGGGGGTGGCACGATGGGCTCGTGTGGCCCGGCCTGCAATGTTGTAGCCCACTGGGCTCGCGCGGCCCGACCCATGGTGAAGCATGGCCCGGCCCGAGGTGGGCTACGGTCTGGACCAATTGGGATCATGGACCGGCCCAAGGTGGGGTGCCGTCTGGTTTGAGGTGGAGCGTGTCCCGGACTGTGGTGAGGCGCGGTCTGGTCTAAGGTGGAACATGGCCTGGCCCATGGGGGCGCGGTCCAGTCCGAGGTGGAGCACAGCCCGCTGATACTGTGGTCCGCCTGAGCAGGCACCGAAGGGATGTGGCCCCCTTCCATACTAAAGACCTAGAGGCAGTTCCTATTAGAATATCCAAGTCTCCAGCAAGACTCGAGCGGGTCTCGTCGTCGCATCATTGGAGTCGTGGCTCCACCGATGGCTTGCTGGTTGCACCTTCATCACCTTCCGCGGTAGGACAGTGTGTCGGCCGCCTCTTTCGTCTGCCATGTCTGACAAGTCATGGCCAGTTCCTCTAGCAGAACTCGATGGCGCATTGCACCTCCTTCGCAGTAGACCAGTTCTGGCCACTCTGCTGACCGTCACGGCTTAATGTCGCGACCTTCTCTTATGGCGTGCAACGGTACGCCGCCTCCATTGTAAACGGCCAGCGCCGCCGTGCCGGAGGTATTCCATGGATAAAACATGGATATCATGGTAGCGTAGGGTCTGGTCTGGTTTCGTTAGGCCTGGGCCCTCTGTGTTAGCTAGTAATCACGAGGGAAGATTAATGGGTTCAAGGAATTCAATTGAATTAAATAAAAATCAAACCCCTACCTCGTAAACCTGTTACAGAACGTCCACACTTGAAGGTGGATTGGTGATCTATATTCCTACCACATGAATCCAACGATGACACTTTGACATCGTCCAACAGTTCAGGGATTGGTGTCGCTCGTCACCACTCATCTAAACCAGCTCTATCCTCCAAGGGTTTGGCATCTCAGTACTCCTTCATCACTTCTTTTCTTGGTAAAGTTGTGTTGAAACCCCTCCCGAATCTCTATATAAATAGGGTAGGGGTGTCTAACAGTGTTGGGAATTACTTGGGGATCATTAATTAGGAAGCTTCCCAATTCTATAACAATACTGTTATGTAGGAATGAAAGGCCAATCCACTAAATGGATTGACACATCGCTGGTCCTACACTCTGTTTGTCTGTTGGAGGATATGAAAGAAAATAAAATAATAAAGTTATTTTATTTTATTTCACTTAAAATGTCACAAAACGTAACTTTTTCTCCATACCTACTTCATTCAAAGTAAATTCCCCTTTAAGATATTCTTGGTGCTTTAGATTCAATGGTGACCTAGGATTTTTAATCCGAGCATCGGTTCAAAAGTTATAAACTGTCGCTCATGCGTTTACTGAACGTACCTAAAAAAAGATCAGAAATTATTTTCAGGAACGGTCGACCTTGGAATCACACACCTTAAATTTTTATAAACTCGTAATAATTCTATATGATTTAAAACATTACTTTGAAAATTTGGGTCTTGACAACAGTAAGAAAAATAAAACTCTATGACTCTTGTTTTCCTCATAACTGTCCTCCTCTAATTGTGAAATAGCTAATTGAAACAATCACGCATACAACCCTCACATGCCTGCTAGAGAGAGCCATGCATGCAATCATTTATGGGATACAATTTACACTAAAAAAAATAATAATATCAAGTTATTAATTAAATAAATTTGAAAATAAATATTATTTATTTACATACCGTCCAATGATTGAACATGAAATTCTAAACAGTAATGGGAATATGATCCCATGTATATCATGATCCATAAAAATAATTTCGCAATATAGCACTCTCATGTCCAATAGCTATATGAAAAAATTTGTGAAAAAGGGAAAAAATAGTCAAACAATTAGTATATAAATAAATTAATGATAATTACTGAATTCTAACTAAAATACACTAGTAAACTTACCTCTACATGTGTGGATCGAAGCCAGGGAGTGAAAGTTACTTAGAGATAGGGTCAGGAATCATCAATCTCGCAAGACCACAACCCCTTCGAGTCATTGATGAACTGTCAGTAGTTTGAGGGTCAGATGATCCAACATTATGCTCATCATTAGTTAGATCATCCTATAGAACTCACAAAATAAATCTGAGCCCATCTGAAACACAAAATGATTATAGTTAGCAAATAGTTGAAAAAAATATTATATATATTTATATTATGATTGTAACCATCATTTAACTATTTCAGTATTCATCTTCATCCTCATCTTCATATCTGACAGTGTCAATATCTTCATATTCCTCTTCAGTATCATCAATTTCCATAGGAGTTTCGGTTTCATCATCTCTTTTCATTTCAAATTCATTTGTTACATCAATAACATCATCTTCACCATAGAACCTCAAATATGGGTTTTAATCATCGATATTTGTGTCTCTAACTAGAAAATGTTAATTTGGAGTCGTTTAATGAAAAATTTCAATTCCTTTTACTTCAATGAAACCACATTCACTTTGAATAAACTGATTTTCTTCAGATCTCCACCAATCACTCAACTCTCTTAAAGTAGCACAATATTTTTCATAAGAAATTTGATATTCCTGATGAGCTTATAAAAAAGTTTTATTTACTAAAAAATTATTTTATATTTAATATCAATGATTCCATGGCTTGGATGAACATGCACGCCTCTATCAGTATCCAACCCCTAACATTTAAACATTGTTATGTATTTTTGTCTCAGATAACACAGTTCAATTATTTCTTCCTACATGCCATAAAATTCAACTAAAATTTCTAAAAGATTATATACTCTCAATAAAACACCATTATTCATTTTTTTTTATTCCCCTTATACATGTGTACAAAATTTAAAACCATTCACCACGTATGCATTATAATATTTAAACATTTTTTATGGTGAGTTACCCAATACACGCAATCGATTATAAATTTTATCATCATGCTGAGATACATGAAAATTTATAAAACAATTATTAATATAATGATTAATAAATTTATTTTATATTTTAAACCATAAATAAATTATTTTACAAGTTTTTGAAACTAGTAGGAAAAATTATTTTGTTGACGTTCTTCAAGAGAAGGTATAGTTATTTGTGGAAACTATTTCTTGATATGATTATCATATAAAATAAAAATAATATAATATAAATTTACTATAAAAAATATTATAGAATAAGTGATAGGATCACTCACAATACAAATTCTCTCATTCCTTCATAGTTGATAAGAACATATTTGTGAGTTCTGTGATGTTCATCATCTGAAATCCATCTTTCATGAACTCCAAGGAAGCCAAGTTCGGGTGATTAAAAATGAATAATTGAATATTTATTTAATTATAAAAATTTCCCTCAATATAGATCATGATTTTATGTTTTGAGTGATATTAATATTGAATGTAATGAGAATAGAAAAAAATCATCCTACAAATAAGCTTCTTCAATGGATCTTTCAACCGATGCTTTGTTACGTACTTTTTTCTTCAATTTATGCATGCATCTCATGAATGGGTAAATACATTGTAACTATATTAGACCACTACATTTTTCTTCATATTGAAAATTAAATATCAAATATTCCATTGAATTAACGAAATTTGGTGGGAAGATTGTTTCTAGTTTGTATAAAATTAAAACAACATATTCTAACAGTCTACTTAGTGCATTGTAGTCTGTTGTCACCACCAAAATGTCTCAAAAAATATTATATTTTTTTAATCACACACCAACTAATAGAATTAAAAAAATCTCTTAATATAATTGGTATAATTCTTTCCATTATAACATGATAGTCATGACTTTTTAATCTAGTAATATGACCATTTCTGACTCATCTGGCTAAATTGGAAACATAACCATCTTGAAGTATCAAATATATAATCCACTGACAAAATAATAATTTATTTTATTTGTAAATTTTAAAATATTATTTTGGATTAATTAACTACTATGATTTGACATGTTTAAACATTTCAAGTTTTGGTTTCCAGAAAATCTATCTATTTTTTGTTGGTTTATAGTAGGTCAAAATGTAATGGGAGGTAACGAATTGAAAAATAATTTTAACTCCATACCTGAGATCATTTTTGGAGGTCCATCTCTTCAAATTTTTCCTTTTATGAAATGTTATTTATTCCTCCAAAAAAGATGAATGGTTGGAAGTAATCTATGATGACAGTAAAAAAACATGTTTTTGTTCCATTAATGAGCATAAATTATTTTCTATATCTCATATTGTACAGACATGATTTTGGACCAAGTGTACTCTATCCAGATAACATGTCATTTTTTGGGAAGTCACTAATTGTCCACATTAAGGCAGATTTCAGTGGGAAATTTTGTTTCGCAACAACATCGTATGTACTGACACCATTACTCCATAATAAATTTAACTCCTCAATCAATGGATTCAAATAAACATAAATATTCTTCTTCATATCCCTCGGAATTATTATGTTCCAAATGATATGTAGATCCTTCATCAATATCCATGGAGATAAATTGTACAATGTTATAAAGATAGACCTACAAGAATATTGACTACCGTAAGAACCAAAGAGAGAGAAACCATCAGTAGAAAGGCTTAATTGCACATTTTAGGCTTCTGAAGAAAAAAATGGATGCACATGGTCAAATAATTTCCATGAATCACCATCAGAGGGATGATTTATGCTTTTAAAAATAAAAAATATTGTTTTTGTGTCATAAAATCAATGCTACTGTGTTCTGAGACATAAATAAAAATTTTTATCTAGTTTTAAGTGGGACATACCACAATTTTTTATAGGAATCAATCCAGAATTCCCTATTTGAGCCTCTTTATACCTCAATTTTACACATGTTGGAAAATTTTCCAATGAATAATTTTCACCATAATAAAATATGAAATCACTTGAAAATACATTAATCTTCTGATAAAAAATACCCATGTTACAAACAAGCCTCTTTATCTCATAGAAATTTATAGGAAACAGATTTCTCATAGGTAATAGTGTTTTATCCAAAGAGAATATCTAATCAAAAAATCTATTTTCATTCCATTAACTGATTTAATAGCCATAAATTTTGCAGCCGCTTCAAATTTTCTTATCTTATAGCTAGGATATAAAGATTCCTCAGGGAACTTTAACAACACATAAAACTAAGATGGTTCCAACTCAAGAGTTAAATCAATATCATCTTGAGTTTCAGTTTGTAAAAAATATGGACTTATCACATCATGCACAAGATTTTAAAACCATGATTGATCTGGAACTAAATTATTAGTATCATTTCTAGAACTATGTTCTCCATGTTGATACCAAAAAAAATCATTTTTAAAACTAAAACATAATAGATGACCCCCAACATTTTCAAATGTTTCAAATGTCCTTAGACCACATTTTTTACATGGAAACTTAATTGTCCTTTCTGAAACAAATTCTTTTTTTGATTATGTAAATGATAATAATGTTCCAACACCCTCAATATATATAAGAATTATACCATTAATATTTGGATTTCTAAGTTTATTAATCCAAGCACTATCATCTAATAATGAATGTTGTCGACTTCCTTGTTCTATATTTCTCTACAAAATATAAAATAATTAGTTTTTTAGGATTAATTCGATATAATAAAACACAATCCAAAAACCGAAATAATGTTAATTATTCCTAACTATTCCTAATTAACAGAAATTATCCCTAAATATTACTAATTATTGCAAATTATTGGAAATTTTTTACAATTACCACTAGTTAATCATAATTATAGTTAATTACTGCTAATTACTGCTAATTGTTGTTCATTATTACTAATTACCACTAATTACTACTAATTCTCACTAATTATTACAAAGTATTAATAATTAATACTAATTATTTCCAATTATTGCTAATTATTACTAATTATTACTAATTATTACAATTTATTACAGTTTATTGTTTTTTATTACTAATTATTACAATTTATTACTAATCATTACAATTTATTACTAATTACAACTAATTATGGCTATTTAATACTAATTAGTGTTATTTATTACTATTTATTACTATTTATTACTATTTATTACTATTTATTACTATTTATTACTATTATTTATTACTAATTACCACTAATTATTACTAATTACATCTAATTATTATAAATTATTCCTAACTAATACTAATTATTCCTAATTATTACTAATTATTCCTCATTATTACTATTTATTTCTATTCATTACTAATTATTACAAATTATTACTTTTTTACTAATTATTACTATTTATTAATATTTATTACTGTTTATTACTATTTATTACTATTCATTACTTTTTATTACTTTTTATTACTAATTACCGCTAATTATTACTAATAACCGCTATTTATTACTAATTACAACTAATTAACCATAATTACACGTAAGTTTTACTAAATAATGCAAATTATTACTAATTACTACTAATTATTACTAATTAATGCTAATTATTACTAATTTTTCTAATTAATACTAAATTCCCTTAATTATTACTATTTATTCCTAATTAATACTATTTATTACTAATCATTACTTTTTATTACTAATTATGTCCATTTATAATATAATTATTACTAACTATGGCTCTTTATTACTAATTACCACTATTTATTAGTATTTATTCTTAGTTAGTACTATATATTACTAATTATTACTATTTATTTCAATTTATTACAATTTATTAATATTTTTTACTATTTTTTACTAATTACTGCTAATTATTACTAATTACTGCTAATTATTACTAGTTGCCACTAATTATTACTAATTACAGTTGATTATTACTAATTATTCATAATTATTACCAATTATTCCTAATTATTACTAATTATTCCTAATTATTATTAATTACTCCTAATTATTACTGATTATTACTATTTATAACTATTTGTTACTATTTATGACAATTTAAAAATATTTTTTAATATTTTTTAATAGTAATTCTTATTTATTTCTATTTATTACTATTTATTAATATTTATTGCTATTTATTGCTAATTACTGCTAGTTATTACTAATTATAGCTAATTATTATTAATTACTGCTAATTACTACAAATTATCGGTAATTATAACTAATTACTACTAATTATTACTAATTACAGCTAATTATTAACTATTGTTAATAATTATCACTAAATACCGCTAATTATTACGATTTATTTTAAATTATTACTATTTATTACTATTCATTACTATTTATTTCTATTTAGTACTATTTATTACTATTTATAACTATTTATTACTATTTATTACTATTTGTTACTATTTATTAATATTTATTACTATTTATTACTCTTTATTACTATTTATTACTATTTTTACTGTTTTTTACTATTTATTACTAATTAGTACAATTTGTTACAATTTATTAAAAATTATTACTAATTGTTACTATTTATTCATATGTATTGATATTTATTACTAATTGTTACTAATTACTGTTAATTATTACTAATTACTACTAATTATTATTAATTACTGCTAATTAGTACTAATTAGCACTAATTATTACTAATTGTCGCTAATTACCTCTAATTACTATTATTTATTACTAATTATTAAAAATTATTACTAATTATTAATATTTGTTACTAATTGTTACTAGTTATTACTAATTTTTACTAATTATTACTAATTATTACAATTTATTACAATTTATTACAATTTATTACAATTTATTACTATTTATTATTGTTTATTACGATTTATTACTATTTATTACTAATTATTACTATTTATTACTATTTATTACTATTTATTACTATTTATTCCTAATTATTGCATTTTATTACTAATTATAACTAATTATAACTAATTATTACTACTTATTATTAATTATTACTCTTTAGTGCAATTTATTACTATTTACTGTAATTTATTACTATTTACTATTATTTATTACTAATTATTGTTATTTATTACTATTTACGGCTCTTTATTACTAATTACTGGTATTTATTACTAACTACATCTAATTATTACCAATTGTTGGCAATTATTACAAATTACTGCTAATTATTTCTAATTACTGTTAATTGCCATTAATTACTGCTAGTTACCACTAATCCAATATCGATATTATAGGACGTGCCATTTCTAGACATGTGTCTCCACCACGTTAACCCTCTTACCCTGGCAGCCTCCCCACGTCTCCCGATACCCACCCAAATCATACCCAGCCTTCATCCTCCTCCATCTCCTTCACATAGGTCTCCTCAGAATCATTCTCCTGCTCCGCCTTCATCTCCATCACGAAGGTCTTCGTATCCTCCTTGTCACGACCCGTCCTCGGGGCCCGTGCCGTGACTACCCCAAGCCCGCCTTCCATAGGCCAGGGGCTGGCGACTAGCACCAAGGCGTAAATCCCGGTAAAAAGGGAAGGCATTGCCTTTGTAAAGTAAACAATCACACAGAGTACAAGCGGATGAAGTAAACACTATGTAAAAACTGAGTACAACAGTAAGTGTGGAAAGTAAAAAGGGGTCGGAAATACAAGCCCAACTGTAAAGTACAACTCAAAAGGGAAAGCAGCGACTGAAAAGTAAAGCTGCTATGCCGAGCTGTCCACTGGAAATCCGACCTGAAGGGTGGGTACAGACAGCTCCTATGCTCCTCGGGTCCCGCCGTCCGCTCCGAGTATGCCCCGCCCAGTGGTCCACCTCCGGGTTCCGCCTCGTCGTCACGTCCACCTCTGGGTACCGTCTCGTCTTATAGTCCACCTCCAGGTACCGTCCAGTCCTCGAACACTCGGCATCTGTCAGTAATGGCCGTCGTCTGCAACCAACACAACGAGGTGCGGGCATAGCCCGTGCAGGGGTGAGTATAACGATACTCAGTAGGGACCCCGAGACCCTCAAGGTCTCACTAAAACCAACAAGGATAACCACATAGAAGATCTCAACAGATAACTTCTACTAAGGTATATGCCCATACATATACCTAAGTTATCAAGTAACCCATCTCAATCATGAGGAAACACATGGATTGTGAAATCAACGGATAACTACTACCCAGGTATATGCCCATACATATACCTAAGTTATCAAGTGACCCATCTCAATCATGAGGTAAACACAAGGTCAAAAGTCTCAGCTCAAACCAGGATTTTCATTGTCGAAACCGTAACTGCTGAAGAGCTCCGTCTCTGGAGTGTACAGTGGTCCTGTCACGACTCCGAGGTACTGCTCACTAACCTAAGACTGCTGAAGTACTCCTCCTGTCGAGTACCGCGGGTCAGCCACCCAGACACAGTTGTGCTTCCCACTGAGGTATGTCACCCAAACACAGTAGTGCACACCCCCTAGTAGCCTGCTGAGGTACTCTCCGGACGAGTACCGCGGGTCTGCACTGTCACACAGGTAGTGCTCCGTTCGCCATGGTTCTGCACCTCAGAAAGTAGTGCTCCGTCCACTGGGCTAGTCGACTCACTCCAAGTCGAGTCGGTCAAGCAGTCGTCAGGTCTCAGCCAGTTACACGGTTTCCGTACTCCACACGCTCGTCACTGGGAGGGTCCGCTCCACGAGCTATAGGTCGATGCTCCAATTATCTCAAAGTCCCATTATAAAGTATCTCAAAGGACCACCTCGTCATAGGGGTCTCAACACAACAGACGGCGCGTCAATCGGACGCCCGGTCTGTGAGTTATTAGCCTTTTCGTCCCAGGGGCCCGGTTGGTTTCGTGAGCGAACCAAACCCGGCCGTATCTCAACTTTACCCCAAACTCTCATAGGGTATACTCATAGGGACCGTTTCTCAACGAGATCACCAACGCCGCTGACGGTTCGTCAAACGGACGTTCTGTCAGAAAGATATCAGCTTTTCCGTTCCAGGGGCCCGGTTGGATTTCGGTGCGATCCAACCCGGCCACTATCCATCTTCATCCAAAACTCGGGCGGAGGATGCCAAAAGTTCCGTATCGTCAACAGGAACTCAACGCAACAGACGGCGCGTCAATCGGATGCCCGGTCTGAGAGTTATTGGCTTTTTCGTTCCAGGGGCCCGGTTGGATTTCCGTGCGATCCAACCCGACCGCACTCCGTCGGCATCCAAACCTCGAGCGGAGTATGCCAAAATATCCATCTCACTTAGAGGAATTCAACGAAACAGACGGTGTGTCAATCGGACGCCCGGTCTGTTATTTATTGGCCTTTCCGTCTCACACCCACCCTGGGAAACTTCCCAGGAGGTCACCCATCCTGATCACTACTCTAGGCCAAGCACGCTTAACTATGGAGTTTTAACCACGTAGGCTCCCGAAAAGGAAGGTGCACCTTGAGTATAGTATACTGAAACGACCGTCTCGAACCAAGGATCGCGTTGCCGCTGACGGCGAGTCGTTTGGAGCCCTGTAGCCCAAGATACAGGCATTTGACCAAACCGCTCGGTAACGGGGGTTTTGGGCCCGGGCTGTCCCGGCCCGAGACCCCCCGAATGGCCCGAAACGGGTCGACCCGCCCCGGACGGGGTCGACCCAGCCCGGCCCGGCCCGGCGAACCGGCCAGGCGCGCCGGTTTGGCGCAAGGCAGCGCGCTGGGCGCGCTGCCAGCTCGGCCGAAGTCCGAGCTTGCTGGAAACGGGGGTCCGCCTGCCCCCCCTCATAATGGGGGGCCAAATAACTGACCGGGGGAATTAAATTCCCCCGGTTTCCACCAACTCGTCCGGCCCGACCTGGCCGGCCGGCTTCTTGTCAACAGGACCGGCAAGGGCCGGTCTTCTTCCGTCTTCCGGCACCAGCGGCCCGGCTGGCCGCCGGTCATCACGATCCGCCGCGGCCCGGAATCGGCCGCGGCCTTCGTCATCCGGTGCGGTGCGACGGCACCGCGCCCCTCCGCCGCGGCCCCGCTCCAGCCGCGGCGTCTTCGGTTTCCTTCGACGCGGTGCGATGGCGTCGCGTTCATGATAATTCTTTCCACAGCGCGGCGCGACGGCGCCGCGTAATAAAATCCATGTGATTCCCGCGTGGTGCGACGGCACCACGCTATCTCGTTTCATCTGCAAGAAACATTCAAGAACAAAGGAGGGGGGTTCGGTCGTGTTTGTGTGGTCCAGTCCCCCTCTCGTTAGACGATAACACTTAATCGTTCATCCTCAAGTTTGTCATGCTAGAACCAAGAATGAAAATAATTAAATAAAGCAACAACAAACCCCTACTTGGATATTTGACGTCGCACGTCAGGTGTCGCGGAGAACGGCATCGTGGAGAACGACGTCGCGGAGATCGGACATCGATTCCATGGAGGTTGGGGTACGTCTGAGGAGGAAACGACGTCTCCTCACTTGTTGCAGAGATGAAGAAAGAAGGCGCGTTGTCGTTGGAGAGTTCCCTACGTCGGTGTCTTCTACCTTGCCGTGGAGGAAAAAGAGGATGAAGAACCGTGATCACCGAGTCTTTCTAAGTTGAGGGATCGATGTTCTTCATCGGAGAAGAACTGTTCTTCACGGAGAGGAGGACGTTCTTCAACGAAGATGGAGCTTCTTTCTTCTATCACACAAAGGCTCTTTCTCAAAAATCCTCCCACCACAATTCAACCTCCAAATAAAAGATGGTTTCCCCTTATTTTATTTTAATCATGCCATGCATTGTAAGTTCAAAATTCAAACACTTAATTGATTAAGAGTTTCAATAACTTAATTTAAGTGCTAGTTGGCATGAGTTATGAGGGAGAGAGGGAGAGAAGAAGTTTCAAAATAAAGAGGGAGTTGAGGAGTTTCAAAATAAAGAGGGAGGTGAGGAGTTTCAAAATAAAGAGGGAGTTAGGGGGTTATGAGAAAAGTGAAGGGGTGGGGTTCGTGTGGGCCCCACATCACCTTAAATCCTTCCATGGGTGGTTGACTCCAAGTTGGTCCCACCCCTAACTCCCTTACATAGGTTAAAACCACTTAAGAGAGGGTCATGTGTTGTAACATAACACTTAATCTACTTAACAAGAAAATAAAAATTGTAGATAAGTTATAAATTAAACTTCCACAATTTTTATCATCTTCTCTCGGATAAACACAACTCCGGAAATGGTGTTCTTAAGAAATTACCAGCGCTGCGGTTCCATCGGTGCCCTCGGAATTTGATTCCGGGCACCGGTTCAAAAGATAGAAATTCTCGCTCGCTCGTTCACTGAAAGTACCTGAGCCAAACTTCGGAAATTAATTCCGGGCACACCGGACCTCGGAATCAGGCGCCGTCAGAAACTGCGTTCTTGTAAAAGTCCAAAGAAAATTAAGAAAAAAAATTTCCTTGAAATTTCCAGATCTTTACATTACTCCCACCTCAGGGCTTTACGTCCCCGTAAAGCTTCAACACAAACTAGGGTCACAAAAGCGGTACCGAGCACGCATCTGAGCCTTCCGCTCCTATGTGCTCACCTGGAGGTTTCGTACTTCCAAAGAAAGTGCACCCGAGGAATCGATCGTCCTCCTAGGATCTGCTCCTGTCGATCCTCGATCCCCACTGGAATCTCCGTGAAAGACACCCCATCACCATCGTCCAGCTCCTCATGGTCGATGGTATGCGAAGGGTCGAGCACGTATCTCCTCAGTTGAGATACGTGGAAGTCGTCGTGCACCTGGTGCAACTGCAGTGAATGGGTCAAGCAGTAAACCACCCCGCCTACCCAGCTGGGGACCTAAGAAGGTCCGCTGAACCCCGGAGATAACTTTCCGCCTCGGACACATCTCCGTAAACCTCGTCGAGGTGAGACCCATATAAGGACGTGATCGTCATCCTCGAACTCCAGTGGTCTCCATTTTCTGTTAGAACTGGAACTCGAAAGGCTGCTGTCACGAGGGTAAGGTTGACCGACTCAAGAGTGATCGGTCGCACCCTCCTGTGCAAGAGTTACCCTGTGCTGTCTGGGGTTTCCTTTTCCGCCGACCAAGGAAAACCCATCCCGACGTTTGCCTAAAACTGTCAATTTGAGTACGGACAGTTATTTCCCATTCCATACTCAAACTAACGTCGTAAGGCCTCGACACTGCCACCAAGAGATTCCAACTGAAACTCTCGCCTCGAGGGTCTGACCACACCATCGGCGTATGTGTGATTATCGAGTCTCCTCCCCAGGTATCTCCAGACGTGAGGGTCAAGTCCACGGCTTACCGGAAACTATAGGTCTGGAACAATATTTGTGAAAGCAAGGAATGATTCACATCGACGTCCGTTACTACAGCAGCCAGTAGTGGACACAGACTGTCCCTTGAATCATTTCTAGAGCCATTGGGTCACACTCCTTGACCGCATGCAGCTGCACTCTTCCTCCGCCCTTCAGCTCCCTGAGCCTGGCAGGAATAACTAAGGCGGGTGGTTGTACAAAGTTAGGATGTACACCACCTCATGCTGCTCTCCTAGCTCTTCCTCCACGTCTGCTTCTTTGTAGACTCATCTCTCCTTTAAGCTTCCTCTTCTTTAACACTCCCGAGTCTCTATGACTGGCACCGGTTTCTTGTTTCTTACTGTACTGTGCAGTCTTCATCCCCTCTTGGATGTCCTGGACCTCCTTTAGTCTCACAAGAGCTTCTATGATTTCTTCTTTGCCGATAAGAAAAATCCGGTCTCATCCCCTGGATGACCCACATTCGTTTCCTAATACAGTCAATTCCAACATGAATGATGCATTCATGCCATGGATGACGTCATAAGGCCTCGACGTAACTACCAAGAGATCCAACTGTCACTCTCGCCTCCAAGGGTCGAGTCACACTGTCGGCATTAGTGTGAGGTCACTGGGTCCCCCCCAGTTGAAATCTCGAAAGTGAGGGTCAAGTCAACAGTTTAACCGGGACCACTCAGTATCAACCAAACAAAAGGACAGTAAAACAAAAAAAGATAAGTGTATTTTTACTATTGCAGCTCATAGTACAAGCCACGAATACAATAGTAAAATGGAACTAGAAGTACAAGGGACGTATCCAATAGTTCCTCTCTTGTCCACCTGCTCTCGGAGCTCTACTACCTTGTCCACTGCTCGGCTGTTGCTCAAGCACTCGCCGCTGCTTCTGTCTCGGTGGCTCCTCCAACACCCGCTGATCAATCGTACGAGGAGTCGGACAGTCACGTGCCAGGTGACCCTTCCCACCGCAGGAGTAACATTATCCGTTTCTGGCACGCCTGGCTTTGACTCCACCTCGGGTGCCCCGCACCACCGGTCCTAAAACACGAGATCGTCCAACTGCTAGTCTGGTCCTCCTGGACCTCTGCATCGTCTGTCTACTGCCCACAGATGACTCGGCTACTAATCGAAAAACACGCGGCAAAGGTAGAAGCTCTTGTACATGCTCGGGGTGAAGAGCTACTGGCACAAACCCCACCCTGAAGAAGGTCTCGAAGTCTTCCCATGCGAAGGTCATCCGGTTGCAAAACTGAAACAAGTGGCTCCACCACCTGCCTGCTGCTGCATGAAGGAGGCTGGCAGCAAAGATCACCATGAAGTCAGCCGACGTCCCCACTAGCCTGAAGACTCCCACCACAGCCTCCAGCCAATCCTTAGCCGCCTGCGGGTCCGTCTCTTCCCGGAACCTAGGTGGCCTCTGGCACTGGAACTCGTGCAGCACACTCAAGTGGCGTGCATCGCCTACTGCTGGGGCTGGTGGCATCGGTGGCCCATCTTATGGTAGTATCGCTGGTGCCTATGTTGGTGCCTCAACTGCAAGAGGTCCCTGTACCGAAGCCTCGTCGCTCGACAGGCTGTCAGTATGCACATCCCTCTGGGCTCTAGCTGGTCGTTCGTGAAAAGGCATCCTGAAAGAAACAACGTAACACGGTCAAACGATTATACCTGGTGAGCTGACCTGGTTTGAGCTGACATTTAAAAACTTCTGGAAACACAAACGTAATCAGTGTTTTCGTGAACAAAGTCGGAAATCAGTTGTTAGGGTCCTGGTGTATGGATACGTCGGCCGCCCGCACCAACACTGGACTCCTTGAACTGAAAACCACACTCGATACCCTTAACACTATTGCTTCACATAAAGAAACATCAGAGTTATAAGTTCTGCGGTAGAACCGAACTCCTTTGATACCAATTTGTCACGACCCGTCCTCGGGGCCCGTGCCGTGACTACCCCAAGCCCGCCTTCCATAGGCCAGGGGCTGGAGACTAGCACCAAGGCGTAAATCCCGGTAAAAAGGGAAGGCATTGCCTTTGTAAAGTAAACAATCACACAGAGTACAAGCGGATGAAGTAAAAACTATGTAAAAACTGAGTACAACAGTAAGTGCGGAAAGTAAAAAGGGGCTGGAAATACAAGACCAACTGTAAAGTAAAACTCAAAAGGGAAAACAGCGACTGAAAAGTAAAGCTGCTACGCCGAGCTGTCCACTGGAAATCCCACCTGAAGGGTGGGTACAGACAGCTCCTCTGCTCCTCGGGTCCCGCCGTCCGCTCCGAGTATGTCCCACCCAGTGGTCCACATCCGGGTACCGCCTCGTCGTCACGTCCACCTCTGGGTACCGTCTCGTCATATAGTCCACCTCCAAGTACCGTCCAGTCCTCGAACACTCAGCCTCTGTCAGTACTGGACGTCGTCTGCAACCAACACAACGAGGTGCGGGCATAGCCCGTGCATGGGTGAGTATAACGATACTCAGTAGGGACCCCGAGACCCTCAAGGTCTCACTAAAACCAAGAAGGATAACCTCATAGAAGATCTCAATAGATAACCTCTACTTAGGTATATGCCTATACATATACCTAATTTATCAAGTAACCCATCTCAATCATGAGGAAACACAAGGATTGTGAAATCAACGGATAACTACTACCCAGGTATATGCCCATACATATACCTAAGTTATCAAGTGACCCATCTCAATCATGAGGTAAAAACAAGGTCAAAAGTCTCATCTCAAACCAGGATTTTCATTATCGAAACCATAACTGCTGAAGAGCTCCGTCTATGGAGTGTACAGTGGTCCTGTCACGACTCCGAGGTACTTCTCACTAACCTAAGACTGCTGAAGTACTCTTCCTGTCGAGTACCGCGGGTCAGCCACCCAGACACAGTAGTGCTTCCCGCCGAGGTATGTCACCCAAACACAGTAGTGCACACCCCCTAGTAGCCTGCTGAGGTACTCTCCGGACGAGTACCGCGGGTCTGCACTGTCACACAGGTAGTGCTCCGTCCTCCATGGGTCTGCACCTCAGAAAGTAGTGCTCCGTCCACTAGGCTAATCGACTCACTCCAAGTCGAGTCGGTCAAGCAGTCGTCAGGTCTCAGCCAGTTACATGGTCTCCGTACTCCGCACGCTCGTCACTGGGAGGGTCCGCTCCACGAGCTACAGGTCGATACTCCATGTATCTCAAAGTCCCACGAAGAAGTATCTCAAAGGACCACCTCGTCATAGGGGTCTCAACACAACAGACGGCGCGTCAATCGGACGCCTGGTCTGTGAGTTATTAGCCTTTTCGTCCTAGGGGCCCGGTTGGTTTCGTGAGCTAACCAAACCCGGCCGTATCTCAACTGTACCCCAAACTCTAATAGGGTATACTAATAGGGACCGTTTCTCAACGAGATCACCAACGCCGCTGACGGTTCGTCAAAAGGACGTTCTGTCAGAAAGATATCAGCTTTTCCGTTCCAGGGGACGGTTGGATTTCGGTGCGATCCAACCCGGCCACTATCCATTTGCATCCAAAACTCGGGCGGAGGATGCCAAAAGTTCCGTATCGTCAACAGGAACTCAACGCAATAGACGGCGCGTCAATCGGATGCCCAGTCTGAGAGTTATTGGCTTTTTCGTTCCAGGGGCCCGGTTGGATTTCGGTGCGATCCAACCCGACCGCACTCCGTCGGCATCCAAACCTCGAGCGGAGTAAGCCAAAAGATCCATCTCACTTAGAGGAATTCAAAGAAACAGACGGCGCGTCAATCGGACGCCCGGTCTGTTATTTATTGGCCTTTCTGTCTCACACCCACCCTGGGAAACTTCCCAGGAGGTCACCCATCCTGATCACTACTCTAGGCCAAGCACGCTTAACTATGGAGTTTTAACCAGGTAGGCTCCCGAAAAGGAAGGTGCACCTTGAGTATAGTATAGAGAAACGACCGTCTCGATCCAAGGATCGCATTGGCACTGACGGTGAGTCGTTTGGAGGCCCGTAGCCCAAGATACAGGCATTTGACCAAACCGCTCGGTAACGGGGGTTTTGGGCCCGGGCTGTCCCGGCCCGAGACCCCCCGGATGGCCCGAACCGGGTCGACCCGCCCCGGAAGGGTCGACCCGGCCCGGCACAGCCCGGCCCGGCGAACCGGCCAGGCGCAAGGCAGCGCGCTGGGCGCGCTACCAGCTCGGCCGAAGTCCGAGCTTGCTGGAAACGGGTGGCCGCCTGCCCCCCTTTGTGAAACCGACCCCCCTCATAATGGGGGGCCAAATAACTGCCCGAGGGAATTAAATTCCCCCGGTTTCCACCAACCCGGCCGGCCCGACCTGGCCGGCCGGCTTCTTGTCAACAGGACCGGCAAGGGCCGGTCTTCTTCCGTCTTCCGGCACCGGCGGCCCGGCTGGCCGCCGGTCATCACGATCCGCCGCGGCCCGGAACCGGACGTGGCCTTCGTCATCTGGCGCGGTGCGACGGCACCACGCCCCACCGCCGCGGCCCCGCTCCGTCCGCAGCGTCTTCGGTTTCCTTCGACGCGGTGCGACGGCGTCGCGTTCATGATAATTCTTTCCACGGTGCGGCGCGACGGCGCCGCGTAATAAGAACCATGTGATTCCCGTGTGGTGCGACGGCACCACGCTATCTTGTTTCATCTGCAAGAAACATTCAAGAACAAAGGAGGGGGGTTTGGCCATGTTTGTGCGGTCCGGTCCCCCTCTCGTTAGACGATAACACTTAATCGTTCATCCTCAAGTTTGTCATACTAGAACCAAGAACGAAAATAATTAAATAAAGCAACAACAAACCCCTACTTGGATATTTGACGTCGCACGTCGGGCGTCGCGGAGAACGGCGTCGCGGAGAACGACGTCGCGGAGATCGGATGTCGATTCCATGGATGTTGGGGTACGTCTGAGGAGGAAACGACGTCTCCTCACTTGTTGCGGAGATGAAGAAGGAAGGCGCGTTGTCGTTGGAGAGTTCCCTACGTCGGTGTCTTCTCCCTTGCCGTGGAGGAAAAAGAGGATGAAGAACCGTGATCACCGAGTCGTTCTAAGTTGAGGTATCGATGTTCTTCATCGGAGAAGAACCGTTCTTCACGGAGAGGAGGATGTTCTTCAACGAAGAAGGAGCTTCCTTCTTCTATCACACAAAGGATCTTTCTCAAAAATCCTCTCACCACAATTCAACCTCCAAATAAAAGAAGGTTTCCCCTTATTTTATTTTAATCATGCCATGCATTGTAAGTTCAAAATTCAAACACTTAATTGATTAAGAGTTTCAATAACTTAATTTAAGTGCTAGTTGGCATGAGTTATGAGGGAGAGATGGAGAGAAGAAGTTTCAAAATAAAGAGGGAGTTGAGGAGTTTCAAAATAAAGAGGAAGGTGAGGAGTTTCAAAATAAAGAGGGAGTTAGGGGGTTATGGGAAAAGTGAAGGGGTGGGGTTAGTGTGGGCCCCACCTCACCTTAAATCCTTCCATGGGTGGTTAACTCCAAGTGGGTCCCACCCATAACTCCCTTACATAGGTTAAAACCACTTAAGAGAGGGTCAAGTGTTGTAACATAACACTTAATCTACTTAACAAGAAAATAAAAATTGTACATAAGTTATAAATTAAACTTCCACAATTTTTATCATCTTCTTTCGGATAAACGCAACTCCGGAAATGGTGTTCTTAAGAAATTACCGGCATTGCGGTTCCATCGGTGCCCTCAGAATTCGATTCCGGGCACCGGTTCAAAAGATAGAAATTCCCGCTCGCTCGTTCACTGAACGTACCCGAGCCAAACTTCGGAAATTAATTCGGGGCACACCGGACCTCGGAATCAGGTGCCGTCAGAAACTGCATTCTTGTAAAATTCCAAAGAAAATTAAGAAAAAAATTTTCCTTGAAATTTCCAGATCTTTACACTCCTCTTTCGCCTCCTACTTCCGCTCGGTCTCTGATACAGCATCATCCTCCATCTCCTTCACATAGGTCTCCTCATAATCATTCTCCTTATCTGCCTTCATCTCCTTTGCATAGGTCTCCTCCTCCGATACCGCTTCCTCCTCCTCCGAATCGATATTTGATATCGCCTCCTCCTCCGGCTTGGTTTTTGATACCTCCTTTACATCGATCTTCGCCTCCTCCACAACCTATGCATCAGTATCTGCCTCACACTATGCCTCTTCCTCACACTATGCCTCCGCCTCAACCACCTGTAAACCCTTCTCCTCCAAACCCCTCTCCTTCCTCCTCACATGTCATTTAACAATCACCAGTACACATTCTCTCTGATTCACTCGTCTCTCCCTGACCTCGTCTCCCAATATCTACCTTTAAATCCCCGACTCCCCAAGTACCAAGCTCCCCGACTCCCCATCTCCCCATGTCTCAACCTCTGCCTCCCTACCTCCCCACCAATCCATATCTCCGTCCTGATTTACCCTAATTCAAGATCTTCTTCCATTAATTATCGCCTCCTTTCTATTTTCAAACCCAATGTCTCTCTGAAACCACGCCTTTGTGATACCATCAAAATCCACCTATGTATCCAAATTCATTATTTCTCCTATGCCAATTCACTCCTTTTTGATACCTTCAAATCCAGCCAGGGAGACCTCATTCTATATGGGCAGTCAGTTGGGAGCAGACTGACCCTTCACTTGGCTTCTCGGCTGCCATGATTGTGAGGCGTGGCTCTACGTAGTGTCATCCTCTCTCAGTATTTTGCAATAAGAAGTTCACGCTTTGTATTGACATGTATACGGTGACAATCTCACCGTCATTTTCTAAAATGTTTAAAGGCTGTTGAACCATGTTTGTGGTGGCTACAAAATGTGAACAAAATCCACAAGGTGAAGTACTTGGTACTGAGTCGAACATTATTTATGAAAAAAGTAAACAAAACTATTCTAGGTATGCTCTTATTTAATTTCTCATGCCATAAAATCTCCAATGGTACTACGTATCACTATATTATTTTTTATAAATATCTATCAATGAAGTCTTCCACCCATATTAGGTTCATGTAATACTCATAGTTCATTATATTATAGCAATCAGTTACCCAATATTGATGTCATAACTCCTACGTCCTTCAATGGTAACATTGAACAGATTGCAAGTCAACTTCAACAAGTATAACTTACAAAAAATAGTAAAATTGGTGTTCTTCTCTATCTTTGTCTATCAATGTTTTCCTGAAACCATTGAGAATTACTAGATATTCAATGATAGGTGTGACGCTAGATTGTGATAAACCTCCATCCAATTTAATATTTCCTTATCACCCATTGGTTTCTTCTACATTAACATTAGTTTACAACAATTAATAAGTTATTATTTCAAAGTGAATTTTCCACATAGTCATGTGTTATAGTGTATTATCTGGGACATTTTTCCAAAAAATCTATAAAATGAAATGAATAATGATGGAGATGACGGTATGAGCTTATTTACAATTATTTGTTAAATGTACAAACATTTTTGGAGCAGATACCAGTACTATTCAAGAATTTTAATGTCTTATATTATATATATTCAATCTATATTAGTCATGGTAAAATCTATTCTTCACTTCAACATATATGGAAATACATGGGGATTTTTATACAACAATTGATCATATTGGTACAATGTAACTGCACTACATTATTCCAATGATGCTTTTTTAGTTTCAGTATTAATTTATATTCTTACTCAAAACAAATTTACTACAAACATAGTACTTGGATATTGGTGATCCTCATCAGAGTTGCATGTATTTCTAGGCTATGTTGTGGTTTGATGAAAGAGTTAAATTATAAAAAGGAAAAAGTTATCCAACATTTTCATTGTTTTTTCCTCTTAGTAAAATCAGACTGCATGAATTTGATACTCCACCTGAATACCTGAGATCCCTCATTTTTATGATAAATCTACAGATCTAAGATACATTTGTGATCTTATCCACCATTACAACAAAATGTTCACTATTATGATTTTTGTGTATTCTTCAATTATTTATGTATAATTACATTCTATGATTTTTTATATATATATATCATACATTCTGCAATTAGAAACTTCTAATATAATGTTATCATGATTATTTTACTAGGTACTCCTAATTAATTTCACCATGTAGCAGAACTTGAACCAACAGTACCACATAATAGTGGAACCCTAAAGAGGTTGTTTGTTGTCTATTTTATGTACTTTTCTTCATCACCATAATGATAATGTTGCCTATTAATTTAATTTTACACTGTATAATGAAATTACAGGCTTAAAAATTCATCACAATTTTATATTTCATTCACTTTTACTATCATCAATTACTATGAGATTCATATCATGAATGGTGAATAATCAGTTTCTCCATCCTTAATTTCTGAAATCCTTTATTTTTAATCAATTTTCTTCATTAGTTTAAATAGTTCTCATCTATATTTTCTTATACATGTGTTTCACATTTAATTAGTTAAAATCTATATCAGGGTGCATATATTTTTTCAATGGGTATTACAAACTATTTATTGAAAATTTCCCTTCATATCAATCACATGGATCCAAATTCTCAAATTCATTTACAATTACATTTTTTCATTTACTTTTCATTTATTTATTTAATTTTTTTTACATCTTTAAATTTTTACTATAATTCATTAATTTACCCTATTATACATTTATTTTATAATTATACTTCAAATAAAGAATATATATATATATATATATGAATCAATTGTGAAATAAATTGTATACTAATGTTGTGACCTATATTGAATTGAATCATAGAAGAAAACCAAGTTGGAGGTGGATGAACTCATCATGAATGCCATGTATTTGACCACTAAAATACAAGGGTGAAATCTAAAATCTGAGCATCATGTGAACTACCAATGTTAGACCAAGTACCCCAATTGTTGAAGTAATTACAGAAATGTTAGAGTTCATATGATAATCGATTTTATAACTAGGCCAGAAAAATGCACTATCACAGCATGGCAAGACTAAGTAACATCGTAACAATTAAATTCCACAATATTAAATAAAAAATGTGTTGACTATCTTAGTTATGCGTGACATAGTCAACAACATAATCCAATAAAACTATAAGAAATGCACACTCTGAGAATGGCCTCATTGAATTATGACTTCCAAACTAAAAGATCTACTAGAACAAACCTCCATGTTCTCATTCCATGATGTCCATAGTATTATTGTGACTAGAAAATCAATAAATATATATAAAATATAGGATCTTTTCCCAGACAAGTTATGATTGTGAGATAAGATATAGGTGGATGGAATCTAAAGTCTCAATCCTCATGTAGTCATGGCACATCATCCTTGACCGTGCAGTGATGAACTGAAAATTATATATTTTTTATTTCTACACACATTTAAGGAAAAAAGTGAGAAATGAGACAAACAACCACAAAAGTTTCATGTACCGAAAGAGATTGATGGACCATTAAAGTCAAGCTTGATCCTATTCGAAGCATTATCCCTAAATAATTTTCAGTGAAAATCACTAACCTTTGTATCATAGTCGTCCTTGAGAAAATCTTCGAACCAATTGGCCAGCTTTTCCCACGTTTTCATGTACTCCTCCACATTTATCATCCTCTCATTGAATCCTATAATAAGGATGCGATCCTGTTTGTTGATCCAATTGCACTGGTCATTTTCAGTTTCCACTTGAAGAAACCTTTCATAAATTCGCTCTGCAACCTCAATATGGGCATTAATTTCAAAGGCCTCATCCATAATTTCTTCCCTGAGTGATTGATAAGATCCCAAATTTTACCCTTATACCCAAATTCCATATCTGCCTCACAGATTTGATCGACCAACCCCAAATAGTTCCCATGATCCGCCACCACTGATTCGTCCTGCCTTTGATTAGAAACTCCCAACACACCACTTGTGAACTCTTGGTATTTATAAACTCCACTATTAGGTTCCTGCTCTTTTGAGGAGACATAGTCCATCTCCCTTGACCTTGAATCCTTGGAAGATTGTGTCTCTCTTGGTTTGAGAAGATGAGAAAAATATTTGCGCCCTTTTGATTTTTTCCCCTTGACCGTGCAGTGAAGGCAATTTTAGAAAATACACTGAAACTTCTTAGGTCACCCTTTCTCCATGAACTAACCTCAATTCTTTGGTTTAAAAATAATTAAAAATATATATACTACTAAAAACCTCTTATATACCATGATCAAAATCATTAATTATATAACCATTAAATTAATAAATGGAAAAAATTAAATATTATTTATATAAGGGTAATAAATAATAAGTATGAGTATCCCTTTTCCAAAATACTCACTTTGAACCCACACATTACAACAGAAACATTCATGTAGTGATTCCTCATTAATACAACACCATTTCGACACCATAAAAACCTATAATATGTGACTCAATGAAACCCAAGACCTACCAGATTGTAGAACCGATTGTCTTATCATCGAACACATCCTGGTGTGACACTCAGGGCCATATCATGACATAACTCTACCAAGTGATATCTCAGTTCCAATATCTCAACATTGCCTCCAGTATCCTCAAGACACATCCAACAATGAAAACAATAAATGTAATCCTATTTATCAGTTGAAATATTCAATTATAATATGGGTTCTTGGGAAAAATTTAATTATACAAACATTTTCAAAATAGCACCATCTCCGTCAGGGCTTAAGGACCTATTTTTGAAATTTTTGGGTTTAATTTTTCTCAAAACACAATTCAGATGCATTTATATTAAAGAGTTATATTTTTTTATATTGATGTGTTTCAATGAATTTTAATTAAATCTATATAACATACTATTTATGTATGAATGATTGCATATTTTTGTATCTAAAATGTAATTAATTGAAACCATAAATTCATGGGTGGGGCATGAATTTATTGTATTTAAATGAATTTTGGAATCCTTATAAAATACTTTTTCAAATATAGGATACAACTACCTTTATGTATTAATTTCTTTTTTGGTATAAAACAAGGGATAAACTTAAACGGTATCCAGAGTGTGGTAAGGCTTGAGGCACAAAATCATTGTCTGTAGCCTAGGTAGGTATTGTGAAGAGGTATTGGTGGATGGATTTGATATATATATATATATATCATACATTACACCTCTGATTCCTTACTATCACCACCTTTTCCTCCACATCTCCTTTCCTCCTTGCCACCACGAATCCCCTTCTCCACCTCGGCATCAAGTAGGGTTTATTTGAATACCTTTTTCATTGGTCCCTGAAGAGGATGACCCACTCTTGCAAAATCATTCCCAATGTTGGTGAATGAAATATTCAATGGGGTTCTAGCAACATCATTTGGTTTCAATTGATTTCATTCATCTCTCTTGTACATTTGTCGAGCTGTTGTTGAATAATTTCAATTAACATCATTTTTCCTCCCTATAGGAATTAGTTTTTTAGGAAAAAGTTATGTGTTATCTAATGTTAATTTTTATTCACATTCCATAAACCATATTAAATCCCTAGCACAAATCTCATCTTCATTGATTATTTATTTCTTTATCAGATCACTAGTTGATATTGGTATTAATTTCTCGACTTTCTTGAGAAATTGTTTTACTGCCACCAAAGATTCAACACAACTATAGTCTTATATTTTATCATTAAGATATTTTAGTAAATATGTTTTTTTATGTTACTTTACACACTATTTCTTCTTCCAGATGTAATTTTTTATATTATTTCTCATTTGATTGTTCCTACCTAGAAATCATGGTACCAAATAATTTTAATTTTGGTTTCTGAGAGATTCCACTTAACAAATGAAGTATGTTCGATTGTTAAATAATCATAACCATCTAAAAAGTACTTTTCTTGGTGTTTATGATGTTCTTAGACGAATTTATAAGGATTAATGGCTTGTAGTTTCAGTGGAAATCATGGTATTTATGCAAGTGTGATGGAATGTGTGATGGAATGTGTGAAGGTTTGCAAAATAAATTAACATATTCCATTATTTTCATAATTATTTTAGGTCCTCCAATTTAAGAAATTAAGTGAGGATTTCCCTGAAATAGTTATGCCATTTTGTATATGATCTTGTATAAATTTTGACTATCACCCCAAAACACTTGGTAATTTCTTTTTATCTTATAAAATACCATAAGGATTTTAAGAGTATATAGGCGCATACATCTAGTCATATATTTAAATTTATCATGTTGAAATTTTTCTAATTAAGATAATTATGTTTTAATTTTTAGGAATAGTTTTAGTTGATTGCACAAAATATATAATAATTTATAAAAGAACAGTGATCTTTAAAATTATTATAAAACTTTGTCAAATTTATCTATATATTAATTAATATCTCATATTTATCTTGTCCAAATTCATTGATAAACTATTTTTTGCAATAATAAGAAGCTTTGTAATCTAATTTTAATGGAATGGAGAACTACCATTGAAATAATGGACATGATTATATAAGTATTATCATGTCATGCCTAACTTTGGTAGCATGTGATTCATCAAAGGAGATTAATATTTTGTTTTTCAATCACTTTTTTCTATGAAATATATTTTCATATGTTCCATTTTTTATGGTTGTTTTGATGTAGGGGTTATTTATTCCAGTAGGTTGTGTTTCATTTTTCAAATTTTCTTTTAAAATTCTCTTGAATTATACTTCAGAGGTTGGTCTCTCTTCTACGTACGGAGCTGAAAACCAGGAAATTGGATTGGAGGATCCTTTGGTGATCAGGAAGGGAGAGCCTTCAGCAGCAGGAGGGGAGGATTCCGCAGCTACAGAAAACTCATGGGACCTCGTCATGAATTTTGAGGAAGATATTTTGGAAGGGGTTTTGCTCATTCAGGCCTCAGAGGAGGACGCGTAGAGGATGAATGGTAGACTAGTGCACGTGGGTGTAATCAAGGAGCAGGAAGCTTGGATCGACAAACAACACCTAATTTTGACCAGAGGCTTCAATGATAGGAGTATTACAGAGGAAGAGTTTTTACAAGTTTGGGACAAGTTGGCCTCTCATTTCGAAGTGATTATCTACGACGATCCGGGAAAAAAGGTAAGCGACCTGTCCTGGAAATTTTTCAAGGCGGTTGGGTCCAATATTTTCAAGTTGGTCTCCAATAGTTCTGTTTTCTACTTTTTTGCTTAATCTGCGGTTGTATTGCTGGTTTCCCACTTTTTCAATAAAAGTTGGTCTTAATAATAAATATTTAACTTGGAGGAAGTATCTATTTCATAGTTAATTGATTTATATCTCACATAGAATATGTTTTAATGAAAATTTCCACATAAGTGGATTCAACAATAGATCATCTCATTGGGCTAACCAAATGGTATGAAAATATGTTATTAAATATGTGAGTGTATATTATTTTATGATATCATTTTAAAAATAATTACCACATTTATATGTTTGATTTACTCTTAGAAAATGATTTCCTATTCTACATATACTCTATCTTTCTAGTTTAGATCTTTTGTCTTTTTTTATTTACATTTTTTGGATGTATTTGATATATTCATTAACTAATTAATTTCATGTTTTGTTTGCAATTCATGAATTCATATTCTATATCAAATTCCAATTTAATGAAATTTTATTTTAATTAACTTTCAGTTTTCATTCACGTATAATACACTTTATGTGTCTCTCATCATCAAGATATAGAAATTATGTATATTATTGGTTGTTCCTACACTACTATTTATATAATTTCAATGTTTTCCTGAATATATTTGATTGTTACTATTTATGAACACTTCAATATCAATTTGTATAAATATTTGTAAAATGAACAGATTTTTTATTGTATATCAATTTAAATGCTTTTTCTTATTTTATATGATCTCTGGTATTCCTTTTCATCATAGATTTTACAACAATATATGTCTTTTTGATTCAAATAAACTCATGAAAGGTAACACTTACAACAACTATTAACTATAATAACAATTTCTAGTAAATTTTTCATAACTTTTCAACCCTGTTGAGTGGCCATATCCCTTTCATCATACCATTTCTCAGCCACTCAAAAATGTGTGTTGTGTTGTTTGTGGTATGTATTGTGCCTCTCTTCTCTCAGACATCATAGGAAAACAATATGATTTTGTAATGCTATTTTTTTTTAAAATAATCTCTTTTTATGTTTCAATTGACAAATATTTCAACTTTTTTATTTTCATTTTACCATTATCTATTCCACGCTAGATGAACACATATTTGTTTCCCTAAATTCTTTTCCATTATCTGTTTATTATTTCACTTCTATAAATTTCATAGGGGAGAACATTTTTTGGTCATGTGACCTCAAGAAGTGATTCTACTTCTATTTGGTATCATGTATGAAAAAATATCTTCTATTGATAATTTTTCTCTAATAATCTTCTTTTTTATATTAGAAAATTAAAATCCATTCCATTCAGTTGATATTATTTGATATCATTGCATATAATAATTTTTTTGTAATTTTTTGGAGCAATTTTATTTTTTCTTTTCATTTAATATTTTTATTCATTTATTTAGAATACGGGTTTCTCCATTTCATAATTTTTTTTCAACATTATATGAAAAAAATGGCTGTCTGATATCTGGTGAATTATATTTCTTTTTAAAAATTATGTTACTATTTTTTTTCATTATTGGTTGTAATATTTTTTCATATTCTCTCTATATTATGATTGATTGTTTGTTTAAATTTTTCTCTTTTGAATCATTTATTCCATATTTAATTTTAATAACCAACATGAACTGCTTTCTTACAATATATATGTTATTCACACACACACACACACACCCATATATATATATACTTATATATCCATAGAATGTGATTTTTTAAACCTTGATTTTATTATATTTGTCTTATCAAAGATTTCAGCTTCATCATTGTTGGTTTTACATTATCCTTGCCGCGATAGAAGAACACATATTTGTTTCCCTAAATTATTTTCCATTATTAGTTTCTTATTTCACTTCCATACAATTCACAAGAGAGATTGTTTTTTTTGTCATCGGATCTCATGAATTTAATCCACTCCTATTTGGATTCATGTTTGTAAAACTATAGGTTTCCTCCTTTTAAAATATTTCATTTCTATCTACCAAACCATAAAAGTGTTACTTGTACTTATGATGACATTAGTAGTGATATCGTAATAAAACTAAAATTCTCTCAAACCTTGTTCTCTTCTTGGTTTGAAGAGAATGAAATATTTCATGAAGCACATCATATTACTTATGAATAACTTCAATTAAAATTTGTATTTAATTCTGGTGATCATAAATGGTACCCTCAAAAACATATATTTTCAATAGGAAGGTTGCACTACATACCCTTCACAATTGGATAACTTTAATTTAATAGGGACAACATCTTATTGTAATATCTTGACTATCAATGATAAATGTAATAAAACATTTAAATAATACTATCATTTCTTATAATTACTTCAAGATAATATTGAGTTTATTAAAGCTATAAAAGAATCATTTGATTGGGAAACATGAGATTTATTGCAGAAGTTATCTTCTCATATGCTATTTTCAAACACAATTTATAATCCACACAATGTATGTATTATTATTTTCTTTGATTATCTCTTTTTTTAGTAACCATTAAAAATTTATTCTTGATTATTTTTCTTTGACACACGTGATTTAAAAAAACTATAGAAATTTTTAATAGTATGTTTTTATGGGTTACTCCACACATTTAACTTTGGTATCTTTACCAGGTATTAAACCATTTTTCATGAAATCAAATACAGAATGGTTTCCAAGGAATTACCATATGTAAATTTTTATTGATGTTTCTAATTTTGACATGAATTGCTAAAAGAAATGCATGAAACATTTTTTTTATAAAATATTTATTTAAATTATAATTATCATATGTTAAGATTCCCCATATTCAGATAAAATGATTGTATATCAATTTTTACTTACTTTAATATTTTTCTTCATAACTATTATTCCAGTCATAAAAATCCCATAACAAATTCATATGTCTTGGTACTATTAATGGTCCCTTATAGAGATCTAAAAACCCACCATTTACTGAGTGAATTATTAATCTCACTTCTTTTACTTAGCAACTATGATCAGTTTTAAAATTTTTATGTTTTTTACTTGAACATCATCTTCCTGTTGGTTTTGAGTTCCAACAACTACCGTTAGATTTGTAAAATTTTCCAAATTTTCTAACATTTAAATTTTATTATTTTTTATATATTTAAATTTGGTTTTTTTATTATGTATTTCTATTTGTGAATGAGTGTTATACTACACTATTGTGTGAGGATAATTTATTTATCGAGTTATTTATTACATATTTGATTCACGCTTTTTTGATTGCACTTCCCCATGCAGCTTGTCATTTGACACCCTATTATTCAATTCCAAAAATTTTATATTTACTTTGACTTATATAATTTAGGAACCAAACCAACTCACAATGTTCCAAGATAAAGAGTATTTTATTTTGAGATCGACTGTTGAGTTACTGTAAATTCAATAAGATTTTCCATGCAAGTTTCTCATTTTATTGTCCTGACAATAAAATGATCAGTTTTCTCATTGTCACTGACACAACCATCAAAACTGTTTAATATTGTGGACCAGTCAGCCTCGTTATGAAATTTATCACCTTTTTATATTACTTAGTTCTAAAAGCACACGACTTTTTCAGGTGTGTGCTAACATGGAATCAGTGTTTTCAAATTATATAATGGCTTCACTACTATGTATTATCTATTTATGATAAGCATTATGATATTCCAAATTTAATCTCATTATGTATAACTACTCCAACTACTTCTATTACATAGATGTAATTGGTCATCTTTATCCCCAAAAACTAATGAAAATGTGGGTAAATAGAAACAAGAGGATTTATATTATATTAATATATGAAATGTAATAACTCTTAACAAATTTAGTACACCAGTGTGTACATTACTTTTATTAATTTTCTTTATTATGAAACAGAATTATTGTAGTGGTTTTACCATTTCACATCATGGGATGATTTTGCGGACTAGTTGAAATATTAGATTAAATCTGAAGTAATAATATATTCTATGAGTCACATTTTCAGTTTTTAAGTTTGTAGATATAGATTTCAAGTGATTTTCAACAATCACACAAGATGATCTCTATTATTTTATTTGACAAAAATGTTATGATGTTCATATAAAAACTTGAATATTAGATTTATATAAAAACCCATTCAGGTAATTATTTATCATACTTCTATGTTATATATGTTGTTATGACTTAAAATATTAAATTGATTTAAATTTATTACTTAAAAAATTATCCCTTCAGTTTCCCTCCATATTTAAATATTTTAAAATCGAAACATATGCTACTCACTTTAGAGATATCTAAATTTAAAATTTGTAACTATCATCATTCAAGATATCATAATACATTCAAAGTCCTATTCATTACTAAAAACATACAAAAAATGTCATAATTTTGTAATATTTGTTAACATTCAGAGTTGACGACATCTAACGTGTCTCCATTTTTTTATTATATTTTTAATTTCATTAATTTTCAACTATTGTATATTCTCATCAAAACACCTTTTCTTTCTCATTAAATTTTCAATACTATTTTATTCGCAAGATGTTTTCAATCATGAAAATTCACATGTAACTAAGTTAAGTGGCTTGAAATATTCATCACTACCCCTTATGATAAGTAAATTTATAGTTATCTCTATTATCTAGTATTAAAAATTCATTATCGTGTTTCCATTCAAATAAAATACCCTATCTCTTTGATATATCTACAACCGTATATCAATTTTACTTATTTACATTTTCTGTATGTAGAGAATTTTACTTGACATTTTCAATTTTAAAGATGATTATGGATTGTAAAAAAATATCTTCAGTTTCCATCTAGTCCCTTCCCATTTATCTGATGTATTGTAAATAACTTCATTATCTTGAAAACGGAAGAAAATTAAGACTAAGAATATTATTTTGGATAATAACCCTCACCAGATTGTCCTCTAAAGATCTGATCAAGTTAGTGAATACTGTTTTGGACAACAAAACTTGATTTGAAGGTGTTGTAGAAGAAGGGGACCTTGACTTGAATGCTTAGAGTGAATCAAAATTGTGGAAGTTGAATGTGTTCTTGAAGGGTGCACTGGATACACAAATAAAGTGCGTGGATGATGTGGATGTTAACAATACTACCCAGAGAAACCACTTCATCAAGAAAAGAATGATTTATAATGCTCTTTCTATGACCTCCAAAAACTGATAAAATGGCCACCTTTTGATAATAGGTAGTTTTGATGGTTAGTTTAATCTCTAAGTGTTGATGATCAAATTTTTCATATCCACATTTTTATATCACAGGTGGATGAACAGTCACCTGAAGAGATAAATGAAAGTGTCTGGTCAGTGTATTATATCACTGAGAGGGGGAGGGGTGAATCATTGATAATTTTTTTCTTTTATGTTTCTTTTCAATTGAAACAACCTTTACATCATTTTAATGATTCAATTCCCTACTAAAAACAATTCGATACACAAACCCACAAAAACATAAATATTTACAACGTTCTCTGTTTAATAAGAATAGCTACATCCTTGGTATAGTTTGGAAATTATCCAATACCATACAATCCACTAGAAAATAATCCTTGGATTACAACAAGTATGATATACTCTTATACTTGTGCAACACTATAAAACAATCCCACTAGTTCTTTTTCACCCTCTCAACACGAATAGGGTAATAAAATTGTTATATAACAAGTCATGTTACATGTTCTTCTTTTCAATTCCACAAATTTATTCAATTTAAATTCAATTCTTCAATTACTTACCTAGAAGAAAGGTAAGAAGCTCCTAGACATTGTTACAAAAAACTCAATCCAATTTTTATGTGTCATATTTTCCAAGTTTGATTCCTCCATGTATTATTATCCCTATTACAATTCTTCCTTGTTTTTTTATTTTAATAGAATACAATAGAAATTAATCGATACCACTTCAATACCCCTTCTTCCTTAGTCTAGAAATCCTTGGTATGATAATACCCAGTATGGAAATCCTAAGGCCAATTAATCAATCCCAATATGATGATCAGCTAAATACAAATGACAAGTTGAATATAAAGTTCCACTAAGTATGATAAATCCTAATTATGATGATCAGCCGAAGGTATCATTTAAACCTCACATCTTCATCTTGTTGAAATTTGTTCAATAAAAATAAAAATGGTATCACTTTCTTTCACTGAAAACTCAGAGATTCTCACTCTACTGCAGTGAACAATAAATCATTTCTAGGAAAGTAACATATACTTTTTTTCTTTTATTGGTGACCCAAAATAGGTTTGGGTAGGAATAGAAAAAACAATCAGCTCTACTAAATTCACCCAAATATGAATTTCTCCTGAAACCTCAGAGAAATTATGACTTCTTCAATGCTTATTGAATATTGTCAAAACATATACAATATTAACCTATTCTTCTCCAATATCCCTTTTCAATTGTTATTATGGTTAAAATTGATGAGTAATACATGGGTCTGATCATATGAGTCTGATTTTCTCAATCTGATTGCTGAATACAATTCACATAACCGACATGAATCAAAATATTGTATTTTAATGTTAATATCTTCCTAGAAAAATCATTCAGTAATCTCTTTTCTTTCAATAAATCATCCAAACAAAATAATTCATCCCTTTTGAAATGGTTGACTACACTGTTGTTCATATTCTTAATTTCTTCTCTTGACCCTCTTGAAAATAACATTTAAAAGTAAATTAGTGTTCATCTGTCTTTTCCTTCAGCAATTCAAACAACTATTCAACTCAACCTGATTACGATATGTAGAGTTTGATATTTTTATGTATTATTGTCTTGGGTATGCTCAATTATGGATACGATATTTTCTGAGTATGATCTTTTTATTCATGAGCCCAAACATGATCATCTCTGGGTACGATCTTTTCTGGGTATGATCTTTTCCTTCTTGGGCCTAAATACAATCATACTAGGAACAAAATGTTTTTTATATCATCTAATGTAATACATGATGCTTCAATAAATTTGTATCACCTCTTCAATAAATAACACCTCTTAAATCGGAACCACTTCTTAATCGGAAAAGTATTCTAAATAGATACCACTTCTTAATCAGTACCACATTTTCACTCCCCATTTCTTCCATCAAGATTTTGTCACAAGTTGTCAATTAAACATATGATTTATATGAAATAAAAATCAGAAAATCATCATCTAAATTAAAACATCATAGTCACTGAGACTCTAATTCCCTATTAAAACAAACAATTTTTTCTCATCATATTCAGAGTGGGTTTGATTTCTATTTAATTCCAGTAATATGTTTTCACATTAATTCAAACTTGAGGTGAGTCCAATTAGAAAAACTACTTTCAAAATAGTTTCTTCTCATTACAATGGAGTTTCATAGTGAGAATGATGCTTTAAAAAACATGAGTCTTATTATTTTGAAAACAAACATCAAAATTATTTTTTCTAATACAATGTGAGGTGATTGAATTACTTCAAAACATACCTTGACAAAAAAGGCAACACATAGAGACCATCACCATTATCATCATATTGGTCCTAAAAATCTTCCCCTTTGGATTTTGTTATCAACCAATTTTCATAAATCTCTAAACTTTTTATCTTCATGTAAGGGCTTACATATCAATAATTCTAAGCCTATGTGAGCTAACTCATTGTAGGATATAATAATAATTGAAAGTAAAACCATGTTGTCCAAAAGTATTGAATATAACATCCTCTTTATTTTTCCTTCCACAGCTCTTCCCCAACCTCAACTTTTCTTCATCCTTCCTTGAATAGAAAGTAATTTCTTTCCTAAAACCACTCCAACAAACATTTAGAATAGTTCACCCACAAAATAATGATAAATTCAAATCTTACCCACAACTATCTCTTTTATACAATAGAATTTTTACACAATACAATCCCCCCTAACTATACAATCCAATTGTAAGATGTTAGAGGTAACAAAAACACATACCTTGGACTTGATGAGAAAGTTGTCAGACACCCATGTTCAACATAAATCTAGAAAATGATTCCTTTGGTAAGAGTTTTGTTAAAATATCATCCACTTGTTATGATGTTGGAACATACTCCAGCTTTAACTCATTCTTCTCCACATGAACTTGGATGAAATGATATTTGATTCAATATAATTTGAAGGAGAATATTGAATTGGATTCCTGGTGAGATTTATTGTACATTGATTTCAACAACCCAAGAGTAATGGTTACATCACTTCAAAAAGTTAATCTTCCAATTGTGTTTTCATCCACATAAGTTGAGAAGTGTCTTGTGTGGAACCAACATACTGAGCTTTAGCCATAATAAGATTTACTAAATTCTATTTCTTTGAATTCCAACTTACACAATTCTTTTCCATAAAGAATAGTCCACCAGATGTGGATCTTCTATCATCAACATTACCTACCCATTCTGCATAGGAATACCCTAAAAAATCAATACTATCTGAGTTTTAATACCTAATTCTAAATTTGGTTTTACCTCCGATGTATCTAAGAATTATTTTTCCATTAATCAAGTGAAATTATTTTGGATCAATTTGAAATCTTGTATATAGGGTAGCAGCATAAACAATGTCACATCTTGAGTTAGTCACATACAATAGGCTTCCAATCAGCTTCATACACTCTTTCTGATCAACTTCTTTTCCTTCTCCATCCTTACTTAGCTTTGTTCCCACTAAAATCGATATGGAAATAGGTTTGAGCTTTCCATGCTGAAACTATTGAAAAGTTCCTTAGAATACTTTTCTTGGGATAGAAAAATATATATTTTATTTTTTAGGATTTGTAACCCAAGTAAGTACTGAAATTTCCCCAGCATGGGAATTTTAAATACATTCTTCATCTCTTTGGGAAATCTTTAAAAACTCCTTTCATCATTCCCAGCAAAGATAATATCATCAAAATAGATAATACCAATGAGGGAATACTCTGGAATCTCTCTAATATAAAGATATCAATCCACCCTTCCTTTTATACAATTTTTCTTCCTCAAGAAAGTATCAAATTTGGAACAACATTACCTCAGAGATTATTTTATACCATACAAGTCATTATTTAATCTACACACATAATTCCCATCTTTCCCAACAACAATGCCATAAGTTTGTACAATATACACTTCCACTTAAATATCACCATTTAGGAATGTGGATTTGACATCCATTTGAAAGATCCTGTATCCTCATTGTGATGTAACAGAAATAAATATTCAAATTGTTTCCAATATTTCTACAAGTGAAATGGTTTCATTGAAAACAATTCCATCCATTTGTGAATACCCTTTGCAAACCAATCTTTCTTTGTTTCTAAAAGCATCACATTCTTCATTCAACTTGTTCTGGAAAACCCATTTTGTGCCAATGATGTTTTTGTTTTTATTCATATGTACAATTTTAATGTATTGTTCTTTTCAATCTAATAAAATTATTTATTAATGTATTGAATCCATTCTAGATGATCAAAATTTTATTTTACATCATTTGATTCCACTTTTGAATACAATGAAGTACGTGTGATAGCATTTTTTGGTTTTCTAGTTTGAACCTTTTCATGTTTATCACCAATTATATTCTAAGTTTCCACTTGTTTCATCAGCCTAGGATTAGTTTTTTGAGAATCATCTTCATCACATGAAATAGATGTTTCTGATTCTTCTTCTGGACTTGGAATACAATTGTTTGTATCCTTATCATAACTTCTTTCTTCAAATTGATCAACTTCCTTTTCTAGTTCATCTGCTTTTTCCTTCCTACTTATTTCAATAAGATTCACATCAATATAATCAACAATTTTATTTGTTTCTTTTTAGAAGAATCTATATCATTTTCTTTATGGAGTATATCGAAGAAATATTCCATCTTAACCTTTCTATTTAAACTTTCCATAGTTTCCACCTTTCTTATTTATAATGAATGGACACCCAAAAACTCAAAAGTGATTCATACATGGAGTTTTTTCATAAAACAATTCAGATGTAGTCATATCTAATTGAGATCAATAGAAATAATGGTTCTAAATATAAATATCATTACTCAGGGATTGCCTCCAAAAGTAATGAGAAAGACCATGTTCAAGTAACACAGGTCTTCACATTTCCACCAAGATTCTATTTTTTCTTTCATCAACCCTATTTGGGGGGGGAGGGGTATATGGGAAACTATACTCTTTCTGAGTTCCATAATTCTCAAGATAGTACTCAAATTCATCACTTATATATTCACCACCATTATCTATTTTAAACTTCTTCACTAAATACATATATTATTTTTCTGATCATCTTCTGAAACTTTTAAACCTTTTCAAAGCATCTGATTTATTTTTCATATACATGGAACAAGTAATGAAATTAAAATAATCAATGAAAGTGATGAATTATTTATCTATATTGTTTATTGTTTGGTCATTGGGCCACATATATCACAATGTATCATCTATTGGGGTGGTTTTGAACAAATATCAACTTTCTTATGCACAACATATGTAATCTTTCAATTCTGGAAGATAGTGAAACACTAATATATTCTTCTTGGAAAATTAGGAATGTCTCGAAGATTTTCTATTTTAGATAGATTTATCTAGTTTCTATAACACATTTTACCAAGCCTTTTATGACAAAACTGATTTTCTTCCACCATTCTCACGTAACAAGATTTGTGTGAATCACCAACCTGAAACAAATTCCCTTTCATATGTTGGCCTCTTGTAACAATCTTCCCATCTTATTCACTTTTTACAACAATACCATCTTTCCTAAAGATAAATTTGTTACCTTCATCGCACAACTGTGAAAAACTTTGCGGATTGTGTTTTAGCCCATCAACATACAATGTTTTCTTAGATTTCATCTTTTCGTTTCCAATGATGGATGAACCAACACCGTTGATTTTCAGTGATTCATCATTTCCAAATTTCACTATTCCTTCTTTAAAATATTTCACATACTTCAACAAATACAAGTCTCCTATCATGTGAGAGGAACACCCACTATCATCTATCCAAAATTGTTATCCTTTTGTGGGTTTCAATGCAGCTTCAATGACAAGAGAATTTTCTCCTTTCGATTCTCTTTACACCTTCAACTTCTGAGAATTAAGAAGATTTTTTTTCAGATGGTAAAAAAAATACATCCTTTACATGGTTTCCAGGTTTTTCTCATCTTTAGAAAATAGTTTCTAGGGGCTGGAACCTATATTTAATCTCCATTCCACTCTTTTCATACTTATTCTTAGTATAGTTCACACTATTCTTTCTTTGAGTATATTTAATCCCCCTCAATCTCCACCTTTCATAACCCGTGTGAAAATAGTGATGATGTTGATTGAACCAACACATACTTTCCATGTGTCATAATCCCACAAAATACTAGTAATATCCATAAAAAGAGTGTTTTCCAATGAAACATTCATTACGACTGGAATTGTAATAACATATTTTAGTCACTACCTTCTCTTCCCATTCTGAGCTACAAACATTCTCATTGTCAATCAGATTCTTCTTATTCTTTTCAGCATTATCGAAATCAGAAGTATTGGAAACTATCACATCATTCCATTTTTCATGTATTTTTCTCTCATATTCTTGGACCTATTTCCCTCTAGGTTTCCTCCTATGACCTCCTTCAAATTGGAGAAAAAGGGAATTTATCTGAGTGGATATAATAGGCCACACGGTTTGTGTGCACAAATTACTGAACTGTGAAGAAAAACCATGCACAACCTCCAGGTCGTCAAAAAAAGTTATATAATTCCATTTTGTCTCTTCTATGATTAACCCTAGTGCACCCAATTCTTCTCCATTTCGTTCCTTACAACCATGTAAGGCTTTAAAAATCCCTCAACCTCATTTAAAAGCCATTTTAAGGGGTTTTTGGTGGGGAAATCATTAAGGTTTCTGAAGTAAGTGATTTCCCTTTCTTGTTTCTTCTATTTCCATAGGATTTCTCTCCTTCTCCATGAAGTTCCAATTGTACAATATCTTGGGATTTATACCTAGGATTTTATTTTGAGTTTCTTGGTCCAATATTGTGGTTTTAGGTTCGTTTTCACTCCGTTGTAGTGTGGCGGTGGTACAATTGGTGTTTCAAACAAGGATTTGAGATTTTTGACACATTTGGTAGGTGATTCCATGTGTAATCATTATTGGATGAGTTACAGTTTCTGGATTTATAATTTTATCATGTTACCCTTCTATTGTGTTTGGTTTGGAACTATTTTTTGTATAATTTTCATGTGATTGATTTTTAAGTTCAATATTTCTGTGGAAATGGGTGTTTTTCATGTGCATTCCATGTTGTACAAATTGGGGTTGTTTTATACTTTATGGAATGGATTTATTAAAATATTTTAGTTCTTACAATTATGGTTTGGTTTAATATTAGTACGCATTGGGTTTTAAAAGAGGATTTTTAAATGGATTTTATGTGAAAAGTTTTGTTATACTTTGTGAAATTATTCTATGGAAATTCTAAGTGCCTTATTAAGTTATAAAAATGTTGAAAGAATGTTTAGTTACTATTTTGAGTGTGTATGACCAGAACTAGTGTTTTTATGTGTAAATTGAATTTTATATCATGTGTAACTTTTTTGATCACAAAGAGGGAAACTCGGGTATCTAGGTGGGTAGACGTGTACTAATATGCTAGTGATCCAAATTAGTTTTGTCCCTATTTCTCTTAGAAATATTGACACATAAAAAACTAAACAAACTATAATGATGCTGATTTGAGACCACTAGGTTATGGGTATGTTCCCTACTAGTTTCTCATTCATGAGAACATATTTTTGTTATGGTTACTTTTACATCGACATACGATTTACCTAGGGCCCACAGCTAGCTAGTTCCTAGGGGTGTTCCCGTGACTAGTGCTCATTTACTATTTGGTATTTACCATTGGATATGGTGTGTTTTTCTATAAAATTAAGTATCTTACATGTTTTATATAAATTTATTCACTCTTTAAGGTTAACCCTTGAAACCTATTTTAATTTAAAATTTTCATCTTTAGAAATTGTTGCTACCATTTCCTGTTTAACAAAAACATTCAAGATTTTTATCATATAATGATTATCACATGGATGATTTGGGTTTTATCCTATTGTTATTAGTCTCACAACCTACATACACCATTTTGTGTATGTATACTTGACTATGTTTGACACAGGTAAGGGCAAGGCCTTTGGGGATGTCAGTTCGAGTTGTTAGTTCACTTCCACGGTGTGGTGTTGTAGAGATTGATCATGGATGATGGCACCTCATCATGTGGTGATCCTTGGGATGTTTTTTCTACTAATTTTGTATTTTTAGACAACTTATGAAATTTTTAAAACCATGTATTCAGTTCTGAATTTTATTTAAGGATTTTTTGGAAAAAAAAATTCCAATTTGGTTTATTCTTTATTATTGGTTTTTTTATATATCCTAACTTGGTTAAATAATTCCCAAACCATTTTTTATGTTACCTAGTAACCTGTTCCATCCCATGGAGATAGGTAATTCCCTTCAGACTTTCCACAGGTTGGTTATGGTGCTAGTTTTGATGTGGAACAGATTTGGTTTGTGGTAAAATGGTATCAGAGTAGGTTATTTTTTTTGTTCATATTATTATTTTGGGATGAGTCTGGTTATACAGAAGCTAAAAACTATCAGGGCTCGGAGTTTTAGATGTGAGTAGGGTGCCTATCTCACACCTCTCTTGACAAACCTTGATTCACCATGGGATGTCAGGACTATTTGTTTGACTTCTCTTCTAGGTGGGATGTGTGGGTTGTAGATTGCATATAAACATCAGGTGGGAATGAAGTGGTTGTTTATATCATTTTTGTGATGTGTTTTAATTATTTATATTTGATTTATTTACTAAATTGTTTTAATAATTCCTGTGATGATGATTTATTTTGTGTCTATTTCCTTCTGTAGCAACATTCCTCCCTGTAAAGCTCCCATGCACCCACAGGAGGATGCCAACGAGAGTTCTCCCTCATGGATTGATCAAAGGATAGTAGAATATATGTTCAAGGATATCCAATACCTAGTATAAGGAGTAGCTCCCACTCCTTCTCCAGCAAGAGAATAGAATTCTGTTCCTAGGAAGGACAAAGCGCATGATTTTCTAAAGAACAAGCCCCCTTTTTTCCAAGTTTGCACAGAACCCCTAGAAGTAATGGAGTAGCTTGAAAAGATCGAGCGAATATTTGGGTTTCTGGAAATTCCTGATTTGTTTAGGGTGAAATTTGACTCATTTATCATAGAGGGTCCCAACCAAAGGTGGTGATAATCAATGCTTCAAACCAAGAATAATGAACAGATGAGGTGGAAAGACTTCAAGGAGTTTTTCAACGATCAATACATCCCTAAGGTCTTGTTATATGCTAGATCTTGGGACTTCATGGATCATGTCTATGTGGAGCATTCAGTGATGGATTATGCCAAAATTTTTGTTGAAATGATTGGGTATACTCCTAAAATCGTCTCTAATGAATAGATGAAGGCTCAGAGGTTTGAAAAGGTCTTATGGATAGATATCTATTCCCATGTATTCTTGTTCAAGCTAATGACTTATGCGGATGTGGTTCAACGAGCTTGTATGGTAGAGATTGACCACAAGGGGAGATCTTGTTTCTATGGTATAGTATCATTGATGGGAATTAGTACTTCATCTAAAACGAAGAGGAAGTGGGAGGAGAAAGGGAATAAATGAGGAGGAAGTTCGTGCCACTTTTCTAGGAAGCTTTCATCTGTGGATTTTGATGCGAGGTCGTTCATGTGACACCAATGTGAGAGTCTAGGGAACATCCTACCAGCATACACATCTCATATGAAGCCCTATTATTTATGTAGAGGTATGGGACAATTGTAGAGTTTTTACAAGATAACATGTCCACTCCAGAGTGGGGTAGGGTATGTGGCCTCTAGGGGGTTCCAGTTCAGTCAAATCCATACAGGATGGTGGGATATCAATTCGGTGGTCATGGCGGTAGGGCTGATTCATCTTCTGGATAGAGTATGTTTAGGGCAGATCCACTGGAGAGAATATATTCTCTAATAGAGAGTAGACATCGTCATGCTATAGAGTAGGTGCTAGTAGGATCAGATGAAGGGCCTTTGATTGTCCAAGGTACCATTTTGATTCTATCTTCTATAGCTGCTTCTCTTTTTGATACTAGTTCATCTATTTCATTTATCTCTTCTTGTATTGTGATCACGCAAAATTCTACAACTGGCCTTTTATTTGTTGCGATGGAGTTGGTGACGTTGTTGGGTAAGAAGGATGAGGGTCTCAGGTGCCTGTCATGTGCACTTACTGTCTCTGGGGTTGAGATGGAATGGGGCCTCCTGGTCTTGGATATGGACCTTTTTACATAATCTTTAGCTTGTATTGGTTGGTGAACTTTCATGCGCACATCAATTTCTATCGGTGGAGGGTGAGTTTTACAACACCTGATGGTAGCCCTTAGGTTTTTTATGGGGAATGGGATCCTTGGTTAGGTCATACCGAACCTCCACTCCCAGGGTTGGGAAATCATATCTTCCAGTTATCATCACTTTCACTAGAGGATGATGTTATTTCTCCTGAGGGTGGATTACCTCACATAGTGGATGAGTTCTCAGATGTATTTATGGATGATTTTTTAGGATTTCCCCCATAGTGATATGTGGAGTTCTCGATTGATTTGGCGCTAGGAAAATAACCAATATCTGTTCCTTGTATCTTATGAACCCCACTGAGATGCGGGAATTAAAAATATAGCTGGATGATTTAGAATCCAAAGGATTCATTTTCCCAAACATCTCTCCTTAGACCACTTCTGTCTTTTATGCGAAGAAGGTCGACAGATCCCTTCGGTTGTGTATTGAATACTAGATGCTGATCAAGGTAAGCATAAAGAACAAATATCCTTTTCCCTACATAGATGGATTCTTTGATCAGTTGAAGGGGAGAAATTTATTTTCTAAAATATAATTGTGTTTGGGTTACCACCAACTCAGGGTGAGAGAGGTGTATATCCTGAAAATAGCTTTCCTAAGTGGGTATGACAACTTTGAGTACATGGTATTACCATTCAGATTGACCAATGCTCTTTTAGACTTTATTTCACTCAGGAATAGGGTGTTCCACCAGTATCTTGAATCCTTAATTGAAGTATTTATGGGAGAAATCCTATTTAATTGTGGATTTGAGGAAGAGAATGAGCGTTACTTTTGGATTGTGTTGGGCACCTTGCGGGATCTTCTCCATTATGAAAGGTTGTCCAAGTTCAATTTTTATATCAGGTAAGTGAAGTTTCTGGGTCATGTGATCTCAAATTAGGTGGTTTTTATGGACCATGAGATGATTATTGTAGTGATTTCATGGGAGCATCCAAAGAACGATTTTGATATTAGGTGTTTCCTTGTCCAAGAAGGTTACTATAGGCAGTGTTTTCGGTACTTCTCTTGGATTTCTTCACCCATGACTGTGCTCACCTAAAAGGGGGTGAAGTTTGTTTTGGGACAAAAATGTTATGCGTCCTTTGAGGAGTTTAAGCGGCGGTTGATTACTTCCACCATGTTAATCTTGAAATAATTTGGAAAGGGCTCTATGGTGTATTGTGACACTTCAAGTATGGGTCTCAGGTGCTTGCTTATACAGGGTGACCATGTGGCGGTGTATGGATCTTTCCAACTCATACCACATGAAACGAATTAACTGAATCGTGACTTATAGTTAGTGGCAGTGATACATTCTTTTAAGACTTGGGGTCACTATCTCTTTGGGGTGAAGTTTGTGGTCTACTTGGACCATAAGATCTTATCCTACATTTCCTTGTAGAAAAATCTTAATCTGAGGCAGTGTTGTTGGATCGAGTACTTGTAGGGGTTCAAATTCAACATTTTCTAAACCTAGGGAAAGGTTAATGTGGTAGCTGAAACCTTGAGAAGGAGAGTTCTAGTGAAGGCTTTGAGGAATTCTAGTGATGAGTGGAATCTAATGGGGATATTTTCTCAAATTCATGTGGAGACCAAGGAGCATAGTGGAGGTGCGTTCTTGGATAACAGTTAGTTGATTCCTACTCTTTTAGAGTTGATTTAGTGAGATCATCCTAATGATGAGCTATGTCAGTGGTCAATGCAGTTCTTTCATAGTGGGGAGACTTCTTTTGATTGGTATTCATCTCCCAAGGGCATCTTGTGATTGAAGGACCGTTCAGTGGTGTTTTTGTCTCTATAGAAGCTGTTGATGTAGGATTTCCACCAATCTTAGTGGGTTGTCTATCCTAGAGCTACCAAGATGTACTATGATTTTCGTCGGCAGTTCAAGTGACCAAGTATTAGATGAGACATACCAGACTTCATGTATAGATGCTACATGTGTCAGTAGGTAAAAGAAGAGCATCAAAAGCCCTTTGGTTTGCTTTAGGAATTACCCATTTCTATCTGGAAGTGGGATGAGGTCACCATGGATTTCATTATTGGATTTCCCCATACACCTCAGGGTAATAATTCCATATGGGTACTGATTGATCATATGACCAAATCATTCCACTTCATTCCAATCATAGATATAGAAAAAGTGGATGAGTTGGGATGTATGTCTCATTAGGAGGTAGTAAGGCTTCATCATGTGCCTTTAGTGGTTTCTTCAAATAGATACCATTGTTGGACCTCTCAGTTTTGGGAAGGAATTCAGAAGGATTTGGGGTCACAGATTAAGATGATCACGACATACCATCCTCAAACGGATGGTCAGACATAGTGGGTGAATCAGATTTTGGAGGACGTGCTTCATGCATGTGTTTTGAACTTTAGAGGTTCCTGGGATAGTTATTTGGGGTTGGTTAAGTTCTATTATAATAATAGTTACCAATACACTATTATAATGGATCCTTTTGAGGATCTCTACATTTAGTCTTCTCGGTCCCCTCTCTGTAGTGTTGAGATGGGTGAGACCTCCCTATTGAGTCCGAGCCTTGTGTAAGAGACATTTGAGAAGGTCTAGTTGATTAGGAAATAGTTATTGAAATCTCAGTGTCACCACAAATCCAATTATAATTAGAGGAATAAATACCTATACTTTCTGTGGGTGATTGGGTATTCTTGAAAGTGTCCCCTCATCTGGGTGATCATAGTTTGGGAAAGGAGGGAAAGCTGATGTCGATGTATGCCAAACCTTTTGAGATCACATAGCTCAATGGAAAGGTGGAATACATGTTATATTTTCCCTATCATTTGACATCTATATACAAAGTATTCCATGTCACCCAAAGAAATAAGTAAAATCTACATCTGTCCCATGTTTTTAATTAGGAGGAGTTGGAGATAGAGATTGATTTATTAGTGTTTGAGCAGATGGTGTGAAAAGTTGATTCCCAAGAGAAGGTACTTCAGGGAAAGTCTATTCCTCTGGTATGGATCCTTTGGCATCATTAGAATGATGTGCATGAGACATGGGAGTGGAATTCATGGGTTGATAACGATTACCCATTCTTGTTTTCTGATCAAGGTTTGGGTTGAATTTATGGGGTGGAAAGTCCTTCATGGGGGGGAGAATTGTCACGTCTTGCCTTTATTTTCATGTATTTTTCTCTACTATTATTGGCCATGTTTCCCCTCCTAGGTTTCCCCTCCGGACCCCTTGAAATTTTCCAATAAATTTCAGGTTTTTTTGAGGACAAAATAGGCCACACAGTTTGTGTGCACAGTTTACTAAACGGTACAGAAAAATCGTGCACAGCATGTAGGTTATCAAAAAATATTTTATAATTCCACGTTTTACCTTTTGAGATTAACCCTAATGAACCCATTTCTTCACCATTTCATTAATTACAACCATGAAAGGCATCTAATCTCCCTCAACCTCATTTGGGATCCATTTTTAAAGGATATTTGGTGGGTAAAACTTCAAAGAGTCTCAAGTAATTAATTTACCTTCCCTATTTCTTCCATTTACATAGGGTTTCTCTCCTAATCATTGATGTTACAAATGTCCAAAATCTAGGGCTTCGTACCAAATGTTTTATTTTGAGTTTCTTGGTCCAATCTTGTGGTTTTAGGATTGTTTTCACTCCCTTGTGGTGTAATGGTGGTGCGGTTGATGTTTCGCACAAGGATTTGAGGTTTTTGACACATTTGGTAGGTGATTCTATGTTTAAGAATTATTAGATGAGCTATATTTTTTGGATTTATATTTTTAGAATGTTCCCATTTATTCTTTTGGTTAAAAAACTATTTTTGCTATCATTTGTCAAGCAATTGATTTTTAAGTACCATTTTTGTGTGAGAAATGGGTGTTTTTCATGTGCATTCCATGTTGTACCAATTGGAATTGTTTTATAATTTATGGAATGGTTTTATTAAAATGTTTGAGTGATTAAAATTCCGATTTGTTGTAATATTTTTTTGTATTAGATATCAAATTAGGAGTTTTAAATGGGTTTTATGTGCAAAGTTTTGTTATACTTTGTGCATTTTTTTACCAAATTCTATGTGCTTTATGAGTTATACGAATTGTGAAAAGCATGTTTAGATACTATTTTGAGTGTGTATGAACAGAAATAGTGTTTTTATGTGTAAATGGAATTTGATATATTGTGGAACTTGTTTGACCACAAAGAGGGAATCCCAGGTATCTAGGTAGGTGGACGTGTACTAGTATGCTAGTAATCTAGAGTGGTTTTTTCCATGTTTCTCTTAGTAATTTTGACGTTGACAACACTAAAAAACTATAATGATGATGATTGGGGACCACTAGGTTGTGGTTATGTTCCCTAATAGTGCATCATGCATGAGAACCGATATTTTTTATGGTTACTTTTACATTGAGATATGAGGTACCTGGGGCCCACAACTAGCCAGTGCCTAGGGGTGTTCCTGTGACTAGTGCTCTTTGACTATTTGATATTTACCATTGGATAATGGTGTATTTGGATGAAAAATTCAGTATCTTACATGTTTTATTTAAATTTATTGACTCTTTATGGTCATCCCTTGAAAAATGTTTTCATTTAAAATTTTCATCTTAGAAATTATTTCAACCATTTATTGTTTAAAAATAACTTTCAACCGTTTTATATTATAATGATTATGACATGGAATATTTGGGTGGTAATATATCAGGATTATGATCACACACTACTTAAACTATTGTCTGTAAGTATACTTGATTATGTTTGACATAAGTAAGGGCAAGGCCTTTGGAGATTGTGGTTCGGGTTGTTAGTTTACTTCCAAGGTTCGGTATTGTGGAGACGGCATGTGGGTGAAAACCCCTTGTCATGTGGTGGTCCTTAGGGATGTAGTTTCTGATAAATTTTTAGTTTTGGACCTCTTTGACATGTTTAAAACCTTTTATTCAGTTATGAATTTTATTTAAGGTGTGTTTGGCACAAATTTTTTCAGATTTGTTTATTATTTATTATTGGTTGTTTTATGTATCCAAACTCTGGTAAATAGTTCCCAAACAATTGTTTATGATACCCAATCACTTGTTCCATACTGTGGGGATAAGGAAATACCGTCGATCCTTTCCATGAGATAGTGATGGTGCCGTTTTTGATGTCGACCAAATTTGGTTTTTGACATAAACCTTCTGAGACTTAGATTGTTTCAAATCATTTTCAAACTCTAATTTCATTAAGACATCAGAATTTCTAGCACTATTTTTCATAGCCATAAATACAACATTCCCACCATTCATATTTTTATAAACAACTCTGTTATTCTTATCACCCTTTGAAGATAACTTTTTTTGTTACTTCTATAGTTCCTCATTTCGATAACTCTCTCTATCTTTAGTGATATATTTTGTAAACTTGTGTTTTTCAATTCAACATTAGATATATTTTGTGGAACAAGTTCCAAAACTTCTTGTTTTTCCTTAAACTTTACTTCCAAATGCTCATTATAGTTATTTTCATCCTCAAGATTCTTCTTCAAATAATTAATCTCTTTTGCTAGTTTTTCATTCCCATTAGAAAAATATTCTTTGTTTTTTTAATATTTTTCTTTCAATTTTTTTTTTATTTTCAAGTATTATGATATTTCGTAGAAATTCTTTCAAATCTTCTTTAAAATGGATTTCAAGTTGAGTTTCTTCTTCATCGAAACTACTAATTATGTATTCTTCATCATTCATAGTTGCAATGAAATTATTTTCAATACCATAGTCAACTGACTTTTTAGATTCAGTATCAATTACTTCTTGTTCTTTATCTTTAGATAAGAAACTTATTCTTTTGGATTTATGAATTTAGTTTCTTTCCCTATGGAATACAAATTTAATTTATCACCCTATTTCTTCCACAATCTTCTTGTATTTATTTCTTCTTTATCACTACCCTCTTCACTCTTTCTCTGAGGATAGTTAGCTGGAAAGTGACCAAGTCCTCCACATTCAAAACATTTCACGAAACGTTTACCATTGTATTTCCTTATACATCTTTTAAATTTTTTAGAAATCAAGGATAATATATCATTGATATTTTTACATGACTCATTTTCTATGTTAGAATCATCATCTTATTCCAATAAGATTTTTTTTCTATTTTCCTTTCTTCAAAATCCTGAATGATATTTCTTGATCAGCCTCGGTATTGGTGTTACTGGTTTTCTATATTCTCTTTTCAGAAGTAATAAGATTGATATGAAAATCATCAGGAGATAATGTCTCAGGATCTCTATATTATAATGAAGAAACTTTTGCACAAAATTTTTCAAGTAGTATTCTCAAAATATTTTCAACAACTTTAGAGTCATCCATCTTTTCACCAAGACATTTGATAGTACTCACAATGTCATTCACCCTTGTAAGGAAGTCCCCAATAGATTTATTCTCACCCATCTTCAAGTCTTCATACTTCAACCTCCATATTTGAATTTTTACCATCTTGAATTTTGTATTGACTTCGTATATGTTTCTCAATTTTTCCCATATACCTTTGGTTGTTGAAGCACCTTTCACTCTTCTGAATTCACTTTTATAATGTGATGAAAATATATCATTTTTATCCCTTCCATAATTCTCAAGATTTTTCTTATCACCAGGTGTAAGTGGATCATTATCATAAATGGGTGGAAACAGAACTGTTGTAGCTTCAAGAACATCATAACCAATAGACATAAGATAAGGAAAAATTCAATCCTTCTAGGAATGATAATTCTTTCCATCAAAGATTGTAATACCTTTACAGCTCACACAGTTCAAATTCTCCATCAATAAATAATAAGAGAAGGAACCCAACACTCTAATACCAATTAAAAGTTCCTAGTTAGTGTATTGTATCACTGAGTGGGGGGATGTGAATCAATGATACTATTTTTCATTTTTATTTCTTTTCAATTGAAACAACCTTTTCCTCCTGTTAAATATTCAATTCCCTACTTAAAAAAATTCAATATACACACCCATATAAACAAAAATATTTATAAGTTTAGATATTAAATAACAATAGCTAATTTCTTGGTATGGTTTGGATATAATCCAATACAATACAATCCACTAGAAAACAATACATAGATTATAACAAGTGGAATATACCTATATTCTTGTGTTTCACTAAGAAACAATCCCACTAGTGTGTGTGCACCCTTTTATAACAAATAGAGTAAAAAAATTATTATGTAACACCTCATGTTACCTATGATTATTTTCAATTAAAATAATTTATTCAATTGAAATACCATTATTAAATTCCTTACCATGAATAATGGTAAGAACATCATGGACTTTGTTGTAGAAAACTCATTCCGATTTTTCTAGGTCTATTTTTCCCAGTTTGATTCCTCTGAGTATGACTATTCTTGATGAAATTATTCCCAATTTTATTTTCTCTCAATATAATACAATATAAATGAAATGGTACTATGACAATAATCTATCTCTCTTGGTCTGGAAATCCTTGGTATAGAAATACACATCACAAAAATCCTAAAGCCGATTAATTCAGCCCAATATGCTGATCAGCTAAATACAATTGACAAGTTGAATACAAAGTTCAACTGATGACTATAAATCATGAATAAGATGATCATCTGAAAACAATATTTCAATATTTTTTCTTCTTCCCATAAAAATTTCCCCAATACAAATCAAAATTTTATCACTTTCTGTCATTGAAAACTTAGAGCTTCTCTTTCTACTGTGGTGAATAGTACGTTACCGTTAGGAAAGTACCATGCACTTTTTTCATTTTATGGGTGACCCAAAACAGGTTTGGGAAAGATTCCTAAAAACATTCATGCTCACCTAAATTAACCCAAATTAGAATTTCTTCTGAAATATGATAATAATTATGACTTTTTCAATGCTTCTCGAATATTCTCAATACTTCTAAAATCATCACCTTTTATTCTCCATACTCCCATTTAAATTTTCCGTATGATTAAATTTGATGAGTAATACATGGGTATGGTCATTTGAGTCTAATTTTCTCAATTTTATTGCGGAATACGATTCAAAAAACTGATTTGAATCAAAATATTATATTTAAAATTTATTCTCCCCCTCGAAAAATCATTCAACAATCTTTTTTCTTCCAAAAACTCATTCAAACAATGCAATTAAACCTTTTTTAAATGGTTGAATACATTTTTTATTTTCCTTATTCATTTATTCTCTTGACCCTCTTGAAAATAACATTTTAATATAAATCATTTTTAATCTATATCTTCCTTTATAAATTCAAACACCCATTCAACTCAGCCTGATTACAATATGTAGAGTACGATATTTATGAGTATGATTTGATTGGGTATGATCATTTCTAAATCTGATCTTCTCTGAGTATGATCTTTACCTTCCTTATCCTGAATATTATCATCTTTAGGTATGATTGTTTCCTTCCTGAGCTTGAATATGATCATCCAGTGTATGAAAATTTTTTATATCATCTAATGGAATACACAGTGCTATAGTAAATCGACATTACCTCTCCAATCAATATAACCTCTTCAATCAGGAAAACTTCTTAATCATCACCAACTTTTCACTACCCCTTTATTTTATCAATAATTCATTACAAGTTATCAATTTAACTTATGATTTATATAAAATAAAAATAAGAAAATAATCATTGAAATTAAAACATTTCTATTCACTGAGACTCCGAATCTATAGAAAAACAAACACTTATTTCTCATCGTATTCAGAGTAAATATGATGTCTATTTATATCCAGCAAGAATTTTTCACATTCAGTTGGACCTGATGTGAGTCTAATTAGAAACACCCCTTTTAAAACAATTTCTTCTCATTTTGATGGACTTTCATAGTGATTTTGATGTTGTACAAACCATGAGTCTGATTATTTTGAAAACAAACCTCAATATAATATTTTCTAATACAAAGTGAGGTGATTGGATTCCTTAAAAACATACCTTGAAAAAAATGACCACAAATAGAAACCATCACCTTCATCATCAGCTTGGTCTTAATAATGAAAAAGTATAAAATTATAATATTCACACATCTTCAAAGGCTTAATAGTTCAAATAGTTTCAGTTATATCATATGATATTGTGAAGTTATTTGGTTTCAACCTCTTCCTCCACCTATAGTTACACCTCTTCCTCTACCTCTTCCCCATCTTCCCCTCTGGCTCTGCCTCCTCATCCACCTTGGTCTCTGCCTCCTCCTTCGACTTAGTCTCCACTTTGATAGTTTTTATCCCTAGTTTATTCTCAATCTTTCTACTTTGGTGGACCAGTTTTCAATTTTATTTCATGAAAGGTAGATTTTATTGATTTGGTTTATCTTTTGAATAATATTCTTATGTTATTTCTTCATTAGTTTCAAAAATTTGGTGGTTCGTATTTGGAATATTTGGTGATGAATCAGGATCATCTTATCTATGAATTGGGATCATCTTCTCTAATGATTTAGGATTTACATCACTGATGTATCTAGATCTGGTGATTTTCATATGGTGTTTCACATATGGGGATTTGTACGTGGCGATTTGTATTTCTGTTTCACATCTGATACATAAATTCTTGAATGAGACCAAGAACATAGTATGCATGAATGGGACCAATAACAAAGGTGTGGTGGGCGGGGGTGCCATGTAAAAATAGTTGATGAGTCTATGTTTGTATTTTCTATTAGTGAATTTATGAGTAATCTTATTAAAGGGCGTGATTTCTTCTTATACATGTAATCATCATTTATTCTCCCTATAAATTTATATTTTTATTTATTTTCCAGTATACATATTCATATATATGCTTATTTTCCAGTATGCATTACCAATTTTCACGTACATAGAAAATGAGTGGGACATGACTACTGTATGCATTCATGTATGCACTATTTTTCCACTATGCATTATTAGGATGCACTTATATAGAATATAAGTGCATTCATGTATGAACTTATCTTCTAGGAATGCATATTGGAAAAAATCCAAATTATGCGTGAATAAACATGTAATTAAATGATAATTCCATGTAAATTCATGGGTTGTGTACTAGTTACTACTAATTATAATTAATTGCTATTAATTATCACTAATTACCACTAATTATTACTAATTACATCAAATTATAATAAAGTAATGATAATTATTACTAATTATTACTTATTATTACTTATTATTACTATTTATTACTATGTATTACTATGTATTACTATTTATTAATAATTATTACAAATAATTACTAATTATTATTATTTATTACAGATTATTACTATTTATTAATATTTATTACTATTTATTTCAATATATATTTATTATTATTATTTATTAATTACCATAATTTTTTACTAATTGCCACTTATTATTAATAATTATTACTGAATTCTTATAATTATTAATAATTACTACTAATTATTACTAATTAATGATAATTATTACAATTTATTAATATTTATTACAAATTTTTTCTAATTAAAACTAACTTCTAAAAATTAATAATAATTAATACTAATTTCTAATAATTAATAATTATTAATACTAATTACATGTAATTATTATTAATTAATGATATTTGGATAAAATTTATTACAAATTAATACTATTTAGTGTTAAATAAAAAAAATTAAATCTTAATAAAACAACATATTTGTAAAAATAAATAATACAAAATAAACCTATCTAATTTTAATTAAATTTAATTTTTTATAATTAAAAATAATTATAACTAATATAAAATAAAATAAATTAACTTAAAAGTAATAGAAATATATAAATACCTTGAAACATAATCTTTCATTTGATGCAAGGCTTCAAAAGTGCACGGATGTAAAATTATAAACATTAAAAAAATTTATGTGAAAATATGAGATTAGGGTGGGAGAGAAAAGTTGAGAGAGTTGTGAAATTAAAAAAAAAATGGATGGGGGTATATATAGGTGAGATTATTTTCAATGGTATTCCTAATGCAAATAATACTATTTATGATGGGTCCCATAAAAAATGCTAACCCCCTATTAATTAGGGGTGGTTGTTAAAAATGTATTTATGATGGAACCTATCCCAAATACCTATCCATCGACATAGTATTTGTGACAGGGCCCATCTCAAATTCTAACGACTCTATTAATTAGGTGCGACTATTAAAAAGGTATCTATGAAAGGATATAAATCCCATCGCAAATACTAAAAACCACCAAAGGGTATTGGCGATGAGTCTAACCTCCTGTTGCAATTACCCTTACCACAGTTTGGCGTGCACCACGCACCAAGCCTTTTGCGATAGGATACATATTCTCATTGTATAAAGTACCTCTCAATGAACTATTTGTGATGGTATACTTCCCCATCACAAATAACCCATTCCAAATAATGATTTTTCCCATAGTGCAATAGTTTTCATGGATCTCATGATCAAGATCTTCCACCCCTACCTAGATTCATGAATTATTTTTTTCATTGAAGACTCCTCATTTACTCACCAATTCCTAGTCAGTGTGCTATAAACCTTGAGATAGTCATGATTATGCTCAATAACATAGGTTATATTCCAAGTTGTTAATGTATAAATTTTTTATTCAGGAGGTTTACTTCATAGGGAATGGCATCTATGAGCCTTGTATATCCATGGACCTAGAGAAATTAGAGGTAGTGATGTCTTAGATACTCCCCCAAAATATTTTTGAAATCCGGAGAATCCTATGATTAGAAAAATACTAATAATATTTTATGCACGAATTATTACATTTATCAACACCTGTGATTTCATTGAAAAAAAATGGATTACAGTTATAATGGCCAGTCCAGTGTGAAGAGGTGTTTCTTGAGACAAAAATGAGGTTCACTATATCTCAAATACCAATACATCCTAATCATGGGACTAGTTATTCTATATAGTGTGACGTATCATACATTAGATTAGGAGAAGTACTGATGCAATGAGAAGATATAGTAACTTATGGGTCATTTTTTTGTAACCTAATGAGCATAACTACCCTAATTATGACATGGAGATGGAAACATTGGTCTGTGATTTCAAGTTTTGGTGACATTATATCTTTGATAAGAGTTTTTTATTACACTGAACACAGGATCTTTTATTATATCGTCACACAATAAGACATAAACTTGAGATAGAGGATCTAAGTAGATTATCTATAGATATTTGGATTTTATAAGTAATATTCACATGGAAAGGATAACATAATATAAAATTATCTTAGCCATAAGATATAGGTGGGGTAGAATTTTTGTGAGTAGCCTTCTCAGGAGAAGTGGAACATTATGAGATAATTGGTTGAATGGTGGATGGATTCATTTAAAGATTAGTGATAGATGAAATTTCATCAATTAGTGGTCAAATATTCTCTGGTAGATCAGGTAAATGCAAGATAGGACACTGAACTAGAGTGTGTTGTGATGTGGAACATCTAATTGGAGGTGATTTGATACTGGAGTGGTCATTTGAGGATGACGATGTGATCATTCTACATAGGATAGTCATAGTCCCTACTTCCATCAGGGAAGAGCTTATGATAATATTACATGAATCTATATGAGTGTCATATCCTAGAGTGATGACGATGTACCATGACTTCAAGTGACCATTTTGGTGGCCTTTGATGAAGAAGGACATCACTAGTTCTTTTCTCATGCCTTATTTTTTAAAGGGTAAAGGAAGATCACTGGTTTCCTTTTTGGTTAATCTAATCAATTCCAATGCCCATGTGTAAGTGGGAATAAATCACATTTTAATTTTTTATTGGAATACTCAGGACCCTGAAGATATATGAAATTTTCCTTGTGATTTTCAACCAGTTTATGAATCTTTCCCAGTTCTTATTTTTCTACGAGACCCACTCAGTTGACGATCTAGGGAATATGTAAATATGTCAAATTATAAAATTTCTTGGAGATCCATTCATCATCATATTTGAAAAAGGTGTATGTTTCACATTATGGTTTTCCCAATAATTATATATGGACCTAGGGACTCTTATAAGATTGAGCACATCATCTCATCCTTCGACAGACAAATAGTAAGAGTAGACAATTTACATACTATAAGATATTCTTTGAGCTTTGATCCTAGAATGAGGTTGATCCTAGTATTATCATATATACTTTTTTTTATTTCACACCCAAAAATATTTACCATACATCAATCCAGATAGAACCTTATGGAGATCTTCATGGGACACCATGTCGTTCACTGCTCTATTGGCATGATGATGATGAGGCAAAAACTGTGGGGCCTCATGTGGTTTTGGAGACCTCCAAGAGAGTACATATAATTCATAAGAGGTTATTCATAGATTATAAATGGAATATATTTTATACTAACCATAAGAGGAGACCTTTGGAGTTTGTTATAAGAGATCATATGTTTCTGAGAGTTACTCCTCATTCAAGCCACCGACATCTGAGGAAGCATGGTAAACAAGCCTATGTTATGTTTGAAACATAGGGACCAACAAGAGAGTTGGGATAATGGTGTTATATTTGGATCTTCCTTCATGATAATAATATATAAATTATGTGTTTTATTTGTATCGGATATTAAAGTACATTCCCATTCATGTGCATTTCATAAACTGTGTGGATGTTGAGTGAGTGCCTAACACGTCATGCAAGGAGAGCCCAGTGTGGATTATAGACCAGAGTTTTAAAGTCCTTTAATGAAAGATTACACCTCTTTTATAGATCTCATAGAGACATGGGGATATCCAATATGGTACTTGGGAGTTGGAGGATGATGTTTGAGCTTAGTGTCAAGAGTTGTTCGAGCAGGAACCCTATAGACACGTCATAGGGTGATAAGTCCTTCAAGTGGGAGATTGTAAAGTCCTGCTTATATTTTTAAACAATGGAATATCTTTTTTTCTTCTTATAATTTATTTTTTTTATGTTGATCCATGTTTTAGTAAAGTATTGTAGACATTGAGATTCTTTAAAAGTGTGTTTGGTGAAATTTTTTTCCAAAACAGTCTGTATCACATCATAGTAGAGGTGGTTGAACTATAGTGAGCTATCAAATTGAGGTTATAATATCAAGGAAATGGAAACACCATAGTTATATTGACTTATAGTGTTACCACTGCATTCTATACCAATCTAGTTACATTTGATTAGGTTGATATATGGTGAGTTTGACCACTCTATAGTGGTTTCCCCGCATCAGTTTCATCCAGCAAGACCAGTTATCGGTCATCAGGTGTTATGCCCTATAAAATGGTTGTTATGGTATTTATTTATAGAAAACATTATCAAAACATAATATGGTTTTAATGAGGGGGTTTTCAAGTGGATTGACTATACAAACATCCATAAAAATACACTACATACTATAAATTATGAATCATTCCAAAGTTCTAACGGCCTATAGAGATTAACTCATGCTGTATTTCTCAGCTTACACCATAATATTCAAGAGTCTATATGTTTTTATTTAATATTTACTCATTGTTTACCTTATAGGTCAACATTAGACACTCACCATAATACATTATTGTTGGGAAAATCCCTCATGGTAACATTAAACCATTTTTGTGGTGTTTATGTTTGTTAAAAAAGATGGTTTGTTGAAAAAGAAGGTTTCCATGGTGAGTTGTTGAGTTAAAGAGATATTATTGAAAAAATATGATGACAAAGAATGATGGAAAGGGAATGGATGATTTTGAAGTGGTACAAAAAGAACAGATCTAAGGTGGTGTCATTTTCCAGTGTTTGCCAAATTTTTGGGCATCAAAATCGGAAAAATGGAGAAATTTGTTTTTGGAATAGGAAGTTCCTCCCAAGATTGAAGTTGGATTGGAAAAATTTCATGCAAGGCATGTTTCGGGGTTAGAATGTCAAAAAATAGAAAATTCATGAAGTGCGTGAAAGATTCGGAGTTGCGCGAAAGATGAGGTTGTGTGAAAAAATCTTGCATGCCCAATGCGATTTCAAATGGTGTTTTTTGCACTCGAAGAGAATATTGCATGACATGGTGAATCTTTTGTCTAGGGTTCAGAGAAACCTATAAGTAATATGCGACCCCCCTTATTCATACTGACTCAACACTTGGAGAGAATCCGAGCTCTGGATCACGTAAAAATTTTGTGCAATGGGAGTTGCACAATATATTTTATGTTGCACGCAATATAAGAAAGTTGCGTGTAATATTTGAGTTGCACGTAATATAGAGGTTTCACACAAGGTGTGTTTCATGACAAAAGTTTAATCTTATGTGCAAGTAATTAATGTTTTGCTCAAGATGTAGTAAGGGTTGCACGAAAGATTTGGAGTTGCCCAACTATATTGTGGTAAAGTGGTATTCATCATTGGATGAAGGTGGGACATCAATAAAACCTTTACATATAGTGAATGAAGCATTCATTTATGAGAATGAAGGGACCAACATGTCTATATGCTATAAGTGGATCTTTTCTAGACTAGTGATCAAAGTAAGAGGAAGAAGGTGATCCTCTCCACCGGTAGTGAGACAATGAGAGACTCATCGGGAGTGACCCTTGGGAAAACAGTGAGGCAACCCTAAAAATTGTAAAGACAGAGAGCCCGGGCATAGAAGTTATCTATCCCGAACATTGAAAATTGGAAGTGAGCTTTAGTGTATTTGGTACATCGGAACATCATCGTTGTATGCTCCTAGGACACAGCCTGGTGAGGGCGAAACAAGTAAAAATCTCTATTTCTTCCTATTTTCTTTTCTGCATTACATTCAAAGCATCATCACCAGATAAAGAAAAAATAATTATGGTCTTTAAAAACGCTAATGTGCAAAAAAAAAATTGACACATATAATAAAGAGGTCATAATCTTTAGGGAAAGGAAGAATAAGTCGAAAGTAATATCCATACACTGATTCACCCCCCCCCCCTATCAGGGTATCTAGACCACTTTTGGTCTTAAAAATTACAATATTCAACACTATGTTGGTTCAATGATAGTGTTCACATGCCACGACAATTAATATTTTTTCATGAAGGTCTATTCAAATGAACGTATTCCCCATGGTTTTCACTTATAAATCATTCTAGTTGTTTCTAGTGCACATAAAAACCACGGTACCCTACTTACACCATGGAGACCTTTGGGACCTTGAAGCCTTGTTCCTTCATCGTTGTTCCAGGAGTTACATTTCCTTATTCTTCTTACAACCATACCTGAAGAATATTATTGATGGTAATCAAATTGGGTAATAATCTGGTCTACCCTTTGGGTTGTTTCTCTTTTCCTTTATCTATAACCCATATCATGTTGGATTAGGTTTTATTTGACTTTATTGTGTGTGGTGTTTTAGTTAGTGTGACAGAAACATTTGTGTGGTGAAACCCTTGATAAAACATGATGCTAGAATTAATAACCTTGAGGCAAGAAGTTTCTTACCATATGGGGTCTTGTATACACTTGTTTCCATGGTATAATTCTTATGTTGGCATAACTTGATCACCATGGTTGATTTTGATCACATGTGGGTGTGGGTGTGTATCTCATGATACCCATTATTATGACGAATCCATGACTATCAATACAAAATCTTATTTCTATGTTCGATAATGATCACATGTTGTTTTTTGTTGTTACTATATTCTCATGATGATATGCAATTTTTTTCCATATGTTCTCTTCCAACTCTTATGTTTACTATTCCTTAGAGGTTTTTCTTGGTACTTGATATAGGTGAACCATCGTGTGATGTTTATCCCTTAGAGGGGGTGCACATGGAAAGTGAAAATGAAAATGATGGACCTGAGAATATAGTAGAGGAATAAAGGTCTGTAGTACTGACCTGAGGTATCACATTTAGGGCATGATGGTCTAGAGGGATGGCCTGAGGTAGCACATTTGGGAATGAGGGTTAGGAGGGTTGACCCAAGGTACAGATGGGGTATGATGGTCTAGAGGCTTAACCCATAACATGATTGAGAAATAAAGGTTTGGGGGTCTGACCTGGCTTATTTCTTTGAGACCACTGAGAGACATGTTTATGAGGATAGTGGATTATTCTTTCTCACTTATTACATAATATGATTATCCTACCAGTATAGAGTTGAAGTAAGTATAATCGGGGGCCAATGGAATCTTGGTTAGCACACAACCACTCCATACGTGTGGTATGATTTTTATGGTTGTTATGTATTTATTATTATCATGAAATACACCTATTATACTTGAGAATATTTGTAAAGGACACATTAGTGGTTTCCTACTAGGTTTTATTACTTGAACAATATATGGTAATTTTAGTACATGTGAAAAATTTATGTTTAAGGATCTGATTAAGGGTAAGGGGCACCGGGCTATTAGCTGAATAGAGAAGCATAGAGTTTGTGGTGGATTGGGATAGGCTCCAGAGGAAATCACAGTTTATTTTTATTATTTTATTATGCACTTATACTCCGTCTTGACTTGAAACCTTGGGATCCTTTGTATTACTTTTATGGCACACATTCTTTTTGATTATTTAGTTTTTTTTATAATACTCCTATCATTATATTGTTTTCTAATTTGTTTTATCATTATTTGTGCTAAGACATGATTTTGAGGGTATAATATCCTCACTACTGGGTTAGAATCTAGATGTCAGTCAGCAGCATCTTACTTATGGGGAGGCGTTCATGAGGTCATGTGGCAATTCAGATCGGAAACGGTGGTTTTGGTCAGGTCATTACACCTTTAATCACTCTACCTTAAGTTCTCGTGCTTTCCTAATAGCCCTAGAAACTCAACCATGTCCATTCTGGATATCAACTCACACCATTGGACCTCCTAGAGATCTCTCGTCAATTCATCCAAATCCCTCACCCTTGGTGTCATAGTCACCAATAAATCACAATTTATTCAAGTGTAAATGACCACTTACTTCACGAAATAAGAGGCCATAATCCATCATATCTCTTCAACCAAAAGAACCCATAGTCCCTAAACCCTGTTCCCAAACCCCATGCAGTATGAATACATGCACGTTTGTAAATAGGAATGCATATGGTTTTGTATTATAGGGTTTTCCTACCAAGAACATGGAGTTAACCCCTCTCCAGAGTCTCTCGAGCCTTGTCCAAGCACATCATGCCTCATCCAGGATCCTCGACACCTATCTCACACCCAGAGACATCCATAATTAATTATAAATAATATATAATTAAGTAAACAATTTAATTCAATTAGGCATACATGCCTAAAAACTCACTATGGATCATCTTCTCACTAAAATGTCGACCAATGAGGTTTAGTCAGTTCCTAACATGCCCTCAGACCTAAGCAACATGAAAGCCCTAAATTAAGTGCCCATTCCAATAGCTGATTTCTACTTAAATCACCAAAACCCCTAAAATTCAATGGGCAGAATACCTTTTCTAAAACCACTTCCAACAAATTGAAAATAGCATATTGGGACATCCTTTACGGAAGTCAATTAAAATCACCATCATATATGCACTACAAGAGAAATAATTTATTATGATGATTTAATTTTGACATACGAAAATTTCATCGCAAATTCTCTAGTGAAAATTATTTTTTAATATGGCTAAAAAATTCCATCAAAAAAAATAATTTTCATGGCGGTTTATTATGATGTAATTCCTATTATCTTGTAAGATAATTTAGTGCGGCTGCGCATGGTATGGAAAGAATTAGTTATTTTCAAACTACTTCAAAAATTGTCAGAAATAGTTTTTGTGGAAAATTTATTTGTGATAGGTATGTCATAGATAATTCTATCGACATTTTCTTTGAGATGAATCTATGGAGAATAACACTATCAATAATTTATTTATGAAAAATTCGTCATAAAAAGAATTATTTTTGATTGATCCATTACAAATAAGTTGTCAGCATGTTTATTTACGATGGACGTTTCGTCATAAGTATTTTCAGATATATGAGAAATGTTTTTTACATCCATTTTTTTGTGACAGATCCTTACTTCATCTCAAAAACCATCACAAATATAGAGTCTCTCACAAATATCCCTAAAAAAGTACTTTCTATGACTGAACGTCCATCGCAAAAGGTCTTTAACCAAAAAAACTAACTATAAAAAGATCATCACCCCTCTCATTATCTCATTCTCTTTGGTCACACTATTATTCTCTCATTCACCCAAAGCTCCTTTATCGTCTTCATATCTTCAATGTATTGATTTCGACAAGTTTTTTAATTTATTTACTTGTTATTAGTTTTTTGTATTTAATTGGTCTTTAATTTATAAAATTTTTAATTTGTTTAATATGTTAAAAAAGTACTATAAATTAATAAATATTAGTATAATTAATTAAAAAAATAATATAAATTATTATCAATCTGCAGCTTTTTATTATAATTAGTAAAAAATGAGTATAAATTAATTGAAAATATTATATATTAATTAAATTATAAAAAATTAATAAAAAATTATAAATTTAAAAAAATTAGTTTAAATTAATAAAAAAAAATGGCTTAAATTATTAAATATTATAAGAAATTAATAAATATCAGTATAAATTATTAAAATTAAGAAGAAAATGTTTAAATAATATAATAAATTTTAATTATTAAAAATTAGTATCAATTAATAAAAATTAGTTTAATTATTAAAAAATCAACAAAATCAAGAAATTTTAGTACAAATCAATAAAAAAAATTAGCTATTAAAATTTATTTTTAATTAATAAATATTAGTATAAATTATTATAAATTATCATAAAGATGTCGTCAATAAGTATAAATCATCAAAAATTACTAAAAAAATTATAAATTGATATAATTTACATTAAATTGATATTAATTAATAAAAAGAATATAAGCTATTAGAAATTGGTATAAATCTATCCCTATATAATATAATTAACAAAAAAATAGTATAAATGAGTATAAATTAATTAAAAAATTATAAATTAATTAAAATTTATAAATTAATAAAATTTTTGATAAATATAAGAAATTTATTTTAAATTATTAATAATTTTAAAGAAATTAAAAAATTAAATTATTTTAAATGATCCTAAATTAATTTATATTAGTATAAATTAATAAAAATTTGCATAATTGAATAAAAATTAGAAAAATTTTGGTAAATATTAAAAAATATTAGTTTAAACCAATCACCAATTAGTATAATTAACAGAAAATTAGTGTGAATGACTACAAATTAATTAAAAAAGTTATATAATAAGTAAAATTAGTGAAAAATAATAAAAATTAGTATAAGTTTCATAAATTGAGTTCAATTTCATAAAAAAATGTATAAATCAATAAAAAATAATTTAAATTATTATAAATAATTATAAATTAATAAAATTAAAAAATATCATTATAGGTTAGTATAAATTTGTTTCTAATTAGAATAATTAATAGAAAATCAATTAAAATGGGTAAAAATTAAAATTGTTTTATATTATTTAAAATTAATATGCATTTGTAAATGTTAGTATAAATGTAATAAAATTATTTTAAATTAATAAATATATGTATAAATTAATAAAAAAATTAAAATTATTACAAATTAATAGAAATTATTAATAATTAATAAATATTAATAAAAATTTCTATAAATTGATAAAAATTATTATAAATAAATAAATTAGCAGAAATTAATAATAACTAATACAATTTAATAAAAATTGATCAAATTATTAAAAATTTGTATAAAATAAAAACAAATAGTTTAAATTATGATAAATTATTTAATATTAGCATAAAATAGTATTAATTAATTATGAATAATATAAATCAATAGAAAATTATAATTTTAATAAAAAAATTAAATTGATAAAAAAAATGTTAAAAATAATATTAAAATAAGTTAATTTATTTTAAATTGTGATAAATTAATAAATATTAGAAAAATTTAGCATATATTAAAAAAATCGTATAAATTTATAAAAAATAGTATAAATTAATAAATATAAATAAATATTTTTAAAAATTAGTATAAATATATCCATATTTATTATAATTAATAAAAAATTAGTGTAAATGTATAGGGACTAATTTTAAAAAATTACACTAAGTAAAATTATTATAAATTATTAAGAATTTGTATAAATTTAATAAAATTATTATAAATTTACCAAAAAATTGTATATATTAAAGATAAATATTTAAATTACTATAAATTATGATAAATTAATAAATATTATAAAACATAAATATTTTTCTGTCAAAAATCAGTATAATTAATAAAAAATAGTATAAATGAATGTAAATTAACTATAAGTATTATGTATTATTTGAAATTATTATGAAATAATAAAAATTAGTATACATCTTATGAAAAATAGAAAAAATGATATTAAAAATTTGTATAAATCTGTTAATAACAATAATTATTAAAAAAATCGTTACGATTAATATAAAATATTATAAATTAATTAGAATCATAAAAAAGTTGTCATTAACTAGTATAAATTATAAAAAAAATTATTAAAAAAATAAATAAATTTATATAATTTACAATAAATTTCTATTAATTAAACAAATATTATAAATTTGTATGAATTAATAAAAATAAATATTATTTAGTATAAGTTAGTATAAAATATCATGAATTAATATAAAATTTTAATTTGATAAATTTTATAAAAATTTAATATAATTTAGTATAGATTGTTAAAAAATAATTTTAATAAGTATAAATTAATAATTATGAGTATAAATGAGAATAAATTTATTAAAAATATTTTCATTTATTCTAAATTTATATAAATTATAAAAAATTACTAAAAGATTATAAAGTGATATAATTTACAGTAAATTGATATACATTTGTATAAATTATTTAAAGATAGTATAAAGTAGTATACATTAATAATAATTGGTATTAATTAGTAAAAATTAAATTTGTATATATATATATATAATTTATTATAAATTAGTATAAATTATTATAAATCTATCCCAAATTATAAAAATTAATATACAAATAGTATAAATTAGAATAAATTTCACTACTAGAACTATACCAATGAACCTATACGTGCACTTTTGGATAAACTATTGGTATGGGAAACATAAAACGATCCTATAAAAATTGTTTTACCAAAATAGTTGGTATAGGTGCCATAATATGACCATATACCAAGGATTTTGGAAAAACCATTGGTATTAGTGATGGCCATACCAATAGTTTGGCTAAAACTGTTCGTATAACCTCCATTTAAATTCTCTATACGAATGGTTTTTTCAAAAACATTGGTATATGAAATTATTATACTAACAGTTTGGATAAAACTGTGGGTATAGTCTCCATTTAAAGACCCTATACCAATGGTTTTTCAAAAACTATTCATATAGGTTCCAAAAATAAAAATACTTATACCAATAGTTTGAAAAATCATTGGTATATGTATATTTATTTTCAATGATTCATTTTAGAAAATAACAATGAATACATATTAAATTAATTTTCTTATGTATATATATACATATTTATCATATCATGTTTCCAAAAATCATTATAGATTAGTGGTTAATTATTTGAAATATAAATCAGAGATAACGGGATAAAAATCAGCCGGGTGTTTTTGTGAATTACCTATACCAACGGTTTGGAAACTATTGGTATATCCCACCTATACCAATGGTTTCCCAAAAATGTTAGTATAGGTCTATACGAATGCAAAACAAACCAATAGCCAACCAAACCATTGGTATAGCCTGTACCAATGGTTTTGAGACCTATACCAATGTTTCTACACTGTTGGAGTAAGATTTTTTTTAAATAGTTTTAATTTAAATTATTACATATTATGTAAACATAACATAAATTAAAAAATGTATAAATTTATTTAATTAAAAAGATAATTTTTCTATAATTATGGACCTATGAAATATACATCATTTTCTATAATGATATTGTTATTGGAATAATCGTAAGAAAAATCAAAATGGATTTAGTATAAATATTATCTACATTGAGGGTGTTGAAGCATTTATAACATTTTCAATATTAAATTTAGGGTTTGATTCAAAAGTAATAATTAAGTTCTCATGTAATAAGTGTGATCTCATAAGATATGAAAAATTTGATAATGTTGGGGTTTATCTTTTTATAGTTTTTTTATTATAGTAATTATGTATTTTTATATAAACATGGTCAATATATTTCCAAAGGAATTATAAATTTTTTAGTTCCAAAACCATCATAATTTCAAATTTTAGTACATGATGCTATCGGTCCATCTTTCCAAATAGAAACTCAAAATTAATATTCATATTCTGAATCATAATAATGTGAATTTTATGATATATTGAAACTTATATAGGAATCTTTATATCCCATCTGCATAATATGAAAATTTGAAGCTATTACAAAATTTATGGAAATTAAATCTGATTTTGGAATGTCAAATCATTGTTTTGATCAAATATTTTATTTTTTTAAGTCATTTTTGAATGATGTTAATACATTGCATATTAATTATGATGAATGAAAAATGTTAGTTCATAATTTAGGACTTGGTTATTGGAAGATTATTGCTTGTGAAAAATATTTTATCTTGTGTTATTGTGAATAAGAGTTATTGGTTGATTATCCAGCATGTTGATAATTTATGTATCTAAAGGTTCAACATGGAATGTATGTATTTATTCTTGCAAAATAATAAGGGTATTTTCCATTTACATCTAGACTATAACATTTATTTTTATCTTGAAACATAGATGGATTGATGATATATCATAAATCCATTATTTCTATTGAAAAAATATTAAATCTTCCTTGTGATGGAGATTCAAGAAAGTACAATGTTCAGGTCTATCCATCATTTTCATTAGAACATTGTAATGTATGGTTGGATATTTCTACTGATGGTTTTTATTTATTTAGTGCTTATACCAGTAAGTATTCTTATCATCCTATTTCCATAACTCCATCAATGTTACCACCTTAGATTTTGGTGAAAGAACCATATATATTTTGTATTGTTATTTCCAATACATATGAAGAATAATATTGATACTTATTTGAATCCACTGATTGATGAGTTAATTTTATTATTGAATGATGGTGTCTCTACATATAATGTAGTTATATATCATAATTTTATTCTTAAAGGTATATTAATCTGGAAAATTAATGTATTTACAGCTTATGGTATGTTTTTTAGAAGGAGTGCACATGGCACAAATTTTTTTCCAAACATCATGGATGATAGTAAAGAATATATTATTGTTAATGGAATAAATAACTATTTTTTAACTTAATTAGTGATTTCTTCCTATAGATATCCCATCTTGATGAAATAGAAATAATTTTACAAAAGGTAAAATTGAATGAGACAAACCTCCAGCAATTCTCTCATGTTTTCCAGTCAAATATATTGTCTCTTCATTATATCCCATTACTTTTAGACTATATATTATCTTAAAAAAATAGGTGGTTTTTGGAGGTGTCACAATTGGATAAAATGAAGTATTTTTTGGGAGCTTCCGTCACAAACTGAGCCGGTTCGCCATCCGACCCGGCACCCAACCCAGTCTGCAGCAAGGCCCGAAGTGAATTCCCTATCCCCACGGGATAGCACAAGTGCTTGAGTATCATTTATCTTAGATTGGGAACAAATAAACTGAATATGTATACATAAAACACCAAAAATATTTGATAAAATGATTCTGAAAAACTCATACCAACAAGGTTTATACAAAAATCTAGGACTGAATACATAAGTTCAAATTCAATACAAATGGTCAAAAGACAAAATGAAACAGCAAAAAAACAGTCTCATGGACTTCACATGACAAGGGGTCATCACCGCCAAGCCGTCTCCACAACTCCGCCCCAAGGATGGGGACTAACACCCTGAACCGCCATCACCCTTAGACTTTACTTTACCCGAGTCAAACATAACCAAGTCTACTTACACCCAAAAGGTGTAAGTAGGGTGTGAGCCTAAGCCCAATATGATACCACCCAATGTTTCCAAATAGCATGCAATACAATGTGAAAAATCAAGCAGTTTTAATACGCAAAGAAAAGTAGTGATAAAATCCATGAAATGCATCTTTCAATTGAAAACATTTTTCAAGCTAAAGTTTTCAGAATGTTAACACATTTAAAGAGAAATGTTATCTACTATAAAGTACTTCCAAAAAAACCCAAATACAATGGAAAATATCACAAACACAATGAACAACAAAATCGGGAACACCCCTAGGAACTAGATAGTCTCGGGCACCATGTAACTCATAACTCGGTGTAAAGTAACCATAGTAAAATATGTTCTCTTGCATTATCCACTAACATAGAGCATAACCATAATCTAGTGGTCCTCAATATTCACCCACATAGTTTATTTAGAGTTTTCTTTTTCCAAACTCTAGGTGAAACAGGGACAAAACCCATCCGGTCCACTAGCTGTACTATTACTCATCCGCCCCACCTAGGTACCCAGGCTTTCCCCTTTCTGCTAAAACAAATTCAGCATGCCACATGCATCCATTTTCATATAAAAACACAAATAATTTTCATTTACAAAAAATAAAGTATCTATACACACTTTATACAATTTAAAACACACAACAAAACACTTTGACTTTCCACAAAACAATTTCTCAAAAACCCACATTGTTTTGCAAGCAACACTCCTAAAAAACCCCACATTTCACACTATATGCACACCTATAAGTTAAAAAAACAGAAAAGGTAGACTTATAAATTTTAATTAAAACAACAAATCAATTTTATGTAAACCCCATGTGACCCAAGAAATGTAATCTTTTTAAAACATCCATTTTTAATCAAATATGACACTTAAAGTTCACAAGTTCGACAACACCATTAAAACCAAATTTCACAGCAACAAACAAAAGGGATAAAAATTAAAAAAAGTATTTTCATCCCTATTACATTCCTTTAAAATAAAATAATTAGTGATAGGGAAGCCCCAAAAGAACCATCAAGAGACTTCCAAGAAAAAACCCCCAATTGCACATAAAATTGGCATTAAAATTTCATTTGCATTACAAAAACCACTAAAAATATTTTTTGCAGCAACCATAGAATTAAATGAACATGAAAATTTCATAAAAATAGTAAGTCAATTCACATAGATTTCATACATATGGAATCACCTACCAAATTAGTTAAAACCTTGAATCCTTTGTGTGAAAATCAAATCGCACCGCACCAAGAGTGACCTAGATCAAACCTAAAACCACAATAAAAGACCAATAAAACCCATGGTTAAACCCTAGGATCAAAACCCTACCCCCTGGTCATTTTTCACATCATTTAAAAGGGAATAAAACCCTAAAAAAATAGAATTAAACCCTAAAAAATTAAAAGGGGAATGAAATGGACTAACTTACTTGAGAAATCAGGAATGAATCTCCCTAAAACAGCAGTATCTAAAAATTAAAATGGCCAAAATTCAGGTGTTGTTCGAACATGAATTAGGAGGCAATTTAGGAACTTGAATGGAGGGGAAAGAGTAAGAATTGAGAGAGTTATGAATGAAAGAACATACCTCCTCAAATCTGTCCGATTTTCGAAACCATAAGACATTCAACACTCAATTGTGCTGTAGAAGAGATCCATAGATGGGAGAGAGAGGTTGGGTGAGCGGTTGGGTTGCATGGGCATTTTTGAGTCTTTGAATCACTAAAAAAGCCTTAATATTTAATACGTTATTAATTAATCAAATTTTATTTCTAAAACTGGAATTGGGCATTCGGGCTGGCCCAATCCCTTAAATAAAAACCCAAATACACCTTGGTTATGGATTTCTAAAGGCACCAAACTACAATGTTGGTGTTTATATGTAAGGGTAGACCATTTAAGAATTATAATGGGCGAAAAATATTAATAAATGAAAAAGTTATAAAAAAAATTAATTTTAAATCTGGAATTGGGCTCACGGTTTGGCCCAATTCACGAAAACTCACCCTTTCTACCATAAAATCTTGAGAAACCCCAAAAAACAAAGAAAAAAAGATAATTAAATGAAATTTAATATTAAAATAAGTCATTTATGTGAAAATTATCCCCACCATGAAAACCTTATGTCCCCAGAAAGCAAAAGCATGGCCAGATACAAAAACCAAACCCAACCGATAAACTAAGATGTACTTCTTTGCCAAGCTTTGCCCCCAAGGGCCAAAACACCTTCAGTGATCAATTAAGGAATGATTAATCTCACAACTAAAACGTACACCAGTTTCCTGAAATGATCAATCATATTCATACTTTATCCCAAAATAAAACTTCTCAAACACTATCCGAACAAGACTCAATCAATTCACCCAAAGGAACAACAACTTCGATCAAGGTTACACATACCTTACATTAACTAAACCATTGGGAGCTCTCCAATACCAACGTTTACTCAAGGAAGATGCTGGTATCCAGAATGTTCCGAATGTGACCATCTACCACCAAGCCAAAACCATGGATAAATCTGATTTATTGGTATGGGGGAACACAAATAGGCACCCCACCATAAGAGGCCACCTATATTATTTTTCGAGAGAGAATCAAGACACTAATAGAGAGAGGCCTGAACAAATTCTATAGTACAAAGGGTAGAATTCCATTCATAGTTTATGAAGTAACATACATGAGAATCATAGTGGGTCTCCCCACCATACGAACCAACAATCTTAACCGACCATCATGGTCCGACACAGAAAGACCCAATTTTTTTTAAATAATTGGGAAGGGTGCAGGGTCAGTCTACACGGTTTGGGAAACCGTGCACTAACTGTGCATATCATTCTTTCTGCATGGATTCCTAGAACATGGTCTCTACTAATCATGCAAAAACTGCATTCTCAGCATGTCTAGCCAAATTTCAATCCATTATCGAAAGACTCAATGAAAAAAAAGGGGTGAAGATAATGGGTGATGACATGGGTACAAGGCCCTTCACCTATTTCCATTGAATGAGAACAACAGAAGAAAGGTGATGACAACATAGGTTTAAAATATTCCTATCTTTCATACTGAGGACATTAATTTGTACAATAGTTTAAAAAACCTTGGGATTTCCCCTGACTACGCGCCAGCTTCTCTCTAGGACCTATGTCTGGAGCTCAAAATATTGAAGCATCTTTGTCCTCGTAGTTTGGCTGTGGAAACCCCTTTGTGGAACTTCTTCTTTCTATGCCACAAACAACTACACCACATACCCTGATGGGTTCAACAAGACATAACCCACTCCATAACTCACTTTACCGAAACCTGACATTTCACTAAAATAAGGGATCAGAAGATGCACACCCACCCACCTTGTTTCTTTTGGTGAGAAACAACAGAAGGGAAAGACACGTATAAACACCTTCCTCTAAGATAGAGGATTTGATGTTTTTCCCAAGGGAGAATTACTCCAAACATAACAAAGAACCACATAGGATTGTGTGACCTTCACCTTTATAGTCAAATGAGAACACAACATCACAATGCATCACCAAACATGACCTTTCCGATTGATAGAAACAATACATGAAACGGGACCTTATGCCAAGTCCCTAAACAATAGACAAGTCCAAAAAGTGGACACAATAACCTCTCATAACCAAAATCCCAAATTTTTTGGTTTAACAAGAACTCTTTATTCAATGTAACTATGAATAACCCAGAGTCCCTCTTAGACACCATCGAGACACTCATCCACACTAAAAACCCCAGAACACTTCCACCTTCGATGAACCAGGAAACTTAAGAAACTATGGTCTCTTCCAACCTTCCACAAGAACTATACCACTACAAGAGGATCCAAAAATCAACAAAATGAATGGGTGTAGACTCAATCAACAAAGCTCGATAAAATATTCCTTATATTGATCAGCTTGTGGATTTTCCAATAGCGAAGCAATATGGGTTTCACATCTGTTGTGCATTAACCCTTATCGGGGGCATACCTTATCTAATGAGAGAACCCAAGGACACATCCAAGCTAGTCCATTGGTCAAAACATGATACAAAAAAGTTACCAACACCTGAAGGGAACCACCATAAAGGTGTCCCGAAACATATCTCAGAAGATACTAATAACATGTCCTTCTACCCAACATGTCGTCCAAACACAAACCCAAGACATGGTTCGAACAAGAGGGGTTCATGGACTCAAAACATCCCACAACATCAACATTTTACAAAAAACACATAATATACACCATCCCAAAATATTCAACAAGGCATCATGTTATTCTTTAAAAACATCTCTTTGAAAACTAACGGTTCAGCGGTTAGTGTATCCACCAATGGTACCCCGTGGGCCTCACACATGCAAGTTTCTGTGCCACACCGAGCACCCTCCTCATATCCATCCTGGCACTTATCCAGTCATTCCATCGATCATCTATCATCCCATATAACCCCATGCATGTGTTCTCTCATGAAAATAACAATGTTTAAAATAAAAAAATTCATTCCTCTTTTCAAAACCAAAATGGTTAACCAACACATCCATTTTCTCAAAACCATTAACCACAAGATCAAAATACCAATTCACATCTTACAAAACTTTTCGAAAAGACACAAACATTTAGAAAATAACTCACTTTCATGTTATTCACATAAATTTCAAAACATATCATCCCATTAAAACACCCTTTCATTGTTTAGAAAACTTTATTGGAAACACTTTTTCAAAACCAACTTCAATATAGTTCCTAATTTCAAAAGAGGTATAAGAACACCATTCTTCATATCAAAATAATTCTGAAAATTCGGTTCCATAGTTTCATAAATCAAACTATTCCGTCCTTATTTTAAAATAATTTCACAAAAACATTTCGCTTCTTAAAACCAAGTCACTTTAAAACCAAAGTTCCAATATTTAAAACTAAAGAACACAAGACAATGCGTGGGGAAACTAGTTTCAGTGTGTGACATGAAAATATGGTTGGAGGCCATATTCCAATCAATTCACTTTCACAGAGAGTGTTCTAGGGAATATCCTCAGCTCCACATGGCTTCCCAAGCCCTGCGATTTCACTGAGACCATTAACCCAACTATCTTTTCATTTCCCCTAATAATCACAATCCAAGAAATCCAAAGGACTCATATAAATCCCGACATCACCTAGCGACTTGAATCCCATAATGATGTTTGTTGATTAGACACATTACTTTTAACTAGAATTCCAAGTCCCATCAATTTTAACTTAAGACTATCTGGAGCGTTCCCCAAAAAACGTGACCCAAAGAGAGCGAACCTACTCTAATACCATTTTGTCACAAACCAAGCCGGGTTTCCATCAAATCTGGTGCCCGAACCTGTCCGAGGAAAGGGAAGAAGAGCATTCCCTATGCCCATGGGCTGGAACAAGTTCCCAGGTATCATTTAACTTGGATTGGGAATGATTTACCCGAATATTTATACAGAAATCACCAAAAATATTTGATAAAATGAATTTGAAAAATTCATACCAACATGGTTTATACAAAAATCCAGAATGGAATACATAAGTTAAATTGAATAATAAAGGTCCAAAGACACAATGAAACAGTAATAAAAAATCCACATTGACACCACATGACAATGGGTCATCACCCCCAAGTCGTCTCTACAACTCTGCCCCAAGGATGGGGACTAACACCATGAACCGCCATCACCCTTAGCCTTTCCCTTACCTGAGTCAAACATAAGCATGTATACTTACACCCAATGGGTGTAAGTAGGTTGTGAACCTATTAACAATAGGATACCACCCAATTATTCCAAATAACATGCAATACAATGTGAAAAAGCAATTAGTTTTAATACGCAATGAAAAGCAGTGATAAAATCCAAGAAATGAAACTTTCAATTGAAAACATTTTTCAAGATAATGTTTTAAGAATGTTCACATATTTAAATAGACATGTTAGCTACTGTAATTTAATTCCAAAAAAAACCCAAATACAATGGATAATACCACAAACACAATGAGCAAAAAAATCGGGAACACCCCTAAGCACTAGATAGTCTCGGGCCCCATGTACCTCATACCTCGGTGTAATGTAACCATAGTAAAATCTGTTCTCGTGCACGAGCCACTAGTATGGAACATAACCATAACCTAGTGGTCCCCAATCATTATCCACATAGTTTATTTAGAGTTTTCATTATCCAAATTCTAGGTTAAATAGGGACAAAACCCATCCAGTCCACTAGCTGTACTAGTACACATCCGCCCCACCTCAGTACCTGAGCTTCCCCCTCTGTGATAAAACAAATTCATCATTCCACATGCATCCATTTCATATAAAAACACCAATACTGGTCACTTACAAAAAATACAGTAGATATGCATACTTTATACCATTTAAAACACACGAAAAAACACTTTGATTTTCCATACAACAATTTCTCAAAACCCCACATTGTTTTGCACCCAACACTCCTAGAAAACCCCACATTGAACACTATATGCACACCTATAAGTTACCAAAATAGAAAAGGCAGCCTTATATATTTCAATTAAATCATCAAATCAATTTTAGGGCAGCCCCACGTGAACAAAGAAATGAAATCATTGTAAAACATCCATTTTTAAACAAACATGAAATTTAAAGTTCACAAGTTCTACAGCACCATTATAACCAACTTTCACAACAACAAACAAAAGGGATAAATATTCAAAACAGTATCTGAAGCCTTAGTACATCTCAATAAAATAAAATAAGTAGTGATAGAGAAGCTCCAAAAGAACAAACAAGAGACTTCCATGAAAAACCATCAATTTCACCTAAAATTGGCCTTAAAAATTCATTTACATTACAAATACCACTAAAACTATTTTTTTCATAAACCATAAAATTAAATGAACATAAAAATGTCATAAAAACAGAAATTCAATTCACAAATATTGATACATATGGAATCACCTACCAAATTAGTTAAAACCATGAATCCTTTGTGCGAAAATAAAATCGCACCACTGTCGCATCAAGAGGGACCTAGATCAAACTTAAAACCACCATAAAAGTCCAAGAAAACCCAAGTTTAAACCCTAGTTTCGAAAACCTACCCCCTGGTAATTTTTCACTTCAAGGAAAAGGAAAAAAACCATAAACAAATAGAATTAAACCCTAAGAAAATTGAAAGAGGAATGAAATGGACTAACTTACTTGAGAAATCATTGATGAATCTCCCCAAAACAACATTATCTAAAATTTTAAATGTCCAAAAATTAGGGGTTATTTGAAAAAGAATGAGAAGGCCATTTAGGAACTTTAATGGAGGGAAAAGAGTAATAATTGAGATAGTTACGATGGAATGAACATACCTCTTCAAATCTAACCGATTTTCGAAACCATAAGAAGTTCAGCACTCAATCACAATGCAGAAGAGATCCAAAGATGGGAGAGAGAGGTTGGGCGCGTGTTGGGTTCCATGGGCGCGTTTGAGGCTAGGAATCACAAAGAAATCCTTAATATTTAATAATTTATTAATTAATCAAATTTTATTTTTAAAAATGGAATTGGACTTTCGGGCTGGACCAATCTTTTAAATAAAAACTCATATACACCTTGGTTATAGATTTCTAAAGGCTCTAAACTACAATGGTGGTGTTAATATGTCAGGGGAGACCATTTATGAATTAGAATGGGTGAATAATATTAAAAAATTAAAAAGTTATAAGAGAAAAAAAATATTTTTAAATCTGGAATTGGGTTCACGGTTTGGCCTAATTCATGAAAACTCACCCATTCTACCATAAAAGCATGAGAAACCCCAAAAAAAGCATAAATGGAAATTTAATGAAATTTAACATTAAAATAATTCATATACGTTACAGCTTCCATATTGTTCTCAATTTTTGAATCAGCATAATTTAGATGTAATGGATATTAAAAATATTTATCTTTATAAAATATTTTATACTATGTTATAAACACCTAGAAAGACTAAATATATTGTAAATTTGTGGTTAGATCAAGTAAAAATTTATAGGAATACCAAACTTGACTTAAATGTAAATGAAAAATAACAAAATTTAATGCAACCTATAGTAAATTTTGTAATTTATAATGAAATTATTTTATTATTATATCATTTGATTATATATTTGAGGTTATAATATGGTTATGCCTCTAATTATTTTATTATGTTAGAAATGGAAATATCACTAGGTTAAAAATTCATGATTGTCACATCATAATGGAAATATTATTTCCTATCAGCCTCATAGGGCTATTGAATTCTTTGATCTTGGATGTGTTGACTGAAATATCATATTTTTTCTATATAATTTGTGTAGAAACAAAAAATTATGATGAATTTTATGCACTTTAAAGCGTTTTTTGTTTTATTTTTATGTAAATTGTATAATATATTTTCACTAAACTTATTTGACTCAATAGAAAATTTAATATTTCATTTTTTATGTGGTTAAATATGGAGTGTCGGTACAATTACAATAGATGTACATAATAAGGTCATGTATTCAAAAATTAAAAAATAATGTATTTCGGAAATCATATGTTGATGGGTCAAATGTTCAAGTGTAATTTTGGGACGAAATATCATATTTATTCTCTTATTATTTTCAATCTGAATATCCTTAAAAACATAATCTGATGGGTCCCAATGAGGGAAATGTTGATGATTCCACGGTGAGGTGGCCCTAAATTTACAAACATAAATATTAAATCTTATTATAAGAATATTCATTATATATCATTACAATCCATTCAAGAACAATATAGGTTTATTGTATTTGGAATCTCGTATACCTAAAAAAGTTCCTAAAAGTCCACATGATCTCCCAAACATTTCTTCACATATAGTACAATTAATAAGAATACCATAATTAAAATATTTCTTCATATCCTAGGGAATTTAAAAAATAATAAATGGTGAGTTCAGATACAAAATAAGGCTAAACATGGAAGATATTATTTAGTGATCATTTGAAAGAATAAGAGGATCATAAAGTTATGAGAATATGAACACAACAATATAAAGTCATATCTAACAATTCATTGATCATAATCATGGGTCATGGAAAAAGTTATGGAAGTTCATAAGACATGAATCATAAGAGAATAAAAATTCATGACCTATAAGAACATATCCTAATAATGTGATCATTTCATAAAAGTGTTGCAAAAAGTGTGGGATATTAATAACCATAGAATTCATAAGTCAATTCTCACATTGAATAAAATCATTAATTTAGATACATAAAATCATTATAAAAAATCATACCTGGTCAATTACAACATTATTCTAGGAGTAACTTCCACCGAGTTACATTTTCATCATTACCCAATGAATTAGAGAGATATATAATTATTTTATAACCCATAACATAATAATAATCCATTAATATATATGAAAAAATATAATAAAGAATTAATCATATCATTATATGCTATCCCATGGAAAATAATTGGGTTTTTTTTAACACCTCATCATCATAATCATAAAATTATTTATCGTGGATTAATTAACCCATGTAATAAAAATGGGTATCATGTCAATTACCACGTCATCATAAACAATAAAAATAAATAATATATATGTTATAATAAGAATATATCACCTTTAGATCCTAATAAACATAATATTATGTTGACTTTGATAAAACAATTCCTTTAAAATAATATTTAAAACATTAAATTGAAAACATGTAAAATATCAATATCTTTCAATATCCATAAAACAAAAAATTCAAAAAATATTGATAAAATGATAATATATGAAAATAACCATCTTAAATTATAGATTAAGCTTCATGGAAAATAATTTCTATGATGGTTGGAAAATCATATCATGTTTTGTATGTTAATAAAAAATTATTTTTACACTTTGGTAAAAAGTCAAAAAGTGCCACATTAAAAAAATGAAAAGTTTGTTCATTTTAAAAAAAATTCTTTTAAAAGTAAAAAATAATAAAAAATAACAAAAAATAATCATTTGAGCACATTAAATAACTTTCTTTAAAACATTTTCGAATATGTGGACATGTATGAAAAATATTCCCAACAATAAGGATAAATGGGGTTGGTTTTCCTTAAAAATATTCTTTTGGTTCTCATTGAGTAAAAAAGATTTGAAAATGAGGAGAAAGCATTAAAAAATATAAATTTACATGTGTAGATAAAAATAAATGTCTGTTTTAAATGATTGATATAATACATTTACCCCAAAGTAAATTTAAACATAAAATATCCCAATTAAAAATATGATCGAAGAATCATCCCTTGCCACTTTAATAACTTTTGAATCACAAGACCCATAAAAGAATAAAATAAATTGAAACATTAAATATCATGAAAATATGGACAATCATGATATAATATCTCAAAGGGGTAGTATTTACACCATATAAAATATGATAGGTGAATAAAATAACTTATTTACAAATAATAAGATTCGAGATGATAAATCCTTACCATTGGTAACTTTCGAATCAAACCCCTTGGATGATATAATCTCAATTTTCACTTTAAATTACATGAATTAAGAAGGATAAATTATATAACATATATATGGGAAATTATATACTCCTCATAAACATAAATAGGTGATTAATATCAAACATATCTTAATAAAATAATATAATGATAAAGAACCCTTACAAATTTAGTAATATCTAAATAAAAACCTCATGAAAGAGATATGAATATATTGATTGATAAATACTTATAATCTTAATTGAAAGAATAATAATGTATATGTAACACCAATATATCTTATGGAATATTTTTTTTCAAATAAATTTATTTTCTTCAAAAACTTGTGTTACCTACAACGCCATGTTTAAATGAACTGTGATATACTATTAAAATATTAATATTTAAAGTTTAAGTTAATGTATAAACATTGAATTATTAGGTATGAATAGGAATAAATAAATTATAAAATATTTGTTTTTATATATGTATAAAATTAATTCATTGGTTATTAATTGATTATAAATGAAAATAAAAATTTGTTGAAAGAAAAAAAATATTTTTCTGAAAAACTATTTTTGGGCATTCAATGTATTTTTATATTAATAAATTAAATTAATCACGATTGGTGAATTATTTTATTTAAATCTATATCTTATATATAAAATAAAATATTTTAACTTTTATTTAATATTTTTCTAATCATGTAATAAAAATAAACCAAGATTTATGCTTAAAAATATATTTTTCTAAAAAGTAGTTTTCATCGCATTTTGTGTGCTTAATTTAACGTTAATTTATTCCAATTATATGTATTGGATTTGATAAAAATGATTAAATATTTATAATTATGAGTTTATTGTTTTTTAAATAGGTAAATTTTATTTTTGTTCAATATGAATAATATTTATGGTAAAGAATTTCACTTCGGTAAAGGGTAAATCATGTTAATATGGGTTAAAACTAAGTGATAAGGACATAATTTATCATATTAATTATTATTTGATTAATTTAATTGAATAATTATAACATTATACTTTAATTTGAGTTATTTAATGGACATGTGTCCATGAAAATGACCTATATAATATTTAAATCAAAGAACGTTACAAAATGTCACTCTCTTATTTTTAAATATATCCTATGTGTCCAAATTGGGATAAAATCAATTAATTAATAAATATTGATGAATATTATAAGATTAATGAAATTATTTTAATTATATAAATTTATTTATAATTTTTTTAAAATTATACAATGACCTTAAATTCTTTTGAAACACTGATGTAGTATTTCTCCGATTAATTAAAAATAATAATAAATGTTATTAAAAATAGTATAAGTTATATAATTTGAGACATTTGATGTATTCCATAAATTTTTTATATGAATATGACATATTAGTGTTATTATAAAGGAATATATTTTAATTTAAAATTTTTCTTTATTTCATTTAAGTCAAATTAAATGAGTAATGTCAAAATTGGAAATAATGATTTTAATTAAAATTAATATTTTATTAAATTAAATAAAAATAAAAAAATAAAAAAATAAAAAAAAATGTGAATATAATGTAGTCTATATTTTTTCTATATCTCTTCTATTGTCCATTTGGAATCATTTTAAATGAGAATGACTTTAATCTATTTTAATCTTTTATGAAATTCCAAGGGTTCCCCTCCCCTCAATTATAAAAGGGAACTCCTCCTTTCTCTTCTTCACAAAAGTTTTAACATTATTAATTGACCATAATTTGCCATGTTATCTTATCCAATCCACTATAAACATTCTATATGTGATATTATTCCCAATATACCAACCCTATAGGCCTAAAAATGAGATATAGAGGTGTTATTTCAAAGAATATATAATCTCCTTAATTGGTCACATTATTTTTAGTTATTATTTTACCTAATGTAAATATATTATATTCATAATAAAATATTAAATTCAGTATAATATATATAATTAATATTATTATGATTTTTAAACAACATTTATTTACCCGTTATCCATCAAATGGGATGAGAAAACGTTGCTTGTACGCAGGTACAACTTTCCATCTCGACGTAGCGATAGAATTTCATTTCTCATCATCATATTTTAAATATAGGTATTATGATGGTTTTAATGTTTATATATTATAATTATTAAATAATTATACTTATGGAATTATAATATCATATCTACCTTATTACCTTCCAACCCTTTGGAAAACAATAACGTCGTTTGTGCGTACATGTAGACTTCCACCTCAAAAAAATGATGTGACTTTTTAATTTCCCTTTTACATGGATGGTAATAAGGATCTATTTAATTAATATATATGATATATATGATATAATAATTATTATTTAATGGTGATTTATTATTTTAATTTCATTTGTACCATCTGTCAAATAATGAAAACAACTTTCTGCATGTGTATGACCTACCATCTCTATAAACAGTGTAATTAATTTTTATATCATTGCCTTTGATGAAATATTATAAATATGTATATAATAGATATATATTATATAATATTTATGTACATAATTATGATATATAAGTATAATAGATTCAAATTTAATATTCATGAGATTAAAGTTCTTTAAAATCAAGTGAAGCTCAAGGTAAGGTATTTTTGTATTACTTTTATTTTTTTGAGACACATACCATATTAAATACTTATTTAAAATAATATATGTATGGTTTTCTTTATGTTATAGTGGTTAAATTATAACCAAGTATGGTGGTTATGTTATTACCAAGTATTGTGGTTATGTTATAACAAAGGACGGTGGTTATGTTGTAACACAGAACGGTGGTTATGTTATAACCTAAGATAATGGTTATGTTATAACCAAGGATGGTGGTCACATTATAACCAAGGATGGATGAGACCCATATCTACCTTCAATTAATTGGGTAAATAATAATACCACATGATATAAATAGTATTGTAATAGGAAGTAAACATAGTTCAGTAAGGGACTATGTCCATTACGATAGTCTTGTGGGTGAACCTTGACTAGAACAACAGTTTGGGGAGTGAACCCATTCCACTATGATGGTCTTCGAAATGATTCTTGAAAAATGAGGAAATTATTTTCCATAATTATATGTATTCCAAGAATTTACTTATTATTCCAATCTTATGTTATCCGGCTCATTTAATTTTATTATTATATTATTTATTTCTTATGAATTTCCAAGATTTATGAAATAAATCAAGATTATGATCTATGATATGTAGGTTATGATTTTAAAATATTAATAACATGTTTTCATAAACTTATTGTCATGTTATTATTATATGATCATTGATATATCCCTTGTTTACACTTATTGAACATCTGAGCTCACCCTTTCTAATGTTTCCTTTCCCCGAGTTATGAAAAATGTTTTAATAATGTTATGCCAAAGAAGGGATCTAGTTATCAATAATATATTGTTACACTTTTATAAACTGATTGTTTATGTGTCAATGTTACCAATGGAACTAGAGCTATATGATTCTGGAATGGATTGTATGTTATGTAATGAATATTCATCTTTTATGTGGTGATATCTATGTATGAAATGTATTGATCACTATAGTTGCTATCATGGAATATTTTAGTTATCCTTTGGAAACTAGGATTATAAAACTTTAGTGAGAACCCTGGGGATAAGTCAAAGTATAGGATAAAATCCTAAAGTTTTAGTAATGATCATGAATGGACTAGGATAAACATAAGGTGTCAAAGAAGAAGGTGTCATGTTTTTTACATCCTATAAGTGATTTTTCATGAATATTTGGTTTTCCACTATGATCATTATTTCTCGCACTATGATTTTGGTTTTAGTTCATGGATGGAATCCAAATGAATCATATCAATGATAAATATGATGAAAAATACTAATATTTTTCTCCTGAGAAAGAAAAATTTATAGGATATGGGATGAAAAATATCATTTATATGATCACACAAATTTTAAAATCTGCAAATCATTATAAAATTAAAAATAATTATAGGAAGTAACAACATTTTGTTGAGTCCTTAATGAGTCAACACCCTCCTTATTTTAATGGTTCCACTAATCCTCTAGTTACTAAATAATGGATCAGTACCACTGAAAGGATATTTTCTATTATTCAGTTCATGGAAAATGATAATGTTATTCTATATATTAATTATTTGTAAATAAAATTAGTTTAATGGTGGACTCTTTTCAAGAACACAAGGAGATGGAAAGAAATTTGACTACATGGATTGGGGTGTGTTTAAGAGAACATTTTCCAATAATTGCTTTAATTTTATTATTCACATGAAAATTGAGAAGTAATTCCTTGATCTATATTAGAAGGACGATGGACCTTTTGGTACCTATGTAAAGAATTTTACATGACTTGTGAGTATGATTTTTTTATTAACATCCAACTTTAATATAAGGTTGATCAATTCTTCAGTGGATTAAAACCAAGTCTCAATAGGTTTTTATCCATTAAGGGACTTCATCGGCTATGAATAAATAATTATATGCTCCATCAAGGTGGAGATGGTTATTATAGTAACCCATAAATCTCCTTTTTTTTATAAGAAAAAATATGGAATTCAAAAGAAATTATAAAAACCATAGAGAGAAGAATATAATCCTTCCTTTATGAAAGAATTGTAAAAAGAAATGTGGAGAAAATTTTAATAAGGGTACTCGTAAATGTTTTAAGTGTTTAAATGATGTTCATTTATAAATAAAATGATGAAGTGATGGGAATAATTTAACGAATGATGTGTATATAGGTAAATTTCCACCAAATTCACCATTTACACTCTAATCTTATAAATGTAAGGAGATTGGGAATTATATGAATCAATTCCCTAATTTAAGGGATAATGAGGATAATAATCAACAATAAAATTTTATTTTAAAAGACAATAGTAAATCTTATGAAGTGAATCAAGATAAATAAAGCATGTTTATCCTCCACTCCATGGTTGTGTAATTAATGGATAAGTTTATATGAATTATCCCTATAAAAATCTTATTGATCATCCTTTAATCAAATCTAATGTGATTATTATCATCTAATATCTTCCTCTAAATGGATCTTTGAGTAATGAAAAAAAATGTGATATCCTATCAGTGTAAGTATGAACCTAAGAATCCGATAGAAATTTTTTTATAAAAATTGGGTGATTATTTATGGAATAAAAGGTGAATTAGATTTTGGAATCATATATGTCTCCATGTAAGTTTAACATAAGATTTATGGATACCATCATGAGTTTATTAGTATAAGGTTGATCATAAGTTAAATTTTTTAAAAACTCATATTGAGGTTTTATGTGATGAGAGTTTATCAAAATTAAGGATATTTTGGGATACATTTATGGAAATGAAAAACATTGGTTTTTTATATGTTTTTATTGAAAAATTAATTTTATGGGGAATGCCTATAAATTTGTTCCCTCAAAAGATGATGAATGTTATGGTTTCGTATCCCCAAGATTCAGGAGGCATGATTCCCGATGCCTATAATGATTTATTTATTATTTTATTACTTGATTTCCCACTGAGTTAACCATCTGTCTGAGGATTGATTTTGGGGGGTTCATGTATGGTTGCACAATTATTGACATCAGGTCTTCCATTTCCATCTTTCATTAAAAATCTCAATGGTATCCACATATATAACTATGTATAGTTCAAATTTGAAAAGGCATATGGTCCATTGGATTTTTAGGTCCCAACGGTGCTTAGGAACTTGCATTTGTCAAGAGGATGGGAGTTCGGTCTCATCGTACTCTTTTGGGGGGAATTATTTCCTATTTTGGGACTATATTATAGATTTAATATATGGTCATGAATCTCTTCCAAATATAGATACAGGACTAGTTACCCTAATAAAACAATTGGGTGTTGAATCCTTTTATGTGTATAGGGTTTTTTATTATCGATACCATTTGTAGGTATACGGGGTTCTTCATCTGTTCCCCATAATTTCTTAGAAATTGATATCTATTTATTTTTTGAATCCTTATAACAAGGAACCCTATAGTTTAATGACCTCCATGGAGGGGATTAGTTTTTCGAGGATGTGATTGTACCTTTATGATGTGTCCTACATATTGTATTTGTAACAGGAATCAAAACCCATGTGGTTCGTTTAAGTCGTGCAATTTAACATCATAAAGAAAGGATATATATGAGGTCACTTAGTCATTCGGTATTGAGCTCAATCCTTAAGAAGGATTCATATTTATCTTTTTTATATAAGTAATTAGATTCATCATAGTTTGATCTTACCTCAACCCATTAATAGGTTGTGATTGATGATTAATTCACATGAGGGTTACTTCCCCAAGGTTTGTCTATATGGAAATTCATTTGGGACATACACCAAGGTGGATGACCTTGTATAGGGGAAATATTATCATGTCACTAAATGAGTCTTACACACTAAAGTTTACCTAGGTATGATAAATTCATGATTCTTGTGATATGATCATTGAAAATCCCTAATCCCATGTGAGTCATTCTTGGTGTGAGAAACAAGGGAAAAACTAATACAACTTACTATATATAGATATGGGACTTATGATGTAATGCCCGTATGTTTTTATGAAATATTTAAATGTTTTTTTATTCTTTAGTAGCTTAATTTTTATGAAATTGTACGTTTAGAAAAACTATGAGATTTCCTTAATATAAAATTACCGTTATAGCCTATTTATTAGGATAGAGGGAATAATTATAACTAACTTATGAAAATTCATTATGAAAAATATAAATCAATTAGATATTAGTATTTTAGATTGAATTACTATTGGTAATGAAATTAATTATATATATGTGTGTGATATACTGAATAAAATATTTTTTATATTCATTCAATTGATATTTTAGTCATAGGTTATGAATAAAACCCTATTAGATGTATTTTTTTTAAAAATGGTTAATATGACACCATTGGATGGTGAAACCAATTTAAATTAAGATTTTGATAAATTAATTATTTTTATATGAAAACATAAACATTTTATTTTTAATAGGGGTATACAAATTAACTTGGGAAATTTTTTTGATATTTTTCTGATAACTTTCAAATTTTGATGAATAGTAAAAATACACTAAATTTTAATCAAACACATCTTTTTTCATTCAGATAATTTATATAGTTAAATTATAAAATATAGTGGATTTAAAGTATAAATAGAATATATTTTTACCATTTAATATAATTTATGTCATTATCATTAATTTTACATTGAATTCATAGGTAAAAACATGTAAATCTTTTGCAATGTTTTAACTTTTAAAACTCATTTTCTCAAGAATAGGATTAATTTTAATTAATTAATACAACTTATGTGTTTTGAATTTTTAAAATTTGATTCCATATTTGAAATAATTAGGGTCAAATTATGTTAATAGTACACTTTTATTTTTGGGAATTACGAATAATATCTTTGGTAATTATTTTTATTACCATCGTTAAAGGTTAATAGGGTAATTAAGGGTAAAAATAATATTATAAAATTACCTTCACACCTATAAAAACCCTATTAGATGATTAAATTCGACCCTTATAATCTATTTTTCTAAATGGAATCAATTTATTGCCACTTACCTATGAAAATGACATGAATGTAATAAAAACTATTGAAATTGAAAAAGTGTCGCAATCTCTTTTATACCAGTGTATTAATTTTAATATATGGACAATGAGGAGATAAAATCGACAATAGATAGTATATAGAAAGCTAAAATAATTAATAACATTAAAAAAAATTATTATTTTTATAGATTAAATAATTACAATTACTGATGACACAATAGTGGTGTAGAAATTATTTTATTAATAGAAATATCAAATAAATGGTTTTAAAAATGTGAAAATAAAAATCATATGAACTAAATTAATGTTATCCATGAATTTTATAAGTGATTATGACATGTTAGGAGTTTATTTAATATTTTTTTTAAATTTATAGTATGTGTGAATTTTATTTAAAGTCTAATAAATTAATGGTGTGAAAACTCACACTACTGATAAACAAAGCATTTTATTAAATTATATGAAGATAATAAAAATATTTAAAAATTAAAAATCGATAATTATAGGGTCTAAAATATCATAAAGTATCTATTTATGGTAAATTAATAACACATAAGTAAATATTCATTACCATTAAATATTTAGAATGTTATTACCAAAATTAAACTTTAATAGAATAACTAAGGGTCAATTAAAAAGATAAGGTTTAAATTGACAAAATAAGTTGTCCAAAATTTATTGGTTGATGATATTACAACTCTATCTCATATAATATTATATTTATGTACACTTTATATGTTTTTGGGTAGGGGTTTAGTTTATTACAGATTAATATTTTTGAGAGTTTCCTAAAGTGCCCATCTCCTCAACTATAAAAAAGGAACCTCCTCCCTCTTCTATTCACTCCATTTTGAGCCTTAATGCTCGGCCAAACCCTACCCATTACTCTTATGGACTTTTCTAGTAATATTCTGGAGGTTCTGGTCTTCTCAAAAGACCAACTCTTGTGCCTTGCGTGGAAATTCAAAGGAGACATGTTGAGAAAGAGGTAATCTCTTCTACCGATTCATTCAAGTTCATTTATTCATCTACTTCCTCTTATTTAGTGGTTTAATTATAAAATAATAACTTCCTTATCACTAATATACTGATATGTTATTATAAATATGAAACAACCCTATTTCACCTTCTATCCATCCTATGAAAAAACGAAATCACCGCGAATGTGTACGTACGACTTACCATCTCAATGGTGCGGTGTAATACGATTTTCAACACCACCTTACTTGGATGGATATAATTGTTTAAAAACTACTTATATATGAATAATATATCATTATACTAATTATGAGATACTATACACCATCCACTTCAATACCATTCAACAATTATGGGAATGATATCGTCACTTGTGCGTACGTACGACTTACCATCTCTATGGTGCAATGTGATTCGTTCTACATGATCTTAATTAAACCATGTTTATATAAATTAATTGAATGAATAGATATGATATATATTATATAAATATCACACTATAAATGATATGTCTATAACCTAAAAATAGGAATAAGAACATGTCCGACAAAACATACGTAAGAACATAAAGCAGTTAATACCCGAATAACGAGTAAAAATGAAATGTTACTAACAAATGGATGAAAATATGGTCATAAATGTTATCATAAAAATTATTATGATTCTGTAAGAAATCCTTAAAATTATTTAAATCATTATACATGATGTTTATATACATACGAAGCATGTCGGATCTAAGGTAAGGGATAACATTCCCAATCTCCTTTTTATCTGAGATTTTTTATTTGTACGTATTTACTGGGGTTATATTTATCATCCATGTCTATGTTTTCTAATTTTTTTTAATATAATGTTTTATATTCTTCCATTTGTGTTTAAAGTTATTTTTACTCTTTGTTAACTTTTACCAAATGGTATTGAAGGACACATTCTTTTGTTTAACATATGAGGTACTTTTTGACTATTCTAAAAAAATATGAGGAGAATATTTTTTAACTTATATGGAATGAAAATATTTTTACACTTTCATATTGAATTATTTACATGATGCATTCTTTAAAATTTTTCATTTTTATTTTCAATTAAATTCACTTCTTTTAAAATTGCATGACATATTGAAAAAAGAAAATGTTTTTGAAGAAGAAAGGATATTTTACTCAAGAACTAAGTTTAAGTGTTTTATAAAAATTATTTTCCATACAAGAAGATATAGGGTGGTGTTTCTGTCCCTATTTTTACTTTTATTTGATTAATTTATGAGGGAATTATTTTTATGTAGCCCTTTTAGCTTATATGGATTATGTTATGATGGAATGATTTTTATGAATCCCATTTTATTACATGGGTTATGCTATAATATATGATTTATGTTTTGTGGAGCACATAAGAATGGTTTAATTATGAGATGGGTGGGACCTATATGTCCATCCAATTCATTGGGTAAATATGTATATATCATGAGATATACATGGATGGAATGGTAAGTTATTCCGGTTCAGTGATATAGGACTAGAATGAAGAGTAAACCTGGTTCAGTAATGGACTTTGTCCGTTATGATGGTCTTGGAAATGAGCCTTGACTAATATGAAATGACTTTCTATGCTTATGTGTGTATACCACAATGTTTTATGTCTTATGTTATGGTTATTGGTATTACATTGAACTTCTATGATTTATCTCGTGACATGACATTATGATCTCTTATGCAGGATAAGGTTTTAAAATGTTATGTTATTATGAATATGATATGATTGATATTTCCTTTGTTTACCCTTACTGAGAATTTGAGATTACCCTTTTGTATGTTTATTTTACCTAGGTCAGGAAGAAGGGTAATAAATATGATATGCCAAAATGGAGCCTAGTTATGATGAAATAAACAGGATATGTTTTATGAACCAGATGTTTATGTTTCCTAGTTTATAAGGACCCTATACTTATGCGGTCCTATCATGATTCTGTTATATGTTGTAATAAAAATACTTCATTTCTAATGTAATGAAAATTTATGTAAGTTATGGGTCGTTATAGTTGGTATCAGAGTAATGTTATAGTTAACCGTTGGAAACGAGGATGTGAAATCCTTAGTAAGAACCCTAAGGATATGTCTAAGTATAGGATACAATACTAGTGTTTTATAAATGACTATGAATAATCTAGGATAAAAACTAAAGTGTCATAATTTGAATTTTCAGTCTTTATTATGTGGTTTTCCTATTATAATAAATGTTTCTCACACTGTGCTTCTTGGTTTTAGTCAACGGTCAGAAACCGAAGGAACCACATTAATGCTGAATGAGATTCGAAATGCAATGATTGTACTCCTGAGTAACCAAATTTTATGGGATCTAGAATGAAAAATCTTATAGCCATGCTCACAATTCTTTCTCAAGATATTAATCATGCTGGACTTCCAAACTAGCAAAAGAGGGAGAAACACTCAGTTGAATATTTCATGAGGTATCGTCCACCTTCATTCAGTGATTCTTCTAATCCATTAGTGGCTGAAAATGGATCAGTACCACTGAAAAGATATTTTCATTCCTATAATGTTCTGAACATGATAAAGTTATCTTAGTAGAATATCGGTTGGAAGGTGAAGCTGATCAATGGTGTAATATTATCATGAATACAATGAAAAGAGATGATTTTGAGTCCATGTAATGGAATGAGTTCAAGAACTTATTTTTCAATAAGTACTTATCTCGTATTCTTCGAACAAATATAGAGAATGTGTTTCTTGAAATGAAGCAAAATGATGATGAATCTATTGGTACAAACGAAGTAAATTTTACAAGACTTGTAAGGTATGATTTCAGATTATTATCCAACATGAGAGTAACATCGATCAATTCTTTAGTGCCTTAAAACTAAGTCTCCTAAGGGAATTATCCATAAGGGACTTCAATAACTATGAGTAAATTTTTTGATGTGCTCTCAAGGTTGATATGGATATTGGAGTAACCCATTAGTTATATGGGTTTGATAAGAATAGGAAAATGGAATTCAAAGGAAAATATAAAGGCCACACTAAAAATAAGATCAGTTTTCCCTTATTCTCAAATTGTGGAAACGAACATGGAAGGAATTGTCTTAAAGGGAAAATTAAATGATTTAAGTGTGGAAAATAAGGTCATCGACAAATTGAATGCTGAAGTGATTGGAAAAAGATGTCTAATGATGCGAATAAAGAAAAGGATACAAAGAATGAACCCCCTACACTTCAATGTTATAAGTGCAAGGAAATGGGTAATTTTTCTAATAAATACCATAATCCAAGTGTTATTGATGATTATCGATGTCAAAAAACTCTTAAGTCCAAATACAGAGGAAATTAACATGCAATTACTAATGGAGATGTGGAGTATGATAATGAAGTGGTGAAAGGTACACTTACCATCCACTATAAAGTAGAAAATCCTTTATTTGATTCTGGATCAACACACTCTTTTATTTTTGAAGAACTTTCTAAGGTTATCATCATATTACCTCAATAATTAGATGTTTAGTCAGTTGTGACAACTCCTAATGGCACAATAGTCACATCAAATGTTTACAATTCATCTCTGATTGAAGTTTGTGGGAAAGTGCTTCCTAAAAATCTTATGATCCTTAATATAGTGGAATGTGATGTGATTCTTGGCATGGATTTTCTATCTTTATATGGATCTCATATCAATTTCCAAAGAAGGGAAGTCACATTTCATATTCCAGATTAATCTAAGATAATTTATCGATGCATGGATGAATATAACCTTCCAGTAGAAATTTTGTCCATATTATAGATGTTGATTCCAATAAATGAAGGTTATTTATGTCAAATGGGTGGAGAGAAAATCACAATTAAGAATACACCCATTGTATGAGATTTTGATGATGTCTTTCCGAAGTAATTGCTAGGTCTTCCACCAAAACGTGAAGTTTATTTTTCAATAGAACTCATACTGGGTTCTATGCTTATTTCAAGATACCTTATATAATGGCCCTAATAGAGTTGTAGGAATTGAAGAAGCAACTCCAAGAGAATCTTGATAAGGGATGCATAATCCCTAGTGCATCACCTTGGGGATCACCTGTTCTATTTGTTAAGAATAAAGATGGATCAATGAGACTTTTCATTGATTATCAAGAACATAACAAGATCACTATATAGAAAAAATGTCATCTCTAACGCATTTATGACTTATTACACCAACTACACAGAGCTCAATAATTTTCCAATTTTGATCTTTGTTCAAGATATCATCAATTAAGGGTCAAAAATGAGGATTTAACATATATGGAATTCCGTACAAGGTATGGACACTATTAATTTATAGTGATGCCTTTTGGTCTTACTAATGCCCATGCTATCTTCATGGATCTAATCAATATAGTCTTTAGAGACTATCTTGATCATTTTTTGGTTGTCTTTATAGACGATATTCTTGTCTATTCGAAGATAAAGGAAGAACATGAAGATCACTTGAGAATTGTATTGAAGACCCTAAGAAAGGATAATATTTATGACAAATTTCCAAGTGTAAATTTGGCTAAAAAAATGTTCATTTTTAGGTCACATAATCTCAAGAGAGGGGATATCTTTGGATCTAGAAAAAACAGTGGTTATTGGATGATGTTCGAGACCGAAAACAGTAATTGAGGTCCGAATTTTTCTTGTTTTGGATGGATATTATCGACGTTTTGTGAAATATTTTTCATGATAATCTAATCCAGTCACTAATTTGACTCGAAAAGGAGTTAAGTTCATTTGGATGGAGGAAAGTGAAGAGAATTTCAAATAGCTAAAAAGATGGTTACCCAGTGCTCCTGTGATCACACTACCTTGTAGTGGAGAAAGGTTTTTGATCTACAATGATGCATCAAATAAGGGGATGGGGTGTGCTATCTTGCATAATGATATGCTGATATCTTATTCCTCACGACAGTAGAAAATCCTTGAGAAAAATTACCAAACTCATGATTTTGAGTTAGTTGCGGTCATCATTGCATTAAAAATATAGAGGTGTTATCTTTATGGTCAAAAGTGTGATATTTATATTGATCACATAAGTTTAATGTATATTTCCACACAAAAAGAGATGAATATGCACCATATAATATGGTTGGAGTTTATTAAAGACTACAAATGCTCAAAACATTATCACCCTAGGGAAGGGAACAAGGTGGAAGATGCTTTGAGTCAAAAAGACTATGCTAGCTTATCCATGATGAGGATCACTCCAATATTTATGGATTTACAGAGGATGTGTCTTGAAATTTTAATTTAAGGGGAGAAATCTTATCTTTCTGAAATTAATTTTCAACCATCTATACATGTGATGATTTAAGAGGCATAGAAGGTAGATGTAGAGTTATAAAAGAAGATGAGTAATGTTTCTGAATTCAACCTTGATTGTGATGAAATAATAAAGTTCAAGAACTGAATTTGTATTCCTCTCATATTAGAATTAAAGAAGGAATTATTGTATGAGGCTCATAGTTCTTCATTATCTATTCATCCTGGAAGCATGAAGATGTAAAGGGACCTAAAAGAGTACTTCTGGTGGGATGGAGTGAAAAGATATGTCGCTTATTATGTCTCTCGATGCTTGGTTTGTCGGCATGTTAAGGTAGAAAGATAGAAGTCTAAGGGGATGTTAAAACCATTACCCATACAAGAATGGAAATGGGAAATCATCACTATGTACTTTTTATCAGACTTCTCAAAACATCCAAAGGCAATAATGCAATATGGGTTATAGTTGATCGTCTTGTGAAGTCTACACACTTCATTAATATTAGATGTGATTTATCTCTTAATCAACTTTCAAGGATATATGTAAAAGAAGTGTTAAGATTGCATAGAGTAAAACTTTACATTTTATATGATTCGGATCCATGGTTTACCTCGAAGTTCTCGTAAAGTCTTTAGCATGCTCTAGATATAGAGTTATGTTTCAGTACTGTTTATCATCCTCAGATAGACGTTCAGTCTAATAGGACAATTCAAACTCTAGAAGACATGTTGAGAGCTTTCTCTGTGGATTTAAAAGGTGGTTGGGATCAACACCAACCATTTGTGGAATTTTCTTATATCAATAGCTTTCACTCCAGTATTCAGATGGTTCCTTATGAATCCCTCTATAGAATGAAGTGCATAACACCAACTTGTTGGGATGAAGTTAGGGAATGAAAGCAATTAGGACCTGATCTTGTTGATGATGTGGTAGAAAAAGTCCGATCTATTCAACATCATATAAGAGTATATTAGAGTCGAAAAAAAAATTATGAGGACAACTGATGAAAAGACCTCTATTTTAAAGTGGGTGATAAGCTGTTCTTACAAATATCTCCCTCGAAGAGAGTAACGAGATTTGGAAAGAAGGGAATGTTGAGCCCTAGGTATATCAGTCCTTTTAAAATTTTGGATCATGTTTGGAAGGTAGCTTACTGATTGGTGATTCCACCAAATCTCTCACAAGTTCATGATGTGTTCCATGTATCTCTCCTGAGAATGTACATACCTGATCCTTCCCATGTACTAAGCTCAGAAGTCGTACCACTGGAGTAAGATATTTCTTATGAAGAACAACCAATAGATATTCTGGATCATAGCGAAAAAGTTCTATGAAACAATACCAATTTCTTAGTTAATGATTTATGGAGGAACCAACAATTTTAAGAGGTTACATGGGAACATGAGGATATGATGAAGAAGTGGTATCCTCGTATGTTTCTTTCCAAGTGACAAATTTAGAGGGAGAAATTCAATTTAATGGGGGTAGAATGTAATGCCCTTATGTTTTTATGAAATATTTAAATAATTTTTTAAAATTATTTTGTAGCTTTATTTTCACACATTCATGAGTTTAAACAAACTAAGAGATTCTCTTAATATAAAATTACTGTTATAACCTAGCTGTTAGGTTAGCGGGAATAATTATAACTAACTTATCAAAAATCATTATGAAAAATATAAATCAATTAGATGTTTGTATTTTAGAGTTAATTACTCTTGGTAATAAAATTAATAAGATATATATGTGTTATATGCTTAATAAAATATTTTTTATATTCATTCAACGGATATTTTAGTCATAGGTTACAGATAAAACCCTATTTGATGTATTTTTTTAAAAAAAATGTTAATTTGAAACCGTTGAATGGAGAACCCATTTTAAATTAACATTTTGGAACATTAATAATTTTTATATGAAAACATAAACATTTTATTTCGAAGCAGGGTATGCAAATTTATTTTGGATAAATTTATTATATTTTTCAGATAACTTTCATATTTTTAGAAATAGTAAAAATACACTAAATTTTAATTAAAAACAAAATTTTTCATTAAGATGATTTATATGGTTAAATTATAATATCTAATGGTTTTAAAGTATAAATAGAATATATTTTTAACATTTAATATAATGTATGTCATTATCATTAATTTTACATTGAATTCACAGGTCAAAACATTTCAATCTTTTGTAATGTTTTATCTTTGAAAATTATTTTCCCAATAACGGGATTAATTTTAAATTAATTACTGAAACGTATGTGTTTTGAAATTTGAAAAATGGATTTCATATTTGGAATAATTCGGTTTAAATTATGTTAATAGGCTACTTTTATTTTTAGCCATTATGAATAGTAACTTTGGTAATTATTTTTATTACAATGGTTAAATGTGAAACGAGTAATTAAGGGTAAAAATAATATTATATAATTACCTTAACACCTATAAAAATTTATTTTATGATTAAATTAGACCCTTAACATCTATTGTTTGAAATGGAATCACTTTATTTTCTCATAGGTATGAAAATGACATGGATGTAATAAAAAATAATTAAATGAACAAAGTGTCACAATCTCTTTTTATATAAGTATATTAATTTTAATATATGGATAACTAGGACATAAAATCCACTATATATTGTCTCTATAAATATAAAAGAATTAATTAAATATTAAAAATTTATTTATAATTTTTAGATATTAAATAATTACAATTAATGATGACACAATAGTGATGTTGAAATTATTTTATTAATAGAAATATCAAATAAATGGTTTCCAAAATGATAAATAAATATAATAGTAAGTAAATTAATGTTATGAATGAATTTCATAGTTGAATATGACATTTTATGAGTGTATTTAATATTTTGGTTTGAATTTATCTTTTGTGTAAATTTTATTTAATGTTTAATAAATGAATAGTGTAAAAATTGACACTATTGATACACATAACATTTTATTAAATTATATAAATATAATAAAAATATATAAAAATTACAAAGTGATAATTATAGGGTCTAAAATATCATAAAGTATCCATTTATGGTCAATTAACACAACATAATTAAATATTCAATACCATTAAATATTTAGAATTTTATTACATAAAATTAAACATTAATAGAATAACGAAAGGAAAATTAAAAATATAATGTTTAAATTTAAAAATTAAGTCGTCCAAATTTTTTTGTTTAATGAGATTAAAAATCTATATCATCTCATATTTTAATTAGATACACCTTGGAGGTTTTTGGGTAGGGATTGATTTTATTATAAATTAATATTTTTGAGAGTTTCCTGAAGTTCTCCTCTCCTCTCTTATAAAAGGTCACATCCTCCCTCTCCTCTTCAACCCATTATTAGCATTAAAGATCGACCAAAACCTAACCATTACTCTTATAAACTTCCATAGTAGAATTCTGGAGGTTATTGTCTTCTCAAAATACCAACTCTAGTGCCCTAAGTGGAAATTCAAAGGAGGCATGTCGATGAAGAGGTAATCTCTTCTACCGATTCTTTCACGTTTCATTATTCTTCTACTTCCTCTTATTTAGTTGTTTAATTATAAAATAATAATGTCTGTATAAATAATATACTTATATTTTATTATAAATATGAAACAACCCTATTTCACTTTCAATCCATCCTACGACAAAACGAAATCATCGTGCATTCGTACGCACGGCTTACCGTCTCAACATCGCGGTGTAATATGATTTTCACCACCACCTTACTTGGATGGGTATAATGGTGTAAATAATAACTATATATTAATAATATAACATTATACTAATTCTGAGATACTATAAACTATCCACTTCAATACCATTCAATAATTATGGGAACGATATTGTCACTCATGCGTATGTACGGCCTACCGTCTCCATGGCACGATGTGATCCGTTCTACATGATCTTCATTAAACCATGATTATATAAATGAATTGAATGAATAAATATGATATATATTATACTAATACCATTCTATAAATGATTTAACTATAACCTAAAAATAGGAACAATAACTTATCTGACAAATTATACATAAGAACCTAAAGCAGGTAATATCCGAATAACGAGTAACAATGAAATGTTACTAACAAATGGATGAAAATACGATCATAAAATTTATCATAAATATGATTATTATTTTTTAATAAATCCTTAATATTATTTAAATCAATATATAAAAGGTTTAGATACATAAAAATCATATCGAACCTAAGGTAAAGGATAACTTTTCCAATATCATTTTTTTCAGAGACTGTTTATTTGTAAGTATTTACTAGGGTTATATTTATCATCCATGTCCAAATTTTCTAAAACTGTTTTCATAAAATTTTTACCATTCTTCCATGTGTTTTTAAAGTCATTATTATCCTTTTTTTACTTTTACAACATGGTATGTAAGGAATATTTATTTTGTTTACCATACGAGGTTCTTTTGGACTTTTCCGGAAAAAGTATGAGGATAATGTTTTTTAACTTATATGGCATGAATTTATTTTTACACATTCATAGAGAATTATTACCATGAATCATACATTACAATTTTTCAGGTTTATTTTCAATTAACTTATTTTCTTTTAAAATTTCATGACATATTGAGAAAAGAAAATGTTTTTGATGAATAAAGGATATTTTCCTCAAGAACTATGTTCAAGTGTTTTATCAAAATTATTTTCCATATCAGATGATATAGGGTTATGTTTATATCCATATTGTTACATTTATTTTATTAATTTATTATGGAATTATTTTTATGAAGTCATTTTTATTTTATATGGATTATGCAATGATGGCATGATGTTTAAGAATCCCATTTTATTACATGGGTTATGTTATGATATATGATTTATGTTTTGTGGCACACATAAGAATGGTTTTATTATGATATGGGTGGGACCTATATATCCCTAAAATTAATTGGTTAAAGATTTATATCTCATGAGATAGACATGGCTGGAATGGTATGTTAATCTGGTTCAGTGATACATGACTGTAATAAGGAGTTAACTCGGTTCCGTGATGGACTTTGCCTGCTATGATGGTCTTGGAAATGAGCCTTGACTAATATGAAATGATTTTATATGCTTATGTGTTTATGAAACAATTTTTCTGTCTTATATTATGATAATTGGGATTACATTGAACTTCTATGATTTATCCCATGACATGATAATATGATCTCTTATGTAGGATAATATTTTCAAATGTTATGTTCTTATGAATATGATATGATTGATATTTCCTTTTTTTACCCTTACTGAGCATTTTTGATCACCATTTTGTATGTTTATTTTCCCCAGGATAGGAATAAGGGTATTAAATATGATATTCCAAAAAGGAATCTAGTTATAATGAAATAAATGGGAGTGTTTTTATGAACTAGTTGTTTATGTTTCCCTGTTTCTAAAGACACTATACCTATATGGTCCTGTCATGATTTTTTTATATGTTGTAATAAACAGACATCAATTATGAATTAATAACGATGTATGTAAATTATGGGTTATTATATATGCACAAGGTTGTCCCAAATGGGGTTTTTGATATAGATCTTGGGCCTTAGGACGAAATCCTTCATATCCTATATGAATCAGAATCAAAGTCCTATAGTTCGATTCATTCCTAACCCACAGATGGGTTTAAGGTACTTTAGGGAATAGTTGGGGAATACACATGAAGGGATTCTCATGTTTAAGTGAACTTCTCACCTAATTATGGATGATGAAGGATGGTGGAACTATGGTAGAATACAAACCCAAGAGATAAGAATATTTTATGTATGGATGTACTTACACTAGGGTGGATTTACTTTTGAGCTCAGACCTTAGGAAGGAATCTTACATATAATATTCAGAAAGGAATCAGAGTTCTCATAGTTCATTTTGGGAATGTCAAAATATGTTAACTAGATAGGTTTATCATATCTCAGGGGTTCTTACTAACATTATTGATATTTTAGAGGGTATATGCCTAACATGTACTGAGTATCTACCCAACATGCCCTGAGTGTATGCCCAATATGTAATGGTTGTCTCTCTAAAATGCCTTGATTGTATTTTTAATAAGGTTTCCATATCCTTTGGTTCTTCATATGGCGGAATAAGGAATGTAATATTTATGTTCACATGATATAAATAACATGCCTAGAAGACTGTTGCATTGATCAACTAAAATGTCTGAGGGTCTTTTCATGATCAATGCAAACACACCCAAGGGTGTTGTGTGATCAAGGAAGATATGTTGTAAGTTTGTCGCATTATCCAGTTGTGGATTTTGGAGGACTATCACATGAAATGGATGAAGTTTACAAGAGTCTTCATTTGATAAATATATACACATAACAGGGTGTCACGTGATCAATTCAGACATTTCAGAAGATTGTCGGATGATTCGACTATCAAGTGTGGAGGATTGTTTCATGAATTGGCTGATATGTCTATTGGGCTTTGCAAGATTAGGCCGACATGTCTAGAGGTCATCACAAGACTTCCCTTACATGATTGGGTGATTTCACGTGATCCAAATAGGTCATGTGAATCACATGATTCCTTCTCATGAAAATAAAAACATCCTTCTTCACTTAAGTATTCCTTCTTTTTTAGTGATTATTTCATATATACCTCAATTTTTTTCAACAACTATCTTATTGAGGTTTTTCATGACCAAGTCCACTTGTGGAAATTAATTTTCATAATATGGATCGCACACCATATTTCTTTAACATGATCAATAGTGTGATCATGTGAAGTGTATATTCATGTTGTGTAATCCCTTAGGTCATTCCTCAGGTTTACTAGTGGAAGACCTTTTTGATTTTATGGAATTACACTTTGAAAAGTATGATATTCTACACCCCTATACATGTGTGTAGTGATTCTCCTTTTTTTTGTTGAGGGGGAATAATTTATAGACCTCATAACCCCAATTATATTCCACCATGCATGATGAAAATATCACAAATATGGTCTCGAGGAGGTGGAGGGGGTGTTGCATCTAACGCTTCATATAATCTTTTTGTGGGTCATCCATGGAATCACATGATAACTAGTGATTGAAATAACACTATGTTGTTGTCATATTTATTAGAACCATGGATTATCTAAGGGATATTTCATACTCATGTTCACATTTCAAGGATGCTTCACAATATCAGGCTAACATTTATAAGAGCCTTCTCAAGATTAGGACACCCAACGAAGAGGATTTTATAAGACCAATGGAGACTTATATGGGGACCTTCATGAGATTAGGGTGGCTTGTCAGAGGATATTCTCAAGACCAAGATGGCTTGTCACGGGGGATCCATGATTTCAAGATGACATTTCATATTGGTCTTGAATTGGTGATGCTAATTTAGAGCTCAAACCGGGACTTGCGACCTAGAAGTAACTTCTTGGATAAATGGGAATGGTCTTTCTAGGTCATGAAGAATTGCTCAAAATTCATTGACTAGTTACAAGATTTTTATATTTACAAGGTGGTACATACTTCTAAATTATTCTTGTAATTTCAGTTATAACTCCTCAAAGGGCTGATTGGTCACTATTTTCCTAGCACTAACTTCTTCCATATGTGTCATAGCGAAGTGGGAATCAAACTTTGGTATATTTACTAGTTGGGGTGATACCTCCTTTTGGGGATATTTCTAGAATATTTCTTCCTAATGCAGATATTTGGGATGACCCCATACAAAATCTCGCATTAGGAAAAGAAATTATCACCATCATGAATGAGAAGTTAAGGAAGGATATGAATTTATGCTCACTCATTCGATTTAAGTATTGGATCAATATATTCTTCTACCATAGTGGGAATTGTAAAACCACTATACATCCTCATCAGTTTCCTACCCAAAATGTTTGAAATTTTCACTACTACAACTTGGCCTATTATCAGCGCTAAAAATTGGCATTAACAATACTATTAATTCCAGTGTAGATAAAGGGGGGTACCCTTTATCAGTGATATTTTTAGCACTGATAAAGGTCTCTTTTATCAGTGCTTTTGGGAGCGCTGATAATATGGACCATTATCAGTGCTCTTTTAGCGCTGTTAAATGTATCCTTTATCAGCGCTCAAAAAAGAACTAATAAAGGAACCTTCCCCTGCACCTACACATCCATCACTTGCACACCTACACACCTACACACCTGCACAAACCAGCATACCTGCACAAACCAGCACCTGCACACCTGCAAAAAATAGCACCCGCACACAATATTTTGACAACAATTATATATACATTTACTTAACAACATGAATACAAAAAAACACATTGTTATATACATTTCAATCTATGTTTAACATGGTTAAAATTAAAATTATCCAACAAAAGTTATAAAAATTAATGTTTCATCCTTTGATATCTTTGATCTGCTATCAAAAATTGTCATCCATGGTATTTGATGCCAAACAAAGCATCCGAACTCAATGAAAAAATTCACCTATATAAGAAAACAAATATTATGTTAGTAATACATTAATGAAATAAATTAAAACATTAATATGAAAGAATACATTAATATGGAAATGTGAAACTAAAATATGGAAATGATAAACTCAAATGTTTTCATTCTGATAACAATGAAAGGGAATAATGTAAAATCAATATGTTTTTGGATGATTTATCTCATTTAATAAATACTGATTCTTTATCTAATGAAAATATTTACCGGTCACACCATGCATCAGATTGAGGTGTGGTTGATTCGAACACATCGCAAATGACTCATGCATCGTTATCCTAAAGTATCAAAACAATCAGAATGCCTTTGCTCAGTTTGGCTTATGTTACTTGTGTTATTTTTTAAGTTTTTGTCAACTTGATACTGATATCAGACACTTTTAGCAATAATGGTCACATAGTGTGTTGGATTGAGGTGTGGTGGATTCGTACATGTTAAAAATGACTCATGGATCATTGTCCTAAATTATCAAAAGAGTTGGAACATGTTTTCTCAGATTTTCATATGTTAGTTATGTTGTTTTTTAAAGTTTATGTCAATTTGAAACTGATATCAGATACTATTAGCCATACCGGTCACATCGTTCGTCATATTGAGGTGCGATTGATTCATATAAGTCAAAAATGACTCATGGATTGTTGTACTAATTTTTCAAAACAATCTGAATGTGTTTTCTCGGTTTGATATATGTTACTTGTGTAGTATTCTAAAGTTAATGTCAATTTGAAACTGATATCAGATACTTTTAGCCATACCAGTCACACCATGCATCGGATTGAGGTGAGGTTAATTTTTACACATCAAAAATGATGTATGGATCATTTTCCTAAAGTATCTAAATAATCTGAACGTGTTTTCTTGGTTTTCTGTATGTTACTTGTGTTGTTTTCTAAAGTTTATGTCAATTAGAAACTGATATCAGACACTTTTAGTCATACCGGTCACACCATGTGTTGTGTTGAGGTGAGGTATATTCTTACACGTCACAAATGACTCATGGATCGTTTTACTAAAACATCAAAAAAATCCGAACGCATTTGCTCAGTATTCGGTATGTTAGTATTGTTGTTTTTTAATGTTAATGACAATTTGAAACTGATATCAGACACTTTTAGACATACCAGACACATCATGCATCAGATTGAGGTGAGGTCAATTCATACACGTCAGAAATGACTCATGGATCATTTTCCTAAAGTATCAAAATAATCCGAACACGTTTTCTCAGTTTTCCATATGTTAGTACTATTGTTTTCTAAATTTTATATAAATTTCAAACTCATATCAGACACTTTTATCCGTAGCAGTCACACCATGCGTCATATTGAGGTACGGTCAATTCTCACATGTCAAAAATGACGGATGGATCATTTTCCTAATGTATCAAAACAATCTGAACGTGTTTTCTCGGTATTCCATATGTCAGTAGTGTTGTTTTCTAAAGTTAATGTCAATTTGAAACTGATATTAGACACTTTTAGACATACCAGTCACACCGTACGTTGGATTGAGGTGTGGTCATTTCTTAAACATCAGAAATTACTCATGGATAGTTTTCCTAAAATATCAAAACAATACGAATGCATTTTCTTGGTATTCTATATGTCAGTAGTGTTGTTTTCTAAAGTTAATGTCAATTTGAAACTGATATCAGACACTTTTAGCCATACCGGTCACACCGTGCATTGGATTGATGTGAGGTCAATATGTACACATCAAAAATGACTCATGGATCATTTTCCTAATGTATCAGAACAATCCGAACGCATTTTCTCGGTTTGGAATATGTTACTTGTGTTGTTTTCTAATGTTTATGTCAATTTGAAACTGATATCAGACACTTTTAGTTATACCGGTCACATTGTGCGTCAGATTAAGGTGAGGTCAATTCTTAAAAGTCAAAAATGACTCATGGATCGTTCTCCTAAAATATCAAAACAATATGAACACGTTTTCTTGGTATTCAGTATGTCAGTAGTGTTGTTTTCTAAAGTTAATGTCAATTTGAAACTCATATCAGTCACTTTTTTCCATACCGGTCACACCGTGCGTCGGATTGAGGTGCGGTCGATTTGAAAACGTCCCAAATGACTCATTCATCTCTTTCATAAATTATCAAAACAATACGAATGTGTTTTCTTGGTCTTCCGTATGTTAGTAGTGTTGTTTTCTAAAGTTAATGACAATTTAAAACTGATATCAGGCACTTTTAGCCATACCGGTCACACCGTGCATCGGATTGAGGTGAGATTAATTTTTACACATCAAAAATGACTCATGGATCGTTGTCCTAATGTATCAAAACAATCCGAATTAATTTTCACTGTTTGTCATATGTCAGTAGTGTTGTTTTCTAAATTTTATGTCAATTTCAAACTGATATTAGACACTTTTAGCCATATCGGTCACACCATGCGTCGGATTGAATTGAGGTTGATTCATACATGTCACAAATGACTCATGGAACGTTTTCCTAAAGTATAAAAACAATATAAATGCATATTCTATGTATTTCGTATGTCAGTAGTGTTGTTTTCTAAAGTTTATGTCAATTTCAAACTGATATCAGACACTTTTATCCATATCGGTCACACCGTGCGTCGGATTGAGGTGCGGTTGATTCGTACAGGTCACAAATGACTCATGGATAATTTTCCTAAAGTATCATAAAAATTTTAACGTGTTTTCTTATTTTTCTTGTATGTTACTTGTGTTTTTTTCTAAAGTTGATGTCAATTTGAAACTGATATCAGACACTTTTAGCCATACCGGTCACATAATGCATCAGATTGAGGTGAAATCGATTCGTACACATAAAAAATGACTCATGGATAATTTTCCTAAAGTATCCAAACAATCTGAACGTGTTTGACCAGCTTTCCATATGTTACTTGTGTTGTTTTCTAAAGTTTATGTCAATTTGAAACTGATATCAGACACTTTTAGCTATACCGGTCACACTGTGCGTCGGATTGTTGTGAGGTCGATTCATACACGTCACAAATGACTCATGGGTCATTTTACTAAAGTATAAAAACAATCCGAACACGTTTTCTCAGTTTTCCATATGTCATTAGTGTTGTTTTCTAAAGTTTATGTTAATTTCAAACTGATATCAGACACTTTTAGCTAGACCGGTCACACAGTACGTCAGATTGAGGTGCAGTCGATTCATACACATCAAAAATGACTCATGTGTCATTTTCCTAAAGTATTAAATCAATATAAACACATTTTGTTGGTTTTTTATACGTCACTATTGTTGTTTTCTAAAGTTTATGTCAATTTCAAACTGATATCAAACACTTTTAGCCATATCGGTCACACCGTGTGTCTGATTGAGGTGCAGTTTATTCATACACATCTCAAATGATGCATGGATAATTTTCCTAATGTATCAAAACAATCCTAATACATCTGCTCAGTATTCCGTATGTTAGTAGTTCATAAGATTCTCTAATTAAGTTATTCTTTACTAGAAACTCAAATCATTTCTAAAACCATTCTACATTATCTATGGATATGAAACATAATAGAGGGTGATCATAGATGCTAAATATGTATAAAAAATAGAGATATCAATGATCATATATTGATAACATAAGTAGTAGGAATTCACCATCATTGTCCTATTTGTTTACATTCTTCCATCAGGTACGCTACCCATTCATTTCTAAACACATCTATATCATCTTCTGAATATTTGTTTTTGTGACAGTCATAGTAGTAATGAAAAAATATAAATACATAAAGGATTAATAATTATTTTAAATGATGTAGTAATTATTTTCAAAATTACCTGTTCAGGGATGCTAGTTTGGTCATGAAATATGATCTCTTTCATAAATTTACCAACATAATAACCGCAATCCTTGTCGTTTGTTTGTTTAGAACACTGAAAAAACATTGAGAAAAATAATTAATCTATTTTGATATGTATTTGGATAGTGAAATATAATTATATATACCCTAATACTTCTCCATTTGTAGATCTTGTGCGCCTTGTCATCCATAGGCCCTGGATTCATTCCATCCTTTAGACGATATTCATACACCGCCCTATTATAACAGAATACTAATTAAAAGATAATATAAATTATATAACTAGCTATTTAGTTCTAAAATGTTGGAACTAGTGTATTACAAATTTAAAATCGCCAATATGTGTGGTCGGTTTGTTGGATATCCATGTAGTGAATCTAGAAAATGAATCTTTGGAGTGTCCAAATTGACTGCAATGAGCATCCAATGTTGCCTAAAAAAGGAATAAGTACTGATATAAAAGAAAATATAATTGATATGATTAAAATGTAGAGTATTACCCCTAAAACATTGGTATTAAAAAGTGTCTGTCAGTCGTAATTCTGCATTGAAACGTTCTAAGTAGGCTTGACATTAATTTAGCCTGAAAAACAGAATCTATTTTTTCTCATTCTGTAGAAATGGTGTCAGGACTAACGAGTCCAAATTTGTATTCATGGAAAAATCGCTTCAATTGTTTTTCATATATACGCCTGTGAAAAATATGAAATGTATTTATCCATAATTATCATAGTATATCAGCTTCTGTAAAATCAAATCATGAAAACATACCTCATGTATACATTTATAACTGAAGCGCCTAGCCAGTCGTATGTGATGATTTCAGCTACAACGTCAGCATAAATGAAATATAATGTTTCCTCTCCATACATATCTTTTTCAAAAACAATTTTGTGACTCTTTCCACCTTTAATTTTTGTATCCACATGAGCATGCAATGATATTAAATGTGGATATAGAACGGGTGGGTTGGAGGTGCTCTCAGTAGATAGTTTTGATCGGTTGGTTGATCCTTTTGAGTCGCCCTTTCATTTTAGCTCCTCCATGTTGGCCATCTGTAATAACATTCATCGGTTCAGTCCTTTTCTAATTTAATGTTAAAGGTTATGCTTTCAAAATGAATTGGAAATGAATACCTCATTGTCGACATGTTTTTTTACAAGATTCGACGGCCATGCAACGAATGTTCTAACAGCTTTTTCCACCGTATGAATGTCGTCATCGTCATTTGGCATGGGTAACTCAGTACTCAGCTCATGAGCTATGTTAATCGACACTTTGACATAACTAGTTGGAAGTGTTCTGGAGTGTAGCGTGTCATTATGTATATTGAACACCATAGCCCTCGCTACAAGGTGATGGGTGGGAGATGACATATATAAATCATAGTCATTTTCACCCTGTAGAATATCATTACAAGAAAGGTATCAGTGTCTTTGTGATTCTCATTTAACAGAAACAAATATTAGAACATTGATTACCTCAGTTAAGTCAGGTCTTTGAGGGGAATGGCTTGCCTCAAAGCTAGTGGGGGTGGGGCAGGATCTTCTCACGCGGGTTGTTGTTCTCTTCGCCTCTCCCCCATCAAAGTTGCTACAAACTCTCCCTAACTTTTGATTCTTTCTTCAAGGGTTGTTACTATTTATTTCATCATTTTCATTTCTTTAGTTTGTTCATCCTCCTGTTTTTTTTCTGAAAATACTTTCGGGGTGTCACCCCAAAACCCACACATCTGATGCAGCCATACTATTTTGGTTATTTCAAGGCCGCTGAAAGTATGTCTGTATCCAGTGCGGGTATTTTTGATTCTTGTGACTATGTCAAATTGAAAATATTGGAAAATAAGTAATCATCGTTATGTAATAGTGATTTAAAGAGAAAAAAATTTATATTATGTCATACTTACACATGTTTCCCACACTTTTTGTGTGTTTTCATCTACCAGTTTCCCCTCTTTATTAACATGAGCCTCCTTTCCTAGCACATGGTGTGGGGTGGAAGTGTCTTGAAATTTTGATTCATCAATCTGCATATAAATAGAGAAACGTGGTTAAAGTGTTTTTTTATGTCACATAAAAGTATTACAGTACTTTTAAAATACGTACCAATTTTTTTTCAATTGAAGCGTACCCCAGCCTTGCTTTACGGTAGGGGTACGCTGGTTTTGCTGCCAGTTCTATATTTTCAGCACTCAGTTGCTATTTCATAAATAAAAAACTATCAATCAAAGTAATGAAAATAAAGAAAAGTTAAACAACGTGTAACCAAACATAATGTACCTGGAAAGTATGCTCCGCATGACGGTTGTAAAATGCATCCCACGCTCCTTAGGATATCAAGTGTGCATAAAGAGAAGGTGGGTGCAGCCTGATCTTCCCTTCATCATCCTTCAGATGATGTATTGTTAAAATGGTGTGAAGGCTTCTATGAACCCTTCTTGCCAGTCTTAATACATATTCATTGTGTGATACATCTAATATAAATACACTCTTCAAGAGTTGATGAAGAGTTAGTCAATATTTTAGTATTTTATTTTATTTTATTTTAACAAATAAAGTTAATGATATCGTAATGTTACCATAATCTCTTCCGACATTAATGTTTTAAGCCTGCTGACAACATGGTTCCACGACTCTACATCAATCGGAACACGTTGCTGATTGATTATTCTAATGAAGCTACTAAACATGGCTTCATTGGGTTTTACATGCTGGCCTCACTTTTCCATCCCACCTCATATTTGATGCCTTTTGCTTTTTCCTTAAGGATTTTGGATAAAACTGTAAAACTACGGTGCACCTGTTTTTTCTATGTCGCTGGGGTTTCATTGTCTACCATTTCCTCTGTTTCTGCATCATCATTGTGTTCCTCCGAAGTGATAGTATCGGCACTGGGACTAGCAACAATCGGTTGAGAAACATGTTGTACCTAAACAGTTGGAATACCTGCAACAAGTTGAGAGACCTGTTGTACCTCAACATTGCGACCAGCTGCAATAGGTTGAGAGACCAGTTGAGTCTCCGGATTGGGTGCATCAGCTGGTGTAGAATTCATTATCTACAGAAGTGGTTTAAAATTTAATTTAGATCACAAAAAAGGAGCAGCAAATTGATAATAACATAATATAACACAATCTATATTACAATAAAAAATAACCTGATTATTGAACTGTCTTTTTTTTAATGGCTGAATGGATTTGACCCCTCTACCGACTATCCATATACCTTCATTGTGGTCTATTATGACATACAAAACTTCATCTACATTGGTACTCTGTGAAATGATTGAGATGTCCCAATGAAAGGGTCACCCTCCGTTGAATTTTCATCTTACCCTTCAGCTGTTTTGGTCGATAACAGAACAATTGACTAGTTTCGGTTTGCAGGATCTAGAACATAAAATACTTTCACTTCCTGTGATGCCATTATAAACAGTTCTTCTTTCTCCCCTTCCTTACTGAAATCAACTCTCCAGAATCCCAATTCATCTATTTTAACAGCACTCCTGTTATCAACCCACTTTCATTGAAAAATTGGAACTTGGAATTCTGTATAATCCAACTCCCATATTTGTTTGATGATGCCAAAGTATGACATATTCCCATAAATTGGATTTCTGTTCTTAGCATAAAAAACATGCATTACTTCATCCACAAGTGTAACCCCACTATTCTTCATGGTACAGTCTCCATAATTTTCATTATTATAAAATATATACCCATTAACCACATAATCATTGTATGATAATACATACACACTTGGTCCTCTGGCTATCCATCAAAGTCGGTCCAAAATGGACTCTGGATATTCATCTTTCTTCTTAAAAATATGGTCCTGAAACCATCCTATAAACTGTCAATTATGTGTATATGATATCCATTTTTCATCCCTAGATGGATTCAAATGCCTACGAATTTCTCTTTGTATTTCAACATATGGGTCAACGTCGAAATTGTTATGCAAAACATAAAGGTGGGCCTACTCCCGATCTGTAATATTAATTGTGACAACCTGTCCTCCAGAAATTCCTACACCCTCAAGCCTCCGAGTGTGATGAGATTTTGGTAGTCCTATGCTTTCCACACCAAACAGTTATTTGGTACAGAATTCAATAGCTTCCTCAACAATATATCACTCTGCTATACAACCCTCTTTCCGACTTCGATTTTTGACATACCCTTTCAAAATATTCATATACCGTTCAATGGGGTGCATCCATCTGTAATGTACAGGACCGCATAGTTGAATCTCTCTCACAAAGAGTACCATCAAATGAACCATCATATCAAAAAATTACGGCAGGAATAACATTTCTAATTCATATAATATGATGAAAATTTCTCTTTCAATAGGTGGCAATTTCACAGGGTCTATAACAATGCTTCATTTTTCTTTGAAGAAGAAACATAGTTTCGTTAATGTATGGCAGAAATTATTGGAAAAAATGCAACGTCAAGCAATAGGAATGAGATCTTGCATCAAAACAAGGCAGTCATGCGATTTCAGACCTTTTAACTTCAAATCTCTCATTGACACGGGGTTCCTGATATTTGACGAATACACCTCTGGAATAATTATGTCATTCAAGAATTTGGATAACTGATATATCTCCTACCTGGAAAGAGTGTATGTAGCAGGAGGATGAATTGTTCATTTTTCACCCTTCAATGGTGCCAACTTTTCTCGTATTTCCATCTCAACCATGTCCAACCTAGCCTTAATTCCATCTTTTATTTTTCCAGATGTATTTAGCAATGTGCCGATGACACTATCAAATACATTTTTTTCTATATTCATAACATCAAGAAAATGTCTAAGATATAGACAATTCCAATATTGTAATTCAAAAAAAAGATCTCTTTTTCCAATCGATTTTCCAATGGTTTTTTAAGCCGGTTTACCAAAAGTAGTGTCTACATTTTAACTTTCTCAAAGAATAGATCTCATGTTAGTGGAGACGGTACAGTACGTTCTTCTGAAATTCCATCGAATGATGTCATCCATGAACATTAATTATGTCATCGTGGTAGAAATCTATGATGTCCTAGAATCACGATTTTCAATGAATGTTTCAACCTAATTGATTGGGTACCTTGTTCATAAATGGGACACCCTTGAGTTCCATTAATGGTATATCCCGAAAAATTTCCATAATCATGGAAGTCATTTATCGTCCCGTACAACATAGCTCTGAAAGTGAAATCTTCCTTTCTGTAAGAATTATACAATGTAACACCTAAATCACACAATAATTTCAAATCTTCGATCAATGGATCTAAATAAACATCAATATCATTACCCGGTTGTTTTGGTCTTGATATAAGCATAGATAACATGATGTATTTTCGTTTCATGCATAACCACAGTTGTAAGTTATAATTTAGCAATATAACTGGCCTTGTACTGTAACTATTACTTTCGAAACCGAAAGGATTAACTCCATCTATAGATAAAGCAAGACGAAGGTTTCTCGACTCATTTACAAATTCAGGATACTCATGATCAATTCTCTTCCACCAAGGATAGTCTGTCGGGTGATGTAGTATCCTATCTTTAATTCTTGAATCTGTATTCCATGTCAATTGTCCTACAGTCTCATCAATTATATATAGGCTCCTAAACCATGGAATGATTGGAAAGTACCATAAAACTTTAGTAGAACTGGATCCATCTTTCTTGTATCGAGAAGCACCACACATTGGGAATTCATTAAGTGGTTTATGGTCTTTACAAAACAATATACAGTCATTCGAGCAGGAGTATATTCTTTCAGAGATCCTACCCATCGGGCGTAGCATTCGTTTGGCATCGTATGTTTGGCTCGGGTGATCATTATCTTCTAGGATCATGTCATTCAGGAGAGAAAGTAGTTTCGTAAAACTGGCATCACTCCACCCTTTGTCTGCTTTCAAATTATACAGCTTCAGTACAACTGAAAATGATGTATATTTAGTGCAACCAGCATACAATTGCATCTTTGCACAACTTTTTAACATCTCAAACAATTTTGGGAAATCATGAAGTTTATCTTCGACGGTCCTTGTCATTTCCTCAATATGATCTTTATCATCATTCACATCTATAATCACATCCTCTGTACGGTCGTCTTCATTTTTCATGTTTGTAATCATATCAGATGATCCATAAAACACAATTTTATCCCAGCCACTACCTACATTCGTTGTTTCCCCGTGTTTATTCCAACATGTATAACTCTGATCTATTCCGTGAAAGATCAATTGTTCTTCCAACTCCTCTGGACTAATTTATTTTGAATAACAACAGCATAAACGCAGACAAAGGATTTGAGAAGGGTCACATGCATGATATTTTGAAAACTTGATAAACTCTTTCTCACCTTCTTCATACTCTTTGGTCAACCGATTGGCATTCATCCATTATTTATTTATATTCATCCTATTTGAAATCCATATGATGGGTATATAGGTTAGGGGAGAAGGAATCTGAGTATAATTTAGATAAAAAATTAGATACTTCAAAAATGGTGGGGGCGTGTTCATTAATAGAAAATCTTGAGTGGTTGTTGGGATTCATCCATTATCTTCCTCTCTCCGATCCCCCATGATGAGGGGTGGTTCTTTAGTGTTTTTTAAAGCGAGTTAGTGAGTTCTTCCCTCATAATTCCTCCAATACTATTATCCTTTTTTTCCCTATGATTTGGGATGATTTTAACTAGGATTTCTGTGATGATTTCACTATATCATCTTCAAATCAATTCAGACGACATATATTTTTTGTGTATTGGCTAGAGGTTGTCCTCGTATGATGAACGAACCATGTTTTGTGTTGTTTAGGTGGTGTTTTGTTTCCCAGTGAGTTTTTGAAAGATTATTCCTAATTATATTAAGGTGAATAATTAATTATAAATTTCTATAATTAATTATTTGAAAAATTATGCCTTCAGATTAGGTCTCAATCATTGGTACACAATTAGATAAGGCATGTATAGTCTTGGTTGAGGACGAGATGATCTTGGTGAGGGGGTTACTCCATTTTTTGAGGTACATGGACCCTATAATACAAAACCATGTTCCAATTTATGCCTGATTGTGCATTCATGCATGAGTATATTTGTTCCAGTGAAAGGGATAGAAATAAAGAGAAACCAAGATAAATAAATAGGGTGTTTTTGATCCACCAAGAGATAGAGTGAGGGTTCTATTGAATGTTTGTGGTTTTGTGATCATCCAGATATTGTGTCTCCATGGAGTAGTTGTGTTTATAAAAGGATCAGATTTGGTATGAGATTTTTATAGCCTAGTTAGGTTATCTAAGGCTATTTGAGTCGATATTAGAGTCATAGGACTAAAGAAGATGGATCATATAGTTTTATATCTCACATATGATGAGGAACACCCTCTTAAGGATATATAAGAGTCATGGTGTGTGTGATGAGTAGGATATTCCATATAGGGATTGGTGATGTGTGACATAGAGTATTTCCTCCTTATAATTTGATTAAGAGATCTCCAAGCAGAGATATGATATGGTACCTAAGTGAGGGTCATGATAATAGTCTGGATGACTTAGCATAGGGTATCCAAGGCTCTTAATGTGAGTTTCTTAGGATGGTCATTATTTAGTTTTAATGAGTTTTAATGTGGGAATTAGAAGATGATATAGACTAGACTATCGAGGCCTATATCAAGTATAGCATGTGGGTTGTGACATTACCAAGTTGAGATGAGTGTGTGTTGGTATCAAGGATTAGAGATGGGTTAGGCTTGTAGAACCTAGTAGATTCCCTTATAGGAAGATTTAGAATGTTGATAGGTTGGGAATAATTTTCATTTATAACCAAGATGGTTTTAAGGAGATTATTATGCAAGTCTAAATGGATGGTGACTTTTATCGTTTATGGTCAGACCGATTAAGAGATTGGGACTTCATATGACTTTCACCTAGTTGATGTATGATCATCCATGGGGCCCACCTATTGATGATGTGGTTTATCTAGTAAGAGAGGTTGGATATCTATATAACCTCTTCAGATTACTATTTTTGTGATTTGTGGCATGAAACAAGATGGATGGCCTTTATTTAAGTGATAAGTTGTTGGTAGGACCCTACTTTGAGTGAGAAGGTAGTGTTCAAAGGGGATTGGTGTGAAACTTACATGGGATCCACCTATTGATGGTGCATTTTGACTTGTGATAGAGGTCAGATATTGTGATTCCCTCCTTAGATCATTTTTTTATGATAATATGATGTGAGATATAGAAATGGGGATCATTTAGTATTGGTTTGGAGTAGTTTTGTGAGAGGTTTTCTATAGAGATTCCCTCTTCAAATTGTTTTTATGTGATGTGATGGTGAGACCCACCATAAGTGGGGAGAGCTAATCAAGATCAAACAAGTAACCAACCACATATACATGTGTCACACACATAAGCATCACACATAAGAATCACACCAAATAATAATTAATCTCAATATTGACAATAAATGAAAACATAATTAATACATGAAAATTAAATTTTACTCGCCTTAAAGTGGAGGAACCAGTGGTGGGGGAGGAGGAGGCGTCGACAGCGGAGGAAACAGAGGCAGTGCCGAGGCGGCTCGGAGGCAATAAAAGGCAGAGGAGGTAGTGGAGTAGGCAGAGGAGGAGGAGGAGGAGGCGGAGGCGCTGGTGGAGTAGGAGGAGGGGGAGGCCACGTTGGAGGAGGAGGAGGAGGAGGAGCAGCGGTGAAGAGGGGGCCGCGTCACAGGAGGATGAGAAGAAGAAGTAGTAGTAGGCGCCAGAGGAGGAGGAGGAGGAGGCGGCGGCCACAGTGGAGAGAAGGCAGCGGCGGAGAGGAGGCAGTAGCACAGGGTAGGGCTTCCGCGAATGCTTGACAGGGTGTTGTGAGGAGGAGGACCCGGTGGATTTTGTAAACCCCACGTGGACCTTTATCAGTGCTAGTAAAAGCGCGGATAAAGGTAGGACATTATCAATTCTTTGGTAGTGATGATAAAGGGTGACTCTAACATCGCTTTTTCATTTTATCACTGATAAAGACACTCTTTATCAGCACTTTTGTAGCGCTGATAAAGACAAATCTTATCAGAGCTAATAAAGGCCCTGATAAATGTATAAATTTAATAATTTCTTTATATTATTATATATTTATTTAAAATGATATTTATGATAAATATATATATATATTTATTAATAATTATAATTCTAAATAAATATATCTGTATTTATACTTATGAAATTATTTTAAAGTTATATTTATATATATATCATTGAAAATATACTATAATATTTATTTATTTTTTAAATATATTTTAATTTTAATTATAAGTGTACATTTTTTATAACATATATATTATATGGGTAACATAATGAAATATAAATCAATAGCACATCAATGTGAAATGTAATTATAATCTATAAATGAACATTATTAATGTACATATATATATATACTCATTTATATATTCATTAAACCCCAATTCATTGGAAAACACATATATATTAAATAATTTTAAATATACATATATGTTAAAATGTATTATATATTTATAAATAAAACAAATACATTAAATATAAACACGTATAATAAATATATATAGTAAATATAATTAATTAATTAATATAATAAATATAATTAATTAATAAATATTATAAATATTATAAATCAAATAAATATATTTATTATTAATCTTATAATTATTTAATTATATATATAAATATTTATTTAGTTATAACATTTGTTTTTTGTTTAATGTATACAATAAATATTATCAGAACTAATATAAGCGCTGATAAATGTAACCTTTATCAGCGCTAAGAAAAGCACAGATAAAGGGATATTTAAAGCGCTGATAAAGGCCAACCCCTTTATCAACGCTTTTCCGTTAGCGCTGATAAAGGAAGGCACCTGCCTTGCCCAGTTTTGTGGTAGTGAGTGCAGGCTCATATTGGGCCATTCATTAAGCAGGGGAGTATGCCTCATTGGGCTATATGGTGAGACCATAGGTATCCCCAAGACCTCAACTAGCGGGGTTTTAAGCCATTCTTTTTAATGGATGGATTTTATCAGGTGAGGACACATGCTAAGGAATTTGAGTACACATGTTGGTGATGGAATCTCGATAGGAATATGAGTTCCTTTCTAATATAACTATGTTGACTCTTCCTCGCCTTTATCAACTCATTGGTCATATTTAACAAGGAAACATCCCTTACCATATTAGAGCCCGTTCCATTTTTTATTTGGATGGATATGAGGGTATTTTAGATGATAAAAATATCCTAACACTATTGGAATCCCTAATTCTTCACTCTATACTAGGTTTCTGAATGTCTCCAAGGTTGAGGCAATGTCATTGGATCCTAATGAGGTTATTGACATGTTGATTCGACATGATTGATTCAAATTTATTCCCTATTATCCACTGACCAGGATCATTATTGATAACAATAGTGGATATATCTATGAGAGGTCATATAAAATCTCTCTCCAAGATTGGGTTCTTATGGCCCATAATGATGAGCTGACTATCTGTGATCCATATACCCCCTATCTATTTTCTCACCAGTTTGGTTGTATTCATAGGGTTACTCCTATCCCTTCAGTAGGAATGCGGGGAGAATGATATCCTAGACTTATCCACCAATTTTGGCTCATTATGGAGTATAAAGGCCCAAATAATAAGATCATTATTCTACTTCTCAAAACCCCTTATTTCCTATCTTATGATTATGCCTTGGCCTAGGTAGAAGCTTACCTAGGCGGTGCATTGAACTGTCTAGTTTCTCAAGTGTACAAGTCTTGCGCTTCACCAAAACCCATATCCTTGGTAGCAATGAAGTTGATTAAAGACTAGAGGGACCCTCAAAGGAAGTTATCCCATCATTATTATGAACTTCCCATTAGTGGGATAGAGTTATTTGAGGAGGTTGGTCCTTTGATATCAGCGAAGGACGATGCACTGATTGATAAGAGAGCATATAAAACTTCTTCTCTTGCTTCTTCATTGGCTCAAACAACAATTCCTTCAATATATTTGATGTATGAATATATCCATAAAAAATATTCCTTTGAAAATAACCACTCCAATGTTTTTAGAGAACCAAGTACCATATTGGATAGTCTGACAAAATATCCATACCCTGATTACCAAGACTCCCTTGGAGGAGTTTCATGGCTAAGAGGAGTGCCTTCTCCATATCCTTCATGATTTGGGGGTAGGTGGATGTGATTTTTAGATATTATATGATATAATTATTTAGATTCTCATAGCCCTATAATAACTATCCATTATTGAGAAGGAATTACATAGCATTGATGAAAAAAATATCTAACCTGGTCAATAAAGGAAACTTCATAGATTATTGGGAAGATACATTAAACAATATCTAATCTAGGTGCTAATATGAATGTATTAACCACATAAATAGTAGAATTAAAAGAATATATATCAATTTTGAGATCCCATATTCTGGAATCATCATCTTTATTAGAAACTAATCATAAATGAGATGAAGATCTATCCTCTTTAGTTTAGAATTTTCATTCTCAATCAGTAGAAAGAAATACATAGAGGGTGAAACATTATTGATAAATTGACACCTCTCAACAAACATTGGAGGACATGGAGAACACATATACCCATATTTTATTGTGACCCTACTATGGGCGTATATGTTTCTACCTTTTTCTAATTTATTTTCTTAAACTTTAGGAGAGACTCCAGAATATGGATACTTCTCCATTTTAACTTTATCAATGAATAATTCATCTTAACTTCTCATTTCATTGTCCAATTTTCTTCCACTCATGATGTGAAAAACATTTAATTGATCTGATATATATGGATCCCTAGAGATACCCATATTTTTCATAATTCCAAATAAACCCAGATGCCTAGATTGGAGTGCTTAAATCACAAAAAACTCCTACTGATAATTTTACAAGAATTCCTACCAATATGAGATTCCCCATTTATGTATATTATATTCTTATCTTGGGATTACCTGGTTTAAAAAGGATAATTTGGGTGAAATATATATCCTAGAGTGAGAATGCTCAAATATTTTCCTATGTAAATGGGCTTAGTGAGAAATTTTTTATTTTTTTCTATGGATAAATAATGATCCCTAAAAGCTTTGTATATATATATTTATATTACCATGACTTTTTCCTTTATTTCATATGAGTAAATATTAGAGGATGTGGGATACAATTTTTCTTTGGCTACCCTCTTATGGGTTTGAAACCTGAAAAGTTTTATTCTTTTTCTTATTTATGGGTTACAAATATTGGTTGGATTATGAAAAGTGCATGTACAGTGAGAAGAGACCCGTCTTTTTACCGGGGGGGGGGGGGGGGGGTCAGGTTTTCAACCTAGAGATAATTATGTATCTTTCAATTAGTTAATTAAGGTCTTCAAATTAGAATGTTTATGTGATCTAGTTTAAGTTCTTCTATCTCGGACCATATGTTGTTATCGTTTATGTTCTTCAAGCTTAGATGTCCAGTTTTTGGTAGTGTACTATTCAAAAAGTAACATTCTCTATGTATTTTAATGTCATGTGATAAGGAAATATTCCATGTAGTTTAATTTCATGCGGTAAAGATATAATCTATGCAGTTTAACATCATACAGTATGGATGAAAAATGCTATAAAATTTAAATTCTTTCTATCAATACTTGAGACGATGTGCAGTTTTGAGCCTTAGTTCCAGACCATGAAAAGAATAATAGAATAGGGAATACATACTAGTTATGACCCAAAACACCCTATGGTGATGATTTTCACCATGTTGTTTCTAGGACTATGAGTGGAATGGGTAAAACATACAAGGATGAACTAACACACCCTAAGGTGTTGGGTTCTAACATGTTTTTTTTAGGATCATAAAGATTTTGGGTCATTTCCTACAAGTAAGAGATTCATCATGTTGGTGGGTTACAGGACCGTATGCATGAGCCTATAGGGATTAGATGCATGGTAAAACAAAGAGGATCCCTTCTATTTTCCAAGGGCCATGGATGATTTTGTGAAGAAGATATTATTGTATGGTAAAATATTAGGGAAGTTGAGTCCACATGGATATTTTGGATATGGTTTTTATAAATCTTGTTTCTTGGAGATTGAATCGATGAGCATTCAATGAGAATGAAATACCTTGGATGACCCAAAACACCAAAGGGAGCTAATTTCTTTCACAGTGTTTTTGGGGCTCATTAGTGAAATGGGAAAGACATACTGAGGATAACCCAAAACACCTTATGGTGCTGAGTTTTGATGTGGTGTTATAAGATATCATAATAATTATAGTTTCTTTATTACAAGGTGGAGATACCTCCAATTTATAGGTCATAATAGATTATGGAGGTGCCCATGGGGCTTATATTCATAGTTATGTAAAGGTGTCCTCGCTCCATTACAGGTTCCATGAATGATTTTTGAAGACATTAACATATATGAAATGAAGTTTTAAGTGGATAAAAAGCTGTCCAATGAGGGTTCTATCACCCTAAGGTAGTTACGTTCTTTGTTGGGAGGCTGAGGCCATACACCATGTATTTTTGAGTCTCATGGGGTTGTCCATAAAATGGTTTGGGGATGGAATATCACAATCCTTATTTAAGAAATGGTACAATAATTGGTTCCATAATGTCAAGGATATTGAATCTTCATGAATATTTTGGTTATGGGGATTATAAATCATTGCCTAGTGAAATTTAATTTAACTAGAGTTGGAAATTAATGAGTACATGTCAACCGTTGGTAATGGAGATGCCTATACTGATCCACATTGTCAGGAAAATAACTAACAGAGTTAAGGGGAACCATTATAGGACCAAAGGGTCCATTTAGATTTTACATTCCATATTACCAATTTTTTATAGATAAAAAATAGGATCTAGGAATTCCAAGTTCCATGAGGTTGTAAGAGGATATTAACTAGAGGAACTAGTTATGCCATATCAAACATCAAACAAATGAATGTGGTTTATGAGAAATGTCATATTCAAGTATTGTTTGAGAACCTTAAAGGTTATGTCACCACCTATTGAACACATTATCATGATGAGGATATGTGAAAAATCATTACTCTAGCTTTTCCCTAGACTAGGAAGTTCATCTAGAATGTATCAGCTTTTAATAGGTCCACAAAGTGGGCCCTGTGAGCTTTATTCCTTGTTTATTGACTCTATAAATTTTGCCTAAACTATAGATATGAAGATCTAGTGATAAGGGACTTGAATATTTCTCAAGATGTTCTTCGTGGGTTTTCTGCCTAACATGTTTTATTTCTCTTTCACTTGAATTTTAGGGTCTTGTGATTTGGACCATTAACATCTAAATTTTAAAGTCATACATCTTTGACCAAATTGTATGAAGTTTAAGATCATGGTTCACATAGACCTGGTATGAGGGGAATGTTAGAAAATATCCTAATTAGGATACCAAAGGTCAATAATACTCCAACATACATTTCATTAAGAGATAAAAATGTTGTAAATCATCGATTAAGGTTCATGGGTTGTGAGTATTAACATGGGACAATCATAATGGGGATGAATGAAAACATCCTAAGGTATTGATTTCCACTGTGGTTATGTCAATGATCTCAATCATCAAAAATCCTTTTTTCAAAGTACTGAAACAATTATTTGATGTCCATGAGATCATATTTAGGAACTGAGGGTAGACATGCATAGTAAAAAAAGGGTCACTTGAAGTTTGGTGTACTTTTACAAGGGTCGTGGAAGGATTGTGGAGATCTAATATACTCAAGACATGATGTGTGTTTTATGGGTTTAGGAGCTTAAAATATGAAGAAAGAACCTCGTACTGTTAATTAATAGGGTCAGGCTCTTATAGTCCTTTGATAAGTAATAATGATGGGTGATGGACTATATATATTAACATCATATAGTGTGGACATATCTATTGTGCAATTTAAAATATTACAATAAGGATGTTTTTCTTACAGTGTAACATCATGAAATAAGGATATAGTAACTAACTTGAATTTGTGAAAGATATCCTTGGGGACAATTTCACTAATCAGAGGATTATAGATGTAGGATGCACCTTTTATCCATTCACATGCTTATTAACGGGTATCCATTTCCTCGATCCCTTCTTATGTACATTTAACTCTTGTTAAAGTAAGAAATCCATAGATCAGAATCATGCATAGATAGAGAGACTCTATATGACTCAATCCTCTTTAAATATTGGTATATTCAATATTTTTGGTTGGTCTTCCAGGGATTCCTTGTGCATATTATAAATGAATTAATCATTCCATAATAATATCCTTTAGGAATATACCTCCCCATAGAGATGAATAATATGTGGGGGATATGATTAAGAGTTATGGAAACTCATGGATAGGGATGAAATGGATGATCCAAGTTTCATTGAATATCCTATGATGATATAAATCAAGACACATGTAGTTATTATATGAAAGTTCCCCACACATTTTTGATTGGTGTGTAGGGAGGGATAACATTTTTATATTTTGGTTGGACCTTAGATTGAATATTTAAGAATCATAAAGTATCTTGTTATGGAAGGAATCAATACACACATAGTACTTTAAAAAAAATCTCTATGCAGGTTTAACCCATACACAAATGGTATAGTTTTCCTATTAATATTTTGTATAGACACAGGAATGGAGGTCTGCACGTCCTTACATATCTTTAGATATTAGGAATCAAGCCGTAGGTAGTTCTTTAATGGGAAACTCTCTATATAGGTTATACCCATATGTAGAGGGATAATTTTTCCCATTTATTATTGTGGTTGGACATAGGGATGGAGATTTGAGCATCACTATGTATCTTGTGATGGATGAAATGAATAAAAAAGTAGTTATTTAATAAAATAATATCCAAATGGGTCTAACCCATTTGAAAAGGGGACATTTTTAAATTAATGTTGCAATTGGACCTAGGATTAGATATTCAGAAATAACCATGTATTCTGTGACTGCTAAAATCAAGCCACATGTAGTTCTCGAATGCAAAACTCACAATGCAGTTCTAAACCATATGTAGAGGGGCCTTATTTTCCATTTATGGTGTGGTTGGACCAATTATTATAGATATATGTGTCATTATTTATCCTGTGATAAAAGGAATCAAGCCACATGTAGTTCTATAATGAAAAACAATCCACATAGGTATGACCCATATGCATTGGGGGCATTTTTCCTATTGATTGTTTCGGTTAGAACCAGAATTGGAGACCTGAGTGCCATTGTGTATATTTTTATAGAAGTAATCAATTCACACATAGGTCTAAAATGTTATACTCTCCACACATTATAGACCCATACATATAGGGGGAATTTTTCCCATTCATGTTGTGGTTGGACCTAGGATTAGAGATTTGAGCATCACTACATATCTTATCATGGTAGGAATAAATACACACATAGTTATTGAATGGAGGTGTTGTGGGAGACCAACACCAAGGATAGTGGTCTTATCTAGTTAGGGACATGGTAATTCATATTTTTATTTCATTCATGAGATGTCAACCATGTAGTTTAACATCATGTAATAAGGAGTCATAGTGTTCTTTTTAAGGTCAAGAATTAAGGACTATTCTAACCCTGACCGGAATTGATATGCCTCAATCATATGTAGAACCCCTTACTAAAATTCATAATCACATTTTATCTATTCTTGGTGTCATAAATAAGGAATGTAAAATTTTTCTCTCGTTACCCGTAGGTGATTAAAAGAACAAATAGTGGAATTTTATATCATGTAGTAGATAGGCCAGGATATAGGATCTGGGAGTCTCGATGTATCTCATTAGAATGAGAATAAATCCATACATAGTTATAGTAAACACATGAAATTTAATATCATGTGTAAATTAATAAGGATACCTAACATGAAAAAGAAGGCTTGGAGCCCCATAAACATTTTCTGGACATTGGGAAAATTATCCCATGTTTGTGACATGAGGTTTCTAGATATGGTTTCTTAAGGCACTTAATTCTTGATACATAGGGAAGAAATACATTTTAGCATCATATAAGGTATATTTTGTCATAAATTTCTTGTGACTATGACAATAGGCTTTCCTTTTAGGGTCAGGGAACAATGACCTCTTTGTGTAGTTTAGCATCATTCGGTAAGAAAAAATGGTGTCTCTTAGTTTTAGGTAATGAAACTGGTAACATATATTGTTTCTAGTCCTAGGATTTGGGATACATTCACCAAAACATATCCTGATATGGTAGGAATAAATCCACCCATAGTTCGTGAGTGGGGAGATTCCCTACTTGGATCTGACTCACACAAAGGGATGGGGGAACATCATTTTTCTTTCTCATAGATCTAGCTCATGTGTAGTGATTCATCTTTGATGTGAATTTATCCATGTAGTTTAATGTCATTTGGTAAGGATTTGATGAGTTTTTATGTTTAAATACTTGCTGCTATGACTTTTTTCATGCATTTTAATGTTATGATATAAGGACATATCGAGCAGTTTGACATCATGCCACTATGATTAAATGGTGTCGAGTTATTTTAGGTCAAATGACTAGGAGCACCCATGTAGTTTAACATCATGGGTCCAGGATGAATCATGAATTTTAACATCATCATACCAAGATTTTAGATTCTTTATGACAACAATGCGATGTACCTCTTGAGAAACATTGCATTAGACGCTGGCATAATGTGTTCCTCATCCATTGTGTCCAATGAGTAATCTCTATTAAATTGGACCTTGTATATGATATAAGGCCCATACCATTTGGTTTCCATATTTGGAGTTTTATATTTTGGTATCATTTGGTCTCTAAGAACCAATACTATTTCTCCTTTAAGGAATGGGCAGAGTTGAAATGCTTTATTGAAGGCTTCTATAATCCAATTCTAATGAACTTTGAGGTTGTTCAGTGTACGAAACATCTTCTCATCGAGCCCTTCCAACTCATCTAGAAACTTTTGTGACTTCTTATAATCTGATTATTATCCACATATGTCTATTCGGATAGAGGGAAACTATAATTATATAGAAAATGCTACTTCATTCCCATACACCAATGAATATGAGGTCTCTCATGTAGTCATGTGCATGGTGGTATGGCAGACCCATAAATCACGAAAGATCTTGTACATTCAAGACTTATTTTCCATTGTCCAACATATTATATAGTATATTTGATAGAGAGTTATTAAAGGGATCTCTCTATCCACTCTATGTTGCATGATAGCAGGATAAATTATTGGATTTGATGTTGTACTCCTGGTAAAATTTCTTCAATTTTGTGGAATAGAAGTTTGTTCGGTTTCCTTTCAATATTGTGTGAGGGACTCTAAATCTGGTGATGATATTGGACTTTACAAATTCAATGATATTCTTCATCCTAACTTCCTTGAGGGGTATTTCCTCAGCCCATTTGGAATATAATTCATTATAAATAAGGATATACTTTAACTGCTTAGCTATTTCAGGGGGATATTGTCCTGAAACATCCAACTGATGTACATTTAATAGCTAGGAATACTTAGCTATACTTATAAATTTAAGGGGTTGATGGATTAAGTTTTCATGAATCTAGTATTCATGAAATTTCCTATTTAATTTCACATAGTATTGTATCATTTTTTCATTAGTAACAAATCCTCTTAATTTTATCGAAGTGTTTTTTCCTAGACTATTGAGAACTATAGGATACCGCATTGATTTCTTCCATAAAAATTGGAATCTCTCTTTCTACTATGTATATGAGGATGTTTCTATAGAATCCTTATTTATATAGGTATTTTTATCATTTGTTATATCCTAAAGGGTAATGTTCACTACCCGATGTCGAGTCTTCTCCCTTTCATCTCAACGCAATAGGAGGGTCCCATTTTAGAGATAATCAACTATTGGTTCCATTTATCCAATGGTGGATATCAGTTCATCATGATATAGGGAAGTGTTGACCCAATTGATTCCATCCATATTATAGATGATGACCAATGAGACCATCCTTTAGTGCGTTATGTGAAAAACCACCTTGTCCTAATCAAAGTCATACAGTATCATGGTTGCATAACTGGTACATCATCATGATCATTTTTGGATCAAGGGACATGATGAAATATTAGGTCAAAATGTAATTATGCCATAAATCCTCTGATATAACTGATGATGGAGGATAATTCCTTATTATTTGTGGAATATTCACCACTAATTTTTTGATCATCATATTTGAATCCCCTTTGATGTTATGGTATGATATCTACAGATTTAACATCCTTCCCCCATCTCATTGTCTTGAGAGGGTGGGGGAATTATACTTGGCCTTAAGCGATGTTCCCAAGGTGCTAAAGGCTGCAAATAAATTCCATGGGATTTGAGAATAAATTGGGTAACGATTTTCCCTTATGATTCCACCAACCAACCAAAAAATCCACTATCAACAAACTACATGACGCGTGTCGACAAAACAACCAAACCCATACATTACCAAAAGAAAACCAACATATCCATAACAATCCCACATGCCAAATACAACCAATCCAAATTCTGTGTAGCAAGCGGAAGACTATAACAAGACTCCAACAGAACTAGGACAGCATCCATAGCTCCACACGAAGCTCCATGATCCAAGAACCACAACGTAACCAAAGCATCATGTCGAACCACTAGCAAAATTAGATGATTTACTCTTACCTGTGTCCCAGAACACATCATCTAAAAAATCACCAAAGTTCCAAAGTAGGGGGTGAGTAAAAATACTCAGTAGGTTTTCCTGAAATGACTTACTTACACACGCCACTAAGATAAAACTATTATCCCAGTTATATAAAGAAGTTTAAATAAAACATTATATAGGTCAACCAATACTAATAAGCCAAACAAACCCTTACCAAGCCATATTTACACAAACCATGAATCCCAGTGGAAAACCAAATAACCATGTCATAATAAATTTTATTGTTTCACATTATCACAAAAAATTACATCTTTCAAAGTAACACACAATAAGGGAACCAAAATTGTGGAGCCTCCATCCAAATTTTCACTACATTTCTAACTAGTGGTTCTTCCCAAAAACTATCTATAATGATGGTTCTTCCAACCACTATCTATCACCTTTTATAGTGATACATACCACCCACTTCCACACAACCAACACAATCCATAAAACATTATCTACCAACAAGCACAAAGCACCAAGGCCACACCAAAGTACACCATCATTCACATCACATTCCAATTCACTTTAATAAATCACCCATTTATTGAAAACACCCTTTACCCAATTTTCCATGCCCAACCACATTTCAATAAACAAAATATTTATTAAAAACCATATTTCACAAAACAAATAATAAACAACCACTAATGATTTTAAAATCAACATTTTAAAATCACACAACAAAGATCCTTTTTTGCAACAAAAACCTATTTTCCCCAAAATCCCCAAATCACCACAAAACGGTTTTCCAAAAAGATTAACACATAATTATTACAATTAATTTCAGTAAAAACAAATTAATTGTATCTAAAACCACTAGTTAAATCCAAGTGGAGTCGAGAGAGAAGCTACTTACCTTTAGGGTTCTAGCAAATTCGACCCACATGCAACCGCACCCCAATCCAGAAACTGCACCACCAAAACCACCCTAGATATTATTTCCTATCATCCAAAAGACATAATATCAATATCCAAGGGAAAAACATTATATCTACATGAAATGGATGTAGATCTAGAAAACCGAGAGAGAGGGAAGAGTAGATCTAGAGAAAACCAAAGAGAAACCAACAGGAGAGACTTACCCGGCAGGAACCACCTTCAAACCACCTTAAAAACCCTTCTAATATCTTCTAAAATGAGTGGGAGAGCCCCTAAAACTATTTATAAGTGAAAATACTAATTGAGACTTGAGTGGGATGAATTTTGGAGTGAAATAGCTCAAGACTGAGTGAACTAGGATTTAAAAATTCCCTTCTTTAAGTGGTCTCACGATTAGACTACATAGTTTGAAAAAATGTGCACTAACTGTGTGCATGACACTACCTCAAGAGAAGGGGTCTCACAAGATTATATCACAAGGTTTGGAAAACTGTGCACAGACTGTGCAAAGCCCTTTATCTCCCCTTGTATGATTACTTAGAGAACCCGCACAGTTTTCCCCCAACCGTGCTCAAACCTTGCAACCTTATAAAATCCTCCAAAATTATTCAAAACCATTATAAACTCTCTCAACCTCTTCCCAACTCATCCCAATAACTTTAAATAGATAAAAAGGAATAAAAAGTCTACATACCTCAAAATATTGGGGGATACATTCACCCCACCATTGGACTTTTCGTCCTCAAGAAGCAGGGAACCATATCGTTGTCGAAAGAGCTATGGCCATCTCTCGGCCATGTCTTTATCCCGATCCCAAGTCTCCTCTTGAATCTGAACATACGTCCAAAAAACCTGAACTAAACTTATTCTTTTACCATAAATGACATTATATTTCCTATCCAGCATCCACACTAGAACATTCACCAAGTAATCATCTAGTTCTAGCTTAACATGATCCCAACAAGTCTCATGGATGTGATCTAGATGATTCTTTTTCAACTGTGACACATGAAACACATTGTGCACTGCACTAAACCATTGTCTAAAATAAAAACGATAAGACACCTCTCCCGTATTCTCATGTATATCAAAAGGACCAATTTACCTTAGAGATAACTTACCCTTCTTCCCAAACCGACGATGTCCCAAACAAGGAGATATTCTAAAAAAACATGATCACCCATCTCGAACTATAATGGTCAACAATGATGGTATTCATATGATTTATCATGAATTTGAACCATCTCCATTCACTTTTTAATCAACTTGATTTTTTCCTTAGTTTCATGGACAATGCTCGGTCCGATCATTGAAGTCTCTCCTGTGTCCACCCAACATAGTAGAGAATGACACAGACACCCATAAAATGCCTCAAATGGAGCCATATGTATCAAAGCTTGATAACTATTATCATAGGAGAACTCCACCAACGGTAAGTGCTCCTCCCATGAACCACTAAAATCCATCACACAATCACTTAACATATCATCCAAAGTTTGTATCATCCTCTCATATTGGCTATCCTTCTACAGCTGATACACCATGCTCATAGTCAACTGTATCCCAAGGGATTGCTACAAGGATTTCCAAAAACGAGATGTGAACCTCAAATCTCTATCTGATACAATTGAAACTAGAACATTGTGCCTCTTTACCACCTCCTGGATATATATTTTGGATAGATCCTCCATCATATGAGATTCACGAATCATGATGAAATGGACCGCCTTTGTAAGACAATCCAAAATCACCCATATGGCATCATGTTTTCTGACCATTCTCAGAAGACCTTTCACAAAATCCATTTCTATCTGCTCCCATATTCATACTGGGATAGGTAATGGCTACAAAAAGTCAACTGGCCTCTAATGCTTTATCATGACTTACTGAAAAGTGAAGTATCTTGAGAAAAACCCAGCCACATCCCTTTTCATACTATCCCAACAAAACTCTGCTTTCAATGCCTTTTACATTTTCTGAATTCCAGGATGGACAGCCCACCTAGAATGATGATAAGACCTAAGAAGTTTCTCCTGACAATCCATTGGTACCACCTTCTGATTATGAAAACACAAGACTGAATTTCCATTCAATTCCTAGACCTCAATGGTCTCCCCACCATTGAGTTTCAACCTCATTACCACACATTCAGAATCAGATGTGTGCGCCTCTTTAACCAAAAAATCCAAGTCAGGAACCAATGAAACTGAAAAGAAGACCACTCTGTCACCCTGGTCCTCACATTTCAACCGCATTTTGGTTATAACCGACATCAACTGCCACTGATCTGATGTCTGTTTCACTATCTGAGCATATGATTTCCTACTTAAAAAGATCACCACTGATTTTCCCTTACCAGGTGTATACATTAAGTCAAAATCAAACATCTGGAGATATTCCATCCATCTCCTTGTCCTCAAGTTAAAATCCCTTTGTGTTAAGATATTATTTAAGCTCTTATGATTGGTGAACACCATGAATTTCTCACTGCATAGATAATGGAGACTCATCTTTAAAGCATGAACCACTCCTTCCAACTTCAAATCATGTGTTGGGTAGTTCTTATCATGAAAACTCAACTACCGTGAGGCATATTCAACCACATGATCCAGTGCATGAGAAAACACCCCAACCTTGATATCTATGCATTGCAATACACCAATTACCATTTCCCTAGTTATGGAAAAACCATTATTCGTGCTAATGTATGTCAAACCTTTAGCTCATCAAATCATTTATAACATTTCTCATCCCATTGAAATGGGATATTCTTCATTTTCAAATATGTCATTAGTGAATCCAATCATGATAAATCACAAAAAAATGTTGATAATACCCAGCTAGACCAAGGAAGATCTAAATCTCAAAAAAGTTCTTTGGAATTTTCCATGATAAAACAACCTTTATCTTTTCGGGATCAACTGAAACAACTTTCTAAGACATAACATGGCCAAGAAAATGAACCTCATGTATCAAAAAGTCACAATTTGAAAATTTTTCATACAATCTATGGTCCCTCAATATCCCCAACTGTATCACCAATTTTTTCTCATGATCTATCATTTTCCATGAATACACCAGTATATCATCCATAAATACCACCACAAAAGAACCTAGATATCTCTAAAAATATCTGATTCATCGATTCCATGAACACTGTTGGTGCATTCATTAGACCAAAGGGCATAACCACATACTTGTAATGGGCATATCTACTTATAAAATCTGTTTTCAAAATATTCTCCTTCCTCACCCATAATTGATGATACCCTAACGCCAAGTAAATCATGGAGAAGCACTGAGCTACCCTCAACTAGTAAAACAAATCATAAATGTGTGGAATTGGATATCAGTTCCTTATCATAACCAGATTAAGTCTATAATAATAAAAACAAAGCTGCAAGGTTATTTCCACCTTTTTAAGAAACAAAAATGGTGATGCCCACAGATACATGCTAGGCCAGATGAACCCTTTGATTCTTAACTCTTCCAACTATGCCTTTAATTTCCTAAATTATATTGGTTTCATTTGGTAAGATGGAAGTGAGATAGTGATGGTCTTTAGAAGAAGATAAATCGTAAATTCCACATCTTTCATTGGTGGAAACCTTGATAATTATTCATGATATATGTCCATAAATTGATCCACAACTACTAGAAGAACAATCTACTCAACACCTTCTAGAGATTCCAATAAAAAATCTCTAACTGATGAAAGATCGTTCCAACAGATGGTGAAAACAAATGTGTTGCTACTAGATTTTCATTCTACTTCTCTTTAAATAGATTTTCAATTCCATCCTCCACTGTAAAACTCATCATTCATGCATAGAAATTGATGTGGGCCTTAAATGACTCCAACCAATCCATTCCTAGGTTTATGTCATAAAAATCCATCTCAAGCACTGATAATTCCCACATCAATTCAATGTCATCCAAAAATAAACAACACTCTCGACATAGGAATGCTCTACACTCTCTTTGACCTAGAGGAGTTTGTAGATTCAAAACCAAAGGCATCATTTCCATCGTTAATCCCAAAAAAACAAAGATGTGAGAAGAAATAATATAATGTGAAGCACATGTATCAAACAAAGCTTACATCAACATGGAATTTAGGATATTTGTACCTCAAAACATGGATGGTCCCAACTAATCATCCATCACATCCTGCTCAGCACCAAACAAATACTTAATTTCCTTGATCTTCTCTTTATTACCCTACCGAGGAGTCATGGTGTTCCTTGAATCACCATGACTAACTATACTCGACTACTGAGAGGTATGTTGTTTACCCCATACCATCAAGGCATAAGACCCCTATGACCCCTGAGGAGTGTCACAGACACCCGACCTCAGAGTATTCCAACAATAACATTATATATTACCCATATTATTAAAATTATGAAATGCTCGAGGTTGTTTCGTACAATCCTGCTTGATGTGTCTCATAGAACCACACAAAATACAACCCTTCTTAATCTTATTCTTTTGAGGAAGATTCACCAATCCTGCCATTGGATTATGAGTCGTACTCCCACTCTGGAAATAAGTGTCCCCCTTTCTCATGAACCAAACATTTGAGTTACCATTATTTCCCATGGGAACCAATATACTTCTCCAACCTATATCCCTTAAAATTTCTCACTCAACCATTGTATCTCTATTCACCATTTCTGTGTAATCATCTATACCAAGCACCACTATCTTGGAATGAATTTCTTGGTTGAACCCAACTTCAAAAATTTGGGCCTTCAATGATGTACCACCCACCACCTCAGGTGAAAACCGCACTAAGTTCATAAACATACCCTCATATTATATTATCGACAATTTCCCATGCTCTAAAATGATGAAATTCGTTGTACACTGAATTATGAACATATGATGGTTGAATTGTTTATTAAAGAACTCCTCAAACCCCTCCCATGTCACACTTTGGTCCGTCACAGCTTTGACCGCCATCTCCCACCAATAAAGGGTAAGATATTCCAAAATATAGATGGATAACAAAAATTTTAGCTCTAACAATGTTACCAATAAGTCAAATATCCTATTCATTCTATTCATCCACGTTTCAGACCTTTCGAGATCTGAATCACCCCTAAACATGGGTGGATTCTTCCTTTTCAATTGAACCGCATGATTTACATGTTTTGGTTAATCCCCATTATTCCCACTTTCCACAACTTGGAAATATTGCACTATACTCTGCACTAGCTTCTAGATCACCTGATGCTGAGGTGCAATCACATTTTCAGCAGCTTCCTCTGGTTGGTCTCTACAACGCATACCCAGTGCCATTTCTATTTATAAAAAAACAACTATAAGTCTCACTCCCTTAACAATAAAGGGTATTCAATTTTCAAGTTCAATTAAATAAAAACTATCACCACCATGCTTTCCACAATTTTACATTTTCCATATTGTACTATTTTGAAAAATCCACCATATTTGGAAAATCATCCCATTTTCAAAATACCACTATTTTCCATGTTTCAAACCCTTCCATTTTGAAACCCAATTCAGATTTTCCAAAATCCACACATCCATACCACACTATAGATCATTATACACCAATGAAATATACATCCTATTTGGAAGTCATTTCTACCATGCATGCCATGCTCATCCCACTGGCTATACCCACGATAATGAGATATTGAATGCCTATAAGTGTCTCCAAACACTTCTGTACCCAAAACCTAGGTAACTTGAAGTTTAGCATAATAGGGTTACCTACTTCGTTTTATGCTATACATTACCTGTTCCAAAAATTCTATGCCTTGCTACCATCCAGACTCAAGGAATATACGAAGAATGAATGTCAACACCAAGACCAATAACTAACTCCAAAGGACCGAACAACTGTTCTAAGTTAAAATACAAGGACCGAACAAATCAACACCACTTGTAACATCCAACCCCCATATCATTGACTTTAGAGGGTGGTGAAATGATACTTGGACTTAAGAGACGTTCCCAAGGTGCCAAAGGCTAGAAATAAATTCCTAGGGATTCAGGAATTAATTGGGGAATGATTTTCCATTGAGATTCAACCAACGAACCAATCAATCCACTATCAACAAACTACATGATGCATGTCGAAAAAAAAACAAACCCATACATTACCAAAAGAAAACCAACTAATCTATAACAATACCACATGCCAAATATAACCAAGCCAAATTCAGAGTACCAAGAAGAAGACTACAACAAGACTCCAATAGAACTAGGACACCATCCATAGAACCACACCATGCTCCATTCTCTAAGAACCAATACATCACCAATGCATCATGTCGAACCACTAGAAAAATGAGATTCTTTAATCTTACCCGTGTCCCAGAACAGAACATCTGAAAATGAACCAAAGTGCCAAAGTAGGTAGTGAGTAAAAATACTCAGTAGGTTTTACCCAATTGATTTCCCAACACACGTCACTAAGATAAAACCATTATCACATTTATATAAAGAATTTTATATAAAACATTAAATACTTCAACCACTACTAATAAGAAAAACACACCCTTACCAAGCCACCTTTACCCAAACCATGAAACCCAAGGGAAAACCAAAAAACCATGTCATAATCCATTTCACCGATTCAAATTAGCACAATAAATTCCATCTTACAAAGCAACACACAACAAGGCAACCAAAATGGCCAAGCATCCATCTAACCCGTTCACTACATTTCCAACTAGGGGTGCTTCCCAACCACTATCCATAATGGTGGTTCTTATGACCACTATCCATAACCTTTTATAATGAGACTTCCTGCCCACTTCCACACAATTAACACAAGCCAAAACACATAATCAACCAACAATCACAAAGAAACAAGGTCACACAAAAGCACGCCATCATTCCCATCACATGCCAATTCACTTTAATAAATCACCCATTTTTTGAAAACACCCTTCAATAAATTTTCCATGCCCAATCACATTTCAATAAAAAAAACCTTTATTGAAAACCATCATTCACAAAACATTTTTCATATACAACCACTAATGATTTTAAAATCAACATTTTAAAATCACACAATAAATCCCCTTTTTTCAAAATTAACCTATTTTCCTAGAATCCCAAAATCACCGCCAAATGGGTTTCCAACAAGATTCACACATCATTATCACAATTAATTTCGAGAAATATAAATTAATTGTAATAAAAACCACCATTTATAACCATGTGGAGATGATATATAATCCACTTACCCTTAGGGTTATGGAAAATTCAACCCACACGCAACCTCAAACCAATCTGAAAAAAACACCACCAAAACATCTCTAGATATCCTTCCATATCATCCAAAATCATTAATATCTACATACAGGAAAAAACAACCCTATATCAATATACAATAGATGTAGATCTAGAAAATTTAGAGAGATGGAAGATTAGATCTAGAGAAAACCAAAGAGAAACCAAGAGGAGAGACTTATATGGGAGGAACCACCTTAAAAACACCATTAACCCCTTCGAATCACTTTCAAAATGAGTGGGAGATACCCTCAAAACCATGAGAACCAAAAATCCTGAGTGAGGCTTGAGTGGGAGGATGTTTGGAGTGAAATAGTTTAAGACTGAGTAAACCTAGATTTAAAAATACCCTCTTTAACTGGAAACATGGTTAAACTGCACAGTTTGGAAAACCATGCGCTAATCGTGCGCACGCCACTACCTCAAAAGAAGGGGTGTCTTATAGTTTTATCACATATTTTGGAAAACTGTGTGTAGACCATGCGAAACCCACTGTCTCCCCCTACACATTTACCTAGAGAACCCGCCCGGTTTCTGCCAAACTATGCTCAAACCGTGTGACCTTATAAAATCCTCCAAACTTATTCAAAACCATTACAAACTCTCCCAACCTCTTCCCAACTCATCCCAATCACTTTATACACATAAAAAGGAAAAAAAGGAAACATGCCTAATATTGGGGGGGTGCTACAATAGCTGTAGGGATAATTCTAAGATAGAAATGAGGTTCTGATATTCCACCTCATTATTTTTGCATCCTTTGGATAGTATGAAATAGTATGTAAAATTAATTTTTCTACAGAAAAAAATACAATCCATAGAAAAAATAGTTTTGATTTATGTTTTCCAGCCACTTTTCAATAGGGCATTTGTAGTTACCATGAAAATACCTCACCCATGTTTGGTGAGTGTCATTGTTGCAGAAAACCTCTTCATATAGTAGTTGGGTGTCCACTATTGTGATTTTCGGGTTGGGATGTACAATAAGGAAACCATCGAGTGCCTTCCATTTAACTGAATTTTGTGACTTGAACTGGATTTTGTATTGTTGTAGAATAACCTCCCATCGGGCCAAATGCCCAGCCATCATAGGACAAGCAAGGATTTACTTGAGTAACATGATACAAGATACCAAATGGACTTCATGAGGTTGTAAGTAATATATTATTTTTTTCAATATAAATATGAGTGTGGAGTAGTTCTTATTGATATCCAAATACCAGATCTTTGTACCTAGAATTGTTTGAATGTGCTAGTAGAGACTATTTCCATTCCTCATATTTTTTTTGGGAGGATAAAACCTATAACATGATCCATAGTGGCCACAAATAAGATAATAATCCTTACTTCTACCTAAATCATCAAGGACCATAGGTCTTGAATGAACTTCTCGATATTCTCAAAGGATTCATATCAGGCCTCATCTTATTGCTATGTGACTCCCTTATTCATTAACTTGGTTAAGGGGAGATATTTTTCATCCAGGTTATCTATGAATCACAAGATATAATAAATATTCCATTGAATCCCCCTCATCTCTTTGTGATTACGAGGATGTGACATTTATAGGATTATACTAATATTTTTTGGACAAACCTTGATGTCATGGAGGAATATCAAAAATCTAAGGAATCTCAAGGACGTTACCTCAAAAATTCACTTTAGTGGGCTCATTTTCAAACTGTGTTTCCACAACTTGTTAAATATTTTTTATAGATATGTGAAGTGATCACATTATTGTCTAGATTTGACTACCATTTCATTGATATAGAATTTTTATATTCATACCAAGAAGGGATTAAATATATGATACAATCATATTGGTAATTCGTGCCAGTATTCTTTAATCTAAAGGGCATGACCTGATAGAAAAATATCCCCTAAGGATCTCTGAAAGTAGTGGATTCCTATTCTATAGGGAAAATAATTATATGATTATAACCTGAATACCCATAAATATAAGAAAGGTCTTGTTAGATAGCAGTAGCATCAATAAATAGTTCTGTGATGGGAAATTGGAAATCATTCTTTGGGCACTGACGAAAAGGGTCTCTAAAATTGATCTAGACCCTGATCTTCCCATTTTTTTCTTGAGATTAATAATGTTCGTGATTCATTTTTGGTATTACACTTCTAGTAAAAAACTCTTTAATAAATTTTTCAACATCATTCTCTACATTAGTGGCATGAGAGTGGTGTATCCTCTGGGTTTCCTACTTGAAACGTTGATGGTCATCAATTATGCCTAGATGGTGTGTAGACACATAAGGGTTCATCCTGGGAAGTTCTCACTAATTCTAAGAGAAAATATATCGATGATTATTGATAAATTCAATATATATCTGCTAATCCTCAAGTGGATTAGTGACACTAATCAATTTAGGTTTCAGGTCTTATGTTACTAGATTTACCTGCCTGAGATCATCAATGATGGTGGAGGCACTGTCCTCAAATGAGGGAGGGGTGTTTTAGAGGTCATCCTCTTCTTCTTCCATATATCAGTATGTGGAGGTGTTTTAAAGATTGTGGTTAGAGTAGGGGAATCTATGTCACTATCAAGGTAAGAGAGTCCATGAGAGGAGACATTGTCATCCTGAACTGTCATAGTCATCATAGAGGGATTTCAAAATTGATTGTTTTCTTTTATGTTTTCATCGAGGAAAAGAGGAACATATACATCTAGGATTATGTTTTCTACCTCAATCAGGTTTATAGGTTTCACATAATTTCTATCAAGAAAGATCCATGGATTTATAGGGGTGTCCCCCAAGACATTTGGGGCGACAAAACGCATACCTCCATCCACGGTTGGTTTTTTTACTTCCTTATTACAAAAACATATCTCTTTATATGTGGATTCATAGGATTCAAAGGGGGTACTATCACCATGTAGTATTCTAACCCGCCCATCGATGGGTTATTTCAAGCACTGGTAAAATTTTTAAGGTACTACAATATGGCTATGAAGTCATGGTATTCCAAAAATTACATTTTATGTTGTTTCTTGCTAGATAACCACGAACTCAACATCATCTGTGATATCACCACACAAAAATTTGAGCTTGATCATCCTGAAAGGCCTTTTCTCACTCTGATCATACCCTTGGATATTTATATTTTTTAGATATAAGTCTCCAACACTATATCACAAACATTGGAGGAACCATAGTGGCATCAGGTTTATCCCATAACCATTATCAATCAGAGAAATTCAGATATCAACATTGTTATGTTTTCATAAAAGATATATGGGTCTAATATCACCCTAGATAACATTGTCCCAATCTTATTCTATGAATGAGATGGTAACATGGGATTCTGATTTCATAATCTTTACTCGGTAAACCTCAACTACAAAAACATCTATCTCAAAATTATATGGAATCTGTAGGGATTCAATTAGTTCCTCACTATGTTAGTTTTAAAGATAGAGAGCATCCATGATTGCTATTTTTATAGGTTGACTATTAACTATTTAAAAAAAATTCTTATTTACTAGAGGTATGAACTTCCTAAGGTGGGGTTTCTCCCTATTATGTGGACTAAGAGTTGAGGTGTTTAAGGTGGATGGGCCAGGCTCTTCCAAAGAGTTGAAACAAGAATTTTCATCCATTGTTGGGGGTTAGATCATCCTTTATATTTGTTTGGGATGATCATACAATCACACCCCATCAGTCATTTATGTAAGATGATTGGGATTAGATGATTATTTGAGGGATACGAGGAATATTTATGTTTCTTTTGGACTTTCTAAAGTTATTTTCCATGGGTATTGGCTGTATATATGTCCTCCAAAGGGATGTGACCAAAATTATGTGTTTGATCACATCTATACCATCCCAGGTATCCTTGGCTTCTGCATCATTGACCTCTAACTCGCTTGTCAAGAATGGGAGAGTCATTCTCATAGGAATATTCTTCACTGGAGAGTGGATTTATTAAGTGAACTACATTAACAGAATCAAAAATGATCTCTTTATCTGATAAGGATTCTATTTAGTTGTGTGGTTCCCATTCATCCAATGTTAATGGAAAGAAATCTACAATAGATTGATACTTTGTGGGAGATAGATATGACTCTTCCTCTTGTGTCTTTTCCTACATCTTACAATTACCTCTAACTATGGTTAGTGTATTCAATAATGCCTACCTAGGTAGATAGATTTTTTTGGTTTGTGATGTTTTACTATCAGGGTGTAATGAGCTAAATCAACTTTCTTTAAAATCATCTATTTATCAAACTTCTATCCATGCCTAGACGAAACCACTTTTTAGTCACTATCTTCTTATAGTTTGGAAATGTATACACAATTTACCTATGCTAAGTAATTTTCTAGCATCACCTATCCAAAATCAACCATGATTTAGATAATGTATTTAAATATGAAGAAATTATGGATGGTGCAACCTAACCTTATATGGAAAGGGTAGTATTTAGGATTATCAGTAAGGTTAAACTCCCTAGGTTTCTTGTGATGTGGTAGCTTTCATAGGTTATTTTTCATAAATGAAAGGAAATAATCATGGACCTTATCATTTTGTAAGGATTATGATTTATTCATCCATTAATGAAATAAAAAATGACCCTAGTCTCTTTTTTTCTTCTAGATGAGGTAGATTTTTTACTACATCCACTTGATGGGAGGAACAAGATGATTCAAGTCCTTCATGGGTGCTTTAATGAGAACCACTATTGGTATGAGGGTAACATCATTAATATTTTCCTTACCAAGAATTTTTTTCTATCTTGAGGTCATGGGATATGAATTAGAATGGGCATGCTAAATTTAATATTCTAGGAATTATTACATTTCCTAAAAGACATTGAATCTGTCTAGATATTTCATCTAGATCAATGGTTTTTTCATCTCATCCCAAATAATTTCAATACATATTTTCATTATTTGATCTTGTGATAGAGGGATACAAATTTAATTGGTATAACCCTTCCATATTATTATAAAGTTAGAAACCATCTCATTCTCATGTTGTTTACAGTTTGTGAGGTTGAAAACTTTGTCTTCCCCAATATAGAAATGAAATGATAAAGGAATTGATGAATAAGGTATTACCACCCTATAGTGGATCCTGGTGGAAGACTTTTATACCAAATGAATTATTTCCCTAATATATTTTGTATAAAACTTCTTAGTTAGGTCACCTCCTAATAATATAGAGGTCCCATCATTAGGATGCATCGAGAAACAAGGTGTGTGAGATGTTGTTCTGGATCTCCTGCACTATCGAAGTTGAGAAAGTAGGATTTAAAAAATTTGGTGGGGGAAAAGTATCACCCACCCATTTGGTATATCTATTATTATCAAGCTTCATGGGTTCACACTTAACTTCCATGAATTCCATTCGATAATCTATAGATTCAATGGTATTGAGATGTTCTGGAGGTAAATTGTTCGGATAGCCTCTCACCTAGAGGGAATGGGAGAGGATGAATGAGTTTGACCCATTTTCATATATCAATTATTATTAATCCATGAAAGTACTAAATGACCACCATAGTGGGGATAGGGTTTCATCTTAATGGAGTAAATTCATGATCATCCTTAACATACTCATTTATGTAGACAAGTTTCCTAGATCAAGAGCTAGCCTGACACTCAGATGTTAACCTTACTGGTGGATTAGTTATCTCCTGATATATGGGAGGATGGATATTTATCTATGTCTAAAGACAATACCTATTGGGGATTTTCCCCCTATGTTTTTCCAAATTGTGTTATCTGATATTTTTTATTTAATTTTCATATTGTGTCTTTAATTCCTCCATAGAGAGAATTTGGGCCCTTCTAGGTGGTGAGTGGTATGTATCCACACCTTACCCTTAATCCTTGGTGGTGTTCCACTATAGTGGTAGAAATTCATTATTCATAGGTGACATGTTTTTGATTACCCTATGATTCATCATATGTGTATCCTTAGTTGGTGAATCCAAATCACCCTCCTCCTGAGGTATGTTTTCTAATTTTCATCCCTATAAATTTACATATTGATCCACCTCATCTGTTGTGTTTATGGTGATGACATTCACTAAGTTGTATCGAGAAATGGTATTCACCCCATTACTCTCAATGAAATATGGTGACTATGCACTACTTACACCACTTCAAGGGTTATATTAGGGTCATTTTTTAACCCCTATCCATATTTGAACATTTAATCATATGACCCATATGTGATTTGATTGTATTATTTGTATATTCTTCCTATCTCAAACTATGAATAGTTACCTTAAGGGAGTTTCTGGTCATGATTATTGAATGGTAACTGAATAGAAAAGCTGTGTCTTGCGGTGGTAGGAATAAATGGGATGTCCACCGTTGATATTTATCTCCTAACCTAGAGAAGATTAATTCCTTCTGGGTGATGATATTGATGAAAATGACATCATCTATATGGGAGGGGGCCTAATCTTTGGCATAATTTTCACTTGTTGATCATGTTCTTAAGGATTTAATTATTCCAATAAAGGATTTGATGACTCTTAGGAATGTAATTGAGATATAAATTCCCCCAACCCTATAGACTAGGGTTGATTTGGAAACAACCCTGATTATTCTAGGACCCTATCAAGATGAGATGAACCTATTGATGGATATTGAGATAAATATGCCCTCAAACATATGGAAAGGTGTTGGTTTGCAGTTGATTCAAATATGTCCTAAACCTTTCAGGGATTGATGACTCGAGGGGTGGAGGAGGTAGTAAAAATTACCCCAGTCCTAGGGGCTGGGTTCACTCCTAAATAAATTCTATGAAATCTGCTATGGTGATATATTTTATTTTTTGTAATTTTGTTTATGTATAATATGGATGCAATGGGAGTCCATGATGGAAGTCATTTTATATGGTATGTTTTTTGTCTATCCAAAACATCAGCTTATGTGTCCTAAATACACTCATGTTATTTCAAGGGGGTTATCTTAAGAATCATTTTGCATCCCTATCCCTCTGTTTGGGATTTATTTTTATTTTCAAAATGGGGTGGTTTCATTTTATTAACCAAATCGATCTTGGGTTACTCAATCCCCTGATTTACCATGTCGCTATGACATTGTTGGATTCCATATCTGGGGAGATATGTTGTACCACAATTATAGTGAAGTGAACTTCTCAATATTTTCCTCAGTCTCAGATGTGTACATATGATGGGGATCTAGAAACTAGTCAAATTAAAGTTTTTATAATAATAATTAAAATAATATGTCGGAATTTATCAAGATATTTCATCACTATGTTCCATGATACAATGAACTCTACCATGTCCAACAGATAATAGAGTGTATTTATAATCTAGATATCACCCTAATATCCTTGATAAGGGAGATGTTTACCCTTTAATCGATGATGAGTTTCCCACATATTTTTTCATAGGTAAGAAATAAACTCCTTCTTTATCTCATTTACAATCTCATAGTCATATGTAGTGATAGAAAAAAACATGGTTGGGGGTTATTTCTAGCTAACACTCTCTATATATCCAAGTTAGCATTTTCTTCATCATAGTTATATGCCTCCACCTGGTTATACTACTGAGGTCACATCTCTAGGTTTCCTGCTAACAATAGTGAAGTGTTGCTGATATTAGTTAGGGAACTATATATAGTTAACGCTAGTTTCTTGAGAACCTCTCTATATGATTCTGTATGATCTTTGAGGACCTCTCTATATATAGGTGTTTATAAAAGCGGATAATTTATTTTTCTGGGAGAGATATCACTATGGGGAGGTTAACCATGGAAAACGTCATGCGTAGTGTCCCTGTGATCCATATTTTCACTACCATGAGGAGGATTATTGAGGTAATGATTTCACTTTTCTTTAGTTTTAGTGTCTACAGACCCATGAGGGGTTGCATATATGCATCGAATAGCCTCAGGGACACTATAATTGAGCATATCTGGGATATGAACCTCATTCTATATCATGGTCCGAATATGTCAACCTACCTTTTGGGGTTGAGAAAAGATATGATCCTACTAAATAATTAATTCTTGAATATGTTGATAACTATATGTTACAATGGGGATATGATCTCAAGGCTGGGAATCTTCTAGAGTATATCGATGAGCTTATGTGTCATCAAAAATAATATGATCCTACCTATGGATGGCTACTGAAATATACCGGACAATCCTAGATGTAGAGAGGGTATGAAAGTAGTTCAAATATGCATTCCTATCATAAAATTTGGATGTAACTACAAAATTGGAGAAAGTTTATAATCCTCTTCCCATATAGACTCTTAAGGATTTTATTTCGTCCATTCATCGACATAAGTAGGGATATGATCCGAACTTCCATGAGTTTCTAGAATATGCCGAGTAGCTTCACTGGAAATAATATGAGCCTTCCCAGAGGTTATTTCCATATTTTACTAACAATCATTAGTTAGAGTGGCGATATGATAACTTTCATGTGCGTTTATAGTATACATATTGTTTTTTATAGGAATATGAGCTTGTCCCAATACATGTTCCAAACCAACTTGGGGAGACACAATCGAAATAGGGATATAAATCTGGCCCTATGTCTTTGGAGTATTCCATCTATATTTTTTTGATAATAATGTGTATATATACCAAGGCATGTTCCAAACCCACTTGGTTATCCCCGGTTCGAATGGTTATATGAGCCTAGTCCTTTTCCACACCCTTTACCAGCATATGTAGATACTCCTCCTAGATAGGAGTACGAATTTGTGATTTCTCTATAGTAGCCACCTATTCATATTGATAATGCTGATATGCTACTCTAGCCATCGATATTGGAATATATTATTGTCCTTATATCTGTAACAGTGTCATAATATACTAATGTAGTTCTTCCACTATTTCAAGAATGTTATGACATTTTAGCAATGTTTGTGTGGGAATGTAGTCCTGCACATTCACAGTATCCAAAATATACTAGTAGTTATCTTTGATTTAAGTAGGGATATAATATTAATCCTGTCATCCTTTTTCTATTAGGATATACCAATGGGTTTCATGTATGGGGTAAGGGATATGTGCCTCCCCCATTCTTGTAGTAATAATTTGCATGTAGACTTGATCCGACTGAGAAGGGATGTGAATATGCCTGCTAGATATTACTGGAATATGTCAATAGGCTTAATAAATGGAATCATGGATATTTTCCCACTCCCATTTATCCACGTCTCTCCAATCCTAGTTATACCTCATTGGTACTCATTCATGAGTGTCTACGGTTGCAATTTTTCTGGTGGTTCTCTTAGCATGTGATTGAGGGGGACTAGTGGGATGAAACTAGAGATAGTGGTTGAAAGGATCCCTCCTTGGTATCCCATAATCTATGAGGAATCCATATTAAAATCCTTGAGAAAAATTCATAATATGATGAAGGTTTTTATTTTGATGCACTGAGGATAAGATTTCAAATTGATTGTCAGTGATGATAGGTTCCACTGGTTTCACTACAGCTTTCCCTAAACAATATGGATTTTCCACATCAGTGACTGGAGACCATTATATGAAACCTCGATGGTTGATATTGTACTATGTCGATGTTATTATTGAAGCATTGTGTTTTCTATCTAACGGAAAATGTTTTGGGTGGGTGGTGTCGTTTTTTGACCTACGTAGGTCACTGTAATGGTTGACATTCCATAAAAATTTCTTGATGAAGACATGTTCTCAGGTAAATATGTATGTGAGATTAGTTTATGTAGTCATAAGCACAATAAGTAACAATGTCATCAATCAGTACATCATCGTAAGTATGAAACATTCTTATTCAGATATGAAAATGTAACACAATTGTACTTTATTGTTCCCAGTTAGTCCATTTTGTTCATGTAGACTTATCATATTAATAATGGACTTATTTTTATGGGATACTAAGTTATGTTAGATTCTATGTTGGGTGAACTATTTTAATTTTCATATGCGATTCAAAACAAAATAGATTGATGCATGTTCAAGAAATTATCTTTTATTATATGATAGTATCACATTGAGTTAATCATTTTCTCCTCTAAATATGAAGGATATTATGGTTTGGTATCCCTAAGGTTTAGTAGGTATGATTCCCAAAGCCTATAATGATTCAGTTATTCTTTAATTACATGCTTTCACACTGAGTTTTCCATCTTTTTTTCCAATTTTAAGATTGATTGTGGGGGGTTATAGTATGGTCTCACAATCATTCACATCAATTTTAACACTTCCATATTTCAAAGAAACTGCCAAAGGTTTTAACATCCATAACTAATTATAGACCTTCTTTCCAAATCCAGAGGGTCCATTGGGGTTTCATACCCAATGGTGCTTTTGAACTCGCATTGGTCAAGAGGATGGGAGGTTGGGATCATTGCACCCTTTTTGTGGGAATTATTTCATATTCTAGAACTCTCTTATATATTTAAGATATAGTCATGATTCTCTTCCAAATCCCAATACAACACTGGTCGCCCAAATAAAATGATCATGTGTTGAATCCTTTTGTGTGTGGAAAGGGGCTCTATTAATGAGAACACTTATATTTATATATTGTTCTTCATTTATTTACCATAATTTCTTATCAATTGGTAGTTATTTATATTTTTAATCCATATAACCAGGTTCCCTAGGTTTTACTACCATCAAGGTAGGTAATTAGTATTTAAAGGATGGGTATTGAACCTTTAAAAGGTGTCCTACATATCATTTTTGTAATGGGAATAAAAACTCATTTAGTTCGTTTAAGACGCACAGTTTAACATAAAGCAGAAAGGAAATATATGAGGGGACTTAGGCACCAAGTAATGAGATCGAGCCTTCATAAGGCATCAAATGTATGTTTATTATAGTAGTAATCAGATTCATCATAGTTCAATCTTTCCTTAACTTGTTGATGTGAGATGATAGATAATTAATACCCATGTGGTTTATCTCCCTAGGGTTTACTAATATGGAATTTCCTTTTGGACTTACACTAAGGTGGATGTCATTTTATAGGGGGAATTGTATTAGGTCATTGAACAGGGCTTACACACTGGGGTTTCCCTAGATGGGGATAACTCATGATATTATTGACATGATCATTGCAAATCCCTAAGACCATGTGAGTGTTTCTCAGTGTGAGAAATAAGGGACTACATGTAATCAGGATCTCCATATATAGATAAGGGACTTATTCAGTCATGTTTCCCTAATGAGGTTTTGGATAAAATTCTAGGGCCTTAGGAATGTTTTCTAGATATCATGCATGGAAAGGAATCATAGTCCTTATATTTTGGTTCATTCTTAAATTACTTATGGGTTTGATGTACTTGAGGGACTGACTGGGGATTACACATGAATGGATGACCATGTATGAGCAACCTTCTCATCTTCTAATGGAAGAGGAAGGGAGGTAGACCTATTGGAGAATCCAGTCCCATGAGTTAAAAAAATCTATATTTGGAGGGACTTACACTAGGGTGGTTACCCATTTCAGCTCAGGCTTATGGAAGGAACCTTATGTATCATGTTCAGATAGGAATCAGAGTTCTCATAGTTCAATTTAGGGTGAGTATAAATAGGTCTAATTGACAATTTTATCATTTCTTGTGGGTTTTCCAGACATGCTTGACATGTTAGAGGGTCTATGCCTAACAAGTCTTGAGTTTCTGACTGAAATGCCCTAAGTGTCTTCCCAACATGTCTTGATTGTCTATCTAACATATCTCGAGTGTTTATCTGATAAGGATGAAATATCCCAATGTGATTTTTATGGTTGAAGCATACATGTTGACGGTCTGTTTTCAGGATCAGAATAACATGGTTGGAGGATTTTTACATGACTCAGCTGACACGAATGAGGGTCTTCACATGATTAATGTAGACATGACTAAGGTTGTATCAGGATCATGGTTGATATACTGGAATTTTGTTTCATGATATGGTTATACATTATAGTGAACTATAACATAAATCATATGACATGTTATAGTGTCTTCACATGATCAATACAAACACATCCAAGAGTTTTATATGATCAAGGCTAAAATAGCATAATGGTGTCGCATGATCTGGATGGAAAGTTCGTAGGAATATTGTATGACTTAGAAAATATGTCTATATTACTACATAGGATTGGGATGAAATTTCTAGAGGACTTATAAAGACTTGGTTGACATGTTCGGGTGCTATCACATGATCCAAATAGGTCATCAAAATCACAGTATTTTATCACATGTAAATCAGTGTATCTATCTTCTTGTAATTATTAAATTTTTTCATTTATTATTTCATATATTCCTTAGTGTTTGTTAAGAATTAGCTTATTGAGGTTTTATGTGACAAATTTTATATGTGGAAATTCTATCACATAATTTGTTTGACATGCTGAAAATCATTCACATGATTGATAGTGTGATCATGCAATGTGCATATTCAATCCATATAACCCCTTAGGTCATTCCCTAGGTTTACTTGGTGGAAGTCCATTGGGATTTTGTGGATTTTTTCACTAAGAAGTCCTCTATACCTTACACCTATCTCATGTGTGTCGTGTGTCTTATGTTTTTCACCAAGGGGGGGGGGGATATATAGGCTTAACCACCCCGATATGATTCCACCTTATATGGAAAATATATAAAAAATATGGGCTTCAATTGGTAGTGGTAGTATCGTATCACATGCTTTGAATGATCTTGTTATAGGTCATCCATGGTTTCACATGATAAATAGTGATTACAAGAACACCCCTCTATCATCATATTCATTATACCCATGGACTATCAAATGGATTTCACACAGTAATTCCAACATGTTAAAGAGCTTTCGCAAGCTTAGGCTGACATGTCTTGGAGTCTTTTCAATATCAGGCTGCCTATCAAAGAGGCTTTCACATGATCAAGGGAGATTTTATTAGGTCCCTTCATGACATCAAGGTGCCTTGTTAGATTATATTCACGAGACTATACTATATTTTCAAGGGGCCTCTACAAGATCAGGATGACATGTCAAAGGGTTTTTTTGTGATCAATGGTGAACACATGAGGCACATAACCCTTTGAAAGAAAATTATAATTTCTTCCTTTTGTGAGAGGATTCTTCCTTTTCCATATTTTTTTCCTTATTTTATAAGGGGATTTAGGTGATTTTCAAGAATATATTCCTGGATATGTTTCATGATTGGAGGAGATCATTAGGCATCCTTCACATGATCATCAGTGCTTGTATGGATTCCTTCACAAGAATAGGAGGGCTTATTAGAGGGGATTCATGTGATTATTAATGAATCTTGTGAAGTGCATGACCCATTTTCATGACCTTCTGAGGGTTATGTGATCTTGTAAATTTATGGGGGTGACACGATTCATGTGATCCTACCACTTAGTCCCTATGCATCCATGTTGCTCATTATTTTTTCTTTTGGAGAAAATAATACCCATTATTTGGGAATTTCATTAATTCTAGATTTATTGATTCACATTTAGTAGGCATCAACAATAATTTATGGACATAAGATTAAATGTATTGGTAACCTTTAGGGTTTATCTTATCTTTTATGTTGAAGTAATTGTAGTTTAATTAAATTTATGGAATTTATAGTAATTTTATTATTATATTTTTTGGAAGAATAATAAATTTCATGTAGGGAAAAAACTTATAGAATCTAGTAAGGCCACAAGGCATGAACACATAACCAATGGAAAATAAGGGTATAACACCTACCACTGGCCTATGTGAAAGAGTATTTATAGTGTGAAAAAATTAAAAGAGATATTGTTTTATTATGTATCGCATTTATTGGTATGTAAGCAAGATAAATATGTGTGAAAAATTACCTAAGGGAATTATAAAACCATTACCCATACCAGAATAGAAATGGAAAAACATCACCCTGGATTTTTTTCATCAGAGTTTCAAAAACATATAAAGTCTATTAAGCTATTTGGGTTATATTTTATCAAATTTTGAAATTATTAAACATTTTTTATATTATATAATACCTCCCTCTTGATCAGTATGCCATATTTTATAATAAAAAATTGATACGGTAGCATGGAGTACCATATTCTATTGTATCAGTTTAGAATCTGAGGTTTACCTTGAAGTTATATCGTAGTCTTCAATAGGATCTTGATAAAAAGTTTCATTTTAGAATGAAATCTCATCCATAGACAGATGTTATGTTTAAGAGAACAATTAAAACCCTAAAGTATATGTTGAGGTCTTGTTCTATTGATTTAAAAGGTGGATAAGATCAACACATTCATCTAGTTGAGTTGTCTTATAATAATAGATTTAACATGATCATTTAGATAGATCCTTATGAATACCTCCCTGGACGGAAGTGTAGAACTCCAACATGTTGGGATTAAGTTAGATAAGGAAAGACATTAGGCCTAATATAGATAATAAAATATTTAATAATGTTAGATACACTCAAGAACATATCAATATAGTACAAATTCGGCAGAAAATTTATGCTAATAATCGTCAATGTGATGTAGAATTTGAATTTAGAAAGAAGTTTTTTCTATGAATTTCTCCACAGAAGAAGGTTATAATATTTATAAATAATTGAAATTAAAATCCTATGAATATTTTCCCTTCCAATATTATTAATTGAGTATGGATGATATCTTATTTCATAGCACATCCACCAAACCTCTCTCAAGTTCATGGTGTGTTCCATATATCTATCCTCAAAAAGTACATAACTGATCCATCACATTTACTAAACTGAGAGGTCGTACCATTTTAAAATGATTTTTATTATGAATAATAATAGATATAAATATTGTATTGTAGAGATAATGTTTTATTGAATAAGACTACTCACCTGGTTAAAGTTCTCTAAAAAATTCACAAATTTGAAGAATCCATATGGGAACCTGAGGATATAATGAAAGAAAGATATCCTTTTTTAATTAGAGTTATAAATTCCAAGGGTAAAATTAATTTTATTTTGGGTAGAATATAACACCCTGATATTTTAGGAAATATGTTTTTCAAATAATTTTAATTTCATTGATTTCTTACATTACACACTACAATGAGTTTAAAAAACCCAAAATATACTCTTAAAATATTATATTTAAAGTGATATTTATAAACATGTCATTAAATTGGGGAGAATGAATATGAATAACTAAATTATGATAAATTTATTGTTTCATATGTATAAAATTAATTCACTCATTTACAATTGATTATAAATGAAAAAAAATAAGTTGAAAGAAAAATGAATATTTTTTTGAAAATATATTTTTGAGTGAACAATGTATTTTTATCTTAATAAATAAATTAATAAATATTGGTGATTTATTTTAATTAAATTTTTATATTATATAATCAGTAAAAAATTTAAAATTTATTTAAAAGTTTTCTAAAAATGGGATTAGAATAAACCAAGTTTTATAGAAAAAATATATGTTTCTAAAATAGGATTTCATCGTATTTTTTGAAATTACATTAAAATTAATTTATTCCACTTATATGTATTGAATTTTATATAATGGATTCTATATTTAAAATCATTTTTTTAATAAATTTCTAAAAATTTCTATCTTATTTTTGGTCAATATGAATAGGAACTATGGTAAAATTTATCACCTCAACAAAAGGTAAATCGGGTTAATCTAGGTTAATACTAAGTGATAAGGCCAAAATTTTTCATCTTAATTATTATTTTATGGATTTAATTAGCCCCTTTATGACCTTATTCATTAAATTCAGTACTTCAATAGACACTTTTCCATGAAAATTACCTATATAATTTTTAAGTCAATGAAAGTTACAAAATTTCACTATATTAGTTTTAAATATATCTTATGTGTACACATAGGTAAAAATGTTATCAATGAATATAAGTGTATATTTTAATATTAATTAAATTATTGTAATTATAAAAATTTATTTATATTTTTTATAAATTATATAATGACCTTAAATTCTTAAGAAACACTGATGTAGTATTTCTCCAATTAATAAAAAATATGATAAATGATATTTAAAATAATAAATGTAATAAAATGTTATGATTTAATGTGTGTGGATAATTTTTTAGATTAATATGAAATATTAGTTTTATGTTAAATAATTATTTTATATTATACACTTTTTCATTAATTCTTTTAAATCAAATTAAATGAATTGTGTCTAAATCTGATATAACAATATTTTATGAAACAATTATTTTATTATATTTATTAAAAACATAAAAATAATAAAATTGAACAATGGGAATAATATATTGTCTAAAATATCATCCATTTATAATTAATAATCCATTTTTAACCATTTTGATTGATAATAACATTAATCTAATTTAATCAATTAAGAAATTCTGATGGAACCCCACCCCTATATTATAGAAAGAACCCCTCCTTTTATCTTATTAATTACAATTTTAACCATCTAGATAAAAAACTCTACCAATATATCTTCTACACTGACCTATACACATTCTATAGGCTTTTATATTTAAAAATGACCAACCCTAGAGCCCTTAAAAGGAGATCTAAATGATTTATTTCAAATAATAGGTAATCACCTTAACCAATCACTTTCTTTTTAATTATTCTTTTACCTCCACTAAATATGTTATATTTTTTATAATATAATAAATTAAGTGTCATATATAATGTTAAATGCAATTATTATTATTAATCTGCATTTATTTACCCCCTTTACATAAAATGGGAAGTGAAAATATCGCTCGTGTGTAAGTACAACTTACCATCTCCACATTGTGATATAATTTATTTCTAATCACCATATTTTATGAATGGGTGTTATGAAAGGTTTAAATTTTATATATTATACTTATTACATAATTATACTTCTATAATAATAATATCATATCTACCTTCTTACCTTCCAAATCGCTGTAAAATAATAATGTTGTTCATGTGTTCATATGGACTACCACCTCCACAAAGCGATGTGATTTGTTTTTCATTTCCAACTTACATGGATGGTATTAAGGATGGATTTAATGAATATATTAATTATATATATGATATAAAAATTATTATAGAAATTTGATTTATTATTTAACTTTTTTTCATATTATCCCTAGAAAAATGAAAAAATCCTTCATTTATATGTATGGCCTACAGTCTCTATGAACATTGTAATTCATTTTTCTATATCTACCTTTTATAAATGATTTTAAATATTTATATAATTGATATATATATATATATATATGATATTATAAATATTTAAATTATTATAATATATATTTATAATAGATTTACATTTATTATACAAGAGGTTAGAGTGCCTTCGAATAAAGTATAACTTACGGTAAGGGATTTTCATCTCACTTTTATTTCTATGAGACACATGCCATATTCATCAATTTTTTATTTTATGTTTTGTATATACTACCCAAGAATGTATTTTGTAATTATTTGTATTAATTTTTTTATTATTTACATATTCTTATAAATTTATTTCTTTCATGCTGATTATGATTCAAAAGCTACCAAAGCGGTAAGGGTTTTATGTTACAATCACATTATTTTTCAAGATTTTTTATAATTATGTTTATGATAATGAAATATTATGATCTAACACTCAATAAACTCATAGATTTTATTTTACTATGGTTATTTCATGAGAATAAAATTTTTCATTTCATTTTCCATAACTTTATTATTCAAGAAAACAAAAATATGTTTTTAAATAAAATCAACAACATTTCTCTCTTCGGTCAAAACAATTTTTCCAAATACATGATTATTGAAATTTTTTTAAATAAGGTTTCTAATAATATATTATGATGGTTTAAATTCATTTTTACCCATGTTTTAATTTTTACAAAATGGTTTAAAATGATTCTTCTTGTCATTTTCCGAATGAGTTACTTTTTGATTTTTTTCTTAAAAATTGTGAAAGGATGTTTTATTTTAACATATATGTAATGAACATAATTTCATACCATTGTGAATAATAAATGTTTTGAATATTCATTTAAATGTTTTCAATTTTCCTTTAAAAAAATTTTCCTAAAAATTTGGGAAATTTTAGATTTTAAATTCATTATTTCAAAGTGAAAATTGTATTTTTATCAAGAATGTTCCAATTGATATTTCAAATAAATTACATCTATGATGACATACTTTGATATTATTTATAATTTATTAGGGATATGATATGATGATACCATCTTTATTCATTCTCGAGATGGTTTTTTGTGAAACCCATCCCTTTTACATGGGTTATACTGTGATAAAATGATGAAATATTTATAAATCTCATTTATTTTCCATGGATTATTCAATGATGAAATATTTATGAAACCCATTTCTTTTTCTATAGTTTATTCTATGATGTAATGTTTATGAAACCCATTTCTTTTCATGGGTTCTGATTTAATAAATGATTTATGAATTTTTGGCATACATATGTATGGTTTTCATCATATGACAATAGTTAAATTATAACCAAGGATGATGGATATGTTATAAACAAGTATATTGGTTACATTATAACAAAGTAAATTTATTATTTTATAACCAAGAAACGTGGTAACATAATAACCAAGGATATGTTGGACTGATATCTCCCTCCAATATAGTGGGTAATGATTTATATCACATAAGATAACAGGACCAGAATATTGAGTGAACACAATAAAGTAATGAAATTTATTCACTATTATAGTATTGGGAGTAAACCTTGACTACTATGATGGTTTGTGGAGTGAACCCATTCTACAATTAATGTCATGTAAATAAGCATTGACTACTAAGGAAATGGTTTTCTATGATAATGTGTATACCAAAAAAATATGCCTTATTTTAATGTTATGGCCTCATGGATCATGTAAATTTCCTTTATGATTCATGTATTAAGAACTACCAAGATTCACACCATGGCTAAAGATTATTATCTGTGACATGTAGGGTATGATTTTAAAATTTTAATCTTCTATTCTCTTACCCTTATGCTCATGTTATTCTTATGTAATCATTGATATCTCCTTAACATACACTTACTGAGAATCTATTCTAACAATTTCCTATGTTTCCTTACTCTATGTTATGAATACATTTTTTAGTAATTTTTATGTCTAATAACAGTTCTTGTTATGAATAACTTAATGGGAGACTCTTATTAATAAGTTTTTTATGTGTTAAAGTTTCCTAAGGCACTAAACCTTTTTGATTCTATCATGAATCATTATATTAGGTAATGATAATTGATTTATTAAAATTTGATATAAATTTATGAAAATTATGGGTCACTATACTACATTAATTTATAGTATATATACCAAAAAAATAAACAAGTGGTAGTTATGGAATATGTCTCATAGAAATAAAAGTGAGACGAGAATCCCTTACCTCATGTATGAATTTCTTTGTAAGTGCTCTAAATTCATTTATAATAAATTTAAATATATTATAATTCTATTAAATAACTATATACATACTTATAACAACATATATGATCCAATCATTACATTTCAACAGACATTTATCAAAAAATATTTATTAAAATCATCATTTATGGGTGTTAAGAGTTTTATTTTTCTTGTATGTTTCCATTCAGAAGTTACAGTCCTTGCATCTTGATCATGGTTCCATTTTCTCTATAATATTAATAGGTACATAAATATATTATATATTCATTATATATTTATTTAGAAACATCAATAAAAGGTAGATAAAGAAAAAATCACTTACACTATTCATGGAGACGGTTGTCCGTATGTACGGACAAGTGATGTTTCTATTTCCTGATGGATAGAATAGAAAAATGTAAATAATAATTAACATTTACCTAAAAATAATAGTATCATAAATGTAATATATATTTATTAAATCCATTATTATAAATATTCCTAAAATGCATGTAACGTCCAAGACCAGGATTCCATTCAATAGTTCCTTGATACCGGTGGATCACAAGGCCTCAAGCGCATCGCCCCAAACCTCAGAGGCTTCTGACTAGGAGAAATGGCCTAGGTGTTTCTATGGGGAGACTATTCCCTCATCACCAGAGTTTTTTAAAATATAAATAGAATAACATTAATGTAGAGGAAACAATAAATCATGCATACAATAGATAACCAACCAGAATAGATAAACAAGATAGAAGTCATATCATATACAAAAGGATGATACATGTCATGTGTCTAACAAAATAGCAAAAATATGTCTAAAATTCAAGAGTACAATAAATGAAACAAAAGTACACAAAGGTAAATATCATCCTAGCTAGCATCGTGAGCCTCAGCTCAGTCCCATCCTCCCTTGCTTCTAAGCAACAATCCAGAACCTATATCAGGGAACTTTCCATTATCAATACCATCAATCATAGAGTCTATTTGGGTACCCAAAGGTTTCCCAAACAAGGTGTGATATAAAATCCTAGTAGGAAATCACTCAATGTATGTTCCATCTGATCAGTGAATATATATATATAAATAGTGTGCAAGAAAAATATGACAAGTAAAGGAAGTACTCAAAATTACACATCATATAAATCCAGCTACTCATTTAATGTCTAATTCATTTAATCAAAACTTAACTAAATTAATAGTCAGTACTATTTCATTTAATCAGTTTCAATTAACAATCTAATCTCATTTAATTTATATGTCTCAAGACCTAGAAATAATCCTAGCATCCCTTGTAAGAACATGTATCCAAGGATTCCTAAATATACCATCCATAAGTGTAAGTCAGGAATGAATCCAAGATTGTTCTTTATCTCATCAGGTGTTTCATATAATTTATTTCATTTATTATTCCATTTTGAACCTGATTATTTCCTTGGAATCCCTAATTTGGAATCAAAGTATCACTCCATGTATAAATATGACCAACACCCTAGAATCCTTTCCATGGCGATCCTCAAAAACCTAGGTATTTCTATGGGTATGGAATAAAGTCACATCCACTAATGATTATCCTTGGTGGTCTATTAAGGGAGACCAAGTATCACCCATGGAATATATGTTTAAATTACCTTTGATTTGATCCATTAAATCCTCATATGAATCCATGTATCACTTGACATATAATATTCAATCCCCTAATGAATCAATCCTTGGAGGTTCATATTAGGAGTCCAAGTATCACTCGGTCATAATCCATAAATATTCCAAAATGAGTTCATCCATGGCATTCATTATTTGAGTCCATGAGTGACCCATGTCATATAACATTCAATGGAAATTAATCATTTCAATTATACCATGGGTTATCACCCTAACCAATTCAATTGAAACTCACCTTATAAAGGTGGATTAAAGTGTTGGCCAAGATTATAAGGATTTCCTTCCAAATAATCACATGGGAAATCATTATAACAATATTTATATGCTTAAATAAACTAATATATGGAATAGAAACTATTTAAATCATATGGTCGTATCAATATAATGAGTAATTCAACACTAAACAAGCAACTTAAGGAAAGATCATATGTTCTTGGTCACACGTCCCTTCCTTTAACCATTTCAATATACAATTCACAATTTCAATTTAAATTAAATTCACAATTCAAATCATAAACCAATTAATCGATTTTATTTACAATTCATTTCAAAATTCACATCCCAAGGAAAGAGTTAAAAGGTCACACCTAAAGGTTTCCAACTTCATATGCCATCAAAATGGCCATTTAAAAACATAACACACCCAATGGGTGGTTTCAAACCAAGGTGCTCAACCTATAACCATTTATGAATGGTATCATTATTTTGAAATGTTATAATAAAAAATTCAAGAATATAATTTCATTTCATGGTGATGCTTGGGAATTGGGTGTGCGGCACAATGGAATATATAAACAATTATACTTTTAACGAAATGCTTGAGACCACCTATCGTATGTCCATAGAGGATATATCGTATAGTCTCAACTCCTAGTTTGAATTAGATCAGGAGAAAAAAAAGAATGAAATAAGAACCTAATAATAGGTAATATTATCATGCACCTAAATAGTGGATTCATTATCCATAATAATGAATAACAGCTAAAAAATTGAGATCTTACCGATATGAATACAACAAGAAGAATGACCCTAGAATTCAAGCTCGGACAGAAGAGATATATCAAATTCAAGAATAATCACCAAATTGGTTTCAATGGTAGGATATTTTGTGTTATAAGTAAGGGAAATAAGGGTTATATTTATTATATTAAGTGGGGGAAATTTCATAAATTCACCCAATTTATAGTGTTTCATGGTTTGCCCACCCGGTTTATCCAAACTATGTGCCCACTAGGCATGGGAACTTGTAGGGTAGAGGCACTTGCACAGTTACCTTGAACGGTTTTATTAACCATGTAGAAACAATTCCAAAACACACTATCAAAAAATTTGGCCTAGCTACATAGCCATGCAGCCCAACTCGCATGGTTTGGAAAATCTATGTGCCATGCCATTTCACACCAAACATGGGTTTTGGGATCTAAACTAGCATTGGACAGTCCTGATACCCCCATACCCTCAAAGGTAATTTACATAAGTCCATATTTTATCATTTAAACTGATAATTTACTAAAAATAAAGGATACATACATCAAAGAATAACGGGTTTCTTACATTCATCTCCCCTTAAAGAAATTCACCCCAGAATTTCTTTCACAAGGGTGGTGAAGCATAATCTGAGAACAACTTCAAACACTACGATTCTACATCAACCTTATACTCCCAGGTCTTATCTTGCACTTGGACATGCTTCCATAGCACTCGTACTAGAGTAATGACCCGGATGTAGAGAAACATCTTGCTATGATCCACAATACATATAACATACTCTTCAAAGGATACATTTACCTAAAGCGCAACCTACTAGGGATGAAAGGCATGAGACAGGTCTGAATAATAGCATTGTATCTAAGAAACATAGAATGCATTTACATGGCCCAATATCTCTGAGGTAACTACAACCAATAGGCTACCAACCTGACCCTCTCCATAATATCAAATGGACCAACATATCTCAGTGAAAACTTACCATGTCTTTAGATCCCCTGTGTCCCAACCTCGGTGAAGCACATAAGAAAAACTAATCACTAACCTCAAACTCTAAAGGTTTTTTATGGTTGTAAATGTATTATTTCTGATGATACTAGGTATTATACATCCACTTTCGAATCAATTTCACGTACATTGTGGTCTCTTAAACAAGACGAAGTACATGCATAACTGCCACTCCTACCTCTAACCTACACAGGGGTGATTGGAATGGCCTATCATAAAAAGCCTCATAAAGTGCCATCTAAAGAGTATCCTAAAATATATTATTGTACGTGAATTCAACTATGAGTATATGCCTCTACCAAGATCCCTTTAAATAATGGACGCATGTTTGTATCATTTCCTTAAGCACCTAAATCATACACTCTGACTGGCCATTTGTTTGGGGGTGGTATGTTGTTCTCAGAAGCAGCTATGTACCCAATACCCTCTATAGACCTTTATAGAATCATGAAGTAAATTAGGAATCCACGTCTGAAATTATAGTATGATAAACCCCATAAAGTCTTACTATCTCACATATATACAACCTTCAAATATCATCCACAATTAAAGTTTCCTTGATTGATAGGAAATGTTAAGCCTTTGTGAGTATATCAAAAACAACCCATAAAACATCATTGCCTTAAGGAGAACTCATTAAACTTGTCATAAAATCCATTATGATAAAATTACATTTCCAATCAGGAATGGGTAGCTTCTATAAAATCTCGACGGATAACTGGTGTTCCACCTTCACCTACTGACAAGTGGAACACCTCATGAAAAAACCAACTATATATCTTTTCATACCTATCCACTAGTACTGTTGATGTAAATTATGATACATCTTAGTGATTCTAGAAATCAATTCACAAGATAAATCATGAAAGTCTCTCATCATATCCTTACTCATATCTGTTGAAACCCACACGCATTCATGAACATGAATAATTTCATTCTTGCCTATGGTTCAACCAGGAGGAGGGTCCTCATCTTCTACACTCTCCCGTAGGACTATACCTTCTAATTCCAATATATACCTCATCCTCACTCTATCCAAAATATTAGAGGTAACATCTAAGGATGATAAAAAATTCTACCCCTAACTATCCTACTCCTCCCAGTGCATCTCAGAGAACAAATCCATGAGCTTCCACTTGTTACTAGCCTAGTCAACTGACGATATTTGATTCCTCTTGCTTAGTGAATTGGCCATTATGCTTCCCTTACTATGCATGTTGGAAATATTGAAATTGAAAAATTGTAGGTATTCCACCAACCTTTACTATCTCAGATTCACATCACGCTATGTAAATATGTACTTAAGGCTTTTGTGGTCCATGTACACCACAAAATGATCTACAAGTAAGTAATGTATCCAATAGAAAAATATGTGAACCGCTACAATTAACTCATGTTTGTGCGTTAGGTAATTCCTCTCATGTGGCATTAACTGTCATGCCCCTATGCTATGACTTTGTCTCCATTCATAAAGACTAATCCTAGCCTAATACCTAGTGAGTCTTAGTACATAGTGGAACTCCTACCAGGATATGGAAAAATCATTATCAGCACTTAATTCAATCTCCCTTTCATCTTCCAAAAGTCATTCTTGCAATAATATGACCATACAAACTTCACAGCCTTCTTACTCAAGTCCTTAATATGTAATGATACGAGTGAGAAGTATTGTATGAAATTAATATAGTAACCTGTATTCCCTAAGAAAATCTATACCTCAAATATATTCTTTGTATTCCCCTAGGAAATCATATATCTCACCTTCTCTAGGTCTATTGTTACTCCTATCAAAGAGATAATGTTACCCAGGAAGTGAATATGATCCATCTAAGAGTATAAAATTGTGAGATTAGCCTATAACTAATGCTCTATTACTGTATTTAATTTTATATCATTATGTATGGAATGGTCGTGTCAATTATGAGAATACACCAAGATATAATCCATGAAAACCACCCAAAACAAATCAATATAAGGATGGAACATGTATTTCATCAGTGCCTTGAAGACCACTAATGTGTTCGTTATTACGAACAACATACCCAAATACTATAAGAAACCATACATTTTATGAAAGGTTGTATGAGGTATGTATGATGATCATAAATGCACCTGATACTAACTAGATCTAAAATAAATCGTTGAGAATACCTAATATCCTCAAAGCTAGTCAAAGTGATCATATATTCACAACATAGGATACTATTTCTTAACAATCATCTGGTTCAATTTTTTATAATCTTCCATATCCTAATGGTACCATCCGCATTTTTTTACAAAAAGGACCAGAGAACCCCATGGAGAAGTACTAGTTCAGATAAAACCATTTTCCTCTCAATCCTCTAGCTGCCTCTTGAGCTCTTGAATATAAATAGTTTCCATCATGTAAGGAATAATTGATATCGATGCATCTCCTAGCACTAACTTGATATAGAAATACACATCTCTAACTGAATGTAAACCTTAAAATTCTTCTGGGAAGATTCCCCTGAAATGATAAAACACTATAGGGAAATATTCCTGACATGTTCCCTATTCATCTAGATATAAACTCACAATTTGGACTGGAATCCCACCCGGTCAATGATGCTTAGGTCCAGCTCAACTCTCTTGGGAAACACATTCACCCTTGAGAATAAACTCATTGCCCTCTAGTGATGGGAAATTTACCTTCCAGCAATAGAAATAAATGAAATAATGAAAGTTAACCAACTAATTCATCTCAATAATGATGTAAAAACATATCATCTTGAGGAAAAATAGGTCCCATACAAATTGAAACCCTCTGATCTTAAGGGGGAACTCCCTGCACTAACATAAATCCTTTATTCTAGTCCCCAAAAGAGCATCAACCATCATGAAACCATCAGAGGTATAAAAACTAAGCCCAAGTATCTCCACAATGGGTACTGATATAAAGTTATGTGAAACACCTATATAAAAAGGTGTAGAATTTAAGGAAGCAGCTACTATAATAGTATATATGATAGTAAAATTTTCATGATCCTGCTTCTTAAGGGGCTATTGCACTGTGTATATCTGGCATGAACTAAGGCCTTGTGATACTACCTAACTACCCTAAAAAAATACACCCTATTATCGCTATAAAACGGGGATCTGACTAGCATGGACATTACCACCACCTCGGCCTGATTGGATAGCTATACTTCATCTCCCTACTTGATGAGAAGTTTTTGACCCCTCTCCTGAATGAGGAGTCAGTGTAGACCATCTCTCACTAGCTACTAGTAATTTTTTTGCAGAAGTGCTATAGATGACCCCTCTTGGTGCAAGATTGGTACTTGAATGGGTTCCTCATACACTATGGACTTGTATTCCCTAGCCTAAAGTACTAGTAGCACCTCACTTGGATACCTGATTTTTTGGTGTGATTGCTAGTATCGCCACCTGGAAGCTCCATACAATGCTTGCAACAATCATTTGATGCAGTACCAAACCTAGATGTCAAAATTCCCTGGCTCTCTCCTCCAACCTCACTCAGGTTATTCTCTTTGATAAGTTCTTGATTTACTATTCCATAAATAGTAGTTAGCTAAAAGACATTAACCTATGAACAAAATTCATACCTGAGACCATCATCAAATCTCATATCTCTAAATAACTCATCACCCATCAGAATATGTGAGAAGCGTAGATGCTCAGAATAAAGGGCCAAGTAATCCCTATCTGACAGTTTTCCCTGCTCCAAGTGCATAAAATCTTCGGCATTATTATCCCCCAATGTATTGGGATAGAATTAGTCATAGAAGGCCATTTAATAATCCCTCAAATCCATCTCTTGGTTAAATTTCATCTAAGTAATAATATCCCACCATCACTTGGAATAATCAGGCAGCATATACATAGTGAGCTTGACCGTCCTCTCAGGAGGTGTCTCTAAATGCTCGAAGATAGAATGAATGGCCTCTATCCATGACTCTACAGCCTGTGGTCCACTATACCTTAAAAATGTGGGTGGATGTTTCTGCTAAAACTCATGTGTCAACTATTCCATAGTCGGGGAAGGTTTTGGTTCTCCCAGAACAATCTAATAGAACCACATAAACCCTTCTTGGAGATTTTCCTCGACAACTATGTCTATTACATCATCTAGTTATGAAGATAGAATAACTGGAGGATCCACTAGTATCCTACGGCCCACCACATTTAGAGAGTAGTTGTCACCACCCTACTGGTGTGCTATTAGAGGTAATCATGGTGGAATGACACTGAAATTTCAAACACATTACTTAGATCAAGATTATTATTAAGGTTTATATCTCAAAAGTGATGATATTTAAGAAGGATAAGTAAAATCCTTCACCTATAAGAACAAACCACACTAATTACTCCAAGATTCAAGTCTGTGTGACGTAAATATTGTATATATTAATGAGATAATACCCAATTCCCACTACTAAGGTCGGGGGTTGGTCATGTTCTATGATTTACAGTTTGTAGTTTCCATTTTTAATTCCACATAAATGTTCATATTCATTTCCATTTAAATTTATTATCATTTAAATATATAACAGTTCAATTTGAAAGGTTGAACTAATGGATCACCAAATTCCAATCCATGAGCGATCATACACCCTGAGGACCAAATCTTAGTGTCCATCTAATCCATGCCATAAAATTTTAGAATACCTATCACAATTGTAGGTATATATATCTATCACAACACTTATCTCAAGAGCATGAAATAAGTAATGCATCCTAAATGGCATGGCATAATGCATGGCATGTGATTTATATTAATTTACTAATATGATGCATGATATGGAACACCCTCATATCATCAGGTTTCAACATAATAGAACCCATAATCATATCAATAATGACAATAGAAATCAACTGCATCACCCAACAGTGGAGTCAAATTAACTTCAATAGTCAAAATCTAGAAAGAAGCAATTTAATATGAGGAAAATTTTCCTTTTCATATATGCAGGGTGGATACTCCCAATCACATCTCATTACCAAATTCCATTCCATTCCTATCCCGTTATATTATCTCAAAATAATAAAGAAAACTAAAAAAGAACTCCCTCTGATACCTCTTTGTAACATCCTGGACCTGGATTCCACTAAATAGTTCCCCAGCCCTGGTGGGTCAGAAGGCCCCAAGCACATATCCTCAAATTCTAGAGGTCATTGAATAGTAGTGAGTGCCTAGGTGTGTTTTTGGGGAGACTATTCCCTCACCACTAGATTGTAGTATAGTAGAAACAGAATAACAATAAAGTAGAAAAATCAATAAATCATGCAGAAAATAGATAACCATTGGGAATAGATAAAAAATATAGAATTCATCTCATATACAAAATGATGATACATTTCATGTGTCTAATAAAATATAAGAAACATCTATACCAGATAAGAGTACAATACATTGAAAAAAAATCACAAAAAGTTAATAAAACATCCCAGCTATCTTTGCGGGCCTAAGTTCGGTCCCATGATCCACTTCTACTAAACAGAAATCAAGAAATTGTATTAGGGTTCTTTCCCTTATCAACAATTGTGATCATATAGTTGGTTTGGGTACCCAATATTGGTCCAAATAGTGTTTGAGATGAAATCAAAATAGCCAACCACCCATGGTATGTTCCATCTAATCAGTGAATATATTTGACAACAGTGTGCATGAAAAATATGACAAGTAAAGGATGTGATCAAAATATACGTCCTACCAATCCAGGTTCTCATTTAATGTCCTTTTCATTTAATCCAATTCATTTATGAAAATGGTATTTAAAATAATAATCATGCATGTTTCATTTAATAAAGTTCATTTAACAATTCAATATCATTTAATTTATAAATAATGAGACCTGGAAATAAGCCAATCATCCCCCATAAGAACATGCATCCAAGGATTCCTAAATAGGAAATCCATAAGTGTAAGTCAAGACTAAATCCAAGCTTGTGCTTTTTCTTTGTAGATGCATCATATATGGCATTTCATTCGTTAATCCATTTTGAACCCGATCCCATCCTTGGAATCCCTAAGTTGGAATCCAAGTATCACTCCAGGTATAAATATAAACACCACCCTACAATCCAATCCATGGAAATCCTCAACAACCTAGGTATCACTCTAGGTGTGGTATAAAGTCCCACCCACTTGAGTTTTTCCTTATTGGACTACTAAGGGATCTCAAGTATCACCAAAAAAATATATATTAAAATGACCTTTGAGTTCATCCATGGAATTCTCATATGAATCCATGTATCACTAAACAAATAATAGTTAAGAACCTCAGGAGTTCTTCCTTAGAAGTCCATATCGGGAGTCCGAGTATCACTCAGTCATAAGCATGACAAATTAAAAATGAGTCTGTCCATGGCATTCATCATTTTAATCCCTGAGTCTCCCAAGGAAAATAACATTTAGTGAAAAAAAATCAATTCAGTTATACAAAGGGTCATCACCCTAAACAATTCCATTCAAACTCACCTCATAAAGGTCTCTCAAGGTGTTTTCTAAGATTAGAAGTATTTCCTTCCAAATAATCACATGGTAAAATCATTACAATAACCTTACCATACATAAAAAATCTATTTCATGGAATAGACTCTATTTAACTCACAAGATCATATAAATATAGCGAGCAATTCAATAATAAAAATGTAACTCAAGGCAATATCCTAAGGTTTTGGTCAACCATTCCTTACTTTAACCATTTCAAAATGAAATTCTCAATTTATGTTTCAATTAAATTCAAAATTAAACTCATAAACCAATTCATCAATTTTATTTATAATTCACTTCACAATTCACATCCTAGGGTAAGGTGTAAAAGGGAATACCAAAATGTGTCCAATATTATATTCCTTCAAAATGTCCATTTAAAAACACAAAACACCCATGGGGTTGTTTCAAATGAGGGTAATCAACCTATAAACATTTATGAACAACCTATTTAATTTGATAGGTTATACCTAACAATTAAATAATTTAATTTTATTTAAAGGTGACACCCAAAAATTGGGTGTGTTGCACAATAGCATATATAAACACTTCTACTTTTAACGAAAGGAACAAGACCACCTACTATATGTTCTTAGAAGATAGATCATTTAGTATTAGCTCCTGAATCAACTCAGATTGGAATAAAATAAAATAAATAAAAAAGAGAATAAAAAAATGACTTATCATATTACACCTAAATATCATAGTTGACATCCAAAATAATGAGGAACAACTATAAAGGAATTGAGATCTTTCTGATACATATCCAATGGGATGAAATTTCCTTGATTCCGAGCTTGAAAAGAAGTGATCTCTCAAATCCAATAACAGTCACCAATTATGGTTTAAATGGGAGTTTGTTTTGTGTTAGAGGTAATGGAAATAAGGGTTATATTTAATAGATTAAGGGGGGAAATTTTTTTAAATTCCCCCAATTTATAGGGTCACATGGTTTTGTCACATAGTTTGGTTAAACCGTACACAAGAACCTATAGTGTAGGGGCACCCACATTGTTACCTTGAACTGTTTTAATAACCATGAGAAAACCATGCCAAATCCCCATGTCAAAAATGTAGACTTGGTCGCATGACCATGTGACCCAACTCACAGAGTTTTCACAAACTGTGTGCCATTCCTTTTCACCAAAAACATGGGTTTTGAGATCTGAACTAGCCCCGAACACTCTCGATACCCCCATACACACAAATTTCATTTACATTATGCCATATTAAAAAATTTAAACCGATAATTAATGTAAACTAAAGGATTTGTAACTCAAATAAGAAATGGTTTCTTATAAACATTCCCCTTAAATAAATTCATCCCCAAATTTCATTCCCAAGGGTGGTGAAGCATGATCTGAGAACATATCCAACCACTACAATTGTACATCAGCCTCCTTCTACCATTTCTCATCTCGCACTTGGTCGTGTTTTCATAGTACCCATACCAGATGAATGGACCATCCATGGAGAAACTTTATGCTATGATCCAAAATACATATTGGATACTCCTCAAAGGATGCATCTACTAGAATCTTAACCACATCATGATTAAAGGAATGAGATGAGTCTAAATAATAGTGTGATAGATAAGATACATGGAAGATGTTATGCATGGACCAATATCTCTAATGTAACTAAAACCAATAGGATACCATCCTGACTCTCTCCAGAATATTTAATGGACCGACGTATCTAATTGAAAACATTCCCAATCTATTGATCCTCCTATGTCCCAGTCTCAATGAAACACATAAGGAAACCTTATTCCCGAAGTAGAAATCTATATTTCATCTATGGTAGTCAACATATGATTTATAATGAGACTACATAGTAGTCATTTTCTTTTGAATCAACTGCACCTGCTCATTGGTCTCATGAACAAGATGATGTCCAATCAAAGCTACCTATCCTACCTCTAACCAACATAAGGGTAATCTACATGTCCTACTATAAAAAAACTCATAAGGAACCATTTGAATTGTATCCTGAAAACTATTTTTGTAGACGAATTAAACCAAGTTTATATGCCTCTAAAAAGATCTTCCAAAATCTAGGACACATGCTCAGAGCATGTCCTCAAGAACTTGAATCATGCACTCTGACTAGCCATCTGTTTGGGGGGTGGTATTTTGTGGACAAAATCACCAGGGTACACAATTCCCTCTATATCCTATTTTTGAATCATAAAGTAATTTGGTAATCCCTATCTGAAATGATATTATGTGGGACCCCATGAAGTTGTACTATCTTATGAATATATAACCTCTTAAACTCATCCACATTGAAGGTTTCCTGGATTAGTAGAAAATGTGAATCCTTTATGAGCCTTTCAAAAAAAACCCATATATAAACATTACCTCAAGGCAACCTCAGTAAACCTATCACAAAATCTTTCATGACATCCTTCCATTTCTACTCGAGAATGGTTATCTACTGTAAATGTTTAGCTGGTCACTGGTATTCTTGTATCGCCTATTTATAGGTGTAACACCTCATGAAAAATAAAAATATGCCTCTTTTTATACCTAGCCACCAATATTGTCGATGTAAATTTGGATACATCTTGGTGATACCATGATTCACTGACCAAACTAAAGCATCAAAGTTTCACATTAACTCCTCGTACATGTCTTTTGAAACCCACACATGGTCATGAACTCAGATAATTTCATTATCACCTATGGTCCAACTAGGAGGAGGATCCTCACCTTCCATACTCTCCTATAAGTCTTGTTTTGGGACCACATTGTGTATAAGGTTGTATTTGTTGTCAATAGTTGTCAATGAAGATCAAAATGAAGGAGATCAAGAAGTACTCCAATGAAATAGAGGAATGGAAATTTAGATGATTGTTTTACTGATCATAAATTCAAAGAACTTGTGTCAATCAAAGGTGATACATTATTTACAACAGCGAAGAATTGTATGGTATAAGAAAGTAAAATGAATGTTTGAAAAGTAAAGCTGATCTAGTAAAGATTCTCATTTTGACATTGATGTATTCATTTCAGGAGAGATTTAAGGTATTGACAACAAAATAAAAATGGGGAGATTGTTGGGACCACTCTGTGTATAAGGTTGTATTTTTTGACAATAGTTGTCAATGAAGATCAAAATGAAGGAGATCAAGAAGTACTCCAGTGAAATGGAGGAATGGAAATTCAGATGATTTTTGTACTGATCATAAATTCAAAGAACATGTTTCAAACAAAGGTGACACGATGTTTACAACAGTGAAGAATTGTGAGGTATAATCCATCTTAGGATGATTGAAGAAGAATGGGGATTTTATGAATAACATGTAATTCTTCATGATTGCATGAGAACCATTCAAGAGCCTACTTGAAGAATTGAATCATATGATTTTCATGAAGTAGATAATGACGGTTGAAGAAGAAGAGTTGTAGAATAAGTAAAATCATAGAAAAGAAGAATGAAGGTTACTGTCAAAGAATATATTGAAGGTGGCACCGTTTCCCTGTGATCGCCAATTTTTTGGGCCTGAAAATTAAAACATGAAGACATGGGTTTTTGGTAAAAGTAGGTGCGCAAAAAGAGAAAGTGGGTGCGAAAATGGTGGGCCGTGTGTGAAATATTTGAGTTGTGCGTGAAGAACAGCGTGGTGTGCGAAATAGAAGAGCGAGGATTTTTGTGCAAGACGTGTTTCGGAATCAGAACATTGAAAAATGGCAAAGGCATGGGCTGCACGAAAAAGCCAGAGCTATGCGTTGAAAAATGGGAATGCACACGGAAAAATGTTGTTCGCGAAATAGATGTGTGAGTTTTTCATGAAAGTAGTGTCTCGGATCAGAAATATATAAAATCCATAAAGGCAAGAGGCGCACGAAAAATCGGATATGTTCGCACGATGTGCAAGGAAAATCAAACTTGTGCGCAATAAGTTGGTTGTACACAAAATGTGGGTTTGATGTTTTATGTACAAAGGAGGCTTCAGGTTCAGAATGATGAAAAATAGAAAATTCATGAGGTGTGAAAAAATCCTAGGTGGTGCGTGAAAATAAAAGGAAGGTGCGTGTAATATAAATAACTGAGAGACATTTTTATGCACAGGAAGAGGTTTTACGTGCTGAAAGGGGTTTTACGTGAAGGGTCAAAAACACCTATAAATACGAGTTGAATCGCTCAAATTTGATGTGGATCAACACTTAGACAAATCTTGAGCTCTGACGCATGGAAAAATTGAGGTATAGAGTGGTGGGAGAAAAGAAGTGTTGTGCGAAAAAGAAGGTGTTGCGCAGAAAAGGGAACTTCTACACGAAAAAGAAGAGTTCTGCGAAAAGTCTTTTTCATGCAAAAATGTTATTTTTACGCGCAAGGTTTGAATTTTACGCACAAGACACTGGCAAGGGTGTGCAAAACATTTGGGGGTCCCGTAGGCCTTTGATAGGTGCTTAGAACTCTCAAATATTCTTTTTGAAGACAAAAGAACAGTGAACCATTTGGTTTTATGAAGAGAAGTAGTACCACACACACATGACTGGTGCTTAACACCCTTGTTGTGCTTTGCGAAGACATGAAGAACGATTCGTGCAACTAAACTCAGATCTTCGCAAAGAGAGTGAAATATAACGATACACTCAGGTGTCGGTATTGGGAATTAAAGGAAGAGAAGAAAGAGATTTAGTGCATTTAGTTATTTTACTAAAGTAGAATATTGATTACAAAAGAGAATCAACTGAGGACTCTGATGCAGGAAGAGTCTCATGCTGCGTAGAGGAAAATACTTCAATGTGAATCTATTGAAGAGACCATCATGTCTATAAACTTAGGGTGACTTCACCAAGGGTAGTGATCCAGGGGGAGTTAACGGGAGTGACCCGAGGAACACAGTGAGCTATCCTTAAACTTTTGTAAAGGCAGTGATCCTGGGATAGTGTAATTATTCCCGAACCATTATAATCCACAACTAGTTTATAATAGTGGAATTAGGTGTGACTGTAGACCTGTCAGTGTATGCTCCTTGGACATAGCCCTTAGTAGTGAACCAAGTAAAAGTGTTGGGTCATATCGTTGCATGTGAATGTTTGATTGCTGATCATATCCATCATAAAAGTTTTACAAGTTCCTATCAATGTGGGGATAAGATCTATCACATTATGTGAAAAAGTTGACACCCTGATTCACCCCACCCCTCTCAAGGTGTCCCGGGGTCCTACAACATGTCTTTATTAGTTTGATAGATGCCTCATCATCAATCTATCCATAAGGGTATAGGTAATAGATAAGGATTATAGAAAAGTATTTACCTAACTATCCTGCACATCCAAGTGCATCTCAGAGAACAAATCCATTATTTTCCACTTGCTACTGGCCTACTGAACTGCATGTATCTGATTCCTCCTACCAGTACATTAGCCACTGCATTTTTCTTACCAAGAATATTGGAAAGCTCGAAATCAAAAGACTATAGTTATTATACCCACCTATACAGACTCATATTTAGATCACACTATTTAAATATGTACTTTAGGCTTTTCTGGTCCGTGCATACCACAAAATACTCTCCATTTAAGTAATGTCCCCAACATCATCATGTGTGAAAAACTATAGCTAGCTCAAGATCATTCAATGGCTAATTCCTCTCATGTGGACTCAACTACTAAGACATGTATGCTACGACTTTATCCCCCTGCATAAGTACTACTCCGAGATTGATACTTGATGAATCAGAGTACAAAATATAACTCCTTCAAAGCTCTACAAAAATTAGTATCAGTACTGAATTCAATCCCCCTTTTAGCTCCTAAAAGGTTGTCTCATAGGAATATGACCATAAAAACTTCACAACCTTCTTATTCAATCCTATAAGTGAATATAATAGGTGTGAGAATTCATATATGAAACACCTATAGTAACCATATTGCACGAATAAACTTTGAACCTCAAAGAAATTCTTGGGATGCTCCTTGGAAGCCACAACTCTCACATTTTCTAGGTCTACTGATACTATTGTCTCTGAGATAATGTGACCTAAGAGGTGAATCTGATCCATCCAAAATTGGCACTTTATCTTCTTATCATATAACTGATTCCCTATCAGTGTATCAATATGATCCCAATATGTTTGGCATGGTCATATAGATTATGATAATACACCATGATATCATCCATGAAAACCACCATAAACGAATCAAGATAGGATAGAACAATTGGTTCATCAGTTCCATGAATACTTTTGGCACATTCGTGTGTCCAAAAAGTATAATCAAAATATCATAGAGACCATACCCACTACAAAAGGTTGTGAAAGTTATGTATGATGATCTAACACGAACCTAATAATAAAAAAACTCAAATAAATATTTGAGAAGAACTAAGATCTTCAGGGTAGGTCAAAGAGATCATTTATCATTGGAAGAGGATACTTGTTCTTAATTGTAAGCTAGTATAATTTCCAATAATCCATACATATCCTGAGGGTACCATCCTCCTTTTTTCACAAAAAGCATTGTATAACCCCATAGATAAGTACTAGGTCAGATAAAAACCTTTTTCTCAAAAATTCTCTAGCTGCCTCTTGAAATCTTACATCTCAGTGGTAGCCATTCTGTATAGAGGAATGGATACTAGTGCACCTCCTAGAACTAGCTCAATAGATAACTCCACCTCTATAATTGGAGGTAAACCTAAAAAGTCATCTTGAAAGATATCCTTGAAATGATCAACCACTAGAGGTAAATCTTCCTAACAATTTCATTGTTCATCTAGATATAAACTCACAATATGTGTTGTCTTCCTACCCAATCCACAATGCGAGGGTCCATATCGACTCACCTAGACATCCCATTCACCCATCTGAATAAAATCACTGCCATATAGTGAGGTAAAGTTCAACATTAATCGATATCAATCAATGAAATAATGAAAGGGAATCAACCATCCCATCCATAGAATGATGTCAAAACCCGTTCTTCAGTACAAAGAGGTCTCATACGATGTGAACCCAACCAATCTCATGGGGTAACTCTCTGAACTGATGTAAATCCTCCATTATAATACCCAACACAGTATTAAGAGTCATGAAACCATCATAGGTATGAACACTAAGACAAAGTATCTCCATAATGGTCACTGATATAAATCTATACGAAGCCCCTATTTAAAAAAATTGAAGAAGCTAAAGTATAGGCTACTAGAATAGTTCCTCTCACAATTGAATTTTTGGGGTCCTACCCTTCAAGGGTCTTTTTCACTACATATATCTATCATGAACCATGGACCTATGATACAGCATGGCTACCCTGAGAAGATCCTCCCTTTTGTTATTGTAAAACTGGGGTCTAATTGTTATGGCCATGGCCACCACCTTAGCCATTTCATCAAGTGGCACTCCATCTCCTTACCTGATGAGAATCTACTGACTTCACTCCAAAATGTGGATTCGGTGTATACCCACTCTCTCTGGCTTCTGCTGGAATTTTTTTAAAGAATCATTGTAGATGGACCATCTTTTCGTAGGATCTTCACTCAACTGGGTCCCTTATACATTATGGCCTCGTATTCCCTGACCTACCACATTGGTAGCACCTCACCTAGCTATCTCAGTATAAGGCTTGAATACTTTTATCACCATGTGAAAGCTCCAGATGACTCTTCCTACTATTGATCGATGAATTACAAGACCTAGATGTCGAACCTCTCTAGCTCACACCTCCAACATATCTCGGGTTACAATATATGAAAATTGATTGATTTGTAATTTCAAAAATGATAGTCATCCAAAATACATTCACTTGTGATTGGATTTAAAAACCAGATACCATCCTAAAATTTCATATCTTTAGATAATTCATAACCCATAAGAATAGGTGTGATGCATTGAAGCTTAGTAAAATGGGACAAGTAATCTGTAACCGATAGTCCACCCTACTTTAGGTGTACAAACTTCTGAGATTTATTAGTCCTCATTATATTAGGATAAAAGTAGTTAGAGAAGTCCATTTGAAAATCCCTCCAAGCCATGTCATGAGGAAACTCCATCAAATTAATAAAATCCCACCATCTCTTGGTGGAATCACATAGCATATACATAGAGAGATTGACCCTCCTCTTAGGAGGCATCTCTAGATACTTGAAGATAGAAATAATGGAATCTCTCCATGACTTTGTATCCAGTGGTCCTATATTCCCTAAAAACATGGGAATATTCTACTACTGAAACCCACACATCAACGCTTCCATAATTGGCGAAGATTTTGATTCTCCTTGAATGGAATGCAAGAATAGAATAAATACTTCTTAAAATTGTGCCTCAGTACCTATGTCTAGTACATCAACTGGTTCTATAGCTAGAATAACTAGAGGGTCCACTGGTATCCCATAGACCACCACCTCCAAAGTGTGGTTTTCACCACCCTCCTGGTGCACAACAGGAGGTCATCATGGTGGAATGCCTCTAAAATTCCAAACACATGACTTAGATCAGGATTATTATTATAGTTCAAATCTCAAAACAATATATATTTAATAAGTATAGGAAAAATCCTTCCTCTATAATAACACGCCCCTATTCGTTATCCTAGATTCAGGTCTGGGCATGTATATATCATATATAAGTAAGAGATGCTTCCCAATTATCACTAATAAGGTTCGGTATGGGTCAATTTGTTTTCTATATAGTTTTGAGTTTCCATTTTTAATTCAACTTGAATTTACGTATTATTTTCCATTTGAATTAATTCTCATTTCATAATATGACATTTCAATTTGAAAGGTTAAACTAATGGTTCACCAAATTACAGTCCATGAGGGCCCAGACTCCCTAGGTATCAAAGCTTGGTGTCAATATAATCCATACCATAATACATTCTAAATTACCTATAACAATAGTAGGTATATATATCTATCACAAAACCTTCCACAACAACATGAAATAATTAATGCATCCTTTTGGCCTGGAATAATGCATGGCATATGATTTCTAGCAAGTTCCTAACATGAGGGATGAGATCGAATTCCCTTATATAATTTGGTTTCAACATAATAGAACCCATCATCATATCAATAATAATAGTATAAATAAAGTGAATCACTCAATGGTGGAATCAAGTCAACTGTAATAGTCAAAATATAGAAATCAATCGGAGGCAATTTCGATTTTTCCTGTATATGGGGTAGGTAATCTTGGGAACAACTCATTAGAAAATATTATTCCTTTCCTATCTATTACTATTGTCACAAAATAATAAATTATCCTATAAAATAAAACCCTATGATACAACTTTGTAACATCCAGGACCCAAATACCACTTAATAGTGCCTCGAGCCTGGTGGGTCACATGACATCAAGCGCATCTCCCCAAATGTCAGAGGCTGGTGACTAGAAGTGAGGGCCTCAGGGTGTTTATAGGGATAATATTCCCTCATCACCAGAGTGTAGTATAGTCGAAATAGAATAATAGTAAAGTATTAGAATTTGTAAATCATGCACACAATAGATAACCAGCAGGAATATATAAACAAGCTAGAAGTCATTTGATATACAAAATGATGATACATTTCATGTATCTTATAAAAAATAAAAAACATGTATACAAGGAAGGATTAAAATACATGGAAAAAATTGTAAAAGGTAAAAAAAATTCTATCTAGCATCATGGGCCTCATCTCAGTCCCATACTCCCCTACTCCTAAGTAGAAATCAAGAACATGTAGTAGGGAGCTTGTCGTTATCAACGCCTGCAATCATATAGTGTGTTTGGGTACCGAAAGGTGACCCATACATGGTGTGAGATAGAATTTTAGTACGAAACCACATAAGGTCTATTCCATCTAGTCAGTGAATATATATAAAAATAGTGTATAGGAAAAATAATACAAGTGAAGAAACAACTCAAAAGTAAACAACTTGTCAATCCAGGTTCTCATTTAAAGCCCAAATCATTTAATCAAATTCATGTAATAAAAAGGTATTTGAATTAATAGTTAGGCATGTCTCATTAATTAATTACATTTAACAATTCAATCTCATTTAATTTATAGATCTTGAGACTTGTAAATAATCCCAACATCCCTGTATGACCATTTTTTCAAGGATTTCTAAACAATCCATCTATAAATGTATGTCAAGACTAAATCCAAGCTTTTTCTTGGACATGGAAGATGTGTCTTATAATTCATTTCATTTATTAATCCATTTTGAACCTGAGCATGTCCTTAGCAACCCTAATTTGGAATCCAAGTATCACTCTAGGTACAAATATAACTAACACCATATGATCCCATCCAGGAAAATCCTCAAGAACCAAGGTATCTCTCTAGGTGTGGTATAAAGTCCCATCCACTTGATTCAGTCCTTGTAAGTCCACTAAGGGAGACCAAGTATCACCCATGGAATATATGTTAAAATTCCATTTGACTCTATCCATGGAATTATCATATGAATCCACATATCACTCTACAAATAATAGTCAATCCCTTCACGAGTATGTCCTTGGAAGTCCATATCAATTGTCCATGTATCACTAGGGATAAATTGTGATAAATTAAAAATGATTCCATCTGTTTAATTCCTATGTTGAATCTATGAGTCACCTAATTTTAGATAAAAGTAAATGTAAATTAATCAATTCAATTTTACTAGGGTTCATCACCATATCCAATTAAATTCAATCTCACCTCATAAAGGTGGCTCAAGGTGATTTCCAAACATAGAAGGCTTTCCATCCAAATACTCACATGGGAAAATCATTATTACAAGATTCTCATGCTTAAAAACGTATTATGTGGCATATAATCTATTTAGCTCACATGAGAATATTAATATAATGATAAATTCAAGCTTAAACAAGAAAATCAATTTAAAGACCCGTAAATTACATAGAAATATTTTTCTTAAATTCTTGGGAATTTTACAAGTCCGCAGTTTCTGACAGCGTGCGATTCTGAGGCCCGGAGTGCCCAGAATGATCCGTTGAAATTTTTTTATGCTTAAATTAACGCGCATATGCGGTTTTCCTGAAAAATTGTAATAACTCTTAAACAGTTACTCAGATCAAAAATCCAAGGCCACTGTTGCGCTCAGGATGGCGGGTTTACCCTAGGCGTGACTTAATTTTAGTCGGCGTGTGCCTCCTTTGAGAAAACCTGAAAATGGCATAACTGCAAATAAAATAATTAAATAAAATTACTTATTTTTCAAATGCTTATAACTCACAAATGGTAACTCGGAATAAAAATCTAAGACCACCACTGAACTCATGAGGGTATACTTTCTTTAAGAAGATAATAACATGGGTTGGTAAGGGCTACCAGATAAAGTTAGTTTTTGGTCACAAATAAAATAATTAAGTGACAATTATTTTATTGTAAAATTCATAACATTTAAATGGTAACTCGAATAAGAAATCCGAGAGTACCGTTGGGTTCGTTGCGGTGTGTTTCACCTAGACAGAGCTTAACTTCGACAACAGTAGGTCGAGGATTGCTGTTATTAATTTTTCGAACTTTTTTCGGGTACGTTTAGTAAACGTGCGAGCGATGTTTTATATATTTTGAACCGATGGTCGGAATTGAATTCTGAGGGAACCGTTGAACTCCCAGAACCGGTATTCGCTTAAGGAGACATTCACCGCAGTTGCGTTTTATCGAGGTTGGAAGTTAATTTATTTGGGTTTTAATTAAAATTAAATAAAAATGAGTGTAACACATTTTTATTTGAATGGTAGTTAAAACATTCAAAGGGAGGTTGGTGGTGGGGCCACCCGCACATAACCTCCATGGGAGGATGTTATAAGGTGGGGCCCACATGAACATCAAACCCCTCAACTCCACTTGAACCCCCATTTAACTCTTGAACTTCTAAGTTATGGTGGAGCCTTTCATCCTTCCCTCATAATGGTGCCAACATAAGGATTAATTAATGCCTTAATTAATTAATTTGTAGTGATATGAATTATTTTGAATTATTTTGAAATGCATGGAATTATTAAAATAATAGGGAGGCTATTATTTTATTTTGACTTTTTGATTATCCTTTAGAAAGCTTGGGAGAGAAGAGCTTAATCCTTCCAATGATGAACCACCGAAGAACTCCATTCATTCCATGAGGAACATAAAGAAAGCTCCTCGTCTCCGAAGAATGTGAAGCATCATCTTATTCCTTCTTCAACCGGAGCAGGAAAGGGAAGCACTTCCGCCCAAAAAGTACACCGAGGGCGATGTCTCAACTCATCTTCGCTGAGCTCTACCTCCTCCGACATTGACGGAACGATGTCCGTCTTCCACGACGTCCGGATTCTACAACTCATCAACGTACAAAGACAAATACGAGGTAGGGGGATTTAATTATTTTAATGTATGATTTATACCCTCGTACCCCGATGTTTAATTTTGGATTGATGGTGGCCAAATTGTTATCACCTAACGTGGCGGGCACAGGCCGAACAAACACGGCCCAACATATCTCTGTTGAATCCTGTTTGTGTTGATGACGAGGCAGAGCCGATATGGTTCGGTGTCGTCGAATCGCGCCGGATGAAGGGGGTCATGGCCATGCGGTCCGCAGCGGACTGAAGAGGCATAGACACCAGGGACCAGATGCGGCGGCGGCCGCGCGTGGGCCGCCTGGAGGGACCGACGGCTTCTCGGGCCGCTCGATCTGTGGAATGACCAGCCGGTCAATCCGGTTGGCCCGCTGGAGAACTGTGGTGCTTTCAAGTGCTGCGTGGAGGAGGAGGCAGTCCGCATCCACGGGCTTGCTGGGCTGGAGAACCTCGGTGCCTGAAGGCGCGGCGTGGGGAGAACTGCGGCCTACATCATGGGCCACGTGCGCCGGACCGAACCGACCGGCTACGGCCAGCCGGACAGAGGAGGAGGTGGTGCCGCTTGGCGCCGTCAGGTGAACCAGACCGGCCTGCAGCGCGGGCCGGGTCCACTGGTGGGTCGTGCCCCACCGGGATGGGATGACCCTTAGCCGGGTCGGACCCGCCAGCCCACTGGGCTTGACGGGCCGGGCCCGTCTTCGCTTAAATGCGAATAACTTCTAGACCACGTGTCCGATTGATGCGTCGTATGTGGTATTGGGATCGTTGCAATGAGGCGGTCCTTTTGGGACACTCTAAGTGAGTTTCAGACAATTTTGGAAAATGCTCAGGTTTGGATCGATCATAAATCCAACCGGGCCCCTAGAACAGAAATGCCAATAACTCTCAGACCGGGCATCTGATTGATGCACTTTTATTCACGTTGAGTTCCTTATGATGAGACAGAACTACGAGATACATAAACTCGGTAATTTGTGATATTTGATGTATTGAAACTTTTCTCGAGGAGTGGACCCTCCCAGAATTGAGCATTTTGTGTGCGGGAACCCTAGGGCTGGCTACAACTGAGATGACTACTGTACCGGAAACCTCCGTGGGTTCGACAGCGATGAATACTGTACCGGAATCCTTCATGGGTTCAACAATTATGACTACTGTACCGGGAACCTTTGTGGGTCCGACAGTTCTGACTTCTGTTCCTGGATCCTGTGTGAGTCCGACAGAATAGCTGGTCCTGTATACTGTGTGGGTCCGACAACTCAGATGATTCATAGCTGGTCTTGTATCCGGTGTGGGTCTGACAGCTTAGTTGGTCCGGTATCCTATATGGGTTTGACAACATAGATGGTATAGTTGGTCCTATATCCTGTGTGGGTCCGACAGCATAGCTGGTCTTGTATCCTATGTGGGTCTGACAGCTTAGATAAATTAGTGACTACATCTGACCATCTCTATCTCTCGGAAAAAGATATATATATGTGTGAGTTGAGTCTTTTCTTTCAACCATTATCAACATGGTGATCAACTTTTTTTCCTTTTTGGACTATATTGTGCTTGTGCTCGAGAGTTGGAGCCGAACTGTGATTGGTAACTTAGGTATATGTATGGTCATATAATAAAGTAGTTTTGGTTGATACTTCATGATTGTATCATTCCTTGTGGTTTAAACTTGTTGGATATTGTGAGACCTTGAGGGTCTAGGGGTCCCTACTGAGTATCGTTATACTCACCCCTGCACGGTTTATGCCTGCACCTCATTGTGTTGGATGTAGATGACAGACAGTGCTGACCGAGGTGGAGTGTACGAGGACTGGACAATACCCGGAGGTGGACCTCACGACGAGTCAGTACCGGGTGGAGACAAAAAGACGTGGGGAACTGAGGAGGCTATCTATACCTACCCTTTAGGCAGGATTCATGGTGGATGATCCAGGAGCTTCTAGTCACCTTAGAGTTGTTATTCTATTTAGTTGTACCTATTAGTCCTTTCCTTGTACTTTACTATTGGGATTGTATTTTCGGCCCCTTTAACTTTCAATATACTTGTTATACAGTTGTTACATAGTGTTTTCTTCCGCTTGTACTCTGTGTGTGATACATGTTTAAAGGCAATGAATTCCTTTTTTTCATGTTTACTCCTTTGGTTCTAGTCGCCAGCCCCTGGCCTATGGAAGGCAGGCTTGGGTTAGTCACAGAACGGGCCCCGAGGATCAGTCGTGACAAATTGGTATCAGAGGAGTGGTTTCTACAGCATAACTTTGGACTCTGATCGGTCTTACTTTGAATCAATAGTGTTAAGAGTATTGAGTGTGGTTTTTAGTCCAAGGAGTTCAGTGTTGGTGCGGCGGCTGACATATCCATACACGAGGACAGTGACATCTGATTTCCGACTCAGTGCATGAAAACACTAATTGCATGTGTGTTTCAAGAGTTTCCTTTGTGGTCTTTTTGATTCAGCTCACCAAGTATAACTTATTGACCGTGGCGCACCTGTTACTTAACATGGTGCTGCTGTAAAGGTTTCCAGCTAGGGTTCCCGAGAGAGTACACGATAAAATCTCACCGAGGGACGAGGCTCCGGTTTAGGGCCCTCTTTCTACGTCGGCACCTTCGGGTGGTGTACCAGCATTACCACCACCTATTGGGTAGAAGATACCACCAGTCGCATTGGCGGGAGGTGCATGCTAACTGAACGTATTTTATGAGTTCCAGCAACAGAGGCCTCTGAGGTTTCGAGGCGAAATAGATTCCCTCGCAGCTGAGGGCTGGCTTGAGGCGATTCATAGAGTTTTCCGCCTAGTTGAGACACCAGTAGAGAAGATGGTGATCTTAGATACGAGACATTTTTCACTGAGTGACCATGAGGATGGTATGAATAGTGATGAGGCCTCGGTATGTGGACCATTACCCATGATAGTACCTCCAGGTTGTGTGTCAGCTATATCACTGCCTGTTGGTCAGCAGTTGCAACCGGCAGTACCAGTAGAGGAAACTTGTAGGCTTAGTGGCTTACACGTATTTTAGGATCAGATACCCCATAGGTTTAGAGGCTATCCTGACTCACTGGTGAATGAGTACTAGCTTGAGGAGGTGGCTGGGAGTTTACTAGAGCTAATACAGCTTCGATAGGATGATGTGTTGGTAGCTGAGTATTCATTAGGGCATACCGATCTTTCCTGGTACTCGATGGATATGATACGATCAGTGATTTAGAGCTCAGACCTCTGAGCGAGGAGTGTTTAAGGATATCTGATCCAACACATTTTCCTCTATGCATTCCTACTTATGTTAGGGTGCTAGAGAGAACCTTTTTGGTTGAATGTTCTTTGGCTGAGCGGATACAGCTAGTGAATGTTAGCACTGGGAAGCTGCGAACTGGTGCCAGTCTCAGAGACTTGACTGTGTAAAATGTTTTAAGAATAGGATGTGTTAAGGATAGATGAATCTGTAGGGCAGCAGACGTGGAAGTAGAGCTAGGAGAGTCGCATAAGGTGGTGAACATTTAAATATGTTACAACCACCTGCCTTTGTAGTCCCCTCTAGGCTCAGGGAGTTGGAGGGATGGGGAAGATATTAGCTGCATGCAGTCAAAGAGTGTGACCCAAGGGCTCTAAGAATGATTTGATGTACGGTCTCTATCTACTACTATATGTCATATCAATAGACATAGGTACCAATCATTCCTTCCTTCCATGAATCTTGTACCAGACCTAGAGTTTCCGGTTAATTCATTGACTTGATGCTCATGTCTGGAGATACCATTGGGAGGAGACTCGATAATCACACTTATGTCGATGGTGTGATCTAACCCTTGAGGTGAGAGTTTTGGTTGGAAACTCTTGGTTGTAGAATCAAAGCATTACGACGTTAGTTTGGGTATGGACTGGGCAACCATAGTTTATACACAGTTTGACTGTATTAGTCAAAAAGGTTGGGGTTTATCTACAACGTTGGGATGGGTTTTCCTTGGTCGAAGAAAAGAAAAACCCAGGCAACACAGGATGGAATCATGCATAAGAGGGTGTGGTCGATCACTCATGAGTTGGCCAAACATACCTTTGTCTCAGACATCTCCAGAGTTGTAGCACCACTATCAGCTTTTGAAAAGAAGGGGCAACCCTCCGTGTGGTCGGAGAGATTCCAATAGAGCTTTCAGGTGCTAAGGCAGAGGCTGACTAGGGCCCCAATATTGAGGCTTCCAGAGGAATGCGTTGGGAACGTAGTTTATTACAATGCACCAGGGACCTAAATCAGGTGTGTCCTGATACAAGAGAGAGCAGTGATCACGTATGGTTCTTGGTATTTGAGACCGCACGAGAAGAACTACGCTACCCATGACCTGGATTTAGCAGCAACGGTCTTCACCATGAAGATGAGGCAACACTATCTTATGTGCGAATGCTTAACAGTATACTCAGATCACAAGAGTCTCATGTATATCTTTTCTCATGAGAACCTGAACCTGAGACAGTGATGATGGATCAAGTTCCTCCATGACTTTGACTATGTGATAGTCTATACTCCTGGGAAGGGGAACGTTGTAGAAAATGCTCTCAGCAGGAGATCAAGCATTCAGCTGCTAGGAGAGGTGACAGAGTAGCTGGCTGCATTGGAGATATCCTTTCTGAATAGAGATGGAACAACCTTTATGCAGTCTCTTACAGTCACTCTTCTACTTCTTCAATGAGTTAGAGAGGCACAACATGGGGACATTGACTGTGAGGAATGACATGCTCAGATATCCACAGGGTAGGCACCTGATGGATTTTATGAAGGTGGGGAGCACATCATACTCTTCAAAGAACCTATTATGGTACCGGTTTCACTTCATGTGGAAGTGTTGAGGGAGTTCCACTCATCTCCATTAGCAGAACATCCACGAGTGGTGAAGATGTACTAGGGCCTTTGACGATAGCACTGGTGTCCATGTATGAAGAAGGATGTAACAAAATTTGTCTCTTGATGCCTCACTTGTCAGCAAGTGAATGCAGAGCATCAAGTACCAGCAGGCTTGGATCAGCCTTTAGAGGTCCCAAAGTGGAAGAGGGATGTGATATCCATGGACTTCGTGATAGTTATTCCACATAAATCTAGGAGATGGAGACCTCTGGAGTTCGAGGATGGCGACCACACCTTTCTACATGTATCACCTCGATGAGGTCTACGGAGATTTGGATGAGGCGGAAAGTTATCTCCGCATTCATCGAACCTTTCCAGGTCCTCAGTATAGTAGGCGAGGTGGCTTACCGCTTAGATCTTCCACCTCAGTTGCACCAAGTGCATGACATCTTCCACATATCTCAGCTGAGGAGATACTTGCACGACCCGTCCCACATCATCGACCATGGGGAGCCGCACATCGATGACGGGCGACTATCATGGAGGTTCCAGTGGAGATTGAGGATTGACAAGAGTAGGTCCTACGTGGATGGTCGATTCCTCTGGTGCGCATTCATTAGCATCACGGAAACCTCGAGAAGAGCACATGAGAGCGGGAGGCTCAGATGCATGCTCAGTACCCCCTTTTGTTTTCTTAGTGTGAGTTGTAGATTACGGAGACATAAAGCCCTAAGGTAGGGAGAATTTAAAGACACAAAAATTCCATAGAAATTTTTTTCTTAAATTCTTGGGAATTTTACGAGCCTGCGGTTTCTGACGGCACACAATTCAGAGCCCCGGAGTGCATGGAATGATCCGTCGAAGTTTTGTTAAGCTTAAATTAACACACCTATGCGGTTTTCCTAAAAAAGTGGAATAACTAATAAATGGTTACTCAGATCAGAAATCTGAGGCGACCGTTGCGCTCATGATGGCGTGTTTACACTAGGAGTGACATAAGTTTAGTCGGTGTGGGCCTCCTGTGAGAAAACCCAAAAATGGAATAACCATAAATAAAATAATTAAATAAAGTTATTCTATTTTTCAAATGAATATATCTCCCAAACTGTAACTCGGATTAAAAAAATGACACCACAGATGCACTCGTGAGGGTAGGATTTCTTTAAAAAGATACTAACTTGGGTCATCGAGGGCCACCAGAGAATGTTATTTTTTGGCCGAAAATAAAATAATTAAGTAATAATTATTTTTTTGTAAAATTCATAACATTAAAATGGAAACTCGGATAGGAAATCCAATGGTACAGTTGGGTTCGTTGGGGCGTGTTTCACCTAGGTAGATCCAAACCTCAACTTCAGTAGGTCGAGGATGGCTGTTATTAATTTTCCAAACATTTTTTTGGGTATGTTCAGTAAACGTGCGAGTGACGTTTTATATATTTTGAACCGGTGGTTGGAATTGAAATATGAGGGAACTGTTGAACTCGCAGCACTGGTATTCACTTAAGGAGACCTTTATCGCAGTTTTGTTTTATCGAGGTTGGAAGTTAATTTCTTAGGGTTTTAAATAAAATTAAATAAAAATTAGTGTAACACATTTTTATTTGAATGGTAGTTAAAACCTTCAAAGGGAGGATGGTGGTGGGGCAACCCGCACATAACCTCCCTTGAGAGGATGTTATAAGGTGGGGCTCACATGATCTTCAAACCTCTCAACTCCCCTTGAACCCCCCTTTAACTCTCAAACTCCTAATTTATGGTTGAGCCTTTCAACCTTCCCTCATAATGGTGCCAACACAATGATTAATTAATGCATTAATTAATTAATTTGTAGTTATATAAATTCTTTTGAATTCTTTTTAAATGTATGGAATCATTAAAATAATAGAGAGGCTATTATTTTATTTTGGCTTGGCGATTATCCTTTGGAAAGATTGGGAGAGAAGAGCTTCGTCCTTCCAACAAAGAACCAACGAATAACTCCATTCATTCCACGAGGAACATTAAGAATGTTCCTCGTCTCTGAAGAATGTGAAGCATCATCTTCTTCTTTCTTCAACCAGAGAAAGAAAGGGAAGCACCACCACCCATGAAGTGCAGCCAGGGTGACATCTCCACTCATCTTCACTGATCTCTACCTCCTTCGACGTTGACAGAATGACGTCTATCTTCAATGAAGTCCGACTCCCATGACTCATCAACGTACAACGATAGGGGATTTGAATATATTAATGTATGATTTATACCCTCATACTTCAACGTTTAATTTTGGATTGACGGTGGCCAAATTTTTATCACCTAATGCCGAGGGCATGGGCTGAACAAACATGGCCTGAAGTCTCTCCGTTGAATCTTATTTGTGTTGATGATGAGGTGGACCTGGTAGGGTGTGATGACGTCGCACCATGCCGGAGGAAGGGGGTCGCGGCGGACTAAAAATGCAGCGGCGCTGTTGACAGAATGCGGCGGCGGCAGCAGCGGCCATGTTCTGGCCGCGCGCCGGCCATGTAGAGGGACCAGTGGCTGTTCGGGTTGCTGGGTCCATGGAATGACCGGACGACCAATCCATCCGGCCCACTGGAGAACCACGGCGCCCGCAGGCACCGCATGGAGGAGGACGTGGCCCGTGTCTGCGGGCCGCTCGGCTGGGCGAACCAGCCGGCCGCGTGCCAGACGAGCTGGAGAACCGCGGCGCCCGCAGGCGCCGTGTGGGGAGAATCGCATCCCGAAGTGCAGGCCGCGTGCGCCGAGCCGAACAGGCCGGCTACGGCCGGCCGGGCAGAGGAGGAGGCGGCGCTGCTTGACACCCCCAGGAAAACCGGATCGGCTCGCAGCGTGGGCCAGGTCCGCAGGTGGACCGCGCCCCACCTGGCCAGAGTGACCCCCAGCCGGGGCGGACCAGCCGAGCTGGGTCGGGCCGACCCGCTAGCCCACTGGGCTTGACGGACCGGGCCCGTCTTCACTTAAATGCAAATAACTCCTAGATCGCGCATCTGATTGACGCGTTGTCTACTGTACTGGAACACTCGCAACGATGCAGTCATTTTGGGATACTCTAAGTGAGTTTTGGACAATTTTTGAAAAAATAAGGGTTTGGATCGAGCGTAAATCCAACTCGGCCCCTAGAACGGAAATGCCAATAAGTCCCAGACCGGACGTCTGATTGACGCATCGTCTATCGCGTTGATTTCCTTATGATGAGACAGAACTACGAGATACATCAACTCAGATCTTCATGATAGTTGATGTATCAACACTTTGTTCGAGGAGAGGATCCTCCCAGAATCGAGGGTGTTGTGTGCGGGAACCTTAGCCTGGTTGCGACTGAGATGACTACTGTACTGGAATCCTCCGTGGGTTCGACAGCCATGACTACTGTACCGGAATCCTCCGTGGGTTCTACAGTGAGGACTACTGTATCAGGATCCTCCGGGGGTCCGAAAGTTCTGACTTCTATTCCTGTATCCTGTGTGGGTCCGACAGAATAGGTGGTCCTGTATCCTGTGTGGGTCCGACAACTCAGATTAATCATAGCTGGTCCAGTATCCTGTGTGGGTCCGACAGCTTAGATGAATCAGTAACTACTTCTGATCATCTTTATCTCTCTGCAAAAGATATATACATTTGTGAGTTGAGTCTTTTCATACAACCATTATCAATGTGGTGATCAACTTTACTTCCTTTGTGGACTGGATTGTGCATGGGCACAAGAGTTGGAGCCGAACTGTGATTGTTAACTTAGGTATATGTATGGGAATATACCTAAGTAGGTTTGGTTGATACTTCTTGATTGTATCATTAATTGTGATTTATAGTTGTTGGATATTGTGAGACCTTGGGGGTCTCGGGGTCCCTACTGAGTATCACTATACTCACCCCTACACGGGCTATGCCAGGACCTCATTGTGTTGGATGCAGATGATGGATAGCGTTGACCGAGGTGGAGTGTACGAGAACTGGACAGTAACCGGAGGTGGACCTCATGATGAGTCAGTACCCTAAGGAGACGGACAGACGTGGAGCACTAAGAGGCTATCTGTATCGACCCTTTAGGTAGGATCTGTGGTGGGTGATCAAAGAGCTTCTAATCACCTTCCAGCTGTTAGTCTTTTTAGTTTTACCTGTTAGTCCTTTCCTTGTTCTTTACTGTTGGGATTGTATTTCCGGCCACTTTTACTTTCAGTACAATTTTTATATAGTTTTTACTTAGTATTTGATTCCTCTTTTAATCTCTGTGTGTTACAGGTTTAATGTCAATGCCTTCCCTTTTATCGGTTTCACGCCTTTGGTGCTAGTCACTAGCCCCTAGCCTATGGAAGGCGGGCTTGGGGTAGTCACAGCACGGGCCTCGAGGACGATTCATGACACTCAAGAAATATCCTAAGGTATTGGCCACCCATCCCTTTAACCATTTCAATATACAATTCACAATTTAATTTTCCATTCAATTCACAATTAGACTCGTAAACCAATTCATCAATTTGATTTACAATTCATTTCACTATTCACATCCCAAGGCAATGAGTAAAGGGGCACACCCAAAGGGTCCTAACTTAATATTCCATTAGAATGGCCTTTTAAAAACACAACATACCCATGTGGGAGTTTCAAACTAGGGTGCTCAACCTATAACCGTTTATGAATGACCTTTTTAATTTGATAGGATATACCTAAAAATTCAAGACTCTAATTTCATTTCAAGAAGAATCCTTCAAATTGGGTGTATGGCAGAATGACATATATCAACACTTAGACTTTTAATTAATGGAATGAGACCACCTAACATATGTCTGTAGAGGATATCTCATCAAGTATCAACTCTTGATAAAACTAAGATCAAGAGAAAATCAAAAAATAGATGAAAAACCTAATAATAGGGAATATTATCTTGAACCTAAATAGAATAACTGATTTCCAAAATAATGAATAATGACTAAAAAGGAATTGATATCTTACCAATATGGATACAATGAGACTAATGACTCTCAATCCCGATCTTGGATGGAAGAGACCTATCAAAACCAATAATAGTTTCCAAATGTGTTTTCAATAGGAGGTTGTTGTCTATTGGTGGTAAGGGAAATAAGGGTTAGATTTAATAGATTAAGTGTGGGATTTTTTGTAAATTCACCTAATTTATAGGGTCTTATGGTTTGGATGTACGGTTTTTCCAAACCATGTGCCAACCGTGCATGGCCACCTATAGGGTAGGGGAACCCATACGGTTACCTCGCATGGTTTTACTAACCATGAAAAAACTATTCCAAAACCCACTTTCAAAAATACAAACCTATTCGTATAGCCATGCAACCCAAATCACATGGTTTACACAAACCGTATACCATGCCATTTCACAAAAAACTTGGGTGCTGATCTCCAAAATAGCCCCTAACAGTCTCAATACCCCCATACCCTCAAAGTGCATTCAAATTAGGCCATATTTAAACATTTAAACTGAGAATTGATGGAAAATAAAGGATTTTTACCTCATATAAGAATAATATTATTACAAGGTGGATATGGAAAATGAATTGTATCACATTTTTGTGGTGGTGGTCTACCCATACACTTGAATGATACTTTCATTACCTATTTGATATAATAAGGAGATGAATAAGTTGATTCCATTAACAGAATAACATCTCATTATATAAGAGATACTAATGTTATTATGTTGGAATGATTGTTATGTTATAACTCTATCTCTATCTCATTGTGTTTTAATGATTAAAATCACCCAATTATATATAAAATAGTTTCATTGAGTGCTTCTCAATTATACATTTTTTTACTTCAATTCATGTTTTTAATGAAAATAAATTGTTGAATATTGAGGATTATTAGTAATATAAATGATTAAATTGAATCATTATTTATGTTCTTCATGAATTATATATTCATGTGTTAAATCCTTTGGTAGAGTCTATAAGTTCTTAAGACGTTCATGGAAAGAAGTGGAGAAGCCACTTCTTGAAGTATGTTGTGGAAGGTAGTAATGTCTAGTCAGTACAGTGCCATAAGATAGCCAGTGGAATGAGGTAGAACCGAAAAATATTTAGAGGGGTCAACATCAAGCTAGTGTAGTATCATCAGACATTTTTTGTAAGCATCCAGTGTGTAGGAACCTTTAGGTTGGCCACTGGCTACCCAATAGATGCTACCATGTATCTGGTGGCTTCGAATAAAAACATCTAGGAAAGAATTAATTATAGTAAAAATGGTTTTTCTTGTCTCTTTAATTACTTTAATAAACCTTAACTTTTCCAAAATGTTTGAAACTATCATTAAGGATATAAATTTAGGATCAAGGTTCCTTGGATCTCATTGAACATCATCAGGGATTGAAATGATTTCAAAAATTAATCACTAATCTTTTTTCTCTCTTTCTTCAAGCAATCCTATGAAATCATGTACTCTATTTTCATATCCTAAAGGCTCTCTCCCTTGTCTCTATATCTCACTCCCTATTTTTATCCATCCTTAATGTGAGATAAAAGAATGAATATGTAAAATATTTTCTCCTAGAAAATCTATCTTTCATTAACCTCTATCTACATTTATTTCATTGATTTTTGTTAAAACCAGTGAATGTTTTGGTTCTTGGGTTTACATTAAAACCAAAAAAAATTGGTTATTGGGTATCTATTAAAACCAATAGACATGATTCATGGATTTCTTCTAAAACCAATGTATATTTTTTATAATATATATCTCTCTACTTGAGGGGTGGAGATGTAGGGGCATCTTGTGTTCCATTGTCGAACTCCTTATCAAATTACATGCTCTCTCCATTACTATCTCTATATTTCATCATTATTATATCTGTAGAAATAATTTAATAAATTATTTTTGTTTGTTTTCATGATTAATATAATTTTATATTATCTATTTAGTACGTATTGAATTTATTAATTATTACATAACCAATTTCATCACTTTATTCACTATTTCTTTTCATAATCATTTTAATTTAAAAAAATTGTTCACATTTGTTGATTTAATTTTTCAAAGAAAATTCACCCACACAATTACCATATTTTTCAACAAAAAATTCATATCAAATGAGTCTTTGATTTTTTATAAAAAAATCTATTTTATCAAACTTAAGCTCATCATCAATGTTTTTTTAAATTTTAATCTATTTAAAAAATTGATTTTATTTTGGAATATAATTACAATTCACATACTCATATTTTCGAAGGTACAAATTCCTCCTATTGGAAGAATAATATGTCTAATTTTATTAGTAGAATTAGTTACCTTGTATGGAAAATGGTAATTCATGAGTATATTACTAGCAAATAATCTAAAGAATAACAGACTCCAAATGATGTTAATAATTTCTTAACTTAATAGAAAAGATATGAATTCCTTACATGGTGGTCTTGATAGAAATGATTTAAATTCTGTATTTTATTGTAAAACAGCTTATAAAATATGCAAATTATTATAATTCACACATTAATTCAGGAATAAATTAACGAGAATTAGATTGTATTTTTATTGTTACTATTTTTAGATTTTCTCTATCTATCCTCATGAATAAAATAAAAACATGTTTAATGGATTTACTAACATTTTTAATATTAGAAAATATCTTTGTGATTACTTTTTTATGGAAAATATCATAAAGAAAATCCTATAGGTTTTACCTAGTTCATAGACTCCCAAATTGTCAGTGATCCAAGAATCCAAGGATATTAAACAATTGGTGGTTTATTAACTCATAGGGTACTTAATGAAATATGATATCATGATGAAACACCTAGAAATAAAAGATGGAATGAAATATAAGGAATCCATGTAGAATATTTCCATTAATGAAATAAAATATGATGATTCTTCTGTAAGTTACACTAATGATGAAGATAACCATGAAATATTTTTCAAAATGTTATGAAATCATCTATAGAAAAATAAATCCTCTCATTATAACAAAAAAAATATATAATTGAATATCTGGTTGTGATGTTCTATGAATACACCAAAAAGGGTCATATTAGACTATATCTCCTAATATATATAAAGTGTCTAAAATACAATAAAAATGAAATAAATATCTATGAGTCATATCATAGAGTGCAAGAGAAAATTCCATGGATTCAACTTCCTCAATATCCTCAAGAAACTCAACTTCAAAATGCCTCATTTCACATCTTGATCAGGTTAACAAGGATATTAATTCAATGTCTCACTCTCTTTATTCTTCTTTTTAATATTTCTATTCCTCTACTTCAATACCCCTAACCTAAAAATAACTAGAATATATTTTTGATCAAATAAAAAATGGTTTTCATCAAAATTATCCTTTATATGAAATTCTTGAAAGGAAATATAAGAAAGTTCTTAAAGAAAAGGATCATGTTTTGTATAAAAAAGATCTTATTTTAAAAGAAATATATGATTTGATTTTGAAATTTAAAAATCAACAAGATGTTAATGTTTTAAAATTGAGATCAAGGATCCTAATAGATCCTTATCAAAATTCACCCAAGGTGAGTAAAATTTCAACATGATCCTTGGTTGTGAATTATTTAAAATAAATAATCATGGTTTTGGTTTTTTTAAAAATAATTCATGTTCTTTAAAAATAACTAATTTTGTTAAATTTATATATCAAAAAAAAATTAAATTCTTTTCATAAATATGGGATTTAAATTATTAATATGATTGAAAAAATGTAAGATATGGTAGACCAAATTCCATTTATATTCATTAACAATTTCTAAAAAAAAATTTTATTCTAAAAAAATTTGTTCCAAATACTTATTATCTAATATTAGTGGAAACAAAATTTTTTCTCCATCTCAATATTTATTGGATCACATTTCCAAACCCTTAAGGGTACAAAAAGGCACTTTTTTAAAAAAATATAGGACAATTACACTAATATTCATTAATCTATCACATGGTTTATTTTCTCTAAATTATTTTTTCACCCCTTGAAGTAATTGATAAACTCTTACCTATTGAGATCATTGTGAAATGCTCCAATTGGATGGGGGGCTATCCCTTTCTTTACTAGAGAATCTAAGACATGAAACTTGATTTATGTGGGAAAAATTGATCTTTTTTTATATTCTCTCTTGAATCTAATTTAATAATATACACTCTATATTATATATTTGTTTTATTTATGGATAATAATTTTCTTTTCCAAATTTTATTTTTCATATTTCTTTTCAATTTTTTTTATTTTCTATTTGAAAATTTTCACTACTTTGTCAAAATTTCTTTTTATATATTTTTTTAAAAAATATTGATATTCACTATTATATTTTTTTAATTAAGAGTATGTGATCATAAATTTTTTTTCTCTATTTTAACTCAAATTATTTACTTCCTTAAATATTTTTATATGCTCTATTTTTTTATTAAGGGGGATTTGTTTTAATGATCTTCCCTTTTTCTCCATTGTATAAAGCATTTTCTTATTATTTTATCTTTTTTAAAGAATGTTATATCATGAGAATATTTTGTTAAAACAATATTTTCAATTTATATCTCTTGTCATGATCTATTCTCTATTAATATTCCATATTTTAATTTTTTATAATCATTAATGTGGGGATGTTTTATGTGTTTTTTATTTCAGATAATTTTTTCAATGTATAATGTTTTAAAAAAAAAAATTGGTTCAAAAAGAAGATTTATTTTTCTCTTCAAAGTGGATATATTTCTTGGTTTTGGGGGAGAATTTATTTTAACTCCTGATAATGTTTAAAATATTTTAATTAAGTCCGGATATTGTTCAAAATCATTTAATTATACTGATTTTTTGATATTATTGAACTCTAAAATCTTGAATTACATTATTATATATTTATCTATTGATTTAATTTTTATATATATTTTATGTTAAGTGTTTGTGATAATAAAAAATGGGATATTTTTGTACATATCTCTCTCATGATGTTTTAATTTTAAAAACGCCCAATTTTTAATCTAATGGTTTCATTGAGTGCTTCTCATTTATACCATTTTAGAATAAAATTCATGTTTTTATTGAACCAAATTATGGAATATTGAGGATCATGGGTAGTCCAAATAAGGTATATGAAACATAATTTATGATCATTATAATGTCTCTATAAAAGTTTTTAATCTTTTTATGGAGGCTATACGTACCTAAAAAGGTTTTGTATGGAAGTGGAGAAGTCACTTCTTGAAGCAAGGTGCAATAAGAAGTGATGGCTAGATTGTGGCATGAGGAACAACTTCCAGATCTCTAGAAGGCCCACTAACCAATTGGTGGAGTCCAACCTATTAGACCATGGAAGTAGGTAGTGTACATGAAACTCCTAGTACATCATCATCTACTTGATGGAGGCTACCGGGTATCTGGGAGCATTAAGGTAGATTATTTGGGGAATAATTAATTTTGTTAAAATATAGTCACACTCAACTCTTAATGCCCTGTCTTGATCTCAAAACATGAAGAATATTCCTAGAAGTCTTTAAGGATATAAATATAGGATCAAGGTTCCTGGGATGTCATTTCACATCACCAGTGGAATTGAAATTATTTCAATAATGAATCTCTAAGACTTTTTATATCTTTCTCCAAGACATCCTATCAACAGATGCTCTCTATTTATATATCTTTCATTCACTCACCTTATCTCTATCTCTCACTCTATATTTTTTCAATCCATAAAGAGAGATAGAAGATCAAATATGTTATGGATTTATTATTAGATATTATTTCTTTTTTCAAACTCATTCTACCATTGGTTTTGGGGTTTCTGTTAAAACTAATGAAAGTTTTGGTTCTTGGGTTTCCATTAAAACAAGGATGGTTTGGTTCTTGGGTTTCTGTTGAAAACAAGAGATGTGGTTCTTGGATTTCCATTAAAACTAATGTATACTATTTATAAGACAAATACATTTAATTGAGAGGTGGGGAGATAGGGGTACCTTGTGTTCTATTATAGAATGTCACAACCCCCACCTTCCAACAATATCGTAATGAAGGAATAGAGATAATGACCCCCAGGTACCACCTCCAGTATGTCCTGGGTTGGGAACTAGGATTAAGGGTATAAAATAGAATAAATGAGAGGAATTTCCCTCTGTAATAAAAATAGGATTAGGAGATAGAAAAATCAACCATAATAAACTCTATGAGATAATATAAAATAAAACCAAAACCATCCCATCATTAAAGTGAAAATTGAACAGATACAAATAAAAGTCTCATGAGTAAATACCCAAAATTATAGATAAATTAGTGACATGGAAATATTTCAAGGGTCCGAGCTAGTAATGACCAGAATAGTCCATTTAGTACTGTAATAAACCATAAAATTAGTTTACATGTGTAGGTTGAGCATACAATTATACTCAATAGGAAAAAAAGTATCTCATGCACATGTGAAAGAAATGGACTGATGAAAATCTTATAATATACCAGAACCAATATCACTAAACAGGTCAATTGTCTAACCCAAAACTCACTAAGGCATGCTCACCAAATAATTCACTCCCAATATAATAACATAATATTAATCAAATCAATAATAAGGCACCCCTAACCACTTTACCTCTCATATTTTACCCTTACATCACAACTTCATGCATCTTGGTGCTCCCATCCCTTCCCTATAACATATTACAAATCACCACCCCATAACATGGTCACATCACTTCTATCTCGTAGACACCTAGGCTATCACACAAATCCAATACCATAACAAGAGTAGTAGGGTATCACGATCATGAATGAAATAAACTTCATTCCCTCATCCTACCATGCATGACCCCCATAATAAGCCACCCCACAGCATGACCAAATCACGTCTCACCACCCAACAACATGATCGTATCACATATCAACCGCATACACCTACGTCATCACACCACCACTAAAACACATTTTATTTCTTTCCATCAAATCACATGCATACCTAACTCACTAGGGATAGAGAGTGAGAAAGAGTGGTTATCCATCCATCCATACTCACTACCAAGATGCTGAGAAAAACACCTCCCATATACATGTATGGGTACCGAAAAATCTTTCTCGACATGTTTGGGGAGAATATTGAAAATCAAAAGGGATATATAGAGTATATATATATATATCCACACACAATCCCAACCAATGGGTTTAAAACCAAAATTATACTAACCAACTTGCAATAATCCCGACTTTTACTACCACATCTAAATGTAGAAAAATAAAAAATGATCCACAAGTCACTTCAAAATTTTCATTACCAATTCAATTTAATTATTCTAATACATTAATTCATCAAAAAACCCATTCATTTCCAGTTCAAAATTTATCATTTAATTCCAAAACTACTTGACAAACTACCACCACACAAAACAACATAATGAACAACTAACTGTCCTCATCAAGAAAAATAGCCCCACATCACCACTACCTTCCATCACTACCAACCCACAACATGGCCACAAAACCCCATCACATTTCCTCCCCACATCATATATACACAAACTCATCCCATCACTTCCATACAACATGGCCAAACAAACCCATTATATAACTTCCCCACAGTACAGTCAAACTTCCCATCACATCACCACCCAAAGCATATCCAAAAAACCCATCAGCCTCACATTATAACTACACATAAACACCCCATAACCTGGTTACACCACAACACGTCACAACACATTGAAAATTTTAAATTTATTCAAGGGTGATTGTATCACATTCCAATTTTCTTCTTCCGGCATTCTCACACAAGACACATTTTCCAAGTGAAACCAATTAATTATCCACATATAATTAATTAAAAAATTATATTATGGGTGATATCAAAATAACCATACATAAAGGTCCCCAATAACATACCAACCAAATGAAAAAAAATTCCTCAACAACCATAATTTTCAACATGGCGTCAAGTCTGTACTATCATAATATTCAAATAATATGAAAGTTGTAAAGACATGTGAATAAAACCCCTTACCTTGTAAATTATAATTAACCATTTCATTATCATGATTAGGATAGTAAAAATCACCCCCCATATATAAGAATGATCACACCAATCCCACGTGATATATAAAGTGAAAAATAAAGTATTTTCTACCTCAAACGGATATTTTCTAACTCGCTACGTGCAAAAGGGTGAAGAAGAAACACCGAAAAACCAAAAGTATTCATGTAAAAAACCATGATCAACCTATACCACATCATGATTTATCAAAATTTATCCCACATAACACACCAATATCAACACAAAGGTGGCGCAGTGATTCCCTGATGATGAATTTGTTGGAAACAGCAAGGAAGGGAGGGATCTTACTACAGATCAACTATGATAATCCACCAGAATCAATGAGAAAATCTAGAGGAAGTAGGTTTAAGAGTTCTTCATTCAACTCCAAGGGTTTGTAATAAATGAGAGGGATGGGGATATGGTCAAATGGAGGTAAAAAATCGTAATAAAAGATATAAAAACCCAAAACATAAACCTTTCATGGCATGAATTTTATATTAATATAGTGAATTCATTAGGGTTCGTGGATTAGAAGATGTGAAACTATTACAGTGAATAAAACATCTATATCTTTAGTTTCCACTAAAAATTAAGTCACCTAGGCCTGAATTAATTATACATTGTGAATTAAAATTTCATGATGTGATTCCATTTTGAAAACATCCCCTTTTCCAAACACACAATCCATGAAACTGCCCTAATACAAAATCCATGAATCAAGAACTCACATCGTGAATCATATAAATGATGTGAATCACTTTATACAAAACTCTTATAGCTCCATACTCCATCAAAAACTCATATGGCCTCCCCCAAACACCTCCAAACACAAAAACCAGCAGTGTAACAAGCCAGGAAGGCACATATAATATATTAGATACCTCCCGTATGATTCATGACAATGATAATCAAAACCAAACCCGATGAAAAGAAAGGGGTCTGAATAACTACCCTGTGAATTACCTCTTAAGGTTCCTATTATGCCTCAAGCACTACTACCATTCAAACACTCCCAACAAAAATTACGACAAAACAACCCACACAATCGAATCACCACATAACCACATCACCACATATCCAAATAATCACCTCTCACAAATAACAATGCCACATTATTAGGTAATATCCACATAAACCCCCATAGAGCACAAGCTAACTACTGGCACAACCAACACACAATGTTTCACAGACCGAGAACATAAATCAGGGAATCCCATCTTCTATATCAATATATTATCTGCTTTGGGTGTAAATGACTTATCCACACTATTTTAATCATGTCAAACTATAAAATTTCTTTATTAGGATCTAATTTCAACCATCTTCATTTGTCTGAAAATTTATCACACATCACGCATTAAGAAAACATCACACCTCATAAAATAGCATGATCCAACATCACATCAGAAATCAAAAGTAGAGAAAAACACAAAATATATCCAGGTATTGGGAATGCCTCTGCTCATATTGACCCCAAGTACTCTCATATATACTACTATACCTCATAAAAACATAAACTAGTGTAATATTTCACCCTTATAAAACCTTATATTATTGATCCTATATCTCTACTGATCGCTCCACAAATTTCATGTCATCCTTGATATTCAACTCTTATTATTAAGTGACAAGGGAGTCATCATGAAGATACTGAATGAGTTAAGATAAGTGGAGATGTCATAAATATGGCCCATTCATGTTAGAAGTTCCAACCTATAATCCACATCACTGACTAACACCAACACCTCATATAGCCCAAAAAATTGGAGATAAATCTTAATCCCCTACCAAAACAAAGATTCCCAAATTGAGTGAAGAACTTTAGGAACACATGATATCCATCATAAAACTCCAATGGCCTCCTCCTATGATAGTTATACTATTCCTACACTACTTTAATCCAATCACCTTCTCAGTTATTCTCTGAACCACAATGGGACCAAGAACCATCGACTCCCAAACCTTCATCCAACATAATAGAGAATGACATGGATTCTCATAGGATTCCTCTATCGGAGCCATGACAATGGATGAGTGTTGGATTTTTTATAATAAAAATCAATCAAAGGAAATTATTGTACCCAAGATCCACCGAAGTCTATGATTCACACATATAACATATCCTCTAGTGTTTGGATAATATACCCCATCTTCCCATCCCTCTAAGGGTGTAATTCAGTATGGAGACGTAACTAAGTTCCAAAATAATTCTACAATCACCTCTATAATTTTGATGTAAAACACACATATTTACCTAATTAAATAGGACTTGGGAATACATGAAACCACACAAAGTCATCCATATAACTCCTCATAAAAAAATCCATAGTTCCTAACTTCTTGATCACTAATAAACGGACTCATTTAATCAACTGATCTAAAATTACCCAGATAGAATCACAAACTCCCTAAGGTTGGGGTAAACCTATGATGAAATCCATAGAGATGTAATTCCATTTCATCTTAGGAATATCTATGGGCTTCAAAAAATTTCCAGGAACATGATGCACTACCATTAACTACTATAAATCTAGACATTGATCCACAAACCCTACCACCACCCATTTCATCCTGAACCACCAAAACTATATCTTCACACCATGGTATATATTGAATAACCCTAGGTGTACCAAAAAATGTAATATATGAAACATAATAAGGAAGAACTCATGCATCGTTACTGAAAAATAACCTCCCTTGAAAAAACATCTGATTCTGACCATCCCCCATCCATCCCTCTGAAGCATTACCATGTCCATCATGATAGTGCATCACCTAAGACTTCGAGTCTCCCCACTAATACTTATCTAAATTCCATTAGAGGGATAAATCAGTAGTAATGTAGTAAATAAAATCATTTCTACTACTCACTCCAATTTTGAGATACATCACTAAAACCTTCTATATCCCATTACAAGCATCTTAGACTCTTGAGCCACGTCTCTAGGATACTTTAGACTAAGATCATCAGATACCACATTCCCATTTATAGAAATATAAGTGATATAAAAATCATAAAAATAATGAAAATCTATCCAACTTATCTTTAATATATTCATATTTCACTGGGAAAATACTTATTTAAAACACTTATGGTTCATGAAAACCAAAAATTTATCACTAATGAGGTAATGTCACCAAAATTTCAGTGTAAACACAACTGTTTCTATCTACAGATCATGGATCGCATGGTTATGATCTCATAGAAATAACAACCTATACATATAATAGACCATTGTTCTCTCTTATAACAATAATCTTCCCATGCCCATACTAGAATCATCGAAAAACACCTCAGATAATAAAACCTCCACTAGTGGTCGAAATGTTTTGGCATTAATCAACTTCTCTTTCAGATAACAGAATATTATCTAACACTAATTATTATAAATGAAAACATGATCCTTCTCGTTCAAAGATTTTAACAGGGCCAAAATCCATGAGAAATCATATACAATCCTCTGATAATATCCTATATTACGGATGAAACTATGAACTACAACCAATTTCTTGGGTGCCGCCTAAGAGAAAACTGTCTCAGCCTTTGATGGGTCTACCACCACATGCTGATGAGAAACCACATGTTAGAGAAAAAATACCTATAATGTATAAAACATACACATGGAAAACATTTCATAGAGATGGTGGTGTTTAAGAACTTGTAATATAGCTCTATGATGATCATAAAACTACTCCTCTAACCCAAAGTAGATCAATATGTCATCAAAGAAAATGACCATGAACTGTTGTAGGAAATATCAGAACATGGATTTTAAGATTCCCATGAATACAACTAGTGTGTTCATGACACTGAATGGTACGACCAGGAAATAAAAGTTCCCATACTTGGATCTGAAGTCATTCTTTGGGATTTATATCTCCTTCACCATCAAATGGTGATATTTAGAATATTAATAAATCTTAAAAAACCAACTGGCCCATCTCAATTATTCAAATATATCATATATCCTCAAAACAAGGGTAATAATTCGTGATCATCACCTAATTCATCATTTGGTAGTCTATATACAACCTCATACTATCATTATCCTTTTGGATACTAACATTAGAGAACCCCGTGATGATACACTAATCCAAATAAAACCCTTCTACATAAGATCATCAATCTTAATCCTCAACTCCTACATCCTGAAAGGTGTCATCTGATAGGGACCCATCAATATAGAAAGAAGTATGGGTCTACCAATCTATCCTAAACTCAACATCAAATCAAGGGGGTAACGTTACATACTCCTTGGTAAAAACATCTAGAAAATCTGTGATAACCCTTGGAACCTCCATTATCCTCATGTCTTCTGATTCTATGAACAACTCATCCATTAATAAAAGAAGGGGATCCATATTTCTACTTCTCAACTAACAATTCCTCTCACAAACAAAGACCAAAATTTGGAAATACACATCTGATAACATGAATATACTCCAAAATAAGAATATAGTAGCATGAAAAAAATAAAACTATTTGATATCGAGGATGAAAATATATGAGAGCATATAAAGAAAGAAAAGATCCTTATAGGGAAAATGTGGCCCCATCATTAGTCTATACCCCCAGAACACATTGAACAAGATGTTCAAGAATGTGAATGGTGTATTCAAAACCATGGGAACATAAATCCTCTCTAAAACAAGTCTTAAATAATGGACTATAGTTGGTGAAATAATGGAGTGTGAAGCTCATAAATCAAACAAATAATAAACATGGGTAGGAGACAACCTGATTGTACCTCGATCATTCTCTTTCACCTTTAGAACTGTTTCCCCCACTGCACGAAACTGACCATGCCCAACTATAATTCCTCCATGATAATGGTCACCTCTATGGCCATGATTAGTTCAAGGTACCTAAACAGGCATAACATCCTGATTTCATCTTATACCTACTGCATACCCTCTCAGCAGAGAAAAAAACCTATTGGACATACTACTGAAATAGACACCCTAGAAGATTCTACTGAGGCTATTGTTGAACCTGAATGCATACACTAAACTGACTATATAAGACCATTTTTCACTAGTTCTTGTGATGATAATGAACCCAAAGAAAAAACACATTGGCCCAACAACCTCAAGAAGAGAAAGAAAAATATTGTCCCTAATGGGATGGAAAGGAAAATGATGTGGTCAACTCACCACTGGTTTAAACCTTAAAGTTTTTGGTACCTTATACCTCCCACTTATAACTATACTCATTTAGATTCCCTATCAAATCCCCCCATGGTAATCCTCATCGCATGTTCATCCACTTGATACCCTCTTCCTTCTTCTAAACCTCAAAACACACCAGTAGTGTAAAATGAGTAATTGCATGCTAAATTGAATGATGATTTTTTTCATGATACTCCTAATCTAGAAAAGGTTTAGGAAAAAACGCAATAGGTCCTTAAAACTGATCCCCATATCCTTCACTGACATAATCCCTAAATAAAGGGATAGAAACTCATGTTTCTTCACTGCCTTCATGTTTGAGGAAGTAATTTCTACTGAGAACTCTTTCTAAATGTTGACCCATGAAACATTTCCCTCCTTTCACTCACTCAGATACAACATACGCTACTAAGATACATCTCCATGTATCTGAGTATCTACTAGTGAGATCTGGTACACTATTGAGGCCTAGATTAAATTGAAAGTGATTTTGAGATCATCCAACAATCTCTCCATCTCCACATTAGAAACACTACCCTCATACTTCCCAAATCTTAATGTTGAAAATTGGAAAACATCCTATGCCAATAATCATCCTATCCAACAAGATCAACCCTCTGAAGATCAACCGAATTATCTTCTTGAACCTCCACTTCCTAGACCCTAGATGGATAATGACTATGATTCATATCTAAATGGGAAACAAATATTTCCTAACCCAGCTAGTATGAAATATTATCAAGATTAATTTAATTCATTTTAGTTCTATTTAACCTTCCTAAAAGAACCGAATTCAAACAAGAACACAATTCAATCATGATTCATGTATCTCTCCTAGGTCTCTAACCTATTAATAGGTCCACCTCACTTAGTAATTTAATAAGATCAGATTCTATGAACGGGACCATTGGGAGCCCCTAAAATCCTATGTCTTAGATGGTCTCATTGGCTTATGTCATGCACCATGATCAAATGCCATAGTTTCACTAAAAACCCATAGAATCCTCAATGTTTCTAACTCCGAAATCCATCATATCTCTCAACCATCATCAATTTATGACAATCTATCATAACCCACTACATCCAAAGATACCATAATGAAGGAAGACAGTTAATGACCCCTGAGTCCCACCTCCTTTAGGCCATGTGTTGGTAACTAGGATCGATGGAATAAAAATATTATAAATGGGAGGAATTGCCCTCTATAATAATAATAGGACTGGGAGATAGGCAAATCAACCACAAGAAGCTTTATGACATAATATAAAATAAAACTAAAACCATCCCATCATGTTATTACAAAGTGAATAGATATCGATAAAATCCTCCAACGTAAATACCCAAAAGTAAAGATAAAGTTGAAACACAACAACAGTATAGGGTTTTGAGATAGTATTGTCTAGCTTGGTCTGTATAGTCCTCATAGAAACCTAAAAATTATTTTATATATATTCGGAGAGAATACAAGTATACTCAGTAGGAAAACTAAATTCTATCATGAACATGTGAAATAATCATACTAATGCATCTGTGAGAAAATAACAGAACCAACAACACCAAAACTGGTCAATTATCCAACCCAAAAATCACCAAGGCATGATCACCAAATAAATAAAGAATGGTATAATAACATAATATGAATCATATTTATATGAAGTAACCCAGAACTACTTTCCCACTATTTTTCTTCCCTCACACCCTAACATCATACATCCTGGCGCTCCCATCACTTTCATATAACAAATAAAAAATCACCACCCAATAGTATGGTCACATCACATCTCATACCCAGGAACCTAGTCAATCGCACAACATACACTAGCATAACTAGAGTAATAGGGTACTATTAACATGATGTACATCAACCTTTTTCCCTCCCTCTACCATGCATGACCCACATAATAATCTTCCCCACGACACGATCACATCACATCTCACTACCCCAAAATACAGGCACATCACAACTCACCTACAGAAACATAGTCCATCACACCACAACTACTACACTCTTGAATTATAGCTATCATATCCCCTAAATTCCTAAATCACCATGGAGAGAGATTGGAAAAGAGTGGGAAGACATCCATCCATCCTCGCCACTAGGATGTTGGGGAGAACACCCCCCATATACATGTATTAGCTTCAGCACATGGTGATAAATGTAGGTAGAGTGCATATAGAAAATAACAAGGAATATAAAAATTATATATATATATATCCACAAAAAACCAACTTATTGGTTCATAACCAAAAATATATTAACTAAATCACAACAATCCCCACATTCACTGACACCTCTAAAAACAAAAAACCACACAGAAATAAACAATCCAAAATCCACTTACCACTTTTAATTACCAATTCTATTCCATTATTCCAACCCATTAATTCGTTAATTAGCCTATTCAATTCAAATTAAACATTTATCATTTAATTGAAAAAATACTCGGGAAACTATAACAATACCAAACCACACAACAAGCAGCTTTCGATCCTCATCAAGAAAACTAACCCCACATCACCACCAACTTCCATAACTACAGTCTCATAACACAACCACATAAAACCATCACATCACCACCCTATATAATTCCCAAAAAAAACCCATCACATCACTGCCCTATTGTAACATCCTAACCCAGCTCACCCCTGAACTAGTGGCCAGACCGATTGACACATGACCTCAAGCGCGTATCCCCGTATTCCAGAGGTTGCCGACTAGCAGTGAGGGTCTAAGGATATTCATTGGGGATATTGTACCCTCTTATCAATGTAAAAATAGTGGATAATATTATTAAATGGTGGAAAAAGTGTTAACAATGATAAAGCAGTGGAAGACATATTTTTATAAATCCTGTATAAAAAAAATGGCCAACACCAATATTATACAATGCATGCTTGTTATGATGGTAAAACTATGAATGCAATAAAAAATAGAACATGATTTACATATCAATAAAAAAATAAATAAATTATGACTCAATCCCTGGGGATGATCTCCTCAAGCATCCCAAGCTTATGCTCGGTCCTCTAATACTATCTCCCAAGTATATGCAAACATCACAATCCTGCAACAAAATAGAATCTACTCGGGTACCCCAGTGCAATGGTCGCCTGAGTAGGGTGTGAGATATAAATCCCGGTAGGTTAGCACCACCAGTGTCTACCCCAAATCTAGACAATCAATAAATAATTTCAATAGTGTGAAGGCATGCATAAATAAAGTAAGTAGTACAATGTAACTATATACCCAAGTACCTGATTCAACCCTCAACTGGTGTCTGGTCCTACATTATACATTTGTCATGCATACACAACAGTAATCAAACATTCATATTCAATTATCAAATATTTAAGCCTCATTAAATTATATAAGCCTTGTTAAATTATATAAGCCTACTTAATTGATATTCTTTATTTAACTACATAAATCCCTAGGTTCCACTAGACACTTGTATCACAATACCTTCCTCGGTCGTTCCAGTATCCGAACCATTTTCCATATTCAATCACAAATCATTACATCGCACTGGTTTTCATAAACCATAAAATTAAGTTCATGTATGAAAAATTGGAACCACATTCTAATGTCAATTAATTGGTATAGTACGTCATGTCTAGCACCCTCATGAGTATTTGGATCATCAGTCCTTATCTCACAACCAATGGGTATTTGTAGCATTAGTCCTTGTCGCATAAAAGAATATTTGCATGCAAGCTGGGTGTAGAACTCCATTTCTTGCACCCCGTGAGTATTTGGAGCATCAGTCCCTATCTCACAACCCATTTATCAATAATACATATATATTTATCATTAGTGTAGAACGCCATGTATAACACCCCAAAACCATCCATTAATTAATTCATAAATTAATTAATCAAATTAATTAATTAATTAAACAACTAAATAACAAAAGAAATATCCCATAAAATAATTCTACAATTAATTAAATATTCAACATCTTAATAGCTAATAATTATTTAATAATTAATTATTCTTAACCACTATCAAGTCAACCAGATAATTAACTCAATATTTAATCATCCCAATTACTTAACCGAAAACATGATAATTAAATTACCAATCAATTAGATTTTTTCTCTTACTAATCCAAATTATTAGTTAAATTTAACAAACCTATTAGATAACACAGCAATTAACTAAGTACAAATTACCATTAATTAATTATTTAATTAATTAATATACAAACCAAACCACATCTGATAATTAAATTTACAAAAAAATAATTATCTCAATCTATATATTAACTCTCCATAATTATTTTCCCATAATTAATTATTTAGATTAATTACTATGAAATCACATCATTAATTCACCATTAATTACATCAATTTATCCAAAATGTCTTATCCCATTAATTATTTTTAAAAAAATTTAATTTATCACATCATTTCCATTTGATTAATTCACAATTAATTGACATGTTTCTACAAGGTCAACATCCCTTAATTAATTCTACAATTAATTAACACTATTCAAGATCCTCATTATCCAATGATTAATTTAAAAAACAAATATTCTTTACGTGGAATCAACCTATTATATATCAATACTAACAGAAAGATATATGGAGAACTCAAACTACAAGAAAACATGATATAACACTACCACTACTTTTTGGTTTGAAGGGAGTGCACCTCATTTGAGGGGTTTTATTAAAATAACTTTATATTACTTATCACACAAATCACTTATAAAATTTAGAATTTTAAATCGTTAAACATACTAAATTCACATTAAGATTCATTCAATATAATTACTTCACTACATAGATTAAATTTCTTATAAAAGTGGTGTAGGAAATTTACTAATGAATTTATAAAATTGAGGACTTGAAATGTGACCCTACCTCATTGTGGACCCAATTCAATACTCAACATCTTGATATACGGAGGAAACCAATCTACAACTGCTATACAGTCGCACGTGCACACACCTTTATATATGGGGGTGCACGCACACACACACGTTGTCTACACCATTGATTAACAATTCACCAAATCAACATTAAGAGCCCATAACCAGTCCAACAAGGTCTACGCACCGACCTCTATATACCAGGGACTCAGATAAAATATTAGACTCAAAAATAGGTGGTGTAAAACAATCAATGGTAGAAATTATTACAATAGAAACAACATCGACAAACCAAATCAGCCCGAACCACCTCGCCTTTATTAGAGGTTGCTGGAACATGGACCAATGGGTCCCGAGAACCTCATTGCATAACCTTAGAATCATAGAAACAAGGAAACCCAATTAAACCCAAACCTTAGGGTTTTTACTGAGAATAAAATACAAGAGGGGAGTCAAATGGATGATGAAAATCATGAAAAATATGCAGACGAACTCACCTTGACTAGGAGGACATGACTCGTGAAGACACTAGAAGGATCTGAGTGCATGAAGTGGAGCCAACAAGGGGGGTGTAGCGTGCCTCATAGGGGGTGGGTTCCTGGTGCATGTCACTGCTCCTACAATGTGACTCTCCTTCATTATCTCTCAATCAACTAGTTAACACCCTAATAAACTAATATATATAATATAATAATAATAACATTTATTATTCTCATTTAATATAACATTTCTGCATTAATTAAATTTTAAATAAATGCTTCATTATTAATTCTGAAATCCCCCATTAATCATATAATTAAATTATTATAAAATATATTTAATTAAACAAATACAATAATAATAATATCATCCTTATTATTAATATTATTAAATATTTCTTTTATTTAAATTAAATAAAAACATATTTTAAAAATTGGGTAACTGCGAAGTTGACCCGCACAGTTTTGACTAATTGTGTACAGCATGATTACACCCAGCTCCTCATTTACATTTCTTCTAATATTACCCTTCATTAATAACCACTAAATACTTATTAACATGTTATTTAATTAAATTCATTCAAAAAAATTAATTAAATAAATTTCCCACTTCAAGTTATTTAATTAAATTCTTTGAAAATAACATAATTAAATTCAAAACTCCAACACATCATTATTTACTTAATTCTCTCAACACGAATTAATTAAATAAAACCATTCCTTTGTAGTGATTAATTAAATTCTTATTGACTTTAATTTAATTAAATAAAACCCTCAACAACTCATTTAATTAAATTCATTTCAACCTGAAATTCAATAAATGATACTTCCATAATAATAACCATCATTATTATTATCATCTAATAAAACACTTTTGTGATAAAACCCAAAAATCCCCACTACACATCATTTAACTAAATTCCTTTTAACTCAATTGAATTAAATGAAACCACTATTTCACAACAATTTATTAAATCCCCCTTTTCCTTTGATTTAATTAAAAAACCGCAAAATCCATTATTATTATACTTCATAATAATAATAACAGCCATAAATAATTATTATTATTATACTCATAAATCCATAATAATAATAATCACATTCTTATTACTATTCAACCTTAGATAAAACCCAACACCTCTATTAAATAAAAACGCTTCTTTATTAATTCTGAAACTCATTATTTAATTAAACGCATCTTTATTAAATATGAAACTCCTCATTTAATTCCACCTAACTAGTACACCTCATTTAATTAAAATTTTGTTTGAGATACCCAAAAGCCACATAAATTTTACACAAATGTTATACCCCATTAATCATGAAATTAATATCTTTTAACATAAATGTTACACTCCATTAATCATGCAACTAAAATCTTTTAACATCCAAGAAAATTTATGACACCATAATAATAATAATAAAATTTTAATTATTAACACATTCTTCTATTTAAACACAAATCTACCATCTAATATTGTTTAATTAAAATAAACAAAATATAAACTAGGTAAGCTGCATGGGTTTGACTGAAACTGTGTGCAGCACGTACAGATCCATTAAAGTGGAATTTTTTTGGATCTGGTTCTCCAGTGACTTATCGAGACACCCTTGAAAATTATCAGGTATTCACCCAAGTCTAAAAACAAAACTTTTAAGTGTTCCAACACTCAGAATAAAGTTCTAGAGATCAGTTTAAAAACCAACCTATCGATACACTGGAAAAAATTCAAAAACCTTCATAATTTAAATCCGGTTAAAAACATGGGACATTAAAATCTACCCACATTAAAAATTATCGTCCCTGAGAACCCATCGGGAACTAATATTACAGCTTCTGACCCACCAATGTTTATAAGTTTTTTTAACAAATATGTTACATTTCCAAACGCCAAACGTTCTACTAACCAAAACATAAGTCCAACAACTTAATTATTTAAAACCCTATCCAAATCTCACCTAAATGAAGCTTAAAATTGAGGCCATTACTGGGACCTCATTCAAAAAAAATTCAAATATCGATCTAACAACAGAAAATGATTTCACTTGACTTCTTGGAAAGACTTTATGGTCCCAAAACCCACACTCACCCTGAAACTGGTGACATGCCTTTTAGAATTATTACATCACCAACTACATGTACACCGAAGTCATTTCCCAACATATGGTGACATTCTCAAGTCAAACCATCGCAATCCTATTTAAAAAAAAGTAAGGTTCCCCAACATGAATGAAGTCATATCCCAAAGAAACCATGCATCCCGCATACAACCCAGATAACAAACAATCATCAAGCCTAAAAACATTTAAAACTGTAGCGTGGTGTAAGACTAACTTTATCATAGTGTCTCCATAAAAAGGTCAATATAGGTTACATTCTAATCACATTCATAAGAGCAAACTAAGAGAAAAATAGGGTCAATAAAAAGATTAGTCAAACTACTACCTGCTGACTCTGTTCAAAAAGCTCAGCGTCACCTACAGACACGTTTACCTAAATCGATTCGACACTACCCACTTTAGAATTTTTCATGACATTGAAACAAAAGATCATCCACTCACCAGCATTCTATTTAAGAACACCATAACACATGCGTCTGATGTTCCTCAAATCACAATCACTACATCAAACATTGAACATAAAAGTCATAACTTAAACCTATCGGCATGTCAAAACACTTGAGTCCCAAAAAGTCATTCTGGGTAGTGGGACAAACTTACCTCCACGCCCAAAACATTCTAAGGATTATAACTACCACAGTTTATCCCCTTAAGAAACATAAACTTCGACTGTCTCTCTTGGTCATGAAAAACCTAAATCATGAGGTTCAAATCCCCCTTTTCATTTTATCCATTTTAATTAATTCATTTCAACCTTTTAACATTTGAATGAATTTGAAAAAACCCCCCAAGTACTTTTTCATAACAAGTCATTTGGTTTTCAAAACAATTCGCTATGGAAAAACAGGAATGTTATTTCAAACATCCTATTTAAACATTTAACATTCAATGTCATTTCATTTTTATCAGGTAAATTAGCATCTAAATTCCTTTTACCAAAAAGGGGACCTCAAAGGTTCTGTTTTATTCAATCTGGATTCTTCAAAAAGCAACCCCACAATAGTTCATTACAATCAAAACTCGGCTATTTTAGATTCATAAGCATTTTCAAACATACTATGGTTATATGGTTTAGTAAAATGGATATCCATATACGAGTCGATAAGGCTCTCATACACCTTACCATTGACATTTGGATCCCATTTAAGATATGAAATTTTCATTTAACATTTTAACTTTATGAATCCCTTTTTAATTGTTTGAATACCCTGGTTAACCTTTTTCATATTTATAAGGCACCCATACCCCTTACATCTGAAAATTGGTTCTGTAATAATTACAACCCAAAAAAATTATCCAAAGAAACCAATCATTTATCAACAGGATAACATGTCACAAGGAGTATCTAACACAGATCAACATGTTGAAATCAATAAAACATGTTATAACATAGAATAATGGCACATAATCATTTCATATTATCACTCAAGCATATTAATTATATCACTAAATCATTCTATCTAAAAAAGCATGCTATGTAAGTACAAGACATGGCATATATTCAAGGAACACAATCCATATTAGCAGGCATATTACTAACACAACTACATGACACGACATATATACATGACATGTTAATATCTAAGTGCCTAATATAATGCATGTATTGAAATTTTTTTTCTATATCAGGATAGGGTAAATTTTTCAAAATTTTCATAACCAATAAGTGCGATAAATACACCAGTCACTCAAGGTTAAATCATATCAATTGTAATAGAGAACAACATGAACAGCTATCCAAACCATGTCCACTTGGTCATTTCCCATACGTGGGGTGATCAGTCCCAAGCATGGATGTTAACCCAATAGCCAACACATTCCTAGTATCTTGTCTACCAACCCCAAAATAGTATATCAAAGGAAAAGAATCCATTAACACCACTTTGTAACATACCGAATTGGATCACCCCTGAACCAGTGGTTGGGCCGGTCGCCACATGACATCAAGCACGTCTCCTCGTATGCTAGAGGCTACCAACTAGTAGTAAGGGTATAAGGATAGTCAGTGGGGAGACTATACCCTCTTATCAGAGTAAAAACAATGGAAAATATTAGAAAATGGTGGAAATATTGTGAATAATGATATAGCGACAGAAGACATAATTTGTATAAATCCTGTATAAAACAAAATGGCCAACACCAATGTTATAAAATGTATGCATGTTATGATGGTAAAGATATGAAAGATATAAACAATACATAATAATTTATATTTCAATAAAAAAATAAATATATTATGACTCAAGCCCTGAGGGAGATCTCCTCGAGCATCCCGAGCTTCCACTTGGTCCTATACTCCTATATCCCAAGTATATGAAAACAGCGCAATCCTGCAACCAAATAGAATCTACTCGGATACCCCAGTTCAATGGCAGCCCGAGTAGGGTGTGATATATAAATATCAGTAGGCCGAGACCACCGGTGTCTACCTCTAATCCAGAAAATCAATAATTAATTTAAATAGTGTGAAGGAATGCATAAATAAAGTAAGCAGTACAATGTAACTATATACCCAAGTACCTGCTTCAGCCCTCAACTACTGTCTGAACCTGTATTACACATTTTCATGCATAAACAACAGTAATCACACATTCATTTTAAATTATCAAATATTCAAGTCTCATTAAATTATATAAGCCCCATTAAATTATATAAGCCTCGATAATTGGTATTCTTAATTTAATTGCATAAATCTCTAGGTTCCCCTAGACTTCTGTGTCTCAATATCTGCCTCGTCTATTCCATGATATGAACCATTTTCCATATTCAATCACAAATAACTACATCACACCAGATTTAATTAACCATTTGATTTAGTTAATGTATGACTAATTGGACCCATAGTCCAATATTAATTAATGGGTATAGAACGTCATGTCTAACACCCTCATGAGTATTTGGAGTATTAGTCCTTCTCTCACAACCCATAGGTATTTGGAGCATCATTATTTGTCCCATAAAATAATATTTCCATGTATGCTGGGTGTAGAACATCATTTCTTGCACCTCGTGAGTATTTGGAGCATCAGTCCCTGTCTGAAAACCCATTTATCAATCATACATATATATTTATCATTTTTCTAGAATTCCATGTATAACACCCCAAATCCATCCATTAATTAATTCATAAATTAATTAATCAAATTAATTAATTAATTCAACAACTAATTAACAACGTAAAACTCTTGTAAAATAATTCTACAATTAATTAACTATTCATCATCTCAATAGTTAATAATTAATTTATAATTAATTATTCATAACCACAAGCATGTCAACTAGATAATTAACTTGACATTTAATTATCCCAAATCCTTAATTGGAAATATGACAATTAATTTAAAAATCAATTATCCTTATTCCCTTACTAATCCAATTGATTATTTAAATTTATCAAAACTTTTAGTTAAGAAAAAAATTTACAAAGTATACATTACCAATAATTAATCCTTCAGTTAATTAATCTACAAATCAAATCACATCCAATAATTAATTTTCCAAAAAATTAATCATCTCAATCTAAATCTAAACTCTACTTAATGTATTTACCACAATTAATTGTTTAAATCAATTACTACAAAATCTCATAATTAATTCACTATTAATTGCGTCAATTTAGCCAAAATGACTTATCACATTAATTAATTTTTAAAAAAAATAATTTATCACATCATTTACATTTAATTAATTCACAATTAATTAACTTGCTTCAACAAGGTCAAAATCCCTTAATTAATTTAACAATTAATTAGCACTATTCAAAAGCCTCATCATCCCATGATTAATTTAATAATCAAATATTTGTTCCATGGAATCAACCCTTCATATATCCGTACTAACATAATGATATGTGGAAAACTCAAACCACATGAAAACATGATATAACATTACCACTACATTTTGGTTTGAAGGAATTCCACCTCATTTGAAGGGTTTTATTACAAAAAATGATATTACTTATCACACAAATCACATATGAAATTTAGAATTTTAAATCATTAAACATGCTAAATTCGCATTAAGAGGCAATCAATATAAATAATTCACTGAATGGATTTAATTTCTAATAAAAGTGAAGTAGGAAATTTATTAATGCATTTATAAAATTGATGACATGGAAAGGGACACTACCTCGGGGTGGAACCAATTCAATACTCAGCAGCTTGATATATGGTAGCAACCAATTCACAACTAGTCTGTAGTCGCACGTGCACACACCTTCATATATATATGTGTGTGTGTGTGTGTCTGCGTGCATGCGTGTTTTCTAAAAAATTGATTTAAAATTTACCAAATCAATATTAAGAGACCATAACTGGTGCAACAATGTCTATGCACCTACCATTGTATACCAGGGACTTAGATAAAATATCACACTCCAAAATAGATGGTGAAAACCCAACAAAGGTATAAATTCATACCTCTAAAACAATGTCGAGTGACCGAATCAGCCCGAACCACCTCACCTTCGAAGGCAGTTACTAAAACGTGGACCAACGAGTCCCAAGAACCCCGTTGCACAACCATAGAATCAAAGAAACAAAGAAACGCAATTAAACCCAAACCTTAGGGTTTCAAATGAGAAAAAATGTGAGATATGAGTCAAATGGATGATGCAAACCACAAAAAATATATAGACAGACTCACCTTGACAAGGAAGACAAGACTCATGAAGACACTGGAAGGATCCGAGTGCGCAAAGAGTAGTCGACAAGGGGGGTGTAGCGCGCCTCATAGGGTGTGGGGGCCAGGTGCGTGTCACTACTCTTACATTGCACCCCCTCCTTCATTCTCTCTCAATCAACTAGTTAACCCCATAATAAACTAATAGATATAATATAATAATAACAACATTTATTATTCTCATTTAATATAACGTTATTGCATTAATTATCCTTTAAATAAATGTTTCATAATTAATTCTAAAATCCACCATTAATCATCCAATTAAATTCTTGTAACACTTATTTAATAAAATAAATAAAATAATAATAATAAAATCCTTATTATTATTATTAATTTTTTTTAAATTAAATAAAAACATATTTTAGAAACCTGTTAACTGCGCAGCTGACTCACACGGTTTTGACTAACCGTGCATAGGCTGATTACACTAAACTCCTTATTTACATGTATTTTAATACCCTTCATTTATAACCACTAAATACTCATTAAAACATCATTTAATTAAATTCATTCACAAAATTTAATTAAATAAATTCCCCACTATGTGTTGTTTAATTAAATTCTCTCACAACAATTTAATTAAATTAAAAACACCAACTCATAATTATTTAGTTAATTATCTCAACACGAATTAATTAAATAAAACCTCCTCTTTGCATCAATTAATTAAATTCATATTGACCTTCAATTTAATTAAATGAAACCCCTAACAACTCATTTAATTAAATCCATTTCAACCTATAATTAAATAAATGAAACTATCATAATAATAACTATCATAATTATTATCATCTAATAACACACTTCTTTGATAAGACCAATAAATCCTCAATACACATAATTTAATTAAATTCCGTTCAACTCAATTTATTTAAATGAAACCACTATTTCGAAATAATTATTTAAATCCCCATTTTCTTTGTATTTAATTAAAAAACCCCAAAATCTATTATTACTATTCTTCAAAATAATAATAACAACCATAATTTATAATATTAATTATACTCATAAAACCATAACAATAATAATCAAATTATTATTATTATTCAAACTTAGATAAATCCCAACTCCTATATTAAATAAAAAGGATTCTTTATCAATTCTGAAACTCCTTATTTAATTAAACACATTTTAATTAAATCTGAAACTCCTCATTTAATTTCACACAACTGTTACTCCTCATTTAAATAAATGTTTATTTGAGATACCCAAAATTCACATTAATTTCACACAAATGTTACACCCCATTAATCATGCAACGAAAATCATTTAACATATAAATAATTTATGACACCATAATAATAATAATAATAACATTGTTATTGTTAACACATTATTCTATTTAAACAAAAATATTCTATTTAATATTATTTGATTAAAATTAATAAAATATTAAACTGGGTAAGCTGCACTGGTTGGATCGCAGTCGTGCGCAACCTGTGAAGATCCATTAATGTGGAATTTTCTAGATCCAATGCTTCCGAGGATTATCAGTATGCCTGTGAAAATTATCAGGTATTCACCCAAGTCTAAAAACAACGCCTTTAAGTGTTCCTGCACTTGGAATAATGTTTCAGACCTCGGTTTAAAAACTAACTAGTCGATACATGGAAAAAATTCTTAAACATTCATAATTTAAACCTGGTTCTAAACATGGGACTTTACACCCTTAGCATAGCCAAACAAACCCATTAGATCACTACCCCATAGCACGACCAAAAAACCCATCACATCACTTCCCCACAACACCACTAAACAAACTTTTCAACCCCATATCAAAACTACACCTGACTTCCCTATAACATGGTTACAACACAATATGTGACATCATATAAAAATCATCAAATTCTTTCAAGGAGGATTTTATCACATTCCACTTTTCATTTATGGGTATTTTCACATAAGCCATTTTTTTCAAGTGGAACCAATTAATTATATGTATATATGTAATTAAAAATTATAATTTAGGTTGATATGATAGAAATCAAATATTAAGGTCCCCATAACACATATCAAACTAGAGAAAAAAATCCCCCTAATTTCCATAATTTTCAGTGAGGCATTAATCAAGTACAATCACAATATTCAAATAAAATCAATAATGTAAAGACATGTGAATCGAACACCTTCCCTTTTCAATTCCAAATAACCATTTCCTTATCCTAATTAGGGTATTGTAAACCATAACCCATATATAAACAATATCACACCCATCTCACATGATACACAAAGTGAGAAATGAAGGATTATCTACCTCAAAGAGATATTTCTCGAATCATTTCACACCGAAGGGTGAAGAAGAAACAACCAAAAACAACAAATGCACATGGAAAAACTATGATCTACCAATACTTCATCAATATTTTTCAAAACACATCCCACAAAACATATCTAGATCAAAAAAATTCTACCATAGTGATTCACCATGGATGAACACATGTGAAACAATAGGGAAGGGAGGATAACTTACCATGGATCGCCAATGAGAATCCACCAGAACCATTGAAAAATTAATAAAAATCAAGCATGAGATCTTTTCCTTTAGTTCCTAGGTCTCACTGAAAATTAGAGAGGTAGGGATATGTATGAATGAATGGAAAATGGCCAAATAAAATATATACAAACCTAGAACCCTCCCCTTTCATGGTTTGATGTTTGTATTCGCATCATGAATTACTCAGGGACAATAGATTACAATCTATGAAACCATTAGAGGGTGTGAAACCTCCATATCATCAGTTTGTTTTTGAAAATTTAGTCACCTTGACCTAAATTAATTACAATTCTTCAATTACAATTTCCCTATTTGAATCCATTTTGCGAACTCCCCCTTGGCCACACACACAAGTCCTAAAACTAGCTGGCTACCCAAGACGTGAATAACAAACTCACATCATGAATCATGTACATGATTTGAATAACATATTATTGAACTATTTCAGCTCTAACATCCACCAAAAACTTTTGGAACCTACCATGAACACCTACAACCACTAAAAATATAAAAATAACTTCTCAGGAAGGTATAAACAGTTACACCAAACTTCTTATCCAATTATGTTATCTATATTTTAATATTTCATCATTGAAGCATTCTTATATAATTTTTCATACTTTTATAAATTTTATATGATATCTTACACTCTTAATATACCTTTTTATTATATCTTTAATATGTATCAAATTTATCAATTATCATATAATTGATTTCATCTCTTTATTTCATTTTTAATTTTTAAATCAGTTTAACTTTAATTTTCCATTAAGCAATATATTTTTTAAAGTGTAATTCATTCCCATAATTCATTATTTACCATACTATTATAGGAAAAAATTAAGGAGTTATAAGAAGAAGGAAAATTGAAGATATCAGTTAAAAAAATTACATCCTCTTTAAGATAAATCCATTGGATTTATTCATAAGAATACTAGGGATGGTTTTTTGACGAGACAAGAACCTACAAATCTTAAATAAGGATGTTGGAAAATATTTTTGGAAGGGATTTTTTTATCTAAGTGTCTCATGGTGTTGTAAGTAATAGAAGAGATGTGGTTTCCTTTTATAGTGAATGAAAGGAAACACTTGTAATTATAAAAATGTTATAAATATAAAAAAATTATTTTTCTTGTGAAAGTGGAACTATGTTTCTAAAATTTAGAATCTAATATAGTTTAAGATTGAAAAACATTTGATCAATAAAATTTGGATAGTTTTATATTGAATTTTAAACCTTATCTTTTTGTTAAACCCCTTATTTAACCAATTTTAATGTCAATAGTGGTAAAAACATTTTCAATACGAAAGGGTTATAAATGTACATATAAGGAAACAATTTGCACACAAGTGGTGAAGGTATTAAATTTTAGATAATATCATGTACCCCTTGTCATATTTTAGGATTTTTAGGATTTTTAAATAATTTAATAATATATTATTTGACATTATATACCATTAATTGTTTTTAAAAACTATTCACATATTTTGACTTTAAATAAATAGAGACATATATAGAATTAGAATATAAAATATTTAACCATAAATTATACATTATCATTAACCATAAAATTCATTTTATTCCATAAATCATCCAAAAAATATTACTTATGATATTTTTAAAATCATTTACTTTGATTTTTCTATTGCTTGTACATGCACTGCATCTATGTTATGTGCCAAGTTAAGATAATTATACCATCACTAAAAATTAAAATTAAAATGTCGCCAAAAAAATAAATAAAATATTTTTAATATAAACTTTAATATTAATTCATAACATCTAATTTTTCTTATGTGAACATATAAGAGAAATTAAAAGTAAGTGAGTAACATTTTGGAATTTTCTTTTACTTAAAATAATATAATGATATTTATCAAATACAAATGGAAAAAATGATATATGTTATAATATTGGAAGTGGATTGATAAAATAAAATCATAAAGTATAAATAACAAATTATATTTTTTATTGCCTCATCACAATATCTTTAAACATAATTTCTAAATTTATACTTAACAAGATGAAAAATGTTTATCACAGTTACTATTCAAAATGACCAAAAATAAAGTTGACATATTTAAAAAAATGATGATTCCAAATATAGAATAAATTTTATCAAATTATATCCATATAAGTGGAATAAATTAATTTTAAAATAAATTCACAAAATGGGATAAAAAATGATTTTTCATAAAAATTCATTTTCAAGTATAAAAGTATTTTCATACTAAAAGTAAGAATAATGTAGATTAAAATAGAAATAATTGGATAATTTTTAATAAAAATTATATAATTAAATTTTAAAATAAATTCTAAATAAAATAGGTACATTGTAAATACTTGAATGGAAAAGATATTTTTCTAGAAAAAATTGTATTTTGGCTATTCACTAAAAAAATATTTTCAGCAAATTTTTTAAATTTCATCTGAAGATAATTTTGATGTGCTGATTTCAAAAATTATTTCCATTTTATAAAATATAATTTCTAAAATCATCATAAATTTATTATAATATTTAATTAAAAAAATAATAGAAAACATTTTTTGAAGAAAATGTATTTTTAGAGCATAAAACGACTTTAAAAAAAATGAGTTCTTATTTTCTAATAATTAATAAATAAATTTTTATTGAGTATAAAAAATATACCTATATATATTATAATTTAGTTTCTTATATTTATACCCAGCAATTAAACTAGTAGGGTATAACATTTACATTTAAATAATAATATTTTTATAGTATATCAGAATTATATTAAAGCCTAATTTTGTGTGATAAGAAAGACATTGAGATTATTATTATTTTAAAGTAAATTTTAGGATGTTACATCCCCCCCAATAAATTTTGGCCTCACAATTTTATCTTAGTCTTAAAATGTTCAATATTTAAAAATATATTTTTTGAAAACCCAAATCATACAATGGGATAATAAAACTTCCTTTGAAAAATGGGAGTGGGAAACAAAAAGGATACCTAAAATAACACATAATTGGGTTACCAGATAAAGATAACATTAGAGATAATTTATAATATATACACAGAGGTGAAAAATAATAATCAAGAACTAATAAAGATTGATATAGAACATGGTCATGATAAATTTAATCATTAAAAAACTATTAATCAATAAGGGGTCAAATGACTATCAATTTATTAGAAATGAAGGTAAAAGAATAACACTTTTATTTCAAGAACCATTTTATAAATTTTATATATTCTTTAACTATAAATATATAGAACATGAGAAAATATGCATTATTTATTTTGATTTCATGATCATAATTTCATCCTTTATTTCTGCTTCAATCAATATCCGCATCATCTCTTTCTCCCTGAAATGAATATTCAAGACAAAATTTTCATTTCTAAAGCACTAAAATTAACTATTAACATACTGTAATATCTAAAATGGAAAGACAATTAATTTCTACTATCTCTATATATTTACCAATACTAAATTAGTTATCATTTTTTACTCAATATAGTTAAATATTCATATGATTAAATAATACAATAATCTCTAAAACCCAAAGTTCAACATACACCATTCCTTAACTATTTATCCTTAAAAAATCATCCAAAATCTATGTAAAAAAATTCTAAACCCAAAAATATTGGAATAAGGTGACCAAATTTCTAAAAAATTAACTTAACATGAATCCCCATACAAAATAATGTTGATCATAATTTCACACACAAAAAACATGCATGTCGTGATTGTATATTCTATTAAAACATGATAATACTTTCCCAAAGTATCCATAAATTTTCTTGAATCCTAAATAAAAACCTAAATTATTACAAGAATTAACTCTATATTTATTCCATAAATAAAATAATATACCATCAAATATATTCCAAAAATGTAGAAAACTCCATCAATGATAATATAAACCACTTTTTTATTAAGTCACTAATCAGTTTTATGGTCATAAATACTATCCAATTTAATTTTAAAATATAGTTAATATATTTATCCAAAATAAAAAATATTTTTTGATCTTTAGGCACATATCAGGGGTTATTTATCCCTAAATTTTGTATTTTCTAAAAAATATCACATAACCACTATGTTTATTTTATAGGTTATCAATACCATTAAACATTTTCTTTAAAATACTTAAAGGAAAAATATTTCAAAAAAATCTTTAGATGTTTCATGTTTTTAATAACCTAAATATCATTTATAAGACACTTCTACTACATAATTCTTAAATCACAATATATGAACACAAAATCATTCCTCATCAATGATTGGAATAATGTAGACCCTTCCTTGGCAAAGGATTTAACCCTTGGATTATGGTATTTACATAGATAATTCCCATGTTCTCCTCACATAACACATTGAACTATAAATGGTACCTAAAATTTTAATTTATTTCCCTCCATTGAAATCTTTATTTCTCCTAAGAAATTAGTTACTTTATACCCTTATTTTCCACACATCAAACATCTTCTCCTTCCTTTGATGCATTAACCCTGATAATTTTAACCATATTTTTAACATATAGGAATTTAAATATTATCTCCTTCATAGTCTTCATTAATTTAACTCCCATAAAACTCCATTTTTATCTTATTATGTGTGTTAATAAAATAACCCATTATTAGGTTTTTAATTAAATAATGATATATCTAGATATGAATAATCACAATCTTACAAATTCTATCTCCCATTTCATTTGGTTTTTTGTGAGAACAATCTTTACATCATCCTTCACAATCAACATTAACATAATTCCTCTTAGTTCCATAGAAAATCTAAAAACAAGAAGCATCCTATATGCAATAATAAACATACTTATAAGTCATATGATCATTAAAAATATTTCATATGATGTATAAATCATGATACCTTCTTTGAAATCTACAAAAATGATGCCCTCATATCATGCATATATTATTAGATATAACATATAAATATTTTAGAAGAAAATATATAATTATTTCCCATGTAGTTATTATTTTTTTCATTTTGTAATAGGATGAAATGGAAGCATAAATCCAAAAAAAAATGTAGATCTGATCATGATTAATGTTTTAAAAATCCTATTAATATCTTAAGATGTTCATGGAATTATTTCAAAGCTCATAGAGGATAATAAAAGTGAAAAAATTCCAATTGTAATTTGAAATATATATGCCAAACCATGAAAGACATGTTCACGATGTGAAAATTTTGAAGTTTATATCATAAGTAAAATACATGAGAAAATGATTCTCATGGGGTGGACAAAAATTTTTTATATCATAAACCCTCTTTCTCATTGTGAAACTATCTGCTATAAATTTTGAAGATCCAAATTTCAATGATTTAGACTGAATCATGAATTTTATGGATTGAGGTCCCCATGACTGACTTCAATTAATTTAATGTTTTCATCAATGGAATTAAATATATCCAGGGGCTTCATTCATTCATATAAATACAAGTCTATGCTGTTGCTGAAAAAGATAATCGAGACCAATCCTGGGAAAATGTGATGCACTACTGCAGGGTCCTTCACCAGGCCTACTCTATAATTATTTTAAGATTTTAATTTCACTATTTTCCCACCCTCTAATGGATAGAGTGAGGGGTGTATTATTATGTTCCACAATGTGTGTGGTATATGGTAATTGAATGTATCTAGGTATTTATTATTTTAATTTCAAATCATGTTGGGTTCATACACTTGTTCTTATTTTTTATCACTTACTTATTTTTTCTACATGTCTATTCTAGTAGGGGTGAGGAAGCATGATTAAATCACATTACCTCTTTTATAATGACCAATATGTTAGTTATTTTGAGTGATCTTTGTCTAGTGTGACTTCTAGGGTGTAGAATTCCACCCTGACCATTTAGTTAGTTCTTACTCTATGTTTAAATATGGTTTTGAGTTACCTAGTATTTTATAATTTGAATAAATTTTCCATGAGAAAAAGATTTGGTATGGTGGAGAGTGTTTACCCTAAATAAGGGGATATCTCAGAACTAATTCTGAAAACTGCATGGTTATAAATTGATTATCTTATATGATTTTATTTCTTGAACCTGGACTCATTTCTACATGGAACTATTTTTTTATTATTTTCTTCTATCACTATCTATTTCTCTAAAACCACATTTTTAGTATTTTATATTAACTAATTTATTCATAATTAGTTTACGTATTTGTTATTAAAATATTTATATTCTCTAACTTTTCCTTATGGGATTAACATCAAACTTGTAAATCATATAATAGTAAATTTTATATTTAGTGACTGTAGTTTCACATTTTATAAATGTATAAATTTAGTATCCCCATTGGAATTAATGAAACCTTAAGGTGGCACAAAATTTTTGGAACCATTTCTAGGTATAGATAAGGATATTATTCTATTTTTATAATTTTTTACAAAGTATTTTATTTTCCCTTTCTACTTACTAATTTTATCTTAAGCTTTTTCTTTCAATTCCTTTTTATGTTGTTATATTGCACCCATTATTTTTTGTTTTGATGATAGGAAATCATTAATAATTGACTAAAAATGAAAATTTTATAATTCATTTCATGAATATCCCACACAAAAAAATGAGATTCAAGAGAAGATCCAAAATAGTCAACACACACAAGGCCTGTAACCATACCTGAGAGATGATGAGAGAAAGATCTATGGCCTGGAAATTATTTTCAAATATGCATGTAAATATCTATAGTAAATGATATAAGAGTCTAAGGATGTAAGAGTAGAACCAATGGAGGAAGGAGATAATTAGGTGGAACATGAAGAGACATATGAGGGAGATACTGAGTTCCAAGACAAACTAGAGGTAAGCTTTATCCCTAATGCTAAATAATTACATTTACATGAAACCCTCACCACTATATGCTGGGATGAAAAGGATGAAACCATTGAGAAAGTAATTTTTTTTCATGCATGGATATCCTAATAACCCTATCATAATTATTTGGGGCTATCCATGTATGTGTTTCCTCCTCAACACCAGGTTGATGCCAACCCAAAGGAATAAAAATATGTAGAAATGGATGTCGAAGTTGAACCTAAACAAAAATAATAGGAGGAAAGGACTACTTCCAAATTTATAAAGAACATTCATGAAAATATGTAATGCTGGTAGGATGAAGAATATGAATAACCAACTAAAAACCTCACTGACAACATTTATTTTTAATAAGAATCAAAAACATCAAGGGAAGAAGAAGAGGAGCTACCTGCAGAACTTAAAAAGGTCATTTTGGAATTTGAACAAACAAATCTAGTAGTTGAAGTTGTATAATTGTTTAATAAATAATATATATATATAATGAATTATTTTCACAAAATTTTTTTCTATAAATATTTAGGGAACCTCATTTGAGTTTTAAGCTGATTTCAATGAGGAGGAGATGAAATACACCAAATTTTCTCCAAATTTAGAATTGGGTAAACCCAAGAAGGATATCTTTATATCACACTCCAATCATATAATGAAGGTAAAGGTAAATTTGAATGACCATAAAAAATGAGCTTCTTTTGGGTTCCAACCTATGTTTTGTATTTATTTATAGGACATTAATTTTATTAATTCCTTGGAATTAATTTTATAATATGAATTTAGTTTATTAATTTTGATTTTATTCATCGTATATTTTTAATCTATATTGAATTGAAATTTTGATTTGATATGTTTTTTTCTTTTTTAGGTTCATATTGAAGTCACATGGAGATGATATTGATGAAAAGGTTCTTCATAGAAAAGGGGAGTATGATTTTTAATTTTAATATTTTATGTGACCACCCAACTTTTCTTCTTATGATTTTTAAATAGAAAACACATTCCCAACATTTGAATTTTTCTTTAATCATTGATTGAGGAGAAAAATGTTGATTATAATAATCATAATGAAATTATTTTAATTTTTTTGTCAATAAATTCTAATGATAAAAAATTGGTGATATAATTATGAGAGATAAACATGGGATTTTGATTTGAAAAATCATGATTTGAAATATTGTTTATTTTTTGTGAATGAAAGTTTTTTGATATTGTCCATGCTTTGAATTTATTAAATTTTGATAAATTATTTTATTATTATTATTCAATTTCATGAGTGGATGACTCTATCCACATGTCCCCATTTTTTAGATATTTTTCCAAGCATAATTTTTTATATTTTTTTCTTGGTCATATTTATTATATATTCGGCCATTATTTTTTCAGGTACTTACTTTTCATATTGTGAAGCTATGTTAATAAATATTCACAATTAATATGATTGAAGGATTTTAATTTTTGATACATAATCATGATACTCACCATTATATTTAATTATACAAAAGCCAATAGAATACATGAATACCCATGTTAGGTAAGAGTCACATTAAAAGACCACTTTATTCTTTCGTACCCTAATCTAAATATTTTTCATGGTTTTCAAAAAGCTGAGTGTGGGAGTTATTCTACAATTATCATGGGGATTAAGGTATTGAAACATATATTTATGGAGGTTTTTTACTGGGATATTGGGGAAAATGATCATTATTATTCATTTATAGTATTCTAATGTGTACCCAATTTGGAAATAAAAAACGAAAAAATGGGTTCTGTATTGGAGTGTAAAAAATCACCATTATTTTAACAATGATTTTTATCATTTGGGGTTGTGTGGTGGATGTAAAACTTGTCGAAACTCAACTTATGAAACAAAAATTGAAAAATAAATGAATAAAAACAATAGGATACATCATTGATTTTGATTCATAGCTCCATAGGCCTTCTTTAATCCTGAAAAAATAGAAGATATCACATTGAAAGGAATAATTTTACATCAAGATTTTATTTATTATTATTTAATGTCATTTTAAGATAAACTTGTTTTTTTGCTTTAATTTTTTTATATCAATACATACCAAACCTGAAGCCTTAGATTCATATGAACATAATGGTGAATCCCTCAAGTTTATTTTTTGTCTCTATGGGGTGGATAAACTAGATATATTGAAAGCCTATGGTATTGATCATGAATTTAGGTATGAGAACAACTTATTTAACATATGTACCTAGAGTGACGAGTGAAATGAATTCAATTTTAGGTCAATTAAAATTATCATTTACATTGATTATGAATTGAAAAAAATAAAAATAAGAAAGGAGAGTAATGGATAATTCAAAAGAGGAAGAGTAGAGTGCATCATAGACATGATTTCTTTGAAAAATGAGGAGTTGAAGAAATTTTCCTATTTGATGCTTGAACATTAAATCCCCCAATTTAATCACATGATATTATTGACTTTGATATTTGAAAATTGGTAGGATGAGGATTCTTTTTTGGATATTTTTTAGATTTTATACTTGAGAACAATAATGAGTTTAAGTGTGAGGGGATTTGATGACTTTATTTCATTCATACATTTTTAGATATTAAATATAATGATTTTAAAATGAATTGATAATTCATTCCCACATAGATATTCTTTTGTATATTTTGAGTAAGGAGAAAACAAGATCTTGAATATGAAAAAAATATTCGTGATGATCAAGATTCACACTGTGAAAATCATATTCACATGGTAATATGTTCATTTCATGATTTAATATATCAAAGATAATGATGGTAGTATAATCAAACCAAAAATAACATAGTAGACATATGTCATTCCCTAAAAGAATTGTTCATAGTGTAAAAACTGATAAGTGAACATCCTGAGAACATTCTATAAGAAAATAAATCCTGAGGCTGGAATATAATTGTTCAAATAGTGAAACCCTCTTTAATTTTGTGAAACTAGGTGATGATAATATATAAGATTTGAATTTCAATGTTTAAGATCAAATCCCAAATTTAATGACTCAAGGACACCTGATATTGACTTGAACACATTTACTAATCACATTAATGGAATTAAAGATGTGTAAGGGATGCATTCATGACTATAAATAAAAGGTCAATCTACCAATAAATAAGAAAATAGAGAAAAAAGCCTAGGGAAAGGTGTTGCGCTTATGAATAGTCATTCACCAAGACTACTCCATAATTTCTATAGGGTTTTAATTTCATTAATTACCCACCCTATCATATCTATCATGAGGGGGTTATTTGTTTTGTGCCATGGTGTGAATGATAAATGATAATTTTATTTATCTTTTATTTATAATTTTAATTAAAATTCATGTTGGGTTCTTACACTTGTTCTGAATTGTCACCCCTTCCCTATTTCTCTCTGATTAACCAATATATTAGAGGTTATGAATTGTGATTCAATATAATTATCTATTTAAACATGACTATTTATTTATTCATTTTGAGAGTTCTTTTTTAGTGTTTGTTCTAGGGTGTAGACTTACACTATGAAAATTCGGTTAGTTCTTACTCAATTTTTAAATAATTGTTTGTGTTACTCATTCTTCTATAATCTGATATACCTTACTGCATGCTCGTGTGTCATTGTGCACGAGTGACAAACTTAAATTTATACCGACTTACTACATAATACAGTGGAAAGATAGGGTCGAACCACATGGAGGCCAATTGTTGTGTTTGGTGTTCTAAAAAATTAAACTAATCAAAAAACAACATGAAAAAATCGAGAAAAGACAATTGGTGGTGGTGAAGTGGAGTGAATGAGATTTAGTGTGTGAAGAAGTGAAGGAGAGATGATGAGGGAAAAGTGAGTAGACATAAACACAGCAGCAAGAGGAATTGGGGTGTGAACAACCAAAAGATGAATAGGGGAAGGTCCACTGGCCGATTTGATGTTGCTTAACCTTGTTCACGCACTGAGATTACGAAAAATGGATCTGAATAAAAGTAACCGGCCAGATTTGTCTTCTAGTCGATTTGTGATGAACTACCTCTTACAGTCCCTCGACTGTAAAATTCATTCCATCCAATGGTGAAATTAAGTCAGCAGTCACCGAGCTCAACTTGTTAGTTGAGTTCGGTGTGTCTCTCTCTATTTCTAGAATAATTAACTTGTCAGTGAATTACATAGATTGAAACAGTTTTTATTTTGGCACAAAGAATATCGTTTTTCACACGATCCTGTTGTTTTGAAAATAAGATCGTCTGTAAAAAGTAACAGAGACAATCCAATTAAATGATGTCGTGCATGAATGAGATTTAAATAGATCAAATCAACCAGCTTATTCTCCCCGAAGGAAATTAGCTGGACATGGTGGTTGGTTTGAATGCAGCAACATGGTACGAAATAATGAAGTTCATATTAAATTGAGTTGCAGAAAAACAAAGCATAAAGAAAACAAAAATGTGGAAATACCTACTACTTCTCCTGAAATTACTTGTTCCTGCTACTCAATGGTGGAAGTGACACTGGGATGCGCTTGATGTCCTGCTCTGCTCCCCCTACAGTGTCTCCTCTGAAGTCTCTGATGCTCCACCTTCGCTCGTCTCCCCATGCCACTAATGAATGTTAATCCCCCGCTAATCTAAGTCTCTAGAATCTCATCTGAAGTGTTCCTCGACCTCCATGTGGTTCCTTCATAGTTCCATGTCTCCCGAGCTTGTCACCGGAGCAGTTTCTCCTAAGAGCATAAAATGGTGCGTGCGGAAAACCACAATCCTCTACAAAAACGCCAGCCAGTCAGATTATGTAAATTTTTATATATAACTACTTGAAAGTATTGTTTGATGTATATATATACTAAATAAGAAAAAAATTTATAAGAATATATATTTTATAAAACCTAACACTATTATTAATACAATAACTATTCTATTTAATTTATAAAAAATATTATTATATAAAAAATAGTATTATATATATTTATGATTATATTCTTTTATTAATATACCAATTATTATTATATTGTATATGATATATAATATATATAATAAAGTATATAATTATATATTATGAAAGGTATACTAATTGTATTTATTATGTAGGTTAATATAAAAATTATTATCTACTATATATAATTATATTTATTAATATGATATACTAATATTATACAATTAATATAATTAATCCTTTTATTATAATTCTACAGCATATGATATATATATACTATATACTATATATATATTATATTATATTATATGATATAATAAAATAGATTAAAAACTAAACTTAAAAAAAGGAAAGATGAAATGGGGGAGGGGACGGGTGGTTCTGTGTGGCGAAAAGGGGACAAACATGGGATGAAGGAGGCCAGGCTTAGGGAAGGAGAGGCGGTGGGACACGACGAGGTCCGTAGGTGGTTAGGAGAGATCCGCCATCGGCACGGGATTCGGGTGGATCTCTGGCGAGTAGGGGGTGTGAGATCACGGCTTCAGCTGGGGCGCCGACGTCGGGTGTAGCGGAGATGGAGGCAGGGTCGGCGGCTTGGAGTAGGAGACAGTGGCAGCTCGTTTCGGGTAGTGGGGTTTCAGTGGGTCGGCCGGCAGTCACGCGAGGGATGAGGGCTGCAGCACACAGGGGGTATGCGTCTGAGGTTGGCGTGAAGCAGGAGCAAGGCGAGGCCGAGGAGGAGGCGGGTGATGCGGCTGATGGGGATACAACGAAGAAAGGGGTTCGCGCGGAAAGGGGAGAAAGAGGGTTGGCTTCGGCTGACTCGTGAAGAGCAGGAGAGGCAGACGGTGGTGGCTGGTTCGTGCGCAAATTTGATAAATTTATTTGCTGAGGATTTGATTTTCAATTTGCTGCTGGGTTAATTTGGTTGCAGCGGTGCATTTGATTTGCTGTGATGTTTTGTTGCTGTGTGAAGGCGCGGATGAGGATGGAGCAGAGGAGTAGAACAGTGAGGTTTGAAGGTAACTGTGAGGAATAGTTAAAATGGAAATGGTGAGGTTCAGCAGAATGGAAACAGTGAGGTTAAGAGAAATGGACAAATGGTGAGGGAAAGGAGGGGGCTTGTAACGGTGAGGAAAAAATAAAAAGCCTAACAGTGAGTTGGAGGCAACAGTGAGGTGGATAGTGTAATAGTGAGAAGTAACGGTGAGGATATAATAAAAGTGAGGTGGATTGTACCAGTGAGAGAAAAAAATAAAATTATAATAGTGAGGTTTGAGGAAGAGTAGTGGACTTAGCCTGAAGGTGAGAAAAAATGGAAACAGTAAGGTGTGGACCGGTAGCAAGGCTACTGATAGAAAGGGATAACGGTAAGGATGTCACCAGGAATGAACAGTTTCGTGTGACCGCAACACCTGCGAACAAGTATAATAATGAAAATAAAATAAATAATTTAATTTAATGAAACAAAAAAATAAATTAATAAAATAAATTAAATAGAATGGAATTAAAAACTAAAAACAACAAAGTTAAATAATAAAATTAATGAAACTTTATTTAAAGAAATGAATTAATTTGGGTTTAAAAAATAAACAATCTTAATTAAAGAACAAATTAATATATTTACAATAAATTTCTTAAATTATTTAATCAATTAATTAAAGCATTAATTAAATTAAATTAAAAAATAAGAAAAATTAAATAAATAAACTTAACTTGTTAAAATGAATTTAATTATTAAAAGACTAAAAAACAAAAAGAGTTATTTATTTACAGTTTAAATAATAAAGCGTTAATTAATTTAATAAATGAATTAATAAACTAACTAGAATGAAAAATTTTAAAAATAAAAGAAAAAAATAAAAAATAAATAAAAGTCTAATTGTGCGAGACAAAACTAATTTAACAATTATTTAAAATTATACTAATTCACATTAAAACAAATGTTTTAAACTAAAAACTGATTATTTTACACAGAAAATTCAAAAACACAATAATTATCAATTATTTAATAAAAAACAACATTTGAATATAAAAAAGTCAATAGAAAATACAAAAAGGATGTGGCAAAGAGTGTTAAAATACTGCCACATCAAACTCCCCCACACTTAAAGCGTTATTTGTCCTCAAACAAATTGATTTTCTTATACTTTAAAACAAAACTATGATTTGTGAATTTCAGCTCAAAAAGTGCAGGGTTAAACTTTAATACCCAGAGGATCAAGACCAACAGTAGGTCGGGCATTTCAATGGTGTTCAAAAATGATGTCCTATCCAGCTTCAAAAACTCACTGGAAGTCAAGAGCTTCACAAATTCATACACTGTCAAATATGTCATGCCTCATACTTGTACTCATTAACTGTCCTACTTCACCTTCCAATTCATGTTCTAATTCAAGGAGTGTTGACAGGATAGATGAAGTGGAACTGAAAACGTAAACAAGTGCACCTCCCATTATCACATTCCCCCAGGTTCCAAAAGTTAAATTTCATTAATTTGATCACTTTATTGTTTCAACTCAAATGATAATTAACCAAGTCAATTGCTCCCTTCTTTATCTGGGTTCAAAATTTTCCACACATTAATGAGTTCATTTTTGACAAGGGCACTTTATTTTACTTTTTACCAACCATATTCCATGTGCGGAGCACTGTGCATAGCACTTTTTAAAATTGAAATGGGCTTTATTTATTCATAGAAATGCACCCATTGCACCTTGTCTCAGATACTCACCGTGGGATCTCAATTTCCCATTTTACTCCAGTTACAAAGGACCTAATCAAAAATCATTCAGAATGACTTCCTAAAGTGATTGAATATTATTTTATAAAAATTTGAGTCCCTGGGTTCCAGTGAGAACATCAAGTTACTTAAAGTCATGATCATCATCCCAAAAAACATATCCTGTCATACTCTTATCCTAGTTCCTAAACAGACAGATCCATAGAGACAGTGAATAATTAAACCCAGCAATCATTCATACATAATAGTTTTTGACTAAGTGCCACTCTCAACATCCAGAAAACACTTATGCACTAAACAATACATAATTGAAAAACCATTAAAATTCCAATTAACATGAAGTGATGAAAGAAATTTGAAAAATGTTGAAGGAATTTTGAACCATTATTTTGAAAAAAATGAAAGAATTTAACAATTTTTTTTAAACAACCCCAAACTCAGGTTCAAGAAGGGGGGATTCAACATGACACTAGAATGACCCCTCTCCCCCACACTTAAAACCCTACATTGTCACCAATGTTGAATGTCAAGGTGGGAGACATTTTCACTTCAAAACATATGGGCATTTATGCTGAAAAAGGATATGGAGGGGTATCAATGAGGTTTAGAAATTTTCTTCCCACACAAAAAGTAAAAGAAAATAAAAACCAAAATAAACAAAAATAGAAGAACCTGACCCCACCAACCATCACCAGCAACCAAGTACATTTCTATTCCTAAACTATTCATGCTTTGAATTAGTGTGAGTAGACAAAAGACTTTATCAATGTATTCAAATGGTATCATGATTAACAAAGATGTGCAACAGCATCATAATGAAATTGAAAGAAATTGGTGCAAGAAGGTACTACAAATCAGCTCAAAAAACATTCTCTATTAAGTAGATATGAGCAGCTAACACCCAAGAAAGAAAACACAGTCATTACTAACTGATTCGGAGGAAGTCCCCCACACTTAGATTACATTGAAGAGTAAGTAAGTAATTGAAAATGAAAAAGGTAAAACAACACTTCCCTGAATTATTGGACCTTTAGCAGTGGGTTTCATCAACAAATCATCTTCAGCATCACTGGGTTATTACTCCTCTTCAGTAAGCTGTAGGTGAAAATAAGTAAAATAAGATTACAGATTTTAAATTTGAAGATAAGTAACCCTAGAGAGTGAGTAGAGAGAAATGTTATCCATATGATGCAGTGGATTGGTCCCTTGGGTTTTCTAGGCCAAGTTTCTGGCAGCAAAAACTCTTTCTAAAACAACAACAGATCAAGAGGCATCATCAGAAGTTAAGCAAATGAATAGGAGAACAAGTAGCAGGGATTAACGTTATTGAAAAACATAAAATAAAAGAGAAACTACAGAGCAACCATGGGTTAGTTCCCATGCAACACTGATTTTATAGTCCTCAGTAAGACTTGAATCAACTCATTCTTCCAACAGAGATATGGCATCCAAGCCCTTTGACTGCCCTTCAAAGAAGTGCTTTATTCTTTGACCATTAACTAAGAACGGCCGATTCTCTTCTCCAACAATCTCAACAGCTCCATTAACCAAAACTCCAACAATGGTAAAGGGTCCTGACCATTTGGACTTCAACTTTACTAGAAACAACTTCCATCTAGAATTGAAAAGTAGGACCCCCTCACCAACCTTGAAATTCCTATTTTGAATGATTGAGTCATGAAAAGCCTTTGTTATTTCTTTGTAAATTTTATCATTCTAAAAAGACTCTATTTGGATCTCATCCAACTCATTCAGCTCTAGCAGTCCCCTCTCTCTAGTAGACTTAAAATCAAAGTTAAGAGCTTTTACTGCCCAATAATATCTTTGTTGTAACTCAATAGGTAGATGGAATTCTTTCCAAAAGAGTAGCCTATATGGTGACATACCTATAGGTGTCTTATATGAAGTTCTGTAGGCCCAAAGGCCTCATCCAACTTCCTTGACTAGTCCTTCCTAGATCTAGACACTGTTTTCTCTAAAATCTATTTGAGCTCTCTGTTTGAATCTTATGCTTGCCCACTGGATTATGGGTGGTAAGTCGTGTCTGTCCTATGGGAGAACCCATACTTCTCCATCAAACCTTTGAACTTATAATTCTTGAAGTGGGTCCCATTATCAGTGATAAATGCTTGAGGCACACCAAATCTGGAAAAGTTGTTTTTCTTAATGAATTTTACCACACTAGGAGCTGAATTGTCAGGAAGAACTACTGCCTCAACCCACTTGGACACATAGTCCATAGCAACCAAGATGTATTCATTCCCATAAGAGGACGGAAATGGTCACATGAAGTCCAAGCCCCCACACATCAAATATTTCGACCTCTAGAATACCTTTTTGGGGTAATTCCTGTCTTCATCCAACATTTCCTAACATTTGACATTTTGCACAACCAATAACCAGACTCCTAGCATCTTTAAACAGTTTTGGCTAGTAGAGACCAGCCTAGAAGACCTTTTGAGCCGTCCATTCTCCTCCATGGTGGCCACCCCAAGGTGAAGAATGGAAGCTCTCAATTATGGGAAAAATCTCTTCCTCAACCACACATCATCTCAGAATCCCATTAGCACACCTCCTAAAGAGAAGAGGGTCGTCCCAAAAATAATATTTATGTTCAGATATAAACTTCTTCCTCTGGTTGTGTGAGAGATTCTTGGGCATGACTCCAACTTCCAAAAAGTTGGCATAGTCTGCAAACCAAGCTATCTGTTGCACAGAAGCAGCAAACAATTGTTCATCAGTGAAGTAAGTGTTGATCTCTTTTGGTTCCTTACTTGGGGAATTGGGAAATCGGGACAGGTTATCTGCAACTTCATTCTCAGCCCCTTTCTTATCCTTAATCACTAAATCAAATTCCTGTAACTGTAAGGTCCACCTCATGAGTCTGGGCTTTGAGTCCTTTTTAGCCAGCAAATACTTAAGGGTTGAATGATCTATGAAAACTATGATCCTTGATCCTATCGAATACTGCCTGATCTTTTCCAAGGTAAACATCACAGCATCCAAATCTTTTTCAGTTGTAGAATAATTCTTTCGAGTATCATCTAGAAGCATTCTTGCATAGTAAATAACATGAAGTTTCATATCCTTCATCTTCCCTAACACAGCTCCTACTACAATGTCACTAGCATCACACATAACCTCAAAGGACAGTTTCCAGTCATGAGCAGTGATAATAGGTGAAGTAGTTAACTTCTCCTTGAGAAGATTAAAGGCCTCTAGACACGTGTCATCAAAGAAAAAGGGTGTGTCCTTAACCAACAGGGAGCATAGGGGTCTAGTAATCTTATAAAAGTCTTTAATGAACCTCCTATATAACCCATCATGACCCAAAATACATATAATTCCATTGACATTTTCTGGTGGGGGCACTTTTGAATGACCTCAATTTTATCATTTTCGACCTCTAGCCCCTTCTTAGAAACATTATGTCCCAAAAGTATGCCTTCAGTGGCCGTGAATTGGCACTTTTCCCAGTTTAAGACTAAGTTGGTCTCTTGTAATCATTATAACACTACTTCCAGGTTTTTAGATAGTTCTCAAAGTTATATCCCACAACATAAAAATCATCCATGAACACTTCAAAAATCCTCTTTATCATGTCTGAAAAGTTTTGCATCCTCCATCTCTGAAACGTGGCAGGAGCACCACACAAGCCAAAGGGCATCCGATGGTAGGAAAATGTCCCAAATGGATAGGTGAAGGTGGTTTTCTCTTGGTCCTCAAGTGCAATTAAAATCTGGTTGTAACCAGAATAACCATTAAGAAAGCAGAAGAATTCATTGCCTACCAACCTCTCTAACATTTGATCCAAAAATGGCATAGGAAAGTGATCCTTCTAGTGGAGTCATTCAATTTTCTGTAGTCTATACAGAATCTCCATTTATTCACTGCTCTTGTCTGGATTTTCTCATTCCTTTCATTAGTGACCACTATCACTCCACATTTTTTGGGAATCACCTAGATAGGACTGACCCAGGGTCTATCAGAAATAGGAAAAATTATTCCATAATCAAGCAACCTAATCACTTCTTCTCTCACAACATCCTTCATTTTGGGGTTGAGTCTTATTTGGGCTTCTACTCTAGGATTACACTCAGGTTCCATTGGAATTTTATGCATGTAGAAAGATGGACTTATCCCTTTGATATCAGTAATTGACCAGCCTATGATAGTCTTGTACTTCTTCAAAATAGTAAGCAGATTTTTCTCTTGACTCAACTCTAGATTTGATGAAATGATCACAAGAAGGGTGGAATTGTCTCTCAGAAAGGAATATTTGAGATGTGCAGGGAGGGGATTTAGTTCAAGGATGGGTGGTGACTAGCTTGAGGGAAGACACTTGGGCCTGGGTGGCCCAAGGCCTTCATGATGCCTCTTGACGAAGGTAGTAGACAAGGCCTTTTCCTTAGTGCAAGAGCTTCCAAATGATATCTCGGCAAACTCAGACTCCTCTCTCAGGGTAAAAATGTTCTCCAAGACAAACTCATCTATATTCTCCAAAAAGTCTCCCTCATACTCATAAAAAAATTCTCTCCTTACTTGAGATGATCCCCATGCAAGAGGCAGTAGGGATTTCAGGTTCACGGTTGATTTCAACTATCATTTTCAGAAAATCTTCCTCCTCTTTATCAACACTACTCTCACCAACTCACATCTTATCTTTTGGGAAAATTGGGTGGGTGGGTTCTTGGATTTTCTTAAACACACTGAATTCTTCTTTCTGTTTACCCAAATTGAAAATCTGTTTCCCCTTAGGCACATCTATCACAGCTCCCTATGTGGCCAAGAAGGGCCTACCAAGAATGATAGGAACCTCCTGGTCACACTCTATATCAAGGATAAGAAATTTAGTAGGAAAAAAGAGTTTTCCTACTCCCACTAACAGATTATCGACCCTACCCACTTGATGAATAATGGGCCTATCTACAAGCTGTAAAAAAATAGTGGTGGGTTGGGGAACTCATAATCTCGGGTGATGAAAAGGTGACCGTGGAATTAGATTAATTCTAGCACCCAGATCACACAAACAATTGAACTTACCACCTGTATCCCCAAATTTGAAAGGGATAAAAAAGCTACCAGGGTCCTGAAACATAGGAGGTATCCTACTCTGAAAGACTGCACTACACTCCTCTGTTAAGATATAAGTGGAAAATTCCTCTAATGTCTTTTTGTTTGAACATATTTTCTTGAGTGATTTCAGATATGATGGGATTTGAATCAATGATTCCAAGAACGAGATATCAACGTTCATCTTTTTAACCACATTCAAAAATTTCATCAGTTCAGAATCATGAATTTGTTTCTTAATTCTTTGTGGAAAGGGGATTGCTGGTGAAAAATTCCCCACAATTGGGGGCATCTCTATTGCTTCTTCTTCAAAAAAATTCTTCCCCTTAATGTCTCTGTTTTTAAATCCATTTTTTTGGGTTTTTGAGCTGGAACAGCAGGAACTGGAGGAATACCAGTGGTGCTGTCCGGTTTTCCAGATTCAGTTTCTTTCAAATTTGAGTTTTCAGTTTCATCCAATTTCTCATTTTCAGCATTTTGGGGTTCTTTCCTAAGCTCTTGGTGAGTTTGGAGACCACTTCCGGTGGTCACAACCTTGTCATTCTCCTTAGTATTATCTTCAGTGGTATTGGGAAGCCTACCATTTTCTTTATTACTAGAATCCCTATCCAACTACCCCATTTGAATTTCCAATTTCTTCATTATAGAATCCATTTTAACATTATCAAAATCATTTTTGGTCTTTTGTTCATCAAACCTCCCTATCAACTGATGGAACATATCTATCACCTCATCTTTTGAGTTGGATGAATCAGCCTTTGGTTGGGATTGGGGTTGGAAGTGCTGCCTAGGAGGCTGCTAGAATCCAGGAGGAGCAATAGGTCAGAGGACTCCCTGCTCCCTCCATGAAAGGTTCAGATGGTTCCTATACCCCTGATTGTAGGTGTTGTAAAAAGGATCATACCTAGGCTGCATCTGAGGTCCATAGCCAGCAAAGCTGACACTCTCATGAGGCTGGACGGGCATATCAAAGTTTCCACAACAGGTTTGAGAATGGACATACATGCCACAATGGTGACACTGCTCCTAATGAATTTGATGTGGGTTTTCATTGAAGAACCCAGAAGCTTGGTCTTTAGATTGAGGATCAAGGTCGGTTTCCTTTCTCACAATGGTTCTCCTCCTAGAGAATTTTTGCTGGGTGTTATGAGCTAAAGTGTTAAAGATCCGTTTGAGCTCCTCATCAATTCTATCACTAAAGTCTCCTCCAGAAGACAGATCCACCAAGGTTTGGTTGTAAGTGGTGAGACTATTATAGAAGGATTCCATGAGGAATTGAGGTGTACATTGATGGTTTGGACACTGCCAAAGTAATCCTCTAAACCTATCCCAGGCTTCATGAAACAGTTCTCCTTCATCTGGAAGGAATCCATTGATTTTGTGCATAATCTCCGATGTCAACCTCCTAGGATAAAATTTCATTGTAAAGGCATTGTAAACTTGATCCCATGTGACAAATATCTCTTCCTCTACCTGTTGGATCCAAGACCTAGCATTTCCCTTGAGGCAGAAAGGGAACACTCTCAATTTAAGCTCTTCATCAGTGAGACTCTTAAGTGGTAGCTACTGGACACTACAATTGAAGCCTCTAATGAAGTCAAGAGAGTCTTTACTAGGCATTCCATTGAAGGTAGGAAGCTGACTAAGCATGGATTTCATGATCCCATAATTCCTAGACCTAAGAGAGAGTCTAATACATGAAGGATTGCTAGACACTGAAGGTAACAAGGACTCTCTTAAATTTTGCCTCTCAGTTATGTCATTCCCAGGTGGGTTCATCATTCCAGGTTGTTTTAAATTCTCAGGAAGTGGGTTTTTCAGGTTTTCATTTCTGTTTTCTTCCATTTTGTCCTTTTCTTTGTTCCTTTTCACTTCTTCTAGGTGCTTATCAATTTCAGGGTTACCAGGTACTAAGTGTTTAGATTTAGACCTGGTTTTCATGTAGCAGGTTCACATTTTTTTTGAATTTCAATTTTCTTTTTGCAGTATTTTTAGTGATTTTTTATGAATTTTTTATGATTTTATTTGATTTTTTGTTTTGTTTTTTTAAACACACCTAGCCTCCCCAGAAATGACGCCAAAATTTTCACTCTCGTGTATCATTGGGCACGGGTGAAAAACTTAAATTTATACCTACTTAATACTTAGGACACTGGAAAGACAGGGTCGAACCACAGGGAGGCCTATTGTTGTGTTTGGTGTCTCTCTCTCTCTTTCGAGAATAATTCACTTGTCAGTGAATTACATAGATTGAAACAATTCTTATTATGGCACAAACAAGATCAGTTTTGACACGATCCTATTGTTTTGAAAATAAGATCGTCTGTAAAAAGTAAGAGAGACAGTCCAATTAAATGATGCAGTGCATGAATGAGATTTAAATAGATCAAATCAACCACCTTATTCCCCCCGAAGGAAATTAGCCAGACATGGTGGTTGGTTTGATTGCAGAAACAGGGTATGAAATAAATAATTTCATATTAAATTGAGTTGTAGAAAAACAAGGCATAAAGAAAACTAAAATGTTGAACCCCCTGCTACTTTTCCTGAAATTACTAGTTCCTGCCGCTCAATGGTGGAAGTGACACTGAGATGCGCTCGATGTCCCGCCCTAGGAATCGAGGTGTGAAAATGATCTGATCTCGTACTCCAATCTTTTCCAAGGAAGATGGTGTAAATTCCTCATTCTATGCCCCCCCTACAGTGTCTCCTCTGATGTCTCTGATGCTCCGCCTCCGCTTGACTCCCCATGCCCCTAATTCCTGCCGGCGATGAATTCTAATCCCCTGGTAATCGAAGTCTCTGGAATCCCATCTGAAGTGTTCCCCAACCTCCACGTGGTTCATTCACTGTTACATGTCTCTCGCGCTTGTCACTGGAGCAGTTGCTCCTAACAGCCTGAAATGGTGCGCGTGGAAACCCACAATCCTCTGCAAAAACGCCAACCAGTCAGATTATCTAAATATATATATATCACTACTTCAATGTACTTATTAATGTATATATATATACTAAATAAGAAAAATTCATATAATAATATATATTTTATAAAACCTAATACAATTATTAATATAATAACTATTCTATTTAATTAATAACAAATATTATTATATAAGAAAATAGTATAATATATATATATGATTATATTCTTTTATTAATATACCAATTATTATTATATTGTATATGATATATAATATATAAAATAAATTACATAATTATATATTATGAATGGTATACTAATTTTATTTATTATGTATGTTAATATCAATATTATTATCTATTATATATAATTATATTTATTAATATGATATACTAATATTATACAATTAATATAATAAATCATTTTATTATCATTCTATAGTATATGATATATATATACTATATAATATATGTATTATATTATATTATATTATATTATATAATAAAATAGATTAAAAACTAAACTAAAAAAAGAAAAGATTAAATGGGGGAGGGGTTGTGTTGTTCTGTGTGGAGAAAAGGGGAAAAACAGTGGATGAAGGAGGTCAGGCTTAGGGCGGGAGAGGCGGCGGGACACAGCGAGGTCCTGAGGTGGTCAGGAAAGATCGGCCAGTGGCGCGGGATTCATGTGGCTCTCTATCTAGAAGGGGGTGTGAGATCGCGACTTCAGTTGGGGCAACGACATCAGGTGTTGCGGAGATGGTGGTAGGGCCGACGACTTGGAGTGGGAGACAGTGGAAGCTCCTTACGGGTAGTGGGGTTTCAGGGGGACGGTCGGCGGTCACGTGAGGGTTGAGGGCTGCAGCGCATAGGGGGTCTACATATTAGGTTGGCCCGAAGCAGGAGCAAGGCGAGGCTGAGGCGGAGGTGGCTGATATGGGTGATGGGGATGTGGCGAAGAAAGGGGTTCACGTGGACAGGGGAGAAAGAGGGTTGGATTCGGCAGACTCACGAAGGGTAGGAGAGGCGGACAGTGGTGGCTGGTTCATGTGCAGATTTGATAAATTTATTTGCTGAGGATTTTATTTTCAATTTACTGCTAGGTTAATTTGGTTACTACGGTGCATTTTATTCGATGTGATGTTGTGTTGTTGTGCGAAGGCGCAGATGAGGATGGAGCAGAAGAGTGGAACAATGAGGTTTAAAGGTAACTGCGAGGAATAGTGAAAATGGAAATGGTGAGGTTCAACAGAATGGAAACAGTGAGGTTAGGAGAAATGGACCAACAACGAGAGAAAGGAGGGGGTTTGTAACGGTGAGGGAAAAAAAATTACTAACAGTGAGGTGGAGGCGACAGTGAGGTGGATAGTGTAACAACGTGAAGTAACGGTGAGGATATAATAATAGTGAGGTGGAGTGTACCGGTGAGGGAAAACATAAAAGTATAACAGTGAGGTTTGAGGTAGAGCGGTGGACTTAGCCTGACGCTGAGAAAAAATGGAAACGGTGAGGTGTGGACCGGTAGCAAGGCTACTGATAGAAAGGGATAATGGTAAAGAGGTCACCGGTAAAGAAGAGGGTCGTGCGACCGCAACACCTGTGAACATACATAACAAATAAAATAAAATAAATAATTTAATTTAATGAAACTAAAAAAATAAATTAATAAATTAAATTAAATAGAATGGTATTAAAAACTAAAAACAAAAAAGTTAAATAATAAAATTAATTAAACTTTATTTAAACAAATGAATTAATTTGGGTTTCAAAAATAAACAAACATAATTAAAGAACAAATTAAAATATTTACAGTAACTTGCTTAAATTTTTTGATCAATTAATTAAAGAATTAATTAAAGTAAATAAAAAAAAAGAAAAAATAAATGAATAAACAGAAATTGTTAAAATTAATTTAATTATTAAAAGACTAAAAACCAAAGATTTATTTATTTACAGTTTAAAGAATAAAGCATTAATTAATTTAATAAATGAATTAATAAACTAACTAGAATGAAAAAATATAAAAATAAAAGAAAAAAATAAAAAATAAATAAAATTCTAATTGCGCGAGACTAAACTAATTTAAGATTTATTTAAAATGACACTAATGCACATTAAAACACATATTTTAAACTAAAAACTGATTAATTTACACAAAAAAATTCAATAACACAATAATTATCAATTATTTAATAAAAAACAACATTTTAATATTAAAAAGTCAATAGAAAATACAAAAAGGATGTAGAAAAGAGTGTTAAAACATTTACACATCACTAACAATGAGAAAATGAGAGTTTAGGATGGAGAGTTTTTATCTAAACCATGGGACTCAATAAGACCTAATTCAAAAAACTACATGATTTTAAATTGATAATTTTATACCATGTTATTCTTTGAACATAGACTCGTTTCTACCAGATTCTCTTTTATTATTATTTTCTTCTCTCTCACTCTCTCGCCAAAACCAAATTCTTAGTATTTTATATTTGCATATGAATTGTAACTTAGTTTAGGTCTTTATTATTAAATTAATTATATTCTCCAATATATCCTTATAGAATTGATCTTGGACTTCCAAATCCTATACTAATTAATTATAGGTTTATTAATAACAGTTTCGTGTTTTATAAATTTCAAAATTTAGTATCCCCAATGGAATTAATGATGCATATGTGTGGTATCAAACACTATAGGTTTATCATATGTTATCTAAGGTAATTATATATTCATATCCTTCATAATGGTTTATAATGAAAATATGAATTGACCAAATAATATCCTCATGAGTTTTTATCCATGTTTTTAGTCCAAGTCCCACTCATCTTGCACTAGTGATGGTCGATTAAATACCCAATTTACCCCATTCATAGTTATTATCCCTAAGTTAATCTAGGCCATAACTTCATCCACTTTCTATTTTCTATAAATGGATATAATTTTTTAGGAAAACCAAACTCATTTATTTACCATAACTTAGGATATTATCCAATATTTAGGCATATCCTAAGGTTTATCACTGCAGTTCCATCATCCTAGTTTAAAAATATAACTAAACATTTCTTTGATACTAACTAAGTTGATGAAAACATTACATACACAAATATTATATCTTATTATATAAATATTCATTACTTATAAATATGATCTATTCTAGAACCATGGAGGTTTAGCGTATTTGGAAACATGGATACAAAAGAAACTCATATATAAAAATATATATCATATCCCATTAAGTTATTCATATCTTGTGAATTTCTTATAAATAATATATTTAAAACAGTTATTTATATCAAATGGAATATAAAACATAATAATGGGTGAGCTCATATGCTTAGTATGGGTAAACATGGGATATATCAGTCAATTATAATTTTAAAGAATAACATGAGTATAAGGGTATGATAACATGATAATAACAATATAAAATCATGCTAAATAATTCATAGATCATAACCATTAGTCATGTCATAAATCATGGCAGTTCATAAGACTTGAATCATAAGATAATCAAATTTCATGAGCAATGATAACATATAATAAGCACATAATCATGTTATAAAAGAGTGGAATATGGTGTGGAATAATCAAAAAAATATAAATCCTATGTAAAGGATCACTAAAAATACCATCTCTACTTAGTGGACATAAACTCATTATGGAAAAGAATACATGGTCAATTCTAAAATTCTCTTAAGAGTAACTTCCACCCACTTAACTTTATCATCATTACCCAATGAATTATAGGGAAATGTAATTCTAATCTCACCCATGATATAATAATAATACATTCATATGTATTCCAAAAGATAATAAAACATTCATTATATAATTTTACAATAGACCAAGTAAAATAAATAGGTTTTGTAAAAAACATATCATCACAATCAGAAAATAATTCATCATGTCTTAATTTACCAATGAAAATAAAATGGGATTAATGTCAATTCCCTCATCATCATAAATAATCTATAGAAATAATATATATTTTATCATAAGAACATATCCTCAATTAATAATAAGAAACATCAAAATATGTATACTTAGATGAAAATTTTCTTTAAAAGAACATTTAAAACATTTATTTGAAAACATGTAATGTTTTATCTTCATTTAATGTAATTAAAAATAAAAATTCCATCAATATTGATATTTTTTTGTGATATGACCATGTATACTTATAAAGGAATAATTAATTTAAATAAATGTTATTATGGTAGTAAAATCATCTCATTTTTTGTATTCTAAAAAGACATTCTTTTCACACTTTGGTAAAAGTCAAAAGGCGCCTCATTCAAAAAAACAAGAATATTCCTTTTAATTTATTTTAAAAAATAAAAAAATAGCTTAAAATGACTTGAAATAATAATTATGTTATATAAAATAACTATATTTAAGTCATTTTAAAAAATATGGACATTTAATAAAAATATTCCCCACTATAAGGATAGATATGTTTGGTTTTCCTTAAAAACATATTTTTAGTTATCTTTGTGTATAAAATAGAAAATGATAATAAAAGATGAAAACTTAATAATTAACCAAATTAAAATTAAATACATGGTATTTTAGAATAGTGAAAGCATACATTTCCCCCAAATTATATTTAAACATAAATGATCTCAATTGAAAGTGAGATCTAATGATTAACCCTTGTTGCTTTGGTAACTTTTGAATCATAAGCTTTATGAAATAATAAATTAAAATTAAACATTAAATGTATTAAAAATATGTATATTGATGAAATATGATGTCAAATTTTCAACATTTACACCTCATAAAATACAATAGGTTTATAACATAACACATGTCCTAAATAATTTGATTTGATATGATAAATCCTTACAACTTTGGTAACTTCCAAATCAAAACACCTTGGATAAAGTAATATAAATTATAAAATTAAACATAAAAAATTAAAAATTATGCATGATATAACATGTCAAATTGGAATCATATAAGCCTCATAATCAATAATAGGTGCATAACATCAAACAAGTCTCAATGAAATAATATTGAGACAAAGAGCCCTTATAACTTTGGTAATCTCTGAATGAAAACCTCATGAATGAGATAACCTAATATGGATAAGTAAATACCCATAATTATTATAAAATTAATCATAAATTACATTAATGGTTCATATATACACAACATAATATAAACAAGTGATAAATATGGTGTATGTATCACCGAATTTAAATTGAGATGAGAAATCCTTACATTAAGCGAAGCTTGCGTTGCATGTGCTCTATCCTACTGTATAATAAATTTAAATTTATTATAATTATATTAAATAACCATATATATAATTATAATATCATATATTATCCAATTATAACATTTCAACACCCATTTATCAATAATTTTTTATTACTCATCATTTATGGGTGTTAACTATTTTTTTTCATGTATGTTTTGATTCTGTAGTTCTAGTCCATGCATATTGGTCATAGTTAAATTATATATATAATGTTAATAATTATATAAATATATTATATATTCATTATATGAATATTTATAAACATCTATAAATTTATAGATAGAAAAAATAATTACACCATTCGTGGAGATGGTAGTCTGTTTGTACGCATGAGTGATGTTTCCATTTTTTGATGGATGGAATGAAAGAAAGGTAAATAATAAATCACCTTTATAAAAACATAATAATATAAAAAATATCATATATATTAATTAAATACATCATTATAAACATACATGTGAGTTAGTAATGGAAAATGAATTGTATCGCTTCATTGACGTTGTAGTCCACACGTATGCACGAGCGATACTTTCAATTCACATTTGATAGAAAAGTGGGTGAATAATGTTACACTATTAATATAATAAAAACACATCATATGGTGTATAATTATTATATTATATTATAATGTTATGTATATAATTTACGGGGGTATAAGAAGAAGTAATGTAATGCCTCGACCCCAGTTACCCAGAGTCGGTGCTTTATTATGTAACATTAGCATGATCACAAAAGATCAAGTCTGGAAAGACCGATTAGTTTAGTAGACTTGGAATCACTAGATACATTCATAAATGTTACATTACATCATAAAGTAAAAAACTACAATAACATAGTCTCCATAGTCAACACCAATATCCCCTTCAGAGTATCCTTCCAGGTCAGTCATAAAATATTTCTTCACATCCTGAGAAAAATAAAACATTGAAAGGGGTGATCTCAGATGCTCAGTAAGGATAACAATAAAGCGGAAGCTTTCATAAATAAACATTAACATTTAAGGAAATTTATAACTAAAACAAAATCCTTTTAAACATGAACATCAGCATAATATGGCAAAAATAAAATGAAATAATGCCATTTACTTATTCACATAGATATTCTACTAGTCGAATAATCACATGCAATATCAATAACCACTTTCATAATAATGGAATGCATAATGCCAGACTATCATAACCACATAGTCAAGGCCTCGTGCCAAGAAAGTAGTTTGTCCCATGAGACCTGCCGATGCATCGAGGAGATGTAGCGGGCTCCACCCGTCACTTATTAAGTCCAATGAATTCCACATATGAATAGGTTTAAACATATCATAAACCATAACATAATCGTATCACATAAAACATGCATAAAGGAAACATAAAATTTCCACATTTAAATAAAAAGATATCAATAAAACACGTTGATATAAAAACATTATGAAAACCATTTTCAATACTAAAATAAAAGAAAAGTAAAACATGGTATTTATTTTTCATTCAAAAAAATTTATGGCTTGTAGAGGAATTCGAAACTCAAATAATGGTCACAGCGGTGGAGAAGTCATTTTCACCGCATAAGTATGACAAAAAAAAACATTCCCTTTTGTCTTTTAGTAAACGCTTCGTATAAAATGATTCCTTTTGAATAAACGTAAAAGTCAAAGGGGTTTATACACCGTATAAAAGAAAGTTGTGTATAAAACAAAATATGCCTCAATGAAAGGAGATTGAGACGTTGTCCTTACCAAGATCATTTTTTAAATAAAATAGATCTATTATGTGTATTAAATATAAGTAAACATAAAGAAATTACAAATACAATATAGGACACAATAATATCATAACATAATTTGAAAGTAGGAGATTAACCCAAAGAATGGAAATTGGGTTAATAAGTTCCCTTACATCGTGTCCGACTTGACTCGATCATTCATTAAACTCATTAATAATAAACTAGAGATAATTTATACTTTCTTAATAACATTTTTCATGTTCATTATTCCTTTTATATCACTTATTACCATGTTATGAATATTATGTAATTATTTAAGTTAATAATGGTCATTTTGTCGATCTTTGGTACTTGAGTCAAAAATAAACTTATATAATTACAAGTTGTTCATGTGGTGAAATATACATTATATAAAGAATTATATTCATGATGTAGATATCATATATATCATATATATCCAGTATATAAATTCATTTATAATATTACACAACATTTAGAGGTATGAAATGAAATGCACCGTTCATGGAGACGGTAAGCCGTACGTATTCATGAATGCTACTTTCAATTCTATTTCATATTTAATGGAATGAAATTATAATTATATAAAGGTATAATATAATTCCAGTATAATATAATGTATAATACCATTTACTCCATCCTTTATACATCCCACATATGGAATTAACGATTCCAATCACTTTGAGGGGGCGTTAGTCCGCACTTCCTAAAATGAAATTATCGCGTTTACCCATAATGGAAATCATAAAGGTATGCCATAAATGAAAAATACAGAATCATAAGGAAAAAAACATAATATATATCATATATAAAAATAGTGTCATCATAATGTCCACCATGAGATGTGTTAAATGAAGATTGAACAATCATCGTTTCGTGAGACAGTAATTCGCCACCCACAGAAATAGTATGTTCTTTAACCATTAGACGAAGGTGTGTGTAAGTGTAAATAAAATAATTCTCATAAAAACATCCAAGAATATTGAGGATACTGGTTTTGTTACAAAATAATGTAATAAAAATATTTTAGGGGGTTGGATAAGGAAAATAAAACAAAAGAACACAAGAGAATACATTACCTTGAAATCGGGTAACTCTTTTTGATTTGAGCCAATGGCTTCTTTGGAAAGACTTCTGCCCAATGCGATGCTTCTAGGAGTAATATAGGGAAGTTGGGAGATTATTTGGGTAGAGTTTGGCTGAATCAAATGGGTTGATGGTGTGAATAAGGTGGTAGAGGTGGGGGCCTTTTATAAGAGGAGAAGAGGGGCACTCTTGGAAGGTCATGAAATGTTACATTATTATGAAGTGCTTTTTAGATTTCAAAGGTCCCACAATAATGTATTTCGAGGATAAGGTGATCAGAGATCTAAATATACCTATACAATAGGTTTTACACAAGTGTATGTCTTAGATTTTACATTATCTTTTAATTTTATTTAAATCGTTAATTAATGAGGTAATCGCTGCATCATCATGATGTCATAAAACATTTAATTTATTTAATGTATAAAAATTATAAAAAAAATACCATGATGTAGGAAATATTTTTAGATTTCCAATTAATATTTATAGTCAAAATTTTAACTTATATAACCCCATGTAATAATTGATTTAGTAAAAAAACACATGGTTGTGACAATTTTATTTTTACTTTAAATAAAAAGTTATTAATGTCATTTTCTTACCCAAGTGGTTACATGGGGTCCCCAAGATGACCCATGGATTTTATTGGTTGGACATGACTCATCCAATAAGGGTAGGACAAGTTTAAAGGTATTTTCATATTTTTTTAATATCATTTTTACATTAAATTTCACTAATTACCTTGAATCGCGATTAATAAACCAGAAATGTTACTATTCACCAAAAAATTATTTTAATCCCATTGAAACACATTTTAATTCCTAATGAAAACCATGTATGTTGGATTTTTGAAAATCAAATCACAGAAGTGTTAATGTTTCATTTAAACGAAAAATCAGTTTTGTTAACTACCACTTAGTGGTTTCACTATTCATCAAAAATTGAATTTTTTCGGAACAATGCCAAAATATCAACCTAAGATATAATTGATATTATGAATACAAAAATGATTTCTGTTTTACAAAATTACAAACATATAAGTTGCATTAATTAATTTTATAATTAATTCCCTCTGTCACGACAAATAGCGTGTTTTTAAGAAACAATATATATCAAAAGATTGACAATTGTTTATGTCCAATTTCAAAGTGAAATTAATTATAATGACCAGAATTGGATAAAATGGTAAAAATATATTATAATTATACTTTAAAACCACTCAATATTATAATTTATCACTATAAATTATTTTGATTAAAAAAGTTGTTTTAATGTATTTTTTACTGTTAAAAAAAAATTGGAAGTTTTCAGAAAAATACCAAAAATTCAACATAGGATAATTTCGATATTCTGAATCCAAAAATGAAGTCCATTTTGAAATATAAAATATATATAATTTAAAAAAGTGGGTATTACTATTCATAATGGCTATTTTGATTGGTCGTGGTGTGTTAGAATCTCGAAATTGCATACAATGAAAGCTATTGCATTATTGAAAGAGAAGCATATTGTGGAAGCTCGGGGTGTTACATTCTCCCCCCCTTCAATAAATTTCGTCCTCGCAATTTGAAATTTTTCCTTGAAAATAAAAGGTTTCAAATAGAAAATACCTTTGTGGAAGACCCACTTTGGAAATAAGGTTAATAAAATTTATCCTTAATAAGAGAGAAAGGGAAAAGAAAAAGTCACCACCAAATTATGATCTCGATAAGGAGAAAATTTGTGGAAATTAGAGAAATATATTTGGAGGGAAAACATAAATATTTTTAGGGAGTGATTGTGGTCATCAATCACAAACAAGTGTAAAATTGAGGTCCTCAAAGCCTTCAATCTATGTTGATTTAAAATATTATCAGTTCAGCAAGACATTAGGTATTAGGATAACACATTTTTTGTTTTAATATCCCTTTACTAAAGTTTAAGAATAAATTTATTCATAGAATAAGAGAGAGGTATATATATATTTATGCTTGAAAAGTAGAGTTTCAAACTTCAACTAATTTCTACCACAAACCCATCTTTCACTCAAAAAGATAATAGAACTCAATAATATTATATTTATCCTAATCGTACAAGGTTAAAAATATTAACACATACCATTTAAATTAGGAAAACTATTTTTTAATAACCAGGGACTTTCTTTAGGCTAGTGGTAGGTAATAAAGGCCTGCCGCACTATGGTTTTGGGTTTGATTCCTACAGCTTTTTCCGGCGCGACGGGTTATCCCCCGACCTACAGGTTGTCCTTTTCCTAAAACTATAGTATTATAATATTCCAAAAATAATATTCAGAAATGTTTTAACCATAAACAATACTATCCAAGTTTCAACTTAATCCATTCCAACCTTTATAGTTATCCAAAATACTTCTGTCCAACTCACATTCCATATTTTATAAGGAAGGTAAACATAATGAAGATCCTTTTTTCCGCGTAACAACATGTGAACACATTCATCATGTATTCATATAAAACACTGCAATATACTGAATTACCATAAATCCTTATTGATTACATTCATGATCTCATATTCCTTATAAAATACTAAATATACTCATTCTATCAAAAAATGTATACAAATCATTCATCAATTTCATGAAATTTAAGAATATCCAATATAATTTATCCAAATCAATCTTGTATTATTCCAAAATCACTATCTCGGTATCAGAACCATATTATGGTTTATATTTCTCTCAACCATATATTTTCCAAAAATTTGACCTACTGTGGAGTCACTTATCTTGGTTCCACAAAATCTCAAGTCCTTGATGATATAGTACTGCAGTACAATCCTTAAATACTCCACAATTATTATAACCAGTACATCATTGATACAACACTCAAATGACAAAATTATTTAATAACAACATAAGAACTCTAATCATTCCTCCTCATCTGTGGTTATATCATAACTTGATTATTATCCAATAACATCATTTGGGGCATACTCTGATGATTTGGACATTGGTTTGCATAGTGTCCCCACTCCATGCAGATGAAGAATTGTACATTTGAAACCTTTTTTACCCTTGCAGTCATGCACTTGGTGTCCTTTTTATGTACACTTATAACAAACTCCCATTCCCTTCAGGCAAGTTCCAAGGTGTTTCTTCCCACAGTTATCACATATTGGAAAATTATTCTTTTCCCTTGTCCCTTTATCCATCATTATCTCTTCCATCCTTTTCTTCTCTAGCTTCCATTTAAAGCCATAAGACTCAGAGAATTCTTTACTTATCTTATTAACACATGATACTATTTCTCCATATGTTGAGATCACATGGGAGACTATTTCCCTTCTAAATGTTGGCTTGATACCATGAATGGTATTATCCTTCTGACTCTTTGGATGATACGTATTGATGGAGTTCAAATTCCTTCTACTGGGCGCCATTTATATACAATGGCATAAACTAGGTTAGTTTATGAATTTCAATGAATAACTCCAAACTTGTAAAATACATAATGTAAATTTAACGGTTTATGGATATAATCCATAATCATAAAAAAATTCTTTGGGGAAGTATATACTCATAAACCCTTCATAATGGTTTGTAAAAAATGAGAATTATCCTAAGAATATCCCCCCGGAGTGTCGTAACCCAGAGTGCAGCAATGCCCGTTGTCGTGCACTAGTTCCCGTTTGAGTCTAGCTCAAAGTGGTATTTTCGTGTTTTACCCCTAGGTACATCTATGCCAGATCCTCCTCTACCTGCTCGTATCCAGAAATGGATGTATTGCTCGGAAAACTCACAAAATCTCTATAATACAAAAATTCTAGGAATTTCTTCTATACTAATCTTCAATGTCTATCTTATGTCTATGTGCTCTAATCAAAGTTTTTCTAAATCTAATTTCCAAGGTTAGTACTAAACTGCCTCTGATACCAATTGTAACACCCCGACCCCTGTTACCCAGAGTCGGTGCGTTATTACGTAACATTGACATGATCACAAAAGATCAAGTCTCGAATGTCCGATTACTTTAGTAGCCTTGGAAACACTAGATACATTCAAAAATGTTACATTAAATCATAAAGTGAAAAACTAAAATAACATAGTCTCCATAGTCCACACCCATATCCCCTTCAGAATATCCCTGTAGGTCAGTCATAAAATATTTCTTCATATCCTGAGACAAATAAAACATTGAAAGGGGTGAGCTCAGATGCTCAGTAAGGATAACAATATAGCGGAAGCTTTCATAAATAAACAATAACATTTAAGGAAATGTATAACTAAAACAAAAGCCTTTTAAACATGAGCTTCAACATAATATGGCAAAAATAAAATGAAATAATTTCATTTACTTATTAACATGGATATTCTACTAGTCGAATAATCACATGCAATATCAATAACCACTTTCTTAATAATGGAATGCATAATGCCAGACTATCATAACCACATAGTCAAGGCCTCGTGCCAAGACTACAAATAAGACTTTGTCAAGGCCTCATGCCAAGACACTAGTTTGTCTCATGAGACCTATCGATGCATCGAGCAGCAATAGCGGGCTCCACGTGTCACATATTAAGTCCAATGCATTCCTCATATGAATAGTTTTAAACATATCATAAACCATAACATAATCATATCACATAAAACATGCATAAAAAAACATAACATTTTCACATTTCAGTCACATGATATCAGTACAACACATTGATATAAAAACATTATGAAATCCATTTTCAATACCAAAATAAATGAAAATTAAAACATGGTATTTATTTTTCATTAAAAAAAGTTATGGCTTGTAGAGGGAGCCGAAACTCAAATAATGATCACGACGGCAGAGAAGTCGTTGTCGCCGCATACGTACGACAGAAAAAAACATTCCCTTTTGTCGTTTAGTAAACACTTTGTATAAAAAGACTCCTTTTGAATAAATGTAAAAGTAAAAGGGGTTATACACCATATAAAATAAAGTTGTGTATAAAACAAAATATGCCTCAATGAAATGAGATTGAGACAATGTCTTTACCAAGATCATTTTTTTAAATAAAATAGATCTATTATTTGTATTCAATATAATTATAGATAAACAACGTACAAATACAAGATATGACATAATAATATCATAACATAATTTTAAAGTAGGAGATTAACCCAAAGAATGGAAATTGGGTTAAGAAGTTCCCTTACCTCGTGTCTGACTTGACTCGGTCGTTCTTTAACCTCTTGAATAATAAAATAGAGTTAATTTCTACTTGCTTAAGAACCTTTTTATTTTTCATGTTCATTATTCCTTTTATATCACTTATTACCATGTTATGACCATTATGTAATTATTTAAGTTAATAACGGTCATTTTGTCGATCTTTGGTACTTGAGTCAAAAATAAACTTCTTATAATTAAAAGTTGTTCATGTGGTGAAATATCCATTATATCCAGAATTATATTCATGATGTTGATATCATATATATAATATATATCCAGTATATACATGCATTTATAATATTACATAACATTTAGATGTAAGAAATGAAATGCACCGTTCATGAAGACGGTAAGCCGTACGTACGCATGAACACTACTTTCAATTATATTTCGTATTTAATGGAATTAAATTATAAATATATAAATATATACTATAATTACAGTATAATATAATGTATAATAACATTTACTCCATCTTTTATATATCCCACATGTGTCATTAACGATTCAAATCACTTTGAGGGGGCGGCAGTCCGCACTTCCTAAAATGAAATTATCGCGTTTACCCATAATGGAAATCATAAAGGTATGCCATAAATGAAAAACACAGAATCATAAGGAAAAAAACATAATATATATCATATATAAAAATAGTGTCATCATAATTTCCACCATGAGAGGTGTTAAAAGAAGATTGAACAATCATCATTTCGTGAGGCAGTAATTCGCCACCCATAGAAACAGTATGTTCTTTAACCATTAGACGAAGGTGTGTGTAAGTGTAAATAAAATCCTTCTCATAAAAACATCCAAGTATATTGAGGATACTGGTGTTGTTACAAAATAATGTAATAAAAATATTTTAGGGGGTTGTAGAAGAAAAATAAAACAAAAGAACACAAGAGAAGACATTACCTTGAAATCAGGTAACTCGTTTTGATTTGAGCCAAAGACTTCCTTGGGAAGACTTCTTCCAAAAGTGAGGCTTCTAGGAGTAATATAGGGAGGTTGGGAGAGTATTTGTGCAGAGGTTGGTGAAGCACAATGGCTTGAAGTTGTGAATAATGTGGTAGAGGTGGGGGCCTTTTATAAGAGGAGAGGAGAGGAACTCTTGGAAGGTCATGAAATGTTACATTATTATGAAGTGATTTTCGGATTTCAAAGGTCCCACAATAATATATTTCGACGATAAGGTGATAAGGGTTCAAAATATACCCATCCAATAAGTTTTAGACAAGTGTACGTCTTAGATTTTACATTCTCTATTCATTTTATTTAAATCTTTAATTAATGAGGTAATCGCTGCATCATCATGGTGTCATAACAAAATTTAACTTATTTAATGTCGAAAAATAAAAAAACAAATACCATGACGTAGGAAATATTTTTAGCTTTACAATGAATATTTATATTCAAAAGGATATCTTATATAACCCCATGTAATAATTGTTTTAGTAAAACAACACATGTTTGTGACAATTTTATTTTTACTTTAAATAAAAAGTTATTAATGTCATTTTCTTACCCAAGTGGCTCCATGGGGTCCCCAAGTTGACCCATGGATTTTATTGGCCGGTCATGGCTCATCCAATAAGGGTATGAAAAGTGTAAATGTATTTTCATATTTTTATAATTTCATTTTTACATTAAATTTCACTAATTACCTTTAATCGCGATTAATAAAACTTAAAAGTTACTATTCACCAAAAAATTATTTTGATCCCATTGAACCAAATTTTACTTCCTAATGACAACCATGTATGTTGGATTTTTGAAAATAAAATCACAGAAGTTGTAATGTTTCATTTAAACGAAAAATCAGTTTTTTTAACTACCACTTAGTGGTTTCACAATTTATCAAAAATTGAAGTTTTTCAGAACAATGCCAAAATTTCACCCTAAGCTATAATTGATATTCTGAATTCAAAAATCATGTATATTTTAAAAAATTCCAAACATATAGGTTACATTAATTAATTTTATAATAAATTCCAACTGTCACAACAAATAGCATGTTTTTATGAAACAATATATATCAAAAGATTGACAATTGTTTATGTCCAATTTCAAAGTGAAATTAATTATAATGACCACCATTGGATAAAATGGTAAAAATATATTCTAATTATACTTTAAAACCACTCAATAGTATAATTTATCACTATATATTATTTTGAATAACAAATTTGTTTTTAAGTATTTTCTACTATTCATAAAAAAATTGGAAGTTCTCAGAAAAATACCATAAATTAGACATAGGCTAATTTCGATATTCCGAATCTAAAAATGAAGTCCATTTTGAAATATAAAATATATGTTATTTCAAAAAGTTGGTATTACTATTCATAATGGCTATTTTGATTGGTCACAGTGTGTTATAATCTCAAACATGCGTACAATGCAAGCTATTGCATTATTGAAAGAGAAGCGTATCATGGAAGCTCAGGGTGTTACAAGTAAAATGACATGGATAATTTAGAATGATTACTGCTTCTTTAAGATACCTCAATTGGGTATCTTTTTAAGGATTATAAGGATAGTCCTTTGAGGAATGTTTTATCTCATGAAATTTTATATTGATTTTTATAAGATTATTTTTATGTTTTTTTATATAATTTACTCATTTTTATTTGAATAATAGAGTAGATTTTGTGTCATTTTATAGTGGAGGAAAGGACACACTTGGAATTACATAAAAGATTGAAATTTAATAAATTATTATTTAGGTGAAATTGGTTTAAAGTGGATAAATTTTAAATGATAAGATATGTTAAGGTTTAAATAACATTAACCAATAAAATTTGGAAAATTTTATTTGTAATTTTAAACATTATATTTTTGTTTAAGCCCTTCATTAACCAATTTTAACCTTAGCCATAGTAACATATTTTTCAATACTAAAGGGATATAAATATACATATATCGTAAAAATTAGTACACATATGGTAAAAAGATGAAATTTTAAACCATATACCATCAGGATTGTTCTATTTTATTATTTTATAATTTTTAAATAATTTAATAATATATTATTTAACATATATACCTTTAAATTCATTTTATTAACTATTCACATATTTTGACTTTAATAACATCAAGATATTTATGGAATTAAAATATAAAATATTTATCCATCAATTATAAATTAATATTAACCATGAAATTATTGTTACACCATAATTAGTCCAAAAATTATTATTTTATATATTTTTAAAATCTTTTACCTTGATTTTTCTATGTCCTGTACATGCACATTGTGTCAGCGTTGTGTAATAATTTAAGGTAATTATACCATCACCAAAATTTAAAAAAAAACTATAAATTAATAAGTTAAAAATAAAAATTTATATTCATTTATATAATCTTCTTATCCCTATGTTAACATATAAGAGAAAATAAAAGCAAGAGAATGACATTTTAGAATATTCCTTTATATAAAATATTATAAAGGTATTTATCAAATAAAATTGCTACCAAAATACCATATATTAGAATATTAGATTAGGATGGGCAGACTAAACTCAACCATTTTAAATAAATAAGTTTTTAGGTATATTTTTAAAACCTTATCATGCTATTTTGAACCATAATTACTCGATTTTCCCTAACTATGGTGAAAATTATTTACCCTAGTCACAATTCATATTGAACAATAATATATTTTATTTATTTAAAATTTTTAGAAATTATGATTAAAATTATGTAATCTATTTTATCAAATTAGATCCCTATTATTTAAAAAAATATTTAAAAATAAATCTAAAAAACTCAATGAAAACGGTTTTCTCGAAAAATAAATATTTAAGTATAAAAATGTTTTCACCTGAAAATTAAGCATAATGTTGATTCAAATTAAATTAAATTTTTACTAAAAAGGAACTAATAAAATTTTGAAATCCATTAAAATTAAAATGCTACTTTTTAAATACTTTAATTGGAATGACAGTTGTCTATAAAATCTCAATTTTTTCACTTTTCACTAAAAAATTTATCTTTTCAAAAAATTCCAAAAATTCACCCTTAGATAATTTTTTATGATGATTTAAAAAATTCTATAAATTTAAAAAAAATATAATTTTTAAAAAAATTATAAATTTATTATAATATTTACACATAAAAATAATAAGAACCATTTTTTTTTGAAGAAAATGTACTTTTAATGCATAAAACAACTTCACTAAAAATTGAGTGCTTATTCCAAATTAATTAATCAGTAAATTTTTATTGATTATGACCATTATAAATATATTTGATAATGTTTTTATTCATATTAATACCTTCCAATTAAATAGATAGATTATAATTTTAACATTTAAATAATAGTATTTCTATAATATATCATAATTCTCTTAATGAATGATGTTACATGTTAATAAATATTTCAATATTTATTATTTAAAAAAAATTCACGGTGTCACTCCCACCCTTAAAATAAATTTTCCACCACAATTTTGTCTCATTCATCAAAGGTTCAATAATTGAAAATACATTTATTGAAAACCCATATTGTACAAAGTGATAATAAAACATCATTTAAAAGGGGTACCGGGAAACATAAAGGTTAACAAAAATTATAGTTAATCGAGTTCCCAAATAAAAAGAACCTTAGTGGGAAGTTAAAATATTGATATATAGGGAAAATTTTACATCTAACGACTAATACAGAGTGATATAGAACATGTTAATGAGAAAGCTAATATTTATAAAACCATAAAACTATATGGGTTGAAATGGATATCAATTCATCTAAAATGAAGGTGAAAGAATAACATTTTTATTTCAAGATAATTTTCATAAATTTTATGGATTATTTTTCTATCAATATATATAACATGATAAATTATAATTATTTTATTTCTTTTCATTTCATAAGAACAATTTCATCATTTTTTTGTTCTTTGATCAATATCCACTTCATCTCTTACTCTAATAAATGAATACTAAAGATAATTCTTTCATATCAATAACACAAAAATTAACTTTTAACATGTCAAAATATTCATAAAAAAATAGAAATACATTCATCCTATATCTATATATTTACCAAAACCTAATTTTTTATCAATGTTTACCCAATATAGATAAATGTTCATATGATGAAATAATACATTAATCTCTAAAACAGAAAGTTAAACATAACCAATTACATAAGTAGTTAGCCTTAAAACTCCTCAAAAATATGTATGACCAAATTAAAACCCCATAAATTTATAAATAAGACCACTAAATTTCAAAAATCTACTTAACTTTAATCCCAATTGAACAGAAAGTAGCTCATAATTTCACACACCGAACATGTGCATACAATGATCATATATTCTCATAAAATATGAAAAACCTTTTCCAAAATAACCTAAATCACCATAAAACCTCAATGAAAACATAAATTATTCCTAAGAATAACTCTATAATTATTACATAAATAAAATCATAGTCTATTTAATATATTCCATAAATTTAAAAAAAGCAGAAAACTTCATCAAAGATAACATAAAAAACTTTTTTATAAAATCACCAATCATTTCCATGGTTATAAATACTATCCAAATTACTTTGTCAATATCAATAATCTATTTATCTAAGCTAAAAATTATTATCTCAACATATATTACATATCAAGGGTTATTTATCCCTCAATCGTGTATTTTACAAAAAGTTAACCTTACCACTACATCACTTTTCTAGGTTATCGATACCATTCATCATATGTTTTCAAATCGTTAAATAAAAACTACTAAAATACCATCGTTAGATGATTCATTTATATAACCTACATATCATTTAGAATACACTTCTAAAAAAAATTATAAAATCCCAATGTATAAAAACTGTATTTATTACACTTAAATGATTGGAATATCATATTCCCTTCCTAGGTCTAGGAGTTAACCCTTAGATTAGGGAATTGACTATAATAATTCCCATGGTCCCCAAATATATAACATTTAACTATAAATGGAACATTATAATTTAATTTATTCTCCTCTATTGAACTCTTAATTTTTCCTCAATCATTAGTTTCTTTATAACTTTCTTTTCTACAGTTAAAAAACAGTCTCGTTTCTTTGAGTCATTTACATAGGTGTTTCTTCTTATATTATAGACATATTGGAAGATAAATGGACAATACATTATGGTCTTTATCAACTAAACTCCCATGAAACTCTATTTTTCTCTTATTAGGTGTGTCAAAAACTCACCCATGTTGAGGTTGTAAATTATATAACAAGATAGATGGTTCCGTATAATAATAAAATGTCAAATTCTAACTACCATTTAATTTGGTTTCTCATGAGAACAATAATTTAATATTCTATCACATTCAATGTTAATATAATTCCTCTATATTCTAATAATTAACTAAATTCAAAATGAAAATTATTAGAAAGATTAATCAAAGGGGGAAATCACATAATCATAAAAAATATTTCAAAGGATTTCTAAATCATGACACCTTGTTTTCAGTATATAACATATTAGGTTTAACCTAGAAAATCCATAGTCATTATATATTAATATCAACCATAATTTTTTATAAATGAAATGAGAATTAGCTCAAGAATACCCTCTTATTGTCTAGCCAAGTGTGCAGTCTTAGGCCCACTCATCATGCATTGGTGACGATTGAGTTAATACTCAATCTTCCCCATTAATATTTGTTACCCCTTAGTGAATTTTTCAATATCTAAATCCAATTTATAGTATCCATAAAAGGATATATTTTCTGATAAAACCACACTCCTTCGTTGATAATAACTTAAGAAGTTATTGTATACTTAGGTTATCCTAAGGGTTATAACTAAAGTCTCCTTATCCTAGTTTCCAAAAATAACTAAACCTTTTTATAATAAAAAGTAAGATGACAAAAAATTTTCATATATAAATATTACAACTTATTATATTAATTTTTATTACATATCATTATGATCCATGACAAAACCATAGAGGTTTAGTGTCATTGGAAACATTGATAGATAAATAGCTGGTTCATAGAATTCTATATCATCTTTATCTAATTTATTAATGTCTAGTACCCTTATTAGGGATCACATACTTAAAAAATTTCTTTATATCCTTGGTAATATAAAACATAATAAAGCGTGAGATCAAATGATCAGTAGAGTAAAACAAGGTAGATATTAGTAAATGATCTGGTGAAATCATAACATAGGAATAAAGGTATGAGAACATGAGAATGGAAATATAAAATCATACCCAACAATTTATAAATCATAATCATGAGACATGACACAAATCCTGGATGTTCATAAGACATGAATCACAAGACAATCAAAACTCATGATCAATGAGTACATATCATAAGCATATGATCATGTCATAAAATATTGGTATAATCATAATCATATAAATCATATGTTAAGTCTCACATAAAGACCATCATTTCTTAGTGTCTATAAACTCATTAGGGAAAATCCAACCTATCCAAATCCAATATTCTTTTAAGAATAAATTCCACCAAGTTAACTCCATCATTATTACCCGATGCATTGAAGAGTGATATAATTATAGTTCCACCAATTACATAAACATAATCCATTAATATTTATGCCAAAATATTATAAAACATTCTTCATATAATTATAAAATATTTTGTAGAAAATAAATGGGTGTCATAAACATCTCATCATTATAATCATAAAATCATTAACCCAGGCTTAATCAACCCATGGAAATAAAATAAGTTTATTTTGAATTCTCACATCATCATAAACTTTCTAGATAAATAATATAGATGGTATCATAAGAACATATCTCTATTGAAGCTTAAGAAACATCACAAGATGTTGAATTGGATGAATAATAACTTTAAAATAACATTTATAACATTATTTTTAAAACATGGAAAATATCCATATTATTCAATATATTCAAAACTAAAAATTTCATGAATGTTGAGAAAATTATTTTATTTGAATATATCCATGGAAACTTATAAATGAATCATCAAAGAAATAAAAGGTCATGATGATGAGAAAATATTTTAATGCCTTGTATACTAAAAAATATTATTTATACACTTTGTTAAAAAGTAAAAAATTTCCTCATTAAGAAAATGGTAAGAAGATACCTTTTAAAAAAATTATATTGTAAATCATACTTTAAATTGACTTGAAAAAATAATTTTATAATATGAAATATCTTTCTTTAAAATATTTTAAAAAAATGGACATTGAAGAAAAATATTCCCAACCACAAGGAGAAATACGATCATTTTTCTATAAAAAAATTCTTCTAGTTATATTTGAGTAACAAAGAGAGGAAAATTAGAAAAAAAACATAAAAAATAAAAATTAACCAAAGGAGATGAAAATAAATGATATTTTAGAAGATTGAAATCATATATTTCCCACCAAAGGAAATTTAAACATAAATAATCCCAATTAAATGTGAGATTAAAATATTAAACTTCACCACTTTGGAACGTTTTGAATCATAAGACACATGAAAGGATAACATCAAATAAAACTTTAAATAGTATGAAAATAAGTATATTGATGATATAATATGTCAATGGGTCATTATTTACACCTCATAAAATATGATATGTGCATAACATGACATAACATAACATATGTCCCAAAAAAGATTATTTGATATGATAAATCCTTACCACTTTGGTAACATCCAAATCAAGACCCCTTGGATGAAATAATCTAAATTATAACTTTAAATATAATGAATTAAGATGAATTCCTGATATTACATGTCAAAAGGGTTAATATATACACCTTAAAAACATAAATAGGTGTGTAACATCAAACATATATTAAAAACATATTTAGATAAAGAACCCTTTCGAAATTGGTAATATATGAATAAAAACCTCATGAAAGAGAGAAATATTGAGAGGAAAAACCTTTGGTGAGACAAAATTCATCGAACAGAGTTTCCTCTTCGATCAGTTATACCTACACAACAGAAATCTCCACAAATTTCTAATAGATAAAGGGTATATCCGATAATATATACCTCGTGATTTATGTGAACTAATATAGAAGAAATAGCCTAATCACCACACATAAACTCAATGGTTATACTTCACAAAAATAATATAAAAATAGTAAAAATGGACAAAAAATATTTAACATGGTTTAGACAAAATCTTAGATCCTTAAGAGAAAAATTTAAAGATATTTAATATCAGGTGATACAAGCCATTACAATCACTCCCTCACTTCTTATGTCAAAAAATTGAGTCTTAGAAAAATAATTTGGAAACACTCATAGTTCATACAGTTTTCAGTACACCATAGATATGGACACCACAACTCTTTATATAGGTATTACTTGGGTAAACAATTTTTCACCAATATCTAATTTTCATGGTCAACCTCTCATTTAATGAGAAATGGTTGATACCTATTTGTATCTTCCATTTAAACCACTAACATTCATTCCTCAAGAAATAATTAATAATAGAGTAAGGATAACAAGATAGTTGTGTAAGGCTGGTAGTATGTTTCATCTACCCTCATAAGGGTAACATTTCCACTAAAAAAGTTACCCTTATAAGGGTAACCTATAAACATAAACTGATAAAACATTCATATGATGATCTATATAAAATAAATAGAACAATTCCATAGAAAACCCTTTGTTTGATGATTTTACATCTGCTGACCTATATCTGGTGGATGCTTTTTCAGGTAACACAATTTATTCCCAAATACTCTGTAACAATGCTGTAGTAAAACATTAGTCTGGTCTATTCAATGATATTTGTCTAATAAAATCCATCTAGAAAACTATGTTTTATGAATTTTGATGAAAACATCCACAAAACCATCAATCTCCCACTTGGAAATTTCTTGAGGATTTTAGCTTATATCTTCTTTCCTTAACCCAAACTCTAACTTGTTCTGACGCATGTAGTGTCTGCCATTATGGTTGAATAGCCAAGTCCCACTGAGGCATTATGCTGGCTTAGGATTTTTTGAACTATAACTTCTGTAAACATATCAGAAGGATTTTCCTTCTCATATATCTTATTAATATAAAAAATTTTATCCTTCAATAATATTTGATTGAAATGATATTTCAATTCAATGTGTTTTGTTCTTACATGAAACATTGGGTTGTGTTCAAGATGGATGGAACTCCAAATATCACATAATAACACTCCTATGTTTGATCCCTTTTTACATTCACTAAGAAAGAACATTAACCATATCAACACATTCCCTACATTAATAGTAGTAACATAATCTAATTATTTTATAGATAAAGTATCCCCTAGTTGCAACTGATACATCCAACTAGTTGTTATTCTATCAAAAGTAAACAGAAACCATATAGTACATTTCTATGAATCCATGGAACTTGTAAAATATGTTTCTAGAAAACTATCCAACTAATAATCATCCCTAGAACATGAAGCTACATCCTTCATCCCTTTAAATTATTGTAAGATCCATTAGGTAACTTCTCAATGTTTCCTTCCATGATTGGACTTGAAAATACTAACAAGTACCACTAAAAAAGAAATAAATTATCCAATAAAATCCATTTCAAACATCAAAATTCCTATAATAAAAGAATAAGTAACCATCTACATGTTACTAACTTTTTCAAATGTTGATAGTGCCTATGTTTCGCAATGTTTAATCTTTCTAGTGATGGGGTTAAGAAAGGGTTACAAAGAGTCAATCATAATATTTTGATGACTTTCTTAAAGTATTCATTCTAGGATAAAATCAAATAGTATGCTTTCCTATCCATCTCAATTATCATCCATAAGATCTTATTATTTTACACAAGATCCTTCATCTCCTGTATTCTTGATAGCTTCCTCTTAAGTTACTCAATTCATTGGAAATCTAGTCCAGTAATAAACATATCATCCGCATAAAATAGTAGTGTACGATATGTTCCATTTTTTTCTATTTTTTTTTGTAAAAATGGTTATTGGAATCGCAACAATTGAAACTTTATTCAAACATATAAATGTTTAACTTCATATTCCACTATCTTGGAGCTTGTTTCAATACATAAATACATTATTTTAACTTATATACCAAATCCTTTTTTCTATGAACTTCAAAAACCTTGGAATGACCATGTAAATATATTCCACCATGTATACATGAAGAAAAAATGTCTACAATATTATCTTCTCCATGTATATATCATCAGATATAACAATTATAAGAAATATATGAATAATTTTGTGTTTTAACACTGGTGAGAAAATCATAGAAAATTCAATACCTTTATTTTTTCGTAAAACCTTCCACCGCCAACCTTGTATTATATCTATAACTTCCATAATATTCCCTTTTCAAATAAAACAAGAATTGTTTCCAAGATACCTTTTCCATCGATTATCTTAGCCAACGTTCATGTATTTTTTAGTTTTAAGGAACTCATTTCCTCTTCCAATGTTGACTCACACTCTTTAGAGTATTTGAGAGTATCTTCTTATTCTAGAATATCTAGTTCCCCTATGTCTATTAGAAATAAGTTATTCATTTAATACCCCAAAATCTTAATAGGTTTTATAATATGAGTGTATCTCTACAATGCAATCTTAGGTTCATCCATAAAAACTTCACTGTATGATAGTCTTTTTTCTGGTAAGGTATTGTCTGATAATTCTCTATCTGGTACTTATCTGCCCTAAATTTCACTATCTATCAATGTTCTTTCTGATCTTCCTTTGTCCAGAACACTAACTAAGTTTTCTTTATTTTTTTTATTTTACATAACCAATTTATGGGTGAGTGGGAACCATGAAAATTCAAAAACTGATTCAAAAACAAAAAAACAGACATTGAGAATTTCAAGGAGATCACGTGAAACTATCGAGATTCAACAAATTCAAAAATCAAAAAAGTGACATGCCACTTCCTCGGTCTGAAAACCATGAGTAGAGCCTTGAGCAGCCAACACTAAGGCATCAAAAAACCCATCGTCATCCATATCACCACTAAGAAACTCCAATCAGAAATCCTCATCATCGGAACCACAGAATCATTTCCCAAAGAAAACACCATAATTGTAGTCACAAAAAAACAATTCATTCTTCAAAAAAACAAACCAGAAGAATCATCATCATGTCACCCTTATTATCACCTTTGAAGTAGACTCCATCACCACACTTGAAACAAAAGTCACTGAACTAAAACTTATAAGAAGAAACACCAGAGAGATCTGAGAAACTATAAGCCATATTTTCAAGAGGAAAGTGACTCTGGTCATTCTTGGAATCCTGATGACCGCCATAACATAGATCCCAAAACCTCAAAGATACCTCCACACTAGATACGACTAAGAGAGGCACTGAGAATCGTGATTTCATGGAAGAGATTTGAGCATCTGAGGGCTCTGAACACCACCATCATCAAGAAAGAAGAAATATAAAATTAGAACAAATATAATCGAACCCACTATAGTAGCACTTGGAAACCTATAGACTACCAACCACCTAACCCACTGCACTTTGATGTTTCTCCTGAAATTTTTAGAGTGAGTGTTTGTTCGGAAACATATGTCTGGTTATTCTAAACATTAACGTTTTATTTATCTTTAGATTTATTCTCAGTTAGGTTTTACGATTTATACAGAAGTTATTCATTCAAAAAAATATTTTATATTTGGATAACTTGTTCCTTGTAATTTTTCTATAGGTGGTATCCAAATTTCTCACTACTATATCTAAAAAAACAAACTTTTTATTTTTTTTCTCGAACTTATCTCTATATTTAGCATTAATATGAACATATGTGACACTTTTGAAGACCTTAATATGGTTTCCATCTAGTGTTTTACGACACAAAAGTTCCTTAGGAATTTTATATCTCATAGCTGAAGCTATAATTTTGTTTAACAAGTAGGATGTTGTATTCATGGGTTTTTTCCAAATTCCCTTAAGCATTCCTACGTAAAGCCATGTACTCCATGTTTTCTCTATATGTTTTTGAATCATTCTCTTAGTTGTTCTATTTTATTATGGTGTCCCTAGAACAATCATCTCATGCCTAATGCCCTTATTCTTATAGAAGTTATGAAAGTTGTGTCTGGTAAATTCCCCACCATTGTCTATCTAGAGACATTTTAACATTGTTTCAATCTCTTTCATAGACATAGCTTTCCACTGAATACAATCCTGAAACACTGTACATCAAATTTATTCTTCAGGGGGTGAAAAATAGATCTTTTGAGTAGCACTATGAATGAATGTTAAAAAATATAGTTATCCTAAAATTGATGGAACTGGGAAGGTCCCCACACATCATAATGAACATGTTCTAACTTTAGGCTCCTTAATTTTCTCCCATCCATGTTAAATTATTCAGACTTTTGTTTCCTAACATATAACTCTAACATCTTCCAAGGTCAGTGTCATTAATATTAAGTATTCACTTTACCACGATAACTTTATGATTTTTCTCACTAAGGTAACTAAACCTACAGTTCCACTTTTTTGGACTCTCTGATGATGTCATTATGATAGTTTCAACTTCATCACTTTATCTAGTAAGATACATGATGCCAGTTTTGTAACTCCCTGACCCTAGTTACCCAGAGTCGGTGCATTATTACATAACATTGGAATGATCACAAGGAAATGAGGTCTCAAAAGACCGATCGGTTTATTATTATTGAAAACAAGATTCATACATAAGTTCAACTTTACAGCTGGAAAAGAATTACAACAAGAATTTATTCCATTAGAAACATCCAAGCCTCCTAAATAATTCCTGCAAGTCACTCATAACTAACTTCTTCATATCCTGGGAAAATGAAACATATGAAAGGGGTGAGCTTAAACACTCAGTAACGGTAAAAATACAATGGAAGATAACATAACTATTAAGCATGGAGAATAATTGAAACCACATGCCTTCAATAATAGTAAACATGAATACTTTTATGGAAGGAATATGATATTATTAAATAATGCCATAATAAAACATAATCATTGGTATTCTACTAGTCAAATGACCACATGAACCATCAATATTATTTTCATAATGAGGAAATGTATAATGCCGGACATTCTGAAACATTTTTTCAACGCCTTGGCCAAGAAGTCTAAAAATGATTAAGGCCTCGACCAAAACCATATATCAATATAGGAAAAGGGCCTCAGCCAATTTCAAGTATAGTAGTCTCATGAGACCTACCGATACATTGAGGAACTGTAGCAGGCTCCACCTGTCACTTACTAAGTCCAATACATTCCTCATATGAAAAGGTTTAAACATATCATAAACATTCATATTAAAACTAGCATACGAAATGTCAATACTTTAATCATAAACCATGAATGGTATAAAAATAGCACATCCACATTCAAACATATCACAAAACCTTCAATACAATATGGATGTTTTGTATTATAATAAATCATCTTTGAATAAACTTTAATTCCATCCAAGGATATTGACATAGATGAAATCACAAATATTTGAGAAAAATATCTCTTTCTATTTTGAAATCATTTAAAAGTCAAATAATTATAAAATAAAACATTTAACTTTAAAATATTCTTATAATATTTTAAGGAAATATTTGAAGATTTTATAATGTTGGAAAATAGACGCACCCTCCGTATAAGTTAAAAAACATTCTTACCTTAATTTTTTCAAAAAGGTTAAAAAGGACCTTTTTTGGAAAACGATAGAAAGATTCCTTTATAAACATCTTATAAAAAGTCAAACAAGGGTATAAATGACTTTAACCCATAGTCTGTAAAATATTAATAATGATTTGAAATAAATTTTTAAGAAACATGGATGTGGATGCAAATGAGGTCCCAATAGATAATTACGTATAAACAACCTCAGATAATGAAGAGACTGTAAAATAAACCCTTACCTTGTACTTTTCCATGGTAGAGGGTAGGTTAAACTTTTTTATAATAGTTAAATCATTGTAATTAAATTATACAAGAATAATATACATAATTATGATATCATATATGATATTTTAATATTTCTTTGTTAATAATATTTTAGTATTATCGTTGTTTCAGGTGTTCACTTACTCATTTTATTTTATATGTTTTGTTACATAATCCATGATTGTTATGAATAGTTTGTATCTTATTCATATCCAGAATGATATAAAGTACTTAAAAATTATTTTTAATCATCAAATGAAAATTAGTCTTGAATGGATACGATGGGGAATGAATCTTATTACGTTCTTGGAGAGGGTAGTCCGTACGTACGCACGAGCGACAACATCATTCTTTTGATATTAAAATAATATATAATTGGATGGTCTATCATATATACAGAATCATTATCATATTATATTTTTTATTTACATGAATTACACGTCATTATTATACCCATTCAAATAATAATGTATTGAATAACAATTACACCACGACGTGGAGACAGTAATCCATACGTACGCACGTATGGTGACATGTCATCCCAGGGATGGATAGAATACAGAATATGGTTGTAACACATATAGAATAACATCACAGTATATATAAGATACTGGAGTTATTATATTATAAAGGAAATAACAAAGAAAGAAGAAGTGGATGAAGAAAGGAACTTGAAAGAGGGTGGTGAAAACATTACATCTTCTTCGGGTTCTTCCTTTTGATTTGATCAGAAGGGCTCCTTAAGATGGCTTTATGACTAAAGTAAGGCCTCTAGGATGAAGTGAGGAGAGTTGAGATGATATTTGGGCAGGGTTTGGCTGAACCAAAATGCATTGAAGGTATGAATTTGGGATAAGGGGGAGTGACCTTTTATAAGAGGGGTGAGGGGAACCTTAGGAAAAAATTAAAATATTATTTTATAATAAATTCATATTCTGTTTATAACAGCTCCAAAGTGACTTATTTCGAGGATAAGGTGGGGATGGGTCAATATACTTTCAACCAATTTATTTTAGACAGGTGTGGGTCACTATATCAACCCTATCATTTATATTTAACTCTCAGTTAAATAGCTTGACATTTACCATGTCTCTTTGTATTTTTATAATATATGGTTAATAAACATAATATATACATCCAAGAGAACCCCAAGTGGTTCATTAATGATATACCTATTATTACATATGTCCTTTGGGCAAACCTTATATTTTTTGGAATATAATATCAATTAATAATATAATATTTGGTTTAAATAATCTTTTTTGTCAATTTTGACACTATTTGATAATTGATTTTTGATAAAGTTCTAAAAACATTATTAATTCAAAATAAATTAATTTAATCAATACTAACATGTAATAATGACCTATAAAATTAGTTTAATTCATAAAAATTCTCAAATTAGATTTATTTGGATATTTATAATATCAATTATTTTAATATTTTATTAATTATGTAATTACTGCATCACCATTGCGTCATAAATAAATTAAATTATTTAATATCTAAAAATTATAAATAAAATACAATTATGTATAAAATATTGTTATCTTTTTAATTAATATTTATAATTAAATTTATCTTATGTATAACCCCATATTAAAAATGTTTTAGTTATTAAACATTGATTTTTACTCTTTTAACTCTTCTTTGAATTAAATAATAATAAATGTCCCAATCTAATTCATGTGGACCAAAGAGGTTCATATTTTATTCTTAAGGTTGTTTTTGGTCGAATTATACTTAGCCAATAGAATTATGACATCTGTTAGGGTAATAATAATATCATTTTTACCCTTAATTTCCCTATTTAATTTTAACCGTGGTAAATAAAAGTAAAAAGTTACTATTCACGAAAAATTATTTTTATCTTATTGAACCAAATTTTACTCCTTGATATTAACCGTGTTTCTAGGATTTTCAAAATTCCACTCACATAAGCGGTAAAATTATGTTTTATGTGAATTTGTAAATTCTCTTAGGAGATTGGTAAAAGACGGTGAAAAGTTCAACAAAATTTTTATATATCTAAAATTATTATAAAATGACTCTAATGAATTACATTGAACTTATATAGATATTATTTATGTATTTTGACCTAAAATAAATTTAAATAAAATAAATAATTATTTTTATAAAAATTCAGTTTTAAACTATATCTCAGTGTTTTTTCACTATTAATCAAAAATTGAATGTTTTCAGAAAAATACCAAAAATTCACCCTAAAATAATTTTGATATTATGAATCCAAAAATGAAGTCCATTTTGAAAGATAAAATTTATAATATTTCAAAAATTGGGTATTACTATTCATAACAGCTAGTTTGATTGGTTTTAGTGTGTGTTAGAACTCGAAGTTGCGTACAACACACGCTACTATATTATTCAAAGATAAGTGTACCGTGGAAGCTTGGGGTGTTACATTCTCCCCTCCTTCAAATAATTTTGTCCACGAAATTTCTAGAATATTACTGCATAAAAAGACTTAGGTTGTTCTTCATCATAAGTTCCTCGGGTTCCCACGTTGCCTCTTCCATTTTTTGGTTTCTCCATAGAACTTTCACCAAACGAGTCTTCCGGTTTCTCAGCATGTGTTATCTTATATCAAGAATATTTACAGGCTCTTCATAATAAGACAAATCAGGTTCCAGTTCTAATTCCTTGTAGGTAAGTACATGTGTTGGGTCAGGCATGCATTTTCTCAATAGTGATACGTGGAATACATCGTGAAATTTGTAGAGACTTGGTGGAATTTCCAAATGGTAAGCTACAACCCCAATTCGTTATAGAATTTCAAAAGGTCCTATGTACATGGGACTCAATTTACCTTTCTTACCGAAACGTATAACTCCCTTCCTTGTATATAACTTCATGAAAACATGATCTCCTACCTAAAATTCCAAATCCTTCCTTCAGTAATCAGCATAGCTCTTCTGCCTACTTTGAGCTTCTTTGATGTGGTTTTGGATTACCTTCACCTTTTACATAGTTTCCTCCACCAGTTTTGGGCTTACTAGTTTTCTTTCACCAACATCATCCAACAGGTTGGTGTGCGACATCTCTTTCCGTATAACACTTCATATGGTGCCATCTAAATACTTTAATGGAAGCTATTGTTATATGATAATTACACCAGAGGTCAATATTGATCCCACATATCCTGAAAGTCAAGTGAGAATGATCTCAACATGTCTTCTAAGGTTTGAATAGTCCATTCTGATTGTCCATCAGTTTGTGGGTGGTATGCAGTGCTCAAACAAAGTTCAGTATCCAGGGCTTTCTGAAGACCCTTCCAGAGTCTTGATGTAAAACGTGGATCACGATCAGAAACAATTGATAGGGTTACTCCATGAAGTCTCACAAATTCATTAATAAATGGCCTCACTAGATGTTAAAGTGGTAGATCTTCTCTTATAGCAAGAAAATGTGATGATTTGGTAAGATGATCAACAATGACAAATATTGCATCCTAACTTCTAGGAGTCTTTGGTAGTCTCATGAAATAGTCCATCATGATATTATCCTATTTCCACTCAGGTATGGGAAGAGGTTGCATGACTCCTCCAGGCTGTTGCCTTCTAGCATTCACTTGTTGACAAACCAGACATCTTGACACAAAATCAGAAATCACCCAATTCATGTTGTCCCAAAAAAAATGCTCCTTCAAATCTCTATACATTTTGGTTCTCCCATGGGGTATAGAGATATTGGAACTATGAGCATCATCCTACAATTCCCTTTTTAGATCAGGTATATCGGGAACACAAAGTCTCTTCCCAAATTTCAAAATTACATCTTCATATACAAATCCACTCAATCTCCCATCATTCACAGATTTAATCTTCTTTTGAAACTCTTCATCATCGGTATGAGAACACTTTATCCTTTCTAGTAAAGATGTTTTGGAAACCATTTGAAAAATTATTGATGTTTCACCTTCCATGGTGATTCCCATATCCATCTTTACTATATTCATAAAAAATTGGATCCCTCTCAACTCTCATCTTGTTCAAAACTCCATGATACTTTCTGCTCAAAGCATCGTCCACCTTATTTTCCTTCCCCAGGTGGTAGTGTATCGTGCAATCATATTCCTTGAGTAGTTCAATCCATCACCTTTTCCTCACATTGCGTTTTTTCTGTGATAAAATATACTTCACACTCTTGTGATTGGTATATATCTAACATTTTTCACCATAGAGATAATGTCTCCATATATTCAAAGAAAAGATTACAGTAGCTAACTCAAGATCAGGAGTAGGATAGTTTTTCTTATGAATTTTCACCTTTTGTGATGCATAAGCAATAACTCTATCATTATGCATAACGACACAACCAATTCCTTTGTTTTAAGCATCACTATAAATAAAAACCCATAATTCCCCGATGGTAGCATCAATATTGAATCATTGACAAATCTTTTATTCAGTTCTTCAAAATATTATTCACACTCCTTTGTCCAAAAAAATTTAACCCCTTTACGTGTGAGCTTGGTTAATGAGTTAGCCAACCCAACAAAATTCTTGAAGAAACTTTGATAATAAATTGATAAACCAATGAAACTATGTACCTCGGTTATACTTTTTGGTGCTGGACATTCTTGGATTGATATTTTCTTAGAAGGATCAATAAAGATTTCATCATTAGAGACAATATGGCCAAGAAAAGAATTATCCTCAAGTAAGAATTCACATTTTCTAAACATCCCATATAATTCATGTCTTCTCAGAGTCTTCAATAAAATGTGCAAGTGATTTTCATGATCTTAGTAGATTTTGGGTTATACCAAGATATCATCAATAAATACCACTACAAAGTCATCCAGATATTCCTTGAAAAATATGTTCATTAGATCCATGTGGATATAGGGTGCATTAGTCAGCCAAAAATACTATACTATAAACTCGTAATGCCCGTACCTGGTTCGAAATGCTGTCTTCAGAATATCTTCCTTCTTCACACACAACTATTGGTATCCAGGTCGAAGGTCAATCTTTGAAGATTATTGATCTCCAGGCATTTGGTCAAATAAATCATCAATACGAGGTATGGGATACTTGTTCTGTATTGTTATAGAATTTATTTCCTTGTAGTCGATACATAACCTCATAGATTCATCTTTCTTCTTAAAAAAAAGGACAGGGGCTCCCCATAGAGAAACCCCAGGGTGAATAAATCCATTATTACTCAATTCCTCTAGTTGTTTCTTTTGTTTAACTAATTCCACATTGGACATTCTATAAGGGGTCTTCGATATAGGCCTTGAACCAAGAATTAAATCAACAGAAAACTCAATTTCTCATTCTGAAGGATGTCCAGGTAAATCATCTAAAAACACATCTACATATTCTTTCACAATAGGTACATCCTCTATTTGAACATTTGTTTCCTCACCCACAGTTATTTCATTCTCCTCATCCCCAATAATTGAATTTAGTTGAGCTATTGGGGGTGGATCTAGATAAGAATTAGGTGGTGAGTATTCTTCTCTAAATATAAGGTGTTATTTATCATCATCATCAAAAATTGTAACCTCCTTTTTCTTAAAATAAATCATTGCATCATGGTCCGAAAGCCAATCCATACTGAGGATTATATAAAATTCAATCATGGGTATACCGATGAGATCAGCAGATAAAGAACATTTATGTGCCCTAATGGGGACTAATTCAAAAAACTATGTTGCAATGATTCTTCCCTTAGGAGTTTCGACTGACAACACCATTGTTAAATCAAATTGGAAATATCTAATTTTTTTAGAAAACTGGGAAGATATGAAACAATGCGATGATCTAGAATCAAATAAAGCATTTGCTAAACATGAGGAAACCATTAAATTACCTGCCACCACATCTTTTGGATCTTTTACCTCAGCAGTAGTGATATCATAAGCTTGGCCTTGATCCCTTGGACTATTCTGAGGTATGTTTCCCTATCCCCTAGGACATTGATTTCCATAATGTCCCAACTCCCTGAAATTGTATCATTGAACATTGGTAGCGTCTTTCTTCCCCTTACAATTACCAGCTAGATGGCCTTTCTGTCCCCATTTGTAGCATAATTATTTTCCTTTTATGCAGGCACTAGGGTGCTTCCTTCAACAATTATCACGGGGAGGAAATTCAATTCTTCCCTTCTTCCTTGTTTACTTATTTCTTTTCCCAGAGTATTCAGCAGATCTATTCTTCTATTTCTTTGATTTAAAGTCATAAGACATAGAGAATTTCTTTTCTATCTTTATAGCACACAAGACAATATATTCGTATGATGAGAAGGACTGTGATACTAATGCTCGATGGAGAAATGGTTTTAACCAATCAAAGAAACGATCAATGTTACTTCTTGGGTTATGTATATAATCTGCTACATGCCTCTCTATCCATGTAAAGTTAACTTCATACTTTGTGACGTTCTCATCATCCTTTTTCCTCAAACTTATAAATTTTCTTTCCATATCCGCTCGATGGCCATGAAGAAAGTATTTTTCTAAGAAAATATCTTTAAACTACCTCCATTCTATATTTTATACTTCATCATCTTCCTTCTTGTTTTGAATCAATGACCACCATTGATCAGCATCTCCAGTGAGGCGGTAAACTGTCATGACAACTTTTTCCGTTTCAGTACTCCCCAAGGCGTGGAATATTTTCTCTAAGGAATTTATCCATTTCTCAGACACTAATGGATTTGTACTCTCATTGAATTTTGGTGGTTTTTTCTTCATGAAATGATCTAACATTGATCCTCCACGATGTGGATCTGGGTGCTCTATACTGGAAAGGTTATTATTCATAACCTGAGTTATTTGTCCCAGTGTGGTGATAAGCTAATCAGCACTAGTTGCATCCCCAGCTCTACTATAATTATCTTGTTCTAGAGGGAAATCCCTACATAGAGTGTGTGCATTGATACAGTTTCCATTACTTCCACTAGGCACCATTTCTAAACTATGGAATAAACTACATCAGTTTATGAATAGAAATAAATAATTCCAAACTTGTAAAACACTTAACATAAATTGAACAGTTTATGGATATAATCCATAATCATAAAAATGTTTTCTTTGAGGACTTATATACTCATAAACCCTTCATAATGGTTTGTAATTAAAATTAGAATTATCCTAATCATATCCCCCGGGAGTGTCGTAACAAAGAGTGCAGTAAGGCCCGTTGTCGTGCACCAGTTCCTATTCGAGTCAAGTTCAAAGTGGTGTTTTTGGGGTTTACCCCTAGGTACATCTATTCTAGAGCCACCTCTACCTGCTCATATCTAGACATGGATGTATTTCTCTGAAAACTCAGAAAATATCTACAATACCAAAATTTTAGGAAGTTCTTCTATACTAATCCTCAATTTCCATCTTAGGACTATGTTCTCTAATCAGTTTTTATCTAAATCTAGCTTCTATGGTTTGTACTAAACTTTCTCTGATACCGATTGTAACGAACCGACCCTAGTTACCCAGAGTCGGTGCATTATTACATAACATTGTCATGATCATAAGGAAATCATGTCTCGAAAGACCGATCAGTTTAGTATTATTGGAAACAAGATTCATTCATAAGTTCAACATTACAACATGAAAAGAAATACAACACGAATTTATTCCATTGGAAACATCCAAGCCTTTTAAATAATGCCTGCAAGTCACTCATAACTAACGTTTTCATATCCTGGGAAAATGAAAAATAAGAAAGGGGTAAGATCAAATTCTAAGTAAAGGCAAAAATACAGCGAAAGATAACATAAATATTAAGCATGATGAATAATTGAAACCACATGCCTTTAACAATAATAAACATGAATAATTTTATGGAAGGAATATGAGCTGAGTAAATAATTCCATAATAAAACATAATCATTGGTATTCTACTAGTTGTATAACAACATGAACCATCAATATTATTTTCACAATGAGGAAATGTATAATGTTGGAAATTCTGAAACATTTTGTCAAGGCCTCGACCAAGACGTCTAAAAATGATTAAGGCCTCGGCCAAAACCATATATCAAAATTGGGAAAGGGCGTCGGCCAATTCCACATCTAGTTCTCTCATGAGACCTACCGATGCATCAAGGAGCTGTAGCAGGCTCCACCCTTCACTTACTAAGTCCAATACATTCCTCGTATGAAAGGGTTTAAACATATCATAAACATTCATATTAAAACTAGCATACGAAATGTCAATACTTTAATCATAAAACATGAATGGTATAAAAATATCACATCCACATTCAAACATATCACAAAACCTTCAATATAATATGGAAGTTTGTATGATAATAAATCAACTTTGAATAAACTTAAAATCCATCAACGGATGTTGACATAGATGAAATCAAAACTATTTGAGAGAAATATAACTTTCTATTTTGAAATCATTTAAAAGTAACATGATTATAAAATAAAACATTTACATTGAAAATATCTTTATATTCTTGTAAGGGAAGCTTAGAAGATTTTATCATGGTGGAAAATAGCCGCACCTGCCGTATAAGTTAAAAAAACATTCTTACCTTAATTATGTCGAAAAGGTTTAAAAGGAACTTGTATGGAAAACGACGGAAAGATTTCTTTATAAACTTATTATAAAAATTCAAAAAAGGGTGTAAATGAATTTAAACCATAGTTTTTAAATAGTAAGAATGATTTGAAATACATTTTTAAGAAACATGGATGTGGATGATAAAGAGGTCCCAGTAGATAATTACGTATAAACAACCTCAGATAATGAAGAGATTGTGAAATAAACCCTTACCTTGTACTTTTACTTGGTAGATGGTAGGATAACCTCCTTTATAATAGTTAAATCATTGTCATTAAATTTTACAACAATAATATACATAATTATGATATCATATTTGATCTTTTAATATTGCTTTGTTAATAATATTTTAGTATTATCGTCGTTTCGGATGTTCACTTACTCGTTTTCTTTTATATTTTTTGTTACATAAGCCGTGTTTGTTATCCATAAGTTGCATCTTATTCATATCCAAAATTATATCAAGTCCTTAAACATTATTCTTAATCATAAAATTAAAATTAGTCTTGAATGGATACGTTGGGGAATGAATCTTATTGCGTTCGTGGAGACGGTAGTCCGTACGTACGCACGAGCGACAATATCATTATTTTGATATTAAAACAATATATAATTGAATGGTGTATCATATATACGGAATAATTATCATGTTATATTTATTATTTACATCAATTACACATAATTATTATACCCATTGGAATAATAATGTATTGAATAACAATTACACCATGACGTGGAGATAGTAAGTCATACGTATGTACGTATGGTTACATGTCATCCAAGGGACGGACAGAATACTGAATATGGTTGTACCATATTTATAATAACATAATAGTATATAGAATATACTGGATTTATTATATTATAATGGAAATAAAAATAAAGAAGAAGTGGAAGAAGAAAGGAACTTGAAAGAGGGTGGTGAAAACATTACCTCTTCTTCGAGTTCTTCCTTTTGATTTGATCAAAAGGGCTCATTAAGTTGGATTTATGACTAAATAAAGGACTCTAGGATGATGTGAGGGCAGTTGAGAGGATATTTGGGCAGGGTTTGGACAAACCAAAAGGCTTTGAAGTTATGAATTTGATAAAAGGGGGAGTGCTCTTTTATAAGAGGGGTGAGGGGCACCATAGAAAAAACATAAAATATTATTTTATAATAAATTCATATTCGGTTTATAATGTCTAAAAAGTTACTTATTTCAATGCTAAGGAGGGTATGGGTCTAAATCCTTTCAACCAATATATTTTCGACTGGTTTTGTTCACTATATTAACCTTATCATTTATATTTAACTCTTAGTTAAATAGATTGACATTTACCATGCCTCTTTGTATTTTTATATTATATGGTTAATAAACATACTATATACATCTATGAGAACCCCAATTGGTTCATTAATGATACACCTATCATTATATAAGTCCTTTGGATGAACCTTACATTTTTAGGAATAGAATATCAATTATTAATATAATATTTGTTTTAAATTCTCTTTTATGTCAATTTTGACACTATTTAATAATTGATTTTTGTTAAAGTTATAAAAAATTTATTAATTCGAAATAAATTCATTTAATCAATCCAAAAATATCATATTAACTTATAAAATTTTTTAATTCATAAAAAGTCTCAAATTACATTTATTTGTGTATTTATAATATCAATTGTTTTAATATTTCATTAATTAGTTAATTACTTCATCACAATTGTGTGATAAATAAATTAAATTATTTAATATCTAAAAATTATAAATAAAATACCATTATGTAGGAAATATTTTTATCTTTATAATGAGTATTTATAATTGACTTTATCTTACGTATAACCATATATTAAAAATGTTTTTGTTATTAAACTATGATTTTAGCTCTTTTAACTCTTCTTTGAATTAAATAATAATAAATGTCCTAATATAATCCAAGTAGACCAAATAGGTTAATATTTTATTCCTATGGTTGTTTTTTGTCAAATTATACTTAGCCAATAGAATTAGGACATGTGTTATGGTAATAATATTATTATTTTTACCCTTAATTACCCTATTTACTTTTAACCGTGGTAAATAAAAGTAAAAAGTTACTATTCAAAAAAATTATTTTTATCTTATTGAACCATATTTTACTCCTTAATATTAATCGTGTCTCTCGGATTTTTGAAATTCAACTCACAGAAGCGGTAAAATTAAGTTTAATGTAAATTTGAAAATTCTCCTAGGAGATTGGTAAAAGACGGTGAAAAGTTCAATAAAATTTTTATATATCCAAAATTATTATAAACATACACCAATGAATTAAATTAAACATATATAGGTATTATATATGTATTTTGACCTAAAATGATTTTAAATAAAATAATTAATTATTCAAATAAATTTTTTTTTAAACTATATCTTAGTATTTTTTTCACTATTCATCAAAAATTAAAAGTTTTCAGAAAAATATCAAAAATCCACCCTAGGATAATTTCAATATTCCGAATCCAAAAATGAATTCCATTTTGAATGATAAAATTTATAAAATTTCAAAAAATGTGTATTACTATTCATAACTTCTAGTTTGATTGGTCGTGGTGTGTGTTAGAACTCGAGGTTGCGTACAACACACGCTACTGTATTATTCAAAGAGAAGAGTATCGTGGAAGCTTGGGGTGTTACAATTTTTTACTCTATAATAAATCACCATAGAACATCTACTGATCTTCCAAAATCCATTTGAATATGTCATTCTAAAACCTATATCATCAAGATATACCACTGATATGAGGTTCTTCTAGATACTAGTAATGTGTATAACATATTTTAGTTTTAAGATAAATCTATCTTTCATTCAAATATTCACATCAACTTTCCCAACTATATCTTAAGCTTCATCATCCACTAGATATACTATATCTAGGATTCCTAGTACATAATCAACCATATACCCTCACTCACTAGTTGGTTGAAAAGATTCCCTTTATTCGATAACCCATGACTCCGCTTGAATGATCATACTTTTTATCAATCTAGACCCTCTGATCTTTGTACTTATTATTTTCTTTCTATATGAAAATTTTTATCTTTGACTGATTACTCTAGTATTTCATGATATTTCCTTTCTTCCCACAAATCTAGTATGTATGACATAAACCTATCTACTAACTTGAATATATTATTTGGGACTTATCCTTTGAAGTTTTATTTTTATAATAGTATATCTAAGGAACAAACTGTAACCTATCCAATAGAATTCATATCACTTATTATTGGTTTCTGAACTTCCTTGCTCCTCATCTCTTCATTCAAGACAAAGTTACAAATATCATCAAACACATGATCTACCTTCCCACTAGAGTTTCTCACCACTATCACTATGGCATACTCGATCTATGGAAATGAAGAAAGAAGAATAAAATCCCAAACATCATCTATGAATGTTATCATCACATATTCAATCATCCCATGAATCATATTGAATCCATTCATATGATCGTAAGTAGGTCATCCATCCAATAACCTCATGTTAAACAATCTATGGAACATGAACACTTTATTAATAGTTGTTGTATTCTAATACAATTTAGTGAACACTTTCATAACCTAATTAGTTGTTTTTTTCTCTATAATTGTTAATACAACATTTAGGGAAAGAGGCATCCTGATTAGGGTAAAATCCTTCATGTCCAACCACACACATTTCCCTTCATCCATTATTACAAAATTAATTCTAGAAAGAGGACAAACAAGATCCTCCAGTATCAAAATATCTTCTAACTACATTCATCAAAAGGAAAAGTTTGTTCCATATAACTTATCAATACAAACTTTTCCTTCCTCTAAATTCATTTTATCAATAATATTAAACCAACTGAAATCTAATAACTTTCATGTCAAAGGGCTAAAACACCAGAATTTAGTGAGTGAATTGGAATCAAATCATATCAATAGATGGACCTCATTTGATACTAATTGTTGGTAGGATCACCCTTTGTAACTGAAACTCTATTTTTTTTCTAATGGACTGAATTAAATAGAAAAAATTCACTATATAGATTCATCTATCTGATCACTTCAGCTTATATAATGTAAATCATTAAAAAGTTTTATCAAATAGATAGTTTTTATGATAATCTCCACCTCTCGTGTTATGTGTATTATAAATAAGAATACAATCATTATATTAATCAACACATATAAACTCAATGGTCTTGTGTAACATAAAAAAACAAAAAAAACACATGAAAATGGAAAAACAATATTTAACATGGTTTTGGAAAAATTCCTACATCCCCGAGAGTACACTATAATCGTATTTCATTTCAGGAGATACAATCAATTACAATAACTCACTCACTCACTACTTCTCTCAAAAATTTTAGTCTCAAAAAATTATTTCTGGAATTAGAATTTTCCATATATCATTCATTAAACCATAGATATGTGCTACAACACCTCTTTATAGAGATATATTTTCATTCATCAAATTTTCTCCGACCACTTATCTTTGTGGTCAACATCCCTTTGATAGAGTAACTACTGATACCTAGTTGCATCTTCTATTGAAACCTCCAACATCGAGTAATAAAGAAACAATAAATACCAATGTAAGGGTAACCATATAGTTTCATAAGGGCAGTAGAAAGTTTATTCCACCCTTGAAAGGGTAACCTTCCCACTGTGAAAGGGTACACACGTAAGGGTAACCTGTAAACATCAATTGAGAAGATATTCATCTGATGATCTTTTTCTAATAATTAAAACCTATCCATATAAAACCCTTAGTTTGATGAAAATTCATCCACTAACCCATTTTTTATGGATGGTCTACCTAGTAATAAACATTCTACCCAAACGCTCTAAAACACCGTAGTTGGAAAACATCTGTCCATTCTGTCAGAAGATCTATGTCTGATCAACTCTGTTCGGAAAATTGTGTCCGATATAACCTGAAGAAAACTTCCAAAAACGTCATGATATCCGGATATGTATTTATAAATCCCAATAAGTTTCATGAAGATCATTATAAATGAGATTATGGTGATTTATATACATAAAATAAAATAAATAATTTGTGAATGTGGCATATGTCTCATAGAAATAAAAGTGAGATGAGAAACCCTTACCTTACATACAAATTTCATCGTGAGTATTTTAAATTATAAAATAATAAATTTAAATTTAGTATAATTATATACCAGAACCATATACCTACTTATAATATCATATATGGTTCAATTATAAAATTTCAACACCCATTTATCAATAAATCATTATAAAAATCAATGTTTTCAAGTGTTACCTATTTCATTTTCATGTAAGTTTTGTTTCAGAAGTTTTGGTCCTTGCATCTTGATCATGGTTACATGATATATATAATTTTAATCATGATATAAATATCTTAAATATTCATTCTATACATATTTAATTTTTTCCATAAAAGGTAGAGTTAGAAAAATGAATTACACCGTTCATGCAGATGGTAGTCCGTACATGCACGCGAGTGATGTTTCCATTTTTTGATGGATGGAATGAAAGAAAGGTAAATAATAATTCAACTTTCTAGAACCATAATAATATCATATGTACCATATATATATATATATATATTAAATTTGTCTTTATAGGTAGTCACATTAGGCGGTGATGGAAAATGAATAATATCGCTTCATAGAGGTTGTAGTGCACACATATGCATGAGTGATACTATCATTTCTCTTTTGATGGGAAAATAAGATGAATAAGGATATAGAATTAACATAATAACATCTATGTATTTGGGATATACATATGTTATTATATAGTAATGTTTATGATATAATTGAATGAGGTAGAAGAATAAGTAAAATGAAAGAGATCGGTTAAAATGATTGAATCCTCTTTAAGTGACCTCCATTGGATTTATTCTTAATGATTGTACAGACCTGAAAATTTCAAGGAAATATTTTTCTAAAATCCTCTGAATTTTACGAGTCCATAGTTTCTGACGGAACCTGATTTCGAGGCCCGGTGTGTCCGCAATCAATTTCTGATGTTTTGTTCAGGTACGTTCTGTAAACTTACATACGGGTTTTTATATCATTTGAACCGGTGCTCGGAATCGAAATATGAGGGCACCGATGAACTAGAAGTGCCGGTATTTTCTTAAGGGGACCTTTATCACAGTTGCGTTTGTGCGGGAGGAGAAGTTAATTTTTTGTGGATTCATTCTAATTTAAATAAAATTGGTATGTACACAATTTTTTTTGATAGAGGTGTTTATTTCCTCCAAAGAGGAGTTGGAAGTGGGACCCACATCCCACATAACCTCCCATGGGAGGATAATGTGTGTGGGTCCCACACAAGAACTAACCCTTCAACTCCCCATTAACTCCCCTTTATCTCCCCTTAATTAATGAGGCCACCACACCCCTTATTTATTTTGGTGGAGTCTCTTCATCTTCCTAACCATCAATTGTGCCAACACAAATAATTAATGCCTTCATTAATTTTTTTTTGTGCTGTCAACAATTCTTTTGAATTGTTCTGAAATGCATGACAATGTTATTATATTAGAGGGCCTTTTTAATATATTTGTCATGGAAAATATTCTGAGGGATCCTTTGGAGAATTAGAAGAGAGCTTCATCCTTCCATGAAGAACGACGTCCTCTTCGATGAAGAATGCCGATTCCACCAAATAATGACGATATGTCTTTTTTACTCTTTCTCCGCGAAAAGAGAGGAGACACCACTTCCTCTTCGGACGCACCTCGACGTTAACGAAATTGAAATCCGTATTCTGCGACGCCCGACCTCCGCGACGCTCGTCTTCCACGGCTCGTCAACGTGCAACGTTCTTGAGATCAAGGTAGGGGTTTGTATAATTTTAAGTGAATAATTTGTACCCCATTCTTCATTGAATTTCTTGGATTATCATCGGCTATATGCTATGGCTTAACGCAGAGGGCATGGGCCAAACGAACACGGCCCGATGACCCTCCACTGATCCTTGTTTTATTTTTCACGATGGAGGCGATGATGGAAAAGGTGGTGATGATAGAGGATGGCGGCGGCAGCGCGCCGGCCCGTTAGAGGACTATGGAACTGGGTGTCGATTGGAAGGAGGAGACCGTGGCCCCCATCAGTGGGCCGCTCGGCCGGGGAAGAACCGGCCGGTCCCTCGACCGGCCGAGCTAGAATAATAGGTCGGCTAAAGCCATCCGGCAGGAGAACCGCGGTGCCTCATGGTGCCACGTTGCAGAGAATCGCGACCCGCACTTCCGCGGGATGCTTCAGCGGACGAACCGGCCGGGAGGTGGCCGACCAGGTTGAAGTGAGCTGCAGCACCCACAGGTGCGACATGGAAAGGCAGCGGCCTGTTGTGCGGGCTAATCGTTCCGGAGAAGACTGGCTGGCTTCGGCTGGCCGAACAGGTGGGGTGGCGCTGCTCGATGCCACCATTTCGGAAAAACCGTGGGTTGCACCTCCCGATCCGCTCGGCCAGCCGCGGGCCGGGCCACGCCCAGCCGGGCCGGGTCTAGCCAGCCAGGCCAGGCCGTGCCCCACCGCGTCGGGCTGCGCCCCATCGGGTTGGGCACGCCCCGCCGGGTCGGTCCGGGCCATTTCCAACCAGGACGGTCTGACCCCTTAGCCGGGTCGGACCCTCCGAGCCAGGACGAGCCGACCCGTTAGCCGACCGGGCTTGACGGGCCGGGCCCGTTTTGCTTTAACGTGAATATCATCAAGACCGTGTGTCCGAACGACGCGCCGTCTGCAGCACTGTGACCCTTGTGATGAGGTGGTCCTTTTGAGATACTCTAAATAGTTTTGGAAAACTTTGGAAAATGGCCGGGTTTGGAATGAGCATAATTCTAACCGGGCCCCTGGAACGTAAAATCCAATAACTCTCAGACCGGGTGTCTGATTGACACGCCGTCTATCGCGTTGGGTTCCTTTTGATGGGACGGAACTTCGGGATTCATCAGCTCTGGACTTCATTATAGTTGATGTATCGACCCATTTTCTCGAGGATTGGACTCTCCCGGAATCGAGCGTGCTGTGTGCAGGAACCCAAGAGTTGGTTGCGACTGCGTCGACTACTATATTGGAATCCTCTGTGGGTTTGAAACTGTCGACTACTGTACTGGAATCCTCCACAGGTTCGAAAGTGACAACTACTCTACTGGAATCCTCTGTGGGTTTGACAGCGATGACTACTATTCTTGTATCCTATGTGGGTCCAACAATTTGACCTCTGTACTTGTATCCTGTGTGGGTCCGACAGAGTAGCTGGTCTTGTATCATGTGTGGGTCCGACAACATAGGTGGTCTTGTATCCTGTGTGGGTCCGATAGATTAGATGAATCAGTGACTACATCTGATCATCACTATCTCTATACGAAAGAAGTATATCTGTGTGACCTGAGTCTTGACATTCAATCATTATCATCGATGTTATTGACTTCTTTCCTATGTGGACTGGGTTGTTCTTGGGCTTGAGAGTTGGAGCCGAACTGAGATTGGAAACTTAGGTATATGTTTGGGCATATACCTATGTAGGGTTCGTTAATACTTTGTGGTTGTATCTTTATTCTGTGGTTTATCCTTCGTGGATTCTGGGAGACCTTCGGGGTCTCGGGGTCCCTTCTGAGTATTGTATACTCACCCATGCATGGGTTATGCCCACACTACATTGTGTTCGATGCAGACGATGGACAACACTGATCAAGGTAGAGACTTGTAGAGCTGGACAGTACCCAGAGGTGGACTACATGGCGAGACATACATGGAGTAGATGGATGGACCTGAGGTGCATAGGAGGCCATCTGTACCCACCCTTCAGGTGCGGTTCCCAGAGGATGACTCAATAGTTTCTGTTTTACATTACTGCAGTTGTACTATATTTTCAGTTGTACTAGTTTTTCAGTTGTACTGCACTTTCTGTTGGGCTTGTATTTCTGGCCCCTTTTTCTTTTAGCACTTAATTTTGAATAAAATACTACTAAGTTTATACTTCAGTTGTGTACTCTGTTGGGTTTTATTACTTTCTCAAAGTCAATGCCTTCACAGTATAGGTATTTACGCCTTTGGTGCCAGTCGCCATCCTCTGGCGTATGGAAGACGGGCTTGGGGTAGTCACGGCATGGGCCTTGAGGACGGGTCATGACAAATTGGTATCAGAGGAGTCGGTTCTACTGCATAACTAGGAAATCTAATCATTATTTTCTATGAAGAAATAGTGTTAAGAGTATTGAGTGTGGTTTTTAGTACTAGGGAGTCCAGTGTTGGTGCAGCGACCGACGTATCCATACACCCGGACCCTAACCTCTGATTTCCAACTCAGTGCACGAAACACTGGTTTCATGTGTGTTTAAAAAGTTTTCGTTGTGATTACTTTGTGTCAGCTCACCAGGTATATTGTTTTGACTGTGGCGCACCTGTTTCTTTTTAGGATGGTCCCACAAATACAGCCAGCTAGGGTTTCAAGTTATGTATGAGATGGTAGCCCACCGAGCGATGAGGCCTCGGTGCAGGGCCCCATCACAGCGGATGCACAAGTGGCACCTCTACCCACTGGGCCACCGATACCACCAGCCACAGCTGCAGAGAGTGCACACCGCCTGACCGTGTTGCATGAGTTACAAAGATAGAGGCCACCCAGGTTCCGCGGAGAGACAAACCCACAGGAAGCTGAGGATTGGATGGAGGCTGTCGTCAGAGTTTTCAGATTGGTAGGGACACCAGCTGACCTTATGTTGTTCCTTTCTGAGATTCTCCTGCACGCAGAAGTAGGTAGATGGGGGAACCTGATGCTCCAGGTGTGTGACGAGGCATCTTTACTCTGTACGGACTTGGAGAGTCTATTACGCTCGGTGTTTTTTCCATCCACCCTTCATGTAGTGCGGATTTAGGAGTTACTACATCTGCATCAGAGCAGTAGGAGAGTAGCTCAGTACTTAGCGAGGTTCACTGACCTCTCGCGCTAATCCATAGATATGGTGAGGGACCCATTCTTTAGGGCCCAAACCTTCGATTAAGGACTCAGGCACGAGATCAGGGCATCGACGATTCCCCCCATCATTCCGACGCAGGCAGGGGTGCTGGAGCGAGCCCTTCTAGTGGAGAGTTTTCTCGCTAAGTAGTCTCCAGTGGAGAGACCCACAACAGGGCGACACGTAGCAGAGTCTTCTGCAGCCGGCAGTAGACAGATGTCATAGAGGTCTATGCAGACCAAGCCATCAGGTGGGCGATCTCAGGATACAGGTTCAGTTGTACGGGGCTCACTAAACAGATCCATCCTTACGAGGACCAGGCAGTGCTATGCATGCGGCAGGCAGGGCCACAAGGCTCGTGACTGCCCAAGCCGCCTTGCAGACGAGTAGCAGACGGTAGAGGGACCTCCTAGGCAGAGGAATAGGTTTGACCATGGTGGTCTGTCGGGAGTAGGTGGACCAAGAAGAGGATCTGGCCGAGCAGCTGATGGTGGATAACGTTTCGAGGCTCTACCACCACCACCACCAGGAGGTCCACCCATACCATAGGGAGATGTAGGACATAGGCTGGCTCAGCTCCAGGTAGTTGGGGCCCATGACCATGACACACTTGAGATGATTTGGGGCACTATCTGTGTTTACTCCACCCATGCTGCAGTACTTATAGACACAAGTTAAAGTCATTATTTTATTGTTTCTGCCCTTGTTTGGAGCTCGGAGATTCTGACAGAGTTGTTGGCTCGATCCTTACGGCTAGAGACTCATATGGGAGCAGAATCGACAATTACGCACTAGTGCCCGCAGTGTGAGCTTACCCTATGAGGTGATAGATTCGGCTGGGATCTTCTTGTAGCGGTGTCGAGGCCTTATGACGTCATCATGGGTATGGACTGGTTATCTATATTCCATGCTCAGATCGACTTTATTAGGCGCAAAGTGCAGTGTGTCCGCACGAATTAGACTAGGTTCACCTTCACCGGCAATAAGGGAGACTTTTCAGTGTAGGATGGACTTAAGTAGAGGAGAGGGCAGCCGATCAGACATCAGTTGGCCAGTCTCGTCCTCGGAGCGGTTGATGTGCGGAGTCTGAGTTTTCCTGTTGTGGTGGATCAGTATGCAGATGTTTTTCCTGACGATGATCCAGGACTACCTCCTCACAGAGAGGTAGACTTCTACATAGACCTGTAGCTCGTGACAACACTGATATCTACACCAGCATATCTGATGGCCCCCGCCGAGCTTTGTGAGCTGTAGGTACAACTGGAGGACTTGCAGGGGAAGGGATTTATCTGACCCACTCTTTCACCCTAGGAATCTTTGATTTTTTTCCCCAAGAAGGCATATGGGAGCTTGCAGCTGTGTGTTGACTACCGTCACTTGAATTGGGTGACTGTGAAGAACAGGTACCCACTTTCGAGAATTGAAGACCTCTTTTATTTTCTCAAGGGAGCACGATGGTTCTCGAAGATAGACCTCAGGTCAGGATATCACCAGCTCAGAGTTTGAGACAAGGATGTGTAGAAGATGGCCTTCAGGTGTCGGTATGGCCACTACGACTTCTTGGTAATGCTCTTCGGTGTAACCAACGCTCCAGAAATGTTCATAAGTATCATGAACATGATCTTCCAGCCTTACCTCGATCGATTTTTCGTACTCTTCTTCAATAACATACTGATTTACTAGACTACTAAGGATGAGCATGCCTTCCATTTGCATGTAGTATTGGACAAACGCTGAGGGAACCGGCTTTATGGTAAACTCTCAAAGTGCCAGTTCTAGATTTGAGAGGTTCACCTATTGGGACACTTCATCTCATAGGCTGGGGTAGCAGTGGATCCAGCGAAGATCGAGGCAGTGCTTGCTTGGGATCCACCCAGGAGTCTGACGGAGGTGCGGAGTTTCCTAGGACTGGGTGGGTACTATCTGAGATTTCTTCCAGACTTCTCCAGATTTGTAGCTCCACTTTCAGCCTTGAAGAATAAGGGGAAACCCTTCATGTAGTCAGATAGATGCTAGCTGAGCTTTCAGACGCTGATGAAGAGATTGACCAATGTGCCCATCTTGAGGCTGCTGGAGGAGGGCATTGGGTAGGTAGTTTACAGCGACGCATCAAGGACTAGACTCGGGTGTGTCATGATGCAGGAGAGAGTGGTGATCACATATGGTTCACAATAGTTGATACAGCATGAGCAGAACTATGCTACCCATGACATGGAGTTAGCAGCAGTGGTCTTCTCCTTGAAGATGTGGTAGCACTATCTGATGGGAGAGTGTTTTACAGCCTACTATAACCACCAGAGTCTCAGGTACATCTTCACGCAGAAGGACTTGAACCTGAGACAACAAAGTTGGCTCAAGTTCCTCCCGGACTATGACTTTGAGATAGTCTATACTCTTGGGAAAGGGAATGTGGTAGCAGATGCTCTCAGCAAGAGATCAGGCATTCAACTACTAGGAGAGGCGACAGAGCAGCTGGCCGCGTTGCATATATCCTTTGTGGATAGAGATGGAGAAACCGTTCTA